>OX422215.1:620945570-623938070 GCA_949130495.1 Sambucus nigra
ATAGCGGATACGGATATGGAAAGCATGGTATCCGATCCATATCGGTCCGTTTACCACCCCTATATATACATGTTCTATGGGTGTTGTGTATATATACATGTGCTATGGTGGTTGTGTGTATATACATGTTATATATATATATATATATATATATATATATATATATATATATATATAACACTTACTGGCCCATGTTAAATGAAAGAGAGAGTGAGAGGAGGAGGAGGGTTGCTAAGTGCGAGAGAGAAAGGGAAGGTGAATAAGGGTAAAATGGATATTTGATAATTTTTTATTAAAACTTAACAGAATTTTGGACTGAATCCCTATTTTGAAACTAGTTAAATAGTTTGGGGACTAACGTGAGACAAATAAAAGTTTAGGAACCATTTAAAAACTTTTATGATAATTTAGGGACTAAAAAGGTAATTTACTCTTATGAAAATTTACAAGAGTTAGAAATAGAAAGAGATGAAGAAAAGGTATATATATATATATATATATATATATATATATATATATATATATATATAGAGAGAGAGAGAGAGAGAGAGAGAGAGAGAGAGAGAGAGAGAGGATCACAAGTGGACCTAAAAAGAAGACTTTTTAATGGATCTTAACAAAAAACACCTAACAATCCCTTAATTTTAATAGATTATTTACTTTTATGACTTAAAATAATATTGATTATGGATATAGGACAACAAACATTTCGTTTCCATTTTTAGTCCCTATTTTCAAATTAAAGGAACACGTGGCATGCTGTGTTTGGTTGACGTTTTATGAACATGGGTCCGCGCCAGTAGCTTTATTCAAAAATACGGACTAAAACTATAAATAAAATGTTTGTTATCCTATTTCCAAAATACATCTTACAATAGGTCCTAAATTTACAAAACTCCTAATTTTAATTCATATAATGTAACTGGTCCGTGCCAGCGGCAACGGACCGCCACCCCCACCCCCACCCCCACCCCCACCCCCACATGGCAGACCACTAGTTAAAAAAAATTAAGTTGTTGGAATGTTTACTCAAGGGTAAGGCTTCCATTGTGTGTGTGTGCTTTGGGGGGGGGGGGGGGGGGGGGAGGGTTAGGGGGAGTTGTAAAAAAATTATTCGATCGACACTCGTGTCTGTTGCCGCTGACGCGGACCAATTACAACATAGGAATTAAAATTAAGGGTTAAGTGCTTTTTGTTAAGGGCCATTAAAAAGTCCGCCTTTTGGGTTCACTTGTGATACTCTCCCTATATATATATATATATATATATATACACACACACACACACACACACACACACACACACACAGAGAGAGAGAGAGAGAGAGAGAGAGAGAGAGATCAAGTTTTTGATGCAGAGTTGAAGAGTTTTGAGGGGAGTTCATCAAAATCTGAGAGAGAAAAGAAAAAGTAAGTATATTTGGTGAGAGATAGAGAGAGAGGGTGAGGATTTAAAGGGTTTTGACTATATTTATTTATAAGCGAGAATTAAGCCCAAGGTCATGTTCCATCCTATATTTGAATTTATGCGACACTACTTTCCAAGTTTATAAATATAGTCCCTATAGTACAATAAAATTTATTTGTGTAGTCCTTTTAAAGTTAGGAGCATACAAAATGGGTAATTTTATTTGTTTTAGTTAAATAGGTATTTATATTTATATCATTACTAATATTTATTTAATACTCATTCTAAAAATAAAAACATAACCCCACCCCACCCACCGAAATCCTCGCTAAAATGCTGGAATCCTCGTCGGAGACTAAAGGAATCCTCCTTGAATTGTTTCTTTCTCCTCGTTTCTCTATCTCTTCGTCTATTTCTTTCATTTTTTTGGTCCGCGCCAGCGACGCTATTGTCAGCACCGGAGAAGAAGGTTTTTCATCGAAAAATTGGAGTTTTCGCTAGAAAAAAATAAGTTTTCGTCAGAAAAAATGAATTTTTCATCGGAAATATGGAAGTTTTAGTGAAATAGTAAATTTACCTTTTTTGATTTTTTTTAAAAAAAATATCGAATATGAGTGTTGTTGGATAGATCTCGACGAGAAGATTTCAAATATATAAATTTTATGAATTTTTTATTTGAAGATTTGAAGTTATGAACTTTTAACAATTTGATGGGTTTTTTATATGAGCTGTAATAGTATATTTGTCATTTTTCATTGTATTCTTAGTTAAGGATTATATTTATAAAATTATGTGGTGTATCATATTTTTACATACTTTTGGATTGGTTGGATCTTCCACCAAAATCCCCTATTTATAAAGAATTTTTTTCCATGTTTTTATGAACAAATTAGATTTCAACGATCACCAAATTGTAATTTTTCGGAACTCAACTTACATTAACCATTTGAAAAAAAGTGCGTCAACTTTATACAAAAAAAAATTAACCTTTTTTAATTCATAACGTAGTGTAGATGCATAAATTATGATAAGAGGTGGTACTCAAGAAAGTTTAGAAAAACATTTAACGTAACATGCGTGCCACCATCCTTTTCTAATTTCTTTTTTTCGTACCATCTTTTGTCGGGTCCTATATGATGTTGCGTTAAGCGCAAGATGAATGCAACCATTCACTCCCCTTATATTTGATGTCATCTTTGGGTTCATGTAAAAAATTTCATCTACTCAAACTCGGATAATTATTAAATTAAGTTTTTACGATCTAGTCCTTTGACTAGACATTCTGTACAGTTTAATCGAGTCAAAAAAATATTTAATGATTAGGTCCATATAAATATATTTTTCACTCATTTAATTTATTTTGTTATCATTGACTTTATTAGTGATTGATAGCCCCCCTATAACTTACGATTTGCTTTCTTCTTTCTACTTTTCTTTAACTAGGTATTATTGTTTTTTCTTTTCCTTCTCTCCAAGAAAGAATATATCAATTCTTTCGAAGAAGTGAATACATCAATCTTCCTTTCCTTTACTGTTCTCTAAGAACTGAATACATAAATATATTTACCTCTTATAAGTTTTCTTCTATTTACGAGATAATACATCAATTTGAACCTACATTTACCTCTGTCATAATTTGATCATTTCTAAGTTTATATTTGTTATCAACAATTGTTTTGTATGTTGATCAATTATAATATGTGTATATTTGGTTTCAATTCAATCAAATCATTGCAATTGTATAATGATCGTTCTGAAATAACTTCAATATTGACTGAATGATTTGATTGTGTGTTTTGATAATGTGTTTTGTAAATTTATATGAATATGTTTTGACTGTGTATTTAATGTATTTAATTTGATTCAATAAAATTATTGTAATTGTGTAATGCATGTGCTAGAATAACGTTAATAATTGATTGGATGATTTGATTGTATGGTTTAATAATTGATTTTGTAAATTTATTTGAATATGTTTTGATTCTGTGTTTTGATGTATAAATATAAAACATCAAAACATTGGTGTTTTGATTTTCTAACAAGTTGTGTATGTAAATGTTTTGATTATGTGTTTCATAAGTGCGTGTACTTTATGTTCTAGTATTGTGTCATAAAAAATAAAGTACACACATATGTATAGAGCTCATAATAAAATTGTAGTAAATTACACGCATAAAGATATAAAGTACACATGAAATTATACCAATTTATTTTCATTGTGTTTCATTTTCTAACAACTCCTCATAGTTTTACGCCCCGTATCACTCATAAATAGCCCATTTCTCCGTGTGTTTCAAACCAAACAAATTTTTTTACCAAAAATTATCCAACTTTTAATTAGCACCAAACCAAGTTGTGAAAACCCAATTCTTGCTTTAAACCAATTTTATCTTGATTAATTCTAAACATGCATCTAGTGATTAAAGCAAGTAAAGTAAAGTAAAGAATACTCACAACGCCGGATGTATGAGCAAAAACCCCAAAATGGGAAAACAACTTCGGACGGCTCAAGAGAGATAATCACTATGGACAAAGGTTTTATAAAGACAAATTAGCCTTACTTAATGACTCGATCCCCACGGGTCTTGACGCTCCTTCTGATCTTCTACCGTTCTTCAATAGTGCCCATGAAGAAACTCCATCTTCCACGATACCTGTCCATAACACTCGACTCCACGAATGTCTCGGTGTCCACCGAATGGCTTTGATACGTCTACGATGTCGAACAAGAAGTCCTTCTCTTTTTTTCACCGCAAAACCCTGATGATCAATTATAGAACAAACCTTCTTGGTGCCGCATGATCACATAAACATATAGTAATGATATCTCGGATCTTTGCAAACTCTAAGGATGTGTTTAAGCTTTGAAACCTTAGGAAAATATGTGCAAAAATCGTACTGGATCGTAAACTGTTTTTCCAGAATGCACACTTATTAAATTCTGACAAAAACAGGCTTTAAATAAGAATTAAGTGTCGTCTCGAAAACTGTGTCACTCGAACGAGATTGTCACGTTGTTCGTGCGACATGAGCATCTTGCTCGAACGAAGGACAGATGTCGTTCGAACGACGGTCCTGTCAGTTTGACTTTTTGACTTTTTATTTAAAACATCTCTTCCAAAAGAGATCCAAATAAGTTAAACTCTATTTCGAGTTTATCAAAATAAAAGCATAGTGTAAACATTTAAAACACTTTTCAAAAATATTTTAAAATATTTTCCTTATAAAAGTTACATCCTTATCTTTTATAAAAACAATTCTGAGCACCATTAATTATACACAGTCATACCTGTGTGATCTCAGAATCCAATTAACTTTGAAGATGAACAAACTTGAACCAATTTAAACTTCGGCATGATTAATTCTTTGAAAGTTTGCCAAAACATCTTCAATACGTCATAGACCAAGTGGGATCGTGACAAAATAAAATCTCCCTATGACATATTACAAACAGAGTTTTGTTCACGGAACTAAGTCAAAACAATACAGGGACTCAATTAGAAATTTATGTCCTTATAAATCACCCCCCTTTGACTATCTCGGGACAAAACTAAACTAGTGAAATGCCTAAGTCGGGCCATCAAGTCGTATGATGCCTAAATCCCATCCCATAAACCCAAAGTCAGAACTTACAGGACACGGACTTGTATATGTAGCACCGACAAGCATGAACTGTTTGAATGTGATGTAGACTTGAAATCTAAAACCGATGAAGCATACCTACACACATGAAACAAACAAATAAATACCCAGTGAAGTATGGAGGAACAAATGAAACCAATATATATATCGAAATGATACAAAACGACAATAGATACTAATATGAATAAACTCTGAAAAATCATTTGTTAAACAATTTGGGCAATAAAATGATACTAATGTGTAATACCAATTTGTAAAATATGAAATCAAAAACATGCTCAAACAAATCTCTCCTTACATCACATACATCTCTCCCCTTTTTTATCTCGAGATAATACCAATTTGAACCAATTTGAAATCCCTAGATAATCATGAAACAGTCAACTAAATCTGATCAAGTAATGACAAATCAGTAGCTAGTAAACCATATGAATCACACAAAGAATATAGCAATCTAATCATGTGTGATAAACGGAATATATGCAAAATATCAATATGAGACAATATACCCTGCATATAAAACAATCAGTCTAGAAACACTTCCACCAGTACCAAAAATATCACCAAAATAAACCAGTGGATTGCAAACCAATCAGAAGCCAAAAATTCGGTTGTCGTTCGATCGATCCAGGGACTTCGCTCAAACGAGAGGAGGTCGTCGCTCGAACGAGACGTCGCGCGACATAGAGATGTCGTTCGAACGAGATCTCGCGACATGCCAAACTTTCATAGATTCCCAGAAATATCTTATATTTATGCCCAGTGAAAAAATTTCCAGGAAAAAAATTCAGGAAGGGCCTGACAACAGTAAAACAGTGCTAAAACAGTAAACTTTTAACACAAAATGCAAAAACTCATAAAAACTAACAAATGCGAGTTACATGAGAACATAGTATCGATGTACTCAAACATGGACATGTAATATATAGGCGTGAAACTACAACAAATGAGTCCCAATTCCAACACATCGAAGAGATCAAGAAGCTCTAATTGATAGTGATAAATCATCAAACTTTATTATAGACATATGACAATTAAAGTGTGAGCTTAATAAACTAAACATACTACATGTGGACAAATCCAGAATTTTGACAATTCTACAAATAATATCATCAAATTGCAATGTTTCAACATTAGGCTTAGTTAGGCAAACCCGTTCAAATTTTTAATCCATCCAAACGCCCTCAATAATATCATATTTTCTTTGGAATGAACTAAACGAATTTGGCCCTTTTCTTAGCATATTGCATTTTATTTTGGGCATTTTTAAACGGTGGCTTTCACGACGAGTTAATTTTGAACTCTCGCAGCCCTTTCCCGTGAATCACTCATCATTTTTTCAATTAGGAACCAATTCAATTCCTCACGGTAAACTATTCTTACATGCACACTTCTCCTTAAGTCTAATTACGCATAAATGACAAAATTGAGATTAGAACGCCTCACCAAATTCAAATATACAAGAGACGTCAAACATCCTTATAAACTCGTGCATGTGTGCAATGTTAGCATATATACAAAGTCGAATCAAAATGCATATCAACTTCGAAACTACCCCATATAAACAATGGCTAAGATCATTCTAAGCATCGATAATAATGACCAAATGTTCTAGCCACATGGATAATGAAATGATGGGGGGGGGGGGGGGGGGGGGGTCCAAGCACACCAATATGTCACATCAAACATGTAAACCTAAAAACAAAAACCTAAAATCTTTTTAGCTTTTTAAATATATTTTGACTCAAATAAAAGCAAAATCTTTTTGGGTTTTTTAAAAGTTTTCTCAAAAATAAAATCTTTTTGTATTTTTCAATAGGACTCAAACAAATGAAAAACTATAATACAAAATGATACACATGTCACTATACTAGCAATTAATATATCATGAAGCAAACTAACATATGACAAACATGATAACACTATTATCCTTTAGATTTAGCATGGGAGGAATCAAGTGCACCCAAACGAGAATCATGAAGTTTTATTCCTTAAGGCACTAAATCCGATTTTCTAACCCAAGTAGGTGTAAAACGATGCACGAGGGTTTGGGCTACCGGGGCAACTTTATTCCTAAACTTCCTAGAAGCTTGTCTAAGGTCGTAACACTAACGCCTAAGGTGACCTTTCCTACCACAAAACGTGCAAGTGTAGCAATGGTGGGAATGATTTATGTGGACCTTTTCTAACCTTCCCAGTGTTTCTCACAAGTGTGGGGGTAATGGGAACAACTCTCTCATCAAAACCTATACCTCCCCTATCTCCCTTAATTTGTACTTCAATCTCTCCTCCAACTCATGAATCCTAGACTCGAGCAAATTCCTAGACTCCTCAAACGTTAAAATATCCTTTTTCAAGGACTCCATCGAACCACGGAGATTATCTCTCTCTTTCTCTACAAACTCTAGTTTCTCCCTAAACTTCTTCTCTCCTGCCTTAAGATCCTCAATCAAACTATTATTATTTTCTCTGGCATGCTCATTCAGCTTAGCTTGCAATTTTGCATCTGCCTTTTTCACCTTAACCGTCTCGGCATACAACTCATTAAATGCAACTTCCAACTTTTTCACATATATCTCCTCCTCGTTACTCTCTTCTCCCTCAATAACATGGGATTCACTCAAAACCTCCTTGGAAGTGTCATTCACATGAGAATCGTCGTCGCTCACATTATATGCCATAAACTCAACAAAGTTACGATCAATGGGGGAACTCTCTCCCTCTTCCGGATCACTATCACTTAAGTTGGCACTACAGACAATGGGATGCTTGCCCTCTTTCTTTAGTCTAGTGGGACACTCCTTAACTTTGTGACTGTACCCCTCACACCCAAAACACTTATCTGACTCATCTCTCTTAGGCTTCTCAAACTTATCCTTAGAGTTGGGATCTACTTTATTGTTATTGAATTTTTCAAATTTCTTGGCATCTTTCTATTGCTTTTGAAATTTAATAAATTTTTTAAATCTCTTTGCTAAAAAAGCAATATCCTCAAAATCGGAATCAGAATCCGAATCCGAAACTTTAATATCCTCCTTCCGGGTTTTTAAAGAAATACCCTTTTCTTTCTTAGGAACTTGTTTGGAGGTAATCATGTCGATTTCATAGGTTTCTAAGTCACCTAGAATATCTTCTAGTTTCGTCGACGCTAACTTAACCAAGGAGATTAAAATGGTCACTTTCACATCAAACCTACTGGGCAACGACCTGAGAAGTTTCTTAATGACACAGTTGTTGGTAATTTTCTCACCTAGGTTAAATGACGAGTTGACAATATTGGACAACCTAGCATAAAACTCATCAAAGGTCTCAGTCTCTAACATCCTAATGGTCTCAAATTGTGTAGTGAGATTTTGAAGTTTTAACGCCCTAACCGTGCTAGTGCCCTCGTGAGTGAGTGCCAAAGTATCCCAAGCCTCTTTTGATGTTTCACAAGTCATAATTCTATTATATTCCTCCTGTGTAACATGTGAAGAAATAACGTTCAGACCCTTAGAATTATATTATGAAAGTTTATGTTCAGTTTCCGTCCATGACTCGATAGGCTTTAAACTAGTGACCTCACCTACAATAGTGATAGGGGGTGTCCAACCTGTCTCGACTGCTAACCACACACGCTCATCAATTGATTTTAATGAACTTCTCATTCTCATCTTCCAATAAGTGTAATTAGTTCCATCAAAAATAGGAGTACGAGAAAATTCGTTATATCCAAAATTCATCTTTGAAAACACACGGGATCACAAAACAAATAAATTATGTTTTCTGGCTCTAATACCAATTTATAGAAATGGGGTGGTCCCTATGCATGTGTTTCAAATCAAACCAATTTTTTTATAAAAAAAATATCTAACTTTTAGTTAGCACCAAATCAAGTTGTGAAAATCCAATTCTTACTTTAAACCAGTTTTGTCTTGATTAATCCTAAACATGCATCTAGTTATTAATGCAAGTAAAGTAAAGAATACCCACAATGCCGAATGTACGAGGAAAAAATCCAAAACGGGAAAACAACCTCGGACGGCCCAAGCCAAACAATCACTATGAACAAAGGTTTTACAAAGATAGATTAGCCTTACTCAATGACTCGAACCCCACGGGTCTTGATGCTCCTTCTGATCTTCTACCATTCTTCAATAGTGCCCACACATAAATTTCGTCTTCCACGATACCGGTCCACAACACTCGACTCCACGAATGTCTCGGTGTCCACCGAATGGCTTTGATATGTCTACGATGTCGAACAAGAAGTCCTTCTCTTTTCTTCACTGCAAAGCCCTGATGTTCAATTGTAGAACAAACCTTCTTGTTGCATCAAGATCACATAAACATGTGATAATGATATCTCGGATATTTGCAAACTCTAAGGATGTGTTTAAGCTTTGAAACCTTAGAAAAACATGTGCAAAACTCGTACTGGATCGTAAACTGTTTTTCCAGATTGCACACTTATTAAATTCTGACGAAAACACGCTTTAAATAAGAATTAAGCGCCATCTCGAAAATTGTGTCGCTCGAACGAGATTGCCAAGTAGTTCGCATGATATGAGCATCTCGCTTGAACGAAGGAAAAATGTCATTCGAACGACGGTTCTGTCAGTTTGACTTTTTATTTAAAACGTCTCTTCCAAAAGAGATCCAAATAAGTCAAACTCTATTTCAAGTTTATCAGAATAAAAACGTAATGTAAACATTTAAAAATATTTTCCTTATAAAAATCACATCCTTATCTTTTTTTTAAATAATTCCTAGCACTATTAATTATACGCATTCATACCTGTGTGATCTCGGAATGCAATTAACTTTGAAGACGAATAAACTTGCACCAATTTAAACTTCAGCATGATTAATTCTTTGAAGCTTTGCCACAACGTCTTCAATTTCTTAAATACGTCATAGACCAAGTGGGTCGTGATAAAATAAAATCTCCCTATGACATATTACAAACAGATTTTTGTTCACGGAATTAAGTAAAAACAAAACAGGGACTTAATTGGAAATTTATGTCCTTACACGTGTCACTTATAAATACCCCATTTCTCCGTAATAAAGATCCTGATTTGTGACATGTCACCTACATTTTGATCAATACCCACATTTCTTTCTTCTTAGTTCTTCTTCATTTTATCCGTATCTCTTCCAATTCGTATCCCCTCTCTCTAAAAGCTAAAAGGTTTTTCTCTTTATTGTTTAGGACCTCTACATTTTCTCTCGATTCCTCTTATGCTTTAGATATAAAGATCTTCTACCTTTTCTCTACCCCTTATCTATTATATGTGAATATTTTGCACGAAATAAGATAACCCATATCAAATTAGTCCCAACGTTCTGTTGGGTTGGAATGGTTATTCACAAAGTTTTCCTCCAGGTTTGAAGCACATTCTTTTATTTTTTTAGAAATACCCATTAAATTAAATGGTTATTCATATAATTCTGTATCCCTTTAAGTGTAGTTGCCCCATCTCTTGAGATTGGAAGTGAAGTTCCGTTTTAATGTCGACTCACTTTTCTTGCTCTAAGAGAAATGAAGTTGAATTCAAGTAAAAAGTAGTTAGCTCAGGTATCTTGAGCTATAACTCTTCCTCCCACTATGGGAATAGGACTCACTTCAAGAGCGAGGTTTTTAATCTAGGTCTCGAAAACAAGGGAGAGAGCTCGGTTCAAGTCGACAAATATCATATCTTGGTTACTCCAATAAATTTATTTTAATGCAATTCGTACCTTATATTTTAGCAATTTTTCCATGGTATTATCAATCATGTTGTTCTATCTCATACGTTTAGAAATTTGTATTTAATTTTATATTTAATTCTAAATAATTTAAATGAATATGTTATTCATGTAAACCTTTGGAATTACTTGCTACTCTATTAATTCTATACAATTAGAAAAATAATGTTGATATTTTTTCACTTTTCCTATGGTTTTCAATTATTTTTTCCCCAGTTTTGTGATGTGTTGCGTTATATGCATAATGTTTACTCAACTGCCAAAGAGAACCTAAATGCAACCTAATATTACACTATTAATTCCACATAGTCTTAAACATTGGTTATAGGCATTTTGTTGTTTTAGAACAATATATATTCGTAGTGTTTTATCTTATTCTCATTTTTCAAAAGTTAGGTTTTAGCAAAATGGGGAGCACTGAATTGAATCAATTGCTTAAAAAGAGTTGGATGTGAATGGTATAATGGGTGGGGGGGTTATAGTTATGCTTGGTTGGATACCTTTTATGTCTATGTTCCTTGAGGAGGGTACTATGGACATTGGTAAACCATACCAAGTCTTTGTATGCCTTTTATTTATTTCTATAATGTTCATTACGAATGTTTAGTTTATGTGTGTTTGATGTTAGTAAATTCTAAAACTCGTCCATTCCTATAGTGGGTTTTGACAAATTTCACTATACTAAAAATAGCAATCTGGCACGGTTTAAAACTGTGCCAGATCAAATCTGGCATGGTTTTGAACTGTGTCAGAATAAAGTGTTCCAAAATGACCATTATTTTCTAGCACGATTTAAAAGTGTGCTAAATTTGGCCAAACAAGAACACTTCTGGCACAATTTAAAACCGTGCCAGAATTTGATATTTCTATCACACTTTTGGCACACTTTATAACTGTGCCAGATTGAGTATATTTTGGCACACTCTGGGCACAGTTCAAAATCGTGGCCAAATTTTTGGGTCAAAGAAAAAAAATATTTTAAAACAAGAAAATTCACAAATTACGAATCTCGCATGTTATTGATAAACTAATGTACATACAAACTTCAAAATATTACAAGTCTTAATAGTTCACAAACCAATTAAAAATGGCTAGAGCTTCCTCTATTTTCTATACATTCTAAAACCTGTTTATATAAAACCTGCGTAACGTAAAGCCCGCACGACCATAAAATATAACAATAAAATTACAAAAGACCGCACGACTATAAAAGTTAACAATAAAGCTACAAAAGCCCGTACACCCATAACACAAAAATAATATATAATCCTAAATATGAACGACAGTAAATAAATAATCCCCTTCTTGTAAGCCATTGACTTTTTTGTGTGTTCTACGTGGATAAAAGTTAACGATAAAATGTTATCCTGCAAAAAAATAGGATACAAAAAAGAGATGATAATAGTAACCAAGTAATTTAAAAAAAAATTATTCAAGCTGAAAAATTGCATATACGAGTTATAATTATTATTGTATTCTCAAATCGAAAGTCTTGTGACTACGTGTTCAGCTCCTATGAGTTACATTAGTCCCATGTGAGGTATTAATGTCTCTTACGGGGCCATTTTAGGACTAGTTTGAGTTTTCACTCTTAAACAATGTGTTTTTAAGAACAATCTAAATATTTTTAAATTATTATCATATTCTCAAACTGGGAGACCCATGACTACGCAGTCAATTCCTATAAGTTACATTAGCTCCGTGCGAGGTGTTCATGCCTCTTACGGGGTTGGGTTGGGTTTTCACCCTTTAACGACTTATTTTTAAGCCTAATCTAGTTATTTTTAAATTATCATCATATTCTTAAACAAGGAGATCCGTGACTACGCGATCAGTTCTTACAAGTTACATTGGTCCCTTGCGAGGTATTAGTGCCTCTTACGAGACCGTTTGAGGGTTGGTTTAGGTTTTCACCCTCTAACGGCATATTTTTAAGCACAATCTAAATATTTTCAAATTATCATCATATTCTCAAACCGGAAGGCCCGTGACTACGCGGTCAGTTCCTACGAGTTACATTGATCCCGTGCGAGGTGTTGGTGCCTCTTATAGGGTCGTTTGAGGGTTAGTTTAGGTTTTCACATTCTAACGGCATGTTTTTAAACCTAATCTAGATATTTTCAAATTATCGGCATATTCACAAACCGAGAGACCCATGAGAGGTGTCCATACCTATTACGGGGCCATTTGGTTGTTGGTTTGGGTTTTCACCCCTTAACAACTAGTTTTTAAGCGTAATCTAGATATTCTTAAATTATCATCATATTCTCAAAGTGAGAGATCCGTGACTACGCGGTCAGTTTCTATGAGTTACATTGGTCCCGTGCGAGGTGTAAGTGCCTCTTACGGGGCTGTTTGTGGGCTGGTCTGAGTTTTCACCATTTAACGACTTGTTTTTAAGCCTAATCTAGATATTTTTAAATTATCCTTATTTTCTCAAACCGGGAGACCCGTGACTACGCAGTTAGCTCCTACAAGTTACATTGATCCCGTGCGAGGTATTAGTGCATCTTACGGGGCCTTTTGGGGGTTGGTTTGGGTTTTCACCCTTTTAACGGCTTATTTGTGAATAATAGTGACATTTAAACACACTTTCCTATGTCCACCGAATAAAATATGTAAATTTTTCCATCATGCATTTCGAGATCATACAAATAGGGTCTAAATGAAAGAATTATAAAACTCAACTAAGATCTGCATAGGTGAAATTGATATATCTAACTTATCTAAGTACATGCAACTAAGTGGATCTATATATATTTCTAATGTGGTAAACACCAAAAGGAGAAGGGAGACGAAAGAAAAGAAGAGAAGATAAAAGATATATTTTTGTGACTACCTGTCAAGTAGGAAAATTTCATTACAGTGACTATGAATTGGAACCTTCTCTTCTCTCACATTTGAAGGTGATTTGGGTTTTCCATCTCTAAAAATCCATCTCTTTTCTTCATACCTAATAGATTAGAAATAATTATTACAAACAACTGACTATAACTATGATTTCATTGAACTAGAAACTCAGTTGAGTGTCAATAATAGAGCTTTGTAAACTTTGAGGGAAAATTTAAAACTTTCCAACATAAAATTTGACCTTCAAATAATTAATCAGAATAATGTAGGATAAGTTGCTTCAGAAGTTACCCATGGATATTTTTCACCTTGTAGTTTACATCAATATTTCTCCATCACAAAATTCACACAATGAAGATATTAATTTGAAGTTACATAGATTGAGAGTGAAGAGTGAAGAGCAGATATTAATTTGTACAACACTTTTTTCTCCTAGAAAATCCCCCCATATAAATCTACATGCAAAGAAATAAAACGTCAAACAAGATAGTTACATCTATTATAATGCCATATGTAATGAATAAAAAAAGGCCAAATGTTCTGGAAATGCCAAAGAATCGAGGAAACGCGGGATCTATCTCCATTTTTAGAGGAGGATATACCTCCACTTCTTTTATTACTAGTGTCTTCCCTACTTCCCGTGCCACAATATCTTTGCAACGTATGACTTGACTAGCGGTACTTGACATCTCTTCTTTTTTCACTTTCAAATACTATGATAGTGCAAACAAAATATTAAGGCTGATTTTACACGTCATTATCACTCTTGGGTAGCTGTGATGTGTTACTATATTTGAGGGTATCTATACTAAGCCAAAGTAGGATAAAATGGAAGTTGATTAATACTTTAAACATGAAATTAATTTCTTAAAATGGTTTATCTTAGTACAAAACCATTCCTTGGTTTTGGCAATACCAAAATCGTTAAATACACTCGTTGTTTCTTTGTTCTGAATGTGCTAGAAGGTGAATAGTTATAAGAGTTGGGCACTAATTTGAGACATGAGTGCAATCTATCTAGTCCTCAATATAAGTATAAAATCCTATTTATGAAGATAATACCTTTAAGTGTCAAGTATTTTCCTTTGTTCTGATCAAGCAGGAACGAACTAAAAACAGCATAGACCTCCCAACCGAGTGGGAGTGAGTTTACCTTCGACATAGCCAAGTAGATAGAAATATGTTCTCTACCACTTTTATTCTTGCTTCCATTCGGATGGAGTACTAACTTCCTACAATCACATATATAGTAAATATTAAACTAAGATTGAAATAACAGTAACCCATATATAGATATAGACAATATATATACTTACAAAAATATGAAGATGTGTTGTAAATTTGTCGATGGCACGCCACCTCAGCCTAAAATATTAACTCGAGTTCACTATAAAGAAAAAGTTGCATGCATATTCAAACATTATAAATTTTATTCATATCAGTTCAGTAAAAAAAATATACAAAATAGTTTGTGATGGATTACTATAATTGAGTTCAATAACAAAGTGAGAATCTTTTTGCCCATATCCAAGAAAGGAATTTGTATATCTCTCCTCAAGTATGTCATGTTTTCGCAATAACTTCATCCCCAGGCACTCTGTGTAGAATTTGCAGCCACCATATGAGTTACAATCAAGACCTAAGTCTTGGTATTAATAAACGTTACGAGATTGTGAGGCAGATTATAATGCAGTGAAGAAATATACTTTATTTTCCTGTCCATATCGCCAACACGATACACAACATGCATCATTCTTCTCTTGTCCTTTTTAACCCATT
This sequence comes from Sambucus nigra, assembly GCA_949130495.1. Classification (NCBI taxonomy): domain Eukaryota; kingdom Viridiplantae; phylum Streptophyta; class Magnoliopsida; order Dipsacales; family Adoxaceae; genus Sambucus; species Sambucus nigra. The sequence continues at coordinate 620,960,979 of OX422215.1, forward strand.
ATAAGTCACTGTCTTGGGTAGCATCCATGCTAGCTTGTGTCATAATTCCAGCGGGGGTAACTACCATGCCATTCCCCTCTCCTCGTTACAACTTAGAAGCTTTTAGGCCAAAAATATGGGACAATGGAACTACTAGATAAACATACAAAATCATCAAGCTTGTGATATAATCATCAATTGATCCAATAATACGATTACTTTAAAATCTTTTAGCACAAGGTGAGAAGACCCTGTGACCCCAGAATACATGAAATGATAGTTCCATTCAAGTATTTTTTTATAACTGTGGGTATCCGGGCTTCGCCCGACAATATCCCATGAAAAATAAAATATTAGTATATTACCATTGAATGTGTAGCCATTGATTAGCTATATAATCAATCATCATTGATTGTGTAGCCATTGAACATTACCATCAATCATTTTGATCATAACCATTGATTGTGTACCCTTAAAAATCATCATTTACTTGTAGCGACTATATATTTAGGACGAATATAGTATAATTGAGGAAGTAGATCAACTACCCTTGTGACTGTCCTCTTCTTCTAGCATGTTATATTAAGAGAAATTGCACTCTAGCAAGGTAAATATAGATCTAACTTTTGTATTCAATAAGCACAACAAAAATGAAAAAAGAGAAACAACTTTGATCCTCATGTATGAACTAAATGGATACACAAATAAAAAAGTCGATACACACGAGAGAGCACACTAACCCAGTGTTGGACCACTCTCCAAACCACCTAAAAGATTAATGCAAACTTTTCCAATTGTCACAAAATAACATTTTGGCATCCCCTATTCATCCTGAGTTCCAATTGTCTTGAAGATAAATCATACGCTATGAAATAGGACTTGCAAGAAGAAATATAAACCCCATAATTGAATAAGTTGGCAAAATATTCATAGACAATCAAACAACCGTCAATTAAGACTTACAACAAGAAATATAACCCCCATGAAATAGTTGACCCGAGAAACTCAGGATAAAAGCCTGCATAAAGACCTATAAAACCCCTGAAAAAGAGAATAATTTGATTACTAGAAACTTTAAAAACTATGATGAAATGAAGTTTTTTATAAATTTGTCAAATTAGTAGTGATACTACACTTTTAACGATATTTTCTTAATAAATGTAATAAGGTCACTTTTTTAAAACGTCATAAAAAAATGTTTTTTCTTGTAGTGATTCCTGATAAAATATATTACCCAATATTAATTGCATTCTCCATCTTATCTCCAGTCAAAATCCAAATTTAAATTCCAGCTTGTGCAAGCTTGAAAGTATAAAACAAAGCATAATTTACATATAAATTAAGAGGATTATGTTTCCATTTACAAAATAAAACCTAAAACACTATTTAGATACCAAGTCAAAACATAACCGTTCAAATTTCTTGCCATTGCAAATCCACAACTAAATAAAACCTCACCACTAACAAGAAACAATCCATCATATCGGTTCATCGCAGATAAATTGCAATTGCGAAGTGAAAGTCCCCGTTCCCCTCCCAAACTTGTTAAAAACATTAACCACAAATATAAAATTTATAAAAAAATGAATCCCTAATTTTGAAATGTAAATCTAAATAGACAAATTAAACATCTATTTCTCTTGCATCCCTTATGACCCTAGTTTAATTCTTGGCACACTTGCAATCTTCATTTTCTTGATTCAACACCTGCTTGTCTTACATGACCGCTTGCAGGTTTTGGTGGAGCAGGCATATGAGTCTAAAAGAGAGAGAGAGAGAGAGAGAGAGAGAGAGAGAGAGAGAATGAGAGCACTGATAATGAGAGAGGGAGCAGGAGATCCAAAATTTGGGTGGAATGGTATTTTATTAGGGTATTTATATTATAGTCAAGTGTCCTTAATTTTGGCACACTTTAAAACAGTTCCAAATTTTGGCACTCTTTTAAAGTGTGTCAGATTGTCATTAAACCGTGCCAGAATTTGATACAGTTTTAAACTGTGCCAAAATTTTTAATATCAGGGTGTGCCAAATTACTATTTTTGGTGTAGTGTTTGGTATACTGCATTGTAACACCCCGTATTTCTGAGTATTTAAAATTAAATTCATTCGGTTGATCTTAAATTACACGTGTGACATAATTTAATGGATTTAAATATTATGTATTAATTAAATTATTAATCGAAGATAAAATGATCAATGTTTATCGAATAAAATTACTAAGTGAATAGTGATTTAGTATTTTACGTCATAGCGAGTGACAGTGGTACATCTCAACCGAGGAGAGGGGGTCGTGTGTAGACAATATGTGGTCGAGATAAGAAATTGTTTTAAAGTGACTCAAATGGTGATTTTAAGGTCATAGTTGATTTCGAAAGGGTTGAAATATGGGCATATATATTGAGTCCCGGGATGATTTTAGATCAAACCGGCACCACGAGAGGACATTTTGGTTATTCGAGTATTTTGGGTAGAGATAACTCCAAAAATTGAAGGAGTATAAGATCCCATAGGAGAGTAGGGCTAGGGTTATATCAATCTCAAGAGAAAGGAGGCCACAAGGGAGGAAGAGAAGAGAGTTACTAGAGGTGAAATACATTTTCTCTTCACCAAAGTTGCCAAAAATTATGATTAGAAGAAAGGGAAGGCATCCTCATAACACTTAACACGAAATCAGACTTGCTACTGATAAGGCAAGTGCTTATCTTGCATGAGTTTATAAGTTACAATACCCATGTAGTGTATGATTTTGAAATAATAGAACTAATAATTGTGGGTAGGATTGCATGTAGAATGAATCCACAGATTTAGAGGACACGAAATCATATCATATGTGATAATTAAAATGGGAGGAATGACGATAAATGGATGATTATGCATAAAAAAAATTAAAATGAGGGTTTTTGTTAATATTGAGGTTTAATCTGTTATTGGATAGATTTAATTGAGATTTGGTGCGTTGTTTACGTTAGAAATCGTCCCCAGACACATGAGTGATGTTTGGTTATGTTAGTTGGGATTTTGGGAGAGATCCATGAAGGTTTGAGGTGTTAAATATGGAGAAAATGCAACTGGGGTGAGGCTGTCAAACCCAGGTTCGATCGATCGCCCCATGAATGTCGATTAATTGGTGGATTGATCGATCGACCAAATCGTTCGATTGATCAACTGCTGTTGAAATTGGGACTTGTTTTAATTGCAAAATTTTCTTTACCCCGATTTACTAGAAATCTTAGTAATGATCTTTTAAATACATAAGGCCTTAGGGAAGGTCAATAGACACATATTTGAGTCCGGTTTAGTCTTAATGAGCGTAAGTTTAAGACTTAGACCGACGAGAGTTCACCGACTGTGTAGCGTGTCAGGAAGTTATAAATCGGCTTACGGGAAGGGTAAACGGTAATGTAAGACAAATACCACTAGGATAGAGATGTGTTAACTACTAATATTAGCTGAGGGGTAACTAGGACCCTTCGAGCAGTGAGTGATACTCAGGATTATATGAGAGGAGGTAATAATTAGTACGTTGAGTATTCAAGAGTTCTATACTACGTACGGATTTATATGTGATGGGTTGTGTGCATACCTACTAAATATATATATATATATATATATATATATATATATATATATATATATATATATATATATATATATATATATATATATATATATATATAGGTTGTGTGAATGACTATTGTTGTGGTATGATTTTGTATGTGAACATACCTACACAGCCTGCTATTCGAAGGTTTTCACTCAGAAGGCGATCCTACCTTGACAATTCTAGTGAGGTCTGGATGTGCTCCCTAGAACATGGAACTTAGGGCGGCTCACTATGTGTTGTATATTAGTGGGATCAACGTGTCGTTTGGGTACGTTAGGTATGTGCGTATCCCAAATACTTAGAACCATGTTGGCCTCCAGTGTGTGTTGATGATTTTGGGTTCGAGGAGACATGTCGAACCAATAGTCCTTAATTTAGTTCGAGAGGTACATAGACTTGATAGTAGAGCATGCCAGCATCACGAGCGACCATTACGAGGATGCTATAGTTGTTTATATTATATGTGTGTTAAATATATATAAGTGAGATATATATATACTTATGTGTGGTAGTAGAAATGATAGATTGTGTATATCTAAAAGTAATTTAAGTAGGGAGACTTAAACGTTTAAAGCACTAATAATAGGTGAGAAATATTAATTATTGATATTATATAGCGTGCCGTATAGGTATTACTAGAGAGCGAGATCTATGGAGTCCATTTAGATGTGTTATCTAGTTGGGATGGGTAGCATGGCTAGATAGGGTACGTTAGACGTGCACATTAGGTGAGAGGTGAGGATCTCAAGAGAGTGTACGAGGAACTAATATGTGTATTTGATAACTGATTTAAATTGTGATTTAAACACTTGAAAAATATTTTCAAACTGTTTTCTTGGGATTTGACTCGTGTCAAAAATATTTTCAAAACCTTTTAGGTGTCCAGCCACAGGGATGCCAAGCTTGATGATTTTCTCTAGGGATGCTAACTGCGGCACTTGTGGAAGCATGCAGGAGTTGCTTTAGATGCTTCATCTCATTCTTTTCTAGATAGTATATTCTTCGGTATTTCATTTGGGCGTGTTTCCCCTCCACAATATTTATTTCTTCAGTTTATTTATCAGACTTATTTCAGATTCAGTTTTTATATCAGACTTGTATTTGGATTTATTTTGGGAACCGATGGTTTATTCGATCTTATTTATTTATATATTTCTCATGTGATTGTTCAGACTATTATTGTGTGGATGGTTTAGTTAATTTCTTTTATTCATTTATTGTACGAATGAAGCAAATGTGATTACTGTTTATTTTGATAAAGGACTGATTACCCATGATGAAAGTAGGTGGGGTATCACAAATGGTATCAGAGCATCAGGTTCTAGTTTCCATAGGATCTGTACAACTTACTACAATTTCAACATAGCATTCTTTGACATAGAGTCCTATTATTAGGACTGTTGAATTCATGATTACACATTTGAGATTACGTTCTTATGCTATTATATTTGTATTGACTGTGAACTCATACAATTCGATATGTTTTTAAATGCCACCCAAGAGAGGACGACCTGCGAGGGTAGTGATTAGAGCCGATGTGAGCGAGGCTCAACAGAAGCCATAGGCACCATAGCCACATCCACCACAAGGGACATTGTCAGCAGCAGAGGTGGCAACGATAGGGGTATAGGATAATAATGCAACGATGATTTCCATAGCTCTCCATTTTTCTCAAGCCAAGCAAACACCGCAACCGGTGGCACCAATTTTCTAGGCCCACCCGGGACCGTGAGAATGGTTGAGAGTTATTGAAGATTTTTAAAAGGGCCACCCACCAAAGTTTTAGGCAAGTTCAGATGTGATTATGACATGCCAGTGGAAGAAAGATATTCAACACCACATGCACATGGTCGACTGCAGCGACATGAAGAAGCAGATGTTGTCCACATTCAGATTGGTCGGGGCAATGTTACATGTCAGTTACCACCGTGGAGAAGAGGGACACGATGTCTATTATAGAGTTCTGGGTGCGGTTTGACGATAAATACTTTTTTCTAGCTGTTGAGACAGTGATGCAAAAAAGGTTCAGTATGGTGACTCAAGGCGACTGCTCAGTAGCCGAGTATGAGGAAGAGTTAACTTATTTGGAAAATTTTGTCCTAGACAAGGTGAACAACGAGGAAAGAAAAAGGTTAAGTTTATGCATGGATTATCCTGGAGGATCAGGCAACAGTTGATTGAAAACCTTGAATTTGTGACTTATATAAATGTCGTTAATGCAACACTTTTACACTGCCAGGACCATCGTTTCCATGTGAAGGGGAGCAAGAGAGGAGCTGAGCCTAGCCAGCCAAGCAATGTAGGGGAAAATGGTGCTAGCGGAGCGCCACAAAAGCAACAGCAGTCAGGCCAACACCAGGGGAAGGATTACCGATAGGGGTATAAGGCACTATCGACCCAATTGAGGTTATAGGCAGGGACAATAGGGTCATCATCAGTAGCAAGTTCCTCAAGGCCGCCACGGCCAATGGAACAATGTGGGAGGCTAGAAAGGCCGAGGCCATCAAGGCCAATAATAGGGTAAGCACCGTCGAGGCCAGAGGCAGAGAGAGTTCCCAGGCCAGTGCTTTATTTGTGGTCAGGCGATCTACAAGAGGAGGGACTGCCCATTAGGAGATAGGGCACCGCAGCAACAGGGTTCCCCGTAAGAGCAACATGTGTAAATAACTTCGAATGTGTGATACCGATTCGAATGGATGAGAAAATTCCAATCACAAATTTATTTAATTACTGTCAATTTATGAATCAAATTAATTCAGCCCTCAAAATCAACTAGCTATGTGCGTGCATGTGTCAAACCAACATAAATAAAATATGCGACACAAAGTTCACGAAAAATCCTCTCAGGGCGAAACCTTTATTTCACTATAGTTGTAAATCGAAACTTACACGGATTACAATGAAATACTATTGTTTGACACACAAATACCCGTAGGCATCGGTCGACGTCGTCAGCAATGAATTCCGCTAAGAAATCCACAAGAACTACAGTCCTCTCTTCAGCAAAGATCCACTCCCAGCGAAACTCAATGACATGTAGCCATATGATGTTGAAATCTTCTCCACAAAAGTATGAATACCAATAAAGTGTGTTCTCAAACTCCAAAACAATTCACATGAATAATTGGAACTTTTTTTAATTGAAAACAAAAGAGATTAATCTCTAAAAGAAGAAGCCAAAAGGTTCTGCTGATTTCGCACTGTTGGCAGAATGTAACAAGGTACAGACTTCTTATGGAAAACGGAGCTGAAAAGACCCTTCATAGAAAACTTAAGGTGGCGGGTCTCTCAATCGAGACACACTTTAGTTTGAAGTATCACGCAAGACATCCCATCGTTTGAACGAGATAAGGTGTCGTTCGAACGAGACCCATAAAATAATTTTTTTTTTCGTTTATCCTTTCAGTAAATGCATCGCCTCAAACACTCCAAAAAATATATTTTTGACGAAAAACATTTAAAGCTCCGCTCAAACACTTAGAAAGTATTTTGTGAAAACTATCCCAATATCCTAAGTGAATTATTAAGAAATTAAAAACACAACTATACCATATTCAATTTGCGGAGGCTTGATTGTTGGTGAAACTTGATATTTGGACAGTCTCATTGCATATTTGATCTTAAACCTCTTCGACGGTTGTAGCGATATATGACATACTTTGCTTCAAAAATCAATTCTTCAAAACTTCAATCTTTTCTTATCACGGTGTGTAACATAATGATATTTAATTGTACCTACACACATGAGACAAAGCAAATACTTTCGTGACGTATCGAGTTTAAAATGATGTAAGTATAAACATGAAAGCATATTCAATTCTCCCCCATATTTAAACTCCCCCATAATTCGCTATCCCACTTTTATTTGTCCGAAATATATAAGAAAAAGAATAAATTAAATAAATTAAATTGGGGTGCCACGGTAAACAAGGCATACAAACTATTGTTTATTTTTCAGATTTGTCATACAAAAATCCAAAAAATGATGTTACAAAAATCACACACCATGAATTTATGCTAAGATAACCAAATCGAGGAAACGGAATGTATGGGTGTGAACAAATTCGATAGGGAAATCGACTCAATCATGACATGTGTGCATAACGCATAAATGTACTCCTAACGAATGAACATCAAAATAGTCCTTAGGTGTAAAATTATTGAATTTAGATGACATCTTCTTAATCATATCAACAAATCAAAGTATAAATGATTTCCACACCAATAACGTCCAAAACTATGTATTGCTTTTTCAAGACTTTCAAGAACGTGCAAACTGTTTTAAATTTCATCCAAACTCCCTCATTAAAAGATAATGATTTTTATTCTTCTTATGAGGTGATGAAACTAAAACATATTGGCCCATTTTTGCCATATATTTCTTTTTATTGCGTTTCAATTTTTTGGGCTCTTTTAAACCTCATTGGACCCCGGATAATTTTCAATTCCTCACTTTTTTAGGTCCATGTAAATGGTGGCTTTATCGCAAAGGAAAAAATGAAATACCTTTCGAAACCCTTTTCCTTTTTTTCAAAATAAATCACACAAACTCTTAAACGGTTTATAACATGCACTACTTTCTTGTCAAGTTTTATCGCATTTGGCTCGTTGTATAGACAAAATCGAGATGGAAACACTCAACCAACATGTGATAGACAAGCACAAAAGTCAAACAAATGGTACATACTAGGAAAATTAAGAAATGCAATAAAAAAACTTTAAATTCTTACAAAGTACAAAACAAATGGTACATACTAGCAATAGGCATAAGATAACATCATGCAAATCAACCTATGCTGGCAAACATGTCTAGAGCTCAACCGGTAGGTGCGGTGGAGTTTTCTAAAGATGGTGACGTCTTTTGAAACATCTCCATCAAATCATGTAAAGTCTTGACCAAAAGCTTTACTTGATCTCGAATTGGTGCAAAATCTCTATCATTACGTACAAGCAAATTATCATAGGTGGATGCATATGTGCTAACATGTGTGGAAGCAAAGTGTGACACATAACCCAATTTAAAGAAAAACTCCCTAAGGTGTCCTCTCTTTTTGCAATGGGAGAAAACATAAATAGGTTTCGGTACACCTTTATCAAAATGTGTCCTACGTGCTCTCTTAATAGGTGCATGATGCCTAGGTGGGTCGGGTCGAAAACCATGTGAATCTTTCACTAAAACCGGAACCGGCTAGGGTGCAACAAAAGAGGAGGATGCATCGTCATGATCTTTTCCTGAACTCTCACCTCCACCCAAACAGGTATTGAGAACCATTTTTTTAACCTTCTTAGATGCATTCTCTAAAGAGACTTTAACCTCCCGGGCGCGTTTGAGATCACTCTCGAGTTGGGATACACGTGTCATCAAACTAGACAATGTGTCGGTCAAGTCACACTTTCCCTCCTTAAAACTTCTTTCTCTATCTCCAAATATAAAACTCGATGACCTAAATACCTATTATACTTCTTTGTTTTCAAGGTCTCGGTGAAGAAATCCCTATAAGATTTTTGTAGCTCACTCTCATCTCCACTCTTAAACTCGCTCTCACCCCCACTAGAAACAATCGACTCATCATCGTCGCTCTCGTGTACACAATCATCGTGGGACAAAGTGGGTGTTCTCACACGACTAGAAAAACCTACAAATTTCCCTTGTGAGTTTCCATCCTCGGTATCACACACCTCTTCCTCACTATCACTCCGGGTGGCTGGCATAACAACTTTCTTGCCCTCTCTCCTAAGACTTGTGGGACACTCAAACGACTTGTGCCCTCTCCCTTCACACTCAAAACATTTCAGATTTTCAAAATTTATTCACACTCTTTCTCTTTCTCACCGCTTTTTTTGGCCTTGTCTTTCTTTTTTTTTTCTCTGAAAACCTTTTATTGAAAGAATTTTGTTTTGAAAATTGGAGAAACTTTTTAAAATTCTTTACAAGCAGGGACATGTCAAAATCAGACTCGTCCTCGAACTCGGACTAAAAAAACTCATTTTCTTTTTCCTATCACTCGTGGACACTTCCTTTCCCTTACTAGTTTGGGCTTTAAGCGCTATCCCACTATCCTTAGGTTTGACAGTGTCGGGGAACATGTCAATTTCATACGTATGGACGTCTCTTACCAACTCTTCTAATTTCAGATGACTCAAATTACCCAAGGTGTTCAAAATAGTTACTTTCACGATAAAACGTTTAGGCAATGATCTTAAAATCTTTTTAATAACACGTGCATCAGGTATAGACTCGCCAATATTATAACTTGTGTTGACAATATCAAACAAACGTAAATAAAAATTATCAAAACACTCAGTCTCAAGTATGGTGATAGTCTCAAATTGAGTAGTCAAAATTTTAATTTTAGACTCTTTGACCGCATTAGTGCCTTCGTGAGTGAGTTGCCAAACATCCCACACTTCTTTAGACGTGGTGCAATTCATAATACATTGGAACTCGTTGGGGTGACGTGTTTGGAAATTGCACTAAGTTCTCGTGAATTGTAAGTGATCCGCCTAAAGTTTTCCTCAGTCTAGTCTGACATAGGTTTTAAATTAGTGACATTATTTGCGGTGACAGTGATAGGAATCCAACCTCTTTCACAAATTAATTAAACTCTCTCATCGATTTCTTTTAAATGGGATTTCATTCTGGATTTCCAGTAAGCATAATTAGACCCGCCAAAAATTGGCAACCGATTATATAAGTTTTCACTTGAAAACATTGCGATAATTTTTCAAAAACTGATTTTTCAAAAAAATCAATATCACACAATTTTGCGAAAAAATAGGTATACACAATAAATTACTGTAATCTCCTCTGATACCAATTTGTAAATAACTTTGAATGTGTGATATCGATTTGAATGGATGCGCAAATTCCAATCACAAAATTATTTAATTAGTGTCAATTTATGAATAAAATGAATTCATCCCTAAAAATCAACTAGCTACGTGCGTGCATGTGTCAAGCCAACATAAATAAAATATGCGACACAGAGTTCAGCAAAAATATTCTCAGATCAAAACCTTTATTTCACTATAATTGTAAATTGCAACTTACACAGATTACAATGAAATACAATTGTTTTACACACGAATACTCGCAGGCGTCGATCGACGTCATCAGTAAAGAATTACGCGCAGCAACCCATAAGAACCACAATCCTCTCTTCAGTAAAGATTCACACGTAGCGAACCTCAATGACACGCAACATATGATGTTGAAATCTTCTCCACAAAAGTATGAACACCAGTAAAGTGTGTTCTCAAACTCTAAAACAATTCAAATGAATAACACGGATTTTTGTGAATTGAAAACAAAAGAGATTAAACTCTAAAAGAAGAAGCCAAAAGGTTTTGCTGATTTTGCACTATTTGTAGAATGTAAAAACGTACAGACTTCTTATGGAAAACGGAGTTAAAAAGACCCTTTTATAGAAAACTTAAGGCGGTGGATCGTTCGAGCGAGATACGATGTCGTTTGAAGTATTGTGCGAGACAGCATGTCATTTGAACAACATACAGTGTCATCCGAACGAGACCCATAAAATAATATATTTTTTTCTCATTTATCCTCTCAGTAAATGCACCGCCTCAAACACTCTGAAAAATATATTTTTGATGAAAAATATTTAAAGCTCCGCTCCAACACTTAGAAAATATTTTGTGAAAAATATCCCAATATCCTAAGTGAATTATTAAGAAATGAAAAACACAATTATACCATATTAAGTTTGCGGAGGCTTGATTGTTGGTGAAACTTGATATTTGGACCGTCTCATTGTGTATTTGATCTTGAACCTCTTCGACGATTGCAGAGGTATACGACATACTTAATTATGACAGACTATGTCCTTACATTAGAAACAGAGACCACCTGCAGCATCAGCCCCTCCCGCCCCATCGCAGCAGGGATAGTTACAGTACGGACATGTTTATAACGTCAAGGATGTCGTCATATAGCATGCCCACAAGAATCACAGACAGTAAAGGGTACGTTTCCTATTCATATGCTTGAGGGTAGGATTAAATTTGATATGGGGGCATCACATTCTTTTATAATGACCATATTTGCATGAGCTAATGATCTATTAAAGACAGTTGGTAGTATTCTTATGTGTGTGGGGTCACTTATACACTCGATTTGTAGGGGTGTGGATATCGACGTGTGTAGGTTAAGCTTAGTCACCGACCTTTTTGTATTAGATATGGAGTGGTATGATGTTATTTTAGGTATGGATTGGCTAGCTAGATACTGGGCGATGGTGTATTGTTTCGGGAGGACTATTGTATTCTCAATTCCAGGACATGAGATATTCTTAGTGGATATCCCTCTTCACGAGGGAGGGTTGAGCACATATTTGTATTACATTGAGCAGGAGACCTCACAGGAAGTGGTTGTTTTATTAGGCTCGATCCTAATGGTGAGGGAGTTTGAGGATGTATTCAAGGAGATACCCGAGCTACCGCCTAGTTGGGAAATTGAGTTTGTTATCAACCTAACACTGGGTACGAGGCCTATAGCCCGAGCGCCTTATCTCATGGCCCCATCTGAGATGAGAGAGTTGGGAGAGAAAATTCAACAGCTCTTAGGGTAGAGTTTTATTAGACATAGTACTTTACTATGGGGTGCACATATGTTGTTCCTTAAGAAGAGGCATGGATCGCTTCGATTGTGTATCGATTACAAGGATTTGAACAAGGTCACAATCCGAAATAAGTATCCACTGCCTCAGATCGATGATCTATTCAACCAGTTAAGGGGATCATCGTAATTTTCCATAATATACCTGAGGTCCGATTATCATCAGTTGCACATCAAGGAGGAAGGCCTTCCTAAGACTGTTTTTCTGACACGGTATGGGTCGTACGAGTTAAGGGTGATGTCATTTGGGTTCACCAATGCGCCAACAATATTCATGGATTTGATGAACACGGTTTTTAGAGAGTTCCTTAACCAGTTTGTGATTGTGCTCATCGATGATATTCTGGTTTACTCTTTCTCTGAGGATGAGCATATCAAGTATCTGCGGATGGTTTTATAGACACTAGAGGATCACTAGTTGTATACCAAAATTAAGAAATGTGGATTTTGGCTTCGAAAGGTATAGGTTTTGGGCCACATTATGTCTAACAGGGATATAGCAGTTTATTCGAGTAAGATATCGGCGGTGAGGGAGTGGGGATAACCCATGACATCGATCGAGGTTCACAGTTTTCTGGGGTTGGCCGGATACTATAGACATTTCATTCAGGGTTCTCAAAGATTATGAGTCTGGTGAAGAATCTGACTCGCAAAGGGGTGTCAGTTATTTGGTACAACCATTATCAATTAACTTTCAATGAGATAAAGAACAAATTGACTTCAACACCTATACTTGCACTGCCTACGAAACGAGTGGAGTACCGAGTCTACATAGATGCATCCTTACAGGGACTTGGTGGTGTATTACAGTAGGAGGAGAGGTCCATAGCTTATGCATCTCGCAAGCTTAAGCCCCACGAGAGGAAATACCCCATGCATGACTTAGAGTAAGCAGCGATTGTGTTTTCCTTAAGGATTTAGAGGCAATATTTATTAGGAGAGCATTTTACTTTGTTCACGGACCATAAATCACTTTAGTATCTGTTCATACAAAAGGATTTGAACATGAGGTAGAGGAGGTGGTTAGAGTTCGTGAAGGATTACTAGTTTGATATTCGATATCATCCTAAGAAGGCTAACATGGTGGCAGACGTGTTGAGCCGACGACCTGTTGGGGAGCTAGCGGAGGTTTGGAAGGTAAAGTGGAGAGAGCTTTGACACGATGACAAAATTACTAGGGCTTATATATTCGTATTAGCTATCACACCTGAGATTATTATGAGGGTAGTAAAAGCAAAGGCATGGGATTAGTATTGCCAGGATATAGTTAGCTATTTTTTAGCTGATGAGGAAGAGTCATACTCGATCAGTTCAAAGGGTGATTTGAATTTTAATGGGAGACTCTTGGTTCCAAAGGAAGAGTATTTAAGACATACAGTGATGTCAGAGTCTCACGGGTTCAGGTTTGTAGTACATCTGGATGTGGATAAGAAGTACCAGGATATGCGCATGCTGTATGGATGGACGGGGATGAAGCGGGACATAGCGGAGTTTGTCTCGAGGTGTGCTACCTACCAGCTATTGAAGGTAGACCACTAGAGACCAATAGGGATGTTGCAACTACTCGAGATTCCCATGTAAAAGTGGGAGAGTATATCCATGAGTTTCATTACCTGGATACCGACATCGTAGCTGGGTCACGACTCCATATGGGTGATAGTATATTCATTGACTAAGGTGGCCTATTTTATTCCAGTTTTCATGGACTTTGAGACGAGGCAGTATGAGCAGTTGTTCATCATTGAGATAGTGAGACTACATAGGGTTACGATTAATATTGTGTCCGATAGGGACAAGATATTTATGTCTAATTTTTGGCAGAGCTTTTAGGAGGCGATGGAAAAAGATTTATGATTGAGTGCAACATATCACCCACATACAGATGGATAGAAAGAGAGAGTTAATCAGATGTTGGAGGATATGTTATGGATGTGCATACTTGACTTCGGGGGAGGATGAGAGCAGTATCTTCCTTTCGTGGAGTTTACGTATAACAACTCCTACCAGTTCATCATTGATATGGCACCATTTGAGGAACTGTATTGTCGGCCTTATCATTCACCTGCTTACTGGTTAGAGGTAGGGGACAACAAGCTATTGGGACCAGAGATGATTCAGGACACCACTGCCAAGATTAAGTTAATTCGAGGGCACATCCGTATATCTCAAGACATGCAAAAGGGTTATTCTAATGCAGATATGAGGCACATAGAGCTTAAGGTTGGTGATTAGGTATTGGTGTGGGTGTATCCTATAAAGGGGGTGATGAGGTTTGACAAGAAAAAGGGAAGCTAGAACTGAGATATGTGGGACTATTTCTGATAATCAAGAGGGTGGGATGAGTGGCGTATAGGCTGGGACTACCAAAGCATTTACAGCGGACTCACGATGTGTTCCACATGTAATCACTAAAGAAGTTTCAGAGGAGTGAGAGGGCCTTCTGGCATGTTCCATTGGAAGAAATCGAACTACAGCTAGATATCTCGTATGAGGAGAGATCGATGGCAACACTTGATCGTAGTGAGCGTAGGTTGTGGTCTAAAGTGGAACCATTGGTTAGAGTTCAGTGGCGGCACCACAATGTTGATGAGTCGACGTGGGAGCTGGAGGATGACATGCGTGAGAAGTTACCAGAGTTATTCACCACAGGTACATCCTAATTTTGAAGGAGAAATTCCTTTATAAGGGGTGAAGTATGTAACACCCCGTATTTCTAAGTATTTAAATTAAACTAATTCGGTTGATCCTAAATTACATGTGTGACATAATTTAATGGTACATCTCGATCGGGGGGTCATATGTAGACTATATGAGGTCGAGATAGGAAATTATTTTAGAGTGACTCATATGGTAATTTTGAGATCACGGTCGATTCTGAAAGGGTGGAAATAGTCAAAATAGTATACCCAGGCGTATAGATTGGGCCCCGGGGCGAGTTTCGACCAAATCGACATCACGAGAGGGAATTCCGATCATTCGAGAGTTTGGGGTAAAGAGAACTTCGAAAATTGAAGGAGTTTATCAGCCTATAGGAGTGTGGGGCTAGGATTATAGCAATCTTTAGAGAAAAGAGGTCACAAGGGAGTAATAAAAGAGAGTTATTGGAGGTGCACCGCCTTTTCTCTTCACCAAAGTTATCAAAAATTATGATCGGAAGGAAGGGAAGGCATCCTCATCACACTCAACATGAAGTCAGACCTAATACTGATAAGGCAAGTGTTTATGTTGCATTATTTTATGAGTTATAATACCCATGTAGTGTAGGGTTTTAATTTATTGAAAAATTAATGATGTCCTTAAGGGTTGATGAATATAACTCATAATTTCGGGTAGGATTGCATTTAGAATGAATCCACATATGTAGGGGATTGTGATAATTAAAATGGCAGGAATCTGGGTAAATGGATGATTATGCATGAAAAACACTAAAACTAGGGTTTATGTGGATATTAAGGTTTAATCTATTCTCAGATAGATTTAATTGAGATTTGTTGTGTTAGTTACGTTAGAAATCATCCCTAGACACATGAGGGATGTTTGATTATGTTACTTGGGAGTTTGGGAGATATCCATGAAGGTTTTAGGTGTTAAATATGGAGAAAAATGCAACT
Organism: Sambucus nigra; assembly: GCA_949130495.1. Taxonomy (NCBI): domain Eukaryota; kingdom Viridiplantae; phylum Streptophyta; class Magnoliopsida; order Dipsacales; family Adoxaceae; genus Sambucus; species Sambucus nigra. Next base: position 620,976,808 of record OX422215.1, read on the forward strand.
GGGATGAGGTTGTCAAACCTAGTTTCGATCGATCACCCAATGAATGTCGATCAGTCAACCAAATCCTTCGATCGATTGCCTGCTGCTGAAATTGGGACTTATTTTAATTGCAAAGTTTTCTTTACCCCAATTTAATCAGAATCTCAGTAATGATCTTTTAAATACATAAGGACTTAGGGAAGGTCAGTAGACACATATTTGAGACCGACTTAGTCTTAATGAGCGTAAGGTATAAGACTTAGACGAACGAGAGTTCACCGACTGTCTAGCGTATCATGAAGTAATAAAACGGGTTACGGGAAGGGTAAACGGTAATCTAAGAAAAATATGAGTAGGATAGAGATATATTAACTACTAATATTATCTAAAGGGTAACTAGGACCCTTTGGGTAGTGAATGACACTCGGGATTATATGAGAAGTGGTGATAATTAGTATGTTGAGTATTCTAGAGTTATATACTACGTACGAATTTATATGTGATGGGTTATGTGAATACCTACGGAATGATATACATACATACATATATATATATACACACACACACACACACACACACACACACATATATATATATATATATATAGATAGAGAGAGAGAGAGAGAGAGGGAGAGAGAGGTTGTGTGAATACCTATTGTTGTGATTTGATTTTGTGCGTGAACATATCTACGCTTCCTGATATCTGGGGGTAATCACGCAGAGGGCGATCCCACCTTGATGACTGCAGTGAGGTCTGGATGTGCACCCCAGAACATGGAACTTAGGGCAGCTCACTATGTATTTGTGTATTAGTGGGACCGATGTGTCATTTGGGTACATTAATTATGTGCGCATCCCAAAGGCTTATAACCATGTTTGCCTCGAGTGTGTGTTGATTGATTTTGGGTTCGAGGAGACATACCGAACCAATAGTCCTTGATTTAGTATGAAAGGTATATGGACTTGATAGTAGAGTATGCCAGCATCATGAGGGGGCATTCCGGGGATGCTATAGTTGTTTATATTATATGTGTGTTAAATATATACAAGTGCGATATATATATTTATGTGTGATAGTATAACTGATAGATTGTGTATATCTAAAAGTAATTTAAGTAGGGAGACTAAAATGTTTGAATCAATAATAATACATGGAAAATATCGATTATTGATATTATATAGCATGTCGTATAGGTATTACCGGAGAGCGAGACCTATTGAGGCTATTTATATGCGTTATCTAGTTGGGATGGGTAGCATAACTAGACAAGGTACATTAGGCGTGCACATTAGTTGAGAGTTAAGCATCTCAAGGAAGTGTACGAGGAACTAACACGTGTATCTAATAACTGGTTTAAACTTTGATTTAAATGCTTGAAAAATATTTCCAAACTGTTTTCTTGGGCTTTGACCCGTGTCAAAAATATTTTCAAAACCATTTAGGAGTCCAGCCACAAGGACACCAAGCTTGATGATATGCGTAGCTGCAGCACTTGTGAAAGCTTGTAGGAGTTGCTTTAGACGCTTCAGGTCATTCATTTCTAGATAGAAGATTCTTCAGTATTTCATTTGGGCGTGTTGCCTCTCTAGACTATTTATTTCTTCAGTTTATTTATCAGACTTATTTCAAAATTAATTTTTATGTCAGACTTGTATTTGGATTTGTTTCGGAAATCGATGGTTTATTCGCTCTTATTTATTTATATATATGTCGTGTGATTGTTTAAACTATTATTGTGTGGATGGTTTAGTTAATTTCATTTATTCATCTATTTACGCATGATATTATAATAATGAAAGATAAAATTTGGCAAATGCTTAATTTAGCATAGCTGGTTAGTAACTTAAATGGTTTTCGACCGTGATGCTAAGAATGAACCAAATGCGATTCATGTTTATTTTGATAAAAGACTGATCACCCGTGATTAAAGTAGGTAGCGTGTCACATGCATTTGGTTTATTTGTATTTTAAATAAAAATTATTCGGTTTTGAGTGATGTATATTTCGTCGATCTGTCTTCGAGTTGGACTGAAATCAGTAGTTGTCAGCATTTATTATGGAATATCAATTACAACATCATTTTCATAATATATCAGATACTTAGTCTCAATCAAAATAAAATAACCTAACTTATCTAATTACAAATATCAATTTCATGAGATATCATATACGTAGTCTAAATCACAATAAAAGATCCTAATTTATCTAATTAATAGGTTCTTAATTTCACAAGATATAAAAAAATGCATCTTTGTAATTAGGATTAATATAAAAAGGTTTAGAATTAAAGAGATCTTTAGACGTAGGGCTTCAACCATGCAATCAGACCACTAGCTTGGAAATACTTCATAAGCATATGGTTTGAACCATTAACTTTGAATCAAAATGTTCAGCAGCTTTGGCCCATGTAATTGGACCCCTCACCCTCCCCCCCCCCTCTCACACACACACACACACACACACACACACACACACACACACACACACACACACACACACACACACACACATATATATATATATATATATATATATATATATATATATATATAGAGAGAGAGAGAGAGAGAGAGAGAGAGAGTTAAAGAGATCATTAGACATAGGGCTTGAACCATGCAATCAGACCACTCGCATGGAAATACTTCATAAGCATATGGTTTGAACCATTAACTTTGAAATCAAAAAGTTCGGCGGCTTTGTCCCATGTAATCGGACCCCTTACCCCCCCCCCCCCCCCCCCCAATATATATATAGGCTCGAGTACATACCAAGTATATATACCAATTTTTTTTTAAATATTAAAAAAAAATTGAGTTGTATTTTATTATGTGATATTTAAACATTTAAGGGGACCATATAAATACAATCAGCTCAATATAACATTTTTTGCTATTTTAAAAAAATCGGTCAGACTTTAACACATTTTAGAGCACTTTAAAAGATGTGAAAGTTTGACCGATTTTTTTAAAATAGAAAAAAGTTATTTTGAGCTTATTTTTTTGTATGAGTCCCTTGAAATGTTTAAATACCACATAAAAATTTTGAATAATTTTTTTGAATATTTTAGAAAAATAGGTTTGCTTCAACAAGTATCTATGTTTATTATGTATTAGAGTCGCTCTCTCTCTCTCTCCCCCCTAAGAGAGAGAGAAGGGGGGGATATGGAACCAATAAATACATACTCATAAAATTATAATATAGAAACGAGAAATACATGCACACACATAGACATACTGAAAACCAATCCACGAAGAAGGTTTGAAGAAGGTCTGCTATAGTGAGGACTGGTGACGCGAAAGTTTTGGAGAAGGCGTGGAGAAGGTTTGCTACGAACGAAGATAAGTGGAGATGGGAGTTTGGGTGGTAAAATTAAAAGAATGAGTGAGGACATTAGGTTATTTTTTAACTTAATAGCGTATAGCCGCTGATCCCAGTGAGTAATTGGGCGCAAAATTTGTCACTGCTCATAGAAGTGAAATACTGATTCTAAAGACAATTTTTTTCATTTTTCCACCTCCAATGGCAGTGACTAATTGGTCAATACTTATAATGGTGACCAATTAATCCTAAAGCCAAATTTGTCACTACTATATACAACGACAAATATGCCATTATCAGTGATGAATTAATTAACTTAAATTTCTCACTGCCTATGGTGGTGATAAATTGGGCAAAAATTTTGTCACTCTTAATAACAGTGACAAATAATTTTATTTGTCACGAAAATTGTTTTGTCGGTATCACGATCAGTGATAAAGGCACTAGGAGTGACAAGCACTTAGTGAAAAATATTTTATTGCTTTGGAGAAAAAATAAACTTCTTGGGGAGGTAAAAATGTATTTGAACATTTTTAATGTGGAAAAATAGCCACATACCTTAGGAGATGGTTTAAATGATCTTGTTGATTTGACAAAAATAATAGAAGTCATAACTTAATTTGTAAATTATATCGAACACTTATATGTTTTAAGTTGGTTAGTTGATTCTATATTTTGTTTCATTAATCCTGCCATGTTGAAATCCAAGAGCCTTCACTATGAAATAGTGATAATTTTAAGTTTTGAACGGGTGCAAGTTGTTCACTCTATTTTGTATACTATTTTGTACTTTTTTTGTTATTTTTTTTACATACATGATTTTTTTTATAAGTTTCGGCTAGTTTTTATTTTTTTGACAATATTTTGATATTCATATTTTCTTTTGTGGATGAATAAGTGTGGAATGAAAGAAATAAAGAACATGAAATATTTTCATTTTGTTTTGTTATTTAATGGCGACTCGCATTGATATTTATTCAAGTTATTTGGACTAGGGGTGTGCACGGACCCGAATAGACCGAACGGATCGAAAAAATCGAACCGAACCGAACCTACTTTTGCGTTTTTTTTAATTCGGTCTAAAAATACATAGGACCGCATAATTCGATTCGATTTCGGTCTTGGATCGTACAAAGCGGGTTTGGACTGGACCGAACCACTTAATATATATATATATATATATATATATATATATATATATATATATATATATATATATATATATATATAAGTTTTAATTTGATAACTCACGCACGTAGCCCACAACAACATAACCCTAAAATCCCTTCCAAACCCAAATTCATATTTTTTCTTCTCTCTCTCTCTCAATACAAACTGCCGGCGGTACACCCCTCAACTCTCCTCTGGATCACTCTCCCTTTTCTCATTCTCCTCCGGCTCCGACAACAAACCCCTAATCTCATCTCACTCTCCTGTTTATCTCCGGCAGCAAACGAGTAATGTTTTATCTTTGTTGGTGCAATAGTATCACAAGAAGTTGTCTAATTATCTTTGTTGGTGCAATTGTATCACAAGGGTGTTTTGACTATCTCAAATTTGTTATTCTGAACCGTATTTGGCATTTATTCCTTTAAAATAACGATCTAAAGATTTATCTTTATTTTGGTTTTTGACTATCTCATTACCTTAGAGTTTAGAATCTCTTTTCCCAACATTTAACTTGAGTTTTGCATTCTATCACCCAATGACAAACAGTAGGTGCATTCTTTGGGCAAATTTTCCTAAATAAAATTTACAAAGAAGCTATGATTCCTTCTTTCCATTCATGTTGTAGCGCCGAGCTTTGTGGGAGAAAAAATTGCTCCATAAATAACGTGGTAAACATTTTTGTATAGAATAGACATCACAATTAAAAAGCACTGATCTTCACTGTTTCAAACTTATGAAATGGTTTTTATTAATTACTTTAAAGAACAACTGTTACAAAAGTTCTTATTATGAAAGCAATTTCATGTTTAGAGTTACTGTCATTGTACCACTATAGCCTCTATATATGGATGCTATCAAAACATTTTTCAAGAAGTCGATTGGGAAGAAAATAATGTATTAGTGGAAGACTCCACACCATACTATTTTGAAATAAAAAATTGTATTGTTTTATTTAGGTATGGACCAAATAGGACCGAGACCGAACACGGACCGCTTGAAAACTGAATAGGACCGAAATCAATTATTTTTGTCCGATCTCGGTCCATAATTTTCTAGGATCGATTGATGCGGTTCGATCCCAAAAATACCTCAAAACCGAATCGGACCGAATCGCTAACACCCCAAATTCGAAGAATAATGTAACTTGAATTACAATTTGTGATGTTTATTTTGGAGTTTAATCTATATTATAACTCTAATACAATAGTATTAGAGGTATAAATGCAAATGAATACCTCAATTATCTCTCCTCAATAGTAAACATTCTTATAATTTTTTACATCGGCTATCTGTATTTGGGGAAAAGAACCGTCCTTTACTGCCCTTTCCTTTTCCCACCCTATTTCTTTATCCTTCTTCATTCTTCGACCTTATACATTATACCCCCCTCTCCTCCTTAATATCATCTTTCTCTCCCTTAACGTGTCTCTTTCCCTACCGTTCTCAATATGGTTAGGGTTTTTCGTCACATTTCTTACACAACCCTAATGCAATTATCTTGAATTTTCAACAATTCCCATAGTTGGATCATCAAAGATTTCCCCAGTTGCTCTTGATGCAGGACAAAGATTTTCCTTAAGGGAGGGAGGCAGAATAGTTGGTGCTGGGGCAGTTTCAAAGTATTGAGCTGATAATATTTCTTTTAATCCTTTTTGCTCTCTATTTTTTTCCAAAAAGAGGTTGAGAAATGCAGAACCTGGTCTTTGGCGTGAGTTTTGTTCTCGAATTACTGAAGATTATAGCTGGAGCGATGGTATGTGACTATACTGGGAAGAAAACTCATCCCCATGCTTTTTTTTTCTGTTGCCCATTTTTCCTCTCGACATAGTTATGTTCTCTTTTTAAGAAATAAGGAAAGCATCACATGATTGCTTGAAGAAACTAAACATTTACTTAGCATCAATATTATATTCGTAAAGAAAAAATAATAATAAAAAATCATGATCATTAAGGTGGACAAGATTATGTAATTTATCTCTCTCTCTCTCTCTCTCTCTCTCTCTCTCTCTATATATATATATATATATATATATATATATATATATATATATATATATATATATATGCATTTGTGTCATAGGGTTACAATGATTTTAGAGTTAGATTTTGAAAGATAGGGGTTTGGGGTTTGAGGATATTTATGGACTTTAAGGGTTCCAACATAAGGGTTTTTTATGGGTTGTAGATTTGGGTTAAGAGATTCAAAAATAGGGTTTTGAATTTATGTACATTTGCAATATACTTACCAACAAATTCAAAAGTGTAATGTAATTTCTTCTTATTCAAAAGTGTAATGTGATTTTTTGCATCTTGCTAGATTTGATTCCCATACAAATCATTCATTTATCTACAAGTCTCACATTCATAATCATATATGGTTATTTTATATTGGGATTTGACCATTCTAAAACCAAGAATAGAGGAATCACGTGGCTTCTTTGTGATGTGGATGCTTACATCTTAGTGTTAGGCTAAAGATCTTATTCATGGACTGGAATGAGGTCAGCTCTTATTATATTCTACAACGCACTTTTTCATAGATATTTGAGATTAATTTGATATTATTATTGAAAGGGTTTTTAGAGTTTTGATTTGAATTTTTATGGTGAAAAATTAAATTTAAATGATTTTCATGAACGGAGACAATCACGCAACGATATCGCTTGAAGGAAGTACGGATGGTCCTTGAATTGAAGGTTTATTGACCACTCTTATTAATAATCTGTGGTAATTTTCAATTCCAGTGTTCACTTTTTTATTATTTTTATAAAATTTTATGTACCAATTTTATCTAGGTTAATTTTTTTGGTTTAAGGGAAATTTGGGGTTGTGGTACTGAGAACCCTAATATAACTACAAAGGTGGTACCGAGTCTACAGGGATACTGGAGTAACCATCTCTAGATCCCACACATGTCTTTAGTTCAATTTTTATGGGATATCTTCTTGGGTTTTCTAATGATGCCACAAGAGTGATTTTAGTTATGCAATTCCCTTTGTTTACTGAGATGATATGTTTAGTATTTTTTTTTGTTATGAATCGGTGTTAAATGGTATACATTTTATAAAGACATAACAATTATTATACCTCTAAGTCGATAGTATTAGACTTATTAATGCTGCACTTTCAGTTTTGAAGATATTGAAAGTAAGTTTTACTAAAACTTAATCCTGGTGATTAGTTGTTTAAATTGGATCATTGATACATGTCTATATTGTTTTTCATATTTTATTTAACTTAATTAATGATACTGTTATTTACATACGTGTATATGAATGGAAGATATTGATTACCTTTTGTGTTTTAGTGCAGGGCCACTACCTTCAAATGATGGTATCTGTTGAATCATCATGTTTCCATTTGAGTTTTTTGGGGAGTTTTTATTATGAAATTTTGCTTATTACTTATTATTTTGATGTTCGGTTAATATTTTAAAATCTACATTGAACCACTTCTTTACTTGGAAAATGAATGCAGGTCATTATATATGGTATGTCCCTAACAATCTGTAGGCTATTCAAGATTTGTGGTTTCTAATTTGAACAAAAGAAGATACTTTTTGGATTAAAGGAAGTGCGGCACATACAGAAAAGGAAGAAAAAAATTGAGAGCTTCAAAGACGCTTTCTGCATGTAACATTCTTATTAAGTTTCTTCACATTAAGTACTACTATTCCGTATTTTTGATTCAACATGGATTCTGTCATATTTTCTTTAATTGTATGTTAAGAATGGAAGGGGGTATGTATTTCATATGTTTTTTTCTCACATACAATTGGATGTTTTTAAGGATATATATTCTTTTTTTTTTAATATATTTATTTCCTCAATTTATGACATATGAAGATGTTGCATGAATCTATGACATGAAACTTTTCTTTTTGTAGTGTAAATAGAATATTAATTCACTGTAGACTAATTATTATATAGTGGCTGATTGGTAATTAATTACTTTTATCATCTGTAAAAGTATATATCTACAACTTATTTTATAAATAAAGTGTAAGATTCATTTTATTTGTCATATTAATTTAGAATTATAACCATATTATTGTAAGGATTAGGAACGTTAATTATGGGTTGTAAATTTGTAAATTATTCACTCCCAACATGTAGTGTTAGTATGAAAAAGTTTGTTTTATAGTTGAATCCTTCTATAGGCTGCAGCGGTGGCGCCATGGCCATCAACATTATTTTTGACCCCACTTTAAAGACTGAACTGATTGTCGAAGATGATTCTTGGTTATCCAGAGTTGAATTCTTTAAGAGATCTCTGGTAGGGCGGTTCGGTGGACCAGATTGTTCTCCACCGGAGGTGGAGAAAGTCATACTTTGGGCGAAATCTCATTGGAAACCCGTGGGTGTTCTAAAAGTTTGACGGCTTTCTTCTTTGTGTTTTTTGTTTGTTTTTTCTTCCATTGGAGATACAAATAGGGTGTTGGGATGTCAACATAGGAAGTATGGATGGAAACCGATTTGGCTACAGAGATGGCATCCATTGATTGTTTTTTCTGAAGAAACTCGATTGCTAGGGAAGCGGTGGATCCGTGTGATGGATCTACCACTTCAACTGTGGGGAGGAGAAGTTTTTAAATCTATTAGAGAGAAGTATGGGGGTTTCATAAAAGTCGATGATAACACCATGGCAGGTGAGGAGCTTCAGTGGGCGAGAATTCTTGTGGAAGGGAAGGAAGTTATTCCTTTGAGTATAAAAATAGGTGTGGGGAGATGGGTGTTTGTACTAAAGATTTGGGAGGAGTCTCAGCTATGTTTTTATGCTGATTATGGTGAGCTAGTAAAAAGGGATTAGTTGATACGATGCAGTGGAAGACGGAGAGGCTAGTCAAGGATGTTTCACGAGCGGTAGTTAGGGCTAATGAGCGAGGTGAGTATTCTGGGGGTATTGGTTGCAGCAATGTGAATGAAGGTGGAGCCAAATGCGACAGTGGGGGTGAAGCGATTCTAGGAGAGAATGCTTCGAAAGTGGACGGCGATTGTGGCATTTCAGCATCAGTGACGGGGGTTTCTCTAGACGATCTGGGTGGTTTTTCTGGTGACGAGGACTTAATGCAATTGCAAAACGGCATCGGAGTCAGCAGCTATTCTGGTTGTGGGGGTCTTTAGGGATGCTCCAGTCATGGCGATGAGTTTCGTCACGGCATACATAATTTCGCCGGTGGACAGAGGTGAAGAAGATGTTTTGTTTCCTGTCAACGGAGTTGTTAACAGTGGGTTGTCAGGTTTGGATGGGACTACTGATTGTTTGATGCCGTGTGTCGTAAACAATCTACATTATAAGAGCAACCCTTATTGGCAGTCTAAAATTGCACTTAACTAGTCCAAAAATAACCTATCAAAACTAACAAAATTGCTACGGGCAAGTATAAATATGGGGTATCAAGACTAAAACGACGCCATAAACATTTAAAAGAAGAAAACATGTTACCCCTTGGGCGGAACATCATGTTCCGCTTAAGGGTTCTTCAAAATTCCATTTTCCTCCCCAAAGGTCCTATGTTATTATGTGGTACCCCGAAATCATCTATTTTTTATAAGAAAAAAATATCCTTTGCCATTTAAAAAAAAAAAGTAGCCGTTGCCATAAAAAAAAAAAAAAAAAACAAAGTCGTTGCCATACATTAATCAAGCCGTTGCAAACATATGGGGTACAAAATGCAAATAAGGAAACTTTGTTGAAAGCTTGGGCGGAACATGATGTTCCGCTTAAGCTTTTTTTTTTTTTTTTTTTTTTCTTCTTTGCGCGGAACAAGATGTTCCGTTTTAGGGTGGACCCCACCAAAAACTAACTAAGCCAATTGCATCTTTGTTATTTTTTACCCTACCAAACGTTATATTTGGCTTTTTACCCTACCCGTAACATACATATATACCGCATAAATACATGTTTACCCTACCCGTAAGGGTTGCTCTAAGGGAAAGGATAAAGCTAAGGCAAATTTTTTTTCGACAAGTGGGGGATCTGTTCAAGATAGAGTAAGGACTTTATTTAAGGATATTATGCAGAAATATTTTCAGAAATGCAAGGTGACACAGAGTTTTGACATAGAATAGTGCGATACAGTGACATGTCATACCGGAATTGACTATTGCCCTATGGATGTAGGTATGTGCCAGCGGAACTAGCCAATACCAGTGTGACACGTCACCGTGTCACACCAAATGTGTCGCAAAACTGTGTCAGTATAGAAGGACTCAAATCTTTTTGCATTGAAAAAGTTGGTGGTTCTGTTGTCCTGGGTAAATGGGGAGAGTCGGAAGTTTTAGAAATTAATGTTACTAATAAGGAGACACGTATTGGGGTCATTAACGGAGACAACGCTTTTCCCAACAATAATGTGGTACCAAATGGCGTTCAGTTAGAGGATTTTGGGCAGGTCAAAAAAATGAAAAAAATTAGGGGCGGGACAAGCAATGGGCAGCGAGATATCCAAAAAAATAAGGAGGTTTATTATTGTAATTCTTTGTTGGGTATGAGAAATATTAAAAGTTTTATTAATTATGATAAGAATAAAAGTAAAGCTTTGGGTAAAAAAGGCAGGGGGGGGGAAATATATTGTTGCCGCAAGTGAGATGACAACAACCAGTGAGGTGGGTGGACTTCATGTCCAATTCAACAGTGTGTCATGTAAGGGAAGAAGTGGGGGAACATGTTTAGATTTTGTTGATTTACATAACTCAAAACATTGGGTGGATATAGTTATTCCCAGTCATGAGGTAGGGCAAAGTTGCGGAGAAGAAAATCGGTGGGTGGAGGACGAGGAGGAGTGGAGAGAGGAGTTATTAGGCTCCATTAGAAATGAGGCAGGGTTAGAGTTCGAGGGGTTTGAGAGAGAGGCATGGGATTTGTTCGAGAGAATAGGTAGCGTGGGGAAGGGAGGCGGGGGGGACTAGGAGGGAGTGGAATGTTCTATGTGTTATCTGGATCATTATGCGCTTGAGGATTATCTCGTGGAACATCAGGGGGTTATAAAATACAAACTAACGAGGCATAATTGGTGGGGCTATTACTAGGGGAAACCAGACATTTTGTGCTTGCAGGAGTCGAAGATGTGTCATATCGATGATAGTAGTATAAGATCCATTTGGGGTGGACGTAGGATAAAATGGGTTAGTCTGGATGCTTTGGGGGTTTTGGGTGGGATGGTGACTATGTGGGACTCCATAGTGGTCGAGCTTCCAGGGAGTTTGGTAGCTAGATGGTCATTATCTTGTCTGTTTAGGAGTTTGGAGGATGGGCTTACTTGGAGTTTCTCCGATATATACGGGTCGATGGAGGATTCTAGCAGATGGGAGTTGTGGGAGGAGTTGGCAGGGGTGAGTAGAGTGTGGGAAGTTCCATCTTGTAGGGGGGGGGGGATTTTAATGTGTTGCATTTTGCGGCGGAGAAATGTAGTGGAGGTAGGATTGATAGATATATGATACATTTCTCAAATTTTATTGATGAGATGGAGATGATGGATTTTTCGCTTATGGGTGGCTTGTACACTTGTTCCAGTTTGAGAGATTGCCCATCCATTTCTCGTTTGGATGGATTTCTGATTTCTCAGGGGTGGGAGGATCATTTTCCTGGAGCGAAACAGTCTTGCTTACCTAGAGTTACTTCGGATCATTTCCCCATTTTACTTGAGTGTGGGGGAAGGAGGGATGGTAGGACTCCTTTCAGATTTGAGAACATGTGGCTTAAGGAGTCAAATTTTGTGGACAGAGTCAGAACTTGGTGGTCAGGGTATAAGGTGGTGGGTAATGATAGTTTTAGATTGACTACTAAGCTGGGACTACTCAAAGAGGACATCAAAACTTAGAATATAGAGGTGTTCAGAAATGTGCATCTAACTACCGAGAGTTACATAGAGGAGGTTAGGGGGTTGGATGAGAAGGAAGGGTGGGTTGGAATATCCGAGGAGGAAAAAAGAGTTAGGGAGTTTAAGAAAGGGGAGATCGGAGTTAGACTTATACAGGAAGAAATCAGTTGGAGGCAGAAAGTTAGGGTGTTGTGGTTGAAGGAACGAGATTTGAATACTAAGTTCTTTCACAAGGGGGATAACTCGCATCAACGCAGTAATCACATAGGGAGCATCTCAGTAGGTGGAGTGGAGTTCGAAGAGGTTAGCTAAGTGAGACAGGCCATTACTCAGTATTACGAGGAGTTGTTCAAGGAAGAGGAGGAGGGGCATCCGTCTCTTGATGGTGCCGATCTGGGGAGAATCTCGAAAGACGAGGTAGAGAGGATCGAGGGCCCATTCACCGAAGAGGAAGTAGGGAAGGTTCTTATGTCCATGAGTGGGGATAAGGCGCCAGGTCCTAACGGGTTATCGTTGGCTTTTTTCCAGCACTGTTGGTCGATTCTTAGGGGAGATGTGTTGGAATTTTTTGCGCAGTTCCATAATAGAGGGTACTTTGTCCCTAGGATGAATGTGACTTTTATCACCTTGATTTCTAAGAATGGTGGTTCGATTGACATCGGAGATTTCAGACCTATGATTGGGAGTGTTTATAAACTTCTCTCAAAAGTGTTGTCGGTTAGACTTAGGAGGATAATTGATCCTTTAATATCTGAGTCCCAAAATGCCTTTGTTGTAAGAAGGAAGATTTTAGATGTAGTCTTGGAGGCAAATGAATGTGTGGAATCTAAGTAGAGAAGTGGGATCCCGAGTGTTGTGTGTAAGGTTACCATTGAGAAGGCATATGATCATGTCAATTGGAAATTCCTTTTATATTTACTGAGAATGATGGGATTCAGAGAGCGATGGTGTTGGTGGATGAGGAGGTGCGTTTCCACGGCCAGATTATCGATTATGATTAACGAGTTTCAGAAGGCTTTTTCCCCACCTCTTATGGTCTTCGTCAAGGTGATCTATTATCCCCATTTCTGTTTATTTTGGTGATGGAGGCATTTAGCCGAATGTATAGTCAGGTGATCGAGGCCGGGCGGATCAGGGGCTTCACTATCGGATTTCTTTGTCCCAATAGGGTGTCGATTTCTCATCTTCTTTTTGCGGATGAGGCGATTGTCTTCTGTGATGCATATATGGGGAAAATACGTTCTTTTAAATGCCTCCTTAGTTCCTTTGAATCGATGTCAGGTATCCGAATTAATGCGGGGAAGTGCGCATTAATTCCGATTGGGGGAGTGGGTAATGTGGAGGACCTTGCAGGCACTTTGGGTTGTATGATCGGGTCCTTGCCAACGACTTATCTTGGGCTTCCGTTAGGAGAAAAGTTTAATTCAAGGGCAATTTGGGATCCGATCTTGGAAAGGATGAGAAAAAATCTTGCAGAGTGGAAGAATGGTTTTCTGTCGAAAGGGGGGAGGTTGACTCTTATTAAGAGTTCTCTGTCTAGTCTACCGACCTATTTCTTGTCTATCTTACCACTTCCAGTGGCAGTCCGGGTTAAGATGAAGAAGCTCATGAGAGACTTTCTGTGGAAAGGCACCGAGGATAGTTTCAAGTACTCCCTTGTGGGGTGGGAGGAGGTCTACAAGACCACCAAGGAGGGAGGGGCTGGGGTGAGGAAGTTAGAGCCTTTTAACAAAGCGTTATTAGATAAGTGGTTATGGAGATTCCCTCGTGAGGAGAAGAGTTGTCGGGGCGAGGGGGTTTTATGCAGTTGGGTTGGGGGCCGGGGGTGGGGAATAGTGATCATAGGGTGGGTTTCTGGAAGCATGTTGCTAAGGAATAAAGGTATTTTTCTTGCCACACAGAATCCCTTTTAGGGAGCGGTGACAGGATTAGATTCTGGAAAGATAGATGGGGCAGGAATAGTTTTATTTAGGAATAGTTCCCCGGGATTTACCATTTAGGGGGGAACCAAGATGGTCTGGTGGTGGGCCACATGACGGGAAGCGGTGGAGATGTGAGGTGGAACCCCCAGTTTCATAGAAGGCTCTGGGATTGGGAGTTGCAGGAGGCTAATCAATTCTTCGATTGGTTGGGAATAGCGCCTCGAACGACGAGAGGGGCTGACAATTTGAGATGGAAGGGGGGTGGGAAAGGATTGTTCACGGTCAGAGGCTACAATAATATTTTGTGCGGTAGGGGGGCCAATAGTGATTGCTTCCCTTGGAAGAAAATATAAAGGGTCAAGGTGCCAATGAAGGTCTGGTTCTTTGTGTGGATCGCGACAAGACATGCCATTTTGACGATTGAAGGCCTTCAGAAGAGAAGATATTTGATGGTGAGTCGATGCTTTTTATGGAAGAAGGATGAGGAGAAGATGAACCATCTTCATCTGCATTGCAGGGTGACGAGAGGTCTGTGGGATGTGTTCTTTTCCATCACTCGAACCGCGTGGGTTATGCTTGAGTCTGTGCGGGAGCTTCTAGAGGTTTGGTGTCCCCTTTGGTGGTGGTCGGGCGACAGAGATGACTGGCGGTTGGTCCCGTATTGTATTGTTTGCACGATTTGGAATGCGAGGAATGCAAGTATTTTGAAGGTGTTGAGACTGCCCCTTCGAAGCTTCGTTTTATGTTCTTGATCACCCTTCTTAGCTGGCATAAAGAGAGGTTTACAATTACTACTCAGGATTTTCTTGTTTTTGTTGAGAAGATATTCTTAGCTTTATACTCTTTGGTTTTTCATGTTGTGTGGTTTGTTATGTTTGGTTAGGGGTGGTTGGTGTGTCGGTTTGCATACTTCCTGTATACGGGTTTGCTCCCTTTAGCGGTTGGTTTATATTACATTTACTTATAAAAAATAAATCCTTATTTGGTTTGTTGAAATTTTTCCAGTGTATTTTTAAGAAATATTATAATATGCTGGCGCATCACGTGGGTTATTTGCGAGTGTTTATATATAGTTGTGGAGACGACACAATTATGTTGGTCATTTTCTATTTTTTTTAAATATGCATATAAAAAGTTTTAGATAAGTTGTACAAAAAATTACCATTATGTATCGAGTAGTACTAAATTTATCGTAAAGAGAAATTTATTCAAATCTACCGTATTTTTCGAAAAATCGATTTTACCGCAAAAAATTAATTTTACCGATATGCCGCACGATTTGATTTTGGTTTATGGGCTGGTGTATCAGCAAATAAAATTAGTAATTTGAGCTTGATGATTTCAAAGTTGGTATGATATTGTTGTGCTCCATTTACTTATCAAATTCATCGAAAATCATCACTAATTGTGGTTGATTTGATGGATGTGTGTTATAATTGCATGCTATAAATTAGAAATAACTTATCAAAGAGAGAAGAAAAGGGTATATACGTTATAGCCTTGCACATATTTGTAGTTAAGTCTATCACACTTCCTATACTTATAATTTGCGAAAAAATATGTGGGAGAATATGACCTTGTGATATACGATATTTTATATCAACAGTAAAATATCATATTGCCTTGTTATAAACTAAATCCTTGAATAAACGAGTCCACTAGAATATTCATCGAAAGAAACTTTGGTAGATTAAGGCTTTAGAATGACAAAATTATCGAGCTTGTAACCTTAATCAACCAAAGTCTTTCCCAAAGAAAAAAAGATGATACTTGAAATTACACTCATAAAATCACTTGCATGTTAAAAACATAAAGTAAATTTCTAAAGTTAATCCATGGCACATGTATGCTTGAACTAAACATCAATAAAGTCACCTCTTAATATAATTAGTGGAAGAGAAACACCCAATAAGGGGGGTTTAGAGTTGCACTACACTCCTTGCGAGGCCAGGCAAGCCCATTGGGCTGATACAACCACAGGCTCAGGCGAAAACTAAACAGAAACTAGTGGGAAAAGAATCACCAATCCCCAACCTATATTTAGACACTATAATTTAGAAAATTGATAATATAATGTTTGCCTAAAAACAGCTTGTGGGCTCCACAATCCCGGAAGTTGTTCCTCCGGCATTGGCGCATGACGATGTTGCCGCTTGATTCTGGTAAGTTAGCTTTACGTCTTCCAATCTTATGCCGTGGCATGGATTGTTTTTACTGCAATCGAATCTCATGGCGACTTGGGTTGCCGATGTTCCGTGGATGTCTTCGTATGTCACGTCGCTAATTCTTACACCCGAAACCTGAGAAGAAATATTAAATTTTCATAAGAGAAATATTAAAATTTTAAGGTACCGGGAGCATTTTAAAATGGGCGGTGTAAATACAAAGGCCTAAGTATGAAAACTAAAATAAAAGAATCTGTTTGTTTTATTACAGAATGAAACCTCTTAATGTATGTTATTTAGGGTGTGTCTGAATATGAAAAAAATTCAATTCAATTTAAAAAAAAAAATTGAAAGGAAATTATTCAAATTCCAAAGGAATTAGTTCCAAAACAACCCCTCGGTGGCATTCACATTCAGTATAACAATTTACAGCATCTTTTGCATTGTAATCATTAAGAGCAAAAAGTACAGCTTACCAATTTGGGCTACTTAAAAAAAAACAATCCAAGTTAATGGGAGCGTAGAACATTTGGACTTTATTTTATTCATTACTTACAACTCATATGAGCTAATATGGGCCTTATTAAGTTATCTCTAGTGTTGAACTTGGATGAAAGGCAAAGTTGCCTTTTGGATATGCATTTTATCTTTCGTCAAAATGGGTTTTGCTTAACGTTGGAGAAGTTCTAACGAACTTTAAAAGATCGTTGAAATTAAAAAAAAATTCATTTATTTATTTTATATTAATATATATTATGAAATCAGCTAGCTTTTTTCACGAACTTTATTAATTCGTATGAATTCCTACAAATTTAAATAGTTCATATGGATTCATAGGAACTAATGAACTAATGAATTTGTAGTCGTTCTCCAAATTTGAAGAATGACTACAAATTCATGAACGGATTATGCTCTTTCTTTCTCGCCATTGAAGACAGTCCCTTTTGTAAGCTACCAAAACCATTTGAATTTTACCTCCTCCACTACTGTTCTTAGGGACTAGAATAAACTTTACCATCTTAAATTAGACAATTTTCAACATTACTTTTAAATTAATATTCTTTTAAAAATAGGATTGTTTAGAGCTAGATCCTCAATGTAGAGACGATATATTTTGGTGAAAATTTCGCTTCTTTGAATTTTTATATGCGATCTACGGCACTTGTATCTTACAGCCTCAAATTGGTATTTGTATGGACACCACATTTTTTTAAAGGAGTCCGTACCACTATGCTTTTAGAAACACAGATTTCTTACTAAGTTGACTCACTTCTTTCAATTTTTGATTTCGGAAGTGTGGACATTGGGTGGCCCAAAAGCTCATTTTTTAAGTTAAATTTTAGATTTTATAGTGGATCATATTATAATATTGTCAAATTACAAAGCCAAATTTGGGTTATACTGCAACGTGAAATTTGAGATTAGGTGACAAGTACAAATGAATACGAACTTATACTTTATATAAGATATATTAACATATTAAAATAGATTATGATAACACGCCTCCTAAAATCACACACTTAAAATTCAAAACAATAGGAATAAAGTTTAGGCATAAAATTAATAAGACATAAATATTTACGTAAAGCTATCATACTAAATATTTTGAAGCTCAAAACATGCGACCTGAAGGTACATGTTAATATTTTCGTATTAAAATTATACCTGGCCAGGGCAATTCTTGTTACCGGGGCAGTAATTTTGGTCAATTACTACAGGGTTTTGGACATTGGTCATGGTAGAATGCTGGAATAGAACACCTCTAACAAATCCATTGCTTGGTCTAGCCCATGCTTTAATCCTCAAACCATTTTGTGTACCACTAAAAGTTGTAGTTTTAACTGTCACATTCTGTACTCCAGCCTCTTGAAAATCTTTGCCAAGACTCCCAATGCTGCACCAACAAAATTAAAGAAATAATAGTATTAGCACTATAAATAAATATATTTTGTGGAGAAATTCAACTAGGAGGGTATTTATTTTTAGATCATAATGGGGAATTATTTTGTAGTTTTCAGTCTTCAGTATCTTGACACAAGTCTAACACATACTAAATATTCAATCTTCAGTAATTTTGAGACAAGTCTAGCACATCCTAAATACTAAATTCTTTCAGTTTTAGCTTCATCATTTTTGCTAAATAACATTAATATAAATTAGTTAAATAATGATAAAATGGCCGAAATAACTTGTATTTAATATTCAATACAAAACAACTCAAACTAACAACCTTTATATAAGAGGTTAGCTCAAATAATTTGACTTTTTAATGTTCAAATTTCTTAATTCGGAATTCATAGCTCAACATTAAGCAATCAAAAATGCAAGAACATAAAACACCTAAGGTATACTACATTTGAATAAAATTTATCATCACTGAACATTTATACCAGCTATATTTATAATAGCACTGTTATTTATCCTCAATTTTTGTTTTCCCCCCAAAAAATAATTCCATTTTCATATGAGAGAAAAGCTAAAAATCAGTTTGAGGATCATGTAAATTATTCTTCTTATTAAGAAGTTTTAGGACTCACTATTGAGATAAGAACATTTTCTGTTTACAATGTTATTTAGTAACTATAAAAGGGTACACATATGTAGAAATTAATTCACACGAGTTACCTAATGCCATGGCCAGGGCCACAAGCAACATTTTCAATCCACAAATTTGTAGTGCCCGGGCCAATAGAGACGCAATCGTCACCCGTACTGATCTTCGAGTTTAGAATTGTGACAGACGATGATAGTTGTACGTGTATACCATCCGTGTTCGGGCTGTTCCCAGATGCCGAAACCTTCACCCCTTGCAGCTTCACATTGTGACAGCCATTGATGACAATGTGGTACATTTGACTATTTAGGGACGTTAATCCACTAATCACAATGTTGTTGGAATTGGAAAATCCAAGAGTCTGCAAATTCAAAGACAAAATATAAGAGCATGATATATACAAATATACGTGATGATTTCCTAATAAGGTGTTTCATCGGGACGTGATAATATTGCAAAAGAGAGTTGACCTCCATAAATCTAGATATAGTCAAGTTTTGTCATATTCTATTCCCAAGCATACTTTTAGGAAACCGCGAGAAGGCAAAAACGTAGTTGTTAGTTTATGACACGTTATTGTATCGTTTAAAAATAGAAAGTGAACCAAAAGATGAGTGTGCATGCAAAAATAATAATGGGAATGTGTTCAGACACATTGCTATGCTGTGTGTTCATGTGAATTAACATGCCGTTGGAGTTCATTTCTAAATGTAATCACTCAGCCTAAAAAGTTATTTACATAATAATGAGAGATGCTATAATATGCCGTTGGATATCAATCATCATTTGACCATAAATATCAACATACCGTGGCACCACTAGGACAACTCTTGCCGGTTAACTTACAAGCCCATAATCCAGTCCCTTGACCGTCAAGTACCCCACCTCTAATACTAACTCCATCAACCCCCTCAAACAAGATCCAATTTCCTTGATTACCAATAACCCTATAATCCGCCGGAGCTACTAGGGTTCCGTCTATTTGGATCTCAATTGCACTGTTCTTACACTTGCCACTAAAATGCGCCTGGTGCACCAAGTACCTCCCCGGCGGGACGTAAATAGTTGCTGGATTAGCTGAGCCGCAAGCCGAAGCCCATGCGCTTAGAAAGGCTTTGGTTGAGTCAGTTTTTCCATCTGGCTTAGCTCCTAAGTTTATCACATTGTATGTAAGTGGAGATGATATTGATTGGTTATAGAGTGTGAAAAGAAATAGAAAAGCAAGGAGATTAGTGGGTTTAACCATTGTTTTGTGTATATATGTTTAGAGAGCGAGATAAAGGCAGAGAAAGTTTTTTTTGGATGTTGAGGAGTTTGAAGTGTTTTATGCGTAATAGAGAAGAAGATAAGGTTTGTTAATGTTTAGGAGTGAAAAGGGTTCTTTTTTGTAGGGGCTGTATTATGACGAGTTTAAAAGAGCTAGAAATTGAAAGAGAAGAAGAAAAGATGTATTAGGTATTTAGAGAGAGAGAGATGATGTGGAGTGGAAGAGTTGGATGGTATTTATAACAATGGGAGAGAGAAAAAGATGGAGAGAGATTTTGATTGGTGAGGAGTTGAAGAGTTTTGGCAGTATATATTTATAAAGAATTTTGGTTGCATGTTTTCTATGAACAAATTAGACTTGGAGCAAGCGGTTCCCACGCCGAAATTGGGATTGCGCTTTTTGGGATACACACTCAACGGCCAACCAAATTGTCATTCTTTGGAACTCAACTTACATTAACGGTTTGAAAAAAAGTGAACTAACTTTATTCAAAAATAATTTTCTCTTTTTAAATCATAACGTAGTGTAGATGCATAAAGTATGATAAGAGATGTGATATAAAGGTTAGTTAGGCGAATGTATTCTAGAAAGTGTGGAAAAAGTTTATCGTGACTTACATGCCACAACCCTTCTCAAATTTTCCTTTTTTCATACAATCTTTTGCCGGGATTTACGATAAATGTATAGTTCTTTTGTTGCTTTAAGCGCAAGATTAACGCAACCATAAACTCCCCATACATTGGATGTCACCTCCCCCTTAACTACATCTTTTGCCCTCCCATCTGTAGGGTGACAATTAGCCCTTGTTTATTTATGTCCGGTTTTACTAGGTTCATGTCAAAGATTATACATTTGTGTGTCCGTAGTTTTGTTTTTAGGTCGTGCTGAAGTCATTAAGGAGTCGAGTCGTGTTAAGGATAAAAATAATTAAAATTAAATAAACTTTTTTTATGACTTTTTTTAAGGTGGAAATATAAATCATCCTATTATATTTCAAAGTTCAAATTGACATGAAGAACCTCTAATAGCTATTGTGCGTCTTTCCCTCTTACTAGACTAACAAGAAAAAAGAGGTTAAATATGTCTATTATCAAAACGGCCCCTCAATCCTAAATCTTATCTTCTGCCTCCACCACCTCTCTCCCACCCCATGACCCACCACAGTTTGCCATTCACAACGACCACCACCCTCTCAAATGAATGTTTTATGTTACATTTTTTTTTACTGTTTTTTTAGTTTTGATTTAAATATGCGTATTCTAATAATTTTGATTTGATTATGCCTTTTCATCTAATGAAGTGATTCTTAACATATTGAATATAAATCTATATTTTTGTTTATTCATGCTTCACTAATTTGTCTGAGGATCAATCTTATTGAAATTTTTTAACCATATTTTTTCCTTCACTTTTGATTCTCAGGGATTTCTTTTTTCAATATCTCATTTTGTTTGTTTGTGGGAGGAGATAAATATAGTGCATGTTGGACTAGAGATTTTATTAGGAATGTGCAGTTAAAATTTTCTAGATTACTTACTCAAGATTGCAGGCTTACATCGTGTTATAATTATTTTCTTCGTAATGCTGTCTTTACCTCTTATTTTATAATTTATCAGTGGGTATATTTAATATATATTAAAAAATTGATTGAATACCAAAAAGTCACTTAAACATTTTTTAATACAAATTTAGTCCAAACCTTTTATTTTGTATCAAAAAGTCATTTATTCTCTTATCTTTAAAGATCCGCGCCAGTGGCATGATAAAGCCTTTTGGCATGGTGAATGACTTTTTGGTGCAAAATAAAGAAGCTTGGATTAAACGTGTATTAAAAAAAGTTCGAGGGACTATTTGATATATGCCCCTTTAAAAATGGTGTCTCCGTTGAAATACAATATGCAATAAAGCTTATTAATCCTCTTAGCATGTCAATCATGTCATTTACTAAGAGATCCTTGCCCTCTCAACTTCTCTTTCAACATGTTTATTGATATGCCCTAAGTGTCACCTCGGCCCAGAGACATCAACCTCGGCCGAGGGCATGGCCGACGTTGGAAAGGCCTTGAATCAGTGACTCGCCGCCTCGGCTGTATTAGGGTCGGCCTTGGACGACACCACTACCAACCTCTTCAAGGGGTCAGACAACCTTGGACTCTTCCAGGCCGAGGTCATGACCCAGCACGAAGGCCGAGCACTTATTAACATGTGTGGACAAGGACACGTGGACACAATTCAGTTATAACAAATCATTCCCCTCACGTGGGGGGAATATTTCATCATCATTCTCTACATGTGACAGTGACAGATGTCTTCATCAGATTAGCTAGATCAACACACACATGCCCATTGCATGCATGGGGGGGGGGGGGGGGGGGGCTACATTACACCCCTAGGTACTATATATAGAGGTCATCCTCTACCTTGCAAAGGATCCGAAATTAGCAACCCTAGCTAAAACTCTGTTCAAATACACAGTAGAGAGAGAATGCTTGAGAGATGTATCCATGGCCATTAGAGCCCTCATACAGTGATACACATCATACACTTTCACAGTGGACGTAGGCTAGATTGGCTGAAACCACTTATATTCCGGTGTGCATCCTCTTCTCCTCACCTCCTTCTAATATATGTGTATGTACTCTTATCCTGCCATTGTTAACATTGAATTGAGCTCATAAACACCTTGAAGGGTGGTGTTGTTTCCAACATCATCATTTTGGCACCGTCTGTGGGAAGAGAACACTTCCTCTTCTTCATCTTAACCTCATCGGAGACTCTGGTGGTGAACCAGGCACCGCCCCTTGCGTGGAGCTGCTTCCCCATTGAAAGAGGCCCTTTAAGTTATTAAGCTCATCTGCTACTCAAGCTCTTTAGTGTTAGCATATGGCACCAGAGTTACCACCGCCTCTTCCGCTGCCTGGAGCAGGAGGGTCTAGTTCCAGCCAGGCACCGCCCTAGTTCGAAATAGAAGAGGTGGCTGAAGCATTGAGGTCTTTGGCTGTAACGCAACAAGCTATGCAGGAGCAGTTTTCACAGCTCAGCCAAACTATGATTAGGCCACCTGGAGTTTCATCAGAAATGATCACTCCGGCGGCTGCCCAGCCTCATCTTGACGCCAAGGGACAACCCCAGGCACCAATGAAGGACCAACCTGTTCCCCAGCGGAGGAGGGACATTGCTGACCCTAAGCGCTTATGCCTGGGGAGGCAAGGAAACCCTTGCCCGGAGGACAGGTATGATGACCTAGAGGCGGAAGATGTGTCGAAAGAATGTTAGGAGCCGTATGAGGTTTCAAATAATACGGTACGTCCTCTTTAGCAGAGTCGAGGTTGTGGCGGCAGAAGAGGTGAAGAGGCCCAACAGTGAGGATCAACTTTTGATCAATTGAGTAGAGGGTCAGCCTTTGAGAGGTTGGGCCCAGTAAATGACCTAAGACAAAGGTTATCAAGGTCGAGAAGTGCAGCTGGCTCGCAGAGAGGAGACGGTCAAGGTCGGCCTCACCAAGGCCAACCCCGTGCGGGAAGAGGCAGAGATCAAGAAGAGGTCAACATCAGACGTTGTGCTGCGGCTGGGGAACCCTCAGTCCATCCCTTGGAGGTGGCTGGGGATAACCTCGGCCAGGCCGACGGTAGGAGACCATGGAATGACTCTATCTAACGTCTTGAGGAGAAGATAGGAGACCTCATTAAGAGCCGAGACCCATTGCAAAGAGGTTTGTTAGAGGGCTCTTCATTTATGGCTAAGATAGTGAGCTTCCCGAACCCTGCTAAGTTCAAACCACCCGTGGTGTCTCCCAAGTATGACGGTAGCACCAATCCTGTACATCACATTAAGATGTATCAGTCAGCAGCGGACATCTACTCGATACCTGATGAGATGAAGTGTAGGGCCTTCTCTGGGACTCTAACAGGAGCAGCACACAGATGGTTTACTTCTCTTCCGAAGAATTCAATTGAGAACTTCAAGGGCTTGGCCGAACTATTCATTCACAACTTCTTCTTTAGGGTAAGACCACAAAAGAAGACCACTCATCTACTGTATGTCAAGCAAGGCAAAGACGGGAGCCTAAGGGACTACATCGCCAGGTTTAATAAAGAGAAACTTGAGGTTGAAGATTACTAAGAGAATATAGCCATGACCGCCCTCATAGGAGGTCTTTAGAAAGGGAAGTTGTTGTGGAAAGTCGCGGAAGACCCTCCTAGGTCCATGGCAGAGCTACTGGCAACTGCGGGAAAAGTCATGAATACCAAAGAGGCAATGGCCGCCAAGTATGAGGATGAGAACTGCGGTAGTAGCGGGAAGTCCCAAAGGAAGAAAGATGGAAAGAAGAGGTCACCCGATGACAAGTTCGCTCACTATACTCCTCTAACCGTGAGCTGTGAGCATATCCTCAATGAGATTAAGAATGATAGGACTCTAAGATGGGAAGATAAACTGAAGGCCCCTCTGCATAAGAGGAACAAAAACTTGTGGTGTGAGTTCCACCAGGACCATGGACATGTTACAAACAGATGCTTCGCCTTGAAGGATGAGATTGAGAAGATGTTAAAATCTGAAAAGTTGAGGAAGTATGTTGATGGAAAAGCTCCTAAAGGGGGAAGAGATGACCCTAAGAAAAGGAGAAACGACAGATGGCGTGGCGATGCCCCAGCTAGAAGAGGCAATGACTCAAAAGATGATGATGAAGACGATTCAGACCTTCCACTGAAAGATGACAACACCCCAGTGAAGAGGGTTGGCACGATCTCCTTTGGTGTAGACACCATATGCGGAGGACTTGCAGGAGGTGGCTTTGAAGTGGCTGACAAGAAAGCTCATGTGGCAGAGGCCAAGTCAATGGCCAAACTTGAAGTTATAAATCTAACGTCTTCTGATACAGCACAGAAGAGAAAGAAGGTGGACATGGACACTCTTATAGTTGGGTTCTCCAGGCTCGACTTCAAAGGTATCTTAGCCCCGCATGATGACCCTTTGGTAATAACAACAAGGGTACATGGATACGAGGTGCAGAGGATCCTCATGGACGGGGGGAGTTCAACAGACGTAATGTTTTGGCCTTGCTTCAAGAGCCTAGGTCTTAGTAGAGCTAGGATGGTACCCTATCATCATCCTTTAATGGGCTTCGGCAGTGAAAAGGTCCACCCATTGGGCATGTATGAGATGGACGTACGGATGGGTGATGAGTGGCCTAAGAGGTTGACCCGAAAGATAATTTTTTTTGTAATGGATGAAAATGTCTTCTTAGCCTGTAACCTCATCATAGGAAGAGTGGCCCTTAAGGAGTTTGAAGCTGTGCCGTCGACGGTCCACCAGATGCTAAAATTCCCGACCCCCTATGGGGTAGGGGAAGTGCAAGGTGACAAGACGATAGCACGGGAATGTTACTTCAACTCGACCGAAGAGAGAGAGGCGCATAAGAGGGCAACCACCACTTATAGCATTGATACATTGGACCCAAGAGATGAAACAAAGTTGAAGAAGGGACAGACCGCGGAAGAGGTAGAATCCATTGTCCTCAATGAGGACGAATCGGAAAAAAACGTCCAGGTCGGCAAAGACCTAAAGACATAAATCAAGGAAAAGCTGATAAACTTCCTGAGGAAGAGGCAGAGTGTCTTCGATTGGAGTCACGCAGACATGCCCGTCATCAACCCTGAGGTTATAAGTCACAAGCTCAACGTGGCCAAAGATGCCAGACCTATCAAACAAAGGCGAAGAGTTTACTCCAGGGAAAAGTACGACGTCATCCGGGAAGAGGTTAAAAAATTAGAAGAGGCTGAGTTTATAAGAGAAGTCATATATCCGGAGTGGTTATCGAATGCAGTCATCGTGCCCAAAGCCAATGGGAAGTGGAGAATGTGCGTGGATTTCACTGACCTGAACAGGTCTTGCCCAAAAGACAGCTATCCCTTACCTCGGATAGATCAGATGATAGATGCTACTGTGGGGCATGAGCTCATGCGTTTCATGGATGCATATTCAGGCTACAATCAGATCTTCATGGATGTGGAGGACTCAGAGAAGACAACATTCATTACCGACAAAGGGACGTACTGCTACAAAGTAATGCCCTTCGGTCTGAAAAATGCGGGGGCAACGTACCAACGTCTTGTGAATAAGATGTTCGAAGAGCAAATAGGCAAGACTATGGAGGTGTATGTTGACGATATGCCGACGAAGAGCTTAAAGGCCTGCACTCATGTGGCAGACCTTGAAAAGGCCTTCGATACTATGGACTTGTACATAATGAAACTCAACCCCGCGAAGTGTGTCTTTGGGGTAGGAGCTGGTAAGTTTCTTGGATTTATCGTCAATTAAAGAGGAATCGAAGAAAACCCTGAAAAAGTCAAGGATTTGCTTGATATGAAGACACCAAGGAGCATCAAGGACGTCCAAAGACTCACGAGGAGAGTGGCCACACTCAACATGTTTGTTTCCAGAGTAACAGATAAGTGTCTTCCGTTCTTTAAAGTGCTTAGAAAGGCCTTCCAGTGGGTCGAAGAGTGCGAAAAAGCTTTTAACCAGCTCAAGTCTTACCTTGGGTCTCCCTTGTTGTTATCTCGGCCCATAGTAGGAGAGAAATTATACGTGTATCTAGCGGTCTCCGAATCAGCAATCAGTGCGGCCATAGTACGGGAAGACGTTGGAGCCCAAAGGCCTGTGTATTTCAACAGTAAAGCTCTTCAAGGGTCTGAGCAAAATTACCCTCGTATGGAAAATTTGGCCTATGCCTTGATACATGCCTCAAGGAAGATGAAGCCCTACTTCCAAGCCCATTCCATTGTCGTCCTCACTGATTCCCCACTAAGACAGGTTCTATATAAACCTGAGAAGTCTGGAAGATTAATGACCTGGGCCATTGAGTTGGGAGAGTATGACCTTGATTATCAACCTAGGGTAGCCATCAAAGGGAAGGCTCTCGCAGACTTTGTTGCTGAGTTCACATAGGAAGAGGCCGAGGCAGAGAATGACCTAGAGGATGTTGAAGGGTCAAACAACAAGGTCTTCCGAGAACTAGAAGAGATTGCACCAAACGTCTTTCGAAACCAGGAAGAGGCCGTATCCAAGAAGATAAGGAACGGAGTAGCAGAGAACGAGGAGGATCGGTACCTCTTCAAATAAGGAATCATGTCAGAAGGGGCCTTCTCATCGGAAACAGACATTTGGAATCTCTTCATTGATGGTTCTTCCTGTGATAATGGAAGCGGTGCAGGGCTGATTCTTTCAGCCCCAGATGGTGCCAACATTGAATACGCTTTGAGATTCAACTTCCAGGCATCTAACAATGAGTCAGAGTATGAGGACATGATAGTAGGTCTCTCATTGGCAAAGACTCTTTGAGTAAGATGACTCCTACTTCATAGTGACTTAAGGTTAGTTGTCAATCAAGTATTGGGAGTCTACGAGGCTAAAGACGAAAGAATGGCTAAGTATCTTAAGAGGGTGAGAACGATGTTAAAATATTTTGAAGAGATAAAACTGAAGAGAGTACCTCGACAAAGTAACATCCACGCAGATGAATTAGCAAGGTTGGCCTCGGCGACGAAGACAGACATCAGAAGGACAGTTCCGGTCGAGGTCTTAGAAAAGGTGACCATTGAGGAAGAAGAGGTATCCAACCCTTGTCTCAATTTGAACCTAGGGGACTCATGGATGGACCCCCTCATCAGATACATCAAAGAGGGAGAGCTACCCAAATCCAAGCTAGAGAGGAAAAAGTTAAGATATGGGTCTGCCAAGTTCTCCATAGTAGGAGACGTCCTGTACAAGAAGGGATTTATGTTACCTCTCCTCAGATGTGTGCATCCCAATGAAGTTCCCCGCGTCTTACAAGAATTTCACGAGGGCTCTTGCTCCAGTCACATAGGAGGAAGACCCTTGGCCAAGAGAATTATTGCCTAGGGTTACTGGTGGACAACCTTGGCCAAAGATGCCGCAGCTTACGTGAAGAGGTGCAATAAATGTCAGAGATTCTCCACTATTCCTCATCAACCTCATCAACCTATGACGTCAATCACCTCTCCATGGCCATTTGCAGTATGGAGAATTGACTTAGTAGGACCCCTACCAAGAGCTGCCAACAGTTATCGGTTCCTGATAGTAGTCATTGACTACTTCTCGAAGTGGGTGGAGGCAGAGCCGATGATAATGATCACAGAACAAAAGACCTTTCAATTTATTTGGAGGAACATCATATGCAGACATGGCCTCCCAAATACTCTCATCTAAGATAATGGAACCTAGTTTAAGAACTCCTCTTTAGAAAAGTATTGCGTAAGAGTGGGGATAAAGCAGTTCTTCTCATCTACTGGCCGACCTCAGGCAAATGGTCAGACCGAAGTCATGAACAGAACAATCCTCGACGGAAACAGGAAGAGGTTAGAAGAAGCGAAGGGAAGATGGACTGAAGAGGTTTATGCTGTGTTATGGGCCTACAGAACCACGACAAGGACACCAACAGGAGAAACCCCGTTCATGCTAGCCCACGTCTTAGAGGCAGTCATACCAACAGAAGTGGGACTACCTACTCATAAGGTTCAGACATATGACCCTGATAAAAATGGGTAAGAGAGGAGACTAGACCTACATCTGATTGAAGAGAGAAGAGAAGACGCAGAAATCAGACAAGCAGCTTACCAGCAGAGAGCAGCAAAGTTCTACAATCAGAGGGTGAAGGCAAGACCTATTGCCTTGGGAGACTTAGTACTGAAGAAGACCTTACAGAAAACAAACAAGCTCCACCCAAATTGGCATGGCCCCTACAAAGTGATAGAAGAGGTTGTACCCGGGACATACAGGCTAGAAAACCTAGAAGGGGAACCTTTCGCTAACCCATGGAATGCTGATCACCTAAAGAAGTATTACATATGATGTTACAAAAATTTATGTAAATGTACCATCTTATGAAGAGGTTATCAATAAAAGATCAGTTTCCATGTCGATTCTTGCTTCATTATGCTCTAATAGTAGAAAGTATGAGGGTAACATCTAAGCGATGACCTCAGACCTCAAAATATCATTAAGTGGTGACAAGGTCTGAGGTCAGACACCATACTTGGATGACCTCCGACCTTTAACATCATTAATTTGGTGAAGAATTAATGAGGACAACATCTTAGCTGATGACCTCAGACCCGTATAACATCATGATTTGCTGACAAGGTCTAAGGTCAGACATCATACTTGGATGACCTCAGACCCTTAACATCATTAATTTAGTGAAATTAATTATGAGGATAACATCTTAGGTGATGACCTCACACCTTATATCATCATTAAGTGGTGACAAGGTCTGAGGTTAGACATCATACTTGGATGACCTTAGACCCTTAACATCATTAATTTGGTGAAATTAATTATGAGGATAACATCTTAGGTGATGACCTTAGACCTTATAACATCATTAACTGGTGACAAGGTCTGAGGTCAGACATCATACTTAGATGACCTCAGACCCTTAACATCATTAATTTGGTGATATTATTTATGAGGATGACATCTTAGTTGATGACCTCAGACCTTATAACATCATTATTTGATGACAAGGTCTGAGGTCAGACATCATACTTGGATGACCTCCGACCCTTAACATCATTAATTTGGTGATATTATTTATGAGGATGACATCTTAGTTGATAACCTCAGACCTTATAACATCATTATTTGGTGACAAGGTCTGAGGTCAGACATCATACTTGGATGACCTCAGACCCTTAACATCATTAATTTGGTGATATTATTTATGAGGATGACATCTTAGTTGATAACCTCAGACCTTATAACATCATTATTTGGTGACAACGTCTGAGGTCAGACATCATACTTGGATGACCTCCGATCCTTAACATCATTAACTTGGTGAAATTAATTATGAAGGTGACCTCTTAGTTGATGACCTCAGATCTTATAACATCACTATGGTGACAAGGTCTGAGGTAAGACTATTGACTGAGTTTAAAAAGATCATTGCACAAGACTTCAGAGACATCACATGGCAAAGAAGCATTTAACAAACAAAACAAACGAAGTGAAAATCCTCCTCAGAGGTTGTCATACAATTGTAAGATTAAAAAAATATGAGTTAATGATGTTCTTCAGAGATTACAAACCGTCAGGGGTTACAAAATAACTCTTTATAATTAAGCCTAAGGATTAGAAAGAAGAGTGCTGGCATCCCCAGCCTGATTTTCTTGGCCAATATTTCTCACCTCGGCCTCGTAATCTCCGTGATTAGCTCTCCCTGTCTCTGTACCATCTAGGGGCACAGTATCTGTAGGGGCAGCGACCTCTTTAACCTCCTGAAGTGCTTGGCAAACTGAGGGTCAGCAAAACCCAGACCTATGAAGTCAGAGGCCTTCAGACTCCCTGCCTCTTTCTCCTTAGCAGCAGCCCATTTGACGGTAGCCTTGATACCACTTTCAAGGTATTCAAAGCCAAAGCTCATGAACTCGTTCGAGACTTTGTAGTCTGCCAAAATCCCCTCAGAGGCATTTTCAAGGGATGCCTTCACCGCAGAGTCGACCTTTTGCTGAAGAACATCATCCTTAGCCTTTAAAGCAACATCATGGTCCTTTTTGAGCTTAGAGATCTCTTTCTCCAACCCCTTAACCTTCTTCTCAGACTCATTAAATTCAGACTTCAGGCGGTCTACTTCGGCATTCAGGGTGCTTTGCACCTTCACAGCCTCTTGACCCTTCTGGATAAGGGGTAACTTCCTCAGAGTCTAATTGGAGAGATGATGCATGGCATTCAGGCCTTGCAAATAATGTGGTCGTGTATATAAGTTGAAATTCAAATCAAAGGTTACACTTTGAAGCTATACAGAAATATGAAGTTATACCCGAATAGACCTGTGGAGGCCGAAATCAATCAGCAGAGGTGTGTCCATAGACCTGCAAAAATGTTTGTGAGCCTTGGTCATGTTAGAGCCAATAGCATCTAGTGCCTGCAGACCGTGGCCTATGATGCTGTCATTGATCTTCAGTTGCTCTATACGAGCCACCAACGCATCTGCAGAGGATATGGGGATGGCAAAATCCCTGCCTTTCTTCTTCTGCCTCTGATCTTTAGGGGCAGGGTCGGTAGCACCTCTCTTTTTTATGGCCTGAGCCTTTGAGGTTGAAGGAGGAGGAGGAGGAGCATTCAGACCTGCCTTCTTAGCAAGCTTCGTCAAACTCTATACATCCATCTTCCAAAGCTCGTCTGATATCCCCTTTGGGCGCTCTGCAAAATAGAAAGGTATGAGTTAGAGAGTCAGACATGCATGAACTCAGAGGTATAACTTGAACAAAAAACACTTACCAAACTCTGTAAGAGGACTTCCCCCTAAACCAGTCTCAGAGAGGTAGTGGGGGGTCATCAGTTGTTCAAATTTAACGAGAAGACCATGCATCCCCTGATCCTGAAGGTCTTTGACCTTCTGAAGGTTTTGCAAGCTTAGACCAGGGTCAGCCTTGGCAGACATTGTGACCTTACCCCATCTTATGGGCATTCACTGCTCTAGTGTGGAAGAGGGGGAACATGGACCAAATTCCCATGGCCCTGAGGCAAAGAAATAATAAGGCTTCCAGTTATGATTAGAAGTCTGAGTTATCTGGAGCATCTTCTTCTCAGTTTTTTGAGCTACAAAGTGGTAATAGCTCGGATGATTTTTGGTAGATGAAGGGACATAGCAACCCACAAATACCTGGACTCAAAGGTCTGAGTGGTGAACATCCCTCCATAAGACGATGGCCCCAATTATTACCCTCCAAGCATTAGGTGACAACTGGGAGGGGGCCAAGTTGATGTACGCTAGGATGGAACTAATGATAGGATGGATGGGTAAACGAAAGCCCAACTTGAACATATGTTCATACAAACAGATCTCACCTTCTCGGCCGTGGTAGGCCCTATCTTCCCTCAGAGGTCTCCTGAGCTTTATGGAGGGGCTGATGGAGTATAGGTATCTGAAGCAAAGAAGGTCGACCTCACTGACTGAACTCTCAATCTTGGCTGCCTCAGAGACGTCGACATCACTCTCGATATCATCATCAACGTCATTGTCTAACTCAATGTCGGCCTGGGAAGACGTTGGGGGATTACTTGGGAACCTCTGAGCGAACTCAGCCCTGGTGACGGCCGACAGCGAAATGGCGTCGAGTATTGGTGGAGTAGCCATACTTGGTTTGACAATCTAAACCTCTGAGGAAGATGACGATGTGCTTGAATTTTTATGAGATGAGACCTGACTGGAGACCTCTGCTTGATCAGGGACCTGATCTTGTTGATTTGATAAGTCCATGGCCTCTTGGAAAGAGTCCACAAACATGGGGTCTGATTTGGAAGACTCAGACTCGGACATTGGTGAGGGTTCAACTGGTACCTCGGCTTGGTTAGCGGGTTCTGATGGTTCAGGGTATATTACCTTCAAAGGTGGGGGAAAGATAGGTCTGAGGGGGAATTCCTCTGACCTACGAGCTTCCTCCTGCGCTCTTTCTATTTGCCTAATTTTCTCTAAAGTTTTCTCTCTAAGAGAAGGGAACTCCTCTAAGAGTTGGTAGAGGGGTCTGAGCATAAGAGGCAGACACTACACTTACAACTCTCCTAAAACAACAAATAAAAATTGGCTAATGGGATGATTCAACTAAAGATCAAATTATAAAACTTAGAGCAAGACCAGTTGCCCTGAAAGTATGGAGACCTCGCTGGAAATCTCCAAAACTCACCAGAAAACACAAAGTAAGGGGAAAACAGGGAAAATGAAGAGAAAAGAATGGCAGAGGATACCTGAAGACGAAATAGTAGAAGAGAAGGAAGATACTGCGAGGAATCACCACCAAAACGCTTCGAATCAAAGCTTTTCTAGAGAGAGAAAGTATTGCTAAAATGAATCACGCCAGGAAAGAGAAGTGAGGAAGAAAGAGGGAAAATGGGGGTTTAAACCCTTAAATATGGATGCACGCTTCCCAAAGCCCATCATTTCCTTGGGATCCCCAAAGGACGGCTGACATCACATGCTTATCAGGCATGCTTGACTTGAGCAATTAACAAGTGTCAAATGAGCATTGGCACATAGAAGAAAGACCTCGGAGGTGAAGAGATCCCACAGTCACCTGCTCTCACATGTAACTAAGGACTGGGGGTGATTGATATGCCCTAAGTGTCACCTCGGCCCAGAGACATCAACCTCAGCCGAGGGCATGGCCGACGTTGGAAAGGCCTTAAATCAGTGACTCGCCGCCTCGACCGTATTAGGGTCGGCCTTGGCCGACACCACTACCAACCTCTTCAAGGGGTCAGTAGTTCATCAACTCAATCAAGAATGGCAACCTCAATTGGGGGTAGGCCGGGGCTATAAGGAGACATACCACTACCAAGGTCAACCCCACCTGTGAATCGACCAATGTTCCAAGCACATGCTAACCTAACCTCTGCCCAGGCTGACCTTAAGGCCTTACCTCGGCTTAAGTGAAGCCGAGACCATGATGGCTCATCTCGGATAGGATGGGCAGTTAGACCTTAATAACCTCGGACTCTTCCAGGCCGAGGTCATGACCCAGCACGAAGGCCGAGCACTTATTGACATGTGTGGACAAGGACACGTGGACACAATTCAGTTATAACAAATCATTCCCCTCACGTGGGGGGAATATTTCATCATCATTCTCTACATGTGACAATGATAGATGTCTTCATCAGATTGGCTAGATCAACACACACGCCTATTGCATTCATGGGGGGTACATTACACCCCCCAGGTACTATATATAGAGGTCATCCTCTACCTTGCAAAGGATCTGAAATTATCAACCCTAGCTTAAACTTTGTTCAAATACATAGTAGAGAGAAAAATCTTGAGAGATTGTTTCCATGGCCATTAGAGCCCTCATACAGTGATACACATCATACACTTTCACAGTGGACATAGGCCAGATTGGCTGAACCACTTATATTCCAGTGTGAATCCTCTTTTCCTCACCTCCTTATAATATATGTGTATGTACTCTTATCCTGCCATTGTTAACATTGAATTGAGCTCACAAACACCTTGAAGGGTGGTGATGTTTCTAGCATCATCATTTATTATACCATTACCTTCCAATTATTCATCCAGGAGCGTCCCTTAACATGTCCATCTTTAAATGATGGCATTATAACTGTAAGGGTTGTAAAAAACGATCATGGGAATCTAATCAACTCTTAGTTGATGCTCTCAATATCTCTTTGCATTCGTATTTTATAAGAATACAGTAGACACAAACCATATGCCATCAAAAAGTCATAAGCCTCTCATAAAGTCACGAATATGTAGTGGGGTTGGAAGGTTTGAATTAATTATCCCATATTCAAGTTAATCACGCACAAAAGAAATGTTATAGTTTTTTGCATTATGGTACGCTAATATCATTTATTTTGCACTGCGTACTTCATATAAACTTAACTCTGTACAATTAAAACACAAAAAAATGAAAATAAACACCAAAATTATTTAGTGTACAATTGACTTTTGAAGTAGTTAAATTAATTTAGTCCTCACTCTACATCCTTTTCATATTCGAGGATTTTCTTTGGAATTAAGTACAATACACACAACCCATTTGTTTACAACTTCAATAAAGGCAACACAGTTTTTTTTACCATTGTTTTAAGGCTCAACAAGGTTTTATGTTTGATTTATTTGCCCCAGTGATTTTATAGCCTTTATTTTGATGAATACTTTATTTTTCTCTACGTGATTTGATCGTCAAGAAATTTCAAGCTTTAAAGTAAGCAAACAATAAATGTACTAATCTTCCACTATATATATATATATTTAGTCAGACTCGTGTGCACACTAAGTTTGCACATCATTTTTTTAAAATAGTAAAAAAAATATTTTTCAGTTGTTTTTTTGTGTAATATTTAAACATTTCAACGGACCCATGTAAAAAAAATCAGCTCAAAAAAACTTTTATTGTTATTTTTAAAAAATCGATCTAACTTTCACTGATTTTAAAAGCTGTGAAAGTTTGACCGATTTTTTAAAAATAGCAAAAAATATTTTTTTTAGCTGATTTTTTATATGGGTCCGTCGAAATGTTTAAATATCACATAAAAAATCAACTCAAATTATTTTTTAATGCTTTAAAAAAATTGGTGTGCGCCAGCACTGTGCAAACTTAGTGTGCACATGAGCCTACCTGCCTCTCTCTCTCTCTCTCTCTCTCTTTGTATATATATACACACACACACACACACACACACATTTTTAACGGTTTAGCCTTACATATTTTAATGGTTGAGATCACATCTCTATTTTTTTACAAATCTACCCCTTAACTATTTGGTTTCCCTCCCTTTTTCTGATTCTCAAACCTATGCTTTAATTCAAAACTGGGGGAATTGTAGGACAAGCAACCCTCGGTCCCTCGCCATCATATAGTCTCTCGATTCTCTCCTAACACTCTTACACACACACACACACACACACACACTCATCCAATGCTTCCCCAAACCCTACCCCTCTCCTCACTCTCTCTCCTCACTATCGCACCTAGATATGAAGATGAAGATCCCTCAAGAAAAATAAGAAAAATGGGGAAGAAGATGATGACCCAGGTTTTCAGAACCGAGAGAGAGAAATTTAGGGATTTCGATTAATATTGGTTTACCTCACAAACCCTCTCATCAGCTCACCCCATTTTAACACCTTGATCTGAAAATATAGTATGATTCTTATGTAGATATAATTTGATATTTAGGTTTTTTGGGGGTTCCATTTGTGTTTAATTTTTTTGCATGTACTAATTGGGTTTCTCCGGTCGAGTTGAGTAGAATTCTAAGGTCGGAAGAACTGAGGCTCACAGCTCGAAACGGGGTACACACATCTCTCTCTTGGGATTTTTGGTTTTGGATCTGTAGGATGAAACGTTTTATATGTTGTAGTTAATTTTTTGGGATTTTACTTGGGGCATTTTTTTTTAACTTCAAAATCAAGTTGCGTTTTGGTGTTTTTGGCTTTAAGTTTTTTGCCTCCATGTAGAACTGCACAGTACTATGATAATTTTTGTTTTGTTTTGTTTGTACTAAAGTTTTAGAGTTTTTTTAAAGAGGAAGTCTAATTGTAGTTGAACTTACATTTTTTAGTGCTTTAAAAATACACTCCCCAGCTCCACAAAAATTTCATTCTTCATTATCAGGGTTTTAAATTTGCTTTTTTTTTAGTTAATCTCCCTTTTTTTTGCATTTTTCTTCTATTCTCTACAGATCTTAGGTATTCGACCATTGTCATTTTGTTGAATGTTCATGTTTGATTGATGGCTAAGTATTTAATATGTTTTTTTCTATATCTGACCACTTTTCTCTTTAACTTTCAACATCAATAAAGGGAGAAGGTGTGACAGACTAGCCGTGGTATTTTTTTATGGTAAACTCAGTTAGGGTGATTTGTTTTTCTTATATATATTTTTTTCCTTTTATTTTTGTGGGTTTCAACATTTCTTAATCCATTTGCTCTCCAACTCCATGATATGATTTAGTTGATTTTAATTTATTCCACTTTTAACACAGATGGATGTGGGAGACCCACAAAGTTGTTGCCTAAGAAGCGCAACAGAGACCACAGTGATTCTAATAGATAAAACTTAGATTCATTTACAAATTATATTCTCTAATTTTCCAGAGTTTTCTAATTTTATAATTATTCTTTGGGCAATTTGTTTGGGCTATAGAAATTGCATTATATGTTTGCAACATTTTCTTCGACCCAAACCATCTCTCGTTGAACACAAAAATGATTTTTTTTCCAACTATATTAATATAGGGTTATGGAGGAAAATGAGGTAGTTCATTCATTCATAAGCTCATATGTCAATTAATAAGCTCATAGATAGCATGTCTTGGTTGTTTAAAACCTCTGTTTCTTAGTAGGTTTCGTTTATTATTTTTGGCTGCTAACGATTGATTACAGAGATGATTCCTTTAAGCTTTTATTATTTTTTCACCTTTCCTTTCACCCCTTATAATTCTTTGCACGTAGTTTTATTGATTAGTCTTACCCTGCACATCACATAGAAAATAAGTGGTTGGTTCAAGCGTGTGATGTGAAATTAAACTTTTTATCGATTTAGTTAGTTTTGAAGCAGAATCATTTAGATGTTGGTGTTGTATCGACTAGCATGTAATAAGCATCAGTAAAAAAATTATCACCGTGTTCACTCTCTTTTCCATTTAT
Source organism: Sambucus nigra (assembly GCA_949130495.1). Taxonomy (NCBI): domain Eukaryota; kingdom Viridiplantae; phylum Streptophyta; class Magnoliopsida; order Dipsacales; family Adoxaceae; genus Sambucus; species Sambucus nigra. The sequence continues at coordinate 621,014,200 of OX422215.1, forward strand.
GCAGCTACAAAGTTTTTGGAAGATGTAATGTGATTATTTCTTTATTTTATTGTTATTGGTGATATTGGATCTCTTCAGCTTGTTCTTACATTTGTATTTGTTTGTCTAACACATGCCTCTCAGACTTTATGGTTTGTATTTATTGATTTATCCTTTTTTCATTTACTAGTGTTGACTCAATTAGGTCTACTGAAGATGGTCGCTAAACTAAAATGTGATTATCGTTTCTTTTCATCTAATCGTTGATATATTTATTGGTGGTAATTATTGTTGACTCAATCAGGTATATATTTATTTCATTTTTATTTTGTTGATTTAGTCAATTATAACTTGGTTGTGTAATTCCTTGGATGGATATTTCATCATCTAACATGTATGGACATGGTTGGGCCTCATTTTGATTTCTGCATTGTCTATTTGTTAACCTAAATTCTATATCGGGTTCAAATGTTAGGCTTCATTTTTGGTTGGTTTGTTTAAGTTATTGGAAGTGAGATAGAGTCACCCCCACAAGTTCTATTTTTTTATTAGTATGGGTGTTATAACAAACCTCAGTTAAGACTATATTTTCTTCAAAAATGCTTATTCAGATATTGCAATACCCCGTATTTTTACGCATATTTATTTTTATGGAATTATGGAAAATGGGGATTAATTAATTTAAAGGGAGAAAATTTAATTTGTAATTAATCCGATTTAATGGTTATAATTACTAGCGTGAAGAGAGTTAATAGTTAGCGAAATAATATTATGGTTGGGATGAGATACATGGGAGTCATGTTATAATTATTTGGGACGCGCGTATGAGTCGCGTCACCGGTATGTACTTGGGTGTTAAAAAGGTAAATTATTTTTATATAACTCGAATGACCATTTTGAGTGCGTCAGAGTGTTTAGAAGGGTCGAAATAGTCAGAAATCACTACTCAGGTATTTTATTTAGAGTCCAGGGCATTTTAGCTCAAAACGACACTCCAGAGGGGTATTTTGGTCTTTTGGGATTTTTAGGTATTTAATGGACGAAAATTGGGTTTAATTAAAAGCATTGAGGGTTTGTGGTATGCCAGTTTCAACTTACGTGAGAAAGACAGAAAAAGAGAGAAAGAGCCGAGGAAGAAGAAGACTCTATTGGAGCCCTAAGTCAAGAACTCGAGCTTTCACACCAAAAAGTACACCAGCACGTAGATCGTGTCAAGAGGATCGTTCCCATACCAATTTCATCCCAAGAATTGGAAGTTCATTCTGAGGCAAGTGTTTATCTTGCTCCTCTTCTATCATATATTGTTCTTGTTAATTTAGGTTTGATGATATAAACTTAGCATAATGAAAACTTAGGTTTAATTAGATTAAATTATGAAGAAACCTTATGAATTGGAGATGGGTATGCATGGAGAGGTTTTGCCCCTGATTAGACTACTAAATCTGGGAATTTTATGTTGTAATCACGAATTATAATAAGAGTTTTGGATAATTAAAATTCTGGGTTCATATTTGAGAGACTCATTGGAAATTAAAGAGATTGTTGAATTCTGATTGATTTTATAAGGATTTGACATTTAGTTCGTGTTAGAGGATCTTAGGGTAATTGGGATTGGTGTAGGAACATTTAATTTAGATTGGGCTGAGTATTCGTAAGTTTTTGAGGATTAAAAGTTGAGAAAAATTGAAGTTGGTGAAGAACTGGGTATGTCCGGAATTTTCATTAGAAGACCTGCCCAGGTCATTCAAACGATCCTTCTAATGAGATTTCCATCAACCTTTCTAACGAGTTGTTGAGTTCGTTTGAAGTGGGAACTTCGTTCGAACGAACTTGTTCGAACTACCTCGTTCGAACGAGAATCCTAGAACGTCTAACGAGATTCCACATTGAAGTTTTAGGGTTCGTTCGAGTTAAAAACCATCCTAGGGTTATCCGAGAGATTGTATTAACCTACGTGAGTAACGGGCAGCTTAAATTCCAAAGCGTTAGGGAATTAAGGGTGTAATGGTCCTCGGGTATCGAATTTGTGTGAAAACCTAGGAGATAATGTAAGTTCTAGAAAGGCTATATATATACGGATATAGTGGAAAGTAATGACATTAATATTACTTATTGATTATATTATTTGGGTTATGTGATTACCTATTAATGTATATAAGTTGTGTGGATGCTTATTACTTGGAATATCATGTGTATGACATACCTAGCTACTGGCTATCGAACGGGGGTTAACGCATTGTGGACGACCATATCTTGTGTGCCTTTGGGGGATTTCGAGTCGTATCACTAGAGCATGGAACCTAGGTATGAGCTATCTGTGAGAACGATAGTGTTGACGGTCGTATGGGTGCGTAGGTACGTGCGTAGCCTATCGGCTTGGGACTATGTTCGCCTCCAATATGTGTATATATTTTATTGATTCTTGAGAGATTGAACATGTTGTCCTTTATGCGTGAGCGTTTCAATGGGACTAGATAGCCGAGTATGCCTAGCACTAGGGGTTTCTTAACCATGGGTGTTGTATAGATATAATTGTATGTATAGATATTGAGATTTTATATATGTATACTGAGTTCTTTTTCTGTGTTTCCTGTTGGCTACTTTATTAAGGTATATACTTATTGGGTCACCAGTTGGGAATAACGAATGCCATGAGAATGAGTTAAAAACTCCTTAAACCTATTCCTAAATAATAGTAATATATTAATTTCGAGTTAATTAGATATTGTATTTGGCATAGTGATTATCCTACATATAGTCAGGTAGAGTGATGAGACTAGTATGGGTAGTTAGACTCACTAGGTGTGCACATTAGATGAGAGGTGAGCATCTCAAGTGAGTACGCTAAGTTAACATGGATAATATATGTGATATTTAAATCAATTTAAGCACTTCGTATATTTAAACGGTTTTCTACTTGGGCTCTGACCCATTTTTCTGCAAATCTCTTTTCTTGTTCTATTATTTTAGGTGCCCAGCCACAGGGACACCAAACTTAGGAGATTCCATTCATTTATCGAGCTGTAGCTTCGGTGGAAGCTATGGGATATTGCTAGTAGACTCTACTGAGTCTATTTATCCTTATCTATCAATCATTTATTGCAGTTGGACACGTCGTTCCTCCTTTCTTATATTTAGAGATTTAGATTTGATGGATTCTATTATTAGACTTGGATTTCTTGTATTCGGATTATTGTATGGGATTTTGACTGAAAATTTTTACTCCAGTTCTCTATTTAAATTCAGTTAGTTATTTCCTTATCATTATTGTGTTGTATGGTGGTGATTGAATTTTTTTTTATTGATGGTTATTAAGAAGATAAAATTTTGACACCAACCTTTTTAAATATTAGGTGATTAGCTTTTATTAAATTAAAATTTGAGTTTTTGATAGTGATGCATTATCTGAACCAACTTGATATTCTGAAATTAATTAATTAATGACTGATAACACGGTAATTAATTAGGAGGGGTGTCACGGTTATGGGAGAAGAATAATGTGTGATTATTTTCTTTAATTAAAATTTAAAAATCCCTCTCTTATTTTACTCTTATGATGTATGAGTATTTGTGGGTTGGATTTTAGTATATTGAGTTCTATTTTTTGGCTTCTTAGGTTGGGAATCTTGGATTTTATCATTTATTATATAGAGTGTAATGATTCTACTTTTGAATTTTAGGGTTTTAGGTTTTTGTTTGTAGTTTTTTTATTGGGGTTGGAAGTTTATTATTCTGAGATGCTTTTAGTTTTTCTTCTATTTGTTTTATGTGCTTTTGTTAAGTTTTAGGACCTTCAATTTTGATTTTCTCGAGAGTTCGGGGGTTTTAGTTTTACTCAATTTTATGGTTTTAGTAAATGTCTTCCTTGAATGGGAGGGTAAATCTACATTCATAAAAGTATTATTTGAATGTGAGGGTGAATCTACATTCATATAACATGGGACATTTTATCAAATGGTTTATCTAATTAATTCAAACTAAACCCATATGTCATTCCATGGGTTTTTTGTTATTTGCACTGTAGGTATGTGGAGGTGAGATATTTTCAAGAGATTTCTAAAACAAAAAATATTTTATTGCTGCACAAAAGTGGTAACAAACTTTTTTATATCAGTTTGTAGAAAAAATATTTTTACCTTCTAATAATATATGATGTATATCTTTCCAATTTTTGCAGGTTGTGAACTCAATAATGAATTGTAGTATACTTATTAGGTGTGCTACTTTTCTAACATGCCCATTTCCTAGGTCAAATTCTGTTAAAATCTTTAAAATACTCTGTTTTTTAATTCTCTTTACAGAGGAATTCAGACTTTGCTTCTTTCTGTTTAAGGCTTTTGGGTTGAACATGTGGTGGTATTTTTTCTCTCTCTTTCAAGAGTGTTATTATAACTTGTAATTCAATGGTGGTAAAATTAATTACTTCATGTTCTTGATTGATGGATAATGCATTTGATTACATTATATATTTGTGATTCTTTTCAATCCATGGTGTTTGGTATTGATGTATTCTCGGTATACATAAATATCGCATTTTGCGAATTAATTGTAGCTTGATTTGATAACTTCTGTTAGTAGATGTAATCAAAATTTTTAAGGTCATCTTCAACTTCTTTTTTACTTACTTTGAGTAGCTGTTTGCTCAAAAAAATTTCGTGATTTGCCATCAAGCATACACTGAATTCATATATGTAGTCATCTCATCCTCTTAGGTACGTGTGTACTTCGGTTCTGTTACATTAACAAACATATAAATTTCTAAATCGGATTACTTTTCATTTGTATTTTGTATTTGATTAAATTAGTTCTTGAACTGTCCTCCTTTTTTACGAAATATTGTGTGTAGTTTTGAATATAAATTGTCATTCATTAATTTCAAAAGTATATTACGTTATTCACATATAATTGTTGATAAATAACATTGTGACCATGTTCTTTTGATCAGATATCTGCAGGCACTCTCTCTTCTCTCCCATTGTCACATCTTCATCACAGTGTAACATCTTTTTTAAGATTACTTTCGTATTTCAACTTGGTGTTTTAGGGGGGTTTGATTTGGTTTAGTTTTACTTTATTGGTGGTGTGATTTAACTTTTGGGTTTTTCTTTCTTTCTATTTTGATGATACAATCATTTTTGTTCCATTTACAGGTACTATCTCTTTATCTAATTTTGGGATTTTTATTTGTGTTGTTTTATGTTGAAAATAATGTTGGATTGGGTTTTATTTCCTCTTTGTTTTGGCAATTTAATTTGTATGTTTATTAGGTTTTTTTGGTTAAAGATTTATTTTTTTATGTGTGTGTGTGTGTGGGGGGGGGGGGGGGGGGGGGATTATGAAGATCATGTTTTTGTTTGTTCAAAAACATTGTACGTGGTTGACGATTATCACCAAGAGCAACTTTTACCATTTTTTAAATTTGTTCCTAAGATGTGTGTTTGACGTTTTAGACCCGTGATGTTCTTTCAATAAAACCTAAATGAGATACAATTTGATCATGTGTAACAATGTGACACCCCGACTAATTAAATACCGGGTAGCTACTCCTTTATTAAATCAATACAAAATGCCAAGTTGGTTCAGTTAATAGCATCACTGTCGAAAACATTTTAATAACTACTAACCACCTAGTATTTAAAATGTAGGTTACCAAATTTTAAGTTAAGTCTGATTAACATACAGAAAAAGAATAATGAAAGAATAACAACCATTCACCATAACGAAACAATAGAATAACCAACGAAAACATAATAAGTCCAGAGGAAAACTCCTCACAACAATCCCACAACTGAAAATAATATGACAAGTCTGAATCCTGAATTAATTACATACCAGAAGTCTGAATAACTGAAATAAATGAAATGTCTCTAAAAGAAATGGGCGACATGCCCTACAACTGATAAATGCTGAATGTAGAGTCAAGATAGATGAAGCGTCTACAAGCAAAGTCCTGTAACTTCCACAAACAACTACAGCTCGTCACCTGAATGAGGATCCTAAGCATGGTGTCCTTGTGGCTGGGCACCTAAAATGGTTTTTACAAAAATAGATTTGAAAGCAAATGGGTCAGAGCCCGAAAGTGGAAATCATTTTAAAAACAACAAGTGTTTTATTAACATTAAAACATTAAATGCAAAACACATGTTAGGACGTGCACTCATATGAAATTCTCACCTCTCGACTACATGTGCACTCCTAACGTACCATACCCATCTAAATGACATACATATCTAACCAAACCGTAATAAGTTCTACCCCTTACTACTCGATTCCCATATTACATTCTAGCTTTATCAATATAATAGAGGGCTTTACTTAAACTCAGATTCTCAATTTGTAATACAGTTCACTATCGGTTAACCCGTTATGTTTTCTCAAAACATTACCATAATTATATTCACAATACCAACAAGAAAGTTCCCATTAATTAAGTGTATATTATTCGCGTCATAAATATACAATACAAGCACCCCGAGACTAAGCTGTGGTGCACACATACTCTGCTATCCATCCCGGTACATCACGTACATAAGGATCACGCATTCCGAATCTCTCAGGAATCGTTCTCAGATAACAACAATCACAAACAATGGAGGCGAACACAGTCACATCACGTGGGTCACGCACATACCTACGCTCCCACGATCAGCAGACTTATTAACATCCCAATAAGTCCTTCTCTGACCTATGTTCATCGAGGTACCAGTCTAAATCCGGGCAACACAAGGATTAGAGGGCCCTAAGCGAACGTAAACCTCCCGTGATAGCAAGTATGGTAGGTATGTCATACACATAAAATCATATACATATACTAAGTAAGCACACATCTTAGTAATCACCATAATTTATTTGTGGTACACTTCTTATTCTCGTACCGACATATAATGCTACACAATTTATATGTTCCCGGTTAATATAATTATTTAGGCCGTCAATAGTTCTCGCATCGTAATAGACACTCACGTCCTAATTCATAATTTCCCTTAGGTTCAAACTACACTTCTAGGTTTTACTCCTCATTATATCCCAAATATCCCAAATATATCAATTAATCCACAAGGAAGTGTTATCTCTACATATAAACAAGGTTACGGAACACTCGGGATCAAAACAGGCTAAAAAGCCTAAACTGTCAGCTTGTTAGAAGTCTCGTTCGAACGAGGCTGTTCGAACGAGGGTTCGTTCGAACGAACTGGGCCTTCTAACGAGATCTCGTTCGAACGAAAGTCATCGAACGAACATCCCTCTCGTTAGAAGTCAAACTATCAACTCGTTAGAAGCTCATTCGAACGAGCTCGTTCGAACGACCTGGGCAGGTCTTCTAACGAGTGGCCAGATTCGAGCCCAGATTTTCCCTATATCGTTTTTCCAACTTTTCTTCACCTCTAATCTCATCTAAACATCAATCCAACAATTGTTCATGGGTTCTAATAATTCCTAAACATACTTGGGTCATATATTAACGCTTATATAGGGCCAATTCTTCCTAAACATCATTGAATCATCAAATCCCTTCATTTATCCCCAAATCATATGAACATGAACCCTAAAATTTTAAAATCACCAATGGGTATAATTAAATCCGTTTTTGTTATGAACAAGGTGTATTTCCATCAGATTAATCCTCCTAACACAATTCTACATGCAATCCTTTCATCAAAATATAAAGTTCTAATTCCAATTAATGGGTTTTTTTATCAAACTCCCAAGAACAATACAAATTTTGTCAATTTCCTACACATGGAAGAAACATTCTTTATCATAAAAGAAATTAAACCACTTGCCTTATGTGTATCTCTGATTTTGATGTCGATCTGATGAATGGTTCTCTCTCTCTCTGCAGAATTCTCCTCTCTTCTCTCTCTACAAGCCTTCTTCTCCAAAGTGACAATGGTGGCTAGGGTTTGCCTTAGGAACTCTTTTGGAACTAATTCCAATAACCTTCGTAGCCCAATAGGTTATTAGTGGGTTTAGTGGGTAATTGCCAAATCAGATATTAATTCCTAATTTTCGTGAGTTTTAACTCCCAAAAATCCAAAATTACCAAACTACCCTTATACGTTGCCGGTATGGCCTAAAAATGCCCCGGGACCCAAACTAAACCCCCGGCTAGTGTTTTATGACTATTTCGACCCTTCCGGACGCATTGGCGCACTCAAAATGACCATACGGTTAATAGAAATAAAATTCACTTTTATAATTAAAATAATAATTTTTCTGACGCGACTGTCACACGTGTCTCAACAAAATATCCCAAATTGCCGTATATCAATCTCACGACAAGTTTCATAGTTCAATATTCAAATATTGCCATATATACACATTATAGTCAGATACTAACTCACATCACGTTAATATTTTAATCCGGATTAATTTCTAATTAATACACATTTAATTCAATTAATCCCATAAATAAATATCACAAAAATACGGGGTATTACATACTTCCCCCCTAATAACTGAATTTCGTCCCGAAATTCGGAACTAGAAAGTACCTGGTAAGAACAACTCTGGATAACGTTCGCGCATCTCATCCTCGCGCTCCCATGTGGACTCCTCGACATTATGATGCCTCCACTGAACACGCACTAACGGAACTATCTTTGACCGCAGTTTCTGCTCACTTCGGTCCAAAATAGCAATCGACCCCTCCTCGTAGGAGCTATCAGGCTGGAGGTCGATGTCCTCCAAGGCAATGTGAGAATGAGCCAAATCTTCTCTAAGATATTTCCTTAGCGAGGAAATATGAAACACATCGTGAATCCGATACAAATGCTCCGGTAACCCAAGCCTATACGCAACCGGTCCAATCCGCTCAATAATAGGAAATGGTCCCACATATCTCGGTGCCAACTTCCCTTTATTCCCGAAACGCATAATCCCCTTCGCAGGAGATACTCTGAGCAAAACCTGGTCCCCCACTTGGAACTATCTGAAGGACCTATTCCCATCAGCATAGCTCTTCTGCCGATCCTGAGCTACCCGAATGCGACTCCGAATCAATTATATCCTTGCCGAAGTATCCTGAATCACTTCCGGCCCAAGTAGTTTGTTATCCCCCACCTCCAACCAACATGCTGGGGAATGACAAGGTCTACCGTACAACGCCTCAAATGGATCCATGCCAATGGTGAACTGGTAGGAGTTATTGTAAGCAAACTCCACCAGTGGAAGAAACTGCTCCCATCCACCCCCGAAATCAATGATGCACATACGTAGCATGTCCTCCAACATCTGGTTTGTACGCTCGGTCTGCCCATCGGTCTGTGGGTGATACGCCATACTCCGTGCCCATGGCATCCTGAAAACTCTCCCAAAATCGCGAAACAAAAATCTTATCTCTGTCAGACACGATATTTAGGGGCACTCCGTGAAGTCTCACTATCTCTGCAATAAAGAGTTGGGCATACTGTACCGTACTGTAGTCTGTCCTTACGGGTAAAAAATGAGCGACTTTGGTCAACCTGTCCACAATTACCCAAATGGAGTCGTGACCCCTGTGTGACGTAGGCAACCCCGTGATAAAGTCCATGGATATGCTCTCCCACATCCACATCGGGACCTCCAATGGCTGTAGAAGTCCTGCCGGTCTCTGATGATCCACTTTTACTAGCTGACAAGTGGCGCATTTAGAAACAAACACGACAATGTCTCTCTTTATCCCGCTCCACCAATACTGTCGTCTCATGTCTTGGTACATTTTATCCCCACCGGGATGTACCGCGAATCGTGAGCCGTGCGACTCTGCCATCACCTCGTGTCGCAATTCCTCCCCTTCCGGAACTACCAATCTCCCATTGAAGCGTAATCCCCCATCTGAGCTAACGGTATAGGGCTCGGCTCCTTCTGCTAGTAATCGAACTATCTGCTCCTAACAGAACGAGTCATTTGCCTGTGCCCTTACTACCTTTGTGACAATCTGCGCTGTAACGGTCATCACAGACATGAACGATCGCGCCACTGCATCCTGGTGTCCCAACTCCTTCCACTTGGCCTTCCACACCCCTGCCACCTCATCTACTGGCCTATGGCTCAACGCGTCTGCTACCACGTTAGCCTTCCCCGGGTGATATTGGATATCAAACTGATAATCCTTTACAAACTCAAGCCACCTTCGTTGTCGCATATTCAACTCCTTCTGCGTGAATAGGTACTGTAGGGACTTGTGGTCCGTGAACAATCGAAACTTTTCCCCCAAAAGGTAATGTCTCCAAATACGAAGGGCAAATACAACTGCCGCCAACTCCAAGTCATGAGTGTGGTAATTCTTCTCATGAGGCTTTAGCTTACGGGATGCATAAGCAATGGCCTGACTCTCCTGCTGTAATACACCTCCAAGTCCTTGCAAGGACGCATCGGTGTAAACTAAATACTCAACTCCCGGTCTCGGTAATGCTAACACAGGTGCTGAGGTCAACTTATCCTTCAACTCATCAAATGCCAACTGACAGGCATCACTCCAGATGAATGGCACACCCTTACGAGTCAGATGTGTCAAAGGACCCACTATCTTCGAAAATCCCCGAATAAACCTCCTGTAGTATCCTGCTAGTCCCAAGAAGCTATGGATCTCCGTCGGTGTCGTGGGCTGTCCCCACTCCCTCACCGCGGATACCTTCCCCGGATCAACAGATATCCCCCTGTCAGAAATAATGTGTCCCAAAAATTGGACCTCCTTCAGCCAAAACCCGCACTTCTCATACTTTGCATACAGCTCGTTCTGACGTAGCGTCTGCAAAACTGTGCCTCAAATGCTCGGCGTGCTCCTCCTCTGTTTGGGAGTAAAACAGAATATCATCGATGAAGACAATGACAAACTGATCTAGGAAATCCCTGAACACCCTATTCATTAAGTCCATAAACACTGCTGGAGCGTTGGTCAAACCAAAAGGCATAACCCGAAACTCGTAAGAACCATATCTCGTTAAGAATGCAGTCTTCGAGACATCTTCTTCCCTGATACGCAACTGATGGTATCCCAATCGCAAATCAATCTTCGAGAAGAAAGAAGCTCCTCTCAACTGGTCGAATAAGTCATCGATTCGAGGCAACGGATAATTATTCCGTATCGTGACCTTGTTCAACTCCCGGTAGTCCACACACAATTCAGTGAACCATCTCTCTTCTTCACGAACAACACAGGGGCACCCCACGGCGAAGTACTCATCCGTATAAACCCCTGACCCAACAACTGTTCAATCTGATCTCGTAGCTCTTGCATCTCCGCCGGAGCCATACGGTACGGTGCGCGTGCTATAGGTCTCGTATATGGTAATAAGTCTATGACAAAGTCTATCTCTCGACTGGGGGGTAGGCCTGGTATCTCCTGAAACACATCAGAATACTCCCTGACAACTGGGATCGAATCTAAAGGAATCGCAACCTCCTTAGAGGTATCCTCCTCTATGTAGTACAAATGAGAGGTCGAACCTCCCTCTGGGCGAGGCATCGCCACTACAAACATCTCTTGCCCCGGAATGGCAAAAACAATGCTCCCACCGAAGCAATCAATCATGGCTCTATAATCTGCGAGCCAATCCATACCGATAATCACATCGCGCACATGCATATCTAATACCAACATGTCTGCAGGTAATACCAAACTACCAATCTCTACCCCCACTCCTCGGCATATAAAGAAAATAAGTGACCGACTCCCCAATGGTGAGTCTACACACGTCACTGTGCTCTCTGCTATGGCTAACAATCCTAAGGCTTTCGCAAAATGTGTAGCTATAAAGCAATGCGTTGCCCCCGTATCAAACAAAACCCGACCCATAGTACCATGGATAGGAAACATACCCTCAATCGCGGGTGGTGCCTGTGGAGCTGCTGCCTGGTGGACGTTATAGACACGTCCATACAGTAACTGCCCCTGCTATACAGGAACTGCTGGAATGTATGGTAGTGCTGGCACCTGGGCTGGAGCTGGGAGGGAAGGTGGAAAAAGTGGCCTCTGTGGCTCATGTCGAGCACCCTGCTGCTGCTGCGGGGCCCTGCCCCTATCAGGACAGTCCTGGCGTTTATGGCCAGTCTTGCCACAAACGAAACACTTCCCCGGGAATTTCCCCCCTCTCTGTCCCTGCTGTCCCCGGCCCTGGTGGCCGTTACCGTTCCTCCACTGGCCCTGCTGAAACTGCTGTTGACCATTCTGACCCTGCTGGTTCTGATGGTCGTTCGGACCCTGATGGCCCTGCCGGAAACCTCCCTGTTCGTGCCTGAAATTCCCCGATCTGAATCTCTTGTGATCCCCTTGCTGGGAACCTTGATCACCCTGTCTCTTCCCCTGAACAGAATGTGCCACACTGGCACCATTTCCCCCAGTCCTGCCCTGATGGCTGGACTCTCCCGATCGCTTGCCCTCAGCCATGTGAAAGCGGTGATCCTGGCAGTGTAACAGTGCAGCATTAACCACATCAGAGTAAGTGGTCAACGATAGGTTCCCCAACAAATGCTGACGGATCCTCCAAGTCAACCCGTCTGTAAATTTCTGTGTCTTCTTCTCCTCTGTCGGTATCTCATCCGGAATAATGTTCAGAAGATCAGTTAATTCGGCCTCATATTCGGCCACAGTCTTACCCTCCTGCTTGAGGCTCATTAACTTCCTTCTCATCTCCGTGTGAATAGCTGAAGGAAAATATTTGCGGTCGAACCGCGCCCAAAACTCCTGGATAGTGAGAGTATCTCTCTCCTCCACGGTGGTAATAGACTCCCACCACTGCAGTGCAGACCCCACTAGCTTAAAGGTAGCTAGTATCTGCTTCTGGACATCGGTGCACTCATACATCCTCAAGTGCCGCTGAATGTCTTTCCTCCACTGACTCGAAACCACCACATTGGAGCTACATGCGAACTCCGGAGGGTGTGCTTTCTGAAAAGCATCACGTACACGTTCCAAAGCAGACGGGAATGCATGTGCCTGAACTGGCGCGGCTACTGGCGCCTGAGGTGGTGCCTGCTGAACTACGGCTAGTGCGACATTTACCGCCTGGGCCACAATGGCTGCAACCTCGGCGGCATTCATCGTGCCCTGAACTGGTGCGGGCTGTGGTTCTGGCGTTGCATCCCTCAGAACCGGTTGTGCACGTCGTGGAGGCATCTGAAATAAGAATAAAGTTTATAAGTTTGCAGTTATAAACTCAAAATAGCTGAAGAACGTAGCATATACAAGAGAATACAACAGTCCTAAAATATAGGGCTCTACTTCAAAAAAAGCTCAGCGGAAACATAATAAGCCGTACAGATCCTAAAGGACACTAGAACCTGATGCTCTAATACCACCTGTGACACCCCGACTAATTAAATACCGGGTAGCTACTCCTTTATTAAATCAATACAAAATGCCAAGTTGGTTCAGTTAATAGCATCACTGTCGAAAACATTTTAATAACTATTAACCACCTAATATTTAAAAAGTAGGTTGCCAAATTTTAAGTTAAGTCTGATTAACATACAGAAAAAGAATAATGAAAGAATAACAACCATTCACCATAACGAAACAATAGAATAACCAACGAAAACATAATAAGTCCAGAGGAAAACTCCTCACAACAATCCCACAACTGAAAATAATATGACAAGTCTGAATCCTGAATTAATTACATGCCAGAAGTCTGAATAACTGAAATAAATGAAATGTCTCTAAAAGAAATGGGCGACATGCCCTACAACTGATAAATGCTGAATGTAGAGTCAAGATAGATGAAGCGTCTACAAGCAAAGTCCTGTAACTTCCACAAACAGCTACAACTCCTCACCTGAATGAGGATCCTAAGCATGGTGTCCTTGTGGCTGGGCACCTAAAATGGTTTTTACAAAAATAGATTTGAAAGCAAATGGGTCAGAGCCCGAAAGTGGAAATCATTTTAAAAACAGCAAGTGTTTTAATAACATTAAAACATTAAATGCAAAATACATGTTAGGACGTGGACTCACATGAAATTCTCACCTCTCGACTACATGTGCACTCCTAACGTACCATACCCATCTAAATGACATACATATCTAACCAAACCGTAATAAGTTCTACCCCTTACTACTCGATTCCCATATTACATTCTAGCTTTATCAATATAATAGAGGGCTTTACTTAAACTCAGATTCTCAATTTGTAATACAGTTCACTATTGGTTAACCCGTTATGTTTTCTCAAAATATTACCATAATTATATTCACAATACCAACAAGAAAGTTTCCATTAATTAAGTGTATATTATTCGCGTCATAAATATACAATACAAGCACCCCAAGACTAAGCTGCGGTGCACACATACTCTGCTATCCATCCCGGTACATCACGTACATAAGGATCACGCATTTCGAATCTCTCAGGAATCGTTCTCAGATAACAACAATCACAAACAATGGAGGCGAACACAGTCACATCACGTGGGTCACGCACATACCTACGCTCCCACGATTAGCAGACTTATTAACATCCCAATAAGTCCTTTTCTGACCTATGTTCATCGAGGTACCAGTCTAAATCCGGGCAACATAAGGATTAGAGGGCCCTAAGCGAACGTAAACCTCCCGTGATAGCAAGTATGGTAGGTATGTCATACACATAAAATCATATACATATACTAAGTAAGCACACATCTTAGTAATCATTATAATTTATTTATGGTACACTTCTTATTCTCTTACCGACATATAATGCTACACAATTTATATGTTCCCGGTTAATATAATTATTTAGGCCGTCAATAGTTCTCGCATCGTAATAGAAACTCACGTCCTAATTCATAATTTCCCTTAGGTTCAAACTACACTTCTAGGTTTTACTCCTCATTATATTCCAAATATCCCAAATATATCAATTAATCCACAAGGAAGTGTTATCTCTACATATAAACAAGGTTACGGAACACTCGGGATCAAAACAGGCTAAAAAGCCTAAACTGTCAGCTCGTTAGAAGTCTCGTTCGAACGAGGCTGTTCGAACGAGGGTTCGTTCGAACGAACTGGGCCTTCTAACGAGATCTCGTTCGAACGAAAGTAATCGAATGAAAATCCCTCTCGTTAGAAGTCAAATTGTCAACTCGTTAGAAGCTCGTTCGAACGAGTTCGTTCGAACGACCTGGGCAGGTCTTCTAACGAGTGGCCAAATTCGAGCCCAGATTTTCCCTATATCGTTTTTCCAACTTTTCTTCACCTCTAATCTCATCTAAACATCAATAAAACAATTGTTCATGGGTTATAATAATTCCTAAACATACTTGGGTCATATATTAACGTTTATATAGGGCCAATTCTTCCTAAACATCATTGAATCATCAAATCCCTTCATTTATCCCCAAATCATATGAACATGAACCCTAAAATTTTAAAATCACCAATGGGTATAATTAAATCCATTTTTGTTATGAACAAGGTGTATTTCCATCAGATTAATCCTCCTAACACAATTCTACATGCAATCCTTTCATCAAAATATAATGTTCTAATTCCAATTAATGGGTTTTTATCAAGCTCCCAAGAATAATACAAATTTTGTCAATTTCCTACACATGGAAGAAACATTCTTTATCATAAACGAAATTAAACCACTTGCCTTATGTGTATCTCTGATTTTGATGTCGATCTGATGAATGGTTCTCTCTCTCTCTGCAGAATTCTCCTCTCTTCTCTCTCTACAAGCCTTCTTCTCCAAAGTGACAATGGTGGCTAGGGTTTGCCTTAGGAACTCTTTTGGAACTACTTCCAATAACCTTCGTAGCCCAATAGGTTATTAGTTGGTTTAGTGGGTAATTGCCAAATCAGATATTAATTCCTAATTTTCGTGGGTTTTAACTCCCAAAAATCCAAAATTACCAAACTACCCTTATACGTTGCCGGTATGGCCTAAAAATGCCCCGGGACCCAAACTAAACCCACGGCTAGTGTTTTCTGACTATTTCGACCCTTCCGGACGCATTGGCGCACTCAAAATGACCATACGTTTAATAGAAATAAAATTCACTTTTATAATTAAAATAATAATTTTTTTGACGCGACTGTCACACGCATCTCAACAAAATTTCCCAAATTGCCGTATATCAATCTCACGACAAGTTTCATAGTTCAATATTCAAATATTGCCATATATACACATTATAGTCAGATACTAACTCACATCACGTTAATATTTTAATCCGGATTAATTTCCAATTAATACACATTTAATTCAATTAATGCCATAAATAAATATCACAAAAATACGGGGTATTACAAATAAATGCGCCTCTACTATATGATATTTATTGAATGTTCACGACTTATTCTTACGTACAGTATAGGGTTAAGAATAATAGAGTTTAAATGTATGTTGAATGGCCTTTGATATTATGCTAATGTCAAGTTATTGTGTTATAAACCTTCTTAGTATGTTATAATTGATTGTTGCATTAATTTGGGGCTTGAAATTCATTTTGATGTGAGGTTTATATCCTAGAAATTTATTCAGGTCTGTTATACTATTATCATTAAGAAAATATGTATTTTGGAAAAGCTTAATTTTAATTGGCACATGGGAGATTAGTTTACAGTTTTTTTGTTTGTTTCTTACTACTAATGTCTATCTTTTGATTTGTGTTTTGAGTTCTTTTTCTCCAAGGATTTGAAATCTTTAAGTAATTTTTCTAACTTGATTTATTTTTCTATGAATCACAGATTCACATTGAATCACTTCACTTGACCCGGCACTAGATCACTGCACCCGCACCATAATTTATGGGATATCTGCACTCATACTCCGCCCCCATGGTTTATAGGTATTTATTTGATCTCCAGCAGAGCTTGAGCTTGAGCTTGATCCTACTATTTGGTGTTCTTAGGATTTCACTTGTAGAAGTTGTACTGATTCCAATTAACATTTGTTTTGTTTACTCACTTCTTTGTTTATTTTTCTTTTTAGATGTGAAGAAAATGGTATCCATCAATAATGTTTCATCATTAGTAGCTTTCACCACTAGCTTCTTCATGAGCTTCAAATCAGGTATACTTTTGTGATAGATGATTAATTTTTTAACGTAGATTTGAATATCATAAAGTTGATTTAATGAGTAATAGTGCATATAACTCTCCCAAATAAATGTTTTGATAGCATTCCATCTTTTCACTTATTTAAGAAAATGTGGTTATAACTTCAAATAGATATTTATGTAATATTACTTTTTTTCTCTTGTTTTCAATAGATCACTTGACTGTATATTTTTTACACATTATAGATAAGTTGTTCGATGAATTAGCTGAGAGAATGTGTTGTTTGCATGGGTGTAGAGATGGTTGAGGAATTGGTCATTCAGAAACATCTAATGTACCCATTGACAATTTTGTTTGCAAAAGGAAAACTTATATTGTGTTTCTTTTAGTTGAGTGCTTTAATTTAGTGAATTTGTAGGTTTTTTTCGAGGTATTGATGGTAAAGGTTGAGTGGATGAAGGAATATGGGGTTTCGTGTATTTGTGTTGATTCAACCACCATCTATTCAGGTGTCCATCACTTATTAAAATTAATTCATTGACAGTAATTTCTTGGGAATAGGAACATGTTTATGACATTTGAGGACCTAAAAGCAAAATTGTGGACTGAATGTGAATGAGTAGTTCATGGGACAATGTGTCAATGGATAATCTAAGTAAGTATTGAATAATTGGAATAAAAATGGGATTATGTCATAATACTTGTAATACCCCGTATTTTTATGGCTTTTAAATTTAGGGATTTATTAAATTTAATTGAGATAAATTAATTTAATTTTAATTGGAAATGTTGTTTTTAATATTTACTAGCGTGACGAGAGTTAGTAATTATTGGAAATTAGTTATTTATTGAATGTTACTGGATGATTATAGTAATATATGAGTTTTATTTTATAATATTGTCACGTGTGAATAAAATGACAATTATGGAAATTTAAGTCGGGACGCGCCTGTGTCGTGCCGGGACTAAACGTTGATAAATAAAAGTGAATAAATTATAAGTTGCTCGTATGGTCATTTTGAGTGAGCTAAAGTGTCCGGAAGGGTCGAAATAGTCAGAAAAGTGTACCCGGGGGTTTAGTTTGGGTCTCGGGGCGTTTTTAGGCTTAATTAGCACCCCGGGAGGGCGTTTCGGACATTTCGTAATTATGGGTAATTAAACCCACGAATTTGCAAGGGTTATATCAGATGTTAAGTGTTATCTTTTAGGGTTAACACAACCTAAAACTAATGACATCCATCGGAGAGGAAGAGGAGAAGCTCTCTAAGGAGTTCTAGGCCAAGAACACCTCCGATTGCACCGCCACCACCACCAACGCGTAGATCGCGCGACGGGGAACGCAACCACTCCAATTTCGTCATCAAACCAGAATTTTGAAATTTCCAGGCAAGTATTTATCTTACTTATTTTCGTTAATGCATCATTCATGTTAGTCTAGGGTGATTAGGATGGGTTTGATATAAGAAAATCCATGTTGGAGATAGGAAAATCGCATGTAGTAATGATTTGAATGATAATCTGGAAACCCCTTCACATGTAGAGGCTTAACCACGAATTTATGATGAATTAGGAGTAGAAATTTATGGAAAAAGACTGATTAGAAACATGTTTAAGGAATTCTAGGGTTCTTGAGATTTATATGAGTTTTGGCCTATTAATCTATGGTTATTGATGGAAAATTTCATGCTTTACGTTGAAGATGTATAATATGGGTGTATACTGATTGTAGTACGAATTTTAGGGAGTTTGGGTGTGAAAAATCTGGATTTGATGGAGGTTTGATTATGAAACCCGTAACTGTTAATTTGCAGAATTCGTATACCTGTTTGATCGATCGATCGAACCAGGAGTGTCGATCGATCGACGCCTCGATCGATCGAGCCCCTGACCTCGATCGATCGACCTCTTCTGGCAGACTCATAATTCCCTTTATAAATGGTTAAATTCAAATTAAATGAGTAGAAATATTTGGACAACCTTATTAAAATATTTTGGGAGATATAGATGACCAGTAGGACTTATTAATGATTATGAGACATTTAATGTAAGGCGAGATTTGCATTTTTGGAGTATTTACATATAAGGGACGATGAAATTATGCCTTAAAGGGAGAGATGCGTAAAATAGTTACGTTGGAAAAATAGATGAGTACCTACTGAATTCTACACTTGGGAGGATAGAGTCCATGAGTGTTACGTAGTGAGTTGGAATAATCCCTCAAATTAAAGTAAGAGACGAACCATTATAAGCGATAATTAAATAATGATAAATAAGGATAAATGTTATACTTATGGGTTATGAGATGAACCTAAAATTGATATGGTAAAAGTAGTATATTTATATAACTGTGTTTATGCATATATTATATACGTGTGAAAATCATGCCCGCGCTACTTGCTATCCCTGAGGTTACCGCGCTGGGACGGTCTTATCTTGATGTGCCTTTATGGGGGATATTGACTCGTACCCTAGAAGATAGATATCCTTGGTACAGGCTATCTGATCGATGATCAGACGGTCCTAAGAGATGTGAGGGTATGTGCTATCCTCTTAGAGACTTGGAATCTATGCTTCGCCTCAATATTGTTTGTGTATGTGTTAATACAGTTCAAGAGTGATTCCGAACTTGTATTTCCCTTAGTACGAGTGATACGGGGATTGGATAGCAGAGTATGCACGCACCATAATTTTTATGTGGGGTGTTGTTAGAATATATATATTACACGAGTATTTAATATATATATATGAATTTCTGAAAATTTGAAACTTCCTATTGTATTTATGGAAAGTAAGATATGAATAATGATTTCAATTTGGAAATACTTGTTTTAAAAAGTATAATATGATGCTGGGAAACTTTATTAGCGAATAAAGTTAAAATGAGAGGTTTGTTATTAAATAGAATTTACCCCTTAATCAATTAAATTGTTCAGTTTAAATCTTACGAGTAACCTAAGATAAGATAAACCATTGGGAAGATTAGTGTGATAGGCGTGCACATTAGAAGAGAGGTGAGAATTTCTCAAGAGAGTGCCGCATTAATATATTGTTGCATTGGCCTGTGAACATTTTAAATACTTGCTAAACAAATTTTAAATCATTTACACTATCGGGTCCTGACCCGTTTCCATTTTCTTTTCTCTCTTGTATATATATGTATATATTACAGGTGCCCATCCACAGGGTCGTCTTACATAGGATCCTTTGGAATGAATGCGCTGCAGCTTAGGTGGGAGTTGCAGGCCTCTTGCTTAGACGACTTCATTTATTTGATTCCACTCCTAGCTTATTTATTCAGTTGGGCATGTGTCGCCCATTTCCATTATCCAGCTGTTTTATTGGACATTATGATTCATTTATTTCTTGTATTGTCACTTTGGGATTTATTACTATCTGGATGTCATACTTTAAGTTTTAATGTTGGGTTTTAGTTGTGGAATGTTTAAATTATTTGGATTATATGTTCCAGAATAATTGTGGTGTGATTTGTTAATATTGAATTATTGTAAAAGTTTTAAATCATTGATTATAAATTGAATTTGGAAAGTAATGTCTAAAATGGTTTTGACACTTAGCTTAATTAATTTGGGTGTTTAAATTGGAAAAGTTATTTTTTTTCGACAGTGATGCTAAGAATGAACCAACTGTTCACATTGATTTTAATTTAATAAAGGAGTGATCACCCGGTATTTAATTAGGCGGGGTGTCACAATACTCATACATAAACTAAATTAAAAATTCATGCATAATATTCTAATTTTTGTGTTATGCCATTTTTCTGGGAATGGTTTCTGCATTTTCTCTTCTTAAATCTTCTACAACTATTTAGTTGGTCTAGATTTCTTTGGTTGTAGTCTTTGTTTTGCAATAAATTTTTATCATTAATATTAATGTGACTATTTTGCTGTAGTGAATCATTTTTCACATTACTCAATAATAATAATTGACCATATTCATTAACTATGTTACTTACCATTTTAATTTGAAAAGTGTACCTTCACTATGTCTTCGATTACGTCCTTATCCATTGGATCCAAATGAAGGAGGGTTGCATATAAAAAATTAGTAAGTTATCACAATGGCCAAATTATTTTAATGGTCAATTTACAATATTTGTGGTGAGTTTGTTAA
This sequence comes from Sambucus nigra, assembly GCA_949130495.1. NCBI lineage: Eukaryota > Viridiplantae > Streptophyta > Magnoliopsida > Dipsacales > Adoxaceae > Sambucus > Sambucus nigra. The sequence continues at coordinate 621,035,275 of OX422215.1, forward strand.
TGGTAAATTTATATTACTCTAAATGTGTATTTCATTTATTTTTCCTCTACAAGCGACTTGTCTTTGATTTATCGATAGACTTTCCCTGATTGTGATTCAATATTGTTTATATTATTATATTATTAGTTATTTACAAACAAGGATTTTTGGGAGCTTTCTCTTGAGTCTTGGTAATGTTGATAATTCTTCCATCTTTGTTTGTTTGAGTAGAGACAAAACTGCATTTTTCAGAGAATGTGAGTTTGATTTTATATGTGTTAATATAATTTCTACATGAATTAAACAAAGGATTTTAGGTAAAGGAAGTTATTCAAAGATAGTTTTGGGATAATTTCATGTCACATTTGATTTGTAAATGGGACATATGACTGGTCAGTATTTTTTTCTATATGAGGCTAAGTGCTTGAGAAGTAATATCTGTTAGTTTTTCTTCATGATTTTCTATTTGAGATTTATGGATCATGGTTTTCATAAGCCATATGTGGTGTTATAGCTAGCCTACTAAAAATCCAATCAATGTACTAGAGAATTTGATAGGGATAGTTATTGTATATTTGAAACTAACTGTTGGTATATTTGAGACTAATACATTTTAATTTCAATGCATAGCTGTTGGCATTTCCCATACAGTTTTTTTTAGGTTTTTTTTTACATTTTCTCAATGTCATAATATAGTTTTTTACATTTTTTTACATGAGGTTCTTCCTCTGAAATTCAATACCGATGGTAATGTTGGTATGAATGTAAGCCTCTTTCTTGATGTGTTAACAAATAGAATTCTCCAGATTCAGAAGTCACTATTGAAATAGCTTAAGAAGATTCCTTTTGAATTTGGCTAAAACTGAGTTGGTATTCAAGAGGTTAAGGGGCTTAGTGCATCAAAGCCCGAAGCTATAAGACGCGCGTAAAATCTCGCTGCAATATAGTATTCCAACATAACCCAAAGTTTATTCCTCTTATAAACATATTTCCTAGATAACTGCAGCATGGTGTCACTATCCAACCAAAGCCTTTTAAGGCTCATGTTCTTCGTTTAGATGCATTGGGTAGGGAAGTACTTAGGCATGAAAATGTTGTAAATATGCCTAAATTAAACAACATGAGCACACTAAATGTCAACATTAACAAGAAGAAAAAAGATTCTCATTTTGATGCTAGGATGGGTATTAATGAAAATAAGCTGTTGAGGTCTAATAGGATGTCATTTTGATGCCAGTGTTGCTAACCCGAGCTACAATAGTCTTTTCCTTTGTGAGTTCATGACTAATGTTGTTTCCCATAAGGTGATTTATAATGTTGCTATTGTTCATTATCTTTAGCTCAGTATTAACTTCTCCGCAGACCAATTATAAAGAGATAATTCCCATGTTAGTATGATGATAAAATTGGAAGTGGGATAACTTCTCTGTAGACCAATTTTAAGGGGATAACTTATTTCATAGTTAATATCTTTGATATTTCATAAATGATTTTAAGTATCTATAAGATGTGCTTCTATGTTATTAGCTTTTATCTCTTTGTAATCCTTAACTATTTCTTCTAAATAATTGTTTTGCTATGTTGTTTTGTTTTTTGTTTAACACATAGTTTCTGTAAAGTTTTGATTCTTTGTTTTAATTAAAGGGTGCAGAAATCGTGTATAAGGAAAGTTGATTGTCGTTGGAAGACATAATTGTTGTATCCTACAACAGAGGCAATACCCTTCCACCCTTCAACAGTGCTGACCAGGTATATGCATTTCATTATTATTCCACATGCTTTAGATTGAATCTGACTTTTATCTCCCAAAGCTCATTAATTCACTTTGATCGTCATGTTATGGAGCCCTGTTAATGGACCATTACTGGTCATGTTAAATAAACTAAATTTCTAATTCAATATAAAATGGTGGTGCTGAAGTCTAAATATATATGAAATCGCGGGGTTGCGCCGTCAAAACCTCGAGATTTTTATTCGATATGAATCTGAACTAAACGACATTAATGTTAAGGTATATGGTTTGATTCTACATTTTTAAGTTATTTAATTATGTTATTATATTTTCTTTTAATTTATTCATTTATTTAATTACGTTTATACTTTATTATGAATAGTTTTAAGCTCAAAGGTGGAAAGGAATGCTACATTTCAAAGATTGCAACAAATCTTATTAAAAATTCATCGCTACATGAAACGGTTGATTTAGGGAAAAGTAATACGTGGAAACTCAATTATCCGCTGCTATGATTTAAAATACCAATCATGTCTTCATTTATTATGGCTATATTGTCTTCAATTTTTCATCGAAGACTGTACATTGTTTAAAGAATACGTGTAATTTTAAAACATTTTCTAAATGTATTGGTGTTATTTCCACCATCTGAGTTAGATAAGTGATTTTGTTTATATGAGGCCTAAGTTGTACTATTAGTATTATTATAGACTATTATTTCAATTGTTGGATTATTTTTTTATTTCTTAAATAGGGTGTAGAGTCCTATAAACAAAGGAAATTTTGCCCAAATATTCAAATTTATTAACACTTTTTTATGTTGTAAAATAAGCTTTTTGACTTAAATTATATATGTTTCAATTCCTTTGAAAATTTTCATCGTGCCTTCAGGAATGGCCATTGAGCTAGTATATATATATATGTTGGGGGGCGACTCATTTATCTTGGCCCAAAAAAGTAGCCGACCAGCACAACTTGCAAGAAGGATTGCCCAACCCAAATTCATTATTCATTAAAGACTCGTGTCTTTCACATACACTGAAATACTTACATATATATTCAAATTGGTTACCAATAATCTCGGGGAGATATACAGGGACTCCACTAGTTATCCACAATCATATTGAGTTCCTTGTACTACTCAATCTCTTATTTTACACATCTATAAATTATAAACCCTGGCCCGGGGCAAGTGGATGTAACCTCGAGCATTGAGAGACACTAATAAGAACATAAGAACCTCTTCTTGGATGTAGGCAAATTGTCAAATCACGTATATCGCTGTTGTGTGTGATCTTTACTTTTTGCATTCATAACTGTTTTCGTGGATCTTTATTTTGATATTTCTTGCACTCATAATTGGCGCCATCTGTGGGAATCGATTTCCATTCCTACCAAAACATTCATCAATAAATAGCTCATAATGTCTCACCACAATAGCAACATTCTTCACGTTGGTGATGTTCAAGATGACTCAGTCCCACCTAGGGTCAGGTCATAGATTCGCCAACAACCAAATCCCAGGTTTTGTCAAGAAAGGCATCCTTCTTAATAATGTCATGGACTGTCTAGGTCTTCATAAATCTCCAAGTTGTTCGACGCTTATGAAGCTAGGCTTCAAGAATAAGGGGAGTCCACATGCCTCCAGGTGGAAGAAAATGCTCGCCTACAAAGGAGACTTGAAAGGATATGTGACACCCCGAATATTTTAATCATGGGTGATCAGTCCATTATTAAATTAAACAAGAATCATTAATGGTTTCATTCTTAGCATCACTGTCAGAATTTTTTTTTAATTACTAATCACCTATGTCAAATTAAATTGTTGTCAATGTTTATCTTTTATTATGAACACATGCGGAAATAAATTAAATGAACTAAACCATTCACACATAAATAAAGTCTGAACCATCACATAACATATATATAAAATGAGACATCGATTTCCTAAGTACATAAACCAACCATGATAATTAAAACTAAAATCGAAATACTGTCTGATGCATAACTGAATAAAAGAAATAGTTTGAAGACAACATGCCCAGATGAACTACTAAACAAATCTCCTATCTAGAATGAATGAGCTGAAGCGTCTAAAGTAATCTCCTGCAAGCCTCCACACTGTTGCAAGTTCGCATCTCTGGATAGGATCTCTAAGCTTGGCATCCCTACGGCTGGACACCTAAAAGGTTTTGAAATATTTTTGACACGGGTCAAATCCTGAGTAAAACATTTTGAAATATTTCGCAAGTATTTAAATTACAATTTAAATAAGTTATTTATTACACATGTAATTTCCACGTACACTCCTTTGCGATCCTCATCTCTCAACTCATGTGCACGCCTAATGTATGTTACCTAACTAGTATCTCCTATCCAACTAGATAAGATATTTGATTACTCTCGATAAGTCTGGATCCCTTCGTATATCCCCATAAGACATGAAAGTACGGTCTCAATAATATATTTATTTATTCCTATTTTATTATCGAGTCAATCATTGAAGTTTCACTACTTAAAGCCTTTTAAATATATTTCATTTAACAATTCTAATGTTTCTCATAAGTAGATATATCACATCGGTATCTATCCATCACACATATAATATATACACAACTACAGTATCCCCGAAATGGACCCTTGTGATGCTTCCATACTCTGCTTTCAAGTCCATGTACGTCTCATACCCAATCAAGGACTATCGGTTCGACATGTCACCTTAAACCCAAAATCAATCAACACAACAATGGAGGCGAACATGGTTCTAAGTCTTTGGGATACACACATACCTAACGTACCCAAATGACCTACCAGTCCCACTTATATACAACACATAGTGGACCGCCCTAAGTTCCATGTTTTGGGGCACAAATCCAGACATCACTGAAATCGTGAAGGTGGGATGGACCTCTGCGCAAAAACCTCCTGATAGCAGGCAGAGTTAGTGTGTTCACACATGTAATCAAATTACATTTATCGGTATTAACATAACTTAAATAAATGGTATGAACACAACCTAATTTTAGTATATATCACTCCCATATTCGACGTATTATAAATTTCAACAAAATATTCAATTCATGTAATTTCGAGTATCGCTCACTACCCTAAGGGTCCTATTTACCCCTTACTTAATATGCAGTTATTCCCATCGTATACTACTGGTCATAAACATCGGTTCACTTATCACTACGTAACCCGTCTCGAATTTCATTCATTCAACAATTAAGGATATTTTCTAAATTATCCCAATACTAAACTCCTTTCAATTCATGTCAACCTAATTTCCCCTTTAGGCCTATTGCTATTTTTATATTTCCCTCTATAGTTTAAAAATATCCCAAAATTCCTCTCACAAATTATTCATAATTTCAGGACTTAAAAAGGGAAATTTTCAATTCTCGAAAAAATCGAATCGATTCGCCTAATGGCCGAATCGATTCGAAAAGTGTCAAGGGTATTTTACTTCATTTCTCATACTATCAAATTCCTTAAACTTTTATACACCAACCCCAAACTCCCAATTATCATAACAAAACATCAAATACACATGCGGGGATGATATTTAACATAAATCATGTATAAAATCTATGCACTTTCACCCAATATCACATTAAAATCTCCATCAATCATTAAACCCTATAATTTTGTGTTATTCACATGAATTCATCCAAACACCCAGATTTATCCTATGATCTTAATTCTAGAACTCTTGAGTACGTTTTATCTATATAATTGGATTTATTATACATGCAATCCTATCCCAAGTTATGAGTTTTATTCATCAAATCACAAGGTTAACATCAATTATTCTTGATTCCAAGACCATACTCTACATGGCTATTATAACTCATTAAAATTTGCAAGATAATGCTTGCCTTGTATGGGAGTGATCTGATTTTGTGTTCTTGATGATGATTACCTTATAATCGACCCTCCAAATGTGATGGTGATGCAAGAATAAGGTTGAAATCCCCAACTACAAGTTTATATAACCTTTAGAAATTCGTATCTTCCTTAACACTAGGCTACTGAATGATTAAAATGCCCTCTCGATGTGTTGGTTTGGTCTAAAACTGTCCCGTGACCCAAACTATACACCTGGGTATACTATTTTGATTATTTCAACCATTTTGAGTTCAAACATAACCTCGAAATCATCACCCGAGTTACTCATAATTAATTTCCTATATTGACCTCTATAGTCCACACTCAACGCTCGGTTGAGATAAAATACTACGACGTCGTTATTACTCATTATGACGTCAAATACGTAATTACTATTCACTTAGTAATTTGATTTGATAAACATTAATTATTTATCTCTGATTAATAATTTAATCAACCCATAATATTTAATTTTTATTAAATTACATCATACATGTAATTTAAATTTAATGGAATTAATTCACTTTTAATTCTTCAAAGAATACAGGTTGTTACATACTTCCCCCCTTACAAGAGAATTTTGTCCTTAAAATTAGAACGTACCTGTGGTGAATAACTCCGGATACTGCTCACGCATGTCATCCTCCCACTCCATGTCTACTTGTCTACGTTATGGTGCTCCCACTGAACTCTAATGAAGGGTACCACCTTTGACCACAGTTTATGCTCACTACGATCAAGTATAGCCACTGGTCTCTTCTTATATGAGATATTGGGATTCAAGTTGATCTCCTCTAATGGAACATGCTAAAAATCTCTCTTGCTCCTCCGACACCTCTTCAGTGATGACACGTGTAATACGTTGTAAATCCACTGCAGGCGTTCCAGTAGTCCAAGTCTATAAGTTATTGGTCCCACTTTCTCAATAATGGGTACGATCCCACATAACCTCATAAGTCCTTTCATAAGAGGCACTCACACCAACACCTGGTCGCCAATATCAAGCTCAATGTGCCTCCTTTCTATATCGGTGTAATTTTTCTGCCTATTTTGACCTATTCGGATGCACCCTCGAATCAACTCAATCTTCGCACTGGTATCCTGAATCATCTCTCGACCCAATAAATTGTTGTCCCTTACCTCTAATAAGCAAGCAGGTGAATGACAAGGCCAACCTTACAATGCCTCAAATGGTGACATGTAAATTGTGAATTGGTAGGAATTATTATATTCAATTCCACCAAAGGAATGTATTGCTCCCATCCTCCCCCAAAGTCAAGTATGCACATCCGTAGCATATCCTCAAGCATCTGATTAACCCTCTTTGTCTTCCTATTTGTCCGTGGGTGAAACATTGTACTCAACAGTAAATTCGTTCCCATCGCCTCCTGAAAGCTATGCCAGAAATAGGACACAAAGATCTTATCCCGGTCGGACACAATATTAATCAGAACACCATGTAATCATACTATCTCAGTGATAAATAACTGTGCGTACTGCTTTGTCTCAAAGTCAGTACGAACTGGAAGAAAATAATCCACTTTGGTCAATCGATCCACTATCACCCGTATGGAGTCGTGACCTCACTATGATAATGGTAACCTAGTGATAAAATCCCTGGAAATACTCTCCCATTTACACTTGGGAATCTCGAGTGGCTGCAAATCCCTGTTGGATTCTGGTGGTCTACCTTTACTGGTTGGAAGGTAGCACACTTTGAGCCAAACTCTGTTATGTTTTGCTTCATCCCCAACCATTAATACTGTCCGTTCATATCTTAGTACATCTTATCCCCACAGGGATGTACGACAAATTGGGAATCGTGAGCCTCTGACATCACTGCATGTCTTAAATCGTTATCCCGTGGAACCACGAGTCTCCCATTAAAATGCAAACCACCCTCTGAACAAATTGAGTACCCCTCTTCCCCATCAGCTATTAACTGGAGAACTCTGCCCTGGTAGTACTGATCCCCTGCTTGTTATTTCACCACCCTCATCACAATCTGGGGAGTCACAACTAATACGCACACACAAGCCATGGTAGTATCGCTATAGTGTCGAAGCTCTCTCCACTTTTCTTTCCACACTTTCTCTAGCTCTCCTGCGGGTCTTCATCTAAATGCGTCTGCGACCATGCTAACCTTCCTATGATGATACTGAATATCAAACTAGTAGTCCTTCACAAACTCCAAACACCTCCTCTGCCTCATGTTCAAATATTTCTGCGTGAATAGATACTGAAGCAATTTATGGTCCGTGAATAAGGTGAACTGCTCCCCCAACAAATAGTGCCTTTAAATCCTCAAGGCAAATACAGCTGCGGCTAAATCCAAGTCATGCGTGGGATAATTCTTCTCATGGGGTTTAAACTTGCAAGATACATGTGCTATAGTCCTCTCCTCCTATTGCAATACAACCTCAAGTCCCTATAAGGATGCATCAGTGTAGACGCAGTATGTCACTCCTCCCTTAGGCAGTGCAAGCACGGGTGTTGAGGTTAAATTTTCCTTTAACTCATTTAAAGCTAACTAAAAATGATTATCCCAAATAAAAGGCACCCCTTTACGAGTCAAATTTGTCAACGGGCCCACAATATTTGAAAAACCCTTAACAAATAGTCAGTAACATCCTGCCAATCCCAAAAAGATATAAACCTCAGTCGGTGTCGTGGGTTGTCCCCACTACCTCACTGCCGATACCTTACATGGATCAACAAAGATACCCTTCTCTAACACAATATGGCCTAGAAATTGCACCTCTCGAAGCCAAATACCACATTTCCCAAACTTCGCATACAACTGGTGTTCTTGAAGTGTTTGTAGAACCTTCCGTAAGTGCTCGGTATGCTCATCCTCAGAGAGAGAGTAAATAAGAATATCATTGGTGAACACAATCATAAATTGGTCGAGGAACTCTTAAAAAACCCGGTTCATCAGATCAATAAACACTGTTGGCGCATTGGTGAGTCTGAATGGCATCACCCTAAACTCATAAGACCCATATCGTGTTAGAAAAGAAGTCTTAGAAACTTCCTCCTCTCTGACGCGCAACTGATGATAATAGGACCGCAAATCTATCTTGGAGAAGTAAGATGCTCCACTCAGCTGGTCGAACAGATCATCACTATAAGGAAATGGATATTTATTTAGGATCATGACTTTATTCAACTCTTTATAGTCAATACACAATCAAAGTGATCCATTCTTCTTTTAACAAATAACAATGGTGCGCCCTATAGAGAAGTACTCCCTCTAATAAAACCCTTCCCCAAGATCTTCTAAATCTTCTCCCTTAACTCTCACATCTCATATGGGGCCATGCAATAAGGCGCTTGAGCTATATGTTTCGTACCTGGTGTTAGGTCAATAACAAACTCAATTTCTCGGATAAGAGACAACCTGGGTGTGTCCTAGAATACATCCTCGAACTTGCTCACTACTGGAATCGAGTCTAACAAAACAACCACCTCATGTTAGGTCTATTCCTCAATGTAATACAGATGTGTGCTCGACCCTCCCTCAGGAAGAGGCATCGCCACTAAGAACATCTCTTGTCCTACAATAGAGAATACATTAGTCCTCCCAAAACAATCCACCATCGCTCGATATACAGCTAAACAATCCATCCCTAAGATAATGTCATACCCCTCCATATCTAACAAAAGAATATCGGCGGCTAAACATAATATGCCCATATCGATATCTCCACCCCTAGAGATCAAGTGTATAAGTAACCCACTACCCATCGGTTACTCCATACACATAAGGATACTACCAGCTGTCTATAATAGGTCGGAAACTCGTGCAAATTTACTCACTATGAAAGAATGTCATGCCCGAGTATGAAATAAAACATTACCCGTAAGCCCGTGAATAGGAAACATACCCGCTATTGTTCGTGGTGCCTATGGGTCCTACTGGATGGAGGCATCTCGGACGTTATAAACATGCATGTACTGTAATTGCCCCTTCTTTGGTGGTTCGAGTGGGGATAGTGCCGCAGGTGTCCTCTGTGCTTGCTGTCCTGTGGGGCACCCTGCTGCTGCGATGTTTTCCCCTACTGTGGGTAATCCCTCCTCTCGTGGACCTTTTGTACACAAATAAAACACTGACCTAGAAACTCTCCCTATCGCTGGCCATGATTGCCCTGATGGTATTGACCCTGCTATTGGTCCTGCTGGCCTCGACCCTGGCTGCCTTAAGGAAACTACTGCCGGTGAGGACCCTGTTAGCCCTAGATGAAATAACCCTCGGGTCGATAGCCCCTAGTTCTTACCTCTTGGCCTAATCCCCATATCGATAATCCTACCCCTGGTGTCTGCCTAACTGCTACTGATGTGGTGATCCACTAGGACTGCTCCCACCTATCTTGTTCTACTAGCTGGGCTCACCTCCTCTCTTGTTTCCCTTCACATGGAAGCGATGATCTTAGCAGTGTAATAATGTGGCATTGACGACATCAATATAAGTCACTAATGTGGGATTGCCCATCAAGTGCTTCCTGATCCTCCAAGTTAAATCATCTAGAAACTTTACCTTCTTCCTTTCTTCATTGTTCACCTCGTCTGGTACAAAATTAGCCAAACGAGTGAACTCTTCCTCATATTCGGCCATTGAACGATCACCCTGAGACACCTTACTGAACTTATTTCGCATCCCAATCTCTATGGATGGTGGAAAGTATTTTCGGTCAAATCGCACCCAAATATTAGTAATAGTCATATTATCTCTCTATGCAATGGTGCTAATTAACTCCCACTATTGTAATGCTTCTCCAACCAACCTTAAAGTGGCCAGTATTTTTTTCTTCACCTCACTAGAGTCAAGCATATGCAAGTGGCACTGAATAAATTTCTTCCACTGGCACGCCGCAATTATATTAGAACTCCCCTGAAATTTTAGTGGATGGACCTTCTGGAAAGCCTCCCTAACCCTCTACCACTCTATCGACCCTCGGTGTGCCTGAACAACTGGTGCCATTGGCTGCGGTTGTTGCTAGACCTGAGGGAAATGTTGAGCCATTGCAGTCATTGCTGCATTAACTGTCTGTGCCACGAATGTTGCCACGTCTGCTGTTGACACTAACCCCTGTGGTAGTTGTGGTTGCAGTGCCTGTGGCTCTGGCTGAGCCTCCCCCGTATTATTCTCGATCGCTAATCTCGTCGTTCATCTTCTCCTGGGTGGCATCTGAAGATATATTCGGATTTTATGAGTTCACAGTCAATACAATTGTAATAGTAGAAGAACGAAATTTAAATCCATAATCATGAATGCAACAGTCCTAATTATAGGGCTCTAGGTCAATAAACACTACACAAAAATCGTTGTAAGCAGTACATATCCTATGGATAATAGATACTGATGATCTGATACCATCTGTGACACCCCGCCTATTTTAATACCGGGTGATTAGTCCATTATTAAATTAAACATGAATCATTAATGGTTTTTCTTTTGCATCAACCAATTCACATTATGAGTGCATCTCAGAACTTAAATGCAGAAAAATCCGCGCATAGAGTAGAAAATTTATCAAAGAACAAAAACATAACAAATATAAAGATGAAATGGAAGACACGTCGTCTTAAAAATGAATGCCAATACTTGAGATGCTTCGGCCCATGCCACCAACGGAGTTTTTAATTCTTAGCATCATTAATAGTTTCATTCTTAGCATCACTGTCGAAAAAAACTTTATAATTGCTAGTCACGTATGTCAAATTAAGCCGGTGTCAATTTCTATCTTTTATTATGAACACATGTAGAAATAATTAAATGAAAAAAACCATTCACATATAAATATAGTCTGAACCATCACACATCATATATATAAAATGAGACCCAATAAATCATTGGTTTTCCAAGTACATAAACTAACCATAATAAGTAAAACTAAAATCGAAATACAGTCTGATGCATAATAGAATAAAAGAAATAGTCTGAAGACAACATGCCCAGATGAACTACTAAACAAATCTGCTATGTAGAATGAATGAGATGAAGCGTCTAAAGTAATCTCTTGTAAGCCTCCACACTGTTGTAGCTTCGCATCTCTAGATAGGATCTCTAAGCTTAGCGTCCCTGTGGTTGGACACCTAAAACATTTTAAAGATATTTTTTACACGAGTCAGAGCCCAAGTAAAATATTTTTAAAATATTTTGCAAGTATTTAAATTATAATTTAAATCAGTTATTTATTGCACATGTAATTCCTGCGTACACTCCTTTGAGATCCTTATCTCTCAACTAATGTGCACGTGTAATGTATACTACCTAAGTAGTATATCTTATCCAACTAGATAAGATATCTAATTACTCTCAATAAGTATGGATGCCTCGTATATCCCCATATGACACGAAACGATGGTCCCAATAATAAATATTATTTATTCCCATTTTATTATTGAGTCAATCATTTAAGTTTCACTACTTAAAGTCTTTTAGATATATTTCATTTATCAATTCTATTATTTCTCATAAGTAAATATATTACACTGGTATATATTTATCACACATATAATACATACACAACTATAACATCCCCGGAATGGCTCCACGTGATGCTGGCGTACTCTACTATCAAGACCATGTACCTATCGTACCCAATCAAGAACTATTGGTTCGACATGTCTCCTCGAAACCAAAATCAATAAATACAATAATGGAGGCGAACATGGTTCTAAGGCTTTGGGATACGCACATACCTAACGTACTCAAACAACTTGCAAGTCCAACTAATACACGACACATAGTGGACCGCCCTAAGTTCCATGTTCTCGGGTACAAATCCAGACCTTACTAGAATCGTCAAGGAGGGATTGCCCTCTGTGCGGAAACCTCCTGATAGCAGGCAACATTGGTATGTTCATACACGTAATCAAATTATATTTATAGGTATTCACACAACCTATATAAATATATTATTTAGTAGGTATGCACATAACCCAATTTTATCAACTCTTACGTAGTATATATTACTCGCATATTCGACGTACTATAAATTTCAACTAAATTCCCAATTAATATAATTTCTAGTATCGCACTCTACCCTAAGTGTCCTATTTTACCCTTACTTAATATATAGTTATTCCCATCATATACTACTCATCATAAACATCGGTTCACTCATCACTATGTAACCCATCTCTAATTTCATTAATTCATCAATTATGAATATTTTCTCAATTATCCCAATACTTAACTCATCTCAATTTATGTATACCTAATCTCCCCTTTAGGCCTAATGTTATTTTTAACTTTTCCTCTACAGTTTAAAATTTTCTCAAAAGTCCCTCACGAATTATTCATAATTTCAGGGCTTAAAAAGGAAAATTTTCAATTCTAGGCAAAATCGAATCGAATCTCCCAAGGACAGAATCAATTCGCCTTGCCGAATTAATTCACCCTTTGCGGTAGACTACGATTCTCCCTATACATCCTTATTGCGGTAGACTACGTTTTGAAATGGGTGGAAGCTATAGCTACCAAGACATATGATAATAAAGTGGTGATAGCGATAATGGCATGCACTTTTGCAATAGACCCTTCGAGAAGCTAATGAAAAAGTATGGCGTCATTCACAACGTTGGAACGAATTATCACCCACAAACGAATGGGCAGGCCGAACTAGCGAATCGGGAAATCAAGAATATTCTCGAAAAGACCATCAATCCTACCCGGAAAGATTGGTCACTTAGATTGAACGATTATCTATGGGCCTATCGTACCGCCTATAAAAATACACTCGCCATGTCCCCTTTCAGCTTTATATATGGAAAACCTTTCCATCTTCCCGTGGAATTAGAGCGCAAGGCGTATTGGGTAATTAAGAAGTTGAACTATGCCATGGATAAAGCCGGTGAAGCTCGCAAGCTTCAATTAAATGAGTTAGAAGATCTACTCAATGATGCGTATGAGAATGCTAAAATTTCCAAAGAAAGCATGAAACTCGCTCACGATAACATCATTCATAGCAAAGAGTTTCTTCCCAAACAAAAAGTGCTTCTCTATAACTCTCGACTCCATCTCTTTCCGGGCAAGTTGCGATCACGATGGTCTGACCCGTTCGTTGTGAAGAATGTTTTCCCTCACGGAGCTGTTGATTTAGATGATTTGAAAGGGGGAAATACATTCAAAGTAAATAGACAACGTCTAAAGCCATATCTAGAGGCATGTGTGAAAGAAGTCGACATCGTTTGGTTATCGGACCCCATTTACGGGGTAGAGTGAGCTGCTATAGTGAGGTCGTCGCACCCCCGACGCATATGGGGTGAATACTTGGGTATAGTAGACGAGAGTCGTGTGTGTAGTGAGAGTTCATAGGATTAGGGTACAATAAGGTGAAAGCATTCACATGTTTTGGAAAATTGAGTCAACTTGCGTTGACCATTGGTATCGAGAGGTTTTTAGTCCAAAATTGATAGGGAGTATGTTGTGAAAGTGAAAATTTTCAGAGAAGAGTGATCGAAATCAAGTTAGGGGGAAATCTAGCTCAAGAACAAGAACCGGATGGGTTCCTTTAGTTTTGGGCCGGACCGGTTCCTTTCTTTTATGGACGGATCTGTCCGGTAGGCAAAAAGGCTCACATATTAAAGGATCGAACCGATTCGGTCCTATACCAGAAGGACCGGTCCGCTTTCTCACATGGTTGTAAGTTTTTCACTGTTATTGTACCACAGTCCTGTTTTAAAAAAATCTGCATTTTCTCCATTTGTTTGTTTTATTTATTGCACTTCTTATTTTGCCTTGTTTAACTTTTAGTCCTTTTTGCTTGAGGACAATGCAAAAGTCTAAGTTAGGGGGGGTCACAAGTGCGTATTTCTAAAACTTCACAAATTTTTAAAAATGCCCACGTATTTCTAAAACTCCACAAATTTTTAAAAATGCCGAGAAATTTACAAAAAAATCATAAAATTTTGAAAAACCCAAAAATATTTTTGTTCAAAATAAATAAAAATTGGAATTCAAACTTTTCAAAAATATCATTAAAAGTCGGATTGAAGTCACAAGTTGTAAAATTCAAATACACAAAGCCGAAATTGACCAAAGATGGAAATTGAGCAAAAATTGATGACTTAACGAATAAGTGTGGAGATTAACAAACCCGGTGAGATTCGAGCCTATCACTTTTTGCGAGTTTTTAAATCAATCCAAGTTAATTGTTAACTCAAAGTTCTTTTCAGAGCCTAAAAAGTCGTAGAGGATCTCAATCCTTTCATTTTGATCGGTTATGAAAGACGTGTGTGATATTGCTTTGAAAAACGTGCCAAAAATCGATCTCTAGACTTAAATTCATCTCGAAAGGCATATGGTAGCACAATTAGTAGTTTGGACAATGAAGTAGGCCCTCGTTTGTCACCCAAAAATATTAGCCAGAAAAAGTAGAGAAAAATCACCCCTTTTAAAACCCAAATTGAGCCAAATAAAATTTTCTTTTCGTTTGATAACCCGAAAACCCCAATTAGCCCAGAATTATGAAAATTGAATATTCATCAAATAGAGTCCGGAAAGTTCATAAAAAGGGGCAAGAAAAAAAATAGATATGTTCAAAAAAAATATCAAGAAAATAAAAGAAGTGAAGAATAGAAAGAAAAATAGATAAAAAGAAGAGAAAATGAGCAATAGCCTGAAAAAAGCACAAATGGACATCATAAATGAATTTTCCAATTCCAACCTTCCCTACCATTTTTATTTTACCCAATATACCTTAAAACTCGAAAAAGTCCTAACCGAGTCCAAATTGCGAAATTGGTTATCGCGTGGAGAGCTAAGACACAAAAAGATAAAGAAAAAAAGAGATTAAACACATGTATAAGAGGCAATGTTCCCGTTTTGAAAACCGTATTCCGTTGATGAGATCCTATCACTCTAAAATCCCCATCTTTCTAGTTGTATGCATGACTTTGCGTCCATTATATTTACTCTTTATATCATGTATACCGAGAGATTAGCCACATTCCGAGTGTTCTCTTGAGAGAGAATTCCGTGAGAATTTGAAATCAAAACGAATTTTCAGATAAGTAACGTAATGGTCAATCAGTGGAAATCAGCGGTTAAGTTTGTCTTCGCACACATGCACTATGATTTGAGACTTGTAAATATGACTTGATGATGATTATTTTCTGGAAAAGTTTGAATTATACAATTTTTGCGTATTTTGAAGTTTCTTTGAGCCGAATTTTGTGGGTATATTCACTGCAAACCCTCACGAGACACCACTCGTTCTACTAGGGTAACCTAGGGGTTTAAAGGCTTATTGCATATGCTAAATGCAATCGCTTGCCCGCGAAAAAGGTATTCTATCCCAATAAAAGAATTTCAAGAGTTGAACTTTAAACTAATTTCTCTTAAATTTCTCGGGACCCGCAAAGTTCTAAGTTAGGGGGTGTGATTAGACACATATTCTTCATATTTATCCCCTTAATTTTGGTATTTTTATGATCTCGTGCAGAGTAAATAACTTGGATTTGTCTCGTATTTATGCTACTAATACATTTTGGCAAGTATTTCATATTTTCTGTATTTTTAATATGTTTTATAGGTATTTCATGCAAGTTAGTGCGAAGGAGAACTCAAAACAGTGAAAGAAAGCAAGAAATGTGAAGTTCAAGGGCATTTTTGGAATTTTTAGCCTTATTCAATAGGTGGGTACAATTGGAAAGTTTAAGATATTCCAATTATAAGTACACTGGAAAAAACGGTACCTCAATCGGAGCTACGGTGAAGAAGTTACAAGGTTTTGAAGTTGCGAGATAATGAAGAGTCATTCTCAGAACTGAAGAGTTACAACTCTTGAAATTTCTTGTTTAATTCATTTTTATTAGTTATAAAACTTGGGAAGGCAAGGGAAGAGTCTCATTTAGGTATTATAAAAGGTTAAAACATGGGAGGCATGGGAGGAGTCATTTTTTAGATGTATAAAAGGGCCAACCCTAGTAGGAAGAAGGGGCTTTTGGTTACTTCACATTGTAGGAGGCTAGTAGTTAGTTTTTAAAAGGATTCTTATATCCAAGAACATTAGTTTCAAGATTCATTGCAAATTGAATTCCATGATTGAAGTTTTTTTCAGATCTCTGTGCTTTGGTAACATAATTGATTACTTTCTTCTATTCAATCTTTCTTCTACATCATTCTTCAATTGTCCTTTAGTTTAATCATGATTTCCTGCAATTCAATAATCGTTTTCATTACTTTCATCATGGTAGGATATACTTTTAAAGGTTAGGATACATGAACTCAACCTGATGTGGTAGTTGCATGTGTATAAAATTAATCATCTAAATTTAATGATTTGATTACGACCGTATTGTGTAGGAATGCGATAATTGTAGATCTTTGGATCTCGTTTGCTTCAGGGTAATCGGGATGCTTCAGAATACAATTCAAGTGTAATTATCTCAATACCGATTTACTCGTCCTCTGATTAAGTATGATGAGGGCTTGAACCTCATATATGTAATGCTTGGGAGTACTAAATTATGGGTCTAATTAATCACTTAAATTTATTATTAGTTTTATACCATCAATACACTAAGGTTGAGGGATTGTATTCCTGTCCTGTTTTCTTCATCATATAGTTCAAATTTTCAAATCATTAATCATTAGTATTTTAGATAATTTAGAATAATTTATTTCTTTCATAATTTCAAACTTTCATTTAGTCGTAACCAATTCTCCAAACAAATCAAATTTTCTTTTCTTTTTAGAGTCAGAGTTGGTATTTCTTCATGTATCCAACGTCATTGTCCTATTTCCATGTGCATACGACCTCGTCTTACCGGGTTTATTACTAACGCGATAGGCTTACACTTGAGCCTAGAGAGAATGCACATTAGAGACACTTTCTGAGTCGCATCACCGGAGGTAATGTAACTAAAGTGTTTCCATAAGCTGAAGCTCAACCTAGGCGACCTCAAGGAGGCTACAGTTCCGTTGGTCGGCTTCACAGGGAAAATCACAATACCAGTGGGAAAGATAGTCCTGCCAGTCAAGATAAGTAGTATATCAAAGATAATTGAGTTCTTAGTGGTAAACATAGAGTACCCATATCACGCTATTCAAGGCATAGGTTGGTTGCACGACATTAGGGTCGTACTATCTACCTACCACCAAAACCTGAAGTGTGTCACCAAATAGGGCATGCTTAAAATTCATTGCAACCAAACCAATGCAAGAAAGTGATTCATCATGGCCATCCACCTTAGGAAGGAAAATAAAAAGGAACCAAAAGATGATCCGAAGGAAGCCCAGGAGGGGGCTACACCCTCTAAATAGCAATTACGGTACAACTAACCAAGGGTGGATAAGACAAGGGTCCACCTCGCTGACAGGGTCATTGAAATCCTGGAGAAATTTTATAATGATGACAACTTGTTGGAGAGAATGTTTCTGATTGAAACCACACTCGTTGATCATGAAAAGAAATAATTGATTGCCTTATTGAGAAGTAGCCTAGTTGTTTTTTCTTGGGAGCCTTATGATCTGCCTGGGATCGGTAACGACGTAGCATGCTATCATCTTCAAGTTAACCCAACCTTCAAGATGATCACTGAGAAGGCTCATCGAAAAGATCTCGAGAAGGATTAAGCAGTGGAGAATGAATTAGGGGATTTTGGATGTAGGATCCATTAGGGAAGTTCAGTTACCCAAATGGTTATCCAAACTAATGGTGATATGAAAGAGCAACGATAGTTGGTAGGTCTGTATTGACTTCACATACCTCAACATGGCATGTCCCAAAGACATCTTCCCACTACCCAAGATTCATCAGCTGGTCGACACCATGATAACACATGAAAGGATGAGTTTTCTGAACACTTACTTAGGGTACCATCAAATTTCGTTGTTCGACCCTAACCAAGACATAATGTTCTTTATAACCCCTATTGATATATATTATTACAAGGTCATGACGTCTAGTCTAAAAAATGTAGGGGCAACTTATCAAAGGCTAGTCACGAAGATGTTCAAGCTACATATGGAAGATACGATGAACGTTTACATTAACGACATGTTAGTCAAAAGAAAGAATAAATATGACCACCTCAAGGATCTAGCCAGAACCTTTAAAATCCTTAGGAAGTACCGAATGAAACTTAATGCACGTAAGCGTTCATTCGGTGTCAGTTAGGAATGTTTCTAGGCAATTTGGTCAACAAAAGAGAAATTGAGGCCAATCCAAATTAAATAGATGCGATCACCAAAGTCCATCCTCCACAGACATTGTGAGATGTTCAAACGTTTACTTATATGCCCGCAGCACTTAATCGCTTCATCTCCAAGTCTTCGAAACTCTGGCGACCATTCTTCCATATTCTAAAGAAGGACAAATGCCTCATATGGAACGATAATTATTCAAGAGATTTGGAGGAGATAAAATCCTACCTTAACAAACCGCCTCTATTGGTGATTCTAGATAATGGAGACCCATTATATATCTATCTTGTAATATCAGACCAGGTTGTGAGCTCGACTCTGGTGTGTAAGAAAGAAGGACAACAATATCTTGTTTATTATGCTAGCAAAACATTGCTGGACACAGAACAATGTTACTTACCCTTGGAAAAGCTTGCTTATGCTCTGGTGGTTGCTTAAAGAAACTCGAAACACTACTTCAAAACTCACTTAATAACATTGATCACTTCATATCCCCTCACATCTGTTCTTCAGAAAACCGACCTCTTTGAACGACATTCAAAATGATCGATCGAGATAGGGAGTTTGATATCCACTTTCAACCAAGAATAGTAATTAAGGGACAAGTCGTAATAGATTTATTATCTAATTTATGGGGAATCAACCTATAGACCAATATAAAGCAGAGTATTCAACAAACGAGGAAGCACAACCTGATAGATTTTAACGCAAAAGATGATAGGATAAAAGCCTACCTCGTCATGGTAAGAAAGGCATAAATGCTAGGAACAAGGCACCTCAACCTATTCGACGATGCCAAACTAGTCTCCAAGAAAGTTTTGGAGATTTTAAAGCACACGATGATAGGATGAAGGCCTACGTCATTATGTTAAGAAAACTTTAGCCAGTATTCGAGAAGGTTAACATTCAACAGTTTTTTTAAGGGTAGAATAACCACGTTGACGCCTTAGCATCCCTGAGCTCTGTAGTGGACTCTGATCTTAGAAGAAACATTCAGATAGAGTTCTTAGCCTAGCCAAGCATCGAATATATAGTGGTCGCTAAGCAAGTTCTCCTCACAGAGAAGACCCCTAATTGGATGGATCCTATTATTGCGTATCTATAGAGTGATATGTTTTCTGATGACAAAGATTGGCTCATCAAGTAAGGGTGAAAGAATCACATTTCTACGTTGCCCTAAGAGGAAAGTTCTACAAGAGATCATTCACATGCCCTTACTTCTAATGCGTCCACCCACACGACACCGAGCAAGTTCTCAGTGAACTTCATGATGGTATTTGTGGTAGTCATGTGGGAGGGAGGTCATTGGCCTTTCGAGTAATAAAGTAAGTCTACTAGTGGCTTCATATGCAAAGGGATCCAAATACCTATGTTCGTAGATGTGAAAAGTGCTAAAAATTCTCTCCTCTGGTCCACCAGCCATGTAGTGACTTGAAATCTCTGACAATTCCTTAACCATTTGCATAGTGGGGATTAGATATTGTGGGACCACTACCTACTACACCTGGAAATTGTAAGTATCTGATGGTCGGCATAGATTACTTCACTAAGTGGGTATATACCGAGGACTATCATCACTGACAATGGCACATAATTTGAAAGTAGCTTTTTTAAGGTTTCTATGATGAGAATGGCATCAAACACCACTTCATCTCTGTGGCGTATCCCCAAAACAATGATTAAACGGAAGCTTCCAAAAAAATCATGGTCGGTGGTCTAAATAAGAGGCTGGAAAGAGCAAAGGGTGCCAGGGTGGATGAGCTCCCCCATGTTTTATGGGCCTACAACACATTACTCCTATAATACCATGTAGAGAAACCCCTTTCGCACTTGCATAGGAAATAGAGGCTATTATCCCACTAAAAGAAGGTACCCCTACAATGAGAACCACCTCGATCAACCAAGGCCTGAATAATGATGCATTGCGCACTGACCTTAAGTTAGCAGATGAGCGAAGAGAACATGGCTTGATCAATCTGGCTTCTCACTAATAACAACTAACTAAGAAGTACAATAAAAAGGTTTATCCAAGGAAATTTAAAGTAAAAGAGTATGTCCTAAGGAAAGTCCTCAACAACACTGTAAAACCATCAGATTACAAGCTAGGACCAAATTAGGAAGGACCTTTTAAGTTGATAAGGGATGACCTTCAAGGAGCATACCACTTGGAAATGCTAGATGGCAGGGAGATACCAAAAGCGTAGAATGTAGTCAATCTAAGAAAGTTATACTTTTACTCTTCTTCATCTTTTATTAGAACATATACTTTATGCAAATTTCTATTTTAAATTTATGTTGCTCGCAAGTTATTATTTAATAAATAAAGGCCATTTGGCTCTCGCATTTTGGTCTTATATATTGTCTGCTTCAAATTTCTTGATTACATCTCAGTATTGTGAATCCTTTCCAAATGATATCTCCCTCGATCACAACAAGATATTACCTTTGGTTAATAAAAGGATGTTTATCTTGTCTTATCCAAAGAATTTCCTCGTGCATAACGAAACTGTCGTGGATTACAATAAGTTGTTCAACTTATTTTAATCAAAAATTTTCATCATACTGAGCAGGTTTCATAGTAATCACAACAAGTGATTACAATATTTCAATTGCTATAACCCTATTGGCTTTGTCACCAACATAGTGGATCTCATGAGTTGCCCTGACAATAGTGAAATCCCTACAGGGGATCCTTAGGCAAGAAATCCAACTTAGGTTCATCGCCAACTGCATTGGTTGTAAAATCCCTACTTAGGCGGAAGGCCCATCATCCATGTACATTCTTGCCATCATCTCACCTAGGCCTAAGGGAGTGTGATGATATGACCTAAAAAGTAAGGCAGATGGAATGGCACTAGTAAGGCATATTGGACGGGGAGAATGTTCATGCACAAGTTATAAAATCCATTTAGTCGGGAGAGTCTTAAAATGGTTACCACTTTTTCTTAAATTATTCAGATAACTAAGAAGGCCAGGATGATTCAACCTAGATATTAACCCATTTAAGTGGCAAGGGGACAAAAATGGTTAACAGTATTACTTGGTCGATAAAAGGTCTTAAGTGGTCAATAAGAAACAACCCTTTCTAATTAATAATCTAAAAATAAAGACAATTATTAATTGATATTTATTCAGTACATGATCAAAATTTGGAACAAGATATTGACAAAAATTGGGAAGAACATTTACATCGAGAGAAAATATATAAAGACCCAACAAGAACTTAGTATGACTCGGGATATCGAGCAAGATAATCTACAATGCGTGCTTTTCGACCATCATCTGTATTGGTAGCGAACACCTCATCATTATCTCTAAGGTGATGGTTTAAAATATGGGTAGGGATGGAATCAATAGGGATCGACTTGTCATCTATTGGGAAAGGATTGTCACAGTAAGCAACACAATCTACCTGGTACTTATAGCACAAGGTGGATTCCTTAGGAGTATTGACTTCCCTAAGGGCAATTAGCCACCGAAGTTTGAATGCAACCTCCTATGCCTCCTTCAGCCTTGTTGGGGCATCTGTCCATCCCTTATTATAGCCATCCGCCCAGGACACTCGAGGACCCATTCTGAACAAGTTCTTTAACGATGTCTATTTGAAGTCCGAGTGCAATTACATATGCCCTATAGACATCCTTCTTCAGTTTAACGACCTCATTAATCAGAGCGTAATTCTCAGACTGAAGCACTTCACCCACTTGGCCCATATCCTTGTTCTCCATAATCTTAGCCTTCAAACCATTGATTTCATCTTGAATAGAAGAACTAATCTCCTCCATCATTTGAAGATCGTACTTTAGCATAGCGACCGGCTC
Source organism: Sambucus nigra (assembly GCA_949130495.1). Classification (NCBI taxonomy): domain Eukaryota; kingdom Viridiplantae; phylum Streptophyta; class Magnoliopsida; order Dipsacales; family Adoxaceae; genus Sambucus; species Sambucus nigra. Next base: position 621,057,851 of record OX422215.1, read on the forward strand.
AGACTCACTCTTGTATTTCTCAGTCCTTGCTTTTAGAGACTTATAAATTCTCATAAATGCCTAGCGAGCTTAGCGGCTAATGTTAGGTGCCAAGATAATCCTCATCTTTGGGGTAGGGGGAATATAGTCCTCGCCAGGCTATAAATAACACAAAAGATAAAATTGCAATCAAACATCTGTATATATGAAAGGATATATCACATAAATATAAGAAAAATTTCTCTTTCATTAATTGGTAAAAGGGGGCCAAAGGCTAGTAGAGTCAGGGAAAATAAGAAGATTACAAGGCACAAAAAATGTACAGAAAAAGGAAAAAGTTTTAAACTAAAGGCCCTACTCCTTCACCTGCTCGAAGTCGTCCACTTCTTTCCCCTTCTTGGAAGACCTCTTATCTTGGTAAGCAGCCGCCCCGACCCCAGTCGATTCATTCATAATATGTTTGGTAGGTTGACCAATATTTGGATCTTCCTCTGCGAAAGGGTTGGGTCCAGTAGAGTGAAGGTTGAAAAGCTCAGAATTAGAAGGAACTCCCGTGGCTCCCAATGATTGGTCCCATCCTTTTTTGAAGGAGAGCTTCTTTGTGTATCTTAGCTGAAGCTTGGCATCTTCGTAGGTCATATCCCAGCCTTTAATATAACTATCATCCTTCTCACGTGGGAGCTCTTCCTCCGTCTTCTCCTTCTCAATGACCACTAAGTTCTTAAATATCTGGAGATCGACATAGGCCTTTGTCAATTTATCTCTCTCCCACTCCCATACTGCACAAGCATTAGTTAAGTCTTTCTCAGACTTCTTCAGGGCATCTTTGAGCTCCTGGTTATTTTTTAACTAGTTGGCTGACCATCCATGAGAGTTGTAAAATCGACCAAGAACGGCCTGAAATATGGGAACTAATTCAGTAAAAAAAGAAAAATACTTAATAGAAGAGATATAAGGATAAAGGGTAGATAATTACCAAAGAAATTTCTTGAGCAGACATGAGTGCATGCTGGTCAGACCCCAATCACGAGGAATGGTTTCGGCTGACCGCGAGCACAACTCCCTTCAGTTGGTCAGGGGAAAGAACTGGGGTGTTGGCCACACTAGTCCCCTCAGCATTATAAGTGAAAAAGGGGAAAACTTGGGCCTTTAAGACCAACTTTCTTTTGTCCTCATCTCTCTCTCTCTCTCTCTCTCTCTCTCTCTCTCTCTTCCTTCTTCTTCTTCTTCTTTTATTTCTCATTTCCCCTAGATCCTGAGCTAGAACCACTAGCCCTTGGGTAATTAACCTCTGACATCTCCAAAGATTTTATTCCATCAGACATCACCGTTTAATTCTCGTCATTAATCTTCAACTTTATCCTCTTAACAACGAGTGCCATTCCTTCTTCTTCTTCTTCTTCTTTTCATACTCCTCCTTCTTCTTCTTCACCCGCCTATTTTTCCTCTTCCTCTAACAACACTAGTTCAGAGGGATCAACTTTAGGAGCCTTTAGGTCGGTGACTTTATCAATTAGCAGAGCGATAAAGCTTCTTGTAGTGTCCATATACTCGAGCAAGTAGGCTACAGAATATGGATGCTCAATGTCTGGAAGTCTTTTCTTAACTCTCCAAGATATCAGGATATCAAGAACGCTTACTTCACTCAAATTAAGTTCCTGATTTTTAACTCGGGTGTAAAATAGAGGAAGAAAAACATTAGTTAGAGGACTGGACACAGAATTAGCGAGCACGAAACAAAAGAAGAATAAACAACAAGTAAATAGAAAAAAAGCGACCTATATAATCTTCCCCAAGGTAAAAAATCTAGGGGCCCCCGTATATCTACCCTCAGCAAGGGGAGGAAGTTGCTAATTTCTGGCAATAAACTCATGTCCCCAGTAATCTTTGTGAGAATCTAGGAGGTTTACAACTAGAACCATATAAGATTTTCTTGTCTTCAAATGTAAAACGCTATCATTCGTGTGCGACCATACGTAACAGTAGAAGAGTTTAGCAAGTCCCATATAGCGTGTTTATTCTGTAAAACCCATTTACAATCTTCCAGACATTGGGGGTACACTGACCCAAAACGACATCAAAATATTTGAATAATTTTAAGAAAAAGAGGGTTTGGTGGAAATGTCAATCCACATTGGGTGATCAATAGGGTGTGAATCTAGTGCCACCTTCAATGTCATGAACATATTTAGGGAGAGAGTTATAGTCAATTTCAACTCAGTAAGGAATATTATAGGTTTTCCTAAACTCTGCTATTGACTTATTATCTAATAACACCATAGATAATACAACATAGAAAAAACCTTAGCTAGAGTCGAAGAATAATTGCAGAAGTGAAAACAAAGGAGATAAACAAAACTTACAAGAATCAATGGAAGCTCTGAAGAATATGAGATGCTAAAGAAGTAGACATTGAAAGCTCAGTAGACGAAGGAACGTTTGAAAGGTAGACGACGAAGGAGATGTATCTCAATTTGAAGTCTGAGCTAATGATGAAACACAACAACTAAGGAAGATTTTAGCGCTTCATATAACTGCTCGGACTAGTGTATCCTCGCTTCTTCAGTAAAACTACATGTTTGCCATGGTGTTTGGCCTCTGATGAGCATACCCTCTTGAAACTCACTAGAATTGCAAAAATTCCACATTGGTTTTGAAAAAATAAAGTTTCAAATCATGGGCCCTAAAATTCAATTAAAATTTCTTGGCTCAAATATTCAACCCAAAATTTTTAGGGGCAATTATGGGGACCCATTTATCTTATCCCATGAAAGCAGTAGACCAGCCCAACTTGTAAGAAGGACTGCCCAACCCAAATCCACTATTCATTAGTGACTCATGTATTTCATAAATACTGAAATACTTACAAATATATTCAAATTGGTTACCAAAATTCTCACGGGAGATATTCAGGGACACCACTTGTTATCCATGATCATATTGAGTCACTTGTACAATGAAATCTCTTATATTAAACATCTATAAATGTTAAGCCCTGGACGAGGGCCTGGGGATGTAACCTCGAGCATTGAGGGACACTAACAAGAACATATTAACCTCTCCATGGATGTAGGAAAATTGACGAACCATGTATATTGTTGTTGTGTGTGTGATCTTTACTTTCTGCATTCATAACCATTTTCATGGATCTTTATTGTGATATTTCTTGCACTCACAATATATATTTCTGTTAGAGATTTTGGATCACTTTTGAAAAAATATATTAGATACATTTGGTAGAGGGTGTAATTTGTATAAGATGAGTTCATTCTCAGTGCGAAACAAGAACTGAGAAACCAATCATAGAAAGAATGAGTGACTTAGAAAAGAAGGAGGGGATATTTAGATGACATCATATGGTGTTTATAGGCCCATGTTTTTCTATTGGTTTTGAATTTTATTATATTTTTGTAGATCCGAGCAGCTCCTACACACTTTGCATCTTTGGTAATTCTATTATGTTTATTTTATTTTGGTGCTTGGTGTTCATAACTGTATAAAAACATTATAATGTAGGAGGATTTAATTCTTACTCAACAATATTACTAGTAGTTGATGTAAGCTCTCGAGTGTTATGGCATGTTTAGATATAACTATCCATATAAGTGCCATAATATAGTATATGTTTTTCAATTTCTGATAGAAAATGGTAGTTATTATCTTTAAATGCTATTGTTTTGATATTATACATATTTATCTCATATAAAAATATAAAAATGGAACCTATGAGTATAACTGAATAACTTTTCCGGCAAGGTTATGATTTAGTAAATTTTGTCATGAATAATTATATTATTATCATTTTATTTTGTCATGAATAATTACAAAAAAAATGCTTTGGGAATTTCTAAAAACCTACATTTATTTATAGAGTTCGACCACCCTAATAGTGGGAGATTTCAAGGTACACATACCACATGCACACACACGACAAATCCAGGTTTTAAACTCAGGAGGATCGAAAATTGGGACTTTACGAGTTTGCGAGCGGTTTTGGATGTGATCGAGTTTCGATCTCTTTATTGTTTTTGAAAATTTGCAACATAAAAACTGTGACGTAAAATAAATTCCAAGCGTAAATATTGTTGCTAATAATTCTCACGATATGTATGGGTAATTCATAAAGAAAATGAGTGAATAACAATTGGGAAAAAATGAAAAATATACCTATAATATTCTCTTTACAATTCCCCCTCCTTCATTTTATACACCATTTTAAAGGCAAAGCCATATATTTATTATTTAACGAAATCAAAGAGTTAAATATGAAAGAGAAAAATGTTGCAACTTTGCAAACAATAGAGGTATATACAAAAAAAATATTAATTGAGGTGACACAATGCACATACTTGGGGAAATATATTCTTTTGACCATTTGTAACTCATCACAGATCTTTTGTTTAGAGATACCTAGTAGATGGGAAAGGTTAACCCTTTTGTGGGTTGGCACCAAAAGGAAAGTAATAAAAATTTATATTGTACTTTTCTATTGGTCTATAAATATCACTAGGATTGATTATGTCAATAGGTAAGATAAAAAAAGTAACGATTGGGATTAAGATAGATGTATAGTTTACCTGAGAGGAAATACCCCAGGGTAGAAACTTTTCCCAAATTTCAAGAGCACATAACGTTTCCCCCTCGTCCCAACATGTCCACCCCACCCCCCAACACATATATTTCCTCCATTAAATGACTAACCAATTTATACCAATGGAGAATTTCTTCTCATCTTATTTTGATGTGATTGGATTTGCACCAATGGAAACTATAAATTTCGTACACAATAGAGCGATATGATGCAATATATATATATATATATATATGATCTCTTATGGGTGCACATAACAGACTTACTAACGGGTTATAAGAAAAGCAACACATGTGGCTTTTAAACCACAAACATAACCTCTCGGCCTACTTTGAAAAATAAAAAGCACGGGTTCATGGTAATACAATAACTTTAACCTTTCTCTCACTTTGAGAACATGTGACGTTACATCTTAATTTTTCCATTATTTAACATCATTACTTCTGTTTAAAAAATACATGGGTTGATTTATAATATTTTAAAAAATCAATGGGCTGATTATTTTACTGAAAATAATATCGAGTTCTAAAAAAAAATCACTTTGTGTAGTTTGAATCAAAATTTCAATTTTATTAAAAAAACACTTCTTATTATCCAGCAAATGGTGATTTTTTTTTATTTGGAATCTAAATGAGCATATATAGAATAAGAAATGTTACAGAATCTAAATGAGTACAAACATATAAATTATTTTTTGAAAATATTTTTAAAAAATATTTACCAACGATTTTAGTTTTAAAATATACATTTTTTAGTTATTTCCTTTATGAAGTTTATTTCCTAAAGATTTTTTTATATTTATTTTATTTCCCTTTGAAACATAAAAATTATACTTTTGAAAGAATGTTTTGTTTATAATGTTACTTAACAATTTGTTTGCATTTTTCTTTATTCTTTATTCTTATTTATTTTCCTTTTAAAAAATAAGACTATTCTTTTAACCTTTTTTTGTTTAGACTGATTTTTAACAGTTTTTGTTTTAAAAATGCTTATTTTCCTTTCTAAAAGTAGAAAATATTTTTTTAAAATATTTTGTTTAAAGGGACCATTAATTTTTAGTTCGTAGGAGAAGTATATTTTTCAATTAGTCCACCTTATTTTTTATTTTCCAAAAAGTCTCTCCTTTATTTTTTTGACAACTTTTTCTTGTTTAAAAATAGTTTCCAATTAAAAATCCCTTGTTTATATGGTGAGGACCTTTTGGAGCGAGATAAAAAGGCATGGACTAAACTTTAATTAATAAATTATTGAGGGATTTTCTGTCGAATGATCATTGTTTAAACTTGATTGTAAGAATTTTCTTTTTATATATATATAAACTCTTGTATACTTATTTTCCCCCTTTAAACATAAATATTTTACTTGAGTTTCTTTTTTTTTGTTTAAACAGTTTTAGTGGTTTTTAAAAAACTTTTTACTTATTTTCTTTTTCAAATACAAAAACTTAATTTTTAAAATGTTTTGTTTAAACGTTTTTCAAACGATTTGGTTTAAAAGAATATATTTTTGTACTTTGTTATTGTTGAAAAATGGTATAAAGATTTTTTGGGTCTTAGCTGATTAATACCAATTATAAATTATAACAAACAAACATATTAAAGGCCAAGATTGGAGAGAGATGAGAGACAGAGAAGGAGACATGAGATTAACGTGGTTTAGGATAAGGAGGGGCTTAGGTGCACATGTGTAATGTTAGTTGAAGTAATCTTAAAAAAAACGTAGATACAAGCTCTCAATAATCTCTTTAAGGGTTTGTGTATGGCCGTTAGGTTGCTGTATGTCCTTGATCTATGTTATTCGGTACCATTTATAGAGGGAGAGAGAAGAGGAAGAGGTGGAATGCCTTTATAAATTAGGCAGTTACACCTTTCAACATTCTGAGCTAATCAAATTCAGTTGAAAGGACTAACTCACGTGTGTGAATAATGAGAGTTGCATATACTCCTACATATGGCCCACGCATGTGTTTGGTAACATTAATTGCTTATAACCGGCCACCCGACCGATCAAGAGAACAATGGGCATTTTATGATGATAGATGTTACGATGCTATTGGTCAATGTCACATTACATATTTATAGTACAATTAAAGCCTCTAAGACTTCATTCATGACTGGAACGAGTAGTAACTTATCCAGAGCATAAGATCTTCAAAGTTGTTAGGCTTGTGGAATGAATGGATGGATTATTAATCTTTAGTTTTCGAGTGCTGGAAGAGGTCTTAACATTCATCTCCCAACTAATAATCCAATTTAAAAACCTCTCAACTTGCTTAAAAAATACGGAGTAGCAATCATGGGACATAACTAATCTGCTTTGTTAAATGAGTTTTTAATTTATACAAATTAGGTGCATTTACATGTTGGACCTAAGCATCACAATCTAATTTTGCATATTAATTTCTTACAATTTTGTTTTGTTCCATGAAAAAGTATAATTTTTCCAAGTAAGTTAAATTTCTCAAAAGAACTATCTTGGTTTGCAATAATGTCAAATTATATCTAGGACAAAACCCCTGACAATAATGAACACAATGTATTTTTGCAATAAAAAATTTATGTGATACTTCAACTAAATTTATGGATATACAATTATAACTCATATGATTACTAACTATTTTCAAATGACTAAGGTACTAATATTATAAAAGCATTATGATGACTAGACTTATTTATTAGATAAAAAAGAAGAGAAGAAAAAACTAGTAAACCGTACACAATATTCACGAGGTTCTACAGTAGTACGTGCATGAATGGGTGGAGATAAATATCTAATATATCCTTAACTTGTTATAATGGGGCATAACTAGATAGTTGGGTGTATAACATATTCATGCAAATAGAGGATCTAAAAGTGAAAAAACTTGATAAATCGTCTCCATATCCTTGAAACATATTTGGAGGAAGTGAATTTTCAAACATAAACTATTCATCATAGACAACAGAATGCTCATGGAATGAAAAGGCATCAACTGCCCTATTGCCTTGCCCGTATATGTGATTAATGGAACACGTCTGTGTTTTTAACTCCTTGCACTGTCTAATATCATAGGTGATGGACCATGAATTAAAAGCATGAACCAAAGCTTCTGAATTAGTTTCCACTCATGAAATTTTAATACCATTGTAAATACGGAATTAAAGACATGTATGTTCAGAATATAGAAGTTGACAATGAGCCTTTGTGCTAAACACACATTCTTATGGGAACCTTGGTCAGCATTGATGACCACAGTTATACCCAGAGCAAAACTTGTTAAGCCTTATGGAAACAGATCAAAATGATTACTAGATTGCATTGGAACATCTGGGAAGGGTTTATAAACATCACCCCTGAAGTCAAGGTCCAGAGAATTATCTGTGAAACTCTGTTTTTAGCAATTCATGGATCAAGCCCGACCACCGATATATTAATGCACTAATAATTGTACAATTTGTTTCTTCAAATATCAAAAATAAAAACAAAAATATTTTGAAGGAAAAGATATGTTAAGAGGTTTTAAATCGAAGTACACTAGGCTCCATTCATCTATTTATATTCATATATACAGTACCAACAAAAGACATTCGTATGCAATCATAGAAATGGGATGGTAGTATATTAACACAGACAAATTATGGCTTAATCTGTGAGCCTACAACCTAAGACTAAGCTCAAGGCTTATAACAACTTGGATGCCATGAAGTTCGAATGAAACTTGTAAGGGAAATTACATTCGTCAAACAACTTATGACTCAGTAGAAATCTTAAGCATCACAAAAACATAATCATAGAATGTGCGAATTATATAAGAAACTAACACTACCAATCAATATCACATACGTATACTTATCTATTACAGGAACCTAATTTGGAAATAGAAGAAAATTGAATGAAATTTACCTAGCCTTTTGAAAAATCACTTGTATGAACAAAAAATTACTCATTTTGGAAACATAAAATACTCTTAACTGTAGACTCTTCAGTAATATTTTACATTACCTGAAATTTCTCTCTTGAAAAAGAAAAAAAGATGGAACACAGATTAAACTCACTTGAAGGAAATAAAGAGCTTCAATCAATCGTGGTATCCCCCGGGCACAGTTAGTGCGGTGGTCATTGTTCACTCAAGTTTTAAACATAAAGAGTTAAATTTACTGAAGAAATATATCTCAGTTTATAGAGATCATAATTTATAAGATTGGAAGAGTGAGTAAGAATGTTAAAGGGATGGTGAGAATACCTGCACGAATCTCTAGTGGTGGCAGTTGTTTCCCTTGGTCAACTATGGTTGTCGGTTGTCGGAACATGGAGGTGTTCTTCGTATCCCGCCCACTATCATGAATGAAACCAAAGTCAAAACAAACCCTAAAACCACCACACACACACACACACACACATACACATATCATCTAATTCACCAAACCTCTCCAAATCTCACTCAACATTTCTATTTATAGAAAGAGGACACAACAAAGATAGAAAAAGAAAAACAGACATTTGTAAAGGGATCATTGGGATATTACTTTATTTTCAAGAGGGATGTGGTTAGTCCGTGACTTATATAATCAGTTAATTCGTATTCAAAATTTAAATGCGAGAATTCATGTCTTAATCAATGGGTTAGTGATGTAATTTAATGTAAAAATCAGCTCGATGTTCATTATTATATGTGGATAAGAAACATTAAATTAATAGTAGCCTCAAGTTGTTCCACATACACAAAATTCTTTCCATTTTTTAATATACGTATATGCTAAGAGACAAATTAAACCTACAAGCCGAAAAACACTTATAAAATCCAGAGTTGGAAATTCAACAAAACATTATTAGTGTACACAAGCTTATGAGTGATCTCCTCTGTAGATAAGAAAATAAGGGGAAGAAACACAAATTTGGGCCAAAATAAAAATGCGAAAATCAACGTTAAATGATGAAGAGGGAAACACTGCTTTGTTTTCAGATGGAATCAAATATGATCAAAAAAACTGGAAGACAAGAGCAAAGAAAAACTAACTGTAGAGAATATATTATTTCATAAATACATTCTCATTTCCCTAGCATCTGCATATAACATCTTCTTTAACCAGTAGAATTTTCACTCCAGTAGGTATTTATTTGTACATGTTACGTTACCATAACTACTCTCTCTTGAGTACAATGTTATGACTAATTGGTGTAGGTTTGTCTGTAAAATAATTTGGACCCTCCTTTTGTAATTAACACTTATTTTTACTTTTTGATTTTTTTTTTAATAAGAACACAAAGAATATTTGTTGGTTTTCCCTTTTAGTTTAGCACATGTTGCGCATGGTGACACAAATGCATAGATTCAAGGCATTAGAACAAATTGGGATTTTCAAGGCTAGTTCTTCCCTTTATATAGTCCATAAATTATTTTAATCCCCTGCGTAGTCCATAACTTCAACTTGATAAAATTTCTTTCATCCCCAAAATCATCACTTCAAGGCGTGTACTTCCCTCCATAAGATTTTGGACCTCACAACTGAAAATTTATAAATGAACAAATCTACTGCTCACTGTTTACAACAACCACCATTTAAGCCACTAAACTCTACTGTATCAGTACATAAGTAATATAACCATTTAGTATTCCCTTGACCTTTGATTTCAGTCTCTTCTTCTCCATAAGCTTACTCATAAGCTCATCGCCAGGCTCGTGTACGGGAACAAGGATGATTCAATCGTAGGTTCTCCTTTAGGGTGAAGTGGGAGTTTTTCGGGGAGGAAAACATGGTCATCAATGGTGAACAATTAAACCTCAACTTCAGATCCTCATTTATAGTTGACCAAGGCTAGGGGCACAGGTCCTGATTGTTGAAGCGACTCTTTTACTTAAGTGTGGGGACTTCACAGGGGCTTGAATCAGAGAATGAGAGTCGATTGGTCAATGTTGCAACTTTTGAGAGGGTAATCCCTTGATGAGAATGACGTTGGTGGAATGTGGTTGGCCTCCCAATGGCTTTGATTATGGTGAGGGATGTTGTTCCAACAAACCATTGGTTGTTTCCCTCGTGACTCTCTTGCTTCGCTCGGCATCGAGTCTCCATCCCATCAAAAGCGGCGAACGATACTTGCACGACGGCTGGTGTTTTCTCAATACTGGACCTTTGGGTGGTCAAACGACGTCCTCTAAAGCTCCTGGAGGCTGTTCCAAAAGACTCGCAATCACCCGATTGGGCCCTCCTTTCATAGACGCCAAACCCCATGAATTCCACCAACACCATTGACGAGGGGTACGAGGCACTAAGGTTGGAGCATGCTGGTTAGTTCGGTGAGGGAATTCCGGTGAAAGTTTTGTTTACAATTATTGCTATTGTAATCTATTAGAATTTATGGCTTACAAGAAATAGGCATAGGTTTGTTGACAGTGGATAGATGAATGGAATCTATTTATGATATTTATAAAAATTTCAAATGCCCTAGAATTACCTTCATATATGAGAAGAAAATTTTGGACTTCTTAAACATAAAATACTACTGTCATCAAAAGATAGTTTCTATAATAACAAAGTGGATTAGGCTAAACTTAAATTGATTTCAAATTGATTGTAATGAATGATGCAAAGGTAATACGGTGGTGGGGGTGGTATAATATAAAATGGGAATATGATGGCTGATTTCTCCTCGTTCTATGATCAAACCACAAAAATTAAAGATGAAACATTGCCTATGATGGATTGGATAAACTTGGCTGTGGGGTTGAATATGAAAAAGATTTAGATTGAGCTGGATTAAAAAAAATTAATATTCATAAAGGTATAGTTGAACCCCTTGGGAAATCATCTACTTTATTATGCATGGTTCAAAGTATCGATCTCGGTATGTGACTCGGACGCTTAATTGTTTACTCGATATTGGTATCGGTATTGGTCTCGGGCGATGCGCAACTATACACAATTTAGAGAACTCAAAAAAATTTGAAAGAAATAAAGAATAGTTTAGAAAAATTAGAATAATAGTATGGCTCAATTAGACAAGTACAAAATTATCATTTAATATGCATAACATAGTCAAATTCTTCATACTAAATCATCATTTAGTACGCGTAACATTGTCTAATAAATCAATATATATATATATATATATATATAGTTAGTAATATATTCTTCGTGAATGTTATAATAGTACCTATTACGAATTACGGATATATATAATGTAAATACTCATACACTTTAAGGATAGATGAATAATGATACATTTTAATAAAAATTAAGTAAATACAAAATACGGTTAAATGGGAGATAACCCCTTTAGTAACAGTACAAGAAAAGAAATGAGAGATTCAACCAAAAAAATTGATTTGAGACCATGTTTCATATACCCTGTAACGAATTGAAAGCCATTGCTCCAATCGTGACATGGATGCAAAATCGAGTATCAATTGAGTGAGTTAGAAGTTGAGATAGAGATATCGATTCTTAGTAACTTGTACCATCTCGATTGATATATTACCGATATGGGTTGATATTGCTTTGATATCATCGATATGAGCCGATTATACAGCGATATAAGCTGATACTACCGAGAAATTACTGATATGGGATCGATTCACACCAATAATCGAAACTCAACTCGTAACTTGGGAATCGGATCGGTGGGTATCGATACCTAGTCAACTCGGTCGTATCGTCGCGGTATCAGCCTTGACTTTGAACCATGTTATTATGATAATCAAGCATGCTCTTCTAAATAATAATGGTTCATATACCACACTAATAAGAGAACAATGGGGCTGCTGGTAGCCTTGCTAATTGGGGTTATATGTCTGAGACTAATTCAAGATTATAAATTTTGAAGATCTAAAAAATACGACTCAGGTTTTGTCAAAGAGGATAAATTGGGTATGCCTTCTTTATAATGGTTAAAAGATAATTTTGGGTATTGGTGATATAGCCTTTTTTTAGATTTTTAAGGGGTTTTAATTTGGTCGTTATAGTTCATTGTCTTTTTGACATAAGGGAATATCCTCCTCAACTCCTCTGCATTCCTTTAGAATGGTTAAAAGATAATTTGGGGTATATTCGATATAGCCTTTTTTGGATTTTCAAGTGGATTTAATTTAATTGTAATAGTTCATTGTCTTTTTGGCATAAGGGTATGAACTGCACTTAGTACATACTGACATAATTCCAATTGGACATGGTGTGGACATAATTGATTTTTTTAGAAAAATATATGAGAAATGTAAATAAGGACATAAATGAACCAGAGTTAGGTGTCAGTTGTGTCACATATAACAAAACAAATTAGGTACAATTTTGAAGCATCTTAGGCAAGTAAAAGATAATACAGTCCATAATAATAACTTTGCCCCTCACATAAGCAACACACGTTTTTTGCTTTTATACCATACTTTTGTACTATCTCCAGCTTTTGGTTTGCTTGTAGTTCTTGTTTCATCCTATTTCATTGCTAGGGACTAGCAATGTGTAAGTCAGGGTGTGTGATATGATGCAAATATAGCATATTTCGTCCCTCGAACCTACGCATTTTAGCCCCCTCGGGTGCCTTAATCTTTATTTTTAAGCCCGTTAAGTAGCAAACCTTGGTTTATATTGTTAACATACTATATGAGGTATAATTGGGCTTTTGTAGGTATTTAGGTACTAAGTATGAAGTTCGAACGCATTCCGATCAAGTTTCGTACGCAATCGCAAGTTCAAGGACAATTCGGTCAATTCAAAGCTTGGTCACCTGGCCTAACATCTACACGAAAGTTGTAGCCCTCCTCTCAAGCTTTGCATGGCCATGAATGGTGTGTGAATAAGAGTCCATACGAAGAAGTTACGACGTTTCTAGTGGAAGGGGAAATCAAACATGACAAAATAGGAGGAAAAGAGAAGCAGCCTTGCTTGATCGATCGTTCGATCAAAAGGATCGATCGATCGATCCTACAGAATTTTGCCATCGAGCTGAGACAGTGGGATGATATTTTTACCATCGATCGATCGATCAAAATGATCGATCAATCGATGCTGTATTATCAACTGATATTTTGGCTTTTCTTTTCTTTTTCCTTTTCTTTTCTAATTTAATTATAACTTACTATATAATGGAATTTTGTTGTAAAAACAGATATAATTCGTTTTAGATAGTTTAGGTTAGGGTTTTGGAGGTTTGAGAGCTCATTTCTTCATTTCTTCTTGGATTGACACCCAATTGGGTTTGTAATTTGTGCTTTCATCTTCCCTCTCCATTTATATAGCTTGTATTTCATTAATTCTTGCTTTCTAATTTAGTTTACATGCTTTGATTTAGTTGCTTTCTGGTGTAGATTTACCTCGTTTATTTACCTCTTTTCTTTACCATATTTTTAATATGCTTTTTAGCTAAATTAGTCTAGGTTGTGCCGGATTGAACTCATTTCGAGTTGACAAGTTGCTTTGCTTTGGTGATGGAGTTTACGAGTCTATTTCGGGTGCATTGTCCTAGTTATTGCGCCTAGGAGATTTGACGGGGCATATCATGTATGTCCCATGCTTACAACCTTGCGAGCATAATTTTTGGGTATTTGTTGACATCAAAATCGAATTAGGATTTTAAGCGGATTTAGGGGTGTGACAACCCTTGGTTCAATTAACTGTCAAAACGAGACGCATTTGTAATAACTCGTCTACCCATATAACCATTTTATACTAATTAACTCGGGTGAGGGATATTCAACGCAACCTATAGTTTTACTCGCTTTCTTAATCTAGTTTAAATACACTTGCCTGGATTAATATTTACCTTTTATGCATCTTTTCCTTTTTAGTTTGTAATTTACCTTTTACACCGTTATTTAGGAGTATTAAATCCTATAAATTCTAGCAACTCTTCTCTGTGGATTTTTTGATACCCGACTTACCACTACACTTGTATCGCAAGTGCAGTCATAATTTAGGTTTTTGTATTGAGGCGATGAATAGAAAAGAATGATCAGTGTGTTGACTGCGCGCTACTTTTCACCCTCGATCATTAGTATCATTTTTTCTTGAATAATTGTAGTTATTGATCATTATTTGGATTATGTGTGCTTTTGTTGCCATGTTGAGTTTGTCTCACTTTGCATCATTGCATGACATTATTCTTCCCTTTATCTTTCCAATGGATATCCCATTTTCTCACATTTTGGGGAAGATATGCTTTATGGGGGAGAAATGGTTATTATGCATATTCTCTTCTTTTATTCCTAAAAAAGGGGGGAGAAATGATATATTTCTCTTTACTGTTAGGAGGAGATCTTTATCTAAGGACAGAAATCTTGCCTAGGTTGGAGATCTTTAGACACACTACACCAAAATGGCCAAAATGTCACCTTTCAGCAGGCCACCATTGTCAAGGTCATTGACCGTGACAAAAAACACGCGTTTTGTGTCACGGTCATTGACCTTAAGATGACCGTGGCAAAGAATTGTCACGGTCATTGACCGTGACAAGTCCGTTACAATAACAGTTGTCAAGGACTTGTCACGGTCAAGGACCTTGACACAACCGTGATAAATTTCCCAGCAAAAAAACCCTATTCCCTTATTTTTTTTCCCTGCCGACTCTTCCCTCCATTTCTCTCTCTCTCTCTCTCTTTATGCTACTCTCCCTCTCTCTCTACTTTCAGGTTAGTTTCTCTCTCTCTCTCTCTCTCTCTTCCATTTATATATATATATATATATGTGTGTGTGTATATATATATGTGTGTGTGTGTGTATATATGTGCGCGTGTATATGTGTGTGTGTGTGTGTGTGTGTGTGTGTGTGTGTGTGTGTGTGTGCGGTGGGTGGGGCTGGGGCTGGGGCTGGGGCTGGGTTTGGGGTTGGAGGGGGAAGGGATGGGGGGGCTATTTATGTGTGGGTGGGGGGAGGGAGGGCAGGGATGGGTGGGTGGGTGGTAGGGTCTCTCTCTGCCTTCCATTTTTATATATATATATATGTGTGTGTGTATATATATATATATATATATATATATATATATATATATATATATATATATATATATATATATATATATATATATATATATATATATATGTGTGTGTGTGTGTGTGTGTGTGTGTGTGGTGTGTGTGCGTGTGTGTAGTGTGTGTGTGCGTGTGTTTGTGTGTGTGTGGTGGGAGAAGGGGGTGGAGTAGGTTGGGGCAAGGGGTGGGGCAGGGTGGGGGGGGGGGGAGGGCAGGGATGGGTAGGTGGGTGGTGGGGTAGGGGGGGCTGCGTGTGTGTGTATGTGCGTGTGTGTGTATATGTGTGTGTAGTGTGCGTGTATGTGCGTGTGTGTAGGGGTGGGGGATTGATTGATTATTAATTTTTTTAGTAAATTAATATATGATTGCCCCTCATTGTAAATTAGTAAATTAATAATTGTATACTTTAATTGTTAGTTTAATTGATGAAAATAATTAATTGAGTAGATTATATGGTTATTCATAGATGTTAATTTTTAGAATTGTTGATCTAATGTATGAGATTTTATTTAGGATGCTCGTGTAATATGGTTATTCATATAATATGGTTATTCATATACTTTGTTGCAAATTTTGTGATTTTGTACATGTTGTGAAATGTGATGATGATAAAATGAAGGGGGTTCTCTTTTGACGACATTGTGAATGGTATGCAGTGAAATCCGTAAGTATTAGAAGAGTACTGAGCTGCTGATTAGGAAATTGCCATTCCAGAGGCTTGTACGTGAAATTGCTCAAGATTTCAAGGTAGTGAAAATCAACCTTAGTTTGTTGTATTTGAAATATTGGATTCTTTGCAAGGGTTGTGATCCTCTCTATGTGTATCATCGAATTGTGTGTGTGTGTGCATGTGTGTAGTGGTGTGTGTGCGTGTGTGTGGTGGGGGAGGGGGTGGGGTAGGGTGGGGTAAGGGGGTGGGGCAGGGTGGGGGGAGGGCAGGGATTGGTGGGTGGGGGGGTGGTGGGGGGCTGCGTGTGTGTTTATGTGTGCGCGTGTGTGTATATGTGTGTGTAGTGTGCGTGTATGTGCGTGTGTGTAGGGGTGGGTGATTGATGGATTATTAATTTTTTTAGTAAATTAATATATGATTGCTCCTCATTGTAAATTAGTAAATTAATAATTGTATACTTTAATTGTTAGTTTAATTGATGAAAATAATTAATTGAGTAGATGATATGGTTATTCATATATGTTAATTTTTAGAATTGTTGATCTAATGTATGAGATTTGATTTAGGCTGCTCGTATAATATGGTTATTCATATAATATGGTTATTCATATAGTTTGTTGCAAATTTTGTGATTTTGTACATGTTGTGAAATGTGATGATGATAAAATGAAGGGGGTTCTCTTTTGATGACATTGTGAATGGTATGCAGTGAAATCCGTAAGTATTAGAAGAGTACTAAGCTGCTGATCAGGAAATTGCCATTCCAGAGGCTTGTACGTGAAATTGCTCAAGATTTCACGGTAATGAAAATCAACCTTAGTTTGTTGTATTTGAAATATTGGATTCTTTTCAAGGGTTGTGATCCTCTCTGTGTGTATCATCGAATTGTGCTAGCTTGAGTAGTTCCCAGTCCTTATATGAGAAGGGACTTGGGTTTATTAAATCATCTCATGGGAACTATAATTTGTTTTTAAATTTTGAATTTGTTTTAATACCGATTTCTTAATCTTGAATAAAACTAATTTTGAGACCACTTCCCTTTCATGTGTATTTACCTTGTTCAATTATTACTCACAAGGCTTTTTAGTATGAAATCATTGGGCTATTTGACCATTGCATAACTATGTTTTCACTATGGTTTTAAAATTATCGATATCTTTGCGAATTAGCCGATTTTTTGGGTTGAAAACATGTCATGAAAAATAGCACTCTTTCAGGGACTCCGATTTTATTGTAATATATTGTGTATATGTGTGATTATTTTGAGAGCGTTTCAACAATATACTTATTGAATTGCTAATTCTACATTCTATGATATTGGTGGTTGCCTTGTTATTGCTATGATTTTAAGTGGGTTTTATCGTCATCTGAAACAAATGTGGTGTTTTTGAATTTATTTGACCATAAAATCATTTGTGGGCAGGGGCCAAACTGCCAAGCAATTTTTTTCAATTCTTCCCAGAATTGTCACGGTCATTGACCGTGACAAGTCCGTGACAAAGGATAATTGTCACGGCCTTGTCACGGGCAATGACCGTGACATTTTTTTTAAAAAGGTCACGACTTTGTCACGGTCCTAAACCGTGAAAAAACCTGTCAAGGTCAGGGACCGTGACATGACCGTGACAACTCTAACGAACTTATCACGGTCAATGACCGTGACTAGTCCGTGATAAAAAAAGTTGTCTCACCCGGAATCGTCACGGTCATTGACCTTGAAAAGTTGAACCTGTCAAGGTCAATGACCGTGACAATTTGACAGATTTGGTGTAGTGACATGGGGGAGTTTTTTTTATTCAAACGCAGAATTATATTGTTTATATATTCTCTTTGAATTTGAAAGTGTGTTGAGTGTGCAGGTTTGTAACATATGGAACAGTTTACAAGCAAGCAAAGTTACTCAAGGTTTATGAGTCGATTGAGTTGTAATTTTTCCTTTTTGTGTTGGGTATTGAGTCTTATTTGAGCTTGAAGACCCATAAAAGTTTTTATTTTTGGTTTTATCCCACAATATCCAAAGGGGGAGATTTATAAGGAAAATTCTTCGATTGAGTCAATTTGTATGCATTTTTTCTTTATTCTATATTTGGACAAAACTTCTTGCATCACTGGTTAGGATTTGTGTATGCTGAACTTTCAATCATGTGACATGGTTTCTTGAAGACTTAGCGGACAAGTTAGAAGATATACATCATCATGTTGTGTTTTGTGTTATTATCTGTCTTTATGTTATGAGGATCTCTCATGTATAAATGCATATATATTTTAATCCTTGGAGATTTGATATTTGGGTGCTAGGATTTTATAATTTTTTTAAATATGTTTTAAAATGATTTTATCCGTATAATTATTTTTTAAAAGAAAAATCATTTTTCGTGAGATCTTTAAAACGAAATTAGGTATGTTGTTCGAACGAGTTTATGTACCTCGTTAGATCATCCACATTCCAACGAAACTTTGAATAAGACAATGTCTTTTCTTCGCTGGAATTTTGTTCGAAGAGTCATTTTAAAGGTGATCAAATGAGATGCATGGACTCGTTCAAATGAGTTGTACCTCGTTCGAACGACCCTGGGAATTTTTTATTTATTCAAGATTTTCCAAATGGAATTGCATCCTTGTCCTAATTTTAGAAAACCTCGTATTAATAAGATTGCGGAGCAACATTTTTAGATGAGTCTTTTTCATTGCTTTTGAGTTCCTAAGCTCTCCCCAAAAGCTCTCTGATTTTACCTAAACCCTAGTTTACATCCAATTATTTTATATTCAAGATTCTCTTATTATGATTTGAGATACTATTTTGAGCACCAAGGTTTATTATCTACATCTTTGTGAGAATTCTTTCGTTGTGCTGGACTCCGTTATTACTGATGCGTTTGTATACAATGAACTTCTTGTGTGAAGGTTGATGAGTTTTTCGTTGGATAATGAGGCATGTGT
Source organism: Sambucus nigra (assembly GCA_949130495.1). Lineage (NCBI taxonomy): Eukaryota > Viridiplantae > Streptophyta > Magnoliopsida > Dipsacales > Adoxaceae > Sambucus > Sambucus nigra. The sequence continues at coordinate 621,076,968 of OX422215.1, forward strand.
AGACTCACCCATTGTGATTGTGCGCAAGTAGACTCATTTGTGTTGCTGTGTGAAGGTTGAATGAATGAAAAACGTCAAGGCTTGTAAGGGCATTGAGTCATTGTGTAAGTTTACTGTCCTTGTCCTCTGTAATTCCATATATATTTAATTTGAATGGCTGGTCTTTTTGAGGTTTTTCCCTTTATAGGGTTTCCTTTTACATCGGGCATTGTGATTGATTTATTTAATTTTATCATGCACTCACCTAGATGCATTTTTTGGTTAAGTTAAATTTGGTTAATCAATTTAATTACGACTTGCTTAAAATCATGCACCATTTAACTTTGGGTTAATCTGTTTAAGTTTAATATTTAATTTAAAAATATTAAAAATTGTATTTTTTTTATTTCTACCCCATCCATATTAGAACCCTTCGGGCTTATAGAGTTTTTTAACACGCCTCCTCAGTAGTTTCACTATTACACCCACCACCATCCGCATACTTCTCCTTCCCATCGCTTTTCTCCATATCATCCTGATCATCCTCACCCCTCTCCCCACTCTTATCCTCAAGGTCTTCTTCCACACTCTTCTTCTCATCACTATCATTTCCAACTATTTCCTCACTCTTTTCTGCAACTATCTGGTGACCAACCATCTTATTTTTATCTCCAACTCTGTTTCTTTTTACCACATTAGAAGATTGTTTTTGTATCTTTCAATCTGAAGCTATTGGCGGCTTCTTCACTTTACTTTGGAATGTTGACTTTGACTTGTCAAATGTGTATGACTTACCCACAAATTAACCTCAACTTAAAAATAATATTAATTAGGTTTAACATAATTTATTGGTTTAGAAAAGTAACACTCATTAATTTAAAATTTTGTTATTGAATTAACATTAACACGAAAAAAAGGTAACGAATCGGTAAGAAGGGTGTTGAGATAACTTTAATGTCTATTAAAAGTGCCAATTCGACATCCTACCACCGAAGTTTATTTACCATTTCGGCAAAAAACTGTCGAATGAACATATAATATTGGATGGTTCATAACGGTAAAGGATAAATGAATTAATGGATTCATGTCGGCAACAAAGTGTCGCCATTAATCATGATTCTAGGCGGTTTAGTGTCGAATGAACTAGGTCATTTTCAAAAATTTTGTTACATGTTTTGGACTTCAAAACATGAAGTCGACTTATTTTTCTAACTCATTTATGTTTACAAACATTACACTAGGGTTTAGTATTGTTTTTTTTGTCAATGTAAGGGAATTTTTCTGACACTGTCAGTAGAATCCAGGACTCGTCCTTATCTTTCTAGATTACATTAGTTATGGCATATCCCATTACATCAATTTTGGCATAGCACATCTCCATGATCATCCTTGACATCAAAGTTTCGAACATCCGGTAACGTCCATCTCCAACTTGCACCACTACATCTTCATTATGCTTCATGTTCGTCTTCAACGTACTCCACAACACTATGTTATAATGGTATATTTTCTCTTTTGGAGTTCCTTGTTTTTCATAAATATATTGGGAGTATTTTTACTTTATTTTAATTTGAAAAACAAGGTTAATTTTATTTAAAAAATAATTTTTTGCCTGCTATCGTTCAAACGAGGTGGAGATCTCGTTCGAACGATCCCACCATCTCATTCAAAGGCTTGTAAATGGACTGCATCAAACGAGGTTCAAACGAGGACATACAATTTTGGTATTTGTCATGTCACGAGAAGGTCATGAGAAGTAAGCTTCGAACGAGATTTATATCTCGTTTGAAGGACGCTTCAACCTCGTTTGAATGACCTGATGCTGCCGTGATTTTTGTGTTCACTTATAAAACCTGTTTTGTGCATCTTTTTCATTAAGACTTTTCATTTACGAAAACTGCAAGCCTGCTGTAAAAAGTCTTCACTTTTTAAAAGGTAAAAAACCCATTTTGATTCACACATAACCTCCTATATATCTTTGTGAATCACTTTTAAACCCTCATATAATTCCATACTGGAGTTTCTCTTGTGAAGAAGGTGTCTCCACTGACGATCTTGTGATTCTGGCGGGAATCATTGCTGAAGGAAAACTGCGGTTTTTGTGAGTTCTTATGGGAATTCATTGCTGAAGAAGACGAATGTCACCTGCAGGAGATACGTCGGGATGTATTTCTCTATTGTGATTTTAAGTTGTGATTTACAAACTATAGTGAAATAAAAGGTTTTTTCCTGAGTTTTTTTTTTTTTTTTTTTTCTGAAATACTGTGTTGAATGATTTTGTGATTGCATGATTTAATTGTTTAATGGCTTGGATCACATAGTTTCATGTTCTAAAGATAATTAAAATTTGTTTGAGGGTTGTCATCTAATTAAATAAGTTTACGCCGTTGGAATATTGTGCACTCTCAAATTGGTATCACTACATTTTTACCGTGCTTATAGCCAATAATAGGGTTCCATTCCCAAATTATTGGTTGTTAATCAAAGTTTGAATATATCAACATTATTAATCCAATCATTTGATTTTGTTTATTGTTCTTCATTTGGTTTAGTGATATCGATTTCAATAAATGTTCTTAATATTGTTGAGCATTGTTGATTTGCTTTAGTTCTCTGATTAGGGTTTAGGCTTTTTTCTTTTGATTAACTTAAGAGCATAATATTAAAGAGAGAAAGAGGACGGAAAAATGAAAATTTTGTTCAAACTGAGGTTTTATACGTTTGACTATATGGAGGCTTCACTTGGTGGTAAAAGATAACAAAATAAGTCACTTATGTGGTGTTTTAAGGATGTGGTGTCGTGCAACATTTTTCAAGGTGCTTTTAACACCCTTTATATGGTCTTACCTTATGTTTACCTAAATTAAATGATAGAGAGCTTGGGGCGATAAGCATAAAGGTTTATAAATATACAAAAAAAGGGAGTAGTGTTATTAGATTTTAGCATCACAGGTTTTAAATGAGAGAGGTAATGATTCAGTTTATAACTGTTTATAAAAAAAATGGAAGACTATGGTGTAAGGGTAAGGGTAAAGGGAGGAAAAATGAAAGTTTTTGAGGACTCATAAGAAGTTAGCTAAGGGAGTAAAGGCAATAGACAAAAGGTACACATTGGGTTGCACTTCGGTCGACAGTAGGTTCATAGACTAGGTGTTGAGTGTTGAATAATTTAAAGATTGGGTTTAATCCTTAGCTTCCATGCCTTGATTTTTATAGAAGAAGGCGCTCAAGTGGGGGGGGGGGGGGGGGGAGGGGGTGTAATTTTGGTAATCTCGCTAAGTTATGTTTGTTCTTCTTGTTTTTATATTCAAAAGGTGGTTTTTTGTGGATATCTATTGAATTGGTTGTGGCTTTGAGCTAAGAGGAACTTATGGATGCACTTATTAGTGACACCAAAATCAAATAAGGAATGTAGAGTAGGTTATTGGATTGATTGTGGGTGTTTGATGGATTTCATTGATCATAATAATTGAGTAATTAAATTGTCTTTTTGAGAAAATCTAGGGATCACAATCCTCAAATCACCTTTTTTCCCTTTCCCTTTTCAAAACATTTACACCCACAAATTACATAGTTTGCCCCAGCCTTTATTTAACAAACACCGACCCTAAATTTACCCAATTTACAAATTGATACCAAACTCTATTTATATTTTTCTAAAATAAGATTTTGAGGAGACTGTCAAGGGGGTACTTCACCAATACACAAAATAGCTTTGGGATGCGTTTGTCGACGAAGTAACTTTTTACTTTACTCTTTTCAAATGCGTAGTTGGTAAATTCACCTAAATTAATTTTTACGATAAAAATTAATTAGTAACACCTAGGGTTTGTGTATTTCTAATTGCACCCCGATCATGTGAATTTAAATAGTTCTAAATACCCGATATTATTTATCGAGCATTATTCTTTTGCGAGGGATTAATTACAGGCCTAAAATACGAGAATTGATATTTAAATTTCATACATGTTTGTAGAATGTGACAATTGATATTTTATATTATATGATGTGGACTAAAATTTAGACTTACAAATCTCTAGAAATTATGTCTACTTAGTATAGTTGTAACTTGTACATTAGAAGTGGTACTTTTTACCCATTTATCATTATTAGGTGATGTTTCTCACGCGGACCATACTTATGCTATGTGTATTAATGTAATGAAATTATAAGTGATATGGGAAACTTTAAATACATTGATGGACCCCATATAATGTAATGTACTCTTGTAAAATAATTACTTGTCCCATTCATACAAGAAAACCAAATGAGCCATGTTTGAGATCCTATTAGTTTTGATATTCTTTTTTTCATGCAGACGATAGAACTGGTAAGGGAAAATTCTTATTATTGGATTGGTTATTGGATAATAGTGTTAGATTTGTCAGAGAAATTTTACTATAGTTACTTGAATCCTTATTTTACTCTCACACAATAAATCCTAATTAATTTATCTTAATAATTGCCATATCTAAACGTAAGTGTATTGTCGGATTCCTTGTTTGGAGTTTACCTAGGTGATACGTCTCACGCATGGGGTTTATAGAACTCAAAACCTTAATCAAACTAATACGCTCTTACTTAAATTCTTTACTTTACGAAAGGTTATATGTAATGATACGAATCCCTTAGATCCTTATGAAATAGACTAAAATTTATAAATCATTCTAAATGATATGACCCAAGGGTAGGCTAATTGGGGTTTGTAAAATGGGTTTTAGGGGGTAGTCCGATTATATGTAAAAATAGTAAATTATAACACACACAAGCCAAATTCAATTAAGTCCGATTTTATTTCAATTAATTACGTTAACCTAAGCATGGAAGGTATTGAATTTAAACTGAAACGAATACCACAAGACAAGATATGAAAAAAAAAATCCTTTTTGGGGAAAAATCTTGTAATACCCCGTAATTTTAATGACTTTTAAAATTTTTTATATTTTAAAATAATGGATTAATTGGATTTTATTGTAAATTTATTTTTTGGGTTTAAATCTGAATTTCTGGATATTAAAAGGAATGTGATGTTATCGATATTGCTGTGAGTTATTAATTCAGTAATTTGAATTCTTAGTCGGACGCGGTATGGGACGTGTTGGGACAAATTTGTTAGATTAAATAGGAAACTTATTTTTACATATATCTTATAGTCATTTCGAGTGCGTCGTTGAATCCGGAAGGGTAGAAATAGTCAGAAAAGTCTATTTGGATGTCGGTTTTGGGTCTCAGGTCATTTGGAAATGAAAAGACACCCAAAAAGGGCATTTTGGTCATTTTTACAGGGGGATGAATAGTGATTTCGGATTTTGTCTTATTATAAATATTTGGAGATTAGTTGTACGTAGTTTCATTCTTCTCTTCTACACAAAATTGAGAGGTCACCTTTTTGAGAGAGAGTGAAAGGGTGCTTGGGAGAAGAGAAGATTGCTTGGAAAGGAGGAGAACCAAGGGCTAAAGGTCACCACCACCAACCACCACCGAAAGTTGATCGGAGAAGGGGAGAACCACCTGTGATATACAACCCCAAAGGATCAGACCTTCATTAGAGGCAAGTTATTTGATAATTGCAATCTAGTTTGTATAAGGTCCATGTTAGGATAGTTATAAAAAATGAGATTTTACATGTTTGGAAGATAAAGATAGAGTTGTTAATTGATTCTGGAAAATGGAAATATATAGGAATCAAACTCATTTTGTAGGTAGATAGTAATCCACGAAATAATCATCAATTTGTGGAAGAAATTCTGAGAATCATTGGTTTGTTCTTGAAGATATCATGTAGATAATTTTCTGGAAAAATTGGATAAATATATGCTTTTAATTCAAACTCTTGATGATTCTAGGATGTTTAGATCATTAGAAATAATTTACATATGTTGCTATATCATGTAGTAAGGATTATAAGGAATTGGGGTTGTTAATATGGAGGTTTGAATGATCTAAAGTTATGAAACCCGTAGTAAAAGAATTGCAGAATCTGGGCTGATATCTGGGCAATCGATTGATCGACCCCCTACCTTCGATCGATCGACCTTCCCAAAAATGATGATGTTGTTTCTTTTTAATTGTTGTTCTTATCCCAAATCTTTTGTAAATCTTTGGTGATTATTAATTGGATATAATGGGACTTAGGGAAGATAAGTAAGCCCTAGATAAGAACTGAATTAATGTGATTGGGATTTAATTGATTAGAATTATGATAATTAAATTAAAAGAAATTCCGGTTGCTAGATTCATGTGTTGGATTCTAATTTGTATGCATGAGGATTAAGGATAGGTCCAGTAGGGAAAACTTAATAAATCACCTGGGAAGACTTAGGTTTACAAGAGTGTTCAATCCTAGGTGATAGAAGATGTGTTTATAAGAGATTCGAAACTATTGGCTATAACCCTAATTAAAGGCGAGTTTAATTCGTAGTAATTTGGGAGATAAGATGATATGGACCAGTAGGATATTAGTGATTTTCTTACTGAATAAATATATTGAGAAAAAACCTATTTAAACCTTGAGTGATGGGTGAGACTATGGAATAATTAAATTAAAGAAGTAAAGTCATAATAATTTAATACGTAGGATTTAAAGAAATATAATGCTACGTATGGGAATTTTCTTGGGGTAGTGTGATTACCTTGTTGATATTATATCTATAGGTAGATGATAATGCCAATTTGATTAATTGATGATTTATATGTATGACATACCTAGTTTACTTGCTATCAATGGGAGGTTTATGCGTGAGGGCGGTCATATCCTGATGAATCCATGGGATTTTTTATTTGTCGCTCGAGAACATAGAACTATGAAAGACTTATCGGTGAGTTGACAAGTCCGCTGACTATGGGAACATAGGTATGTGCGTGACCCTTGGGTATGATGTAACACCGCGCTTAATTAAATACCAGGTGGCCAGTCCAATACCAAATTAAAACATAATATACCATTGGCTCATTCTCAGGATCACTGTCGAAAACATTTACAACTCACCCAATACCCAATGAAGCTGGTGTTAAAAACTTTCCAAATTTTAATTTCAAAAAATCCATTTTGAGTTTAAGAACAACACAACACATTTTATCCTACAACATTGATAACCGAACAGATAACACAAAAGAATTTAAATGCAATTGGAATAAATATTCCCTAATAATATTAATCTATTACAGTAATTCCAACAATAACAAATGTATTAAAATGACGGGAATGCAATAGTATTTGACTCCGAAAGAAAAGAGATAACTGAATCCTTTTTGGGCGACATTCCCCAACTAAAAGATCACTGTGAATCAAATGAAGATAGGCATCTAAGCAAAACTCCATAGCTCCATAGCTCGTCATAATCCGCTAAGGCTGGCGTCCCTGTTTCGAGACACCTGATATAGAAAGTACAATAGAAAAGAAAATATGGAAGTAAACGGGTCAGAGCCTGATTGTGAAAATGATTTTTAAAAACAACAAGTATTTAACAAGTGCAATAAAGCATTTATTATGTACATGTTAGTATTCAACTCTCACTAGCTATTCTCACCTCTCATCTAGAGTGCACACTTAACGTTTTCTATTAACCTCCTAGTTAATGGTTCCTCTTCACCAATTCCATAATATGATTCCATTCCCATATCGTAACCCCGTATGTCCCATACCATACGTCATATAATCATTCTTATACATTTCTCATTTATATGAATCGTTTCTCATTTAAATGAATCATTTCTCTTTAATATTAATTAAGCTTTTTAATAAATATTCATTAACTTATTTCAATTCTTTTCTCAATTCACCGTTATCTACAATTATCACACAATAGATGATTGAACCACAATATAACCATTCATTCATTATATATATATATATAATACGGCACCGAGTCACAGCTGCGGTACAATGCATTACTCTACTATCATGTCCCATCATCGCTGCTCGCCGAATAGGGGACTAAAGGTTCGGTAAGGATCCCTCGAACCACAAACAGCAACATACAAATTGGAGGCGAACATAGTTCTCGTATCCATGAGTCACGCTGATAGAAAGAACTTTTCTGTGTATTTTTCGTTGCTTGAAAAGCTTTTTCTAATCAAAACCTTGAATTACATACACAATATAACAATCTAAATTGTAGAGGTAAGTAAGGATATCAATCCACTTACTAAGGAGTAAGCTAGAGACAAATTCAATTGTAATTCACTTTTTATTTTCTTTTTGTGCTTTTTCACTTTTTCTAATTTTTTTAGCTTTTTCAATAATAAAATAATACGGTGAGGTGATGATTTAAACTAAACTAAATTAAAGTGTGAGATGAAAACAACTAACTAGAAATTTAAAGTCTAAACTAAAAATAAAAGATAAGTGAGGTAAATAATTGTGAGAACAATCAAGGAGTGGGATTATACCACAAATTTTAGTTATTATAACTAATTAAGTTAATTATTTGAATTCTCCCAAATTAATATCAAAACTAAAAATCAACTCTCGTTGCAAGTGTAATTTTAATAATAACATTTTAGAATATTATGTTTAAAACCTCACAACTCTAGAAAAATAAATCTACACTCCTTTTAATTAATCACCCGCTAGGATCGATTAATTAAAATTTATGTCAATCTTAGAAATTAAATTTAGAGTTGAAATTCAAGTTATAATACCCCACTTAAGAAACCCCTATCTCTAGTTCAAATCTAAAATGGGTATTATAATTAGAATTTCGATTTTCTCTCGAAAATCATTTACCCTGTCTCGAGGAGTAAATTTAAGGGTGGGGGATCATAATTAACATTCAAAGGGATTTTTCAAGCAATTAAACTAATTAAAATAAAATAACATCAAATAAGGGTTTTACCCTACCCCATGAAAGGAGTTTTAGCCTAAAATGGTATAAAATATGACAAATTAATAATCAAAGGCATAAACAAATAAAATAGAAGGGTAAGAGGACAAATCTTCAAACAAGTCTCCTTGATTTGCAAAATTGGACTCTAATCCTCCATTGAAATTGAGCAACATCCATTCAAAATGAGATTTCCACAATATTAAATTACATACAAACACTCATTTGAATCACTCAACAATTAATTTCTCACAAATATCTAAAAAAATAAAAAGAATAAAATAAAACTATTTACAAAGGATAATTTTCTCTACAATTCTCTCTCTAGAATTTTCCCATCTAAAAGCTCTTTTTTTTCTAAAGCTATTTTATTGAATCTAAACTAAAAATTACAAAATAAAAATAAAAAGGATAGTGGATGAAATCATAATGGACAATTAAATAATAAAAGAGATTTGCTAAAAATGCAAATCCTAAAATTATAAAATTGTACATTAGAATTCACCTAAAGAAATAAATTCTAGATCATTACTTTATATTGAGATAAATTCTAAAAATGCAAACTCTCAACATAAAGGAATGGGTTAGAATTTACCTCCCATAAGGAATAAATTTCACTACATCAATCTATTTTGAATTAATTGCTAAAAATGCAAAAATTCATTATAGATGGGTAGGGTGAAATTCATCCTAGAGATAATTTTCACTACACACCTCTATATTGAGGTATTTGCTAAAAATGCAAATACTCAACATAGAGGGGTGGAGAGAATTTTATCACACCAAGCTTAAAACTAATTTTGAGATCTATTTGAAAATGGGTCTTTATCGTCTTTTAGTAGTAGGTGCCAAGGAGCTAGGGGTAATTGGGTAATTGGTATAAGTGGGCATGTGGTTTGGGTGTGTTACAGGAATGGTGAGGTGTGAGGATAAATGGGTGAGAGAATTGGGGAATAAAAATCTGATATGATTTATGGGTATTTTTGGAAATGACTTAAAGTTAGGTAGTTGGGGGTATAATGGGTCTTGGGACATAAAGGTTTAATTAGGCACAAATGGGTTATTGTTTTGGCTTGGTTTGGGATTTGCAGGTAAGAAAAATCGTCTTTGGGTTGGGAGTTGAAATGGGTTGTGGGTATGGACATGGAAGGAAATGGGTTTGTCATTTTGATTTGAGATTTGGATTCAAAAGGGTTGGATTGGCCGGAGGTGGTCGGTGACGGCGGGCTTGAGGGCGCAAGGGTCGGCGTTCGCCAACGTTTTTGTGTATAGGAGGTCGCCGGCGGGTGGATCGGTGTTGGATGGGGAGAGAGAGGTCGGAGATGACGCCGGGTGCAAGGGGTAAAGGGACGTCGGAGTCAGTTATTGCTACCGATTTGGGGCAGAAGATGAAGGTAGGTTTGATTAGGTGGGTGAGTGTGTAGGAAAGTATGGTGGGGATGAGGGTGTGTGTGAGTGGGTTTAGGTGTAGGGAAGTTTATGTGTGTGTTTAATTTGGACCCAACTAAAATAATAAAAAGCTCAACTAAAAATTAATAAAACAAAAAAATAAAAAAAATAAAATCTAACTTAAAAATAAAACAAACTAAAAACAATAAAAATTAAAACTAAAAAAGAAATAAAATTCTAAACTTATAAAAACTAAAATAAAACAAAAGAAATAAAAACTTAAAATCTAAATGAAAACTAAAGTCCTAAAAATAATATAAAATATAATAAACTAAAAATAAATTCCTAAAACTAATCCTACTAAAATAAGAAAAATAAAAATAAAATAAAATTATACTAATAAAATAAAATAGAAAAATAGAAAATAAAACCTAGAAAATACTAAATAAATCTAAAATAAATCTTAATAATAGAAATGTCTCAAACTAAAAATCTAAAAAATAATAAAATGACACAAACAAAACCCACACAGGGTTTAGGTTAGGTTTAGGCTAGGCTTAGGCTCAGTTTCGAGTAGGCTAGGATACGGGACAAGGGTATTAGCTCCATAAAACGTGCAATTGTCTTGATTTAAGCGTTTGAACTCTGCAATGCACATTAGACCTACAAAATAAACATTTAAGCGCATAAGACCCAAATTGTCGAGAATTAGCAACTAAAGTACATCTATTCGGGGTATAAATTGTATAGTTTTGGGTGCTTATCACACGCACATACCTACATTCCCATAGTAAGCGGACTTATCAACTCCCCGATAAGTCTTTCATAGACCTATGTTCTCGAGTGACAAACCAAAGATCCCATGGATTCATCAGGATATGACTTCCCTCACGCGCAAATCTCCCGTCGATAGCAAGTAAGCTAGGTATGTCATACACACAATCATCAATCAATCAAATAGGCATTATCATACCTATAATATACTATTAACAAGGTACTCACATTACCCTTAGATTATTCCCATATGTAGCATTATATCTCTTTAAATCCCACGTATTAAAATATCGTAACTTTACTTCTTAATTTAATTATCCCGAGCCTCACTCAATACTCGAGGTTCAAATATGTTTTTCCTCAACATATATTCATTAAGAAGTCACTAATACCCTACTGATCCATATCGTCATATCCCAGGAATTATTACCAATTAAACTCTCCCTTTAATTAGGGTTAAAACCAATAGTTTCAAATCTCTTATAAACACATCTTCTTTCACTTAGGATTAAACTCTCTTGTAACTTAAGGATACCTAGGTGTTATATTCAATCACCCTTACTGGTCCTATCTTTGATCCTCATGCATACCAATTACAATCCAAAAAATGAATCTAGCAACCAAAATTCCTTTAAATGAATTATCATTATTCTCATCAATTAAATCCCAATCAAATTAATTCAAATCTTATCTAGGGCTTACTGATCTTCTCTAAGTCCCATAATATCCAATTAATAATCACCAAAGATCTAAAAAAGGTTTGGGATAAGAACCAACATTAAAAAGAAACAACTTTAACAATTATGTGGGGTCGATCGATCGAAGGCAGGGGGTCGATCGATCGATCGCCCAAGTAACAGTCCAGTTTTTTTGCATTTCTTCTACTACGGGTTTAACCATTTTTGATCTATCAAACCTTAATATTAACAACCCAAATGACTTATAATCCTTACTACATGATATATCAACATATAAAAATGATTTCTAATGCTCTAAACATCCTAGAATCATCAAGAGATTGAATTAAAAGCATGTTTATATCCTCTTTTTCCAGAAAATTATCAACATAATATCTTCAAGAACACATCAATGGTTTTCAGAATTTCTTCAACAGATTTATGATTATTTCGTGGATTACTAACTACCTGCAGCATGAGTTTGATTCCTATATATTTTCAGTTTCTAAAAATCCATTTACAACTTCATCTTTATCTTCCAAACATTAAAAATCTCATTTTTTATAACTATTCTAACATGGACAATATACAAACTTAGATTTCCATTATCAAACACTTTCCTCTAATGAAGGTTTGATCCTTTGGTGTAGTATATCACATGTGGTTCTCCCTTCTCCGACCAACTTCCGGTGGTGGTTGGTGGTGGTGACCTTTGGTTTTAGTTCTTCTCCTTCGCAAGTAAGCTTTTCTCTTTCCAAGCAACCTTTCACTATCTCTAAGAAGATAACTTCTCTATTTAATGTAGAAGAGATGAATAACCCACGTACACTTAATCTACAAATACTTATAATAGGACAAAATCCGAAATCACTATTCATCCCCCTATAAAAATGACAAAAATTCCATTTTGGGTTGTCTTTTCATTTCCAAATGACCCCAAACCCAAATTCAACTTCCAAATAGAATTTTTTGACTATTTGAAACCTTCCGGACGCAACGACACAGTCAAAATGACTATAAGGTCGATAGAATTTTTTTTTTTTTAATTTAGCAAATTAATCCCGACACGTCCCATACCGCATCCGACTAAAAATCCAAATTACTAAATTAATAACTCACAGCAATATCAATAACATCACATTCATATATTACCAAAATATCTTTAAGTAATATTCAGAAACATACATTTTAATATCCTCAATTCGGATAAAACCCAAATGAATTAATTAATAATAAAATCCAATCAATCCATTAATTGAAAATATAGCCAATTTTAAGAGTCATAAAAAGTACGGGGTATTACATATGAGAACTATGTTCGCCTCAAATTTTTGTGTTGGTATTTGTGGTTCGAGGAATCCTTACCGAACCTTTAGCCTCCTATTCGGCGACCAACGATACTGGGACGTGATAGCAGAGTAAAGCATGCACTGCAACTATGTCTCTGGGTGCCGTATTATATATGTGTATGTATAATGAATTAAATTAATGTATATAGAGTGGTTAGATCAATCTACTATGCGATAATTGCAGATGACGGTGAATGGAGAAAAAGAATTGAATTAAGTTAATGAATATTTATTCTTATAGATTTGAAAAGATTAATTCATATTAATGAGAAAAGTATATGAATGATTATACTACGTATTGTATGGGACATACGAGGTTATGATATGGGATAGAATCATATTATGGAAACTAGTTAGGAGGAACCATTAATTAGGAGGTTAATAGGAAATGTTAAGCGTGCACTCTAGATAAGAGGTGAGAGTATCAAGTGAGAGTATGGATACTAACATGTACATAATAAATGCTTTATTGCTCTTGTTAAGTACTTGTTGCTTTCAAAGTTATTTTCACATCGGGCTCTGACCCGTTTCCTTGCATATTCCATTTTTAATTGTACCTTCTATATCAGGTGTCCAGCAGCAGGGATGCCAACCTTAGAGGATTATGATGAGCTATGGAGCTATGGAATATTGCTTAGATGCCTATCTTCATTTGATTCACAGTGTTCTTTTATTTAGGGCATGTCGCCCAAAGGAATTCAGTTATCTCCTTTCTATCTGAGTCAAATAGTCTTGTACTCGTGTCATTTTAATACATAAATTATTGTTGGGATTACTGTATTAGATTATTATTTGGGAATGTTTATTAAAATTACATTTAGATTTTTTTGTGTTATCTGTTCGGTTATTAGTGTTGTAGAATAATATGTGTAGTGTTATTCGTAAACTAAAAATGAATTTTGTTGAAATTAAAGTTTGGAAAGTTTTTAACACCAGCTTAATTGGGTATTGGGTGATTTGTAAATGTTTTCGACAGTGATGCTAAGAATGAGACAACTGTATATTCTGTTTTAATTTGGTATGGGACTGACCACCCGGTATTTAATTAGGCGGGCTGTTATAGGTGGTATCAGAGCATCAGGTTCTAGTGTCATTTAGGGTCTGTACGGCTTACTGTGTTTTCAGCTTAGCGTTTGTTGATGTAGAGCCCTATGAGTAGGATTATTTTTTTTCTAGTTACGTTTACGATCTTCAGCTATTGTGTTATACCAAGTACTAATAGTATACTCTGGTTTCAGATGCCTCCTCGACATGCACCTCAGCCCGCCCCAGCTCAGGGTACAATGAGTGCGGCCGAAGTTGCTGTAATTATTGCTCAGGCAGTCAATGCAGCTCTAACTGTCATTAAACAGGCTCCAGCACAGGCACCAGTTGTGCCACCCACGCAAGGGCAAGTGTTTCCTACTGCATGGGAACGGTTGAGGGATGCCTTTTAAAAGGCACACCCACGTGAGTTTCAGGGAGGATCAGATGTCGTGACTGCTAGCCAATGGAAAAGAGATATCCAAAGGCACTTGAGAATGCTCGAATTTACTGAGGTTCAACGTCAAATACTAGCCACATTTAGCTACTAGGGCATCTTTGCAGTGGTGGGAGGCTACGACCACTATCGAGGAGAGAGACATAGTGACTATCCAAGACTTTTGGATACGATTTGATCGGAAGCACTTTCCTTCCGCCATCCAGATAGAGATGAGGCAGAAATTACTCGATTTGAAACATGAAGAGAAAATAGTGGCAGAATACGAGGAAGAATTTATGTGACTAACTAATTTTGTACCAGCATAGGTACCCACGGAGGAGAGGAGAATTCAAATGTTCACTAATGGGTTGAACTATGAGATTCGCCAGCATTTACTGGGGAATCTTTCACTACGAACAGATGCAAATGTTCTTAATGCTGCAATGCTAGGGAATCTTTCACTACGAACTTATGCAGATGTTCTTAATGCTGCAATGCTTCACTGCCAGGATAACCGCTTACATGCTCAGGGTGTCAAGCGGGGGATTGGGTCAAGCCTACAAGGCAAGACTAATGGGGGCAGTTCTAGTGAGACTCAATCAGGATAGAGTCATCAGGGTCAGGGTGATCAGGGTTCCCAGACAGGGGATTATGCTAAGCATTTATGATCAAGAGATTCTCAATTTGAGTATAGAGGTAATGGCCAAGGACAGCAGGGCCAGATGCAGGCTCATTAGGGCCAAGGGAAAGGGGGTAATGGCCAGGAGGGTCGGGGTCAACAGGGACAAAATGGTGGAAAGTTTGCTGGAAAATATTTCGTGTGCAGCAAGTATGGCCATAAACGATAAGATTGTCCCAATAAAGACAAACTCCCTCAACAACAAAATGCTCGACAGGAGCCACAGATACCAGTGTTTCCACCAGCTGCTCTTCCAGCTCCAACTCAGGTACTAGTATTACCTCCCATTCCAGCAGCTCCCGTGCAACAGGGTCAGTATGGGCGTGTATATAACGTCCATCAGGCAGCGATTCAACAACCACCACCCATGAATGAGGGTATATTTTCTATCTAAGGAGTTATGAGGCGCATACTAATTTTTGTAGAAATTAATATTGTATGGAAAAAAAGGGTTACTAAACTTAGGCTATAGCACTGTTATTTACGTAGACTCATCGAGGGGTTGTGGGACAGCTATATTTTTACATGTCATCACGTGGGTCTGATTTTTATCATGGAATTACTTACTTTAGGCATGTCTGAACATGATGTGACTAGCGGCGTGGATTAACTTGTGGTATATGAGAGCATATGTACTACTATAGTCAGCGTCTTGTCTTTCACAAGAGAGTAGATGAGTAGACTTTTATTTGAAATCGATAAGACCGTAGAGAAGTTCTATACTATTGACTAAGGACCTGAGGAGTTTCGATGACCGACTACTTTAGGTAGTAGTGTATCGGGGGGTTCCTTATTTGGATTTCGCTTGCGAGACACCCCACGCATGAAACTAAAAAATGTTGGGAGTCGAAGTAAGTTAGGTCTTTAGGATATGAGTTTATAACCTTTGCAGTAATTCAGTGTATAATATGGATAACCATATCCATTTTATAATGGAACTTTGTCAAGTGGATGGTATAGGGAAGATTGGGTAAAGTTTAAATTCGATTTAGATGTAACTATATGGTGAGGCTTGGCGTATAACATCAATAAGGATTTTCGATAATGTACTCTATGGGCGGTACGACATAGATTACTTGCGATGTAAGATTTATACTAAGAGTTGACCTTACCAGTATGATTTATCTTTCCGAATTTCGAGATGAAATTCTGTTATAAGGGGGGGAGTATGTAATACCTCGTAATTTTAATGACTTTTAAAATTTGTTATATTTTAAATTAATGGATTAATTGGATTTTATTGTAAATTTATTTATTGGGTTTAAATCTGAAATTCTGGATATTAAAAGGAATGTGATGTTATTAATATTGCTGTGAGTTATTAATTCAGTAATTTGAATTCTTAGTCGGACGCGGTATGGGACGTGTCAAGACAAATTTATTAGATTAAATAGGAAACTTATTTTTACATTAACCTTATAGTCATTTCGAGTGCGTCGTTGCATCCGGAAGGGTAGAAATAGTCAGAAAAGTCTATTTGGATGTTGGTTTTGGGTCTCGGGTCATTTGGAAATGAAAAGACACCCAAAAAGGGCATTTTTGTCATTTTTACAGGGGGATGAATAGTGATTTTGGATTTTGTCTTATTATAAATATTTGGAGATTAGTTGTACGTAGGTTCATTCTTCTCTTCCACACAAAATTGAGAGGTCACCTTTTTTAGATAGAGTGAAAGGGTGCTTGGGAGAAGAGAAGATTGCTTGGAAAGGAGGAGAACCAAGGGCCAAAGGTCACCACCACCAAACACCACCGAAAGTTGACCGGAGAAGGGGAGAACCACCTGTGATATACAACCCCAAAGGATCAGACCTTCATTAGAGGAAAGTTATTTGATAATTTCAATCTAGTATGTATAATGTCCATGTTAGGATAGTTATAGAAAACTGAGACTTTACATGTTTGGAAGATAAAGATAGAGTTGTTAATTGATTCTGGAAAATGGAAATATATAGGAATCAAACTCATGTTGTAGGTAGATAGTAATCCATGAAATAATCATCAATTTGTGGAAGAAATTCTGAGAATCATTGGTTTATTCTTGAAGATATCATGTAGATAATTTTCTGGAAAAATTGGATAAATATATGCTTTTAATTCAAACTCTTGATGATTCTAGGATGTTTAGATCATTAGAAATCATTTACATATGTTGATATATCATGTAGTAAGGATTATAAGGAATTGGGGTTGTTAATATGGAGGTTTAAATGATCTAAAGTTATGAAATCCGTAGTAAAAGAATTGCAGAATCTGGGCTGATATCTGGGCGATCGATCGATCGACCCCCTCCCTTCGATCGACTGACCTTCCCAGAAATGATGATGTTGTTTCTTTTTATTTCTTGTTCTTATCCCAAATCTTTTGTAAATCTTTGGTGATTATTATTTGGATATAATGGGACTTAGGGAAGATCAGTAAGCCCTAGATAAGAACAGAATTAATGTGATTGGGTTTTAATTGATTAGAATTATGATAATTAAATTGAAAGAAATTTCGGTTGCAAGATTCACGTGTTGGATTATAATTTGTATGCATGAGGATTAAGGATAGGTCCAATAGGGAAAATTTAATAAATCACCTGGGAAGACTTAGGTTTACAAGAGGGTTCAATCCTAGGTGATAGAAGATGTGTTTATAAGAGATTGGAAACTATTGGTTATAACCCTAATTAAACGAAAGTTTAATTCGTAGTAATTGGGAGATAAGATGATATGGACCAGTAGGATATTAGTGATTTTCTTACTGAATAAATATATTGAGGAAAAACCTATTTAAACCTTGGGTGATGGGTGAGAATATGGAATAATTAAACTAAAGAAGTAAAGTCATAATAATTTAATACGTAGGATTTAAAGAAATATAATGCTACGTATGGGAATTTTCTTGGGGTAGTGTGATTACCTTGTTGATATTATATCTATAGGTAGATGATAATGCCAATTTGATTAATTGATGATTTATATGTATGACATACCTTGCTTACTTGCTATCGATGGGAGGTTTGCGCGTGAGGGCAGTCATATCCTAATGAATCCACGGGATTTTTTATTTGTCGCTCGAGAACATAGGACTATGAAATACTTATCGGTAAGTTGACAAGTCCGCTGACTATGGTAACATAGGTATGTGCATGACCCGTGGGTATGAGAACTATGTTCGCCTCCAATTTTTGTATTGATGTTTGTGGTTCAAGGAATCCTTACCAAACCTTTAGTCCCCTCTTCGGTGACTAGCGATATTGGGACGTGATAGCAGAGTAATGCATGCACCGCAGCTGTGTCTCGGGGTGTTGTATGATATATGTATATGTGTAATGAATTAAATGAATGTATATATATAGTGGTTAGATCAATCTACTGTGTGCTAATTGTAGATGACGGTGAATAGAGAAAAAGAATTAAATTAAGTTAATGACTATTTATTGTTATAGATTTGAAAAGATTAATTCATATTAATGAGAAACGTATATGAATGATTATACTACGTATTGTCTGGGACATACGAGGTTATGATATGGGATATAATCATATTATGGAAACAAGTTAGGAGGAACCATTAATTAGGAGGTTAATAGGAAATGTTAAGCGTGCACTCTAGATAAGAGGTGAGAGTATCAAGTGAGAGTATGGATACTAACATGTACATAATAAATGCTTTATTGCTCTTGTTAAGTACTTGTTGCTTTCAAAGTTATTTTCACATCGGGCTGTGACCCGTTTCCTTGCATATTCCATTTTCTATTGTACCTTCTATATCAGGTGTCCAACAGCAGGGATGCCAACCTTAGAGGATTATGATGAGCTATGGAGCTATGGAATATTGCTTAGATGCCTATCTTCATTTGATTCACAATGTTCTTTTATTTAGGGCATGTCGCCCAAAGGAATTCAGTTATCTCCTTTCTATCTGAGTCAAATAGTCTTGTACTCGTGTCATTTTAATACATTTATTGGATTATTATTTGTGAATGTTTATTCCAGTTACATTTAGACTCTTTTGTGTTATCTATTCGGTTATTAGTGTTGTAGAATAATATGTGTAGTGTTATTCGTAAACTAAAAATGAATTTTGTTGAAATTAAAGTTTGGAAAGTTTTTAACACCAGCTTAATTGGGAATTGGGTGATTTGTAAATGTTTTCGACAGTGATGCTAAAAATGAGCCAACTGTATATTCTGTTTTAATTTGGTATGGGACTGGCCACCCGGTATTTAATCAGGCGGGGTGTAACAAATCTTTTATTCTTCAGCACAGTTACAACTAGGTATTACAGAACAATATCGGCCAGCATATAGACTTATATACCACTATGTATTGAGGTTATGTCTTTTCTTTGCTTATTGTTGATAGAGAGAAATAAAAATCTAGCAATTCATCGCACATCAAGCTCCACTTTCCATGCTATCCATCAATCAGCCTCGAGAAACTCCTTTACTATCTTCTACAGTGAAGAATTAACTCCATATGATATGTTTTTCAGGGTTTGGACACAAAACATCTAAAGGATTTGAAAAATAGAGTGTTTGATCATAAAAAGATGTCTAAAAGGCTTTATGGAAATTAAAAGCTCGTATCTCTACATAAAGGGAGAAAAATATTCAAGAAATAAACTTCAAAGGTTGCATTTGAAATCTGATAAAAAATAAAATTTCAACATCTCATTTGAACGAGGTACATCTCGTTCTAATTAAGCATACAATCTCATTCGAAACAGGAATGTCTTGTTCGAACGAGGTACGCGTACTCGTTCAAATGACATCTAATGTTATTCTAACGACTTTGCAAATTTTTCAAAAAAACATTTTTGAAAAAATATTTTATATTTTCAAACACTTTTAAAAATAACCCTCAATAAATTGATTACACATAATGGACGTCAAATACCTTCTCCATAAAATTGTGGTGACGATCGCAACTCTTCAATCTTCAATTGTTGCATGTGGTCACTAACTTGTATTCACTTGAAGCTCTTGATAATGTATATGATGATGTAAAGGTTTAACGAAATATGCCGAACTTAAGAACGTAAATGATAATTATAAATCATGCTCTTACAAATCGCCCCATCTGGATATTACGGCACAAAGTACAAAAATAATCCCAAGGCAAGTTCATCTAATAATCCTCCCAATCCCGAAAAGGAAAAGACACTTGTAATTTTTTCTTTATTGAAAATATTCATTGTGTGGTCCATGATATCATCAATGTAGAAATAGAAATACACACATGAAACATGAAAATACCGTGATGCATGGAGTTTAAATGGAAACACAATACCACCTCAATATGTTCTCCCCTTTTTATCTAACATAGACAAAGGGTTAGATGCTAGATTGAAAAGTTTTGCATTACGAGAGTGCAAATGTAAAATATCATTGCAAGGAATAGAAAATTAAGCATATGCAATGAAACTTAAACAAAGTAACAAACTATTTTTCTAAATTTTGGGTATATAAATATAGATATAAATACAAATACAAAAAATCACACCATGGGGTAACATGAAAATATCCTATTCATGAATATGTGTGAATTTACTGCACGGGAAAGTCAACGTAGGCATACGTAAAGATGGTGCACAAAGTCAAGGTGACACTTCTAAAGAAAGAAATTAATTAGACCTTTTGTGAAAAGAATATCGAACAAAGTGAAATTGACTCAACTCATAAAAAATTACACGAATTTCAACATTTCTCAAATAAATAACACCAAACTATTTAATTTTTTGAAGGAATTTTATTGTGAAAACCCAATGATCTTCAACTTATAACACCCATAGAATCTCACATTTTAAGCATAAACTCTCAATTTAAAAAAAAAAATCATATTGCTAATTTTGAATGAAGCATCAATTAAACAAAATTGGCCTTGGTAGTTTTGTTTTTACGTGTTGAACTCTTCTTTTAGGCTCTTTTCAACGGTGGACTTTAACGCAAAGAATGCCACTTCTTTCGTAGTCCCTTTTCCATTGCTTAAACATAAATCAATTTTTTCGGTAAAAAAATATGGGAAATGTTTTTTACATGCACAATTAGTTCCTACTACCTTTGGTTCATTATTAAGTAGGAATGAGATAGGAACATCTTAAATGCGCATCCATACATGGTGTGAAACAAAATAAAAAAATAATTTGGAGTTTTTTTGAAAGTTTTATCAAAATGTAAAATCTTTTTGAAATTTTATCTAAAAGAAAAGAAAATACTTTTGAATGTTTCATTATATACACATAAGAATACAATCTAGTTGTAATGATAAATGATAGCAACATGAAGATCGCCCAAAAATAGCAACAATTTCTGACCTCGATCATTTATTTTGGTGGTGTTCTCAAGATACATAGACATCCTTTAAAATTACTCCATCAAACATTGAAAATGCTTGAAAAGCAACTCAACTTGCTCTCTAAGACTAGTAAGGTCTTTATGGAAGTTTATGGGAGCGTGTGTGTGAAATATTTTTCCTAGCTTGAAACAAATTCCTAAGGTGACCTCTTTTTTGTAATGGTTACAAACATAGATTGGTTTGGGTAAACCTTGGTAAAACACCTAGGATAATTTATCCTTGGTGGTTAAGTGGAGGACATAAGAATCAAACACAGACTTGACAACTGGTTTTGGTGTAGTATAGAAAATAGATGCACCCTCATAACCTAAGCCAAGCCTCTCATTAAAACCTAAAGAGGGACCTAGGAACATCTTTTCAACCTTCTTATATGTTTCCTCTAAAGTGACCCTGATCTTATGGGCACATTATAAATATTTCTTAGCTTGGGAAACATGGGCTTCAAGTTTCTCACGCATCTCCAATGATGCTTGGAGATCTCTTATGAGACTAGCTACTTTGTTGGTCAAAATGGTCCTTTCCCTATCCACCAAAATACATTGACCATTAAAAAAAATTCTCAATCTCTAGAGTAAACTCACCAAGTCCTCACTCTCTATCGAAACTTTAACTTCTCTAAATCTAAAATGCTACGAGTCAAATTTGTATTATTATTTTTGGTTTTCAGTGACTCGGTGTAAAGTTAGGAGTATGCAGATTGGAGAACACTTTCTCCCTCACTCAAATCATCACGCTCACACTCTCTAGAATGATTCGACTCATTGTCGAGGATATCATGTTTAGAAATATTCTCATTGGTGTGAGGCATTCTTTTAGTTCTAATTTAACTATCCACTAACGCACAAAATTGTGTTCATGTGGTGATTCATCACTGAAATTAATCGACTCGACATCATTATCATTTAAAGTGGCATTATAGGAAACTTTTCCTTTGTGTTGTCTCTTAAGCCTAGTGGTACACTCATGGGCTTTGTGACCTCTTCCTTAACACTCATAACATCTCTCTGATTTAATTAATCGTATAATACTGATATCTAGATTTCTTATGATCATTCTTATTAAAGATCTTACGGGCCTTGAAATTTTTATTTTTCTCAAAATTATTATTTTCCAATTTGGATGAATTTTGAGTTTTGAGTTTGAGAAAATTTCATAACTTTTTAGCAAACAGGATAAGATTATCACGATCAATTTCAAAATTGGAGTCATAAACCTTTTCCTTCTTTGAATTGACCTTTTTAATCTATTCTTTCCTTTTTCCTTTTGGTTTCATAGAACATGTATAATTCATAAGTTTAGATATCACCTACGAGTTATTATTGCCTAATTGTGTCTATAATCCCCAAAGAGTTTAGGACGGTAACTTTTGCATTAAAATGAGATTGGAAAGACCTCAAAATCTTCTTAACAACTCTCATTTTTGGAATTTACTCACCCAAATTAAAACAAGAATTCATAATATCACATATAATTGCATAAAAATCATCAAAAGTGATAGAATCAAGAATACTTATAGCCTCAAATTATTTGGTGAGGTTTTGAAACTTAGAAGCTTTAACATCATTAGTACCCTCATGTGTGTATTGGAGGATATCCCAAGCTTCTTTTGACGTGGTACACGTCATGATGCGGTGAAATTCTTCAAGCGTGATAGCACCAGAAATAACATTCAAAGATCGAGAATTGAAATTTCTCTATCTAAAATTATCCTCAGTCCAATTTGCAACTAGCTTCAGACTAAGGAGATTTTCATTAGTCACAATGGGAGGAGTGAACTTCCTTTCAACAACAAGCCAAACAAAATCGTTGATCGTTTTTAAATACGATCTCATTTGAGCTTTCCAATAGGCATAATTTATTCCATCAAACAAAGGTGGCCTATGTACGAATTCTCCATATAATCACAAGGATTCATCTAAATAACTTGTGGAAACAAGATATAATGTGAATTTATAAAATGGATTTTATTGGGTGGTCCAATTATGTGTAGAAATTGCAGATTAGATAACACACAAGACAAATTGAATTAAGTCCAATATTATCTTAATTATTTAGGTGAACCTAAACATTCAAGATATTGAGCCTAAATTGAAACGAACAAACCATAAGACATGATTTGAGGAAAAATTCAGTTTCGAGAAAAAGCTTTTTTTTCAGAACTGTTATAACTAGGTATTAAAGAATGATAGGGATAGACTTACAGACATAGACACCACTAAGTATTGCAGTTATATCTTCCCCCCTTGTTGTTTACGGAGAGCGATGAAGATCTAATAATGCCCCATATAACAATATACACTCGCCTCAGTGTCCACCAATCGGCGTCAGGAAAATCGTTTCCTATCTTCAGCAGTGAAGAATTAACAACACTGGGATTAGAACATATGATGTGTTCGTCAAGGTTTGATAAAGTGATCACAAAACATCCAAGGATTTTGAATTTGAAAAAACAAAGTTTTTGATCCCCAAAAGATGCTTAAAAGCTTGATACAAATTGAAAGCTCATATCTCTATATAAAGGGAGAAAAATCACCAAGAGATAAACTTAAAATATTGCATTTGAAATCGAAAAAAATAAAATTTCACCAGCTCATTCGAATGAGGTACATCTCTGTAACAAACCGCGCATTCTGGCATCGTTCGACGCCAAACTACCGCAAGTATTACTAAATAAGTTATCATTCTTAGCAAATGACAGATATATGAGACATTAAAAAAAAATCACAAGATATAATGTAATTAAATCCAATGAATATATTAAAATATCCAACCAATAATACTCATCATCATGCTAATCTCCAAAATAAATTCAACTCCAATTTTATTTAAAACTCGAATGAAATAATCCAACAATAAATATCCGACGAAAACTGTAAACAACTATGGAACCCATTGACCCACAAAATCTATAAATGAAAGTCTCATAATATAAATGCCAGAATGAAAAGTAAATCTAAACTACTAAAGAAGATAATAGAAATCTCGAGATGCGCTCTAAAGATCCCCAATACATCTTATGTTGCTACACTAGTAACTATACATGAATGTTAGTCAGTGCAATGGGTCAAAGCCCATAACATGAATACTAGCTACTCCTCCCAATTAGGGTCCGTAAAACCTGAAAATAACATTATATATGATAAACATCATAATAGAGTATTTTAAATTAAACGAGATATATATAAACTTGTGAGCAAAAGTAAACTACCACTATCTACACATATAACGAATCCACCATAAAGTGTAAGTCCAATTATTCCATTAGCACTATAATTTAAACGTGAGCTCTTATCCTTACTTAATTTAATTATCGACTTAGTTTTATTCTTGCGACACCATTATCATCGGTCGACCCCTTATCGGTCCTACACACACTCTTAACGTGCTTAAAGTTGTACAAATCACACTCATTCCCCTTATTATATCCAATCAACCCAGATTCTGTCAGCTCTGCACATACTTGTGAGGTTCCATGCACGACACTTCACTATAGTCAGTCGACCCATATTCTATCATCCCCACACATACTCGTGGCACAAACATACACCCACGTCGCTATAGCTAATCGACTCATATTCTGTTAGCCTTGCACATACTCCTGCCGTAAATTTATTTTAATAACAGTTTATTTCCTTAGGCATTAATTCTCAATTTATTATCAAGTTCTCATTTTTCTATTAGCCCCACCCTTTCATTGAGCATAATTTCCTCAAACTACTCCTAGTCCCATACCTAGAGTTCTCCATAATGTAATCTTATCCTAGCCTAACATTTAGGAAGAATACCTACCACTAGCTACTATATAGCTTGTCACGTAGGCTCACGGTCCAATGAAAATGGCGTACAAATCATCCTCACCCCGGAATCATCCATCAGTAAAAACCTAAACTATTTAGTCCCATACCTATAAAGTATCCTAAAACTAAGGGGAGAGCAAAAACAACCCAAAACCCGTCGTCCCCGCGGTGTCAATTACTAACGCAATTAATGATCACAAGGCATATTTTTCAACTCATCACAACATGTCTTTAAATCAATTACAAGATTTCCATTTATCCAATTTGTGTTCGTTTAATTGTAATATTTATTAAGCAATCCTTACTTCAAGATTTCATATAATTTCCACCCGTAAATGTATTGAGGGTCACGCACAACAATAAATAATTATTCTACAAGACGCACGTCAAATAACATAATTTTACGCGTTGGATTAAATTGATAACATCACTACGAGTTATCGTACATGTGAACGTCATAAATTCTAGAAGAAACCCAATCTCTATTCTAAACATGCAAGGGTTTTGAGTCCTAATTCCTATTAAAGATTTGAATAAAAATAGTTTTGTATTTTTTTTCACTTTCCCTAATTAGTTTCTACATTTATTTTAATAAAACATGATAATTAGTTCTTAGGCAACATTTAAAACATATAATAATAAAGGAAAACAAGAGAAGTCTTCATTCCTATAAAGAAGTTTTTTGAACAATCCAATTGTACGATTGCGTTCCTATCGAGAAAATAACTAATATGTGTTCTTGGACGGTCGTGAGAGAATTAGAATTAGATCTTCAAAACTTGGGTTTAAATTTTTGTTCAATGGGGTTTAGGTTTCGTAGATTAGAGAGAACGAAATTATAGGAGGCTACTATTTTTTTAGATGGGTATTCGACAAGGCAAATGAAACCCACGCTTAATCGTTTGACCACTTCCTCTTTTGACTTTGAGAGACCATTCGGTAAGGAGTTTCCTTAGCTTCTGTTTGATTGACTTTTCATTATAGGAACATTGGGATCTCATGTTGAGTTATTTTTAGGTCAATGACGGTCATGTCATCGTAGGACCATGCGAAGACATCTATGAATTCTTTCAGTAGTTCTTCAAATTGCGCATGCTCATGCTCGTTAAGGACGGATCCTGTCCTAATCTCACGTTAATGGCTACTAGAACAAAGGTTAATAACAACAGTCTCATCATCATTAGTTTAAACGCAATTATGTTATTTAATAAATTGAGAATTAATGCCTAAGGAAATAAACGATTATTAAAATGAATATACGGCACGAGTATGTGTATGGATGACAGAATACGGACCGACTAACTATAGCAACATGAGTGTGTGTTGGCGTCATGAGTATGTGCGGTGCTGGAAGAATACGGGCCGACTGGCTATAATGATGTATCATGCGTGGAACCTCACGAGTATGTGCAGAGCTAACAGAAATCAAGTTTACTGGCTATACTAATGGGAATGGGTGTGATGTGTAGACGTTTAAGAACACCAAGAGTGTGCGCAGAACCGATAAAGGGTCGACTGACCATAATGGTGTTGCAAGAATAAAACTAGTTGGATAATTATATTAAGTAAGGATAAGATCTCACGTTTAAATTATAGTGCTAATGGAATAATTGGACTTACACTTTAGGGTGGATTGCTTATATGGATAAATAACGGTAGTTTACTTTTACTCAAATGTTTATATATATCTCGTTTAATTTAAAATACTCTATTGTGATGTTTATCATGTATAATGCTATTGTATGGGTTTACGAACCCTAATTGGGCGGAGTAGCTTGTGTTCATGCCGTGGGCTCTGACCCATTACATTGACTAACATTTCAAGTATAGTTGTTGGAGTAGCAACATAAGATGTATTGGAGATCTTTGGATCATAACTGCAGATTTCTGTTATCTTCTTTAGTATTTTAGATTTACTTTCGCTTCTGACGTTTGTATTACGAAACTTTCATTTATGGATTTGGTGGGCCAATCGGTTCCATGGATGTTTGCAGTTTTCGTTGAATATTTATTATTGGATTATTTCATTTGAGTTTTAAATAAAATTGGAGTTGAGTTTATTTTGGATATTAACATGATGATGAGTATTATTGGTTCGATGTTTTAATATATTCGTTGGATATAATTGCATTATATCTTGTGAATTTTTTTAAAAATATCTCATATTTCTGTCACAGTCTGAGACTGATAACTAATTTAGTAATACTCGACGTAATTTGGGGGCGATCGACTCTAGAATTCACGGGGTGTTACAGATGGTATTAGAGCTTTGGTATACTAAAACCATCAGGTCTTTTGGTTTGGGTCTAGCATATGTGTTAGTTTTGTTTCTTGGAGATATGGCATTTTGTGTTAAGGTCGATGCAGGCATTGAGGTTATAAGTAGTAATCTTGATGTGAGTATCTTTAGAGTTGATTTTTGGAGACGAGATTTATTTTGGAGATCATCCGTACAAATGTTAGGTATTGTAAGTATCAATTTGGTTATGTGATTTGATTTGTGGATTTCAGTTTTCGATGACTTTTATAGAGAAATCGATTGGTGATACATGGGAGAACGTAGTCTATTGTTATTTTCATATATATATATATATATAATTGAAATATATGTTTTATTTTGTTCATGGGGTAAGTGCGTGTGGGATTTGGTGTATGGATGACGAATTGCAATATTTCATGGGTAGACATATGTAAGCCTTATTTCATTGTCTCGAATTTATGTTTGATGTTTATGCTTCATCGAATTTGAGGACGAAATTCCTGTATTAGTGGGGAAATATGTAATCCCCCGTAATTTTTGAACCGTAACAATATTTATTAAACTAAAAATTTTGAAAAAAATATTTTTTGGGAATCTATTTAATTTTGGTACTTAAAAATTTGGGTTTTTATATATAAAAATAAGGTTTTAAGTGGAAATTAAATCGGGAATAAAATTTAGAAATTATAACTTTTTGTATAAAAATTGGGGAAGGATCTGACGTAAGGAGCTAAAAATAAAATAAAACTATTTGATCGTCCGATCGTGCTGAATTGTTTTTCTACAACTTTGTCTCACCTTCAAATACAACATATTAAACTTTCATCCAATTCCAATGGTCCGATCATCCGTAATATTTTTTTACTTTTTGTTTTTTATTGGGATTCAAATTCTTTTTGGTATATAAACATGAAGTGATGGGTTTATGGCTTTTAAAACACACAAAAAAAATCCTCCAATGTGGGCCGATCACGAAATCGGAGAGGAGAAAAAATAGGAGAAATATCTTTCTCCGGGCATATGGGGATTCCAGGATAATGTAATCTTCTTTCTACGACTTGTGTTGGTCTTCGCGGTCTGCCATGGATATAATAGATCGTCGTCAAAAGGGAAAAAATGTAAAAATGGAGTCGCCAGCCTGTTTTGGTAAAAACATTCAACAGAATGTAGTCTTCCTGAGAGAACGGCATCAAAATACATATTGATGAGTACAAAACAAAATGAGTAGAGGCTCCAGGGACCAAGTTACGGAATATGGAGGTGTTAGGTACCCATTCCTCCCTTTTAGTCTCTCATGGACTAGGATAATGTTTTTCCTTTCTAAAAAGTGTGATACGTGTGTACATATGTGAGATGTGAATGATGAGAGAGAGAAATTATTCGACTCGCGTCATGGGAATGATAGAGAAGAATCATCCTAAGAAGTGTACAAAGCAATAACATAAAAATGTCATGTGAGTGTCCATTAAATCACAAATAACTATGGAGAAGTGAATGTGAATATCGAGTTTACAAAGGACTTGAACCCATGATTGGCTCCGGACACCTACATTACCCAAAAGGCATCAAAGTCCATCTAGTTTAATAACACGCAAGGGTGGGGTTTAACCCATAAATCCTAAATTAGAACTTCCTTTAGTTTGTTTTTTAGAAGATGTGCCAAGTGTTGGTAATGTGAAAATTGAGGAAATTCTAGTTTAGGGTTTATAAGAAAACCCTCCTTTTATGTTTTTTTTTTTATTTTATGAAAATAAGATTTGTGCATACTAAATAATAAAAAGTGGGATTAGTTTTGAATTGAAGGAATGAAGTAAAAGATATATAAAAAGTGGAAACAAAGGAAATAACTACTACTAATTAAATGAGTTGTAATTAAATAAGAGTGACATTTAAGAGGACTTTAATTCTGATTTTGTAATAGTACGGGCTGATTTTTAGGTGGCTAGATGATGGTGAGGTAGGAGTAAAAAGTGTGACGGAAAATGGATGAGAATGATGTAATAAAGTGGAGATAATATTTGGAAAATGGAATTTTAATGTACTAATTCCGAGAAGTATGTTCTGACTTCAAAAAGGGACCCTTGGGAATGAGGTCATGGTCTCTATAAATAGTTAAAAATAGGGTTTCAGGGGGTGCCGATTGACACATTGCATTCTCGTCGGCATACCCCTGCCTTGGTTGCTAAGAAAAGTACACCCTACCGATAGGGAGGGAGTTTGGGATGCCTGCATGTAGTCCATAATGGACTTTTTTGGGAAATGGGAATAAAATGCAAATCATAAGTCCAAATTGTGCATGGACGGGATTATTGATAAGGACATTCAGATCCCTACAAGAATCCATCGATTCACTTTCGAGTTCGAGAGTTGACCAAAGTCAAGCGAGACTTTGAAGCACCCGATTGCCTCTCGACGAGGGAGTTCTTAGAATAAAAGGCAAGTACGTGAACTGTGAGTCCGATTCATACACGATATTTATAGTTGGAAAGGGAATTTAGAACCTTGTGATGTTACAATGAGCTTCACTCGGTTTGGAGAATTGATCGAGGTTAAACGTAGCTCTAAAGTGTCCCCTGGCCTCTATATTAGGTTTCAAAGTAATAAGGTGAGTACGCGCGAACAGTGAGGCCGATTTGTGCAGGTACAAACTGTTGGAAAGGGGATTCGGAGACCTATAAAGTATTAATGATCTTCGCTCAGTTTGAAGAGTTGACCGAGATCAAATGGGGATCTAAATTTCCTGGTGGATTTTGGACCAGGGTTTGGATTAGGACCTAGGATCTTATGGTGGGGGAGAAGTGTTAGGGTCCTAAGGAGATATTTAGGGGGTACCAGGATGTGATGTTTACATATTTATCACATATGCTTTATTTTAACCTACATGCTTAAATATTATACTATTGATCTCATTTATTGGTTAAATACTCCATGTTTAGAATTATATGTATTAGAATTCCGTGGTAAATTAATCTTCATGTTTAGAGTACTTTGTAATCACATATTCACATTACACCGCATAATAACATAATGGTATTTGTTTCATACCTCTAATTGAAATTAATAGTTTTTTTGTGGACATTGGAATAATATATAATTTATTATTCTTAGTTTAGGATAAATTTCATCATGGTTGTAGTTTAAGAAGATAATCTATAATTCAAAATCCTTAGAAGAAGAAGTAGTCACGACTACAACTTGAGTATAATGGGATGTTACCTTTTAAAATTAAAAATAGTTCCCCATCTTTTTGTAAAGAGTGGTACTCCCAATTTCAAAAACTATATTCAAAAAATGATTTCTGTATGATTTTTATTTATCTACAATTGGGTAACACCAAATATACTATAATTTAAATATTTTGATTATAAATATCTTATTGAGGATGAAAAATTGGTAATTGGAATTAGGAAAAGAAATCTAACTTCATCTACGTCGCAGAAATCCAAAATTTTAGTATGTGTGATAAAGCATTAATCTTTAGCCTTGATCTAACTTGACAATGCGCATTTTAACCACTTTTATATCACTAGGCTTGTATTTTAATCACATTATTTTATATTGGCTTTAATTTGGACAATTGTGCCTTCAAATGCAAGATCGTTCTTTGTGTACAATATGTGTCATAACGATAAACTTCAAGTATATTATTTTGAAGAATAACTATCTTATCAATTTTTATTATTAAAAAGGATACGGTATACTTTATTTTACTAATAAAATTAACTTATAAACCTCCCCGTGTCCTTCCTCTTATACATTTTGGAGTCCCTTTCCCTATTCCCAACTTGCGACAGATGAATTTATTGTATCCACTCCCTCACGTTAATGAACTGGATGTGCTACAAACAATGATGTGGTGGATATGCACGCATTCTAGGATGTCCTATGAAAAACATGATAGAGTGGTCCTGTTATAAGTATAAATTGTAAGCTATGTCACACACATACAAAAGTAAAATTCTATTTAGTCCAAATTTTATCTTTATTAAATTAGGTGAACTTAAACATGTAAGTTGTATGGAACTAAATTGAAGCTAATAAACCACAATCATAAGATAGGAGACGAGGAAAAATTCATTTAGGGCCAAACCTATATTTCAGCCCTTTTAACAACTAGGTATTATAGAATGGCATCTACAGACTTCTAAAATATAGAGCTCCACTAAGTCAGGCAACAATGTCTTCCTTCCAAATTATTGATAGAAAATAATGTGGATTCAACAACGCTCCACATCAAACTCCATTTGCCTTAGTGTCCACCGATCAATCTCACAAAATCGTATTCCTGTTTTCAATAGTGAAGAATTAATTTCACATGGTTATGAATAAGAATTTTGTTCTTCATTATTTAATAAAGTGATCTCAAATCATCCAAGGATTTTGAATCAAAAAACAAAAGAGTTCGATGAAAAAAAGATGTCTAAAAGACTTTGTTTAAAATACAGGTCCACATCTCCAAATATAGGATGATAAATCTCCAAAATGTATCCATGAAAGATTGCATTTGAAATCAAATAAAGCATATTTTTTTGCGTACTCGTTCGAATGAAGGTACATCTCATTCGAATGAAGTACTCTTTCTTATTTGAACAGACATCAAATGACTAATCCAATGAGATTCCAGAACCTGCCAAAAGTCATGAAAAACAATCTCGATCAAATGAGGTTCAAAGTTGATGTCACGACGTTTAAGAAGTCATTTGAACAACATTCAATATCTCTCTAACGAATTTGTGAATTTTTTCAAAAACATTTAAAAAACAATTTGGGAACATATTTTAAGTTTTCAAACTCTTTTTAAAATACCCTTGAACAAAAAGATTACTGAAAGAAACCTTAAATACATTCTCTGATAAATGTAGTGACGAACGGTCTCGATTTTTGAGTTCGTTTACTAACTCATCTTCACTTCAAGTCTTGATGATGTACATGGTGGTGCAGTTGGGTGTAATGGGATAAGCAAAACCTAAAATCATAATGAGCATTATAGATCTTTCACTTACAATTCTCCCTTTTTGGCTATTCCGATACAAAAACAAACCGAAAACAAATAACCCATAAGACAAGTACAATTAATTTCCCTCCTAAATTCGAAAAGCAAAAGCCACTTGTGAAATTTTCATCAATTGAAAGTCATCATTATTCATTCCATAAAATCATTAAGGAATAAATGACCTACACATATGAAGAAAAAAAATATCATGATGCGTTTATTTTAAAATAAGCAAAAACTCCACCTCAATATGTTCCTCCACTTTTTGTCCATAATAAACATAGGGTTAGAAACTAATCATGTAATGTTAGTATCACGAGAATACAAATATGAAATGTTAGTAACAAAGAATAAACAATGAATCATGTGCGGTGAAACTTCAACGAAGCAACATACTATTTTTGAATTTTTTATAAAACTTTTTGAGTATATAAATATACATGTAAGTACAAATACAAACATTCACACCATGGAGTAGCACTAAAATATCCGAATCATGGAAATGGAATAAATTGTGTGAACTCAATGCATGGGGAAATCTACATAAGCATACGAAAAAAACGTGCACGGAGTCAAAAAAATACTCATAAATAAAGAACTCAATTCAAACTTTGGTGTAAAATTATTTAACGAAGTGAAATTGAATCGACTCATGCAAAATGTTATGAATTTCAATGCTTCTCAAATCAATAAAGCCAAACTATTTAATGTTTTTTAAGGAAGTTTATTGTGCAAACCCATTTATCTTCAATTCATAACACCCTCAAAATCTCATATTTTAAGCATAAGCTCTCAAAATTTTTGAAGGAGTCATATAGATTATGTGAATGAATCATCAATAAGTTATATGCTAAAATCATCTTTTAGGATCTTGCTAATGGTTACCTTTAATGCAAAGAAGATTGCTTTTTTCATAGACCATTTCCACTCATTAAATAGAAATCAATTTTTTTGGGGAAAATAAATTCGAGAAATTATTCTTATATGTATAATTAGTTCCTAGTACATTTGGTTTGTTATTAAGCACAATTGAGATCAGACCACTCTATTCGACTTATGATAAGCAAGTGCAAGATTCATAAGGTTCGTGTATGTGTGCAATAAATGAAATATAAAGAGTCTAGCATGAAGGAAGTAATCATCAAAGAACAATGCAATGATAAACATGCTTTTTTAATCATACACGAGAAATGAAGCCAAGTCTCATAACTCCATGACAAAGTCACATGAATGTATGGAATGTAATTGTGATTCGAACATCATAAATGCGCATCCATATATGGTGTAAAAATAAAATACAAAAATATTTTTGAAATTTTTTCAATCTTTTTCTAATAGAAAAGAAAATCGTTTCGTATTTTTCAAAATATAAACATAAGAGTATTATCTAGTAATAGGGAAAACAAATAGACATATGAAAAACACCCTATATTATAAACAAGTCTTAGCCTCAATCAGTAATCTGATAGTTTTTCTCAAAAGGAGTAGACATATTTTGAAATTTCTCCATTAAACATTAAGAAGTTTTGACTGAAAACTAAGCTTTCTCTTACATACTAGCAAAGCTCTATGGAGAAGTATGGGAGCATGTGTGTGAAAAAATCTTCCTAGCTTAAAATAAAAATCCATGTGGTGACCTTTTTGTTAGCAATGGGTACAAACATAGACTGGTGTGGGGTGACCTTGGATAAAATGCCTAGGACGAGTTCTCCTTGGTGGGTTTGGTCAAGACCCATAAGGATCCATCATAAACTTGAGAAACGGTTCTAGTGCATTATAAAAAGTGGATGCTTCATTATAACCTATCCCTTGACTCTCATTAAAACCTAATTTAGGACTAAGGAACATATAACCTTCTTAGAGTGTCCTCTATAGTGACCTTGACCTCCCAAGTAGGTTCGAGATCTTTCTCGAGTTAGGGAATATGGTCTTAAAGTTTCTCACGACTCTCCAATGATGTTTGAAGATCTCTCGTAATACTAGTCAATTTTTTTTTTGTCAAAACGATATTTTTCCTACCTACCACTATAAGTTTTTCGTACAAAGAAACTTTTAAGTTTTTGCATTGACTCACTAAGGACTCACACTCCCTATATACTTTTAACTCCTTCTGTAAAGATAACACCCTAAGAGCTTGATTTTTATTTTGCTTCTTAGTTTTTAAGGACTCGGTTTATATTTCGATGTAAGCTTGTGGGAGGCCACGTTCTCCCTAGCTTAAATTATCTTCATCACCCCCACTCTCTAGAATCATTCGACATATTGATGAGGCTATCACATTTAGAAATGTCCTCGATGGCATGGGACATAATAGATGTACTAACGTGATTGGCCATGAATGCGGTGAAGTTAGCTTGATGTGGATAAATTATCACCATAATCCCCCAATGTGACATCACTGTCGCTTAATGTGGCATTATATGGGACTTTGCCTTTGCCCAATCTCTTAAGCCTAGTGGGATACTCGTGGGATTTATGAACAAGAATTTTTCTCTTCATTATTTGATAAAGTGATGTCAAATCATCCAACGGTTTTGAATTGAAAAAACAAAATAGTTTAATCAAGAAAAGATGTCTAAAAGGCTTGGTCAAAAGTGAAGGTCCACGTCTCTATATATAAACAGATAAATCTCTACCAGATAGAAATGAATTATTTCATTTGAAATCAAATAAAAAATAATTTTTTTGTACTCGTTCGAATGAAGGTACATCTCATTCGAACGGAGTACTCTCTCTCATTTGAACACACACCAAATGACTAATCTAATGAGATTACAAAGCTTACAAAAGGTCATCAAAAATAATCTCGATTGAATGAGGTTGGAAGTTATTGTAATGAGGTTTAGGATCTCATTCGAATGGCATCGAATGTAGTTCTCATGACTTTGCAAAATTTTAAATAAACATTTTGGAAAAACATTTTAAGTTTTTGAAATCTTTTTAAAATATCCCTGAATAAAAATATTACATAAAAAACAATCTAACATACCCTCTATGATAAATGTAGTGAAAATATTTTCGATCACTAACCCTTCTTCACTTGAAGTCTTAAGAAAGTACATGATTATGAAATGGGGTGTAGCAGCATAAGCCAAACTTTAAAACATAATGAGCATTATAAATCTTTCTCTTACATCCTGAAATAAGGAAGTGGTAGATATGCACTCCTGGTTACTATTACTTTCATCCTCGAAGATACAAAAAAGGGACATAATGATCATCAACGGAGAGTGAATTATGTGAATTTTAGAAATCAGTCGCCATCATATATTTTATTAAAATTGGAAAAAATAAGACAATTATACTAAAACTTAGGCTACTTGGGTTAATGATCATTGCTAAACTAATAAGATATGATGATGGAGAGTAAGTTGTAAAGAGGTAGGGTGTTTGAAACCCACTATGCCTTTTTGGTGTTTAGTATTATATAATATGCTCTCCTTCTTTTGTATGTGTTGAAATGAATGAAAGTGTGTGCGATCCAGGTGATCGTATGTGTGAAGTGTATAATAATGGAATAAGTGTGAATGTCTGTATGAGTATAATGTAAGTATGTACTAAGTATGTTAGTGTACTTATGTCTGTATTGAGTGGAGTGAGCCTATAACCATGCAAAAGGTAAACATGAAGCATTCTATAAAGATAAATACAAGTCAAATTTCAATAATCGGAATCATACTATGGAAAAATGAGTCCGAATAGGTAAGTCACTAAAAATACAAATAAAAATCACATGGGAAAAATAAGTGTAAATACGTGAGAGGAATTACAAAGACCATAAACTCACTATGATGGTGTGAGTTCGAATGAATGGAATGCTAAAGATGAAAACAAATTTAAAATTAAAAAAAATAACTATGACTAAATACATTAAAACGGACTTGAATTCATTATGAATTCAAGAGGCCTACATATACTTAAGGCAATGAATCAATGTCCATGAAGTTCAAAAAACAAGTAGGGAGTTGAATTTATGTCATATTTCCAATTTATGCGTCTTTTATGTGTAAATGAGTGTAAAAGCCATTTTAGTGTGATAAAATACACCACCACTAAAATTGTAAATATGCAATAATTTTTTTTTTTGAGAGTTTATAAAAATAATTTGATAGGTATATGCTAAGATAAAATGGTAATCAATGTGAATTGAGATTAAGAACCACCAATATGAATACATAAAATATATAGGAAGAATGATTATGAAAATATAAA
Source organism: Sambucus nigra (assembly GCA_949130495.1). NCBI lineage: Eukaryota > Viridiplantae > Streptophyta > Magnoliopsida > Dipsacales > Adoxaceae > Sambucus > Sambucus nigra. The sequence goes on from OX422215.1 coordinate 621,113,705, forward strand.
ATGAGTAGGATTTAGGAATACTTTCTAACCTTCGAAGTGAAATGAGGATGCAAAATCAATGAAAAGTTTCTTTAAGTTGTTAAAATTATAAAGTGCAATGATGTGGGAATGAGGTGAGGCGAGGTAAGGGAATATTGGATGGTGATGTGTATAAATGTTAGCATATGATAGAGTGTATGGAATTTCTAAATGGCATAAGCTCCTATGAAAAATTTGAATCCCTTGATCATGACGTTATGTTCTCCTTATATAGAACCCTAAAAAGAGAAAAGGGTAATTTTAACCCCAAGGATATGTCAATCGAAAAGTTACCAACCTTACTAATAACCAGTTGGGTAAGTTTACTGTGCAAGTAAAGAGGGATATGTATATAGGCAAATGCGTTTTCCTGCATATAGGGAGATGTTTGAAAACTTTGGTCACTCTTTTCCCGTAACTTTTGATCCGTACATTTGATTTGTGCACGGTTAAGGTCATCGGAAAAAAGACTAAGAATTCGTTTATCCATTATGAATGGACTCCCAAGTATCATAGTTCACTAAAGTCACACTTGGCTTTGGGTTGGGTATTTCCTGAGACTATATTTGATTCAGTGAATGAATGATCAAGAGAGAGGAAGTGTCAATGGTATCTATATAGAGTGTAGAGTGTTAGAAAAAATTGTCTACATCCTTCAATGGCCAAGAAAAGGTTAAAGGGATAAAGGAGTCAAATATACCTATTGTCGATAAAATCAATTTATATAGTCAAATTGTAGGAAAATTTCTTATTTTTTATCACATGGTCAGTTCAATTTATAATGTCACTTATTGGTTGCATTTTCTTTTAAATAGAATAAATTGTGTCTATTAACGTCCTTCTTTGATTAATCGTCCCTACATGATTGAGACACAAGTGAGTAGTATAGACCAAAACTATGATACACCGTGTAATTAAACACTTAGGTTTATCAAGCATAAATATAAAATTATACGGAATATTTAAATCCATACAATATCATTCTCATCGTGGAGAAAACAAATGAAAGAATATGCAATAAATTTGGAAACGATATAAAAATCCTCAAATGTAAAACTCATATAAAATTCCATAAGTTAAATACAGAAATAACCCAACATAAGATGTCTCAATGCAGTCCTCTAAAAGTCACTAAATAATACTATCCAACATGTCTCAAATACCAAAAGGAGATGTAAAAGTTCAAATTAACTATGATAGAAAGATATAGACCCAGAGTGTCTCCAATTCTAAAATCGTCATTAGAGAAAGCAATGAAAATAGCTGACTCGAATGGGACGCTAGATAAGAGGTCTAGTCCTAGTACCTGAGATACACGTATAAGAAATCAATCAAAATTCTAGCAAGTAACTTAGTTATTCAACTCAAAGAAGTTATATAAATGGATGATTAAATCACAATTTATAATTCATTGAGCGACCCGACCCATAAACATAACCTCATAATGTATTAGAATTATCGCAATTCATTTAATAAATTACTTATTCTCATTACTTAAGAAACATGTATCAAACATGCGCCCCATCCTATTAGTCGTATCAAAAACATACGGTACGTCAAATTTAAGAATAAAAAACATTGGATGTCATTCGAACGTATACACGTATCTCATTAGAACAATTTTGAACGAACATCTAACAAGATAAATTTTGATAACTTTTAGCCCGCTTTAGAATCTCGTTGGATAAGTCATTCTAAGTGATTCGAATGAAAATAGCTACTTCGTTCGAACGAGATGTTCCTCTTTCGTAAGATATTTTTTTCTTCGTTCAAACGAGATGTGTAATACCCCCGGATTTTTTAACTATCAAAATCTTTGTTAAACTGTAAATTTCAAAAAAAATAATTTTTTGGAAGCTACTTAATTTTGATATGTAAAAAGTTTAGTATTATGCATTTTAAATCTTACCTATGCACTAATTGTCATGCTTAGAATAGAGATTGGGTTTCCGCTAGAATTTATGATGTTCACATGTAGGATAACTCGTCTGAATGTTATAAATTTAATCCAATGCATATAGTCATGTTATTTGACATGCAACTTGTAGAATAGGTATTTATTGTTGTGCGTTCCCCTTAATACATTTACGGGTGGAAATTATATAAAATGTTGAAGTAAGGATTGCTTAATAAACATTACAATTAAACGAACACAAATTGGATAAATGGAAAGCTTGTAATTAATTTAAATAAATGTTGCGATGAGTAAAAAAATATGCCTTGTGATCATTAATTGCATTACTAATTGACACCACAGGGATGACGGGGTTTGGGTTACTCTTTTATCTCACCTTATTTTTAGGATGCTTGCTAGATATGTGACTAGATAGCGCAGTTTTTTATAGATGGATGATTCTAGGGTGGGACTAATTCGTATGTCGTTTCCGTCGGATAGTGATCCTAGGTTCGAGGCTAAGTAGTAGCTAGTGGTAGGTATTCTTCCTAAATGTTAAGATATGATACACTTATGTTGTGGAGACCTCTAGGTATGGGACTAGGGTAGTTTGAGCAAATTATGCTCAGTGAAAGGGTGAGGCTAATAGAAAAATGAGAAATTGGGACTAGACTCCATTTCACATGGGTGTTATTTCTTTTTCTCCCCTCATTTTCTATATGTGTATATATGTCTCCACTTGTATGTTCTTCTTACTATCTTACTTACAAATTGTATATATGCCATGTTCATATAATAATGTTCATCCCTTTTATCTATACCATGATATTTTCTCGTCACATGTATATATCATTTTCTAATAAAGCGTTTCACCTTTTACTCACTTGTATATTTTTACCATGTTTCTCGCATTACTCACTTGTGTATATTTAAATTGTTTCACTCCACACACTCTCATTCGCACACGATTCACCCCACATGTAGATGTCCCTATTTGATTACACTAGCACACACTCTCACATTCTTCTCACTCGTATATAGTTTCACTCTTATTCACATATGTCACACACCGCTTGTAGATATTCATGTTTAGTCTCACTAGCACACACTTCCATTTTTTATCACTTGTATATATCCACATACTTTCTTCAATCATAGATATTCACTTGTCACCCTCTCACTTTGCACATATTTCTTACTCATTTGGGTATATTCACATGTCTCACATTTTTTACCTATTACCATGCTTTATATATTCTCCATGCTTCATTTACATACTTGTTAGTTTTACTTTCCATGTTTATCCCTTTATCATATGCTACTTGTATATTCTCCCTTTTACTGGTAGTATTTATCTCACTTAGTGTATATAAAACTCTCCATAAAATACTAATTAAGACTCATGCATTCTTGCGCACTACATCACTTGAGCATTGCACTATTAAGCAAAATTTTATCCTGTATTAGGGGGTCATTTCGTGATGGGTTCCTATCCTTCGGGGTTCTATAAACCTAAGTGATATGATTCCCACCTTCCATTGACCTAATACCTTTGACGTATATCGAACAATTCCCCCCGCATCATACCGCTTGATCAAACTCATGACAAGAGGTATATAACATGGAATTCATTCATGTACGTCGAGTGTATCGAATTTTCTCTCACATGTATCATATCCACGAGGTATATTGTGAGACGATTTACACACTCATGTATGTAAAATGGCTTCTCCACTTATACCGATGAATGATTGCCCTTGTAGATAAAAGGTATACCATGGAAGTCATGCCAAAGGGGGAAACATTTCCACTAACCCACCAAATGCATCCACCTCATATAGGCGTCTGCCCTAGGATACTCATATCTAGTTTGCTAGTTCTAACGCGAAACTCTTTCTAAATTTCGGGTTGCCTTACCACCCGAATTTTCTTACTATTTATCTTATTTTTAAAATAGGACCCTATTAGCGAATCGAAAAATAAATCCAACCATGTCTTTGTTCATCAATCATATTGTTTCCCCGGACTTGGGTCCACACCAACATTTTCTTGCATCCTAGGAGAAATATAATACAAGCAGTACCTAATAATAATGATCATGTTGAGGATTTTACTTTTTCCCATTTTTCAAAAAAATACCAAACATATGTTCTCCCTTCTAAAAAAATAAAAAAAAATAACAAAAATATTCCTCTTTCGCTCAAAATAAATTTAAAATCATTTTTCTCTAAAGTGTGAGCATGTACCCTAATTTTTGGCTTGGCTTCGGGTTTTTTTCAAACCACCCTGAAGCTCCACTTCTTCATTTGATATTTCTACCAAGTTTGATTTATACCAATGAAGCTAATTCATGGAAAATGACCAACGAGACTTGATGACCATCCTTGCTCAGCTTGGCACTATTATTGACAACTTCTAGGCAGAAGTCTAGGAAATGCAACAACATGTAGTTCAGACTAGTGAACATCCCAAACCCGAAATCCTATTTCCTCATGCCATGGATCCACCTGATCCTCAACCATTATGGGTACTAAAGGAGTATCAGCATGCTCCATGTGTCCCACCAACCAATGGGATGTCGCCAGCTCTGCTATCGATACCGAATCTGGCCTAGCCAGGGACTAATCTAGTAGTTCTAGTGGATCCCGAGAAATAACTAAATAAGGTTAAGGAGGGCATTATGTTTCTATATAAGAGATTTGACCATTTCAATATCTCAGGGAACTACATGGACTATATCACCATCTCTCCCTATCTTAAAGCTTGATTACCAGAGAAATTCAAAATGCCTAATATTAAAAAGTTCATAGGAATTGAACAACCATTTGTGAACCTAAGCAGTAATTATCATGCCATTACTCTATTTAGGGAATCAGAGGAGTTAATGGCCCAAATTTCCAAAAAACCCTCAAGGAAGGTCCCCTCCGGTGGTTCTTATCCCTCAAAGAGTCCGAAATTCGCAGTTGGGAAGACGTAGACAGAGAGTTCATGACATAGTATAAGTATAATAAAGACTTGGAATTCAACTATCGGGACTTTGAAATACTCAAATAGAATCCAAAGGAATCATTTAGTAGCTTTATCAGAAGGCGGGGAGAGAAATCAGCTACCATGACAAACCTACTGTTAGAGGAAGAACATATAAGCACAGTGAATAAGAACCTCTTGCTCCATATTTGAGCTTCAATGGAAGGTCAATACTACCCTCACTTCACGGTCTTCTAGGAGGCTGGGGTGGAAATTAAAGAAGGGGTCGCAAGTCATAAAGCAAAATCTGAACCGAAAGGGTTGACTGGGCAGTTTGTACCCCAAAAGTATGACAAATTGGCCAACACCTCAATCTCAACCATCAATAACATGTCCAAACCTGCCACTTCTTGGACACTCAAAAGTTATCCTAACCCTGCCAAAAAGGAGTATACTGAACTCCATGCTCCTTTATCTAAAGTATATCAAGATCTACTTACCCGGATCCTTATTAAACGTTTGGAAACTCTACAGTTTCTATATCCTCTTCCTATAAACTTCAAACACAATGCCCATTATGATTTCCACCAAATCGTTGAGCATACCACTGATTAATGCTTCCATCTCAAGAATGTTATTAAGAATTTCATAGACCGGGGTATCATTGCCCCACCAACCAATCTTAAGCCCAATACCATCCATTATCCCATTCCAGCACACAGAAGTGGGGTGAATGTCATCCTTTCAGAGGGAGATTTAGAATTTGACCCACCCTCAACCAGAATCAAGCCCATTGGAATAGCCAATCTATTTACCATAATACTAAAACTACTCAAAATTTGTCCTTACCTTCTCTTGCATCCTAAAATCCCTAATAATGAAGCTCTATCACTCCTTACCAAAGCCTGCATTACCATTCGAACCCGCTTAGAAGGGGGAGCATGGAAGTATCTGTGATCCGAGATAAGCTTCAGAATTTCGGGCTAAAATTGCCCTCGTAGATGATCATTGACTATGAAAATATCAGCGGCCTATTTATGCAACCCCAAAAGTGGGCCCGATACCATGATGAATGGGTTATACTCACAGGAGAGTTCAACCTAGATGACATTGTGCTGATAATATTAGATATGTTCCTCCAAATTCGAGAAATATGCACCGTCTCTAAGTTTCTCACGATTTTAAAACTCCAAGGGTGTCTGGTCCCTTCATTCCACCACTTCCCCACTGAATGGGAAGATCCGTATGATGAAGCCATAGAATATATTGAGATTATCAATTTTCCATTCAAAATATGGTATCATTTCAACCAGATAATGGATAATTTTGATAGTTCAAAGGATGAGTCAAACTGTAGGGAAGCCATCTTAGTCACTTCCTTATGTGGGATGATATCATTTTAAGAATTTCTAGGGAGTCAATAAGGTATCCATAGCACCCATAGTAGATGAAGATACATGGTTCTTATTCTTTCATGAAATCGTTAACCACATAGCTCTATCCGAGCAACTTTACAAATATTTGATTCCTCTTTCAATCGAAACATATAAGTAAAAAAGACTCAAGATAAAATCACCCTATAGGGCTCTTCATGTCCTCCCAGTTACAAAGGAATACCATAATAAATCTCCTCACAGGACCCACGATTCCTCCCATTACTACTCTTGAAGAAGTTATGCATATGGTGGGATCCCTGACGGCTACTATACTCATATCCTTCTCCGAAGCAAAAATTACAAAGATCGGTCTTGATCACAAGTACGCTCTCAACTTCTATATTGATGTCATGGAAAAGATAGTTCCATTTGCAATTGTAGATAACTAATCCTCCATCAATTTCTTCCCACTCATAACCCTTAAGTACCCTGGGATAAAAGTCAATTGTCTCACTCCTGCGTTTATCATCATGCATGCTTATGATAATACTCGCCGAGAAGTTTTGGGTTCCATAAATCTTACACTAGGGGTTGGCCTTGTTTGACCTCAGACATAATTTCAAGTCATTGACATACTCACTTGCTTCAAACTTCTCCTTAGTTTCCCATGGCTCTATAATATACGAGTATCTTCTTCTTTCCTCCAAAAATTAAAGTTCTTTACCAATGGTCAACTAATCACAATTCTCAGGGATGACGACAATTCATATGGTACCAGCACTAGAAATCTAATACCATTGATTAGGCATAGGGTCAATGGCATGCGTCTCTTCGATTTTAAGATCGACCCACTTCTTGTCCCAACTGTAGATAATTTTAAAGACCTAGTGTGTCTGGAGTACAACCCTCATGGGAATTTTAATGTAATTCAGATGTTCAAAAACATGATCTTCATTCTCGAAATGGGCTAGGCATACGCCAATAGGAAATTTTGGAGATAATATTCTTAAAGAAATCCTTTCCCCCAAGTGGCATGGACTACCAACCGTCACAACCTAAATTTAAGGCACTCCACTGACCATATCAGAAGAGAAACTTAGAAAATAATAAAATAATATAAGGAGACTCCCTTAATGGTAGGTTCGTCAACGAAGGTGAAGATCTATCCTTTTACAGAACCCTTGAACCATGGTATGATGCTGCCGAGAAAAAGATGAAATTGAGACAAGAGATCTTCTTTAAAGATAAAGTCTTTTAGGGTGAAGGGCAAAACATGAGGTAGAGCCACCAAAGGATTGAGCCATGGAAAACACTGAAAATGCAAGGGACAGTGATATTGATGAATCCTTTGACCTACAGACACTGGGGATGGTTCTCTACATTTTCCACCTGAAAGCCAAATTGCTTGACTTGTCCAAGAAGATCACCACTACTGATGTACCCTTCCCTAATTGGAATGTCATTCCTGTCCGGCCTGCATAAGTGCACCTAAACTTTATTGTTCATACTCTCCAAGAAATACCCGAGTGTACTACTTTTTCTCCTATTTATTATATAATTTTGAATGAGGCCTCATTTGATGAGGTCATCACCGTTATATTCCCTGGAAACATTTTCGATGAAATAAATGGTGATTTCGTGTATTTTGGTGTGCCTTACATTAATTATCTTAATTCTAGTCAAACTTTTGATGAAGATTATTTAATTAATGAACAATTCTTAAATAATCTGAATAAGGAAAAAAATAAGCAACATAACTACGTTCATACTAATGATGATGAGACTATTATTATTAATCATGGTTCTAGTAGCGATCTGTACGGAATTAGGATAGGGTCCACCCTCGACGATCATGAATGGTCATAATTTGAAGATCTTTCAAAAGAGTTCGTGGATGTCTTCACATGCTCCTACGACAACATTCCTAGAATTAACCTAAAAATAACACAACATGAGATCCGTACACTCCTAAAGAGCAAATTTGTCAAGATAAAATTGAGAAAACTCTGGATGGAGTGGTCCCTCAAAGTCAAAGATGAAGTAGTAAAATAGATAAATGTATGATTTATTCGCATGGTCGATCATCTAATATGGCTTGAAAACATCGTCCCCATGCCAAAATTGAGAAGAAATCTGCATGTGCGTTGACTATCGAGATTTGAACAATGCATCCTAAAAGGATGATTGTCCACTTCCCAACATTAACATGATCATAGATAACACTTCCAGTCATGCCCTTATGTCATTTTCGATGGATTGGTTGGGTATAACAAGATTAAGATACATCCTGACCATCACTCCACAGGGAAACATTTTCTATACAGTCATGTCATTCGGTATCAAAAATATCGGGTCTACCTACTAAAGGGCCTATATAACCATTATATATAATCTTATCCACAAAAATTCAAAGTTTATGTTGATGACATGATCACAAAGTCCAATACTCGAGAAGGTCACATTCATACCTTGAGGAAATTCTTCAAGCGACTATAACACTACCATAAGTGACTCAACTCACAAAAATGTGTCTTAAGTGTCACCATGGGAAAACACATCGGAGTCATGGTCAACAAAATAAAGATAGAGGTAGACCCCACCAAATTAAAATAAATATTCGAAATGCCACAACCCTAGAGAGAGAAAGTAGTGCACGAATTCCTGGGTAAGCTCCAATACATTAGTAGGTTTATTAGTGAGCTAACCTTTATCATTGAGCCCATCTTTAAGCTTCTCCTGAAGCATTCAACTAAAGCATGGAATGAAGTGTTCCAAGAAACCTTCGATTAGATCCAACGATACCTCACCCGACCTCTGGTGCTCATGCTTCTGCCGCAAGGTCTCCCCCTTCTCCTATACTTAACTATCATAGACATTGTAATATGGTCTATACTGGCCTAGTACATTGAGGAATATTATAAGTAGAGAGAAATATATTACTCTAGTCAAAATCTAGACGAGTATGAGGTAAACTACATCGCATTAGAAAAGGCGTGTGTCGACTTTGTCTAGGTCATGTAGAAGCTCTGGCGCTATATGCTCACATTTGTAATCAAACTGCTATCTCGAATCGATCCAATAAAATATGTGTTAGAGAAGCTGGCCTTATATAGCTACATGGACCACTAGATGATGTTTCTGACTAAATGTGATATCACTTATATCACAAATAAGACTATAAAAGGGAGATCCATCTCCGATTACCTTGTCGACAATCCTATGTAGGGAATCTACCTTTTAATATTCAAATTCTTGGACAAAGACATCCCCTGCACCTCTCACTAGGACCTCAGGTGGTAGATGATCTTTGACGGAGTTGTAAATAAGAAAGGGTATGGTATTGGGATACTCCTGATCACCCTTAATGATTAACACACTCCGATTACTATCAAATCGGATTTCCCACCAATAACATGAAATTGTATGAGGAATGCACCGTATGACTCAAGATCTCCCTTGAGAAAGGAATCTAATGCATGGATGTGTATAGATACTCAACCCTCATCATGGGGAGGATACTAAGGAAATAGAAAGTTAAATCACTATACCAAATCTTGTGAATGGTCACCCCTAGAGGGTCATGGCCCAAAGTCAAGACCAGCTGGTCATGGCCCAAAGTCATGACCACATAAAATTTGGTGTGACCATATCCATGATCTAGTATGGCCATGGATGCTCTTGGAAGTGGTTACGGACCAAATCCCTGATCAGTATGTTTCACAAACTTAGGCCGTGACTAGGTTGTAGCCGTCATGGCGCCAAATTTGCACAAAAGTTCCGTCCAAGCTTGTTCATGGTAGGGTCACGAGCAAGGGCCATGACCAAAGCCAAAATGTAAACCTATTGGGTCACGACTTTGGGCTGTGACCATATCAATTTTTTCACGCACGTCGGTCATGGGTGAGGGCTGTGACCACATAGTTGCCTATACGCTGATGTGGAAGAAAAATTAAGGGTCATGGTAATGGGACACGACTCTAGGCCGTGACTAGTGTCCTTATACCAAAAAAATTCTACCTCCACTTCATTTCTTCCCACGTCAATATCTCTCTCTCTCTCTCTCTCTCTCTCTCTCTCTCTCTCTCTTTCTGTCTCTCTCAATCTCAATCTCAAAGGTAAACCTTATTTTTAATATTTCTGATTTAAACCCTAATGTATATGTGTGTATATGTGTGTATATGTGTGTGTATTTATATGTATGTGTGTGAACATGTGTATCTATGTGTGTATGTGTGTGTGTGAATGTGTGTGTATTTCTATGTACGTGTGTACGTGTGTATAGGTGTGTGTATGTGTGTGTGTATATGTGTGTATATTTTTTTAAGAAAAGGGTTGTTTTATAATTTCATATTTTAATTGGGTATGTTATATTTAGGGATTGAATGGTTAACATTGATTGGGAATTGTTATTTAGAGTTTGAAATTAATTGCATTATTTAAGGATATCATCATTATTAATATTGACTGAATGTGGTTACTTCGGAATTAAAATAAATTTCCTAATTTAAGGGTATTGTCATTTAGGTCTTGAAATTTATTTAGAGTTTGAAATGAATTGAGTATTATTAGAATTGACTGAATGTGGTTACTTAGGATTGATCTAAATTTCATGAATTAAGGGTATTGTCCTTTAAGTCTAGGTATTTATTTAGAGATTGAAATTAATTGAGTATATTAGGTTTTGCACCCACTGACTCAAAATCCTTTCCATTCTCAAAACTTTAATCAAACAAATATATCATAATATACCCTTATACCTGAACCGTAGGACTCATATTCACGCCCTCGTATACTTTTCTCAAGAAAAATGAGGCACGAGAGGTTGCAATTGGACCGCATAAGTAACTCTTTTATTATTGAGCATCATATAGAGGGTACTCCTATTTATAGGTATGAAAATAAAAAGATCGAACACATTAACTACATTCTAAATTGTGGAGTTAATCTCTAGCAAGATTACCTATTCGATCATATTCTATTCTCCCTACCAGAAAATTGGGATGACGTTATACAAAAGATATTTCACACACATAATCCCGACATAGCCCTGACCTTAGTTACGTTGTTGGAGAAGGCGGAAAAAAAATCCACCCATTATAGGTACAACTGCGTACAGAGAGCAATTACATAGATTGTGATGTCTCGCACCATATGCACGTTAAATTGAATCTTGCCAACAAGTTGAAAATTAAAGGATTCCGAGTTCATGTAATGGATATCTACACATGAATCGTAGATACCATTCCTCCCAGTTAGCCACGTGCAAAAATTCATACGTTCTTAAAAACTAGTACCGGATGGATGGAGATCAGACTCATTGAACATATTCTAAAGTCTTACTTTGAAAATGTGTGTGTGTGTGTGTATATATATATATATATATATATATATAGTCATAAGGTTGATTAATCATATACAATTTGTTATTATAATATTTTAGTCACTTATGGTTTTTCATTTTTCTAGATAATGTCGAGAGGAAACAACCCAAGGGTACCAAGTGCCGAGGGGACACATCAATGAGGTTCACCATCTCGTTCACAACCTAAATTCTCAACACCAATTGATGAGCAATACATAAATCCACCAATGGTTCCCTCCTCACCAAGTCCATCTACAACTACTTTGGCTCCCTTATCTAGAACTCCCGTTACTTTATCGCCCCAATCTAACTCTATCGATGCCTCCCTTTCAATCCAAAATAATCCCATTGGGTTCTCCCTTCTCAGGAATAACCAGATGGGTGATAGGAATGACGTACTGAATATTAAAACCTGGTGTTTAGCATTAGGAAAAATAAACATGGGAGTTAGTTGACCAGACATCTGGAACCTGGTTGATCAAGCCATCAAAGATGACATATACGATCAGGTTTACAAGTATTTCCCATTTCCCGATCATTCCAAGAATAAGGTTCTATCTTGGGTTGCTGAATCATTGAGGACATATAGGAGAAACCTTCAAATGAAACATTTTTCGAAGGAGGCTACGAGATTTGATATTTTATCTTTGAAAGATAGAGTTCCTCCCAATGTTGAAATACTGGTGGAGCAATGGAATAAGTTTTTGGAGAATGAGGGGACAAAGAAAAAATTGGTCGAAAGGGAGCAAAAAAAATGGGCACAAAAAACTGATATCCATAGGATGGGATCCAATTCATATGAGGATTTGAGGAATGAATAGGCGAGTAGGGCAAAGGATGGTCCATATGTGGGTAAAAAATCAAATCAGTCAAACTTATTCGTTCATGCTCTACGGGATAAAAATAATAAATTCCTATCGTAATTGGTTAATATGCTAAAATCAATAGAAGCCATCAACAGTCAGTCAGGTTTGAACCTTAATAATGACTTTGACCTTGAAGATAATGCCCTGACTTGGACCTCTGGAAAGGTCAAAATGGGGAGGACAATAGGTGTTAGATCACATATGCCAAAAACAAAATTTCAACAGACTGCACCTCTAGTGGAGGAGTTTTCTTCGATCACGGATCATTTTTCTTCTAATGAGAAGCGACAATTCAATACCGATAGAGATGTCTAGGATATCAAAAATAATTTGGGAATGTTTACAAATCAAATTGGGCAACTTGTGTTCCTTTTCCAAAATTATGGGATCCCAATGTCGCCTCCCCAAGGTTACCCTTACCCTCGTCCTCAAGGTTTTCCCTATCGTCCCCCTTCAAGTTTCCCTTCCCAAATTGCGCCTCATCCAACATTCCCCTCCCAAATGCCTCCTTATACAACATTCGCCTCCCATATTTTGAATCCTTCAAAATTACCATTCCTCGTGCATCTGCATGTCACGGGGCTTATATCATCATCAAAAACTCACGATGACTATGGTGAAAAGTAGTAATGTGAAAGACCTGAGCAATAAGAGGGTTGTTGGGGGTGTGCACACACATCTCTAGGGTTACTAGAACAACTAACCTCTGGAGACAGGTGAGGCCCAAATACAGGTCGATGAAATATACAACGGCTATGGAGATGTACCTGTGCACGTTGACGGTGGGGAAGAGCTAAAATTGAGTAATTAGGAAGACTCTTTTATTACTTGACCAATTTATCTGTTGGAAAAGACCAAATAATATTTTCTTTTGTTTCAGTTGTAATGACATTTTTTGTTTTAGTTGTATGAATATTGGCTTTGCTTTAGTTTAAGAATATTGATTTTGTTTTAGTTTTAACAATATTTTTGTATTGCTTTAGTTGTAATAATATGTTTTTTGTTTCTGTTGTAATAATATTTTTTACCTATTACCACAGGACTGAAATTTGAAGATTATTACATAGATTTCCCACTATACAAAGAGTGGATGGGAGAAACCAACCGAATTTTAAATAATCATGTAAATGGCATTTAAGAATTTCTTAAATACACTTTTAAAAATCCTAAAAGTGACAAGATTCCATGTCTGTGCACCCGTTGTATGAACGAAAAATATAAGTGATTACAACTTTGTGTTGCATTTAATAAATTGGGTAATCTGTCAAGACTATACAATATGGACATAACATGGTAAAAAAAAATATACCTTATGTTTTGTAAGAATTGTCGGTACCCGATCGCGTAACAAATCCTTAACGAGTGGAAGTGGTACATGATTCACCAACACATCGTACATTGACTGACTTGTTTGATGATTATTAAGGAATCCACAACCATCAAAACCACCAATATATGGACACGGATAATGTGCATTATGGACAACTAAATGAAGAATTTGATGTTGAACTTCCCAGAGATTGGGAATACATACGGTTGAAAGCCGATGCGGCTAGACCGTTGTATAAATAAAGATAACTCAGTATTATATGTAATGACTGGTTTGCTTAATTCGAAGAGTCAATTTGGTTTGTCTGGGAATAGCGTAACCAGAATTCTTAAGTGGATTAAAGATATTCTCCCAAAAGAGAACACGTTACTAGAAAATTATCCTACCATGAAGAAGAGCTTTAAGGGTTTGGGTTTCAATAAAAATCTATTTATGCATGCAATTATGATTGCATTTTGTACCGCAATGATCACGAAGAGAAGGATGAATGTTCTATATGCAGCGAGCCTAGATATGTGTTTTGTGAGAATGGAAAGGACAAAGTTGCAAAAAATCGCAATTGCTCGCAAGTCCCACAAAAGTTTTGGAAGTATTTTCCACATGGGCCATAGTTAAAATGGTTTTTTACTTTACCATGGATAGAGGAGGCCATGACATGGCATGCTCGATGTGAGGTGGGTGGGAATCTGATGCATTATCTAATTGATTCACCCATCTGAAAAATTTCAAACGCACAACACCATGAATTTGCAAAGGAATCGCATAATGTTTGTTTTGCAATATCAATTGATGGGTTTAACCTTTTTAGTAATATAAGTACTTATCAGAGTTATTGGTCAGTTCTCTAAGTGACTTTAAGTCTCCCTCCGACACTATGCATGAGAAAAGAATTCACATTATTATCTTTGTCGATACTCAGGGCGGAAGGATCCCAGTGATGATATTGATATATTCTTAGCACCTTTAATCAAAGAACTTAAAGAGTTATGGGATAAAGGTTTGACGACGTTCGTCTCTCATAAGGGTGAAGAGTTCACACTTAAAGCAATGGTAATGTGGGTGATCCATGACCTTCCAGCTTATGCGACCATGTCCAGTTGTAATGTTCATGTTTATTATGGATGTCCCATATGTGGGGACAAAACTGAAGCTTGTTAGCTAAAAAATGGTAGTAAGATGAGTTACACGGGTCAACGAAGATTTTTGCCAACTAGTCACCCTTTTAGGAATGATAAATCTAACTTTTTTCTTGTCGATCATAAGCACAGAACGTCACCTGATCATCTTTCTGGTCAGCAGATCAAGGAGAAGGATACGACTTCAACTTCGGGGAATATGTACGTAGGAAAACACCCCTAGTTTGTAAACTTGAAGGGTAAAGTTAGGGGGGATCTGAACAACCCTAGTAAAGCAAAGCTGTGGCCCAAGCAATAAATATTTTTTTGATTTTCCATATTAGAAAGATCATCGTGTAAGGAATGTAGTTGATGTGATGCACACATAGAAGAATGTTACAAAACATCTAATAGGAACATGTCTGGGTGGATCTCATTCCAAAGATGGAGAGAGGGATCACCTAGATCTACAGAAGATGAAAATAAAGAAGAAAATATGGTTAAAAAAATGATTCTATGAAAGGAAGAATTTCTACCCGCAGGCTACTTTCACTTTGACTAGTAGTGAGAAGAAGATCCTCTTAGACACATTTTTCAACTTGAAGACTCCAACCAGTTATTCTTATAATTTACATAGGTTAGTAAGCTATCAGGAAAATGACTTGAAATAGTACAAGTCTCACGACTGGGCAATAATCATCCAATTAATCCCTCTGTTATTCCGGTATTGCTCTTCTGAACGCGAAGATATCTCTCAGGCAATTATGCAAATCAAATTTTATTTGAACCTACTTTGTGCAAAAGTGGTAAACATTAGGAACATTAAAGCTTCGAAATCAATTTTAGCAGCGACAGTTTGTGTATTAAAGAAATATTTTTCTCCCTCGTTCTTCGATATCAGCATCCACATGCTTGTGCATTTATGCTATGAAGATTTATTATGTGGTCCCATTAGGTATCGTTGGATGTATCCTTTTAAGCGCTTGATGAAAATCTTCAAAGATTATGAAAAGACTACACGGTATATTAAAGGGTCAATTGCTGAAGAATACGTAACGGTGGAATCATTTATATACGTCAGGAAACGTATGCCAAAACAAGAGGTAGGTGGTTCAATTCTTGTGGAGAATGAGTAATAGAGGAAACTGACAATTTTGATGAAGAATTGTCATTTGGGAACCCTAAATAGATGAAACTCATAAATTTATAATAGTAGCAAGTAACTAATTATGTCTTCGAATCGCAAGATTAAGTCAAAGACTGGAGAGAGTGAGTGACTACTGGATTCTTCTTTATATGTTTTTTATATTTTATGATCTAAACTCTACAATTTATCGGTAGGAAGTACGAGAACGAAATTGCCCAAAATCAAAGGAGAAATTGCACAACAATTGATTTAGTGCATGGTTATTAAAATAAGTAAATTTCACATCTTATGTGTGCGGTTATTTATTCATATGTGATAAAAACATGCCCTAATACAAATTCATTAATAAAAGAAACTTCTAAAAAGAGGTGGTGTCTCTTCCAGGATTACACGCCTAGCAAAAGGCCCAAGTCTTCATGCAAAAAAGTTTAAGAAATTCCGCACCAACAATTTTGATTTCATTTTATATCCATATGAGGAAAATCTTTTTATGACAAATGAATATCAATTTCTGCCTTGACCACCTGTATCGCTTGAAAAAGCGATAAAAATACAAAGAATACAGTGCTAACCTATCATGGGATAATCCAACAAATTCTAGAACTTGATTACATAAATTTCACATAAATCGTATTCTATTGTGATTGGGTAAAGGTGGAGGATACAACGAATGCTTACAAAGTTGATCCTAAGTCCAAACTTATTAATGTAGATTTATCAAAGCTAAAGAGTAAAGATCGCATAGTCGATGAGCCTTTTATTTGGGACTTTCAGAACGTAAAGAAAGTATTATACTCGAAGTGCATAAACGATGGCAATTGGTCTATTGTTGTGCATGCACCAAAGGGTATGATTATTAAAGTGGATACATTAAAGGCTCTTAAAGAGTTCAAGTCAGCTCTTGATGACAACCCTAATTTGAAGGATCTTTTAGTTGATTTAGAGGAAGATTGAGTATCAAAATATTATGTTATCCTTGTCAATCTTATTTGTGTCCTATTATTATATTGACATTGTGTTAGCGTTTTACTTTGATGTATGAATGTTCAGTTACTTTTATGAATGTAATTTCGGCCCAACTATCTCTCTCAATATCAAAGGTAAACCCTATTTTTTTGTATTTCTACTTTAAACCCTAATTTATATGCGTGTGTGTATATGTGTGTTAATGTGTGCGTACTTCTGTGTATATTTCTGTACATGTGTATGTGTGTGTGAATGTCTTTATAGTTTTAGTTATGTGTGTATATGTATGTGTTTGTGTGTGTACGTGTGTATATGTGTGTGTTTGTGTGTGTATATGTGTGTATGTGTGTGAATGTGTGTGTATTTTTGTGTACGTGGGTATATGAATGTTTAATATGATTTATGTAAGTTAACTTTCGATAATATGTTTTATTCAGTCGAATGTTTAGTTACTTTCACAAGATGCTCGGTTTGAGAATAAAGTCATTTTAGTTTTTGATTGGATCAAATTGATCCACCTCAATTTCCATGTGTTCCTGTATATATACATTTTGTGATTAGCTTCATTGATGCATTGTTCATAAAATGAAGTTAAATTATCTTGGTTTTATTGAGATTGAATTAAAGAAACTAATCACGAATGTACATGTAAAAGTGTACATTGGGTTCTCCCGAATCAATTATGTTTAATCACACATTCAGAAGACTCTATTTAATGAACTTCTTGAATCGTAGGAATCAGGTAATGATTATTTTAACTGAAGTAGTTATATAATTGATATGCATTTTCTTTTAAATCTTTTAGATGATAGAAGGAGTAAGGGATAATTATTGATTTTGTTTGGTTTGGAAATTGGATAATTCATGGTTGTTGGCTTATTATTGGATAGAATGTTATCAGGAGTACGGGATAATTATTATTTTTGTTTGGTTTGGCTGTTGGATAATTATTGGTTGTTGGATTGTTATTGGATAGTATGTTAGAAGGAGTACGGGATAATTATTGGTTTTGTTTGGTTTGGCTGATGGATAATTATTAGTTGTTGGCATGTTATTGGATAGTATGTTGGAAGGAGTACGGGATAATTATTGGTTGTTGGCTTGTTGTTAGTTTTTGGCTATTGGTGATGTGCGTGGTGTTCATTGTTTTGGTTTTTCTCCCTCGAACAACATGTTTTTAAATTATTGTCATATTCTGAAATTTGGGTCCCGCGACTACGTGGTCTATTCCTGTGAGTTACCTTGGTCTGTGCGAGGTGTTCGTATCTCTCACGAGGCCGTTTCGGGGTATTTTGTTTTTTCGCCCTCTAAAGTCATGTTTTAACCTTAAGTCTACATATTTTCAAATCATTGTCTTATTCTCAAATCGGGACTCCCGTTTTGTGGTTGTTTTACGTAAAGATTTATGAATGCAGTTGTGGAGTCACTTCGGGTTGAATACTCCTAAAATAGACCTCACTTTTTAGGCCTTATAGGGGTAGTAATATAACTTCACAACTACAATAGCTTGTAAATGAAGAAGAGAACGATACGACCCAAGTCACAAAAATGATTGTGACTTGACCATTGATTTCCTTCATTCAACAGTCAGTTTCTCGCTCATATTAAGTCTTCGCTTTGCAATGGAAATTACCACTAACAATATGGCATTTAAGAAGGAGAGTGTGGAATCAAACTACAGTTGAATAACAAGCCTTACTTCCCCTCACTCTCCTCAAAAAATCGAACTCCACCACCTAAAATAAGTAATGGGAACACTTGCTATAGTTGTAAAAAGCCAGGGCACTTGTTCAAAGACTTTCTAAATAAACTGCAAAGAAACCAGCGGTAACGCGGAGGAACCAACCACGTGGTCATGGGACCCTAGGTTCGAGAGCACGACCCAATTTTAAGAATATCTATAGTTAGGCTTGAAAACATGCCTTTAGAGGGAGAAACCTCGAAATACCCCCAAAATGGCCCCGTGAGCGGCGCCAACACCTCAACGAGGAGCAATGTAACTCATAGGAATGGATCGCATTGTCATGAGCCCCCCAGTCCTAGAGCACGACCCAATTTTTAGAATATCTACACTTAAGCTTGAAAATATGTCGTTAGAGGGAGAAACCCCGAAACACCCCTCGAAAGGTCCCATAAGCAGCACCAATACCTTACACACGACCAATGTAACTCGTAGGAATTGACTACGTGGTCATATAACCCTTGGTCCGAGACTAGTGCCTAAATTTTATAATAGCTACACTTAGGCTTCAAAACATATCGTTAGAGAGAAAAATCTCGAAACACCTGCCAAACGTACCCGTGAGCGGAGCTAACACCTCGCATGGGACCAATATAACTCGTAGGAACTGATCGCGTGATCACATGACCCTCGACTTGAGAGCATGAACCAATATGCAGAATACCTACATTTAGGCTAGAAAATAGTCGTTAGAGGACGAAACCCCAAAAAACCCACACAACATCCCCGTCAGAGGCATCAACATCTCCCATAGGACCAATGTAACTCGTAGGAATCTACCGCATGGTCACGGGACCCCTAGCATTAGAGCATGACCCAATTTTTAGAATATCTACACATATGCTTGAAAACATGCCATTAGAGGGAGAAATCCCGAAATACCCCTCAAACGACCCCATGAGGGACGCCAACACCACCTGTGGGACCAATATAACTTGTAGGAATCGACCGTATGGTTACGAGACCCCCGGTCCAGGAGCACGACCCAATTTTTAAAATATGTACACTTAGCCTTGAAAACATACCGTTAGAGGGCGAAACCCCAAAACACCCCCTAAATGGCACAGTGAGGGGCGCCAACACCTTGCACGGAACCAATATAACTCATAGGAATCGATCGCATGATCACACTATTCCCGATTCTAGAGCACAGCCTTTTTTTTAGAATATCTACACTTAGGCTTGAAAATATGTCGTTAGAGGGTGAAACCCCCTAAACACCACCCAAAAGGCCTCGTGAGAGGTGCCAACATCTCGCACAGGACCAAATTAACTCTAAGGAATCGATCGTGTGGTCATGGGACCCCCGGTCTGAGATTAAAACTCAATTTTTAGAATATCTATATTTAGGCTTGAAAACATGTCGTTAGAGGGAAGAACCCCAAAACACCCCCCAAACGGCCCCGTGAGAAGCGCCAACACCTCGCACGGGACTAATATAACTCGTAGAAACTAATCGCGTGGTCACGGGACCACCAGTCCAAGACCAGGGACCAATTTTTATAATATTTACACTTAAGCTTAAAAACACGCCGTTAGAGAGTGAAACTTCGAAACACCCCATAAACGGCTCTATGAGTAACGACACCTCGCACGGAACCAATGTAACTCGTAAGAATCGACCGCGTGGTCACGGGACCCCTAGTCCAATAGCACGACCTAATTTTTAGAATATCTACATTTAGGCTTAAAAAAATTGCCATTAGATGGTGAAACTCCGAAACACCCCCCAAACCGTTTGAGGGAGATACCCTGAAACACCGACCAAATGGCCCTGTGAGAGAAACAATCACCTCTCACAGGTCCATTGTAACTCATAGGAACTGACCGTGTGGTCATGGGACCCCCAGTTTGAGAGCAAAGTCCAATTTTTAGAATATCTACATTTAGGCTTGAAAACATGCCATTAGATTGAGAAATCCCAAAACACCCCCCAAACGATCCCGGAAGCTACGCCAACACCTCGTCGGGACCAATGAAACTTGTAGAAACCAACCACCAGGTCACAGGACCACAGGTCCAAGAGCACGACCCAATTTTTAAAATATCTACACTTAGGCTTCAAAACATGTCGTTAGGAGGAGAAACCACGAAACACCTCACAATCGGCCCTGTGAGTGGCACCAACACCTTACACAGGACCAATATAACTCGTAGGTACTGACCACGTGGTCAAGGGACCCTCGGTCCGAAAGCACATAACAAGTTTTAGAATATCTACACTTAGGCTTGAAAACATGTCGTTAGAGGGTTAAACCCCAAAACACCCCCCAAATGGCCCCTTGAGTGGCGCCAACACCTTGTACGGGACCAATGTAACTCATAGAAATCGATCGCGTGGTCACAGAACCCCCGATTGGCAGTCGATTCAAGGGTTGTAGTGCCAGTAAAGCCATTATTAGTGAAATTTCTCTGGCATACCGAGTTTAGTACAATAGGGAGGACAATATTACCTCTGTGCACCAATAATCAAACAACTGAGGGAGATATATCGAGAAACTCTGCGATACCTGAGGAGAACGGGAAAAATCCATCATAGGTGGTGCAACACTTGGTGTTGATACTAAAAATTATCCTATTACATGGACCAAACAAACATAAACTTGTGTTATTCGTCGTGGCATAAATCCTAGTCAACACGGCCTTTTATCATAATGAGTCCAAGAATGTCGACCAACAGTGTAGAATGTCGACGAGCATACAAAAGAAGCTCTACCAACACCAAGAAAACCGACCAATAGGGGGAAGAAAACTCCAATAGTTGTATACATTATGTACATTGTACATATATAGATCTCTATGATATAAAGTCAATCCATCCTTTAATATTTTGATTCTTGTACACCCTCAGGGGCTATAAATACGTTGTAAGGGGACACACAAAAGCAAGAGACAACTGAACAAACACAAGGCAATATACAAGGCAACTGATTTTAGTTCAGTTTGAATAGGAATAGTTCAATGAAATATTAATCGACAAACAATTTACAATCGAAATCATCTAGAAGGTTGCATTGCCCAACACAATATTGTCGAAGAAGCAATTGAATTTTGTACGAAATTGTTACAAGGGCTCGATGCCATTGGGGTTCCATTAGGTAGAAATACAACGGATGATGACAATGATATAATATGCGATGGAAAACCAATAGGGGGTGGTAAAATGATCGAGGTGGACGAATTGTCATGGGAGTAAGCAGATTGTTATGTGTTGCAAAACACAAATAATGTTCGACCATATATCGAGTAATTTGTCTTTTCGTTGCTTTTGACAAATCATGTTCTATATTTTATTTTATTTTAATGGTTAAAATATTTTTCTCTATTAACACCCTTATAGGGAGCATATAGAGAGGTTGAGGCAAAAGTATCCTCGAAAGTGCAAAGATGAAAAATGGTTACAAGATGAACATAACAAAACCATTATTGGTTGGCTTCGTGAAATGGTATGATTAATATCAATATGTGACGATTTAACATACTATTAAAATTGTAACTAAAATTTAAGAAAAATTAGGAATCTCAAGCTAAGGAGATCATCAAGAAGCAACGACACGTGGAGGAACTTGAAGAGAATGAAAGAGTTCCAGATGGAAATGTGAGCCACTATTATTTTTCTTCCTGTTATGACATTTCCTTAGGCCTGACTTCTTAATGCGGGTGCTATACAGTTCATATCTTTTCACTCGTTTTGTTTATCCGTCTATGTGTAAATATGCTTAGAATTACTTTGAAATTATAGCTACTTGGACTTTCACAAATAAGATATACTTTCACAAATGATAATAATGTACGAGCAGGAAGGATGAGGGATGTGAATCTTTTATAACTACTTCTGATATTACAATGGATGGACATGTACTCTAATAAATAATTTTATATCACATCAAAATTAATGATGTGAGTTACAAACATTAACCATACTAATATGATAGGGTACTTCAGCTAATTGATCCAATTTTGAAAATATCTTCTTCAACATATATGTGACTCAGTACATTACTACTGATCTATTGTGTGTTCAAGAAAATCCAACTGATATACCCATCGTGTTTTACATTCTTACTGTGTTTGGCAATGAACACACGACATTAGTTTCACCCAAAATACGTGACTTTAGTTGGTGAAACCATGTCAAGTGGAATCTTAGGTAGACCTAATTTATTATTTCTATGATTTTAATTATACATTGAAAAAGGTATATTCACCTTTAACTTTTCTTGCAAAATATTTAAAAATATTAAGATTCACCTTATTATTTGTCTCAGTCCTTTGATATTAGTATTCCATCATGGTTTATGTTTATGATTTTATGATATCTAAGTAGTTATCTTTCTAAGACCGAACGCAACAAGTGCAGAATATGTTAAACACAAAAGAGTTTGGAGATGTTGCATTTAGGGAGAAGGATTTCACGAATGCGGTTGATTATTATTCAAAGGTATGTGCTTCACAGATAAATTCATTCACTTACAATCTCGCTATTATTTTTGTTGAGATTTTTTTGAATATGTTGTTGTATGATTTGTTAAATGTCAAATAACAATTAAGTTATTCACCCATGATTTAGGGCTTACTGCATATCGACTTCTTTTTTGGGTTAATCCCACCTATTTTGGGGACTAATCCAGTTACGAATTAGATATACTTTTCCTTCGTATGTTATTTTGATGATTGATCATTATGGTTTGTAGGTTCAAATAATGGTATTTAAGATCATTTTGGGATCGATTTCATCAGATCTGGTTGTATTCAAAACCATAACAAATGACGGTTTGATGATGGGATCAATTATCATCTATGTGGATTGATTTCAGATCAAGTTTACTTCTTGATCTACGGGTAGATCAGATTGGATTTTCTAGAATCAGATCTATTATGAATGGATCACAATTATGATTTATTGTTGTAGGATAGTTCACACTTTGATACAAAACGTAGGATCACATGAGTGTTGATGGAATTTTAGGATCACATTTTTTACTATTGTGATTTGAACGATGGGAATTAATCTTCCATGGGTTTTTCTTTATGTTTTAGTTCCAATTATTCATCCAATGATATTTTTTAATAGAATTGGATGTGTTTCAGTTAACGCGGATCCTTATATCCAATAGCTTTACCATATATGATGGTTCAATTAGGCAAAAAAGCATTGACAGAAAATTAATGCTTAGAATTACAGAATTCTTGCCAAAGCTTCATAGTTTGGTTCTTACTAAAAACATACTCATTAATTTGGTTGAGATCGATCCACTCTCATCCCTAACAAAGTTGTAGTATTTAGATTGGTGGCGAGAAATAATGCAAAAACAAAGTTGCTAACATGGGCGTTAAAGCCTCCCAGAGCGTCTGCCATGGTTGAACAGGTTAGGTTCTTGAGCATGTGGAGATCCACTAAATAAGCGATGTTAGTCTTGAGGACCTTATTCCCCATATCCTCTTTGATGATAGCCTCGCAAACTACGGATTTTCCTCTTCCTTCAATCCAGTTCACTACAACTGGATTTTTTTCGGAACAGTAATTACTGGATAAGCCAATAACATCCATGTTAAGGACATCATTTTCAAGGAAGTCTAAAACATTCTGAACACCTTTGGACATCATGTTCATCCCCATGGCATCCCCCGTGCTACAGCAAAACCTTATGTAAAGATTCTTTCCAACAACTGCGCACTTAATGCCCTTCAATAACTTGCTCTTATAGATTACAACTTATGGTAAAATAGAGAGCAAGTTATGGTAAAATAGGGAGTCGGCCCAAACACGTATCTTAATAAATTTGTCTTTATATTAAAAGCACCAAACAACTTTGAAAAAACTAGTAGTATCTTAATAAACTCGTCTTATCCCACGTGTGAGCTCGTTTAGAATATGGCACGATAAATAATATCATGTGTCAGCCCAGACAAGAGCTCGCCCATATTAACGGCTGAGCTAGTGGTGGATGCGACTAGCTAAACCATCAAGTTGACCTCTTTGCGAATAGTGTCCCACGACTCTGCCCGCTTTTCACTAAATAGCTTCAATACACAAAACTTCCTCATCTGGCGCCAAAAAAGGCTATAGTGAGCAAAGTCCATATTAACTCGGTCATATGTTAAGTGGCTTATGGCTATAAATGTTAGCCGATTTGGGAAAATGTTATCTTGGACTTGAAGAACTTGACAAGCAATTTCTGGTGAAGAAACAACCACCATATAGAGAAACCCCATATGAAGGTGAAATATCCCACCATATTGTTTAGCTAGTTTTGCTAGTCCCTAGTGAGTTAACTGGTCCATCAAATCCATGTTTCCAATCACCGGACACCCTTTTGGTTCTGGTGGATACGGTAGTTTCCGGTGAAAACGTTGTAAAAGTTAAAGTTTTTAATTTTCTCAATTAAAACAAAACCAATTATAATTTCCTTTTATATAAAAACTAACAAACACGAGATGCGGAAGCGTAAGATGGTTCAATCTTTAAAACAACAAATTTTAATTTCTTTAAACAAATTAAACTTAAACCAAGTAAAATTAAATCCAAGTCCTAGAATTTGCCTAAGTCCTAATTATCAATTTTCCAAAGTTAGGCGAAACCAAATTTTAGCAAAAGACTTGAATTAAATAAACATTACCCAATATTTAATTTAGCGCCAAATTAAATGAGTGTGATAATTTAAACCAAATTTTATCTTGAATTATCCTAAGCATGCGTTCTAAATTATAATGCAAGATAAAATAAACCAATCACACTACGCCGCGATGTACGAGGAAAAACCCAAGACGGGAAACAACCTCGGACGGCCCTAGCCACAAATCCACTAGATACGGAATTATAAGTACAAGACAGATAGACTTACAATGATCGACTCAATCCCTCTCAAGCCTCGACGCTTCTTCTTGTAGACACCTCTTCCTAGCAGATAACCTTGGAACACCACCGCGGTCTCGGAATCCACCGATAGGGCTTTCTATGGTCACCGTCACCCGAGCAAGGAGCCTTTCTCCAAGTGGGTAGAATCGCAACAAAATGTCTTCTTCTTTGATGGATGTAGAAGCAAACCAAAACTTCTCTTTGAAATGGAAGAGATAAACCGGTGCCAAACTCTAAGAAATTGATATGTATATATCTGAACTTGGATAAACAATATGGGTGTAAAACTAGAGTGATAAAATATTTTCTCTTGAAAAATAGCACTCAAAACTTGATCTTTTTCCCTCTTTGAATTTTCTCTCAAAACACTCTCTAGGAGTTAGAAGGATGTGAAAAAGATTGATTAGAAAAATGGTTTCCCGCACATACATATTCAGCAAAAAGATAGTGGGGTAAACTAGTGGGAAAATGGGTAAAAACTGCCAAAAAACTGCCAAAAACTGTTCCCGCCTGGCATCTCGTTCGAACGACATTTCATTCGAACGAAATCTCGTTCGAACGAGACTTCTAACGATGCTCCAGTATGGACTCGTTAGAAGCTCGTTGGAAATCTCGTTAGAACGAACAATCTCGTTCGAACGACATTTCTAACGACGGACCAGTATACCTTAGTGGGAACTCGTTGGCAAAACTTGTTCGAACGACATCTCGTTAGAACGAAAAAACTCGTTCGAACGACATATCGAACGACTTCCAAAAATTTTATTTAATTCAATTTTGGCCCAGAAACTTTATATATTTTATTTTAAAGTTCTAATTAAAGTTTTTCTGAAAATATAATACAGTTTTTATTAAACCTAACACCCAATAAACTTGTTCCAAGCTCCTATATAAATATAATTTCATTCATACCTTGGGAGCATGGAACTATAGTTGATGACGTAGAAACGAGGCACGCAAATCGGCACATTTGATGAAGCTTTATACTCTTTGCCGCTACGTCTTCAACAAACACTTCATAGGCTTGAGAGTATTACAATTACATACTATCCTATGAATAAATGTTTTTGTCCGGAATTGAGCCAACACTATACATGGACTCAATTGGAAATTTGTGTCCTTACAAACGTGATAAGAGAAACAACAATAAGAGAGATACAATGAAGATAAGCGTTGCATGAGGATACGTTGTAAGCCTTGGAGAAGAGAATTGAAATCGATTTTTATCTCTTTTTAAAGTTTTGAATGGATATCCAATCCAAATATAAGTTGCTACGTTTTGCTAGATAGGATGGGGGATTTTATACAACTTTTTAAGTACGTGTTTAGAGGATTGAGCGTGGTTAATTATTATTTAATTATTTATCTAATGACGACTAGGCACACCGCACAAGCTCTCTTTGAAATAGAGTGAACTGTATAAAAAAAATTAATTAGAATTAGGGTCTCTTAAGTACATAAACAATAGAATGAATTGAAATTGAATAAAAGAAATTGAAAGTAAGAAACACTGAGAATTTAAAAAATATACTTTATAAAAATGGCTTTACGTGGCTCATAAGGATACGGAGTGATTGTGTTGTCTTTGTCACTTATATACAAAGATATTTTGCAGGACAAAGGTGTATGTATAGTAGTGTATAATTATTAACGAATATATATATATATATATATATTAAGTGTCATTTTTATAAGTAAGCCATGGTAAAATAGAGAGTAAGGTATTCAATTTGGACTGGTAAAATAGAGAGCAGGTTATGGTAAAATAGGATGTGGGGAGACACGAGTATATGCGAATAATTTGGACTGGTAGATGAGTTAGATCATGAGGTTCATATTGGGTTGAGAATTGGATGACAGGGACATGTCTAGATGTAATTTTTCAACAGTCATATGAGTAGCAATTATCGTTGTTTCTCTTTTATTTACTTCCAAAATGAATCTATCTCTTTCCTCAAATAAATTATCAACCTACCTCCTCAGATCGAGAATCTCTTATTCCATTGCTATGGAATCTTGTTTTTGATGATGAGCCTACACCACTAACTTTTGAAGTTGATACTGGTTTATCAAGTTAGCATAGTTAGTCATGTCTAATTTGACACCAAGTAAATATCGATTGACATCGTGTGTCATGCTTTCTACTGCAGCCAGTCGATTATTTATCGTACATATCTCTTTCTGCCAACTAACTGCCAATGCCTCTAGTTCTTCTATACGAAGCTTAGCTATTGAAAATTCCAGATCATTTTTCAGATTCTTCTGTTGAACCAAATTTGTGATGCATCTGAATGGCGACTTAGAACCCCTTGCTATCATTGAGTTTCTCTCTATTCTATCTAATGTCAGTGCTGCTAATGCCAAATTTTGTGGATTTGTTTTAACTTCATGAACCATTACCTCCGAGGTCTTGTACTTCTGTGGTATTGTGATGCATGTTCTTCAGTGTGCAATAGTAGTTCACATATATACTCCTGATATTGTTTTATCTCTTTTGCTTATTCTGTGTTTTCCACTTCAACAACTCTTATCTTCTTCTATGCCTCATAAAGCCCCAGGGATCTATCATCCAATATTCTTACAAGTTGATTCTTAGTTGAATGTTGGCCATTTGAGTATTCAGAGTCCCAATTCTCAATGAAGTTCTCAACTGTCAATAATCTATATCAAGGTTTGTAGTTCCAGTTCTAACGACTCTCTTACCATCCGATGTCTTTCTACTTCATCTTCCATTTCAAAAACATTTTACTCCAATATATTTATGGTACACTCAAGATCCTCAATAGAATGTTCCAACATCTTATTCTCTTCCTCCTTTTCATCAGCTAATGCATAGGCCATATCAAACCTATCTTCCAAAGAACCAATTTATTCATAGAGTTGGTCTCCCTCGTAAGTCACCCTCCTCAAATCATCCTCAATGCATTTAATCGAAGATATTAATTTTTTATTCGCTGAAGTTGTTGTACGAAGGATTTCTTTTTCTAAACTCTTGACAACCTCTATTTGTTCTTCCAATTGCTCTTCCGTTACTGATTTTTTGAGATAAAGATCCTCCAAAAGAACTCTCGGCTCATCAAGAGAAAAGTAAACCAAGAGAAAAGGTGAATTATGCTTATCTTCAAGTAGGTGAATTTTCTGATCAAATTTATCAAAAATAATTTAAAACAAATTTAATCGAGCACGTTATCAACCAAGATGATTTAAATCAAAATGAAAATATATTTGATTTATCATAGTTCTATAACTCAAAGATTATATCATTAGTACATTTTTAAAAAGGTATATCTATCATTTCGATGATGATGATACCGATTCAATTTTCGGTAATGATTCTAACCAATATTGGATATCCTCATTAAAGAGTGTGAAATTGAAGAAAATTCCAGTCATGAAGATGACCCTTCACCTAAAATTATCAAAGATAATCTTGAAGTTGATGAAACCACAAGAAGTCAAGATACAGATGACTATCTCATCAACGATAATCTTGAAGTTGCTAAGATCACAACAAATCAACATAAAACAGTTAACTTAATCTGTAATGATTTAATTATCAAATCAAATAATAAAGACATTGAAACCGTCAAAATTGTCAAAGAAATAGCATCTCAATACATTCAAACTTAATATTGAGGTATGAGCTCATGTGCTGTTAGCATTATCTTAATTTGTAAGGCCTGCTATACATGTAGACCTTATCCTGCTGCTAGAAAGCTAGGGCACTGATCTAAAATTGTTGAACCAGGTAAACCAGAAAGTGTTGGTTCAAGATTGATGGTATCACATATAGGGATGAGCTCAATTAGAATATCAATTGAGCAACTTCTAGATCATGAGAGTACTTCAACACGAGAAATCATACATTTTCAGCGTGAGAATGATCGTTTTGAATTTCGATTTGATACACATAGTGAATGGAAAGGACAAATTTGTTTATGTAAAATTAATTCTCTCATGGTCTTAAACCTTTAGTATTGAAATATTCAGAAGCTTCTTCCCATTTTTTGAATTGATGCTTATTTTGCAAGTGCAGAGTTAGAGAAACTTCGGCTACTGATGATTGTTTCTGGCTACTATGATTCTCAGAGAACTTCAAGGATAGGACACTATTATTCTTTCTTTTTCTTTTTATTTCAAATCTTTTTGTGTTGATTATTAGCGAATCATGTATCTTAATGTTACTCGTTGGTGGGGCATGTAGTGCTTTTCGCTTTTAGTATCAACAATCTGTCACTTGGAATGTATTTGAGTATTCAAATCATCTGTGGTCAAACCTACGGCTTCAGTTTGGTTTATTCCATATGGCCAAATTTAGCATCCCATCAACTAGTTAAAAGGATTTTGTTAGCTTCGTTTCTTAGTAAAAAGAATTGCTGAATGTTTGCCACAAATGTCAAGAATATCATGGCTAATATTCAACAACTAATTGACAATTCTCCATTAATAGTAAAAAATAATAATATTCCTATTAATAATATTTATAATTAATATATGTTGATATTTTATTTAAATTTTCTATATGGGCAATCAAAGTTTTCTAGTCATTATTTTCGAAGCATGGTTTTGCAAAATTCTTCACTTTTATGATGAATGTTTACATTTCTCACTACATCAATTTCTTCTATATTTTAGGGAGAAATTCTGGTATATGCTGAATTCATTGAGCTTATGATAAACCTTCTTCATTTCTTCGATCAAATGCATCCCAACCGCCACCTATAGTTTTGAATCAACTAGGTCAAATTACTATTTTATTTTTACATCCGGTGTAAACTTTGGTTGTCAATGAAGTTTTTTAACATTAGGGCATGCTCTTCCGATAAAATTGCCACAAATTTGATGATGCATCTAGCTTTAGGCTTGTGTACCATGTTTAGACAGAACAATCATCTTCTTTTCATTCATAAATTCAAAATACTACTTCTTAAAAATGATTAGAGACATTGTTGTATTTTGTGTGATTACCATGTCCTATTCAATTGATTGAAACCACCGATGAATCCCATTTTCTCGCACAGTGTTCAACCCATTCTCGAGTTTTGATTCAAAAATTTCCTTTATATATGTGTTGGGCATTTCAAAAGTGAATTGTTTATTAGATTATGCACTTTTAGGACTTAAAATATTATGGATTATGGATATAGGACAACAAACATTTCGTTTCCATTTTTAGTCCATATTTTCAAATTATCGACTGACATGGAATGCTGTGATTGGTTGACATTTTAAGGACATGGGTTCACGCCAGTGGATTTATTAAAAAATAGGGAGTAAAATTATAAATAAAATGTTTGTTGTCCTATTTCCAGAATACATATTACAATAGGTCCTAAATTTACGAGAACTAAATATTATTAAATTACGAAGTACAGAGAAATGCATATTCTGCTTAACTCGTAATTTTGAATGATTATGAGATAAATCAACAGGTCCAGTGACTCTTGCCATCTAACAATAGAGTGATGGAAGAAACAATGGAATGTCTTATTATGGTTGTCTAAAAGCAAGAATGGAAGCAATTATTTTCAGGGTTGAGCATCAATTACCTGAAGGTGAGGATAACCTTATTTGACTCTTTTTAATGTGAAACGCAATGAAAATATCAATGCGTCAATGGTTTATTTTTCCTATTAGTGAATGAAATAATATCTCAAGTTTCTTGATAAATTGGGTCTCTTTGAGTATTGTTTAAGTTTTTTTTTATTTCTTAAATAGGGCGGATAGTCCTACAAACAAAGGAAACTCTGCCCAAATTTTCAAAATTGTTTACAATTATTTGTGTTATATAAAAAATCTTTTTGACTTACATTATACACGACGTAATACTTTGAAAAAACTGGAATTCATATACTTTGTTTTACATTGGATTAGAGATTTATATATATAGTTTTGAACTCATGCAGGAACATTTAATTAGAGGCATGTGAAAGGCGTATCATTGCTAGATTAGAGGCATGTGGCTGAATTATTTTATTATTTGTAGCGTATACAACCATCATCAATTCATTGTGGGGATTTCGTGTTGTGTGCTTAATTTCTTATATTTTATTTTATGATTGGGACAAAAACGATACATGGGATGCATTTGATGAGGATGATAAGTCTTTGATGTGGATAACCACCCGACAATCGAGAAATAAAGAATATCAAGAAAATGTGACCAAGGAAGTTGGTGAAAAAATTGTGAGTTTCTTTCAAAAGTTAAGAAAACATATTTTTTTATATAATCTCTATAAATTTGGATATACTACATAAGAGGATTGAAAATAATATGATTTAACAACATTTTTGATAATTTTCTTTATTGTAGGACGCTTTGAAGAAGCAATTCCATGATAGGAGCTTATTCGGGATTATATTAGATGATTTGGAGTTTTTGAGGTGCCGACACAATTTTACAAAAGCCAAAGGAAGACTGATGCATTTATGCTTAATTTTTGGATGTAAATTTTTTTGGAGACATTTTCTTTAATGATGTATATAGTGGCTATATCTAGCTATGATACATGTTGTTGGGGATTATTTTTTTTGTAATTAATGTAGATGGTGGGTATATCTATTTGTGTCCCACTATTTTTTTTATATGGACAAATGACTTGATTTGGTGCATTTTAGATGTATATGACTTCGAATACAAAAAAAAATTCAAGGTTGTTTTTATATTATTATGAATTTTGATTTGTGTTTAGATTTATTTTTCAACTATGACATTAATATTGCTTATTTTTTTTATTATATGTTTAATTTTTAACGGTTTATATTAAACTCTCATGTGATGAAATATTTTATATGGCCTTTTTTAATATTTAAAAAATATTTATCATGACACATTTTAAATCAAATATGACATCCTATAGAGTATATTATGATCTTTTTTTTGTAGCAGATATCACACTTTTGAAAAAAAAAGCAATATATAATCGTTACCTAATATGATACTTTTATGGGTATCAATTATGACACACAAACTTATGACGTTTTTTATCAAAAAATAAAGCATCATAAAATGCATTTTATGACACTTAAAAAACGTCATAAAAAGACTTTTCTTGTAGTGACTACTCATCTGTCGAGCAGGAAGATCTAGAAGAAATAAAGAAGAAAACCACCATGTACCAAGTGGACACCTATGAACCTGATGACGAATCTGAGGTTGAAACCTTAATCCAAGGAAGGAAACATAATTAGTGAAGGGCTAGATAGTAGAGGCAACATACATCATTGTGTTGGACGATGACAGGCCAGAACACACCACTCAAATAGGAACAACAGTAGATCATGTTCTTAAATAGGAACTGGTAAATTTCCTTAGATAGAGAAAGCATGTTTTCGCATGGAGTCATGAAGATATGCTAGGGATTGATCCCAACATTCTTTTCCATGAGCTCAACGTCAATAAAGAAGTCAAGCCTGTAAAGTAGAGGTGAAGAGTGTTCATCCCCGATAAGAACCAAGCCATACAAGATGAAGTTGAAAAGCTTCAAAAGGCCACTTTCATTGATGAAGAAAATTACCCAGATTCATTAGCCAATGTCGTTATGGTCAATAAGAAGAAGAATAATTGGAGAATTTGTGTAAACTTCATGTATTTGAACAAAGCATGCCCAAAGAATCATTTTCCTTTTTCCCATAATTGATCAGCTTGTTGATGCGACTTCTGGACATGAATTGTTAAGCTTCATGGATGCTTATTCTGGTTATAATCATATCAAAATTAAGCCTGGAGATAGAGAGATCACTTTTTTCATTACTCCCCGAGGTACTTACTGTTATAATGTGATGCCATTTGGCTTAAAAAATGCAGGTGATACTTATTAGAGGTTGATGAACAAAATATATGAGGAGCAAATAGACAAAAATATGGAAGTATACAAAGATGATATGCTGACGAAGAGCAAGAAAGAGTTTGATCATATTATCGACCTCAGTCAGACTTTCGACCAATTGAAGAAACACCAGATGAGACTAAACCCGACCAAGTGTGTGTTTGGAGTGTAGGAGGGAATGTTCCTTAGGTATATAGTAAATCAAAAGGGAATTAAATTAAACCTAGATAAGATGAAGGCATTGATCGAGATACAGTTCCCTACTTGCAAGAAGGATGTACAAAGTCTAACTGGGGGATTAGAAGCTCTAAACAAATTTGTGGCTCGAGCTACAAATAGGTACTTACCATTCTTTAAAGGGCTTGGAAAGAGATTTGAATGAATAAAGAATGCCAAAAAGATTTTCTGGAGTTGAAAAAGTACTTGGAGTCACCTCCACTACTCTCCCAACCAATTCTGGGGGAAATATTGTACTTTTACATAGTTGTTTCTGAAGTAGCCATAAGTTCCGCTTTGATCAGAGAAGAGAATGGAGTTTAAAAACCTGTCTTCTACACCAGTAAAGCTTTCCGAGGAGCAGAAATCAGGTACCCTCACCTGGAGAAGTTGACACTAGCATTGACTGAGGCATCCAGACGAATGAAGCCTTATTGTCAAGCCCATACGATAGTAGTATAAACTAATATGACTCTAAGGAAGGATTTACACAAACCATAGATGTCTGAAAGATTAATGTACTGGGCAGTAGAAATGAGGGAGTATGATATTTTTTATGAACCAAGGTCTTCTCTAAAAGGCCAAGCAATAGTGGATTTTATAGCTAAATTCACTTACCCCGAGGTTCTCGAGAAACAAAATAAGCAAGCCGAATAAAAATCAATAGGAAATAGTTCGAAAGGAGCTGATGATGATCAAACTTCCAAGGAACTTTCAGTAGAGGAAAAATCAGAAGAAGCCGTTGTCGACCTACCAGATTCCTTTTCCCGAACATAGGAGATGTCCAAAAAGTACGAAGAAGAAAAGAGAAAAATATTCCATTATAGGAGTTTAATAGACCAAGTGTTTGACGGTAATCTCCCAATATGGAACATATATGTCGATGGGTTAACTTGCTCAATCGGTAGTGGAGCAAGTATAATACTTAACACTCCTGATGGGATATATATTGAATATGCTTTGCAATTCTAATTTCAGACCTCAAACAATAAAGTGGAGTACGAAGCTCTCATTGTGGGTTTAAGTTTATCCCAATTACTTAATGACGAGCAAGTTGTGGCACATAGTGACTCTCAATTGGTGGTAAATCAAATATTAAACTTGTATGGTTTTAAAGGATAATTAACGACTAGATACATGTCCAAAGCGTTGGAGTTAATAGAGAAATTTTTAGCTGTTCACATGAACATAATTCCAAGGGTGGAAAACGACCGAGGAGATGCACTTTCTTGGTTATCTTCATCAAAAAGAGTCGAGCTCCAATGAACTATTCTAATTGAGATTTTGTCCAATAGGAGTATAGATTAATATTTGGTGATCAATTTTATAACGGCAGACATCGGGCCATCTTGAATGGATCCCATCAAAGAATATATTAAAGAAGGAACTTTCCCAACAGATATGATTGAAGACAAAAATTGAAGTATAAAGCCACCAGACATGTGCTAGATAAAGGAGTCTTGTTCAGGAGAGGGTGGAAGTTAACCTGCAACGTTGCGTTCACTCATTATAGGTTTCAGACTTGATTCAGGAGGTACATGGAGGATTTTATGGATCCCAGATAGCAGTAAGAACACTATTATAGTGAATCAGTGCACAAGAATACTACTGGACTACAATTCGAGAAGATTGTGCAACCTTTACTAGAAAATGTGACGAGTGCCAAAGGTATTCCAGTATTCGCAAAACTCCACAGGCTGATCTAACCCCAATCACTTCACCTTGGTCATTTTCTATATGGGGTATAGACTTGGTCGGGCCATTACCGACCACCCGAGGAAGACTCAAGTACTTGGTTGTTACTGTGGACTACTTTACTAAGTGGGTTAAGGCATAACTATTAATAGACATGCCTTATGATAAGGTCTACCAATTCATTTGGAAGAATATCATTTGTAGATATGGGTTGCCCTATGCCTTTATCACCTACCATGGAACACAATTTGATAATGATGAATTTGCTGCCTACTATGCTCAGTTCAATATCCAAAAGCTACATTCTGCTCCAGATCATCCTCGGAGTAATGGGAAAATTTAAGTTACAAATAGAAATCTACTCAATGGGTTGAAAAAATGCTTAATGATGCCAAGGGAAATTGGATCAATGAGTTACATTATTTTATGTGGGCATATGAAAAAACCCCAAGGACTGTAATTGGAAAATCCCCATACATGCTGGCATTTGGGACTGAAGTCGTAATACCTGCTGAATTGGGCCTTCCATCCCATAGAGTTTTTAACTTTAACTCTCTTATATGTGATCTAATGCAAAGATTGGATTTGATATGTTGGCAGAAGTATATGAAGCTGCTTCTTTGAGATATGTTGCTTACCAGTAACGAACAACACGTTTCTACAACAAGCCAATGAAGCCAATCAACCTAAAGGAATGAGATCATGTGCTAAAGAAGGTTATCCGGAAGAAGAACAAACTTGAGGCCAATTGGTATGGGACATACCGTATTTTAGCAGTTATCCGACCTGGAACCAACAAAATTGAGAATTTGAAGGGAGAAGAATTCAAGAATCCATGGCAGGCTGAGCACCTTAGGAAATACTAACAATGATGTAACCAATTCTACTCAGTTCAATATCAATTTTCAGTATCAATAAAAAGATGATTCCTTCCATTTCTCTTTTTAATTTTTTTGGGAGTACTAGTGTTATGCACTACAATATAAAGTTGCCAGAAAACCTTAAAAAATTACACCACAGTGTTGGTCGACACCCAGAATAGGTCCTTCATAATAACCACATAGTTCATTACTCATATCAAATTTTAGATGGCACTAGAAAAAAGTTGCTTGACATAAACATAACTTGATCGAAAGTAGATATAAACCTAAGCACAGCAGGATATTAAGTCCTCAAGAAACTTTCTCAACATCCAAACTAAAGGGAGGATCTTCAAGGTCCAGTAACCCAATATCATACCATTTTTAGAAAGGATTGTTCTTCTCCACCTTCGAGTCCATCATGAAATTGGTTAATCCCCATTAATAACCTTCATTATGGGCTTGTTTAAAACGCTCATCAAAATACCTTAAAGCTTCATTGTACCCTTTCATCCAGATTACCCTAGGCTGCTTGTGGAATTGGAAGGTTAAACTATCAACTTGGTGTTGCAACTTCCTCAGCACCCCATCGTTGGCTTGTAATTCAGTAGAGTGAGTAAAAAGCTTCTTGAATTATGTTTGAAGCTTTTGGGACATTTTAGTAAGGGCTTGATTTTTGGCTGTCAATTGAGCAACTTGATTTGCAAGAGTCTACTGTGTCCTTGTCTCATCTGTAGTAGCTCATTCATGTTTAGTTCTTGCTCGAGAAGAGGAAGCAGACTTGGTCTTTTTCAGTGCCTCCACTTATTCCCTTAACTTAGCATTTTCAGCCTCCAAGAATGAAAACCCTTCATCAGTATTAGTAGCAGTAGAAGAGGAAATATTTAAGGCATTCAACTCATCCCTCAAATTGTTATTTTCCTACTCCAGTAACTTGGAAATAGCCCTAGCCTCTTTCACTTCACAATTGATAAAAAAAATCTTATCTTCTAAGATGGGAGGCATATTTCTCCAGTTTCTGATCAAAACCCCAGTCTTCGCTTAAAGCTTGGTATTTTTATTCGTAGTCAGTATGTAAAAGGGCCTTAACTTCCTTATGATCCTCTTGTAATTCCTCAATCATTTAACTATAAGCTATGTTGTTGCCAACTTCCCGATCAAGGAGACATTTTAGATAAATTTATGCTTCCTTAGCTTGATCTGAAACATCTTCCCTGAGAAACGTTGATATCTCTTCCTCTGTCAAAGATAGATGACTAGCCTTCAAGAGTTTATTGCATCTCTAAAGTAGCTCAGTGTCAGTTGTGGATAATTGGACCAGTTTATCCATGAACTATTAAGAGCAACAAAAGTTTCCAATCAATAATAGTTAATGAGAAGTAAAATTTCTTTTTATTGATAAATTATTGAGTACAAGTACATCAGCATAAAAGAAAAGAAAAATTACAACTATAGAAAAAAAATAAAACAAAAGCTTCTCAGGCAATCGGTCTACACATTCTTCATATCTGAAGTAGACCTAGTAGGATTGGAAGTAGGAGCAGGAAATGTAGGGTGATCACTAGATGGAGGAGTAGTGGAGTCAACTACAGCAGTTTGGTGTTAGTCAACAGATTCTAGCATCAAATTAGATTCACTTGATCCCTTAAAATCTTCAATCTCCTCATCAATGTTAGGAGGAAATCCTAGGTCATGTCTGATAAATAATTCAGATTCTTGGGGAATGCCAACCTCCACTAAGGCTGTCGACTAGCCATTTTTTCCTTGAAATTCAATTTTCGTAGAAGCAGCTCAAATGGACTTATCCCAGCCCTTTTTGAAGTCAAATTCCCTGGCATTGGATCTTTTAGCCTTCTTTGTAACAACCTTGACTTTTTCAGCAACTAAATTTTTTTATAGCTTAGCAACTTACCCCCGAGCTGCAGCAGAATCCTCTTCAATAGTGTTTATTTTGGACTCCCACTTCTTCTACTCATTATCCAATGCTTGTTGGGAGTCAAGCACTGACTTCTTGAACTAGTTAAAACCCTTTTAACCTCAGTTGAAGAAGAACTCAAAGCATCGTCCTTTTCTAACATATTGTTGGAGTCGACTAAGAACTGCAATAAGAAAATATAGCAAGTTAGTGTAAAGAGTAGGAAAGAAATGAGTAAAAAGAAGAAGAGATGATAGTATTTACCATAGCCAGGATATGAGTAGACCTTTTAAAAATTTTTAATCGGGGCATTATAGAAGCAGTACTCCTGTGGTCGGGCAATATACCAGGCTTTATTAGTTGTCTGGCTAAGCCAGGGCCAAGGACCATTAGTGAGACAGAAGAAGATAAATCAACCAACTCTTATTGGTCGGTGTTGA
This sequence comes from Sambucus nigra, assembly GCA_949130495.1. NCBI lineage: Eukaryota > Viridiplantae > Streptophyta > Magnoliopsida > Dipsacales > Adoxaceae > Sambucus > Sambucus nigra. Next base: position 621,152,301 of record OX422215.1, read on the forward strand.
CTGAAGACCCTTCTGCCAGCCTAAAATGGATCCTTATTTTCAGCTGCTTGAGATAGCATTCATCAACTTTCTTAGATAGGGACTTCTTCCCAGCATCCTTCTTATTAGCTGGGGGCTTCTTCCCGGCATTTTCTTTGTTTTTGGCCACATCAGCAGCCTTCTTGGAGGAACCAATGGCAGCAATATCGCTCAAAATGTTGGAAAACTTCCTTTTTCCCATGGCAGCAGCAAGAGGTAAATCTTAGTCTAGAGAGGAGGGGAAAGCAACAGAAATTTCACCACCGCCAGATACAATGGATGAGGAAGTGGAAATGGGATCTTGGTCAAGATCAATCAGGGGTGAAGGCACAGAAATAGTGGGGTGAGAAATGAAAGAAGAAATGGTATTCCGGCACTGCAACAGTTATGAGGATGATCTAGTATGCTCATCCCCAATTTTCTGGTGAATGAGCCAGATGAACATCAACTCTCTAAGGTTAATGTCACTCTCTTTGAGACACTTTCTTTTTCGATCAACTGCAATCAAAATTAACAAGGTAAACATCAGTATTAACATTTAGTAGAATATGCAAAGAAAAATAGATAAAAAAATGCAACCTATCCCATTGTCGTTTGGTGGGCTCTTAGGCCCCTAGTACTTAACATTTCCAGTCATGGGAGCATGTTGCCAATTTTTGACAATTGCTCCATGATTAAAGCAATCTCTATTGGAGTTATAAAGATTAACAACTTAAGTTTTGTTTGCATCCCTAGTTTTTAAATAGAATGTGGTGTCACTTGTGACCCATTTGTAACAAAACATAATTTTTGAGATCCCTATATGGGTCCTATGGAGTTGGTTTAACCTATAAACCCCATTAATCACTCTCTCAGTGTTGGGGATTATTTTAGCAGGAACAACATCAAAGTGGTGACAAAAGTTTTAACAAAATGGTTTTAGGGGAAAAGTAAACACACACTCAGTAATGAAAATGGAAGCTGACCAATGGCCCTCAGGCAAAGAAAAAAGATCAGTGGGAAGACTAGGAAGTTCCAAATCTACCCACGAAGGGATATACCATTCATTTATGAATTCTTATAAAGAGGTTACAGAATAAACTATATTCGAAGAAGAAGAAAAAGGGAAGAGAGAAGATTCTTACAAGAATTTAAGGATTTAGCAAGAACTGAAGAACAGGGGAAACGATTGCACAGAGAGCTCAAAGAGATAATAACAAAAAAACTCAAAAAATTTTGAGGTAAGAGATAATCGTGGCTTTTCCTGCCTTTTATAGGTTGCCTTAAAACTGGTGAAGATAATGATTAATTAAGCGTCGATTGAACTGTTGGCAATTAAAGTTAGAAATGACACATTTGCTCAAAAATGATTCGTTAAAACTATGGGTAATTACAAATATTCCATAAACATTATGAGTCGATAATCAAATCATTAACTTTACAAGTATGGGAAGTCGGTAACTGACCAAGACTCAAAATTATTGCTCAAGCAACTTTAAGAGCTAAATGTTCCATACTTTTATAAAAACCTCAAGTATAAAACTTTGGAGGCTTCTGTTCATACCAAAAATTATCCTATTACGTGGACCAATAAGAAATCGACATGTGTTATCCGTCGTGGCATTAGTCCTAGTCAGGAAGGCCTAACTATCAGAACAAGTCCAAGAATGCCGACCAATAGTGTAGAATACCGACAAGCACACAAAAGAAGCTCGACCAACACCAGGAAGACTGACCAATAGGGTGAATAAAATGTCAATAGTTGTATATAGTATGAACATTGTACAGATGTAGATGACTATGTTATAAAGGCATTCCATCCTTTAATATTCCGATTATTGTACGCCTTTAGGGGCTATAAATACATTATAATCCCTACATCTAGGGGGCACACAAAAGCAAGAGACAACTGAACAAACACAAGGAAATATACAACAGTGGACGTAGGCTTTTGCCTTTAGCCGAACCACTTTAAAAATCTTTTGTGTCTCTTATTTACTTATTTATCTATGATCAAATAATTAGATATAACCTAGTTTTTTTCATCAACACTTAGGTTGACACCCAACATAGTAGAAAATTCTTCATAAATGGGACACACTTTATCCAGGCTGAGTGGGAGGACATGTTCTTTAAAATACCAAAATTTCATCGCAATTTCCAGAAGATTCCAATCTATAGGGCGGTTACGCCATAAAGAGACATGTCATAGGCTAAAAGCTTCATAATTAACATTATATATGCATATGACCTCTAAGCCTTGAAGATAATGCAATAAAGATTCAAACATCAGAAGTGCCATTTTAGAAGAAGAATTACTATTACAAAAGAATGAAGTTTGAGTGTGGTGATGAAAGCAACCATCGAAGTCCTTTTTTATACCCACAAGCATAAAGCATTCAAGTTGCTGCCAGACCTTCTGACCCCAAGTACTCATAAATACATAGGAAGCAAAACAAAAACTAAGGAAGTGATTATAACTTGACCCTTATATTGATAGGCATGCCAAGGGGTATGTGGATTGGAAACCCTTACTTTTGAAAATTCTTTACTTTACTCTTTTGTATATATCAATTCCAAAATAAAGACTTTTATTCATAAAAAATATCAACTTGTTGGTAAAAAAGAACCCTCTTCGAGTATTTTTTTTTTTATATTTTATTCTATCATATCTTTGACATAAATGAAACCTCGGCTAGAAAATTAAAGTTCACGTAGATTAAGCCATTAAATAAAGATAATCCATCAAAAAGATGAATTTTATATATACTTGTACATTGTTTCTTCATGAACAGAAAAGCAAAAAAAGAAAAAAGAAAAGATAAATTGGTAAAAAACCCAAACTATAAAAAAAAACTCAGTAAAACCCCCACGTCAAGCACCCTGATAAACACGCTTCCCTCGATGATGTGTGGTAAATCCCTTACTCTCGAAACCGAAGATCTCCTCAGATGTAGTCGGTGGCACCGTCCAGGAACTGGCCCAAATCCTAACATAGTCAGGCATTGACGTCATCCAATCCCGAATGTCCCATAGCCAGGCTGTCGATACGTGAAAAATCTACAAAAGAACCAAACCACCCAAAGCTAGAAAATCAATAACGAGAAGAAGAATAGAGTTCATACATCTCTCAGGAGAGCCTCATCAAGAAGACCCGTGAAGTCGTCTATCTCCGCATGAAGGAGATGAGGCACCGAGACTAGCTCCCCACTGTGCACCTAAATATGATAAGAAGGGGTTAAAATATGGTGAAAGGAACCTCATCTGCTATTGCTGCCACACCTCCCCCATGCTATGGGCTGACAACGTTGGTACCCCTGCCAGATCCCTCTATATGTGGAGGCATATTCTCCACATCATGGATACACGACGATAACCAGTTAGTCATAAAGTTCAGGTAGCCGTAGCCTGCTATCATGTGAGTATAATGCGTATAAGGATCGCCCACCATCGCCATCGCCATCGCCATCGCCCTCTCCTCATCAAGAATCTCCTTTACCCGCGTCTTATACTCCTGGGGCCCCTACAATGAGAACTCAACCTCACCTTCCATAACCTACCTCATAACCCTCTCTCCCAGGTACCAGACATACCCTAACCCATGCGCCAACAGCCTTCTCATCTGGGCATGCGTGCCCATGATCCCCGCGGCCCTCGAAGATAAACGCCAAGGGTAGAAGGTGATTTGTTTCCCTAGAAAGAGTCACTAATCTACTAAAGTGAGTACTCATCAAGGATTTTAGCAACCACCGCACATCCTTCAAAGACAGGGACTGGTTCGATCGCCTGTTTGATTTCTTCCACCTATACATGCTAGAGAAGTTCCCAGGCTTGCTCGTGTTTAGGGTTATCACCCTAAGTTATGTATGATCACTTCATGAAAATGGAAAGATGACAAGAAAATAAGAGGAAATTAAATCTAAAGATTACCTCCAGAACATACATGGGCCACTTGAAAGTCTATCGACAACACCGTCTAAATGAATCCAAGGAAGCATAAAGAGAGGCCAACATAAAACTCCCCTAGTCATACCGGTGTATCTCCGAGATGATCCTCAGGGAAAAAATAAACCATAGGTAGATGACATTGCCCCTCATCCGCACCACAAACCCTCCCAATAGAAAAAAAAATAAGGGGGTTGCCTACCTCACTTGCCACCCCCTAGTCTTATCATTCCGCCTGGACAACGAGGTCTCCTTTAGCACCTATATGCGGATGGAATCTCTCGAATAAATTCTCGCTATATCACCCAAGGCAACCCGTACTACAACCTCAAAATTGCGCAGAGTGCAGTGCGCCACTATCTACTGGCCCTCGCACTTTATCCCTATCAGTTGATGCACATCTAGGGGAGTGACCGTTATCTCCCCAACTCCTAAATAGAATGTGTGGGTTATGATCTACCACCTTTTTCCACTACAAAAAGTAGCTTTTGAGATGGTGGCCTAACAGTTCCAAAATATTATTTATCTGTCTCAAATACTTTTTGGGAGGGCTAGTTTTTTTTCTAATAAGGGTTGTAAATATTTTTTTAACTCCATAGCCGTCTCAAAAGATTTTTTTGAGACTTTTCAGACAGACAAAGAGTTGTCCCAAAAGAGTTCTTTTGAGATGGAAATTAATCTGTCTAAAAATGGTTACTATCTGACAAGATCTTTTTGAGACGACAAGATTTCCTCCTTTAATATACTTTTTAGACAATTTTAACCCATCCCAAAAGAAGTGAAGGGATCTTAAATTTTTTCCGTAAATATACTAGGGAAAATAAAATCTATCAATAGATTTGAATTACATTTGAGATAATTTATTAAGGCATCATCGAATAATCAAAAAATATAATATATAAGATGATTTCTAATTAGCAGAATGAATTATTTTCATTACACAATAGTTAGAGGTCGTACAAGCATCTCTAAATATTCATCAAAACAAAAATTATAACACTAAGTTCAAATATTGGACTTGACAATAAAAATACATTAATTAATTATACTCCAAAATGCAAAATTCTATTATCAATATAATCCCGCAATCTTAATGTGTACGACCTCTAAAATCACTAATTAGCAGTGCATGTCTACAAAAATTGCCACCTGTAAAAAAAATAGTGTTAATTACGTCAAAGTTAATATCCTACTCATCAATAATACAATGTGCAATGAATCAATATAGTATATTCTCATCACATATAATACAAATATCTAAATACTATAATTTTTAAAAAAATTCGATAGAATGTCTTTTGTTTATTTATGAAAATCACAGGCCGCCAACTTGTTTTAAACATTAAAATTGATTCTGAGAATACTACACACCAATAAATAAAAAAGCCTCAGATTAAAGAAACTCGAAGAGAATATCTTCTCAAGGCTACAAAGTGTAAGGGCCATCCGACCCAAATAACCGCCTGAAAGTCACTAGTAATTAAAATTGAGAATATTTATATAAATTGATTTCGAAGGTCTGAAAGTGACATACAATTCACATCCTTTCAAATGTGAAAGGGTTTTCTTTGGGTTATTTAATAAATAGACAAGGTTTGAGTTAACAACCGTAACCCTATCATATAGTTAGGCTTATCAAAGTCCAATTTAATAGAGTAAACACCTCAATTTTAGACTCAAGAAGAATTAGAAATAAAATCTGGGGAAAACAAGAGGTTATATACACTTCAAACTCTTGTGGTCTGTAAAGAGTTTGAATAATTTTCCAAACAAACAATTTCATAACTCCTTCATTACAAACACTGCAGCAGCGAATTCAAGATCATGTATAGAATACCTCCTCCCATACATTTTCAATTAAAGAACCATAAAGTGTCACTGATCCACATAAAGGAGTCTACTTTAATAAGTATTGCTAGTCTAGAAGGAATGAAACCAGCCTCTACAACTAACTATCCAGAATTAAAGGAACGGAAAGCACCTTAAACATACAAAATGCGAATTCAAGAAGCAAATAAATTTACCATACTTTAGACATTGAAGTAACCCGGAAGAAAAACAAAAGCACATGTTGGAGCATCCTAAACAGGTCCACCCTAATGATTACACGACATTGTGCAAACATTTGTTTTGTGACCTTCTCGACCACAATTAAAACAACGAATAAGCCATCTACAGAGCATCTAACTGATGCATTAACGCTACCCCTGATTACCTAACGCTACCCCTGATTACGTACTTGACTAAAATGGCTCCGCTATTTCCGACCACTCGGATGGTGCTGACTGCCCTACCTCTTCTCCTATTTTGGACCACTAGCATATTATAATCCGAATAGAACCACCCGGATGGAGCTGACCACCTGGATGGCATCTCGTCCTCCTATTCAGTTCGATGACTCCTCCTCTCCATAACCATCAAGAAATCACAAGCGGGAACACATTAAAATCCGAATGTAAACGAGGAATAATTTCAAGAACACAAAATAATTATAAGAAAAAAGAAGACGAGCAAGACGAAAGCTTAAATTAAAATATGAAGAAATTTGAGCTTTAATGAACAAAACTTATAATTGTTATTGACAAAACTGAAACAAATAAGATTGAGGCACGCATAGTCTTTATTTGGAAAAACTTAATAATACTATGTTCTTTTGAGTCAAGAGGTTAACTCCCCTGTACTAATCTCAATCATTAATATTGCCAAAACATAAGACAACAGTGTTAGTTCAATATGACATCACAATCAACGACTCAAATGACCAAGCCAACCAAGTTAGATAAGGAGAATCCTTTTAGTATGCAATGAAAATTAGACCTGACAAAATGAGGCACGACACGATAACACGACACGAACCGACAAAAGTTATGAGTTAATGAGTGGACCCTTAATGGTTTCGGGTCATATCAGTGCCAACCCGATAAAATACAATTATTAATGGGTCGGGTTAGTGTTGGCCCCCTTTACCCGTTAATACCCGTTCCATTAATTTAAGTAAATAAAATATATTATTGGGACTTATAAAAAGTTTGTGAAGTTTAATGTTAATTTAATCATCACGAATATTACTAAATGAGAGAGTTAGTAACGGTAATGAATTAATGGGGGTAATTGTGTTTAAAAATGAGCTAATATGTCAATTCGTGTATGATTTAAAATAATTCATTATATTAATGAGTAATAACGGGTGAATATGACACGACACATTAAGATAACGGGTCGGGTTCGAATATGATTTTTTTTACGCGATAAAATAGTCACTCGTTTTGATACGAACCTGATAAAACTCGAACACGATAAAAATCGACACGACTCATTGACAGATCTAATAAAAATCCCAAAAGAGACAAGATAACTTTCACCCTAAATATTATCTCTTTTGACTATTTTAATTGAATTTGAACAGTTACATTACCTTATGAAGAGAAACATAACCCAAAGCTTCTTCAGTAACAAAATTTGTGTAGTTCGAAACCCCTCATACGTCGTGGGACCTCAAATCCTCTACTGCCCGGTGCACCCAACTCGGTGTCTATCGTAAGATTTTCTCGTAGGCATACTTCTCGGTATTTTAATTGAATTTGAACAGTTACATTGGTTCAGACATACTTCATCTCGTAGGCTACCATTCGCAAGAACAATCTTATCTACGTGATGGGTGGGGATGAAAATTTATTTTTTTGTCATAATTGAGTGCAAAAACGAAAAAAATTGTTTAAACAAAATTATCACTTATTTTAAGCATCTTTTTTTCAACAATCTACTAAATCAGATATGTTGCACGTTGAATAGTGGCAGTGTTCCAACAATTTTTTTCTTGCACAATAATCCGAAGTTCCTCCCTAAATATCATAATCATGTTGACTATTTTTAAATAATCAGCTCAAGCACCGCAAACTTTGATTCTCCAGTTGACGAGTCCTCCGGCTGGGCCAACTTTTTCCTAACAATTTAACTAGTGCCAAAAAAAGCTAGAACGGTACCCTTTCTTATCTTCACTTGATCCAATCCCAACTGGTCATCACCAGCTCTCTCATTGGCCCAATCTTCATCATTTGAAGAAATGCCACCAACCCTTCGGCAAAATAGAACCAATAACAAGAACTGCATCATTTTTACCACAACCAAAATCCCACCTTTCAGCAATTGTAAGCAGACTCTGAAATGGGTGCTCAATTTCATGAAAAGTTAATCAATTCACAATATATGTAGATACCCCTCTGTAGTGTAGCCTCAATTAAAAAGAATCTTGCATAAACCAATTTCTTCTTTTCATGTGAAGCCAAACCTTGGAAGGAAATGAAACCCACTTCGTAAAACCTGTTTTTTACAACAAGAAACAAAAAATAGGATTTAAATCAGCAGAACCAGATTTTCATTCATATTATTAATAGTTGTTTATGTTTGATGTACCAACCTATTTCTTTACTTGAAACTAAACATTGAAAAACAACACCTTAAATCTACTTGGAAAGAAAATACACTTGACTTGCTTAAAGGGGTCTAAACTATTCTCTGTGGTAGGCGTCACGGGCTTATGAAATCAACATCTCTATAATGTTTTAAAATATAATTAGATGCCTAAATAAAGTAACAGTTACTATTTTAAAGGATACAACAAATATGATAAATAAAGAACTCACCACGTTGTTTTCTTTTGTAATGCTAGGTTAATTGTTGTAGTGTTGTGATAGTTTCACACCGCAAATCATTATCCATTGTGATACATGATTGTACCTCGGTGAAAATACCAATATAGTCTACAATATTAATATTTCGGTAGTGGAGTTATAATTGAGCATGATCGCATCCTAAAACCTCGTTGTTGATTGTGAGTTGCCCTATGTGCCAATAAATGTGAGTTGCCCTATGTGCCAAGCCGTGTCTTTTCCATATCATGTCCTAATTGTTTTAGATTTATTGTGTCGGCGTGTCCGTGTTTATTTAGACATAACACCCTTATCCGCATTCGTATTTCAAAGGTGCTCATATGATAACACACTTATGTACCAAAAAGAATCCATAATCAAATGGCAAGACACCCTCATTAATTTATCTTCTTTATTCATCTAAGCACCTAGAAGTTCACATACGAACGATTGTTTGTTTGGCCTCATTGGCCTTTACTCACCAAACGACATTTTCTCTTTTAATAATTACCATTTTATGCACATTTCATAAGACCTGTAAAAGTTTTTATCAACTGGATAGGAGCATAAATGATCAATTGATGAGATCTGGCTTAAAATTTTTAGAATTTTGTATATTGGTGAAATCTTAATATTTCTCCAATAAATTGAAATAAATTCTAAACATCTTTATAAAATTGTAATCAAACACAATGGTTTGGTAGTTTCTTCATCGATAATGACAAAATTCCGATCTAATGTTATAGTCCTATGCCATAATATTGGTGAAGAAAAAATTATCCCCCTATTGACAAGTCCAATGAATTCTACACCGAATTATTTGATGAATTGAACGAAAAGAACTAAATTATAAAGATTTTTGGTACTCTCAAATTCAAACATATTGCAAATAATTATAAAAAAAATCATTTTATACGATAGATTAGTTATAAATTTGGCGAAGAAAATTTTTCGTCGCAAAAGGCCTTAATTCGTCGCAAAATCATTTCTGTGACGAAAATATTCCGTCGCCATTTTCATCGCACTAGAGCCCTCACTAACAGGTTTTCAGTGACGAATTTAAAGTTCTTCACGAAAACTATCTATTGCAAAAAAATCTTTCCTCAAAAAATCCTATTCAATTAGTCGCTAAAAATACAAAAAAAATGTTCTGAATGTCTTTTTGGGACAAATAAATTCGTCACAAAAGGTTGTAAAAAGTGTCCATAACAAATTAGTCGCAAAAGAAATGAATTTTGATAAATTATTTCATATGAATAATTTTGGTCGCATAAAAATCATCACAAATTTTATTTTAAATTTGAAACGTAATTATTGTAACAACTAAAACCCATTACACTCATGTCGTCCAATTAATTGGCAATAAATATAAAATGGTTTTTGCTACATGTCAGTGTTCCATAAACATAGAATAATATGAATGATAAATTCAAATTCAAATTGAAATAGACATAAAGATTGAAACAATAGACTTAATATTATAAAAGTTAACTTGAATAGTACTAGCTGTATTCAATTGAAATAAACAACGATTAAGACAACCATTATGTTTGTTACGATGACATAATAAATGAGACACCTAAAACTATGGTTTATAATAACACAATACATAAAAACACATCTAAATCATAGTTCAAAGTAACATGATAAACGAAAGACAACTAGATCATGGTTAGACTGAGGCCCCCTCGATTCGCCTAAAAGAGGCCTCCGTATATTGCATAAACCGCTCAAGCACCTCCTTCTGACTCGCAATAAGATCTTTTAACTGTGTGACCTCGCACTTCAATGCTTCATTCTCTGCCATAGTTTCCCTAGCGAAAACATATCTTGGTGTTTCTGGTCAGAGACCAAAACCTTTACCCTTCACGTAACCTGACCTTTTTCCAAGAACTCGTTCACATATCTGAGCTTCACTTAATTATAGATCTGTATTTTGCTTTAACTCATTCCTCTTATTCTGCAAAGTTAAAAGAGAACGGTTTTATTTTATATAGAAAATAATAACGTTGTTATGACTACACTGATAATTGATATACTCACATAGCATGACTCTGCCTCCGAATTACTCTACCCATTTTTGTTGAAATGGGTATCGTGGAAGAGCTGTATCGGTCCCTTTAGCCCTGAATCTGTTACTTTACCATTCTATTACCAAAAACATATCAATGCAAGTACACAAATATATATATATATATATATATATATATATATATATATATATATATATATATATATATAACATTAAACTAAAAATAATATAAATTACCTTCTCATATTTGTGTTCCACAAAAGACTTTGACCCGCCGCGATGATTAAAAGGAACACGCGGACGACTCTCGCTACATTTTGCCGACTCACTCTACAATACGAATTTAGCTTGTGTTAATTTCACAAATCTGTGACACCCCGACTAATTAAATACCGGGTAGCTACTCCTTTATTAAATTAATTCAAAATGCCAAGTTGGTCCAGTTAATAGCATCACTGTCGAAAACATTTTAAAGATTACTAACCACCTAGTATTTAAAAAGTAAGTGCCAAATTTTAATTTAAGTCTGATTAACATGCAACAAGAGTAATAAAGAATAATAACACCATTCACCATACTGAAGTAAAAAGAATAACAATCACATAAGGTAAATAAGGTCTGGAGGAAAAACTCCTCACTACAATCCCACAACTGAAATAAGTAAACCGAATACTAAAACAATACATGCCAAAGTCTGAAAACTGTAATGGAAAGATGTCTCTAATAGAAATGGGCAACATGCCCTACAACTGATAGATAATGACTCTGGAATCCAAATGATAGAAGCGTCTACAAGCAAATCCCTGTAGCTTCTACAAACAGCTACAGCTCGTCACCTGAATGAGTATCCTATGCATGGTGTCCTTGTGGCTGGGCACCTAAAATGGTTTTACACAAAAAAATAGATTTGAAAGCAAACGGGTCAGAGCCCGAATGTGGAGATATTTTAAAAACCTGCAAGTACTTTAAAAACATTTAAAACATTAAATGCAAAGTACATGTTAGGACGTGCACTCACATGATATTCTCACCTCTCGTCTAACTGTGCACTCCTAACGTAAGTACCCATCTAGAGTGATACAAACTACTAGCTAAGTGACAACATATCTAGCTAGACTATCATAGGTCCTACCATAACTACTCGGTTCTATTAACATGATAACGCTCGTAATTAAGTAGGGGTTTAACGTAAACTCATATGCTCAATATGCAATATATTTCACTATCAGCTAGCCCGTTATGTTTTTCTCGAAACAATACCGTAATTATATTCACAACATTAATCATGAGGATTCCCATTAACTAAGTGTATATTAATCACAACATAAATATACAATACAAGCACCCCGAGAACTAAGCTGTGGTGCACACATACTCTGCTATCCATCCCGGTACATCACGTACATAAGGATCACATATTCCGAATCTCTCAGGAATAGTTCACAGATAACAACATCACAAATAATGGAGGCGAACACAGTCACATCACATGGGTCACGCACATACCTACGCTCCCACGATCAGCGGACTTATTAATATCCCAATAAGTCTTTCTATGACCTATGTTCATCAAGGTAACCAGTCTAAATCCGGGCAACACAAGGATTAGAGGGCCCTAAGCGAACGTAAACCTCCCATGATAGCAAGTATGGTAGGTATGTCATACACACAAGTCATATACTAATACTAAGTAAACACACGTCTTAGTAATCCCGTAGTTTAATCGTAGCACTATTCTCATTCTAGTACCAATATATAATTTACACACTTGACACGATTCCGGTTTATAATCATACGCGCCCTAAATTTATTCTCACGTCGTAGTAGACACTCACGTCTCAGCCCAAACGGTTCATGGATTTAAATCACTCGTATATAATTTACTCCTCATAATAACCCAAAAGTCCCAAATCCATCAATACATCTTCAAAGGAATGTTAACTCTACCCTCGAACAAGTTTACGGGACTCCAAAAATCAAAACAGGCCAAAAAGTCCCAAACTGTCAACTCGTTAGAAGTCTCGTTCGAACGAGACTGTTCGAACGCGGTTCCACTGTCAGCTCGTTAGAAGTCTCGTTCGAACGAGACTGTTCGAACGAGATCCAGTTCGTTCGAACGAACTGTACCTTCTAACGATATCTCGTTCGAACGAGATATCGAACGAAGCTGCCCCTCGTTAGAAGCGACTGGTCATCTCGTTAGAAGCTCGTTCGAACGAGCTCGTTCGAACGACCTGGGAATGGTTTCTAACGAACGACCAGTTCGAGCCCAGATTTTCTTAGCTACGTTTTTCATCCATTTTTACTCCTCAAATCTCCTCTAAACTTCGTCCCAACAATGTTTTAAGGTCTCTAATCAATCCTAAACATATATAGTCACATCCTAACACATTTTAGAGGATTAATCCATCCTAACATCAACTAAATTTACAAATCTCTACACTTTTTCCCCAATTTTTCAAGAACATGAACCCTAACTTTTTGAATCATGAATTACCCAATTTAAATCCGTTTTAATTTCTTCCAATCACAAATATCATGAGAATAATCATCTACCTATCATTCTACATGAAATTCTCCTCAAGATTTTCAAGTTCTAAGTTCTAAACTACATGGGTTTTCATATTTCACCAAGAACAAACATAAATTTGAATTGTCTAACATGGAAAGAACATTCTCAGAAATTAAATGAAATTACGTCACTTGCCTCGAGTTTATCTTTGATTTTGATGATGATGATGATGAAGCTCTCTTCCTCTCTCTTTCTGCAGAATTTCCTTTCTATCTCTCTCTCCAAGCTTTGCTCTAATGGTGGCTAGGGTTTGCTTTGGGAAGATATTAGAAAACCTAATTCTAATAACCTACGTAGCCCTCTAGGTTAATATGGGTTGGTTAGTGGCTTAGTGGGTCAAATCCACATCAGATGTAATTAACCAATTTTCGTCACTTTTAATTTCCCAAAATACGAAATTACCAAAATACCCTTTTTGTTGCCGGTATGGCCTAAAAATACCCCGGGACCCAAACTAAACCCCCGGCTAGTGTTTTCTGACTATCTCGACCCTTCCAGACACGTTGGTGCACTCAAAACGATCATACGGTTTATAGATTTTAAGTTCACTTTTATAATCAAAATATTACGCCGTGACGCGGCGGTCTCACGCGTCTCAACAAAACTTCTAAAATGCCGTATATAAATCTCACGACAAACTTTCATAATTCAATATTCATATAAAAACATGTATGCACATAATCAAATACCAACTCGCATCTCGTTAGTATTTTTAACCCGGATTAATTTCCAATTAATACGCATTTAATTAATTAATCCCAAAAATAAATATAACCAAAAGTACGGGGTATTACATACTTCCCCCCTAATAACTGAATTTCGTCCCGAAATTCGAAACTAGAAAGTACCTGGTAAAAACAACTCTGGATAACGTTCGCGCATCTCATCCTCGCGCTCCCATGTGGACTCCTCGACATTGTGATGTCGCCACTGAACACGCACTAACGGAACTATCTTTGACCGCAGTTTCCTCTCGCCTCGGTCCAAAATAGCAATCGGCCCCTCCTCGTAGGAGCTATCCGGCTGGAGATCGATGTCCTCCACAGCAATGTGAGAATGAGCCAAATTATCTCTAAGGTATTTCCTCAGCGAGGAAATATGGAACACATCGTGAATCCGATGCAAATGCTCCTGTAACCCAAGTCTATACGCAACCGGTCCGATCCGCTCAATAATAGGGAACGGCCCCACATACCTTGGTGCCAATTTCCCCTTCTTCCCGAAACGTATAATCCCCTTCATAGGAGATACCCTGAGCAAAACCTGGTCCCCTACTTGGAACTCCCTGAAAAACCTCTTCGCATCAGCATAACTCTTCTGCCTGTCTTGAGCTACCCGAATGCGACTCCGAATCAACTCAATCCTTGCCGAAGTATCCTGAATCACTTCCGGTCCAAGTAGTTTGTTGTCCCCCACCTCTAACCAACATGCTGGGGAACGACAAGGCCTACCGTACAATGCCTCAAACGGAGCCATGCCAATAGTGAACTGATAGGAGTTATTATAAGCAAACTCCACCAGTGGAAGGTACTGCTCCCATCCACCCCCGAAGTCAATAATGCACATGCGTAGCATGTCCTCCAACATCTGATTTGTGCGCTCGGTCTGCCCATCGGTCTGCGGATGATAAGCCGTACTCAACCGCAATTCCGTGCCCATCGCCTCCTGGAAACTCTCCCAAAACCGCGAAACAAATATCTTGTCTCTGTCAGACACGATATTTAGGGGCACACCGTGAAGTCTCACAATCTCTGAAATGAAGAGCTGGGCATACTGTCCCGTAGTGTAGTCAGTCCTTACGGGTAAAAAGTGAGCGACCTTGGACAACCTGTCCACAATTACCCAAACGGAGTCGTGACCCCTCTGCGACGTAGGTAACCCCGTGATAAAGTCCATGGATATGCTCTCCCACATCCACACTGGGACCTCCAATGGCTGTAGCAACCCTGCTGGTCTCTGATGGTCCACTTTTACAAGTTGACAAGTGGCGCATTTCGAAACAAATTCAGCGATATCTCTCTTCATACCGCTCCACCAATACTGGCGTCTCATGTCTTGATACATTTTATCCCCTCCGGGATGTACCGCGAACCGTGAGCCGTGCGACTCTGCCATCACATCGTGTCGCAATGCCTCCCCTTCCGGAACTACCAATCTCCCATTGAAGCGTAATCCCCCGTCTGAGCTGACGGTATAGGACTCGGCTCCCTCTGCTAGTAATCGAACTATATTCTCCTGACAGAACGATTCATTAGCCTGTGCCCGTACTACCTTCGTGACAATCTGCGGTGTAACGGTCATCACAGACATGAAAGATCGGGCCACTGCATCCTGGTGTCCCAATTCCTTCCACTTAGCCTTCCACACCTCTGCCACCTCGTCTGCTGGCCTACGGCTCAACGCGTCTGCTACCACGTTAGCCTTACCCGGGTGGTACTGGATGTCGAATTGGTAGTCTTTCACAAATTCAAGCCACCTACCCTGTCGCATATTCAACTCTTTCTGCGTGAATAGGTACTGTAGAGACTTGTGGTCCGTGAACAGTTGGAACTTCTCCCCCAAAAGATAGTGTCTCCAAATCCGTAGGGCAAATACCACTGCCTCCAACTCCAAATCATGCGTGGGGTAATTCTTCTCATGAGGCTTAAGCTTACGGGAAGTATAAGCTATGGCTTGTCTCTCCTGCTGCAATACACCTCTAAGTCCTTGCAAAGACGCATCGGTGTAAACCAAATACTCAACTCCCGATCTCGGTAATGCTAACACAGGTGCTGAGGTCAATTTGTTCTTTAATTCATCGAATGCCAACTGACAGGCATCACTCCAGATGTAGGGCACTCCCTTACGAGTCAGATGTGTCAAAGGACCTGCTATCTCCGAGAAACCCCGAATAAACCTCCTGTAGTATCCTGCTAGACCCAAGAAACTACGAATCTCCGTCGGTGTTGTGGGCTTTCCCCACTCCCTCACTGCGGATACTTTCCCCGGATCAACAGATATTCCCCGGTCGGAAATGATATGTCCCAAAAACTGTACCTCCTTCAGCCAAAACCCGCACTTCTCATATTTTGCATACAACTCGTTCTGACGGAGTGTCTGCAAAACTTGACTCAAATGCTCGGCGTGCTCCTCCTCTGTCTGAGAGTAAACCAGAATGTCATCAATGAAGACAATGACAAACTGATCTAGGAAATCCCTGAACACTCTGTTCATCTAGTCCATAAACACTGCTGGAGCATTGGTCAAACCAAAAGGCATAACCCAAAACTTCTAAGAACCATATCTCGACAAGAACGCAGTCTTCGAGACATCCTCCTCCCTGATACGCAACTGATGGTATCCCGATCTCAAGTCAATCTTCGAGAAGAAAGAAGCTCCTCTCAACTGGTCGAATAAGTCATCGATTCGAGGCAACGGATACTTATTCCGTATCGTGACCTTATTCAACTCTCGGTAGTCCACTCACAATCTCAGTGAACCGTCCCTCTTCTTCACAAACAAAACTGGAGCGCCCCAAGGTAAGGTACTCCTGCAAATAAAGCCCTGACCTAACAGCTGCTCTATCTGATCCCGTAACTCCCTCATCTCAGCTGGAACCATACGGTACGGTGCGCGTGCTATAGGTCTCGTACCCAGTAGAAAATCTATAACAAAGTCTATCTCTCGACTGGGTGGTAAGCCTGGTATCTCCTGAAACACATCCGAATATTCCCTGACAACCGGGATCGAATCTAAAGGAATCACAACCTCCTTAGAGGTATCCTCCTCAATGTAATACAGATGAGCGATCGATCCTCCCTCTGGGCGAGGCATCGCCACTACGAACATCTCTTGCCCCGGAATGGCAAAAATAATGCTCCCGCTGAAGCAATCAATCATGGACCTATAAGCTACGAGCCAATCCATACCGATGATCACATCGTGAACATGCATATCTAATACCAACATGTCTGCAGGTAATACCAAACCACCAATCTATACCCCAACTCCCCGGCATATAAAGAAAATAAGTGACCCACTCCCCAATGGTGAGTCGACACACGTCACTGTGCTCTCTGCCGTAGCTAACAATCCTAAAGCTTTCACGAAGTGTGTAGCTATAAAACAATGTGTAGCACCCGTATCAAACAATACCCGACCCATAGTGGCATGGATAGGAAACGTACCCTCAATCGCGGGCGGTGCCTGTGGAACTGCAGCTTGGTGGACGTTGTAGACACGTCCATACTGTAGCTGCCCCTGTTGAGCTGGGACTGCTGAAATGGGTGGCAATGTTGCCATCTGTGGCGGTGCGGGGAGAGCGGCGGGAAACATAGGCCTCTGTGGCTCCTGGTGAGCACCCTGCTGCTGCTGCTGTGGGGCCCTGCCCCTATTAGGACAATCCTGTCATTTATGGCCAGTCTTGCCACAAACAAAACACTTCCCTGGGAAGTTCCCTCCTCTCTGCCCCTGCGGTCCCCGGCCCTGGTGGCCGTTACCGTTCCTCCCTTGGCCCTGCTGGCCCTGGTGAAACTGCTGCCTATTCTGCCCCTGTTGGCCCTGATGGCCATTTGGACCCTGATGGCCCTGACGGACACCTCCTTGTCCCTATCTGTAGTTCCCTGATCGGAACCTCTTCTGATCCCCCTGCTGCGAACCCTGCTCACCCTGTCTCTACCCCTGAACAGATTGTGCCCCACCGGCACCATGTCCTCCAGTCCTGCCCTGATGGCTAGACTCTCCCGACCTCTTGCCCTCAGCCATATGAAAGCGGTGGTCCTGGCAGTGTAACAAAGCAGTGTTAACCACATCAGAATACGTGGCCAACGAAAGGTTCCCTAACAGATGCTGACGGATCCTCCAAGTCAACCCGTCAGTGAAATTCTCAATCTTCTTCTTCTCTGTTGGTATCTCATCTGGAACGATATTCAACAGATTCGTGAACTCGGCCTCATACTTGGCCACAGTCTTACGCTCTTGCTTCAGACTCATCAATCTCCTCCTCATTTCCGTGTGGACAGCCGACGGAAAGTACTTGCGGTCAAACCGCACCCAGAAGTCCTGAATAGTGAGAGTATCCCTCTCCTCCATGGTGGTAATAGACTCCCACCACTGTAGCGCAGATCCAATTAGCTTGAAAGTAGCTAGCACCTGCTTCTGGACGTCCGTGCACTCATACATCCTTAAGTGCCTCTGCATATCCTTCCTCCACTGGCTCGAGACTACCACATCTGAGCTACCTGCAAACTCTGGTGGATGCGCTTTCTGAAAAGCATCATGTACACGCTCCCAAGAAGACGGGAATGCATTTGCCTGTGCTGGCGCGGCAACCGGTGCCTGAGGTGGTGCCTGCAGAACAACGGCAATTGCGGCATTTACCGCTTGGGCTACTATAGCTGCAACCTCAGCGGCGTTCATCATGCCCTGAACTGGAGCGGGCTGGGGTTCGGGCGTTGCATCCCTGGGAACTCGTTGTGCACGTCGTGGAGGCATCTGAAATAAGATCAAAGTTTATAAGTTCGCTGTTTATAAACTTAAGTTAGCTGAAGAACGAAGCATACACAAAAGAGTACAACAGTCCTAAAATATAGGGCTCTATATCAAAGAAAGCTTAGCGGAAACATAATAAGCCATCAGATCCTAAAGGACACTAGAACATGATGCTCTGATACCACCTGTGACACCCCGACTAATTAAATACCGGGTAGCTACACCTTTATTAAATTAATTCAAAATGCCAAGTTGGTCCAGTTAATAGCATCACTGTCGAAAATATTTTAAAGATTACTAACCACCTAGTATTTAAAAAGTAAGTGCCAAATTTTAATTTAAGTCTGATTAACATGCAACAAGAGTAATAAAGAATAATAACACCATTCACCATACTGAAGTAAAAAGAATAACAATCACATAAGGTAAATAAGGTCTGGAGGAAAAACTCCTCACTACAATCCCACAACTGAAATAAGTAAACCAAATACTAAAACAATACACGCCAAAGTCTGAAAACTGTAATGGAAAGATGTCTCTAATAGAAATGGGCAACATGCCCTACAACTGATAGATAATGACTCTGGAATCCAAATGATAGAAGCGTCTACAAGCAAATCCCTGTAGCTTCCACAAACAGCTACAGCTCGTCACCTGAATGAGTATCCTATGCATGGTGTCCTTGTGGCTGGGCACCTAAAATGGTTTTACAAAAAAAATAGATTTGAAAGCAAACGGGTCAGAGCCCGAATGTGGAGATATTTTAAAAGCCTGTAAGTGCTTTAAAAACATTTAAAACATTAAATGCAAAGTACATGTTAGGACGTGCACTCACATGATATTCTCACCTCTCGTCTAACTGTGCACTCCTAACGTAAGTACCCATCTAGAGTGATACAAACTACTAGATAAGTGACAACATATCTAGCTAGACTATCATAGGTCCTACCATAACTACTCGGTTCTATTAACATGAATACGCTCGTAATTAAGTAGGGGTTTAACATAAACTCATATGCTCAATATGAAATATATTTCACTATCAGCTAGCCCGTTATGTGTTTCTCGAAACAATACCGTAATTATATTCACAACATTAATCATGAGGATTCCCATTAACTAAGTGTATATTAATCACAACATAAATATACAATACAAGCACCCCGAGAACTAAGCTGTGGTGCACACATACTCTGCTATCCATCCCGGTACATCACGTACATAAGGATCACATATTCCGAATCTCTCAGGAATAGTTCACAGATAACAACATCACAAATAATGGAGGCGAACACAGTCACATCACATGGGTCACGCACATACCTACGCTCCCACGATCAGCGGACTTACTAATATCCCAATAAGTCTTTCTATGACCTATGTTCATCAAGGTAACCAGTCTAAATTCGGGCAACACAAGGATTAGAGGGCCCTAAGCGAACGTAAACCTCCCATGATAGCAAGTATGGTAGGTATGTCATACACACAAGTCATATACTAATACTAAGTAAACACACGTCTTAGTAATCCCGTAGTTTAATCGTAGCACTATTCTCATTCTAGTACCAATATATAATTTACACATTTTATACGATTCCGGTTTATAATCATACGCGCCCTAAATTTATTCTCACGTCGTAGTAGACACTCACGTCTCAACCTAAACGGTTCATGGATTTAAATCACTCGTATATAATTTACTCCTCATAATAACCCAAAAGTCCCAAATCCATCAATACATCTTCAAAGGAATGTTAACTCTACCCTCGAACAAGTTTACGGGACTCCAAAAATCAAAACAGGCCAAAAAGGCCCAAACTGTCAACTCGTTAGAAGTCTCGTTCGAACGAGACTGTTCGAACGAGATTCCACTGTCAGATCGTTAGAAGTCTCATTCGAACGAGACTGTTCGAACGAGATTCAGTTCGTTCGAACGAACTGTACCTTCTAACGATATCTCATTCGAACGAGATATCGAACGAAACTGCCCCTCGTTAGAAGCGACTGGTCATCTCGTTAGAAGCTCGTTCGAACGAGCTCGTTCGAACGACCTGGGAATGGTTTCTAACGAACGACCAGTTCGAGCCCAGATTTTCTTAGCTACGTTTTTCATCCATTTTTACTCCTCAAATCTCCTCTAAACTTCGTCCCAATAATGTTTTAAGGTCTCTAATCAATCCTAAACATATATAGTCACATCCTAACACGTTTTAAAGGATTAATCCATCCTAACATCAACCAAATTTACAAATCTCTACACTTTTTCCCCAATTTTTCAAGAACATGAACCCTAACTTTTTGAATCATGAATTACCCAATTTAAATCCGTTTTAATTTCTTCCAATCACAAATATCATGAGAATAATCATCTACCTATCATTCTACATGCAATTCTCCTCAAGATTTTCAAGTTCTATGTTCTAAACTACATGGGTTTTCATATTTCACCAAGAACAAACATAAATTTGAATTGGCTAACATGGAAAGAACATTCTCAGAAATTAAATGAAATTACGTCACTTGCCTCGAGTTTATCTTTGATTTTGATGATGATGATGAAGCTCTCTTCCTCTCTCTTTCTGCATAATTTCCTTTCTATCTCTCTCTCCAAGCTTTGCTCTAATGGTGGCTAGGGTTTGCTTTGGGAAGATATTAGAAAACCTAATTCTAATAACCTACGTAGCCCTCAAGGTTAATATGGGTTGGTTAGTGGCTTAGTGGGTCAAATCCACATTAGATGTAATTAACCAATTTTCGTCACTTTTAATTTCCCAAAATACGAAATTACCAAAATACCCTTTTTGTTGCCGGTATGGCCTAAAAATACCCCGGGACCCAAGCTAAACCCCCGGCTAGTGTTTTCTGACTATCTCGACCCTTCCGGACACGTTGGCGCACTCAAAACGACCATACGGTTTATAGATTTTAAATTCACTTTTATAATCAAAATATTACGCCGTGACGCGGCGGTCTCACGCGTCTCAACAAAATTTCTAAAATGCCGTATATAAATCTCACGACAAACTTTCATAATTCAATATTCATCTAAAAACATGTATGCACATAATCAAATACCAACTCGCATCTCGTTAGTATTTTTAACCCGGATTAATTTTCAATTAATACGCATTTAATTAATTAATCCCAAAAATAAATATAGCCAAAAGTACGGGGTATTACAAAATCTTTCATTATTTCGCAAAGTTTTTAATAGGTTTACTTTAAAAATTTAGTATATCATATATATGTTTACATATTATCAGCAACCCATATAATTTTTTTTAAAAAAAGAACATACCTGCCAGTCATTAGAGTGGAAAAGGTCACAACGGTAGTCCCAATCATTTTTAGAGGCAACCTTGAGATGTTTGTGTCGTTTAGCCTCTTCCAAAGTTGTGTAATTTAAAACATGCAACTTCAATTCATAGCGAAAGTTAGAATACCGAGATCCCATCGTCACATGCAAATATCTTAGAACATATGGGTTTGACATGTCAACGTCGAACTTCGTCTACACAAGTTAAAACATTTTCGATGTTGTAATTCATAAAAAAATAATTAAATAAGAATATAGTGGCCTAACGATTTATACTTACCAAGATTCTATCGATCAAAGTTTCCTTATCATCCATAGAGATAGCTGACCATTTTCGGACCTGAAGAGGCGCGTGGCGCCGAACAACAATTCCAATTTCAGCTGTGAAAGTATCATGATTAAGGCCTAATGGTCTTATATCTCCCGGTGAAAAGTGCACTGGTATTTTAGATCCTGTTTGTGAGTGCAAGGCGTCTGCTTTCAAATTTCGGGAATATCCACGCTTTTTCTTGGAAGTAGAAGGTGTTGAAAAAAACAAGTATAGATATATATTAAATTAAAGTACTGCAATAAGGGGGAAAATGGACACAACAACCCTCTTTCCTTCAAGTTTTGAAACTAAATTACAAGTAATGGTGATTTGAAAAAATTACATATTAAAACTAACTAAGAAAACATGATGTCAAAACATGTATAGAGTAATCAAAATGCCCACGTCAGTTAAGCAAGCATTAGCATTGTATTACACTTTGCATACACCAAAGAGCACTGCACTGGGCAGTGGTAGTTTGGGTGTTTGATCTCAACTGGATGAGAGCACTAGTTATATTGACTATGACGAGTTGGAGAAAAGTGTTGTACTCTTTAGGCCAAAATTAATTGTTGCTGGAGCTAGCTCTTATGCCCACGTATACTAACAACAATAACAACACTCCTAATCGAGTTTGGATTGTCTATGGTGATAAGGGATTTTCGCAGGAGGTGATAGTAGAGAACAAACTAAAGTATTGCAAGAATTGTCCAAAGATCTAGACATAAAACACACACCAAACATTCACTATTATTGGAGATTTATCAAACACCTCGAATAAAATAGAAAAGTGAACTCAAAAACTTATACCTGATTTCATTTATTATTCAAATCGAAGGGAAAACTTCTAAATTCCACGAAAAAGCACTCTGAAGGTGTGGAAAAGTATTTTTTTAGCTCAGACTCAAAAGTGGAGAAATAAGAAGAAAAATTTTAAATAGGAAGGAGGGGATACTATTCAGACACTGACACAGTAGACAACCCGAAAGAGTCAGTTTGGGAGGATCTTATTCTTTTCTCTGAGATGTTATCATATAATATTTCTTCCTACTACAAAGACAAAGAAGAAAAGAATAAGCAAAGTCCTGATAAGCCTATAAAGCATACAATTAAAGCAATAAATAAAATTCACCAGTCCTACAAAGGAGGTTTAATAGCCATAATAAGACTAACAATATTAGCTAGCAAAGGAATAAAGAAAGCTACAACTCCAATGTCCTAATGATCAAGGGCCTTGTTTACAATGCAAGAGGTATGGGGAACAAGATTTCAAAAAGAAGATTAAAAAAACTTTGTAAGTCTCATAATACTTCATTTTTGGCAATCCTCAAGCCTATAATAGATTGTTCTAATGTAAAAGATTTGAGGAGAGTACTAATCTTTCAAGGTTGTTTTTATAATAGAGTTAATAAAATTAGGTGTTTTTGGAGACATAGAATCTTAAGTGAGGTGATGGATGATGGAATCCAAAATTTGTAATTTAAAATAAACAATACCCAACTTTAAGTGGATATCGGAGTTAATTTATTCTATACTAAGGGTACTAGACTAGAAGGAAGGGATTTATGGGATGATTTAGCATAAAGTTCTTCTAGATTTCATAATAAACCATTGCTTGTTGTGGGAGATTTTAACATACTTGCCTCCAGTGATAAGAGAGTAGGAGGTAGAGACACAGATGTGGGAGGGGCTGCTAATTTAACGCCTACTTAATCAGTTTCTCACTGCAAGATATGGGATTTAGTTGATCTAAATTCACTTGGGCTAAGGATGTTAATGGTTCTATGTTTTTTGAAAGGTTAGAGGCATGATAAACTCAAATTGGATTCATTCCTTCCAAAATCCCTCTATTAATCACCTAAATAGGAATTTTTCAGATCATAATCCATTACTGATTTATATTCCTAACTCAAAGGAGGTAATGAATAAAATTTTTAAATTCCAAAATGTATGGGGCTAACGTTAAGGTTTCAAATAAGTGGTTAAGGAATCTTAGGAAGAGCCTGCTTCAGTAAGATATATAAAGGTGTTTGCTTTTAAACTGAAGAGATTAAAAAACAACCTGAATATCTAGAGTAAGGGGGAATTCAAAGATTTATTTGAAATGATTTTTTAAGTGGAAGATAAGATCATTTAAGAAGATCTAGCTTTGGAATTAGACTCTGGTGTATCTCAAAGGGACAATTGTTCTAAAGCAAGGGTTTATCTTAATTCAGCATTGGCCAAAAAGGAGATCTATTGGTTCCAAATAGCTAAAAGTGAGTGGTTAAAAGATGGGGATATGAATACCAAGTTTTATAATGCTCAAGTTCAAAAAAATAGAAGTCATTTTTGGATTCATAAAATCAATGAAGAATATGGGAGCATTCATGTATCTAATGAGGCCATTGCTAACCATTTATCTCTTATTTTACAAATTTATTTTCTACGTGTACTCAATAAGATAGAGATATGATAAAAATGATTATTAAAATTATCATTGAAGATATGAACATTAGCTTAGTTTGAATTCCAGAAGAAGAAGAGATCTTGAAGGATATAAAAGACCTCAACCAGAAATGTTTTGCAGGCTCAGATGGCTTCAATAGATTTTTCTAAGTGTCTTGTTGGGATATAATCAAATATAACCTTATTAAAGCAATATAAGATTTATTCTTAGGGGATGAATTACCTAAGTCTTAGAGTTCAACTCAAATCCTCCTTATTCCTAAAGTAACTAGACCTTCCTTTTGCAAGGATTTTAGACCTATACGTCTATGTAACTTTAGTTATAAAGTTATCCCTAAGATTTTAAACTCAAAACTTAGTCCAATCCTTATATAAGTTATTTCAAAGAATCAATCAGTCTTTGTTTAAGGGAGAAACATTCAGGAAAACATACTTTGGCCAAGACACCTAACCTAGATCAAAGTTTATCTCCACAAATAGGGTAGTGAGCAACTTGAACCTGCCGAGTGAGCAGTACTTACCTCGTTCACTTAGAGGGTAGTGAGCAACTTGAACCCCTCCTACTACTATAACTTATATCACATACTTAGTTTGCTTGGATATAGAATATCTAAGCGTCCCTTTTCATCTTAATATAACTTTCCCCTTATAAAGCATCAATTGTTGATCAAACTAATGAAAAAAATCTTCTCACCTCAAATATAAATAGTGATTATGACATCCCACAATGACAAATAAAGAAAATTTCACAGAAATAGAGTTAATAAATCATCATTTAGAGCATGACTTTATATCAGGTTTGATGCTTGAGGCTTAAAACCAGTCAGAGAGTAAATACTACATTTTAAGACTCCCCGCATCAGAGTATACATAAATACAAATACTTATGCAGAGGATACATAAATACACACAAACATATGTATACATATAGACAGTTGATTTTAGTTTAGTTGGAAAGCAAAGAGAAAGACAAAGAAAAAGAGAGAGTGTCTGCTGCAGAATTTAGTTTAGTTTCAGTTGTAATTTAAATACTGATGAAAGACACTGAATTAGTTGTAAAAACATAGGAATTAAGAAATGTTTCTAACATTAGGCATTTCTACTTTATCCAAATTCAGATGAACTTTATCCAACGTAGGAATATCCTTAAAAAAAAGATAAAAATTTAAAGTTTGAGATGAAATGGAAAAGTATACCATACTAACTGCTGCAGAATTTACCAAGGCAAATAGGTACAAAATTAGCATTATCTTCATTCACCTCATTTATAGCTTTCAAAATTTCATTTTCATTTTGGTATTCTCCCAACAAGTGATTATCATCCTCATTCAAACTCTTAGAAATTACATCCAATAAGAAGTCTTATGGTTACAAGAATCAGTACCAAGGTAATTCATGAAGTGGTTATTAAAGGCAACCTCTATATCATTAGGATCATCCACAATTTCTGCCTCCATATTAGTGATTTTATTGATAGTCATGTGTCTCCTTTTAGAGTTAACACGAGAGTGGAAATTTTAGTATTAACATTCCCTCCCTTGAGCCATTTAATACCTGATTTTTGCTTTGGCAGTCGCTCTGAAACAGGTCAAAGCACCAGAGTACAAGGCCTGCTATTTTCTTCACATAAAAACTACAAAAGAATGCATCAATTTAAAAAAAAACAGTAGTCAATCATACCATTACTACTGGGAACACCCACAGAAGTTGTCTCAGATGTGGGAAGAGATGGTGCACGCGCCATCCGAGGAGAATCCCTAGAAATGCCTCTAACAACCCCTCCTCTACATGCTCTGCCTCTAGGTGCCATACTAAAAAAACATAAAAATTCAACTAAAAGAAGTAAACATAATTGTGTCACAAGTTAGAATGTCATACAAACTCGCATACAAATCCAAAAGTGTGAAAAATTACAGTTAATTCCGGAAACATATAAATCCACAATAAAAATTTAATCCAATAATAATGTATAATGTCCAACACGAGAAATAAATAAATGCAAAGAGTCTTTCAATCAGTGTCGTCATCAGCATACTGCTTAATCACTATCGTCATTAGTGTAGTGCTCAATCGCTGTCATCATCACTGTATTGACTTTTTTCATCATCGTTGTAATATTCTTCCAACGTGTCATCTTCTTCTCCACTATCATCGTTATAGGGAATATGATCATTATCATCACCATTGGCATTGAAATTAGGTGAAGTAATTATCTCTTCAGGCAGATCATCATCGACTCTAACCAATGGTACTATGCCATCGTCCTCTTGAACCTCCAATTGAAGATTAGAAGGAAGTTCTTCTTGGTATGCCTAATTACCAGTGCCATCAGCAAGATCTCCCACATCATCTTTCTTCGATACATCCCAAATATGCATGTGTTGCACTTTTGCGCTATTTTCCAATCAGATCCCAACTTGTAATCATTCAAGTAAAACACTTGAGACGCTTGTGTTGCAAGAACAAAGGGATAATTTTCATACCATGTATTACGAACACTAATTGAGGTGAGATGAAAATCTTGTTGTATTCTTTTCTTTTTCGGATTAGTGTCGAACCACTCACACTTGAATAGAATAACATGGTACCCACCTATGTAATTTAATTTGATAACGTTACACAATCGTCCATAAAAATTAATTTCCTCACCATCATGCCCCCTCGTACAACTATGACACTGTTTTGAGTTATACGCCGACTGTCAAGGTCTTTGGTGTGGAATCGAACTCCATTAACAATACAACCAGTGTACTCATTTACAACAACATCGGGATCGCACGCTAATGAATATAGTTCATCAATGGCATCTAGAGACCCTTCACAATGCAGGAGCTTCATCTATAATATATAGAGGATTAGTGTTATTGTCAATAGTAAAATTCTTTCATAGTTAATTACCCAACTCAGATTTTAATCAACTTACACGCTTTTCAAACCACTTAGGAAATGTTTTTTCTTGCCTACGGTATAAGCTGTCGGGACATTCCATCTGCAATTCAGCCATATGTTCACTGCATATACAAACTAAATCTTTAAAAACAATCAATATCAGAATACTTATTCGAGGAGGTGGAAATTTGAAACTTACTCCAAATATGGTTGTATCTCACTACAATTATTCATGATGTACCAATGAATCTTATCAATCTCCCCTTTTGGTTAGCTTATGAGTTGTCTTCCACTAAAGGGGCGAACAACCTGCGAGAATACAGACAATCCTCCCTCATGTTGCTCTAGTCCTCCATCATCATTATGATCTTCTCGATTGAATCTAGTTTCAATTCCATGAAGGTACATTGAACAAAAGTTTAATGCTTCTCTAACAATGTACGCTTCTGCAATCGAACCTTCTGGCCGAGCTTTATTTGTGACAGTACCCTTTAACGTTCCTAGATTGCTATAGACATAAAATAAGATAATGTATAACCATTGAATTAAGAATGTACATTTAAAATATGTATGAAGTACCTCTCAAACGGTAACATCCATCTCAAGTTCACTGGTCCAGCTAGAATAGCCTCACGTGGTAAGTGCACAGCTAAATGGACCATAACATCAAAAAAAAGCTGGTGGAAAAATTCTTTCAAGCTTACATAGTATGAGGACAATCCCCTCCTCTAACTTCTCTAATTCTTTCACAGATAATGTTTTAGCACATAATGTTTGAAATAAGTTTGATAGCTCGGCCAATGTTGTATAAACATTTTTAGGCATATACGGACGTATTCCGGCACATAGAAGTCGTTGCATCATAACATGACAATCATGACTTTTTAATCCCGATATCTTAGCATCAGTGATGTTTACATTTCTCGATATTTTGTTGCATACCCATCAGGAAACTTTACGGACTTTAAAAATTTACAAAATTCTTTTCTCTCATTTCGTGTCAACGTATAAGATGCATGATGTTTCAACCATCGACCACCTTGCTCTTTCAAATGTAGATCCTTCCGTATGTTCATATCTACTAAATCCAATTGAGCCTTGTGTGTGTCCTTATTTTTTCCTTCGATACTCATCAATGTCCTAAGCACACTATCACATATATTTTTCTTGATATGCATAACATCAAGAATATGTCTAATTTTTAACTTTGACCAATACTCCAACTCAAAGAAAATACTTTTCTTTATCCAATTCAATTCCTCGGGGGTGCGCTTTCTCCTCCTATCTTTGTTGTTCGGATTTTTACCTGTCTTTAATTTTTTAACCCGTCCCAACTGGTGTAAAAGTCATCTTCGTAAAGCTTCCTTGGCACATCTCTTAGTTCATGCTTTCCATCGTGAATTTTACTCGTCCTCTAAGAATGATTTAAAGGCAAGAATTGAGGATGACCCATATAGCATA
The DNA here is from genome assembly GCA_949130495.1 of Sambucus nigra. Classification (NCBI taxonomy): domain Eukaryota; kingdom Viridiplantae; phylum Streptophyta; class Magnoliopsida; order Dipsacales; family Adoxaceae; genus Sambucus; species Sambucus nigra. Next base: position 621,181,389 of record OX422215.1, read on the forward strand.
TCTTATTTCGTAGTGGTTGTGATGTTGTATCTTCATTTCATACCAGATAGGCATTATAACGTTTTTTGCTCCATCCAGACAAATTCCCATGCGCCAAAATGTCATTGATAGTCCATAAAACAGATGCATGCAATTGAAAATATTCCTTACCATAAGAATCCCATGTTTGTACACCAATATTCCACAACTCTTTTAACTCATCTATAAGGGGGCATAAAAAGACATCCATGTCCTTTCCAGGTGCTTTGGGGCCAGGAATTAGCAACGCCATCATGAAAAATGTTCTTTCATACACTTCTAAAGTGCCATATTTTAAGGCACAAGTATAACAGGCCACATACTATATGAGTTACTCATGTTGCCAAATGGATTAAAACCATCTGACGCAAGACCCAGTCTGACGTTACGAGGATCCTGTGCAAACCAAGGGAATTGATTGTCAAAATCTTTCCATGCCAAAGAATGCCTCATTCCATCCTCAGTATCAACACGTTTCTCCTTATGCCACCGCATATCCGTAGCTGTATGTTTTGACATAAATAACCTCTGTAAATGAGGTTTAAGTGTAAAATAACACAACGCCTTATATGCTACATTCTTCCCCTTCTTGGCATCATACTTAAATCTGGGTTCATTGCATTCCGGACACTTATCTGCATTTTCATGCTCTTTCTAGAATAATGCACAATCATATTTATAAACATTAATTGATTCATAGCCCAATCACAAATCCCTTAACTTCTTCTTTGCATCATAATGTGACTTCAGTATGTTTAATCCTTCTGGAAAGGCGTCTTTTAAAAGTTGAAGCAACATATCAAATGATTTGTTGCTCCAACGATTAAGAACTTTCACATGCATTAGCTTCACAATAAATTGAAATGAAGTGAAATTCTTACAACCTGGATAGAGTTCTTGTTCAGTTTCACTAGATAGTCTGTCAAGTCTACCAGGACCCTTTTCTGAACTACATTGTCCACTTTCACTATGCTCGGGGAAACTATAAGAGTGAAATGCATCATTTAACATTCCTTTAATATCATCTTCTTCATCATCATTTTCAACATATTCAGAAGCTTGCGTATTTGAATTACTACGAACAGCATAACTGTAGGATACCCCCCGAAGGCACAAATGTTTTTCAACAATTGTTAGATCGTGAACATAAACTTCTTGACAATCACGACACGGGCATCTTATCTTGTTACTTTCATCCAATTTTTTTCTTTTATCCTCAATAAAAGATTTAACGTCGTCTTTATACTCTTTAGATAATTTATTTGGTTGGAACATCCAACTGTTATCCATATTCAGCCTGTTTACATTGAAAAATAACTTAATATATAAATATTTAATTAACTCCCCATGTGAGAGGTTTTTTATAAAAAAAATGTAATATTTTTAGGGGTTCTAAACATTTTAGGGTGCCCCTAAAAAAATTATCTCAAAATGATTTTGAACTATATTACTGGACAGTCCAAATCGCACATGAAAAATCACTGTTAACTTACTAAAATGTGACTGGAGTCACCGTAATTTCCAGAAACTAGATGTTTTTATAATCAGCCCTCAATATAAAAATATCATTTTGGGGCATTCAAAACATATTTACTGTGAAAAGCAATATATATATATATACACACACAAAAAAAACATATACATTGCACACACACACACACAGATATATATATATATATATATATATATATATATATATATATATATATATATATAATGTAAAAAGTTATATATATACACTATAAAATGTAAAAAGCTATATATATACATTGTATACACTGTATATATACACTGCAAAATGTAAAAAGCTATAAAGCTGTATATACACTGTATATGTACACTATAAAATATAAAAAGTTGTATATATACACTATAAAAAGCTATAAAAATATGTTTTGTGTATATATATATATATATATGTAAAAAGCTGTAAAAAGCAAGTGTATATGTTTTACATAGTGTATATGTTTTGTGTATGTGTATATATATACACACAAAACATAGACACTATGTAAAAAGCTGTAAATGTGTATATGTTTTGTGTGTATATATATACACATACACAAAACATATACACTATCTAAAAAGCTGTAAAGAGCAAGTGTATATGTTATATATCTTAGCATAACATATACACTATGTAAAAAGCTGTAAATGTGCATATGTTTTGTGTGTGTATATATACACATACACAAAACATATACACTATATAAAAAGATGTAAAAAGCAAGTGTATACGTTATATATATATATATATATATATATATATATATATATATATATATATATATATATATACACACACACATACATATGCCTAAAATTAAAGAATTGACAAAAATAGGGTAAAGTAATTGACATACTTGAAATGGTTCTGTCTCCAATTAACGCTTCTAAGGGACAAAGGAAGTGAAGCAAAATCAGCAAATATATATATATATATATATTGAGAGAGAGAGAGAGAGAGAGAGAGAGAGAGAGCAAGTGAGAGAGAGATACCTGTGAGGGATACGGGAGAGAGGACAGAGAGGGATACAGGGAGGGGGAGAGATAGAAAGAGGGATACGGATTGGTTGTTAAGGGTATTGTTAAGGGGATAGAAACGTGGCAAAAAACGTGGGTTCAATTTTTACCCCCCAAAAAAATACCGAGAACACCTTTAACTTAGTCCCGCGATTTATTATTTTCGATTTAGTGACCAATCAAATTCCTCACAAAAAATTAGATGAGAACTTGACATAATAATTTAGTGAGGAAATTTATTTTTTCTCACACATTGGTATTTATTGTGACCAATAATAATCATCACAAAAGAAAATAATTAATTTTATTACTTTCAGTGACTAATTTATTTTTCATCGCTAAATATAACTTTTTATGAGGAATTTGAGATTATCGCAAAATAATTCGTCACTAAAAACCTTTTTTCTCGTAGTGTTTTTAAATATTAAATAAATTTTAATTACATTTTCCTAATAATTATATCAATAATCGAATTTTTCAAAGTGAGGATGAATACACAATAGTTAAAATAAAAACCCTGAATTTGAAGATTGTATTTTCCCCTGTAAATACGCAAAACAAAACTAAATTGGAAACTTTAAGTTATTTGTGTTCACGTGTATGTGTGTCAATGTGTGCGTGTGTGTATCTGTGGGTGTACGCGTGTGTACATGAGTGAGATAGAGAGAGTGTGACACCCCGCCTAATTAAATATCGGACGATCACTCCTTTATTAAATTAAATCAAGGTGAACAGTTGGTTCATTCTTAGCATCACTGTCGAAAAAATAAATTTTCCAATTTAACACCCTAATTAATTAAGCTAAGTGTCAAAACCATTTTCATACATAACTTTCCAGATTTTATTTAAAGAAAAATAATTTATTTTATTAACAACATTCAATAAGTAAGAATCACACCACATTAAATTCTGCAACATAATCCAATTAATTTTAAAACATTCGTCAATCTCATCCCAACAAGTAAAATTTAAAGTAACATAACCATACTGAATAAATCCCATAGTAACAGAAATAGACATAACTGAAATACAAATGTCCAATGACAACGGAACAATGGAAAGAGCTACACATGCCCAACTAAATGAAAGTACTAAGAGTGTATCCGAATGAACGAAGTCGTCTAATCAAGAGACCTGCAACTCCCCCCTAAGCTGCAGCGCGTTCCTTCCAAGAGATCCTAAGCAAGACGCCCCTATGGCTGGGCACCTGTAACACATACATATATATACAAGAGAGAGAGAGAGAGAGAGAGAGAGAGAGAAACGGGTCAGAGCCCGAAAGTGTGTTTGATTTAAAATACGTTTAGCAAGTATTTAAATTGATACAGGCCAATGCAAAAACATATTAGAGTGACACTCTCTTGAGAAATTCTCACCTCTCTTCTAATGTGCACGCCTATCGGACTAACCTTCCCAACGGTTTATCTTATCATTTTATCATACTAACCTTCCCCATAATTTTATTTAAAGACCCATAATTTATTTTATTAACAACATTCAATAAGTAAGAATCACACCACATTAAATTATGCAACATAATCCAATTAATTTTCAAACATTCGTCAATCTCATCCCAACAAGTAAAATTTAAAGTAACATAACCATACTGAATAAATCCCATAGTAACAGAAATAGAAATAACTGAAATACAAATGTCCAATGACAACGGAACAATGGAAAAAGCTACACATGCCCAACTAAATGAAAGTACTAAGAGTGGATCCGAATGAACGAAGTCGTCTAATCAAGAGACTTGCAACTCCCACCTAAGCTGCAGCGCGTTCCTTCCAAGGGATCCTAAGCAAGACGCCCCTGTGGCTGGGCACCTGTAATACATACATATATATACAAGAGAGAGAGAGAAAAAGAAACGGGTCAGAGCCCGATAGTGTGTATGATTTAAAATTTGTTTAGCAAGTATTTAAATTGATACAGGCCAATGCAATAACATATTAGTGCGACACTCTCTTAAGAAATTCTCACCTCTCTTCTAATATGCACACCTATCGCACTAACCCCCCAACGGTTTATCCTATCATTTTATCACTAACCTTCCCAACAATTTAGCTTATCTTCAATTACTCGTAAGATTTCAAAACCGAACAATATCATTGTTTAAGAAAAGATACTCCCAATTAGTAGCACAACTCTCATTTTAGCTCCATTAATTTATAAAGTTTCCCAGTGTCATATTATACTTTCAAACAAGTATTTACAATTTGAGTCATCAAAAAGTCCTACTTATCAATTCACCGTAGGCAGTTCCAAATCTCATAATTTCATATATATATTATCTACTCGTACAATATATATATATATATATATATATATATATATATATATATATATATATATATTATAACGGCACCCCAAATAAAACTATGGTGCAGGCATACTCTGCTATCCGATCCCCGTATCGCTCACACTAAGGGAAATACAAGTTCAGAATCACTCACGAACTGTATCAACACATACAAAACAACATTGAGGCGGAGCATAGATTCCAAGTCTCTAAGAGGTCAGTACATACCCTAATGTCTCTTAGGACCATCTGAACTATCATTCCGATAGCCTGTACCAAGGATATATATCTCCTAGGGTACGAATCAATATCCCCCATAAGGCAACACAGGATAAGATCATCCCAGCGCGGTAACCTCAGGGATAGCAAGTAGCGCGGGCATGATTTTCACACGTATATAATATGTGCATACACAACCATATAAATATACCACTTGCTATCATATCCATATAGGTTTCTCTCATCCCCCATAATTACAATATTTATCCTTACTTTTCACATTAAGTATTTCTTATAAGGGTTCGTCACTAACCTTAACTCGAAGGGTTTCTCCAACTCATTACATGACACTCGTGGACCTTATCCTCCCAAGTATAAAATTCAGTAGGTGTCCTTATTAGGTTCCAACGTAACTCTCTTACGCACCTCACCCTTTAATACATAAATTTATCAACCCTAAAGTAAATATCCCATAAATACCATTCTCGTCGTATATTAAAGATCCCAACATTTATTTATATACCCTACTGGTCCTCCATGTCTCCCAAATCATTTTATTAAGAATGCCCAAGAATTATATCACGACAATTTAATTTAACTCATTTAAAAAGGGAAATAGGAGTCTGCCAGTAGGGGTCGATCGATCAAGGTTTGGGGCTCGATCGATCGAGGCTCTAGGCTCCATCGATCGATCAAGCAGGTATTGCGATTTCTGCAGAATTGCAGTTACGGGTTCTAACACCTATTCTCATCCAATTTCAAGTTTTACATGCCCAAACGTCCAAAATCTTGTACTACTAACATCCTAACATGATATGATACACATCCAACGTAAAGCATGTCAATTTACGTCACTAAACATGGATTAATCATACCGAAATTCATTTAAAACTGAAGAACCCTAAAAATCTCTAAATCATTGTTCTAATCTGTTTTACCCCATAATTTCTTTCTTATTTACACCAAAATTTCGTGGACTATTCTTCTACATCACAAAAGATTTCCAGAATGAGGTTTAAGTCTTTACTACATGCAAATTCCTATCACAATTTGGGTTTCCTTCCATATTTTTCATCCCTAATCATTCCTAAACTAATATGGAAATTGCACCAATGAAATAAGCAAGATAAACACTTGCCTAGGATTTTTAGAAGTCTGGTTTATGGCTGATTTTGGTGTGGTCGCATTCCCCGTCTCGCGATCTACGCATCGGTGGTGGCGGCAGTGCAAACCGTTGAGTTTTGAGCCTTGGAATCCCTTGAGAGCTCTCTCCTCTCTTCTCCAATGGCCGTTCTAGGTTTTGGGTGTTCTAACCCTAGGTGACAACCTCAATATCTGATATAACCCTTCTAATTTTCGTGGGTTTAATTACCCAAAAATGTAAAATGACCAAAATGCCCTCTCGGGGTACTAATTAGGCCTAAAAATGTCCCGAGACGCAAATTAAACCCCCGAGTACACTTTTCATACTATCTCGACCCTTCCAGACGCGTCGGCGCACTCAAAATGACCATACGGAAAACGTATAAAATATTCACTTTTTATTTACCAAAATTTAGTCCCGACGTGACACGAGCACGCCCCGACTTAAATTTCCGAAATTGTCATTTAATTCCCTCGTGACATTCAATATAACCAATATAATATATTACTTTGCTCATTAGTAATATTCAACAAATTTCATATAATTACTAACTCTCGTCACGTTAATAATTATAACATAATTAATTTCTAGATTTTTTTATTAAATAATTAACTCACATTAAATTTAATAAATCCTCAAATTAATATAGCATGAAAATACGGGGTATTATATACTTCCCCCCTAATAATGGAATTTCGTCCCGAAATTCGAAAAATAAGGCATACCATGTAAGAATAAGTCCGGATATCTCTTGCGCATATCTGCTTCGTGCTCCCAGGTGGATTCCTCCATATTATGGTGCTCCCACTGGACTCGCACAAGTGGAACTATCTTCGACCTCAATCTCCTCTTGCTAAAGTCTAGGATAGCCACCGGTCTCTCCTCGTAAGAGCTATCAGGCTGTAAGTCGACCTCATCTATCGCAATGTGAGTATGGGCCATATCATCCTGAAGATATCGTCTCAACGACGAGATGTGGAATACATTGTGAATGCGATGTAAATACTCTGGCAGTCCCAACCTGTATGCAATCGGCCCAATTCTCACGATGATGGGAAATGGTCCCACGTACCTCGGAGCCAACATTCCCTTCTTCCCGAATCTCATCACTCCCTTCATAGGAGATACATATAGTAACACTTGGTCCTCCACACTAAACTCCCGGAAGAACCGTTTCGCATCGTCGTAGCTCTTCTGCCTGTCCTGGGCTACCCGAATGCGACTCCTGATCATCTCAATCCTCGCGGAGGTCTCCTGAATCACCTCTGGTCCTAGCAACTTGTTATCCCCCACTTCGACCCAACAAGCTGGGGAACGACAAGACCTGCCATACAAAGCCTCAAATGGAGCCATGCCAATCGTGAACTGATACGAGTTATTATAAGCAAACTCTACCAGTGGAAGGTGTGGCTCTAAACCTCCTCCAAATCAAGAACACACATGCGTAGCATATCCTCTAACATTTGATTAGTACGCTATGTCTGTCCATCTGTCTGTGGGTGATTAGCTGAACTCAACCTCAACTCAATACCCATAGCCTCCTGAAAGCTTTCCCAAAAATGTGACACGAAAATCTTGTCTCTATCTGACACAATATTTAGGGGCACCCCGTGTAATCTGACGATCTCAGCAATAAACAACTGATCATACTGACCCGTGGTATAATCGGTTCGCACCGGTAGAAAATGAGCCACTTTGGTCAGACGGTCTACAATCACCCAGATAGAGTCGTGGCCCCGCTGTGATGTAGGCAACCCCATAATAAAATCCATGGAAATCCTCTCCCACTTCCACACGGGTACTTCCAATGGCTGGAGTAACCCTGAAGGTTTATGATGGTCCAACTTCACCAGCTGACAGGTAGAACACTTGGACACGAACTCAGCAATGTCCTTCTTCATCCCACTCCACCAGTATTGTCTCCTCATATCCTGGTACATCTTGTCCCCTCCAGGATGCACTGCAAATCGGGACCCGTGAGATTGGGTCATCACTGCATGACATAATTTTGTCCCTTCTGGAACCACCAATCTCCCATTAAACCGCAAACCTCCATCAGAACTAACAGAATAGGACTCAGCACCCTCTGCTAGACGTCGCACAATCTGCTCCTGGCAAAACGGGTCTGTGGTCTGTGCATGTATCACCCGCGTAACAATCTCGGGTGTGACTGACATAACGGATATGAAAGAACGGGCTACTGCGTCCTAGTGACCCAACTCCTTCCACTTTGCCTTCCAGACTTCCGTTACCTCGTCTACCGGTCTACGACTCAACGCATCAGCAACTACGTTGGCCTTTCCCGGATGATACTGTATATCGAACTGGTAGTCCTTCACAAACTCTAGCCATCTGCACTGACGCATATTCAGCTCTCGCTGAGTGAATAGGTACTGCAATGACTTTTGGTCTGTGAACAAATGAAATTTCTCCCCCAATAAATAGTGTCTCCATATCCTCAATGCAAAGACGATCGCTGCTAACTCCAGGTCGTGGGTGGGGTAATTCTTCTCATGCGGCTTAAGCTTGCGGGAGGCAAAATCTATAGCCTTCTCCTCCTGCTGAAGTACTCCCCCAAGTCCTCGTAAAGACGCATCGATGTAAACCAGGTACTCCACACTCGGCTTCGGTAACGCAAGGACTGGTGCTGAAGTAAGCTTGTCTTTCAGCTCGTCGAAAGCCAACTGACAAGCATCATCCCAAACATACGGTACCCCTTTGCGAGTCAGATTCGTCAGTGGACCCGCTATTTTAGAGAATCCCCGAATAAATCTCCTGTAGTAACCAGTTAACCCCAAGAAACTACGCACTTCCGTCGGTGTCGTGGGCTGTCCCCACTCCCTCACCGCTGACACTTTACTCGGGTCAACTGCTATCCCCTGCTCAGAAACAACATGCCCCAAGAACTGTACCTCTCGCAACCAAAATCCGCACTTCTCGTACTTAGCATACAACTGATGCTCTCGTAGAGTCTGAAGAACCTGTCTCAAGTGTTCGGCATGCTCCTCCTCGGAGTGTGAATATATCAAAATGTCATCTATGAAAACGATGACAAACTGATCCAAGAACTCTCTGAATACTCGGTTCATCAAGTCCATGAAAATGGCTGGAGCATTTGTGAGTCCGAACGGCATCACCCTGAACTCATAGGACCCATATCTCGTCAAGAAGGCAGTCTTTGAAACATCCTTCTCTCTAATACGCAACTGATGGTACCCCGACCTCAGATCTATCTTCAAAAATAAAGTTGCTCCCCTCAACTGGTCGAACAGATCATCGATTCGAGGTAACGGATACTTATTTCGTATCGTGACCTTGTTCAATTCCCGGTAGTCCACACACAATATCAGTGAACCATCTCTCTTCTTCACAAACAAGACTGGAGCGCCCCAAGGTGAGGTACTCCTACGAATGAAGCCCTGACCTAACAGCTGATCTATCTGATCTCGTAGCTCTTGCATCTCTGCCAGAGCCATACGGTACGGTGCGCGTGCTATAGGTCTCGTATCTGGCAATAAATCTATAACAAAGTCTATCTCACGACTGGGGGGTAGGCCTGGTATCTCCTGAAACACATCGAAATACTCCCTGACAACTGGGATCGAATCTAAGGGAATCACAACCTCCTTAGAGGTATCCTCTTGTATTTAATACAGATGAGCGGTCGAACCTCCCTCTGGGCGAGGCATCGCCACTACAAACGTCTCTTGCCCCGGAATGGAAAAAAAAATGCTCCCACCGAAGCAATCAATCATGGCTCTATAAGCTGCGAGCCAATCCATACCAATAATCACATCATGCTCGTGCATGTCTAAGACTAACATGTCCGCAGGTAACACCAAACTACCAATCTCTACCCCCACTCCCCGGCATATAAAGAAAATAAGTGACCCACTCCCCAGTGGTGAGTCTACACACGTCACTGTGCTCTCTGCTATGGCTAACAACCCTAAGGCCTTCACAAAATGCATAGCTATAAAACAATGTGTTGCCCCCGTATCAAACAAAACTCGACCCATAGTACCATGGATAGGAAACATACCCTCAATCGCGGGTGGTGCCTGTGGAGCTGTTGCCTGGTGGATGTTATATACACGTCCATACTGTAATTGCCCCTGCTGCACTGGAGCTGCTGGAACGGCTGGTAGGGCTGGCACCTGGGCTGGAGCTGGGAGGGAAGGTGGAAAAAGTGGTCTATGTGGCTCATTACGGGCACCCTGTTGCTGTGGGGCCCTATCACCCTCCGGACAATCCTGACATCTGTGGCCATGTTTACCGCACCCAAAACATCGGCCTCTGAAGTTTCCTCCCCTCTGTCCCTGCTACCCACGACCCTGCTGGCCGTTACCTCCCCGTCACTAGCCCTGTTGGCCCTGATTAGCACGCTGCTGGCCCTGTTGGCCCTGTTGCTGACCCTGCTGTCGGTGTTGGCCTTGCTGGCCCTACTGATTAGGTTGGCCCTACTGGCCCTACCTATAACCCCCATATCCCTGCCTAGAATCGCCTGAACGAAATCGCATAGCAGGGTGCCCCTGATGGGAACTCTGCTCGTGCTGACGAGTCTGTCCATGAGATGGTGCCCCACTGGCACTAATATCACCGGTCCTGCCCTGCTGGCTGGACTCCCCTGCTCTCTTGCTTCCCTGAAGATGGAAGCGGTGATCCTGGCAATGTAGTAACGCAGCATTGAGTACATCAGTGAAAGTACTCAGGGATAAATTCCCAATAAGGTGCTGAGGGATCCTCCAAGCTAACCCGTCGACAAACAACATAATCTTCTTGCTCTCAGTAGGTGCCTCATCTGGCACAATGGTGAGAAGTCTCGTGAACTCCTCCTCATACTTCGCTACGGTAGAATTCTCTTGCTTCAGATTCAACAATCTCCGCCTCATCTCAGTCTGCACGGCGGGTGGAAAATATTTGCGGTCAAACCTCTCCCAAAATGACTGAATAGGGATCGTGTCCCTCTCCTCCAAAGTGGTAGTGGACTCCCACCACTGTAAAGCGGCTCCCACCAGCTTAAAGGAAGACAATAAATGCTTTTGCGCGTCAGTGCACTCATAAATACGGAGATGCCGCTAGATGTCTTTCTTCCATTGGCTGACTGTGACAATATCGGAGCTACCAGAGAACTCAGGGGGATGTGCTTTCTGAAAATCATCCCTCTCCCTCTCCCATCCAGATGGAAGCTGTGCTGGTACTGGAGCCACTGCCTGAACCTGGGGTGGAGCCTGCTGGACCATCGCTAGTGCGGCATTCACCGCCTGAGCAACAATGGTGGCTACTTCATTTGCATTCATAGTGCCTTGTGCCGGAGCTGCTGGCTACTCGGCCTGGGCACGCCTATCCTTCGGAGCACGTCTCGGAGGCATCTGAAACGTGAAAAAGTTTATTAGTCTACAGTTTTTATCAAATCTCAAATAGCCGAAGACTTAAACGTGAAAGCAAGAGTACAATAATCCTAAAAATAGGGCTCTATAGCAAAAACGTTAAGCTGAAAGCGAAAAAAATAAGCCGTACAGATCCTATAGACACTAGAACCTGATGCTCTGATACCACCTGTGACACCCCGCCTAATTAAATACCGGGTGATCACTCCTTTATTAAATTAAATCAAGGTGAACAGTTGGTTCATTCTTAGCATCACTGTCGAAAAAATAAATTTTCCAATTTAACACCCTAATTAATTAAGCTAAGTGTCAAAACCATTTTCATACATAACTTTCCAAATTTTATTTAAAGAAAAATAATTTATCTTATTAACAACATTCAATAAGTAAGAATCACACCACATTAAATTCTGCAACATAATCCAATTAATTTTAAAACATTCGTCAATCTCATCCCAACAAGTAAAATTTAAAGTAACATAACCATACTGAATAAATCCCATAGTAACAGAAATAGAAATAACTGAAATACAAATGTCCAATGACAACGGAACAATGGAAAGAGCTACACAATCCCAACTAAATGAAAGTACTAAGAGTGGATCCGAATGAACGAAGTCGTCTAATCAAAAGACCTGCAACTCCCACCTAAGCTGCAGCGCGTTCCTTCCAAGGGATCCTAAGCAAGACGCCCCTGTGGCTGGGCACCTGTAATACATACATATATATACAAGAGAGAGAGAGAAAAAAAGAAACGGGTCAGAGCCCGATAGTGTGTATGATTTAAAATTTGTTTAGCAAGTATTTAAATTGATACAGGCCAATGCAATAACATATTAGTGCGACACTCTCTTGAGAAATTCTCACCTCTCTTCTAATGTGCACACCTATTGCACTAACCCCCCCAACGGTTTATCCTATCATTTTATCACTAACCTTCCCAACAATTTAGCTTATCTTCAATTACTCGTAAGATTTCAAAACCGAACAATATCATTGTTTAAGAAAAGATACTCCCAATTAGTAGCACAACTCTCATTTTAGCTCCATCAATTTATAAAGTTTCCCAGTGTCATATTATACTTTCAAACAAGTATTTACAATTTGAGTCATCAAAAAGTCCTACTTATCAATTCGCCGTAGGCAGTTCCAAATCTCATAATTTCATATATATATTATCTACTCGTACAATATATATATTATAACGGCACCCCAAATAAAACTATGGTGTAGGCATACTCTGCTATCCGATCCCCGTATCGCTCACACTAAGGGAAATACAAGTTCGAAATCACTCACGAACTGTATCAACACATACAAAACAACATTGAGGCGAAGCATAGATTCCAAGTCGCTAAGAGGTCAGTACATACCCTCACGTCTCTTAGGACCGTCTGAACTATCATTCCGATAGCCTGTACCAAGGATATCTATCTCCTAGGGTACGAATCAATATCCCCCATAAGGCAACACAGGATAAGATCGTCCCAGCGCGGTAACCTCAGGGATAGCAAGTAGCGCGGGCATGGTTTTCACACGTATATAATATATGCATACACAACCATATAAATATACCACTTGCTATCATATCCATATAGGTTTCTCTCATCCCCCATAATTACAATATTTATCCTTACTTTTCACATTAAGTATTTCTTATAAGGGTTCGTCACTAACCTTAACTCGAAGGGTTTCTCCAACTCATTACGTGACACTCGTGGACCTTATCCTCCCAAGTATAAAATTCAGTAGGTGTCCTTATTAGGTTCCAACGTAACTCTCTTACGCACCTCACCCTTTAATACATAAATTTATCAACCCTAAAGTAAATATCCCGTAAATACCATTCTCGTCGTATATTAAAGATCCCAACATTTATTTATATACCCTACTGGTCCTCCATGTCTCCCAAATCATTTTATTAAGAATGCCCAAGAATTATATCACGACAATTTAATTTAACTCATTTAAAAAGGTAAATAGGAGTCTGCCAGTAGGGGTCGATCGATCGAGGTTTGGGGCTCGATCGATCGAAGCTTCGATCGATCGAGGCTCTAGGCTCCATCGATCGATCAAGCAGGTATTACGATTTCTGCAGAATTGCAGTTACGGGTTCTAACACCTATTCTCATCCAATTTCAAGTTTTACATGCCCAAACGTCCAAAATCTTGTACTACTAACATCCTAACATGATATGATACACATCCTACTTAAAGCATGTCAATTTACGTCACTAAACATGGATTAATCATACCGAAATTCATTTAAAACTCAAGAACCCTAAAAATATCTAAATCATTGTTCTAATCTGTTTTACCCTAGAATTTCTTTCTTATTTACACCAAAATTTCGTGGACTATTCTTCTACATCACAAAAGATTTCCAGAATGAGGTTTAAGTCTTTACTACATGCAAATTCCTATCACAATTTGGGTTTCCTTCTATATTTTTCATCCCTAACCATTCCTAAACTAATATGGAAATTGCACCAATGAAATAAGCAAGATAAACACTTGCCTGGGATTTTCAGAAGTCTGGTTTATGGCTGATTTTGGTGTGGTCACGTTCCCCGTCTCACGATCTACGCGTCGGTGGTGGCGGCGGTGCAAACCGTTGAGTTTTGAGCCTTGGAATCCCTTGAGAGCTCTCTCCTCTCTTCTCCAATGGCCGTTCTAGGTTTTGGGTGTTCTAACCCTAGGTGACAACCTCAATATCTGATATAACCCTTCTAATTTTCGTGGGTTTAATTACCCAAAAATGTAAAATGACCAAAATGCCCTCCCGGGGTACTAATTTGGCCTAAAAACGTCCCGAGACCCAAACTAAACCCCTGGGTACACTTTTCTGACTATCTCGACCCTTCCGGACGCATTGGCGCACTCAAAACGACCATACGGACAACTTATAAAATATTCACTTTTTATTTACCAAAATTTAGTCCCGACGCGACACGAGCACGTCCCGACTTAAATTTCCGAAATTGTCATTTAATTCACTCGTGACATTCAATATAACTAATATAATATATTACTTTTCTCATTAGTAATATTCAACAAATTTCATATAATTACTAACTCTCGTCACGTGAATAATTATAACATAATTAATTTCCGGATTTTTTTATTAAATAATTAACTCACATTAAATTTAATAAATCCCCAAATTAATATAGCCTGAAAATACGGGGTATTACAGAGAGATGGTGAGCATCTAATAGTTTTGGTGTCGACTGGTTTTGTTTATCCGTCGGTTGGGTTTGTGTAGGTTTGGCCGATGAGGGTAAAGTGCTGAGTACATTCTCTTTTGTCCTTTCTTGTGGTGGTGGTGCCGGGGGAGGGGGGGGGGAGTAAATGTTTTGGCCAAGAGATAAAAAGTATCAGTTGTGGGAACCTAGTTTTATAGCGGTTTTATTTTTTATATCTTTTGAGACTTTTGGTTTACTTTATAAGACGAAGATAATTAACCGTGTTAAAAAGTGACCTCTTTTGAGATGACTATAATTAGTAGTCTAAAAAATAACAGTTTTTGAGACGAATAATTATACCCGTCTAAAAAAGTATGTTTTAAAAACTATATTTTGTCCATCTAAAAAAATAGGATCTTAAAAGCAACTTTTTTTTATAGTGTTCCCTAGGCGCACAATACCACTGTGGAACGTGGTGTCTTGTCCAAAGCCCTGGACAATGGGCCAAATAAGGTATCCTCTACCATCAACTGAGTAGTCGTAGGAAGGTGTCCCCACACTTCCTTCATCCCAGTCGACCCCCGGGAGAAAATGCTCGATGAAGTTATGGCAACCTGCACAAAAGTCAAGAAAGCCCTTAGTGGTGACTCCTACAACAGAATTCCTTACCCTTATATAAACAGTTACATAGCCATTAGGATTCCTTACCCTTATATAAAGATGATGTGGTGACTCCTACAACAGAATCCTCTCATCAAGATCAGGATTAAAGTTATTATAAACATTCTCATTCTATAGTACCAACGACATAGCAGCACACTATTAGAAGCCCTCCCAGTCATCGGTTTCCATCAAGTTTTTTTTTTAGGTCCCTCCATGAGTTCTTTTGAGAAAATAGACTTAAAACTAATTGCTAGAGAGAGAAAGCAAGAGGTTCACTCGAATGAAGGTGTGAAATAATGAGGAGGGTCGCCCCCCTTTTATAAAGGACTAAGGGGTATGCCGATCGGCAGTCCCTTGGACCTGCCTATCGTTAGTGATTCATTTCCCCCCAAAAGCCAAGAAGTCCATTCCATATGCCGATATACACCCCCAATGCCTATGCCTATCGAAATCCCCCTCAAATTTTTGTTACAAAAATTCCATAAGAATAAAAAAATTGCCCAAAAAAATCATAAAAAGTTTGTAAAAAATCTCCGAAGAGACTAATGCTTCACAGCTCCAGAAAAAACATTAAGAAGCACCAAACCACTTGAAGAACTCTAATCACCAGCACAATCCCCAGTATGATCAGAAGAGAAATGCATTAACACTTAAAAAATTCTACTCCTCAGTGGAACCCAAAATCCCAGAGTGTCCGCACTCGCAAAACCAACACCAACACCCTCTTCCCTAGTAGATTCAGAATTGAAGCACACTCCCCATTAGTAACCCTTTTGGTTGACAGAAAATACCTAGGTCAACAGAATCAACCTCTAATTATTGAACCGTAGAACCGACCTCGACCCGCTGAATTGGTTGTCTCAACTCTTTACGTCTGCAGAATTGATCTCAATCCTCTGAATTAGTAATTTTTACTATTTAGGTCTATAGAACCGACGTTACCCTCTAAAGCAATCGTCTCAACTTTCTAGGTCCACAAAATCGACCTCGACCCTCAAAGTCGGTCATTTCAACTATCTAGGTCCGTAGAATTGACATCGACCCTCTCAATCAGTCATTTCAACACTTTAGGTCAGTAAAATCGACTTCAGTCTTATGAATCAATTATCCCACCTTTCTAGTTTTGCAGAGCAACCTTAACTCGCTGAATTGATCATCTCAACTCTTTAGGTCCGAATAACCAACCTCGACCCTCTGAATCGGTCACCTCATTCCTTTAGGTCCATAGAATTGATTTCGACCCTATGATACAGTTATGTCAACTCTTTAGGTCCCTTAAATTGACCTAGGTTTGTAGATTAAACCTCGAACCTCTTAATAGGTCACCTTAACTCCCCAAGTCTGCATATCTGACCTTGACTCTCTGAATTGGTCCCCTTAATCAACCATCTCCGTAACCCCAATAGGGGCCCCAACCCTTAAAAATTGATGAGGTATTTATCCTTTGATGAGATTCTCTTATTTCAGTCTCACCCATCGAGGGGCTATATAAGCGCCCCATCCTGGTACCCCTAAATACCTCATTATCTCTCTGACACTTTTCCTCCCACCATAAGACCCTAGGTCTGAATCTAAACTGAGGTCTAGAGGCCACTAGCTACTTTTGAGCCCGATTTGATGTTTATTAATTCTCCAAGCTGAGTGAAGCTCATTAAAACCTCATAGATGTTTGAATCTTCTTTCTAATGGTCCATACCGTGCACCAATTGGCCTTTTGATTTGCGCGTACTCACATTTTTACTCTGAAACCTAATTTAGAGGACATCGGCCTCTTTCGAGTCCCGTTTAACCTTTGTTAACTCTCTAAACTGAGCAAATCTCATTGAAACCTCATAGGGCTTTGAATACCATTTCCTATGGTCCATATCGTGCGCAAATCGGCCTCACAATTTGTGCGTACTTGGCTTTTTACTCCGAGAACCCCCCGTCAAGAGGCCATCGAGTGCTTGAGAGCCTTTTTTAACTTTTATCAACTATCAAAAGTGGGAGTGGATCAATGGACTCTTATAAGTCTTTGAATATCCCTTCCAATGGTCCCAGTCATGCACGATTCGGACTTGCGATTTGTATTTTATGCCCGTTTTCCCAACAATGTCTATTTCAAACTGTGTGCAAGCACCCAGACTCTTTCCTATCGGAAGGGGGGGTACTTTTCTTGGTCAACAAGTCAGGAGTATGTCGATAGGAAGACAATGGTCTATGTCGATCATTACCCCCTTAAAAGACTATTTTTTTTTAACTATTTAAGGAGACCATGACCTCATTCCTAAAGGTCCCTTTATGAAGTCAGAACATTCTCATCGAAATCAGTGCGTTGAGATTCAATTTTTCCAACAGTTTCTCCATTTTCTTATATCATTCTCATCCATCTTCCATCACACTTTTAATTCTTACCTCACCACCATCCAACCACCTAAAAATCATCCCCTATTATTATAAAATCAGGATGAAAGTCTGCTTGAAGATCTACTCTTATTCCTTTAGAACTCATTTAATTAGTAGTAGTTATTTACTTTTCTTTCCACTTTTGATATAACTTTTGCTTCACTCCTTATCTTTAAAACTAATCCCAAATTTTTTTAGTTACTACACAAAAATCTTATTTTCATTAAATAAAAAAGAAAAAATTGGGTTTTCTTATAAACCCTCATCTAGATTTTTCTCATTTTCTACACTCCCTACACTTGTGCAAATTTTCTATAAAACAAACTAAAGGAAGTTCTAATTTAGAATTTATGGGTTAAACCCCACCCTTGCGTGTTATCTAATTATGTAGATTTTGATGCCCTTTGGACAA
This sequence comes from Sambucus nigra, assembly GCA_949130495.1. Classification (NCBI taxonomy): domain Eukaryota; kingdom Viridiplantae; phylum Streptophyta; class Magnoliopsida; order Dipsacales; family Adoxaceae; genus Sambucus; species Sambucus nigra. The sequence continues at coordinate 621,199,630 of OX422215.1, forward strand.
TTCTGGCATCCGGAGCCAATCCTGGGATTCGAGTCCTATTTCCTCATTTATTTATTTTATGTTTTCTTTAATTTAATAGTACTGTGAATACGCGTACTCCTACATATTAGTATTCCCACTCAGTATACACATTCACTTATTTATAGTTATTTGTGATTTAACAAACACTCATATTACATTTTTATCTTATTCGTTTGTACACTCCTTAGGATGATTATGCTCCTTCATTACCATGACGTGAATCGGATGATTTCTTTCTCTTATTATTCACACTGCACATATGTACACACGTATCACATTTTGGAGAAAAGGAGATCATTATCATAGCCCATAATAGATCGAAAGGACGTAATGGGTGCCTAGCAACTTTCCATTTCATAACTTAGTCCTCGGACCCTCAACTCATTTAGTTTCCTACGCTTTAATGTCTTTTGATGTCGTTATCCTTGTACAACTACATTCTTTTTGCCTGTTTTGAGAAAAATAGGTTGGCGACTCCATTTATACATTTTTGTCCTTTTTAACAACGATCGATTTATATCCGTGGATGCCTGCGAAGACGAGCGGGAGTGGCTGAAAGAGGATTCCCTTATCCTCTAATCCATGTACGCGCAGAGAGAGAGAGAGATTTCTCTAGTTTTCTCTCCCCTCAGATTTCGAGACCACTCTGCGTCGAAGGAATCTGACTGAGATGACCACAATATGTATACCTATAAATATAGATAATGGAGTTACTAATAATAAATGTTTTAGGTATGAATAAGCAAAGAATAATAAAATGAAAAATGAAACCGCTCAAAAATTAAATAAAGGTCTAAGAATATATCATTGAATAGAAACCTAAGTACACAAATAAATATAATCGTAACTCTCTTATGAAGATGATGAAATCAGAGGATGATAATTAATTTTAATGGCTTCTATGTCCACTTTATCTATGACATGTCTTTTAATCCATATATTATTAGGCTTTAGTTTAGTAAATTTGGACATTACTTGTGTATGAATAATTGTGGTTGCATTTCCCTTGGTTGTTCTTCATAAATTCCCCTACCTTCTACTTATTCTTCCCCTTATTTTCAAAACTCTTACTTTGCCAAGTTTTCTCCAAAGGTAAGGAATGTCTAAGAAAAATATAAATCTCTAAGTTGCACTTGTTTATAGAAATGGGTACATCAATGAGGGTTGGTTTCCACAGGCATGACGAGGTTTTTGAGAAAATATTTCTTTCACTAGAAACAAAACTCTTTCAAATATTCATATTTTTCACAATAGGAACAAATGAGCTTTATGTTCCTTTTTTCTTCGGGAATGAAAATGTCGAGGAAGACCATCTAAGGTCGGTGGTGAAAAGGTTAACAAAGTGATTTGGCTAGTACTAGAAGTCAGAATCTCACTAATAAAGCCTAATCCTCTCTTGTCTTTCGAAGACTCCCCTTAACATAATCTTTTTTCTAAATCTATCTTCAAAACTAAACTTCAAAGTGGATGAGAACAAAAATATTGACTAAACCTTAAATTTATCTCTCTCTAACAACGATTCCTCATATAATCAAGCTCATCACGAAGAATGTCATTGTTATTTCCATTTATTCCAAGTAGTTCTCAAAAAATAACTTTTTGAGTGTTTAAAACTCTTACTCAACAAAGTATTTTTATTTTTGACATTCGATAAAATGGTGGACAGTTCTATGACCTGCTTCTAGAGTTCTGTGGACTCCTAAAAACGTTGAGCACATATGTGATGATATCATTAGTCACTCCTTCACTGTTATCCAAATAGGTGTCCGTGATGGCAGCAACATGCGAGAGAAGTGCATTAAAGACTCTTCATATTTCCCTCGATCAGTAAATGCCATAAAATCATATTTGTGAGAGTCTTGATCTGAGTACAAGTCATCATCACTAAAAGTTTCTTCAAAAACAGGTTTCCCACTACTTTAAGTCAGATCCAAAGAGCATTGTTTGGAATAATTTCCTCTCACACCAAATATTTAGCATGTGATGATATTAGTGGAATCTTGCTTCTTTTCACACTTCCTTATTCAGACGAACCTAGGTAAGTATGATTTAGGTTTTGCTTCAGTTTGATAGCTTTTTTCTATTTCATGAAAAATTCTTAATAAAGGACATATCCTCCTTACTAGAATTAAGGATATTCGACAGAGGAACCATATGAGCTTTCGTTATAAAACTATGCACTTCTCATTGATAGGTTCTCCAAAGCGATGCTTCAAATTCTCCTCATAGGTTTGAAGAAGCTATTATGTCATCAACTTTCGTGGGACTTTTGAACAATGGTAGAAATTCTCTGATGGCATACACCTTGGTACGAAACCTATGGGGAAGGTATATAAGGATCTTATTGATGATGATACCCCCTTTAATCACTAGATACACTGAAACCTAAATATGAGGTGCCTTAATATAGTGAACTTTCTGGGTTTCGTCCCAGACATGGATGTAAGCAAGAGATGCAAACCACGTAGAAAAACTTCTTTTGCAATTTCCTTACTTTAGTCTCCATTTTTTTCGTCTTATTCGTTTTTCTATTCATCTTTATTTGTCATCCCCATTCTACTTTCACAATTCAGTAAAACTTGTATAAAATTTAAATTGCTATATATTTTCTTAATACACAATTTACCCTCACCCTCTTGGGTTATTTCTAGTCTAACACATACTCCGTAGATTAATAATCTTCAAGAATATTTGTAATCATATTAGTACATATATCTGACCATAACCTAACTAGCATTTCTCTCATCCCTCCATATGTGGTAATTACAAATATGACTATCTTAAGTACCAACATGACTATCTCAAAAAGTTTACATTATTATTTGCATGGGTGCAACCACTTAATTTTGGTAAACTATAAGCCTAAATAAATATGGGTACCACACAACCTTCGAGGCATTTCCAGTTTGGAATGTGTCCTACTCCACAAGTAGGTGATCATGATATATTCACTTGTTCAATATCTTAAATGGGCGAATGAGAAATTGTATACTTGAACCATGTAAATTTGTTTGACCGTGTATTGGAATAAACATATCCCTCATAGAAAAACTAGTGAGAAATGTATAAGTCAATATACATCTAGGATGCATTGAGTTTGGATGCCAATGGGAACCCCATATTTGGGGAAGGGTGGGGACGTGGGTGCATATGGGTTATTGGGCTGAGCTAACAAACAAGCGTTGCACCTTTTTATTGGTCATCTTGACCCAACCCAATTTAGACTGGGCTTACTCATTAGGTTCATCTTTAGCTTGGCTTGGCCTTGGGTTTGGCTAGGCCTGGCCACACCCTAGCGGCGATTTGGGTGTAGATTTAGTTGTCTTTTTCCTCATAAAAGTTTTTTGTATTTGTTCATTACAAAACGGGTTTCTTTACCAGTTTTAGCATTCATGAAAATTAACTAGCATCGATTAATAATATCTACTAGGTTACTAACCATTTTTCTCAGTTTATAATGTTGTATTGCTTACTAAAATTTAAACTTTTGTAACTGTCACTTCCATCCTATAAATATGATTAAAGGGTCTACATTTGATACTCTATTTTTCCAAATCGATGTATATATATAAATTGTAGCCTGAAAGCACTCCAGCTTGCCACGTGTCATATCATAAATGAAAACCCCTCTCCTTAAGAAACTACAGGCTTCGAAATTCCCACAACACAACAGAAATTGACTCTACACCTTCCTCACTTTTATTCATTGAACCGATAGACACATTGGCCTCCCTCTTCTTTTAAGTATTAATCACCTTCCTTATAACCTTCAATCGTTTCTCTCCATATAGGAATACTCAAGAACCTTTTTTCGTCTTTTTATTGTAAGCATCAATACACAAAAACTTGTTACATCTTCTTTGGTTATTTCTTCAAAGAGGAATCAGATCGAATACTATTGGCTCATTTTATTTATTTGTTTATTGTTTATTTTCTTCATTTTTGCAGATATGTTTGTGCCTTGAAACAAAAGAGCCCCATTTGGAAATAAGCACACCCACAAAGATAAACCTAGACAAGCAAGATCAAAATACCATTTTTATGATTTGTATTATTTTCATTGCAGTTGAAGTTAGAAAGAGAAGAATAATGAAGGTAAAAGAGATGAAGAATTCAATTTTCACCATTAAATCTCAAAGGTGAAGATAATTTATGATCTGTGTGGTTTTCACAATTGGGTTTTATTTGGCAATGAGTTTTCACAACTAGGTTTTCACGCTAATGGGTTTTACTATATTCACGATTTCACAACTAGGCTTTATCTGGCAATAAGTTTCAATTTTGATTTCTCTCTCTCTCTCTCTCTCTCTCTCTCTCACACACACACACACATAAAAACCCAAACATACAAGATATCCATTGTACTAATCGATTTATATTGTGTTTGTTTTGCAGACAAGAGAGGAGTAGTTGGAGATTGTAGATTAATTAACTCAGCGGAAGGAACTGCTAAGAAGTGTGTTTTATATATGTTTACATTTTTAGGGTTTAAAGCTATATACGTTGTGTAATATTTATATTATGAACCCAACCTACAATTTGACGAAACGTAAAGGAGGAAAAAAATGTACTTAATAAAAAGTTATTTTATTTTTACTTAGTTGTTTTGATATTTGGTATACACGTGTTGCAATTACCAATACTTCGACACTTGAAAAAAATTAAATTTTTATTGAACATTTTCGTGTATTTTTAAAAAACTTATGCTGATCATATGACTTTAAATATTAATTTAAAATTATATCTCATTTCATTCAGGGAATATATTATTATATAAAAAAAGACACAATAACCAAAAAATAAAATTTTGATAAATTCGATCACTCATCGTATGACAGCTTGATATAAAATTGCCAAAATGTCTTTGAAGTGATTACCACCGTGAAATACTTCGAACTATCTTAAAGAATGATTGTTGTTAGTGTAAGGCCAAATGAATCTGAAAGACAGAGACTCCAAAACAACTCTCGATCAGCCATTTTTATATTCTGCATCTCCAATCACCATAAAAATATTTTGTTTATTACTCACAATTATTGTTTCTTAACTTACATATTTAATACAATAAATAATATACGTTAAATATAAACATACAATTATGGCTTATCATCCCTTGTTTGTGAACACAAACTCAAAAAATCTATATAGTACAGGATAATTCCTTATCCTATAAAGCACAGAGAAGTGTTGGAGATTTTATAAAATAAGTGAGTAAGAGTTTTGGGTGTAAGAGCTTAAAGAGCTTGTCCCACATTGGAAGTGTGTGAAAAGAGGTGGGAAGCTAACCCAAATATAAAAGGGAATAGTGTCCCACATTGGAAAATGTACAAAGCTAAGTGTCACCACTAAGCTATAAAAGGGGTAGGCAACCTTTGAGTTCCACATGGGAAAAATATTAAGAATTTGTGCACTTAATAAGTACAAATAGAAGATGAAGAGTTAATTCATCTAGCATTTAAGAGGCTATTCAAGAGACCTCAATACGGTGCGAAGCATCGTACGCACATGCACACATGCGCGCGCGCGCGTGCGGGTGCGGGGCAGTGGGCTGTAGAGGCGCTAGTGGCACACATTGCACTTCGCACGCCGCGTGTCCGCAGTGGTAGCGGGTTGCTGGGATTCGACTGGGTCGGATCGCGGTAGCTCGGACACGATCACTTTTTGGTTGACCCGTGCAAAATCGATTCGGTATTAATTATACCTGTTCGGAAATGACTTAAGACTGTTGGTAGTTAACAGTCATACCATTTCGGAATTGATTAAGATTGTTAATCCAATAGTCATGAATCTTGAAGAGAAAGACTTTCATTATCTATAAATAAAGGTTGCCTAAAACGAAATTAGATTGATAACAAAAACCCAGTTTCAGATTTCCAAACCCTGTTATTACTCTCTTACAATTTTCAGGAGATACAAATTCTCTTATCCTGTTTTGTGCACAGAAACAGAATAAGAACTTGATTAACTGTTCTTCGCTGCTGCATCCAAGGGCTGTCTTCAGACATAAAATTTGTAGCCAGGGCAAGTTACTTCGTTGTATATTGAGTACGGATTTACGGATCCCCGTTTGTATATCGAAGTTATTCGTGTGGGGCAAATACTGTATTTAGGAAAGTGACATCACGCCTGGAAGATTCATAAAGTTACATTGTTGTATTAAAGTTGACATTGTTGTGATACAATAAAGAGTTCTATTTCTGCATTTGCTACATAATTTCCAACAATCTAAATACAGTAATTTTAGAAATGGCCGACTCTTCCAAATGACTTCGACAAGTAACAGAAGGCTTCGTCAAGTTGGACCGTTTTGATGGTGGTAATTTTATGCGTTGGTAGAAAAAGGTTCATTTTCTTCTAACAACATTCAAGATTGTATATGTCTTGTCAGAACCGAAACCAAATGATGATGAATATGAAATCGTGGAACAGACTAGGCAACACACAAAATGGGAGACCGATGATTACTTGTGTCCTGGTCACATTCTCAATGCACCTGCTAACAATTTGTTCGACTTGTACCAAAATGTTGGGACTGCAAAAACTTTGTGGGAAACATTAGAGACCAAATATCTTACAGAAGACGCTACAAGTAAGAAGTTCCTTATCGGTCAATTTTTAAGCTTTAAAATGCATGATAATAGGCCTGTGCTAGAACAATTTCATGACATCCAAAGCATCATAAATCATTGAAAACTGAAAAAATTAAATATGGATGATAATGTAATTGTTCCTGCCATAATTTAAAAACTTCCTCCTTCTTGGAAAGATTATAAGAAAGAACTCAAATACAAAAAGAAGGATCTTTCACTTGAAGAATTAGAGACTCATTTACGAATTGAACAAGAGTCTCGAATTCTAGATGGTAAAGAGGAACAAGAAAATTCTGTTTCTAAGGTCCATGTGGTGGAGAAAGGAAATGAGCAAAAATATGGCAACCATGGAAAAAATAACAAGCGGATGAATTTTTCAAATAATTCTAAAGCAAACAAAAAGAAGAAAGGAAATTGTTTTCATTGAAACAAACCTGGTCACTTCAAGAAGGATTGTCGTTAGTTCAATAAACTAAAGAAAAAAGGAGGGACATCAGACACAAAGCAAAAATTTGCTGCTATGATATCCGAGGCTAATATGCTTGGAGAAGACAACTCTTGGTGGGTTGATTCTGGTGCCACAAGGCATGTTTGTAAGGACAAGAACTTGGTCTCTGCCTATGAAACAGTGAAAGGAGATGTTCTCTATATGGGAAATTCATCTACTGCTACGATTAAAGAAAAAGGGACAGTGGATCTCGAATTCACTTTTGGAAAAATCCTTAGCCTCACCAATGTTTTTCATGTTCCTGATTTTAGGAAAAATTTAGTTTCTGGAAGTCTTCTTAACAAATTTGGCTTTAAACTTGTATTTGAGTCACAAAAAATTATTCTGACTAAGAATGGTACCTTTTTAGGCAAAGGATATTTGTATGAGGGCATGTTTAAGCTCAATATCAATGAAAAAGATTCTTCTGCTTATATTGTTGATTGTCTTTCATTATAGCATAGTCGTTTAGGACATGTTAATACAAAGAAAATGCATTTCATGGTTAATTTAAATTTAATTCCTAAATCTGAGAATGAAATGAATGAAAAGTGTAAAATATGCATGCAAACAAAAATAACAAGATTGTCTTTTCCAAAAATAGAAAAAACTACATCTTTGTTGCAATTAGTACATAGTGATGTTTGTGATTTGCTTGGAACACCTACTAGAGGTGGTAGTAAATATTTTGCTACATTTATCGATGTCTTTTCAAAATATTGTTACGTATATCTTTTAAACTCTAAGGATGATGTGCTTAATAGATTTAAGACATACAAAAATGAAGTTGAAAATTAATGTGTTACTAAAATAAAATGTCTTAGATCTGATAGAGGTGGTGAATATCACTTTCCTCAGTTTTGTGAAGATATGGGAATTATACACGAAGTTACTGCACCTTATACACCACAACAAAATGGAGTAGCAGAAAGAAAAAATAGAACACTAACTGAAATGGTTAACGCTATGCTTTCTTATTCTGGTTTAAGTAAATGATTTTGGGGAGAAGCACTTTTAACTGCGTGTCATATTCTGAATAGGATACCTGTTAAAGATAATAAGAAAACTCCTTACGAATTATGGAAGAATAGAAAACCTAATTTAGGTTATCTTAAAGTTTGGGATTGTAGAGCTATTGTAAGACTACCTGAAACTAAAAGAAAGAAATTAGGAAGCAAAGGTGTTGAGTGTATTTTCATAGGTTATTCACAACATAGTAAAGCTTATAGATTTTTAGTTAGTGAACCTAATGATTCTGTTGAGGTAAATAAAATAATTTAATCGAGAGATGCATTTTTTTATGAACAAAGGTTTTCTTCTATTCCTAGAATTAATAATGAAAAAGAAGTTAGCACTCATTCACAATTATCTGATACTCCACCAGTAGAACAAGAAGAGATTAGAAAAAGTAAGAGACCTAGGAAAGAAAAAAGCTTCGGTCCCGACTTTCTAGTCTATCTTGTTGAAGGAACTAAAGACACATCTTGTAATAAATATGCTTTGACTCTTAGTGTTGAAATAGACCCACAAACTTATAGTGAGGTAATATGGTCTGTAGATTCAGCCTTTTGGAAAGAAGCTATAAATGATGAAATGGATTCAATTTTGGGAAATAAAACTTGGAAGTTAGTAGGCTTACCTCCAGGATCTAAACCCATTAAATGTAGATGGATTTTTAAAAAGAAAATGAAAATAGATGGAACAAGTGATAAATTCAAGGCTAGATTGGTTGCTAAAGGTTTTACACAAAAAGAAGGAATTGATTATTTTGATACCTATGCACCTGTTGCTAGAACTTCCACTAATAGAATTTTAATTGCATTAGCATCTATATATAATTTTGAGATTCATCAAATGGATGTGAAAACTGCCTTTTTAAATGTTGACTTAGAAGAAGAAATTTACATGGAACAACCTGAAGGGTTTGTTAGACCTGGACAAGAAAATAAAGTATGTAAACATATTAAGTCCTTATATGGCCTAAAACAAGCACCTAAACAATGGCATGAAAAATTTTATAAAGTCATTATTTCTTATGATTTTAAAATTCATGAATTTGATAAGTGTGTTTATAGTAAATTTGCTAATGGTAAAGGTGTGATCATTTGTTTTTATATAGATGACATGTTAATTCTTGGTACTGATTTAGAAAGCATTAATAATGCAAAGAGTTTTCTGTCTTCTAAATTTGATATGAAAGATATGGGTGTAGCTGATGTCATATTAGGAATGAGAATAATAAGAAAAGATAAAAATATAATTCTCACTCAATCTCATTATCTTGAGAAAATTTTAAAGAAATTTAATTAGTTTGATTGCACACCTGTTAGTACACCATTTGAACCACAGCTAAAGATGATTCTAAATAATGGTAGAGCTATTTCACAATAAAAATATGCACGAGTAATTGGTAGTTTAATGTATGCCATGACATGTACTCGACCTGATATTGCTTATGTTGTTGGTAAATTAGGTAGATATACTAGTAATCCAAGTTTATTGCATTGGCATGTTGTCAATAGAATATTAAAATATTTAAAAGGAACTATGGACTATGGTATATACTATAGTGGACATCCTTCAGTATTAGAAGGGTTTTCTGATGCCAGTTGGATAACTGAGCGGGAGGATCATTCCTCAACAAGTGGATGGATTTTCACTCTTGGTGGAGGAGCTGTTTCTTGGGGATCAAAAAACTTGTATAGCTGACTCTACTATGGCAGCTAAGTTTTTAGCATTAGCTGCAACTATTAAAGAGGCAGAATGGTTAAGGAATTTATTAATTGAAATTCTAGTTTGGCCAAAACCAATGCCTCCAATATCTATACATTGTGATAGTGAGTATACAGTTTCTAGAGCTTATAGTAAAGTGTACAATGGAAAATCTAGACATATTGGCCTGAGACATAGTTATGTCAGACAAATGATTACAGATAGTGTAATCACAATGGATTATGTTAAATCAAGTCAAAATTTAGCTGATCCTTTTACAAAAGATCTTGCAAGAGGACTGGTGTCTAAGACATCAATAGGGATGGGACTGAAGCCCATTATTAATAATCACTCTTGATGGAAACTCAACTTGAAACTTGATATATTCAAGTCTCAAGTTCAATGATTAAAGTACATCATATGACGTGATTGTAAGCACCATAAAATTTAACATCCCAAGGATAAGTGCTTAGAACATGTAATGAATAATGAAAGAGGATGATTTTAACCTTAATAGATTTATGGTGTTTTAAGTTACATGGACACCTATGATAATCTACCTATATGAGTGCGAAAGTGGTGCCGCTTCCTATGAGAACTGGGCTTGACTCTAAAGCACTCTTGAAATCAAGGTACACACACAAGGCCTAATACATGTGTCGGCTTATATGAATAATCAGTGACTAAAAGATTTGTGTGTGAAAACAAATCCGACTGATCAATATGGATTGATAGTTCAAAGACAAGTCTACTATACTTTCATGGTTAGCCTTGACAAACCTTCACAGGGTATTGGTTCAAGTCATGAGACACCAATGCTTATACATAGTCTTACAGACAATCAAAGATTTACAAAACTTATTTTGAAAATGGTGGAGGAATGTTGGAGATTTTATAAAATAAGTGAGTAAGAGTTTTGGGTGTAAGAGCTTAAAGAGCTTGTCCCACATTGGAAGTGTGTGGAAGAGGTGGGAAGCTAACCCAAATATAAAAGGGGATAGTGTCCCACATTGGAAAATGTACAAAGCTAAGTATCACCAGTAAGCTATAAAAGGGGTGGGCAACCTTTGAGTCCCACATTGGAAAAATATTAAGAATTTGTGCACTTAATAACTACAAATGGAAGATGAAGAGTTAATTCATCTAGCACTTAAGAGGCTATTCAAGAGACCTCAATACGGTGCTTCGCACCGTACGCACAAGTGCGCCAGCGCGCGCCAGCGCGCGCATGCGGGGCAGTGGGTTGTAGAGGCGCTAGTTGCGCACTTCGCACGCCGCAGTGGTAGCGGGTTGTCGAGATTCGTCCGGGTCGGATCGCGGTAGCTCGGGCGCCGTCACTTTTTTGTTGACCCGTGCAAAACCGATTCGGTATTAATTATACCTGTTCGGAAATGACTTAAGACTGTTGGTAATTAACAGTCATACCATTTCGGAATTGATTAAGACTGTTAATCAAACAGTCATGACTCTTGAAGAGAAAGCCTTTCATTATCTATCAATAAAGGCTGCCTAAAACGAAATTAGATTGATAACAAAAATCCAGTTTCAGATTTCCAAACCCTGCTATTACTCTCTTACAATTTTAAGGAGATACAAATTCTCTTATCTTGTTTTGTGCACAGAAACAGAATAAGAACTTGATTGACTGTTCTTTGTTGCTGCATCCAAGGACTGTCTTCAGACATAAAATTTGCAGACAGTGGAAGTTTCTTCATTGTATATTGAGTACGGATTTGTGGATTTCCGTTTGTATACGGAGTTATTCGTGTGGGGCAAATACTGTATTTAGGAAAGTGACATCACGCCTTGAAGATTCATAAAGTTACATTGTTGTATTAAAGTTGACATTGTTGTGATACAATAAAGAGTCCTATTTCTGCATTTGCTACATAATTTCCAACAAGAAGTAACCTGGTCTCCATGATAGGTGACTTGATGTTCCCATTCATTCATGAACACACGTTCTTGTTTCAGGAAAAAATTGTCTCTCGAATCATGCTTCTAATTTGTTTTAACCAGCGCAGCTCCTATTGTGTGTTGTGTTCTTTCGCCGGTATACATAAGTATTTATTAAGGGTACATCGCATGATATCAAGAAAACAGCTATTTGGAATCATAATCCCAATGGTTGGTTGTGTGGTGGATCATTATGCATTACGGCACTTCCAAGTCCAAAGTCATGAATTTAGTTCTTTCTCTCAATCTAAACTTGAGGTTACAGAGAATAATATATGTTTAGCAAGTCTGATTCGGAATGAGGAGATTAATTTGAAATGCGCGCGTATTATCATAGATGTATCACCCTTCATAAAAAAATATAAAAAAAATCTTTGGGATCATGAACTTAAACAATGTTACAATAGTTTTTTTTTACTTTAGTCTCATCTCCTGAGATTTTTTAGGCTCCCAGTCCATGTATTTTTAAAATTGTATTAAGTCTCATAATCATAAAAAAAAATCCATAACTACTTTGTAACCGTCCATCTTTCTTTCTGCAGAAAATGACACCTGTCACATACGGGTTATAATAGGACTAACAACTAAAAAAATAAAAATATTTGAGTAGATATAAATAAATCTTAAAAAAATAAGGACATGGGACTGGACAACAACTAAAAAATAAATATATTTGTAATCAATTCCAAATTATTTTATTGTTGTTGGTCTTATTTTAATAAAAAGGTGCACATATCCTTTTCTGCGAAAATGAAGAAGGGATATTAGAGGCACTTAAGAGTCGATTTTGGGTTGTTATGGGTCAGTTTTGAATGGGTATGAGACTTAATACAATTTAAAAAATACATAGAATCAGAACCCACGAAATCTTTAAAATTTGGAGTAAAGCTTAAATCTCAATTATAATAATTTTCTGTTCAAAGATAATATTAATAATCACTTTTTCTTTTTTCTTTTTAGTAAAATGACTTTTGTAATTAAGGGCCAAAGTCAAATAACTTAATAAAATGATTAGAGAAAAATAATGGTTTAATTATAATTAGTCCCTAAAATAGGTTCAATTTAGTGTTTAGTATGAAAATAATTTTTAGTCTGTGATAGAGATACTAACACATGAATACTGAACAGAGATTGTGACTTTTACCGTACACATAGGAAATGTTACTATTTTTGTCAATGTGACAATAAGGATTAAAATTCATTTTTAAAGAATGTTAAATTAAATGGAGAATTGATGTTTAGTCCCTACAAGCTAAATACATTTGTACATAGTTAACTTTATTTTTTCATATTCCAAAAGTCCATTGTTTATTATATTGACAAACATTTCTTAGATTTTAGGATAAAAGAAGAAAGAGTGCTTTATATGGTGAGGGGTTCTATGAAACAAAATGAAAATACTTTGACTAAATGTTAATTCAAAAATTGTAAAGGGATTTTTCATCTACGGACCGAACTAAATGAAAAAATAAATTATAATTTTTTTATTAAAAGCCCCAAAAATCCTCACCGGGCACTCTTTCCTGTAGTAGCTATAGTTGTTAAAATATCTTTCTAATAAACTTGGGTGAGTAAAATTAGCCTAACAACATGCTACTTGTGCGATATATAGTTAGGATTAATATATGGACCAAAGTCATGATGCAGATGAAGGCATAATACAAAAAATTGGTAATCTCTTAATGCATGCACTGATTAACGTGCCAACGTTGAAAACACACAGGAAAAATCAATATCCAATATTTAGCTCAATATATTGAAGGCAAGCTATACTCAATAAGCATGTTCAATGATTGATTGTTTGTTTTATCACTTGCTTAGAAGATACGCGGAGCTAAATAAGGAGATGAGCATGTGCACACACACACCAGACTTGATTTGCTGATAGTGAATAACCTTAATATCAGTATCAAATCCATTGTACATTAATGAGATATGATATAATACATTCTTTCCATAGAATAATATCATTTTAATAAAATTAGATGACCTAATTAATTAATTAATTAATAAACAATGTGTTCAAGTGTAGAAATAGTGTCCTGTTTATCTTTTTGATCACTCCACAACATAGGCCCGCCAACGCTGTTTTGTAGTCGGGATAAAAAATTCCTCCTACAGTTGATATTAAACAAACCCTTATTGTACCCAAAAATAAAAGGTTACAAAATATTTCATGAGATCTGTACGATCCACCAAGTACGGTGGCCCATGATGAGTGGGATTTGGAATTAGGTTAAACAATATTCTTTGTTTAAAATATATGAAGTATAATTACAATGATTGTTGTCACCTTCTTGGTTGGACATATTAAGCCGTATAGAATTGGATATCCGCTCAAAGTTCGAAAACTATTGACATAGCTTAACGATCCATTTGTGCTTGAAATAGGGGACAAGTGAAAAGTTGAGTAAGGCGTTTCAATTGTATTGTTCGGAGTGGCAAAGTAGGAGGTGGTGGCAATTTTTTATGAGGCTATCGACTGAGACGGAGATGAGGATCATTGTTTGTGTCGGTGGATTAAAATGAGAGTAATGCTACACTTATTGGTACTTAGTACCGGACGAGCTTTACATGCGTGTATCATGATGAGGCTCACATCATGATACAAACCATTTAAACTTTGTTAGGTACTTACTCTGTACTAACCACCGGTAACCAAAGCATTATTCCTAAAAGATTGGACGGAATGACTATTAGAGATTGTGTCAATTTATGACCTTGATCATTATTTATTAATGTTGGAGTCACACATCTATTGAGAAAGTTTCGGGTTGGATTGCGTTTGACTCCATGAGTATATAAAGGTGGTAGACTCGCTTGTTCAAGATCACCAATTATTGAAGTGGAATAAAGTACTTACTTGTAACATGAAAAAAAATGGTTGAAGTGTATAGGAAAAACAAAGTACTATAGCATAAGGAATATCGTCTGAAGGTACCAGTGCACAACACTTTTCTAGATTTTATATCTTAATATCTTCTAAACGAGTCACTAAAAGAAAATTTCATATTTGCTTAAATTGTTTATAGTTATTAATTGTTCTTGTTTCATTGTCAAATAGATAATTTTATTTTCAAATTAAATATATCATTAAATATATTTTATGCAATAATATTTCTGACATCATCCAATTAGGTAGAAGATATACATTATTATCCAACATGTTGGTGTAAGACTCAAAAAAGTTGTGGATAACTGTATAAGATCTCTCAAAGCTGTCAAGCTTAGTTTTCAATTTTGATGTGATTAAATCAATTGCTTTATTAGTTCATATGTCGAAGCCTATGGGCTTGTTGATAAGTGAAGGAGGTCACTTGATCACTATTGTTTCCATTTTATACATGCTCAATCGATGCTTTAGGGGATCCATTATCTTAAATTCTTATTATTGTGACAGTTGAAGCGTTGAGTAAGATAAATTTCAGTGAGGTAGATGCTTGTTTAGTGGAGGGGTTTGTTCCATCTTATTTTTTTGGATCAGATATGCAGTGAGTGGAGATCTTAAAGATAATTATGTGATGTAGTAAGTGCACAAAACTTACGGGTATAAATTAACTCATTATACAAAACAAATAAAGAACATTCTTGAAATTATCCGTAATAAAACAAACAGAGGGAAAAAAACACGTGTGTGTATAGATGGTACGATAAATTACATACTTGCATGGGAGGGGATAAATATCTTATACCGAGTACTTTATGTGTACAAGTTGTGTTGGAGTTTTGTTATGGAAAGAACGAAATATATTAATTAATTTCTGCAAGGCACGTTCATGGAACGCTTTCTTTTAGGCAAAATTTCTCCCAATCCGGTTGAGATAGAACCAGAACCGCGAGTACACAATGGGTTTTATAGAATCTTCCTTCAGGATACAATGCAGTGTATGAACAGTTGTTTGATTCAAACTATGTACTGTTTGATCAAACTCGAGAACACTCTGAATTTGTAACTTGATAATGCCAAAGTATAGAGGACGGAGAGAGGAGAAACTAGCAATTTTCGGTGTCCAAAACAGAGGTCTGAAACTCTTTTTATAGCCATTTCTGTGACTGTTCTTCAACAGTCACATCTCTTCATGGAGTGACTCAGTAACCGTTGGATCGTGCCTGTTTGGAACAGCTGCGATCTAACGGCTCAGATTAGGCATCCCATCGTAAGCGAATGGACATTCGTGCGAAGTTCCAAGTGCGCGTCAAAGCGCGCAATGCCCCCTAAGTCGCACAATCGCCTTTTCGCGCGCCGCGTGTCGCGATTGGTGGTGCTTAAGCACCACCGCGATGCGTAGGATCATAGCCTCTTATTTGACTTGTCAACTAAGAATCTTAGTTGTCCTTTAGTTGATATACCACTACTTTTTGTAGTATTCTTCCAATGTGGGACAATATGGGATTTCGAGCACTCCCATATCTTTCACACCCATTTGCTCATGTTTCTACTTTCTAAAATAAAAACCCAAACTGTGATTAAAATAAAACATCAATAATATAATAAAATATTAACAACTAAAAGTAAAATATCAATAAATATTGGCATTTATCCAACATTCCCCCTCCAATTTCAATATACACAAGAGAGCAAAGCAAAAAGACACTAAATAACTTTTGGCATTATCGCTAAAATCTAGTACATAAATGAGAAGTGTCTTTCGGACTTGAACTTCCATATAGTGAAAATAATTCAAAGCTTCATCAAAGTGTTGTGGTGAACGTATCTTGAACCAAGGACCTTTTGAGACTAGCCGGAACTATCACACATACCGATTTCTGAGTTTATAAGTGTTCTTCTAGCATGCACTTTTATGGCCTTGTGCTAATCCTGATTTCACGAGCGCTTTAGAATAGGTAAATCAACTTAAGTGATTTTGCGAGTCACACTTATATGATTTATTAAGAAGTAACCTTCATCCTCTAACATGCATAAAACCAACACTAGGCACATAGGAATGGAACTTTTTGTATAAATTCCTAGTGTTCCATAACTATTATTTAAATTGTTTGTACCACATTGAACTCTATCTATATTTTCAAGATATGAGTTGGGTTCCCATTAAATATAGTTGTGTTATTTAATAGACCTTAGTCCCATTCCTTTTGAGGTGATATATATCATCTCCCTAACAAGACCTTTAGTCAGAGGATCTGCTAAATTCTTGTTCGTTTTAATATAGTCGACTCTAATTACTCCTTCCTTGAGTAATTTTCTTATAATTTGATGTCTTAGATTAATGTGTCTAGATTTTCCGTTGTAAGTTTTGTTCGAAACTTTATAAATTGTGGCTTGGTTATCACAACTTATCATAATATAAGGTGATGGCTTTTTCCATAAAGGAATATCATACAACACATTTCTAAGTCATTCTGCTTCTTTACATGCATCTGCTAGGTCTATAAATTCAGATTGCATTGTTGAATCTGATACACATGTTTGTTTCTTGGATCCCCAAGAGATAGTTTCTCCTCCTAGCGTAAAAATCCAACCAGTAGTTGACTTGGATTTTGATTCAAGATTATTCCAACTTGAATCACTATATCCTTCTAAAACAGATGGATATCCTACATAATGTAAGCCATAATCCAAAGTTCTCTTCAAGTATCTAAGCACCCCAGAAATTGCATTCCAGTGCTCTTGTCCTGGATTACTTGTAAATCTACACAATACACTCACTGCATAAGCGATGTCTGGTCTAGTGCAATGCATGGCATACATTAGACTCCCAATAATACTAGCATATTTAAGTTGGTCCATAGCACGCCCAGTTATTTTCATTAATTTGATGCTAGGATCCACTGGGGTAGCAGCTGGCTTAAGTTCAAAATGATTATATCTTTTTAGAACTTTTTCTATATAATGAGATTGAGATAATGCTAAAGAATTATCCTTTCTCACTATTTTGATTCCTAAAATCACATCAGCTTCTCCAATATCTTTCATATCAAATTTTGATGAAAGAAAACATTTGGTTTCTTCAACATATTTGAGATTAGACCCAAATATTAGCATGTCATCCACATATAAGCAAATAATAACACCAACACCATTTTCAAATTTACTATATATACATTTATCGGCATCATTAACTTTATATCCATGGGATATAAAAATATTATTAAACGTCTCATGCCATTGCATAGGAGCTTGTTTAAGGCCATAAAGAGATTTAACCAATTTACACACTTTCTTTTCTTGGCCAGGCAAAACAAACCCTTCGGGTTGTTCCATGTAAATCTCTTCTTCTAAATCACCATTTAAAAATGCAGTTTTAACATCCATTTGATGAATAACTAAATTGTGAATAGAAGCAAGAGATATTAATATCCTAATGGAAGTGATTCGAGCAACAGGAGCATATGTATCAAAGTAATCAATTCCATGTTTTTTCTTATAGCCTTTAGCAACTAGTCTTGCCTTAAATTTATTTATAGAACCATCCGGATTTAATTTTCTTTTAAATATCCATTTGCACCCAATAGGTTTAGCCCCGGGGGGAAGATCGGAAATAACCCAAGTTTGATTTGACAAAATTGAGTTCATTTCATCATTTATTGCTTCTTTCCAAAAGACAGCATCCCTAGATGTTACCGCTTCATGAAATGTGGTCGGTTCATCTTCTACATTAAGAACAAATTTAGTTTTGTTCTAAGTCTCATTTAAATCCCCTTCAACTAAATAAATAACAAAGTCAGGCCCAAATATTTTTTCAGTTCTTTGTCTTTTACTCCTTCATTGTTCAACGTCATTCGTTGTTTCCGAAGAAGATATAGGTTGTGAAATTTCTTCTAAATTTGAGGAGTCAACAGTCGGATTATTATTTTCTAAACCTTGATTCAAAGTACTAAACTTTGTTAGATGTTCAAAAAATTGCACATCTACTGACTCAATGATTTCTCGAGTTTCAAGGTTTAAAAATCTATAAGTCGTACTGTTACTAGAGTATCCAATAAAAACACATTTGTAAGTCCTATTTCCTAGTTTAGGTCTTTTAGGTTCGGGTTTTCTTACATAAGCAAGACATCCCCAAACTTTAAGACGTCTAAGATTAGGCTTACGATTAAACCATAATTCATATGGTGTAATATCCTTATTTTTCAATGGAATTCTATTTAAAATATAGCATGCGGATAAAACCACTTCTCCCCACATCGACAAAGGTAAACCAGAACTGATTAACATTGAATTTATCATTTCAACTAAAATCCTATTTTTCCTTTCCGCCGTTCCATTTTGTTGTGGCGTATATGGCGCCGTAACTTGATGGATTATCCCATGAGTATTACCTCGGGTAATATTCACCACCCCTATCGGATCGTAGGACTTTAATTTTTTTGATTTTGTTGAGTTTCAACTTCTACTTTAAAAATTAGTAATTTCTCAAAAACTTCATCTTTACTTTTAAGTAAATATGTATATGCATACTTAGAATAATCATCAATGAAAGTTAAGAAATATTTATTTCCACCACGAGTCATATTACTCTTCATATCACATACATCACTATGAATAAGATCAAGCATTTCGGATTTCCTCTCAACAGATTTGAACGACTTTCTAGTTATCTTCGATTGAGCCCAAATTTCACATTTAGAAAGGTTATCAAATTTATAATCCGAGACTAAGCCGAGATTAGTCATATTTTTTATACTTCTATAATTCACATGACCTAATCTACTATGCCATAAAGAAATAGACTCAACCATATAAGCAGAACTAATATCATTGATTACATTAATTTTGATCATGCCGTTACAAGAGTACCCTTTGCCAATAAATTGGCCATTCTTAGACAATACAAACTTATCAGACTTATACACTAGTTTGAAACCTCTCTTATTGAGAAGGTCCCCAGACACAAGATTTTTACACATATCAGGTACATGAAGTACATCAATTAGAGTAAGTGTCTTTTCAGAAGTTAGCTTCAATTCCACTGTGCCTTTTCCAACTACATTGGTGCGAAGATTATTTGCCATCTTCACTTCTTTTCCATCAATTTCTTGATATGTTTTGAATGAAGAGTGGTCTTTGCATATGTGGACCGTTGCGCCGGTATCCAGCCACCATCCACTTTCATTATCAATTGAATTTACTTCACAAATAGTAGCAATAAGATCTTCAACATTGTTGGTTTCCTTCGACCCTTGTTTTTCCTTAAATGCCTTCTTTTTAAGACGACATTCTCGAGAATAATGGCCCGGTTTGTCACAGAAGAAACATTTCCCTTCTTTTTCTTATTTGCACCTTGGTTCTTGAATTTGGAATCATTCTTTGCTTTAAATTTTGAGTCTTTGGTAATCTTGGATTTTTGATCCTCAACCATATTAGCTTTTGAATGACCCTCACTTTGTTCATCCTTCTTTTCTCGAATACGAGTATCATCTTCAATACGAAGGTGACGAAGAAGGTGTTCCACAGTATAAGTCTTTTCATCATGATTAATTTTCTTCTTAAAGCCATTCCAAGAGGATGGAAGTTTTGAAACAATCACCCCTACTTGAAATTCATCTTGAAGATTAATACCAGCGTCTTTAAGGTCACCAACAATTTGTTGGAGTTCATGGGCTTGTGAAACGACAGATTTATCATTATTCATTCTAAAATTCATATAGTTTGAAATTAGAAACTTACGATTGCTCGCTTCCTCATTTTGATACTTTATCTCCAAAGCCTTCCATAATTCCTTTGTCGTTGGAATCATTCGATGAGCGCTATAAACAGTTTGAGACAAAGCATTGAGGATGTGTCCTCGACACATAAATTCGTCTTCTTTCCTCTTCACACATTTTTGCTTTATTTCTTCGGTGTCTTCGGGTGTGGGCTCGGGAATTTGTTCAAGGTTATCATCTAGAATGCAAGAAAGTTTTAGTGATGTGAGGAAGAACATAACTTTCTCTTGCCAACGAGTGAAATATCTGCCATCAAAATGGTCGAGTAGGATTAAGTCTTGAGTCATGACTTGGATAGATTGTGCCACAATTCCTTCCATTTGAGTGGAGTAATAAGAATAAATTTTTTTTGCCTAAAACTGTTGGAGTTTTGTTATGGAAAGAGCGAAATATATTAATTAATTTTTGCAAGGCACGTTCTTGGAACGCTTTCTTTTAGGCAAAATTTCTTCCAATCCGGTTGAGACAGAACCAGAACTGTGAGTACACAATGGGTTTTATAGAATCTACCTTCAGGATACAATGCAGTGTATGAACAGTTGTTTGATTCAAACTATGTATTGTTTGATCAAACCCGAGAACACTCTGAATTTGTAACTTGATAATGCTAAAGTATAGAGGACGGAGAGAGGAGAAACTAGCAATTTTTGGTGTCCAAAACAGAGGTCTGGAACTCTTTTTATAGACATTTCTGTGACTGTTCTTCAACAGTCACAGCTCTTCATGGAGTGACTCAGTAACCGTTGGATCGTGCCTATTTGGAACAACTACGATCTAATGGTTCAGATTAGGCGTCCCATCGTAAGCGAATGGACATCCCCTACACGAAACGCTACGAGTTCATCTAACGGTTTAGATCAAGTCATTTCGGATTTTAAACCCTTTGATCGGATCGTTTAATCACAACCGTTGATCTGTTTTACCTCGTCAAAACTTTAGGCTCCCACGCTCCAAGCGACGATGCGCACGTGCGAAGTGCCAAGTGCGCGTCAAAGCGCGCAATGGGCCCTAAGCCGCCCAATCGCCGTGTCGCGCTTACGCGTGTCGCGATTGGTGGTGCTTAAGCACCACCGCGATGCGTAAGATCATAGCCTCTTATGTGACTTGTCAACTAAGAATCTTAGTTGTCCTTTAGTTGATATACCACTACTTTTTGTAGTATTCTTCCAATCTGGGAAAATATGAGATTTCGAGCACTCCCATATCTTTCACACCCATTTGCTCATGTTTCTACTTTCTAAAATAAAAACCCAAACTATGATTAAAATAAAACACCAATAATATAATAAAATATTAACAACTAAAAATAAAATATCAATAAATATTGGAATTTATCCAACAAGTTGACAGAGGACCGGGACTCGAAAATTCACGTGTTCCATTGATGGGTTCATTACAGTATGATATAACAATGGGAAGTAGCTGCCTCAAAATGGTGGAATCTTATATCTGAATTTATCCTTCATTATTTTTTAATATATTCAACATTTGTTAAGCAAATCTTAGAACAAGATGACAATCAATAACAGTGTCACAATTGATGTGCCCCATGCAAGTCATTAGTGCAATATAGGGATCCCATAATTTTCCCCAAGGCTTTTCTTCCCTTAGGTCATAAAGCGTTACTCTAGTTGGATGAATGAATAAGCATAAATAATGTAAACCGAATAAACCATTGGTTATCATAAATACAAACACTAAGAAGTAATAAAATATCTAACATAAATAAAAGTCATATCCATATACAGGCAATACACCCAAAAGAAAATATTAAAATTATATCCTATCTACATAGAATGAACTGAGATGACAATAATCAAATCTCGCGGCATACACAACCATTGCTCCCAACGGCATGAAGAAAAGACTAAACTTCCGGTCCCTGTTATTGTATACTCGGGGTTTTGAAAAATAATTTGACAATTGGTCAAAGCCCGAAAAACATTTGAACATATTTTGCAATTATTTAAATGCTTTAAATAAAAATGTGGAGTGTATTACATTCATAATTAACCTTCCAGTCGCGCTCACACAAGATCCTTCATCAACACTTATCAATAGTGTGTACCTAACACATTCATTACATTATCCTAGTCATGCAGCCTAGTCTAACTAGGATAAAAACCGCTAACATAGCCCATCCAACTAATAATAACCATTACCTAATATATACTACCCTCACTAGGTATACTTTCATAAATGATTACATAGTTACACACATGCACTAAATAGATATCCACAAATCATCTCGTATACACATATAAATATATATCACTCGATATATACGTATACACCACATCCTGTGACACCCCGCCTAATTAAATACCGGGCGATCACTCCTTTATTAAATTAATTCAAGGTGAACAGTTGGTTCATTCTCAGAGTCACTGTCGAAAAATAAATTTTCCAATTTAACACCCTAATTAATTTAGCTAAGTGTCAAAACTATTTTATAACATTACTTTCCAAATTTTATTTAAAGAAAAATTATTTATTTATTTATTTATTAACAACATTCAATAAATAAGAATCACACCACAATAATTCTGCAACATAACCAATTAATTAAAAACATTCAACAATCGAATCCCAATATTTAAAACTCAAAGTAAAACATCCACACTGAATAAATCCCATGGTAGCAGTACTAGAAATAATCGAAATACAAATGTCCAAGTAACAAATGAATAATGGAAAGGGCTACACATGCCCAACTAAATAGATGTGCTAGGAGTGGATTAAAAGAGCGAAGTCATCTAATCAAAGGCCTGCAACTCCCACCTAAGCTGCAGCACGTTCCTTCTAAGGGATCCTAAGCAAGACACCCCTGTGACTGGGCACCTGTAATATATACATATATAGACAAGAGAAAAGAGAAATAGAAACGGGTCAGAGCCCGATAGTGTGTATGCTTTAAAATTCGTTTAGCAAGTATTTAAATTGATACAGGCCAATGCAACAACATATTAGTGTGACACTCTCTTGAGAAGTTCTCATCTCTCTTCTAATGTGCACGCCTATCGTACTAACCTTCCCAACGGATTATCTATCATATATTGTACTAATCTCCCCCAATGATTTGGTTTATCTGAGGTTATTTGCAAGATTTAAAACTGAACAACACAATTGTTTACAAAGTAAGATTTCAATCTGTAATCAAAGTTCCCATTCTAACTTTATTAATCAATAAAGATTTCCAATGTTATATTATACTTTCCCACAACAAGTATTTACAATTTTGAGTCATCAATCATGTCCTACTTACCAAATCACAGTAGGCAGTTCCCAATTTTAGCATTTCATTTATATATATTAACTACTCGTATAATCTATATAACAACGACACCCCAATTAAAACTATGGTGCAGGCATACTCTACTATCCAAACCCCGTATCACTCATATTAAGGGGAATACAAATTCGGAATCACTCTCGAATTGTATTAACACATGCACAAACAATATTGAGGCGAAGTATAGATTCCAAGCCTCTAAGAGGATGGCACATACCTGCTTCTCTTAGGATTGTCTGAACTATCCATTCGATAGCCTGTACCAAGGATATCTATCTCCTGGGGTACGAATCAATATCCCCCCGAAAGCAACACATGATAAGATCGTCCCATCGCGGTAACCTTAGGGATAGCAAGTAGTGTGGGTATGATTTTCACACATAAATAGTATATGCATACACGATCATATAACTATACTAATATTATCATATCAATATTAGGTATATCTCAACTTCCATAGTTACGACATTTACCTTTGTTTTCACATTATTAATATCGCGTATAAGGGTTCGTCTCTAACCTTAATTCGAAGGAATTCTTCTAACTTATTACGTAACTCTCATGGACTCTATCCTCCCAAGTATGAAATTCAGTAGGTGTCCTTTTTATGTTCCAACGTAACTCTCTTTACGCAACTCTCCCTCTAATTCATAAATTCATCGACCCTTAAGTAATTATCCCAAAAATACAATTCTCGTCTCATATTAAGAGTCCCAAAATTATTCATATGTCCTACTGGTCTTCCATATCTCCCAAAACATTTTATTAAGGATGTCCAAAAATTATTTCACAATAAATTGAATTTAACTCATTTAAAAAGGGAGATAGGAGTCTGCCAGGAGGGGTCGATCGATCGAGGTTGGGGGCTCGATCGATCGAGCCTTCGATCGATCGAAGCTCTAGGCTCGATCGATCGATCAAGCAGGTATTTCGATTTCTGCAGAATTGCAGTTACGGGTTCTACCACCTATTCTCATCCAAATTCATATTTTCCAAACCCAAATGTCCCAAAAATTCTACTACTAACATTATATCAATATACCAGATATTTCCAACGTAAGGCATGTATATTTCAGTCATTTAAACATCGATTATCAACCCAAAGTTTTATCTAATTATCAAGAACCCTAGAATTTTCTTAAACAGGTTTCTAACAAATTTTCTCCAGAAATTCCTTCTTATAATCATCATAATTTCGTGGTTAAATTCCTCTACATGGCAAGGGTTTCCAGAATCATCATATAAACCAATACTACATGGATTTTCCTATCACAAATTGGGTTTTCTTTCATTAAAACTCATCCTAATTACTCCTAAACTAACATGAGAGATGCATCAATGAAATAAGCAAGATAAACTTGCCTAGGATTTTCAGAGGTCTGGTTTGGTGCCGAATTCAGTGTGGTTGCGTTCCCCGTCTCGCGATCTACGCGTTGGTGGTGGCGGCGGTGCAAACCGTTGAGTTTTGAGCCTTGGAATGCTTTGAGAGCTCTCTCCTCTCTTCTCCAATGGCCGTTCTAGGTTTTGGGTATTCAAACCCTAGGTGACAACCTCAATATCTGATATAACCCTTCTAATTTTCGTGGGTTTAATTACTCAAAAATGTAAAATGACCAAAATGCCCTCCCGGGTTACTATTTAGGCCTAAAAATGCCCCGAGACCCAAACTAAACCCCCGGGTACAATTTTCTGACTATCTCGACCCTTATGGACGCGTTGGCGCACTCAAAACGACCATACGGACAACTTATAAAATATTCACTTTTTATTTACCAAAATTTAGTCCCGACGCGACACAAGCACGTCCCGACTTAAATTTCCGAAATTGTCATTTAATTCACTCATGACATTCAATATAACCAATATCATATATATTACTTTGCTCATTAGTAATATTCAACAAATTTCATATAATTACTAACTCTCGTCACGTTAATAATTATAACATAATTAATTTCCGGATTTTTATTAAATAATTAACTCACATTAAATTTAATAAATCCCCAAATTAATATAGCATGAAAATACGGGGTATTACACATCCCTAGTGCAGGACCTCGTGGATGCATCCCTCATGTGCTAATGGGCTCTACGTATACCACACACTATAACGCGGCCACATAGTTGGAATCTCAACACTGAACCCAAAATGTAAACACAAATATGGGAGGCAGTCATAAACATACGTCTAGGGATCGCAACTAGACCACATTGCACCAAAACGGTATGACAACCAATACATACCCGCACACATGGATAATGCTCATGCAATAGTAATATGAACCGGGTAATCAATCCAACATGTCATTCAACGCTAAGTTGGACCGTCACTACGCGCAACCTCCTAATGATTGCACTATTGAGTAGTTATGTTCCAAACAAATATACCAATAATCACGCACACACAGAAACATATATATATATATATATATATATATATATTATAAAGTAGAAAACTTATGTATGTCATAAGATTAGTTGATGATGTCATCAATGTGAATTTTTTTTTTTGGAGCACCCATTTCGCCCTTCAAATATTTGATTTCCCCCTTGTTTTCTTACTTATTAAACTCACACTTTAATTCAAAACTACTTTATCAGTTTTTACCCACCCCTGAGCCCCTCTCTCATTTCTTAGCCACGCATTCCTCTCATTCACCCGATGCTTCCCCCTACCTCAGCTCTCAATCTCTATCTCTGAGATCCTCACTTTGTTTCTCTCTCTCTCTCTCTCTCTCTCATACACATCTTCTTCGCCTCTCTGAGCTCCACAATGGTTGAGGTTTTAGGTATGTTTGTTTTTAAGATTCTCACTCTCCTTGCTCTTCATTTTTAAGATCCTGACATCTGGCTGAGACTGGGCTAAATGGAATCAGATCACCCTCTATGATTTTGGGAGCTTTTGTGCATTAATGTATTTTTTCTCACATGTACTTATGAATATTTCATTTACTTTTCTAGATATGACCTTAGGGTTCCCCATGTATTTTTTTTCTTATATTTTCTTTTATTGTGTAGGTTTCTTATAATAAGATCTCCATAAGAAGGAGAACCTTCCATGGATGTGATGTTGTATGAGTCAGAGATATTATGTAACAGTTAGGGCCTGACAACCAAGCTTAAATCGAAGGTATACATTTATATACTAATTTATGTGTTTTGATTGATTGAACTATGTATCAGTAAATTTGAAGAGAGCATCAAAACAATATTAAATAATAATATATAGATACAAAAATTAAAGTTAGCAATGTGAACTCTATAGTTCAAATCATTGGTTTAGATGTATATCAAGAGTAAAGCATGTTGCAAATTTTTACATCTATCGGACTCAATTAAATGTCTAATTTTTTTCACAATTTATTAATTTAGCATGTATCAATTTTTTGTGGAATTGAAAATGTTTTTTTGCTTTATTTAACTAGAATTAGTTGGTTTGTAGCAAGTGAGAAGCCTGTGGAAAGTGCACTTCGTTGAAATATGGGAGCATTAATTATTTGTTATAGATTTTTTTAAACGTACGTATTATTATTCATAGAATTAGAATCCATTTTTTCACTAATACTTTGTTATATGTTTACACTTTAGTGAATTATCTGTCCACGAGAGGCCAATCAGAATTATGGGTACTTCAAAGGTCTGAGTGATCAAATTATGACATTCTGTTTATAGATTAATCATGTGCCCTTATGCATTCATGGAAAGAGGTTTGGTAATGCAAAATTACCTTGGTATTTTTTTCAAATTTCATACTCCTGTTTACTGATTCCCTCGTTTACTATAGGGCATAATATCTTTTATATCTTTTACTTAATATTTTATGTTCTTTATACTTATTTGTGTTGTAAAAAACATTTATGATGTAAATTTTTACGGATTTAACACTTTGAAAAATATTTTATGTTGGTGTGTTTGTTATACTTGGCGATGGGGTCGTGTTACAAGTCCAAGTAGTAATATTGGGGGTAAATTTGGACTATTTGAATGTTATTGGACTATTATTTGTTAAGCAGGGTGGATAGTCCGATAAACAAAGGATATTATGGCCATTTTTTTCAAAATTGCACATTTTATGTTGGGGAACCAAAAAATTATTCTTTTGTGATTACAGACTTTGAAAATATTCACCGTTTTGAAAAATTTATCCAACTATTAGGTATTACAAATGTTTAAACATCTATGTAAATACGTCGTATCATCCAATCAATGATGTACACTTTTAAAAATTTACGCCGTGCCTTCAAGCACAGGCATACCCTAGTGTGTGTGTGTGTCTCTCTCTCTCTCTCTCCTCAAACCCATCTAACCGTTGACACAAAACACACACCAACCCCTGATAATGATCCACGGTAATCTCCATATACTCCGGAAACCCATACGCCCATTTATACAATGTTGTCAATACAATGCATAACAAAAATTGTCACAGGCCAAAAAATCGAATTGGTTTTCTAGGAGAATGAACCATTTCAGCCAGCATACCGATTTTCATCCCTAGCGAATCAGTTTAGTTTTCTTGGCTATCCTTCGTCTCCAACCTCAATTTTTCACCTCCCAAACCCCTTAATTGAGGTCCCAAGCCTCTCAAAATCATAAATTAAGATCCAAAATTAATATATAATCATTTAAGAAGTATTTTAACCTCAATTTAAGCCCCAACCCAACATTAAAACTCATGGATTCCTAATCATTAATTTAATTCATTCAATCTAGAACCAATCCAACCTTAATATGCAATGATCTAATGTTCTATCAATGTTCACCATGTTCATATCATATTCCCAAATTTATATCAAGAATTTCTTCATCGTTAATTCTCATTCACATTAATAAGATCAAACATAAATCAAACCTCATGAGGAATCCCTTAAATTTCATCTTTGAATTCCCATATTAATTATAAATTAACTATTAACATAAGTAACTGGATAAAATTGCAAATCTATTAAAATAAACACTTGCCTCTTTGGATTACGATTCGGAGTCCGATAAGTTAGATATGAATGGAATCTGGAGATGATCCTTAATATATTCACCCAATGTTCCTTCTCTCTTTTTCTTCCCTTTTCTCATCTATTTGATCTCTTCATTAATCTCCACTGAGTAGAGGTTAGAATGAGGATGCCATAAACCCCACTTAATATTAAATACCTCTTACTCAGACTCTACTATCGTTTTTAGGTTTAACTTAAGGATAAAAATACATTCATATACCCATACGGGTCCTACTATGTTTAAAAATCCCTCGGAACCTAACTATAACCCCTAGGTACCTATTCTAGACTATCTAGACCCATTTCGGATCACCAGTGCGCTAAGAAAGTCCATCTGAGCTTTTGAACTTAAAATATATCATCATCTCATTAATCGGGTGCAACATGTGATTACATCTATAATAATTTAAATCCATTATTTTACTCTTTAACGACATATATAATAATCCTCGCTTTTTCACTCAATAAAAAATAATATAATAATTCGTATCACTATTTACTTATTACGAGCAAGTAAAATAATTATAATCATAAACTCACTAATTAATATCTATCAAACCCAATTTGATTTCCTAAATAAATTAATAAACCAATGCACATGTTGATGTAAAATACTGTAAAATGTAAGGGGTATTACATTCTCCCCCTAATAACGGAATTTCGTCCTCGAAATTAGAACGTACCTTCCATGAAGAACTATGGTTACTTTTCCCTCATTTCATTCTCGCACTCCCAACGCGCTTCAGTGGCATTATGATGCCCCCGCTACACACGTACTGATGTTACCACCTTAGACCGAATCTTCTACTCGTAATTATCCAAAATGGTAACGTGTCTCTCCTCATAAGTATTGTCCGAATGCAGTTCAATCTCCTTTAATGCTATATGTCGGTAGGCCAAGTCATCCCTGAGATACCTCTTGATGACACGTGGACCGTATCGTGAATTTTCTGTAAGTGTTCAAGAAAAGGCAAGTCCGTATGAAACCGACCCCACCCTTTCAATGATGGGAAAAGGCCCTACATATTTAAGTTCTAACTTCCCCTTCTTCTCGAATCGGATAATTACCTCAATAGGAGATACCCGCAACAACACGTGATCACCCACATCAAACTCCAAACATCTCTGATTCGTAATCGTGTAACTCTTTTGACGGTCTTCAGCTACCTGAATACGACTGTTAATCAACTCAGTCTTTGCTAACGTGTCCTGAATTACATCCGGACCAAGAAGATTTTTGTCACCCACTTCTAACCAACACGAGGGTGAATAACAGGGTCTCATATACAAAGCCTTGAAAAGTGCCATGCTAATAGTAAACTGGTATAAGTTATTAACCACAAATTCTACCAATGATATGTATTGCTCCTAACTATCCTTAAAATCCATAATATAAATCCTCGTCATATCCTCTAGCATTAGATTTACCCCCTCTATCTTCCCATAGGTCTGTGGGTGATACGCCGTCCTCAAATGCAATTTTGTCCCCATCACCTCCTAAAAACACTAGATGAAGTGGCACACAAAGATCTTATTTTGATCTGAAACAATGGTGAGCGTTATTTCATGTAGTCTCATTACCCCTGCAATGAAAAGTTGGGAATAATGTCTTGTCATGTAATCCACTCAAATAGGTAAGAAATGAGCTACCTTAGTCAACCAGTTCACAA
Organism: Sambucus nigra; assembly: GCA_949130495.1. Taxonomy (NCBI): domain Eukaryota; kingdom Viridiplantae; phylum Streptophyta; class Magnoliopsida; order Dipsacales; family Adoxaceae; genus Sambucus; species Sambucus nigra. The sequence goes on from OX422215.1 coordinate 621,230,016, forward strand.
TAACCCAGATGGAATCATGACCCCTCTGCAATATGAGTAACCCCTAGATAAAGTCCCTTGATATATTCTCCCACTTCCACATTGAAGTCTCCAACGTTTACAAAACTCCGGATGGTCTGTGATTATCAACCTTCACCATCTGATAAGTGGTGTACTTGTGGACAAATCTACTATGCCCGATTCATATTGTCCTACCAATACTCCCTCCTCATATCCCAGTACATCTTATTCCCTCCTCAATGAATAAAAAATCATGGCGTATGTGACTCCTCCATATCTGTGCTTCGTAGGTCTTCATCGTCTTAGATAATCGGCCTCCTATTGAAACGTAAGCCACACTCAAAACTGACTGAGCAGGACTCCATTCTATCTGCTAATAACTATCGTACTGTCTCATAACAAGAAGGATGCCCTACATGTACCTCACAAACCTTACATTGATGTCACGCATGATGGTCATCACTACTATATAAGACCTAACTACCTCATCCTAACAAAGCTCATCCCATTTTTCCTTCCAAACTACTGCCAACTACCCCATAGGCATATGACTCAATGCATCTTCCACTAAGTTAGCATTTATCAGATGATACTAAATGTCAAATTGGTAATCTTTCATGAATTCAAGCCATTTACACTGCCTCATATACAAGTCCTTCTGCGTGAAACGATATTACAGTGACTTGTGGTTCGTGAACAATCAAAACTTCTCCCCCAATAAATAATGCCTCTGAGTCCTAAAAAAACAATTACGGACAACTTCAAGGCATGAGTGAGATAGTTCTTGTGATGCCATTTACGTTTGCGAGATGAAAAAGCTATTTCCCATTCCTCTTACTGTGGAACTCTCCCAAGTCCCTATAAGGACACATCGGTAAAAACAAAGTACTTCACTCCTCTCCTGGGCAAGGAGAGCATTGGTACTGAAGTAAACTTGTCCTTTATCTCATCAAAAGATAATTAGTAGTGATCATCCAAAAGAAAAGAGACTCCCTTGTGAGTTAAATTCATCAAGGGACCCATAACTTTTTAAAATCCTTAATAAATCGACAGCAGTAACCTGCTAACCCCATGAAACTATAAACCTCCATCGGTGTTGTGGGATGGACCTACTCCTTCACTATTGACATCTGAATCTGATCAACCAAAAACCCCCTCTCGAAGACTACATAACCCATGAACTTCATCTCCCGTAACTAGATACCACACTTCTCAAACTTGGTATACAACTGATGGTCTCATAAATTCTGACATAAGTAATTGCTCGGCATGCCCGTCCTCCGTTCAAGAGTAAACTAGATTATCATATATGAAGACAATGACAAATTGATCTAAGAAATCCTTGAACACTTAATTTAAGAGATCCTTGAAAACTGCTAGTGCATTGGTTAGCCTAAATGGCATAACTTTGAACTTGTAAAACCTGTATCTCGTTAAAAATGTAGTCTAAGAGTCACCATTCTCCCTGATATATAACTGATGGTTCCTTGATCTTAAATCAACCTTTAAGAAGTAGTATTCTCCTATCAGATGATCGAACAAGTCATCAATACACAATAATGTATCCTTGTTTTGAAAAGTTACCTTTTTTAACTCCCGATAGTTAATATATAACCTCAACAACCTATCTTTGTTCTTCATAAATAGTATCAGGGAACCTCAAGGCGAGGTACTCCTATAGATAAAACCTTTCCACAAAATTTACTAAATTTGATCTCTTAACTCCCTCATCTCTAAAGGATCCATGCGATACAATATGCATAGTATTGGCCTAGTCCTCAGCGCTAAGTCGATCACAAATGCAATCTCATGACTCGATGGTAACCTCGGTATCTCATAAAATACAAAAGAAAAGCCCCGAACCATAGAGATCGAATCTAAGGAGAAAAAAATACATTCTGAAGTCTCCTCCTCACTGTAATATAAATGTGTGACCCTCATTTAGGATGAGGCATCGCCACAAAAAACATATCCTTATCTAAAATAGCGAGCATAATTGGCATACTATAACAGTCTACCATCGCTCTATATGTATCTAACCAGTCCATCCCCAATATAACGTCATACTCATACATCTTAAAAATTAGAAAATCCGCTATCAAACATAACCTCCCAATGTCAACAACCACTCCCCTGCAAGTGGAACGAATGAGAGTCCCGCTACCCAACGATGAATCTACAATCTTAATAATATTAGACGTCGTGTATATAAACCCATATCCCACATGAATCTATTGCCAATAAAAGAATATAACACTCATTTGTTAAACAATAATCACCCCACGTGCCTATGAATATGAAATATATCCTCAACTGCCGGCGACGCTAGTTACAAAACTGGCCCATGAACAATATAGACATGCCTAAGTTGTAACTTCCCTTATTGAGGTTGTGCTGGTAGGGTCAATAGCTATAGCAGATTATGATCTTGCTGGGCATTCGCGGTTGATCTCTTACCCTATTCTAGAAAGAACACCGCATGTGCCCTTTCTCCCCATATATGAAAGACCTCCCCACAAAGTCTTCCAACCTCTGGAAATACTAGCCCTAACGAGGTTACCCTAGTCTCTGGTCCTACAGGCCCTAATATCCTCAACCCTAATAGCCTCGAGTCCTCTTCCCTTATCCCAGAGGAGCACGAGGTTGGCCCTACCTATACCCCCATATCCTAGTGTGAACTTCTTAGCCCAGTCACCCTACTAGGAATCCTACTCATGCTGCATAACCTTCTGTTGTAGTGCCCCACTAGCATTACTTCCCCCAATCTTGCCCTGCTGGCTCGACTTTCCTATCCTCTTTGCTCCCCTAAGATGGAAGCTATGATCCTAAAAATCTAGTAATGCGGTGTTAATGACATCAATGTAAGTCCTCACCATTGGGTTACCCAATATATACTGAAGGATCCTTTAAGTGATCCCAACCATGAACTTTAAAATCTTTTTTTCATATGTATTCACCTCATTTGGTGTAAAGTTTGACAAGCGAGTGAACTCCCGATTGTACTCAAACACTGTCTGACCCCTCTTGCGAGAGATCCAAAAATGTCCTCCTCATCTCTATCTGCACAACTGACAAAAAAAAACATGCAGTTGTGACACCCCGACTAATTAAATACCGGGTAGCTACTCCTTTATAAAATCAATTCAAAATGCCAAGTTGGCTCAGTTAATAGCATCATTGTCGAAAACATTTTATTATTACTAACCACCTAGTATTTAAAAAGCAAGCTGCCAAATTTTAATTTAAGTTTGATTAACATGCAACAAATGTAATGAGGAAATAAATAACACCATTCACCATACTGAAGTAAAACGAATAACCATCACATGAAAGTAAATAAAGTCTGGAGGAAACTCCTCACTACAATCCCATAACTGAAATGAATAACCGAAACTGAAATAAAACATGCTAAAGTTTGAAAACTGAAATGTAAAAGATGCTCTAAATAGAAATGGGCAACATGCCCTACAACTGATAGATGGTGACTCTGGAATCCAAAAGATAGGAGCGTCTACATGCAAATCCCTGTAGCTTCCACAAGCAGCTACAGCTCGTCACCTGAATGAGTATCCTATGCTTGGTGTCCTTGTGGCTGGGCACCTAAAATGGTTTTACAAAGAAAAAGAGATTTGAAAAGCAAACGGGTCAGAGCCCGAATGTGGAGTTATATTTTAAAAACCTGCAAGTGCTTTAAAAACATTTAAAACATTAAATGCAAAGTACATGTTAGGACGTACACTCGCATGATATCCTCACCTCTCGTCTAACTGTGCACTCCTAACGTAAGTACCCATATATAACGACCCATACTACTAGCTAACTGACAACATAACTAGCTAGACTGCCAAAGGTCCTACCCATATTACTCGGTTCCATTTAACATAACAACGCTCGTAATTAAATAGAGGTTTAACGTAAACTCAGTTACTAAATATGCCATTGATATAACTAATAGTTAACTCATTATATATCTCGAAGCAATACCGTAATATTTTTTTACAACATTAACATGAGGATTCCCATTAATATAATGTATATTATTCATATCATAAATATACAATACAAGCACCCCGCAATCTAAGCTGTAGTGCACACATACTCTGCTATCCATCCCGGTACATCACGTACATAAGGATTACATATTCCGAATCTCTCAGGAATAGTTTACCGATAACAACATCACAAATAATGGAGGCGAACACAGTCACCATCACATGGGTCACGCACATACCTACGCTCCCATGATCAGCGGACTTATTAATATCACAATAAGTCTTTCTATGACCTATGTTCATCGAGGTACCAGTCTATATCCCCCCCGTAGGCACACAAGGATTAGAGGGTCCTAAGCGAACGCAACCTCCCGTGATAGCAAGTATGGTAGGTATGTCATACACACAATCCATATACTAATACTAAGTAAACATACATCTTAGTAATACCGTATTTTAATCGTAGTACATATCGCATTCTCGTACTAACTATAATTATCACAATTCGTACTATTCCGGTTTGTAATTATACGCGCTATAATTCGTCCTCACATCGTAGTAGACACTCACGTCTCAACCCAAATGGTTCATTGAATATAGCTCTAGTGTATAATACTCCTCTCAATAACCCAAAAGTCCCAAATCTATCCTCACATCAATAAAGGAAGGTCTTCTATATCCTCGAACAAATTTACGGGACTCTAAAAATCAAAACAGTCCAAAAAGGATCAAACTGTCAACTCGTTAGAAGTCTCGTTCGAACGAGACTTCGAACGAGTTTGGACTGTCAGGTCGTTAGAAGTCTCGTTCGAACGAGGCTGTTCGAACGAGATCCAGTTCGTTCGAACGAACTGTCCCTTCTAACGATATCTCGTTTGAACGAGATATCGAACGAAATCACTACTTGTTAGTAACGACTGGTCAACTCGTTAGAAGCTCGTTCGAACGACCTGGGGGCTGCTTCTAACGAGCTACCAGTTTCGGCCCAGAATTTCCCCAATTCGTTTTTCATCCATTTTTACTCCTCAAACCTCTTCTAAAATTCGTTCCAATAATATATTGAGTTCTCTAATCATACTCAAACATGCCAAGGTGCTATACTAACATCATTAAAGGGGTTTAATACCTTCTAAACATCATTAAATCACAATTTCTACATAAATTCCCAATTTTCTTCAAGAACATAAACCCTAGGTTCTTCTCATCAAAATTTCCCAGATTTTAATCCGTTTATACATCACATAGATATGAAATCTCTGAATTAAATCTTCAAACAATGTTTCTACATGCAAACCTATCCCAAAATTAAACAACAATCTTCCAATTTCATGGGTTTTCTTTTAACTCTTATATAAGATCGATTAACAATGTTTCTAACATGGAAAAAGCATTCACTGCATAAGGAATGTAATTTAAATCACTTGCCTTGGTTTGATTCCGGATTTGGTGTTGATTTGATGAAGAATTTCTGCAGAATTTCTTCTCCCCAAGCTTCCTCTCTAATGGTGGCTTAAGGTGGCTAGGGTTTTGATTTGGGGAAACTTAGAAAACCTAAATGACAACCTACGTAGCCTTCTAGGTTAATATGGGTTGGTTAATGGGCTTAATGGGTTTAATCCACATCAGATTTACATCTCTAATTTTCGTCACTTTTAATTCCTAAATATGTAAAATTACCAAAATACCCTTTAAGTTACCGGTATGGCCTAAAAATACCCCGGGACCCAAACTATACCCCCGACTAGTGTTTTCTGACTATCTCGACCCTTCCGGACGCGTTGGCGCACTCAAAACGACCATATCGATTATAGATTTTAAATTCACTTTTATTAACAAAATATTATACCGTGACGCGGCGGTCCCACGCGTCTCAACAAAATTTCAAAAATGCCGTATATAAATCTCACGACAAATTTTCATAGTACCAAATACATATATAATCATATATGCACATAATCAAATACCAATTCGCATCTCATTAGTATTTATAACCCGGATTAATTTCCAATTAATACGCATTTAATTAATTAATCCCAAAAATAAATATAGCCAAAAGTACGGGGTATTACAGCAGTCAAACTGCACTCATAACTCCTGAATCATCACAGTATTTCTCTACTCTGGAGTGGTGACTGACTCCTAACACTGTAGAGCTTCCCTAACTATCTTAAAAGTATCTAGTATTTGCTTGTGAATGTTATTACACTCGACCATACAAATATTCCTCTCAATATCCTTCTTCCATTAGCTCCTTGTGAATACATCTGCACTCGTTTAAAACTCGGGTGGATGGCCCTTCTATAGGGCCTCCCTAACTCTCTCCCACACGGGTGACAGTGTGTCAGTCTGTACTGGTAATACCACTGGTAGATGTGGATGTGGATGTGGATGTGGATGTAGCTTTGCCTGAGGCATATGCTGCGCCATGACTGTTATGGCAGTATTAACTGTTTGTACTAACATGGTTGCGAGCTTTGCTACGGTTGTTGTCCCCTGGGCTGCCTGCAAATCTAGATAAGTCTTCCTCTCAACGGCTCTACCGGCTATCTTAGCTAGTCTCCCTCTACTAGTGTTTCTCATTTGAAACCAAATCAAAATTGTATGAGATTCCACTTATATATATAATAATATTAGAATAACAAAAATGCATGATATGAAACAACAGTCCTAAACATAAGGTTATATATATATATATCAACGAAATGCAACGCTTATAACGTAGAAAGATCACAAAAATCCTAAAGGACATTATAACCTCATGCTCTGATACCAACTGACACCCCTACCTATTATAATATCGGGTGATCAATCCTTTATTAAAATCAAATGGAAACCAATATGGTTTCATTCTTAGCATCACCGTCGCAACAAGTAATATAAATATAAAACCAACATAAACATACACCATATAAAATTACAATATAACTGATAAACAAAACATCATAAATAATGTAAACCAAATAGACCATCGGTTACCATAAATAATAAAACATAATAAATATTGCGAAGTAACAAAATATCTAATATAAATTAAAGTCCTATCAATCTATGGACAACAGGCCCAAAGGAAATATTGAAAATAAATTTTATCTAGATATAATGAACTCAAGTGGTCAGAGTCACATCTCACGGCATCCATATCAAGTACTCGCAATGGAATGAAGAAGAGACTAAACATGTAGTCCCTACAGCTGCATATCTTGGGTTTTGGAAAATAATTTGATAGCGAGTCAAATATCGAAAAACATTTGAAAATATTTTGCAAGTATTTAAATGATTTAAATATGAACATACAGTGTATTACCTTCATAATTAACCTTCGAGTCACACTCACATGAGATCATTCCTCACCACTCATCTATAGTGGGCACCTAACGCATTCATTATATTATCCTAATCATGCTACCCATTCTAACTAGGACAATAACCATTAATATAGACCATCTCGCTAAGAACCATTGTTAGCAAATGTATACTACTCTCATTAGTCATACTTTCATAAATGGTTACATAGCTACACACACGCTATAAATAAATATGCACACATTATAACTTATAAACAAATACATATATATCACTCGCTATATATGTATATACCGTATCTATAACGCTGGAGCTCACAGATGTATAACTCGTGTGCTATTGGGCTCTAGGTATACCACGTACCATAACTGGGCTATTGGATCGAAATCTCACCATCAAACCTAAAACATAAACATAAACAACAGAGGTGATCATAAACATACGTCCAAGGATCGCAATCATAATACATCGCACTAAACTGGTCTCCAAACCAATATTTATCCTCACAAATGGGTAGTGGCCATGCAACATTATTACGACACGTGGAATCAATCCGACACATGTCTATCAATGCTAGGGTAGACTGCTCACTATGCACGATATCACTACTGAATAGGTATGTTCCAAACAGGTACACAAACAATCACACACATAGATATGTGTGTGTGTGTGTGTGTGTGTGTGTGTGCGCGCGTATGTATAAAGTATTCACTACGTACGAAAATCCCACAATGTACTAGTTTAACAATCTCGATGTCCAAATCGACTTCCCAATTTTTCATTTAAGAGTTCACTCAATCTTAATCATAGTCGTCTCACTTGAACCCATCTAACCATTGCCTGAAAATACACACCAACCTTTGACAACCAATTTACCCTGAAAACCCATAGGCACATTTATTCAAGGTTAACAGGTCAAAACAATGCATAACAAAAATTGGGACCAGCCAAAAAATCAAAATGGTTGGCTGGAAGACCGACCAGTTCGGTCAGCAAATCGATTCGCTCCCCCAGTGAACCCGTTCGATTTGCTAAGATGCCCTTCGTCTTCAACCTCGGGTTTTCACTCCCAAACCTTTCAATGGATGTCCCAAGCCTCCCAAAATCATAAGTTAAGATCCCAAAGCAATACATAATCATCCCAGAAGTATTTTAATCTCGACTTACACCCAAATTCAATATTATAACTTAAGAATTCCCAATCATTAATTTAATTCATTAAATCTAGAATTAATCAAACCTTAATACATATTGATCTAGCACCCTATAAATGATCACCATGTTCATAATCATATTCTCATATTTATGCCATAATTTTCTTCCATATTAATTCTTATTCACATTAATATGATCAAACGCATATTGAACCTCTTGATTAATCCCCGAAATTTCATCTTCAAATTCCCAAATTAATTATAAATTAACTACAAAAAATCGCAAATCTAACGCAAGTAAACACTTGCCTTTTTGGATTACATTTCGAAGTCTGATACATTGGATATGAATTGAATCTGTAGATTATCTTTCCTGTCTTTTCCAAGCTTTCTTTCTCTATTTTTGTTCTCTTTTCTCTTTTCTTTAATCTCTCCCTTAATCTCCTCTAAGAAGAGGCTAGAATGAAGCTTCCATCTATCCCACTTAACTTTAAATATCTCTTAGTCACACCCTAACTCTAACCCTAAGGGTAAAAAGATAACTATACCCCCATATGAGTCCTACTGTGTCTAAAAAAATCCCCTGAAACCTAACTATAATGTCTAAGTACCTATTTTGGACCATTTCGAATCATTCCGGATAACTGGTGCACTTAAAAAGTCCATTTGAGTCACCAAACATAAAATATACCATCATCTCATTAATAGGTTTGTCACGTGTGCACGGTAAGCATCGCCCATAAACCATTTAAATATGTCGTTCTCTAACGATATAATATAATAATTTGTCCATTTTTCACTCAATGAACGACAATATATTAATTCGCACTGCTATTTACTTATTACGCTCAAGTAATTTTTTTTATTCATTAATAAAAATCTTAAACTCATTAATTAATATCAATTGGTCCCAATTAAATTAATGAATCAATGCACTTGTAGAAATAACATATTCTCAAAGGTACGAGCTATTACACAACACCAATTTTTTTTTAATCTCTCTTTTTGTGACTTTAATCGTTCTTCTTCACTTACTTGAGTTCTCGATGTCCCTATCTTTTTGATATGGTGCATATTATAAACGAGTCCATCGTTTTGATATAGTGCATATTATAAACGAGTCCATCGTTTTATAGTTTAAAAGAAAATATATCCCATAATGGTCACTGTTGAATTATCTATAATGGAAATCAATAACTATCACCCTAGTTCTAATCACTGGTTATTCTTCTCTATGTTTGTTGAAGTTAGGAACACATTCTGACAAAATTATCTTAATATTATATTTTGATATTATTTTATGGCATACTTTGGTCGAGTATGATCCTATTATGTAGAGGATAATGAACGGTGTTTACTAGTTTAGTGAATTGTATGGTACTAATTTGGGGAGAAACAAATACAAATACTTTTATCAGTGGGTGAAAATGGATGAAAATATTTTTATTTTTTTTAAATAAGAAATTTATTTATAAATAGATAGGAGAAAAAGCCTTTACTAGGAGGCTCTTACAAGTGATAAAGAATCAATTAGACAGAAAATGAGAGAAAAGTACCAAAACTTAAATGACAACTCGGGACTACAAAAAGTTACGATAGTTTGCGTGAGAGGCAAAGGACCTTAATTATTTTTAAGGGACAATTTATCTTCATAGCTTACATTTAGAAAAGAGTCTAAAGACATATGAGGCGACGATTCATTGGCATTTTTATTTGCACCATTAGGATTTTTAGCTTCTATAACCATCGTATCTTAACTCACATCTGCTACATTATCAAGATTTCCTAAAACTTCAAAGAAATTGTTGACATGAGTAAGTTGAAATTGAATTTATCTAATTTTTGAACCAATTGAGTCTTCATGTAATGCAATATATTGAGCTCAACTATTTGACATACCTAAATCATACTAGGTGGAATATATGGTTATATGAACATTATCAATATCAACATATATATTATGACCATGACTTTCTTTATTTTCATCCACATCATCTAACATAGTGGTTGGGACTTTCATATTAGGAGTTAGATTTACTGAAATAATCTTATCTTTATTTGGGATGTCCTCTAAAAGGGGAATCTCATCATAATTGTGTGACTCTTCTAAATGATCATCCTAATTACTCCCTTATTTGGACTTTATTTGTACGAGTAAACCCATCAAAAATAACATTTTCAATTCGATTTCTATGCGTAGGTTTATTAACTAAGTTGAATATGAAATTAATTTTATTAAACGTGGGATCCTCAGTGATTTCATTCATTGAAATTTCTTTGGTGTTTATCTATTTAGTGCTTGAAATTTTCAGATTTTGAGAAGATAATAGTGACTTTTGTTTGCTGGTAAGAAGATTGATTTGATTAGGAATCCTCAATTGAGAGTCCCATTGTTTTTCCAACCTCAACCAACTCATCTTTATTTCTCTACCCACATGTACACGTGAAAACTTCCAAATGGATATCTGCATTGATCATCTCCTCACCTTGAACTTAGACTTTAGGGAATTTAGCATACCATTTTATAGTTTTAAATTACCTAATTTTAATGTTAAAAAGTTCCATCATTCATTCCATATTCATGTCATCCACAGAGTTGAATGATATACTATAATATGTTTTACCTTTTAGAGTTATTTTCTATGCGTGTTAGGCCTGCTATGAAATGTTGAGGATTCCTTTAATCTATACTCTTTTGATTGGTTTATGGCCATTTACATGAAATAATATCCCTAACAAATTTTAAACACCTCTTCGGAGATCTTTTTTTTTCACAAAAAAATTGAAACTATATTAAAACAACTGTATTTTACAGGAGATATTTCGAGGGGCAGACCAAATTACACCACACAAACTCTTATCAAACTGCAAACTAGAAATTAAAAACCGAGGGGCAGACTAAAACACTTGACAGTAAAACGGACTGTTAACAAACAAGGTAGCTAAAAGGTCGGCACAGTAGTTAGATTCTCTGAAACAGAGGCTAAGTGTGATATGAGGGAACCAGGTTAAGCCTTTAAGGATGAACCTGGTCAGGTTCGCAAGAGTTGGAGGCTGGGCTGAATTCCTGGTAAGCTTGTGGAATACAGTTTGGTAATCAGTTTCTATTTTAATACATGTTAGGCCCGCATGAAAAGTTAAATTAAGTGTTGTATAAATAGCACAAAGCTCAGCTGATAAGGATGACACATAGACAATGTTGGAAGCAAAACCAAAAAATAAACTGGCCCTGAGAGTTTTGAAAAAGTCCCCCAATAGAGGCAATACCTGAAACGTGGGATCGGGCGCCATCTTAATTACATTTAAAAAAGGGGGGAATAGGGGGCATCCAGGTAATAAGGAACGGGGTGAGGTGAGTCACGAAAGGGGGACAAAGGATAGCTGTAGAGCGAGAAAATTAGACAATCTGGTCAGAGATCGCATGACGAATATAAGTCAGAAGAATTAGTTTGTGTTGAATTTTAAGTAGTCCATAGGGTGCGGAGAAGAAAAAATGGCTGAATAGTCTGAGTCTGAGACTGAGTATGAGTCAGAGGCGACAGATAAGGCAAATAATTGTAAGAGGCAAGGCCTCATAGAATATAAAGAGGGGAGGGATCCATAATATCAGATGGAAGTTGGAGCTAAAAAATGCGGGGCAGTCCGTGAAAATATGAGAATTGGAATCTTAGAGACCACATAAAGGACAGTCAGGCATTGAGAGTTTATGAAAATAGTGCAGGCGATCTTCGGTGGGGATTTGATGAATTAAAAACCACAAAAAGGTTTTTAGTTTAGGCGATAGGCGGCTACGCCAAAGCCAATTCCATGGAAAGGAAGGAGTGTGCTGACAGATAGCAGCGAGGTTCAACCACCGACATATCTCTTTAATTGTTAGGTGTTGGGAGTTGCTGGGTCACCAGAAGGGGAGATCCTGAGCATTATATGGGGAGATAGGAATAGCCTTAATGTGAAGCAGAAAGTCAGGGGGGACAAAGCGTGCTAAAGAGAGCAAATACCAATGGTGGTTAATGATAAAGTGAGAGACAGGGATGTCATTAACAGCGGGAGAGAGGTGTGGAAACCGAGTGTTGATAGGTTCTTGAAGAACCCAAATATGCTACCCAAAAGATATGGAGCCAGGTCCAATACTCCATTTAATTTTGAGACGGAATGTGGGGAGTAGATTAACAATTCGAGTTCGAAACCAAGAAGCGTTGGGAGGGTGATGGGCATGAAGAATTGAAACATGGGGATAATATTTCTGCTTAAAAACTCGGGACCAGAGTGTGTCAGGCTCAGTGAAAATCTTCCATAGAAGCTTGAGCATGAAAGTCGTTTTGAGATCATGTAGATTTTTAATGCCCAACCCTCCTAAGTTCTTGGGAAGTGTAATAGAAGACCACAGAATAGTATGTATCTTATGAGTAGACGTGCAGGTATTCCAGCAAAAGAACTTTATTTTGGAAGTAAGGGATGTGAGAATGCATTTTGGCAGCGGGAATGCAGACATACTATAGGATGGAAGAGAAGTATAGACAGCATTGATGAGGGTAACTTAACCAGCATAGGATAGGAAATGGGTGTACCATGTCTGTAACCGAGCATCCAGATCCATAATATGATTGTGAAATAAGTCACGCGTAACACGGGCCGTAATAAGAGGGAGCCCAAGGTACTTATCTTGGCCAGGATTACGGCGACAACTAAGCAGATGACCCGTTAAACGTATAACCTTGGGGGGGGGGGTTGTCTTGACAAAGCTAATCATGGATTTATCTCTATTAATTTCCTGACTTGAGATGAAAGAAAAGGTTTCAAGGATGTCCCAAAAGTGGGTTAAAGTAGAGGGGTCCATTGAAGAAAGAAAATACAGTCGTCAGCAAAAGAAAGTCCTGGAATATGGGGTTCAGATTTGGAGGGCCGAAGGGTAATCATTTGCTTATGGCTGCAGTCGAAGTCCATTTTGTGAAGAAGGACATCAAGCCCTAGAATGAAAATAAGAGGGGATAAAGGATCCCCCTATCTGAGACCGTGGGAGGAGACAAAACGAGGTCCGAGGTGCCCATTGATTAAGGTTTAGAAGGAGGGGGTGAAAATGCAAGCGTGTATACAGGTAATTCAAGAAGGGGGAAAATTATGCTGCTGGAGAACCCAATAAAGAAAAGACCATTCCATTTGGTCAAAGGCTTTAGAAAGGTCTATCTTAATGGCACAACTTCCCTTGCGCGCTTTACATTTGCGCATGGTGTGAAGCATTTCATGAGTGATAAGGATGTTGTCCTCCATATGATGATGAACGACGAAGGCCACCTGATATGGTGAAATGAGGGATGGACTAAGAGGCCTAAGACGGGCCACCATGAGAGATGAAATAATTTTGTAGATTACATTGCAAAGGCTAATGGGGCGGTAGTGAGAAACCTGCGTCGGGTGCGGACGATTAGGTATAAAAATAAGGAGCATATGGTTAAGTTGACGAGTCATGATTCCAGAGTTAAAGAAGTCAAATATCATGGAACACATGGTGGAACGGATATCCAACCAGTGGTTTAAGTAAAATTCGACGGTAAGTCCATCAGGACCTGAAGATTTATTCCGTCCCATTTTCTTGAGTGTCTTGAAATTTTCGCTTTTGTTATAGAAGCTGATAGAGTGAGTTTATCCGCAGCTGGAAGACGAGTAAATGGTTAGGCGGTAGTAGGTTGGGCGGGATATGTCGTTTGAAAAATTTTAGTATAAAAAAAGCCGAAACTGAATGTTAATAGTTTCGGGAGTTTTATGCCAACCAATATCAGGGTCAAAGATGGTCGAGATGTTAATGATTCTCCGACAATGGGAGACATGAGCATGGAAATTTTTTGTGTTTTGATCACCCTCTAGGGTCCAATGGAACTTAAATTTATTTTTCCAATACAGGGGTTCTTGAGCAAGGCAATGGGCCAGCCGTTGTTGCAGATTGAACTCCTGTGTAAGTAAGTGTGGGCCAGTCTTTGTTGCAGATTGAACTCCTGTGTAAGTAAGTGTGGGTGGAACTGACCTGTGTAAGTAAGTGTGGGTGGAACTGACGCTGAATGAGGAGTCGCATATGATGTGGCTATTGTTGAATAAAGATATGTTGTGTGCCATATTCCCCCACATTTTGTGTTCCCAAGCCAAAACGGCATGCCGAAATTGATGCGTTTTATAAAGAAAACAAGTTGTAGATGATCCTAGGATTGGGGGGGGGGGGGGGGGACCAATGGGAATGCACTAAATTATGAACGAAAGGGTATGAGGCACATTTAGAGAAATAAATAAAATAAGGAATCGCGTAAATGGTGAGAGGTAGACTATCGAGTAAAAGGGGGCAATGTTCCAAGCCCGCGTTTGGGAGGTGCGTCACAGAGGTATTTGGAAAAGCATCCCACAAAATTCCATTTGTGAGGCCCCTGTCCGAACGCTCATGTACGTGGTGCCCGAAGGACGTATTAGCCTTCCAAGTGAACACATGACCAATAAAACCAAGGTAAATTTTTTGTGTGTGTTGTCATAAAAAATTTAATAGCATTGGCGAGTGCAGGGTGAAAAGGCTGACCTTATAACTTTTCATGAAGGCCTAAAATTCTATTAAAATCCCCTAAGAATACCCAGGGGTTGGTGACAATATTAGAAAGGTGATGCAATTATTCCCATACCTGAGACTACTCAAATGGCTGTGGGGGCATGTAGACTGTAGTGAATTCCATGGGACCTGCGTCAGGATCGTGATGGACCATGACATGAACAAACCTAGGAGAAACCGCAACCTCGTTGATAGCAATCTGACGATCCATCCATAGGATCCATATACCGCCAGATTGACCAAGAGCTGGGGACACGATGCGATTACGAAAAGGAAGGCATCCAATATCACAAACAGATCTACGAGCATCAAGATGAGTATCTAAAAAGACCATCATGTGGGGCCTATGACGGGTGACATAGTTCTCAAGTTCTGGAAAAAAAAAAGTGGGCCAGCCCACTCCTCTAGCATTCCACAGTAGTATTCTCATTAGGTGCACGGTGGCATGAGAGGTCATGAGGCTTCTCTCTAGGAGTATGTAAATGTATTCGTTTGGGCGGATGGATTGATTAAGAGTTGTGCCTCTTTTGGAACATGATATGCGTGGAATATGAATATTGATGCTGGGGTTGTGCGTGTTCAATCTCCGTTTTTTCCGACTTCTAAATGAACATCATGGCACTAGAGTTGGTTATGAAATAGATGAGGGTGGACGCAGCTGTCTTGAAGAATGAGGTCATGAGGGACTCTTTATATGATGTTGTGTCTATCTAGGTGAAGTCCAAGGTCAGGGTGGTGTAGGTTTTGTATGTTTATATTGGCAGAATTCGGGGGACGGAGTCTCGGAGGGAGGTTTCTTGGTGGTAAATTTGAAGCTGGGTGGAAGTGGGGGTTCAACAAGGTCTATGATGGGATGAGAGGGCAGGGTGGGGGCGTAGAAAGGGGTCAGTTTGTGGGGATTTGGGAGGTGTGAGAGAGGGAGATGAGTTTTTCAGGCTGGATTAGTTGTTGGCCATCATTAGGTAGAGGCAGTGGAGAGTGTTAGGGCAACGGGGAGTTGAGTCCGAAGTTATGAGGAATAGAAGAAAGGGGAACATTAAGGGTCATTGTTGATAATATAGGGGGAGAGGGAACCAACATTCATAGGATAAACTCATGCACAACTAAACCTGGTGGGTCAGATGGGTTGACATGTAAGGGATGGTTTGGCTCTGTAAAAGTAGCTTGAGAAGGTTGACTGTAGTCGTTGTATATCTCCTGGGGACAAATCGATTTGTAATTGGGTTGTGGAATGGTTGCCACTGGATGAGGACTGATTACCGCCTTATCTTGCGGTGACAGGAGAGATGGCTTGGCACTAGTTTTAACGGCCCATAGAGTACCTACAGTGGTTGTGGGTCCATGGGAAAAGACCCAATTTTGTCCTTATTGGTTTTGTATTGAAGTCACCGCAATAGCAGCATTTGGATGAGGCGCGCTTGCAGCTGGTGCTTCCATGGCAGCGCCAATTGGATGAAGATGAGCTCCGGGTAGTAGACCATTTTTTCTGTCATGTTGCAGCAGTGTGCGACGAGGAAGACGACTTACAACGTATCACTCGTCAGTTCCGTTGGTTTTGTCAGAGGCATTGAAAAAGAGGTCTGGATATTGAGGGGGTTGTTTTTTGCAGTTATCCTGGCTATAGCCAATAATGTCACAATGGAAGCAGATGTCAGTTTTGATTTCATAAATGATGGAACGTAAAATATATCTGATTTTTAGCTTTGAAGGTAGCAGTTTGGTGATGTTTAATTCAATACATAGACGGCCATGGCGATCCCGTCATAATGACTCCGTATGCATGTCAATTTTTAAAGGCTTTCCTAGTGTAGTTGCAATGCAGTTTAAAATGCCGTGATGATAATACTCAATAGGGAGCTCATGCAGCTGGACCTAAAGGCTCATGTGTTGTATTTTGGTTGTAGAGGGACGATTTTTTTTTCCATCGTTACACCGAGAGATAATGGTAGTCAAGAAACCAAGGGCCTCCCTCAAGAGTCTTAACAAAATCATGTAAGGAAGCAAGATGAATGAGATCAAAATTATGACCAAGATCAATGATAAAAATTCCAGCCGTTAAATTCCAAAGACGCGAGAGGAGAACTACAAGACGTTGAAAGGATAAATATTTGCCAAGAAGTTCGATGATAAGAGAGTGTTTCCACTTTAGGCGGTCTTGAATTAATTATTATGCGTCAATATCAACCGTTAACATGTTTTCTAATTCTTGGCATGCTTCATCCTCGGGGTCATAATCGTCGGTAGTGAGTTCATTACTCCGGGATTGAAAGATTGGATGATTAAAAGGAGCATGCAGACGGGGCCGATCCATAGAGGGTGAAAGAATAGAGGTGGGAATCGGGTTAGAGGACGGGTAGAGCAGCTTGTCTTTGAAGGAGGTTGTTGTCCAGATAATGGAGGTGATGACGCAAGCGTCAAGTTATTTCATTGTGGAATCAGAAGGTGGTTTATGAGGAGGTCTAGCATTAAGAGGTTGGGGAGGGGGAGGGAGTAGGGAGGATAGAGTATTTTATGTACAGTCATTTTTTGCAGACCCTTCGAAGATCTTTATATGAGGTGTGTTCTCATAATATGAAGGTATTGGAATATTGGAAAAGTGAAGGGATAACCTTTCAAACACTTAATTTTTTTTTTAATACTTTTTTATCTTTAAACTTATGGATCACCATTCTTGAGGATGTTAGAAAAGGTAGATTTTGAAATCAATGAAGTTAATGACATGGATTAAACTAGAGAAAAGATCGATAAGAGATGAGAGTATTATATAAAAAAATAATGAATAAGATAAATTTTCTAGAAAGAAGGGTTGATCATGCTCAGGTTGTTAACCTTCCCGATTCTATAAAGATCTATTAGGATCACGAGTTTTTTATTAATAATTAGGAGAATATTATCATCTTAGAGGGTCAGATGCCATATAATGAGGCCAAATGCCTTTAAGAATGAAGAACGATATGTTTCATACATTCTAGGCTTTATTTTCAACTTTCTCTTATATTCTCATAGCAATTAATGTAAATTTATAATTTCTTACTTTTGTAATTTTGCACCTGATTTTAAGAAGGAAAAACCTTATTGAAAAATTTGAACATTATTGACCACAAAACATGATTTTGTTGATGAAATGGAGGTTAGGTGAGACTGGCTATCTCATAGGAGATGGTTTTATCCTAAATTGAAATTACGCCACTACTTCTTTCATGGACAGAAAAATTCAAGGAGGAGCTCGAAATACCTAAAGGTTTTGATGGCCATACTCCTGTCTCCATTATTCAGGCCATCAACATTGTTTCTTCTTCCAGTGCTTAGTTAAGCCAAGAATCAATCTCTTTCAAATTTTTATATGTTAACCATGTCTAATCCACCAATGAACTCTTTCTGTAATAATCATGGAACTTAAAAGAGTGATTCCCATCATGCTATGGGAGGTCCTGGCCAACCCCGACGAAAGAGGAAGAAGATAGAAGGTCCTATAACCCAATATATGATGAGGACTCTCCATAGTAGACAAATTATAAGGAACTATAATTAAATATGAATTGTCTTAATGAGAGTGCACGTGCTCAAAACCAAGATCGAAGGAGGACACCCAATTAAAATTACTTTTTAATAATGAGATGGTTTCCCTTTAGTTCAAGTTAAAGGTAATAAAGACAGTCACACTTGTCAATCTAGTATGTACTCAAAGAACATTAGGATAAGACTGCAGAACTTCCTCCAAAAGTAACAACTTTAATCCACTAGGAATATTATTATACAGAAATTATGCAGTTCCAAACTGTCCAAACGGGACAATTCAAGAGATCTCATTACATGGGTAATGACTCTCGAACGGGTCTAAGGGCTATTGAATGCGTACGCATAAGAACTGGAATGCTAGTATCTATGCGCACTATATGTAATTTCAAGTATGTTTCATTTAATTATCATACTATATATATATTGTTCATGATACAAATTAATTTTTAAAAAAAGATGAAAAATACCACCCCCATATGGACAATAATCCAGTGGTCATGCCACTTTTAAAATTAACCAATCGAACATCGATCCACTACAATCCAACCGCATTGGAAACAATAAATGTGTATCCCGTACTCCCTCTAATTCATCTACTCAATTAATTCTTTTCATCAATTAAACTAACAATTAAAGTATACAATTATTAATTTACTAATTTACAATGAGGGGCAATCCTACTTGCATATGAAAGGGGCACTAATTATTAATTTACTAAAAAAATTAACAACCAATCAATATCTAATCAATTAATTCTTTTACAAGGGGCACTACAATGTGATGGGCGAAAATATGTAATAAACCAATAAAAATTTGATTAAAACAAACACACACGCACATATAGACACACACACAACCCCACAACCCTGCCCTCCCACCCCCACCCACCCCCACCCCCCGCACTGCCCCCTCCCCTCACTACCACTGCCCACCACACACACACACACACACATATACACACACATGCACATATACACACACACGCATATATACACACACATATATATACACACACACGCACATACACACCCCTCCCCTCCCCCAGCCCTGCCCCCTCCCCCCCACCCCACACACACGCATATATACACCACACATACACACACATGCACATTTACACACACACACACACACATACACACACGCACATATACACACACATATACACAAATGGAAGAGAAATAGAGAGAGAAAATGTACCAAAATCGTTGAGGGAAAGAGAGAGAGTGCAGTCGCTTAGAGAGAGAGAGAGAAATGGAGGGAATAGAAATCGATGGGAAAAAATAAGAGAGAAGGTGTGGCCATCCCTGATCCTCGCAGCAGGCGGGCGGAGTGAGGATCCTAGGTCCCGCGCGTCCCTCTAGGGAGAGCTTCGGCCGACGTCATTGGGTGAGGTAAAAATGTAAAGAGATGGAGTCGCCAATCTATTTTACTCAAAACAGACAAAAGAAAGGGAGCCATCCCGAAGGACATCATCCAAAGATATACTGATGCATATGAAACCAAGATGATTCAAAAAGGGTTCGGAGACTAAGTTACGAAATGGGAAGGTGTTAGGCACCCATTCCGCCCTTATGGTCTCTTATGGGTTTATGCTATTTTCCTTTATTTTCATCATGATATGTGTGCATGTGTATATATAATGGTGATAGGAATCATCGACTTGTACCATGGAAGAGGAAAAGCGAGTCATCCATAGGAATGTAAAAATAATATTAGAAAATAGGATTTACGCGATTATCCTTACGTTGATCGTTATGAGGGGACGATAACGCATATGGGATAATACGCTACTAAGAATATATATATAAGAGAATTAAACTTAGAGAAAATAGAAAACGAGAAAGAAAAAGTAAGAATAGGACTCGAGTCTCGAGTTTTACCCCGAGACGCCTACTTAGCTTATAGAGGCATCAAAGTCCACGTAGTTCGCATGTAAAACGAGAGGTGGGGTTTATCCCATAAATCCAATCCGAGGATTCTCTTATTTGTGTGTGTGTGTGTAAAAAAGTGTTTTAGTTGTGAGGAAAGTGTAAGTAAATTGTGAGAATTCCCGTTTGGAATTTATGAGCAAACCCTCTTTTTTCTTGTTATTTGGATTTTTCTTTGTATGAAAATAAGAGATGTGAAATAATACTAAATAAAAAGTATATTAAGATATATTCGATGAGAGAATACAAGTGCTAAGTAATGAAACGAGTTAATGCAAATTTATGAGAATTTAAGGAGAGAATTGAGAAAATTAGACCTTCTTGAAGATCTTGAGCTTGATCTTGAATGTTAGAGAGCAACCCTTACACTTGGATGATGACAGAGGACAATAAATTCACCAAGTTTGATAAAAATAATGATGAAAAGTAAAGGTTGGAAAGGAATTTGGATGTGGAAATCACGCTGACTTCGAGAGAGGTTTTCTGGATTTTCGAGAGTGATGTCTATCAGATCTGCTCTCCCTTTGCAATGAGGAAAATGCCTCCTTTTTATAGACCGAGGGTATTGTCTATTGACATAGCCCTGGTCCTGCCAATTGGCAGGTGTGTTTAGGTACACTACCGATAGGCAGGTATGGGACCTGCCATTTGGCAGTGTCTTTCTGGCCTTTTCGGAAAATCGACCACAGAGTGCAAACCGTTCATATGAATCACACATGGTGCAGACCCTTGGAAAGGTATTTCAGAGACCTTCGAAAGTCCTTTGGATCTTTACTGGGTTTGGAAGTTGACTTTTGGTCAAATGTGGCTCGGAAGCGCTCGTCGGTCCTTTGGACGGGGAATCATCAGACGCAAACGGATCGTTTGTCCGCGTGGTAAGTCAAAATCGTTCTCGGGGTGGATCGTTGGAAAGGTTGGTAGATTTACTTTGACATTACAAAGATTTTGATCCGGTTTGGGGAGTAGACTTTGGTCAACCAGGCCTAGGAAGCATTTAGTGACCTCTTGGAGTAAAACGAATCATTTGTCCACATGGTAAGTCAGAATCGCGAGTGGGACAGTCCATCGTAAAGGGATTTTAGTGCCCTTTGAAGATTCATTCAGTCTCGGTCGAGCTAAAGAGTTGACTTAGGTCAAACGGAGCCCGGGAGCGCCCGGTGGCCTCTAAATTAGATTTCGGGGGGAAATGGATCGTTCGTCCGCATGGTAAGTCGGAATTACACACGGGATGGACCATTAGAAATGGATTTTAGTGTACTTTGAATATTCGTTCAGTCTTTATCGAGCTGAAGACTTTGACTTTTGGTCAAACGGAGTCTGGGAGTGCCCTATGGCTTCTAGGTCAGTATGACCTGGGTTTGTAGTGATAAAGGGAGGTTCTAGGGACCTAAGGAGAGTTTAAGGGGTAACAGAATGGGGTGTCTATAGAGGCTATCGACGGGTGAGTGTGGAACAAACAATAGCCGTCGAAGAGACACAACATGATGCTTCTAAAAATAGGATGACCAATTGAGGGGGTCGAGGTCGATTCTGGGGACCTAAGGAAACGAGGAGGACCAATTTTGCGGGTCGAAGCCAATTCTGAGGGATTGAAGAGGAGATGACCAATTCTACGGGTCGAAGCCAATTCTGCGGGCTTAAGGTGAGATGATCAATTCTGCGGGTCGAAGTCAATTCTACGGGCTTAAAGATAAGGTTATCGATTTTGCGGGTCGAAGCCAACTCTACGGGATTGAAGATGAGATGGCTAATTCTGTGGGTCAAATCCAATTCTACGGGCTTGAAGATGAGATGACCAATTCTGTGGGTCGAAGCCAATTCTGAGGGCTTAAGGATGAGGTGATCGATTCTATGGGTCAAAGCCAATTCTTTGGGCTTAAGGATGAGGTGACCAATTCTGTGGGCTTTAAGGTGAGATGACCAATTTTGTGGGTCGAAGTCAATTCTGAGGGCTTAAGGATGAGATGATCGATTCTGCGAGTCGAAGACAATTCTATGAGCTTCAGGATGAGGTGACCGATTCTGCGGGTCGAAGCCAATTCTGTGGGCTTTAAGGTGAGATGACCAATTTTGT
Source organism: Sambucus nigra (assembly GCA_949130495.1). Lineage (NCBI taxonomy): Eukaryota > Viridiplantae > Streptophyta > Magnoliopsida > Dipsacales > Adoxaceae > Sambucus > Sambucus nigra. The sequence goes on from OX422215.1 coordinate 621,252,569, forward strand.
GGATAAAAGCCAATTCTGAGGGCTTAAGGATGAGGTGACCGATTCTATGGGCCAAACCCAATTATGCGGGCATTAAGGAGAGATGACATATTCTGTGGGTTGAAGCCAACTCTGCGGGCTTGAAGATGAGGTAAGCAATTCTACGGTTTGAAGCCAATTCTGAGGGATTAAGGTGACCATCCAAGATCAAGGTCAATTCGAACCTAATAAAGGTTATGACCGAGGATCGAGGTTAATTGTGACCTAAAGAGAGGTGACGACCGAGGACCAAGGTCAATTCTGACCTAACTAAGGTGACGATCCAAGACCGAGGTCAATTCTGACCTAAGAGAGGTGACAACCGAGGACCGAGGTCAATTCTGACCTAACTAAGGTGCCGATCTAAGACTGAGGTCAATTCTGACCTAAGAGAGGTGACGACTAAGGGCCGAGGTCAATTCTGACTTAACTAAGGTGACGATCTAAGACCGAGGTCAATTCTTACCTAAGAGAGGGTAAATATTGGATTTTAGGTTCCGCTGGGGAATAACGAATGAGCTGGGGTAAAATGTAGAGTGTCCTTTGGAGACATGGATGGGGAAAATGAGTTTTTGGAGTTTCATTAGGGAAATTACCTCGTGATGTTGTTTTTTAGTCGGGGAGCTGATTGCTAGGGAAATCCTTATGATTTTGGGTATTTTGCGAAGGAAAGGCAAGTTTGATGTCGTAAACTCCAATGGGGAAGTGATTAGGTGCTCCAGGTTTTGGACGTATTGCTCGAGGTGGTTTAAGATCTTTGGGGTATAAGAGGTGATCCTCAGAGATTCTCCGGGAACATTATCGGGAGGGGATTTACTTGTCTCTTGAGAGTTTGACTGGGGAGATAGGGGTTCCAGTTGAGGTAATGCGAAATTTCCTTGGCGAAAATGTTCTAAATCTTTTCGGGGGTTTTTAGGAATTTTTTGAGGATTTTTCCAGATTTTTTGGTATTTTCACGGAATTTTTGTACGAAATTTTAAGGGGTGACGGTCAGCATGGTGCGAGGGGTGCCATTCGTTAGTGGCACGAACTTTGGACTACCTCTGGAAGGTAAAGAGGCAGTACCGATCGATTGGTGGGGGGTCAATGCCGATCGGCATAACCCTTGGCATCCTATATAAAGGGGGCGAATTCCCTTCATTTTTCACAGCTTCTTGCTTTCTTTCTTTCTGTGATTTTCCTCTGCAAATCGTTCTAGAATTCTGATCTTTAAGAAATATACGCCTTTGTGATCACTACAGCACATAGGGAATGGTTGACTGTGGATGACTGGGCGAAGGTGAAGTGGAGGGCTAGGGCGCCTCTTTCTTTGGGGAGCGAGAACTCCTTTGATGCGTTCGAGCCTGTTGCAGATGAGCGGACCTTACTACGAGAGCCGTTGTGTCATCATTCTTCGACGGTAATGAGCCTCGACAGTTATGTAAGTACCCTGACTTTTGGAATTCTTCTCTCCTTTTTTTCTCGGTGATTTTTACTTCCTTCTTGAATTTTTGACAAAGTTTTTTCTTTTGACAGTATGATATCTCTTTGAATAACATGCGTGCCCTTAGGATAATGGGGCTTAAGGACATCTAAGAGCATCTTCCACCCGTGGTGCGTTCGATGGTATCATCAGCGGGTTTTGGGAGGTTGGTGTCTGCGCTGGATGAGACGCCTCACTCGACATCCATATTATGTGATTTGGGGGAGAGGTGGTGGGATACTACCCACACCTTCCATTTCATCTTTGGAGAGATGATCATGACTCCCATAGACGTGTAGCAGCTGCTAGGGCTGGATTGTGACGGAGAGAAGATAGAGGTGGATCGCTCTCTGAGGGTGAGGACGGAGGCGGTGCGGGAGGCGCTTGACGACGTAGGGAGGATAGTTTTTGGAGATTCCATCCGACTGTCCTTACTGAAGGATGTTTTACTGAGTAGGTTGGTTGATGTGGAGGACGGGTTAGAGGTGAGGCAGATGGCCCAGTTGTTCATATTGTTGGTGCTGGGAGGTTTCATGGTGGTGTCGAGCGGCGACGTCGTCCATTTATGGTTCTTTCTGTATTTGAGGATGTTTTCAAACATCCCTCTCTATGATTGGGGGAGCCTGACTTTGGCAACCCTCTATTTTTCTTTAGACACATTCAGTCGGAGTTGCCAATAAAATTTTACTGGAGACATGTATCTCCTCGAGGTATTCTTTAATTTGCGCATTTTCTTTTCATGCATTCTCATTTTTCCTTATGCGTCTCTTTTTTATTGTGAATTCTTGTCTTTGGAAGACGTGGTTCTATGAGGTGATTGGGTGCAATACCCAGCTAATCGCTCTAAAGGACAAGACTGTTGGGGACTTTTGTCGATTGTATCTATGGAGAAAGGTTAATCGACAGTCGAAGGGATCTCTTTCTATGGAGGTGGTGCGTCTCGTCTTGAATGGCCTGACCAGTGGTAGGGTAAGACTCTTTCCTCTTCAGTCATGGATTTTTTGCAGATTTTAATTATGTATTGACTTATGCCTGCTGGGGATTTTCAGGTGACTTTTTACCCTAGGGGGACATCTATTCCGGATACGGGGGCGACCGGGGTGAATGCACAGATGAGGCATTTGTTCTCACATGAGTTCGGCCAGGGAGAGGGTGGTTCGGTAGATTACTGAGGAGGAGGTGATGGTGCCACCTGCGTAACCTACTATGCCCATGAGGCGAGAGTGGTTGTTGCCGTAGGATGCGAGGATCACGGTGATGATCGACGAGTCTTACTTGTTGTACACTGATATGGCTATGCCATATGACTATATGGACTTTGTGATGAGTTGGATGATGGCGCCCATCATATATGATGCCTTTCCTTTCCCTCCTCTGAGTTTGAGTCGAGCGGTGGGGTCTTCCCACAGCGGTGGTGGTCCATCGCCGTCTGGGGAGGCGGTGACTTTGGAGGTTCCCTTTGTTCGATTGCATACCCCTTCGTACAACATTCGATGGACTGATAGAGGGATGGCCCCCATGCCGTGGATCCGGAGGATCTGGGTTTGGCAGAGGATGTTCTTCGACCTGAGGTATATCTTTTCCTATTACTCTTTGTCTTTATTTTCTCTTTTGATCCTTCTCTCTTTGATACTGATTTTACCTTTTACTTGCAGCAAGTTCGGGTGTCAAAAACTTGGCTGAGGGACATCCGTGACTAGATATATTCGACGGCTGCCCATATTCGGGATACGGTCCCAGTTTCTTCTTGCTTGGTTCCGTATGCTTCGTCCGGGGAGGACTCTGGCTCGGGTAGTGGTGGTGCGTTGTCTTGCCGTAGGGGAAAGAGAGCGCTTTGGAGGAGTGGAAGCTCTTAGAGGGGTGAAGGGTAAGTGAGAGAGAGAATGTGAGTTCGGGATGAGTCCCGTTGTCCATTTATTTTCTTTATTTCCTACAAAATTTGATGTAACATAGAATAATATATATGCAATGCAAATGGAGTTTTTTATTATCTTTTGTTAATGATGAATGAATGCATGAACATGCGCTTTTTTACTTTACTGCTGAGACTGTAAAGAGAAATATTTTTGGTATTTTGAAGGAAAGTTATAAAAATGAGAAATTATACAGGGATGGAAGAGGATTTTTGAAATTCTGTTGAGAATATCAATTTATTTTTTATTGAGCTTCTTCTTTTGACAAAATAGGAAAAAGGAAAATTTCCGAAACTAGGGGGTTGTCGATCGGTAAGCCCCTTGTCCTGCGTATCGATAGTCAAGTCCAGTCCCATCAATTCAAATATTTGATCAGTTCCCTCTTCAGCCTCTTGTACTTTGTGGGGTAGGATTTCTTTCCATTTCTGCAGGGGACATGTATTTTATGAGAGTTCTCAAGTATAAAAAGGGGTAAGGGTGGAGTGTTTTCATCACACCTTCACATTCTTACTTACTTGCCTACTATTTCTTAGTCTTGCAAGATGGATCTCCCTGGTAGCATTGAGTTGGCTAACTACCTCTAAGCCTTGGAAGGAATGAGCTCTTATAATGTCGACTACGATGCTTTAAATATGCATCGAGTTTCTTTGTGGAACAACCAGCCCATTGAGTGGAACATGTTGATGGCGGCGGTATAATTCTGGTACCCCGAAGACCATGTATTCCTCTTTGGGTTGGATGAAGTTTGTCCTACCTACGAGGAATTTTCTACCATACTGGGGATAAATCCCAGTGTTGTTGTGGCTCTACTTAGGTTTTCTCGTTCTCCCAGGGATTTATTGGCCGAGCTTCTTCGTATTTCACCATCGGTGGCTAGACCACTAGTTACTGGGGGAATAATCTCCCTTTCGATGGTGTTACAGTTCGTGCATTTGCAGGAGGCTGGCGATGCTGGATATACCAAAGTTGTTGTTCTAGGCTTTGTTTCAAAATTGTTCCTGGTGACTGGGGAACTATTGGTGGACCCACAACTTGCAGCTATTATTTCATGGATGTCATACTGTCGTAATCCTGCGGCAGTGATACTGGCGAAGACTTTGAATGGACTGGATACCTGGCGAGAAGGTCGTTCTGACTTCCCGAGGGGTAGCCACATGATGCTGTTCATGTTGTTTTGTCTGAGAGACTTCGCTTGGTGACTCCTCCGAAATACCCTTTGTCGGTTGTACCCAACTTCTTTTCGCGCTATTTCATCAGCGTTGGCTTGGACATTGAGAGTTGGGAGAACTAGTTTGTGGAGCACGGGGCTCTAAATCTGTGCTGGTCGGTGCCTTGGTGGGGATAATTATTGCCTATTCTGGAGCTGAGAGAATACCCGTATGTCCGACTGGTTGGTCTCAAATATACCTCTTTCTATTTCCCTTTCCAGATTCTACCTTAATTTGGCTGAGAGCAGGTCGTGCCACCTCGGACACTGGACTTCTTTCCGATAGAATATTTAACTGAGCGTCTGCGCATGCGGCTTGGCTCTTTGTGGGAGAATCGATGTCCGTCGACCCGTCCTTCTCAGTATGTTAGGAGAGTTTGTCACATCCCCAGGGATTATATGAATTGGTTGTGGAGTAGAGTGGTAAGCAAGATATTGGTAGTGGAGACTGGACAAAGGTGGCTGGTCTTATTGAATACCATGGAGGGACATGTTGTGGTTTTTTTAAAGCTAGTTTGGGATTACCGGTTGATCGAGCACCTGCGGCATTCTGTTCAGGCAGGGGAAGCTTGGGGATCCCATGATGCAGATGATGATGACAGAACGGGATCCTCTGGTAGATGTGGATAGGACTCTTGTAGAGTTTATTTTGTAATGGGGGATAAATGTGGGGATTTCATTTGGCTTTTTAAGAAAGTAGGGGGAAGGGAGTTATCCGTTCCTTCTCTTATGTAATTACACTGCAATTTCTTATTAATGAAATAAACAAGTTTTTGATCATTCAACTGTGCCTTTTTGACGAGCTTTGTACTTTTGAATTATCTATACCAATCGTTAAGGCATACATAATCCTTTTGTTCAATTATGTGTTATAATAAACTCTTGTTCTCAGAGATAAGAAAATAATAGAATTTTGTGAAAAAGAAAGGGTCGTGCTCACGTAAAATCTGTGAGTTGCCTACATACCTCTGGGGTTTTGAAGATTTTTAAATTGTTTGAAAATAGTTTTATAGAGGATTAGGCCCATGTAGTTCTGGGTAGAGGGAAATGAAGAGATTTTTTTATTTTTTATTTTTAGAATAGAAGGGAGATGAGAAGAGTCGTAGCGCACCGAGATTTGAACTAGGGGTAGAACTTATTGAGATGGTCCAGGTTAACTGGACGAGCCATCCCTTCCCCATCTAAGTCAGTGAGCATGGTGGCACCGACGGACAAGATTTTCTTAACAATGTAGGGGCCGCTCCAATTGGGCTGGAATTTCCCTCTAGGGTCCCAGATGGGTTATATTATCTCTTTGAGGGCTAGATCCCCTTCTCGGAAACCACGGTCCTTGACTCTCTTATTGAATGATCGCGCTATTCAGACATGGTACCCTTGTATGTGGTATAGCACTTTTAATATCCTTTCGCCTAGGAGAGTCAGCTCGTCAAGACATCTTTGGCACTAGTCTTCTTCGCTAATTTTGCTTTCAAGCATGACGCCCAATAACGGTATTTCCAGCTCCACGGGAAGGACTGCTTCCATGCCGTAAATTAGAGAGTAAGGGGTAGCCCCAGTAGAGGTTTGAATTGAGGTTTGGTATCCCTAGAGGGCGTAGGGGATCCGATCGGCCCAATCTCGATAGCTTTTGGTCATCTTACTAATGATGTCCGTGAGGTTTTTATTGGTGGTGGCTTCGACTGCACCATTGGTTTGAGGTCGGTAGGGAGAATATTTTTGTCTCTGGATCCCATATTCATTGACCACCTCTCGAACTTCTTCCTTGAAATGAAACCCGTTATATGAGACTAACTCGTGCGGGACCCCATATCGACAGATGATGTTTTTCTTGATCATTTTGGCCACTTTCTTGGCATTCAGCACTGCGTATGACTCAGTTTCGACCCATTTGGTGAAATAATCAATGGAAACTAGGATGAACTCATGCCCGTTGGAAGTCTTTGGTGTAACCTTCCCTATAATGTCAATACCCCAAGTGGAGAACGGCCAGGGAGAAGTTATGTTGTATAATTCGCGCTGAGACAGATGCTAAAGGTTAGAGAATTATTGGGATTTGAGGCCTCTCCGTACATAGGCGGTGCAATCCTGGGTCATGGTAGTCTAATAGTAGCCTTGTCGGATGATCTATTTGGCAAGCATGTGACCGTTCATGTAGGGTTCGCATTCCCCGCTATGGATCTTCTGCATTATCTTTTTAATGTCAGCCCATGCGATACAGTGCAGATGAGTTCCATCGAAGTTCCATTTGAGCAATGCTTTATGACAGATGATGTACTGGGAAGCTAGTCTTCGAAGGGTTGCTCGGTCTTTCTTATTGGAACCCTCAGGATACCTACCATGCTTGAGTAGGCGCCATATATCATCGTACCAGTAATTGGCTAGCTCGGGATCTTCTGTGGTGACAAGCTCAATGTGGTAACAGTGGATTGGTTTGTCTTGTTTTTAAATCTGGAAGGGGGTCAGTATTATTCCTTTGGGCATGTCGACCATGGAGGCTAAGGTATAAATGGCATCGACTAGGTTATTTTTTACTCAAGATAGGTAATGGAAGGTGATGTCTTGGAATTGGGAGGCTAGTTCTTCTAAGTGGGCATGGAAGGGTTAGAGCTTCTTGTCCTCGATTCTCCATTTTTTGAGAACTTGACCGATGATGAGGGAGGAATACCCATAGACGTCTATGCATTGAATACCTTTTTCAAGAGAAACTTTGAGTCCTACCGTGCATGCCTCGTATTCAGTCTTGTTGTTGGTACAAGGGAAATCCATCTTGATTGCATTGGGAGTGTGGGAGTCATTTAGGGCGATCAGAAGTATCCCAATGCCATATCCCTTTTTATTGGAAGTGTCGTCAAAGTACATTTTCCATCGGAGGTTGTCCTGGGCAGTGCAGAGGATGTTTTCATCTGGGTATTCATAGATCCAGACATCGGCCTCATCCATGGGGTAATCAGCGAGGTAGTCAGAGATGGCCCTTCCTTTCATGGCTTTCTGCATTACGTACATGATATCAAACTCGACTAAGAGCATTAACCATCGGGCAATTCTACTGGATAAAGCGGGCTTCTCCAGTAGGTATTTGATGGGGTCCATTCTGGATACAAGTTTGATGGGGAAGGCGAGCATATAGTGCCGCAACTTTTGGATGACCCAGATAAGCGCGACACATGCCTTTTCCAAAGCAGTGTAGTTGACTTTGTATCCAGCCAATTCGCGACTAGAGTAATAGATGGCTCTTTCTTTATTGGAATTTTCTAGGTATTGGGCTAGTAAAGCCCCAGCTAGAGTGTCGTTTATGGTTAGGTATAGGAGCAAGGGGAGACTGGGCTGTGGTGGCATGAGTATCGAGGATTGGGTCAGATATTGCTTGATTCGGCCAAAAGCTTCTTGGCAAGCCTCGTTCTAAACCTTAGTTGAATCCTTTTAGAGGAGTTTGAAGATAGGTTCATAGATGGAGGTTAACTGGCTGATGAACCGACTGATGTATTGTAATTTCTCGAGGAAACCTCGGACTTCCTTGTCAATTTGGGGAGGTGGAATCTCAAGTATGACTTTTAACTTAGCGGGATCTGCTTCTATTCCTTTCTCACTGACTATGAATCCCAAGAGTTTCCCTTTTGTAACTCTGAAGACACATTTTTGCGGATTGAGCCTCATCTCATACTGTCGCAATCGTTTGAAGAACTTTCGAAGAGCGAGAACATGACCTTATCTAGTCTTGGATTTGATAACCATATCGTCCACATAGACCTCAACTTCTTTATGAATCAGATCGTGCATGATGGTTGTGGCAGCCCTCTGGCAGGTAGCCCCAGCGTTCTTGAGACCAAATGGCATAACAGTGTAACAAAAGGTTCCCCATGGAGTGATGAATGTGGTTTTTTCTTGGTGGCCTGGGTGCATTTTGATTTGGTTGTATCCGAAAAACCCGTCAATAAATGACTTGAGAGCATGACTAGTTGTGTTATCCACGATCATGTTGATATTGGGTAACGGATAATCATCCTTTGGAGAGGCTTTGTTCAAGTCCCAATAGTCTACACACATCTGAACCTTCCCTCCCGATTTCGGCACATGCACTATGTTGGCTAGCCACATGGGATATTCGATCACACGAATGAAGCCCACGTTCAACTGTTTGACTACCTATTCTTTGACCTTGAGCGACCATTCAATGCAGAGTTTTCTCAACATTTATTTAACCGGCTTGTAATCTGGGAGAGTGGGAATCTCATGCTGAGCTATTTCAGGATTAATGTCAGGCATATCATCATAGGACCATCCACGAATTCCTTTAGCAATTTTTCGAGTTATGCACGCTCATGCTCGTTAAGGGTAGCCCCTATCCTAATCTTGTGCAGTCAGCTACTAGAACCGAGGTTAATAACAACAGTTTCTTCTTTATTAACTTGAACGCGATTATGTTGTTTATTATTAACCTTATTTAAATCAGTTAATAATTGTTCATTTGCAAAATCATCATCATCAAAAGTTTCATTAGAATCTAAAAAGTTAATGTAAGATACAACAAGATACTCAAAATCTTCATTTATTTCAGTGATAGGAAAAATAACATTGAGAACCTCATCAAAGGAGGACTCGATTACATTTGAGCAAGGATAGACAACAGAAGAAGAAATAGGGTAAACATTGTGATTAGGGGAGATTTCAGCAGGTAGAACTGGCGGAGAATGCCAATTAAGGAGAGGTGTATCAACAACTTTAATTAGTTGGGATGGATCTGGTTATTTAGTGCCTGAGTGAACCATATAAAGTGTCAGCCCCAGTGTTTGTAAATTGAAGGAATCCTTGAAATCACTTTCCTCAGTCACTTTGGTATATTTGATGAGTGGTTGTACACGGTGTTGGGAACTCTCAGCCCATAGGTAGTTATCTTGGAAAAATATCTCCATTCCAGGCTTCATCTTCTTGTCTATATGGTCATATCATGGTTCGGGAAAGCCGCAAAAGGGGAAGTCTTCGCCCTCTTTGATGAATCCTCCATTCAAGGAGTCACCTAGGATAGTCTGGATGCAGTCTAGTCCTATCTTTGGTCGAGACTGGCGGATCATTCTGAGATCTGGTTCTGATGGTTGATACCTCAAACCATAAGGAGGGAAAGCTTTATTCAGTTCAATCGGCTCAAGTATACGTTGATGTCTTCGTCCTAGCCCCAGTTAGGGCATGAAGTGCATGTTTCTGAACATCGGGATCACATTGACGTTGCCATAAGGGTCGTATTCTTGACAAACCCTTTCTTTGAAGTCGTCCCCTGCCGGGAGTAGAGGTGTTTCAACTTAGAATCCTGATAGGAGCATATCATTTAACCCATGTTGTAGCTCAAGAATTGGACTGCTGGTACTTGCACCCTCGGCATTATCATTATTTCCCAAAATGGTGATGACTCGTCCGTCGATGAAGAATTTTAATTTCTGATGGAGTGAGGAAGACACACCCTTGATATTATGAAGCTAAGGTCATCCTAGCAATAGATTGAAACAAGCTGGGATGTCAATAACTTAGAATTCGACGACAGGGTTTATACGGTCAACCCCTATTACAAGCTTTATGGATCCCATCACTTCTCGACGGGTATTATCATAGGCATGCACAACAGAGAAGGTTGGAGCGAGGTCGCTTTCTTTAAGTCCTAGACATTTGAAGGTTCTCAGTGGGTAGACATTCAAGGCATATCCATTATCGACAAGAGAAAGTGGTACAACCTTCCCCATAGCTTCGATGGAGATGTTGAGTGCATGATTGTGGTTTGGCCCAGTCTTGGGTATTTCTTCTTAGGAAAAGGATAGCATTCGGGTAGAGGTCAAGGATCCGACCAAATTTACTGCTTCTTTTGGTGTGGTAGAAGGAGGAACTGTGGGTCCAGTGAGTAACTTTATCAAAGAATTTGTGTGTAGCTGCGAAGACATGAAAAGCCCCATATAGTGATGTTAACTTGAGTTTTCTTTAGTTGATTGAGGATCTTGCTCTCCTCGAGGGTCATCTCTGGCATAGGAGGTTTTCTATGCCCTTCCCCTTGTCATTGGCTGGTAGTGAGTTTTGGAACTGGTAATGCCTCCCTGATCTGGTCATGTAATTTACTAAAGAAGGGAAGAATATGAATCATGTTTCCTCATTAACCTCGGTATGTTCTGGTACCTTTTTTATTTCTTCGAGGAGTTCCTCAAATGATATCCTTCCACCCATGTCGGCTACCAGGCCAATTTTCTCTGAAGCCTGTTCTTTATTTAAGTCCTCAAACTCTTCCCTCCATTCGGCAAAAATAATTCTATCTTTCCATGTGAAGTCAATGTATTCCACAACTTCAATGGCCTCTTCATACAGGTTTTCCCATTATGTGGGGATGTGTGAGGGTGAAGGGACCAGGCGCCCTTGTAGCTTCAGAGCATCAAGTAACTCACTCATATTGTCAATATCATTGGTTCACCTGAATGTATCTGCCATAACCTGGACAATAACATCTTGGTTGACTTCATCGACTGGTACTACCCAACTGTGTGACTCTCGAGCCCATTTCCGTGCTTCCAAGAACAGCATACTGAACCTTTGGAAATCAATGACCATCTGTGAGGGAGATTTTAGCTCAAACTCTAGGAGTTGGTTTAACACTACTGATAATTCCATACTTCCACTTTTGGCACGGGTACGGTGAGACTGTAGCACTGGCAGGCTTACTATATTTCCTGGGGGTGAATTGTCCGGACACCTTCTTTAGTTCGACATCTGTTTTAGCAAGACCTTCCTCTATTTTTACTCATGCTTCTCTGAGAGCTCGAAAGTGGGGACAGTATTGTCCTCCCATCATTGCTCGAACATGGGGTAAGAAATTCTTCTTCACTATGCTGACTTGTTCTTACTCGGATGGTCTATTGGTCATGGTTGCTTCGTTTTCCCTCCATCGGGCTATAAAGTTACTGACTGATTCCCTAGAGTTTTGTTTGATCAGCTCTAAATCACGGTGGGTAACCTCAGGATCTTCATTATATTTATACTGTGACATGAATTCTCGGGCTGCATCCTCCAAACTACGAATTTTGGACTCTCTAAGAGACTAAAACCATCAGAGGGTTCTATCCTTCAGAGTTTGCTGAAATAATTGGTCCATCACTTATTCAGAAGCCCCTAGTAGAGTCATGGAATAGTGATAGCTGCGGAGATGAACAATCGGGGTTCAACTTCCTCTGAATTTCTCGATATTTGGCATCTTGAACTTCTCAGGTAACCTCTCTTTAGGATAAGGAGACATGTGGATGTATTCCATCTAATTACCCGAGATTATGACTTGGTCAAACTTCTTTGTGAGCATCTTGAGGTCCTCTTTGACTTTATTCAGCTCCTCTTCCTTCGGAACAATGATCATAGATAAATTAGCCCCATGGTGGGCGAGGTTCGGCATCGAAAGCTGGGCAAACGGAGGTCCATTAGCAGGAGGGGAACATGGAGCTTGTTGATACTCTTCGAGAACCCAGATAGGCTCGGGTGGATCCATATCACGAGGGAAAAAGGCCCCGAGCTCTTAAGGATCGAGAACCTGATTTCGTTGCATTTTTCGGACCTCGGTCTTGAGGTTATCAATTTTGGACACAAGATGAGCTAGGACTGCCGTCAGATTCGGTTGCACAACTGGTACTTGATCAGTGTTATCCATGGAAAGCAGATGGATTCCGGTCTCCGAAGAAGTAATAGGGAAACGGATGAAACTCCAGGGTGACTTGACTGAAGACCGAAGCCAATAAGGAACCAGGTTAAGGGTTTGCGATCGACCTGAGAAGGCGCAAAAATGGGATTTATTTTTGACAAAAAGGGATGATATTTTTTTTTCTTTTTGAGATGAAAAGACAAAATTTTAGGATTTTCGATAAAGAGAGGAGAAATGTTTTTTTTTGGCTTTTTAATAGATAAGGGGGAAATGTTTTTGGATTTTTTTTCAAGAGACGGATCTCATCATGATTATTATAATTATTATGTTCTCACTTGTATTAACTTATCCTAAATGCAAAATGAAATGATAGACGGGACCCGAGCCTGGAAAAGTTGGGTTTGTAATATATGCAAAGCTATGGTTGGACTTGTGACCCCAACTAACATGTGTGTCCACAAGAGCAAGACGTATATCGTAGAAGTCATGAACAAGCATAACATCCATGTAAATAGAGTCTAGCCCTCAAAATATAATCCCCATCGGAGTCTCCACTATGGCCATCCCTGATCCTCGCGGTGGGCGGGAGGAGTGAGGATCCTAGGTCTAGCGCGTCCCTCTCGGGAGCGCTTCGGCCGGCGTCATTGGGTGAGGTGAAAAATGTAGAGAGATGGAGTCATCAGTCTATTTTACTCAAATGAGACAAAAGAAAGGGAGCCATCCCGAAGGATAACATCCAAAGACTTACTGATGCATACGAAACCAAGATGATTCGAAAACGGTTCAGAGGCTAAGTTATGAAATGGAAAGGTGTTAGGCACCCATTCCGCCCTGACGGTCTCTCATGGGTTTTTGCTATTTTCCTTTATTTTTCCCATGATATGTGTGCATGTGTATATATAATGGTGATAGGAATCATCGACTTGTACCATGGAAGAGGTAAAGCGAGTCATCCATAGGAATGCAAAAATAATATTAGAAAATAGGATTTACGCGATTATCCTTACGTTGATCGTTATAAGGGAACGATAATGCATATTTGACTCAAAAGATATGGATTTGTTTTCTAGGAAGTTTGGAAAATTTCTTAAGACTAATAAAGAGAAACTTAAGAATGATTATAAGAAATCTGAGAAGTCTAAGCATAGTAAAGCCGGAAAATTCCCTAAAAATCGAAATGAAAATCTTAATAAGGACGAGTCAAATAGGTGTTATGGTTGTTAGGGCTATGGCCATAGGGCATTCGAGTGTCCCACTAAACTAAGGAAGGATGGCAAGAAACCAATTTCATACAATGCCACCTTTAGTGATAGTGAACTGAAAGAGGGACCTAATTCCCCCATTGAGATCAGTTCATGTGAGCACCGATAATGAATCTTCCCATAAAGATATCTATTTACAAGACACTTCTGAGGCCATTGTTTCTGAATACCGAGAGGTTGATGATGTAGAGAGTGTAGATGAGAGTGAGAATGAAGAATATGTTGAAAATAGTGAACTTCAAGTAACTTTTCATGAATTGTAAAGGAAATCTTTGAAATTAAAAGGACAAATTTTAAGTTAGAAGCTCAAGTGAGAGAATATGCCAAAGAAAATAATGAGAGTGTTTTAGTAGAAGATCTTAAGTCATGTGAGAGATATCTTCATTAGGAGATTAATTATGTTGAAGGTGAGAGAGATAGCCTTAGAGGATTAAGGGAGGATATAAAGAATGATCTTCTCTAGTTTGAAGAGAGTAGGTATTTACTTGAGTCTCGAATTGTGGAACTTGAAGAAGTACTAAAAGAATCAAGTTGGGTCAAATTTGATTTGGTGTGTAGGTTGGAGAAATTAGATAAAATCTTGGGAACCCTCCAAATAAAAAATGACAAGCATGTTATTGGCTTTGAAACTCGAAATGCTTCTAATAATAAAGCCAAAACCATGTGTTTGAGAGAATCATATAGGAACACTAGAAAAAATCAATCCTTAGGCAACACTTCACGTCGTGTTATCACTTGCACATATTAAGGTCGGAAGGGTCACCTTAGAAAATTTTGTTTTGATCTTAGAAATGGTCCTAGAAAGTTAAACAGTAGAGTCACTAAGGTCACCAAATCCTGAGATGATCACGTTTCACTTATGTGGGTTAGGAGATCCAATTTGGAGACTTTATGTGATAAAGTTTATGATTCTCATCTTCTTTCACATGATTCCTCACTTACTAAATCCAAAGGTTGATTGTGTTATTTTTATTTGCATACTCTAGATTTTGTGCTCCATGATAAATTTTTGTTAGTTGTATGTTTTTATCATTTTCTATTCCATGCTTCATTATATACGTGTTGCTAAAATTATGACTTATGTATATTTTGTAATGAATTTTTATTTATTGTGTCTCATTGAAAAATATAAAAAGATTTTTTTGGGGGGGTTGTCTTTGTGTTGGTTAAAAATTTTGAAAAACACAACAAGATTTTCTATTTTTGTGAATTTTAGTTTTACACATTTTATGTGGCATATACTTGTGTTTGAATCCAATATCCTTCCTGCTTCCATGCGGCTAGAACTTTTGGTTAAAATTTTGAATCCTTAAAGTGTTCTTTATCATGCTTGTATGGAGTAGTTTGACTTTGACTTTATTAATGGATTCTATTTTTATATGCCTCGATTCACACATGCACGAGCACATTTCATCTTTAATATCACATGTATATTTGAGCTAAATGAGATGTTCTCATACCAATTTAGTCATCTACATGTTTATAAGAATGTGGAGGATTTATGTATCTAAGAATAGTTTCCCGAATTTTAAAAAATTAGAAAACATGTTATCAATGGAATCTGGCTGCAAAAGAAAAAATTATTTTGCATGAAAAGCCACCATTGAAAATTGGCCTAAAAAATGTATCATTAAAAAATTAGCCTGCCTTCTTTGTTTAGTTGGTATGTTCATAAAGAAAAGAAAAATAAAAAGATTATTAATGAGGAAGTTTGGTTGGATATATTAACGGGTTGCAGAATGACAATGTATCCTAGTTATACTATTTGTTTTTTAGTCTATTGGTTTATAGAATCATCAAAATTCTAGGCTTGTGTGCATTGTGTATTTTTTTTCGTGAGTTCACTTTTTCTTGTCACATAAGGCTATATTTAAGTTAGAAAAAGTTTTACAATCAAATGAGAACTCCATGAACATGTTTAGGTGATTGGGTCTATATTCCTTTAGTCTATAGTTCACACCCCTTCACTTTTGTTTACCACATGCATTTAGACACATTTTTTCCATATGTGTGTGGAAAGCTTAATGTATTTTGTGTCTTGTGTGGTGTTTATACCTATGTATATGTGAGTGTGCATTATTGGTATCTTGTGTGTGTGTATATATATATGGTTTTGTGTATTCTGAGTCTTTGACTTAGCATCTATTCCATGCATGCATTTTGCACAAATTGGTATTTATCTTATTGAGTCGTTTGTTTGATATCACATGATTATGCATAGTAAATTTTAGCTGGTATCATTTTTTTATCGCATCGTAGTTGGTATCTATTGCTATTTTTGTGAATTACTTTATGCTTATTGCCATTTTCTTAATTGTTCTTGTCACCGTGTTCACCATTGCATGATATACTTGTTCTTCCATTATTTATAACTATGGTTTCATTTAGGGGGGGTATTTAATTTAGTTGGAGAGAAATGAGTTGTTTAATGCATTTTAAGCTTTGTCTGTCCTGAACAAAAAGGGGGAGAAGTGGTATATAATCCTTTAATTTGGGTCATCTAACTTAGGGGGAGACGCGGCCTTCTTAAGTAAATCATGTTAGATATTAAGGGGGATAATTTATTTTGCATTTAATCTTTGATATTTGCCATGCGTTTAACGGTGTGTTTAAGTGTTCAGGTTATCCTCTTAAGTGATAATATTTTAAAGCGGCAAAGTCTCAACTATGAGTCATGTCAAGTGTCATATTTTTTATTTTGGGTGGGATTGAGTCAGTTTAGAAAATTTTGATGGTCTCAAGGATTTTTGTTTTGGGTTTTGTCCCGGAATGGCCAAAATGGGAGATTTGTAAAGGCAAATTTCCAATCGAGTCTATTTGTAGTATTGACTTAATTTCGAAAAAAAATAATTGAGTCATAGGATAAATGGTTGTGGTATCCTTTCAACCCTATGATATTTTTAAGTTGAAATCATAGCGCCCTATCATTGTGAAGATTTCATCCTTGTCGGTTTCATGCCATGTTTCACATCATTAACAATTCAAGTCCAAGGTCTCTTAAGGTTTGAACGCATTTAATATATAGAGAGTCTTGGATATATTTTTTATTGGTGTCTTTTTATAAACGTTTTATCATAACGTCCTTTTAGTTTTCTTAGAAAATCATTTTAGAACTTTACATAAAAGCTTTTTGGGCTTAAAAAGTAGTTTTGGTTTTTCTGAAAAGTCGTTCGAACGAAACTGAGATCTCATTCGAATGAGATGCCCAGGTCATTCGAATGAACATCAAACGAGGTTTCAAATATTTTTGTAATATTTCTCTATTTTCTCATTTAAAGCTCGTTCAAACGAGGCTGTCTAATGAGATTTATATTATTTTCTCTTATGTAATCTTTGTAATACCCCATATTTTTGCGTATTTAGAATTTAATTAATTGGGTAATTAAATAGAGAATATATTTTAATTTAAGTTACGTGAGTAGAGTAATTTAATATAATTTAATAATAATTTTCATTATTAAGCGTAAATAATAATTGTGATTATTAAATATTAATCAAGAGATAAATATTGATTAATATTATGATTCAAAATTACTAAGTGTGAATAGTAAATGATGATAGTTAAATTGTATGACATAGTAAGAGATATGGACGTACGTGATTATACCTCAACCGAGTGTCGCGTGTAGACTAAATTGAGAATGAGATGGGAAAAATATTTTTTGGTGACTCAAATGATAATTTAAAGGCCACAGATGATTCTGAATGGGTCGAATTAGTAAAAATAGTGTACTCGAGGGTACTTGTCGGGTAACAGGGCATTTTTGGGCTAAATCGAGATTGTACGGGGGCGTCTTAGTCTTTTGGCATATGGGGGTGAGGAGTCCTACGAATTTTGGAGTGTTTTATCAGATGATTAAAAGCGGGGTTAGAGTTAGAAACCTCATAATAGAAAGGAAAGACATTAGAGATAGAAGAGAGATTATTCTCAAACCTTGAGGAAGAATTGGTGAATAATTCAAAGGGTTCTTGCACCACAAACAAGTTGGGAAGGAAGATTGGAGGTGAAACACAATCAATCACCAACAAGAGTCACGAAATCAAATCATCTCTGAATAAGGCAAGTGTTTATTTCCAAATTATTTTGAGTTATAATATCCATGCGTAGGATTTATGAATAATCAATTTTGATTAATATTCTTGGAGAAAAAGAGTTGATTAACTGCATGTTTGGGTAGAAATATCATGTAGTTAGATTTATATATGTATACGATTGAAAATCAGAGGAATCATGATTATTAATACGAATTAAAATCCGGGTTTATGATTTAAAATATGGGAAAAACATATTTTAGGTTTCTTGAATAATTAGAGGATTTTTATTATTCTGGGCTATGTTCGTGAAGATTTATGATGTTTAAATCCTTGGAAATCATCCTAGAGTATATAGGGGTGGTTAGAAATCAATTGTTTCAAGTTTGGTGTGTTATCATTTAAGTTGGAAAATTGAGAATGGTGAGAAAATGCATAAAGAAGACAAACTGCACCTGAAGCTGCTCGATCGATCGATCGACCCTTGAATGTCGATTGATCGATGGTGTCGATCGATCGATGGTCCTAGTCGATCGATCGACCTAGGCTAATTCTAAGTTATTTTGTTGGGTGAGTTATAATCATTTTCCAATGGCTAGGGGGAAACCTTAGGGATGATGCTGTACCGATGTAGGGACTTAGAGAGTACCAGTAGGTGTATAGTGGAGGTCCGTTATAATCATAGAGTACAAGATTGGAAGTGATGGACCGAGAAGGATAAATCGATCAAAAAGTATATCGAAAATTCGAGATTTGAGTTATAGGGAGAGTAAACTTAATTCCCAGGGGTATACCAGTAGTATAGAGATAACTTAACTACTGAAATGAATAGAGGGGTAACTATAGCCCTTAGAGTTGTGTGAATACTCAATTAAAATAAGATAGTGAGAAAAATCATAAATAAATAAGTACGGTGAATATTGAAGAGAAAATATTACGTACTAACACTATTATTAGGTTGTGTGTATACCTATTGAATTATATAGATACTTAGGTGGTGATAATACCTTAATTATAATTTCCTATATTAGGGTCGAGGTAGGATTTCGAACTAATATATGGAAATAGTAAGTTGGGGACTTGACAAAAGAGTTTCGAACCAATCTATGTATAAGTTTCATTAGTGGGATCGAGGTGATTATTTCGAACCACTTCATGAAATGAATTTGGGGTCGAGGTGACATTCTGAACCAAACTCTTACTTGGTGTCAATGGACCATTGTGAACCAAGAGTCCTTGGTGTGTGTTAAGAGGTCATATTAGTAATAAATGAGTTTATAAGTATATGTTGTATGTGAAATATATACTGTATTAATAATCTACTTGTGAGAGTTAGTAGATAATGAGATGTCGCGATTACATCTAAAAGAAAATTAAGTAGGAAGACTTAATTATAAAATGGTGAAAGATAACAAGGTGTGAACAATTATTTGAATATATAAATCACGAGATATAGTTACTATTACATACTAAGTGGGTGAAGTGGGAACATAGTATCATAGTTGAGTTCAGTTGGATACCATAGTTTAGTTAGCTTGAGTAGTATAGCTAGGTGGGCTAGGTATGGGACGTTAGGTGTGCACAATAGATGAGGGGTAGGGTAACTCAAGATAGTGTATACGGAATCTTAACATGTGTAATCAATAACTCATCTTATTGTGATAATCACCTACAAAATATTTTCAAAACGTTTTGAGTACTAACTGTTGCGATTAAAAATATTTTCAAAACCTTTTTGGTATCCAGCCACAGGGATGCTAGACTTGAAGATTATGTCCAGCGACTCATAGCTGCAGCTTTGTGGAGGCTGACAGGACTTTGCATGGATGCTTCATCTATTCAAATCAAACGTAGGATCTCATATAGTATTCTATATTGGGACATGTTGTCCACAGTCTTTATTTTAGATTTAGTTTTGGATTATGGGATTTTATTTATCAGTTTTGGATTTTTAGCCAAATGTTGACTCCACTATAACAAAATGGTCAAATTGACACCCTTCAATGGGCCAGCCTTGTCACGGTCATTGACTGTGATAAAAAAAAAGACGCATTTTTTGTCACGACCAATGACCGTGATAAGTCCGCGACAAAGGCTTGTCACGATTAATGACCATGAAAAGGCCGTGACAAATGAAGTTGTCACGGACTTGTCACGGTCATTGATCGTGACAATCCTATAAAGTTGTCACGGTCATAGACCGTGACATGTACATGACAATTCTATCAGTAAAAAACCCTTCTATAGACACCCCATTATGTTACCCCTTAAACTCTCCTTAGGTCCTTAGCACCTCCCTTCATCACTACAAACCCAGGTCATACTGACATAGAAGCCAAAGGGCACTCCCAAGACTGAATGAATGAATCTTTAAAAGGTACTAACATCCCTTTCCAACAATCTGTCCCGTGCGCGATTCTGACTTATCATGCGGATAAATGGCCCGTTTCCCCCCAAAATCTAATATAGAGGCCACCGGTCTCTCCCGGGCTCTATTTGACCTAATTTAACTCTTCATATTGATCGATACCGAATGAATCTTCAATGGGAACTGAAATCCCTTTCTGACGGTCCGTCCTGTGCACGATTCTGACTTACCATGCGGACGAACGATTCATTTTAGTCCGAGAGCTCATTAATGCTTCCAGGGCCCGGTTGACCAAAGTCAACTCCCCAAATTGGATAAAACTCTTTGGGATATCTAATTACATCTCCTAACCTTTCCAACGGTCCTCCCTGTGCACGATTCTAACTTACCACGCGGATGAACGATCCGTTTGCGTCCGACGATTCCCCGTCCAAAGGACCGACGAACGCTTTTGAACCACATTTGACCCAAAGTAAACTCCCAAACCTGGGAGCGATACAAGGGAATTTTTAAGGCCTCTTAAATACCTTTCCAATGGTCTGACCCATGCGTGATTTAGATCAACGGTTTGCATTCTGTCACCGATTTTCTGAAAAGGCCAGAAAGACACTGCCAAATGGCAGGTCCCAGACCCTGCCTATTGACAGTGTGCCTAAACACACCTGCCGATTGGCAGGACCAGGGTTATGCCTATCGTCAATGCCCTATGCCTATAAAAAGGAGACATTGTCCTCATTGCAAAGGGATCCCAAATCTAATAGACATCACTCTCAGAAAATCCAGAAAACCTCTCTCGAAGTCAGCGTGATTTTCACATCCGAATTCCTTTCCAAACTTCACTTTTCATCATCCTTTTTATCAAACTTGGTGAATTAACTATCCTCCATCATCATCCAAGTGTAATGGATGCTCTCCAACATTCAAGATCAAGCTCAAGATCTTCAAGAAGGTCCAATTTTCTCAATTCTCTCCATAAATTCTCATAAATTCGAATTAACTCATTTCATTACTTAGCACTTTTATTCTCTCATCTCATATATCTTAATATACTTTTTATTTAGTATTATTTCACATCTCTTATTTTCATACAAAAAACCCAAAAAAATAAGAAAAAATAGGGTTTGCTCATAAATTCCAAATGAGAATTCTCACAATTTTCTTACACTTTCCTCATAACTAAAACACTTTTTTACACACACACACACAAATAAGAGAATCCCCCGATTGGATTTATGGGATAAACCCCAACCCTCATTTTGCATACGAACTACGTGGACTTTGATGCCTCTATAGGCTAAGTAGGTGTCTTGGGGTAAACCTCGAGACTTGAGTCGTATTCTTACTTTTTCTTTCTCATTTTCTATTTTCTCTAAGATAAATTCTTTTAGATTATATATATATATATATATATATATATATATATATTTGTTCTTAGTGGCGTATTATCCTCAAGCTCATCATCCGAAGCCTATGTTTCCTCCTTCCGGGCTTTTAAAGTTATGCCCTTATCTTTCTCCTTCTCATCCTTGGAGGGAAACATGTCAAGTTCATAGGTTTGTAAGACACCTATGAGGTCTTCAAGTTTCCTAGAGTTTAAGGTGTTTAAATAATTTTAAATGGTCACCTTAGCATTAAATCTCTGCAGAAATGACCTAAAATTCTTCTTTATAACATGGTTGTCGGGTATATTTTCTCCCAATTTAAAATAATTCAAAATATCAGACAATCTCGTATAGAACTCATCAAAAGTCTCACTTTCTAGCATTCTATTGGTTTCGAACTGAGTGGTGAAGTTTTGGATTTTTGAAGCTTTCAAGACACTTGTTCCCTCATGGGTGAGTTAAAGAATATCCCATGCCTGTTTTTCTATTTCATATGTCATAATCCGGGTAAACTCATCTGGTGTGACCGCACTAAAAAGAGCATTTAAATCACGGGAATTAAAATTAGTTAACTTAAGTTCAGTCTAACTCCATATTTCTACCGGTTTTGGTACACGAACCTCTCCTTCTAGGCATGTTAGTGGGGTCCACCCTTTAACTATCGAAAGCCAAAACTTCTCATTAAGGGATCTAAGAGCCGACCTCATACGCGCTTTCCAATGTGCGTAGTTAGAACCATAAAAAACATAAAATTTTGCAATTGGTAAATTTTCCATTTTTAAAGCAACAAATTTTGACAAAGGATCTTAACGCGATAATTTAGCGTTCTGGCTCTAATACCACTTGTAAGAATAAAAACGCTCTGATAACAATCTGATAGCCCAATTTTATAAGTTCCAGATATAGGATGGTTCACAATAAATTCCAAATTAAAATTTCTTTTGAATTTAGCAATTAAAGCTCCTAAATCTTAGTTTCATCCTAATTAAAATTAATTTAAACAATACAAAACAAATATTTGGATTTTTTCTTAAACTGAAATAAAAAAAAATTAATTAAATTCAAGTTACAATTATGCCAAATAAAGTAAAGCATGTATTTTCCCAAATTAATTATCCTAACTTGAATTAAATTAAATTAAAATTACCAAACTAAAAATAGCACCCAAATTACAAATTAAATTGATTTTTATCTTGATTAACCTAGCATCCTTTTAAGTGAAATTTTGCAAGATAAAAACAAGATCACACACACACAAGGCGCGATGTACGAGGAAAACCCACAACGGAAATAACCTCGGACAACCCCAGTCTACAAATCCACTAAGTATGGAATTTTACCAAGACTACGACGGGAAGACTTACAACACAGACTTGACTCCCTTCAAGCTTTGACGCTCCTTCGCTCTTCAACCTCTTCCTAGTAGATAACTCCTGATTCCACTGAAGTATCAGAATCCACCGATGGGGCTCAGCTACCATTGAAAACACACGATGGCGTTTCCACCCTATGTGTATCGTAAATATTCATAAAGAACGAACACCTCCGTACGGAAATTTCTATTTTATGGGATGAAAAAAATACCTGGTGCCTAAATAACGATCTCAAAAAAAGTATATATATATATATATATATATATATGTGTGTGTGTGTGTGTGTGTGTGTGTGTGTGTGTGTGTGTGTGTGTGTGTGTGTGTGTGTGTGTGTGTGAACTTGGAACAAACAAACAATGGGTGTAAATTTGTGTTTTGGAAGAATTTAATCCATGAAAAATCAACACACAAAATGGGAATTTTTGGTAGAAAGGTTTTTTCTCTCAAAAGGTTAGAAACTCTCTCAAAAATTCTGTTCAAAAATTCATTCCCGAGAACTTTAAAACAGGTATGGATAAAGTGGAAGTAGTGGGAAGTTAAAAATTGAAAACTGGCGAAACTGTCAAGTCATTCAAACAACTTTTAAATGTCGTTCGAGCGACACTATTGGAATGAGATTACAGAAGAGAAAATGGCATAAATCCTGTTAGATAGCCTCATTCGAATGAAGTCGTTTGAATGAGCTTTGAACGGGAAAACAAATAAATATTCCAAAAATTCGTTGGAACCTCGTTTTATGTTCGTTCAAACTACCTGGGCATCTTATTTGAACGAGATCCCAATTTCGTTCGAATGACTTTTTCGAAATACCAAAATTGCTTTTCAAGCCCAAAAACTTTTATGTCAAGTTCTAAAATGATTTTCTGAGAAAAATAAAAAGTCGTTATGACAAAACTTTTATAAAACGACACCCCCAAAAAATATATCCAAGACTCTTTATATATTAAATTCATTCATACCTTAAGAGTCCTTGGACTTTAATTATTTATGACGTGAAACATGGCACGGAACCAGGAAGGATGAAATCTTCACATTGATAGGCTGCTGCTACTTCAACTTACACTTGTCATAGTCTTGAAAGGATACCACAACCATCTATCCTATGACTCAATTAGATTTGTCTGGAATTAATCCAATACTACAAATTGACTTAATTGAAAATTCGCCCTTACAAAAGAGCAACCCTTTAAAGACACAAAATGCTCATATAAAATATCCACTATAAAAAATACTTTGATTAATAAATTCAAACATGTTTGGGATGTTCATTGTCAAAATTAAGGTAAATGGTTATTCAATGCACTCTAAACAAATAAGAGACTATCCAATAGAAGGTTTATAATAAGTTTCAAGTTAATTGAGAAGAGCACATATGATATAAGTCATGTGGAAGAGACAAATAAGATCCCTTTCCAAATGAAATTAAAATAAATATTAAAAAACAAACCTTTAGTAGTAAATTTCTAACTTTAAATGATTTTCTTTTAAAATGTCTCATTTTTTCTAAAACATAAAATCTTCAACTAACACGTTTTTCTTCCTCGCTAAGCGATTTTGATTAAAATATTAGAAGTCTCATATCCTTGATATTACTCATTTCTGGATATATAGAAGCCTCTGAGATATCTCTTTAAAATTAAAAAAAATCATATGGAGGCTTTCCCGCATTCATTACTAAAGATCGAGACATTTTGCCAAGTAAAAAAGTAGTTCTCACAAGCTTATAGTTGCAACCCTAACCGCAACATCACTCATGATTTTGAAATAAAGCATTTTTAACTCCAATTATGGTCAAATAAAGTCTCACAAGCATTAAGTAAAAAAATGAAACCCATTATTAATTCACCTACATTTTGAAATATCAATAAAGCATTAGTCTAAAGTGTTTTATTTATTAGTTTATACGATAATGCTCAAAATGTAGTGTACGGTAATTGTAATGAGGAATGACAAATAGTTAATATAAATTAAGATCAAAATGTAATAAACTTTTGAAGAATTTAAATTCTAAGATAGAGTTCATAGTCATAGACACAAGCAAGATACAAACATCTTGTGGAAACAAATTAATGAATTAATCTATAATGTTTTCTGGCTAACCTATAAGCATCTAAGTAACAAAAGTATGAAGAAAAACTATGAAAAAATCATCAAAAGAATATAATAAACCAAAGAATAAGATACACATTCTAAAGAATTTTAGGCACATCAGGAAGTCTTCATAACAAATAGAAATCTAGTGAACCAAAGAACTATTTGATATTGTCTCTAAATCTGTCTTATGTAAACTATGCTTCATAATTAGAAGTTGATTGACACAAGGATAATCAGGATCAGGTTAGACATTGGGCATATTAGAAATCATTTTATGAAAATGTAATTTGTAATAACATATTAGTTGACTTATTCTCGTCTCAAAGCAATTTAGTCATTGAGTTTTTCAAGTCAAAAAGACTTCATTCGATGTGAGTGAGGCGTGTCAATGTTTCTTATAGTAGACTTAGATAAACATTTGAAGATTGATATTTTGCAAACCCCTCATTTAAGAAATCCATTTCCAAGCATTCACCTTGAAATGAAGACCATATCATTTTTTTAGATTGTGAACTGATTATGGCTAACACAAACATGTGCACAAACACTTTTAAAATGTGTGAGGATTTTAAAAGTTGATATTTAAAGTGTTTAAATGTTTTCAAACTATATAAGAGTTATTGAAAAATATTTCGGGAGTTGGCTTAAGTCTTGGACTTTATTAGGTCTGTTTTTTAGGACTTATTTTGGTCTAACCATTCGCACGGCTCTCAATTGTGCCTGTGCACAAGGCCTATTTATACAGCTGTGATTTAAGCCCGTGCGGATTGCTTTACCACAATTTCCATACTAGATGAAATCATGCACACGGACAAATATAATCGTCCACATGAAGATGTCATGTTTTGAAAATTTTCTATAAATAGGTCATTTTCCCTCCCATTTCACAAGATTTGGGAACCACATAACTCAAATATATTTCTGAGATATTTTTCAAGGTTAAAAGAATTTTGTCGTTGTTCCCCTTTCCAATTTTTCTTGTTCCCTAAAAAATTGTTAAAACTTAGATCAACACTTGATCTATAATTTTATAGAGAGTTGAGAGTGTTTTGGTTCAAATTTCACATAGCCTACTAAGTTAAAATTAATCTACATTTGTATTATATATATAACTAAAAAAGAAGGAAATACTATTGATTAGAGAAACTACAGTGTGGTGCGACTTCCAAGGAAGAGAATGGACTTTATCGTTCATGCTGGGGAGGTCTTTGCGGATTCTTATTGACTATGGAGGAAATTTGGAAAGTTCATAGGTAACTATACGATAGGTATGGTGCTAAAGGCACCTTCCTGTGTTTTACGAAATTTCTTTTCAATTATAAATAAGAGTTAAATTCTGTCAAGGTTTTTGACCTATTAGTGGTGTTTGTTCCTCATAAACATTGTCTTATTGTTGATTATGAATGATCTATACTCATATAAACACATTTAATTGCACACATAATTTAGATTCCAATTGAATCTAGTGATTTCGACAAAAAATAATTTATGTGTGTTAAATCTAGTTTTATTCATATAGATTCACCTAATTAAATTGTTATGTGAGTGAATCAAATCAATTTGGTGATATTCAAGTTATAATTAAACAATTTTGCAAGAAAAATGGTTTAAAATTAGAATTAGTCACGAGATGCCATCTAAATTTTTCACCCTCTGTGGGTTAGGTGTAATTATTATATGCATGAACATAACAAACCCCTTCAATTGGTCTTATAGTCAACTTCTCATTTGAATAGGAGTAACGTTCTTGAGTTGATCTTGTCTCGTTGTGTATTTTTTGTCATTGACCTTCTTTGTTTGTGTTTGTGTGACTATGGGTGATATGATACTAGATTTTGATCTTCCTTTTAGTATTAGTCCAAGTGTGAATGTCCAATGCTTTTGAGTCATAAGGAAATGATAGAAAAAGAACAAGAAACAAATAATAAAAAGAAATTATCTCATTCCCTAGAAAAATTGAAATCTATTGATGTGGATTTTGATGATATTAATGATATTAGAAATTAAAAATCGATGAGTCAAAATGTTGAATTGTTAAATGCTCAGATTCTCAAAAATGAAAAAGTTGAGTGTTAATTTTGTTAATCAAGTCTAACAACACAAACAATAAAAGAAGTTTTTAAATAGTTTAAAATTGTAGAAGGGTGTTTCAAGCCTGTCAACTATATTTTGTGATGATGGACCCTGAAGTCCTTTCCCCTCAGCTTCCCAAAAATTTTAAGGCGAAAGACCCTCAAGTCCCTCCTTGAGGCCTACCCTTTCAATTTTACAAAGTTTGTACCAGAAGTCACCATTTTAAAAGATATTTACCAAATAAAATATTTTGTCTTCAAGAGAAGACATATTTGCTTTTTGACTTTGGTTTGCACCAAGTGGCACCTATCAGATGGGATAGGCAACTGAACACATGTAGGGACAAATGGTACATCTCAGGCCTTGTCCCTCATGAACCCTCTCAATTTTGGTGCCCAAAAGTTCCAACTCAGTCCTAGTACCCAAGTATAAATAGGAATCTTGGGCAAGGTCAAGAAAAGAATCATAACTCAAGTCATATTATTACTCTGTCAAAATCACACAAAACCTCCTAGTATTCTCTTCCTTCTCTCTCTTTAGTGCTAAGTCCTTTATTCTTTCACTCCCCACTGACATCCATCACTCTCAGGAGTTTCTCTTGGGAAAGGTTACCATTATTTTTGTGAATTTCATCTTCTTGCAGGGAGTTGAGTTCCATCGTAAGTTCTATTTTTACAAAAAAACGAAGGTTTTACCAGGTGCTACTCCAGAAGTTCTTGAAGGAAGAGTTCATTGAAGTGGGTCATGCATCACCTGATTCAGTATTTTACCCGACCTCAATCACACTACCCTCATAAAGAAATGAATAATCAACTTACATTTGATAAGTCAAATTTTATTGAAAAAGATAGGGATTGGTTGGTAGGATTGACTAATGATTTGAAAGAAGATAATCAATATTTGAGAGTACAAAATTATAATTTTATAAATATAACAAGTTCAGAAAAGTCAATTTCAAAAAAGTCAAAGTTTCAGAACAAAAGAAAAATGACTTGACTCTTGAACTTGAAAACGTGAAAGAAAACTCCTTGTTTGCAAAAGTTCTAAAAGTGTTAAGAAGAGATTTGAGTCTTTTCGAAATGAATTCGGCTTATTCAAAAGTTTAAAAAATAAATAAGTTTCTTCTCAAGTTGACTCAATAAGTGAATGTTCATTACATGATTAAAAGGAAATAGATTCCTTCATTTTGAGGGGAAATGGAAGCATATTTCCTTTCACGGTGAAAAGGGATAAGAGGGTTTCTTTATGATTCTTTATCTTGTAGTAGTGAGTATTCACAAAATTCTATTACTAAATAATATGATCATAGTATAGACACCACATTTTAGGACCCCCAAAAACATATCCTTAGCTCCCTAGAACTTTATCCTTCACCACAAACCCAATGTCGTACTTCGAGTGCCAATCTAGAGGCCACTTGGCCCTCTTAATTATCGTTTGACTCCGATCAACTTTCTCGTCCAAGAAAAATCTCAATGAATCTACAAAGAGCTCTAAATCCCCTTTTCGACGGTCTGCCTCGTGTATGAATCGGCCTTACGATTCAGACAAATGGTCCCTTTTAAAATCAAAAACTGATCTCGAAGCCATTGGGCTCTCCTGAGACCCATTTTTACCCCAATAAAATCCCTCGCATGTGTGTAAGCTCAATGAATCTTCAAAGGACTCTGAATACCCTTTCTAACAGTCCGTTCTGTGTGTAAATCGAAATTACAATTTGGATGAACGATCCATTTTCCCCCAAAAACTGATACAAAGGACACCGAGCGCCCCTTGATTCCATTTGAATCCCATCGACTCTTCAGTTTGAACGAGACTAAATGAATCTCTGAAGGTATCTGAATCCCCTTTCTAATTGTCTTCCCCATGCATGAATCAGCCTTACGGTATGAACAAACGATCCGTTTTACTCCAAAAGGTCACTGGGCATTTTTAGTCACTGATTGACTAAGGTCATATATTTGAACCAAATGAGAGGGGATGAATTTTCAAAAGGATCTGAATAACCTTTCCAATAATCCATTTCGTGCAAATCGGAATTACTATTCAGACGAATGATCCGTTTTCCTCCGAGAATCTCTTGTCCAAAACATCATTAGGCACTTCGAAGCCCCGTTTGACCACATTCTAGTCCCGAACATGGGAGAGTCCTTTGAATTATTAAAGGCCTCTGAATACCCTTTTCAACTATATGTCCCATGCATAATTCAGACTTACGGATTGTGTTATACGACCATTTTTTTTAAAAATCTGCGTGAGGTTGCCGAACGACAAACCCATTTCCCTACCTAACGATAGTGTATCGGGGTTGTCTGCTGTTAGGCATGTCAAGGACAATTTCTGAGGTACCTTTATGCGGTATTATTATTATCATCATTATTATTATTATTATTATTATTATTATTATTATTATTATTATTATTATTATTATTATTATTAATGATCATTCTGAGACTCTTCTCTCATTTTTCCTCCTCTTTCTAAAAAAATGGAATATCAAAATATTTTTCCTCCTTTTTCATCAAAAATACCAAAAATATTTTTCCCCCTTTTACCAAAAACACCAAAAAAAATTCCTAATTTTTAACAAAGTGTCGAAAACATTTTTCCTCGATTTTAAAAATTAAAAAACAACGAAAAAACAATCCTTTCTTCCTTTTTTTCAAAAATAAATTTTAATTATTTTCCTTCTCAGGCCGATCGCATACTCAATTCTTGGCTTGGGTCCTTATAGGCTTTGATCTTCTGTCAAACTATCCTGAAGCTCCTCTAGTTCTCATGCTATTTAATTCGAGTTCGTAATCTACCTTCACCAGCCCTTCATAGAATGCGTCGATCAGGCACCGAACGTGCAGCCTGATTTGATGGCAGTCCTACTTCGACTTAGTGCCAAGATTTACAACCTGCAAACTGAGCTACATGAGATGCGGTAAAATTGGGTCCAAGTTCCCAAAGATCCTGAGGTCGTCTTTCCTCAAGCCATAGGTCCACCCGTTCCCGAGACTGTTTGGGTTCTAAAAAACTCTTAGCATGGTCCATGTGACCCTCCTTCCAATGGACCACCTCTAGCACTGCTCCTTATGCTAAACCTTGCCTAACCAAGGGCTAACTTTCCAGTACCTATTGATCCCAAGGAGGAAGAACTGAACAAGATCGATGAAGACCTCAAGATGTTGTCAAAGAAGTTTGACCAAGTTAAGATACTCGATAATTACATGGAATACTCCCACATGTCTCCCTACCCTAAAGCAATATTGTTGGAGAAGTTCAAGAAGCCAGCCATCGAGAAGTTCAAGGATATCGGCCACCCAATTGTTCACCTTCGCAGCAATCACCGATCCATGACCCTTCTCAGCACATCTGAAGAGATAATGGCCTAGACGTTTCAATAGACTCTGGACGACAATGCCCTCTGATGGTTCCTATCCCTCGAAGAATCTAGAATTCAGAATTAGGAAGATGTTCCCTCGAAATTCAAGTCACAATATAAGTACAATAAAGAACTAGAGGTTACACGCTGTGATATAAAGCTTCTCAAGTAGAATCTTGGATAAACTGTCAGTAGCTTCATATCAAGGAGGAGAAAGAAAGCTGCCACCATGACCAACCGACCCTCTAAAGAAGAAAAAGTCAGCATAATGAAGAAGAATTTTTTGCCCCATATCCGAGTGACTACGGGAGGTCAGTATTATCCACACTTTAGAGTTCTCCATGAAAGCTAGTGTATAAATTGATGAAAGTGTTATAAAAGTAAAACACGAGCCGAAAACGGTGACTGGACAGTTCATTCCCCAAAAGTAAGAGAGCCCTGCTCTCAATTATTAACAATATATCCTAGCCTTCTACCTCTTGGGCACTAGAAAGTCGCCCTAATCTCGCTAAAAAGGAATACAATGGGATCCATGCTCCCTTATCTAAAGTCTACCAAGATTTGCTAAGTTAAAACCTAATCAAACCCTTGGACCCCCGTTCACTACCAAACCCACTTACCAAGAACTTCAAAACAAATTCCCGTTGTGACTTTCACTAGTCTATCGGCTATTCTACTGACCAGTGGTTTCACCTCCGGAATGTGATCCATGGTTTAATTGATCAGGGTATCATCGCCCCACCAGAAAATCCTGAACCCAACACCACTTATAACCCACTTCTAACCCACAAAAATGCCATCTCTCTAGAGAATGACCTGAAATTCGATCCATCTACCTAAATTGTGCCCAGTAAAGCACCCATCATGCTCGTAATCTCCCCAAACCTCTCAAAGTTTGCCCTTATTTTCTTCTACACCTTACCTTATTTATCTACTAAACTTTGTCACTCCTCACAAGGGCTTGTATTGACATTTGTAATGGATCCGAAGGAAGAGGTATGGAGATACCATCTGTTCTAAACCAACTGTTGGAGTTCAGGCTGAAATTACCCACCAAAATGACCATCGACTATTAGAAATTCAGTAACTTGTTCATAAAAGCTCAAAATGGGCTCGAGGATTATATTATTGGGTGGTACCCGTTGATGAAGTCAACTTAGACGGCATGGTACAGATCATGAAAGACATGTTTCGACAGACCAGTGAGATTTACAACATTTTCGAACTACTCGCTACTTTAAAGATTCAAGGGCAGTTGGTCCCTTCACTCTTGCACCTCCTCATTGAGTTGAAAATTTTATATGAGGAAGCCATTGAGGTCATGGAATTCATCAATTTCTCTTATAAGGAAGACATCATTTCCACAGAATAGGGGACAAATTTACCATCTCTAATGATGAACCGAGTCAGGAAAAATTCAATCAAGTAATCAACATGTGCGGGATGATATCTTTCAAGAACCTATTGGGGGAAATCAGTAAAGTACCCATTCATCCAGAAACAGATGAAAACATGGGATTCTTTCCCTTCCCATCCTCAATAAATCGCATAAACAAATCAGAAAGACACTACCAAGATCAAAATCCTCAGTCATTAAGAACAGATAAGGGAAAGTGAGTTACTAAAGAACTTCCCGTACCAAAAATGACCTTTGAAGAAAGCAAGATCCTCAAATAACTCAAGCCAATATCATCTTATGGTACTCCTCATGTCTTCCCAATTATGCCGAAATGCTCTGATAAAGCTTCTCACTTGGACCAAAGTCCCCCGTTCCACCAATCTATAAAAAGATGTAAACCTTGTTTGATCCTTGACCACTATTAGACTGATTTCCTTATTTGAAGAAAAATTGCAAAGGTCAGTCGTGGCCATAACTATTCCCTCAACATCTTTATTGAAGTCATAGGAAAGATAGTCCATCTCTAACTCATCGATAATAGATCACCATAAATGTTTGCCCACTAAGAATGTTCAATTATCTAGGGTTGAAAGTATGTGACATGACTCCTACTTTCATCGCAATGCGTGCCTATAATAGTACTCGACGAGAGGTGATGGGTTCCATAACACTCCTAAAAGGGATTGGCCCTATCAATCTTGTTACTAAGTTTCAAGTCATTTACATACCCGTATGCTTAAACTTGCTACTTGGTCGACCATGGTTTCATAGCATCTATGGGGTATTTTCCTCCCTTCGTTGGAAGTAAAAATTCTTCGTTAAAGGTAAAGTTAACACCATTGTAGGGGACGATGATAGTATAAAAAATTCCCCCACCAGCAATCTAATATTAGAAATACAACATGGGACGAATGACATGCTTCTCTCCCGCTTCATGGTTGATTCACCTCCCCTTTCGACAGGGGATAATTTTAAAGACTGAGTCTGTCCAGAGCAGGGCCCTTATGACAATGTCATTGTGATATAAATGTTCAAGAAAATTAATTTCATGCTCAGACTGGGGCTGAGGTGATGCCAACAAAGGATACTAGAGCCCATAGTCCTCAAATGGCCTTTCCCCCATGTGGCATAGGTTATCAGCCTTCATTAAACGAACTCAGAATGCTTCGCTAACCACACTTGAAAAGGAGCTTATAAGATGCCAAGATTATTTCGAGGGACTCTCTGAATAAAAGATTTAGCAAGTAGGGTGAAGACTTCCCCTGTTGTGGTTTTCCTGAATCATGGTACGACCATGTGGATAAGAAGATAAAGTTAGGGATGCAAATCCTTTTTCAAGACAACTACTATTGGGCCAAAGATTTCTAGTATATGTGCAACCTCTCATCGAGAAAGTAATATCCATTATCGATATCTTCAAGGAAAGTGATTTTGAAGACTCTTTCAACCTACAAACGTTGGGTTGATGCTCTAAATGATCCATTCAAGCACTAAATTTTCGGACCCATCCACTTTGATTAAGACCACTGATGAGACACTTTTAAACTGGAATACTATACCAGTCCCACCTACTGAGATGTAACCTAACCTTGTTGTTTACCCTATTTTTCCATCTATTATCACTCCTCATTTTTTGAAAATAATGTAATCGAGACCTCGTTTGACAAGGTTCTCAACGTTGTTTTCCCAAAAGCGAAATAAATGAAGACTTTGAGTCTATTGGTGTGCCTTACATTTATAGTCATGGTTCTAATTAAACTCTAGATGATGATGATTTTGCAAATGAATAATTCTTACCTGATCTTGATAATGTTAGTAACAAATAACATAATCGTGCTCAAATTAATGAGGATCAAACTCTTGTTATCAATCTCGATTCTAGTTACTAATGTGCGAGATTAGGATAGGGTCCACCATTAATGAGTATAAGCTTGCATAATTCGAAGAGCTACTAAAGGACTTTGTTGACGTCTTCACATGGTCTTCGGATGACATGCCTGGTATCAATCCCAAAATAGCTTAGCTCGAGATCCCAACTCTCCCAGAATGTAAGGCGATCAAATAAAAATTGCAAAAGCTCTGCACTGAATGGTCACTCAAAGTTAAGCAAGTGATGGTCAAGCATTTGAATGTAGGATTTATCTGGGTGATCCAATATCCCACATGGCTATCCAATATTACACCCGTACCAAAATCTGGGGAAAGTCTGCATGTGCCTCGACTACCGGGATTTGAACAAACTATCTTTGAAGGATAATTACCCATTGCACAACATTGACATGATTGTGGATAACACGATTGGTCACGTCCTCAAGACATTCGTCGATGGATTCATCATATACAATCCGATCAAGATGCACCATGACTATCAGGAGAAAAATTCCTCCATCACTCCTTGGGGAACTTTTTATTACACGGTTATACCATTCAGGCTCAAGAATGTTGGGGCTACCTACCAAGAGGCTCCCACAACCATCTTGCATGATTTGATAAATAAGGAGGTCAAAGTCTACATAAATGACATGATTATTAAGTTTGAAACTCGAGAAGGTCACGTTCTCGCCCTTCAAAAGTTCTTCGAATGACTATGGCGATACCAAATGTGAAAAAACCCACAAAAATTTGTTTTCAGTGTCACAAAAGGAAAAATTTAGGGATTCATGGTCAGTGAAAAGGGAATTAAGGCAAATCCTTCCAAGTTAAAATCCATGCTTAAAATTACACTACCCTAAATGGAGAAGGAAGTCCGGGTATTCTTGGGAAAACTTTATTACATCATTTGGTTCATCAGCCAACTGACTTCTATATGTGAAACCATAATCAAACTCTGCCAAAAGGATTCTACTAAATTTTAGAATGAGTCATGTTAGGAAGCCTTGGATAAAATCAAGAAATTCCTTATTCCACCGTTGGTACTTATGCCTCCACAACCTGTACTTAACTTTAATAGATGTTATAATAGGGGCTTTGTTAGCCAAATACATCGAAGAATCCAGTAAGGAAAGGTTCATCTACTATGTAAGTAAAAAATTGATCGGGTAAGAAGTACACTACACCGCCTTGGAGAAAGCATGTGTCGCCTTGGTCTAAATCAATAAAAAGTTACGACACTACACGCTCTCTTTTCCCATCAAACTTGTATCTCCAATGGATCCGACCTGAATGGACTGATGGTTGATGCTTCTAGATGAGTTTGATATTATTTGTGTCACACAGAAAGCCATGAAAGGGAGAACCATCTCCGATTACCTTGTTAAATAACCTATGGAAGAGGTTGATGTTTAGGTCTCTGAATTCAAAATGAAGATATTCTCTGCACCTCATCGAAGAACCTCCAATGTAAAATTTTCTTTCATGACATTGATAATAAAAAAGGATGTGGCATCTGGATACTCCTGATCTCCCCTGATGACACTCCCATTGCCCTCAAGATAAATTTTTCCTACACTAATAATATGACCAAATACGAGGAATGCACTATAGGCCTCAAAATCTTCCTCAAGAAAGGTATAAAAACCTAGATGTCTATTAGTACTATGCTCTCATCATCAATTAATTCCTTAGAAGATAGAAAGTTAAAGACAAAAGTCTCTCAACCTTCCATGCCCACCTAGAAGAGTTAGCCACTAAGTTTCGAGATATCACCCTCCACTACTTGCGTTGTATAAAGAATAACTTAGCCGATGATCTTGCTACCTTAGCCTCCATAGTCTATATGCCTGAGGGAATAACACTAGCCCCCTTCTTGGTCCAAAAATAAGCTATGCTAACCCAGTATTACCATATTAAGATCATCACAGAGGAAGATTCCAAAATGGTCGAGTGCTGGTACTACAACATTTGGCACATCCTCACGCACAGTAGGTATCTCCAGGACACCAATAAGAAAGACCATACGGTCCTATGCAAACTGGCTACCCAGTACATTATCTGCGATAAAGTACTATTCAAGAGAAACTTCGATGGAACCTATTTCCACTACATTATCGGGGTTGACATTAAAGAAATGATTCAAAACATCCACAATGGGGAATGCGAAACCCACATGAATGATCATATGCTTGCTAAGAAGATTATCCATCAAGGGTATTAGTGGACCACTATAGTTCAGGATTGCACTGCCTATAAGCCTCAAATGCTAATAATTTGCCAACCTCTAGCAATTGCCTCCTTAAGAATTATACAACATGACTTATCACTGTACATTCTCCACCTAGGGAATTGGCATCATAAGGAAAGACACACCCAAAGATTTAAATGGGCATGAGTTTATCCCGATCACCATTGACTACATCACTAAATGGTTCGAAGATGAGTCATATGCAGTACTGAATGCCAAGAAGGTAGCTAAGTTTAATTGAAAGTACATCATATGTTGATATGGGGTTCCCTACGAGCTAGTATAAAAAAATGGGTTACATTTCAAAGCCGAGGTCATAGAACTGGCTAATGAGTAAGGGATTCAGAGACATAAATATTCTCCCTACCGACCCCAGACCAATGGTCAGTGGAAGGTGCCAATAAAAAACTCAAATCCATCATCCAAAAAATGATGGAGAGTTGTCAATATTGGGCCAATCAGATCATTTATGCCCTCTAGGGCTACCTCACTTCGGTCAGAGCATTGATTGGGGCTACCCCTTAAACTCTGGTATACAACATGGAAGGATTCCTACCCATTGAGTTATTGATAACTTCCCTACACGT
Organism: Sambucus nigra; assembly: GCA_949130495.1. Lineage (NCBI taxonomy): Eukaryota > Viridiplantae > Streptophyta > Magnoliopsida > Dipsacales > Adoxaceae > Sambucus > Sambucus nigra. Next base: position 621,288,883 of record OX422215.1, read on the forward strand.
TATGCTCGAAAGCAAGGTCAGTGAACAAGACTGGTTTTAGAGCCTCTTTGATGAACTATCACGCTTGGATGAAAAGAGGCTAGAGGCTCTATACCACGTACAAGGATACCATAATTAGATTGTGCAATCATTCAACCGAAGAGTCAAGGACCATGGTGTATAGTAAGGAGACTTAGAGCTCACAGAGATCATAGAACCCGTCTGGGACCCCAGAGGAAAATTCAATATGAACTGTAGCGGCCCCTATATAGTAAAGAAGATCATATAAAGCTGTGCCACTATGCCCATAGGCCTCGACAGATTAAAAATGGCATGTCCATTCAACCTGGACCATCGCTAAAAGTTCTACCCATAGTTAGAAATCTCGACGTGTTATGATTATTCTCATCCCCCTTCTATTATAAAAAAAATCTCTTCATTTATCTCTACTCAGAACTATGTGGGACCTGATCCTCTAAAAAAATTCTTTTAAAATGGAATTTAAAAATCTTCAAAACCCCTAGATGTACGTAGGTATCCCATACGCTTTACATGGGTGAGATCCCCTTTTTTTCATGACATGATATTCTTTTCTAACCTCCGATAATAACCATTCATTTTATCAGTTACATAAACAAAAGAAATATGTATGACTTAGTGATTGTTGTAGATAATTCAAATGTAAAACTCATCAAAAGTGTAAGGACACAAATTTCCAATTGAGTCCATGTATAGTGTTGGCTCAATTCCGGAAAAAAACATTTATTCATAGGATAGTATGTAATTGTAATACTCTCAAGCCTATGAAGGGTTTATTGAAGACGTAGCGGCAAAGAGTATAAAGCTTCATCAAATGTGCCGGTTTGTGTGCCTCGTTTCTACGTCATCAACTATGGTTCCATGCTCCCAAGGTATGAATGCAATTATATATATATAGGAGCTTGGAACAAGTTTTATTGGGTGTTATGTTTTATTAAAACTGTGTTTTATTTTCAGAAAGGATTAATTAAAACTATAGAATAAGTTTATAAAGTTTTCTGGGCTAAAAATCGAATTATCCAAACTTTCTGGAAGTTCGTTTGATATGTCGTTCGAACGAGTTTTTTCGTTCGAACCAGATGTCGTTCGAACGAGTTTACCAAAAACTTCCCACTAAGGCATACTGGTCCTTCGTTAGAAATGTCGTTCGAACGAGATTGTCATTCTAACGAGATTTCCAACGAGTTTCTAACGAGTCCATATTGGAGCGTCGTTAGAAGACTCGTTCGAACGAGATGCCAGGCGGGAACAGTTTTTGGCAGTTTTTTTCACCCACTTTCCCACTAAGTTTTTAACCAAATTTTTCAGACTTTATCAATAGCGGGAATGACATTTTCCAACTCAACTTTTCCATTCTATTTTCATCTCTTAGAGAGAGTTTGAGAGCAAATTGTTTTAAGGAAAATGTTCATGTTTTGAGTGAAATTTTTAGAGAAAAATTTCCATCACTCTAGTTTTTACACCCAAATGAGTTTATTCCAAGTTCTCATATACATATATCTTGCTTGGAGTTTGGCACCGGTTCTCTCTACACCGAATTGAAGAGAAGTTTCGGGTTTTGCTTCTACCTCCCACAAAGAAAGAAGAAGTGTTCTTATGTTATTTTACCCGCTTGGAGAAAGGCTCCATGTTCGGGTGACGGTGACCATATAAAGTCCTATCGGTGGATTCTGAGACCGCGGTGGTGTTCCAAGGTTATTCGCTAGGAAGAGGTGTCTACAAGAAGAAGCGTCGAGGCTTGAGAGGGATCGAGTTGTGCGTTGTAAGTCTATCTGTCTTGTACTTGTAATTCCGTATCTAGTGAATTTGTGGCTAGGGCCGTCCGAGGTTTTTTCCCGTCTTGGGTTTTTCCTTGTACATCGCGGCGTAGTGTGATTGATTTATTTTATCTTGCATAAATAATTTAGAACGCATGCTTATGATAATTCAAGATAAAATTCGGTTAAAATTATCACACTCAATTTAAATTAAATATTGGGTAAAGTTTATTTAATTCAAGTCATTTACTAAAAATTGTTTTGGCCTAACTTCGAAATATTGTCAATCATGACTTAGGCAAATTTCTAGGGCTTGGATTAATTTATATTGGATTTAGTGAAATTAACGGTTGTGTGTGTTTTAAGTTTATTTCACTCGGGTTTAATTTTAAGAAAACCAAAATTTGGTATTTGTTTATTTTGTTGAACCATCACCTTTACGCTTCCGCATCATCTCGTGTTTTACACAAAAGGAAATTACAAATTGGTATCAGAGCTTTGATTTAGAAAAGCTCATGCTTTCAAATTGGTATCAGAGCCAAAACGATAAATTATTTCGTTAAAGATCCTTTAAATAATTTTTGGGGAAAATTCTTTTTGATGGTTCAAACTACGCGTATTGGAAAGCGCGTATGAGATCGGCACTAAAATCTATCGACGAGAGAGTTTGGATGTCTGTTGTTAACGGGTGGTCCCCACCAACTTATTTAGTTAAAAATGAACGTGTTCCCAAACCCGCCGATAGATGGACTGAAAATGAGTTTAAACTTGCTAATTTCAATTCCCGTGGTTTAAATGCCTTGTTTAGCGCTGTCACACCGGATGAATTCCGACGTATAATGACGTGTGAAACCGCTAAAGAAGCTTGGGATATTTTACAATTAACTCATGAAGGAACTAGTGTTGTTAAAGCTTCGAAACTTCAAAACCTCACCACTCAATTTGAAACTATCAAAATGAATGAAAAAGAAACTTTTGATAAATTTTATGCTAGACTTTCCGATATTGTTAATTCATCGTTTAACTTGGGAGAAAAAATACCTGACGACCGTGGTGTAAAGAAAATTTTAAGGTCCCTACCCGATAGGTTTATTCCTAAAGTGACCGTTTTAAATTCTTTACCCACTTTAGCCTCTACGAAATTAGAAGAGCTTGTAGGTGATTTACAAACCTATGAACTAGATATGTTTCCCTCTAAAACTGAAAAGAAAATCGAAAAGGTCATTGCTTTAAAATCCCGAAAAGAGGTCAAACAAGTAATAGAGAGCGAGAGTGATAGTGACTCGGAAGACATGGCTTTGTTTGCTCGTAAATTTGGAAAATTTCTTAAAATTAACAAAGATAAATTTAAAAATGATTTTAAGAAATTTGAATCTTCTAAGCATGACAAGAACGAGAAGATTTCTAAAGCGGAGAAGATTCCTAAAGCCGAAAAGATCCCTAAACCTAGTAATTAAAATTTAGATAGGGACGAGTCTAATAAGTGTTTTGGTTGTGAAGGTTATGGCCATAGGGCGTTTGAGTGCCCCACTAAACTAAGGAAAGAGGATAAGTGACCCATTTCATATAATGCGACCCTTAGTGATAGTGATAAGGAAGAGAAGCCCGATTCCCCCACTAAGAAAAATTTTGTGGCTTTTATGGCTAGTCATGTGAGTGATAGTGAGAACTCATCGATTGATGAAACTTTAACACATGACACTTCCAAGGGGTGAGAGTGGAGACGAAAGAGAGAGTGAAAATGAAGAAGAGGTTAATGTGAGTGAACTTCAAAATGTTTTTCAAGAACTTTATAAAGAATCTATTAAATTGAAAAGAGCTAATTTGAAGTTAGAAGCTAGTTTAAGAGAAAGTGTCAAGGTCGTTGATGAAAGTGCCTTAATAGAAGACCTTAGGACACATGAGAGGACTCTTCAAGAGAAGCTTGAACATGTAGAAGGCAAGAGAGATAGCCTTAGGGGTTTAATGGAATCCTTGAAAAAGGAGCTTCTTAATTTTGAAGAGCGAAATGTTTTATTAGAGTCTAACATTTTAGAATTACAAAATAAATTAAAAGACTCTAGTAATGTCAAATTTGATTTGGAGTGTCGTTCTGAAAAACTGGATAAAATCTTAGGAACGGTCCAAATTAAAAATGACACGTCTGGTTTAGGCTTCAATACTTGTAATGAAACTACTCATAAAGCCAAGACCAACGGTTTAGGAGAATCTACTAGGAATGCATTTAATGATCACTCCTTAGGTAAATATTTTCGACATGCTTTTACTTGCACTAATTGTGGTCGAATAGGTCATCTTAGGAAATTTTGTTTTGATCTTAAATGAATTCCTAGAAAATCACATAGTAAAGTAACCACGGTAGTTAAAGTTCCAACACCCCAAGATAGTCATTCTTCATTAATTTGGGTTAGGAAATCCGACTTGGTTGCCTTGCAAACTAGGGTTTATGATTCTCATTTACTTTCACATGCTTCCTCCCTTACTAAATCTAAAGGATGAATGTGTTAGTCTTTTGCATACTTTAGCTTTTTGTACTTCATGCTATATTCCCATGCTAAATGTATGCTTGTTTAATCATTTTCTAGTCTATGCTCCATACTTATCACATGCTAGAATAATGATTTTTGTTTATCTTTTGTATTATATTTCTTTCATTTTGTTTGCATTAAATGAAAAAATACAAAAAGATTTTTGTTTATCATTTGGGTTTTATCTCTCGATAATTTAAGCTTAATGAAAAATTCAAATGATTTTTGTTTGTCTTTGGAGTATATATTTTCATTTTTCATTAAAAATGTCAAAAACTCAAAAAGATTTTATTTTGTGTGTATTTTGGTTTGACACACTTTAAGTGGCATATACTTGTGTTTGAATCCTTCCTTTAATGCTCCCACGTGGCTAGAACTTTTGGTTTAGATTATCAATCTTTATTATGTTCTTTACCATATTTTATGGAGTAGTTGGATTTTATTTTGATTAAATGGATTCTATTTTTATATGCCTCTATCCACACATGCACGAGCTCTTTTGAAATTTTAACTTCATATGTATATTTGAGCTATGTGAGGTGTTCTCCTTCCAATCTTGTCATTTACATATTTGTGACTTAGGAGGACTAGTGCATGTCAAAATCCGTTGCATGTGAGATGTGTGTGAAAAACAAAAACATGATAAATATAAATGTGCACGGGGAAGGGCTCCGAAAGGACTAAGTGATCCTCTGCGATAGTAAGCCACCGTTTGGAATGGACCTAAAAGAAATACGTGGTCCAAAGGCCTAAAAACAGAAAATAATGCATTAAAAAAAAATAATTGCCAAGGCCTATGTTTGATTGATATATTCATTCAAAATTAATATAAATGCATATTGAGGGAGATTGGATGGTATATCAATGGTTTGCACAATGTCCGTTTATCCTAGTTGCGTATTTCATGTCAAGACTCTATTGGTTTGTAGAATCATCCATATGCTAGGCTTGTATGCCTTGTGTATTTTGTTCAATGAGTTCAATTTATATTGTCACGTGAGGTTATATTCAAATGTGATGAAGTTTGCAATCAATTGAGAACTCCGTGAACATGTTTTAAGTGCTTGGGTCTAAATTTGATCATTACTAGTTCACAACCCTACACTTCCGTTTCCATATGACACATTTTTGCCATACGAGTGTGCAAACTTATTGTATTTTTGTGTCATGTGTGTGTTTATATATATATATATATATGCATGTACTCTATTGGTATATGTATAGTATATATATATATATATGCTATTTGTTTGTCTTTGCCTTACTTTCTATTCCATCCATGCTTATACTTCATTATTAGTATCTATCTTGGATTAGCTATGCTTTTGTTGCTCATGTGCTTTAATGTCTTAACATTTTAATCTTCAACGTGTTTATTAGTTCTTTAGCCTTTGTCTATTCCTAAACAAAAAGGGGGAGAATGATGATAGGGGGAGAAAAGGTATCTAATCCTATTATTATCGTATTTTAGTTTTGGGGAGATTTATCTTAGGGGGAGACGTCTTTCTAAGTATATCAGTTGTTTAATAAGTGGGAGAATTAAGTTAGGGGGAGTAGTTAATTAATTGCATTAAATACTTTGATATTCCCTATGCATTTGATGAGTTTGCTTAAGTATGCAGGATTTCTTCTAAAAGCGGCATTGTTTACTGGCAAAGCGTTTGATCCTTGGGTTGAGTCAAGTTTGGGTGGGTTATGTTTTGAGTCTAGTGGAGCTTGACGGCCCTTTAGGATTTTTGTTTGGTTTTTGTCCCGGAATAGCCAAAGGGGGAGATTTGTAAGGACACAAATTTCCAATTGAGTCCATGTATAGTGTTAGCTCAATTCCGAACAAAAACATTTATTCATAGGATAGTATGTAATTGTAATACTCTCAAGCCTATGAAGTGTTTGTTGAAGACGTAGCGGCAAAGAGTATAAAGCTTCATCAAATGTGCTGGTTTGCGTGCCTCGTTTCTACGTCATCAACTATGGTTCCATGCTCCCAAGGTATGAATGCAATTATATATATATAGGAGCTTGGAATAAGTTTTATTGGGTGTTAGGTTTTATTAAAACTGTTTTTTATTTTCAGAAAGGATTAATTAAAACTATAGAATAAGTTTATAAAGTTTTCTGGGCTAAAAATCGAATTATCCAAACTTTTTGGAAGTTCGTTCGATATGTCGTTCGAACGAGTTTTTTCGTTCGAACCAGATGTCGTTCAAACGAGTTTACCAAAAACTTCCCACTAAGGCATACTGGTCCTTCGTTAGAAATGTCGTTCGAACGAGATTGTCATTCTAACGAGATTTCCAACGAGTTTCTAACGAGTCCACACTGGAGCGTCGTTAGAAGACTCGTTCGAACGAGATGCTAGGCGGGAACAGTTTTTGGCAGTTTTTTTCACCCACTTTCCCACTAAGTTTTTAACCAAATTTTTCAGACTTTATCAATAGCGGGAATGACATTTTCCAACTCAACTTTTCCATTCTATTTTCATCTCTTAGAGAGAGTTTGAGAGCAAATTGTTTTAAGGAAAATGTTCATGTTTTGAGTGAAATTTTTAGAGAAAAATTTCCATCACTCTAGTGTTTACACCCAAATGAGTTTATTCCAAGTTCTCATATACATATATCTTGCTTGGAGTTTGGCACCGGTTCTCTCTACACCGAATTGAAGAGAAGTTTTGGGTTTTGCTTCTACCTCCCACAAAGAAAGAAGAAGTGTTCTTATGTTATTTTACCCGCTTGGAGAAAGGCTCCATGTTCGGGTGACGGTGACCATATAAAGTCCTATCGGTGGATTCCGAGACCGCGGTGGTGTTCCAAGGTTATTCGCTAGGAAGAGGTGTCTACAAGAAGAAGCGTCGAGGCTTGAGAGGGATCGAGTTGTGCGTTGTAAGTCTATCTGTCTTGTACTTGTAATTCCGTATCTAGTGAATTTGTGGCATTGGGCCGTCCGAGGTTTTTTCCCGTCTTGGGTTTTTCCTTGTACATCGCGGCGTAGTGTGATTGATTTATTTTATCTTGCATAAATAATTTAGAACGCATTCTTATGATAATTCAATATAAAATTCGGTTTAAATTATCACACTCAATTTAAATTAAATATTGGGTAATGTTTATTTAATTCAAGTCATTTACTAAAAATTGTTTTGGCCTAACTTCGGAATATTGTCAATCATGACTTAGGCAAATTTCTAGGGCTTGGATTAATTTATATTGGATTTAGTGAAATTAACGGTTGTGTGTGTTTTAAGTTTATTTAACTCGGGTTTAATTTTAAGAAAACCAAAATTTGGTATTTGTTTATTTTGTTGAACCATCACCTTTACGCTTCCGCATCATCTCGTGTTTTACACAAAAGGAAATTACAAATTGGTATCAGAGCTTTGATTTAGAAAAGCTCACGCTTTCAAAAAGGCACAAAAATATGAACAAAATATTTTTATTTCAACCAAGGAAGTTCAACATCATTACATAAAGTATCAGTGAAGGTAGTCAAGCAACCACCCCTCTCCGCTGACTAAACTATTTCTAAATAAGCCTAACCAAACTACACAAAAATTATTTTTGAACCTCTGAATACAAACATATCCTTAAAATATCCCAAAAGTCACTAAAAGATTCATACAAAATAATCATAATTTCACAATAACCCTATCCGTAGATGCTAGAAGATCTACCACCATCATCATCATCATCCCCCTAAGGCCCTCAAACTCCCCCTGCCTCATTGATATTTCGAACACGCTCCATTGAATAGTACGCCCTGACCAGCTTGAAAAACACCACTACCCCTCCGTCTATGGTGTCGAAAAGGACAAACCACTTTTGCCTGGGCTATTCCGCCAGAATCTACACCACTGCTCACTTCCACAGCCATTTCAAATAATCTCCGGACACATGTCAGACCCTAGATGTAGATTGAGATGGACGTGTCAATGACTGATGATTGTGCGACAGGGAACCCAACATCATGCGTCGGGATTCAGCTAGGTCCTCCACTAAAAAAAAGTCTAATATGCAAGGAGGCACTATTTTCTCCCATCTAACTTGACGCAAAAGCTACGAAGGGAAATAAAACGAAGCATGTCACATGCCTACTAACTGCGCACCAATACTCTTTCATCTCCAAAATAGGTTGTAGTTCTACCCACTGCGAAACCGAACAGCGAAGTCACGAGGCTCTAGGATCTACAAACCAATTGACCCAGTTCCCTATGGATGGCTCGAAACTAATAAAGTACCATGAAAATAGATCTGGCATGCCTACCAAGGGATACTCTGGAGGAAGAACTCGATGGAACCTCTCAGACATCCACATGAACAACATCATCAAGATACCTCTACAAAAATCTTTCAACCATCCTGCCAAGCATCAAGACCATTCAGAGTCTCTACCAGAATTATCATCGTAGAATCGCGATAATAAGAAATACATTTTGTGATTGCTGCTAACTGAGGGTCCACCATTAAGTCCCCCATCACCAACAAGAGTCTCAAAGTTAGGCCCAGTGCAATAGCTCTGATATAGCCAGCATTGTTAAAATCCCTCAAGCGCACATAATACATGATAAACAAAAAAAAATCATACCCTTAGTAACTGATCGCGCCGCCAAAGGGGAAATTTGGAGAAATTCCACTAACGACGCCCGAGCAGATCGAGAAAATTTAGGCATATCTACAACTACGCTAGGATTGATTACCAACATGGCAGATAGATCTTCGTAAGTCAGGAAGACCTCATCTAAACCGAAACAATGGTCTTCAGGCTACAAAAACTACACCACCGTCGCTAGCATATTCCAGTCAATGGCTCTATTACGCCACAATGAGACTCGAATCAAGTTAAAATCCTCATAGTTCACGTTATACAAACACATAGCTTCAATACTTTTGAGGTAGGAAGAAAATTTAGCATGCATCGAAAGGGATCATTAGGGAATAATAAAGAAAAAAATAAGAGGTAAGAAGTAAGAAGTAAGAAGGAGAAAGTGAATGTGGATGGAAAAACTACACTCCTTACCTCCCCGTTTATACACAAATGTCTAGGCAAAAGACAAGGGATCTTAGGTGTCCGAATGAATTCCTACCCTATAAAGTACTCGGCTCTGCAAGAAAGTGCAATCAAAGACTTAGAGTGATATGACTTAACCCATATGCTGATAGGCAGGAAAATGGGTATGTCGATTGGCAACCCCATATTTTAAAAGATTATATCTTTCCATTTTTGTCAAAATAAAAATTCTCAAAAAAGAAATCCTTATTTTAAAACCCCCAAGTTATTTCTTATTACTGATCCATTTTTTCTTGTCAAAATAAAACATTTTATCAAAATTATTTATCCATTTCTAATTAAACATCATGTCATTTTTATAGTCTCACTAGAAAAGTAAAAGTGCATGTAGAATAAATCATCAAAGCAAGAATTAAAAAATAAAAAATAAAAAAAATCTCCTCCATAAATATGCTTCTATTGCATGATTACATTTTTTAGGTAAAGGGAAGGAAGAAAAATATAAAAAACAAAAAGTGGGACTCAGCCCGAACCCACAATCTCTCTCTCTCTCAAGCCCTCACCCCCAGGCGAACACGCTTCCCACGGCGACAAGCGCTAGAACCTCCACTACCAGAGCTCAATCTCTTATCTCAGGCGACACATGGAACCATGCAAGAAGGAGCATAGTCCTTGATACAAGAAGTCGCGGTTGCCACCCAATCATCAATATACATTAGCCAGGTGGTCGGCACCGAAACTTATTGCAACCACATAAACAAAAGGGTAATCAGTCGGTGAAGAGAAAAGAAAGAACCGAAAGGGACATAACAATAAAAGAGAAATATTATAACTCAGGATGAAGGACATCATCCATAAGACCCATCAATAACGGCACCTCTATAATAGGGTAGTGTGGCATGCTCAGTGTCCCCTACTAATCAACTGAAAATTATAATAAGGGGGAGTGACCCGAATAAGAAGATTGTGACACCCCTCCTAATTAAACATCGGTTGATCAAGCCTTTGATAAATTTAAATAGGTTTCTCATATATTTTATTGTTAGGATCGCTGTTGAAAACTTTTTAATTACTAACCACTTAAATGAAATTAGACTTGTGTCAATTTTATCTTTCTTTAACACGGATAAAATAACAAAGCAAAAAACTAAAATTAAACATTCACAATAGACTAGCGTCCAAACATCACAATATATAAATGAATAAAGTTTTTTCGAATAAATCATTGGCTAAAATCCAAAACCAAATACTCCATAATAACAAAAGAACTAAATGACAGAGGGTCCTATTTAACCCTTTATAAATTTCAGTAATTAAGTCTAATTTACCCTACCGGTCCATATATTAACTCATTTGATTCTCGTAATTCTTTATCCGTCTGCCTATTAATTATGATTAAATTCAACCCAATTCCATTCTCGTCTTAATTCTCTCAATAAGACTAAATTATACCCCCATCAGAATCCAACTGTAATATATTAGGCTCTCAATATTACTTTACCCAAGGTCCACAAAAATAACGATTTAAGGATTTAAGGCAAAAGGGGATTGTTTCAATTTTCTAGGGAATTGAATCATTTCACCATAGGTCGAATTGATTCACTTACCGAATTGATTCACCCTACACTGAATCGATTCAATTCTATATAGTTTTTGCACTACGTCTTCCTCGTGCATTTTTACACGATTTCTAACATTTTTACTTAACATAATTCTCATTCTACTCAATCAAATCAAGGCCACATGTTCCTAACCACTTTTACATATGTGAGGGTAATTTGTAACATAAATCAGTCATCAAAACATTAAAATTGCCTATAAATAATGGATTAATTCATCAAATCCTTAATAACCCTAGATTTCAATATTCTCCATTAATACTCATATCAAACCTAGATGTAAATTCGTAGAAATTTCTAAAATCTCAGATAACTTGCCCTCTACAGATTTTCTTTCAATCTACATGCCATATCCTACCCAAAAATGTATAGACATAGGTGTTTCTTCCAAACATAACAAATAACTTAATATTATTCAAACCCTAGCCACATGGGTATTATAACTTCATATTAATTTATAATAAACAACTTGCCTTAACAGAAGGGGTTGGACTGATTTCTTGGTGTTGATGATAGATTGATGGTTCTCTCTTCAAATCCATACTCCTTAAACAATTCGGATGCAACATCTTGGTTTAATTCTTCAAAAACACCTTCTAAGCCTTGAAAATGGTCTCTCTCTTCTCTCTAATGGACTCTTTCGGGTTTATATGTTTCTAACCCTACAATCTCTAATCATCATATATATGACTCTAAATTTCATAGGTTCCTTAATCATTATTTATCAAATGACTGAATTGCTCTCAATAGGTACCGATTTGGTCTGAAATTGACCTGGGACCCAAACTATACCTCCATGTACACTATTCCAACTATTTTGATCCATTGGGAATCATTCGTGACCTCTAAATTATCATCTGAGTCACTTAAAATATAGTTTCTATCTCTACCTCAAATTAGACTACACACGACTCCCAGCTGAGATAAAATAAAATAGGCACATATCACTTGTTATGTTGTATAACACTAATCATCAATTATCTACCATTCACACTTAGTAAATATTATATCATAATAGTAATTTTTATCTATATCTCGATTAATATCTAATAATCACATTTATCAGTTTATCACATTAAATTACTCCACTCGCGTAATTTAATTAAAACGCATTTTCCCCAATTAACTCCCAATTTAATTAAATTATAAATACACAGAAATACGGGATATTACATACTTTCCCCTTATAAAGGAATTTCGTCCTCGAAATTAGGACATACCTGCGGTGAATAACTTTGAATACTGCTATCGCATGTCATCCTCCTACTCCCATGTCGACTCATCAATATTGTGGTGTCCCCACTGAACTCACATTAGTGGCACCACCTCGGACCACAATTTACACTCACTACGATCTAGAATAACAACGGGCCTGTCCTCATACGAGACATCTAGATGTAAGTCAATCTCCTCAAGTGGAACGTTCCAGAAGTATCTCTCACACTCCTATTGTACTTCTTCAGTGATGAAACATGGATCACGTCATGAATCCGCTGAAGAGGCTCTTGAAGTCCCAGTCTATATGCTACCGGTCTGACCCTCTTTATAATAGGAAATGGTTCCACATATCTCGGCGCTAACTTCCCTCTCTTGCCAAATCTCATAATCCCCTTTATAGGAGATACTCGAACCCACACTTGGTCGCCAAACTCTAATCCACATGTCTCTTGTCTACATTAGCGTAACTCTTTTGCTCATTTTGATCTATCCGAATACACCCTCGAATCAACTCAATATTGGTAATAGTGTCCTGAATCATCTTGGTTCCCAATAATTTGTTGTGACCCACCTCTAACCAGCAAGTGGGTGAATGACAAGGCCTCCCATATAATGCCTTGAATGGTGTCATACTGATAGTAAATTGTAAGAGTTGTTGTACGCCAACTCTACCATTGGGAGTTATCTCTCCCATCCTCATCTAAATTCTAGGATTCACATCCTTAATACATCCTCAAGAATCTGCCCTCTCATTTTTCCCATATGTCTACGGGTGGTACATCGTACTCAATCGTAAATCTGTGCACATATTAATCGTGAACCTATATAGCTTAAAAATCTCTTAAATGAATAGCTGCGCATACTGCATCGTTTCATAGTTAATGCAAACTATAAAGAAATGAGCCACCTTGGTCAGTCGATCCACTATCACCCGGATGGAATCATGACCCCGCTGTGACGTAGGTAGGCTACTAATAAAGTCCATCATTATGATCTCCCGCTTCTATAAGGGAATCTCAAGTGATTATAACATCCTCTAAGGGCTCTGATGGTTATCTTTCATAAGATAACAAGTAACACACTTTGAGACAAACTCTGCTATGTATTTCTTCATGCCGAACCACCAGAACTGTCTCCTTATATCCTGGTACATCTTATCCCGAGGGATGTACTATAAACCTAGAACTGTGAGACTCAATCATAATTGCATGTCTCAAATCCTCACCCTCGGGCATTACCAATCTCCCATTAAAGCGCAGGTTTCCCTATGAGTTGACTGAGTAAGACTCTGCATCCTCAGCTAATAATTATCGTACTCTGTCCTGATAGAATTGATCCTCTGCCTGAGCCTTCACTACATGTATAACGATCTTGGGAGTGATGGTTATAACTTCTATGCACACTCGAGCAACCTCATCTTCCTATCAAAGCTCATTCCACTTCTATTTCCATACCTCTACTAATTCTCTAGTAGGTCATCGGCTCAACATGTCTGTAACCACGTTAGCCTTACTAGGATGATATTTTATATCAAACTGGTAGTCCTTCACGAATTCTAGCGATCGCCTCTGGCTCATGTTCAGATCCTTCTGTGTGAAGAGATACTAAAGTGACTTATGATCTATAAATAATGTAAACTGGTCCCCCAATAGATAATGTCTCCATATCCTCAACGCAAAAATGACCACTGCCAACTCGAGGTCATGGGTGGGGAAATTCTTCTCGTGGGGCTTTACCTTTCGAGACGCATACGCTATCTCCCTCTCCTCCTATTGTAACACACCCCCAAGTCCCTACAAAGATGTGTCTTATAGACCCAGTACTTCAATACTCCCTTGGGCAAAGAAATTACTATTGTTGATGTCAATCCATCCTTTAGCTCGTCGAAAGCCAATTGATAATGGTCGCTCGACACAAATGGTACTCCCTTACAAGTCAAGCTCATAAAAGTCCCAATAATCTTTGAGAACCTCTTGATAAAGAGATGGTAATATCCGACCAACCCAAAGAAGTTACGAATCTCGATCGATGTTTTAGGTTACCCTCTCTCTCTCACTGTTGATACCTTACTCTGATCAATAGCTAGGCCCCTGTTGGACACAATGTGGCCAAGAAAGTATACCTCCCGAAGCCAAAATCCACACTTACCAATTTTGGCATACATCTGATGGTCTTTTAACGTCTGTAGAACCATACTTAAATTCTTGACGTGCTCCTCCTCTGTCCATGAGTAAACCAAGATATCATTTATAAACATGATCACAAACTGGTTCAGAAACTCCCTAAATACCCTGTTCATGATATCCATAAATACTGCAAGAGCATTGGTGAGCCCAAACAACATCACCCTATACTCATACAACCCGTACCACGATAAGAAAGTTCTCCTAGGTATATCCTCCTCTCGGATGCGCAACTGGTGATATCCAAACCTCAAATCAGTCTTTGAGAAGTAAGCATCTCCTCTCAACTGATCAAATAAGTCATCGATCCTAGGTAACGGATACTTGTTCCGTATCGTTACCTTGTTCACCTCCCTATAATCAATGTACAAGCAAAGCAAACCATACCTCTTCTTCATAAATAACATCGAAGTACCCCAAGATGATGGACTCCGCTGAATGAAACCTTGACCCAAGAGCTCCCGTATCTTCTTTCTTAGCTCCCGTATCTCTAAAGGTGCCATGCGATACGGTGCTCTAGTAATTCGTCTCCTCCCATGTGCTAAGTCATTGATAAACTCCATTGTCTGCCTCGGTGGAAGCCCAAGTATGTCCTAAAATACGTCCTTAAACCCCCTCATTACTGGAATTGAGTCTAAAGGTACCACTACCTCCTCCGAGATCTCCTTATTAATATAGTATATGTGAGTACGTGATCCTCCCTCAGGCAGAGGCATTGTCGCTAGTAATATCTCCTACGCTGGGATGGAGAACACTATAGTTCTCTCATATCAATCAACCATTGCTCGATAACTCAACAACTAATCCATGCCTAGATCACGTCGTACCCCTCCATGTCTAACACTAAGAGGTCTGCCTCTAGACTCGATCTCCCAATCAAAATATAGACCCCTCTGTAAATCGAATATATTAGTGAACCACTACCCATCGGTCATTAGACACACATAAGAAGACTACCGATTATCTCTAATAAACCAACGGCTCATGAAAATCTCTTAATAAAAGAATGTGATGCTCCAGTATCAAACAAAATCTTACCCTCAAGCTCGTGAATAGGAAAGGTATCCTCTACTGCAACTGACACTTGTGGTGATGGAGGCATTGATATATCTCGGACGTTGAATACCATATCGTAATGCATCTGACCCTTCTACAGTTATGGGGTAAGTGTTGGAGATACCGGAGCCTACTTCCCATATTGGGTATCTTCTATTGTGCCCTATCTAGCTGTGGAGAAGCTCTACTCTTATGACCCTGCTGGCCACATGTGAAATAATGACCCTGGAACTGTCTTTATCCCTGGTCCTGCTATCCTTGATGTTGGCCCGGATGGCTTTGGCCCTAATGTCCTCCCATGGTTACCTTGTCCCTGGTGGCCCTGGGGAACCTGCTGTTACTGGGGACTCTGTTGGCCCTTCTTAAATCTCCTGTCGGGGTGGTAACCTCCATATCTAAACCTCTTATTAGAGTTCCCCTAACGATAATCCTACCCTTACTGACTCATAATCTGCTGCTGCTAGGTTGGTGCCCCACTACCACTGCTCCCCCAGCCTTTCCCTGTTAGATAGGCTCACATCTCTTACTCCCTTTCGCATGAAAATGATGATCCCGACAATGCACTAGTGTGGCATTGACAACGTTAGTGTAAGTCATCAATGCAGGGTTACCAATAATATGTTGCCTGATCCTCCAAGCCAACCCGTCCATAAACATATATTTCTTCCTCTCTTCGTTGCTCACCTTATCTATCACAAAGTTTTCTAGACAGATAAACTCCTTCTTGTAATCCTCTACTGAACGGTCACCTTGTACTACTTCCCCAAACTTCTTCCTCATCTCTGACTCGACTGCAGGCAGGAAGTACTTACGATCTAACTGCCACCAAAACTCAAAAATTGTCATCAAGTCCCTTTCCTCCGACTCCCACAACTATAGAGATCCTCTAGAAAGTCTGAAGGTAGATAACATTTATTTCTGGTCTTCGCTACACTCAAGAATGCACAGATGGCACTGAATCTTCTTCTTCCATTAGCATGCCTCCACTACATTAGTACTGCCCTAAAACTCGGGCAGGTGACCCTTTTGGAAAGTCTCCCTGACTCGCTTCTAAGAAGATGACCCTTTCTCGGCCTGGATCGCTTATGCTACTGGTTGCTATTCCGGAGGCTGAGGGAAGTGAGATGCCATGGACTTCATCACTGTATCGACTGCCTGAGCCACTATCACTACCACTTGAGTAGTAAAAATCATCTCTCGTGGTGGTGGTGGAAGTTCATGCTGCTCTTAAGGGTCCTCCCTAACCATGTCTCTGGATGTTACACTCTTCGCTCGCTCTCTCCTCGTCAACATACTGAAATATAATTAAATTGTATAAGTACATGTGTTAAAAAAAATATAATAGAAGAAGAACAACATGACAATCCCGACAGGTCTGGTGGGGCTAGGGATAGGGGAATGACACAGTAAGGTGTCTTATGTGTAGAAGAGTAGAAATACTTTGGTGAATCTTGTTCCTATAGAGTCAGGGGACATGATTGGGATGTCTATTATGGGCATCTGTTAAAAAAGTTGTTAGGTTTTGGTTAGGACAAGGGTGTTATGTCTAATAACCATTGAGCCGACAGTATTATGGGAAACTGAAAATACAAGTTTATTTCCAAGATGATTGAGGTATGTTTTGTGTGACGTGAGTGGATAACAGGAATGTATTAGTACTATATTCATGTAAGAAACAAGTTTAGGGGAGGTATCATCAATATCATTGGTATGTGTGTTTTAGTAGCGGGGCACTCTTCAGTTCCACCTGTAAAGGAATGGGTGGGTATGTTGAGACGATATATTTTGATGATTAACTCGTCTGAGGGGTGGTATTCGATGTGTGGTTTTATTGTGGGGACGGACGAGTTTGCAATGGTGGAAAGTTATAGCAAGGCTATCATGTTCGTTGTTCTAGGGCAGGAGGTATGTCTGTGTGATGTTCTACCTGAATGAGGTTCAGCTTGCGACAATATTTTTGTGAAGTACACTACATAGATTATGGTTGTCTAGTTATATTGGATCTCGGTGCACAAGGACTTTTACTGGTGAGATTCAGGGAATGTTGGGTTGTCATGGAGCGGATATATTAAGCTCGTTATCGATATTTATCACTAAAGGCATAGTGATAGTGTGAACATAGTAGTATATGACTCCTTTAGAGACACATGGGTCCAGGATTTGGCAGGTGAGTATAGGGACAGATTTTGAGTGCCCTGGTTGTATAAGTGGATGTGTTGGTCGAAATAGCCATAGTGTTAACCTCAAGAGAGTAGGAAGAATATGAAGAGGATGGATGCATCATACGAGAGGGTTCTACTTTCGAGAATTTGGGGAGTAAAGTGGATGACATTCCGAGTTTATACTGATTAGTTATAGTTTGAGTCCATAATGGATAGTTATAGTAAGGACTGGGTGTTCACGGAACCAAGGTATGAATTTTCATTGCTAAGTTTCACCCGAGATAGGATGTAGAGTATATATACGGCTATTTGTGTTAAAATGTGTTGCATATTATTGTATTAATAATTTTAAATTTAAATCTGAAAACCCCCGATTTGAAACTTAATATCCTTTTTACTTCACAAAGTAATAATTTCCTTTTTAGATGCGGAAGAGTAAAGGTGATGGTTCAACACAATAAAAAAAATTTAATTTCCTTTTCAAAATTAAAATTAAACACAAAGTGAAATATGATTAAACACACACACAATATTAAAATTAAACACAAAGTGAAATATGATTAAACACACAATATTAAATTTCACTTAAACCATATTAATTAATCCAAGTCCTATAAAATTTGCCTAAGTCATATTTTCAATATTACTCAATTACGCCAAACCAATTTTAACAAATTAAACTAATGACTTGAACTAATTAACTAAACATTACCCAAATTTAAATAGCACCAAATTAAATAAGTAGTGATTAAATTAAACCAATTTTATTTTTTTACCTAAGCATGCGTTCTAGGTAATTTAGAAAAAGATGAAATAAACAATTAATCCACTACGCCGCGATGTACGAGGAAAACCCACAATTGGAAAAAACCTCGGACGACCCTAGCCTCAAATCCACTAAGCACGAAAATTACAAATACAAGAAAGATGACTTACAACAACGACTCGATCCCTCTCAAGCCCCGATGCATCTCCATGTATCAACCTCTGCCTAGCGAATAACCACGGAGCTCCACCGCGGTCTCGGAATCCACCGATCGGACTTTAGGTGGTCACCGTCACCCAAACTAGGAGCCTTTCTTCAAGTGGGTAAATCAACGCAAACCTTTTCTTCTTTGTGGGATGTAGAAACAAACCCAAACGTCTCTTCGAAATGATAGAGATGAAAAACCGTTGCCAAAACTCCAAGCAATGTATATATATATATATATATATATATATATATATATATATATATATATGGAACTTGTATTAAACAAACAATTGGGTGTAAATTAGAGTGTCAAATGAATTTTTCTTTGAAAGATGAACACTCAAAACCATGAACTTTTCTTGGAAAAATTTTCTCTCAAAAACTCTCTCTACGAGTTAGAATGGAATCAAAAGTTAAGTTAGAAAATTTCATTTCCGCACTTAAGAAATATGCCAAAAAGTTAGTGGGAAAAACTGCCAAAAACTGCCATTTAACTGTTCCCGTCAAATCTCGTTCGAACGAGATTTGTCGTTCGAACAAAGTTTCATTCGAACGGCCTTCTAATGACAGTCTAACGAAGTTCCAGTGTCTTTAAAAATGAACTCATTAGAAATCTCATTGGAAATCTCATTCGAACAGCCATCTCATTCGAACGACATTTCGAACGAAGTTCCAGTGGCCAGTATGGGAACTCGTTGGCAAACTCGTTCGAACGACAATGTGGTTCGAACGACAAACTCATTCGAACGACACTTCGAACGGACTTCCAGAAAGTTTGAAAAATTCGATTTTTAATCCAGAAACTTTATAAACTTGTTTTAAAGTTTTAATAAAATCTTTCTGAAATTAAGCAACGGTTTTAAATAAACGTACACCCAATATAAACTTTTCCAAGCTCCTATATATATATGTAATGCATTCATACCTTGGGAGAATGGAACCACTGTTGATGACGTAGAAACGAGGCACTTAAACTCAGTATTTTGATGAAGCTTTATACACTTGGCCGTTACGTCTTCAACAAACATGTCATAGGATTGAAGGATGATCAATTAACTCTATCCTATGACTCAAACATTTTTGTCCGGAATTGAGCCAAAACTACAAAGGACTCAATTTGAAATTTGTGTCCTTACAAATCTCCCCCTTTGGCTATTCTAGGATAAAAACCAACAAAAATTCTAAAGGGCCGTCAAGCTCTACTAGACTGACAAAAATATCCCACCCAAAATAAAAAATACAATGCTTGACTCAAATAACCCAAAGGATCAAACTCTTTTCCAGTGAAAGTAGCCGCTTAGAATATAATTCCTGCACACTTAAGCAAACACATTAAACGCATAGGGAATATCAAAATATTAAATGCCATTAAGTAATTACTCCCCCTAAATTAATTCACCCCTTTATCAACTATGATCTACCTAAGAAGGCCGCGACTTCCCCTAAGTTAAATCTCCCCCAAACTAGGATACGATTACAATAGGATTAGATACCATTTCTCCCCTATCATTCTCCCCCTTTTTGTTCAGGAATAGTCAAAGGCTAGAACTAATTTAAACATGATGCATAAAGTGATGAGAATATAAAGCTCATAGGCAAAAAAAACATAACTAATCCAACAAATGAATACCAACTATAATGTGAAAAACAAATGATACCAAATTACACATTAGATTCTAAGCATGTGATATCAAACAAACAACGCAACAAACAAGGAAACAATTATGAATTGAAGCATAAATGGACTAGTTAAACATGGAAAAGACACAAACAAAATATCATATATATGTATGCATAATAGATACAAGATAAGCATAAGTACACACATATAGCTATAAACACACAAATGACACACACAAAATAAAATATGAGTCTTCCACACTCTTATAGCAAAAATGTGTCATATGGAAACGGAAGTGTTGGGGTGTGAACTAGTAATGATTAAAATTAGACCCAAACACTTAAAACACATTCACGGAGTTCTCAATTGATTGCAAACTTCATCACATTTGAATATAACCTCATGTGACAATATAGATTGAACTCAATGAATTAACATACACAATGCATACAAGCCTAGCATGTTGATGATTCTACAAATCAATAGAGTCATGACATTGATAGCTCAACTAGGATAAATGGACATTGTCCAAACCATTGATATACCATCCAATCTCCCTTAATAAGCATATATCAATTTTGAATGAATATATCAATCAAACATAGGCCTTGACAATTATTTTTCTTTTTAATGCCATATTTTCTATTTTTAGGCCTTTGGACCACGTATTTCTTTTAGGTCCAATCAAACGGTGGCTTACAATCGCAAAGGATAATAAATCCTTTCGAAGACCTTCCCCATGCACATTTATTTATCATTTTTTATTTCTCACAAATCTCACGTGAATGGATTTTGACATGCACTAGTCCTCCTAGGTCACAAACATGTAGATGACAAAATTGGTAGGAGAACACATCAAAAAGCTCAAATATAGATCTGAAGTTAAATTTCAAAAGAGCTCACGTATGTGTGAATAGAGGCATATAAAACTAGAATCCATTTAAACAACACAAAATCCAACTACTTCAAGTAAGCATGGTAAAGAATATAATAAGGATTAACAATCTAAACCAAAAGTTCTAGCCACATGGGGGCGTAAAAGAAGGGATTCTAACACAAGTGTATGCCACATAAAGTGTGTCAAACTAAAATATACACAATTTTTTTTTTGAGCTTTTCAAAATTTTTAACCAAAAATAAAAATATATACTCAAAAGACAAACAAAATCATTTGAATTTTTCATTAAGCTTAAATTACCAAGAAATAAAAATCCCAATGATATACTAAAATCTTTTTGTATTTTTCATTTAAGGCAAACAAAATGAAGAAATAAAATACAAAAGATAAACAAAAGTCATTATTCTAGCATGTGATTAAGCATGGAGCATAGACTAGAAAATGATTAAAACAAACATACATTTAGCATAAAATTATTGCATGAAGTACAAATGCTAAAGTATGCAAATACTAACACATTCAACCTTTGGATTTAGCATGGGAGGAAGCATGTGATAGTAAATGAGAATCAAAAACTCTATTTTGTAAAGCTAACAAGTTGGATCTCCTAACCCAAACTAACGATGAGTGACTAACTCGGGGTGCAGGAATATTGGCTACCTAGGTTGCCTTACCGAAGGATTTTCTAGGACCCTTTTTAAGATCAAAACAGAATTTCCTAAGATGACCTTTTCGACCATAATGTGAACACTTAAACTCACGGAGAAAAGATTTACCTAAGGAGTGATCTTTAAAAACTTTCCTAGGTGATTCTCCTAAAACGTTGGTTTTGGCTTTATGAGTTGATTCATTACAAGTATCTAAGCCTAAACCACAAGTGTCATTTTTAATTTGGGCCGTTCCTAATATTTTATCTAATTTTTCCGAACGACACTCCAAATCAATTTTGACATTACTAGAGTCTTTTAATTTGTTTTCTAATTCTGGAATGTTAGAATAATAACACATTTCTATCTTCAAACTCGAGAAGCTCCTTTTTCAAGGATCCCATTAAACCTCTAAGGCTATCTCTCTTGTGTAACAACCCGTCCTTTTTGGAGACGATTAAATTCCATAATTAATTATAAATTGGAGATTTGAGGAATTTCCCGAAATAGTAATTTTTGGGATTTTTGAGGATTGAATGATTTTCGAAGGATGTTGTGATTATTTTTGGGACTATATAGGTCGAAATATTTTAATTACATGTCGTCGTTGAGTAAAGCGACACGAGGTAAGATTTTTAATTGGAAAACCCGCATTTATTTATTTGGGGTTGAAATAGTGATTTGCGGTCAAATACCTCGGATGGGAATTTCGACTGCGCCATAATTCTCGGAATGTCCGAGATAGTCGAAAAAGAGTGTCCGATTGTTGAAAATAAGTTTCGGGTGATTTTAGAGGTAAAAGTAACTCGTAATTGGGTAAACGAGTCGTTTTTGGGTTTTAAGGGTTTAAAACCCTTTTCTCTTATATAAAGACGGAGAGAGGGAAAGAAAAGAAGAAAGAAAGAAAGAAAAGAGAGAGAAGAGAGAGAGGAAGGAGAAAAGAGGGGAGAAATGGAGGTTCGGGCCAAACTCCGCCGGATTCGACTCGAGATCGTCGGATTTTATCCACGAGGCAAGTGTTTACTTGATTTATTTATCTTTTTGCACAAATATCTCATACCGTAGTTTGGTATAAACAAACCATAATGGTTTTGGGGTGGGTTATCGTGGATAAAACGGGTTTTTGGGAGTTAAAACAATTAAACCCCAATAATATTTCAATTTTGTGGAACTAGGGTTTTAATCCAAATTAATTGGTGATTCCGGGTTCTAGGATGTTTAGAACCCGTGTTATAAGTGTATTTGTAGTTGGTTGAGGTTGTAGGACGTTGGGTGAGGCGACAAAAGCTTGGGAGAAGCTTTAATGGCCGAAATCGTCTCGGAAGGGACGATGAATAGTAACCCGTCACCTTAGGGGGCACTTTTGGCCAGGTAAAGAATTGATTTAGCTTTCGGCCAAAACAAGAAAGTTGTAGATCTTTTCGATACGGTCGCGTGGGCGCCAACCGCGTATTTTTATGATTTTTCTACGATTTGATATGAATTTTACAAGATGACAGCTCCGGGTTAGAATTTCCAACTCGGAAATCAAATCGGGAATTGGAAAAATTACGGCTAGAATTAATGTCGTAGATGTTCGGGATAATTTTTGGGGTAGTTTAGAAACCCCGAAAATGAATTTGGGTTGTTAGATTAAGGATTTGAGGAATTAAACTTTTGAGGACCTGGTGTGACCGGTCGACCATGCCCCTATATCCGGTCGACCGCGTCAAGGAGAAAGGGCCTACTGCTTTGTTTCGTAGGCTTATTTACAACCCGCGGTCGACCGGGGGTCTAGGACCGGTCGACCGGTGCCCTGTTTTCAGCCCAAGATTTTGGAGATTAGGATTATTTCTCCTTTTGAGTTTATGTTTAAAGGCCTTCCAAATTAGAAATTTATGGAGGGTTATGTCCTAAAGGACTTGAGGAATTGGGAGTTTATATATGTGTGTATTCACTTAGAGTGAATTAGTATAATTGGAGATATCCAAATGAATCCAAAGATGGTATTTTGATATATAATACTTATTAAAGTAAGAAAATAGTTTGGGTTTAGTATCATGCATATATGAATGCATGATTATGATTCTTTGAGAGAATCTTTGGGATTATTGGTCATCGATAGATGGTTTGGCAAATATAGCCATTTTTATATATTCAGGTAGGAATATATGGTATATATATATACTATGTGATTATGTATATATATGATATGATATAAATGATTTTGAAAATATAAAAATGAATATTTTCAAAATGGAAAGATAAATATTTTTCATAATTGATAAATTATGGATTATGGTTACACACCTCCCTAAATCGCTATCATAAGGGAAGTTGCGCGCGTTGTGGTGAAGCCTTCCTGGCTGTTGAGCAGGTTGGATATAGTCCCTAGGCCATATGGGCGGTTATTTATATTTTTCTGCGCTGGTTAGGGGATTCTGGGTGTGGTCCTGACTTTCCCGCAGGCAATATGGCCGCTTCCCGACGTGGTTAGGTTCCTAGGTTGTCTTGGAGGCCCTGGAAGATGATAGCCATTTAGGGGCGCGTCCAGTGGGGATACCCGGAGGGACGGTCTTAGATTTATTAAAGCAATTCATGATAATGGATTGGCTTTATATTTACATTTCCTGAATATAAAAAGGGAAATGGGATAAAGTTTTGGCTTCGGTAACACTCCCGGATGTAGGAAGGGATGTGGAAGCATATGATTTGATCAAAGCATTTTCATGATAATGAAAATGGCTTTGGATACATTTCCTGAGTATAAAAAGGGAAATGGGATGATTTAAAAGGAAAAGCATTTTTATGATAATAAAATTGGCTTTTAAAAAGGTATATGTTTTGGTAAAGCAATTCATGCTAATGAATTGGCTTTAAATACATTTCATGGATATGAGAAGGGAAATGGAAATTTTTGAAATGAAAAAGGTTAAGTATTGATAAATACTTTGTGTATAGAATACACCTCAGTCCGGGAGATAGATCCGGATGATTATATTGATGTATATATAGATAGATGAATTGAGTACCGAGGGTCTAATGGATCCCGACGATCGACCGTGCCTCTTAGTAGTGTATTGGGGGGGTTCCTTGTTTGGATTTCGCTTTGCGAGACACCCCACGCATGAATATGGCATTGTGTTGAGACTGGGGAGAAGTTTAATCCTTAGTGCTCTAATATTATAAATGTTTGTGGTACATATATATATATGTACTCCGGCGGATCTCGATGATCGACCTTGCCGCTTAGTAGTGTATTGGGGGGGTTCCTTGTTTAGATTTCTCTTTGCGAGACACTCCACGCACGAACATGGCATGGTGTCAAGATTAGAGTGAAGTTTAAGCCCTTAGTACATCTGTTAGACTATCTAGGGTAGATAGTGGTGGGGTGATAGACTAGTTTAGCAGGGTAGCTTGACTAGAATGTTCTAGATAGATGCGCTAGGAGTGCACTGTTAGTGGAGAGGTAAGGGGTATCTCATGGGAGTGCGATACCAATTTAAATATGAGATAAAACTATTTTTCTAAAAATAAAGCATTTATGCACTTGCAAAATATTTTCAAAACATTCGGGCCTTGACCCGTTTGTCTACTTTTCCTTTCTTGCTATATTATATATATACATAGGTGTCCAGACACAGGGACGCCTGGATGACAATTCTTTCGAGTCAGACGTCAGCTGCAGCAGCTGTGGATGCGTGCAGGTTTTTGATAGCCGCTTCCATCGTTGTACTCTAGATAGGAGGTACTGTATAAATATTCGGGCCAATGGTCCAATTGCATTTATTTATTCTTTCAGTACAACATTCGATATGGTTGTATATTTGGACCGAGTGTTCGGTTATTTTAGTTCCTTTCGTTTTCATTTCAGTTCATTACGCATTTAATTGTGGATGTTTGAATTTATTCGTTAAAAAGAGTAGTTAAGTAAAAGTTTTTAA
This sequence comes from Sambucus nigra, assembly GCA_949130495.1. Taxonomy (NCBI): domain Eukaryota; kingdom Viridiplantae; phylum Streptophyta; class Magnoliopsida; order Dipsacales; family Adoxaceae; genus Sambucus; species Sambucus nigra. The sequence continues at coordinate 621,314,487 of OX422215.1, forward strand.
CGGCCACCTAATAGGATATTAGTAATTAAATGGATTTTCGACAGTGATGCTAAGGATGATCCATATGTGACTCCTATTTTAATTTAATATTGGAGTGATAGCCCGGTATCTTATTAGGCGGGTTGTTACATCTTGCCTTCTACATATTCTAGCTTCTCTCGAAGATATCTCTCTCGTGTCCTAAGGTCTTCCACTAATGCACTTTCATCAACAACCTTGACAGTCTCTTTCAAACAGGCTTCTAAATTCAAATTAGCTCTTTTCAATTTAATAGATTATTCAAATAGTTCTTGAAAAGCATTTTGAAGTTCACTCACATTAACCTGTTCTTCATTTTCACTCTCTCTTTCTTCTCCACTATCACTACCATCAAAAGCAATGGAATCATAAACTTTTACCTCGGAAGTGTCATGTGTTTTGGTTTCTTCATGAAAAGATTCATTATCGGTGCTCATGTGACTAGCCATAAAAGCCACAAAGTTGGGGTTATTGGGGGAATCAGATCCCTCTTCCTTATCACTATCACTAAGGGTCGCATTATATGAAATGGGATGCTTACCCTCTCTCCTTAGTTTAGTGGGGCACTCAGAAGCCCTATGGCCATAACCCTCACGGCCAAAGCACCTATTTGGCTCGTTCCTATTTAAATTTTCATTAATAGTTTTAGGGATCCTCTCGGCTTTGTCATGTTTAGAAGTTTCAAATTTCTTAAAGTCATTTTTAAATTTATCTTTGTTAATTTTAATAAACTTTCTAAATTTCCTAGCAAACAAAGCCATATCTTCCGAGTAACTATCACTCTCGCTCTCTACTACTTATTTTTCCTCTTTTCGGGCTTTTAAAGCAATGCCCTTTTCAATTTTCTTTTCAGTTTTAGAGGGAAACATTTCCAGTTCATATGTTTGTAAATCACCAACAAGCTCTTCTAATTTTGTAGAGGCTAAAGTTGGTAAAGAATTTAATACAATCACTTTTGGAATAAATCTATCGGGTAGGGACCCTAAAATTTTCTTTACAACTCGGTTTTCGGGTATTTTCTCTCCCAAGTTAAAATATGAATTAACAATGTCAGAAAGTCTAGCATAAAATTCATCAAAAGTCTCTTTTTCGTTCATTTTGATAGTTTCAAATTGAGTGGTGAGGTTTTGGAGTTTCGAAGCTTTAACGACACTTGTACCTTCATGAGTGAGTTGCAAAATAATCCATGCTTCTTTAGCAGTCTCACACATTATAATGCGACGAAATTCATCCGGTGTGACAGCGCTAAACAAGGTGTTTAAACCACGAGAATTAAAATTTGAAAGTCTAAACTCATTCTCAGTCCATCTATTGGCCGGTTTGGGAACATGTTCATTTTCACCTAAATGAGTTGGTGGAGACCACCCGTTAACTATTGATAACCAAACCCTCTCGTCGATAGATTTAAGTGCCGATTTCATTCGCGCTTTCCAGTACGCGTAATTAGAACCATCAAAAATAGGAAATTTTAAAAATGGGGAAAATTTCATTTTGGCCAAAAATTATTTAAAGGATCTTAACGAAATAATTTATCGCTTTGGCTCTAATACCAATTTAAAAACCCCCGATTTGAAACTTAATATCCTTTTTACTTCACAAAGTAATAATTTCCTTTTTAGATACGGAAGCGTAAAGGTGATGGTTCAACACAATAAACAAATTTCAATTTCCTTTTCAAAATTAAAATTAAACACAAAGTGAAATATGATTAAACACACATACAGTATTAAATTTCACTTAAACCATACTAATTAATCCGAGTCCTAGAAAATTTGCCTAAGTCATATTTTCAATATTACTCAATTAGGCCAAACCAATTTTAACAAATTAAATTAATGACTTGAATTAATTAAGTAAACATTACCCAAATTTAAATAGCACCAAATTAAACAAGTAGTTATTAAATTAAACCAATTTTATATTTTTACCTAAGCATGTGTTCTAGGTGATTTAGCAAAAGATAAAATAAACAATTAATCCACTACGCCGCGATGTACGAGGAAAAACCCACAACAGGAAAAAATCTCGGACGTCCCTAGCCTCAAATCCACTCAGTACGGAAATTATAAATACAAGCAAGATGACTTACAACACTCGACTCGATCCCTCTCAAGCCCCGACGCGTCTTCTTGTATCAATCTCTGCCTAGCGAATAACCACGGAGCTCCACCGCGATCTCGGAATCCATCGATCGGACTTTATATGGTCATCGTCACCCGAACTAGGAGCCTTTCTCCAAGTGGGTAAATCAACGCAAACCTCTTCTTCTTTGTGGGATGTAGAATCAAACCCAAACGTCTCTTCAAAACAATAGAGATGAAAAATGGGTGCCAAAACTCCAAGCAATGTATATATAAATATATATATATATATATATATATATGAACTTGGATTAAATAAACAATTGGGTGTAAATTAGAGTGTCAAATGAAATTTTCTTTAAAAGATGAACACTCAAAATCATGAACTTTTCTTGGAAGAATTTGCTCTCAAAAACTCTCTTTAGGAGTTAGAATGGAATCAAAAGTTAAATTAGAAAAGTTCATTTCCGTACTTAAGAAATCTTCCAAAAAGTTAGTGGGAAAAACAAATGGGAAAGTGGGAAAAACTACCAAAAACTGCCATTTAACTATCGTTTGAATGAAGTCTCGTTCGAACGGCCTTCTAACGACATTCTAACAAAGTTCCAGTGTCTTTAAAAATGAACTCGTTAGAAATCTCGTTGGAAATCTCATTCGAATAGCCATCTCGTTCGAACGACATTTCGAACGAAGTTCCAGTGGCCAATATGGGAACTCGTTGACAAACTCGTTCGAACGACACTTCGAACGAACTTCCAGAAAGTTTAAAAAAATTTATTTTTTGCCCAAAAACTTTATAAACTTGTTTTAAAGTTTTAATAAAATCTTTCTAAAATTAAACAACAGTTTTAAATAAACATACACCCAATATAAACTGTTCCAAGCTCCTATATCTATGTAATGCATTCATACCTTGGGATAATGGAACCACTGTTGATGACGTAGAAACGAGGCACTTAAACTCGCCATTTTGATGAAGCTTTATACACTTGGTTGTTACGTCGTCAACAAACATGTCATAGGCTTGAATGATGATCAATTAAAACTATCCTATGACTTAAAAGTTTTTGTCCGAAATTGATCCAAAACTACAAAGGACTCAATTTGAAATTTATGTCCTTACAAAATCCCAAGGAGTAGGGGCACTTCTGATGTGATTCAGGGTGGTTGGACTTACTGTCGAGCGGGGAGATATAGCTTGGAATTTATTTTCGTCAAAGGAAATTAGTGATAGTAAGGGAGCGATAGTGTATGTTGTCTTTTGTAGCATAAAATGTCGATGTGTATACTTTTACGTCGAGAGATGGGTATTTGGGGGTACATGCTATGGACTGAGGTCCTAACATATTTTAACAACCGACAATGTTAGGTAATAGTGTATCGGGGAGGTTGGGTTCCTTGTTTTGATTTTACTTTGCGAGACGTCCCATGAACGATGCTTAGCGTAACGTTGGAAGTGAGGAAATGTTTGGTTATTAGTCCATCGGTTGGGTACCTCGGTTATTTTACATGTATGTTGTTATAACTATGAGATAGAAGTTGTATTACGACTTCAGGCTCGAAGAAGTCGGGCATTATTTGTGCGGTTGAGCATGGGTACATGGTGTATGGGCACCCTGGTTAATTAATTAATTTAATTGTTACAAATAATCCACGAGTATAAATGGGCTAAACATATGTATGATCTTAAGGGTAGACGACTTGGGAACTATTAGAGAATGGGACTACTAGGCTTATCCAAATTTCGAGGAAAAAATTCCATTGTAAGGGAAGAAGTATGTAACTACCCGTAAATTAAAGGACATTTGGTTGAATAATATTTTAGTGGAGAAAAGGAATTTATTTTATTTGGAGAAATTTATTTAATTCATGATTGGAGAAATTTATAATTCGAGGAATTTATTCATTCGGTAAATTAAGGATTAATTATTTAGATTGCTTTGTGTCGCATTTTAAGGTCTTAGATTGGAAGATGTTATAAAATAACTTGAATGTCGATTTTGAGCATACGGCTAAGTCCGATAGGGTCGAATTAGTCCAAAATAAGTGGTTACATACATATATTGGGTATTGGGGTCTAATTTCACATGTGTGAACTCCATATAGAGAGTATGGACCATTTTAATTTGGGTCCATTGGCCCAAAACGTGAATAGTGTTTTAACCCCAAAGGTGTAAGGGTTAGGCATTATTAAATCACACTTGAAGGCGAAAGGGAGAAAAAAAAAGGGAGAACCAAAGAGAAAAAGAATTCAGGGATCTCGAAGAGTCAATTGTAATTCAACTCCATCTTTCAAAGCCCTAGATCTTCTTGGTTAAGGCAAGTGGTTTAAATTTCAAGTATTAAATTGCATCTATATTTTCATATTAAAAGAGGTGAAATCCAATTTAATTTTAGGGTTTCTTCTTACATAAATTGGGGTTTTTTCTTTTAATGGGGGTATTAAATCTATAGAGGATTTGATAATTGATGCAATTGATGATTAAATTGGGGAGATTGTTAGGGCTACAATTGTTATAATGGAAGAATGGATTTATGATGAATCTTAGGGAGTTTTGATGAAGAAATATGTACAGAATTGAGGTATTTACTATTCAAACGGAGATTCTGTCCACGATGCCCTGTAGAAAATCTCATTTTCTAACCTTTGTTCTCTCATACGTTTTCTCCAAAAATGGCTCCAAAATCCCCAAGCACGTCATTTTTAAAATCTCGGCAGATTTGTGAGGTAGATTTTTTGAAATAGTTTTAGTTGTTATTCCGTTGCAGATTGCCCAGATTGATAGGCGTAACTTATTACCATTGTATTAGGTAGAGGATTTATTAATTTGTGGAGTTAACGATCATGATTAAGTGATTGAAATCGTGCTAATTAAGTGGGAGAAACTTACTTGGATGCAATTAAACATTAAATTGGGAATATTGAATTTCGGGCCGAGAGAGAGAGAGAGAGAGAGAGTCCAGGCACAATTGGTAGGGTGACACCAAAATAATGATAAATTAATTAGTGTAAAATTAATTGAAATAAATTCGGACCATTGTCTTGCATGTTTTAGGCTTCTGTATAGGCATAGTACATCGGTAGCCTGGATATTTTCATTATATATACAATGATGTGAAGTATATATATGATTTATAAATATTGGTGTGAATAATATTTATAAGGAAACACACCCACCCTAAGGCTATCATGGGAGGTTGCGCGATGTGGGTGAATCCCCTCGCTTGAGGAGCGGGGTGAGTTTAGTCTCAGGTCATAGCGTACGAATGCAGGTTTGAGACGTTTTGGGTATGATTCGGTCTCATTCCGCGGAACACTATGGCTCCATCCATTACATTTGTGAATTGTTGTTTTCTGACTCGGGTGACGAGCCGTGTTAGGGTTTCCGGGTGGATGAGAATACTCGGTAATGATAGAACTTAGAGATTTCCCGATAAGTGCCTACTCGGGAGGATGATGAGGGATCTACGACATGTGTATGAATGTTGTGATATGCATATTTAATTCTTGCATTTAAATTCACTTGCTAAATATTTTGAAATGTTTTGGGGTTCTAACCCTTGCTATAAAATATTTTCAATACCTTTTAGCTATCCTGAGCATGTTTGCTCACAGTTTATTTCAGTTTCTTTTTAGATTGTCTGACAGTTATTACTCTTGCTCGTTTGGTTTGGTATTGGTGTTAGCCGATGGTTTATTCGGCGAGACTTTCATTACTCTTTATGTTGACTGGATTTTTATTAGACTTGCGGTATGATTAATTTCCCCTGTTACGTTGGTTATTTGGATTCGTATTATGTTCTTGGTTTGGTATTAAATAAAAAGATAAATTTGACACCATGTCTTTTGAATACTAGGTGGTTAGTAAGTTTTAAAATGTTTTCGACAGTAATGCTAAGAATGAACCAGATGAGATTTCTGTTCAAGTCTTCCCCAGCGAAATTGAAATGCCTACCCATCAAAATTGCAAAAAAAATACCGTCCCAATTCCCAGTGGAGCTAAGCTTTCTCCCAATCCTTCATCAGAATTTAGGATACACCTAAAATCAAAATCCTTCAAAGATTCCCTAGAAAAATTATACCTAATCGAATGTATCAAAGGGTAAAAACCTTCACTATAAGAGTCTTAAAACAACACAACCTTCAGCAAAACAACGATGCATATACATGCGAAAATAAGATATCAATTTCCCAAGAGAATAACTCCCTACATCACAACTTTAGGTCCTTAGAATTGACCTCGACCCTCAGAATTGGTTGTCACAACTTTAGGTCTTCAGAATTAACCTCAGACCTCGGAATTGAGCGCTATAACTTTAGGTCCTCAGAATTAACCTTGGACCACATAATCGATAATCACTACTTTCGTTCCTCATAATCAACTCACAGAATTATTCATCATAACTTTAGGTCCTCAGAACTTGGCCTTCAGAATTGATCGTCACCAGTTTAGATCCTTATAATTGACCTTGGACCTTAGAATTGATCGCAACAACTTTAGGTCCTCAGAATTAAACTCGACCCTTAGAATCGGTCATGATAACTTTAGGTCTTCAAAATTTATCTTGGCCCTCGGAATCAGTAACTATAACTTTAGGTCCTCATAATTAACCTTATCATGTAGAATCGATCGTAACTACTTTAGGTACTTAGAATTGACCTTGACCCACAGAATTGGCCATCACAACTGTAGGTCCTCAGAATTAACCTCAGCCTTCATAATTGGTCACTACAACAATAAGTCCTCAGAATTAACCTCAGCCCACATAAGCGATCTTCACTACTTTAGGTCCTCAGAATTGACCTTTACCCACAGAATCAGTCATCATAACTTTAGGTCCTCAGAATTAACCTCAACCCTCATAATCGGTTTTCACCACTTTAGGTCCTCAAAATTTACCTCAATTCTCATAATTGGTCGCTACAAATTTATGTCCTCAAAATTGGCCTCGAACCGTAGAATTGGTCGTTATAACTTTAGGTCTTCAGAATTGACCTCGACCCTCAGAATCGGTTGCTACAACTTTAGGACCTCAGAATTAATCTCAACCGTCAGAATCGATTGCTACCGCTTTAGGTCCGCAGAATTTACCTCGACTCACAGAATTGGTCGCTATAACATTAGGTCCTCAGAATTGACCTCGACCCACATAATTGGTTTTACTTTCTTAATTTACTTTATTTCCTATAATTCATGACTTTTACAATGCTTGGTTGCTAATTTATTTTACATTGAGATGATTGAACTCACCTTAGATTAAATGGTTGCCTTTCTTTTATGATGGATTATACTAGTTTAAATGGGTTAGGTTGTTCATTATTTTACGTGTAGGATATTCAATGCTCTATATCATGTATTCACTGTATTTATGACCTTACATGGATAATCTTTGGGATATTTGTTGATGCCAAAATAAATTAAGATTTTATGAGAATTTAGTGAGTTTTAACTCTAGTTTTTATTAATTATGAAAATGATATTTAATATTGATAATCTTTTCTTCCCATATAACCATTTATACTTATTAACTCGAGATGAGGGATATTATCCTCTATCTATCATTTTTACTTATTTTATTAATCTTAGTTTCAATACTTCTTAGATTATTCTTTTGTTAAAACTATTATCTCTTACACTTTTATTCAGAAGTATTAAGTCAATTAACGTCTATCAACATTCCCTATGGATTTGGTACTCGGACCAACCGCTATACTATCGTAAGCATGTAGTTAAAGTCTAGGTTTGTATAGAGCCTTGGGAGTTGAAAACAATGATAGGCATAGTGAACACGAAAGCTCGATTTTCCCCTCAGTTATCAAATGTCACCATTGCCGAGAGTGTTTCATTTTAGATTGTAATTGATTAAGTATTTCGTTATTTTTTTCTTTCAATTTTCTTCATTGTTATCTATTTTGTATGACTTCTACATTTGAGCGAGAAGAAACACTTCAAAATTTTGGACGCACATTCAATTTGTGGAAATCACCACTTAGAGAAACTATTGGGGTAAGCACATCTCATTATAATGTTTTCGATAACCATAATAATAATTCTTAAAATCCCCATAAACCTATGAATTTTGGTTATTACTCTCAAAGTCAAAACCTTGATAGATCTAAAATGTCTATGGGTGAGTATCATAAAAGTCAAGCTATGGATTATAGGAATTTTAAGAATGATCTTTCGGATAAAGGGCCATAAAATCATTTCCATCATTTAAAACTAGTATATATAAAAGGGCCTTAGCAAGAATATACTAATCACAAACTATAACAAATAAAAAGACAGTAATCATAGAATTTCTTATCTAGAGAAAGCAATAAAGAGAGATGAAAGAAAGACATAGAAGTCATGTTTACGTTGTTAGAATGAAAGTAGTTCCTACGTCCATAAGTGTAGTGATGATAGTATTGATTCGATGGCCAAGCACCATAGATAAATGGTGTTTACAAGGTCTCACTTTCATTCTAAAAATTGGCAACATAACTATAGGAAAATATCTCGATCCCACATTAATGAGGTATTGAGTTCCATATATATATACAACAGGGGAAATAAATAGAATGTAGTAGGACAGGTGTCCCATCATTATAGGTTAGATAGTTATATCTTTACATGCAAGTGGGGGTGGATAATAAGGATTCGTTATGCACGCATAATGGAGGAATATTTATATATATCTTGTACGCTTATAGGATGTGAGTGTCACTGATGTTATCCTTAACACCTGGTACATGCCTTTTATAACGGTGTTAAGTAACGAAGTTTGCTGATATGAGCTAACATAGTGGTGCTGCAGGGCTGACCATAATTTGATTGGTCGATCATATGGTTAGCTGAGATGATCTCGTTTAATTGATAAATGAGACCACTTGTCATCTTCTATTTGGTTCCTTAGTTACACCATATTCATTTCAAAATAAACTCCCATATGACTTTATTCGTATTTCATATATATTAAGTGTTTGGTAAAGTATTACGCCTTTTGGAATTGATTGAGCAGATTTAGTGAGTGATTTTTCATTGGAAAATATGGTTAGTGTTTATAGTTCTAGTCGTATTTGAATCTTCTCGACACGCGCCAAACAAAAGCACTTTTGAGACCTTTCGCATGGGTTTGAACTTGTCACACGTCAAACGTTGAGGATTGCATTTGTCCCAATCATAATGTGAATGCCTGGGGTAATATGTGTCAGTCGGCGTTGTGTCAGTTCACTTTCCCAAGCATGACGTCATGTGCTGCATTGATAAGGGTAATTATTACCTCCTAAAAATTATAAAATTCAATTTTTAAACCATTTCAAATTTTTTAGTTTCATTTTCCCACACGCGATTGCCTTTAGAGAGAAAAAAATTTCTTCATTCCCAAATCCCTTCTTCTTCGACAAAACATCTCCCTTCCTTCGCCATTTCTAACTAGTTATTTATCTAGGAACTTTTTTCTAGTAAGTGTTTACAGTTTTCCTTCATCTATTGGCAAAGTTTGAATGTTGCCCGATCTTTTTCAGCTCTTTTAGGGTTTTAGGTATGTAATTTCTCTTTTAGTGTTTTGATTTGAACTCTTTCTGCAATTTCTTAGCACTAAATTGTTCGTGTTGGTTGATTTGCCCTATAATTGGAGAATCATTTGTATTTATGTTTATCTTGATTCGGTTGTCCAAGGGTTTTCTATTTCTAGGTATTTTTGGGTTCTTGGGTTTCCTTTTGTGAGATAGCCTAATTTTTTAGACCAAATAGCCCCAATTATTTGTGTACCCCCAATAGGCTTCGTCTTACGTTCCAATTCCATTATTTTAATGAGTTACGAGCCCTACATTCATAGGTGGTTGGCGCTTTTAGTTGAATTGGATCAATATTGATCTAACATTTTCTCTAATAGATTCTCAAAACCCCTTCAGGTGGTTCAACCTAAAGATGAGCTTGGTTACCCTAGGTACACTCCCACGATAGTCTCTTTCACTGATTCGGGACTACATCCCCCGAACTGTGGAGCGTAGATGTTAAAAGCTATAGGTATTGCTAAAGTGAACCACCTATGGGTGGTAAGAGATTTTCAAACACAATGTCTGATATATCCATCATAGACTTAGATGCCTCTCCAGTAAGAGCTATGCCTAAAAGGCCTAGAATTCTCATATCTATTGGTTGAACCTCTCAGGGAGGAAAGTACATACCTCAAGGAGATCTGAATCTTGGGATAAAAATAGAAACGATGACCAAAACTGTGGTTATGATATCACTAAGGACGAACTAGAGCAGTTGAGGGACATGTACGATATTCCTATTAGTATTTTGTTGAGATTTCTATATTGAGAGAGTATATAATCGTCCTAATACCGACGAGATATGTTTCCCAATTTGAAACATTCAAATAGGATTCCATTTGACCCTTCATCCTATCATAAGGTCTAATTTGAAGAGTTGTGGAGTGGATCCAAACCAGCTTCCACCAAATGCATATATGTCCATTTTGGGCTCAATGGTTTACTAGTAGACTCACACTAGTTTTGACATGACATAAGAGATTATTAGATTTTCATATGGCGTGAATTATAATTCAAAGTCTAACGGGCATTATTACTCCCCCCACACCAAAATGTGCGATCTAAAGATGGTGAAGGTTATTCATACGAGAAAATATACCTTAAAGAATTAGTTCATGTACATTAAGGGTGATTGGGAATTCCATTCTAATGAGAAGAGTAGATCTTGTAGTGTCCATCGTGGCTGGAGTGGGCCAGATCATATTGGTATATACATTAGTATTATGCTTAGTAATTTTGTTTTTACTTACCATTTGCTGATTTTGCCATTGCTTGGCCTTTCTGCAAAGTAGGCAACTCCAAAATTGGCTATCAATCTGAAATAGTTGGTGTAGGACACTTATACGCTCAAATTAGTTGGCTTTGACAAGATTTTCTATCTGATAAAATTTATATATCTCGTATATTATACTCTTACTTTAGGTTTTCCCACCAGTTATCGTCAGATAACTCGTATGGCCTAGGGTAACATTCTTGTTGAGCAAGGAGGAGGAGCTGATAAGGAAGAACTAGTCGAACAAGAGGTTCCATACGATTTGTAGGATAAAGAAGGTTTAAGGCTCTATATTATCTTGTATTTTACTTGAAAATTTGTTAAACGACATGTTTTTATGTAGCTTCCACTCTAAGATCATCAACTTTTTTGGTTTAAACCTCATTAGGCATGGCCCCTCCAATGATTTGTCGTGCTTCTATGAAGATTGATGACAAAACAAAACTTGATGTTGAGGATAAAAAAAGAGGGAATATGTTGATTTTAGGGAAAATAGGTTGAGGCCAAAAAGAGGGCAAATGTCAAAATTCATAAGAATGTTGAATGTGTTGCCAAGACGCAGCCCGAGTTTGATGTTAATTCAGCTGCCATAGCAAAAGCCAAAGGAAGGGGGAAGGTTGTTTCTTTAGATGATGCACCACCCCCGTGAAGTAAGATTCCTAGGGATGGTCCAGTTCCATAACGCAACCCAAATAAAAAAAAAATGAACGTCCTCAGGGAAAGGTCCAGATTTGAGGGCCAGAAGGAACATAATTATGTAAAATGGAATTTTATGATAGACATTCTTGATAGTATTGTATTTGGTTGTATATAAAAAGAGGAATTTCTTGATCCAAGTTCTTTGTAGTGGTGTTAGGATTATTAAAGCTTTTTTTAGGAGATTTAGAGGAATCCATCATGATAATATTCTCTCCCAATTCCTTTTTATCACAATTATGGTGTAACATGATAATGCCATTGTTAGTATCCATAGAGTTACATCCCACATCTACTAGTTGATGGAATGTAATAGTTCATATATATATATATATATATATATATATATATATATATATATATATATATATATATATATATATATATATATATATATATATTTGAACTCTTCTAATATTGAGGCCTTCTCATCTCCATTGCTAACACATATGGTTCATAACACTTCGTGTTAGGGGTTCAAAGCTCTTTGGCACAAATTTATGGATGTGAGTATAATAAAACACCATATCGTCGTGAATGGTGGTTAAATTTGGGACAATAATAATGGTTGTAGCGTGGGGAATGAGACATGGATGCATTAAGTAGACTATTAACCTATCTAATGAAGGCTAACAAGATCATTATCTTTTCGTATATGAATCCTATGGTCCAACATATTGGGTGTTGCATTGGTTTTTTATGGATGAATAATAATTTTTGTGATGCCCAGGAGGAATAAGTGAAGATAATGTAATACCCAATATTTTTGTATAATTATTATTGACTAAATTAGATTGATTATTATTGCTCAAGTGAATGGTACTTGTATTTACATAATAATTATATGAATTATTATAACCTTTAATAAGTGTGTTGTAATTATTTTAAGACAACAAATTAAATTATATGAGATTGACTCATAATTTAATAATAGAGTTGTAATTTATTTTTATATTTTGAGTTAGTACCATTGAACCAGACTCTTGTGGATATAGAAGCCCAAGATGGTTTATTTCGTGTCCCAGGTTAAGCTTTGGGATTTGGAAAACCATTGGACTATGTTTTGAGATCACATGAGTAGTTTTTTTGTTCTATTTAGATGTATTATATATGGCATAAAAGAGACTTTTGGGATTTAGAGAATAAAAAGTGATTTAACGTTCATTAATAATATGCTTAAAAAATAAAACAAACCATAGTAGCAGAGGAGATTTTGGTAGGGCAAAAGAATTCACAAGAGGAGCCTGACAATATATTTATATTCTGATTCCATGGAAGGTAATAACCTACTTTATTACATATAATATGAAACTTTTCTATATTCAATGTATATTTTTATTTAAATTGGGCTAGTTACATGCTAGGTTGAGGTCTTATGCAACATCATGGAATATATTAGTTTTAATCTTATTAAATGTTTAGAATTTCTTTGATTTGTTGCAGAATGGATCAAATATTATTATTCACATTATTAGGATGATATTATTAATAGTTATTAAATACATGTTGAAATTAAATATTTAACCCTTATTTAATTGGATATGGTCTAGGTAATGATGATATAATATTATAAATATATTAAGGAACACTTATGGATCATATTTGGGATATTTTGAGACTGATTATAAGTTAGAAGAACCGTTAAATTCTTACTTGTGCGAAAAAAATTGAATTTATGGTCGAAATTTAAAATTCGACATCTTTTTGTGCGAGGATCATTTATGGGAGGCCAGTTTGAGCCAGGCTTATCACATTTTAAATATATATATTTATTTTATTTTCCAAGGGGTTTTTGGCATGGGTATTTATGGTTACGTTTAGAGGATTAGTGGAGATTCTTTATGTCGGAGGATAGACAATTATATATGTGAGTATGCTTGTGAATTCAGTTATGGTTTAATAACTATAGTTAAATGGTTAGGATTTGTTAGTACATTCCAATACATGTATTGAATGGTTATTTTTTGTGTTCTATTTGGGGGGGTACTAGAGGTGTGTGTATATTCGTGGGCAATCTATTGACGGGTATCTAATAGTTTTTTTTTCAAGACTAGGTACTAAGACCTTAATTGATGATGTGGAGTAAATATACGTCTATATTTTCTTCCAAAATGTAGATGGTCAACTATCTGGTTAGTGGGAGACACAAAAAGCTTTATCCATCATATTATCTTGGTACGTGATTACATGGTGGTTTGATGACGTATTAATTTTCCCTTTTCCTTATGTGTGCATGTTTTGCAATATGTTAGGAGTGTGACCTCCCACAAATTTATCCAATGAAAGCATGTGCGGTCCCCTAAAGTTTTAGACTTCATGAGATATATGTATATATGTAGCTAGTTTGAAGATGGACATATTCACATGAGGATTTGGATTGTGCTACTGTTCTTACGGTGACATGGTTACTGTAACACCTGCACCTGAGATCTTATATGTTCTCTTGTAAATTTGTATTTACCATCATCATAGCCACCAGGCATATCAAATTGATGTCTTTATATGGATTAAAATATACATGGTGAAATTTTAATGTCATTCGAACTAGGAGTGTTTATCATTCAAACGATTCATTCAAATGAAGATCGAATGAACTTCTAACGAATGAGACAAAGGTCGATTTCCTTTGCTCTCTGTAATGTCGTCATAAAGACACGTCCAAATAAAGTACACAGTCATTTGAACGAACGACATTTCCCATTCAAATTTGGCACTTCTCTCATCCCATTTAAACCTCTATTTTTTACCTCGTTAGTATCTTGTTAGAGGCTCATTCTAATGAGGAGGATCTCATTCAAATAAATCATTTAAACAATTGAAGAGGACTAGCGCAGTCGTATATGTAATGAGAAATGTTAAAAGAGGCTTATGGCATGTGAACTGTCAAAAGAGGCTTATGGTATACTCTTTCTCATGAATGAGGGGACTAGCGCGGTTAAAGATTCCAAACTCTAAAATCTAACCACTCGATTTGAGACAATTACGATGGAGAAAAATTAAACCTTAGATGATTCAATGTGAGACTGTCTTATATTGTAACATTATCTTTTATCTCAAGAGATACAATATCCAAAGCCAAAGTTGTTAAGAAAATCTTAAGATCCTTACCTGAAGAATTAATCCCAAAGTCATAGTTTTTTAATATTTGGGGAACTTTGGAATCTATGAAACTCGAAGAGCTTGTGGGTGATCTTAAAACCTACGACCTTAATATGTTTTTTTCTAAAGCGATGAAAAAAGAAAAGGTCATTGCTCGAAAAGATGAAACACTTGTTTCAAATGATAAGTTTGAGATTTACTCTGATTATATGACCATGTTTGCTAAGAAGTTTAGAAAATTTCTCATGTTTAAAAAATAGAACTCTTAGCTTAATGAAGAGAAGTTTAATAGTTTAGAAAGCTCTCTAAGAATCGTAATGACAACTTTAAGAGGGATAAGTCGGATATATGCTTTAGGTGTGAGGGGTATGGTCATATGTAAGTTGAGTGTCCCAGTAAGTTAAATAAGGAATGCAAAAGTTAAACGCATACAATGCTACCCTCCATGATAATGAATAAAAAGACGAACCTGATTCCCCCTTGATAATAATTACACCATATTCATGCCAATCATGTGAGCCTAAATGAAAAGTATTTCGATGAAGATAATAATGTGCATGATGATTTCGAGGCCATATTTTGTGATTCCCAAGTGACTGGTGATAAGGAAGATAATTAGGATTAAGAAGAAGACATGGAGGATGTGAGTTGTACACATAGTCGATACAATTATAAAAGGCCAACTTGAAACTGAAATCTAAGTTGAAAAAACATGTCATAAGTAATGATTATTTGAAATTTTTTGATGATTTGAGGTCATATATGAAGACTCTAAAGGAAAAAATAGCACTCATTGAGGGGTGGAGAGATAATGTTGGGGTTTAATGGAGATTTCTAATAAGGATTACCTAAATTCTAATAACTAGTGTCATTTTCTTGATTTTAGGATTGAGGAGTTGGAGGAGAGATTAAGATACTCCAGTCAAATAAATTTTGATTTGAAATTTAGGTCTGAAAACTTGGATAATATATTGGGTATAGTCAAAATCAAAAATGATAATTTGGCAATTGGCTTCAATGATACTGTTCCTTCTACTAGTAAATCCAATGCCAACATTTTGAGAGGTTTGTCAAGTGGATTAGAATAAGTCAACCCTGAGGTAAAATTCCATGTCGTGTCTACACGTGCACAGATTGTCTTAGAAAAGGTCACCTTAGGCATTTTTCTTTAAATATCCAATTTGTAGGCTTTAAATATTAACGTGACAATCTTGGGTTTGACAAATCTTTGTTACAATCTTAGGTTAGAAAATCCAATTTGTAGGCTGTAAATATTAGACGTGTTGATTCTAACACGCTTGCACATTATTCTTCCCATGCTAAATCTAATGGTTAAGTGTGTTCATATGTTTTCATACAATAACTTTTGTGCTAGCTAGTTGTACGATATTTCTCATGATATTTTATTCTTCTCATGCAAAATCTTTTGTATTTTATCTTTTGTAATTTGGTTTTATAGATTTTTTGTGGCATATTGATGTGTTTGAATCCCATTATTTCCATGTTTTCACATAACTAGAGCATTTGATTATGATTTTCAATGCTTACGATTGTTCTTAATCATGCTTGCATAGAATATTTCGAAGTTGATTTCCTTAATGGATTCACTTTGTATATGCCTCCTCACAAACTTTGCATGAGATCGTTTGAATTATAACTACATACGTTACATGAGCTATGTGAGGTGTTCTCCAATAAGCACCCAAAAGTGTTATATTTATATCTCAAATAGAAGCATTTTAATTGCTAGCTCTCGATAAAATTTTCCATATACCGATATTTTATTTATCTTATAGGTAATTTGGGAAGAAACGATCACACATACAGTTTCAGGGACAAATTTGTAAATTTTATTGACTATGTTTGGACTCGAACAAATCACAAAAGATGTAGTCCTTTAATCAAAGTACACATGAGTTAAATCGATTTGTTAATCTTATTTCAAACGAAGAAATTATGATTTTGCAAAGTTTGAAACGAAAAGAAAGCCAAAGTTAAAGTCTCGGGTCATACCGTAAGTCAAACCCTGTGACCCGTGGATTACTAAACTATTGTCGGCATCAAAATTAGAGTAATGTCAGTTTCTCGATTCTTTATTGGGAGGTTGTATAAATAAATCATAAGGATTTGTGTGTGATGTGCAAATATGGAAATTGTAAAATGACACTCAGGTCATATATTAATTCGCGCATAAATTTAACTCATCCAGTTGGTGACTTAGTGGTTTAAAACATTTTGCAATTCACGGTTCCAACGTTCGAGACCAGGGGAGATAAAAACCCCAATTTTGGTTTAAATCCTTAGGGTTCCACATGGCACCATCCAAGTGGTCCACCTGGTAACGCCTGAGGCTTTTGATTAAGCCTCCCAGATGTGCAGAAGCCATGTGCCCCACGCACAAAGCTTCCACATGCGCGTGTGCTAGCAGTTCAGCCGAAATTCCCAATTTCTTTATGCCCACATTATATCCCCAAAATCTTATTTCTTTAATATTTTCTCCATTATTCCTCTTTTCTCCCTCATTTCTTTTTTTTAAAACTAAACTTTACTAATTTCTCAATTATCAGCAGCTAACCCTACTAATTTAAATAATCCTTACCATACCTCATTTTATTATTTTATTTATTAGGATATATTTATGTAAAATACCAAAAATACCCTTCAATCCTAATTTCCACATATATAAGGGGAATTTGGTGTTCATTTTAAGGGGAGTAATTTGGAAACTAACCTGCGACCAGCTTACGACAAATATGTAGAGGGTAAACACCCAAATTTCATTGGTATATGAAAATTGAAAGTTTGTGAGATACATTCTGAGAGGCAAAAAATATTGTAAATTTCATATTTGTGGGTGTTCTTCATTTCCTAATCTTAAAGGTTCAATGCAAAATTCAAGGAAACTTGGTTTATATATTGTCCTCTTCATCTTTATTTTTTTTTCTTTTACACGTGCCGTGAAATGTTTTTATATTTTGCATGTAAAAATAATTCCCATGTTAGGCTTCATACCACCTTTCAAGGGGAAAGATGAAACTTTTATATTCTTCTTTTATTTAATTTGGTTTAGTAATTTGTAATTTTTATATGTTCCTTTGAAAATAGATATTGGACTTTTACATATCAAAATTGATTTCGAGAGAAAACATTCGCTTCCAGTCGTGCTTCGAGAACACGTGATTTATTTTTAATGAATCGAAAAATTAGCCTCCCATGAGAGATGGCGTGCTCTTGTCACTACGAAAGAACCCGAAATTTTTATTACATCATTTTCTTAAAAATCAAAATAGAGATAGGCTTTTCTTAACTTGGATGATGTTTTAAGTATTTATAACTCTAAAACTAAATTGTAAAGACTTAAAATGATTTTAATAAATTATCCCTAGTGGGTATTTTAATACAAAAGTTTAATTCTTATTCTTTAAGTGTTTGTGAAAGTCTAAAATTAATTTTCTAAAGAAGAATTTAGTCTCGTTACATTTGCGACGAAAGTTGATTTTAATATAATTAAATATTGGAATATTCTAATATTAAAAGTTACTTAAAATAAATAATTGAGTCGTAGAATTGGATACTCCTCCCTTATTTGTTCTCATATATATTCACTTCACTAATTTCTCATTTTAGTCTTCATTAATTGGTTAGTTTAAATAGTAGTTCATCATTATTAGCATAAACATCACTTTAACCAATTGTTTAAAAAAAGCATTACATAGTCTTCACTTTGATTTTGTCCACATTAAGAAGCACAAATTGACCCCTTACAACCCGTATACATATTTTAGTGAATTTGTAGGTACAAAGAGGTATTGTTTGTTGAGAGTGCGATTGCGTGATCTTAATGGAATGATTTATATAATTAAATGTCCAATAAATAATCCAATTTTATCTTATTATTCTAAGACATACATCTAAGAGATAAGACAAATAACTTAAGTATTCAATCACACGAAAACTGAGGAAAGATCCATTTTCAGGGAAAAATCTTTTATATCAGCACTTTAGAAATTTTACAAGATAATTGACTTACAAACTACTTGATACAACCACAACTATAACGCGCAGTCATCGTAAAATCTCTAAAGAACACCACTCGATCCAAAGCAGTCCACAGGTGGCAGTCCACCCTCAGTATCCACTGATCAACAATCAACCTTTATTCTTAAATCGTGATCCTCTTCAGTTGTGATCCTTGCCAATTCATAAGTCATATATAAATATGATATGTCCACAATGAGTATAACTCAACTATGATTCAAAGTTGATTCATAAAAATATAATTGGGGACGTGTTTGTGAATCAAAAGTGTTTTGGTAAATCAAAAAATTTTGAAGACATTTATAATATATATGCAAAATCAAAAGTCCTATGAAAATTGGAAACGAAACTGGTTTTTATAAGTCGTGCAGAAAATTCAAGGTAGCGGATCGTTCGAACAAAAATGAAGCCCGTTCAAATGAGAAAGGCATTTCGTTGGAACGAAAACAGAGTTCGTTTAAATGAGACTCCAATCTCGTTTGAACCATTTTCTAACGAATTCAAATAGAATGTTCCCTTTGGATGTTTGTATATGTAAGATCAAATGACACCTCTAACAACAAGGCAAAGTGGATCAAACAAGATAGCAATCTCGTTTGAAGGAGGTTAAAAAACTTTATAATTAAATTCTAGCCTCGGTTTAAATAAAAAATAAAAATCTCAAATAAATCTTATGAATAATTTTAAACACGAATTGTTTTATACCTTTGTGAGATGTAGGGAAGTCTTCAATCTTTGAGTCAATTTTTCGTGACGCTACGTGATGGTATATATCGAGATATGCCAAACTAGCCTAAAATACAAAAAGGCCTATATTATGAGCAATATCAGAAAAAAATTTCTTACAAATCTCCCCCTTTGGCTATTTCGATACAAAACTATACGAACCTAACAAAATCCAAATTACGTAAAAATACCCCCTAAATGAAAAAATAACCTAATGCCCTTCCGAACCCTAGAAATTCAATGACATAAGATTATTTTTCTTGATTATCCTCTTCTGCTTTCCTTAGGCTTCTTTGACTTCATCTGATGTGTCTTGATTTCTGCATAAGGTACCTACAGACATGAAGCAAAAATAATGCTCTGTGATGCATCAAGATTGAAAGAGAAAATAAAAACTCAAAAAGAAATTTGCCCCATAAATCAAACTCATCATTAAAGAAAATCAAAGAAAATCTCCCTCGTTTTATCCTTAATAGAGAAAGGAGTAAAAGCATAATCATTAAATCAAAGTATCTATCATCTGAAAAGATATAAATAATGCACATGCAATTATAATATAAACGGCTCCCCAAACTATTTTTGAAAATTTTCAAATTTTTTCAAGTGTAAAAGTTTTACAAATATAACACACCATGGAAGAAAAATGTAGGGGTGTGAACTTATTCCATAGGTTAATCAACGTAGAAAAAATATAACACATATACAAGAAGGATTGAGGCACCACTAACAAAAGATCTGAAAGTTTACCTTTGGTGTAAAATGGTAAACTCGTGTCAAATTGACTTAACATAATCAACAAATTAATAACATAAGTGATTTTCACACCAATGACGCTCAAAACTATCTAATGTTTTTTCAAGATTTTTTAAAGTTTGTGCAAAACCATTGATCTTTGACTTAACTCCCTCAAAATATCAGATATAGCAATACTACTCTCATTATTTTGAAGAAAATAATGTTCATTTGTAGTTAAGCATCAATGTTCAAACAAAATTGACCTAGCACTTCTGTTTTTATGTGCCTCTAATCTTTTTAGTCTCTTTTCATTACAAATGGTGGCTTTTAACATAAAGACTTCTGTCTTTAATATCCCCTTTTCATTGCTTAATATTTAACAATTTTATTAGAAAAAAATGGTTTGAATCCGAGCAATGGTTCTTACATGCACAACTTTTTATCTCGTTTCTCACATTTGGTTCATCTTAAGGCAAAATTGAGATGAAAAAACTATGATCAACATGTGAGAAGTTAGTGAAATACTCAAAGAAGTTCGTGCTTGTGAGCAATAAAGGAGATAAGGAGTCAAATATGTAGAAAGCTATCATCAAATCACAACTTAATGACTCCACGTATTATTAAGCACATATATGAAATGATGACAAGTCTCAAAACACTATAAAACAATCACATGATTGTCGAATGAATGGGAAACTATGACATCTTTAATGTTCATCCATATACAGTGTAAAAAGTAGGAAACTCTTTTTTGTATTTTTCAAAATTTTATCAAAATAAAATCTTTTTGCCTTTCTAACTTTTTCTTAAAAGAAAACAAAAATATTTTTGTATTTTTCAAAAGAATTTCAGAAAAACAAACTCTTTTTGGATTTTTTTTTTAAACTGAATAAGATAGATACAGTGATAATAGAATTTAGTAATATGAATAAAGTGATATAATCATGATAAACATCATATAGTAGATAACATATCCGAACTCAGTCAATGGTATAAATACCTAAAGATTTCCTAAGATCCTCAAATTGTAGTGCATCTAAAGTTTTCATGAATATGTCGCGCTCACAAATCTCAAGGACACAACCTTTTCCCCAACTAGGTATCGAATAAAGTTCTTGCGTATCCTAGTGTGATTTATGCATGAATGATGGACTTGATTACGAGAAATATGTATAGCACTCGTATTATCATAAGAAATAGTAATCTTTCCCTATCAGATGTCGTAACCCTCCCATATTTGATTCATCCATAAGAGTTGCGTGCAACAACTCTCGATGGCTATATAATCAGCCTTCGTTGTGGAAAAAGATATGGAGTTTTACTTCTTGCTCATCTAAGAGAAAAGAGAACTCCCAAAATAAAAATAAAAACCCACCTGAAGTGCTCCTACAACCATCTACATCCTCGGCCCAATCGACATTCGTATAGGTGGACAAACAGTCATTGGTATCACAGGAATACCAAATATCGTACGAAATAGTTCCACTCCTATATTTGATAATACGTTTAAGAGTGTGTAAGTGTAACTCTTTTGAAGATGTTTGGTATCACATACAGACTCTAACACTGAAGGCAATATCGGGACAACTTGAAGTAAGGTAAAAAACACTACCTATCATACTCTGATATAAGGTTTACTCTATGTCCTTGCCTAAAGAGACTTTGATAAGCTTTGTCCATGTATTCATATGGGTGAATGAGTGCTTAGCGAAGTCTAGACCAAATTTCTTCACTAGGTCTCTTGCATATTTGAACTAATATATGAATATCCCATCTTTAAGCTTACAAACCTAGAGACCTACGATGAATGTAAGCTCACCTACCATGCTCATCTTAAACTCACTCTCTCTCTCCTTCTCAAAATTCTGAACATGGCCGGAGCACGTGGACCCAAAGACTATATTTTCTACATAGACTTGGGTAACCAAAATAGTACAACTCCCTCTCCTTAAAAACAATGTCTTATTTACTCCCTCTCTCTCGAAGTCGTGAGCTAAGAGATAAGAAGTGAGTCACTTATACCAAGCACGGGGTTCTTGCATCAAACCATATAATATTTTTCTAAGATAGGTTACATGCCCTGGATGCTCAGGGTCTTGAAACCCTTTTAGTTGTTCCACATACACCTTTTCTTATAAATTCCATTTAGAAAGGCACTCGCGACTTCCATCTGATATAACTTGAAGTGAAAATTATATGCTGTGGCGATTATTAGGTCGATGGACTCAAGCCTAGAAATAGGAGAGAATGTGTCCTCAAAGTCTATATATTTTATATGAGTGTATACTTGAGGGACCAACCTAGCCTTATTGCGAAATATGGTACCATTTTTATCCATCTTATTCTTAACAATCCACTTGGTACCAGTCACCTTAGTATCCCTAGGTCGGGGGATAACTTATAGACATTTTTTTCTAAAATGAAGCAACTATTATTACATGGAAGAAATCTAATTCTCGTCCTTGAGTGCTTCTTTGACATTCTTGAGATTGACTATGGATGTGTAGCGTAGATAACTATCAACACTTTAGAGTTGATCAGGAGTCTTGTCACCTAGTATAGGATCACTAAGTATAGCGAAAGGGACATTACCCTTTCGAATCCTAGAGGGTGTCTCCCCTAAAATGGGAATGGGGTCCACCATGGTAGCATAAGGATGGATGGGATCGTCACTAGGGGGTGCATTATCATCAAACTATGGACTAGGAGCAATAAACACCAGTGGCTTGTCATCTTTAATCGTGACATCTATTGGCTCCATAACCTTATAGTTAGCCATATTATAAACTCGATAAGCCCTACGCATCGATGACTATCGTAAAAATATCCTCTCTTTGCTTCGAGAGTCAAACTTTCCTAAAGGATCTCTATCTCGTAAGATGTAGCACGTACTCCCAAAGACACATAAATATAATAGGTTGGGCTTCTTCCCCAGCCACAACTCATCAGGTGTGTAAAGTGTGTGCCAACAAAGATATACCCTATTCACCATATGGCATATCGCATGCACACCACCTCGGCCCAAAAAACATCTAGGCACATTTCTCCCAAGTATCATGGACCTATCCATTTCTTGTATCATCCGTTTTTTCGTTTTAATAATCCAATTTTGTTGAGGAGTGTGAACGAATAAAAACTCATGTTTGATGCCCACTCCATTACAATAGCTATCCACTTTTGCTTCTTTAAATTTAGTGTCATTTTCACTATGCATCCGATTAATAATGACACAAACAAATCCATTTGATCGTACTCAATTGCATCAAACTTTTCTCTAAGGAATCCTACCATCGAGTATCTAAAAAAGACATTGACCATCACGAGAATGTATCTCTTACCAACTAAGCTCTCCTAGTGACTAGGACCCATAAGATCCATGTGAATAAACTTCAAAACACATGAGGTGGTAATGGTATTCAACTTTCGATGTGGACTTCAAATTAGTTTACCTTATAGCAAGGTCCATAAATCGAGAAAGTTGGTTTCTCAAGATCTGTAAAGTTTACATGACCTAGTTATTGATGCCAAAGGTCTATAGTGGAGATCGTGGCACTGTTTCACACAAAGGAGGACTTGGGCACAATCCCATTATAATTACCTTCCTTACTCACACCTTGTAGTAAAGTTTACCGGGTTAATCATAGAAATTGCATTCGGACCGGTCAAACTTTACTGCAAAGTTTGCATCGTATACTTGGCTTATGCTAATTAAGTTATATTTTAACCCTTTCATATACAAAACATCATTTAGCTTAGGAAAATTGGGTATCTCAACACTGTCACATCCTAAAATTCTAGATCTAATCCCATCCGCAAAGGTGACTTAACCTTCCTTGTGATCCTCAAGGTGGGTAAAAAATGAGACATCATCGATCATGTCCCTAGAACACCCACTATCAAAATACCAATGGGATTTATTTTGAGCCTTGAGAGAAACATGAACAATAAGGGATTTGTCATCTTGATTAGGTACCCAAGTGGCGATAACCTTTTGTTTACCCTTATTGTTGTTGACCCTAATTGGAATATAGGAAGCGTTCTCAAACGGAAAAAACTTTTGTTGAAATTCTTCCATCAAACTATGGGATATCGCGACTAGAAATTCAACTTGATCTGTAAGACTAGAAAAGTCACTAAAGTGGTGTGCGGGAGTATGTGTATAGCTAGTTCTTCCAAATTTATAAGGTGACCTCATCTTTAGCAAAAAGTGCAAATATAAAAAGGTTTGGGTCTACCTCGATTTTCTTTTTTAGGATGAAACCCTTTATAGTTTAAGTTGAGGACCATAAGGATTAACCACAAATGCAGGAACTAGTTCCAGTGAGGTATGAGAAGTGGATGCAAAGTCAAAACATATTCCATGCCTCTTACCAAAACCTAAAGCGAGGCCGAGGAGCATCTTACCTACCTTCTTCGATGTATCATTGATAGTTAACTTGACCTCTCGAGCATGTTTGTGATCTTTCTTAAGTTAGGAGATAATGGCTTCAAGTTTCTCACCACTTGGTCAAGTCTCCATAAATGTTCGGAGATCTCTCATAAGACTACATACCTTGTTGGTCAAGTCCCCTTTATCACTCTCAACTAGACAAACACTTCCTCCCAAAGCTTCTCTCACCAAGGACTCACCTTCTCTCGCCTCTCTCAACTCTTTCTATAGAAGTAAAACTCACATGGATAACCCTTTGTTTTTTTTCTTAGTTTTAAAGGACTCAACATAAAGATCAGCATAGGTGTGTTAAAGGTCTATCTCTCTCACTTAAAACATTATCTCCCTCAATCTCCTCCGAACGACTACACTCACTATCTAGGTGTTTACGTTTAGTAGATTCTTCATCATCGTGAGGTTCACTAGATGTACCAATATGACTATACATGAATGTGATGAAGTTACATCCATATGGTTATTTAACCCCCGAATCATCAACTCGACCTCGTTATTTCTAAGCATGACATTTAAGATAGCTTTGTGTTTCCTTTAACGTTTTAACCTAATCGGACACTCATGAGTTTTTTATATATTTAAGCATGACTAGACATATGTTTTATTGTTTGGATTATTTGTGCTTGTGTTGTCGAGTTATTTTTCAGCGCTTGTTTCACATCACATCATCGCCTGATTTTACTTGCTTTCATGTTTTATATTTATGGGTAGTTTATTTATATTACAAACCTTAGTCTTTGTTTATCCCTGAACAAAAAGGGGAAGAAGTAGTATCTAACTCTTTAACTCGAGGAGATAAAATATTTATCTTAAAAGGAGATGTCTTACCTTAAGTGGAGATTGTTAGACAAGGGGCAAGGGGTTCATAAGTGGATTTATATTATTATATATTCAAGTTTCATTTGAAAGGTGTGTTTAAGTGTGAAGGTTTGTAACGATGGGATAAAGTTTTATAAGAGCAAAGCAACTGATGTTTGTGTATATATTGTCTGTAGTTTTTACTTTTGGGATTGGTATTGAGTCTTTAGATGAGCTTGATGGCCCATAGGTTTTTATTTTTAAGTTTTGTTCCGGAATATCCTCCAAACACTTGTTTACAACCAAACACTTTGAGATCAATGTTTCAACTAATATGCTCATTTAAGATATCTTATGTGAGCACCAAGTTTGTTATTCTCATCATCTTGACTAAGAAAAATTTCATTTTAGTGGCTCCGTGCTTATTTTTTACTTACGGTGGAATCCGTGTGTGTGGTGGTTTGAAGCAGTGAACTTCATGTTTTATCCGTTGACGATTTGTTGAGCCTGGATCGGTAGATACCGAGGGGCATGTGGACTCATATGTTGTGAAAGGGCGTAGATCGATTCCTATATGTCGCTGTATAGTAGGTCGAAGGAATGAAGACGTGCTAAGACTTAAAGCTGTCGAGTCAGTTGTGTAAGGTTTCTCTCATGTCCTTGTGTAATTCCTAACATAGTGAATTTCCTTGGTTGTGTCGTCCGAGATTTTTTCTATTTGTGTTTTACTCGTACATTGATCATTGTGGTTGATTTATTTATTTTATCGTTGCTATGATCTAGATGAATGTTTTATGGTAAGATAAAATGAGTTAATTTTTTATCATAATAATTAATTTACTAGTGCAAGTTTTAATTAGGTTAACTATTTATGCTTAATTTGGTTTGAAAAAAAATAAAAATTGGTGTTTGTGCTTTGGACCATCCATATTAGAACGCTAGCAATTTTTTCAGAAAATAAAGGAACATGAGCTTCTTTGAGGGAGAGCAGTTGTGTCCAGTTAGATTTGAGTACTCTTTAGTGAGTTTTTTTTTGCATACATGGTTTAAGGCGGAGGCCCCAACTTTTATTTCACATCTTCTAATTTTTTTGGAAGAAATGAAGAGGTGGAAGTAAATGTGTGTGTTGTATTCTTATATATATTTTCAGGACGTGGAAAGAGAGGTTTAATGGTTTTTTCATGAGAGGTTCTCTAACTCTCTAGTTTTTGTGTATAATTTTTCCCCTTAGGTTACTTATTACCCATAATTGGATTTCGCCTCTCTGGCGATTTTGATTAATATACTTGTCACCTTATATATATATATATATATATATATATATATATATATATATATATATATATATATATATATATATATATATATATAGAGAGAGAGAGAGAGAGAGAGAGAGAGAGAGAGAGAGAGAGTGATTTGTATTACAATAAATGAATTATATTCTATTGATTTTCATTACTGGAAATGAGAAAACACTTTATCATTTAAGGCATCAAGTGTTTTTGCTCAACAGTAATAATAATACGACATAAATACAAGACAAATAAAATGCATTTGTTGCATGTTCCTCACTGTTACGATATTACGTTTATGTTTTTTAACTTGTGTGCTTATTTGTGTTGAGATTACACATATGGTACCTTAAGTTCACGAAACTTAGACATTTTTTCGTTTCCTCTTATCCGTTTATCCCTCTTTTAAGGAAGCACATATATACATTTTGTAAGGATGATCTTGAATTCATCCACATAATTTAGAATTTCATCCACCAATGAATGAGGAGAGTTGACTAATTCAACTTACGGAAAAAAATATATTACCCTTTTTGAATTAATAAGTCTTAGGTAAAATTAAATTATATTAATGATGAACTTGTTAAACTTATGGAAAAATAATATATTTTCGATGCTACAGGAAATTTTAATCATTTATTATTTTCTGTTTAAGCTAATTTCAAAATTATTTATTTTTTGAAGAGATTTTCCTGAAAAAGTCTTAATGACTTTTTAACCATCAAATAGGTCACATTCCTAATTTTTTTGAATATTTTTTTCACAATTTTACCCTTTTGTAACTAACCATCCGTAATTTCTTGGAAGAAGTTATAGAAGTCGTTAAACTTTTTTTCTTCCTAGTTTTAATCTTTAAATGATCATAACTTTTTATTTATAAATCCATTTTTCGTAAAATTGTTATTTTTAAAATCACCTCATCGAGATCTATCAAATAAGATCTATGAAGCCAATAATATTTCAAAGAAAAAAAATTACACAGACAATAAAATTTATTATGTACACCGAAAAATAAAAAGGTTTTATATAAGACATTTTCAAAGACAAAAACATTGGTTGTATTAATATTATACAAAGAGTAAAATTTATCGTGTTCACCAAAAAATGAAACAATTTTATATCTCGAATATTTTCACAGATAGTGATATTTCCTATTTACTTAAAAGGCAAACAATACACGTCATCTTTATTTTTTCAATATTTTCCATCAAATTGTTTTATAAGGCTCAATTAGTAACTTTCAAAAATATAAATTTCGTAAATTTTAAAATTGTGTATCGAAGGTTATAGTTATTTAAGTTTAAAAAAGAGAAAAAAATAACTAATTAATGGTTGTCTAGTCGATAGAACTTAATTAATAGTTGACTAGTCAATAAAACTTAATTAAGAAACAACTATCAAAATAAGACTTAGCTACAATAATAGTTATTAACTCGTTGTCACATTAGTTGTTAGAATCAACCAAGAATACAATTTTTTTTTTACATAAATGGGTCAGTTAATGTATAATCTCCAACATAAATACAAATTTTGTAAAAAAAGAAACCTATTTTATGTAATACCCCGTGTTTGCAAAATAAAATATTGTGACATAATTTAATTTAATAATTTTATAATAAATTCAGGAATAAATTAAATCGGTGGGATTTAAATTAAAAGGGTAAAATTTAAATTGAGAATAAATTCTTATTCGTGATTGCATAATTATTTAACTCAATGGGGCATGATGGGTTGACTCGTGAAAAATAAATCGAATAGTAATTATCTTATGGTTACGTGTTGTTTAAACATAATAAAAACAGGTATGTTGAGTAAAAATAATTCGGGTACGTTTCGGGAAATTTTGGAAACTCGTATAGGTGTGTTACACATATAAAAATGTTCATGGGTTATGGGTATATTATTTGGGGGGGGTTATTGGGTTATATTGGTAATGAATTAGGCTCATTCGGAGGTCCAAAAATAAAGGTTAAAGTCTAACTCAGGATTAGAAAATTTATAAGTAAATTTGGAAGACTAAAAAACTCATTCCATTAATATAAAGAGACCCTAGTAGCCCCACCCATATAGAGGAGATATTAAGCTCAAAAAAGGAGGAAATTGGAGATTAAAGAAGAGAATTCAGGAAGAGGGACTTCAACCTTTATCCTAAGGCAATAATTTTCTTGATCAAATTAATTTCTAATTTATTTCGTAATTCAAGTATGTAGTCCCTCATGTAGAATTCTGAATTTGATTATATCGATTGATGATAATAGGTTGATGTATGTGTTAAGCATGTAGAGGATCCAATTTTAATTGACTAGAAATTCAGGAATTATTAACCGTTGAGAGACCTAGAAAAGAATGATGTTTATATCGAATTGGGATTGAATCTTTTGATTTTATATCATATTAATGTAATTCTAATAGATCTCCATGGGAAAGAATGAATTTTAATTCAATCTAGTGAAAAAGATATAAATCTTGGAAACTAATCTAGACCCATATTATAATTTTTGGAAAAACAATTGTAGCTATATGAATTAAAGATATTCTTGGGATCAATTTCGGTTAGAAAATTATTGTTTAATGCAGAAAAACCATGTAGGGATCCTATATAATGTTTTGTTGGATTTTGGATGGATAATGAAGTGTTTTTGGTAAAGAAAAGTGAGAAAATTGCGTAGTAAATTGTAGCAGCCCGTCTTGGTTTATTCCCAGGGGCAAACGGGTTGCCCTGATTGACTATGTTTTGTTATTTAAATTGTTTTGTTGATCAGTATGGTTCCGGGTTGGTTTGGGATGTTCGTAGACCAGATGAGAGCATTTGAAAATATGTAGAAATGTTATTATATATCGTGAACTAGTAGAGATGGAAATCCGAGGTACGAAAATATTGGTATTAAGGGTATGACCCGAAATGGATGGTAACTACCTACGTAAATGGTAGAAATTCAATTAGTGTTTGAATGACTATTTAAAATAGAATAATTTATATTTATTAGGAAGGTTAATTAAACAGTAAATTATAAATGGGCCAATTAATAAAATATCATGGGGATAAGTATAAGATACTTACCTACCTACAGATTATGTGATATATATATATACTAGTAAATGCCCGTGCCTGAAGGCACAGCGAAAATTTTCAAAGTACGTAATCGCAAAACGGAAAAAATTTGAAACGTACATTATTGCAAAACGGAAAAAAATTCTGAAGTGTACGTTGATTGTCGATTTTTTTAAATGATGGACCAATTTTTTTGAAGGATGGATATTTTTTTCAAAATTATTTAATCGACGCTAATTTTCAAGAGTGTACATCGTTGATAAGACCAAACATCTTATTTAGTTCTTAACAGATAAACTATTTTTGAAATAATCTATGGTACGAACCTATTAGTTCGAAAAACATAAAAAATAAAATTAGAAAGTTTTTCACATATATACATGAAAAATTGGAAAAATTTTGAAAGTTTTTTTTTACGTAATTGTAGTGCAAGAGCGTATTTTAAATAAATAAACATGATAAAATAAAAATTAAAAGTTAATTTTAAATAAATTATTTTTTTTAAATAATAAAATCTTCTAATAGATTTTTAATTATTGATTTGTTATTTATCAAATTTATTTGTTTTAAATTAATTATTTAATAAATACTTGTGATGGCATATGTTGTAAGTGGTACTATTCATTTATGATCTGAGAATACATACAATATTTACTTGAATATAATTTTTATTATATTTGAATAAAGTTCAAGATTCATAGAGCAAATTTCTTTTTTTATTTTATTTATCTTGTTAAACAATTAATTTTATAAAGGTTGGTTGTTTTGCTAACTTTTTTTTTGAACAATAGTTCTTCCTTTGAGCCCATAAAAACTATAATCTATGTGACACACCTATTATATGTTGAGTTACAGTAATTGCACTTTTGCATTGGAAAGTCTAACACAAAATAGTCAACTTTTAAATTTTGAAAATCATAGCTGTACGATTGTGAAAATATATTATAAAAAAACAAATTATGATCGTGAAAATATATTATAAAAAAACATAACAAAGGCACTACACAACACCTATCATTTTAAATTTTTATACTGAATTGAAAATTGCATACAAAGAAGCCACTTTAAAAATGAGTGATCAAAGAAACATTCAAAACACCAAACATACAATTAAATCCCCTTAGAAGTTATTCATAAAAAAAATATACACATGAAATATACTTCTTGGAAAGAACTCTCCATAATAGTCCACTAAAATTAATAGTTATAACATTACATTGATGTATCCACCCCCAAAACTATAAACAAATAACAAAAGTTGCAATTTTCTTCTTTTATGCCAAAAGCATTCGCGTTCAATCATACAACCTTATTTTATTTCATATCATAATGATGGCTCTCCCCCACCCATCGATTAAAAATGTACAAACACAACTTCATTTGCCTTGCATTTCTACTGTGTACCAATAAAGGCTATGCTCCAACGAAGTTTTCACTGCAATACACATATTAATTATTGTGTGCAATACGACCTTACTTTTTTCGCATGACGTCAATCTTGCTCCTCATCATTGTATCTGTACAAATCCATATCTACTAAAAAGTCTAGGTTAATTAAAAAGATACATTTGAAATTAGGGAAAATAAAATAATCAAGGAGGTGGTGATAGTCATATAAAACAAATTTTGTTCAGAATTCTTACAACGTTGTTCTCCAACTGGAACTCGGATAAAAAAAATATTATTAGGCTTCATAACTTCCTCAACAA
Source organism: Sambucus nigra (assembly GCA_949130495.1). Taxonomy (NCBI): domain Eukaryota; kingdom Viridiplantae; phylum Streptophyta; class Magnoliopsida; order Dipsacales; family Adoxaceae; genus Sambucus; species Sambucus nigra. Next base: position 621,345,994 of record OX422215.1, read on the forward strand.
TTAAAATTGAGACCACTAATGGAGTTTCCCTTTTTGAGGCAGGAACAGCGAAATTCACCAACATCAATTCTAAAAATATCCAACATCAATTGACATACCCAACATCAATTCTAAATAGTAAAAAGCAAAGAGAATACCGTCAATAACTGAACAACCGCCTCAAACTGCAAACCACAATTTCCATCAAGAACTGAACAACCACCGTTTTCGGCCAAGACCTCTGCTTCAACTGAAAAAAAAATGAAAACGTAGAGAAAACGGTGTGGTTTGAGAAAGCGTAGATCTGTGAAATTAAACACACATATGAGACGATTTACCTGTGTTTGAAATCGTAGATCTGCGTTTGAAATCGTAGATCGTAGATCGTAGATTTGAGTGTGAAGTCGTTGATCGTAGATCTGTGAGACGATTTACCTGTCAGGAGCATGTGTGTGAGGCGGAGATGGGAGAGCAGCGTGGCGGGCTTAGAAAGGGTGATGGAGGCGGGCAGGGGAGAGCAGCGTGGGTAGGAGGAGAGAGCAGCGTGGGAGGAGAAAATGAGGGGGGAGGGGGAAGGGGGAAGGGGGGAGCAGTGGGGCAGGCGCAGGAGAGAATGAGGGGGGAAGGGAGAGCAACGCGAGAGGCCGGGGGGGGGGGGGGGGGTTATCTTCCATTCTTGGTTGTTGTTTCAATGGGAGGCTGTAGAAATGATAAAAGAAGAATAGACGGGTAGGTTAGGATAATGATTGTAAGTGAGAAAATTGTGTAAATACTTTTGTACCCATGGTTTGAATTTTAAAAAAGAAGGGGGAATAAATTGGAGTGTATAAAAAAGAGGGGGAAATAAAATTTATGAGGGGCAAAATAGGTAGTAAAGAAAATTCATAAAGGGGATACAATCTGAAGTTGCCATGTCACAATTGGTAAATTATGACGTGGCACAATCTGAAACCCTTAGATCGACCCAAAAAATTCGATCACAACCGTTAATTTATTGGCACTATTCAAACACCCCTCTCACATATATATATATATGTGATTTATTTATTTGTGTGAACATACCTACGTTCATGATGGTCCTATAGGTTGGGGTTGCATGTGTTCGAGACCGTAGCACATGTAAGCACAGGTGAGTTAGGTGTCATGTAGGTCATTATTTTAGGTACTACGTAGCAGCGCCAATTACGAGATGTATTTATAGATGCTAACATCCATTTTCAGGCTGTGCAATTGTGTACTGCGTAGGGACCACCTGATTTATGTGTGTTTTGTGATGTTTGATTTTCATAAGGAACTCCTTCGGACATACTGATAGAGCGCGAATGGGATATATATGGTAGATGCCATGTAGTGTCGTGTATATATAGAATCATGTGAATTAAATGAAGTGTATTTAAATAGTCTAATGCTGTAGACAAATAACTACCAGCCCAATATTATGTAGTTTGCATAATAGATGGTTACGATACTGTTGTGGGTAGTATGATTGGGATATTCGAGAAATGGTAATATGGGTGTTGATATACCCGTTTGTATCCTCGGCCTGGCTGATGATAACCTCCAAACGGAAGACCCTACGAGGGGCTGACCCCTCCACCAGGCTCCATACGGCTCCTCAGAGGGGCCGACCCTTCGCCTGACCCAGACGAGGCTACGAGGGGCCGACCCTTCGCCAGGCCCAGACGACCCTACGAGGGGCCGACCCTCTACCAGGCTTCAGACGATAGTATGAGGGGCCGACAGTACGAGGCCAGAATTGGGCCAGGCTCACTAGCGGAAGACACTTTTCCCTCGGCCTCGGCTCATAGGTCGAGGGTGGTATCATGATGGCGCTTGGTTTGGGACACGCGTGGAACAGTGCGCGTCAGGCTCATATGACACGTGGAAGACCGTTACAACCGAATCACCCCCTCACGTGAGGGAATATTATGTCATCATTTGGCATCTACAAGCGTCAACAGGATATTGGCTAGATCATCATTCACATGCACCATGCATACTTGGGGGGTACACTACACCCCCCAAGACCTATATATACTTGTCACCTACAACCCTACAGGGATCGATCCTTGGACAGTAGCCCTAGCTAAAACTCTGCTTGTACACACAGTAGAGAGAGAAAGAGAGGGTTGTGTGCATTGTATCAAAGGCCATTAGTGCCCATACTTAGTGGATCACACACTCACAGTGGATGTAGGCCAAATTGGCTGAACCACTATACATCATTGTCTTATTTCCTCTTATACTCATCCCCTTCTACATACTTATACATCTCTATGGCTGCCATGGCTGCTACTGCTTGAGCTCACTATCACTTATCTGGTGGTGCTAAATCTTAGCATCATCAGGTGTAGACATTAATATTTTTGATACGCTATTTATGTTAGATGCATCACATATTTAATAATGTTTCTTGTTATTCATATTTAAAATGGTGTTTTAGGGATAGGATACGATTAGTATTGCACCTAGGTGAGAGGTGAGATCATTATCATATGCGAGTGCCGATGGGGTATATATATGTGGGATTAAATGTACAATTATATTTTAATTTTAGTAAGTTAATTCTTGCATACTCTAGGGAACTGTCCCAAAATTATAAATGTCCCCTCAGTTTGTATAGACGGGAATAGCAAAATTGAAGGAATATCATATTTGTTGTCACACTTTCCTTCTTGGAGATCGATTTATTGATTCTACTTCAGGTTTCTACTTCTTCTTGTCTTTATTTATTTTTTATTATTGTATGGATATAGGCCCAGAGTAATTTGGCTTTATTAGTCAAGATAGTTAAGTTCATGTTGGATTTTATTTTGTTGGAAGTGGATGTTGGATTTATTATTATCTCTTATTTATCAAATCCAATCACTTTTAATTTCAAATGTAGTTTAAAATATAAATGTGTATTTATAGTTGATGCTGAGAATAATATAGATTGTTAGATAAGCCCCATATTCAGCTTATTATGTCTTGCCAACCTTTATGTGGAAAATAGAGGGTGTTGCAGTTGGCATCAGAGCATTTAGGTTCTAGTGTCCTTCGGATCTGTGTTGTATTTATTAGATTATGCATTCCATACTTTGAAATGTGAAGCCCTATGATTGAGAATTGTTGTAGTCTTTGTGATTCATTACTAAGATTAACCTCATTTTCTTTCATATGGAAAAAATGGTAGGAGAGGTAGACCATGACGTTTCACCGCACCAGCTACAGATGAGACGCAATCACACCCACACCCACCACCAGCCCCACCTGTAGTTAGTCCAGCAGAGATTTCCATTATTGTGACTGAGGTAGTTTCCACAGCGATGGCCACTATACTATAGCATTTCCAGTCACCACAACATCAATAACCATCACACCCATAACCACCGCTAGCCCCACCTGTGGTTAGTCCAATATAAATTGGCAGTGTTGTGACTGAGGCTGCTTTCATAGCTATGGATGCTATATTACAACATTTCTAGATGCCGCAACATCAGCACCCCCTACTTAAGAGGTGGTGCTACCAATGCAAACACCTGGTTCAGTATGGGACCAAGCTAAGGAGGCCTTCACTATGGGACACCTACCGAAATTCGTAGGCAGTACCAATATTCTAGTGGCGAGTTAATGGAAGAAGTATATACAGTAAAACTTGAGGATGGTAGAGTGTACGACCATGAAAAATAAGATGTTAGCTTTATTTCGATTGGTTAGGGCAACTTTACAGTGGTGAAAGTCTGTCACCACATTAGAGCAGAGAGACAGTTTATCGATTAACGCGTTCTAGGATAAATTTAAAGGGGAATACCTTCCACCTGAAATGAAATCTGAGATGAGAAGAAAAATCATGGACCTTAAGAAAGAAGGTTTCACCATAACTGAGTGTAAGGAGGAGTTTATTGTACTGTTCTATTTTTTTGGGGATGAGGTAAACAAAGAGGAAAAAAGATAGAGGAGCTTTTGTAGGGGACAGTCTGGCGCATCAGGAAATCATTACTAAGGAATTAGGCTTTCACCGCTTATAATTCGATGGCATATATAGCTCTACTATATTACTAGAATCACAAGGAATTCTAGAAGAATGAGGGAGAGAAGAGACATGATTCCGAGACATCAAACTAGTAGGGTATGACAAATATGAGAAACAATGAAGAGACCCAACAGTTTTGGGGATCATAGTCTACTGATCAACATAAGAGATTATGAGGTTCTGATGATCGGAATAGATAGAGACAATGCTATCAGTAGAAAGACCTCCAGGGCTAATGGCAACAGGGTTAAGGCCAACAGGGGCAACAATCAGATATGTGTCAGTTCTAAGGGAATTGTTATGTTTTAAGTGAGGAGCGAAATTTTACAAGGAAGTGCCCTAAGGGAAATCAGGCAACACAGAATCTAGGGGACAATTAGGGCACCTGGGATTCAAGGGCAGTGTCAGACGTAGCTAGTCTAACCAGTGGCGGTAGTTCCAACCTTACCAACATTACTAGCTCCAGCTCAGAGGTAGCAACCTCAGTTGTAATATGGGAGTGTGTACCACATCGCACCTGGAGAGAGACCAGCACCAAAATAATAGTGGATGGTATGTTCCCTATTCTTTATCATTTAAGGCATAATTGGCTTGATACTAGTGCATAATACTTGATTGTTAATATTGCTTTGTTAGTACACCAAGGATGGTAGATGTATCGTTTGACATTGTGATTTACGTTGGTTCACCTGTGAGTTGAGAGACACCTATATTACTTCGTGTGTAGAGATATGGGGATTGACATTGGGGTCTTAGGTTGTAGAAGGCTTATTTTCATTGAAAATTGAAGAAACACTTTAGGGTTAAAAGCTTGTTTACAATATTAATAACAAACTGTTATAAGTTGTGTAAACTCCGAATAAATTTTTTTTGCAAAACTCTTTTCAAGAAACACAAGATGTGTTATAATAGATTTTATGAATGTATGGATTGGATTTGATAGTTGGTGATTGTTGATACCAAAATTAATATGCTGACGTGGATGAATCACAAGAAGACACGTGTCAATCTACGTGGCACATTTCTACAATTACTTTAGCAACGAGGAACTTTATTCCCCGATCAAGTCAGACACTCCGAGCAACAGGTGTACTCCGAGGAACTCCATCGCTCCGAGGAACTCCTGAACGACGAGAAACTAAGGCGGTCCGAGCTGCATCTCGGCCATAGCATTGATTGCCAAATAATCAACAGTTCAACTATTCATTGAATGCTCATCATACAGACGTATACTCTTAAAGGGCATTAATTGTTTACCCTTTCACATGTACAGCCTAAGGGCTATAAATACATTTTATCATCCTCATTCAAGGGGACTGGAATTTCTTGATAAAACCACATATCGAGAATTCCAAAACATTTGGCAATAACAGAAACAGTGAACATAGGCCATTCTTATAAGGCTGAACCACTTTAAAATTCTGTCTTATTTAAATTTATCTGTGATTAAATAATTAGAAGCAATCTAATTTTTTACATCAACAGATTGGCGTCGTCTGTGGGAAACGACTATTGTTATCGTTTTTCACCAAAAATCATCCATCATCAATGGCTGACAATCTGGAATCCAGCAATCGAAACGCTGGAAATGCTAGAAATCATCCAAATCCCTCTGCACCATCAACTGTTCCAGATTTGGCTGGAATTATGAAAAATCTGGCCCAAGGTCAGACCGCCATGCAAGAAACTATGCGGAAACTCATACAAACCCTTCATGGCGGTGCACCTGCTCATTCAGGACAGAGAAGTGGTCAGAGGCAAACCCATTTACTTTCTTCACGATCCAGGCGTACTGATTCATATCGTAATGAGGAATCTGATGATTTCTCTTATCAACCTGAGCGAACTTCATCAATACGGGCCACAGATACTGAGCAACGTATTACTCTCTCTCCAGAGAGGACTAGTGCCTTTGAAAGATTAAGGAGGGTGTCTCCTTTCAATCGATTAGGCCCCAGGAAGAATAGGAGTCCACCTAAGGCCATATCGAGGAGTTTTCGACAACCATCAGATCTAAGAGAAGGATCATCACAATCACGACCAGCTGCTCATCAAGATAAATCTCAGGAAGTCACATCAGCTCGGTCAATTGCTCGAACCAATAGGCTCGAGGAAGGAAACGACGCGTGGAAGGGCTCCATTCAGCGACTAGAGGATAGATTGGGAGAAATGGCTAAGGTGAAAAATCCTTTACAGCGAACTTTTATTCAAGGGACACCTTTTGTCCAGGCCATTGTGGATTTTCCCACAACGTCAAAGTTCAAAGCACCTGTGGTGACCCCCAAATATGATGGAAAGACAGATCTTGTTCTTCACATAGAGCAATATCAAGCTGCCGCCGACATCTATGCTGTCCCCGACGAGATGAGATGTAGAGCATTCTCGAGAAATCTTACTGGATCTGCCCAGATATGGTACAACAATCTTCCTCGGGGTAATATTTTAACTTTATTTCAACTGGCCGAGTTGTTCATTGGAAATTTTTGTTTTGGGGCAAAGCCAGTAAAACGAGTAGCGCATTTGTTAAGCGTTAGACAAAAAGCTGGTGAGAGTACTAGAGACTACATAACTGGTTTCAATAATGAGAAGCTAGAAGTTATAGATTACGAAGAGAAGACAGCGATCAACGCCTTGATGAGTGGGTTGTTGCCCAATAAGTTGTATTACACTTTGGCTAAAAATCCACCTATAACTATGTCGGAGTTGATGGCAAAAGCAGCCAAAATCATGAATGCCGAGGAAGCTATGGCTGCGAAGAAGAATATGGATAAAAAAACCAAGGTGGAAGTCGACAAAGCTAAGAAGAAAGAGCATAAGGGCAATGGTGGTGACAAACAATCTAAGAATAAGTCGTCATGGGAAGTCCTGAAGAAATTTGATAATTATACTCCTTTGAAGATGGGTATCAACCATGTCTTGGAAGAAATCAAGAACAAAGAGGAGTTAAAATTTCCAAAGAAAATGAAGGCAGACCCTGACAGAAGGAATAGAGATAAATATTACGAATTTCACAAAGATCATGGCCATATGACCAAAAACTGCATAGCCCTACAGAATGAGATTGAAACACTCATTAGACGAGGAAAATTGTCAAAGTATTTTGATCGTAGAAATGAAAGAGGAAATGAAGACCGAGCAAGAGAGAGGTCTAGATCTCCTCGTCGGGTAGAAGAAAATAGGAAAAGAGATTATGAAGATGATACAGAGGATGACCCCGATCTTCCCAAAAGGCCAAGGCAACCAGAACGCGAGGTATTTTCAATACGTTTTGGAATATTAGATTGTAATGTTATTACAGGTGGAGATGCAGGAGGAGGAGATCTTACTGTAGAAAGAAAAGCTTACCTCTTTGAGTCTCAAGCTTGTTCATACATTCAACGGATAAATTTGGTTGAGGAGGATCGCCCGAGAAAGGTAAACAAAGAGAAGCTGGTCATTGGTTTTTCAAAAAACGACCTCGCAGGTATCCTATACCCTCACGATGACCCTTTGGTGATCAAAATGAGGATGAAAGAAGTAATGATTTCAAGAGTTCTGGTAGACAATGGCAGCTCGACAGACTTCATGTTCTACTTGTGCTTTGATAGCTTAAATCTAAAGTTATCTCAACTGGAGCCTTATCACAGACCACTCCTGGGTTTTGTTGGCGAGAAAGTTTTTCCACTTGGGACGATCAAGTTGGATATATTCATTGGGACATGGCCTGCTTGTCGAACAGAAAGAATACGCTTCTTTGTGATGGATAAGAATGTTCAGTCATCTTACAACATTATCATGGGAAGAGTTGGTTTGAAGAAATTCGAAGCAGTCCCATCTACATTACATCAGTGCTTAAAATTCCCAACAAACTTTGGAGTAGGAGTTGTGAAAGGTGATCAAAAAGTAGCTCGGGAATGCTATTATTCATCTGCCGAGCAAGAAGAGCTTGAGGAATCAAGGAAAAAGACTACTACTTATCAAATAGATGAAGGTACAGAAATTGAAACACTGGATCCTAGAGATGAATCTCAACTTGTAAAAGGACAGGTGGTGGAAGCTACAGAGAATCTCATTCTAGACAATGAGCACCCTGAACGAATAACCCAAATAGGTTCGTCGTTGGATGCCTCAATAAAACAGGAATTGATAACTTTCCTAAGAAGTAGAAAGAAAACTTTTGCATGGAGTCATGAAGATATGCCTGGAATAGATCCAAACTTATTATGTCATGAGCTCAACGTGAATAAGGAGATCAAGCCTGTAAAGCAGAAAAGAAGAGTATTTAGTCCCGAGAAGAATCAAGCTATACAGGAGGAGGTCGAGAAGCTCCAGAAAGCTCGATTCATTGAAGATGTGAAATACCCAGACTGGTTAGCAAATGTGGTGATGGTAAAGAAGAAAAATAATAAATGGAGAATGTGTGTTAATTTCACCGATCTCAACAAGGCATGCCCAAAGGATCACTTTCCATTGCCCCGAATTGATCAACTGGTGGATGCTACCTCGGGACACGAGCTACTCAGCTTCATGGATGCTTACTCTGGTTACAACCAGATCAAGATGAAACCTGAAGACAGGGAAAGTACTTATTTCATTACCCCTAGGGGAACTTATTGTTATAATGTTATGCCTTTTGGTTTGAAAAATGCAGGTGCGACATATCAGCGGCTGATGAACAAGGTCTTTACCGAACAAATCAGTTGCAACATGGAAGTCTATGTCGATGACATGATAACAAAAAGCAAGAAAGATGTCGATCATCTAGTTGACTTAGGTCAAACCTTTGATCAACTGGATAAATATCAAATGAAGTTGAACCCAACGAAGTGCATATTTGGAGTACGAGAAGGAATGTTCCTCGGGTACATCATCAACCAGCGAGGCATTGAAGCAAATCCAGAAAAGATCAAAGATCTTTTAGGGCTACAATCTCCAACGACGAAGAAAGAAGTGCAGAGTCTTATAGGACGAGTTGCAGCGCTCAACAGATTTGTATCGCGAGCAACTGATAGATGCCTCCCATTCTTCAAAACACTCCGAAAAACTTTCGAGTGGAATGATGAATGTGAGAAGGCCTTTCAAGACTTGAAGAAATATTTGGGATCACCTCCTCTACTGTCCAGGCCAGTAATGGGAGAAAAGTTGTACTTGTATCTGGTAGTATCAGAGAATGCAGTCAGTTCGGCATTGGTCAGAATGGAGAATGGAGTGCAAAAGCCAATTTATTACACAAGTAAGGCCTTCCGAGGTGCAGAGATCAGGTATCCAAAGCTGGAAAAATTGGCATTGGCATTAATAGAGGCAAGTAGGAGAATGAGGCCATATTTTCAGGCCCATACCATAGTCGTATATACCGACATGCCATTGAGACAAGCCCTTCATAAGCCAGAAAAATCAGGGAGACTGATGTACTGGGCAATAGAGCTTGGTGAATATGATATAATTTATGAACCCTGATCATCGCTTAAAGGGCAAGCAATAGTAGATTTCATAGAAGAATTCACCTATCCTGATACCCCCGAGGAGAAAAAGCAGCTCGACGATCAACCTGTGGATGTTACAGGATCAACAAACACTGGCTCAGACCAACTTAGCTTGGTAAAAGGGCAAGTGGATGTAACAGGAACAACAGACGCTGGCTCAGACCAACTTAAGTTGGTAAAAGGGCAAGTGAATGTGACAAGATCATCAAATTCGAGCTCAGACCAACTTAGGTTGGTAAAAGGGCAAGAAAAGATGGTCGACGAAGAACAAGAAAACTCAGGGGATGGTGAAAATAAGCAACAAATATTTAACCGAGGAACTCTGTCAGATCAAAAATTAGAAGACGAGTTGCCTATATGGAAGTTGTATGTAGATGGCTCATCTTGCACTAAAGGCTGTGGAGCAGGAATCGTTTTGAGAAGTCCAGACGAAGTCGACATGGAATATGCACTGCGATTTCAATTCAAAGCCTCCAATAATGAGGCTGAGTATGAGGCCATGATAGCGGGTCTTAATTTGGTAAAAACTATGGAAGCGCAACAAGTAATGGTCTTCAGTGATTCTCAACTAATTGTGAATCAGATGTTGGGAACATATGCCGCTAAAGGAGAATTAATGATTAAGTATCATGTAAAGGTGATGGAGTTGGTATCAGAATTTATGGCTATTCAGTTGATCAGAATACCGAGAATGGAGAATGCAAGAGCAGACGCTTTGGCCCGACTAGCATCAGCTACTCGTACCGAGCTGCGAAGAACGATACCAATTGAAGTGTTAGAAAGTCGGAGCATAGATGAAGACCTGATGATGAATTTTATCACCCTTGACTTAGGACTATCTTGGATGGATCCCATCAGGGCATATATTGAGGAGGGAGAATTACCGGTGGATAAGCTCGCTGCCAAGAAATTGAAGTTCAAAGCTGCTCGGTATGTACTAACTAATGGTGTTTTGTATAGACGAGGAATCATGGCAGGATTGCAAAGATGTGTATATCCCTCCGAGGTGAAAGAATTGATTGAAGAGATCCATGAAGGGTCCTGTGGAGCTCATGTATCAGGTCGTACTCTTTTACAAAGGGTAATGACACAGGGATACTACTGGCCAACGATGAGGGCTGATTGTATAGCCTATGCTAAGAAATGTGACAAGTGCCAGCGTTTTTCCTCCATCCGATGAACTCCACAAGCATTATTGACGCCTATAACTTCCCCTTGGCCATTTGCCATGTAGGGGATAGATTTGGTGGGACCATTGCCAACGACTAGGGGAAGGTTTAAATACCTCGTCGTCACAATGGATTATTTTACTAAGTGGGTAGAAGCTGAGCCTCTAGTCGACATGACTTACGAGAAGGTATATCAATTTGTCTGGAAAAACATCATTTGCAGGTATGGTCTTCCTCATGCATTCATCACCGACCATGGAACGTAATTTGATAATGAAGAATTTGCTGATTACTGCCATTAGTCCAACATTTTAAAGCTCCATTCAGCACCAGGTCATCCCCAAAGTAATGGACAGACTGAAGTGACCAACATGACATTGCTAAATGGATTAAAGAAAAGTCTAAGTGAGGGTAAAGCAAATTGGATTAACGAGCTACAGTCAGTATTGTGGGCTTATCGTACTACTCCCCGAGCAGCAACTGGAGAATCACCATATATGCTGGCATTTGGAAGTGAGGTTGTAATACCTGCCGAGTTAGGTCTCCCAACACACAGAGTGCTGAATTTCAATTCCACAGTCAGCGACTTAATGAGAAGATTGGATTTGGACATGCTCGAGGAGGTTAGAGAAGAGGCAGCCATTAGGAATGTTGCTTATCAACAACGAACAGCTCTGTTCTACAATAAGAGGGTGAAGAAGTGCGACATAAAGGAAGGAGATTATGTGCTAAAGAAGGTCATTCAGAAGCACAATAAGTTGGAGGCAAACTGGCATGGACCATACCGAGTTACAGAAGTTGTTCGACCAGGAACTTACCGAATAGCAACTTTAGAAGGAGAAGAGTTTAAGAATGCATGGAATTCTGAACACCTACGCAAGTACTATCAGTGATGTAAAATGTAAAGAAGTTCCATCAATATGAATAAAATGATGATATTTTTCCATCCTCTCTCCTTTTATTAAAAGTTTTTCGGGGAATACTAGTGCTACACACTACGCTGCTCAGCAGTAAAAACAAAATTCCTAAAAATGCCAACCTCGGTTGGTTAGGAAACCGTGACACTAGCTCAGACCAATTTAGTTTGGTAAAAGGGCAGTGGACATGATAGAATCATCAAATTCGAGCTCAGACCAACTTAGGTTGGTAAAAGGGCAAGAACGGCATTCCTAAAAATGCCAGCTCCGGTTGGTTAGTAAACCATACTCCTTTGGTTAGGAGGCAAAAATATCCCTAAAAATGCCAACTTGTTTTGGTTAGGGAAAGACATTCCTAAAAATGCCAGCTCCGGGTGGTTAGGAAACCATACTCCTTTGGTTAGGAGGAAGACACTAGCTCAGACCAATTTAGTTTGGTAAAAGGGCAAGTGGACATGACAGAATCATCAAATTCGAGATCAGATCAACTTAGGTTGATAAAAGGGCAAGAAAAGATGTCGACGAAGAACAAGAAAAAAGCCAACTCCGGAAGAAAAATATATTTTCCAAAAAATTCCAAAGTTGGTCAGGAAAGAAAATTCACCAAGTTATATTGGTAGAGAAGTAAAAGATGCCAACCCTTGTTGGTCGGGAATATTTTACAAATATTACCAAGTTAAAAATTTTGTTACTTATGACTTTTAATTAGTCGAGAAACAAAACATCATTATTTTGGGGTCAGCCAAATGATTATTACAAATTTAAGCTAGTCGACAATCAGTTGGTCGACAAAATACAAAACGATGTTATCTTTTTAACAGATATACAATCAAGCTAGTCGATAATCAGTTGGTCGATAAAATACAAAACGATGTTATCTTTTTAACAGATATACAATCAAGCTAGTCGACAATCAGTTGGTCGGCAAAATACAAATATTGTTATCTTTTTAACAGAGATACATACACAAATGAAAAATATTTTACAACTGTAAGATAATAGCAATCAACATTTGCAAACAAAATTATATGTATTTCATTGAATCCAAAAATGAAGTACAAAAATGAATACATTGGTTATGAAATGTATAAACAATTATTACATTAAGAACCCTATTCTATTGGTCTCTTTCCTTGTGCTTTTGAAACAGGCTCCTCGCCAGTAGGAGGATCTTCCAAGAAAAGGGGAGAGTTAATGAAGTTAGGGTTTTGAAGCATTCTGACGTTCATTATAGAAGGTGTATCTAGTAAATGCTCAGGACGAGATAAATTTTCCTGTGAATGAAGGTTATAATCACCAAGGTACATTGAAATGAGGCACCGAGGAATGGCCCGAGCAGGGATCCAGCTCATGTCAAGTTTGAAAGGCGGAACTGGTAGATCGAGCAGTCCAGGGGCATGGTAATTCCATAAATAATGACCTTGCTCTAGTTTCAGTACACCCAGAGCATTCAACCATCCCTTTTTATAGCCTTCATTGTTAGCATTCTCAATACGAGCATCCAAGTGACAGAGGGCTTCATTGTAGCCTGCCATCCAGAATTCACGAGGTTGTTTATGGAATTGGAAAGTTAGTCTCTCTAATTGCTCGTGAAGGTTTCTAGCAAAAATATCCTTATGCTCCAAGGCAGGCTTCTGTGTAGCAAGTTCCCCCTCCAGACTTTGGATTTTCTTCGACATTTCAGACAAGGCTTGGTTTTTTGCCACCAATTGGAATGCCTGGTTTTCCAACGCTGCTTGAGTAAGAGCTTCTTCAATGGTAGGACGAAGAACTCTTGGTCGTCCCCGAGCAGGTTGAGTACCTTGTTCCTCGACAACAACTCTTCCTCGTCCCCGAGAACCTCTTCCTCGTCCCCAAACAGCAGTAGAAGGGCCTGCTCTTCTCAAAGCCTCCAATTCTTCTCGCAACTTGGCATTCTCAACTTCTAAAAAGGAGAATCCTTCGTCGGTGACAGGTACCAAGGCAGTAGAAGATGAAGCAGCAGACCTCAACTAAGCTAATTCCTTTTGCAGATTGTTATTCTCTTGATCCAGTAGCTCAGCGATTTGCCTGTGTTCTTCAACCTCTGTCTTCAACATTTTCTCTCTCACTTCATAGCCAGCAAGCATCTTGTCATAGCCTTTCTCAGCACTAAGTTGTTGGTATTTCTTTTCATAACCTTTGTGCAAAAGAGCTGAGGATTCTTTGTATTGCTACTGAAGTTCATCGAGAGTACCTTACAAGTCTTCAATCATTTCGTAATAAGCCACATTATTGGCTACAGCACGATCAAGAAGACATTTCAAGTACTGATAGGCCTCAACTTCCTGTTCTGAAACATCTCGGCCAAGGATGTCTACAATTTGGGATTTGTCCAAGTCAGTATGACCCGCATTAAAATATTCATTGCATTGCCTGAGCAGAGTTGTGTCATGAGCAGACAGCAATTCCATTCTGGCCATAAACTAATAAAGAGGAGAAGGAAAGAGTTAATAAGAAAGAAAACAGAGCATCAACAACATAGAGCAACAAAAAAGGTGAATTTTATTACATCATAAGAAGAAGATTACAAATTTCAGAGTACAATATGACAAAATTAAATAAAATAAATACCCAACAACTTCACACCTTTTCCTTATCTCCCAAGACTTTCTCAGGAGGCTGGGATGAGGAGCTCGGTTGCTCGGTGGGGACAATAAGTTGGTCGGTTGGAGCTGGAAGTTGTTCAGATGGATCAGGCAGAGATGAAAGCTCCTCGTTGATTGGCTGAATAGGTTGTGGGGCAAGGATTTGATCACCTACTACCATTGAGGACTCCTCGGAGGCAGCTTCGTCCTCTTTTTCATCTTCAATATTTAGAGGGGGACCAGGAAGATGATGTTGAAACAGTTCAGAGCCCTCATCAACCTTCAACTCATGTAAGGCAGCAACCCAACCATCACGGAAGTACTTAAGACTCCCATACTGCACCTGGGACATCATTACTGCTACCCCCTTGTTCCATCCTTTGTCCCAGCCAGTGCTGAAGGACTTCTTCACTACCATTTTTCTTTGCATTTTCTCCGAGGAAAGCTTCTCGGATAAAAGATCCTCGGTGGCCTTCAACTTAATTTCCACCTCCTCCTTCTGGCGATTTACCTCTCGCAGAAGGGTTAATTCTTCTTCAGCCATTTTAAGCTTGTTCTCAAGCTCGCCAAAGTTCTTGAGCTTCTCATTAAGTTTTTTGTTCTCCCCCTCTAAATCCTTCACTTTATTCTCCAACTCCTTGGAGACCTCAACAAGTTGCACTTTCTCTGCCTCAAACGAAGCCAATTTCTTCTCCTAATCAGCTTTATCCTCGTCGTACTTCTGACGAGAATCCTTCAAAGATTGGGTCAACCCCAGTAAAGCATCCTCTACACCGGACGAAGACTTGGAAGCCTTAATTGCTTCATCCTTCTTCACAATGGTGTTAAAGCAACTCACCAACTGAAAAAAGGAAATAACAACAAGTCAGTACAGAGATACATGTATGGAGGGAAAGAAAGAAAGTTCAAAATAAGAGAAACCTACTGAAGCAATATGGCGAGTAGCTAGAGATGTAAGCATATCCCGAGGAAGATTCTCTTCAATTCCTTGGACATCGGGAATGATCCAAGTCTTTACTGAGCTCATCGTAGAGCTCGGGGGAATAATGGTTGGAATACCAGCACCACTAACTGGGAGCTGGGGGATGGTTTCAGCCAAATTGTCCAAAGAGCTTTTCTTCAACCTCCTCGGTGGCACTGCAACAGCTTCAACCAAGGAAGAACTCTTGGTCGGAGATATGGTGATTACTTCCTTGGGAGCATCACTTTTGCTTGAAGTCACTGGGGGCTTCTCGGCAGCCTTCTGAGGTGCAACAGAAGGAGCAACATCTACTTTCTTTTTCCCCTTTGGGACATCAGGCTTGTTTCTTTTTCCCTCTCCAGTAGAGGCAGCATCCTCGAAGATAGCAAGAACTCTCCTTTTACCCATCTTCTTACTCAAGGGAATGTGAGATTCTGGAGAAGAGTCCTCAGGAATTGGCACTGGTTCACTAGTGCTGATCATAGGGCGAGCAGTGAAAGAGGATGTGTAGCTCCTGTATTGCAACAAGTATGAAGCAGACCTAATGTGCTCGTCTGCAACTTTCTGATGCAAGCCCCAGATAAGTTTGAAATGCTTTAAATTAATTTCTGATTCTTTTGGAGTTTTTCTCTTACTGTCAACTGCAAATAAATACACATTGTAATATTAGTCACACATTTCATCAAACATAATGAAAGCACAATTTCAGATATAAAATAAAATAAAAATAACCTATCCCATTGCCATAGGGAGGGCATCTGGGACCCTGGTATACTTAGTCTCCAACCAAAGGGGCATTTTGCCAGTTTTTAATAACTACCCCATGTTCAAAATAATCCCTATTGGCATCAGGGAGGTTGACTACTAAAGCCCTATTCAAAAATCTGGTTTTTAAATAAAAAATATTATCTAGAACGGCCCATCTATAACAATACATAATCTCAGGAATTCCTATACGAGTTCCATGAGTTTGATTTAACTTATGCACCCCATTAACTATTCTCCATATGTTGGGGGCTATTTTTGCAGGAACAACGTCGAAATACTGACAGAATTCTAAGCACAAGGGGTTTGGTGGAAAAGAAAATCCACACTCAGCAATAAAGAGACTGGGGAACCAATGTCCCTCAGCCAAGCGAAAATAATCTGAAGGCTCAGAAAGATCCTCCAGAGTTACCCAAGAAGGGATAGAAAAATCAGAACGGAACTTCTCAAGAGATTCAATAACATAAACCATGGTGAATAAAAGAAATGAAGAAGAAGAAATAAGATCTTACAGAAAAAGGGAGAACTGTTGACAACGAACGGAGGAAGAGATGAACGCACAAGAGAGAGAGAGACAATGGAAAACTCGAAAGCAGAAATTGGAAAAGGTAGAAGACAATAGGATTGTCTATGAAGTTTAAATACTTTGCCTCGGGAAACGGTGAAGGAAATGATTACAGAAAAGAAAATATTACGCTACCTGTGGCTAAAAGAACAAAAATGCGCGAAGTTCGAAGCGTTTATAAAAATTCAAAAAAGGCGGATTCTGCGAATTTGGAAGGAAAAATAAATACAAAAGAAATGTTTCTAAAAATTAGGAGGATCATTTAATACTACCATATTCCGAAAAAGAATGTTCCATACTCCTCAAATTTCGAACTATGAAACATTGGGGGCTTCTGTTGATACCAAAATCAATATGCTGACGTGGATGAATCACAAGAAGACACGTGTCAATCTACGTGGCACATTTCTACAATTACTTTAGCAATGAGGAACTTTATTTCCCGATCAAGTCAGACACTCCAAGCAACAGGTGTACTCCGAGGAACTCCATTGCTCCGAGGAACTCCTGAAGGACGAGCAACTAAGGCGGTCCGAGCTGCATCTTTGGCCATAGCATTGATTGTCAGATAATCAACAGTTCAACTATTCATTGAATGCGCATCATACAGATGTATACTCTTAAAGGGCATTAATTGTTTACCCTTTCACATGTACAGCCTAAGGGCTATAAATACATTGTATCATCCTCATTCAAGGGGACCGGAATTTCTTGATAAAACCACATATCGAGAATTCCAAAACATTTGGCAATAACAGAAACAGTGGACGTAGGCCATTCTTATAAGGCTGAACCACTTTAAAATTCATTGTCTTATTTAAATTTATCTGTGATTAAATAATTAGAAGCAATCTAATTTTTACATCAACAGTGATGATACGTAAATATTGCGCATTTCATCCTCAGAACGGACGCATTTTAGCCCCCTCGGGTGCCTTAATATCTATATTTAAGCCCGTTAACTAGAAAACCTATGTTTATATTGATAACATGCTATATGAGGTATAATTGGGCTTTTGTAGGTATTTAGGTACCAAGTATGGGATTCGAATGCATTCCGCGCAAGTTCCGTACGCAATCGCACGCTCAAGGGCAATCTGGTCATTTCACTGTTGGGCACCTGGCCTGATATCTACACGGAAGTTGTATCCCTCCTCGCTAGCTTCGCCTGGTCGTGAATGGTGCGCGATTCTGAGTCCATATGATGAAGTTACAACGATTTCAGCGGAGGGAAAAATAAGGAAATCAAAAGAGGAGGAGGAGAAGCCAAAATAGGGGAAATTGCAGTCTTCCCTGCTTGATTCGATCGATCGACCCTTCAGAATTTTGCCATGATTTCAATGGTCGATCGATCGATCCCCTATTTTTCTGCAGATATTTTCTTTTCTTTCTTCTTTTCTTTTATTCTAACTTACTATATAAAGCATTTTTTTTTGTAATAATAGATCTCTGGTAGGACTTAGTTTTAGAAGACATTTTAGGTTGAGGTTTGGTTTTAAGAGCTAATCTTCTTCTCTTCTTGGGTTGACAACCATTTGGTTTTGTAAGATTGGACTATTCATTTCCATATCCTTTAATATAGTTATGTTCTTCATGTTTCCTTGCTTTGTAATTTAGTTTTCATGCTTTGTAGTTAGTTTAATTGCTTTAATTCTTCCTTTCCTAATTTAATTAACATAATTTAGTTTAATTCATGTATTGCCCCTACATAAATAGGGTCGGGATTTCATTCCGCCATTTTCGGGTCCCGAGCTCTGAAAATTAGGTTTTGTACAAAACTGCATTTAATTGAACCTGTGCGAATTAAAGTCGGATTATTATGCGTTTAACTTTCTTTGTCATGCAACGTTAGTGTTTATAGCGATAATCCGAATTTAATCCGCGTGCGACCAATTTTCGGTTAAGTCTTTATTCTCGCAACTTTGGCTTGAATTCCTTATTGTGTGAAGTTTATGTTTAATTGATAATGCTTTCTTTATATTGATTTCGAGCCAGAATCTTGATTAGTAGTTGTTTCGATCCATATGGTTGGATGATATCCTGATCCTCGCTTTACTTTTATTTAAACTTAACTTATTCTTTTCTTTCCTATTATTGACAACCAACCATCACCTTTTTACACTTTTATTTCTGAATTAATAATCTGTTACGATCTATTAAACATTCTCTGTGGATTCGATACCTGACTTACCGCTGTACTCACCAGTTGAGTATAGTCATAACTTAGGTTTTTGTATAGTTCATGTGAGCCGAATATAAAATTACCTGCGCGTAGGTGACTCTTGCGTCGCGGTAAAACCCTGTCTTGATCAAAATGGCGCCGCTACCCGGGACTATTTTGTTATAGATTGTAATTGACTTATTAGTTCGTAATATTCTTTCTTTTTTATTTGTATTATTTCTTTTAACCTTTTTTGTAGGACTTTTACATTTGAGCACCTAGAAATGCTTTATCCTGCGCGCACATCTTCTTTGTTGAAGTCGCCTTCTCGAGCCTTTGTTGGGGTAAGCATGTCTTATTCTAAATTTTTTGGGAATCCTAATGATAACTCTCAAAATTCCAGTAAACCTGTGACTTTTGGTCAATACATGCAATGCCAAAAAATTGCAACCTCTAAAATGACATTTGGTGAGTATTACAAAAGTTAAAGTTTGGATTACAGCAATTTTGGGCATGATCATTCTGATTTTGGATTGCAAGATCCTTATGATAAGAATTTTGAAACCAATTGTAATCATTTTCAAAATTCTTATATTAATGATTTTGAATGTAGTCCGGAGAACACTTTCCAAACTTCTATTTTTTAAGAATCCTCTCCTCGCTGTATGACTTTCGGTGAGGGATTGCGCATGCTTGAAAATGAGAGGATTGAAAACTGTTATTGAGAAGAAAATCGTTATTGGGAACACGAGTTGGATTTACTATTTGAATCTGACGATGACTTTTCTTCGGAGACTGCCGAAGTCGAGGACTGTTTTGAACCAAATGAGGACTTCGTTCCTACTTTGGAACAAATCATCCTTAACTTGACCCATGGTATAGTAAAGAATGAGAATGAGGATGAAAAGGGCATAGTATCCATTTGCAATGAATTCGTTTCTTCTTTGATTTTCAAAGAAGAAAGTTTCATTGTAAACGAACCTATTTGTTCCGAAATTCAATTTTCAAGCGTTGATCACTCATCGCCTAAGATTGAATTTCTCTCATCCCCGTCTTTATTATATACTGTCACACCAATTCTAGTACCCGATGAATCGGTTCAAAACTTTACAGTTCCAAACCTTTTCACCGACGAGGAGTACTCGCTCAAGCCGCTTTCCATGACGGCAATTTCTCCCTCATGTGCATCGCCTCCCATTCCAACTTTAAAATACTTAGGAGATGATTAAATTTTTCTTGGCCCACATGGGTATTTGTTGCCCGTCCTATCCAAATCCCCCATCCTCCCTCCCAAAGTTTCAATTGGGGATGGTTCACTTTTACCGCCTTACACATGCCTTCCGTCGTTCGAACGAAATTCCTATTTTTTGGGAGGCATGCATGTTCGGGAGGGTCCACCGTTGATCCGCCAAATTCAAATTGTGTTTTGGATGGACCCTCAAAAGTTTCAACTTTTAGTATATAGCTAATTAGAATTCTAAATGTAGTTGTATATAGTTAACTTCTTAATTTTCATCTTTGCTTAATTTAGTCTAGGGTAATTAGTTAATCTATTTTTATGATTTTTGTGTATGCTTGATTCAAACTCTTTTGTAGGTTCAACGGACTTGAATTTGCGGAGACTATGCGCCTCGGCACACATTTGTTAAGAAAACGATAAAAAAAAGTCACAAAAACATTTTTTTTCTTTTTTTCACACACTCATTCTCATGCATTTGCATTTGTTTTTCTTTTTTCTTTTTTATTTTATTATACATTTTGTCGTGAACATGCGTGTGTGTTGCTCGTTGTATATATATTTTTATTTTTTGGTTAGCATAGGCCTATGTAGGTGCATATTTTGGCCTATGTCTATGTAATTTTGTTTTATTTTTTTTTTATTTTTTTATTTTTTATTTCATATTTTTTTTATATTTATACTTATATACACTATATATATACTTATATATATTTATTTTACTTATCCCCCCCCCCCCCCATATGCCCCATAATTGAAATCCCCCCCCCCCCCCTCATTTTAAAATAGGAAGCAGTGGGCATTTTCCAGGGGTCGATCGATCGATCGACTCCCAAGGGTCGATCGATCGATCGACCAGTAAAACCGATTCTGCTTCTTCTTTTTTCCCCTTTCTTCTTATTTTCTCTCTTCTCTCCTCTTAATCTAATTCGTGCCCTATTTTTTTTCCCACCACATTTCCTTATTTCAACCCTTTTTCTACACTTACAAGGTATAATTCTTCCTACTTCATTATTGTTTTGTAGATTTGGGTTGATTTTTGTCATAAATCCATGTGTTTATTCATCATTTGACATATATTGAATGTGTTGGTGTTATCCCTGATTTGTGTTGTTCCAACCAATTTATCTTGTGATTATTGATGTATATCCACTCATGAACACATATGTATCGTTGCATTGTTGTTTTGTTCATGAGTGGGGCTCTTTTGTTGGTTCAAATGGCATTTTCGCACCCTCATTTCACATTGCGCACGCCAGGTGTTCGCTAAAATGCCCCAAACACTTTTCAATCCAATTTTTGGTGCACACTGGGTGATTTTTACTAATTGTTGTATACCGACACATTTTATTGCAATGTTGAATTTTATTCCCTCGGTTTTGCGCACTTGCACACCCATTTCAACTTGTACACTAACTAACCATTAATTGCGCTTACAATTTTTTTGTATTGCTTAATTCTTGTATTGTAGGTTGAAATGGCACAATTGAAGAAATATGGTTCCACTTTGTGCGTGCCCACCCAGGGTTTCGAGGGGTTCTGTTGTAAGAAAGAACGGGAGTGGTTCCAGACATATTTTGAGACTGCTCAGAGGTCGTTGGCCTACAATTTAGCCTGGAATCTTGCTGATTTGCCGAGGGAGGCGCGTGTTCTTTTGCGACGCCAGGGATGGGAACCTTTTCTCGCCATTAATGGGCGCATCAATGAAGAGCTGGTTAGGATTTTTTATGCGACGCTAGTGGTGGTGAAAGGGGACGGGCCGACGACATATGAGGCCATGGTCTGAGGGGTGAGGGTACCATTCCGCCATTATGATTTGGCCGTCTTTATGAATGTATCGAACCCCGAGGACTCTGTCAGTTTTACCAATGGGGATGTTTTTGGACTCAAGACGTTGATAGAGACCCTTGCACCAGGGGAAGAATGGAAAAAAATGGCCTTATGTTTGGCGGCAATGGAGGATTTATCGAGACTACTTCATTATATCAATGTCCACTCATTCATGGTGACGAGCAACTGGTCAGAGGTGCGTCACAAGCACGCCGCATTTATCTACGCACTGATAAATAATTTGGGCAATATTAGCTTGCCCAATATATTTCTGGATATGATGTGCACGACGAATAAGGAGAGAGCCAGGATATTTTCCCTTCCTTTTCCTGCCCTCATCACGAGGATCTATTTATCACACGGTTGCCCGGAGTTTGACGCTGACTGCAAGCATGAGCCACTCGAACTTATCTCAAAGGAAAATATCTCGAGGATGCTTAAACACGAGTGGGGGAAACCAGGGACCAAAAGGTAGAGGGCAGAGGTAGCTGATGAGCCCGACGATGAGGAGGCTGAGATTAGGATGGCAGAGCAGGGGCAGAGTTCACAGGTGCCACCCACTGATTTTGATGCTCGCTTTGAGGCATTCCGGGCACTGCAAAACCACCGCTGGGAGGAGACCCAGCTCAGGTGGGCTACATGGGAGTCCCCCCTAGACCAGTAGCAGGCCGAGCAGCAGAAGGAGTGGGCCCAGCAGAGGCAGGCTAAAGCGCAGCACATGCATGAGTACCGGATGATGCAGCAGATGATGAGAGATCTTTATTTGCAGCGGCATGATTCCGACACAGCGTTACCTCCTCATTTTTAGGACCCTTATGATCCTAGTGGTTCCGACCACTAGGCTACTGTTGTACTGGGTCATTTTTGGCATTTATGGGTCGGATATTATGTTGTACTTTTTATTTTTATTTGTATTTCTTTCATTTCAATAGTTGTAATGTATTAAGTGATTTTGTATTGAACTTATGGAATGAGAAATGAAAATGTAGTTTGTGGTTGTTTATTGGATTTTGATGTGTGTGACCTTCCAATTTATAAAATCAAAAAGTTCACCATCATTTTATTTAGTATTTACACTTCAGCCCCTCTATATTGTTATGACTTGTGACATAGATTCTCTTAACTTAATACATCGGTACATATTCTTCATATGCTTTGTACTAACTTGTTTTGCTTCTTCATTTAGACTTGTACTTATGGAGATCGCTCCAAATTTGGGTAATATCATTCTTTTCCTATCTTTTTGTTATGTTCTTTAATGGACGCATTGGGGAAAATGCAACATTTAAGTTAGGGGGTGTTGGATATTCTATCCATTTTGCTGTTTAGTCCTTGAATTTGATTACAATTTAGTTACAAAGCATGTTTTTGTTAAAATTTTGAAAATTTTCAAAAATATTTTCTTTCTTTTTTCTCCTTTATTGGGCATTTTTCCCTTGTTTCCGATGATAAATTTTAATAATTGCTAGATCAAATAAATAATTCAACGATGCATGTTCTCAATTTTAGAAGTTATTAGAATTTAGTCCTAAATCATTGATATTATGAATAACTTCATGAATTAAACTTTATCCCGTGAGAACATGCACCATTCTTGTTATATTGATTTGGTTTAAGATTTTTATAACTCGGTATGCTTTTGTTGCATTGTATATACTTACACCGAGTGAGATTAGAGACTTATCTTCATTTGTGAGTGTATACACTTTTATTTCCTCTTTAAAAATGTTACAGTCGTTGGTCGTCTCTTTATTCTTTCATTGACCATTCATTAATTGAGTTCATACTTGAAATGTGTTACTTGAGCATGATTTTCATATGTTGTTTGACTCGAGAATTGCGTATACTTTTTGAAATGATCAAAGGCCATCTTTGTATATCACCCATATGACCTTGACCTCACCTTTTTATATGTTCCCTAGTCAACCCACTTGAGCCTAAATACTAACCTTTCATTACATTACCCAAAATCCCATAACCAACTCTAAATTGGAGTTATATACCATACATAT
This sequence comes from Sambucus nigra, assembly GCA_949130495.1. Lineage (NCBI taxonomy): Eukaryota > Viridiplantae > Streptophyta > Magnoliopsida > Dipsacales > Adoxaceae > Sambucus > Sambucus nigra. The sequence continues at coordinate 621,369,673 of OX422215.1, forward strand.
TACCTTACATAACTTGTTTGGATTTTTTTACTTGGGATTGAATGTTATTATTGTGTTGTGGTTGCAATTTGATCTTGAAAAGAGTAAGAAATGAAAAAAAAGTGTAGTGAAAAAGAGAAGAAAAAGAGAAAGTTGAAAACAAAAGAAAACAAAATTAAAAAAATTAAAAAAAAAGTGAGAAAAATAAGAAAAGAAAAAGAAAGAGAAAGTTGTATATATTGTTTGTATTGATTCAATAATCCTTGTTACTCTCTCGATTGTGATATCTAATGCTCGTTTGGAAATCATTTGTCCAATTTTGAAATTGCCCACTCTTTCCCATTTTCTCGAGTTTCATCCCCAAGCACTTTGAATCCGTATATACATCCCTTTCATTTCGTACCCTAAACTAGCCTACATTATAACCCTATTAAAGTCCTATGTGATCTTAAGTAGATGTAATTCAAATGTTTAAATAGTTTTGATAATCTGTGAAAATGGATTTCTCCTCTTTTATATATGCGGTATCCTTTTACTGAGATTATAGTTTTTATTTCCTATATAGCGTTCTTCAATTGTGACATGTGCGCGACCTAGTTTCCCTTTACATTTACTCCTTATGCCCGCATGTCTCGTGTGTTACCTCCCTATTTCAAGTGAAATTCATTTGATGAGCGTAATACCTGTGAGGATTGAATATATGCTTGCTTTAATGTTTATCCGGTTTATATAAGTTTTTGCCAAATCACACTTTGCATGTGCTCGCTCCCCTCCCACATTTTAAGGTTTCAACTCTACAAGGTTCATTCTATAATGTTAATAACTACGGACTTTTCATGTGAATTTGTTTGCTTTGCTAATAACATGTTGAAATCTTGTTCGTATTATTGAGTTCGTCACATGCTTGATTGGGCATATTTTGAGGAAACTTTATGATGTTTATAGGTATCATCACTGAAAACCCTCACGAGACGACACTCGTCCACTAGGGTAACCTAGGGGTTTAATGGCTTATTGCATACGCTAAATGCAATCGAATCGCCTGTGAAAGTGGCCTTTTGCTTTTATACCATAGTTTTGTACTTTCTCCTACTTTTGGTTTTCTTGTGGTTCTTGTTTCATCCTATTTCATTGCTAGGGACTAGCAATGTGTAAGTTAGGGGTGTGATGAAACGCAAATATTGCGTATTTTATCCTCCGAACGGATGCATTTTAGCCCCCTCGGGTGCCTTAATCTCTATATTTAAGCCTGTTAACTAGACAACCTCGGTTTATATTGATAGCATGCTATATGAGGTATAATTGGGATTTTGTAGGTATTTAGGTACCAAGTATGGGATTCGGATGCATTCCGCGCAAGTTTCGTACACAATCGCACGTTCAAGGGCAATCCGATCATTTCACTGTTGGGCACCTGGCCCGATACCTACACGGAAGTTGTAGACTTCCTCGCTAGCTTCGTGTGGTCGTGAACGGTGCGCGATTCTGAGTCCGTATGATGAAGTTACAGCGATTTCAGCGGAGGGAAAAACAAGGAAATCAAAAGAGGAGGAGAAGCCAAAACAGGGGAAATTGCAGTCAGCCCTGCTTGATCGATCGATCGACCCTTCAAATTTTTGCCATGATTTCAATGGTCGATCGATCGACCAAAGGGGTCGATCGATCGATCCCCAGTTTTTCTGCAGATATTTTCTTTTCCTTTCTTTGTTCTTTTCTTTTATTCTAACTTACTATATAAAGCATTTTTTTTTGTTGTAATAATAGATCTCTGGTAGGACTTAGTTTTTAAAGACATTTTAGGTTGGGGTTTTGTTTTGATAGATCATCTTCTTCTCTTCTTTGATTGACAACCATTTGGTTTTGTAAGATTGGACTATTCATTTCCATCTCCTTTAATATAGCTTTGTTCTTCATTTTTTCTTGCTTTGTAATTTAGTTTCCATGCTTTGTAGTTAGTTTAATTGCTTCAATTCTTGATTTCCTAGTTTAATTAACATAATTTAGTTTAATTCATGTATTTCCCCTAGATAAATAGGTTCGCGATTTCATTCCGACAGTTTCGGGTCCCGAGCTCAGAAAATTAGGTTTTGTGCAAAATTGCATTTAACTTTCTTTGTCATGCAACGTTAGTGTTTATAGCGATAAACCGAATTTAATCCACGTGCGACCAATTTCCGGTTAAGTGTTTATTCTCACAACTTTGTCTTGAATTCCTTATTGTGTGAAGTTTATGTTTAATTGATAATGATCGATTAAATTACTTTCGAGCCGGAATCTTGATTAGTAGTTGTTTCGATCTGTATGGTTGGATGATATCCCAATCCTTGCTTTACTTTTATTTAAACTTAACTTATTCTTTTCTTTCCTGTTATTGACAACCAACCATCACCTTTTTACACTTTTATTCCTGAATTAATAATCTGTTACGATCTATCAAACATTCTCTGTGGATTCCATACTCGACTTCCCGTTGTACTCACCAGTTGAGTGTAGTAGTAAATTAGGTTTTTGAATAGTTCAGGTGAGCCGAATATAAAATGATCGGCGCATAGGTGACTCTTGCGCCGCGACAAAACCCTGTCTTTATCAGTTGGTTACCTTTTTTTTAATTTTTAAGAAACATCTACTAAAGTTACCATGCAGTCCCAATCCCAACAACAGTTAAGAGCATTCAAAGAAATAGACACGAGAGTTTTTAACGTGGTAAAACCCTTAAACAAGGAAAACATCCATGGTGCCCTCTACGGCACAAAACAAAAATCACTAGAATAAAGAATCAAGTTACAACACTTAAGCAAACCACAAAGATCCTAGCCTAAGTTCATAATGTACCTACATGAGATTCTCCACTCCAAAGGAAATCTGAATTGGACTGATCTTTTCTTGCTGCTTCTTTATTTTTTCCTTGATCTCCTTGTCTTTGAATTCTGATTCCATCAACTCTTTCAAAATCAAAGATTCTCAGACAGAACCAAAGTGTCTAAGTGTTCATGTGAGATAGTGTTTGTGATGCGCTACTACATGCAAACATGCTACTCACCCTCTCAAGTTTATAAATATAATCCTAACAAGTTACAATAGTTCTAAAATGATAGGTTATTTCTGAATCTGTATTTTCAAGCTAAGACTTCTTGATCTTCTTATTTATCCACAGATCTCAAGGATACCTTGCTCAGAAGATGGTTCAAGGTCTTAAACAATTTCAGTATTTTGAAAATATTTTTGAAATTGTAAACCTCCAATTGAGATCCAAACTAGACTAGAAGTCTACTTTGTTAAAACAGATTCAAATTTAACATGCAGAGACTGATTCAACATATTTTGACATAAAACTTCTTTTCAGATCTATGGTTATGTTTTAAAAACTTTAACTAAAGTTCTTTGTGTTCTTCTTATTTTTGTACACACGTATTTCATAAAACATGAAATAGAAAACCAGAAACATAAATAAATAGATCTGAAAATATTTCAAAATTAAGAATTTTCTATTTCAAAACTTATTGAAATAGAATGGACCTATAAAAGCAGATCCAAAAAGAGAAACAGACAACAAATCGTGTGATGTTCTCTTTTTAGAAAAACTCACTTTCAACAATGAAACTTAAGTTTCTCTTAGAGATGAGTTCTGAGAGAAGCAAAGATTTGAAGAGGTCTTCAAACACAGAATAAACTCAACACCAAAAATACAGAAACCCTAAAATATCTAACTCTAAAAAAATAGGTTTTCTGGTATATGGATCGTTTAGGTTTGGGTGTTTGGTTTTGGAAGAAATCACTCAGAGATTTAACTACGAAGAAACTAGGGTTTCTTCCTTCTCTTTTTCTCTCTTTTCTTTCCCTCTCTTCTCCCTTCTCTCCCTTCTCTCTCTACCATCTCTTTTTCTCTCAAGTTTAATGAACTGGCCAAAATCTGTAATGGTTGAGCCTAGGGTCCTATTTATATTAGACGAAGAAGGATATAAAACCTCGAACTCAATCTTATGGCTGAGATTGATGCTTGACCAATTGACTTTAATCCAACGGTTCATCACAAGAGGTGGGTTAAACGTTTGATGATTACTTTAAACTGTGTTGACAAGGATTGACTCTCAATGCATGGAGATCATTGATAAGTTTTATTCGAGGTTTGAGATTGTTTATACAGAATGAGTCTTCGAGAAAGCACAAATCCTACCATTAGGTACGAACCAGATGAAGGCAAAATGCGTGTTTGAAAATAATTACAAAGCACACCCCCTTGAATTATCTAGCTCTTTTGTATCCTTCCCAAGCAAACAATCAGCAATTACAATAACTTTCAGAAATCCAAATTTTACCCACAACACTTTTAAAACCATGTTTTAATTAAATCAAAAATAATTTTAAAATTGTATAAAATGTTTAAAATTGAATTAAATGATTTTTTAAAAAGTCTTAAAGTGTTGTAAAACCATAAATGAAAATATGAGATATGAATAATGCAGAGTGTGTGTCCTATTTGTGTTTTTAAAGTAGAAATTACTTCCCTTTATGTTGATCTTGAGAATTTTGCTGGGAAGGATTTCCTCATTGTATATGTACCTTTGAGGAGATAGAGTTCTGATAAAATCTAAACTATTTTGTTTCAATATCCAAACTAGTTGGAACTCTTATATATGTAGACCATTGTGAGTCAATAAATAGTGTGTTCTAAAAAAAATCGGAATATGATATCATTTTGGGGATGGGACGAGAAATAAATTTTAGAACCTGTATTGATTTTTATGGGACCTTATAGGGTCAATGGTCAAGTGTAGTATGACTGGTTGGACAATTATGTTCACCATGGATAGGAGAACTATTAAAAGAATTATAATAGTTTAGTTATAATTATGGTAAAATGGATGGAGACGTAAACTTGGGATTAGTACGATGATTTTTATAAAATTTAGCGAGAACCGCACAGTGATGCGATTGTGAGAATTTTGAGGAGATATTGTTGTGGTCAGACAAATTCCAATTAGAGGGCATCAAATGATGATGTACTCAAATTCGGAAATATTTAGTGTCTGATTAAACCGTTCATGATTTTGATGAAAATAATGTGTGAGTGGTTGGACCTAAATGTTGGGTCATTATGTAATTTCAAAATTTATGGGTGACGACTCAGAAATTTTTACGAGGATGGTGTGAATTATGGATCGTAGACGTGAGTTTTGTGGATGTATTAATCATGAATAAATTTTATGGACAAATAGATGTCCAAATATGAATTTTTGAGATAATATCTTAGGAATAATGATGGTTCAAAATATTTTATAAACCCTGTATAATGAAATTTTATATGGGTACTAGGATTTTAGTTCTGGGTTTCGCATGAATCGGGAAGTGTTGCCTTATCGAGAGTATGCACAACAATGTCAAGATTTCAGGATTGGTTACTTACATATTTCTTGAATTAGGAATATAATGAATGTTCGACTCCGAGTACGGACATAAACTAGAGGCTAATGAGAGCATACGTTAAAGGGTTTTGTAAGGCAGGATGTGCATAATGAGAAGGATTAATATTGTAAAAGGTCTTGGTTACTTTGAGAGTTGATGATTAGTGAGGGTCTAGGGTACATGAATATGTGTATGTCCATAAATAGTGTTATGATGACGATATAAGAGAAAATGGGCAGTAGTAGTCTTTATTAGGACTGATAGATCTCCTGAGGCTTAAAAGTGATTAAGTGCTCTACTAAACTTAAGAATGGACATATGATGTCTTATTGTATGTGTAAAAAATAACATGATGTTCTTGGTATTATCGAATCGATAAATTTATCGGGATTTAGTGTATCCCTTAAAAGTGATGAGCCTTTTATTGAAATTGGCACAAGATGGAATCTATATGGTTACCATATATTTTTCTTTTAGTCATGGATCGACGGATATCAATAACTGACTAAGCTATGTAGTAGTATATCCAGAGGGTTACTTATTTGGATTTCGCTTGCGACACGTCCCACGTACGAAATTGGCAAATGTCAGGAGTTGAGAGATGTTCGGTTCTAAAATGTTCTATTACTAGGTTTTATATGTGTAGATACATAACGCATCGAGTGACACTGTATAATATGAGTTACGCCACTAGTGGAATAAGTGGGAAAATATTTAGACGAAGTGAGTCATGATCAATAGGTTATTTGAATATACATTGCTTTATAGACATACATGGTATGTATGGTTTAGGTTGTATGTATAGGTGTCATCTATATTTGATATTTTTGCCTATGTGTGCATTTAATATGTGATGTATGGGCATCCCAGTAATATTATAGTAGGCGTAGATAAGCCTTTTTCTTTTATGCCATGAGATATGAGTATGGACTACTTCAGTATAAAACTTATGATAATTGTGCGGATTAACATGTGATGTTACGCTTTAGTGAATTTCAAGGATGGAATTCCATTATTAGGGGGGAAGAGTGTAATACCCCGTGTTTGCAAAATAAAATATTATGACAGAATTTAACTAAATAATTTTGAAATAAATTTGGGAATAAATTAAATCGGTGGGATTTAAATTAAAAGGGTAAAATTTCAAATGATAATAAATGCTTATTCATGATTATGCAATTATTTAACTCAATTGGGCATGATGGGTTCACTCGTGGAAAATAAATCGAATAGTAATTAACTTTTGATTTCGTGTTGTTTAAACAAGATAAAAATAGTTATGTAGAGTAAAAATAATTCAGGCACGCTCAGGCATGTTTTGGGAACTCGTTTAGGTGTTTTAGACATCTAAAAAAGGTCTCAGGTTGTAGACAGATTATTAGGGGAGTTATTGGGCTATATTGATAATGGATTCAGACTCATTTCGAGGCCCAAAAATGAAGGTTAAAGCCTAACTCGGGATTAGGGAGTTTATAAGTTAATTAAAAAGACTAAGAAACTCATTCCACTCATCTAAATAAACCCTAGCAGCCCCACCCATAAAGAGGAAATATCAAGGTCAAAAAGAATGAGGAAATTGGAGATTTAAGAAGAGGGACTTCAACCTTCATCCCAAGGTAGGAATTTTTTTTGCTCAAATTAATTTCTAATTTATTTCTTAATTCAAGTATGAAGTCCCTCATGTAGAATTCTGAATTTGATTATATCAATTGATGACAATGGATTGATTTATATGTTGAGCATGTAGAGGATCCAATTTTAATTGATTAGAAATTCAGGAATTATTAATTGCTGAGAAAGCTAGAAATGAACGATGTTTATATAATTAAGATTGAATCCTTTAATTTTATATCATATTAATGTAATTCTAATGGAGCTCCATGGGAAATAATGAATTTTAATTTAAACTGGCGAAAAAATATAAATCTTCGAAACTAGTCTAGACCCACATTATAATTTTTGGAAAAAAGACGTAGCTATATGAATTAAAGATATTCTTGGGATTTTGATTAGAAAATTATTATTTAATGCAGGAAAATCATGTAGGGATCCTATATAATGTTTGGTTGGATTTTTTATGGATAATGAAGTGTTTTTGGTGAAGAAAAGTGAGAACATTGCATAGTAAATTGTAGCAGCCTATCTTAGTTTATTCCTAGGGGAAAACGGGTTCTCCCCACAGACGAATCGGTTCGGTTCCCTGCTTTTCCAGGTTTGATTATTTAAAAAGTTTTGTTTATCCCGTTGGTTCTGGGTTGGTTTCGGATGTTCGTAGACGAGATTAGATCTTCTGAAAATATGTCAAAATGTTATTAAATATCTTGGGTTAATAGGGATAGTAATTTGGGGTACGAAAATATGGGTACTAGAAGTATGACTCGGAGAGGATGGTAACTACCTACATAAATTGTAGAAAATTCAATTAATGTTTGAATGAATAATTAAAATTGAGGATTTTATATTTAACGGGATGGTTAATTAAACCGAAAATTATCAATGAGCAAATTAATAAAATATCGTGGGGGTAAGTATAGATTAATTATCTGCCTACATACTATGTGATATAGATATGTAATTTATTTATTTGTGTGAACATAACTATGTTCATGGCCGGTCCTATTAGTTAGGGTTGCGCGCGTTCGGGACCATAGCACACGTCGACACAGGTGGGCTAGACATCAGTAGATCATTATTTTAGGTACTACGTAGCAGCACCACTTACTAGAGGTAGATGTAGATGCTAGAATCCATTGTCACCATTAGATTTTGGCCGTGCAATGGTGTACTGTGTAGGGACCATTCCATTTATGCGTTTTTTGTCATGTCCAATTTGGGTAAGGGACTCATTCAGTCTTATTGATAGAGCACGAATGGGATACAAATGGTAGATGTCATGCAGTGTCACACACACGCACACACGTGTACGTTTATGGGTGTGCGCGTGTGCGTGTGCGTGTTGTGTCTGTGTACAAACATATATATATATATACATATATTGTGAATTAAATGAAGTGTATTTAATTAGTCCAATGACGTAGACAAATAATCATAGACCCAATACTATGTAGTATGCATAATATATGATTACGATACGGTTGTGCATAGTATGACTGGGATATTCGAAAAAATGGGAATATGGGTGTAGAGAATGATATTTTTATACTCGATTTATTTTAGATGTATCACATGTTTAATAATGTTTCCTATTATTCATAATTCAAATGGGGTTTTGGGGATAAGATATAATTAGTATTGCACCAAGGTGAGAGGTGAGATAATTATTGTATGCGAGGGCCGATGGAAGACACGTACATTGGATTAATTATATAATTACATTTTAATTTTAGTAAGTTAATTCTTGCATACTCTAGGTCACTGATCCAATATTATAAATGCCCCCCTCCCCCTAGATTTGCCTAGACATGGATAATAGGATTGGAGGAATATCATAATTGTTGTCACGTTTTGCTTCTCGGAGGTCAGTTTATTGATTATATTTTAGGTTGCTACTTCTTCCTGTCTTTATGTATTTTGTATTATTGTATGGGCATAAGTCAAGAGTCATTTGGCTTTATTAGTTGAGATAGTTATGTTCATGCTGGCTTTTATTTTGTTGGACGTGGATATTGGATTTATTATTATCTTTTGTTTATCAATTCAAGTAAGTTTTAATTTCAAATGTAGTTTAAAATATAAATGTTTATTTACGGTTGATGTTGAGAATGATATAGATTGCTAAACAAGTCCCGTCTTGGGCATATTGTGTCTGACCGACCTTTACATTGAGAATGGTTGTTGTTATATTTTTAGTTTGACCTATTTAGCTCCTCAAACACTCATTTACCCAATAATCTCTTATTTTTACAAGTCTGCGCTAACGGCTCCTCACCCCCACCCTATCCATGCCAAGATTCGGATCTCCGATAAGGATCGCTCGAGCTCCAGTAGAGGGGTGGGTAGTGAAGGGGTGGGGAGCCGATAGCGTGAACCTTTAAAAAGAAGAGAATATTGGGTAAATTGGCGTTTGAGCCCATTGGTGCTCTGACAGTAGGGTGGGTGGGGGTGAGGGTGGGATGCCGCTAGTGCGAACCTTTAAAAATAAGATAATATTAGATAAATGGGTGTTTGATAGACTTAATGAGTTAAACTAAAAAAAAGTTTTTTTTTTTTACAAAATATATATTTATGTTGGGGACTATATACTTGTTTAGTCTTAATAACTAATATGACAACCCAGTTAATAGGTGTTGTTATATATAAGTCCTATTTTGAGATTTTTTAAATTAAATTCTATTGACTAGTCAACCATGAATTAAGTCTTAACTTTAAATTTATGGGATTTTTCTTTATTAATATACCCCTCTCCATATATTTTCTCGAAATTTAAAAACACTAGTTATTTTTTTTCCTTCTCAATTTTAAATAACCATAACTTTCGATATAAAACTACAAAATTTATGAAATTTATATTTTTTAAAGATACTAATCGAGCCTTATAAAACAAGACCCATAGTCGATGGAAAATGTTTAAAAAAAACATAAAGATGGCGTATTTTCTTCGTTTTGAGGTAAAAGTAGATATTACTTTCGATGTAATATTTGCATCGTAAATGTTTAGTATCTATGAAAATATTCCAAATATAAAACTGTTTTACTTTTCTGTGAACACAATAAATTATACTGCCCGTGTAATATTAACACAGTAAATATTATACAGTCTATGAGCATGTCAAATATAAAATTGTTTCAATTTCTGATGCTCACAGTAAATTTTACTAAGTAATTTTTTTTCTTTGAAATAGTACGGACTTCATAGAGCTTGTTTGATAGATCTCGGTGAGGAGATTTCAAAAGTATTAATTTTGTGAAAAATAAATTTGTAAATAAAAAGTTATGATCATTTGAAGATTAAAATAGGAAGAAAAAAGTTCAACCACTTGTGTAACTTCCCTCTAAGAGCATCCACAACGGTGGGGCAAAATGACAACCAAAATGTTAAAGTTCCAAATTCAATCTCTCACAGTGGTGGACGAAAGCTTGCTGAATCTGTAGAGAAAATGGTAGTAGATTGCTAGATTTACCAAATGGGTGAAAATTCAGTAAGAACTTCCTACAAACTTCCTTACGAACTTCAAGAGTTCATAAGAATTAATACGGACAAATGAAGTTTGTTGCAACTCCAGATAATCAATTTATATTATATATTTAGGTTTCAACGAACTATATTAGTTCGTAATAATTTTCTATGAACTAATCTAGTTCGTAGAAATATTTGCCTCAAATAAAATTACTAAAGTTACCTATCACCATTGTAAGCATAATCACTCATGAACGTAACTCGGACAGTTAGATTTATAAACTTGTTTATTGAATGCATCCACCACTACAAATGCACTAAAAAATTACGAATGGTTAATTTTAAAATAATAAATTTATAAAATAAATTTTAAAAAATTAGGATTATAATCTATTTAATGATTGAAAGTCACTAAGACTTACTTTAAAAAAATCTTTCGTATATGACTTGCATGTAAAAAAAAGCCTTTATTTAGACAAGACATTTATTTATTATTTATTACGGATAAACTAGTCGTGTTATATAGAAAGTTAGATTGGGTAAACTATTTTTTTAATGCAAAACATCATTTCGTCACAAAAAGAAGCTTATCTGATTTTCATATCTATCCATTCACTACATCAACGCCAACTAAGGTGGAAAGTATCTATCATTTGGTCTTGGTCGAATGTTTTCGCGTCAATGGTTGCCCACTAAGTCATTATTTGAAGAACGTTGACAGAAAGATTTTTTTTAAAAGAGTTTTGGGGAACAATTCAATTCAATTTAAGTGCGTGTAAAAATAGAAGAGGTTAAATAATTTTATAAATTTAGTTTTTGTATTAAAAATATTATAAAAAATAATTAATATATTATTTGACAATTTATAAAAAAAAGATTCATCAAATTTTTAAAAGCTCATAACTTCAAATCTACAAATATAAAATTCGCAAAATGTATATATTTGAAATCTACTCGTCGAGATCTATCCAATAACACACATATTTGATATTTTTTAACAAAATAATCGAAAAAATAGATTTACTGTTTCACTTAAACCTCCATTTTTTCGGTGAATATTTTATTTTTCCGGCAAAAACTCTACTTTTATCCGGCGAAAAACCTTCTTTTTCAGCGCTGACAATAGTCTCATTGGTGCAGATCAAAAAAATGAAAGGAATAGACGGGGGGAGAGAGAGAGAGAGAGAGAGAGAGAGAAACAATCCGATGAAGATTTCATTGGTCTCTGACGAGGATTTCGAAGTTCCGACGATGATTTCGGTGGGTAGGGTTGGGTGGGGTAGAAATGGTGTTATGTGTTTATTTTTAGAATGAGTTTTAAAAGAGTATGAGTAAGAGTAAAAATATAAATACCTCTTTAACTAAAATAAATAAAATTACTTGTTTTGTATACGCCTAACTCTAAAAGGACTACACAAATAAATATTATTACATTACAGGGACTTTAATTATAAATATGGAAAGTAATGTGCTATAAATTCAAATATAAAATGAAATATGACATTGAGCTTAATTTTTTATTTTTTTAATACAATCTAATGACTTTATTTTTTAAAAGAAACAAGGTTCATAATAAAGAGAAAAGGTAAAAGCTGCAACTGTGTATGTACCGTATATTGTGGCAGATGTAATGCACATATATATTCTAAAAATTATGTATAGACAATTCAAATCATATAAATTCTAAAAAATTCTGGCACATATTAAAAGAAATTAGTTCGGCATTATGAAAAAAAGAGTATACACTAAATCAAATCGCGTATACACTGAATAAATATAATTATATGTTGATAAAAAAATAATCACGTTTACACTAAAAAATGTGTGTACGCGCATAGTATATTCAAAAATAAAATTACCCACTATATTAATGATTTCAAAAGAGAAACAACGCACTGAATCAAACTATCAGTTGATCACAAACACATAGGGTGGGCAATATTCTCTAGTAAAGATGAAAAGATTATTAATCGGAAACCACAAAAAACAAGAACTTCTGTTCTAATTCTTTGGGTTTGTGTTCTTTGCTAGATGAGACAGCTTTTATCATCCCTAACCAAGGCAACCATTTTATGTTATGTATATTTATAGTAGTCACAAGTTTTGGATTTGTACACATTTCAACTAATGGATATTATTACTAAGAAACTTTAAGCGATCAATACATTCATAATATATGAAAAACTATGGACCCTGAAATTAAATTTAGTCAAGAAAACAATCTCTTTGGTCTCTAACAGGATGGGCCTTTTATCACTAAATATGTTTTTGATATGCAAAGAAGCTAACTTGAACCTTACGTTCTTGAATGCTTGTTGCCCTGATTCAGGGCTTCCTTGTTTTAGGCAGTCTTTCATTTTTAGAGGCAACATGTGATTTAATTTGACTTCCGAAGTTAACACACATGTATTAGAGACACGGACAATATATATAATAATGTTTTCGTGCGAAATGTTTCGTATTTTAATAGTGCGAAACGGACATGTGTCGCCTCTCGGTGAGCATTTAAATTATTCGCTAAATTATAGGCGCGCTCTCTATCTTTTCTTGGGTCACCGTCAGGTGACACATGTTAAGTCCGCAATGTTAAAATGCGGACCGGTCCGCACAAGAGCAGTACCGTCTCTTGTGCAGATCGGTCCCTATTTTAATAGTGCGGAACGGACATGTGGCACTTGACGGTGAGTCCAGAAAAAGGAAGAGAGAGAGAGAGAGAGAACGCTTATAAGTTTGCGGATAATTTTTAGGTTCATCGCAAGGCGACACATATCCGGATTAGTCCGCAAAGAGCAATACTAACATACATATATATATATATATATATATATATATATATATATATATATATATATATATATATATATATATATAGTCACGCTCTCCAACATACCTTATTAAACATACCTATGTACCTACCTATTTATTTTAAATACTAAAAAAAATAATTTTGAGTTGATATTTTTTATATGGGTTCATAATATTTTAGTGTGCGTTATAAAAATATTTAGCTCAAAATAATGTGTTTTGTTATTTTTAAAAATTAGGTAAAAAAAATGACAGTTTTAAAACCAATTTGTTTTAAAATTGTAAAAAAAATGCATTTTGAGTAGATTTTAATTTAAATATTTTAGGCAACTAAAAAATCAATTAATTTTTCTTTCTAATTTTAAAAAAATTGGACAAATATATATTTGTGTTTAACAAATTAAAACCTCACATATATTAACTGAATTTTTTAAAATAGCCAAAAAAATATTAACTTTTGAGATGCTTTTTATTTGGAGGTTGCCTGTGGTATTTAAATAGCTACAAAAAAAATTAAGAATAAATTTATTTATTGTTTGAAAAAACATGGTTCGTATTTTTTTATCCTTGTTTTCGGTATGTTGGAGATCCTCCCATATATATATGGGGTAATTATATCTAGGTCCCATTTATCGGGTCAACAAGCTTATAAGTCCTATTGACTTTTTAATAATCTCATAGGTCTTATTTCAACTTTTTAGGAAATTTTTTCACAATTTTACCCTTTTAAAACCAACCATCCGTAACTTCCTTGAGGAAATTACATAAGTGGTTGGACTTTTTTTTTTAATCTTTAAATGATCATAACTTTTGATTCACAAATCCGTTTTTCGCAAAATTATTATTTTTGAAATCTGCTCGACGAGATCTATCAAACAAGATCCATGAAGACTATAAAATTTCAAAGAAAAAAAATTACACAAACAGTAAACTTTACTGTATGCACTAGAATATGAAATAGTTTTATATATGTGACATTTCACAGACAGACAGTAACATTTACTGTGGTAATACTACACAGTAAATATATATATATATATATATACACATCCGGTGGATCCAAACCCTCTTTTTTCAAAACTACCTTATATTTAAAGGTTCGCGTTAACGGCATCCAATCCTTACCACCATTGTTGGAGCTTCAACCACCTTCGTCAGAGCTCCGATTTGGGGTGGGTAAGGGTGGCATGTGGTGCCGCTGGCGCAAACCTTCGAAAATAAGAGACTTTTGAATAAATGGGCTTTGGATCCACCGAAGTATCATGGCGTGCCGCTGGCGCGGACCTTTGAAAATAAGATTGAATAAATGGGATCGGGATCATTTGAAGCACCAATTTGGGGAGAATAGGGGTGACACAGAACTTTAAAAGTAGGAGCATATTGGATATATATATATATATATATATATATATATATATATATATATATATATATATATATAATTTGTAAAAATGTCATAGATATTAAACTTTATTGTATACACCAAAAAATGAAATAGTTTTATATCTGTGATATTTTCACAAACAATAACATTTACTGTGATAATATATTTATGAAATAGTTTTATATATATAACATTTTCACAAACAGTAACATTTACAAAGTTAATATTACATAATATATATATATATATATATATATATATATATACACACACACACACACACACACACACACACACGGTAGATCCAAACCACTATTTTTTTTTCAAAATTACCATATTTTTAAATGTTTACGCTAGCAACATTCAATCCCCACTACTACCCACCCCCTTTGTCGGAGCTTCAACGACTTTCATCACAGCTATGATTTTGGTTGGTAGTAGTGGCATAGGGTGCCGCTGGTGCGAACCTCTGAAATTAAGAGAATATTAGATAAATGGGGTTTGGATCCACTTGAGCTCCGATTTAGGGTGAGTAGGGGTGACATTGAGTTAGGTTTATATCTATAACATTTTTACAAGCATTAACATTTACTGTGTTCATATAACATAGTATATATATATATATATATATTCAAACCTTTTTTTTTCTGATATTATCTTATTTTTAACAGTCCGCGCCAGCGGCATCCAATCCCCACCCCCTTTATCGGAGCTCCAACAATCTTCATCAGAGCTCTGATTTGAGGTGGCATGGGATGCCGATGTAACATTTTCACAAACAGTAACATTTATTATTTGTGAAAATATTACAGATATAAACATAATCCAATGCTACCCTTATGCACCTCAAACAGGAGCACCGATGTATCCAAACCCCATTTATCCAATATTCCCTTATTTCGTAAGGTCCGCGCCAGCGGCACTCCATGTCACCCCAAATCAGAACACTGATGAAGGTTGTTGGAGCTCCGACAATTGGAGTTGGTGGTGGTCTAGATTAGATGTTAAAAATAAGACAATATCAGAAAAAAGAGGTTTGGATCCACCGTATATATATATATATATACTGTGTTATAACACAGTAAATGTTAACGTTTGTAAAAACACCAAATGTCACCCCTACTCACCCCAAATCGGAGCGCCAGTGGATTCAAACTTCATTTATGTAATATTCTTTTAATTTCAGAGGTCCGCGCCAGCGGCACCCTATGCCACTACTACTCACCTAAATCATATCTCTGATGAAAGTCATTGAAGCTTCGACAATTGGGGTGGGTAATGGTGGGGATTGAATGTCGCTAGCGTAAACCTTTAAAAATATGATAATTTAAAAAAAAAAAAGGTTTGGATCTACCGTGTGTATATATATATATATATATATATATATATATATATATATATATATATATCACTGTTCTAAAAAACCCGCTTAGGCTCCGCCTAGGCACGCCTAGGCTTAAGGCTTGGGAGAAACGCCTCGCCTTACGCTTTACACGCCTTATTCTTGGTAAAACCCTTAAGGCGCACTTTTTCCTAAAAACAACAATGTTTTAGTGAAACGATGTCGCCTTTTAAAGAATTTGTTTACAAATCAGACCATTATCTCAACCAAAATAATCACATAGTATTTTAATTTGCATATATTCAGACATATTTTTATGATATGTGCAATTTTTGTATTTTAATAGCCTTATTATGGTTAAAAAATATTAAAATATATTAAGAAGGCCTAAACGCCTTTTCACGTTTTTTCACGTCTAGGCCCGCCTAGGCTTCTAAGGCTTAAGGCTTGGCCTCCACGCCTCAATCACGCCCCACGTTTTTTAGAACCTTGATATATATATATATATATATATATATATATATATATATATATATATATATATATATATTAACTCAGTAAATGTTACTGTTTGTGAAAATGTTATATATATATTATGTAATATTAACTCAGTAAATGTTACTGTTTGTGAAAATGTTATATATATAAAACTATTTCATAAATATATTATCACAGTAAATGTTATTATTTGTGAAAATGTCACAAATATCAAACTATTTCATTTTCTGGTGTATACAATAAAGTTTAATATCTATGACATTTTTACAAACTATATATATATATATATATATATCAAGATTCTAAAAAACGCGGGGAGTGATCGAGGCGTGGAGGCCAAGCCTTAAGCCTTAGAAGCCTAGGCGGGTCTTGGCGTAAAAAGGCGTTTAGGCCTTCTTAATATATTTTATTACTTTTTAACCATAACAAGGCTATTAAAAAACTAAAATTGTACATATCATAAAAATATGTCTGAATATTTGCAAATTAAAATACTATTTGATTATTTTGGATGAGATAATGGTCCGGTTTGTAAAAAAATTCTTTAAAAGGCGATATCGTTTCACTAAAGCATTATTGTTTTTAGAAAAAAGTGCGCCTTAAGAGTTTTACCAAGAATAAGGCGTGAAAAGCTTAAGGCGGGGCGTATCTCCCAAGCCTCAAGCCTAGGCGGGCCTAGGCGGAGCCTAGGCGGGTTTTTTAGAACAGTGATATATATATATATATATATATATATATATATATATATCCAATATGCTCCTATTTTTAAAGTTCTGTGCTACCCTTATTCACCCCAAATTGGCGCTCCAGATGATCCCGATCTCATTTATCCAATCTTATTTTCAAAGGGCCGCGCTAGTGGCACCACATGCCACCCTTACCCGCCCAAATCGGAACTCTGACGAAGGTCGTTGAAGCTCCAATAATGGTGGTAAGGATTGGATACCGCTAGCGTAGCGTGAACCTTCAAATATATGGTAATTTTGGAAAAAAATGGTTTGGATCCACTGTATATATATATATATATATATATATATATATATACTGTGTAGTATTAGCACAGTAAATGTTACTGTCTGTTTGTGAAAATGTCACATATATAAAACTATTTCATATTCTAGTGCATACAGTAAAGTTTACTGTTTGTGTAAATTTTTTTCTTTGGAATTTTATAGCCTTCATGGATCTTGTTTGATAGATCTCGTCGAGCAGATTTCAAAAATAGTAATTTTGTGAAAAACGGATTTGTGAATCAAAAGTTATGATCATTTGAAGATTAAAAAAAAAAATTCAACCACTTATGTAACTTTCTTAAGGAAGTTACGGATTGTTGGTTTTAAAAGGGTAAAATTGTGAAAAAAAGTTCCAAAAAATTAGGAATAGGACTTATATGTAAGGAAAAAACATGATAGAACTAGAATGTATATAAAAAAGTCTAATAAGAACTAAACGTAAATGCCCATATATATATATATATATATATATATATATATATAGACACACACACACACACACACACACACTTGCGGGTGTGGATGCACTCAAAATTTCTGCACAAGATGTTCAAAGACTGACTATTTGGCAATGGTCAATCTATTAGTTAATACATGTTAAACCTAACAAATTGAATTAATGATTAAAAATATTTACATCCCTTTCTCAAATAAAAACGTAAGCCTATTTTAAAACAATATTGCATATTTGAATACAAACAACGCATACAATCTTAAATACCTAAATTGTGAAAAAAAATCCATATTGAATCACTTTAGATACACAAATTAATATCGCCATCTAGATCACTTCAATTTTAGTTTCTAGACTCAAATTCTTCTTTTATCTGTATATGTGTATATGTTTACCTATATAAACTATTTTGTGTTTGTGTGTTTATTATTATTTTTTTTAACATATTATGAAGTGTTCAAATTACCAATGTCAAAAATCAGATGAAAAATCAAATTCAATTCACCCCAACATTATTATAATGACTTAGTGTTTATGAATACACAAATCACGGCTAGACAAAGTCGTGGTCACGTTTTTGCACGGTCTTGTTTGTGATGATAAGAGAGAAATCCAGTGTTGGCCAATTTGAACTTGTGTGGTGTAAAATTATTCAGCAGATTTATCTTTAATCATAATTACTATGTGAGACCGAATGCTAAAAACCCTTATAAAGTGATATTCTTTAAAAATAAAATCATTCAAATCGGAGCAAAAAAGACTCTAACATATAAAATATCTTATTTAATTTAATTTGATAAGAGAGAGAGACTTTTATCAAATATTCAATTGCAAATATAATATTTTTACACTTTTCTACTAAAGTTAAAAAAATGACTAGTGTATACATATGACTACTAAAATGTTAGGGTATTTAAGATAGGGAAAGTTACCAAATAAAAAGGTTGAAATCGTTTGTCTTAGTAACGGTAAGTGAGGCAATAATCACGCAAATACATACTAAAGAAAGAAAAAATGTATGCACTAGTTATAGTTCGGCAGTAATTAGTTTATAGTCATTTACTTGTTGCCTACATTCAAACTAAATTACCGGTCGAACCTTCTTTTAAACGGGAGTTATTGTTCACCCCAATCTCCCTATAACTGAGAGGTTTGACCTAGGGGTGGCAATTCGTCTGCATCGTGTCGTGTTCGGGTCGTGTCATGTCGGGTTCGTGTTAAGTATTAGTCAACCCTAACTCGACCTATTTAACTAATCGTGTCATATGAGTTAACACTAACCCGACCTATTTATTATCGTGTCGTGTTCGGGTTGACCCGCATAACCCATTAAGTAAAATATAAATTTTTTTTTTCTTTTCTCTTAACCAATCATACCACTCATAGTCCTACAATAACTTAAATTTAATTAATTTCAACTTCTTGCAACACATAAATAATTTATCATCCAATTCTTCATGAATTTTATAGAATGTCTATCAAGATATATAAATTATCTAATATAATCTCCATAAAATATGAGTTAAACGGGTCTATTCGTGTCATTTTCGAGTTAAACGTGTTTGACACTAACCCAACCCGTTTATTATTCGTGTTGGCGGGTCGTGTCATAGTCGGGCTCGTGTCAAGAATCGTCAACCCTAACCCGCTAATTTCGTGTCGAGTTCGTGTCGGGTTATCGTGTCGTGTCAAACTTTGACCTATAATATTCCCTATATTATATGGCCTTCTTTGTTTTTTTTTGGTAAATCAGGGTATCCACTAGCGACTTAGTGACTAATCCCTTCGCTGATTGTAGGCATCTCGATGGGTGGGACAGCTGGCCCAGAAATTTAAGGCTGCTCCATGCCCAAGGCGGGAATCGAACCCCCGACACTTGGTTAATGGAGGAAGAGCCCCTACCGCTCTACCACACCCCCTAGGTTATATGACCTTCTTTGTCGTAAAGCATTTAGAAAGTTAAATTTTGTCCTGCGCAGTTTTCTTTCGGGTTGGGAAATTTTATGCATGTTAATCTGTAACTACTTATTTTCAATTTTTTGTTTCCACTTTTCATCTCTTGTTTTATTTCTATGCAATATTATAAACAAAATAGAAAATGTATTCAATTATTAAAACTGGTGTCTACTTTTACTATTTGTTCCACACACCACCACCACCACCACCACCACCCAAGTATCGGCATGGATGTAGCGATGGTGGTGAAGCGAGACGGCGGTAGCGGAATCACTGCTAGTTGTGGTGGTGTGGTGGGGGTTGCAAAGTCGTAATGGTGGGGATTAAATGGTAATGTTGACAACTAAATCATGTTTACATAAGATATTTCTTCATTGAACCGATTAAAACAATTTTTTGTCAATGTCATATTTATACATGTAAATGTTCACCACATGTTTTATAACATGATCTATTGGAATAAAATCATGTGAGGCCTTGGAAAAAAAAAATAACGGACATCATAATTTGTAAACTAAACGAAGTGTGAAAACTAATATATGTTTTGTGAAAACTTTTTGTTTGATAAATAAATGTATTATAAAAAGGGATAATTCAAAGTTAGTCCAATTTATTGGGTCAAAGATGTATCAAATAACATTGATTTTTTTTTAATGCAACCATTCCTTTTCTATTATAGTATATTTAGACAAATATATCCTCATATGTACCCATTTTAAACTCACTTACTCTCTCTCTAAAAATAAACACATAATCTCACACTCTTTCTCTCTCCAAGAGTCCCACTTCCACCTCCACCCCACCCCACCCCACCCCACCAGAGAGATTCACCGAAAACAGCCCACCAGAAAATCTCACCGGAAGCCGTCGGAATTCTCGTCGGAGTGTTTCTCTCTCTCTCTTCATCTACTTCTTTATTTTTTTTGGTCCACGCCAGCGGCACCATCACCCGAACTGGAGAAGAAGAGTTTTTGCCGGAAAAATGAAGGTTTTACCGGAAAAAATGAAGGTCTTACAGAAACAAATAAATTTATTTGTTTCGATTTTTTTGTCAAAAAATATCAAATATGGTGTTGTTTGATAGATCTCGACGAGTAGATTCCAAATATATAAATTTTATGAATTTTGGATTTGTAGATTTGAAGTTATGGACTTTTAAAGATTTGGTGGTTTTTTAAAAAAAAACTGACGTTAAGAGCTGTAAAGAGTTGTGAGGGTGATTTTGAGGGTGTATTTGTCATTTTAATATGCTGAGTTGGCAAAATAGGATCTTTGACACCATTGACTAAGTTAAAGGATCTCTTGCATCATTGACTAAGTGAATGAGACTTCAAAATAATTACCCCTTATAAAAAACATTCGCTAAAGGAGCGGGACCCGCATACATGGAGTAACATTACATCCAACTAATAGAAACCCAAAAAGGGACCCCACCAAGAAAACTACCGGAACGCATGAGTCTATGTAAATCATCCACAAAGTTTAAAAAGTTAGGGAGAGAAGTGGAGTATCTCTCCATCTTCCAACTTAGTAATGTATTTAGAAATAGGTAACAAATTCTAAAGGGTGCAATCACTATTCCTTCAAAAGATCTCGTATTTTTATCCTGTCAAATCACCTAAAAGATACAGTATGTGACTAGATGCCATATTTTTCCAATTCCCTTCAACCCTTTGGGGGTGCTAAGGCTCTAATAACGCCTTAACTGACTCGGGCATAACCCACTGAATTATGCTTAGAGATATGAAGACATCCTAAAGGCGCCTCTCATCACGAAGCAATGAGAAAGTAAATGATTTTCCATCCCTTTCGCCTCCTTATACAACTAATATCGACTAGCCATTGGTCGTCTTCCCTTCTACAGGACCACTGACTTTAATATAGCTTCTCTCGTCTCGATCCAAATAAAGAACATATGTTTGGGCGGTGCCATTGACCTTCAAATATATTTCCATGGAAACTAAGCGCTTTGGCTCCCATCATCTCTCAAAATGGAATAATAACGTCTCATTATAAAGCCCCATGTTGGTGTCTAAAAATGGTTTACTGTTTTAGTTTAGTCTCAGCTCAATTAAACAAATAATTATAATCACAGATAAAGTAAGAAAAAAGTAAGCTAGAGAAATATAAGAGAAAAAGAAAAGGACACAAATTTAGGCTTACGTGGTTCAATCCGTTGAGGTGCCTACATTCATGGGTATAAGGTTACTATGTATTAGGGTTTAGTACATGCGTCTCAGGGACTCTCAAGGGTTTAGATAAACTATTTTCAGTTTTCTTTAGCTGAGAGAAGTAATGAGCAATTTATAGTAGTAGAAATATGAAGAGATGTAATACCTTTAGACATTAGGTATTTACATCTTAACATTATAATTAAAACCTGGATATTCTTCATGTACATGTTCATGATAACCATTGAGAGTCTCACATATGTCTGTCCGCATTACAGTTTGTTTATATTCTTGAGGTTGTCAGAAAGCCAGTGAGATAAAGGTGCCGACCATATTTGTTTGATATTATTGGGCCCACAGAGTATGATGACAAGTGCCACATTTTTATTGGTCCACTTGGTCATGTTATTTTAGGCTATAATAAAAGTCTTCAATACTTCATTTTTTATTGAAATGACTTAATAATTGAAATAATGGGAGTATTATCTGTCAGGAATTGGTCGGCTATCTTAAGATAATTGATCCGTTGTCGACCTTTAGGACTTGTAGATCTCAAACTATCATTTATGGCGGTGAAAATTTTGAATATAGTGGCAAAAATAGCGAACCGTCTAGGGGTATGCTGATCATTTTCATTTCTGAGGGACTTGGACGCCGTTGAAATGCGAAGCGGTAGTACACTTAATAATTTCAAATTTTATAGCTCAAGGGATGTCATAGGTCCTATAAAGAGTTATTTCCTTCCCTGTTTATCTTACATTGAATTTCAACTTATCTTTTCATTCTCAAGCTTTTACTCCGCTCACTACACCAAAAAGGCCAAATCGTCACCTTTCAGCCGGCCAGCCTTGTCATGGTCATTGACCGTGACAAGGGCAGTTGTCACGGACTTGTCACGGTCAATGACCGTGACAACATTAGAAAGCTATCATGGTAAAAGACCGTGACAGGTCCGTGATAACTTTGTCGGTTAAAAAACCCTTCCCCTTCTTTTTTCCCATCGTTTTCACTTCCTTCTAATATCTCTTTCTAAGCGCGCGACTGCTCTCTCTCTCTCTCTCTCCATACGCTTTCAGTTGAGTTTTTTTCTCTCTTTCTCTTTCCTTTGTATATATATGTGTGTGTGTGTGTGTGTGTGTGCGCACGCGCGCGCGTGTGTGTGTGTGTGTGTGTGTTGAAGGGGGCAGGGGGTCTGGGGGGTGGTGTGTGTGGTGGGGGGAAAGGGGGGCGCACAGTGGGGGTGGTGGTGGTGGGGCAAGGGGTGAGTGAGGGAGGGGGGTTGTATGTGTGTGTGTGTGGGGGGGGGGGGGGGTCAATTTAGTTTTAGGAATTATAAATATTAATTGGGTATTTTTATTTTTAGTTTAAGACTTATAATTAATTGTTATTGTTAATTGGGTGATGTTATTTGGGATTGAAATTAATAGGTATGGTTAATATTGACTGAATCTTATTGTATATTCTTATTTAGGTTTGAAATTTTTAATATTAAATTAATTGAGTAGATGAATTAGAAGGAGTACGAGATACACATTTGTTGGTTTGTTGTTGCTCTTGGATTATATTGGATGGATGTGGTTGTATATAGAAGTTGGTTGTCTATATTTTTAATTTAATCTAATTCACACTAATAAATTCTTAAATAATTATATTATCTTAATTTGTTGGGTTGGTTAAAGTTGGAAGTCGCACGACCACTGGATTATTGTCAAAATGGGGGGAGGGGGAGTTTTCAACTTTTTTTTAAAATTATTTTGTGTCACGGCCCGTTCGAGAGTGGCACAACCACGAACTTATGATAATTAAATGAAACATACTTGAAATTACACATAATGCGAATAGATACTAGCCTTCTAGCTCTTATGCGTATGCATTCAATAACCCTTAGACCCGTTCGAGAGCCATTACCCCTGTAATGAGATCTCTCGAATTGTCCTGTTTGGACAATTTAGGACTGCATTGTTTCTGTATAATAGTATTTTTAGTGGCTTAAACTTGTTAATTTTGGAGGAAGTTTTTCAGTCGTATCTTAATGTTCTCTGGGTACATACTGGATGATGTGATGATATGTGTTATTTCAATTATCAATTGAAATAACACTGATACTTGCGAATCTACGTCGTGTAGTTGGAGAACTATGTGGATATGCTGCCAAATTTTTCTCAAATTTGAATAATGTACATGAGTTGTTATGTATATTACCTAATTATGTGGTCATGAAAGGGATAGGACCATTCACCCTTTAGAGGAGATGGATGAAATACGAATTAATATTATAAATTGAATTTGAATTTGAATTTGAAATTTAAAAATCGAATATAAATAAGACATAATTGAATGAAACATAGTATAGATTTTATACAACAAGTAATAGGTGATTGCTTGTACTAATGGGAGCTTAATGTTCACACTTTTATTTATACTAATCCACGAATATACGTTTCTTACCTATAATAGGTGATTGTTTGGAGTAGCTGTGGTGGGATATCCTAAATACAAAGAGTGGATGGGTGAGACAAAGAAATTAGGGGATGTGTTTCGCAGAGGTGCTAATGAATTTGTAAAATACGAAAAGAGATATCATAATGATGAGGAGTTTCTATGTCCGTGTGCTAGGTTTGAGAATGGTAAGGTGTTTGAGTGAAAAACAGTTGAACTGCATTTGTTAAGATAGGGTATGCAAGTTATTTATTGATTTTGGAGTTTTCACGGGGAATCGAAAGTTCCTTTTGTCCCCGAGAAACCTTCACAACAACCTTTAACAAGTAGGATATATGTACAAAGGGACGACATAGATCATAATATGTTAGGGAATTTAGTTGATGATGCGTACGGAGTTCATGAAATGGAAGATAATGAGGTCACTGATGATGTACAAGGTTAAGGTGCTCATGAAGATACCCAAATAAACCTTGATGATGACTACCAAAGTTTACAATTTAAGGCGACCAAACCGTTATACTTTGAATCTGAGCAAGATCAAACAAATTTATATGCCATGGTTGGTTTGCATAGTTTGAAGACCCAATACGGTTTGTTTGGAAATAGCATGATAGGAATTCTGAATTGGGTGAAGGGCTTGATACCCAAAGATAATACGCTTCCAAATAGCTATCTTGCTATGAAGAACTATGTGAAAGGCTTGGGAATGAAGTATAAATCGATTAATGCTTTTGTGTATGACTTCATACTATATCGAAAGGTATATGAAAATCTCGATCGGTGTCCGGTATGAAATGAACCTAGATATGTTAAATATATTGGCAAGGAAGGCACAAGATCAAAGGTGCCTCAAAAAAGTGTTAAAATATTTTTCTGTTGGCCCTAGATTAAAGAAGTTTTTCACAGTACCATGGATAGTGGACGCAATTACCTAGCATCGTAGGGCAAAAGTAGGGGATAATATCATGCGTTATCATATTGATTCTACAGATTGGAGGAGGATGAGTTATGAGTATCCCGATTTTGCTCGAGAACAATGTAATATTCATTTGGAAATGTCAACATATGGTTTCAATTCATTCGAAAATTGAAGCACCAATCAGAGTGTATAGCTAGTAATTCGAGCCACACTCAACCTCCCTCCTTCACAACGTATGAGACCTGAATATTCGATGTTGTCTTTGTTGATACTTGGGCCAAAGGCGATAAGTGATTAAATTGATGTCTACCTGACTCCTTTGGTAGAAGAATTAAATGAGTTGTGGGAAGAGGGTGTGCAAGCATTTGACTCTTTTAGAAAAAGAAGAGTTTACGCTGAAAGCTATGTTGATGCGGGAAATTCATGATTTTTCAGCTTATGGGGCATTATCCGATTGTGTAATACATGGTTATTTGGGGGGTCCTATTTGTGGAGAGGAGACTGAATCTCTTCGTCTCCCCACTAGCTCAAAAAATGTATACCATTTTCATAGGAGGTTTTTACCCCTCGCTCATAGTTTCAGATTTGAGAAAGGTTCTAATTTTTTATTGGGCGGGGTTGAACATAAGCTACCGTCGAGAAAACTTTCAGGTTTAGAAATTAAAAGTAAATATTCTAATGTGGCCCTAATATTCCAGGTAAGAATCCTAAATTTAATAATATCAAGCATAAGAAGACCCTAACTGGGAATGAAACTGAGACAAGAAAGGCATGGTCTAGGAGGTCAATTTTATTTAACTTTCCTTATTGGAAGAATAACCCGGTGTGCCATGTATTGGATGTGATGCACGCAGAGAAGAACATCGCTGAACATATTGTGGGCACATGCCTTGGGGGGGGGGGGGGGGGGAGTCATTCAAAGGATGGAGAAAATGAAAGATCTTAAATTGTTGAAACTTAAGCCACAACTATGGTTAAAAGAAGAGTGAGTAAAGGAAGGTTCTTTTAAACACAATATATAATTTAAAGGTTCCACCTAATTTTTCCTTCAACTTGCAAAGGATTGTGAATTATGCTACCCATGATTTACATAAGTGTAAGTCCCATGATTGGCATGTGATTATGTAATTGGTTCCTTTATTGTTTAAGCACTATTTCTCCAAGAACAAGGATTTGCGGAATTAGTATCTGCTTCTCACTTTTATGTGAGAAGTTATCCAATTTAGAACACATAGTGGCCACAAAAATGGCGGTTACCGAAGAGATTTTTGTGTTCGAAAAGTACTTTCCCCATCATTGTTTGACATAAGTATTCACTTGTTGGTACACCTATGCTACGAGGAACTTTTTTGCGGTCCAGTTAGATATTGGTGGATATATCTATTTGAAAGATTGATGAAAGTTTTCAAAGATTATGTCAAGAATAGACGATAGATTGTAGGATCAATTACAGAGGAATACATAACCATGGAGTCATCAATATATACTCGGAAATAAATGCCTGACTAGACCAACGTTGATGACATTGATGCGTTCGTCGATAAGGGTGGTTATGTGATAGGCAAACGAGTGAAATTAACGAGTTTGCAACATGAACAAGTAGCTCGTTATCTATTTGACACACATGAAGATGTTGAAGAATGGAAAAAAGTAAGTTTAAATTATTTTAACTTTTACATTATTTTAGATTATTTTATATATGATTAATTTTTTAATACGTTCATCACCTTAATTTTATGCAAAAAATATGAAGCCTGTGAGAACAATAAAAGACGAAAAGCAATGGCATAATGAGACATCTAATTTAGGTTGTGGTTGTCAAATGAGATAATTATAATGCAAATGGTTGTTATATAATGTTACATTACGATAAAACTTTACACCTAATTAATTTATCTATATTCTCAGCTCTTAAAGACGGGTGATGCGACATCAAGGATTGATCGTCTAACCATTGGACCCATGTTCATGGCACAAGAGTACAAAAAGTATCAATTGAACGGTTACATATTCGGTGCAAGGGTGTACGAGGAAAGTGCAAATGTACAGAACTCTAGCGTTTCATACAAGGCTCTTACTTTCATTCGAGCGAGCGCGAAATATAAAAACCTCGTTGAAGCTGAAATGACTTACTATGCTGTAATTTGAAATATATTTGAATTGGACTATGTAAGATTCAAAGAGGTTGTATTTTACTGTGATTAGGTAAGAGTTGAGAATAACAATAGTTTTAAAGTTGATCCTGGCACAAATTTGATCATAGTTGACTTGTCCAAGTTGAAGAGTAATGAACACGTGAGCGATGAGATGTTTGTTTATGCATTTCAAAAGGTCAAGCAAGTGTTTTAATCGGAGTATATCAACAACGTGCTGTGGTCAATCGTCCTACATGCGCCAAAGAGTATAAACAGGAGTGTGGATGACTTAGCTGCTCCTACTGAATATCAATATATTTTTAATGATAATCCGAATTTAAAAAAAAAATAGAATTGTAATAAGTATTCCAATTATCATACGCTAGTTTAATGCTTTTAATTCATTTGTAATTAATGAGTTAACTGCATGTAATATTTAAATTTAATTCTTAAGCATTAACTCAAACTCCATGTCTAGTAGGTGTATTATTCTAGTGTTTTATTATTATCGGACATCAGTTTAATAATTTTAATTCATTTGTACTTGATCAGTTTAGTGAATTAATTCAAAGTTTTCAGTGTTTTGTTATAATATGGTTAGTGCTTTGTATTCTTCTAATTCATTTGAATTTGTAATAATAACAACAATGTCTACAAAAATTGTCTTCCTCAGGGCTTGGCGACAGTGGAGGCGAAGAGGGATCCTCGGCCCCTAGACTCCCAAAATGGGGAAAATTGGGATCGACCATTGAGAACAAGATGAGAATATTGGCTAGATCCCTCGAGTTGGTGAAGATGATTATCGTCTCGGGGGGTTGGAGGGAGGTGCCAAATGAGCTATAGTTGGCTATTTGGGTGGCACTAAAGGTAATGCATTTATATTTATATTTATATTTATATTTGAATTTGAATTTGAATTTGAATTTGAATTTGAATTTGAATTTGAATTTGAATTTGAATTTGAATTTCAATGTTAATTTATATTTATATTTATATTTATATATATTAGCAACTAACACTTACTTTCTTTTTATTTTGTATTTGTTTGTCAGGAGCAATTTGGCCTGCCCTCACAACTCCACGATTTAGTGTTGGAGAAGTTGAGGGAACAACATAAGACGTGGAAGAAACATTTGCGGGCCCGATACTTTGAAAAAACTCGGGACTCCATTCTCAGACTACGTGAGATCATACCACCGAAGGAGCCGATCGTGTTGGCATAGTGGCAAAAGTTCATCGACAATGAGATCGAGGAGCAAAAATTGGCATCTCACCAATCGGGGAGAGAAAATCGGGCAAAAAAATAGATGTGCACTACTCCAGGCAGACGTATTACGCTGAGGTAGAACATAGGATGGTAAGTTTTTATTTTTCTATAATTATAGTTTTATGTTATTCTGCATTGTCTTACGCTGAGGTAGAACATATATTCACTATATTATATGGCCTTCTTTGCCATAAAGCATTTAGAAAGTTGAATTTTATCTTGCACAGTTTTCTTTCGGATTGGAAAATTTTATGCATGTTTAGCTGTAACAACTTATTTTCAATTTGTTGTTTCCACTTTTCCTCTTGTTTTATTTTTATGTAATATTATTAAAAAATTAGAAAATGTATTCAATTATAAAAACTACCATCTACTTTTACTGTTTTTTCCACATACACCACCTCCACCACACAATTATCGGCATGGATGTAGCGATGGTGGTGAAGCGAGATGGTGGTAGCGGAATCAGTGCTAGTGGTGGTGGTGTGTTGGGGGTTGCAAAGTCATAATGGTGGAGATTAAATGATAATGTTGACAACTAAATCATGTTTACACAAGATATTTCTTCATCGAACCCATTAAAACAATTTTTTTTATCAATGCAATATTTATACATGTAGTAAATATTCACTTTATGTTTTATAACATGATCTATTAGAATACAATCATGTGAGGCTTTGGATGAAAAAAATAACTGACATCATAATTTGTAAACTGAACCAAGTGTGAAAACTAATATATGTTTTGTGAAAACATTTTTTGTTTGATAAACAAATGTATTATAAAAAACATCCACTAAGGGAGTAGAATCTGCATACATGGAGTAACATAAACCCAATTGATAGGAATCCAAAATGGGACCACACCAAGAAAACTACCAGAATGCACGAGTCTATGTAAATCATCCACAAAGTTTAAAAAGTCGGGGAGATAAGTGGAGTATCTCTCCATCTTCCAACTTAGTAATGTATTTAGAAATATGTAACGAAGTCTAGATGTTGCAATCACGATTCCTTCAAGAAATCTCAAATTTATCTCCTTCCAAATCACCTAAAAGGTACAATATGTGACTAGATGCAGCATTATTCTGATCCCTTTCAACCCTTTGGGGGTGCCAAGCCTCTAATAATGCCTTAACTAACTCGGGCATAACCCATTGAATCATGCTTAGAGATATGAAGACACCCCAAAGGCCTCTCATCACCAAGCAATGCAAAAGTAAATGATTTGTCATTCCTTCCACCTCCTTATACAACTAATATCGACTAACCATTGCTCGTATTCTCTTCTACAGGATCTTTGACTTTAATAAAGCTTGTCTCGTCTCGGTCTAAAAAAACAACATAAGTTTCGGTAGTGCCATTGACTTTCAAATAGATTTCCATGGAAAATAAGCGCTTTGGTTCCCATCGTTTCTCAGAAATGGAATAATAACCTCTTACTATAAAGGCCCCTATTGGTGTCTAAAAATGGTTTACTATTTTATTTTAGTCTTAGCTCAATTAAACAAATAATTATAATCATAGATAAAGTAAGAAAAAAGCAAGCTAAAGAAATATAAGAGACAAAGAGAAGGACACGAATTTAGGCTTACGTGGTTCAACCCATTGAGGTGCCTACATTCAAGGGTATAAGGTAACTATGTATTAGGGTTTAGTATGCCTCTCAGGAACTCTCTGGGGCTTAGATAAACTATTTTTAGTTTTCCTTAGCTGAGATAAGTAATGAGCTATTTATAGTAATAGGAAGATGAAGAGATGGGATACCTTTTTACATTAGGTATTTACATATTTACATTATAATTAGAACCTGAATATTCTTCACGTACATGTGCATGATTACAATTGAGAGTCGCACATATGTCTATTTGCATTACAGTTTGTTAATATTCTTGAGGGTGGTCGAAAAGCGTGCCGACTAGAGAGATAAAGGTGCCGACCATATTTGTTTGTTATTTTTGGGCCCACAGAGTATGATGACAAGTGTCACCTTTTTATTGGTGCACTTGGTCGTGTTATTTTAGGTTATAACAAAAGTCATCAATACTTAATTCTTGATTGGAGTGACTTAATGACTGAAAGGATGGAGTATTATCTATCGGGAATTGCTCGGCCATCTTAAGATATCTGATCGGTTGTCGACCTTTAGAACTTGTAGATCACAGACTATCACTTATGGAGGTGGAAATTTTGTAAATTGTAGAAAAAATAGTGAACTATTTAGGGGTACGCTCATCATTTTCATTTCTGGAGGACTGGGTCGCTGTCGAAACGCGAAGCGGTGGTACACTTAATAATTTCAATTTTTATAGCTGAAGGGACTTCATAGGTCCCATAAATAGTCATTTCCCTCCCTATTTTTCTCACCTTGAATTTCAAACTCATCTTTTCATTCTCAAGATTTTACTCCCCTTTTTGTGAGAGAACTGTTGTTGAGTTCTATTTCACTGTAATAACTCATTTCTCCTCGTCTTTCCTTTATTCTTTGTCAAAATGGTGCATGTTATAGACAAGAGTTATTTGGAGACATTTTGGACAAAATATAGGATTTTAGGGTGGATGAAAATGAAGTTTGTATTAGGTCCTTGGGATCTTTGCCCATTAGAAGAGGGTCATTGGATTTCCACTATACTTATTGCTGAATGTGGGGTGACCTTCCCTCCAAGTCATTTGTTCCTCGAATGTTTGCAATATTTTGATGTGATCCCCCAACACACAGAGGGTAGTAAATGGTATTAATCACATTAATGAGTGATTCGGAACCCACATAAGGATAAAAGAATTGATGTATTACTATAGTTAGGGGACCACAAACGACAACATTTATTATCTAAAGGCCAAGCTCTAAAACAGGGATCTAATAGTAAATTTTCTTGATTATTGGGATCATGGATTGATAGTAAAGGACTAGTAGTTTTCCCCTTCGTAATACCCTATCCCAAAAAATGAATTAAATTATAAATGGATTATAAATGAGGAGGAGTTAATTATAATTATAGAAGAATTGTGGGTAAAAATGGAAAAAAATAAAAGAAGAAGAAAAAGGAGTTGTTCAAATAACAAGGGCTTATCGTTCGAATGGCAAGCTGAGATCGCGAGAAACAGGGAATCAAATGATATGCTACTGACTTATCGTAGCAGGTCGCACAATCCATAGTTCAAACGACGTAAGGCAATTGTTCGAATGATATAGGGAATTCGTTCGAACGACGTATGTCGAATTTTTTTAATCTTAATTGCCCTTGTGCGCTGTCACAATATCAGCTATTGGATCTTTGAGCTGTCAAGCTCAGATCAACTTAGAAGGGGAAAAACGGGGTTTTTTGCCTTAAGGAGGGTTTTATAAGGTGGTTGTTTGGTTTATTTGAGGTTATTTGTTGTTGGGAGAAAATAAAAGAAGGAGAGTGAGTGAGAGAGAAATGTGGGTGGTCTTCCACCTCTACCCACCACCAAACCACCACTCCACCACCATTTTACATGATATTCCACTATGTCCAAGCCTAAAATACCCATTTTCACCATTGATAAATAAGGGCTACGAATTCTGGAGGAGTAATTGGGAAACTGTTTTAGAGAAGATGAAGGTGAATTTTAATGGAGTTGAAGTGGGTCTTGCTTGGAAGCTTGGAAGAAGAACATATTGGAGTTTTTTTTAGGATGCATTTGGTAATTCCTTGAAGCCACATTTGGAGGTGGGGATTAATCCTCATACGCTAATATTTCTACCACCATTAGAGACATTAGAGGTGGAAAAACCTTACTCTTAGTGTAAGATTTTATTTTGCATTTGTACTCTTGTACTTTGTCTATTTGAGTAGGGTGAATTTAGTTAAATGGTGTAATTGATGTGTAAAAATAATAAATATTTTTGTGAAATAAAAATGTTGAAAAGATGTTATTTTGTTGGAAATAAAGAATGGATAATTATTCCAAGGTTTTGAAATGTTAAAAGTGGATAGTTTATGAAAATGGTGTATTTTCAAGAAAGATTGAGGTTAACAATTTTATAAAATAAATTGTTTGTAAATGATGTGATTTTGTTGGGATATTTGGTAAAATAATAATATTTTAAAGTTCTTGCAAAAATAAAGATTTTATGAAAAACAAATATTTTTTGAGGTTGAAGAAGTAAAAGTGTCTTTTCTGCCTAAAACATGTATTTTTATAAGTATAATAAATTTCCAAGATGAAATGTATGTTTAAACCACGTAGTAGGATTTTTCGATTTAAAATCCATTTTCTCATCCATATAAACTTGTAGTATTTTGGCATTAAATGTATAAACAAGTTTAGAGAAGGTTTCGTTGGGTTTAATTATGAAATAAGAAAAGTTAGAAATTTAGTCTTCATAGTGTGTAAAATTGGAACTAAAAGATATGTTGAACATGCGATTATAAGACTATATGTGTTGATAAAAAGAAATAGTATTTTCTTATAAAAGTAGTCTTTGGGTGTAAATAGATTTCTTGAATGAAAAAGAAAATTTATGTGTGGTTAAGGAAGATGTTAATAAAATTATTCATTAAGTGTTAATGGGTAAACATAGAAAAGTTAGTGCTTGTAACTTAATAATGTTGTAAAGGATTAACAATTATGAAACTAAAAAGGGATTAAAGGTGTAAATTTTTTTCAATCAAGAAGAATATTACTCCACGATTAAAAGGGTGTTAAGGTGTTAAAACACTTAAAGAGTTAAGATGGGTAACTTAAATAGTGTTTGTAAGAAATTAACACTTGTGAAAATGGAATTAATGACGATTTTGGAAACAAATGAGTAAAATAGTAATTTAACTTAAAGTGGAACATTTTTATGAAATAAAAATATTGAAAAATATGTTACACAAGATGTTCCTAAGTGAATATGATTTTTTTAGAATAAATATCAAGGTTAAAGTATAAAGGACATGAAATATCGATTTTTAAAGTGTAACACAAATAGGGCAGTAAAGTCCCGAGTTTTGTGGTAAAATGGGCTGTGTGGTAAAATGTGTTAATACAACCTAACTTGAATAAAATAAATAAATATTCCGATAAAGGTTAAAATGGACAAGTAAATGTATAATTGATAAATGTCCATAAGGTATGAAAAAGGTAAAGTAAGTAGGTAAATGGGTGATTTAGCAACCTAAGCAGTTAAACCCATAATTAACACAAGAATGTATTGTAAAAAGGTTTTCAAAGATAAAATAAGTATTCTCTTACAGGATGTTTACGTGTGTTGAAGGGATAAATTTTTAATGAAAATACTAAAGTGTATTAAAATAAATAAAAGGGGGTAATTCCAGTAAAGGAATGTGTTTTAATAAATCAAATGTAGTGGTTTCAAGTGTTCAATCGAGTGTATTAAATAAAGTGAGGAAATAATAAGGATAAGTAAAGGAAGTCCCCATAAGATTAATGTAAATTAATTGGGATAAGTAAGGTTTTCGAAATTAAAACATTTTCATGCATTTGTATGTATGTATGTATGTATGTATGTATGTATGTATGTATGTATGTATGTATGTATGTATGTATGTATGTATGTATACTATGTAGTTTCATGTGCACATAGGCATAACGTGTTGAGTATCCTTTCTTCCGTTCGATTCTATGTTTCGTTTGGATATTTTTAGTAGGCATAGGCTCACACTCTCGCTTTGTAATTGCAGGTTGGGAGCGGTTTCATATTATGAGGGAGTTATACATGTAAGTAATTTATTTATTTTTACCTTAGTAGCTCTATATACTTGGACTTCAGGGTGCTTCCCATGGGTCCCTCGCATAGTTTATTTTGAAACTAGAATTGCATGCTAAATAAGTGAAATGTTAATTAAAATAAAATCGAACTAGCAACATTATATAGGTTATTTCATTGTACTTCACACTTAACACTCTGATCGGACCGGGTTGACTATGGGTAACCCATAAATTCGGGTCGGGAAGTTACACGCTCTTAACGAGGACGAGGACTATAATGGGCCCCGTTGCCCTCATGTGGGATAGGGAATAGGTCAACATTTGTTTAATCTTGTGTACTTTTTCTCTGTTTGTTCCCTTATCTAATTATGTTGTTAATAACACTTTTTGTATTTTTGTTTTGAAGAGAAGAGAAATAAGGATATGGCCCATTCATATGAAGTCAATTTTGATGACTTGAAAATTGTCTGGTCAATCTAGCAAACAATAGGGGAAGATCACCCTCGCCCGTCATTAATTCTTCTCGGATACTATAACTCTATAATCTCCTTCATCGCTCGCCCTTATGAGGAAATCCCTTCAGCCCCTGTTGACTTAGAGGAGCCAACTTGATCGCCATTGGCTGCTGACTTAGAATTTCCTCCTCAAGTGGAAGGATATTTTTCATTTGGAGGCACATTTTCCTACTTTGAGTCTTTAGACCTTACCCTCGTGCCGACCACCATTTCATCCCCAGAGATGGTAAAGAGAAAAATTCCCAACATTCTTATTCATTCCAAATCTCCTCCTCTAATCGAGAAGAAAATTGAAGATGCTAGTGGTGATGTAATGAAGACCTAAGACCCTCAGTTCAAGAGGTTAAAGACGGGTCCAACTGCCCCTTGGTGCTGACAAGGAAAGATCTAACCAACTAAGGCCATGAAGGTGCCCCTTCTGTGGCTACAAAACCTAGGTCTTACCTGAGGGATAATTAGGGCATGAGTCCTTCCAGTCGATGAGTTTTCTTCTATTTCTCTTTCTAGGGATAAATTATTGGAGAGGGTCAATCATAATTTGGCCTTAGTAAGTACTAAATAATGTTTCTTCTTTGATAAATATATATATATATATATATATATATATATATATATATATATATATATATCCTTATTATTCATTTACTGACTTTTATAACTGGTAGACTTTGCAGTTCCTACTTGATTATGATCAACTGCTGAGGAGGGACGACCAACTATAAGAGCCTTCCATGGATGTGGATGCTAGCTTTCAAGGCATGAATGAGTCTCTGTAGGTGGTTAAGAAATCCCATGAGGGGGGAAAGAAAAAATGGGAGGATGCTGCCAAAAAGCTGGAGGATAGCGAGATCAATGCCAATAAGCTAGTTGGTAATGCTTTGAAGAAGGTCGAGCAAGCCGAAAAGGCTGCTCAATATGCTAAGAAGTGGTCGACGATGCCAAAAGCCAAATTTTGAAGCGGAAGGCTAAGTCTAAGAAGGACAAAGATGATAAGTAAACCCAGGGATGTGATAAAGCATTCTACATAGCTGTTGTGTGGGTGGAGTATTTTAAGAAGTCATCCTTCAAGAAAGTAAAAAATGTCTCCCTTACCTTGGTCATAACAACGTTGGATTCTAGGATCTTCCTTCAGCATAACTCGAGCATGCCTACAAAGATTAAAGAGGAGGTGGATGATAAGGAGGGCAAGGCTCAATCTTCTGTTCCCTAATAACTAGCAATGGTGGTAGCTCTCTCTTAGGAGGAGGTTACTCATGATAAGGAGAAGGTGTAAATAGATAACATCTTTTTGGTTCTACCTTGTATTTTTATTTTTGTATTTTGAACAATTCTTCTTGTAACTCTTGCCGATAGTTTTAATAAAATTACCTTTATTTCTAATAACGATGTTGTTTCATTCTGATCCTTATTTTTCTTTCGATACTTATGCAATATTTTATTCATTTCAGTTTACCTGTGGGAAGGTTAGCTTGGCTATTGCCGAGAGAGAACTCAATTGTTTGGGGAGGGTTATGAAGAGATTGATGAAGCAGAACTGAAGGATTTGCTTGGCATAGACATCTTGAAATAAACTAAATAAGTATACCACCATATACATAGGTTATTTCATCAAGCCGTGGCAACTAAAGCCTCCTATTATGAAATGATACTTCAATTTTAGAGTTATCACAAAGAAGTAGTTGCTAGTTTTTTGGCTGATTGCGAGAAGACATTCGCCCTTTTCCAGAATGATAGCAGACCTGACAAAAATTTACAAGAGCTGGTCTTGGTGTTTACCAAAAATGATTTCATGTTAAAGTCCGAGGTAAAAAGTTATTGGGAAGTGTCTAGACCCTTGGAGAAAGAAAATAACATCTAGAGGTATGAACTTAAGGGAAAAAAGAAGGCTATTAATGCCGATCAAAGTGTGGGTGCATCATTTTTGGAGTAAGAGAATGCTCGATTGATGGAGGAGTTAGAGAGACTCAAAAAAATCAAAAGAGGGCTAATTATTTAGGCAAGTTATTATTTTTCATCCATTTATTGAGGAAGAGAGAACAAAAAAGACTTTGGTTGACCAAGCCATATTGATGAAGAATCAATCGGTCACCATCGAAATACCGAATGAGAAAGTTGACCGTCTCAGTTATCATTTACATAAGCCGTCACGCACTATCTGGATGAACGACTATGGTGAAGCTTTAGCAAATATGGGTGAAGAGATAAAACAAGCCCGAAGAGTAGGTTATGAGTGAGTTGGATCAATGCTCTCACTATTAGAAAGGTGCCGGGGGATAACACTTTATAGTACTGTCATGATCCTGGGTACTTGGATCAGTGTTCTCCTCCATTTAATCTGGATACTACATGGATACTTACAGATGCAATACCTATTAGCGTAGTCAGAAAATACCTAGGGGACTATAACTTACATGGCGATGATGTGCTTAGTTGGCCTTTGAACTTAGTGGACAAGCCTAGTTCTAGTAGTCAATATAGACTTAGAGAGTTAATATTCATAGTTCTTCCCTCTGCATTGGATGCTCCTCCTACTGAGATGGAAAAGGCCCTTGAAAAATGCCCAATGGACTAAGAAACTTACATTTTTTTTTATTATTTCCTTGTACTAGTGTTTGATAAGAACTTTATTATAATGATGCAAAGATGATGAATTATTTGAATAAAGCTTTGCCTTGAATCACACTTGAATTGTTTTATTGTATGATTGTGTCCTAGTAGTAGTCTAGTCTTGCAATTAGTTGATCGGCATTAAGCCGACTAATCTGCCTTACTGGTTACCAGTTCGGACGAACACAAGTTGCCCTATGTTAGGTTCTACTAACGTGTTTATGGTTGCTCAAACGGATATTTTTGTTATGACCAAGTATTCATGTTACTTACCATTGGCGACCAAATGTTAGGAATTTTCCTTAATTCAGTCGAGTAAAACTTCTTATTCTCGACATAGAAGTGTTATATATGAAGTTTTATTCTTGGGAACTTCTTGTTCGTGACTTATCAAAGACGAAGTTTTACGTGAAGTTTTTTATTTTTTATTTGAATTTTTGGACCAGTAGTAAGTGGTTAGTTAATAAATGATTAGTTTTTCTGTATTGTTTGAGTTTGAACATCTCTCACTCCTGAAAAAACTGAAAATAAAACATAGTAAGGAAATTAAATTTTGATGAACTAGGTGTTCTTTAACGAAACCTGAAAAATGAGTTATTGGAATACTGAAATATTACATTTCAAATAATGACTAATATATTTCTTCAAGTTATAGGAATTTCGTGGGTTCTTGAATTGTTCTCCTTCCAGGGTTTTTAAATAATAAGTATATGGTCGGACAATTGTAGAAATATGGTATGGACCATGACAATTTTTTTCCTTTATGGAGAACTTTCTTTGACATCTAGTTCATCTATTTAAGATTGCTCATCTTGACCATCATGTTGTAGAATCGAGTATTTCGTTGTTGGTACGCTTCCACACACAGTGCAATTTTTTCTCTAACTTCCTTAACTTGGTCTAAGTCCAACATTTACATGAGGTATCTCTTGGGGAAATTAAAGTTAAGTACTATATTAATGGGCTTACTAATCTTTATTAGGACCACTCCTCTATCCCAAATGACAACATGTAATGTGTCTCGTCGATAGTTTTCCTCGACATGGTTTTATAGGCCCAGAGCACACTTTACAGCTCATTGATATTGTTTCCTTTTGAGTCATCCAACCTTTTCTTCAGTTCGTCAAGAAAATTTATGTTGGTTACCTTTGTTTGGCCATTGCACTGAGGGTGTCCAGGAGTGGAATGAAACTTTTCAATCTTAGACTGTATATAATAATCTTTAAATTTTTGTTTGTCAAACTGTGTGCCATAGTGAGTAATAACGGCATATAAAATATCATTTCATCACATGATGTATTTTTGTATCAAGTGGAAGACTTTTTCATAAGACATGTTTACCAGAGGCTCAACTTCTACCCATTTGGTGAAATAGTCTATGACCATGACTAAGTTTTTAACCCTACCTCTCATCTTCGATAGTGGGTTGACCAAGTCAATTCACCACATGACAAAGGGTAATGGGGATGTGATCGGCGTAAGAACAATTCCAGGTGTCCTATAAACTGTGGGAGACCTCTGGAATTATCACAATGTCTTATATAGGCAACACAATATGCTTTTATGGTTGGCCAATAGTATCCTTGTATGGCTATTCGCCTAACTAATGACCTTCTTGCCACATGGCCCCTACAAGATCCTTCATGTGTTTTTTAATCATATTTTTCACCTCAGATGGTTGGATATATCTAGGCAGTGAGATAATGAATCATCTCTTGTACACAAAATTCCTCCTTTTACCACGTACCTGGTAACTATGTACCTTAGTTTCCTTATTTACTTTGGATTGGCTGGCAAGAATACTATCTCAATATACTCCTTAATAGGATATATCCATGACAAACCCAAATTAAGTGCGATCAAGTTTATATTTTCTCCATCAATGCTTCTGTGCATGAAGACTTCTACCAAAATATTGCTCCTTAATTCAGTTCTTACGGTAAAAGCAAGACGATCAAGCATATCTACTCGGGTGTTGTGAATCCTTGGAATCCTAACAATTTTAACCTCATAGAACTTGTATATTTTGTCTTGTGCTTTGCTAAGCATCTCTTAATAAACTCTCATTTGACCTCATATACTCCCAACATTTAATTTGGTAATTAATTAGGATATGTTGTGAGCTAATACTTACTCGGCGCCTAGAGAAAGTACTAATTCTAACCCCGTGATCAATGCCTTATAGTCTGCTTCATTATTAGAAGCTTTCAGTTGTAACCTAAAGGAATATTCTATGATTATGTCATATAGGGTGTTGATTATCAATACAACACCACTACTAGTGGCACACAACAACCCATAAACATACATCTTCCAAATAGGTGGATCTTTTTTAAATTCCCTTCAATCAGTGATCCATAATTGAATATCTCCTGACTCTTCTCCAAGTAGCGCGTAATAACTTCTAGCTAAGTGGATGTTTCTAGTACGTTTTGTTCTTGGATGGTTATATTGATCATGAAGTTATATTTCGTGGAAGTCTGCTCAACGGTATTCACTACTGAGCTATCTCCTGTATAAGTCTGCTCGATTTTTATTCATAGGTAAACTCCGCTACAAAATCTTCTACTTCTTGGCCTTTCTCTACCGTTCTAGGTTCATAATTTATATCATACTCCCCAAGCTCCATAACCCAAGACATCAATCTCCTTGACTTTTCTGGGTTATGAATGGCTTGGAGTAATGACAAGTTCGTGTAGACCACAATGGCATGGACTTAGAAATATGGATTCATTCTTTGTGAGGAATTAATGAGAGCTAAGGAAATCTTTTCCAGACGTGGGTAGAGAAATTTTTGCTCCCCAAAAGGCTTTACAGGTGTAGTAAAATAGTTTCTGCACCCCATTCTCTAGTCGAATGAGTGTTTAGCCAACTGTCAATTTAAATACTGCCAAATATAAGTACAATTTCTCTCGTATGAGTGGTTGGGCGATCATTAGTGGGGATCCAAAATATTTCATTAACTCTAAAAAAGTATTATCACAATCTTCATTTGATTTAAAAGTATTCCTTAATACCTTGAAGAAGTATAAGCACCTATGCATAGCTCGGGAGTCAAACCTGTCTAGGTTTGTACTCTTCCAGTCAACGTTTGCATGTCGTTCATATTTATAGGAGACTTCATGTTTATCAATGCTCGAATTTTGTCTGGATTAGCCTCAATGCCTTTCTAGTTTAATATGAATCCCATGAACATTCCTTCATGTATGCCGAACACATACTTAGTTGAGTTCAACTTCATCTATTGCTTCTCAAACTGGTCGAACGTCTAACCCAAGTCTTTGATGTGGTCGACTACTTTCTTATTCTTGGTGAGTATGTCATCAACACACACCTCCATGTTTTTAGCAATTTGTTCTTAAAAAACCTTGTTCATTGGCCTTTAATATGTTGCTCCAATAGTTTTTAGCCTAAAGTTCATAACATTGTAGCAATAGATATCTCATCTAGTGATGAATGAGGTTTTCACCTTTTCCTCGAGTTTCATCTTGATTTGGATTTACCCTCAGTAAGCGTCCATGAAACTAAGAATTCCATGCCCAATAGTGTCATCGGCTGGATGAAGAATCCAAGGTAAGAGGAAATATTCCTTTGGATAAGCCTTATTGAGCTCTGTGAAGTCAACAGACATGCGCCACTTTTTATTCTTTTTCCTGACCATTACTACATTGGACAACCAATCAAGATATTTGACATCTTTAATGAAACCTGCCTTTTGCATCTTGTCCAGCTCTTCCTAAATGTCCATATTCTTCTCTGGGTTAAAGATGCGTCGCTTCTATTTGATCAGCTTAACACCCTTAACAATGTTTAGTTCACATCATATGAATTTTGGGTCAATCATTGGCATATCTTTGTATCTCCATGCGAATACATTCTTTTACTATTTTATGAAGTTTATTAACTCCTTTATGAGGGATGGATCTATGGAGGTGTCGATGCATCTTATCCTTTCTCGGTTCTCGTTATCAAGGACTATTATCTCCACTATCTCTATAACTTGTCCTTTAACCAAATTAACCTCCTCGCAAGGATCTATGGTCTCAATATGCTAAGTGGATTTGAGTTTATTCATATCTTTTTGGTTAACTGAAGTGTAATAGCATTCCCTATCTTTAATCTGGTTCCCAGTAATACCATTAACCCGTGATGTGTGTGGATTTTTAGGCACTGGTGTACAGTGGATGATGGAACTTCAAAAATTTTCAGGATAACTCTACCAAAGATAACATTGTAGGGTGATTGGATATTATTATCCGAGATGAAGAAACGAACCCTCTTAGCTTCACTGATTGACCAAATGCCAATTATGAATTCTAATTTGATAATTCCCATATGATAAACTTTTTCTCCATAGAAACCTATGAGGGTTCTATGATATTCCTCCAGTTGCTATCATGCAAACCCAGTCCTTTAAAGCAGTTAAAAATACGACATCGACTGAACTGTCATTTCCCACCAATATTCTAACTACTCTATCTTTTTGCACCATTATTGTGATGACCAAAGGATCATCGTGAGGATAAATGACCCCTGATAGGTAATCTTTGTAGAATCTTATCACCAACCTATCTTATTTCCAATTTCTTGGGCAACTATCAACATTTCCAGACAAATTGATTTGAAGAATGAAGGAGAATGCTTTGTCCTTATTTAGGTACATTTTTCTCTCGACTATTTTGTCGCGTTAACTAGCGTCACCACCTACAATGAAATGATAAGAAAAATAAATCATGTTCACCTCGTGCACCGGTTCTCTGGGATTCTTCAATGGATTCGAATCATCTTCGGCATCACCATCTCTGGCTTGTTTCTTATCATCTCCTCCTTCACAAGGAAATTTCGATCATCTTCGGGCCGCTCTCTCTTCTGTTTGCCTTCTTTGTCAATGAATTTAGAGTGATTTTCCCTTCAGATAAGACTTTTTATTTCCTTCTCTAGTTCTATAAAACTGTTTGTGTCATGCCTATGGTATTTATGGAACTCATAATACTTATTTTTATCTCTCCTGTTTGGGGGAGATTTAAGATTTTGAGAACATTTTAAATTTCTGATTCCTCATATCTCCTCCAGGATGTGGTTCACACCAATAGTGAGGGGAGTGTTTTCATCATACTTCTTAGGTTTTTTACCTTCGTGTCCTCCTACTCCTACTTCTCGGAGGCTTTATTACTATCATCCTTGGAGTTATTAGATTACTTTGCATCTATGGGATCCCCAGTATTCATAATTTTTCCCTTTAGCCATCAATTTAGTCATGATATTAGGGGATCTTTTTCTAGGTCACAATATATCTTCTTAGAGAGTAAACCGCTCATTAGTGTAGTGATCGATGTCTTTTCCTCATAATCAACAACCTCTAATTTTT
The DNA here is from genome assembly GCA_949130495.1 of Sambucus nigra. NCBI lineage: Eukaryota > Viridiplantae > Streptophyta > Magnoliopsida > Dipsacales > Adoxaceae > Sambucus > Sambucus nigra. Next base: position 621,412,686 of record OX422215.1, read on the forward strand.
TTCTATTGAAGCGAGTGATATATTCGCTTGTAGTTTCTCCTAGCCGATGGTGAACACTCACCAAATGAGCTAACTTCTTAATTGGTTTGGATCCAAAGTAGAAGTTACTGACAAATAGCTCGACGACCTGTTGAAAGATGTAGAGTTATCCATGAGGAAAGTTATTATACAAAGTTTTCACCGACCCAGTAATGGTGTTAGAGAACTCCCTGCAATGAATCTTTTTTAGGATTGAGGAAATTTTGGCAATAGCTTGATATTGTTCCACATGAAGGAGTAGATCATCTTTTCCTATCATACTTGGGAGGGACCACATGTAGCTTGAACTTGGAAGGCATATTAAAGTTCATAGTTGTCGAGATAAAATGTGATCCCTTCACAAAACTCCTATGCAATGGGTTTTTAGATTGGGTTATCTCTCCTAGATGATCTTCCAATCGTTGAGTAGAATATTTTTAGAGATGCTAGTCTGGATCAACTTTAACTTAAATGGTCTTAGTTTCTCGACCATGGGTTTTTCTAAGATCTCTTCCTGAGAAGTCTGCTCGGCACGCACGGATTCTCGTATGCTAGTTCTTAACCTGACAGATCCTTCTTGGTGATCTCGTGATCTGGAGGGCTATAAGTGATTATGAGCCCTGGTAACTTAGGGACCCAAACGATCAAAGGTTGACCCCCTGATAGCATGTTTAGGGCGCTTGGAATCTCCTGAGAGAGTGAATTCCCATTGTAGTAATCAGTAGATCTGATTAATGAGGTTACTCTAGGTCGATATGATCTATCATTCATTGATCTAGAGTACCTATATCTAATACCTTCCTACCTAGGTTTCCTATCCCTACAGGATGTTGGAGGAAACATTTCTCCTCCATTGGCTAGGCTAACTACAGGTCGGGTTTGGAGTAGCTGAGTGATCTGTCTCACTGTCTGTTGCATATGTTCTTCACCGTTGGATACATTCATTAGAATTCCTTATAGATACCATGTACCAAGAGGGTTGAGGGCATATCCAACAACATGTATACCCTTTGGATTGTCTACCACTTTTTAAGATTTACTCGCAAATGGCTGAAAAATTGCAACTTGATGGGAATAGATAAAATATAACACTAGCTTATTGTTTCTCACAAAGGACGCCAATCTATTGTGTTTAAGTTTAAATTTATGATTTGGTTTAGTCTTAAATCAATTAAACCAATATTTATAACCACAAGTAAAGTAAGAAATAAGTAAACTAGAAAGAGATGAGAGACAAAGAGAAGGACACAAAGTCTTAGGTAGTTCAGTCCAAGAAGGTACCTACATCACTTTAAATAAACTATTTTTAGTTGCCCTTAACTGAGAGAAATAGTGAGCTATTTATAGTAGTAGGAAGATAAAGAGATGGAACACCTTTACACATTAGGTATTTATATCTTCACATTATAATTAGCAGCGGGATATTTTTCACGTTCATGTGCATAGCGACTTTTGAGAGTCTCACATATGTCTGTTCACACTATTGTGAGTTCATATTCGCGAGGGTGGATGGCCAGCATGTGGGTCCACGGAGTATGATGACACGGGTAATCTTTTTATTGGTACACTTGGTCATGTTATTTTAGGTTACAACAACCCCTTTGCCACCGTTGACACACGCAAATCATCTTCCCCACTCGTCGAGCAAGGAGTCAATACCAAATATTCAATAAATGCCTCAGACTCCTCTAGCTCCTAGTTCCATAACCGTTTTATGAATATTGAATTACACATAACTTAATGCCTAATAATCGTCATGTGATCTTCTAACAATTCATATTTATTCCTCTTAAGTTGAAGATAGTAGGAAACTGATATCACATTGTTCCATTCTTGCCCCATTTTTCCTTAAAAAACCTAATCCTATTAGTTCTTCCAAATTTAAACTCTGTGCGTACAGAGAAATATATCATCTCCTTTGAAATGTGCTTCCATAAACCTTCCCCATGGGCAAATCACCCCATTCCTGGTCCCCACCAAAGATACGTACACCTTTTAGCTCCCACTAAACATCCTTTATAATGTGTTCTTCTCAAGAAGAAATATCCATATCCATTCCCTAACAACGCTTTTTTAAATCACTCTATGTTCTTCAATCTCGCTCCTCCCTCCCTAATCTATTTCAAATAAAAATACTTAACGTTGTCCTCATTACATCTCCACAAAAATGTCTTAACGTATTCTTCATATTTGAGCGTACGAAGCTCAATAACAGAAAGATGAACAAGACGTGAGTGTGATGACTAGATAATGCAATTTTTATCATAGTCAACCTCCTAACTTTTAATGGATAACATTTCTTCCACCTTGCCAGCCTCCTTTTCATTCTCTCCAGAACCGATTTCCATATAGCTTTAGACTTATTCTTAGCCCCTGTAATTCAAGATATATCGAGGGGAGTGATTCGATCCTAGAACCCAGTGTCTCGATCAGTCCCTTCACGTTCCTTTCTTCCTATATCTGAATCATTTCACATTTTCATGTATTAATATGGAGACCCGAAACATCCTTGAAGCAAGTAAAAAGTAATCTCATTACTCACAGTTGGCCTTCTTTTGCCTTTCATAAGACGATCATATCATCGACAAACATAAGATGGGATATAGAATTCTCTGATTAACCCCAACTCAACCACACATCACACCATCCGACTAAATTCATCCATAATCAATATTAACGTAAATGGAGACAATTGATCTTCCTGTCGATGCCCGTCTAAGCTGGGAAAGAATCTCTCTGCAATACCGTTAATCAAAATAAAAAACCTAACTGTAGAGACCCAAGTCTTGATCCATAGGCACCACCTCTATCTGAACCCAATCCTCTTCATCAAGCACATAAGAAACCCCCTATTGACATGATCATAACCCTTCTCAATGTCTACTTTTTACATGGTACTCCCCCCCCCCCCCCAATCTTAGACTAGATTTCACACACTCATTAGCCTCCATAATTAAATTAAGGATTTGTCTACCACCCACGAATGCATTTTAAGATTAAGATATTAAATAGTTAATAACTTTCCTGAGTCTAATTGATAAAAGCTTGGCAAGAAGCATATAATCACTCCCGACCATACTTATTGGTGTGAAATCAAGAAGATTCATTCGACCCCCCTTCTTAGCTATCAAAGTTATAAACGTCGCATTCAACCTCCTCTTAAACTAACCTCTCTCATGGAACTCCCAAAAAATGTTATATCATCTCCTTTAGTAACTGACTGACAATGTTGAAAGAAAAACATCATGAATCCTTCTGGGTCTGTGAACTTCTCCTCTAACATCTCAGCATCAATCCCTAAAATTCTTCCCAACTCGGCGCCATCTAGATAAAGTCACCATCCTTCCTCCTCCCTATACAAATACTCATAAAACTATGAGATGACCCCCTCACCCCGGTGATCTATTCAAACTCTACCCCGCCTAGTGCAGTGTTTTCAATAAGGTTAAATTGTCGATGTGATCTAGACACCCAATGAATGAATTTAGTGTCTTTATCTTCCTCTATTAACCATAGTGCTCACAATTTCTCTATCCAACCGATTTGTTCTTGAATAAGTCTTCTCTCAATTTCACCCTTTTTCCCTCCCTCAACCTCTCTCCTTCCCTGAAAAACCATTTCTCCATTCCATTTCATCTAGGTGCCTAACTTCCTCCATATACCTTGACGTGGTCTTACTCACATTCCCAAACACATCTCCATTCCACCGTTTGATATCTTCTTTGAAAAATCCCAGATTTTTCGCCAACGTGAAGCTACTACTTCCTTTCACCACATAACTAAGCAACCACTCCTTAACCCTGTCCATGAAAGCTATCTCTTTAAGACACATGTTTTCAAATCTTAATGGGCTCGTCCTCCTCTCCATCCTATATATACTACCATACTCGATCTATGATTTGACATTACCCTAGGTAAACAAGAGTACATCACCCTTTAAAAATGTTCATCCCAACCATGAGATATTAAAAATTGGTCTAAACAAGACAAGGAAGGGATGTATCTATTTCTAGACCACATGTACAATTCACCCTTGTAATGGAAGATCCATCAACTCCATGTCATCAATAAAATCTGATAAGTCCCTCATGTATCGGTTGGTTCTCCCCCCCCCCCCCCCAACACACACACACACACTCACACTATTTTCTAAAGAAAAATTTTCCACGTTAAAGTCTTCCCCATACACTAAGGGATGCCCAAACACCATTAACTCCTTCTAGATCCTCCCACAACTACCATCTACTAAATTCTTCCACCAACCCATAAATTCCTGAAAAGCACCAACTAAAACTATCCTCCACATTCCTGAACAAAAAAGATGAAGACAAAATGCCTATTACGCTTTCCAATATTTTGACAACTCTGGACTCCCATAATATAATCATTCCTCCCGAAGCACCGACTACACCCATGCTACTTCACTTAACCCTAGGCCGTCCCAAATAAAACTATCCATCTTTGCATCCGCGTGACTATACTTTGATTCCAGTAGGCATAAGATTTATGGTTTCCACCTAGAAATGGCCTCACTCAATATACGTGTCTCATTGGTTTCCACATAATATGTAACTCTCATCACCATTATTCATCTCCATGTTTGTTTATTTTGTTCCTTGAGTATATTGGAATATGTAGGACCAAAATGGGTATCACTAGTATGGTTTCATTGCTGTGCTTTTACGTACCATTACATGAGAGTATATATATATATAATAAAGTAGGAAACTTATGTATGTCACAAGATTTATAGATGATGTCATCAATATGATTTATTCATGTATTGCCTATTTTTCCCCTCACACCTTTGATTCCCCCTCTTCTTTATTTACCAAATTTACACTTCAATTCAAAATTAGGGGTATTTTCGTAAACACCAGCTATACACACTCTCACCGTAAACCCTTATCCACTTGCTTCACTCCCCGATCTCTTTCTTCCCATTACTTTCAACCCATCCCCCCCAAATCGTCTCTCGACAACTTTCCCTCTCGTGCCCCCCTCCCATGGTAAGCTCCATCTCTCTCACGTGCATGCGTCTCTCTCTCTCTCTCTCTCTCTCTCCCTCACACACACACACATGCACACTTCTAGGGTGCGATTTTGCAATTTTAATATGTAGATCTTCTTTGTTAGGGTTTTTCGTATATAAATTTGAAGTTTTTTTTGTTTTCGTGTACATTTTCGTAGATCTTATCTCTTAGGGATTTTGGAATGGAGTTTTTATGTTGTTGATGGTTTGTTTTTTCTTAGAGGGTTATGTTTTATGATTTGTTGGTATTTGAACTAATGTTCTACCTATATCAGAATTTACATGCTTTTTTAGTATTTGAACTATGGATTTTCTTTTTCTTTTTTACCTTAGTCAAGTAAGCACTCTTCATTTCAAATATTTGCATCAATATAATCCTGACCTATCAAATTAGTAGTGGTTTTGTGCAAACTCTATTGAAGGTCCTTGGGATGATGTCTGCGCCTGCGCTGATCTCATGTTTTCCTTTTTTCGAAGATGTTGATTTGTCTATACATTACTGATTTGTGTCGGTAAATGTTTTGTTGATTAATGATATAGATTCGTGTATTGATGTTTTCCGGTGGAATGTATCTTTTATAAAATTAAAAATTATGACTGTTTTTATGCATTCAATCACTTATAAAGTTTTATTGAATCGATATTTCAAGTTTTAGTGGATCGATTGTGTTTCAGATTGACAAACTTTGGAATTAGATCTTGGAGCTCAACCCAAATATCTTTGGTTTGTTTGGTCAAATAAGGTATACTCTTTCATTTTTACTACATATCATCTCATACTAGCTTTTAATTTCATTTGGTACTAAGTTTATGAAGGATTACATAGTATATTTCTCATTTTTGTGTAGATTAGGTCTGACGTACATTTTTATGAAGGATTGGTACTAAGTCCGACGTACATTTTTTATGATTTTTCTATTTGATTTTGATTCTGTTTCAGATGAACAAACTTTGGAATCATATCTTCGAGGCCAACTCGGATATCTTTGGTTCGTTGGGTCAAATCAGGTTTACTCTGTATTATTTTTAGTATATATCATCATCTATTGGCCTTCAATTTTTTTAATACTATGTTTATGAAGAATTATGCTTCTTTGGGTATATTTTTTAAACTATTATGTATTTTGTGTGTGTTATATTTCTCTTTGCAGAAGTTATTTCAACCCATAATGTCTATCTTTTTCAAATTCTCAACGATTTACATTCTACACCAAAGAGAAATCACTCAGTACCTTACCTACGAGAACGACAATTCGTATTTTTTCATCACATTTTGATATTAGGTTTGTTAGGATTGGTTTCCTTTTTAGTTGTTCATTTATTCCAATAAATGATTTTGATTGATTTTTTCAAACCATCAAACAATCGATGAAGCTCTTTCTCTCTTTCACACACAGGGTGTAGTTTGTTGGGTTTCATATAGTTCAATTTGAATATATTATGTTCTAAAGTTTGAATGGATGACCTGAATTTTACGTAATATATCGAGTTTCATCTTCATATTTTAGTTGTGCTCATTTCAGATCATTAGTTGGGTTGCTTTGGTGAGTTCTTGGCATAGGACTTCGCCGTTTTGCTCATTTCGGATCATCAGATGTGTTTGAATAAATTTATGTTGACTCTCAATGCTCATTGCATGTTATTTTTTTGAATAAATATCTGCATAATTTTTTAAATGTTTATGGGTAATATAATTCCGTGTTGTGCTTTACACGACACGACACAACACCAATTAGATACTGACATCACACAACACAAAATCATGTTTTTACCTAATTTGATCATGATTCGTATAAAACCTGACATGAGCACTACACGAGACATGCCACAACATGCCACGCCACAACATGCCACGCCACAACACGAGCACGACATAAGATTACGACGAAGAAGTATAATTTATTTTTGCATTGGGTTCTACCTTATTATTATTTGTTAAATTGTATGTAGTTTTGGCTTCTACCTTTTACGAGTCGAGTCCAAAAAAGGCTTTACATTCTTTGATATTTAATTTTTTCTTCAAACCATGTTGTGAATTATGGTTTCATCTGTTACACTTTCATTTCAAGAATTTAAATGAAATCACTATACTCTAAACATTTAAATGAAATCACTATACTCTAAATATTTGAGAAGTATGTGATCAGAGTCCCTAAATTAGTAGTAGCCCTCTATTTGAGATACCTGATCACATAATTAGTAGCAGATCTCTATTCGAGAAGTATGTGTAATTAAAATTCTCATGTATCTCAAATATGTACATAATTACACAATTCTTAGGTATCTCAAATAGTTACACAATTATAAGGTACCTCTATTTGAGATACCTGATTACACAATTCTCAGGTATTTCAAATTATTAGTAAAAGCTATTAATTCTCAAGTATCTCAAATATGTGATCACATCATTAGTAGAAGCCATCAATTCTCAAGTATCTCAAATATGATGATGTTCCTATGTTAATCCACAAGTTCATGTATTTGCCACGAAAATTTACTGGAAAATCTAAAAATTCAAAAAACAATCCCAATGATTCTGATATGCCTCCACATGTCTCATATTATTGGAATATCATTAGACCACCCTCATCTTTTGAAATTGTTGTTGCACGTGTGAGGGTGCGGGTGCGTGCACAGCTCTTTGAACTTGAGGGTGTGTCGAAGGAAGCAAACGAGCAGCAAGTTCATCATAATCAAGAAATTTGGGATGAGCACGATAAGTAGAAGTCATTTTTGCTTCAGGTCACTTGGGTGGTAACTTAACGTGTTTTTGTCATATTATAAATACACACTAACATATCGTTATGAAAGTGTTAATTATACATGGCAACGTATTATACAACCAACAAGCTTTGAGCATATAAATTTTTCTCGGCATATAAATTTCAAACTTTGAGCTTTGTTTACTTGACACCATACGATTAGTAGAATTGTAAACCACTATTTTACAACTCTCGTACAATGATGCCTATGATAGGGGTTTGATTAGAGGTGCGTCATTTTTTGATATGTTGTTATTTTATTTTTAAAGATATCTCAGTTGTTCAAATCTTCTTATTTTTATTTTCATGACGATCTTCACCCATTTTCCATGTAAGCCACCACACTTTTCTCTCAATACTTGAGTGTTCACATGTGTGTAGTAGCAATTAATTAATGGCATCTGTTAATGGCGTCTGTTATGCTTTAAGGTTGTTAATTCATCTACAACTATTATTTGGTTTAAATCTTAGTGGTTACAAATGAATATAACTTGGTTTAATTAAACATAACCTTAACATGTGTCAGAGATGAATACACCCTTCAAGTGAAATGCTTTGATTAAATAAGAAGGGGCATTTTAAGGCTTTGTTTGGATGCTTTTGATTAAACAGAACCTTAATCAACATGTTGAAGAAAGTTGTACCATAGGCTGATTAAAAAAAAGAACTACAATGAATATCACAGGCTGTTTTGCCACATGTTGAAGAAAATTGTACCATCTGATACTACAACATACATGTCCCTCCTTGAAGGGATTTGTTAAGAAAAAGATCTCGAGACAACTATTCAAGTCTTCAATAAGTCAGTTGAACAGGACACCATGCTTTCAATGACTATATTGGATATATTTATACTCAAACTATATAAAGTAGGTTATTTCCTCGCTTCTTCTACTTTACTCCTTGATTGCATATACGTTAATGGAGATTCAAGCTCTCATATGATGTTCCTAAAAAGTTTAGCTGATGTCAGAGGGTTTTCAATTGGCATTCAACATGTAAAATGGGTTGAAGACAATTCACCTTTAATGGTGTATGCAATTAGTTATGAACCAGATCCAATTCTACAATTAATTCGAGCTATGCAGGAAAAATGTTAAGTAATTCAAGCCATCACCGTCGACCTAACATCGCACTATATAAGGTAAGATTGTTTTAGATTTTTGGGTTACGGATGTGTCAATAATTATTGTTCATTATGTGTTTATTTTGTTTATTTTTGGAACGTTTTCTCTGAACTTATCCCATCATTTTTTTGCAGATTTGAACTTACTATAGTTAACACAGCTATTACAGTTAAAGCTATCATTTATCAGAGACCTTCAAAGTAAATGGAGATAATGTAACCGACGAGTTATTGAATTTATTTTCAATGAAGATTATGCGTAATCATCCCCATGGAATGTAAGTGCCTAAATATTACAGTTGATCCAGTTTTTGTCCATAAATTAAATTTGATGTTTTATCACCATGGAATGTAAGTAACTAAATATTGATTATGCATAATCATCCCCTGCTTTTTACTCCAAAACTTTTAAAATGAAAAGTATGATTGCTATAACTTTAATGATCTGGTTGATTTAACAAATTGTTTTTAAATCTTCATCTTTTTTTATTTTCAAACTATCATACATGGTATTTCAATGAGTGTATTATTTAACATATATCATTATCATGTTTTGTTGTTTCTTTTCCGGTAATCAGTGGTGGATCTAAAGGGGAGTGAATTTTTTTCACCGTGATAGCCTAATGATCTGGTTGATTTAACAAGTCTTAGTAAAACTTTTATTCGATTAGAGATTGACCTGATCACATGTACTCTTGGTGTGAACTTGTTTCACCATGATAGCTTGTAAGTTTATGTTCATAGAACATTAGGTGACTATAGAGTCGCTACTATTATATAAACACAAAAACTAAACCTTTTGACATTGTTTTATTGTGATAGTGTGTAGAAAAAATGTATGTTATTAACTTAGATACTTATATTTCGACTTTGTCTATGAATCCCCCAAAGTGTATGTTTTAATTTGAAAGAAAGTGATTGAAATGTATTGTGAAATTATTAATTTGGCAGATCCTCTGAGCTATAATAGCCACATGCGATTGCGCATCATTAATCAAGAAAGCCTCACCGCCCTTTATTACCTGCCTACTGCTACATGTACATTCCGTCAATTAGTGTTGATATATGTTATGACGTGTGGAAATAACATCCTAATGATGGCCTTTATTAGTGATATATACTACTTCGCCTTATAATCACACTTCTATTCGACGTTATATTTTGACTATTTCCAAGAACCCTCTTGAATTATCAGTTAATTGGAAATATTTCTCCAAATTATCATTAGTAATTTCATGTAGCTAATGTTGTGTTTGGTTGATGAGGAAAAGGCAAAAACTATATTCCAATATAGGATTTTTTTTTTCTCTTCTAAGTCTTATTAAAATTGTTACATGCACCTTTCTTATCAATCTAAAATTTAAACCGACTGACTTATCTTAGATGACATTTATATAAAAATACTCTATGTAGTGACTTATCTGAGACTACTGAGTTTTTTCTTTATTAGTAGTGACTTATCTAAGACTTATCTTAGATGTTAAGTTCGAGGTGTTTTACATCGACTATGGGGTATCAATGTAGTGACTTATGCGGTCTCTTGACCCTTCTGTGTCCTCATCACCAAAACAAAGATAGTCATGCTATTCATGTTATAAGGGGTATTAATGTAGCAGTTCAAAATCGATGTAACAATACTGAGTCCAAAATTTTGATTTCAGGAATTACCCTCCTATAATTGCTCAATCTCCTTGATTGAGAAATTACCTACACTGAACCGAGTTTGGTTTTTGATTCCTTTAGTTTTGATCTACTTCTAAACTCCTTCAGTTTTGATTCCTTCACCATTATGTTGTATTGTTTTCTTCCAAATTCACCATTATGTTGTAATTTGCTCCGTTCAGTGTTTGGTTTGAGCAATTACAGGAATGAAAACCAAACTCTCTCAGTTCAGTTTTGATTCCTTCAGCAAACCAAACTCCTCTCTCAGTTCAGTGTAGGTGATTCCTTCAAAACCAAGAAATTACAGGAGGGTCAAGAGATCGCACTGACTGTAATAAAAAAACAAACTCTGTTTTGATCTACTAAATTGAGAGAGGAGCAATTACAGGAATAAAAAAATACAGGAATGGTGAAGGAATCAAAACTGAAGGAGTTTTACTGTAATTGCTCAAATTCAGTGTTTGGTTTGGTTTGAGCAGTTCAGTGTTTGGTTTGAGCAATTATAGCAATCAAAACCAAACTCTCTCTATTCAGTTTTGATTCATTCAGGAAACCAAAATCCTTTCTCAGTTCAATGTAGGTGATTCCTTCAAAACCAAACTCTGTTTTGATATACGTTTTTGATGTATTTTTGGGTTTTCGGTGTTCACAGATTCCAAAATTTTGATATTATACCAATATTCAATTTATTGAGACTTTGTTTTACACAATAATGGTGAATTTTTTGTTCTCAACCTCATGAGGCAAGATATATTTCTGTAACTCATGCCATCGAATCAAGTTACTTTCCCTGACCATGTGGTAGTGCTTATCAAATTGCACTCTTTCTTTTCTTCCCACGACTCCCCTAGGTACTCAATCAAATTTCTATAATTATTGGCTACTCTTCTAATTCAGGTCATTTTTATTTTTGACAAACTAAGACATGGAATCAAATAAATATTGGTTAATCAGATTTTATGCTTTATTAATATTGGTATGTCTAATTATATGTTGTATTGTAAATGATACGACTTGCTTTGTTACACACTTTCTCAAAATTCTCAGCCTTAATAGGAACTGATCCAGTTGATGGCACCCAAATATAAGCAAGACGATCCTCACCTACGTTACTCATTCCTTTGATCTCCAAATGCTTGTTTTGGTAATTGGGTTAGGTTTGTGAGGGGAGAGAAATAACCCATTGTTCCCTCCTTGCATTCCGAGGGGGTGAATCAAGGACTTTGATAATGAGTGTCGCGAGATAGCATGCTATTTTTGTGCAAAGGATTGTTGGCATGTTGATATGTTGGATGATCTAAGCAAATTAGAGGAAAGGCTACATATTGTTTATATGCTTGGTTCTGTTTTTCTATTTTTTTAAATGCATTTATGGTTGCATTAGTTGGTATTTTGGCCCGACAATAATGGAGGTGAGCAAGGTATTTCACGAATGGACCAAGTGACTTCAAATGTTATCTTGAATATTTTTTTGATGTGTTATGGATGTAGTTTTTTTTTTGGCATGAAATGTTTGATATATTCTATTTATGTTTTAATAGCCCTAAGCTTATTTTTCTATATCCGGAGATTTTTGTAGTTTTTTATTTTCAAAATTTAGATTTTGGGCAGAAGAAATTTTGATTTGAGTTTTTGATTCACCCAAAAAACAACTTTTCATTTTAGGACCTCTTTCTTTGTCACTCATCTCTTACCGCAGACGGTTCAAATTAGCGTCACAATCTCTCTTCATCAACGTTGAGGTACACCCATTTATATATTTTTTCTTTAGTCCAGCAAATCATATAGAATTAAAATGATAACGTTTTTTTATTGCGAATGGTCACAATGATCATTACGAGAGAGAAGACCCCCAATCTAACGCGGGAAAATGAGATCCATGTTCTTCGGTCTAACTACATCACTTAATTCAATATATCAATTCATTATTTTCATTCTTTTTTGTGCAAATAAGTGAGCTACGACTATACTATTACGAAAACAAGGAGAGGGATTTTTTCAAACAATCATGTTGAATTTGTATGTTTACATTTACGTTGTGATAGTTTTTCAAGATTCACTTTAATTTTTGGTACATATTTATGCTATTGTTGTCTATTCTTGTCATTTATCCTATGTTCCTTTATCTCACCTTCCACATGTGTTAATGTTCAGGTATATATGTAGCTGGCGATATAATTTTACAAGGGAACATGTGGAACAAACAAGCTTGAATTTTAGGTATATATTGACACCAAACAAGGGTAAATATTTTGTATGTCAAGACTTTTGAAAACTAACTAGCATTGCTGATTTTCAGGAGCCGACTGCAATGTATGAGGTTTGGGGAATACTTTCTACAATTTAGCGAGTGGCTACAATATCGATTCTAGGCCACTACGTTGGGATATAAACAATGTTTGGTGAGTTTGATTGGGTTATGGTGATTAACCATGCAAGTACAGGTGGTTGATGTAAATTAGTAGGCTTTATTCATAATTTTATATATGCCTTCTAATTTCATGTGCCTATTCAACTACATTATTGTTTTTAGTATATATTGACACTTAAAAAGGTTGAATTGATGCATTGGTATTTTTCCACGAATTGAGTTAATTGATTATTGATTTATTAGTAATGTTAGAGTATTTTTATTTCTCAAACATGGTGGATATTCCTATAGACAAAGGGAACATTGCCTGCATTTTATTTATTTATTGATGTATTGGTTGCATTTCGACAATTTAGTTAAATTGATGATATTGTACTAAGGTCCAAGTGGACTATTACCATTGTTATTATTGGAGTATTTTTTTTTCCCTTAAACATGGGTGGATAGTCTTATAAACAAAGGAAAATCTGCCTCAATCTTCTAAATTATTAATACATTTTTGTTATAAAATAACTTTACGACTTAAATTCACACAATTCAATACTTTGAAAATTTACTCTTATAATATATATAACATTTATTATTTACATTATACACTGTGGGTACCTCGATTTATCACCTTGGGCCCAGACGAGTAGCCCAATAAATTACGGCCCAAAGTCTGGAGGCTTCGCGCCCCAACTCATTCAGTTATGACCTAGTTTATTCCTAAAATCTCGTAAAGAGATATTCTAGAAGTTGTGGATTGACGTAGGGGAGTCCAACACCCCCACTCCCCGGAAATGAACATGTATATAACAAACCCTTAGCTCGAGGCAAAGGGTATGTATTATTTTTCCATTAAAACACTCCCCGGAGTATAGAGAAATAATATTGAGAGCACCACTGTGGACGTAGGCATTCTTGCTGAACCACGTAAAATATTGTGTTGTGTTATTTCCATTCCTTACTTTCTTTATTTATTCTGGTGATTGTCGTTTCTTGATAATTTGTGTTGAACTTAATTGTAACCACAATTGGCGCCATCTGTGAGAACGCTTGTCTTCCTTTTAGAAATCCCTCACCAATAAAGAATTTGGAATGTCTGGTCACAGTAGCAATGCCCCTCAAGAAGGGGATATCCAAGAGCAGCCTGCCCCTCGCAGGATTAGATCTAAAGTTCGACATTCAGATCAGAGGGCTCTCCCAGAGCGGCAAGCCTAAGAGGAAATTTAGGGACCTGCCAGATCCACGCAAATCTCCAAGTTGATCGATGCCTATAAGGCAAGGCTCCAGGAGCAAGGAGAAGATGCTCGCAAGAAAGAAGCTGAGAATGCTCACCTCAAAAGGAGATTGTAAAGGATGGAAAAAGAGCTCCATCGTAACACCAGGCGACGTTAATACCACACTCCTAGCCCTCAGGCGAGAAAGTCTCACAGCCGAGGAAGGATCCCTAGATGCGGATCCCAAAGGATCAGGGAACATGTGTCAGATGATGAATTGCTAGAGCAACAGGGACCAGCTCGCCGTTGCAGGAGCCCGGCTCGAGGAAATGATGACATATGAAATTTGATTCGAAGAGAAATGGACTAGCACCCAGCACATCGGGGTGCTAGATCGACTAGAGAGAAAGCCCGACGAGCTCTCAGGACCCAAATGAACTCCCCTTTCACAAGGGAGATACAAGAAGAAGCCCTCAAGAAGTTCGCAATTCCGATATTCAAGATCTATGACAAAAAGAGTGACCCTATCGATAACGTTAGGCAGTACAGGCAGGCTATGACTCTCTGGAACCATAGGGACGCACTAATGTGCCAGATCTTTCCCTCGAGTTTACATGATGTGGATCAGAAGTGGTTCGAAAGACTCCCTCACAGATCCATCAAGAGCTTTGAGTCCCTGGCAGAGCTCTCCATGGCTCACTTTATTACCAACAGCTCCCATCCAAAAAGGATGGATACCTTGCTAACAATGAAGAAGACACCCCAAGAGAGCCTTCGGGACTACGCAAAAAGGTACTAGGAGTTGTTCAAGTAGGTAGCAGTGGCCTCTTTCAAGATTAGCCTACCCAGCTCTTGCCTCTTGCACCAATCCCTGACTAAGAAGGAGGACATAACCATCGATGACCTAATGGCTCACATCAAGAAGTATGCCAAAGTTGAGGATGTGACCCGCCTCAGTGAAGGGGAGAATGATCGAGCTAAGCTCGCTACCAAGGACAACGACAAGGTCAAAAACCAGAAGAGAGGAGGCAAGAATGGGGGAAAGAGTGGATCCAAGAATGGAAACAAGAACGATGCTTCGAAAGCATTTCAAGCAGTAAACACTGTCTTCAAAGAACCAATCTACAAGATCCTAGCGAAGATCAAGGATGATCCATTCGTCAAGTGGCCCAAAAAGATGGGAGGAGATCCCTCAAAGAGAAACAACACGCTGAGATGAGCTTTTCACGAGGAAGGAGGATACAAAACTAAGCACTGCAAGGCTCTTAAGTCTCACCTTAAAGAGCTAGCCCAGACCGGGCACCTAAACTAGTTTGTGGAAAGGAAGGCAGAGAAGGTCGCTGCCAATGGAGACACAAGGCCCGAAAATGTGCTCGAAGACGATGCTGTCCATGAGTTCACAGTGATTCATGGGGAATCTGATCTAAAGTAGATTCAAAGGAATTCATCCTGGATGGAAGTGAAAAAGATTAGGGTAGTAATGAAAGATTTTCAAATCGATCCAGCGAAAATGCAACCAGGAAAGCGTCGGCGAACAGATGATGTCGACTACAACAAACATATCGTATTCACGGATGAAGACTTAGTGGAAGTAAGAACCCAACATCAAGACGCCTTGATCATTACACTTCAGATAGCAAACTATGACGTCGACAAGTTGCTCGTTGACCAGGGAAGCTCATCCGAGGTAATGTATCTCGGCCTGTTTAAGAAATTGAAGTTAAGCGTTGACGACTTGAAGTAAGCCATTGTCCCTCTAGTTGGCTTCGCTGGGAAAGTAACTATACCTTTGGGAAAGATCGTACTTCCAGTGAGGGCAGGAAGTGTCTCCAAGATGATCGAGTTTCTGGTAGTCAACATTGACTTCCCCTACTAAGCTATCCTCGACAGAGGATGGCTACATGCAATAAAGGTCATCCCCTCTACCTACCATCAGAAACTCAAGTACGTGACTGAGCGAGGAGTAATAGAGATCCACGGAGATCAAGTGATGGCAAGAAGGTTCTTCATAGCGGGCATCCGCCCAAAACCATAAAAGAAGGCCAAGAAGGCCAAAGAGAAGGTTGAGAAACAAGAAGGTTTGTTACCTTCAAAGTAGCAGTTAAATTATGGAAGACCCAGAGCGAAGGAGACCAAGCTCCTCCCCTCTGAGTGAGTTGTTGAAAACTTAGAAGAGGTTGCAGCCGGTGGCAGTAAAAAAGATAGAATGTTCTTGATTGAAGCCTCTCTCACAGATCGAGAAAAAAAGGAATTGAAGGTACTTTTGAGGAACAATGTGGATGTTTTTCGTGTGGGAACCTTACGATCTACCTGGAATTAACCTAGTGTGGTTTGTCATAGGTTGCACATCGAATCGTGTAGAAAGCTCGACGAACTGCGCCCGAGAAGGCCAAGGCTGTGAAGAAAGAAGTACAGAAGCTTCTAGATGAAGGATCCATACGGGAAGTTCCATTCCCTAAATGGTTATCTAACCTAGTAGTGGTTTCGAAAAGAAATGGGAAATGGAGAGTTTGCATTGACTTCACTGACCTTAAGAGGGCGTGCCCTAAGAATAGTTTCCCTCTCCCGAAAATCAACCAGTTAGTTGACGCCACCGAAGCTCATGAAAGAATGAGTTTCCTGGACGCATACTCAGGGTATCATCAGATTACTCTGTATGCACCAGACCAAGACAAGACAAAGTTCATCACCACCATAGAATTATACTATTACAAAGTTATGCCCTTTGGGCTTAAAAATACTGGAGCAACTTACCAACGGCTGGTCACCAAGATGTTTAAAGACCAAATGGGAGATACCATGGAAGTCTACATCGACGATATGCTCATCAAGAGCAAGCACAAAGAAGACCACCTCTCAGACATGTCAAGGACCTTCGAAATCCTCAGTGATGATATGAGAAATCGTCCATAAGGCGTTCTCATACCAACAAGTCAAGAGTAAAGTGTGTGTTAAACAAGTAAAGCAAGCAAATAGAGAGAAGATAAGATATAGAGTGGTTCAGCCTTTAAAATAGGCCTACATCCACTGTGTTGCTCCATTCTCATTATGTGCGTTGCATTGTACAATATAATCATGCCTGAAGAGGCGTACAAGTATGAGAATAAAGGTGAATACATGGCGGTATTGCAGATTCTGGTGAGCCCGGGAGGTGGCTGCGATGTAGATGTGTGGCCTCCAAGAGATATGTTGAGGTCGTGTAGAGACAATTTGTATTGAAGAGCCAGCCCTGGTCGGGTATGGAATCGATCCCTTTCCTTCTAGGTGTGGTCCTCTATTTATGAGGAAATGTGTTGAGTCACATGCCCTGAGCATGTGACGTATACTAAGTCTGCAGCAGTTGCGGATAAAGGGGGGTGCGGCCTGCAAAGCAAGCAGTGTTGTAAGCTGATGGAGGGGTGCCACGCACCATACGGTGGAGCTCCACGACCTACAATGGATAGGGCTATACCCCGTGCCATCTAGTCCTGAAGGGATGTCATGCCAAGTGAGTTCTGGCCGTGGCCTATTTGACCTATGATGCCTGCGAACTGGAGAAGAATACATTCCGTGGCAGGGTGCTATATTTGTACTATCAATAAGCCCCCAAGCCGTAGTGCTAAGGGAGCTCAATTGGGACTGCGGCTCAGTAGCTTAGGTGCCGCGGTGCTTCGAAAGCGACGATTCGTCTTTTGCACTCCCTTATATAAATTATTTCTGGCCGTGGACTTCATTATGTTTCCAAAACTCTTGAAAAAACATCGAGAGCAAAACTCTACACTTTCTCTCTTGCATATTTTGGCAACCTTTCGAGGCGGTGTGCGGCTGTTCAAGGCGGTCTGAAGCTGATCATTGCGAGTTTCTTCATTTCCAGGTGATTTTTCAACCACCATACTTTCGTAAAAGCCTTTGAAATTTACAGTTTTCTTCCCTTTTGATATGATTTTACTTTTTCTGGTTCATTTTCTAGAAATCTAGGGTTTTGTTTGTACGTTTTTTCCTTTCCCATGTATGCTACATATGAAATACATACAACTGTTCTTGGTGTTCATAATCGAACTCTTCGTATTCTGTGAGTTTGATCCTAAAAATGATTAGAATTTAGATAATCAACTGTTTAGGATAGAGTCCACGACATGGTAGGATTTCAATAATCATTCCTGTGAACTGTTATAATCCTTCTGCGTCATACCGTGCCAAATGGCCGCGGTCCCTCAAATTATCATCCGCGGCATGAAATCACCACCCTTGTAGTCTCGAACAACCTTCAAACTTCCATGAAAATTTAGGAATGTCCGTGGCTAGGAATGCCTTGAAGGAATTCTATATTATTATCGCGGCATCCTATGTTCCTGTGCTGACATGGATGTGGCCGCGACTAGTAGGGACAGTACGAACCCATAAGTTCAAGTAATAGTCGGCCCTTAATAACTCGTTAGGGAAATAATTCGAAACGCTTTTCCAAGACCTATAAATAATTCTTCTGCGGATTCTTAAAGTCTTTTACAAACCATACTGGCTGCGGTGCCTAACTGCGAACTCTGCTTTTCAGGTACTGCTACAGCCATATGAGCTTTGACCCATACGAGTTCCTGAGAGGCTTTTGGTCAAAGAATTTTGGGACCTCTCCCCCCGATCTTACTTCCATGCCCCCTCTAAGATCAGTAGGCCCTTGCAAACTAAAAGATTGCCCAAACTGCGTGATACTTGACTCAGACTCCGCGAACTCTGCATCTGGGAAGGATTTCAAATCTCCGCCGATGGAAGAGGAAGCCAACTCAAGTACTCATCCAATGGGTGTAGGAGACAATACCGCTAATGTTAGAAATAACCCAGGTGGAACATCTGGGAGAGCTAAGAGACCCTTGGCCACGCTTGATATCCGCGGCTCCATGACCCAAGATTGGGTTGAGCAGGTGGCTGAGGCCTTCGAATTTTTAGAAAATTTGACGTGCTCAGCCGCTGCCGCAAACAAAAGACCATGCACGGTTCTATCCGATGATGTAATTTTCTTCCCTATGCACGCCTTCATCTATGGGCTGCGACTGCCTGTTCTAGTTCCTATCCGTCACCTTTTTCAGGCAATGAACCTGGCCCCAGCACAGTTGGACCCTAATGGCTGGAGAGCCATTCTCGCTGCAGTTGTCCTTTAGGAGAATTTGTTCTAAAAGGACATCACTCCCGCGGAGTTCTTTCACTTCTACCGCCCAAAGGAGAACACAGTGAAGTTCGCGGGCTACTACTACCTCTCTAGCCGCGGCAGGGACGAGACCCTTTACACTGGGAGACCGACCAGTGTGAAGAACTGGAGGGGGAATATTTTTACATCTCCGGCGAAGGCTGGGAGATGCACCCCGAGGAGAATGAAAGAGAAAAGACATATAGAATGCCGCGACAGTGGGGGTCTCCCTCAAAATTAGGTAATAAGACTGTAGCCGCGTCCTTTTATTTCACATAAATATGCATAACTTCCACTAACCTTTGAATCGTCTTTTCTTTCTGCAGCCCTTGATAATCTGCACTTGAACAAGCGGCAGGAAAAAAAAGTTGTCGAGGCCACGGAAGTTCTTGCTGAACACAAGAAGTTCGGCACACTTGTAACATCAACAACCATATTTAAAGCGGGATTTTTCCCAAACAAATCCATTCCTCGACAAATGGGCGCTGAAGGTAATTAACTGCGCCATAATTTTTACTCCGCGGTCATTTATTCTCTTGAACTCATGCTATTCCTTTTCAGGTGAAGAAGTTGGCAGGGAACTGCTAGTGGCGCAGCTAGCGGAGATAGATGAGGACGCAGTCGTCCTAAATAATACTACGCGGAGCATAAAGAGGAAGAGGTCCAAGGCCAAGGTCCTGCCGTGGCTCCCTTCGAAGAAAATAATGTTGCGCCTGTCGTGGCTCCAGCCGAAAGAACTACAATACCTGCCGCGGATCAAATGGTTAATGATGAGAACCTTCCGCATGACCATTTTGATGATGACATAGGGGAAAACTTGCCAGCGACGGACTTCATGTCAATCGATGTGCCCCTTCAATCATCCTCTCCTCTGCCGCCAACTGTTGTGGCAGTTAACGCGAACTTTCCACCTCCTCAATTTCGCAGAGAGTCTGGGCCTGATGGTAGACCAAGGCCCCAATTAAGGCAGCCTAATCCCAATTCTTCTTGGAACACTACCGCAGAGGCTACGCAGAGAATGAAAAGAGCCTTGAATGCCGCGGACCTCGACAGGCTAGTGGGAGAAGATCATGAAGATATAGAGGACTGTCGCCTCCATAGCCTTCTGAGGGTACGTACGAGTTGTCATTCTTTAACTTTTGCATCTCATATTTTTCCATATTTTTGCTAACGTCTTTTATTTCAGGCCGCGAATGTGATTGTGGTCCAGAAGAGGAAGTACGAGGCCTTGTAAAAGTTGAAGGAGGCCGAGAAGAGTGCTCATGCCGCGGAGTTGCAGGCTGCACGGACTTCTTCTTTTGAGGCAGGGAAAAAATATGCTACCGCGACTCTTCAGGCAGCCCACATGGACCTTGAGAAAGCATTCAATGCAAGGGAGGAAGCGAAGGAGAATTTTAAGCAAGCTGCGAAATCCCTTAAATCCTCCCAGGCCTAGACTGCCGAAGCCGCCCGTGTCGCGAAGATTTCAAATACCAAGCTCGCCCTACTCTAGCAGAAATATGAAGAGTTGGAAGCCAAGTCCGCTAAAAAAGATGAAGACCATGCCACAACAGTAAAAAAGTTGGAAGTTGATCATGGTGACACCCTCCAGCTAGCCATAGATCATGTCGTGGAGTGATTCAAAGGCTCCAAGGACTTCTTCCTTATCAATAACAGGGCATACCTCCGCGGCTACCAGGAGCTGCGACAAAGATTTATTAATAGGTTACCTGAGGCCAAGGAGGAGGTCCTTGCTTGGAAGTTAAGCGATGCTGAACATCAAGAGTGCATCGCTGAACTTAAGGCCGCGGCGGAAGAGAGAGCAAGGCTCAGGGCTGAGGCAGAGGCAACGGCTGTGGACGGAGAGTCGGAGACTGCCGCGGGCGGAGAAGAGGCTGATGATGATGATGACGCAGCCTCTTAAACTCAATTTCTGTTCCATCATTAATATAGGGCTGCATCCCTCCTTTTTGTAATCTTAACTTCTAATGTGGCTGCGGCCTTCATCTTGTAATCTTTGGCTATTAATACCAAGGCTGCGGCCATATTTTTACCACTACGATTGACTGCTTGATATTCCTTTCTCTTTTACATTGCATGTTTTACATTTCTTGCTATAATGAATGGTTGTACATAACTGCCTCATTTTTGAAAATGCATCCGTACCCTGATAGACATAACATTTTAAGTCCACGGACAGAGATCCATTTCTTCGTAGTATGATTATTTGTCAATGTCCGCGCCCACATAAATTGTGCCATTTTACTCCCTTAGGACATCAACTGCTGCGTCATAAGGCATCTGCGTGCAAGCCGCGGCCCTTTATTATGCCGCGTCATTTAAAAATTGTTACTTGATTGCCGCGGACAGGATTTCAAGGCTGGGGCTTGCTGATTGCATGGATCCCTAGCTGCTTTCATTGCACCTGGTTATCTGAACCGTTTATCTTTTGTCATCCCATAACCAACATGGAACATGTGGAGAAAGCCTTTCCTTAGACTTTGTACAATTGATTCTCCTCCACCGTGGCATTTGACGCTATGGCAGTTGTAGTTTTTTCATGCTTCAAGATGTTAATGCCTCAGCACTTTCATGAATGAATGGCTCCTAGAGCTTTGCAATCGTATCGGTGGGATGCGACACATTTATGATTCACTTGAATAATGTGCCTCTGTAGACACACGTTGGTATTTCCAAGCCTTCTCGGGCTGGGTCATGCCAAGCCCTAATATGCGAGACACTATCAAGCCTCTCCAAGATGGGTTATGTTATTAAGCCACCCACAGTTAATATGAGAGATACTATCAAGCCTCTCCAGACTGGTTATGTTATTAAGCCACCCACAGCTGCTGATATATATAAAGCCATCCTTGGCTAGATATTATAAGCCTCCCATCTCGTTGACGCATCCCAAAAGCTAAGAGCGAGCATTGTAATCCCTCGCGGCTAATTAGGATTTTCAAAAGCTGAGAATGGGCATTGTTAGCCCCCGTGGCTAATAAGAGCCCCTTGAATTCTCAGATGTTTTCGCGAATATGATCATCAGAAGATAAGATGTAGTTACACATTGCGAGGGGAACTTCTGAGCTAATGAAGGTCGTAATCCCTCCATAAGTGCATTCCGAATTAGAATAATATTTCGAGATAATTTTGTTATTCTTCCTCTGGGATCTGTTTAAGACAAAAAGTCTTTTTGTGAGATAACAGATTATGAAACCAAGAGAAATATCAGATATGGCAAAAATTGCTAATTCATATATTTATATATGTATGCTTTAGCTAATGACTTTGTTAACAAAACATAAAGTCTTGAGTATTAAAGCTACAATGAGCTTCATAAAACATAAACATAAATAATTGAAATTGGAAAGACTAAGGATGAGGTGCGGCATGCAGCCTCGGTTAGGTCTGGCTAGGTCCTTTATGCATTCTTCAGGAATCACTGCAGCATCCCTTGCCCAATTAGCCTTTCAACTTCATCTTTCAGAGCATAGCATCGCTCTGTGTCATGGCCATGGTCCTGATGGAATTTTCACCAGGTAGCTTTGTTCCTCTTGTGGGGTGGAGCTCTCAACTTTTATGGCCACCTCAAAAGCTTGTCCTCTTTGATGAACTCAAAGATCTCTTCAATTCGGAAAATTAATGGCGTATAGATGCCCAATTTTTTCTCTGATTTCTTTGTTCTCCTTTTTTGACTTCTGCCAGTTGATTTCGCGACTTCTTTAACTACCGCGACAGACAAAGCTTTTTCCTCCAAACCCGCGCCTGTATTTTGAGAGGCCGCGACCTCTAGCATTAGCACCCTCTGAGTTAGGTAATTGACCTGGGTCTGAAGTGAGGCATGGCTGTCATAGAGGTGATTAAGGTGATTGTACAGTTGCACAATCTCATCCTTGACTTCTGCGTCCTGGCTGGATTCTCCTTCCATTTCTGCTTTTGTTAGTCTTTATAAAGTATATAGAATCTGAGACAAAACTAACAGAAGTGAGTGATGACAGGAATATTGAAAAGGGGGAATTTGAACTGCTCCATGATATGCCGACGAGGCCGCAACCAGTATGGCACATAAGTGCACTGCTACAGCCCTTTAATGTTATTCACAAAGGTCGATCCGAAGGCCACTTAAGTCCTTCCCCCGGTGATTTTGAACTGTTGTAATAGGTCCATACTAGTAGGGGTCACGGCTCTAGAGGCTGTTGAACTTACAGGCCTCGCCCCTGGCTAGGCCGCAGAGAGATCTGAAGTCGAGCCCAGGAACTGATATTTTCTCCCCCAATACGCGAAGAAAACCTACTAGGGTCCATTAATGAGAGAATTCCCTTGCGGTGCGCAATACGGCACAACTTCAATGATAACCCCTAGATCATAGGTAGATGGCAACAACAATGGGAGTAAATATAGCCCTTCCCTAATCATCCACCTTTTCGGGAATAAAGTCCACCACGCCTTCAGCTTTATCTAGATGGAATGATATCACAGGGGTATGTAAAATAGATCCAAAGCCATCAAATTAAGATCCAAAGACAGATCCAGAAATATGAAATACCCGTTAAAGGGGGGCGAATGTAAAGCGGAGACCAATAACCAGTAACCGACCCGTGAGAAGATGATCCATAGGACCCTCAGGGGTCGAATAAGGTGTTTAAGAACTCATATATGTAGAGAAACAAGATGGAAATATCTCGGTTCCCACAGACGGTGCCAAACTAATGATACGAGAAATCATCCATAAGGCGTTCTCATACCAACAAGTCAAGAGTAAAGTGTGTGTTAAACAAGTAAAGCAAGCAAATAGAGAGAAGACAAGATATAGAGTGGTTCAGCCTTTAAAATAGGCCTACATCCACTTTGTTGCTCCATTCTCATTATGTGCATTGCATTGTACAATATAATCATGCCTGAAGAGGCGTACAAGTATGAGAATAAAGGTGAATACATGGCGGTATTGCAGATTCCGGTGAGCCCGGGAGGTGGCTGCGATGTAGATGTGTGGCCTCCAGGAGATATGTTGAGGTTGTGTAGAGAGAATCTGTATTACAGAGCCTGCCCTGGTCGGGTATGGAATCGATCCCTTTCCATCTAGGTGTGGTCCTCTATTTATGAGGAAATGTGTTGAGTCACATGCCTTGAGCACGTGGCGTATACTAAGTCTGTAGCTGTTGCGGATAAAGGGGGGTGCGGCCTGCAAAGCAAGCAATGTTGTAAGCTGATGGAGGGGTGCCACGTACCATACGATGGAGCTCCGCGACCTACAATGGATAGGGATGCACCCCGTGCCATCTAGTCCTAAAGGGATACCGTGCCAAGTGAGTTCTGACCACGTCCTGAATGAGGTCTGGCCGCGGCCTGCTTGACCTATGATGCCTGCGAACTGGAGAAGAATACATTCCGCGGCAGGGTGATATATTTGTACTATCACTCAGGAAATACCGAATGAAGCTCAACGCAGGAAAATGTTTCTTCGGTGTCCAGTCAGGAAAATTTCTCGGGTACTTGGTTAGCGAGAGAGGCATTGAAGCCAACCCAGACCAGATTGATGCAATCTAGAAGGTATATCCTCCCCGCACGATAAGATACGTACAGAAAACCACAAGCATGCTCGCTGCCTTGAATCGATTCATCTCGAAGTCATCCAAAAAGTGCCATCCATTCTTCTAGCTGTTGAAGACGAGCAAAGCAGTGGAGTGGAATCAAGATTGCTCGAAATCATTAGAAGATCTCAAAGCTAATCTCAGCACACCACCCTTGCTCGTGATACCTCAAGAGAACGATTCCCTGTGCCTATACCTTAATGTTTCCAGCCACGCTATCAGTTCTGTACTGGTATGTGAAAGAACTGGAATCCATCACCCGATCTATTATGCGAGCAAGACCCTCTCAGACACCGAGCAACGATACTTACCACTGGAAGAGCTCGCATTTACAATAGTGGTAGCCTTGAGGAAACTGAAGCACTACTTTGAAGCACACTCTATCATCATCCTTACATTATACCCCTTTAAAGCAGTCCTATGGAAAGCAGATCTGTTCGACAGACTATCAAAGTGGTCGATCGAGCTCGAACAATTTGACATCCAGTTCCAACTAAGGAATGCAATCAAGGGGTAGGTCCTCGTCGACTTCATCGCGGAGTTTACAGGCGAACAATCTTGTGACCAACTACAAACCGTGGGTAAGAGGGAAGATCACTCCGCAGAAGGTATTTGGCGACTAGTTTTTGATGAAGCCTCTAACTCCAAGGGGGAAAGAGTAGGATTGTGCTCGTTACCCCAGAAGATTCAATACTAGAGCAAGGAATCAGACTTGGATTTTAAGCCTCCAATAATGAAGAGGAATATGAAGCATTGATAGTAGGCCTGCAAAAGGCACAGACATTGGGTGCAAAACAACTACAGGTATTCGATGACTCACAATTGGTCTCCAATCAGATAAGTGGAGACTTCAACGCGAGGGATGAAAGTTTCCTTAGAAAAGAAATTAATGTCCAACTTCGAGTAAGTCAATGTCCAGCAGTTTCCTAGAGGACAAAACACTCATGCTGATGCCATAGCAGCCTTTAGTTCAGCAATCAACTCTGACTTAAAGAGAACAATTCCTATCGACTTCCTCGCCCAACCGAGTATCAACTAGAGTGACGAGCTTCCAGGTATGAGCCATATTCTTCAGATTGAGTCAGGACCAAGTTGGATGGACCCCCTAAGGGACTATTTGAAGGATGGTGCACTACCAGATGATAAGAAGGCCTCTCATCAAATAAAAGTCAAAGCTTTCCGCTTTCACTTATCTTCTGAGGGTAAGTTATATAAGAGATCATTCACCATCCCTTACCTCCAATATGTTCACCCAAAAGATATCGAGCAAGTTCTACATAGGCTTCATGAAGGAATATGTGGGAGACATATTGGAGGGAGGTCGCTAGCTTTTCGAGCAATGAAAGAAGGCTACTGGTGTCCATACATGCAGAGAGATTCTGGGGTATATGCTCATAAGTTCAAGAAACATCAACTACATGCTCCTATAGTCCACCAACTTTCCAATGACCTAAGATCACTTACCAGCCCTTGGCCTTTCACCCAATGGGTAATGGACATTGTGGGCCCTCTTCCTACCGCTGTCGGCAATCGCAAGTATCTGTTAGTCGCGACAGACTACTTCACCAAATTGATTGAGGCAGAGCCACTGGCGAACATCAGAGACGAAGATATAATTAGATTCATATGGAAGAACATAACTACTCACTTTGGAATTCCCAAAACCATCATCACTGATAATGGAACGCAGTTCGAGAGCGGCCTCTTCCAGAATTTCTGCAATGACCACGGGATCAGGCACCATTTCAGCTTTGTGACATACCCTCAGAGTAACGAACAGGCTGAAACTTCCAACAAAATAGTGATTGATGGACTGAAGAAGAGATTAGAGAGAGCCAAATGGGCATGGGTGAGCGAGTTGCTACATATTCTATGGGCTTACCGCACCACCCCACGACGAGCAACTGGGGAAACCCCATTTGCTCTAACATATGAAATGGAGGAAATCATCCCTTTAGAAGGTGTCCTCCTAACCATAAGGTCCACCTTGGTTTACCAAGGCCAGAATAATGCAGCATTACTCACTAAACTTGACTTAGATGATGAACGCAAAGAATTAGCTCTAGTGAAACTAGCGAGCTATCAGCAACAACTAACAAAGCACTATAACAAAAAGGTCAGTACAAGAACATTCCAGGTTGAGGACTACGTCCTAAGTAAAGTTCTTAGTAGCGCAGTAAAACCATTTGATGGCAAGTTGGGTCCAAACTGGGAGGGAATATTCAAGGTAACAAGAGACAACCTGTAGGGAGCCTATCACTTAAAAATGCTGGGGGGAAGAAAGATACCCCGAGCTTGGAACGCGGCTAACCTAAATAAATTATACTTCTAGTTTCTATATCGGTCTTTTATTACATTGTTGAAATGGGAAACCCACTTTTCATTGTTTTTTATTAATAAAGGATCATTTGCCAGTGGCATTCTATGAAGTGTTAATTTCTTTTTATTATGAACTTTATAACTTGCACATCCTTTCCAAGCGACATGCACCCCACTCAATATGTAAAAGCAGGGTATAACCCTCCTCAGGCTTTCGTTATCAAACATGAATAACCTCTTAGAATTTCCCCTAACAATATATGAAGCCCTACAGGGGACCCTTAGGCAGCTCGGCCAAATCGAATTGGTCACCAAACGATGTTTGGCTCAGAAAACCTGATCGAATAGAACATCCAACACCAAGTGTGTCCTTTCCATTGCAGCACTTAGGCCTAAGGGAGTGTGACGACATGACCTAAAAGGTAAAGTAGGGAAGAATGGTATCTCATAAGCATACAGGACTGGGAGGATACTCACGTAATAAAACAACTCTACCCACATCAAATCTAGTTGGCTACGAAGAGCCTAAGATAATCAAATAAAAATTAATGAGGTAGAAAATACACAACGCATGTTTAGTCGGCGAATCGCCAAAAACATAAATATTTTATTAGTCCACTACATTTACAATGGAGTTACATTGAATGAATTAAGTAAATCCTATTGGGGATTAGGTCTTCGATCAAGGTAATCAGCTACTTGCGCTCTTCGACCGTCATCTGGGTGAGGTGCTAACTCCAACTCTACTTTATTTTCATCCGTCTCCAGTAGCTTCCTGGGAATAGCATCTATGGGGACCCACTGGTCATCCCTTCGGAAAGGGTTAGGCATGAGAGTCAAAGGGGAGATCTCGTGATGATACCAGAGGACTGAGTTCCTAGGGACTTTCAGCTCCCTATAAGCACTCAACCACCCCATAATAAAGGATAGTTCTTAGACCTTTTCCAACCTCGTCGGAGTATCCATCCAACCCTGGTCATAGCCATCATCCCACACTTGCTGAGGACCTTTCTTAAATCAATGCCTCAGTAGCGTAACATCTTTTTGAAGCCCATCAGCTATCACATATGCTCGATGAATATCACTTTGAAGCTCGTCAGCCTCCCTAGTTGCACCTCTATTATCTGTTCCAGCTCGTGGACCAGCCGATGAAGAGGAGCCCCTTAAAATTTAAGGAGCAACGCTCGGTGCGTGCTCCCTGAGTCGCGATACCTCCTTCCTCAGAGTTTTATTCTCGTGTTGAAGAACTTCTCTGATATGATTGATCTCAGAGGCATCCAAAAGTTTATCCCTCAGAAGGTTCACTTCTTCTTAAACAGAAGCACCAACCTCTTCCATCTCCTAAAGTTTATCCTTCAGTTTGGCGACGAGCTCGGACTGATCTTTAAAGCTCTTATTCCTCGACCTAAGAAACTTACAAATCCTTATAAAGGTTTGGAGAACTTGACTGCTCGCATTAGGACCGAGGATCCTTCCCAGTTGAGAGGTAGCAGGTATATACTCACCCATATCAATCAACTACAAGCCATAAAAAGCATTAAAGAGCAGAAGAATAATCATGTAGAAAGGAAAGTGTTTTCATTTCATTAAAATGGAACGTTCTAAGTACATCAGTAACCAGAAGGACAATACAAATAAAGAAAAAGTACAAAGAAGTTCCTCAGAATAGGCTAGCTGTCAACCTCAGTTTGCTCCGAGGTCGTCAGTTGTTTTCCCTTATCTACAACACCAGGGACACCTCCCTCAGGTGGAGAAACTACTGTTCCCTGGACAGAAGGAGCATCAGTAGCAACGGTCTGAGAAGCAAGAAAACCACTTTTAATGGATGGGGCCAGTGCCTCATCCACAATAGGCTTTGAGCCTGGATCATGCTCGTCAAATAATGGAGAATCGATATCCACTCCAGTATCCAGAAGCGACTTATTCCAGCCCTTTTTAAAGTTCAGTCGGCTGATGTAGCCTATCTGAACATCGGTATCCTCATACACAGCAGCCCATCTATCATTGTACGAGCTTTCCTTCAGGGTGGTTGCCTCAGATTCCACCTTCTACACCTTCTCCGCCAATACTTTATTCTCCTCTGCCACAATTAACTTGCTCGAGCAGACCAGGTCATAGGACTGCCTCAACTCCCCAAGCTCTTTAATCGCCGCCTCCTTTGTTCGGTTGGCTTCAGACACAGCGAGATCAGAGGACTTTTGGATGGTATTGGCAGTCTTAAAGCTGGCCTCTGTCTCGGTATTTTTCTTCTCAAGATCAGTATTCCTCTTTACCAGCTCATCGCGGTTGGGATAGAGGACGATAAAGTCAGTAACAAACTGCAAAGAACATAAATATTTTCAAGGGAAGCATGGAGCAAAGTGTTATGAGAATAGAGAAGTGAGAGTAAACTTACCAAGCCTAGCCTCTGACTTTCTTTCAGAGATAACTGGTCGGTCCCCATCGCCTTCTGACGATCAGTCGGCAGAACTGCTTTTTCGAGCAATACAGGAGCCAATTGAGGAGAAAGGGCCACAGAGGCCTCTTTGGGCAAGGTGAACATAGGCATCAGAGCCTGCCCTACCTTCGTCCTAACCTCCTCTCTTCTCTTTTCCTCTTCCCTCTCCTTCCTCTCCTTCTCAGTTCTCCTTCTCTCCTCCACCTTCTTCCTCTCCTCCTCATCCTCCTTTCTCTCCCTCTCTCTCAACTACTCTTCCTCCCTATTTTTCTTCTCCTGCTCATGAGCAGCAGACTGAGAACCGGTTGTAACCCCTCCACTGCCAGTTTTTTACTTTTTTGATCGGCGAGAAAGGAGCACATTATCATCACGAATCAGATTCCTCCTTGGAGGAGCCATGTCTTCCTCGCTGGAACTACTAGATACACTCAAAGACTCCTGATCCTCTGAAACCCCTTCTGAACTGGAAGATTCTTCACTAGATCTCTCCTCACTGGAACTACCCTCAACACTGCCCTTATCAGCACCCTCGCTCTCCTCATCAGAGCTGCTTTCTTCCTCGACTAATTGGACGGGATCGACAACAGCCTCTTTAGTAATGTCTAGCTCAGGAATGCTATCCACAGGTCACGCAATAAATTTGGACCGAACGTTCTTGTATTCCAAGAGAAAATCCTCTAATCGATGGTATTCACCATCAGCCAAGAGATTCATGATGTTTCAGGCTTTGACTAACTTAGGAGCTCGAACCTCGTTGAGAGCAAGTTCTGAGTTCTTTGTCCTCGCTGAAAAGAAAGAAAGAAAAATATCATAGAAATCGTACATGAACAGAGGATCGATGAGCAGAGCAAAGACTAAGCCTACCTATGTAATCCTCCCCATATAAGGGGACCTCAAACCTGCCAGACCTTGACCCCTCAATATGGGGAGGAAAGTGCCAATTTCTAGCAATAAAACCCTCATGCCAGTAATCCTTGTGGGAATCAGGTAGATTTACTACCAATACCTTATTAGGACTCCTGGCCTTGAGGTAAAGAAGACCAGAACTTGTTCGCGAGAATGAATAACAAAAGCAGATCTCGGCAAGCCCTAAACTGGTGCGATAGAGCTGATTTATTCTATGGATACCATTAAAAATCATCCAGACATTGGGCGAACACTGTGCAGGGACAATGTTAAAATAACCAAAAAAGTGCAAAAACAAATTGCTTGGAGGAAAAGTAAGACCCCCCGGGACAACAAGAGAACGTGAATCTAGTGAGCGTCCTCAACCTCTTTAACATTACGGGGGACGGGGGCACACTCGATGTCTACCCAATTTGGAATATTATAGAACTTCCTAAATTTGGATATTGATCTATTGCTTATTTTTGCCATTGAAAGATACAAACCCTAATTACAAATGCGAAGAAATTTCAACAGAAAAAGGAAAGAGAAAGATCATAAGGAACTTACAAAGTAAAAACTTAGCTTGGGACGATGCAATGTCACAAGCAAAGATGATGGGGTGAAATTGGAAGATGAAGACCTGGGAATGAAAGAGCAACCACAGGATCTTGGAGAAGTTTAGAAATATGGAGAAACTTGAAGCGACAACAAGAAAAGACTTCTTCGAAGGGCTTTTAAACGTTTATAATCATAACACATGGGCAACGAGGCAGTCTGCCGCCTAAATCAGTTCAGAAGAGGCTCTTTGATATTGAAGAAGTGTTGCACGATTTACAAAATCGCCATTGTGACAAATCATTTAAAATTATTGAGCCCAAATTGTGGCCCAACAACTTTAGGGGAAATTGTGGGTACCTCAATTTATCTCCTTGAGCCCAGATGAGTAGCCCAATAAATTACGGTCCAAAGTCTGGAGGCCTCACGCCCCAACTCATTTAGTTACGATCTAGTCTATTCCTAAAATCTCGTAAGGAGATATTCTAGGAGTTGTGGATTGACGTGGGGGAGTCCAGCACCCCCACTCCCTGGAAATAAACATGTATATAACAAACCCTTAGCCCGGGGCAAAGGGCATGTATTATTTTTCCTGTAAAACACTCCTCGGAGTATAGAGAAATAATATTGAGAGCACCACCGTGGACGTAGGCATTCTTGGTGAACCACGTAAAATATTGTGTTGTGTTATTGCTATTCCCTACTTTCTTTATTTGTTATGCTGATTGTCTTTTCTTGATAATTTGTGCTGAACTTAATTGTCATCATATACACGATTGTATATTTTTCAAAATTATCGACGTGCCTTCAGGCACGGGCATAACTTAGTGTGTGTGTGTGTGTGTGTGGGTGTATAAATAATATACAGGCCGACTCTAATGCGGACGCAACATGCGGATTTAACTCGCGGACGGATTTTTTCGTATTTTTTAAAAATAGGTAAAAAAATGTTTTTTGATTTGTTTTTTTAGTGACATTCAAACATTCTAGGGGACTCGTATAAAAAAAATCATCTCAAAATGAATTGTTTTGTTATTTTTTAAAAATTGGTCAAACATACGTCAATTTTTAAAGCTCTTTAAAACTGACATATGTTTGACCGATTTTTTAAAAATAGTAAAACATTTCATTTTGAGCTGACTTTTTTTACAGGGGTCCCCTGAAATGTTTAAATACCACAGAAAAAAAAGTTAGAATTTTGATTGTTTGCTCTTTTTTAAAAATACGCAAAAATCCGTCCGCAAGTTAAATCCACAAGTTGCGTCCGCATTAGAGCCTGTTTGTATATATATATATGTGTGTGTGTGTGTGTGTGTGTGTGTGTGTATGTGTGTGTACACACACACACACACATAAATTCACAATTATGTTCTTACTGAGTCCCATTCGTTATGCTATCCTTGATGATTATGTTTAGTTATGAGTCAACAACCTCCAGTAAAACAATATATCCAAATGATTAGACTTTGATGAGTGAACCACCTAGATTTGTGAGAACATATGTCTTTATTATCTTTCATATCAAAGAACGGGAATTTATAAGGTTGAGGTCTCCTTCTAACTTATATATGTCCTGATCATTATGACAGTAGAAAATAAATTCTTTATAAAAATATATAAAGAATATTTTTTATCGAGTTTATACATATGCTCTCTCTCTCTCTCTCTCACACACACACACACACACACACACACACACACACATTGTTATGCCTTTAATTTTTGGGACTGTGTTTTTATGTAATTGTATTATTCAAAGTGGGAGTGGCAATTGAATTTATGTATCGTATTTCGGACCGACATGTAAATATAAATTATTTATGTTTATAGTTTTACTGAAAATGGAGGACCATGTGTTGTTACTTTTTGTGTTGAAGTTTAAATGGTTATTGTTTGTCCTATTTTTTAATTGTGTTACTTTATTATTGCATGCAATATGGTTGGGTTGGTATATTAATTTTCAATTTAACTTTAGTTTGCTTGCATATGGAAGAACTTAAAACTATGTTATTGAGTTAAAATAAGTGATAGCAATATACTTTTTTTATTTTTTTTATACTAAAACAAAATAAGGGTAATTTTAGAAAACTGGAGACATATTGATCATATCCAAAGAATTTCAGATGCATGATTGGATAATTATATCTTATAATGTCTTCTTATCCGGTACTATGTTAAACACAAGATTGGAGTAAGTCTTATACCGCCCTTCCATATCCTATCCAATCTAACTCTTATCATATCATATTTGATATTCTTATTCGGTGCATCAAACAAGGTTATGTTTTATTTGTTGGAGTTTACAAAAATTTGAGACTCAATTTACTTAGTTTTATTTAATTTAAATTTAATTCAATAAATTACACATATAATGAACATGTCACTTGGGCCTCGTTTGATACGCTGTATAAGGGGTCCGGATAGGATAGGATAAGAGTCGGATTGGATAGGATAAGGATGGACCGTTTAAGGCTTATTCCAATACTGCGTTTGGAACAATTCCGAATAGGAAGACGGGATGGGATATAATAATACATTCATGTGTTTGAAATGATCTCGATAGGATTAATTTATTTCCAGTTTTCCAAAAATACCCTTCTTTTGTATTTAATAATAAAAAAATACAAAAATATATTGTTATCACATATTTTAACTCAATAACATAATATTTAATTCCACGTGGGATGTTAAAAAAAATAATATTATGAGATGAAAATATGTATTTGTATTTGTATTTATAATTTGTACACACTTAACTACTAATAATCGCTTATACGCATACAAAAACCATGTGTACACAAACTCGCCGCTAGAAATAATGAGATAGTAAAACTGGTTGCTTACTATCTTCTCTTTCGATTCAAAACAAATCAATTGCAGAAAATTTCTTGAAGTCACAATTCAATAACATCGATTTTATCCAAAATAGTCGCCGAAAACATATAGAAACAAATAAATTGAATTGTACACAAATTTCAACTTGTCTAGCATATAGGTTAATAATACATTAAAAAAAATATGTGTAATAAAATATTAGGGGTAAATTAACAACACATAACTTTCAACTTGTCTAGTAGGTGAGTTAACATAATATTTGCATTGATTTAAACCAAAATAGTAGTCCATGATAAAGCAACAAATAGAAAAAAAATGAGGAGGTTACCTACTGTAATGAAAAATATGAATGGAGAGTTATGTGAATCAAAGAGATCGTCGACTGCTATCTAATACTTGAGATAGTGCAAGTTGTGTGAGTTTTTTTTATAACTTAATAAGGGTAGAGTAGTAATTTTTAATTAAATTTTGACACCGTATAATTTTATACGACCTTGGAGATGTGAGTTTTTTATCCCACTCACTGTGGGATAAGGAAATCACTTTGGATAACTTATTCCATCTCATATCCCATCCTAAATTACACCAAGCATTGTATATGATAATTTTATCCAATACGAACCTTTTATACCACGCATCAAACTAGGCCTTGCAGTTTTATGATTTTCAATTAATTTTTGATAATTTGATTTTTTAACAATTTGCTATAATTATACTATATTATATTACCATTATATGCAACAAAATATTATTAATTAGGAATTTTGTATTGTAAACAAGGTCAGCCTGAGGGCAGATGACAATGGTGATCACCTTCGCCTCTTGAATTTTGGTATGTTTTAAGGAGCCCAAATAATTTTTACATGACCAATGATTCAAGTGCACAATGGTGTCAAATGCACTTTTAAAGAATCATGAGATCCCATATTCAAACACCAAGAAGTAAATAAATCACCATTGGTCCAATCGTGAGGAGAGAGACAACTAAAACGTAAATTAATTTCAATGCCGCAATTTGATATTTAAAATTTCAAGTTTTTGGTTTAATTATGATTAGTATTTTGTATATTAGTTACTTAAAAAATTAAATTAGTCTAAACCTCAAATTAAATCCGCAAATTAATATTATTCTGATTTTCCTGATGAGATAATTTGATTTTACGTAAATATTATCAATTTAAAGTCAACACACACTAGCAATTTTGGATGAAAATATATTGAATTTTAAAATGTTATTATGATGATAAATAATTATATGTTATCATGGATTTGGAAAATTAAGAGGCCCCATTTCGAGAGTTCACATTGGGCCCCATATTCTTGGGGTTATCCATGAAAAAATACTCGCTATTGGCAACAACACATTCACTTATGTGATTATCGGTTCATATTATGACCAAAGTTCATTATAATTTATTTAAGATCAAGCAAGGGTCCATGTTAGTATTTTGTGTTCCAAAATTAATATTAGATCTCGAAAGCCTAATTTTCATTAGATATTCTATTTATATTTTACTATATAACTCCTTAAAAAGTAGAGAAAAAAATATATCTCCATTTAGACTTAATTATGTATCTTGTAGAAGAGACTAATGATGTATCACTATTAAAAATCCCTTACAAGGAAAGAAGGTTCATTAGATGTCGAGAATCGATAAGTATGAAAAAATGGAAGATGTGTGTTTGGTGGAGACCAAAGCAATGATCATACCAATTCATTCAATAATGGAGAAAATGTGCTCAATGACATTATAAATTCCAGTACATAGTTGGAGATATAAAAGAATAGAGAAAAGTGAGAGTGAAAAAGATTTTCAAAGAAATAATAATATTTTCAAGCAGCCCATTGACAAAATCCTTCAAAAATTTAATGAGAAAGAGGTCTAAAATGACTTAAAAGGATGGTAGGAGAGACAAACAAGTACAATTTGGAGTTGATGTTATCATATAACAAATATCACACGAATAAAATGGATAATTATAAAACCTTTAAGTCAAATCCGATGGAGTTAGGTAAGAAGGTTGGATGGATGATTATATGGAGAAAAATATGATAAATGAGAAAGTGGAAGCAAGAAGTCCGAATGTATGATTATATAGAGAAAAATGCAATCAAGGAGAAAGTAAAATGAATCTAAATCCACAATAAAAGCTTAGTAAAGGATGAAAATAAGAATAACTTGATTAAGATAAACTAAAACGGCCAATAAATTTGAATTCACTATATGAATCTCTTTTATACAAATATCCTAACTGAAATGAAAGATGCAACTGTAACCACCAAATGCAAATGACTACTATGATAACTTAAACACTAAGAATGAGAAGCTAAATCTCCACAAACTGAGATTGCAAATGTGTTGGCTAGTTTGCTGGAATTTTTTTTTACTAAACATTACATGAGTTTAATTGTTCATTTTGTTTACCTTTTCTAATCTTCATTATGGGAACAGTATACTTCTGGTAATATTATATTCTTGAACCTCATTTATTTAATTTGCAAAGGATCAAATCATCGCATCAATAATTTTCCTTCATCGAACTCTATTATCCTTATTGTTGTAATATTTAATTTCATCACTTACAATTATGGCTAGTCATCCGAATAAAAAAGAATGCACAATAAGTATTTCAATATAGTTCCACTATCCAAGTTATAATATACAATATTTTAATTACATCTATATATCTCAAAATCAACTCCTATATTAATTTCCCATCTCAATTTTTTGCACCGTGGTGTCTTCATAGATATATGAAGATATATAATATCACGCATTCTTCTCTACGCATGAATATCATATCTAGAAAATACCCCTCTTCATCGTCACTAAAAGATTTGGACCACCATAATCTATTGCTTCTATCTTCTCCTTTTCCCCTGCACTGGTATTCCCCAACCATAGCAGTCCTATAGACAAGATTAAAGTTAATAATTAATCTCGTAGTAATCCCATTTTATGTTTGATATAATCATGAATGTATTTATATATCATAAGAATGATAGGGGAGATTTATACTGTAGAGTGCGCTTTTTTTCAAATACAACAATTATTTAATTAAACACCGTTTTACAATTAAATCCTAAAACATGCATCTAGATGATTTATCAATTAAAATAAATATAGCATGTGACACAACATATCAGGAAAAATCCCCGCAGGGCAAAACCATAATATTTTCACTATAATTTGTAAATAACGGTTTACACGGATTATACTAAAAATAAGTGTGACATATAAAAATACCCATAGGTGTCGGTTCCGATGTCGTCGGCTAGAATCTCCCGCCAGAATTCCAGATGGGCAGCAATGAAGAAGAAATCGGCTTCTCCACAAAATACACCAAAGTGTAAATGACTTCTTGAAAGTCTTCCAAAGTGTGCAAAATGCCTCTAGAGAGGTTCTATGATGTGTGTATGTTGTGTATACAAAATGGGAGAGGAACAATACATTATATAGGAGAGATTGGGGCTCACAAAATACCTTTCATAAAACATGGAGGAGACATGGTCGGATTATACTCAAGGTGTTGGGAAAAGTAATTGAGTGGAGTCAATAATTTTGGCTCAAGGAATCTGCAGCCTACAGGGGACCCGAACCGGTTCGGTGTCCTTGCAAATCGGTTCGCCCCCTCGAATCGGTTCGGGCTGGGTTCTGGGACATTCGTTGTCCCAAAGGTTTGAACACTTAGAAAAAATTCTAGATTTTTTTAAAGAATATTTCTCCAATTTCAAAAGGCCATAACTTCTTAACCGTAGCTCGGAATGAGGTGCAGTTTCTTCCTGTGTTTTCAATGCGGCAAGCTCTTTAACTTTCCATTTGACCGTTCCTCTGGACTGTGGCAGTACAATTACGAGAATGCCCTTGAACTTCCATATCCAACCATATTTCCCTATTTTGACTTCACTAGTATACCTCTTTAATTTCGGGCCGAAATTCATGGAACGTGAATTCGTTGAGGTCGATATGGGATACTAGTTGGATTTGATAAATGATTGAACCCTAGAATTCGAATTGAGTCCGTCATGAGATATCGTGCCTTATGTAGCGGTATCAGACATATAAACAATGATCTAGGGAAAACAGAAAATTCCTAGATGCTATCTAGACATTTATAGAGTTATGTCCTTACGA
This sequence comes from Sambucus nigra, assembly GCA_949130495.1. Lineage (NCBI taxonomy): Eukaryota > Viridiplantae > Streptophyta > Magnoliopsida > Dipsacales > Adoxaceae > Sambucus > Sambucus nigra. The sequence continues at coordinate 621,450,757 of OX422215.1, forward strand.
ATCTCCCCCTATGTCTATGCGGGTACATACATAAAAAATACCAATTATGCAATCAGATGACATATAAGATAATATCCCCATTAAACGCTCAAACTGAGAATACTAAATGACATGTCTTCCAAATCTTCATCTCTCCTATACCTTCCAAAGCTTTTCTCATCAGGGTGTGTAATCAAATAATAAGCAATGATGTTCCTACACACATGAGAAAAAGCAAATACCCGTGACAAACAACAGATTGAAATATAATGATATGCAAGAATTGATGATCAATAAAGCTCTAAGAAAATCATTCATGCAGCAATCAAACAACCAAAACCAATTCTCCCCCATAATTCTTCTCCCCCTTTTTATGATGTCTCCAAATAGACAGATATGAGAAGCAGAAATGAATACACATGGAGAATGACACACGGGAATAAACTGCTATTTTTGAAAGTTTCAAAATTTTTCACTCATAGTATACAACAAAGAATCACACCATGAAAGATCACAAAAACAACCAAGTCAATGATAGCGAAATGAAGGGGTGTGATAAAATTTGATAGGAAAATCAATGCATACAGACATGACATATGTGCATGATGGATATCGGATACACCTAACGAATGAACTCAAAGTCGTCATTTGGTGTAAAAAAGTGGTAATATATGACATTGACTCAATCAAATCAACAAATCAAAGCTCAAAGTGATTTTCACACCAATAACGTCCAAAACTGTTTCATGCTTCTTCAGGACTTTCAAGGAAGTGCAAATCCGTTTATATTCTCCAACCAAACTCCCTCAAATTTTAATTTTGAATAGAGGCTTACTAAATTATCAAACTTTGGAGAATTGATTGTGAAACCTAATGGCCCATAAGTGGCATGAATTTCTTTTTATTGCCTTTAAATTTTTTTCGGGCTCTTTTAACCTCTTTGGACCTCGGATAATAAAATTCCTCAATTTTTTAGGTCCTTTTGAACGGTGGCCTTTGCGCAAAGAATAGATAATGACCTTTCGCAGCCCCTCCCCGTTCTTAAACAAACACTCAGTCTCACAAAAATGGTTTTTACATGCATTACAATCTGGTTAAGTTTTATCGCATAGTGGTAGTTGTATAGACAGAATTGAGATGGAAACTCTCAAGAAAACATGTGTTAGATAAGTGCAATAATCAAATAAAGCCGTGCATGTGTACAATAAAGGAGATAGGAGTCAAACATGTAGAAAGATATCACTAATGACATCTCAAAGACTCCAAACAGTGTAAAGCACATTGATAAAATGATGTAGCGTCTCAAATCACTATCAAGCAGTCACACGGAATAAATGGAATAAAATTGTGACTTGGATATCTTAAATGTTCATCCATAAAAGGTGCATAAAAAATCTTTTTGGGCTTTTCTAAAATTTGTATAAAAGAAAATCTTTTTGGATTTTTCAAAAGAATAAAAAATATCTGTACAACAAGGTAATAGTACATATAAAACAATCTAGCAATAGGAAGCATATGATATGAACATGAAAAAGCATCCTATCCTTGACATAGACTAACCCCTCACTCAAATGTGCAAATCCCCAAAAACTTCCTAAGACTCTCAAATCTAAGGCCATCTAATGGTTTCGTGAAAATATCGGCTAACTGATGGTCGGTGGGAACAAAAATCAGGGATACGACTTTCTCCTCAACTAACTGACGTAAAAAAGTGCTCACGTATCCTGATGTGCTTTGTGCGCGAATGCTGGGATGGATTGTGGGATATGTGTATCGCGCTCGTGTTATCACAGGAAATGGTCATGGTGTCCTGTGAAATCCCATAATCCTCTAGCATTTGCTTCATCCACAAGAGTTGCGTGCAACAACTCCCGACGGCTATATACTCAGCCTTTGTAGTGGACAAAGAGATGGAGTTTTTCTTCTTGCTCAGCCAAGAGATAAGAGAAGAACCAAAATAGAAACACCCACCAGAAGTGATCCTACAACCATCTACATCCCCGACCCAATCGGCATCTGAATAGGCGGACAAACGGTCATCGATATCAAAGGAATACCAAATACCGTATGAGAGAGTTCCACTTACGTATTTAATAATACATTTTAGAGAAAGTAAATGTGACTCTTTTGGGGATGCTTGATATCGCACACAGACTACAACACTAAAGGCGATGTCGGGCCGACTGGCAGTTAAGTAGAGAAGACTACCTATCATACTCCGATATTAGGTTTGCTCTACGTCCTTGCCTGAAGTGTCCTTACTAAGCTTGGTAGAGGTACTCATAGGTGTACGTGCATCCTTAGCAGAGTCTAAACCAAATTTCTTCACGAGGTCTCTAACATACATAGATTGGGAGATGAACATCCCATCCTCTAGCTGACGAACCTTGAGACCAAGGAAGAAAGTAAGCTCACCAACCATGCTCATCTCAAACTCACTTTTCATCTCCTCCTCAAAGTGGTGAGCATGTTGGCAGCACGTGCATCCAAAGACTATGTAGTCCACATAGACTTGGGCAACCAAAATAGCACTGTCATCTCTGCGGACGAACAACATCATATCAACTCCCCCTCTCTTGAAGCCACGGGCTAAGATATAGGAAGTAATCCTCTCGTACCAAGCACGGGGTGCTTGCTTCAAACCATACAAGGCTTTCCTCAGATAGTAGACATGATTCTGGTTCTTAGGGTCTTCAAACCCTTTTGGTTGTTCCACGTAAACCTCCTCCTGGAGAATTCCATTTAAAAAGGCACTCTTGACATCCATCTGATATAACTTAAAGCGCAGATGACATGCGATGGTGAGTAGTAAGCGGATGGACTCAAGACTCACAATAGGAGAAAATGTCTCCCCAAAGTCTACACCCTCTATCTGTGTGTAGCCTTGAGCGACCAACCTAGCCTTATTTATGATTATGGTACCATTTTCATCCATTTAATTCTTAAAAATCCATCTGGTACCTATCACATTTGTCTCACTAGGTCGGGGTAAAAGTTCCCAGACATTGTTCTTTTTAAATTGAAGCAACTCATCCTGCATAGCAGATATCCAGTGTTCATCCTTGAGTGCTTCTTTGTGATTCTTGGGCTCGACTTTGGATGTGTAGCAAAAGTGACTAACAACGTTCTCTAGCTGAGAACGAGTCTTGACCCCTAGAGTGGGATCACCAATAATGGAAAAAGGGTCATGACTCTTGCGAACCCAAGCAGGAGTGTCCCCTAACACAGGAGTAGGGTCCACAGAGTGTGGGAGAGGGACAAGTAAATCATTCCCATAAAAGTTCTCATCCTCACACTCAAGATTAGGATCAATAACCGTTGAGGGTTCGTTATCTTGTACGGTGACGTTTATTTATTCCATAACCTTAGAGCTCTTCAGGTTAAAAACCCGGTACACTTTACTATTTGATGAATAGCCTAACAATATTCCCTCATCACTTCGGTAGTCAAACTTTCCTAATTGCTCTTTATCCCGTAGGATGTAGAATTTACTCCCCAAAATATGGAAATATGACAGGTTGGGTTTCTTACCAGTCCATAATTCATAAGGCGTCTTAAGAGTGTGTGGACGCAGGTAAACCCTATTCACCGTGTGGCATGCAGTAGACACTGCCTCTGCCTAAAATCTCCTATAGACTTTACGACCTAGAAGCATAGATCTAGCCATCTCCTGGATCGTTCTATTCTTTCTCTCAACAATCCCATTTTGATGAGGAGTCTATCCCTAGGCTATCACAATACAAATCGACCTTTGCTTCCTTAAATTTAGTGCCGTTGTCACTACGGATTCTATTAATAGTGACACCATGTTAATTTTGAAGGACACGGCACTTGGTCGTAATAAACTTAATAGCATCGGATTTCTCCCTCAGAAAACCTATAATAGAGTATTTGGAGAAATCATCCACCATCACGAGGATATACCTCTTACGATCCAGACTCTCGGTACGAGTGGGACCCATAAGATCCATGTGTATAAGCTCAAGAACACGAGAGGTGGTAATAGAATGCAACTTCCTATGGGGACTATGAATTTGTTTTCCTAACTGACAGGATCCACAAACTGTTGAAGTTGGCCTTCCAAGAGATGGTAAGCCATGTACTAGGTCCTTTTTAGCTAATCGAGATAGATCTCTAATATTTAGGTGACCTAGAACTTGGTGCCACAGATCCATAGGAGTGATCATGGTGCTGTTGCAGACAAGTGAGGATGTGGTCTCAGTCCCATAGAAATGATCCTTTGTCCTCACCCCTTGCACTAAAAGTTTACAGGCTTAATTATAGACCTTACAAGCATCCCAATCAAACTTTACTGCAAAGTCACCGTCGCACAGTTGGCTAATACTGAGAAGGTTTGCTTTCAAACCTTTGAAGTACAAAACATTTTCTAGCTTAGGAAATCCAGGTAACTCGACAGTACCACTTCCTATAATGCTAGACTTTCTCCAATCTCCAAAGGTGACTCTGCCATCCTGATAATCCTCAAGAGTCGTAAAAAATGAGGCATCACCTGTCATGTGTCTGGAGCACCCACTGTCAAAATACCACTGTGAGGTATTATGGGCTTTGAGAGCGATATGAAAAACAAAGACCTTTTTATCTTTCTTAGGTACCCAAGAAGAGGTGACCTTTTGTTTGCCTTTGTTGTTGTTGGTTTTAGCTGAAGTGTGAAAAGCATTTACTAACGACAAAGACATCCGTCGAAATTCCTCCATCAAACTCTGAGACGTGGAAACTAAGAACTCAACTCGCTCTCTCAGACTGGTAAAATCATCAGTATGCTGAGGTTGAGAAGTAGTACATCATGTCCGACCCATGCTATAGAAAAATTCCCTGAGGTGGCCTTTTCTGTTGCAATAAGTACAAAATAACACAGTCAAAGGCGGAACTTGGTTTGCTTTTCTTGGTCGAACTCTCCTTCGAGGATTTTGACGATGGCCATAAGGAGTCGTAGTAAACTCAGGAACTGGTCCAGGTGCTATTTGGGACGTGGAGGCACCATCATACCCAATTTCCTACCTATCACCAAAACCTAAAGCGGGGACGAGGAGCATCTTTCCTATTTTCCCAGATCTATCCTCGATTTGTACCTTGACTTCGCGTGCTTTCTTAAGATCTTGAGTCAGCTGGGCAACAATGGCTTTAAGTTTCTTCCGAGTCTCCATGGAGGAATGGAGATCACTCGTAAGACTAGCCACTCGTTTAGTCAAGTCCCCTCTCTCTTTTTCAAAACAACTCTATCTCTCTCTAAACAGACTTTCTTTCTCAACACAGGCAGTCTCTCTCTCTCTCAGGGTGGTGCAGGTGGAGGACTCTCTCTCTCTCTCGCTTTTCTCAAATCTTCCTCTAATCCGGTGATCTTAACAACTAATGCTTTATTACGCTTTTTAGTTTTAAATGACTCAGAATATAACTCAGCGTAGGCGCGTTGAATATCACTCTCGCTCTCACTTATGTCATCCTCCCCCTCACTCACATCGCTCTCACTGTCGAGGTGTCCTTGTGAAGCATCATCCTCATCGTCGTGAGGAGAACAAGAAGTGATCATATGACTAGCCATGAATGCGGTGAAGTTACAATCATGCGGTGAATCGTCTCCAGAATCCACCGACTCGACCTTACTGTCGTCTCTAAGGGTAGCATTAAGGACAAGTTTCCCTTTCTCTCTGCTCAGACGTGTGGCACATTCAAAGGCTCTATGACACCTACCGTCGCACTCAAATCATCTCTCACTTTCTTTCTTTGGAGGATCTTTAAAATATTTTTCATTTTTCTTTTCAAACTTATTTTTCTCAAATTTCTTTTTTATCTTTAAAATTGCCATTTTTCTTAAATTTGAGAATCCTCTTGAAATTTTTTGCAAAAAGAGCCAAATCTTCTAAGTCAAAATCACAATCAGAATCAGACGTGCCAGTCTCTCTCTTTCTAGATGACTCTACCCTCTTTCTAGCCGACCCCTCACTCTTTCTCTCTTGGGCATTAAGTGCAATTCCCTTATCTTTAGACCTAGCAGTTTTAGGAAACATATCAATTTCATATGTTTGCAAGTCTCCTACAAGTTCTTCCAATTTTAGCATATTTAAATTACCCATAGAATTTAGCACAATGAATTTAGGGATAAAACGCTTAGGCAGAGAACGAAGAATATTTTTAACAACTCTCGCATTAGGAATATGTTCACCAAGATTAAAGCTAGTATTAACAATGTCAGAAAGCCTAGCATAAAAATCATCAAAAAATTCAGTCTCATGCATGGTGATGGCTTCAAATTGAGTTGTCAAATTTTGCAATTTAAACTCTTTCATAGCATTATTTCCTTCATGGGTGAGTTGTAAAACATCCCATGCTTCTTTGACGTGGTGCACGTCATTATGTGTTTGAACTCATCAGGTGTGACAGATCCAGAAATAGCACTTAAACCCTTAGAATTAATAGATGACCATTTAAACTCTTCTTCAGTCCATGTAGTAACAGGTTTTAAATTGGTCACGTTTTCAAGAGTGACGAAGGGAGGTGTCCACCCCCTTTCAACAAAAATCCAGACACGTTCATCAATGGCTTTTAATGTAGATCTCATGCGGGCTTTCCAATATGCATAGATTGTCCTGTCAAAAACTGGCATTTTATTATATAACTTCTCCATTATGAACACACTCGTTTTCAAAAATCAATTTTTCAGAAAATTGATATCTTAGAAAAAATTTGCAAAAAATTACACGGTAAATTTGTGTAACTGGCTCTGATACCAATTTGAGAAGAGTGCGCTTGCGTTCAAATAAGGAAGTTATTTAATTAAACACAGTTTAACCCAATTAAATCCTAAACATGCATCTATATGTGATTAAATATGATGATGAAACATTCAATAACACATATATGAGGAAAAATCCCCAAAGGGGCAAAACCTTTTATTTTCACTATAATTTTGTAAGAGAAATGGCTTACACGGATTACAGTAAAAATACAGTGACAGAGAAATACCCTCGGGTGTCGGTTCTGTTGTCGGCGTCTAGAACAATCCCTTTCCAGTAAGGCAACAGTGAAGAAGAGAACGACTTCCTCCCAAATTACTCCAGATGAGTAAATGATCCTCTTGAAGGTTTAAAGATTCACACACATATATGGGAATGGTTTTGTGAATCAAAAAATGTTTAGAAAACCTTAAAAAGTGAAGTCTTATTCTGGGGTGTTTTCGCAGAATTTTGAGATTGCAGAAAGACTTGAAAAACGTTTAGAAAGAGATCAGATATTTATACAAAAATCGAGGTTGTGGCTCGTTCGAACGAGATACCCATATTGCTCGAACGAAGGACAGAAGTCGTTCGAACGATATCGCGCGACATGCCTATCTCGCGCGAACGACTTCCAAAGTCGTTTGAGCGAGCTCGTCGATCGAGGCCATTCGCTTCTACACTTAGAAAAATTCTGCTTTTGATAAAAAATAAATCCAGATTTCAAAAATAATTTTCAAAAACATTTCCCAAATATTTATGCAAATATTTAAAGATCCAATAAAACATATTACTGATAAAGCGTAGTGGAGTAGAGGGAATGAGCTGAGCAGTACGTTGCATATGGCATGATGCACGTGATGAAATTGGATGCATTGAATTCGGATAAAGGCCATCGAGGATGATCATGTTGACGTGCCGAATGTAGCGGTATCAGACATATGAACTGTGATCTAGGAGAAATCAAAAATTTTCTAGATTCTACCCCGAACATTTATAAAAATATGTCCTTACACAAAAAATATGAATTATTTAAACTCCTCAAAACAAATGGCATGACGTAAAACAGACTTCAACATATTCAATTCATCAACTCTCCAGAAATGCCCAAAGCTTTTCTCATCAGGGTGTGCAATCCAATAGATATCAACTTTGCCCCTACACACATGAGATAAAAATAAATACCCGTGACACGCAACAGTTTGAAATATAATGATATGCAACTAACCAAAGATGAATTAAGTTTAAGCAAATCATAGATAAATCAACACAAAATATTCTTCCCCATAATTCATTCTCCCCCTTTTTATGATGTCCCCAAATAGATATGAGAAGCATAAATATGGAAAATGTCGCACAAAAATGTTATATATTTTTTGAATTTTTCAATTTTTTTTTTGCTCAAAATATACAACAAAGAATCAAAGAATCTTCTATATTTGTACAAAAAGAATTAAAGATTGTTGTATTTTTTAATTTTTTCAAAATTTGTACAAGAATATACAAAAGGAATCACACTGTGAAAGAACATAAAAACTACCATGTCGGTGGTAGCGTAAATGTACGGGTGTGAACACATTCGATAGGTAAATAAACTCAGTCAATCTTATGTGCATGATGCATACGTGTACTCCTAATGAATGAACATTAAAAGTATACTTAAGTGTAAAAATTGTTGAATTTAGATGACATCGTCTTATACAAATCAACAAATCAAATTAAGAGTGATTTCCACACCAATAACGTCCAAAACTATTTAGCGCTTTTTCAAGATCTTCAAGGACATGCACACCCGTTTAATTTTTCAACCAAACTCCCTAAGATATATTTTCTTTTAGAGGTGATAAACTAAATTCTCAAACTTTGGAGAATTGATGGTGAAACCTATTGGCCCATAATTAACATGTATTTCTTTTTATTGCCTTTAAACTTTTCGGGCTCTTTTAACCTCTTTGGACCCCGGATAATAAAATTCCTAAATTTTTAGGTCCATTTTAACGGTGGCTTTTGCAGAAATGATAAATATTTACCTTTGGCATCCCCTCCCCGTTATAAAAAAACACACAGGCTCACCAAAACGGTTTTTACATGCACACCAATCTTATCAAGTTTTATCACGCTTGATTCGTTTTAAGGACAAGATTGAAGTGAAAACACCCAACCAACATGTGATAAAACAAGAACAATATTCAAACAAATCCGTGAATGTGTGCAATAAAGGAAATCATGAGTCAAACATGTAGGAAGTAACACTTAATTACATCTTAATGACTTCAATCATCATAAAGCACAAAAATGACAAGATATATTGTCTCAAAACACTATCAAATAGTCACATGAATAAATGGAATGAAATTTGTGACTTGGCTATCTTTAAATGCTCATCCATAAATGGTAAAAAATCTTTTTGTTCTTTTCTAAATTTTTATAAAAGGAATTTTTTTTTGTTCTTTTCTAAAATTTTATAAAAATAAAATCTTTTTGTTCTTTTCTAAAAATTTTAAAAACAATATAAAAGAAATAATAATACACACAATACAATCTAGCAATAGGAATCATTTGATGAAAACATGACAAAGCATCCTATCATAGACACGAACCATCCCTTCAGTCAACTGTGCAAATCCCTAAAGATTTTCTAAGACACTCGAATCTAAGGGCATCTAAAGGTTTCGTGAAAATATCAACTAACTGACGGTTGGTGGGAACGTAACTCAGAGATACGACTTTCTCTTCAACAAGTTATCGAATAAAGTGCTCACGTATCCTGATGTGCTTTGTGCGCGAATGCTGGACTGGATTGAGGGATATGTGTATCGCGCTTGTGTTATCACAGGAAATGATCATGGTGTCCTGTGAAATCCTATAATCCTCCAGCATCTGTTTCATCCACAAGAGTTGCGTGCAACAACTCCCGGCGATGATGTACTCAGCCTCCGTAGTGGATAAAGAGATGGAGTTTTACTTCTTGCTCAACTAGGAGACAAGAGCAGAACCAAAATAAAAACACCCACCAGAAGTACTTTTACAGCCATCTACATCCCTGACCCAATCGGCATCTGAATAGGCGGACAAATGGTCATTAGTATCAAGGGAATACCAAATACCATATGAGAGAGTCCCACTCACGTATTTGATAATACGTTTTAGAGCAAGTAAGTGTGACTCTTTTGGGGACGCTTGATATCGCGCACAGACTCCAACACTAAAGGCTATGTCGGGACGACTAGCAGCCAAGTAGAGAAGACTAGCTATCATACTCCGATACAAGGTTTGCTCTACATCCTTAACTGAAGTGTCCTTACTAAAATTGATAGAAGTACTCATAGGTGTATGAGCATGCTTAGTGGAGTTTAAAACAAATTTTTTCACTAGGTCTCTAGCATACTTAGATTGAGAGATGAACATCCCATCCTCTAGCTGATAAACCTAGAGACCAAGGAAGAATGTAAGCTCTCCTACCATGCTCATCTCAAACTCACTCTACCATGCTCATCTCAAACTCACTTTTCATCTCCTTCTCAAATTGGTGAGAATTGTGGGAGCATGTGGATCCAAAGACTATGTCGTCCACATAGACTTGGGCAACCAAAATAGCACCATCATCTCTCCTGATGAACAACGTCATATCAACTCCCCCTCTCTTTAAGCCACGGGCTAAGATATAGGAAGTAAGCCTCTCGTACCAAGCACGGGGTGCTTGATTCAAGCCATACAAGGCTTTTCTTAGATAGTATACATGTTCCGGGTGCATGGGGTCTTCAAACCCTTTTGGTTGAACCACATAGACTTATTCCTGTAGAATTCCATTTAGAAAGGCACTCTTGACATCCATATGATATAACTTTAATCGTAGATGACATGCGATGGCGAGTAGTAAGCGGATGGACTCAAGTCTCGCAACAGGAGCAAATGTATCCCCAAAGTCTATACCCTTAATCTGTGTGTAGCCTTGAGCGACCAACCTAGCTTTATTTCAGATTATGGTACCATTTTCATCCATTTTATTCTTGAAAATCCATTTGGTACCAATCACATTAGTCTCACTAGGTCGGGGGACTAGTTCCCAGACATTGTTCTTTTTAAACTGAAGTAACTCATCCTGCATAGCAGATATCCAGTGTTCATCTTTGAGTGCTTCTTTATTATTCTTGGGCTCGACTGTGGACATGTAGCAAAAATGGCTAACAACGTTCTCTAGCTGAGCATGAGTCTTGACCACTAAGGTGGGATCTCGAACAATGGCAGAAGGATCATGACTCTTTCGAACCCAAGCAGGTGTGTCCCCTAACACAGGAGTAGAGTCCACAGAATGTGGGTGAGGTACAAGTAAGTCACTGTCAGAAAAGTCCTCATTCTCACTTTGAAGGCTAGAATCAATAAACGCAGACGGTTCGTCATCTTGCACGGTGACGTTTATTGACTCCATAACCTTGGAGCTCTTCAGGTTAAAAACCCGATATGCTCTACTATTTGATGAATATCCAAGAAATATTCCCTCGTCGCTCCGGGAGTCAAACTTTCCTAATTTGTCTCTGTCCCGTAGGATGTAGCATTTACTCCCAAAGATAAGGAAATATGCAAGTTTGGGTTTCTTTCCAGTCCACAATTCATATGGAGTTTTAATTGTGTGTGGACGTAAGTAGACCCTATTCGCCGTATGGAATGCAGTAGACATTGCCTCTGCCCAAAATTTCCTAGCAACCTTACGACCTAGAAGCATAGATCTATCCATTTCTTGAATTGTTTTATTCTTTCTCTCAACAATCCCATTTTACTGAGGAGTTTTCACAAAAGAAAACTCATGTTTGATTCCAAGACTGTCATAGTAAAGATCAACCTTTGCTTCTTTAAATTCTGTGCCGTTGTCACTACGTATCCTGTTAATAGTGACACCATGTTGATTTTGCAAGACAGGGCACTTGGTTGTTAAAAAATCAACAGCATCTGATTTCTCTCTCAGAAAACCAACAATTGAATATCTAGAGAAACCGTCTACCATCACGAGGATATAACTCTTACCACTCAGACTCTCAGTGCAAGTAGGACCCATAAGATCCATTTGAATTAACTCAAGCACACGGGATGTGGTAATGGAATGCAACTTTTGGTGGGGACTGCGGATTTGTTTTCCCATCTGACAGGGTCCACAAACCATGGAAGTTGGCTTTCCAAGATATGGTAAGCCTCGTACTAGGTCCTTTTTAGCTAATCGTGACAAATCACTTACGTTCACATGACCTAGATGCTGGTGCCACATATCCATAGGAGTTATTGTGGTGCTGTTGCAGACAAGTGAGGATGTGGGAAAAATCCCATAGCAGTTATCTTCTATCCTCACCCCTTGCACTAAAAGTTTACCGGATTGATTATAGACATTACACACGTCCTGATCAAACTTTACGGCAAAGTCATCGTCACACAGCTGGCTTATGCTGAGAAGGTTTGCCTTTAAACCTTTGACGTACAAAACATTCTCTAGCTTAGGAAATCCTGGTAAAACAACTATACCTCGTCCTATAATGCTAGATTTTCTCCCATCTCCAAAGGTGACTCCTCCATCCCTATAATCCTCAAGATGGATAAAAAATGGGACATCACCTGTTATATGTCGGGAGAAACCACTATCAAAATACCACTGTGAGGTATTATCTGCTTTGAGAGCAACATGAACAACAAGGGCCTTTTCGACTTTCTTAGGCACCTAAGACGAGGTAACCTTTTGTATACCCTTTTTGTTGTTGGTTTTAGTCGGGATGCGAGAAGCATTCACTGTCAGTAAAGATATCCGTCGAAATTCCTCCATCAAACTCTGTGATGTGGTAGCTAAAAACTCAACACGCTCTCTCAGATTGGCAAAATCTTCAGAATGATGTGGTGGAGCAGTAGTACGTCATGTCCGACCCAAACTACATCAAAACTCCCTGAGGTGGCCATTCCTTTCGCAATAAGTACAAAAGAACATAGTATTAGGCGGACCATGGTTTTCTTTTCTTGGTCGAACTCTCCTATATGGTTTTTGACGATGGCCATATAGAGTCGTAGTAAACTCGAGAATTGGTCCAGGTGCAATTTGGGATGTGGTGGCACCGTCATAACCTATTTCTTGCCTATCACAAAAACCTAAAGATGGGCCGAGGAGCATCTTTTCAGATCTGTCCTTGATTTGTACCTTGACTTCCCGTGCTCTTTCAAGATCATGAGTAAGTAGGGTATGTAATACCCCGTACTTTTGGCTATATTTATTTTTGGGATTAATTAATTAAATACGTATTAATTGGAAATTAATCCGGGTTAAAAATACTAACGAGATGTGAGTTGGTATTTAATTATGTTCATATATGATTATATATGAATTTGGAATTATGAAATTTGTCGTGAGATTTATATACGGCATTTTAGAAATTTTGTTGAGACGCGTGGGACCGCCGCGTCACGGAGTAATATTTTGATTATAAAAGTGAATTTAAAATCTATAAACCGTATGGTCGTTTTGAGTGCGCCAACGCGTCCGGAAGGGTCGAGATAGTCAGAAAACACTAGCCGGGGGTGTAGTTTGGATTCCGGGGTATTTTTAGGCCATACCGATAACTTAAAGGGTATTTTGGTAATTTTGTATTTTGAGGAATTAAAAGTGACGAAAATTGGTTAATTACATCTGATGTGGATTTGACCCACTAAGCCCCTAACCAACCCATATTAACCTAGAAGGCTACGTAGGTTATTAGAAGAGTTTTCTAAGTTCCCCAAATCAAACCCTAGCCACCTTAAGCCACCATTGGAGAAGAAGCTTGGAGAGAAGAAATTCTGCAGAAATCTTCACCAAACCAACATCAAAATCAGAAATCAAATCAAGGCAAGTGATTTAAATTACATTCCTTATGCAGTGAATGCTTCTTCCATGTTAGAAACCTTGATAATCAATCTTATATAAGAGTTAAAGGAAAACCCATGAAATTGGAAGTTATTATTTAATTTTGGGATAGGTTTGCATGTAGAAACATTGTTTGAAGATTGAATTCAGAGATTTCATATTTATGTGATGTAACAACGGATTAAAATCTGGGAAATTATGATGAGAAAAATCTAGGGTTTATGTTCTTGAAGAAAATTGGGGAAAAATGTAGAAACTTGTGATTTAATGATGTTTAGGATGTATTAAACCCTTAAAAGATGTTAGTATATGACCTTAGCATGTTTGAGGATGATTAGAGAACTTAATACATTGTTAGAACGAATTTTAGAAGAGATTTGAGGAGTAAAAATGGTGAAAAACGAAACTTAGAGAAATCCGAGACGAATCTGGTAGGTCGTTAGAAGCCCCTGCCCAGGTCGTTCGAACGAACTCGTTCGAACGAGCTTCTAACGAATGGATCAGTCGTTCTAACGAAAGGGAGTCTCATTCGATAACTTCGTTCGAACGAGATCTCGTTAGAAGGTACAGTTCGTTTGAACGAACTGGATCTCGTTCGAACAACCTCGTTCGAACGAGACTTCTAACGAGTCGACAGAAGAATCTCGTTCGAACAGTCTCGTTCGAACGAGACTTCTAACGAGTTGACAGTTTGGGCCTTTTTGGCCTGTTTTGATTTTTGGAGTCCCGTAAGCTTGTTCGAGGGTAGAGTTAACATTCCTTTGGTGATGTATTGATGGATTTGGGACTTTTGGGTTATTATGAGGAGTGAATTATATACGAGAGATTTAAATAAATTGACGGTTTGGGTTGAGACGTGAGTGTCTACTACGACGTGAGAATTAATTATGGCGCGTATGATTATAAACCGGAATAGTATAAATTGTGATAATTATAAGTTGGTACGAGAATGCGATATGTACTACGATTAAACTACGGGATTACTAAGACGTGTGTTTACTTAGTATTGGTATATGAATTGTGTGTATGACATACCTACCATACTTGCTATCACGGGAGGTTTGCGTTCGCTTAGGGCCCTCTAATCCTTGTGTTGCCCGGATTCAGACTGGTTACCTTGATGAACATAGGTCATAGAAAGACTTATTGGGATATTAATAAGTCCGCTGATCGTGGGAGCGTAGGTATGTGCGTGACCCATGTGATGTGACTGTGTTCGCCTCCATTATTTGTGATGTTGTTATCTATGAACTATTCCTGAGAGATTCGGAATATGTAATCCTTATGTACGTGATGTACCGGGATGGATAGCAGAGTATGTGTGCACCGCAGCTTAGCTCTCGGGGTGCTTGTATTGTATATTTATGATGTGAATAATATACACTTAATTAATGAGAACCTTCATGTTAATGTTGTGAAATAATTACGGTATTGATTCGAGAAACATAACGAGTTAGCTAATAGTGTAATATATTGCATATTGAGCATCTGAGTTTACGTTGAACCCCTACTTGATTACGAGAATTATAATGCTAATAGAACCGAGTAATAAGGGTAGGACCTATGATAGTCTAGCTAGATATGTTGTCACTTAGCTAGTAGTTTGTATCACTCTAGATGGGTACTTACGTTAGGAGTGCACAGTTAGACGAGAGGTGAGAATATCATGTGAGTGCACTTCCTAACATGTACTTTGCATTTAATGTTTTAAATGTTTTTAAAGCACTTCCAGGTTTTTAAAATATAACTCCACATTCGGGCTCTGACCCGTTTGCTTTTCAAATCTATTTTTCTTTGTAAAACCATTTTAGGTGCCCAGCCACAAGGACACCAAGCATAGGATACTCATTCAGGTGACGAGCTGTAGCTGTTTGTGGAAGCTACAGGGACTTTGCTTGTAGACGCTTCGATCTTTTGGATTCTAGAGTTATTATCTATCAGTTGTAGGGCATGTTGCCCATTTCTATTAGACATCTTTCTATTTACAGTTTTCAGACTTTGGCATGTATTGATTCAGTATTTAGTTTACTTATCAGTTGTGGGATTGTAGTGAGGAGTTTTCCTCCAGACTTTATTTACCGTATGTGATGGTTATTCTATTTATTTCAGTATGGTGAATGGTATTAGTTATTCTTCATTACACTTGTTGCTTGTTAATCAGACTTTAAATTAAAATTTGGCAACTTACTTTTTAAATACTAGGTGGTTAGTAATCATAAAAATGTTTTCGACAGTGATGCTATTAACTGGACCAACTTGGCATTTTGAATTAATTTAATAAAGGAGTAGCTAACCGGTATTTAATTAGTCGGGGTTTCACAGGTGGTATCAGAGCATCAGGTTCTAGTGTCCTTTAGGATCTGACGGCTTGTTATGTTTCCGCTAAGTTTCTTTGATATAGAGCACTATATTTTAGGACTGTTGTACTCTTTTTGTGAATGCTTCGTTCTTCAGCTATTTTAAGTTTATAAACAGCGAACTTATAAACTTTGTTCTTATTTCAGATGCCTCCACGACGTGCACGACGAGTTCCCAGGGATGCAACGCCCGAACCCCAGCCCGCTCCAGTTCAGGGCATGATGAACGCCGCTGAGGTTGCAGCTATGGTAGCCCAAGCGATAAATGCCGCAATTGCCGTTGTTCAGCAGGCACCACCTCAGGCGCCGGTTGCCGCGCCAGTATAGGCAAATGCATTCCCGTCTTCTTGGGAACGTGTACGTGACGCTTTTCAGAAAGCGCATCCGCCAGAGTTTGCAGGTAGCTCAGATGTGGTAGTCTCGAGCCAGTGGAGGAAGGACATGCAGAGGCACTTGAGGATGTATGAGTGCACGGATGTCCAGAAGCAGGTGCTAGCTACTTTCAAGCTAGTTGGATCTGCGCTACAGTGGTGGGAGTCTATTACCACCATGGAAGAGAGGGATACTCTCACGATTCAGGAGTTCAAGGTGCGGTTCGACCGCAAGTACTTTCTGTTAGCTGTTCATACGGAAATGAGGAGGAGATTGATGAGTTTGAAGCAGGAAGGTAAGACTGTGGCCGAGTATGAGGCCGAGTTCACAAATCTATTGAATATCGTTCCAGATGAGATACCAGCAGAGAAGAAGAAGATTGAGAAGTTCATGGACGGGTTGACTTGGAGGATTCGTCAGCATCTGCTTGGGAACCTATCGTTGGCCACCTATTCTGATGTGGTTAACGCTGCATTGTTACACTGCCAGGACCACCGTTTTCATATGGCCGAGGGCAAGAGGTCGGGGGAGTCTAGCCATCAGTGCAGGACCGGAGGACATGGTGCTAGCGGAGCACAATCGGGTCAGGGGCAGAGACAGAATGAGCAGGGCTCCCAGCAGGGGGATAATAAGAGGTTCCGGTCAGGGAACTACAGACAGGGACAAGGAGGTTTCCGTCAAGGCCATCAGGGTCCAAACGGCCATCAGGGCCCACAGGGGCAGAATGGGCAGTAGTTTCACCAGGTCCAGCAGGGCCAAGGGAGGAACGGTAACGGCCACCAGGGCCGGGGACAACAAGGGCAGAGAGGAGGGAACTTCCCAGGGAAGTGTTTCGTTTGTGGCAAGACTGGCCATAAGTGACAGGATTGTCCTGATAGGGGCAGGGCCCCACAGCAGCACCAGCAGGGTGCTCGCCAGGAGCCACAGAGGCCTATGTTTCCCACCGCTCTTCCCGCACCGCCACAGATGGCAGCATTTCCACCCATTCCAGTAGTCCGAGCTCAGCAGGGGCAGCTACAGTATGGACGTGTCTACAACGTCCACCAGGCTGCAGTTCCTCAGGCACCGCCCGCGATTGAGGGTACGTTTCCTATCCATGGCACTATGGGTCGGGTATTATTTGATACGGGTGCTACACACTGTTTTATAGCTACACACTTCGCGAAAGCTTTAGGATTGTTAGCTACGGCAGAGAGCACAGTGACGTGTGTCGACTCACCATTGGGGAGTGGGTCACTTATATTCTTTATATGCCGGGGAGTGGGAGTAGGGATAGGTAGTCTGGTATTACCTGCAGATATGTTGGTATTAGATATTCATGTTCACGATGTGATCATCGGTATGGATTGGCTCGTAGCTTATAGGGCCATGTTTGATTGCTTCAGCGGGAGCATTGTTTTTGCCATTCCGGGGAAAGAGATGTTCGTAGTGGCGATGCCTCGCCCAGAGGGAGGATCGACCGCTCATCTGTATTACATTGAGGAGGATACCTCTAAGGAGGTTGTGATTCCTTTAGATTCTATCCCAGTCGTCAGGGAGTATTCGGATGTGTTTCAGGAGATACCAGGCTTACCACCTAGTCGAGAGATAGACTTTGTTATAGATTTGCTACCGGGTACGAGACCTATAGCACGTGCACCGTACCGTATGGCTCCAGCTGAGATGCGAGAGTTACGGGATCAGATAGAGCAGCTGTTAGGTCAGGGCTTTATTCGCAGGAGTACCTCACCTTGGGGCGCTCCAGTTTTGTTTATGAAGAAGAGGGACGGTTCACTGAGATTGTGTGTGTCACGATACGGAATAAGTATCCGTTGCCTCGAATCGATGACTTATTCGACCAGTTGAGAGGTGCTTCTTTCTTCTCGAAGATTGATTTGAGATCGGGATAACATCAGTTGCGTATTAGGGAGGAGGATGTCTCGAAGACTGCGTTCTTGTCGAGATATGGTTCTTACGAGTTTCGGGTTATGCCTTTTGGTTTGACCAACGCTCCAGCAGTGTTTATGGACTTAATGAACAGAGTGTTCAGGGATTTCCTTGATCAGTTTGTCATTGTCTTCATTGATGACATTCTGGTTTACTCCCAGACAGAGGAGGAGCACGCCGAGCATTTGAGGCAAGTTTTGCAGACACTCCGTCAGAACGAGTTGTATGCAACATATGAGAAGTGCAGGTTTTGGCTGAAGGAGGTTCAGTTTTTGGGACACATTATTTTCGACCAGGGAATATCTGTTGATCCGAGGAAGGTATCAGCGGTGAGGGAGTGGGGACAGCCCACGACATCGATTGAGATTCGTAGTTTCTTGGGTCTAGCAGGATACTACAGGAGGTTTATTCGGGGTTTCTCGGAGATAGCAGGTCCTTTGACACATCTGACTCGTAAGGGTGTGCCCTACATCTGGAGTGATGCCTGTCAGTTGGCATTCGATGAATTGAAGGACAAATTGACCTCAGCACCTGTGTTAGCATTGCCGAGACCGGGAGTTGAGTATTTGGTTTACACCGATGTGTCTTTGCAAGGACTGGGAGGTGTATTGCAGCAGGAGAGACATGCCATAGCTTATTCTTCCCGTAAGATTAAGCCTCATGAGAAGAATTACCCCACGCATGATTTGGAGTTGGCGGCAGTGGTATTTGCCCTACGGATTTGGAGGCACTACCTTTTGGGGGAGAAGTTCCAACTATTCACGGACCACAAGTCCCTATAGTATCTGTTCACGCAGAAGGAATTGAATATGCGGTAGCGTAGGTGGCTTGAGTTTGTGAAGTACTACCAGTTCGACATCCAGTACCACCCGGGTAAGGCTAACGTGGTAGCAGACGCGTTGAGCCGTAGACCAGCAGATGAGGTGGCAGAGGTGTGGAAGGCTAAGTGGAAGGAATTGGGACACCAGGATGCAGTGGACCGATCTTTCATGTCTATGATGACCGTTACACCGCAGATTGTCACGAAGGTAGTACGGTCACAGGCTAATGACTCATTCTGTCAGGAGCAGATCGTTCAATTACTAGAAGAGGGAGCCGAGTCCTATACCGTTAGCTCAGACGGGGGATTACGCTTCAATGGGAGATTGGTAGTTCCGGAAGGGGATGAATTGCGACACGATGTGATGGAAGAGTCGCATGGCTCACGGTTCGCGGTACATCCCGGAGGGGACAAAATGTACCAAGACATGAGACGCCAGTATTGGTGGATCGGTATGAAGAGAGATATCGCTGAGTTTGTTTCGAAATGCGCCACTTGTCAGCTTGTAAAAGTGGATCATCAGAGACCGACATGATTGCTACAGCCATTGGAGGTCCCAGTGTGGATATGGGAGAGCATATCCATGGACTTTATCACGGGGTTACCTACGTCGCAGAGGGGTCACGACTCCGTTTGGGTAATTGTGGACAGGTTGTCCAAGGTTGCTCACTTTTTACCCGTAAGGACTGACTACACCGCGGGATAGTATGCCCAGCTCTTCATTTCAGAGATTGTGAAACTTCACGGTGTACCCCTAAATATCGTGTCTGACAGAGACAAGATATTTGTTTCGAGGTTTTGGGAGAGTTTCCAGGAGGCCATGGGCACGGAATTGCGGTTGAGTACGGCTTATCTTCCGCAGACTGATGGGCAGACTGAGCGCACAAATCAGATGTTGGAGGACATGCTACGCATGTGCATTATTGACTTTGGGGGTGGATGGGAGCAGTACCTTCCACTGGTGGAGTTTTCTTACAACAACTCCTATCAGTTCACTATTGGCATGGCTCCGTTTTAGGCAATATACGATAGGCCTTGTCGTTCCCCAGAATGTTGGTTAGAGGTGGGGGACAACAAACTGCTTGGACCGGAAGTGATTCAGGATACTTCGGCAAGGATTGAGTTGATTCGGAGTCGCATTTGGGTAGCTCAAGACAGGCAGAAGAGTTATGCTGATGCGAAGAGATTTTTCAGGGAGTTCCAAGTGGGGGACCAGGTTTTGCTCAGGGTATCTCCGATGAAGGGGATTATGCGATTTGGGAAGAAGGGGAAGTTGGCACCGAGGTATGTGGGGCCGTTTCCTATTATTGAGCGGATCGGACCAGTTGCGTATAGACTCGGGTTACCGGAGCATTTGCATCGGATTCACGATGTGTTCCATATTTCCTCGCTGAGGAAATACCTTAGAGATAATTTGGCTCATTCTCACATTGCTGTAGAGGACATCGATCTCCATCCGGATAGCTCCTACAAGGAGGGGCTGATTGCTATTTTGGACCGAAGTGAGAGGAAGCTGCGGTCAAAGATAGTCCCGTTAGTGCGTGTTCAGTGGCGACATCACAATGTCGAGGCGTCCACATGGGAGCGCGAGGATGATATGCGCGATCGTTATCCAGAGTTATTTGTAGCAGGTACTTTCTAGTTTCAAATTTCAGGACGAAATTCAGTTATTAGGGGGGGAGTATGTAATACCCCGTACTTTTGGCTATATTTATTTTTGGGATTAATTAATTAAATGCGTATTGATTGGAAATTAATCCGGGTTAAAAATACTAACGAGATGTGAGTTGGTATTTAATTATGTGCATGTATGATTATATATGAATTTGGAATTATGAAATTTGTCGTGAGATTTATATACATTTTAGAAATTTTGTTGAGACGCGTGGGACCGCCGCGTCACGGTGTAATATTTTGATTATAAAAGTGAATTTAAAATCTATAACCGTATGGTCGTTTGGAGTGCACCAACGCGTCCGGAAGGGTCAAGATAGTCAGAAAACACTAGATGGGGGTGTAGTTTGGATTCCGGGGTATTTTTAGGCCATACCGGTAACTTAAAGGGTATTTTGGTAATTTTGTATTTTGAAGAATTAAAAGTGACGAAAATTGGTTAATTACATCTGATGTGGATTTGACCCACTAAGCCCCTAACCAACCCATATTAACCTAGAAGGCTACGTAGGTTATTAGAAGAGTTTTCTAAGTTCCCCAAATCAAACCCTAGCCACCTTAAGCCACCATTGGAGAAGAAGCTTGGAGAGAAGAAATTCTGCAGAAATCTTCACCAAACCAACATCAAAATCAGAAATCAAATCAAGGCAAGTGATTTAAATTACATTCCTTATGCAGTGAATGCTTCTTCCATGTTAGAAACCTTGATAATCAATCTTATATAAGAGTTAAAGGAAAACCCATGAAATTGGAAGTTATTATTTAATTTTGGGATAGGTTTGCATGTAGAAACATTGTTTGAAGATTGAATTCAGAGATTTCATATTTATGTGATGTAACAACGGATTAAAATCTGGGAAATTATGATGAGAAAAATCTAGGGTTTATGTTCTTGAAGAAAATTGGGGAAAAATGTAGAAACTTGTGATTTAATGATGTTTAGGATGTATTAAACCCTTAAAAGATGTTAGTATATGACCTTAGCATGTTTGAGGATGATTAGAGAACTTAATACATTGTTAGAACGAATTTTAGAAGA
Source organism: Sambucus nigra (assembly GCA_949130495.1). Taxonomy (NCBI): domain Eukaryota; kingdom Viridiplantae; phylum Streptophyta; class Magnoliopsida; order Dipsacales; family Adoxaceae; genus Sambucus; species Sambucus nigra. Next base: position 621,472,529 of record OX422215.1, read on the forward strand.
GATTTGAGGAGTAAAAATGGTGAAAAACGAAACTTAGAGAAATCCGAGACGAATCTGGTAGGTCGTTAGAAGCCCCTGCCCAGGTCGTTCGAACGAACTCGTTCGAACGAGCTTCTAACGAATGGATCAGTCGTTCTAACGAAAGGGAGTCTCATTCGATAACTTCGTTCGAACGAGATCTCGTTAGAAGGTACAGTTCGTTTGAACGAACTGGATCTCGTTCGAACAACCTCGTTCGAACGAGACTTCTAACGAGTCGACAGAAGCATAGATCTATCCATTTCTTGAATTGTTTTATTCTTTCTCTCAACAATCCCATTTTACTGAGGAGTTTTCACAAAAGAAAACTCATGTTTGATTCCAAGACTGTCATAGTAAAGATCAACCTTTGCTTCTTTAAATTCTGTGCCGTTGTCACTACGTATCCTGTTAATAGTGACACCATGTTGATTTTGCAAGACAGGGCACTTGGTTGTTAAAAAATCAACAGCATCTGATTTCTCTCTCAGAAAACCAACAATTGAATATCTAGAGAAACCGTCTACCATCACGAGGATATAACTCTTACCACTCAGACTCTCAGTGCAAGTAGGACCCATAAGATCCATTTGAATTAACTCAAGCACACGGGATGTGGTAATGGAATGCAACTTTTGGTGGGGACTGCGGATTTGTTTTCCCATCTGACAGGGTCCACAAACCATGGAAGTTGGCTTTCCAAGATATGGTAAGCCTCGTACTAGGTCCTTTTTAGCTAATCGTGACAAATCACTTACGTTCACATGACCTAGATGCTGGTGCCACATATCCATAGGAGTTATTGTGGTGCTGTTGCAGACAAGTGAGGATGTGGGAAAAATCCCATAGCAGTTATCTTCTATCCTCACCCCTTGCACTAAAAGTTTACCGGATTGATTATAGACATTACACACGTCCTGATCAAACTTTACGGCAAAGTCATCGTCACACAGCTGGCTTATGCTGAGAAGGTTTGCCTTTAAACCTTTGACGTACAAAACATTCTCTAGCTTAGGAAATCCTGGTAAAACAACTATACCTCGTCCTATAATGCTAGATTTTCTCCCATCTCCAAAGGTGACTCCTCCATCCCTATAATCCTCAAGATGGATAAAAAATGGGACATCACCTGTTATATGTCGGGAGAAACCACTATCAAAATACCACTGTGAGGTATTATCTGCTTTGAGAGCAACATGAACAACAAGGGCCTTTTCGACTTTCTTAGGCACCTAAGACGAGGTAACCTTTTGTATACCCTTTTTGTTGTTGGTTTTAGTCGGGATGCGAGAAGCATTCACTGTCAGTAAAGATATCCGTCGAAATTCCTCCATCAAACTCTGTGATGTGGTAGCTAAAAACTCAACACGCTCTCTCAGATTGGCAAAATCTTCAGAATGATGTGGTGGAGCAGTAGTACGTCATGTCCGACCCAAACTACATCAAAACTCCCTGAGGTGGCCATTCCTTTCGCAATAAGTACAAAAGAACATAGTATTAGGCGGACCATGGTTTTCTTTTCTTGGTCGAACTCTCCTATATGGTTTTTGACGATGGCCATATAGAGTCGTAGTAAACTCGAGAATTGGTCCAGGTGCAATTTGGGATGTGGTGGCACCGTCATAACCTATTTCTTGCCTATCACAAAAACCTAAAGATGGGCCGAGGAGCATCTTTTCAGATCTGTCCTTGATTTGTACCTTGACTTCCCGTGCTCTTTCAAGATCATGAGTAAGTAGGGTATGTAATACCCCGTACTTTTGGCTATATTTATTTTTGGGATTAATTAATTAAATACGTATTAATTGGAAATTAATCCGGGTTAAAAATACTAACGAGATGTGAGTTGGTATTTAATTATGTTCATATATGATTATATATGAATTTGGAATTATGAAATTTGTCGTGAGATTTATATACGGCATTTTAGAAATTTTGTTGAGACGCGTGGGACCGCCGCGTCACGGAGTAATATTTTGATTATAAAAGTGAATTTAAAATCTATAAACCGTATGGTCGTTTTGAGTGCGCCAACGCGTCCGGAAGGGTCGAGATAGTCAGAAAACACTAGCCGGGGGTGTAGTTTGGATTCCGGGGTATTTTTAGGCCATACCGATAACTTAAAGGGTATTTTGGTAATTTTGTATTTTGAGGAATTAAAAGTGACGAAAATTGGTTAATTACATCTGATGTGGATTTGACCCACTAAGCCCCTAACCAACCCATATTAACCTAGAAGGCTACGTAGGTTATTAGAAGAGTTTTCTAAGTTCCCCAAATCAAACCCTAGCCACCTTAAGCCACCATTGGAGAAGAAGCTTGGAGAGAAGAAATTCTGCAGAAATCTTCACCAAACCAACATCAAAATCAGAAATCAAATCAAGGCAAGTGATTTAAATTACATTCCTTATGCAGTGAATGCTTCTTCCATGTTAGAAACCTTGATAATCAATCTTATATAAGAGTTAAAGGAAAACCCATGAAATTGGAAGTTATTATTTAATTTTGGGATAGGTTTGCATGTAGAAACATTGTTTGAAGATTGAATTCAGAGATTTCATATTTATGTGATGTAACAACGGATTAAAATCTGGGAAATTATGATGAGAAAAATCTAGGGTTTATGTTCTTGAAGAAAATTGGGGAAAAATGTAGAAACTTGTGATTTAATGATGTTTAGGATGTATTAAACCCTTAAAAGATGTTAGTATATGACCTTAGCATGTTTGAGGATGATTAGAGAACTTAATACATTGTTAGAACGAATTTTAGAAGAGATTTGAGGAGTAAAAATGGTGAAAAACGAAACTTAGAGAAATCCGAGACGAATCTGGTAGGTCGTTAGAAGCCCCTGCCCAGGTCGTTCGAACGAACTCGTTCGAACGAGCTTCTAACGAATGGATCAGTCGTTCTAACGAAAGGGAGTCTCATTCGATAACTTCGTTCGAACGAGATCTCGTTAGAAGGTACAGTTCGTTTGAACGAACTGGATCTCGTTCGAACAACCTCGTTCGAACGAGACTTCTAACGAGTCGACAGAAGAATCTCGTTCGAACAGTCTCGTTCGAACGAGACTTCTAACGAGTTGACAGTTTGGGCCTTTTTGGCCTGTTTTGATTTTTGGAGTCCCGTAAGCTTGTTCGAGGGTAGAGTTAACATTCCTTTGGTGATGTATTGATGGATTTGGGACTTTTGGGTTATTATGAGGAGTGAATTATATACGAGAGATTTAAATAAATGGACGGTTTGGGTTGAGACATGAGTGTCTACTACGACATGAGAATTAATTATGGCGCGTATGATTATAAACCGGAATAGTATAAATTATGATAATTATAAGTTGGTACGAGAATGCGATATGTACTACGATTAAACTACGGGATTACTAAGACGTGTGTTTACTTAGTATTGGTATATGAATTGTGTGTATGACATACCTACCATACTTGCTATCACGGGAGGTTTGCGTTCGCTTAGGGCCCTCTAATCCTTGTGTTGCCCGGATTCAGACTGGTTACCTTGATGAACATAGGTCATAGAAAGACTTATTGGGATATTAATAAGTCCGCTGATCGTGGGAGCGTAGGTATGTGCGTGACCCATGTGATGTGACTGTGTTCGCCTCCATTATTTGTGATGTTGTTATCTATGAACTATTCCTGAGAGATTCGGAATATGTAATCCTTATGTACGTGATGTACCGGGATGGATAGCAGAGTATGTGTGCACCGCAGCTTAGCTCTCGGGGTGCTTGTATTGTATATTTATGATGTGAATAATATACACTTAATTAATGAGAACCTTCATGTTAATGTTGTGAAATAATTACGGTATTGATTCGAGAAACATAACGAGTTAGCTAATAGTGTAATATATTGCATATTGAGCATCTGAGTTTACGTTGAACCCCTACTTGATTACGAGCGTTATAATGCTAATAGAACCGAGTAATAAGGGTAGGACCTATGATAGTCTAGCTAGATATGTTGTCACTTAGCTAGTAGTTTGTATCACTCTAGATGGGTACTTATGTTAGGAGTGCACAGTTAGACGAGAGGTGAGAATATCATGTGAGTGCACGTCCTAACATGTACTTTGCTTTTAATGTTTTAAATGTTTTTAAAGCACTTCCAGGTTTTTAAAATATAACTCCACATTCGGGCTCTGACCCGTTTGCTTTTCAAATCTATTTTTCTTTGTAAAACCATTTTAGGTGCCTAGCCACAAGGACACCAAGCATAGGATACTCATTCAGGTGACGAGCTGTAGTTGTTTGTGGAAGCTATAGGGACTTTGCTTGTAGACGCTTTGATCTTTTGGATTCCAGAGTTATTATCTATCAGTTGTAGGGCATGTTGCCCATTTCTATTACACATCTTTCTATTTACAGTTTTCAGACTTTGGCATGTATTGATTCAGTATTTAGTTTACTTATCAGTTGTGGGATTGTAGTGAGGAGTTTTCCTCCAGACTTTATTTACCGTATGTGATGATTATTCTATTTATTTCAGTATGGTGAATGGTATTAGTTATTCTTCATTACACTTGTTGCTTGTTAATCAGACTTTAAATTAAAATTTGGCAACTTACTTTTTAAATACTAGGTGGTTAGTAATCATAAAAATGTTTTCGACAGTGATGCTATTAACTGGACCAAGTTGGCATTTTGAATTAATTTAATAAAGGAGTAGCTACCCGGTATTTAATTAGTCGGGGTGTCACATGGTAATACGGGCTTCAAGTTTCTTTCGAGTTTCCATGGCGGAATGGAGCTTACTCGTAAGACTACCACTTGATTAGTCAAGTCCCCTATATATTTCTCAAAACCACTCTCTCTTTCACCAAATAGTTTATCTTTTTCTTTAAACAAGCTCTCTTTCTCAATAAAGGCAGTGCAGGTGGAGGATTATCTCTCTCTCGCTTCTTCTAAATCTTCTTATAAATGATTCATTATATAACTCAGCGTAGGCGCGTTGAAGATTACACTCGCTCTCACTTGCATTATCCTCCCCCTCACTCACATCGTTCTCACTGTCGAGGAGTCCTTGTGAAGTAGCATCCTCATCGTTGTGAGGAGTACAAGGCGTATGAATAGCCATGAATGCGATGAAGTTACATTCATGCGCTGACTCGTCTTCGAAGTCCACCGTTTCGACCTCACCGTCGTCACTCAGGGTAGCATTTAGCACAACTATTTTTTTGCAAGTCTATTTAGTTTAGTGTCACACTCAAAAGCTCTATGTCCCTTACCGTCGCACTCATAGCATCTCTCACCGTCTTTAGGAGTGTATTTAAAACGTTTTTCATTTTTCTTATTTTTCTCAAAAATCTTTTTATCTTTGAAATTTTCATTTTTCTTGAATTTGAGAATTTTCTTGAATTTTTTGCAAATAAAGCTAAATCATCTAAGTCAAAATCACACTCAGAATATGACATTTCTATCTCTCTTTTTCTAGATGATTCAACTCTCTTTCTTGACGAACCCTCACTTTTTCTAGCTTGAGCATTAAGTGTAATACCCTTATCTATCGGTTTGAAGGTTTTAGGAAACATATCAATTTCATAAGTTTGCGAGTCTCCTACAAGTTCCTCCAATTTAAGAGTGTTTAAATTTCCTAAAGAATTTAGCACAGTGACTTTAGGGATAAAACGCTTAGGAAGTGATCTTATAATCTTTTTAACAACTCTAGCATTAGGAATGTGTTCACCAAGATTAAAACTAGGGTTAACAATATCAGATAATCTAGCATAAAATTCATCAAAACATTCAGTGTCAAGCACGGTGATAGTTTCGAATTGAGTTGTTAAGTTTTGCAGTATAGATTCTTTAACATCATTTGTTCCTTCATGGGTGAGTTGCAAAACATCCCATGCCTCTTTTGACGTAGAGCACGACATTATTCGTCAAAACTCGTTGGGAGTGACAGATCCGGAAATAGCACTTAAACCCTTAGAATTAAATGGTGACCATTTAAAATCTTCTTCAGTCAATCAGTCACAGATTTTAGATTAGTTACGTTATTAGCAGTGACGGAGGGAGGTGTCCACCTTTTTTCTACTAAAATCCAAACACATTCATCTATGGATTTTAAGGTAGATTTTATGCGGGCTTTCCAGTAAGCATAGTTTGTCTCGTCAAAAACTGGCATTTTATTATATAATTTCTCCATTAAACACGCCCTTTTTCAAAAATCTATTTTTCAGAAAATTTATATCTTAGAAAAATTTAGCAGAAAATTACACGGTATTTTGTGTAATTGGCTCTGATACCAATTTGTAGAGTGCGCTTTTGTTCAAATACATCAATTATTTAATTAAACACCGTTTTACAATTAAATCCTAAAACATGCATCCAGATGATTTATCAATTAAAATAAATATAGCATGTGACACAACATATCCGGAAAAATCCCCGCAGGGAAAAACCATAATATTTTCACTATAATTTGTAAAGAACGATTTACACGGATTATACTGAAAATAAGTGTGACATACGAAAATACCCATAGGTGTCGGTTCCGATGTCGTCAGCTGGAATCTCCCGCAAGAATTCCAGATGGACAGCAATGAAGAAGAAATCAGCTTCTCCACAAAATACACCAAAGTGTAAATGACTTCTTGAAAGTCTTCCGAAGTGTGAAAAATGCCTCTAGAGAGGTTCTATGATGTGTGTATGTTGTGTATACAAAATGGGAGAGGAAGAGTACATTATATAGGAGAGATTGGGGGTCACAAAACACATTTCATAAAACATGGAGGAGACATGGCCGGATTATACTCAAGGTGTTGGGAAAAGTAATTGAGTGGAGTCAATAATTTTGGCTCAAGGAATCTGCAGCCTATAGGGGACCCAAACCGGTCCGCCCCCCGAATCGGTTCGGGCTGGGTTCGGGGACATTCGCTGGCCCAAAGGTTTGAACACTTAGAAAAAATTCTAGATTTTTTTAAACAATATTTCTCCAATTTCAAAAGGCCATAACTTCTTAATCGTAGTTCGGAATGAGGTGCCGTTTCTTCCTGTGTTTTCGATGCGGCAAGCTCTTTAACTTTCTAGTTGACCGGTCCTCTAGACTGTGGTAGTACAATTACGAGAATGCCCTTGAACTTCCATATCCAACCATATTTCCCTATTTTGACTTCACTAGTATACCTCTTGCATTTCAGGCCTAAATTCATGTAACGTGAATTCGTTGAGGTCGATGTGGGATACTAGTTGGATATGATAAATGCTTGAACCCTAGAATTCGAATAGAGTCCGTCATGAGATATCGTGCCTTATGTAGCGGCATCAGACATATAAACAATGATATAGGGAAAATAGAAAATTCCTATATGCTATCTGGACATTTATAGAATTATGTCCTTACATATACTTCTTCCTATAAATAATTTCCCCATGCTCTTCCCAAGTAGAAGGTACCCATTCCACTTATTTTATAATTTATAAAGGACAACCTTGTATCATTACCTTCTGAATCTCTATGATGAGATACAATCACTCTTAATCATTTGGATACTAATTACAAAACAAAATCTTAAGTACCAATGAGTAAACTTTGTGATAAATATGTAGTTATCAATGAGTATGATCGAATTATGTCATTGTTTGAAGTATGAATACCTTGTATGGATGTCTTAACATGCTGAATATGAAATCATTCGTTCCTTGATTATAACATTATTAAAAATAGTGAAATTGAGTGTCATTTAAAAGTGTATCCTGCATACTCATTATCCTTACTACATAGAACATTGCTTTATCATCATCTATTCTTAATGCCATAACTTGCATTCCTAGTAATTTAATGCAAATCTATGTTCCACAAATTACGCCGTGCTCCATATAATATTTCATTACCATGCATTAACCGTTAAAGTTAAAATCACTCGTAATATAATGGTTAAAACTTAATTGCAAACATGTACTTTTGAATGAATAACCTTCTAAAAATACAATCGTCTTTACATCAAACTTTAACTTTATATTTGTGGTTACAAATCTTCAATTTTGTAGTATGACACGAAATCATGTTTTTATATTTGGCCTCATATGATACAAAACGATCAATTAAAACACGAACACGACGCGAATTATTTTTACATTACATAATCATGTCCTTTTAAAACACGACATGATTTGGGTACGAGCTTGGAAAAATGAATTTGCGAGTAAGTGTTAATTGCAAGAATCTGCCCCAACTATTACACTCGTTACAAATATTTGATCATCCCTAAAAACCAATACAAATGTGGGATGAATTGTATTAGTCGTTTATTTTTCTTTCCTTTTACGATTGTATTGATGTTAGTTTTTAAATTGACATAGAAAGAAAAAAATCTGAAAGAATTTGGCCCTATTAAGTTGCACTAGCTAACCAGATTTAGTGATGAAAAAGGTTGGGTCAATGATGATGCAAAAGAAAACACATTATTGTTAACCATTATATATATATTTTTATATATATATATATATATATATATATAGAGAGAGAGAGAGAGAGAGAGAGAGAGCGGGGGGGGGGGGGGGGGGCTTGAAGGTAATCCTGAGATTAAGGACAATCCCTCCATTAACAGCAGTGTTTGGGATTAAGTCAGCTCAAGCGTGGCAACTCAAGTGAGGCAGCTCAGGGTGGCAGCTCAAGCGAGGCAGCTTGGCGTGGCAACTCATACTTTAGTCCTGTTGGTTAATTTAGTCTTGTTGCATCTTTTGTTTATATTGATTACGAGCTACAGCGATTATAAAGATGTAATGAGTATGATGAGTTTTTGTGAGGTCGAACGGTACTCGCGAGAGACCAGGCTTGGCAGGGCCTGGGAGAGCTTTCATGCTCTATCGAACGACCTCGCTGTGGGAACTTCAGAGGGACTTGGTTTGGAGGATTGAGAAGTGAGGCACTGTTGGGGATTGTCCTGATGATCTTAGATACACCTGGTAAAATACCGAAGGACCCTTACCATGAAAACTCGGGTGGAGCAACTTGGAGTTCCATCGGGCATTGAGTTATGAACCAAACGACCCTCTATTTAATGTCACATTTACTGTAGGTGATGTCACTAGACAGCTAGACAATATTAAATCTGCACTTGAGTAAACCACCGTGGTATTTTGGGCTATCAGACGGTTGGTAAGCCACCTCTATAGTGACATCCCCCTGACACATAGTGGTTAGGTAAAAGTCATACCTTGGGATTTAATGTCTATGACATGGAGATAACTAGTGCATAAGATATTTAATGTTAGTGACATAAAGTATGAGGAATGTCTTTCACAGGCATTGATGATTGAGTTTCCTCGGCAGTGGTGTGGGGGCTATTTAAAGACCCAAACCACCTCTGGGGAGAGGGATCATGTTCTCTTGGAGAGTTCAGAAGTTATTGCTAGAGAAAAAGACATACCAGAGAGAGTGTTATTACAAACCACAGAGTTTTAATCATCCACCATTGTCATTTATTATGAAGATTTTAATACTTGACAGGGATTCTTGAGGGTGGTTGGTGTATTTGGCTGCCTGCCAAGGCGTATCTAGGGTGCTTACTTCTCTCTCCCTCTAAATGAGTTACTTCTAAGTTCATTGTTGTCTGATTGGCTTATACACGAGAGATTTGTGAGTTTAAACTAAGTTTATCTTCATTAAGCTGTGTTTACGTGTCCTGTAGTTAATCAATAGTTTTGCTAGTTAACTTATTGCCGCTGTACTAAAAAAAGGGGTTACGCCTCCATCTTATCTAAACTATCCTCTTACATTTGGCGACTCTGCTAGGGAGGTTCTAAGCAAGGAGTATGATGCAGGATAATGTTAATCGAAGGCTCAACTTTGATGACATTCAACACAATGAAGAATAAATGACGAGAGAATTGGAGGTTCTAAGGTACGGGGACCTCGAATAGAGGTACCTCTAGTTCAGGCGACGATAGGCGTTCCAGGGGTGACACAAGCTTCCACAAGTGTTGCGTTGGGACCAGCTCAAGTGGCACTCCTCATGAATAAGTTTTAGGAGTTTTTGCAAACTACGATAGCTTCAACGGTGTTGGGGGGGGGGGGGGGGGATTTGAAGCCAACTCTTTCGTAACACCAGGGGAAGCTCCAACGGTCCCACCGAGTGCAGGCATAATGGGAACAGTCCCACCGAGTACACCCTCTAGTGTGAACCCCGCAGCGGGAACCCTAGGAGTATCAATAGCTCCAACCGTGATGATTTCTCTAGTTGTAATGGGCACTCAATCTATGGTCTCGTTGGTTGTTGCTCTAGGGGCATCACCCATGGAGGAGATGAGAAAGGAGATGCAGAGAGAGATGATGAATTTCATGCAAGCCTCCTCGTAATCTGATGGCGAGGTAGCTTCGGTTTATGATGAATTTCAAACACCTTACTGTCAGGAATACAATGATGATCCCTATCTAAAAGATTATATTCCTCCTATTTTTAAAAAATACACAGGGAAAGGTTGAAAGCCGACGAAGCACATTAAGCGCTTCGTTGAGCACTTGGGGGCACATTGTAATAATAAGAAGCTCAATTTGAGGGAGTTTTCTAAATCCTTAACCGATAAAGCATACACCTGGTATTCTCATTTGGCTCCCAAGAGCGTTTCTACATGGGAAGAGATGCACATTTTGTTCATCCTGAAGTTCTTTCTGGCGGAAGATGAGTTTAGTTTGACCCAACTGGGGAGGGATAAGCAAATATTCGGGGAATAAGTGGTGGCATACGTTCGAAGGTTCAGGGAAAGGTCCCTCGATGTGAGGGAGGAGGCCAAAGAATCTAACTTATTGCAGATCTGCATAGAGGGGCTGCTTCCTCAGTACATCTGTCATCTCATTAATGAAACGCGCGAGGGGACTTTTTTAGCATTCTTAAAATCAATAAGAAAGATCTCATTGGTGGTGCGACGAAATCTAGTGGTGGTTCCCATGATGTTTAGACAGTCGATACAACATGTGGGAGGGAGGTCTCAGCCCCCACGGGTAGGGTACACCGATGGAGATGATGGGGACAAGGCACCGAAGAAGGATAATAAGAGGAAGTTTGCAAGAGACAAGGATGACACACCACCATTGCCTTGTACCATGGAAGAGGCTATCAGCTATTACAACGCAATGGTCTAAGGAGGAATGGTATATGAACCAAAGGCCATTCCCGTTGGGGAACCCGATGTGGAAACAAGGGTGGATCCCAAATATTACCAGATTTATGGGAAGATCTAGCATCCAACAGATAGTTGCTTCACGTTGAGGAGAATCATTGATAAATATGTGAAGGCAGGGATGTTACAAATCCCTCCGTAGAATGTTAATAACAACCCACTCCCAGCTCATGGGGCCAATCTAGCGGTGGCCTATGATGGGGAGGTAGAAAGAGAGTTAATGACGAAGCAAGAGGAGTTTAAAGAAGCTTTGAAAGATTGTACTAAGGAAATGGATAACATAGTATTAGCCTACTATGAAGGAAGTGCTAAAGATGTGGAATATGTATACAACATTGAAGGTGAGGAAGCAGACCCAATCCTAGAATACTATGCAGTTTCAAAATTCCCAAAGTTCACCTGGTTCTTCGACCAAGTGGAAATACTGTAGGAGAGTAGGTTGGAAATAACCCAAGAAATACTTGACATCGTGAGGAAGAACACGATCCCCTCGCTGATATGAAGGGGACCCATATCCAGGTTGGTGAAGAGGTTTCTGTAAGAAGTAATGTTCAGCAATGCGGATAGGGCTATAAGATTCCCTCACAACAGGCCATTGTATGTGACCGCCAAGGTAAACGGAGTTAGTTTTGCAAGGAATCTTATGGATGGGGGAGCTTCCATCAATATTATTCTAATCAACTCTTTCCACGCAGCTAATATTCTGAAAGAAAGGTTGGTCCCTATGCCCTTGGTGATTTCGAGATATAACAACTAGTCTTCCAAATCCGTTGCGTACGTAAATGTTGGGATCATAATGGGAAATGTGAGTTCCCATATCAAGTTCCATGTAATAGAGAGTGCCACTTCCTACCATATACTGATAGAAAGAGTGTGGATGAACAACCAAGGGATAGTTCCTTCGACGTACCATCAATGCGCTAAGGCGATAGGTCTACGAAGAGGCCCTTCGCTATCGAGGAAGCTCACTTGGTAGATGCGACATTTTACATAGAGTTGGAGGAGGATGTTCAGGTCCTAACGAGAAGAATGGAGGGAGCATGGGTTCCCTCGATCATAAAAAGGATGGGGCCCTTGAACGAGAAGAATAAACTGGTTGCAAGCAGCACAAGAGTGATAACTGAAGAAGCTCACCAGGTGGTCCCTCGGCCCCAAAACATCTCGAAGCAGCTCAAAGATAGGATGAGGCCCAGAGTGGATTTGATGGAACATGAGGTCTAATGACAAAGCGTGTTAAGCCGATTCTTAGGAAAAAGAGTGGTCGAGGCTTTTAGAGAGAAGAAGAGAAAGGCAGTCACCGCTACCAGTAGGCAGTGTAAGAAGGTCGTTACCGAAGAAGGAAAGGTGATATATCGATTATAATGGTGTGAACGGGTGGCTGAAGATGCTGACAATAAGGCTGACATGGTATATGAGTGTTTTTTGGTGGATCAATGGGGACAATGTATGGTAATAGACAACTCCAACATACAAGAGTTCATGGAAGATGTTGTCAAAGAACCAGATTACATGGTAGATCAATCGAAGCCCCAGGTTCAAGAGTTAGAGTAGTTAAACCTGACAAGATAAGGGGAGGATACAAGGCCAATTTTCATCTCAAAAGATCTCAGTAAGGAGAAACAAGAGTCCTTGGTGGAGTTGATTCGAGAGTTCATAGACATTTTTGTATGGAAATACACAGAGATGGAAGGGCTGGATGAGGGAGTCAGCTGCTATAAGTTGAACGCGATGCCTTTAGCCATCCCCGATGAAACAAGCAATGAGAACGTATAAGTATGAGCTAGACTTGAAGATTAAGGAAAAAGTCTAATGGTTATTAGAGGTAGGGTTCATCAAACGGATACAACAGCCGCTTTGGTTGTCTAGCATTGTGCCGGTGGGAAAGAAAGATAAAAACCAGATAAGGATCTGTGTGGACTTCAGAGATTTGAATAGAGCTTATCCCAAAGACGATTTCCTTAGACCCTCCATCGATAGCTTTATAGATGCAACGGCTAGTCATGAGATGTATAGCTTTCTGGATGGGTATGTAAGGTACAACCAAATCAAGATGGACCCCACAGATGCAGAGAAAATGGTGTTTAGAACCCCGTTACGTAATTTTATGTACAGAGTAATGTCGTTTGCACTCAAGAACGCTGGGGCTACTTACCAAAGAACAATGATGGAATTTTTTCATGATTTCTTTCATAAATTTATAAAATTCTACGTGGATGATTTGGTCATCAAGTCGAGGAGAGAGGAGTTCCATCTGAGCGATTTAAAGAAGGTGTTTTCCCAATGCAAAAAGTATAAATTGGAGATGAATCCACTAAAATGCGTCTTCGGAGTAACGAGTGGAAAATTTCTAGGTAACACGGTTGATCGAAAAGGGGTGCAGATTGACCAGGAAAATCAAAAACCCCCCATTATCTCCTTCCAACTGTATTTTTTATGGAAACATAAGAGGCGTGGGGGCTTAATACCTTGGCTGACGGGGAGAGAGATAGACTTGGCGGTAATGGCCAGAAAATGAGTGTAAAGGAAGCCCGTCAAAATAATGGTGTTGGAAAAATTGGGCAAGTTATAACGACCCAGTGACCGTTCCATGTCGATATGAGTTCGATCCAGCCACGTATAGAGGGACCCCAAGGCAATGGCGGCCAGAGGAAGGTTGAAACCCCTGGCTAAATGGATGGAAATATTTATGAGGTCCCTCCTGGGCTGGTCGTTGTGTTTTCCAGTCAGGAAAAAGTGTGAAAGCAATAAAAGAATGTAGGGTGGTAGTTCCATAGATGTACCTCTACCTTGGCCTGTTGTAGTAGTGACATCCTTCAGAGTTGGAGCTTCAAAAAAATAAATGACGAGGGGAGTAAAATGACCTTGTTTGAAGACCCAATGCAACTACGACAGATTCAATCAAGCTCATCTCTATCAGCGGTCTCTTCGGCATCTAAGGCCTCATCGTGGTATGCAAACTCACCCATGGGCTCAAACCCAAGTAGCTTGCAGACGTCCTCCAATGTGATGGTGAAATCTCCCCACGCTACAAAGAACGTGTGAGTTGTAACATTCCATCTGGAAACTAGTACTTGCAGCGCAGCATTATGCTTAGAAAGTGTGAACTCCCCAAACCAGTAGGCTCGATGAAGACTAACCTTCGCAAGAGCAGCAGCGTGAGAGCTCTGCATATGTGTGTTCCAGGCAGCGACCGTTTAATAAGTCTAAATAATAAATCCCAATATAAGTCTGAACTGAATAACTGAATAAAGTGTTAAAGGGGCAACATGCCCATAAATGAAATACTGAAATAAAGAGATCCTAATCTAGGAAAGAAAAACTTAAGCATCTAATCCAAATATTTTAGGCATCCACATATGTGGCAGCTACGCATCCCTGGAATAGATAATCAAGTCTAGCAACTTTATGGTTGGACACTGTGACACCCCGCCTAATTAAATACCGGGCGATCACTCCTTTATTAAATTAAATCAAGGTAAACAGTTGGTTCATTCTCAGCATCACTGTCGATAAAAATACATTTTCCAATTTAGCACCCTAAATAATTAAGCTAAGTGTCAAAACCATTTTCATATGTACTTTCCAAATTTTAATTAAAGAAAAAGATTTATTTATTTAAAAACAACATTTCTACAATTAAGAATCACATCACAGTAAACCAAATAATATAATACATTCGTCAATCGAATGTCAACATATGAAAACTAAAGTCACAAATTCAAACTGATTAAATCCCATAGAACAATACTGGAAACAACTGAAATATAAATGTCCCAATAACAAATGAAATATTGGAAAGGGCGACACATGCCCAACTAAATGAAAGTACTAAGAGTGGATCCGAATGAACGAAGTCGCCTAATCAAGAGACCTGCAACTCCCACCTAGGCTGCAGCGCGTTCCTTACAAGAGATCCTAATCAAGACGTCCCTGTGGCTGGGCACCTGTAATACATACATATATATACAAGAGAGAGAGAGAGAGAAAAAGAAACGGGTCAGAGCCCGAAAGTGTGTCTGATTTTAAAATACGTTTAGCAAGTATTTAAATTGATACAGGCCAATGAAACAACATATTAGTTCGTCACTCTCTTGAGAAATACTCACCTCTCTTCTAATGTGCACACCTATCGCACTAACCTTCCCAACGGTTTATCTCATCATAGAATACGCTATCCTTTCCCCAATGGTTAAACTTATCTTAGGTATATCGCAGGATTCAAAATTTAATGATACAATTGTTTGAAAAGAATCTTTCAATTAATAACCAAAGTTCTCATTTTTAACTTTATTAGTCCATAAAGTTTTCCAGTGACATATTATACTTTCTCAAAACAAGTATTTACAATTTGAGTCATCAACCATATCCTACATATCAATTCACAGTAGGTAATTCCAAATTTCAGGATTCCATATATATTAACTACTCGTATAATATATATTAACTACTCCACTGTCCGTATATATTAACTACTCTACAGTTACGGGTTCTACCAAATTTCTTCATCCAAAACCATGTTTTTCCATTCTAAACGTCCCAAAAATCCTACTACTATCATTATAACGTTATACCAGATGTTTTCAACGTAAAGCATGTGTATATCTAACATTAAACATGGATAATTAACCCAAAACTCCATCTAATCATCAAGAACCCTAGAGTTTTTCTTAATCAAGGTTCTAATCTATTTTTACCAAAATTTCCTTCTAATATATCATCAAAATTTCATGGGTTATATTCCTCTACATGGAAAGGATTCCATAATTGCATATAAATCGTTTCTACATGCATTTTCCTAACACAAATTGGGTGTTCTTCCATATTTATCATCTCTAAACAATCCTAAACCAATATGAAGATTGCATTAACGAAAATACGCAAGTTAAACACTTGCCTAGGATTTTTGGTATTCTGATTCATGGCTGATTTTGGTATGGCTGCGTTCCTCGTCTCGCGATCTACGCGGTGGTGGTGGCGGCGGTGCAAACCGGTGACTTTTTGCCCTAGAATTGCCTTGGAGCTCTCTCCTCTATTCTCTAATGTCCGTCACTTGATTTTTGGATATTCTAACCCTAAAAGACTAACCTAGTTGGCTGATATAGGTTGCTGAAATTCGTGGGTTTAATTACCCAATTATGTAAAATGACTAAAATGCCCTCCCGGGGTACTAATTAGGCCTAAAAATGCCCCGCGACCCAAACTACACCCCCGGGTACACTTTTCTGACTATCTCGACCCTACTGGACGCGTTGGCGCACTCAAAACGACCATACGGGCAACTTATAAAATATTCACATTTTATTTAACAAAATTAGTCCCGACGTGACACGAGCACGTTCCGACTTAAATTTTCGAAATCGTCATTTAATTCACTCATGACATTCAATATAATCAATATAATATATTACTTTTCTCATAAGTAATATTCAACCAATTTCCCATAATTACTAACTCTTGTCACGTTAATAATTATAACATAATTAATTTCCGAATTTTTATTAAATAAATCATTCACATTAAATTTAATAAATCCCCAAATTAATATAGCATAAAAATACGGGGTATTACATACTTCCCCCCTAATAACGGAATTTCGTTCCAAAATTCGGAAAATAAGGCATACCTGGTAAAAACAACTCTGGATATCTCTCGCGTATATCTGCCTTACGCTCCCAAGTATATTCCTCCTCATTATGATGCTCCCACTGGACTCGCACAAGTGGAACTATCTTCGACCTCAATCTCCTCTCACCATAGTCTAGAATAGCCACTGGTCTCTCCTCGTAAGAGCTATCAGGCTGTAAGTCGATCTCATCTATCGCAATGTGAGTATGGGCCATATCATCCCGAAGATATCGTCTCAACGACGAGATGTGGAATACGTCGTGGATGCGATGTAAATGTTCTGGAAATCCTAACCTATATGCAACCGACCCAATCCTCTCGATGATGGGAAAGGGTACCACGTACCTCGGAGCCAACTTCCCCTTCTTCCCGAACCTCATCACCCCCTTCATAGGAGGTACACGCCATAACACTTGGTCTCCCACATTAAACTCTCGGAAGAACCGTTTCACATCGGCGTAGCTCTTCGGTCGTCCTGGGCTACCCGAATACGACTCCTGATTATCTCAATCCTCGCGGAGGTCTCCTGAATCACTTCTGGTCCTAGCAACTTGTTATCCCCCACCTCGAGCCAACAAGTTGGAGAACGACAAGGCCTGCCATACACGCCTCAAATGAAGCCATACGAATTGTAAACTGATAAGAGTTATTATAAGCAAACTCTACCAGTGGAAGATGTGTCTCCCATCCTCCTCCAAAATCGAGAACACATATGCGTAGCATATCCTCTAACATTTGGTTAGTACGCTCTGTCTGTCCGTCTATCTGTGGGTGGTAAGCTGAACTCAACCTCAACTCAGTACCCATAGCCTCCTGAAAGCTTTCCCAAAAATGTGACATGAAATTCTTGTCCCTATCAGACACAATATTCAGGGGCACCCCATGTAATCTGACAATCTCAGCAATGAACAACTGAGCATACTGACCCGTAGTATAATCTGTCCGCACTGGCAGAAAATGAGCCACCTTGGTCAAACGGTCTACAATCACCCAGATAGAATCGTGGCCCCGCTGTGATGTAGGCAACCCTGTAATGAAATCCATGGAAATACTCTCTCACTTCCACGCGGGTACTTCCAATGGATGAAGCAATCCTGAAGGTTTTTGGTGGTCCACCTTTACCAGCGGGCAGGCAGAACGCTTGGACATAAACTCAGCAATGTCCTTTTTCATTCCACTCCACCAGTACTGTCGCCTCATGTCCTGGTACATCTTATCGCCTCCCGGATGTACCGCAAATCAGGACCCATGAGAATGAGTCATCACTTAATGACGTAACTCTGCTCCTACTGGAACCACCAATCTCCCATTAAATCGCAAACCTCCATCAGAACTAATAGAATAGGACTTAGCACCCTCGGCTAGAAATCGCACAATCTGCTCCTAGCAAAATGGGTTTGTGGTCTGTGACTGTATCACTCTCGTAACAATATCGGGTGTAACGGTCGTCACGGATATGAAAGAACGTGCTACTGCGTCCTGGTGACCCAACTCCTTCCACTTTGCTTTTCAGACGTCTGCTACTTCGTCTACCGGTCTATGACTCAACGCATCAGCAACTACGTTGGCCCTTCCCGAATGATACTGTATGTCGAACTGGTAGTCTTTCACAAATTCTAACCACCTGCGCTGACGCATATTCAGCTCTCGCTGAGTGAACAGGTACTGCAGTGACTTGTGGTCTGTGAACAAACGGAATTTCTCCCCCAATAAATAGTGCCTCTATACCCTCAATGCAAAGACGACCGCTGCTAGCTCTAGGTCGTGGGTGGGGTAATTCTTCTCAAGCTATAGGTCGTGGGCTTAAGCTTGCGGGAAGCAAAAGCTATAGCCTTATCCTCCTGTTGGAGTACTCATCCAAGTCCCCATAAAGAAGCATCGGTGTAAACCAGGTACTCCACACCCGATTTCGGTAAAGCAAGGACTGGCGCTGAAGTAATCTTGTCTTTCATCTTGTCGGAGGCCAATTGACAAGCGTTATCCCCAACATATGGTACCCCTTTGCGAGTCAGACTCGTCAATGGACCCGCTATTTTGGAGAATCCCCGAATGAATCTCCTGTAGTAACCAGCTAACCCCAAAAAACTACGCACTTCCGTCGGTGTCGTGGGCTGTCCCCACTCCCTCACCGCTGACACTCTGCCCGGGTCAACTGCAATCCCCTACTTAGAAATAACATGCCCCAAAAATTGTACATCTCGTAACCAGAATTCACACTTCTCGTACTTAGCATACAACTGATGCTCACGTGGAGTCTGAAGAACCTGCCTCAAGTGCTTGGCATGCTCCTCCTCGGGGTGTGAATATATCAAGATGTCATCTATGAAGACGATGACAAACTGATCCAAGAATTCTCTGAATACTCGTTTCATCAAGTCCATGAAAACGGCTGGGGCATTTGTGAGTCCGAACGGCATTACCCTGAACTCATAGGACCCATATCTCGACAAGAAGGCAGTCTTTGAAACATACTGCTCTCTAATACGTAACTGATGGTACCCCGACCTCAGATCTATCTTCGAAAAGAAAGTTGTTCCCCTCAGCTGGTCGAACAGATCATCGATTCGAGGTAACGAATATTTATTCCGTATCGTGACCTTGTTCAGCTCCCGATAGTCCACACACAATCTTAGAGAACCATCTCTCTTCTTCACAAACAAAAAATGGAGCGCCCCAAGGTGAGGTACTCCTACGAATGAAGCCCTGGCCTAACAGCTGCTCTATCTGATCTCGTAGCTCTCGCATCTCTGCCGGAGCCATACGGTACGATGCACGTGCTATAGGTCTCGTATCTGGCTATAAATTTATAACAAGGTCCATTTCACGACTGGGCGGTAGGCCTGGTATCTCCTGAAACACATCGTAATACTTATTGACAACAGGGATCGAATCTAAGGGAATCACAACCTCCTTAGAGGTATCCTCCTCTATGTAATACAAATGAGCGGTCGAACCTCCCTCTGGGCGAGGCATTGCCACTACAAACATCTCTTGCCCCGGAATGGCAAAAACAATGCTCCCACCGAAGCAATCAATCATGGCTCTATAAGCTGCGAGCCAATCCATACCAATAATCACATCATGCTCGTGCATGTCTAAGACTAACATGTCTGCAGGTAATACCAAGCTACCAATCTCTACCCACACTCCCCGGCATATAAAGAAAATAAGTGACCCACCCTCAGTGGTGAGTCGACACACATCACGGTACTCTCTACGGTGGTTAATAACCCTAAGGCCTTCGTGAAATGCGTAGATATAAAACAATGCGTTGTCCCAATAACAAACAAAATTCGACCTAAAGTTTCATGGATAGAAAACATACCCCAAATCGCGGGTGGTGACTGCGGGGCGGATGCCTGGTGGACATTATAAATATGTCTGTATTGTAACCACCCCTGCTGCACTGGAGCTACTTGAAAGGTTGGTAGGTCTAGAACCTGAGTGGGTGCCGGGAGAGCGATTGGAAAAAGTGGCCCCTGTGGATTATTACGGGAACCCTGCTGCTGTGGGGCCCTAACACTCTCTGGGCAATCCTAGCATTTATGGCCATGCGTGCCACATGCGAAACATCGGCCTCTGAAGTTTCTCCCCCTCTGACCCTGCTGTTGTCGGTCTCGGCCTTGCTGACTTGGGACTTTATTCCTCTTTCGAAACTGCTTCATTTTACCACGTTGTTGACTAGAACTGAATTGGTCTTGGGTAGTTTGTTGTCGCCATTTCGGTGTTTTTGCACATTTGTCAGCTTTAGTCACATGCATTTGGTTAACCTCTCTAGGTCTTTTGCCACCTTTAAGTTGTAGGCTGCGTTCTTGGTATTGTAAAACCGCAGTGGTAACTACTTGTGCCACGATACCTGCTAACTCGGCGGTTGATATTTCTTCTGGGGATACTTGAGGTATGAGTCGACCTTGCTCGTTGACTCCCTTAACCGTCTTAGCTAGTTCTTCTTGACGATCCATCTGAAAATTTAAGTAAATTTGGATGAGTTCATCATTCAAATAACCAAATCGCAGAAGTACGAAATTCCAAAGTATAGAGATAGACACAACATTCCTAGTATTAGGGCTCTATATCAAAGAAAGCAACGCTGAAACATAATAGGCCGCACAGATCCTAAAGGACTCTAGAACCTGATGCTCTGATACCACCTGTGACACCCCGCCTAATTAAATACCGGGCGATCACTCCTTTATTAAATTAAATCAAGGTAAATAGTTGGTTCATTCTCAGCATCACTGTCGATAAAAATACATTTTCCAATTTAACACCCTAAATAATTAAGCTAAGTGTCAAAACCATTTTCATACATACTTTCCAAATTTTAATTAAAGAAAAAGATTTATTTATTTAAAAACAACATTTCTACAATTAAGAGTCACATCACAATAAACCAAATAATATAATACATTCGTCAATCGAATGTCAACATATGAAAACTAAAGTCACAAATTCAAACTGAATAAATCCCATAGAACAATACTGGAAACAACTGAAATATAAATGCCCCAATAACAAATGAAATATTGGAAAGGGTGACACATGCCCAACTAAATGAAAGTACTAAGAGTGGATCCGAATGAACGAAGTCGTCTAATCAAGAGACCTGCAACTCCCACCTAGGCTGCAGCGCGTTCCTTTCAAGAGATCCTAATCAAGACGTCCCTGTGGCTGGGCACCTGTAATACATACATATATATACAAGAGAGAGAGAGAGAAAAAGAAACGGGTCAGAGCCCGAAAGTGTGTCTGATTTTAAAATACGTTTAGTAAGTATTTAAATTGATACATGCCAATGAAACAACATATTAGTGCGTCACTCTCTTGAGAAATACTCACCTCTCTTCTAATGTGCACACCTATCGCACTAACCTTCCCAATGGTTTATCTCATCATAGAATACGCTATCCTTTCCCCAATGGTTAAACTTATCTTAGGTATATCGCAGGATTCAAAATTTAACGATACAATTGTTTGAAAAGAATCTTTCAATTAATAACCAAAGTTCTCATTTTTAACTTTATTAGTCCATAAAGTTTTCCAGTGACATGTTATACTTTCTCAAAACAAGTATTTACAATTTGAGTCATCAACCATATCCTACATATCAATTCACAGTAGGTAGTTCCAAATTTCAGGATTCCATATATATTAACTACTCGTATAATATATATATATATATAATAACAACACCCCAAATAACTATGGTGCGGGCATACTCTACTATCCAAAACCCCATATCACTCATTTTAAGGGGAATACAATCGGAATCACTCTCGAATTGTATTAACATAAATACACAAACAATATTGAGGTGAAGAATAGATTCCAAGTCTCTAAGAGGATGGCACATGCCTGCGTCTCTTAGGACCGTCTGAACTATCACATCGATAGCCTGTACCAAGGATATCTATCTTCTAGGGTAAAAGTCAATATCCCCCATAAAGGTCCCATTGAGATAAGACTTGTCCCAGCGCGGTAACCTCAGGGATAGCAAGTAGCATGGGCATGATTTTCACATGTATATAATATGTACACACAATCATATAAATATACCACTTTATCATATTAATATAGGTTCATCTCGTTACCCATAATTATACTATTTATCCTTAATTTCACATTATTTAGAATTACGTATAAGGTTTCATCTCTAACCTTAACTCGAATGGTTTTCTCACTTAATACGTGACATTCGTTGACTCTATCCTTCCAAGTGGAAAATTCAGTAGATATACCTCTATTTACTATCGTAGCTATTCGCCGCATTCTCTCACTTGAAATACATAGTTTCATCGTTCATTATATAATTATCCCAAACTCAAGATTCTCGTCTTATAATAAAGTTCCCAACACTTATTCAAATATCCTACTAGTCTTTCCTATCTCCCAAAACATTTCATTAAGGATACCCAAGAATTATTTCACGATAAATTCAATTTAACTAAGTAAACAAGGGAAATAAGAGTCTGCCAGGAGGGGTCGATCGATCGAGGTCTGGGGCTCGATCGATCGAACCTTCGATCGATCGAAGCTCTAGGCTCGATCGATCGATCAAGCAGGTCTGCGAAAATTCTGTAGAAATGCAGTTACGGGTTCTACCAAATTTCTTCATCCAAAACCATGTTTTTCCATTCTAAACGTCCCAAAAATCCTACTACTATCATTATAACGTTATACCAGATGTTTTCAACGTAAAGCATGTGTATATCTAACATTAAACATGGATAATTAACCCAAAACTCCATCTAATCATCAAGAACCCTAGAATTTTTCTTAATCTAGGTTCTAATATGTTTTTACCAATATTTCCTTCTAATATATCATCAAAATTTTGTGGGTTATATTCCTCTACATGGAAAGGATTCCAGAATTTCATATAAATCGTTTCTACATGCATTTTCCTAAAACAAATTGGGTGTTCTTCCATATTTATCATCTCTAAACAATCCTAAACCAATATGAAGATTGCATTAACGAAAATATGCAAGTTAAACACTTTCCTGGGATTTTTGGTATTCTGATTCATGACTGATTTTGGTATGGTTGCGTTCCTCGTCTCGCGATCTACGCGGTGGTGGTGGCGGTGGTGCAAACCGGTGACTTTTTGGCCTAGAATTGCCTTGGAGCTCTCTCCTCTCTTCTCGAATGGCCGTCACTTGATTTCTGGATATTCTAACCCTAAAAGACTAACCTAGTTAGCTGATATTGGTTGCTGAAATTCGTGGGTTTAATTACCCAATTATGTAAAATGACTAAAATGCCCTCCCGGGGTACTAATTAGGCCTAAAAATGCCCCGCGACCCAAACTACACCCCCGGGTACACTTTTCTGACTATCTCGACCCTACCGGACGCGTTGGCGCACTCAAAACGACCATACGGGCAACTTATAAAATATTCACTTTTATTTAACAAAA
Organism: Sambucus nigra; assembly: GCA_949130495.1. Taxonomy (NCBI): domain Eukaryota; kingdom Viridiplantae; phylum Streptophyta; class Magnoliopsida; order Dipsacales; family Adoxaceae; genus Sambucus; species Sambucus nigra. The sequence goes on from OX422215.1 coordinate 621,496,237, forward strand.
TTAGTCCCGACGTGACACGAGCACGTTCCGACTTAAATTTTCGAAATCGTCATTTAATTCACTCATGACATTCAATATAATCAATATAATATATTACTTTGCTCATAAGTAATATTCAACCAATTTCCCATAATTACTAACTCTTGTCACGTTAATAATTATAACATAATTAATTTCCGGATTTTTATTAAATAAATCATTCACATTAAATTTAATAAATCCCCAAATTAATATAGCATAAAAATACGGGGTATTACAGACACATAAAAGGTTTTGAAAATATTAATAACAAGGGTTAGAACCCAAAACATTTGAAAAACATTTAACAAGTATTTATCACCACTTAAAAATCAATTATTAGATACACATGTTAAATTCGCGTAAACTCTCTTGAGTTCTCTCACCTCTCAACTATAGTGCACGCCTAACATTTTCTACTTAGCCCACCTAGCCATACTACCCAAGCTAGCTAGACATAAGTACTTAGTTAAATTATCGACACGTCTAACTCCTCGTACAGCCCATACACTACGCTATCTGAATTAACATTTCTCGTATGTTAATGATATCGTAAGTAACATTTTCCATATTTTATCATTTAATCATTTAATTAAGTTTCTCCATTTAATCTCCTTTGTAGATATAGACTATCTAACTTCCTATTGTCACACATAAGTAGAATATTTATACAAGTATATATTTTACACACTAATATATATAAGTACGGTGTCCTTTAGGATAACCACCGTTAATACGGACATACTCTTCTATCAAGTCCATTTATCACACGTACTACAATAAGGAATATTGGTTCGGCATGTCTCCTAGAACCCAAAATCAAATAACAAGTAATGGAGATGAACATAGTTATAAGCCTTTGGGCTACACACATACCTAACCTACCCAAATGACACTGCTAGTCCCACTAATGCACGACCCATATTGAGCTGCCCTAAGTTCTATGTTTTGGGACATAAATCCAGACCTCATTGGAATTGTCAAGGCGGGATCACCCACTACGTGGGAACCTCCGTGATAGCAAGCAACATCAATCATATAATGGGTCATATAATGGGTATTCACACACACTCTACTGAATATATATATAGTAGGTATACACCCAACCCAGCATTAATGTCCGTGCGTTGTATATATCCCTCGAATACTTACCGAACAATCAATTTACCATTTATAAATCACTATCGTATTAATCAAATATTATTTCCTAACCGAAAGGCCTTAGTTTTTCCCTTAAGTATGTTTAGTAGTTATCTCAATCATAGCATACTAGTCAATTTAATAAATCCAATTGGAAATCCTCGTAACTCATTCTCGTGCTCTCGAATAAATTACATTACAAATTAATCGCAATTAATTCTCTCCTTCATTATCTCAATAAGACTAAGTCACAACCTTATCATAGTCCTACTGTAATCCCATAAATCTCTTATTATGTTTAAGGGATGCTCCAAAAGTGTGACAACCCGCTATCCGAAATAAAGGGTGGCCAGCCCTATACCCCGATTAATTAGGACATCATGGATAATATCATCCTCAGCATCACAACAATAAACAAAGTATAAGGAATAACCACTCTATATTCCAGAAAACGGGTTATCAAAAACTTTGATTTGAAATTTCAAGGAAAACATTTTCAACAACCCATCATAGAAATAGAGGGTGGAAACCCCCACAAGCGCATCTAAGAAAACCCGAAAGATACAAAGGACCGAATAAAACTTCGGTCAGTACCATCCATACAACATACATATAGTACCAAGTGTTACATAATAAATTCATTATACATTTACAACTGTTTGGGCAACAAGCCCGAATGAACCGAACATAACTAGAAACATAAACAGAGGCGTCTACACAAAATCCCGTGAAACCCGCACAATGTCACGGCTCCTCAAAGACATGTGGAAGGAAAGGTCATTACGGGCGACCGTGCGGCGGAACGCCTGAACGGATAATATAGATGTACATACACAACAAGAAAAGGAAAACCGGTCAGGGCCGGGTATATGTGATCAATAGATAAATGACAAGTATGATAATGAGGCACAATGAAGCATAGATGATAGTCTAGCATGTTAACGACATAAGGAACTGAAATTTTGTGAAGGACTACATAAAGTGAGATTCATAATAAAACAGAATTAAAAGTGCTTATAAGCCTTTCTCATCATTAATCAGATTTCAATTCAAGTATACATTTTCCATTCCTTATTAGGAATATAATTGACATCATGTGCTCTATAAGGCACTAATCTCAATAACATGCTCTTTGCGGCATAACTTTGCTCTTTGTGGCGTTAATGCTCCATCGAGTCCAACTCGATAATTAGAATAGTCATAATTATAAATATAACGCTTCTAAGACCGCTCGTCCGGGTTTCCCCACTGAGCGCGTCCCTAAATAACCATCATCTTCCAGGGCCTAACATAAGACAACCTGGGATCCTATCGAAAGCGTCGGGAAGCGGCCATATGCCTGCGGGGTAGTCAAGACCACACCCAAAATCTCCTACCCATCGCAGAAAATAAAACAAGCGCTCATATGGCCTAGGACTATATCCACCCTGCGTTCATTAGCCAGGGGGCTTCACCTATCGCACGGACTTCCCTTAAGATGGTATTTAGAGAGGTGTATAGCCTTCATTTTATTAATTTCCATTACATGATTGAGTAAATTATCATTTACCTTATCAATTCCCCATTTTAAATAAAAAGGGTATAAGTTAAATCGGGACTATATGTAATTCGTACCGACCTAGCATCCTCAAAAAGAATTTAGAATTCAAAGTTATCCCCAAGGCCTCTTTTAGGCTTTAATATAAACCCTCAAATCAAAATGTAACCAAATTTGAATTTCAAAGTCTCCAAAATTGACCTTAACATCTTCTAGTCCGATATAAAACTATACGACAAAAGTGACGCCTAAACATCACCTTAAATTTCCCCCTTGAAAGAATCCTAGATGAACCCTTTCGAGTCTAGGATGTCGACCCGACTCAACTAGTACGCTAAACCCTATGTTTACTTCATTTAAGAAGGTCCCTAGTCAAAAATTCTAAAGAAAAGGGGTTAAAAATGAAAAAGAAAAAGTTGGAAAAATGCAGGGGAACCGAATCGGTTCGCCCCCTTGGCCGAATCGATTCGGCCAGAAAAGTTGAGGTTCTGCATAAATGCCGAATCGATTCGGATGGGAGACCGAATCGATTCGGTCAGAGAATCTGGGTTTCTGCATAACTGCCGAATCGATTCGCCCAGGGGACCGAATCGATTCGGGCCTGCGATTTTGCTAAGAAATGGCTATGGAGTCTTGGACTCCATTTTCTACCCAAACTCAATCTTCTCCAAACCAAACTTGTATACCAACATATAAGAACATCAAAGATGCTATTGATCATCTTAAAACCTCAAGAATCATTGTGGGAGTAAATCAAAACCCAAAACACATAAATAAACCCTAAATTTGATAAACTAGGATTAATACACCATTATCATACACAATCATCTATCTCAAGACAACAATTTGCAAGTAAAAACTTGCCTTGATTCAGCAAAAATGCAGATTTCTTGGTGTAGTCCCAATCTCCCTTAATCTCCAAAGCTTTCTCTCCACTTCTCTCTTACTCTCTTAGGTTAGGAATGAAATTAGGGGCAATTAGGAGACTTAGAAGACTTAAGTCGTGGCTTAAGGTAAATGGCCCACATAATTTAACCAAAAGTGCGATAAAATAATACGCAATAGCATAATTAAGGCATAACCAGTCAAAAATGCCCAAAACTACAAAATACAATATGGCACATTATTTGACTATCTCGCACATTCCGGAATCAACTGCAACCTCCAAATTATCATCTGGACATTTTAAAATTCAATTTAGATTCCGGTCTCATTATTAAGCCAAATATCATTTTAAATTCAGATGATATTAATAAGCATGACATAGCAATATTTTCCCATAATTATGATATGTATGCTAACTCAAAGTAAATATCAACTTTTCTACATTGAATCAATATTCAAATCATAACCCAACACTGGTCGCTAATTACTATACTAAGTAATTAATGTAAAATACGGTCCCATAAGCGAGGGTTATTACATACTCCCCCCCTTATGAGGGAATTTTGCCCCCAAAATTCAGGCGTACCTTATGAGAAAAGATGTGGATATTTCTCCCGCATCTCATCCTCGCGTTCCCAAGTTGATTCGCTCGCATGATGATGGCTCCAATGAACTCTAACTAGAGGCACCACCCGAGATCTTAATTTCCTCTCCCCAAACTCAAGGATAGCAACCGGTTGTTCTTCGTAAGAAACATCGGGCTGCAAGTCGATGTCTTCGAAAGGAATGTGCCAAAGGGCACCTTCACACCTTTTGTACTTTTTCAAAGAGGAGACGTGAAATACATCATGAATTTGTTGTAAAGGTTCCGGCATGGCAAGTTGGTATGCCACGGGACCAACCTTTGCAATCACCGGGAAAGGCCCAACAAAGCGCGGTGCAAGCTTTCCTTTCTTCCCAAAACGTTTGATGCCCTTCATCGGGGACACCCGCACCAACACCTGGTCTCCAACCTCCAATTCCATATGTCTCCTACCCGCATCAGCATAGCTCTTTTGACGATCCTGGGCTATCCGTATGCGATTTCGAATAAGCTCGATCTTCGAAGAAGTGTCTTGGATCATCTCAGGTCCAAGGAACTTATTATCACCCACTTCCAACCAACAAGCGGGCGATCTACAAGGTCTGCCATACAGAGCTTCATAGGGTGCCATTCCTATGGTAAATTGGTATGAGTTGTTGTAAGCAAACTCAACCAACGGAAGATATTGTTCCCAACTGCCTTTGAAGTCGAGTATACACATACGAAGCATATCCTCCAACATCTGGTTTACCCTTTCGGTCTGACCGTCCGTTTGAGGATGATAGGAAGAGCTTAACTTCAACTCGGTCCCCATAGCTCCCTGGAAACTCTGCCAAAAGTGGGACACAAATATTTTATCTCGGTCGGAGATAATATTCAAAGGTACCCCGTGGAGTCTAACGATCTCCTCAATGAACAACTGGGCATAACGAGCTGTATCGTAATCAGTGCGCACGGGCAAGAAGTGTGCCGACTTAGTCAAACGGTCGACAATCACCCAAATTGAGTCATGACCCTTTTGCGATCTAGGCAAGCCCGTAACAAAGTCCATCGAAATGCTCTCCCATTTCCACACGGGAATCTCGAGCGGTTGCAACAAACCTGTCGGTCGCTGGTGGTCAATCTTAACCAATTGACAAGTAGTGCATTTAGACACAAACTCGGAGATATCCCTCTTCATGCCCGCCCACCAATACAAACGGCGCATATCTTGGTACATCTTGTCTCCGCCTGGATGCACCGTGAACTTGGACCCGTGGGATTCCGCCATAACTGCACGTCTCAAATCCCCATCGTCGGGAACCACAAGTCTTCCATGGAAGCGTAGTCCACCCTCAGAACCAATGGAGTACGACTCCGCTCCCTCAGACAACAACTGGCGTGTATGGTCTTGACAAGCCTTGTCTCTTTTCTGAGCTTCCACAACCTTTGCTATAATCGTGGGGGTAACCGTCATCACAGAAAGGAATGCTCTCTCCCCAGCATCCTCCAGGCTGAGTTCCTTCCACTTAGCTTTCCACACCTCAGCTAAGTCTCCATCCGGCTTTCTACTCAAAGCATCTGCTACCACATTCGCCTTCCCGGGGTGATAATGAATATCAAATTGGTAGTCTTTCACAAACTCCAACCAACGGCGCTGGCGCATGTTCAAATCCTTTTGGGAGAATAAGTACTGCAACGATTTGTGGTCGGTGAAAAGACTAAACTTTTCCCCCAAGAGGTAATGCCTCCATATCTTCAAGGCAAATACAACGGCGGCGAATTCCAAATCATGTACCAGATAATTCCTCTCGTGAGGCTTCAACTTACGAGAAGCGTACGCAATGGGTTGTCTCTCTTGTTGAAGAACACCTCCTAATCCCAGAAGAGATGCATCGGTGAAGACAAGATACTCCAATCCCGGCCTTGGTAATGCTAAGACTGGAGCTGAAGTCAGTCTATCCTTGAGCTCATCGAAAGCCGCTTGACATGAAGTGTCCCAAACAAACCTCACTCCTTTCCGGGTCAAATTTGTCAATGGGCTAGCAATCTTAGAAAAGCCCTTAATGAACCGACGGTAATATCCCGCCAATCCCAGAAAACTACGAACTTCAGTGGGCGTCGTGGGCTGACCCCACTCCTTCACCGCGATCACCTTACTCGGATCCACCGACACGCCTTGGGACGAAACCACATGCCCCAAAAATTGAACTTCCTTCAACCAGAAGCCACACTTCTCAAACTTCGCATACAGTTGATGATCCCTCAATCTCTGCAGGACCAATCGCAAGTGAGTAGCGTGATCCGACTCTGTCTGAGAATAGACTAGGATGTCATCAATAAAGACAATGACAAACTGGTCAAGAAAGTCCCGAAACACCCTATTCATAAGGTCCATAAACACTGCAGGGGCATTGGTTAGCCCGAAGGGCATAACCAAGAACTCATAAGAGCCGTAACGAGTCAAAAATGCCGTCTTGGATACATCTTGCTCTCGTATCCTCAATTGGTGATACCCCGTCCTCAAGTCGATCTTGGAGAAGTAGGAAGCTCCCCTAAGTTGATCAAACAAGTCGTCGATGCGAGGTAAAGGGTATTTATTCCGGATGGTGACTTTATTCAACTCTCTATAGTCCACGCATAACCGGAGAGAACCGTCTCTCTTCTTCACAAACAATACTGGAGCGCCCCACGGTGAGGTACTACGCCTAATAAAGCCCTGCTCCAGTAACTTCTGAATCTGATCCCTCAGCTCCCTCATCTCCACAGGAGCCATTAGGTAAGGAGCTTTGGCGATCGGTCGAGTGCCCGGCATTAAGTCAATCACAAACTCTATTTCTCGACTTGGAGGTAGTCCCGGTATCTCCCGAAAAACATCTTCAAAATCTCTAACAATCGGAAGAGAATTTAGGGGAACCATGACATATCTAGATGCATCTTCCGCAATACAATATAGATAAGCGCTCGTATTCCCTTCCATACAAGGCATAACTACCAGGAACATCTCTTGTCCCGGAACCGCAAAAACTATACTCTTCCCGTAACAATTCACTATAGCACGGTACCTCGCTAGCCAATCCATCCCCAAAATTACGTCATACCCGACCATATCAAGGACGAGTAAGTCAGCCTCAAAACACAAGTCACCAAGGTTAATTCCTACATTTTTACATACGAAGAAAATCAATGAGCCATCGCCCATGGAGGATTCGACGCTAGTGAAGGTACTTTCAGCAAATTTTATCAAACCTGTAGTCTGAGCAAAACTTCTAGAAATAAAGGAGTGTGTAGCACCCGTATCAAATAAAATTCGACCCAAGTGCCCCTGAATGAGAAACTTACCCTCGATCGCCGGTGGTGCCGGAGGAGCTGGAGGAAGCAAAGCCTCCTGAAGATGGTAAACCCTTCCGTACTGCAATTGTCCCTGTTGAGGAGGAGCAACCGGATTAGGCGCTTGAGGCGGAAACTGCACATACGGCTGCTGTGGGGCCCTAGGAAGATGCCCTCCCACCAACTGAGGACATGCCCTCTTAAAGTGGCCCAGCTCCCCACACTGAAAACATTTATTGGTCATGTTATCCTGATTCCTGCCTTGGTTATTTCGGAATGGTCCCGCACCTCGGCCCTGTTGGCCCCTACCACCATTACCACCTCGACCTCCCTGAGGCTGCTGGCCGCCTTGACCTTGCCTGTTATTATTACCGCCAGCATTAAACCCACCGAACCGTTGTCGCTTGGACGGATCCCCCTGCTGAGGATCCCTCTCAACTTGCTTGCTCTGATACCATCTGTGACAACCCGCATAGATCCTAAAGACTCTAGAACCTGATGCTCTGATACCATCTGTGACAACCCGCTATCCGAAATAAAGGGTGGCCAGCCCTATACCCCGATTAATTAGGACATCATGGATAATATCATCCTCAGCATCACAACAATAAACAAAGTATAAGGAATAACCACTCTATATTCCAGAAAACGGGTTATCAAAAACTTTGATTTGAAATTTCAAGGAAAACATTTTCAACAACCCATCATAGAAATAGAGGGTGGAAACCCCCACAAGCGCATCTAAGAAAACCCGAAAGATACAAAGGACCGAATAAAACTTCGGTCAGTACCATCCATACAACATACATATAGTACCAAGTGTTACATAATAAATTCATTATACATTTACAACTGTTTGGGCAACAAGCCCGAATGAACCGAACATAACTAGAAACATAAACAGAGGCGTCTACACAAAATCCCGTGAAACCCGCACAATGTCACGGCTCCTCAAAGACATGTGGAAGGAAAGGTCATTACGGGCGACCGTGCGGCGGAACGCCTGAACGGATAATATAGATGTACATACACAACAAGAAAAGGAAAACCGGTCAGGGTCGGGTATATGTGATCAATAGATAAATGACAAGTATGATAATGAGGCACAATGAAGCATAGATGATAGTCTAGCATGTTAACGACATAAGGAACTGAAATTTTGTGAAGGACTACATAAAGTGAGATTCATAATAAAACAGAATTAAAAGTGCTTATAAGCCTTTCTCATCATTAATCAGATTTCAATTCAAGTATACATTTTCCATTCCTTATTAGGAATATAATTGACATCATGTGCTCTATAAGGCACTAATCTCAATAACATGCTCTTTGCGGCATAACTTTGCTCTTTGTGGCGTTAATGCTCCATCGAGTCCAACTCGATAATTAGAATAGTCATAATTATAAATATAACGCTTCTAAGACCGCTCGTCCGGGTTTCCCCACTGAGCGCGTCCCTAAATAACCATCATCTTCCAGGGCCTAACATAAGACAACCTGGGATCCTATCGAAAGCGTCGGGAAGCGGCCATATGCCTGCGGGGTAGTCAAGACCACACCCAAAATCTCCTACCCATCGCAGAAAATAAAACAAGCGCTCATATGGCCTAGGACTATATCCACCCTGCGTTCATTAGCCAGGGGGCTTCACCTATCGCACGGACTTCCCTTAAGATGGTATTTAGAGAGGTGTATAGCCTTCATTTTATTAATTTCCATTACATGATTGAGTAAATTATCATTTACCTTATCAATTCCCCATTTTAAATAAAAAGGGTATAAGTTAAATCGGGACTATATGTAATTCGTACCGACCTAGCATCCTCAAAAAGAATTTAGAATTCAAAGTTATCCCCAAGGCCTCTTTTAGGCTTTAATATAAACCCTCAAATCAAAATGTAACCAAATTTGAATTTCAAAGTCTCCAAAATTGACCTTAACATCTTCTAGTCCGATATAAAACTATACGACAAAAGTGACGCCTAAACATCACCTTAAATTTCCCCCTTGAAAGAATCCTAGATGAACCCTTTCGAGTCTAGGATGTCGACCCGACTCAACTAGTACGCTAAACCCTATGTTTACTTCATTTAAGAAGGTCCCTAGTCAAAAATTCTAAAGAAAAGGGGTTAAAAATGAAAAAGAAAAAGTTGGAAAAATGCAGGGGAACCGAATCGGTTCGCCCCCTTGGCCGAATCGATTCGGCCAGAAAAGTTGAGGTTCTGCATAAATGCCGAATCGATTCGGATGGGAGACTGAATCGATTCGGTCAGAGAATCTGGGTTTCTGCATAACTGCCGAATCGATTCGCCCAGGGGACCGAATCGATTCGGGCCTGCGATTTTGCTAAGAAATGGCTATGGAGTCTTGGACTCCATTTTCTACCCAAACTCAATCTTCTCCAAACCAAACTTGTATACCAACATATAAGAACATCAAAGATGCTATTGATCATCTTAAAACCTCAAGAATCATTGTGGGAGTAAATCAAAACCCAAAACACATAAATAAACCCTAAATTTGATAAACTAGGATTAATACACCATTATCATACACAATCATCTATCTCAAGACAACAATTTGCAAGTAAAAACTTGCCTTGATTCAGCAAAAATGCAGATTTCTTGGTGTAGTCCCAATCTCCCTTAATCTCCAAAGCTTTCTCTCCACTTCTCTCTTACTCTCTTAGGTTAGGAATGAAATTAGGGGCAATTAGGATACTTAGAAGACTTAAGTCGTGGCTTAAGGTAAATGGCCCACATAATTTAACCAAAAGTGCGATAAAATAATACGCAATAGCATAATTAAGGCATAACCAGTCAAAAATGCCCAAAACTACAAAATACAATATGGCACATTATTTGACTATCTCGCACATTCCGGAATCAACTGCAACCTCCAAATTATCATCTGGACATTTTAAAATTCAATTTAGATTCCGGTCTCATTATTAAGCCAAATATCATTTTAAATTCAGATGATATTAATAAGCATGACATAGCAATATTTTCCCATAATTATGATATGTATGCTAACTCAAAGTAAATATCAACTTTTCTACATTGAATCAATATTCAAATCATAACCCAACACTGGTCGCTAATTACTATACTAAGTAATTAATGTAAAATACGGTCCCATAAGCGAGGGTTATTACAAAAAGTTTCTCGAACAATAATTCACAAGTTAAGGGATTAAAAAAGGGAAATCTTCCAAATCTGGGAAAACCAAATCGAGTCGGCATTCGAAGTGTAGTTGGTCATCTCCTTTGTTGGGTTTTAGCATTTTTCACCATTTTTCTGTTACACAACTCTCATGATTGTTCACCAAACTTACACCCAACTGTCCTAAACTCTATATACATGTATTTGGATGATTTTTAATGTGATTATAACATAAAAACACTATAGTTTCCATTCAAGAATATATCAAATCATTTATTAATAAAAAACCCAGACTTTTTTCATATTCTTCATGTATACTCACATAAACACTAGATTTTCTTCATGTTCATCACCATGCATAATTTGATTTCATCCACTCTAGATGTATGGATCATCTCTACGTGCAAATCCTACCCAAGTTATGTGTTCTAATCATTTATACTTCAAGAACATCATTTAAATCATATTTTAACACCCTATTTTACATGGGAATCAAAACTTCAAAAGAAATTACAAATAAACACTTTCCTCTTTGTGATTGATGATCTGAATTCGTGAATTGATGATGAATTGGTTTGTTTTCCCTTCCAATCCACTCCCCAATGATGGTGGTGGCGCAAGAATAAACTCGAATCCTTCAAAGTTACCAAATGAACTAAATGCCCTCATACTGTGTCTGTTTGGTCTAAAATTATCCCGGAACTGAAACAATACCCTCGTGCATACTATTCTTACTCTTTATACCCTTTAGAAATAATCTGTGACCTTGAAATCATCATTCGAGTCATTCTAAATAAATCTCCTATCTCGGCCTCATTTTAGTCTATCACCGACCCTCGATTGAGATATAATAAAATCTCGTCATTTAACTCACCACGACGTATAATAATAGTCACGTATTATTTACTACACACTTAGTAAATGTTATTACGTTTATATAAATCATTATCTCTACCGATTAAAACTAAATAGACACATAATAATTAATTCAATTAAATTACAACACATTTGTAATTTAAATTTAGTCGAATTAACAAAATATTTAATGCCCAGAAATACGGGGTGTTACACATTCAAGGACTCTAACTTGGCCTCATAATCAGAATGGAGCAAAGCCCCGAAGAGATTTTAGTCATGTTGAAGTTTCTCGATCATGTTATAGTAGGTTGAATTATTCGCCACAACTCTATCAAAAAATAGAGTAGATAAACATAGGCTTCTTTGACCTGATCTGAAGCATCCAAGCCTAGAAACCCTTCAAGTTAGGCCCCAATCAGACCTACAAGTCTAGCACCAAACAAGCTATTTCTACGTCTTTATAAATCAGTCTCAACAGAGATAATGATATTATTCCTGGCATTAAAATGCAAATTAACAGTATAAGAACAATAAAGACGACCAAGCAAAATGAGCAAGCACAGTTAAAAGAAAAACTAGTAAGTTGACCAAATAAGACTTTTCATTCATTGCAAGGAAATATGTTACACTGGGTTATTCCATTACAATAAAAAAAGAAAAAGAATAACTCATACAATAAAGAAAAAGAGATACAAGATAGAGAGATCCATCAAACTTAGAAAGATTTACACCTTCTCGATGTCCTTTATTGCTGCTTTTGGGAGGATGGATCCAGTCTCAATCACACATATGAAAGAGGATTCACCTATTCCCTTCTCATCATCAACTTCCTCTTCTAAGTTCGGGGGGGGGGGGGGGGTACTAGGATCATGTCTCTGAAATAAATCTGAGTTGGCAGTGGTGCCAACTTTCCTTAAAGTAGAAGTCCATCCATTCTTATAGGACACCTTCTTCATATACCCTATTTAAATGGTAGCTGCTATAAAGGCTTTATTTTAGCCTCTATTAAAGGCATATTCCTTGTCTTTTGGCTTCGAGCCTTCAATTCCAAGAATTTCTTCTTCTCAATCGTTGTTTCAACAGCCAAATTAACAGTTATCTCCTCAACAGTCTTCACCTTATCCTCGATTGCTGTCACTCGATCCTCAGATTATTTGTGCTTATCCTTTCATTATTTTGTTATCGCTATCGTATTCTTCTTGTGAGTGCCTCAAAGACTTCTTTAAGTCTTGAAAGGCTTCCTCCACATCAATTGATGATGACCTTAATTGGTTATCCCTGATCAATAATTGGCCATAATCTACAAAAAAAACTTCAGGGAAATGCTACAACAAAAATCATTATCATACATAAATAAGGAAAAGGAAAATTACTAAAACCCAAAAAAGGGTAAAAAAGTTTACCAAGGCTAAATTATGATTTTCCCTCTCCAATAGACGAGCTCTAGATAGAGAGGTTATCGCCGACCTATCAACCAAAAGAACCCTAGCACGAATTAATTCACTGGCTAACCTAGAGTTCACGGCCTCTTAGGCAGATTCATCAGCAGCTTGGTCGACTTAAGCTTTTATGGACCAAATCTTGCTGAACAACTGGTCCCCTCTTCAATATCTTAAATTGAGGCTTTGTGATTTTGGTCTGTTCAACGTTAAGGACCATGGAGCTTTTATCGACAACATTGGTCTTCTTGTGTGGTGGAGAAGGTTGAATAACCATTAGGGTAGGAACTCTCCTCTTTTTCATTTCAGCAGTGGGTGAAGTTTGGATATCGTTGATGTCAAAGGACTCAAATGAGGATGATGTCCCTCCTAATTCTATTTCTTTATCTTCCCTAAAAGACGCAACAACAGAAGAGGTTGAAGTGGTATCCTCCTCTATGTTGACTGGATCTTGGGATACAATCTCAGTTGGTTGGGCAATAAAAAAATGTAATTGAGATTTTATATTCCAGCAGTACAAAAACAGATTTAGGATGCTGTGCCCTTATTCTCTGATGGATTGACCACATGAAATTTAATTCACCAAAATTCACTTCGAAATCTTTGGGACACCTCTTATTACTTTCCTCTGCAAAAATAAAATAAGAATTGTTAGTTGGCACATTATCAAACAGTTAGCAGGCATTGGAGACATAAAATTTGAAGTGTTAGCCGACCTATGCCACACCCTTCCTAGGGGCATTTTGGACCATTGTATTTCACCCTCTCATGAAGGGGAGCATGCTTCCAGTGCTTAACCATCACTCCGTGATCCCAATAATTTATGTTGAACTCAAGCAAATTAACTACTAAAGCCCTATTAGCTTGTCTAGTCTTCATGTAGTATGTATTGTCTCCTGTTGTTCCCCACTTATAGCAATGCATCACTTCTAAATCCTAATATGTGTCCCAATAAGTTCATTTAAACGATGGACCCCGTCAAAAAACCTTCAAGTGTCAGGGGCTACTCTCGTAGGGACCATATCAAAATACTAATAGAATTCAAGGAATAAATGCTTTGGAGGAAAAAAGTTATTCCACACTCTACAATAACTAAAGTGAGGATCCAGTGCCCTCATCTGATGACAATATATCTACGGGGCCTCCTACTAGTTCTAAAGATACCTCGTTGGATATTTTTTGCTTTTCCCTAAACTCTTCTAAAGAACCCTTATCAATAACGTAAACCATTGTCGAAATGAAATAAAGCAAAAGAAGGGGATAAAGAGGAAGGAAATCTTACATAGCTTACTAAATAACAATAAAGAACGAATGACAAAGAAAATATTGAAAGTAAGAAATTGCTTAACTGCTATGGTTGGTTATAAAAAGAAATGGGGGGAAAGTTCCATGCTTTTATATATTTACCTCGAAAGTTGAAAAGGAATGATTAACTGAACCAACAATTGAACTCTTGATGGCTGCACATTTTTCAGAAGTGCCGAAAGACTAGCGGACCCTTTGGCGGTTCTGATAATACGCAAATATTGCGTATTTCATCCGTCGAACCTACGCATTCTAGCCTCCTCGGGTGCTTTAATCTCTATATTTAAGCCCGTTAACCAGACAACCTTTGTTTATATTGTTAACATGCTATATGAGGTATAATTGGGCTTTTGTAGGTATTTAGGTATCAAGTATGGGATTCGAACGTATTCCGCACAATTTCCATATGCAACCGCACGTTCAAGGGAATTTTAGTCATTTTACTGATTGGGCACCTGGCCCAACATCTTCATGGAAGTTGTATCCCTCCTCGCAAAATTCGTGTGGCTGTGAACGGTGCGTGATTTCGAGTTCGTAAGACAAAGTTGCGGCGAATTGAGCGGCGATGGAAAGCATGACAAAATAGGGGATTCTGCAGGCTGCTCTGCGTGATCGATCGATCGAGCCTGGGGGTCGATCGATCGAGACTTAATATTTTGGCCACGATTTTAACTGTCGATCGATCGACCACAGGGGTCGATCGATCGATCCCCTATTTTGTCCTGCAGATATTTTCTTTTCATTTTCTTTCTTCTTTTCTTTTATTCTAACTTGGTATATAAACCAATTTTGTTGTAATAAGAACATATTCAGTAGAGAAAACGATTTTAGGTTATACTAGCTTAGGTTTTGAGGGTTTTGAAGAGTTATTCTTCAATTGTTCTTGGATTGACACCCTTTTGGATTGAATTTTGCACTATTCATCATCCCCTCCATTTATATAGTTTGTATTTCCTTCTTTCTTGCTTTGGTAGTTTGATTTACATGCTTTCTTAATTAGATTCACATGCTTTCTTTACTTGCTTTGAAGTATAGATTTATCGCGTTTATTTACCGTTTCCATTTATCGCGTTTTTAACATGCTTTCTAGGTAATTTAAACTAGGTTATGTTTGAATGGAACTCACTTGAGTTGACGCGTTGCTTTGCTTTGGTGATGGTGTTTACGTGTCTATTTCGGGCGCGTTGTCCTAGTTATTACGTCTAGGAGATTTGACGGGGCATATCATGTATGTCCCGTGCTTACCACCTTTCACGCATAATTTCCGGGATATTTGTTGATGCCAAAATCTTATTAGGCTTTTATGATGATTTAGGGCGTAACAACCCTTGATTTAATTAACTGTCGAATCAAGACGCACTTGTAATAACCCGTCGACCAATGTAACCATTTTATACTAATTAACTCAGGCGAGGGATATTCAACGCAACCTATAGTTTTACTCGCTTTCATAATCCAGTTTCAATACACTGGCCTAGATTAATATTTTCTTTTATGCATCTTTTCCTTTTTTAGTTTCTAATCACCTTTTACACTTTTATTCCTGAATTAATAATCTGTTGCAATCTATCGAACATTCTCTGTGGATTCGATACCCGACTTACCGTTGTACTCACCAGTTGAGTGTAGTCGTAACTTAGGTTTTTGTATTGAGGAGGTGAAATAAAAACAACGATTGTGCACTTACACGAGCACAACTTTTCACCCTCAATCAAAATGGCGCCGTTGCCGGGGACTATTTTGTTATAGATTTTAATTGTATTATTATTTCATAGTAATCTTTTCTTTGTATTTGTATTCTTTCTTTTAACCTTTTTTTGCAGGAGTTATACATTTGAGCGCCTAGGAACGCTTGAATTATCCCGCCGCACATCTTCTTTGTGGAAGTCATCCTCTCGAGCAATTGTTGGGGTAAGCATGTCTTACTCTAACTTTTCTGGTAATCCTAATGATAATTCTCAAAATTCCGGTAAACCTTTGACTTTTGGTCAATACTTGCAATCCCAAAAAGTTGCAACATCTAAAATGACATTGGTTGAGTATTACGAAAGTCAAAGTTTGGATTATAGCAATTTTGTGCATGACCATTATGATTTTGGGTCGCAAGATCCTTATGATAAGAATATTGAATCCAATTGTAATCACTTTCAAAATTCTTATGTTAATGATTTTGAGTGTAGCCCCGAGAACAATTTCCAAACTTCCCATTTTCAAGAATCTGCTCCTCGCCCGATGACATTCGGTGAGGGATTGCGTATGCTTGAAAATGAGAGGATTGAAGAACATTATCGGGAAGAAAATCGTTGTTGGGAACATGAGTTGGATTTACTATTTGAATTCGACGACGACTTTTCTTTGGAGACTACCGAAGTCAAGGACTGTTTTGAACCAAATGAGGACTTCGTTTCGACTTTGGAACAAATCATCCTTGACTTGACCCACGGTATAGTAGAGAATGAAAATGAGGATGAAAAGGGCATAGTATCTATTTGCAATGAATTCGTTTCTTCTTTGATTTTCAAAGAAGAAAGTTTCATTGTAAACGATCCTATTTCTTCCGAAATTCAATTTTCATGCGATGATCACTCATCGTCTGAGATTGAATTTCTTTCATCCCCATCTTCATTATATACTATCGTACCAATTTGAGTACCTGATGAATCGGTTCAAAACTTTTTAGTTCCAAACCTTTTCACTGACGAGGAGTATTCGCTCGAGCCGCTTTCCATAACGGCATCTTTGCCCTCATGTGGGCCGCCTCCCGTTCCAACTTTAAAACACTCGGGAGTTGATTCATGTTTTCTCGGCCTGCATGCGTATTTGTTGCCCGTCCTATCCAAATCCCCCATCCTCCCTCCCAAAGTTTTAATTGGGGATGGTTCACTTTTACCGCCTTACACATGCCTTTCGTCGTTCGAACGGAATTCCTATTTTCCGGGAGGCATGCATGTTCGGGAGGGTCTACCGTTGATCCGTCAAATTCAAATTGTGTTTTGGATGGACCCTCAAAAGTTTAAACTTTTAGTATATAGCTAATTAGAGTTCTAAATGTAGTTGTATATAGCTAACTTCTTCATTTTTATTTTTCTTAATATTAGCCTAGTGTAATTAGTTAATCTCTTTTTATTTCTTTTTGTATGCTTGGTTCTAACTCTTTTGTAGGTTCAGCGCACTTGAATTTGCGGAGACTATGCATCCCGGCACACATTTCTTAAGAAAATGATCAAAAAAGCCCCCAAAACATTTTTCCTTTGTTTTTCACACACGCATCCTCACGCATTTGCATTTGTTTTTCTTTTTTTTCTTTTATTTTATTTTTCATTTTTGTCCTGAATATGCGTGTGTGTTGCTCATTGTACATATTTTTATTTTTTTGGGTTCACTTAGGACTATTTGTGTGTATATTTTAGCCTATGTATATATAATTTTATTTTTATTTTTATATTTTTATTTCATATTTATATATATATATACTTATATATACTATATAAATATATATTTTATATTTAAACCCCCCCTAATTTCCCTCAATTCCATTTCCCCCCCCCTTTTTTCAGCAAAGAAAGCAGTGTGCCTGGCCCTGCTTGATCGATCGATCGAAGGCCCAGGCTCGATCGATCGATCAAGCAGTTAAAGGCCGAGGCTACTTTTCTTTTTTCCCCATTTCCTTATTTCCTCTCCTCTTCTACTAAACTGTTTCGTGCCCTAGAATTTCCCCACACCACATTTCTTCTGATTTCTTCCAATTTCTACACTTTCAAGGTATAATCCTTACTACTTTAACATGTTTTTGTAGTTTTTGGTAGATTTTTGTCACAAATTCCATGTTTTTACCATTTCTTCACATATTGAATGTGTTTGTGTTGTTTCCCCTGATTTTGATTTGTTCTAACCCTTGTTTCTTGTGATTACTGATAAATATCCACTCATGAACACATGTATATTGCTGCATTGTTGTTTTGTTCATGAGTGGGGCGATTTCGTTGGTTCAAAATGGTATTGTTCAACCTTGACGCACATTGCGCATGCCAAATGTTTGCCAAAATGCCCCAAACAGTTTTCAACCCCATTTTGGCGCACACTTGGGTGATTTTCATTCCTTGTCGCATTCCGACATTTTTTATCGCAATGTTGCAATTTTTCACCTCGGTTTTGCGCACTTGCACCTCCATTTCAACTTGTACACTAACTAACCATTAATTGTTCTTACAATTTTTTTGTATTGCCTAATTCTTATTTTGTAGGTTGAAATGGCACCGCCGAAGAAATACAACTTTAATAGGTGTATGCCCGCCGGGGGCGTTGATGGGTTCCGCTGCGATCAGGAGCGGGAGTGGGACCACGCCCACTTTCACACATCCGAGCGTCCACTTGGGTATCATTTTGCGTGGGCCATTGATCATATACCACGGGAGGTGCGTGTTGTTCTACGCCGTTAGGGGTGGGAGCCCTTTCTTGCTACCAACGGGCGCATCAACGAAGAGCTAGTCTAGATATTTTATGCGACGTTGGTAGAGGTAAAGGGGAGTGGGCCAACTACATATGAGGTGATGGTCCGTGGGGTGAGGATACCCTTCAGCATTTCTGATTTGGCTGATTTCATGGGTGTGCCACACCCCGGGGACTCAGTAAGTTTTATGGATGGGACCATCTTCGGCAAGGGGACATTGATAGAGGCTCTTGCACCGGGTGAGGCATAGAAAAAGGGTGCTTTTCGCTCGGCTGTAATGGAGGACTTATCGAGGTTATTGCATTGCATTAATGTCCACTCTTTCATGGTGACGAACAACCGATCAGAGGTTCGTCACAAGCATGCCGCATTGATTTACACGATGATTAATGGTTTGGGCAATATCAGCTTTACCAGTACCTTTCTAGACATGATGTGCGCGACAGCTAAAGAGATTTCTTGGAGGTATTCCCTTCCCTTTCCTGCCCTCATTACGAAGATATGTATATCGCACGGTTGCCCTGAGTTGGACGCTGACCATAACATGAGCCACTCAGGCTTCTGTCGAAGGACAATATTTCAAAAATTCTTAAGCACGAGTGGGGGCAACCGGGCGGCAAGAGACAGAGGACTAAGGTGGCTGATGAGACGGACGATGAGGAGGACGAGATCAGGGAGATGGAGATGGGTGAGGGTTCTCACGCGCTGCACACTGATGATGATGCCTGCTTTGTGGCATTCCAGGCCGTGCAGGACCAGCACTGGGAGGAGACCCATCTCAGGTGGGATACTTGGGAGTCCCGCCTGGACTAGTTACAGGCCGAGCAGTGACAGCAGTGGGCACAACAGCAGGCTCAGCAGGAGCAGTTTCATGCCGAGCAGTGGCAGGAGTCGGCCATGCAGAGGTAGGCGAGGGCACAGCACAGACAGGACTATCGGATGATGCAGAGGATGATGAGAGAACTTTATCTGCAGCGCAGTGATTCGGACACACCGCTGCCTCCTCATTTCAGGACCCCTCTGATCCTAGTGGTTCCGGCCACTAGGCTGCTGCTGTACTGGGTTTTTTTTGTATTCTGGGATCGGATAGTATATTGTACTTTTTATTTTTATTTGTATTTGTATTTCTTTTATTTCACTAGTTGTAATGTATTAAGTGATTTTGTATTGAACTTATGAAATGAGAAATGAAAATGTAGTTTGTGGTTGTTTATTGGATTTTGATGTGTGTGACCTTCCATTTTATAAAATCAAAAAGTTCACCATCAATTTATCTAGTATTTTCACTTCAGCCCCTCTATATTATTGTGACTTGTGACATAGATTCTCTTAACTTAATACATCGGTACTTATTCTTCATATGCTTTGTACTAACTTGTTTTGCAGCTTCATTTGGACTTGTACTTATGGAGATCGCTCCACATTTGGGTAATATCATTCTTTCCTAGCTTTGTGTTGTGTTCTTAAATGGACGCATTAGGGACAATGCAACATTCAAGTTAGGGGGTGTAGGATATTCTATCCATTTTGCTGTTTAGTCCTTGGATTTGATTACAATTTAGTTACAAAGCATGTTTTTGTTAAAAATTTGAAAATTTTCAAAAATATTTTCTTTCTTTTTTCTCCTTTATTGGGCATTTTGCCCTTGTTTCCGATGATAAATTTTAATAATTGCCCGATCAAATAGACAATTCAATGATGCATGTTCTCGATTTTAGAAGTTATTAGACTTTAATCCCTAAATCATTAATATTATGAATAACTTCATGAATTAAACTTTAATCCGTGAGCACATGCACCATTCTTGTTATATTGATTTGGTTTAAGATTTTTATAACTCGGTATGCTTTTGTTGCATTGTATATACTTACACCGAGTGAGATTAGAGACTTATCTTCATTTGTGAATGTATACACTTTTCTTTCCTCTTTGAAAACGTTACAGTCATTGGTAATCTCTT
This sequence comes from Sambucus nigra, assembly GCA_949130495.1. Taxonomy (NCBI): domain Eukaryota; kingdom Viridiplantae; phylum Streptophyta; class Magnoliopsida; order Dipsacales; family Adoxaceae; genus Sambucus; species Sambucus nigra. The sequence goes on from OX422215.1 coordinate 621,516,885, forward strand.
TATTCTTTTATTGACGGTTCATTAATTGAGTTCATACTTGAAATGTGTTACTTGGGCATGATTTTCATATATTGTTTTGACTCGAGAATTGCGTATACTTGTTGAAATGATCATAGGCCATCTTTGTATATCACCCATGTGACCTTGACCTCACCTTTTATATGTACCCTAGTCAACCCACTTGAGCCTAAATACTAGCCTTTCTTTTCATTACCCAAAATCTCATAACCAACTTCAAATTGGAGTTTTATAGCATATATATTACCTTACATACCCTTATTTGGATTGTTGCATGGGATTGGATGATATTGTTGTGTATTATGGTTGCATTTTGAGCATGAAAGGAGTAAGAAGTGAAAAGAAAAAGAGTGAAAAAGAGAGAGTTAAAAACAAAAGAAAACAAAAGATAAAAATTGAGAAAAAGAAGAAAAGAAAAAAAAGAGAAAGTTGTTTATAGTGTTTGTTTGTGTTTCAATAATCCTTGTTACTCTCGCGATTGTTATATCTAATGTTTTTGGACATCATTTGTCCACTTTTCATATTGCCCGCATTTTCCCATTATTCCGAGTTTCATCCCCAAACACTTTGAATCCGTATATACATCCCTTTCATTTCGTATCCTAACCTAGCCTACATTACAACCCTATTAAAGTCCTATGTGATCTTAAGTTGATGTAATTCAAATGTTTAAATAGTGTTGATAATCTATGAAAATGCATTTCGCCTCTTTTATATGAGCGGTATCCTTTCACTGAGATTATAGTTTTTATTTCCTATATAGCGTTCTTCTTTAATGACATGTGTGCGGCCTAGTTTCCGTTTACATTTACTCCTTATGCCCGCATGTCCCGTGTGTTACCTCCCTGTTTTAAGTGATTTCATTTGAAGAGTGTAATACCCGTGAGGATTGACTTTTATGCATGATTTGATATTTAGTGTCCGAGTTATTTAAGTTTTTCGCCAAATCATACTTTGCATATGCTCACTCCCCTCCCACATATTAGAGTTTCAATTAATTAAGGTGCATTCGATAATGTTAATAACTACGGACTTTTCACGCGAATTCGTTTGCTATGCTAATAACATGTTGAAATCTTATTCGCACTGATGAGTTTGTCTTACTTGATTGGGCATATTTTGAGGAAACTTTATGATGTTTGTGGGTTTCATCCCTAAAAACCCTCACGAGACGACACTCGTCCACTAGGGTAACCTAGGGGTTTAACGGCTTATTGCATACGCTAAATGCAATCGAATCGCCCGCGAAAGTGGCCTTATCTTTTTCTTGCTTTTATACCATACTTTTGTACTATCTCCTGTTCTGGTTTACTTATTCTTATTGTTGCATCCTATTTCATTGCTAGGGACTAGCAATGTGTAAGTTAGGGGTGTGATAATACGCAAATATTGCGTATTTTATCCGTCGAACCTACGCATTCTAGCCTCCTCGGGTGCCTTAATCTCTATATTTAAGCCCATTAACCAGACAACCTATGTTTATATTGTTAACATGCTATATGAGGTATAATTGGGCTTTTGTAGGTATTTAGGTACCAAGTATGGGATTCGGACGCATTCCGCGCAATTTTCGTACGCAACCGCACGTTCAAGGGCATTTTAGTCATTTTACAAATTGGGAACCTGGCCCAACATCTTCATGGAAGTTGTATCCCTCCGTGAAAAATTCACGTGGCCGTGAACGGTGCGTGATTCCGAGTTCGTATGACAATGTTACGGCGAATTGAGCGGCGATGGAAAGCATGGCAAAATAGGGGATTCTGGAGGCTGCCCTGCGTGATCGATCGATCGAGCCTGGGGGTCGATCGATCGAGCCTTCATATTTTGCCCACGATTTTAGCTGCCAATCGATCGACCACAGGGGTCGATCGATCGATCCCCTGTTTTGTCCTGCAGATATTTTCTTTTCATTTTCATTTTCTTTCTTCTTTTCTTTTATTCTAACTTAGTATATAAACCAATTTTGTTGTAATAAGAACATATTCAGTAGAGAAAACGATTTTAGGTTATACTAGCTTAGGTTTTGAGGGTTTTGAAGAGTTATTCTTCAATTGTTCTTGGATTGACACCCTTTTGGATTGAATTTTGCACTATTCATCATCCCCTCCATTTATATAGTTTGTATTTCATTCTTTCTTGCTTTGAAAGTTTGATTTACATGCTTTCTTAATTAGATTCACATGCTTTCTTTACTTGCTTTGTAGTATAGATTTATCGCGTTTATTTACCGTTTCCATTTATCGCGTTTTTAACATGCTTTCTAGGTAATTTAAATTAGGTTGTGTTTGAATGGAACTCACTCGAGTTGACACGTTGGTTTTCTTTATAATGGTGTTTACGGGTCTATTTCGGGTGCATTTTCCTAGTTATTACGTCTAGGAGATTTGACGGGGCATATCATGTATGTCCCGTGCTTATGACCTTTCGCGCGTAATTTCCAGGATATTTGTTGACGCCAAAATCTTATTAGGCTTTTATGATAATTTAGGGCGTAACAACCCTTGATTTAACTAACTGTCGAATCGAGATGCACTTGTAATAACCCATCGACCCATGTTACCATTTTATACTAATTAACTCGGGTGAGGGATATTCGACGCAACCTATAGTTTTACTCACTTTCATAATCAAGTTTTAATACACTCGCCTAGATTAATATTTTCTTTTATGCATCTTTTCCTTTTTTAGTTTCTAATCACCTTTTACACTTTTATTCCTGAATTAATAATCTGTTGCAATCTATCGAACATTCTCTATGGATTCGATACCCGACTTACCGTTGTACTCACCAGTTGAGTGTAGTCGTAACTTAGGTTTTTGTATTGAGGAGGTGAAACAAAAACAACTATTGTGCACTTACACGAGCACACCTTTTCACCCTCAATCAGGTTCGCTATTTTTTAAATTATTCATAAAAATGCCATTGACTGATATACTGATGAAACATTTAGAAGTCTAGAAGTTCAATTGCTGACCACTGTTATATTATGATGCCGAAACCTTTTTAGAACAAATCCTCCATCCCTTCAATAAATCATTAATCATGGTGCATTGGGGCTTTGTTGTGTGCCAAAATTATTTATCCACGTGGACCAATGAGAAAAGGACACTTGTCCTCATACATGGCTACTTCAATACTCCTTATACACGTAGTCGACTCTAGAGGTACCTCATTGGCCAATAGGTCGACTAACATCAGGAATGAAACATCATGAATGAGAACTACGAAGAATAGGAAAGATCATTCACATGGGGATATGAATAGCCATTTCCCACATGCCTTAGAAGATCAATGGTCTCATTTATTTATATGGGTGTAAGTGCTTGAATATATAAAGGCATTTTATACATTGGTTTCTGTGACCACTATAAATATATTATTTCCCTTAGCTCAAGGGACAAGTCAATTGTGCACAAGCAAGACTGCCCAAAGTTCTATGTAACTGTAACACCTTAAGATTTTGGGACGGAGAAATTAAATTTTCGAGAGAAATAAAATCTATTTAAATCGGAGAATTTTAAAATTTGGAAATTGAAGTCCAAAAATAGAGAACGTTACAAAGTATTCCGAATGATAATTCTGAGTGCGCCATTGATTCCTGATGGGTCGAGATAGTCAAAATGACTATCATTGGGTTTTATTTCGGGTCTAGAATATTTTTAAGTCAGTTTGACTCGAATTGGAGTAAACGAGTCATTTAAAGTGTGTATTAACATTTAAAACTGGGATTTATGTTTTAAAGGTTTAAGAGGCTTACGGATCAAGCCAATCTCATTTGAGAGAAAGAGAGAAAGAGAAAGGAAAAGAGAAAGAAGAAGAAAGGGAGAGAGAGAGAGAGAGAGAGAGAGGGAGGAGAAAAAGCTTGGAGATTCCGGCCTGTACGCGATCTCGGGGACGATTCAACCTCTACAACTTTGAGGCAAGTGTTTAATCTTGATAAATAATTCATTTGTGTATTTCATTTCATAATTTGTGGCTAAGAAAATTGTATATTGGGTATATTTAGCAAAACCTAGATTTTTGGTTTCAATCTTGAAATTGAAGTTTACACTTGGGTTTAAGGGATATAAATTGATGAGATTAGATATAGGATGAGTTTTGATGTTTCAAAACATGTTGGGGTTGAAGATTAAGGGTTGGAAGAAGATGAAATTGATTTTGGGAAATTTAGGTTTTGAAGAGAAATGACCATTTCGTAGCCTGTTTAACAGGCCGAATCGATTCGATCCCTTACCGAATCGATTCGGAATGTTGCAGAGTCCCAAGTCTGTGTGAATGAAATTATTCAGACCCAAGGTGAATCGATTCGTCTTGGGACAGTCTCTCAGCTCCTTTGGACCGAATCGATTCACAGTTGAGGCGAATCAATTTGGCCTTGAGACCGAATCGATTCGGCCCAGGGCGAATCGATTCGGAAACAGGGCTATTTTTGGGAAGTTTTTCTAGAATGATTTCTAACCCTTTTTGGTTGGGTTTATTGATTTGGGACATGATTATATGATGTAAGAAAGATGTTTTGGAGATTAATTGGAAGTTTCTCGCATGATGAGATCGCGGGTACGTATCGAGTTATTTTTTGGGGACTTATATACCTATGCATTGGATAGGGTCGCATCGATATAGTGGCAAATCTCATGGAGAACGGGAGTTCGATTTAGAGGTCATAGGTGAGCCTAGATATGACGTAAGGTTGAGTACCCTTTGAAAGAGTTGTGAGAGTACGGCATGGAATTGTAGGCCGATATTTCTGTGGAATCCTTATAGTGATAGGATTCTATTTAATATGTGGTCTGGCACCGAAGAGAGGTAGAGGTCGTGTATCCTTAGTATTTTTTAACTTAAGGAATAGATTGTAAACTCAATAAGATTAAGGGTTCATAAGAGAAATGGAATAGTAGGCTAATTTGAGAGTGATTGGAATATTCTAATGACTAGAATAAGATTGGGTTAAATGGTAGTCGGGATTGTTATTGGAGATATTGATGTGCATTTGGATTTTGATGGGATGTATAATCAAAAGAATATGTGTTAAACTTTGGGGTGATAACCTTAATGTTGAGAATATTGGAAGACTATTCATATCATAGGGATAATGGATGAATAAGCATCAAGTGAGGGAACGTATTTATATAAGGAATTAAATTAAATACATTCGAGACGACGGCTAGTATAAAGAGGATTATATACACGTATAGACGAGTTTTAAATTTTATACGTACGAACGAAAGAGGGTATGTATATAAGTATGTATATATATCTATGTAGATATTCATATATGTGTGTACTCATGGCATGAATATCTAAACTGTATGTGATGGTTTAATTATATGATGTAATCATATGGATGTATATATATTGTGTATGTGAATGATATATATACTTATAATGTGAAGCATACCCCGCACATGCAGTAATTGGGAAGTTGCGCGATGAGGGTGAGCACCCTAGCTCGAGGAGCAGAGTGTGGATATTCCCCAGGTCGTAGTCGTTCATTGTCTTATTATGTGATATACATTTTTTTGGGATGAGACGTGGTGGGTATGTTTCGTCTCATTATCGGTTAGGAACTATGACCGCTTGCCAAACGTCGTGTGTGTGTGTTGGCTGCGAAGTGGGTGACATTTAGTCCCACCGGTGGTCCCCAGGATGGAATATGAGTGATGCCCTGGAAGATGATAGCATGGTGCAGTATATTGGAATTATATAGCCGGTTATATTATGTGTATGGCCATTGTACATTATATGTGTTATGTACACGTGGCTATGAGAATGAATGGTTGAATATATATATATATATATATATATATATATATATATATATATATATATATCCTATAGGTGAAAAGGATATTAAATTTCTATGGTGTACATCTTGGGTGATTATGGTGTAGAAGATTGTTGGGGGGTTGATGTATCGCACTTAAGGAAAATTTTGGTTATATCAACCCAAGGATTTAGTGGAAATTTTGAGGTTACTCTTAGATAGTAATCCAAATTTAGTAGTTGCAGTTATAGAATTTTTATAGATGACATAATGGATCCCTACGATCAATATTTTCAAGGAGTAGTGTATCGGGGGGTTCCTTGTTTGGATTTCTCTTTGCGAGACGCCCCACGCACGAAACGCAGTGCAATGTTGAGAGTAGAGATAAGTTTTGTCCTTAATACTTGTAAGTAGAAGTAGTATGTTTGGTGTGGATGACATAATGGATCCCTACGATCGACATTGTCAAGGAGTAGTGTATCGGGGGGGTTCCTTGTTTGGATTTCGCTTTGCGAGATGCCCCACGCACGAAACGTAGTGCAATGTTGAGAGTAGAGAGAAGTTTTGTCCTTTGTACTTGTTTGTAGTTTCATTAGTATGATTGGTGTGGATGGTATAATGGATCCCTACGATCGACATTGTCAAGGAGTAGTGTATCGAGGGGGGGGGGGGGGGTTACTTATTTAGATTTCTCTTTACGAGACGCCCCACACACGAAACGCAATGCAATGTTGAGAGTAGAGAGAAGTTTTTTCCTTATTAAATTGTGCATGTTATTTAGAGAATAAACTCTAAATTTGAAGTTTAATGTTAATATGTGAAGTAATAAAATGGATTGGATTCAATAAAGACTAGTATTGCATATCTGTGTACATATATTTAAGCGCAAGTAGAATGTGAAGGATTCTTGGGTTATGTTAGGATGGCCAGTCTTGCAGGTTTAGGACGTGACTATGGTAAGTTAGGTTGTCCATATGGGTGGGGTAACCTAATTAAGATTCTAGGATGTGAATAGGTGTGCGCAGTTAGATGAGAGGTGAGTTGGGGTTTCACGAGAGTGAGACTCCACTTTAATTATGATATAGTGCATTTATATTTATTATGCTCGGTTAACACACTTGCTAAATATTTTTACACCTCGGGATCTCACCCATTTATATTTCTCTACTGCTATACGTATATATTACTATAGGTGTCCTACCGTAGGGATGCCGGATGCCTTCTATCCAGAGTCGTGGGAGCTGTAACAGGTGCGGACTGTTGAGGGATTTTAATTGTAGTCGCCCCTTATTTCGGTGTGAATCTAGATAGGATTCATTTTGTACATCGGGGTTATACTTTAGAGTTATTTATATTTGTTTATACTTCTTCCCATGGATGTTGTACATGTTTGTGACCCGACATCTTATTCGGGTTTATTACCTTTTGTGTACTCATTTTATTTTATTCTAGCACCTCATTTATCATGGTACTTGTGAACTTTTTACCTTTGCTAGATATTTATATGGTTGGGTTGTTGTCCGTGGTATGTTTTATTTAATTTTAACATCTCCCTTATATGATTTTGGGTAGTTAGCCTTATTTATTTTAGTATTGTTAGTTGATGTTGAGACTGAGCCATCTGAGATTCCTGATTTAATGTAGTATAGGGCTGGCCACCCATTATTATTTTAAGCGAGTTATTACAGATGGTATCAGAGGATCAGGTTCTAGTGTCTTTAGGATCTGTGTGGGTTTTCTACGTTCTTCCGTTAACGTTCTTGATATAGAGCCCTACTATCCGGATTATTGTGTTCACTACGTTTATCTTCTTCTGCGAGGTGTACTCACTTGAATGACGTACTGACACAGTTGCTTTCTGTCGAACGTCGCCAAAAATAAGTTGGTTAGGAAGGGGAAAGATGAGAGATGTAATACACATAACAGATTTTGGGTACGCTTTGATTTGAGGTATTTCTTTTCGTGATTCAGGCATAAATAAGAAGGAGAATTTCTTGATCGATAAGGTGAGTACTAATAAGGAGAGAATAGGAAGCCCTTCGGAGATTTAGATGGATAAATTCGTCAATATTGTTAGGAAACCTAGTGTTGGTGACTTTTACCGATGTGAGGTGTGTGGAGTACCCCAATATTGGGAGTTGTTTGGAGTCAGAATAGCGTCTTGTCCTTCGGAATGGTTAGGAAGGATTTATGGAGAGGATAATTCTTCAAGGAGAATTAGGCCTTAGGAAGGAGTGAGGAAGTGTGGTCCTTGTGTGGAACCTTTTGGGATATTAGACCGTCTCGCGATGAGTTAATAGAGAGTTAGGCTATTGATTTCCGGGAGTGAGGATTGTTTAGGTTATTAGGTAGTGGTTATTATGTTATTGTCTTATCGATATGATAGGGCATATACTTATGGTATTCCAATGAGGGAAGAAATTATCTTGTGGAAATGGGTTGATGAAATATAAAGGTTTTGTATAACTGAAAGGTTCATAGTTTAGTAGATTTATTTTGAGCGGAGAAATTAGCTCAGGGTTGTTCTAGTTTTGAGAACTAGGTATTGTTTAGAGTATTGTATTTGTTGAAGCCTTGTGTTTAGAGCATAAGGTATTTGATTGGTGTGTCAAAAGACACAAAATTATTTTATATTGTATTATTATATAGGCCTTCGGGCAATATTTAAAATGCGAAAATATTTTATAAAATCTTAGTCCTGGTTCAACTGATCTCAATCCCCGACATAGCTACACAGTAGTGTATTGGGAGGGTTCCTTATTTGGATTTCGCTTGCGAGACCTCCCCCGCATGAAGGTAGCTAGTGTCAGGAATTGAGAAGAGTTCAACCATTGGGAATTTCGAACTTTTATATACTTAAAATGTTGCTATAGATTATATTTGTTGGGAGTTATATTACGATTTCAGGTTAGTGGATCCGGGTTATGTTTTTTACGAGTTGAGCTCGAGTACAGGGTGTATGGGCGCCCTGGGTGGTTGGTTTGATTTCAGAATTTAAATGGTTCGATGTGAGAATTAGTAAAAGGTATGTATAGTGATGTTGAGGGTAGATGTAAGGACTAGATGAGATTCGAAGTACTAGGCATATCTTAAATTTTGCGGGCGAAATTCTTGTAAGGGGGGAAGAGTGTAACACCCCAAGATTTTGAGATGGAGAAATTAAATTTTCTGGAGAAATAGAATCTATTTAAATCGGAGAATTTTAAAATTTGGAAATTGAAGTCCAAAAATAGAGGACATTACAAAGTATTCCGAATGATAATTCTGAGTGCGCCATTGATTCCGGATGGGTCAAGATAGTCAAAATGACTATCATTGGGTTTTATTTCGGGTCCGGAATATTTTTAAGTCAGTTTGACTCGAATTGGAGTAAACGAGTCATTTAAAGTGTGTATTAACATTTAAAACTGGGATTTATGTTTTAAAGGTTTAAGAAGCTTACGGATCAAGCCAATATCATTTGAGAGAAAGAGAGAAAGAGAAATGAAAAGAGAAAGAAGAAGAAAGGGAGAGAGAGGGGAGAAAAAGCTTGGAGATTCTGGACCGTACGCGATCTCGGGAACGATTCAACCTCTACAATTTCGAGGCAAGTGTTTAATCTTGCTAAATAATTCATTTGTGTATTTCATTTCATAATTTGTGGATAAGAAAATTGGATCTTGGGTATATTTATCAAAACCTCGATTTTTGGTTTCAATCTTGAAATTGAAGCTTACACTTGGGTTTAAGGGATATAAATTGATGAGATTAGATATAGGATGAGTTTTGATGTTTGAAAACATGTTGGGGTTGAAGATTAAGGGTTAGAAGAAGATGAAATTGATTTTGGGAAATTTTGGTTTTGAAGAGAAATGACGATTTCGTAGCCTACTGAACAGGCCGAATCAATTCGGTCCCTTACCGAATCGATTCGGAATGTTGCAGAGTCCTAGGTCTGTGTGACCGAATCGATTCAGACGTAAGGAAAATCGATTCGGCCTGGGACTGTCTCTCAGGTCCTTTGGACCGAATCGATTCGCAGCTGGGGCGAATCGATTCACCCTAGAGACCGAATCGATTCAGGTCAGGCCGAATCGATTCCGAAACAGGGCTGTTTTGTGAAGTTTTTCTAGAATGATTTCTAACCCTTTTTGGTTGGTTTTATTGATTTGGGATAAGATTATATGATGTGATGATGCTGAAATCTAGCACCACCAGATAAGTTATGATGAGCTTAAACAGCAGTAACCATGGCAATCATGGAGCTATGTACGTATAAGTATATAGAACGAGGTGAGTATAAGAGGAAGAAGATAATGATGTATAATGGTTCAGCCAATTAGGCCTACATCCACTGTGAGTGTGTGATCCACTAAGTATGGGCACTAATGGCCTTGATACAATGCACAAAAGCTCCCTTTCTCTCTCTATTGTGTGTACAAGCAGAGTTTTTGCTAGGGTTACAATTTATTGATCGATACCCTGTAGGGTTGTAGGTGACAAGAATATATAGGTCTTGGGGGGTGTAGTGTACCCCCCAAGTATGCATGGTGCATGTGGATGATGATCTAGCTAATCCCCTGTTGACACCTGTAGATGCCAAATGATGACATAATATTCCCTCACGTGTGGGGGTGATTCTGTTATAATGGTCTTCCATGTGCCTTATGAGCCTCACGCGCATTGTTCCACGCGTCTCCCAAACCACGCGCTATGATGATGTCACCCTCGGCCTGTGATATGAGGCCGAGGGCAAAGTTCCTTCCGGTAGCGGGTTTGGCCCAATTTGAGCCTCGTACTGTCGTACCCTCGGAGGGTCGTCTGGGCCTGATGAGGGGTCGGCCCCTTGAAGGGTCGTCTGGGCCTGCTGAGGGGTTGGCTCCTCGGAGGGTCGTCTGGGCCAGATGAGGGTCGGCCCCTTGAAGGGTCGTCTGGGCCAGATGAGGGGTCGGCCCCTTGAAGGGTCGTCTGGACCAAGATGAGGGGTCGGTCCCTTGAAGGGTCGTTTGGACCATGATGGGAGTCGACCCCTTGAGGGGTCGTCTGGACCTCGGCCTGGCCGAGGGTACATACGGGTATATCAATCACCCCCTAGCCCTTATCCATCGATGTTGTTGAGGTGACTGAGGGATAATGTTCCCCTTGAGATGAGTGTATGGTCAGTTAGGTTAATGACACCTGTCAAGCTGATGTGACATCTGACAAATTTTTATCCAGTGTCATTCCAGTTTTCTAGGCATGACGGCTGCATGCTTCTTGGGGCTTTGTGCCCTAACGATGTCCTCCTCGTGGGTTGTGCTCTGCCTTGGTGGGTGGGACCACTCATTGGCAAGGTATTTAAACAGATTTTTGAAGTCTTTCTCTTTCTTCTCCATTTTCTTCGCTCCTGAACTCTTTTTCTCTAGTTTCCAGCCTTATTACCATTTCTGTAGTTTCGACATTCCGAGTTTGGCAACCTCTCTCTTCCTCCTCAGGTAATCCCTCTGCCCCCGAGTCCTCTTTACTTTCATTTCTTTTTTTCTTTCTTGTTTTAGGCTTATAGGGACGTACTTAGGTTGTTTCATAACTTTTACGGCGTCTTCTCCGGCGACTGGTTCTTGAGTTTTCTTGAGTGTTCTTTATTTAAAACCCTCGATTTCTTTTGTTTGAATCCAAAAGTCCAGTCTGGTCAACTGCAAATTTATTTGTAGTTAGGTTACCCAAATTCTTCCAAGTGTAGGGTCTCCCCCTTGATGCTTAGGAGACTTTATAATTTAGCCGAGGAATTCCCATCCTTGATGGAGAAGCTCTTCATAGAGATCAGACGAATAGAGGAAGAGGAGGAGAGGAGATGAGGGGCCGACCCTAATTGGGTACGACCCATTTTCCCATTCCTCTTGCCACAATAAAGCCATTTGAGCCGTTTGAGTCTTATGGGTTGTCCAGTCGTCCAGCCGAGAGTTATTCACGAGAGATGGATGATAGAGCGTCATCGCCAACTGGCGCTGGACCTTCTGGGAGAAGAGAGACGTCTGGTCTAAGCCCAGGCCGACAGGCTGAGGGTATGGTTACTTTTGAGGCTATCCCTATGACAACTCTATACCCACATGCCTTCCAGATGGATTTTCTTCAGGGGCCTCTGATAGGTGATGAGGCCGAGGGAGAGGGCATTGGGGATGATGAGGACTCAGATGTTGACCGAGTTGACACATCTCATGCCTCATCCTATATTTCCTCAGTCAGGGATCATGACCTCCTTTTGTGGAGGCATGCATATGGTGTTCCCCCCAACATATCCATGAGGGTTCCCTCTGAGTCTGAGAGGGTCTTTGAGGGTGAATAGGGAGAGATAGCGGTATATGAACAAATATTTAAGGTCGGTGTCAGGTTCACTCTGCACCCTACCGTTATAGACATCTTGTCATCCCTCGGCGTTACTCCCTCTCAACTTCCTCCCAACTCTTGGAGGACGATCCTTGGCTATGTCTCCTTATGGAAAAATGCCTTAATTGATGAGCCCTCGGGCGATCTGTTCTTGGATTGCTATGATATCACCTCCTCGTCCAAACAGCCTGGGTACTATCATCTCGGGGCGATAAGGTCTGAGAAAAAACTTCTCCACGTGGTGCAAACCTCTAACTATGACTGGAAGAAGAGATTTTTCTTCATATCAGGGGAATGGGAATTTGTAGCCGAGGCTCAGCCTTTAGCCGATGGTCTGAGGGTTGCAAGAAGATGGTCTAACCCCTTAATGAAAGCCAAGTAAGACCCCAGACTTAGTCTGGAAGAGAAATATATAGTCGAATATCTGAGGGAATGAGGGAAAGGGGCTGACCTTGCAAAATTTGAAGATCTGATGACCCCTCGGTTCCTCAAGGAAGCTGGTCTGAGGGTCGACCCCCTGACAGAGCTATGTGAGTTATATTATTTTTTTCCCATTCTTTGCTTTTTTTCAAGTGTTTTATCTTTATCTATGCATCTTTCTGACCTATCGTCCTCTTTTCAGGTCGTCCTCCAGGTATATCAGACCGTCTTTGGGAAATGACTTCTCCGAGCTTACTATCTAGTTTGGGAAAGAAAAAAGGGAAAGATCCTCAGCAAGCTCTGAGGAAGACGAAGACCACGGGGCCGATGCCTGTGAGCCGACCCCCGACAGACAAAAGAGGAAGGAGCCTGAGGTCCCTGTCGACCCTCGGCCAGATTCGCGAACGAGGGCAAGGGTCGAGGCGTTTGAAGGGAATGCTTCTTCATCCAGTATGGGGGCCTTCTGGTCCCAGAACTTGGCACATCTGAGGGCCGAGACATCTTCTCTTATCACGAACTTGAAGGAGGCCAAGGGGTCCATGTTTTCTGCCCCCTCGGCTACCGATTATGAATTTTATCCCAGATGCCTCCGGCAAAAGTGTATGACTATGGTCTGCACACCTTAACTCATGTATTTATTCTCACTTCATTCCCTTTCATTCTTTCACAAACTATTTTCTGGGCCTCTTGACAACTGTTTATTATTAATGTGCAGTCTGTATGCTCCTTTACCTCGGCCACTGAGTGTATGGATGAGAACCAAGCGAAATTTCATAAAGCTGAGAGGGATATTTAGCACAAGGCTGGTCTTCAGTCAGAGCTTGAGACTGCCAGGGCTGAGTTGGAGAGCACCAGGACTGAGCATGTGAGGATCTTGGATGAGCTGACGAGGCAGCATGATGCAGACATGGTGGCCAAGGACTTGCTTATAAAGGAGAGGGACGAGGCCTTGACCAACATGGGGGCTCAGCACAAGACCGATCTTGAGGCGGCTGTCAGGAAAGCCGAGGCTGATGTTGTGGAGGCCTATAAAATATAGGACGAGTTTGAAGGCTTCGGCCTTGAATACTTAGAGAGGGTAATCAGGACGGCCTGCCGATGGGTCGCCTTCAAGTTTGGTGATGTCGTCTCTTCGGTCCACCCCTCCATCGAAGCAGTCCAAATGGACGACCCTCTGATCGCTAAGGCCTTAGCCCGGGTGGAGTCTCAAGTGCATGTTGAGGATACTGGCACGTCTGAAAATCATCCAGTTTTGGTCATCGAGGAAACCCCTCTTATAGATGTTGAGGCCCTGCCCTCTGATGCTGCTCACTAGGGTGACTGTCTGTAGCCCACACCCTCTTAGTGTAATCAATATTTTTTTCCTCCATTTTGTAGAACACTTTGTAATATTTCATTTATATTATCATATCTCTTGTTGTCTTCCATATTTGTCTCTCATTTGATTTGTATTGTGATTCTTTATATGAACTCATGAAGTCCTCCCTCATCTTTCTTGAGGACAGTGGTGGGGTCGTCCCCACCATTGAGCCTCATTATAGCCGAGGGTTGTAATATCCAAATTAATTGTTTTAACCAAGTGTTCCCTCGTCTTTCTTGAGGACAGTGGTGGGGTCGTCCCCACCATTGACCCTCATTATAAACCAAGGGTTGTAATAACCAAATTAATGATTTTAACCAAGTTTCCCCTCATCTTTCTTGAGGATAGTGGTGGGGTCGTCCCCACCATTGACCCTCATTATAGCCGAGGGTAATAATTACCAAATTAATGGTTTTAACCAAGTGTTCCCTCGTCTTTTTTGAGGACAGTGGTGGGGTCGTCCCCACCATTGACCCTCATTATAGCCGAGGGTTATAATAACCAAATTAATGATTTTAACCAAGTGTCCCCTCGTCTTTCTTGAGGATAGTGGTGGGGACGTCCCCACCATTGACCCTCATTATAGCCGAGGGTAATAATTACCAAATTAATGGTTTTAACCAAGTGTTCCCTAGTCTTTCTTGAGGATAGTGGTGGGGTCGTCCCCACCATGGCCCTCATTATAGCCGAGGGTAATAATTACCAAATTGATGGTTTTATCCAAAGTGTTCCCTCGTCTTTCTTGAGGACAATGGTGGGGTTATCCCCACCATTGACCCTCATTATAGTCGAGGATTGTAATAACCAAATTAATGATTTTAACCAGAGTATTCCCTCGTCTTTCTTGAGGACAATGGTGGGGTCCCTCATTATAGCCGAGGGTAATAATTACTAAATTAATGGTTTTAACCAAAGTGTTCCCTCGTCTTTCTTGAGGAGAATGGTGGGGTTGTCCCCACCATTGACCCTCACTATAGCCGAGGGTTGTAATAACCAAATTAATGATTTTAACCAGAGTATTCCCTCGTCTTTCTTGAGGACAATGGTGGGGTCGTCCCCACCATTGACCCTCATTATAGCCGAGGGTGGACTTGGCTAGCATTATCCCAATCATAGTCGCTTTAATTGAGCATAAAATGAGGGACAAATGTGACATTCTCATTAACTTTCTAAAGTATTCTGTCGGAGCAACACATTCATTACAACTGTCATCCGATTGGTCTTTACAAAATTACTGATAGTATTTTTTCATATGATCTGCATTCCAGGGATTGGAAAAGGGTTCCCCTTCTAGGTTTTCTAGTCTATAGGTCCCTGGGATAACTTCGTCGATGACCCTATACGGGTCGTGCCAATTAGGATGGAGCTTATTGGGCTTCTGCCAAGTCTTTTTGAGGACCAAGTCCCCCGCTGCAATTGGTCTCTATCTCACCCTCTGATTGTAAAACCTTGCAGTCCTCTGGTGGTAGACGGCTTGCCTTATCTCGTTGTCTTCCCTCCTTTCCTCAATTAGATCCAAGTTTAGCCTCCTCTCTTCCATATTTCTCTGGGGGTCATACATTTGGACCCTGTGGGTAGGAAACCCGATCTCAGTAGGGATGACGGCTTCCAAGCCATAAGCCAGCATGAACGGGGTTTCTCTGGTAGAGGTCTTTGCCGTCGTCCTGTAGGCCCATAGTACAAAATATAACTCCTCAACCCATCTTCCTTTTGCCTCTTCAAGTCTTTTCTTGATCCCATCTAGGATCGTCCTATTTGTAACTTCTGTTTGCCCATTGGCCTGTGGTTGACCTGGGGTACAGAAGAATTGTTTAATACTCACCCTTTCACAGTACTTCTATAGAGATGTATTCTTGAATTGAGTCCCGTTATCTGAGATGAGGGTGTTGGGGAGACCATATCTGCATATAATATTTTCCAGATGAACTGGAAGGTCTTGTGCTCTGTAATTGTGACCATCGGTTCTGCCTCCACCCATTTTGAAAAATAGTTAATTACTACGATGAAGAACCGATAGTTATTGATTGCCCTAGGTAAGGGTCCTACTAGGTCGATCCCCCATACTGAAAATGGCCATGGTGATGTAATGGAGGTAAGAGGCTGATGGGGTTGGTGAGGGATGGTGGAAAATATTTGGCATTTGTCACACTTTTTTACATGTGTCGCGGCATCTTTCCCCAAGGTTGGCCACCAGTACCCTTGGGTGATCACCCTCTTTGCTAAGGACCTGCCCCTAATGTGGCTTGAACATGATCCTTCGTGCACGTCTTGCAGAATGGACGGGACTTCAGATGGGTGCACACACCTAAGTAATGGGAGCAAGAACCCCTTTTTATACAAGGTGTCTCCGATGACGGTGAACTTTGCGGCCCTGTATATCAGTTTTTTCCTCTCTTGCCTTGCTTCTGGCATCTCTTCCTCCTTGATGTATCTGATCAGAGGGTCCATCCATGAAGCTTCCTGAGAAATATTTAGGTAATTGCTAAGTGTTCCCTCAGCATCTTCAATAGTTGGCCGAAGCAAAATTCCCACTACGACTATCCTCCTGATGTATGTCCTAGTTGCTGAGGCCAGCCTGGCAAGTGCGTCGGCTCGGCCATTATCGTGTCTAGGTATCCTCTTTAATTTTGCTTCTCTGAAGCTCTTCTGTAATGACATTACTTTCTCAAGGTACTTGGCCATCTTCTCGTCCTTGGCCTCGTATGCTCCTAGTATCTGATTTACTACCAACCTTGAATCACTATGGACCAAAATCTGGCCGACAATAAAATACTTGGTCAAGGAGAGTCCAGCTATCAGGGCCTCATATTCAGATTCGTTGTTGGATGATTTGAAGTTGAACCTCAAGGCGTACTCAATGTCTGTGCCATCGGGGGCTGATACTATCAGTCCAGCCCCATTTCCGTTGTCGCAGGAGGACCCATCAACGAAGAGGCTCCACACAGTCTTTTCCTCTGAGAAATTTCCCTCGGTGAGGGATCCCTGTCTAAAGAGGTATCTTCCCTCCTCGTTTTCGGCCACTTTACTTCTAGTGGTGCCTGTCTCAGCCTTATCTATAGGTGTGTCGGTGAGCCTGTCTTGTTGGGTATATGTCTTCCCGAGGCTCTCATCCTTCGCTCCATCATCTTTCCAAGTAAACTCATACACGAAATCTGCCAATGCTTGCCCCTTAATGGTTGTCCAAGGCTGATACACGATGTTAAACTCCCCCAGCTCTATAGCCCAGGCCATGAACCTTCCTGATTTTTCTGGCTTATGCAGGACCTACCTAAGAGGAGAGTCAGTGAGGATGACCATTGTGTGGGACTGGAAGTATGGCTTCATCTTTCTTTATGCATGGATCAAGGTATAGGCTAACTTCTCCATCCTTGGGTATCTTTGTTCTCGTCCTTGGAGTGCCTTACTGTTGAAATATACTGGCCTCTGTACCCCGTCTTCGTCTCTGACGATTGCAGCTCTAATGGCTGACTCTGAGAGAGCTAAATACACATAGAGTCGCTCACCCTGCACTGGTCGTGACAACAACAAGGATACCCTAGGTATGATTTTAGCTCCCTGAAAGCCTCATCACACTCTTAACTCCATTCAAAGTCCTTCCTGAGGATCTTGAAGAATGGTAAACACTTATCTGTGGCTCTGGATACGAACCTATTCAAAGCAGCCACTCGCCCCGTGAGCCTCTGAATGTCTTTAATGGTCTTGGGGGTCTTCATTTCCAGGAGGGCCTTTATTTTCTTAGGGTTGGCCTTGATGCCTCTTTGGTTGACAATGAACCCCAAGAATTTCCCTGCTCCAACCCCGAAGACACATTTAGCCGGGTTGAGCTTCATTTGGTATTTGTCCATCGTATTAAAGGTCCTCTCCAGGTCGGCCACATGATCCTCTCCCTTCAGGCTCTTAGTCAGCATGTCATCTACATAGACCTCCATAGACTTTCCAATTTAGTCTTCGAACATTTTATTTACAAGGCACTGATACGTTGCCCCTGCATTCTTTAGGCCAAATGGCGTGACCCTATAACAGTATGTCCCCTTGTCTGTAATCAAAGTTATCTTCTCCGAGTCTTCAGGGTTCATAGAGATCTGGTTGTACCCTGAATAGGCATCCATGAAGCTCATGAGCTCATGGCCTGCGGTAGCGTCTACCATCTGATCAATGCGGGGGAGAGAGAAACTGTCTTTAGGATAATGCCTGTTGAGGTCTGTGAAGTCCACACACATTCTCCACTTCCTGTTGGCCTTTGGGACAATGACAGCATTGGACAACCATTTGGGTAGATGACCTCTCTGATAAACTCAGCATCTTCTAATTTCTTGACCTTGTCCCTTATGACCTCATATTTTTCTCGAGAGTAAATTCTCCTCTTCTGCTTTACTGGCTTCGCACCCTCTACCATGTTGAGCTTGTGGCACATGATCTCAGGTTCGATCCCTAGCATATATGTATGACTCCATGCAAAGACACTCTGTCTTCTTCTCAGCAGCTTGATGAGGTCTTCCTTGATATATGGCTTTAGATACTTGCCGACTTGGATGGTTTTTTCCAGGTCATCCTCATTGATGATTATGGATTCTACCTCTTCCGCGGTCTCTCCTTTCTTCAGTTTTTTCTCATCCCTGGGGTCAAGGGTGTTAATATTGTAAGTAGTTGTTGCCTTCTTGTGCGCCTCTCTTTCTTCGGCGGAGTTGAAATAACACTCCCGCGCTATTGTCTGGTCTCCCTGAACTTCCCCTACCCCGTAAGGGGTTGGAAATTTAATCATCTGATGGATCGTGGATGACACAGCTTTAAACCCCTTGAGGGCTACTCTCCCCAGTATAATGTTGTAGGCCGAGAAGACATGTTCATCCAACACAAAGAAGCTAACCTTCTTGGTGAGCCATCTCGTCCACTCATCCCCCATCCTGACATCGGCCTCATACACTCCAAGGGGATGAACCTTTTCTCCACTGAACCCAATCAATAGGTGATGGTATGGGACGAGTCTAGCACGGCTGAGACCTAAGGCTTTGAAACATGGCCAAAACATCACATCTGCGGAGCTACCCCCATCTACCAAGATCCTAGGCACCTCACATCCATGTACCCTGGTGGTGATGACGAGAGAGTCATCATGTGGGGCTAAGAGGCCTTTGAAGTCCATTATTGAGAACCCCATAATCAGAGTATCCATATCGACCTTCTTCCTCTTTTCTGACTTCGCCTCCAGAGAGGTTGAGTGTACTGTCTTCGTCATTTCCTTGGCTTCAGCCACGTGGGCCTTCCTATCTGCGACCTCTGACCCTCTTCCTGCTAGGCCCTCGGAGATTATCCCCACACCAAGATAGATTATATTAAGTCTTTTGACAGGGTCGTGGCCATCTCGTGAAGGGAGGTCAGGGTCGTCCTCATCATCACAAGGGTCGTCTCCTATTTTTGGATGATCTTCTCGGCATGAATCGCCTCGCTTTTTCCTGGGGTCGTCCCCTCGGCCCCTCTTAAAGGAACTCTTGTCAACGTACTTCCTCAGCTTCCCTTCTTTTAACATTTTTTTAATCTCATCTTTCAGAGCAAAGCATTTGTCTGTTATGTGGCCATGGTCTTGGTGAAACTCGCACCATAGGTTTTTATTCCTCTTGTTGGGGGCTGCCCTCAAGTTCTCAGGCCACTTCAGGGACCGATCACTCTTTATCTCATTGAGAATATGTTCACAGCTGACCGTTAGAGAGGTGTAACCAGCGAACTTGTCGTACGTAGACCTTTTCTTCCCCTCTTTGTTCTTCTTAGGGTACTTACCCCCATAGCGCCTCCTTTTTCGTCTTCGTATTTTGCGGCCATCGCCTCTTCGGCGTTCATCACCTTTCCTTCTGTTGACAGCAATTCAGTCATCATCCTCGGAGGGTCTTCAGCTAGCTTCCATAACAGCTTCCCCTTTTGGAGTCCTCCAATCAGGGATGTCATAGCTATGCTCTCCTCATAGTCTTCCACCTCCATTTTTTCTTTGTTGAATCTGGCTATGTAGTCCCTTAGACTCTCATTCTTCCCCTTCTTAACATAGAGCAGGTGGGTGGTCTTCTTCTGTGGCCTCACCCCAAAAGCAAAAGTTGTGGATAAACCGTTCTACCAACTGCTTAAAGCTTTCAATGGAATTTTTTGGAAGAGACATATACCAGACATGTGCAGCCCCCGTCAGAGTTCCAGAAAAGGCACGACACCTCATATCATCTGAGATATAGTATATGTCTACCGCTGATTGATACATCTCAATACGATGGACATGATTAGTACTCCCGTCATACCGTGGGGTGACCACAGGTGGCTTAAACTTTGATGGCGTAGGAAAGTTGACTATCTTTCCCACAAAGGGAGAGCCTATGGAGTATCCTCTATGAAGAGGGTCCCGGATTTTCAGAATATCTCCAATCTTGTCCTCTAGTTGCTGGATCGAGTCATTCCAGGGCCTCGTAGGGTCGGCCTGGTCGATGTTATCCCCTGCCGCCTCTTTAAGGTGGACGACGGGTTTTTCCACGGTAGGCCTATGTCGGCTATTCACTTCCCCCTGGACGTCATCCCGTACTTGGGGTCGGCCCCCGCGAGGTCGGCCATCTGCTGCCTCCCTTCTGGACCTCGCAGCACTCCTTGATCTGGATAATTTTTCTCGCAAGCCATTTACTGGGTCCAGCCTCTCAAAGGCCGACCCCCTGCTCAGGCGATCAAAAGAAGAGCCTCTTAGGCGATCGTCAGGATTTGATCTCCCACACTTCCCTCTACTCTCTTAGGGAGGTCGCATAGTATTGTTGGATACCTCATATGGCTCCCAGAATTCTATGGGGGCCTCTTCTCCCTCCGGATCATCATACCTATCCT
Organism: Sambucus nigra; assembly: GCA_949130495.1. Lineage (NCBI taxonomy): Eukaryota > Viridiplantae > Streptophyta > Magnoliopsida > Dipsacales > Adoxaceae > Sambucus > Sambucus nigra. The sequence continues at coordinate 621,537,636 of OX422215.1, forward strand.
CAGGGAAAGGGTTTCCTTGCCTCCCCAAGCGTAGACGCCGGGGGTCAGCAACATCCCTACACCATTGAGAGGGTGGTAGGTCTTTGCGCGGTGCCTGGGGTGGTCCCCTGGACTCATGCTGCCCTGGAGCTGCTGCCGGAGTAATCATCTCAGGTGAGACCCCTGGTGGTCTTAGTATGTTCTGGCTTAGAGCTGTGAACTGCTCCTGCATGATCCGCTGGCTTGCTGCCAGAGACTTCAAGGTTGCCGCCACATCAGCCATCTCAGACTAAGGTGGTGGCTGATTGGAACTGGGTCCTACTCCACTATCCGGTAGAGGGAGTGGTGGTGGTGGCATCTCTGGTGCCATGTGATTGAGCTGTGAACAGCTGAACTGGAAAAATAACTGGTGATCTTGAGAACCTTAATGGGTCTCTTTCAATGGTGAAACATCTCCTCTCAGGGGGAGAGCTGTTTCACCACGAGAGTGCCCATGGAGGTTAAGTTGTACAAAGGAAGAGAGATCTTCTCGTTGCCATAGACGGCGTCAAGCTGATGATGCAGAAATCTAATACCACCAGATAAGTGATGATGAGATTAAACAACAGTAACCATGGCAGCCATGGAGGTATGTATGTATAAGTATATAGAAGGAGGTGAGTATAAGAGGAAGAAGATAATGATGTATAGTGGTTCAGCCAATTAGGCCTACATCCACGGTGAGTGTGTGATCCACTAAGTATGTTCACTAATGACCTTGGATACAATGCATATAAGCTCCCTTTCTCTCTCTACTGTGTGTACAAGCAGAGTTTTTACTAGGGTTACAATTTATTGATCGATCCCTTGTAGGGTTGTAGGTGACAAGCATATATAGGTCTTGGGGGGTGTAGTGTACCCCCCAAGTATGCATAGTGCATGTGGATGATGATCTAGCCAATCCCCTGTTGACACCTGTAGATGCCAAATGATGACATAATATTCCCTCACGTGTGGGGGTGATTCTGTTATAACGGTCTTCTATGTGCCGTATGAGCCTCACGAGCACTGTTCCACGCGTCTCCCAAACCACGCGTTGTGATGATGTCACCCTCGGCCTGTGATATGAGGCCGAGGGCAAAGTTCCTTCCGGTAGGGAGTTTGGCCCAATTTGGGCCTCGTATTGTCGTACTCTTGAAGGGTCGTCTGGGCCTGATGAGGGGTCTTCCCCTGAAGGGTCGTCTGGGCCTACTGAGGGGTCGGCCCCTCGGAGGGTCGTCTGGGCCTGATGAGGGGTCAGCCCCTCGGAGGGTCGTCTGGGCCAAATGAGGGGTCGGCCCTTGAAGGGTCGTCTGGGCCTGATGAGGGGTCGGCCCCTTGAAGGGTCGTCTGGACCAAGATGAGGGGTCAGCCCCTTGAAGGGTCGTCTGGACCATGATGGGAGTCGGCCCCTTGAGGGGTCGTCTGGACCCGTCCAGTTGCAGGGCGCCCTCGGCCTGGCCGAGGGTACATACGGGTATATCATGATGTTTTGGAGATTTATTAGAAGTTTCTCGCATGATGAGATCGCGGGTACGTATCGAGTTATTTTTAGGGGACTTATATACCTATGCATTGGAGAGGGTCGCATCGATATAGTGGGGAATCTCATGGAGAACGCGAGTTCGATTTAGAGGCCATAGGTGAGCCGAGATATGACGTAAGGTTGAGGACCCTTTGAAAGTGTTATGAGAGTACGACATGGAATTGTAGGCCCATATTTCTGTCGAATCCTTATAGTGATAGGATTCTATTTAATATGTGGTTTGAGATCGAAGAGAGATAGAGGTCGCGTATCCTTAGTATTGTTTAACATAAGGAATAGATTGTAAACGCAATAAGATTAAGGGTTCATAAGAGAAATGGAATAGTAGGCTAATTTGAGAGTGATTGGAATATTCTAATGACTAGAATAAGATTGGGTTAAATGGTAGCCGGGATTGTTATTGGAGATATTGACGTGCATTCGGATTTTGATGGGATGCATAATGAAAAATATATGTGCTAAACTTTGGGGTGATAACCTTAATGTTGAGTATATTGGAAGACTATTCATATCATAGGGATAATGGATGAATAAGCTTCAAGTGAGGGATCGTATTTATATATGGAATTAAATTAAATACGTTCGAGACGACGGCTAGTATAAAGAGGATTATATACATGTATAGCCGAGTTTATAAATTTTATACATACGAACGAGAGAGGGTATGTATATAAGTATGTATATATATCTATGTAGATATTCATATATGTGTGTACTCATGGCGTGAATATCTAAACCGTATGTGATGGTTTAATTATATGATGTAATCATATGGATATGGATGTTTATATATTGTGTATGTGAATGATATATATACTTGTATTGTGAAGCATACCCCGCACATGCTATCACTGGAAAGTTGCGCGATGAGGGTGAGCACCCTGGCTCGAGGAGCCGAGTGTGGATATTCCCCAGGTCGTAGTCGTCCATTGTGTTATTATGTGATATACATTTTTTTTGGGATGGGATGTGGTGGATATGTTTCGTCTCATTACCGGTTAGGAACTCTGACCGCTTCCCGGACGTCGTGTGTGTGTGTTGGCCGCGAAGTGGGTGATATTTAGTCCCACCGGTGGTCCCCAGGATGGAATATGAGTGATGCCCTGGAAGATGATAGCATGGTGCAGTTTATTGGCATTATATAGCCGTTATATTATGTGTATGGCCATTGTACATTATATGAGTTATGTACACGTGGCTATGAGAATGAATGGTTGTATATATATGTTTAGAGTAACTATGTATATATTGATTATATCCTATAGGTGAAAAGGATATGAAATTTCTATGGTGTACATCTTGGGTGATTATGGTGTACCAGATTGTTGGGGGGTTGATGTATCGCACTTAAGGAAAATTTCGGTTATATCAACCTAAGGCTTTAGTGGAGATTTTGGGGTTACTATTAGATAGTAATCCAAATTTAGTAGTTGCAGTAATAGAATTTGTATAGATGACATAATGGATCCGTACGATCAACATTGTCAAGGAGTAGTGTATCGGGGGGTTCCTTGTTTGGATTTCACTTTGTGAGATGCCCCACGCACGAAACGCAGTGCAATGTTGAGAGTAGAGAGAATTTTTGTCATTAATACTTGTAAGTGGCAATAGTATGATTGGTGTGGATGACATAAGGGATAATGTATCGGGGGGGGGGGGGGTTCCTTGTTTGGATTTTGTTTTGCGAGACGCCCCACACACGAAACGTAGTGCAATGTTGAGAGTAGAGATAAGTTTTGTCCTTTGTACTTTTATGTAACTGCAGTAGTATGATTGGTGTGGATGACATAATGGATACCTACGATCGATATTGTCAAGGAGTAGTATATCGGGGGGGGGGGGGGGGGGGGAGGGTTCCTTGTTTGGATTTCGCTTTGCGAGACACCCCACGCACGAAATGCAATGCAATGTTGAGAGTAGAGAGAAGTTTTGTCGTTATTAAATTCTGCATGTTATTTAAAGAATAAACTCTAAATTTGAAGTTTAATGTTAATATGTGAAGTAATAAAATGGATAACTGATAAGTTATAAATTGGATTCAATAAAGCTGAGTATGGCATATATGTGTTCATATATTTAAGCGTGAGTAGAATGGGAAGGATTCTTGGGTTATGTTAGGATGGCTTGTCTTGCAGGTTTAGGTCGTGCCTATGGTAAGTTAGGTTGTCTTTATGGGTGGGGTAACTTAATTAAGATTTCAGGACACGAATAGGTGCGCCCTGTTAGATGAGAGGTGAGTTGGGGTTTCACTAGAGTGCGACTCCACTTTAATTATGAAATAGTGCATTTATATTTATTATGCACGGTTAACACACTTGCTAAACATTTTTACACCTCGGGCTCTGACCCGTTTATATTTCTCTCCTGTTATATGTATATATTACTACAGGTGTCCTACCGCACGGATGCAGGATGCCCTTCCATCCAGAGTCGTGGGAGCCGTAACAGGTGCAGACTGTTGCAGGATTTTGATTGTAGTCACCCCTTATTTCTGTGTGAATCTAGATATGATTCATTTTGTACATCGGGGTTATACTTCAGAGTTATTTATATTTGTTTATACTTCTTCCCTTGGATGTTGTACATGTTTGTGACCCGACAGCTTATTCGGGTTTATTACCTTTTGTGTACTCATTTCATTTTATTCTAGCACCTCATTTATCATGGTACTCGTGCGCTTTTTACCATTGCTAGATATTTATATGGTTGGGTTGTTGTCCATAGTATGTTTTATTTAATTTTAACATCTCGCTTATATGATTTCGGGTAGTTAGCCTTATTTATTTTAGTATTGTCAGTTGATGTTGAGACTGAGCCATGTGAGATTCCTGATTTAATGTAGTATAGTGTTGGTCACCCGTTATTATTTTAAGCGGGTTGTTACAGTAACTACCCTCATTAGTACTACTATAACTGTGGACATGGACTTTTTCTTAGCTGAACCACGTTAAAAATCTTTATTTTCATGTTTATTTTCTTTCTTATTACTTACATACTTATCTGTGATTAAGGAATTGGTAATTTATTGCTAGGATAATATTTATATCAATTTTGGACATCAGCAACCGTGTTACTATAGCAAAAAAAAAGGACATAAAAAGACCTATTTATCGTACCAAAAATACCAACACATTAAATATATTCCTTAATATTTTTAATTTAAAACATAATATGTGATATTAATAATTAAACAAAAAAGATTGATTTTTTTCCTTTTGAATTGATAATTCACGGGAGAATTGGACTCTTAGAGAGTGTGATTTGAGATCAAAGGCTTGTTTGAGACCCTTGTATTAGAATGATCTCAGCCATCGCAAAATCAGTTTTGGTATTGCTAAGACTCTTTACGAATCAAAATGACCAATAACTAGTCTTACTAAATATGTGAACTGATAAACTATTCACACTCTAAGTGTTCTCGAAGCTTATTAGCGTCGAAAATCTCTTCATAGTGGCCACCAAGAAAAATTAGGATTGACAAACTCGTCCCAGAAAAATCTTTATAGTATAGAAATAAGATTTCATTATTAAAGAATGGGGCACAAAATGTCATTTTTTTACAAGGGCGGATCCAACCCTGGGACAGACCAGGCCCAGGGAGATAAAAAACTAAACTCATGGTGTATTTAGTTATGTACCCTAACCCAATTATGTAGCCAACCAATTGCAGGTCTGATGGAATCTAGATAATATGAGGCACGAGTTTAAACAAACTGATTAAAAATTCAAGCTGTTAATTATCGTAGTATAGAGATTGCTTACTTGTAGTCAATGATCAACGTGATCTTACTTTCTTATAAGAGAGATTGTTTTTTAGTTGTTCATTTCAAATCCATGTGGGACTACACTACCTCATATGTTCATTCTCACATGGGCTACTAGCAAACTAAAATGAACTAAAATATATCCTCTCAAGCAATGTGTGGTAGCCACACTTTTAAACTTAGCATGGTATAAGTTATGACCATCTATTTATGTGTAAGAGATATTAAACAACAAAGAAATTTAAAATGTATTATCTAAGAATATAATATGAATTTAGATTGATTCCAAATAGTAGAAGTTTGATTTTTTTGTGAGCTTTTAAAAATAGTGGAAGTCCTCAATTTGATCACAATTAAAACAAAATTATATTGACAACCTCTAATTATTTATATTTCAAAAATCACCATGAACCCATAATATATTAATATTTCTTTTAGGATACAAATTTTGTTAAGTTTTTGGTAGCAACATAAGAATCATTATATTATAATTTAACAACATTATTTTGAATTACACAAGCATGAAGTGGGTTTCTATTTACAATGTATATGAATTTAGATAGGCAATGATTTTGATATTAAGTTGACATATTTTCATTTTGGCCACTTTAAATCACTCTCAATCGATACCTAACAAAAGTCGGAAAGGAAAAGGTGTCTAGTGAGAAAATACATTAACTAAAAGAATTAGCCAATCCCTTAAATGAATCCCCGCTCCGCTCTTATTTTTTTAGTAGTGATTTGAAAGGAAAATATTAGAGGAAAACTATAGAATACAAGTTGAAGAAATCCCTGTTTCTAACATCTTCGTTTTAATCATGGGTTGATAAGTAGTTGCCGAGGTAACAAGGAATGTGGCTAAAATGGGCAGTAAATTGAGGCATTGATGTCGTGCTTATCATCACACGAGCCTTGCATACACACAAGAAAAAATAAAACACAACACCACGATATAGGGACTAAAAACAAGGGGGCGTGTGGGGGTATGCTTTCTAACTAACTTCCGAAATTCTCTTTTCTCAAGCAAACATGTACCTCCACGCCAAAGATACTATTCAAATAATATATTCTAACGCATGTATTCATAGAACAGTTTACCATTAAACAGTTTTTGTTGGTTGGTTCCATGAAAAAGTGGGCATTTTTTATTAGCTAAAGTCAAATTTCGGCTGAAATTGCCCTCCATTTACTCCATCCAAACCACACACACCTCTTTAAATCCCTATATATACTCCCAATAACCGCTTCAACTCCTCACCACCTAAATTCCCTATCCCTTTACTAAAAACAAGAACTCCCATTCTCTCTCTCTCTCTCTTTCTCTGTCAAAAAATGGTGAAAACCAATTTTCTACTTTTCACTCTATTAACATTCCTTAAGTATTCATTAGCAATTCCAACTACATACAATGTGCTAAATTTAGGAGCAAAATCGGACGGCAAAACCGACTCAACTAAAGCCTTCCTTGATGCATGGGCGTCGGCTTGCGGGTCCACAAATCCGGCCTCGATCTACGTTCCACGTGGTACGTACTTAATTAAAAGCGCAACTTTCGAGGGGCAAGATTGTAAAAGTGGGGCCATCACGATACGTGTAGATGGGACGCTCGTAGCCCCATCCGATTATGGGGTTAATGGAAACTCCGGGAACTGGCTTAAGTTTAATAGAGTTACCGGAGTTTCCATCTCCGGCGGAACCCTAGATGGTCAAGGGAGTGCTCTTTGGGCTTGCAAAGACTCTGGCAGAAATTGCCCAACAGGAGCAACGGTATGTTAAATTATCCTAGTCCTTGGCATTATTTAGCTATAACTATCAAAATTACATTATATATATATATATATATATATATATATATATATATTAAAGCAGCCCGGATTTTATTAGTTTGAATAAGAATTGTATTTTTTTGATAGTTTAAAAATATTCACATTTTGAAACATAGATTTACTAGTTCAGTTTCAAAACACTATTTTTAAAAATCAAGTAGTACTTGGGGTACATTTGTCAAGAATAAATTTTCGGAACGGTTAATTATGTCGAAATATTTATATAATAGGTTTTTGGTTTTAGTTTCATCTATAAAGATGTATTTAGGCTTCAATCCCATGTGTTTTTAAAATCTATAAAAAATATCATAATCGTCCAAAACCGCCTATAACTTTCCTGTAACTATCCATCATTCTTTTTGTAGAAAATGACACTTGTCCCATATATGATCAAATACTAAAAAAATAAAAACATGGGAATGATGGCGAATAAGTCATTATAAATTGGAGTATTAAGAATTCTTTGTGAATAGTTGGTTTAAAGCTCTATATTTTTTTTTTAAATTCTCGTCCTCCATTTATATGGTAAGCAACGAAAAAACTTAACTTGATTTATATGAAAAAGTTTATTGTAAATTGGTAAATTTATATTGTGTCATACTGCTGACATAGTAAAATCAAGTATAAATTGGTGACATGAAAAAAACTAAAATTCTAGTAACCTTTGGATGCAACATTTGAGGGGTTATTATAGAAAATGGAGTAACGTTGATAAGGAAAAAGAGAGTTATGTATGATATGATATTACTATTATAAATTTATACTTAATACCTTTCAGAATTTGACTTTGATTAGAGGCTAGGATATTCTTGTGAGGTAGTGGCCTGACAGTTACTAACTGTTAATAATACTACTTTTCCCTACCAAACTTTCCACTTTGTAAGAATGGCAATGCTTAGGTCTATTACAGCCGAGAATAGTCTCCCCAACTTCTGGTTACAACATAAAAAATTTGAAGTCAACCATTTGCTTCCAGAATTTGAGATTTTAATCAGATCTGCCCCACAAACTCACACGATTCAAATAATGCACCTATTAGAAATTATTTAGTTTAATGGTGCTCTTATTTTGATTTTCTATATCTAATTGAGTTTTTGTATGGATGTATGTATCGCAGACACTGGCATTTTACAATTCAGAGAATATCCTTGTGGACGGGTTAACTTCATTAAACAGCCAGATGTTCCACATTGGGGTCCATGGCTGCCGCAATGTCAAGCTACAAGGCATGAAGGTATCCGCACCCGGAAATAGTCCAAACACCGATGGAATTCACTTGCAAGAGTCGTCCGGTGTTACTATATTGAACTCTCGTATTGCAACAGGTGATGACTGTGTCTCGATAGGCCCTGGAAACTCTAATTTGTGGATTGAGAATGTTGCATGCGGGCCTGGCCATGGCATAAGGTAATGCGTACATAAGAGTTTATCGTCCGGCTAATTGTAAATGTAGATATTTTTCCTTAAGTGCAATAAATCCCCTTGAACCTTGTTGTTTTTTGTTTTGCAAGGAAACATCGTGAATTACTTTTGATGTAGAAAAATACTTATAACTAGCATTTTGTTACAATACCTTCAAGATGTGTCACCAAAAAGTCATTAGGATGGGGTATTTGTAACAAAATGCATAATTCAATGGACTTATCGAGACATTTGGAAAAAATCATTAGGATGGGGTATCTGTGAAAAACGTTTAAAATTTAAGCGTTTTCTTACAGTATTTCCATATTTCTTTTCCTTGGTGTCTTGACATGCACTTTCAATGGAAAATTATTAAGGTCTAATGTTCCATATATACATGCATTTACATTTTAAATTTGTTACCAAAGCTAATATTAGGTTAATTTTTACAGTTATTTGTTAAGTAATGCTAAACATACAAATAGTGTAGCATTATTCACTATCAACCTTTTGTAGAAGCATGCATGATTCAAATTTCACTATATACAGTTTCACACATTTGAGATTGATATGTATATAAAAAAAAAAAAAAAGGCCTCTCTTGATGCATAGGCTATAGCTCACCATCTTTCACTTTAAATAATAATTTTAGTGAAGAATTATTATCCAAATATATTGTTTTAATATAAATTGCCCCAATTTGCGCACTCTTTTGTGTATGTAGTATAGCAGTATTACATACACTTTTTATTAAGTATATATGTAGTACTAATTACGTTACATGGTTGCATATGATACAGCATTGGGAGTCTAGGCTGGGATTTACAAGAGCCTGGGGTTCAAAATGTGACGGTTAAAACTGTTACTTTTAGCGGTACACAAAATGGTGTGAGAATAAAGACATGGGCAAGGGCCAGCAATGGATTTGTTAGGAATGTTCTTTTTCAACACCTGGTGATGGTCAACGCCCAAAACCCTGTGATAATTGACCAAAATTACTGCCCCGATGAAAAAAATTGTCCTGGACAGGTAACATTAGTAAATGATATTATATTAATAAAGAAAAATGAATTGAATTATTAAAAACATAGTAGATTATACCACTGACCCTTGAACTTTCCGGCTTATAACAATTTAGACCTTGGTCTATTTGTGTGAAAAATGAACCCTTTGGAGTCACACTTCCGCCCGGCTTTAGTGGTCAACCTAACACAATTAGTCATACGCCTGTCTCATCACTGTTTAATCCAGTCAGAATTGAAGTATTATGAGACAAAAATTTGTTACTTTAGGGTCAAAACTTGTTTCGCAATCCACACCAGTCACGTTTTATCTGATCAATGAACCAAACAACGTGTTATTTAAGTAACAAAAATGGCCTCTTTTGTGGGTTTTTTACCAACTCCCCAAAATAAGCCATTTGATAAAATAAAATATATTGAGCCAAACAGGTCATTTTGAGTAAATAAATAATTTTTAGCCAAACAAATACATTATTTTGGGTTAAAACTTATTTCAAAAATCAATTTCATTTACGAGCGATCTGTTGACGTATTTATCCTTAGCAGTTTTGTGATTTCAATCATATTAAATTAAAAGATAAATCCTGACAAAAAATTGTTATACTAACGATTGTTTGGTTCGTAATAAAATATTTTTTTACCACTGTAAAAGATAAGTTGGTGAAATATTTCTTCCCTTATTTTGGGATTAATTTTGTTCAAAGTTACATAAATATATCACGTACATTTAATATTTAAATAAGTCAAAATATTTCACAATAATACTTTCACCGTTATTAAAATGATTTCAGTCCGAACCAATCGCGCCTCAACATAAGTAGATTTTTAAAATTTGAGGGAAAGTACAATGCCTAAATTTAGTCTGATAAAGATAAAGTAAATATCAAAAAGCAGTTTGAAGCCAAATATGACCCAACGACTCAATATGCATCAGAAAGAAAATGAATATGGCACTCTAAATTTAATGTTTTTTCCCCTCAGGTTTCGGGTGTAAGAATTAGTGATGTTACTTATCAAGACGTTCATGGAACATCAGCTACAGAGGTTGCTGTTAGATTTGACTGTAGCAAAAAGTATCCATGCAATGGGATAACATTAGAAGATGTAAAACTTACGTATAAGAACCAGCCAGCAGAAGCATCTTGCCTTAATGCTGGAGGAACAACTTCTGGTTTTGTCCAACCCACAAGCTGCTTATAATATTTATGAGTAGTGCTATGGGTACAAAGCAACTCCATAAAATCTTCACGAAAAGTAGTGCTATTGGTGCTCTGACGGGACCTATTACCACAAGACAATGTTTAATAGGTAGGTGATAGAATAAGTGGAATCCACGTTAAATTTTGTGGAGGTTTTTGTACTCATATCATTATTTACTATTTATATAGAGAGAGAGGAGGGAAAGAAAGAGATAATGTATTAAATTAGTGAAATATATGTATGGCTAGAGATCGGAGATTTTCACGACCTTATTGGAGGTGAAATTTTCACAAATTATTACAAGAATTTTTGTTTTTTGAAGAATGAATAGTGTATGTCTTTTATCATTTTCTTATTAAACTTTGGGGTTTTCAAATGGTTAAATAATGTTTATACACTAAAAATATTTAAATTTATTTTTTAGTTCACTTTATTGACATGTTTTATAATTTACGCCGAATTGTCATGTGACAATGCCATATTGCAACGAGATTGCTTGAAAAAATATATTTTTTTATAAATAAATAATATATAGAAACCAATCGCTAAGGGAGCAGAACACGTATATATGAAGTATATACGAAACAACCAAAGAAACGAGGCCCAAAAGGAGACCCAACCAAAAAAATTTGGCGATATAAGGTTCTTTGCAACTCCCTCAGAAAGTCTACAAAATAAGGAAGAGTTATGACAAGCATCTCCTTATACCCAACTCATTAAGGTACTTGAAAAGGCAACGAATTCTCGGAGGTGCAATCTACGAACCTTCAAAACACTTCAGTTTCCCTCCTGCCAGATTGTCCAAAATATATAGTGTGGAATCAAAGCCACACTTTCCTATCCCCCTTTCCAACCCTTGGGAGGGTGACAAGCCTCTAATAACCCCCTTGCCATCTCAAGCATGACCCACGGGATCCGAAAACGTAAAAGAAAGACATCCCATAAGCACTTAGTCACCCAACAATGCAAAATAAGATGATTGTTCATTCATCCGCCTCCTTACATAACCAACAACGATTAACCAAATAACGTCTTCTCTTTGCAATCCTTCTGACGTGAGAATAGTCTGTCTCGTTGTTGCCCAAACAAAGGACATAACTTTCAGAGGCGCTATAGACTTTCAAATAAGTTTCTAAGGGAAGTAGGCTCCTTGGTCCCCATTACCACCCAAAATGGAATAAAAACCTCTCAACGTGAAAACTCCTTGTTGTATGTTTTCCATCTCATCTCATCCTACCTATTTGTCGACCGAAGAACCAACTTCAACCAATTTAAAAAAACCTCAGCCTCCTCGAGTTCCCAATATGTATGAACTATTTGATTGTAAACTTAATAAACAGGACCTATTGATAACATGTCATCACTACTATGACTTAACACTTTTGAAGGTGAACTTGGCCAATTATGCCACATGGGATGACACATGGCATTTGTATCTCATGGTGGTGTAGTCAGTAGACTACCAAGGAAGGGCTAACTCGTAATCCAAGAAGACATAACATATAACATGTGATTAATTATAATAAAACTCTGCCATAAAAGTAGAGATACCTAGATTTGTAGGATCCTTGTACTTATAAATAAGAGCGACCTCAACCTATTTTGGGGTATTGATTTGTACTTTGCACATGACGACTTGAACTCTCGGCTAGAAACTCTAGCACTCCAGTTGTCTCTTATTCATCCAAGTAATAAACAACTCCCCTTCCTCGTGAACGTAGGCATGAAAAATTGTCGAATCACTTATATACAGTGACATTTACTTTAAACATTTAGAATCTTGGGGTAATTAATAATATTGTATATATTGTGGGTTTGATATAACCTATAACTTGGTTTCATCTGTGCGAAGATTTTGAACTCGGACCATGGTGAAACATTATCCCTATAGCCATATTAGTGCTAATCAATCTCATTGTTTGTATGCTAGAAGTGGTATTCGCGTGAGGTATGAATTATTAGGAGGGAGGAAACTCCTTCAAGATCTCTTTTGCCTCCCAAGAGAGATTTGGTCTTAATCGAAGATGTCATACTCCCTCTGCTAAATGACCTACGGGTAGAGCCACATCATGGTTGGTCTGTCTTTATAAAGAGACGTTGGATCATCATAATGAGGAGATTTCATATCTAAGGAAGCAGTTAACTGGGCAATCAGAAGAGCAAAACTCAAGTTCTCATAATCTGGAGTGACGTAGAGGGGGGGAGAGACCCTTTCAACAATTCATAACATATTCAACCGAACTGACAGGGTTTCCAAGTCAAGGAGCCCTCGTGCGGTGCAATCTAATTTGCAGGGAATCAATCATGCACTGACTCGCAATTCTTCAAGTCACAACTATGTGCGAGTTAGTCTAGCAGAATATGCATACAGGAACAGATCAGTCCGCTCTAGGATGTCATCGAAGGGGGTTAGGAGTTATAAAATACAGAACTTCATCAAAAAGGAATTTGAATGGAGATTTGACACTAGCTCTAAAAGATCTTGCTAGAAGGACATTGGGGCATGGCTTGGCCTAGCTATTTACGTGGAGATAAAGTCCTCAAAGACATCGAAGAAGTTTTACTTCTCATAGATATACACATATGACGAAAATATGGATCATGCTCATCATATCAGGCACGACCAGCAGGTGATGTACCTGTGAAGTTACCATGATGTCCTTACGTGACGAGTTTCTACCTCAAATCTATGCCATATTGGTCTCAAGTAGTTTAGAGAAATGTCCCCCAAATCGATTTCCTAATTTAGACAGTTAGCCTAATAGTTTACGAATTTCTTCATCACAAACATCAAGGAAGTTAAGGAGGTTGATTCGTTAATCTCTTTAAGAAAGAAAAAAAGGGAGTCCCTCAGGCATTACGCATAATGTGAAGATATGTGTTATTGTACGTGGGTAAACACCTACAACAAACGTATAGGGGTGAATAAGTTTGATGACATCTTATGAACAATTTTTATTTCAAATATTTTTTCTTGCACAATCAAGTTACTGAACACAAGTTTTACCAAAATGATTACATTAACTCCCACGGCAATCTAATTAGGTGAATCTAGATGAAAAAAACTAGATCTAACACATTTAAGTCAATTTTAATTTAATTCACTACATTCAAATTATATATAAGTGATGCATGTGTTCAAATTTGTGAATGTGGGCATAAATCATTCACAATCAACCACAAGACATGTCTTATAACAAAGTGGTAAAATACCTCGACTCACCCTAATTTTCATTTCTAATTAAAAAGCAATTTTACACAAAGCAAGAAGATACCTCTCACAGAAGCACTCTCATGCAGTTACATATGAACCTTGCAACTCTCCACTGGAGACGATGAAAATCCACAATGAGCACCATATCACGAATGAATGAATCCATTATATTCCTTGGATGTTGTTCAACACTCCAAATTCTCCTATAACTTGGAATGTCTTCTCTTTAAGATCTAAGAGTAGTTGATCATATAATTACATGCCAGATTAATTTGAACTGAATAGGCTACATGATATTTAAACCAAAACACTCTCAATTATCTCTCAAAAGCATATATAAAGTATAGATCTAAGTTTTATCAATGTTGTAGACAACAAGTGAAACTGAAAATGAAGCAAACAAAAAATGCACTCGACCTCAGAAATGCTCTCAATCATGTATTTGAGTTATAAGGTTTTTGCATTTTATTAAATGTGAGGGAAATTAGCCTTTAGATAGGATTTTTCAAAAATCTGGGTTACTCACGTGTACGGTTATATTTGATCATCCACACAATTTCATCAAGTATTGAAAATGTGGCTTGAATGTGCGTGCATGCACTAACTAAGGTTGTACGAATGGAGTCTTGCGTATATGCTAGAAAGAGATCCGTGCGAACCATCCAGGAAAAAAACAATTCCTAAAATATTTTCATAGTTCAAAAAGGCTGCACTAATTTCCAAAACATATGAAAAAACATTTATACATCTCTAAGATTGTTTTAAAAACATTGAAACACCCGTCACATCAACTTTTATACTCCTCACGCATTTTTTAAAACGTTATTTGCACATGTGTATGTTTAACCATAATTAATTCACAATTTACTAAAGTGATATAGTCACCACGTCAATATGAATGGATGGAAACATAAGTCTTGAATGAGCATCTTACAAACTCTTCAATCTTCAAATGTTCATTCTAACTCAAATGATCGTGCCTCACTCAGATCGAATCAAGGCTATATGACTTGATGGACTTAATGAATCAGTTGTTCTAACATGGAAATAATTTAAGTAACATTAATTACAAAATTACATTTTCAATCTCTCGCTTGGGCTATTCCGTGGAAAACCCCAAAATCTAAAACAATCTTATTACCTATACAATACTTACACTTCACTAGATATATATTGAAAGGAGTAGGACTATAATATACAAACTAGTCCTAAGACAAATGACAAAGAAAAAATCGAGTATGAACATGGGCTAGAGTCAGAATCATCAATTCTAAGCCTAGAATCATATAAAACAATAAGCAAAATCATGCAGGTAATAACATGCATAAAGAGAAGCCCCCTTCTTAGGAATCCTCCAATAAGATGAAAGTGATATATATGAAACAAATCATGTAAACATGTGAAGTATAAAAAAAATCATCTAATATTAATGAGAAACACAATTAATGTAGCCCCTGTAAGTCATCTACCCCCACATATATTTCTCCCCCTTTTCACACAAAAAAGGGAAAACAAGGGACATATTTATCTCCACCCTTCTCACGCGTAAAAGTCAAAGAGAAGACAATATCATATGCAACAGGTATAACATGGTGATAAAGCAGGATCACAATGACAAATAGAAGTAGAGAAGCAAGAGTTCAAAAAGCATGTCAAATACCAAAGATATATAATGAGGATACACAATGAGAATATACAAGTGTATCATCATATTAATCTTAAAACAAGAACTAGTAGATGAAAAATATAAATCTAGGGATGAATTTTTTTGACACGATAACCCGTTTACGGTAATAACCTGAAATGATCAAGCATGACACGATTAGCTTCTATAGATTTAAGAGTACAAAAAGCTTATACTCAAATTAAAATTAACTCGAATCGAAAATGACACGACTAACCCGAATTACCACTCCTACTAAATCAATAACAACAGAACATGGGATGTGATATAAAAATAATCTAACTAGAAAGATATCATATACAAAGCATGAACATAGAAAAAAATGACAATATAGCACAAGAATATGAAACCTATAAATAATGGAAAAATTGAGGATGGTAATCCATAAGGCCAACATAGTGTACCATAAGAACCAAAATAACTCAATTTCAGACAAAGAGTAAAGGTAAATCATCTATCCACATAATCATCTAAATAAACAAGCATCAAGTACCGAAATAATAAGGTATAAATATCCAATACCTAAGTACAAAATGAAAATGTACAACAAGGTCTCAATAAGAACCAGTAAATGAATATAGAGATATGCAAAAAACATCTAATCCTCATCAAGCACATATGAAGAATAATGCCAAGCATAAAATGATACACAAACAACATGCTATCAATAACAAATATATTACATGAAAAATACACAAGTGTATCATTGATCGGAATAAACACAAGACAACCACATCTCAATCAAAGAGATACAATTCCCCTTAAAGATATTCATGGAAGAAAATCTGTAACAATCCCTATTTTCTCACGTAAAGGCTAGCCAAGCACGATACACCGAAGATAGGGCTTGTTTGTCAATTAATACCATTCTTAGCACAAAGTAAATATAAATAAGTTATTTTCCAAAGCTTCTGCATTTGTAAAATAAAGAACACACATATAATAATCCAAACCACTATAACGATAATAATTAAAATTAACTAAAGTAATAAAATTCCAACCGGCATAAAATAAAAGAGTATCGGGCTTATGCCCTTAAAAATATTCCAAATAATAAGTGACTGAAGCTGAAAAGCACCTACACTAGAAATAACCAAATCTGAATTTGGATAGCGAGCGAGATCGCGGGACTGCTACAACACAATCCAAATATCCTTGTCTAGGAGCACATGGGGGAGAAAATATTTAAATTTGGGTCAGAGCCCGAGGTGTGTAAGAATTAACTTGAATAAAATATGAATGTAATTATATAGTTGATGCACAATAATTATTCCCCTTTTTCGTCAATCACATACGTATGACACCTCGCCCCTCTTTCTAAACGAAATATCATTCGCATCCCAACAATTCCTAAATGATGAATGGTGACAATGCCTCAATTTATAAGTGAGGATAACAATAATAAATCATTTGACTGTAATTTCTACATTAAATTTCCAATAGTTAATTATTCTAGTCTAAAAAATCTTTTAAAAGAGCATAAACATCTATTATACATTATAGGATTTCATATATAAATATTGTCCATTTTTCTTAGACAATTCAAATTATTCAATTCAAGTCTGGTCAATTAATAATATATGTCCTTTCATATATTTGACACATAAGGGAATCTACCATTTGTGTCTATTCGTGCTCTTTTGGCAAGTCCAGAGGAATAAATACTGCAAGT
Organism: Sambucus nigra; assembly: GCA_949130495.1. Classification (NCBI taxonomy): domain Eukaryota; kingdom Viridiplantae; phylum Streptophyta; class Magnoliopsida; order Dipsacales; family Adoxaceae; genus Sambucus; species Sambucus nigra. The sequence goes on from OX422215.1 coordinate 621,554,962, forward strand.
TCTTATGCCCCCACTGCACACGAACTAAAGGAATAATCTTAGACCATAATAAGCACTCCCGTCTATCCAAAATGGCTACCGATCTCTTCTCACAAGTAACATCTTGCTGGAGCTCAATCTCGTCGACATTGATGTGCTTGCATGCCACCTCATCTCTACGAAATCTTCGTAGTGAAGATACATGAAAAATATCACCATCCATTGTAAGTGTTCCGGTAATCCCAACTGGTAAGCTACGGGCTCAATCCTCTCCAAAGTAGGGAATGACCCCACGTATCGAGGAGATAACTTCCCTTTCTTCCCAAATCTCATCACCCTCTTTATGAGAGACACTTTAATCAACACCTGGCCTCCAATATTGAAGTCCAAGTGTCTTCGGCCCGCATCCACATAGCTCTTTTGCCTATCTAGGGAAATACGTATCTTGGCCCGAATCATCTATACCTTCTTCGAGGTATCCTAAATGAAATATGGCCCAAGTAATTTGTTCTCCCCCACCTCTAACTAGCATGAGGGTGAACGTCAAGGTTTCCCATAGAGCGCCTCAAATGGTGCCATCCCTAACGTGAATTGATAGCTATTATTGTAGGAGAACTCCACTAAGGGTAAGTACTACTCTCAACTTCCCTTAAAGTCCAAAATACACATACATATCATATCCTCCAGCATCAAGTTCACCCTCTTGGTCTGTCCATCGGTCTGAGGATGATACAAAGTGCTCAGTTTCAACTCTGCTCACAAAGCCTGCTGGAAGCTCCTCCAAAAGTGGGACACGAACTTCTTGTCCCTACCTAACACTATATTGAGTTGTACCCTATGAAGTTTAATAATCTCTGCAAGGAAGAGTCGGGCGTACTTCTCTGAACTATAATCTATCCTGACTGGTAAGAAACGAGCCACCTTTGTCAACCTATAGACAATCACCCATATCGAATCATGTCCCCTCTGTGAAGTAGGTAGCCTAGTAATAAAGTCCATAGATATGCTTTCCCATTTCCGCACTAGGATCTCTGAAGGTTGAGCGCTGATGATCCACCTTCACTAGCTGACAAGTAGCACATCTAGACACAAATTCAGCTATATCCTTCATCATACCAGCCCACCAATACTGATGGCGTATATCATGGTACATATTATCCCCACTGGGATGCAGTATATATAAAAAAAAGTGATCCTCTGACATGATGGCTCACCTCAACTCCTCATCATCCGAAATAGTCAGTCTCCCTTGGAACCTCAAACTTCCATCAGACCCAAAAGAAAAATTCTCAACCCCGTCAATTAGCAACTGTCTCACCCACTCCTGACAAAGCCGATCCTCTGCATCTGCCTTCACCACCCGAATAATGATCTCGGGGGTGATGGTGAGAACTGACATAAATGCTCGGGTCAACACATTATATCCACGAAGTGACTTCCACTTCGCCTTCCACACTACTGCCAACTCCAGAAATGAGTTACAACTTAGCGCATTCTCTACGAGATTCGCTTTCCCGCGTGGTACTGAATGTCGAAACGATAGTCCTTCACAAACTAGATCCACCTCCTCTATTGCACATTTAGCTCCCGTTGTGTGAATAAATATTGCAAGTTCTTATGGTTTGTGAAAAGATGAAACTTCTCCTCCAGAAGGTAATATCTCCACACTCGTAAGGTAAAAACCACGCATGCCAACTCTAAGTCATGGGTGGGGTAATGCCCCTCGTGAGGCTTAAGGTTTCGGGAAGCATAAGCTATCGGCATCTCTTCCTGCATCAGAACCCCGCCAAGTCCCCTCAGGGATGCATCAGTGTAAACCTTGTAGTCAACTCCTTCCCGAGGTAATGCTAAAACTAGTGTTGTAGTCAATATCGTCTTCATCTCCTCAAATGCCTGCTGGCAGGTCTCATCCCAAATAAAAGGTAACCCTCTCCTTATTAAATTCGTTAAGGGCCCATCTATCTTGGAGAACCCCTGAATGAATCGATGGTAGTACTCGACTAGTTCTAAGAAGCTGCACACCTGGGTGGGTGTAATGGGCTATCATCATTCCATTACGGTAGAAACTTTCCTTGGGTCCATGGATATCCCCTGGTCGGACACAATGCGAGCAAAGAAATGTACTTCCCTCAACCAGAGTCCACATTTCTCTAACTTTGCATAAAAGTGATGATCTCAAAGCGTCTATAAGTCCATCCATAGATGCTCTGTATGCTCCTTCGTAGTCCAAAAATGGGTCAAAATATCATCTATAAACACGATAAGGAACTAATCCAGAAAATCCCTGAATATTCAGTTCATAAAGTCCATAAACACTGTCGGTTCATTGGTTAGAAAGGTTGTCTTTGAGATTTCCTACTCCCGGACAGTCAACTGTTGGTACCCCGAACTCAAATCAATCTTTGAAAAGAAAGCATCACCCCTTAGCGGGTCAAATAAATCATCTATATGCGATAATGGGTATTCATTACGAATAGTGACTTTGTTAAACTCCTTGCAATCGACACAAAGTTGTAGATATCCGTCCCTCTTATTAACGAATAACACCGGAGCACCCCATTGGCTAGGCACTCCTCCTGATAAACCCCTAACCCAAAAACTACTCAATCAACTAGCGTAGCTCCCTCATGTCCAACGGAGCCATACGATACGGGGTATGGGAAATAGGTCTCATGCCCAAAAATAAGTCGATCACGAAGTCGATCTCCCAACTAGGTGGTAAACACAAAATCTCTCTAAAAACATGAGAAAGTCACTCACTACTGGGATTGAGTCTAGCGTCACTACAACCTCCGAAGAAGTATACTCCACGATGTAATACAAGTGCATTCTCGACCCACTCCTAGGGTGCGGCATCGCAACAAGGTACATCTCCTACCCTAGAAGGGCGAAGAAGATGGACATCCCATAACAATCCACACTTGATTTATAAGTGACTAGTGTAACACCCCGTGAGCCCGAAAAGAGACACACGGCATGATACTATGATAAAAACTAAACTAAAACCATCCACAATAATTATAGAGCATCTATATTCCATAATTTAAATGTAACAAATCCATAACTCTTCTATTTCCACAATAATGATTACAATAATCTCTCTAATATAAAATTCCCCAACTAAAAATTACACCACTAATTTAAATATCAAAAATACAAAACATCCAATCCATGATCTAAAATAATTCTCCAAAATAACCCATAGCGTCCCAATTTCACGCTAACCTGCCACTAAAAGAAAATACGGGAAAGTAAACGATATGACAGGAATATATGCTAAAAAAATAATTAGCACGGTGAATAAATCGCAACAATACGAATCTCATATACAAATCAAACGCAATACTCCAGCATTATATCAATATTAATTTCTCAACAACACATCAATGGATCACCAGGCCTCACCTCACCGCGCCTATACATTTGAAAGCAAACAATGTCTGAATCAGTATAAATCGCAAGGGCACCATAAGTCCCATAGTATAAGCTCTACATATCAAAGAACGCAATGAAGAACGCAATGAAGAACGTAATGAACGCAAACACAGATCCTAGGGACACTATAATTGTTCTCTGATACCAACTTTAACAACCCCTATTTTCTCACATAAAGGTTGGCTAGGGACGATACACCGAAGATAGGGCTTGTTTGTCAATTAATACCATTCTTAGCACAAATTAAATAAAAATAAGTTATTTACCAAAACGTATGCACTTGTAAAGAAAAGAACACACACGCAATAATCCAAACCACTATAATGAAAACAATAAAATTCAACTAGAGTAATAAAATCCCAACCAACATAAAATAAAAGAGTGTCGGGCTTAAGCCCTTACAAATATTCCAAATAATAAGTGGCTGAAGCTAAAAAACACCTAAGCCTGAAACAACCAAATCTGAATCTAGAGAGCAAGCGAGATCACGGGATCTCTATAGCACAATCCAACTATCCCTGTCTAGGAGAACCTGGGGTGAGAAAACATTTAAATTTGGGTCAGATCCCGAGGTGTGCAATAATTAACTTGAATAAAATATGAATATAATTATACAATCAATGCACAATAATTATTCCCCTTTTTCGTCACTCACAAATGTATGACACCATGCCCCTCTTCTAAACGAAATATCATTCGCATCCCAACAATTCCCAAATGATGAATGGTGACAACGCCTCAATCTATTAATGGGGATAACAGAAATAAATATTTTTAATGTAATTTCTACATTAAATTTCCAATATTCAATTATTCTAGTCTCATAAATCTTCCAAAAGAGCATAAACATCTATTATGCATTATAGGATTTCATATATAAATATTGTCTATTTTCCTTAGACAATTCAAATTATTCAATTCAAGTCCAGTTAATTAATAATATATATCATTTCATATATTTGACACATAAGGGCATCTACCGATGGTGTCTATTCGTGCTCTATTGGCATGTTCGGAGGAATTCTTTTATTCCTGAGCAAATAACACAAAACACACATATACGTTGGGGGTGGTCCCGACCCATACCCAACGTTGATACATGAACGGTCAGCGCCAACCTTACCTCTAATGGGTGGAGCCTCCACATAGTACCTATATGGCCTACACATCGCCAAGCCCACATGTGCCAACATGTGTTACGTGGCCTGAATGCGAGGAACTCTGAGCCGATAAGACAGTCCACGAATATGGTATGTCCACACAATATATAGTAGTACATATTATTTATATTTATAATATGTATAGGTAATAATTTATACAATTACGAATAATATTACTCATTAAACAATTCACAATATTTCTCATTTATTATTAATTTATAATCTCATAAATTATTAACTTCAATCCATAAATAAATAAATTAACATATAGTTAAAGGTAATTATTATAAATTCAATCATGGGTGTAACCTTATTCCATTAATTAACCCATAAAATTCACTTTTGTTCCTTCCTTATGATTCCACTAACTACTGTACGTGAAGAAATCAAATGCAGTAAGCCATAAAGTAAAAATCGAGGCTACAGCAAAAAGGAGGAGGAGAGAGAAAAACCCCACATCGCTCGACCTGTCACGTCATTTGAATGACGTTTCATCATGTTCCTCTGCCTCTCTCAGTTCTATGTTTCCATGATAGTTAAAAACCCTTAAAATTCCTAACAGTTCGCAACCCAAAATTTCCAAGTTTCTATCATCATTCAGTCCCAAACAATTTACTAACAACTCCATATTTCAACGATTTAAATTCCAAATTTCCAACTACGTCCGTTTCATACAAAGAACATTTAATAAGGGCAACTAAATCTACATTTTTAGTACATTAATGGTTAATAATAATCTCTACAATGGTTAAACAATAATCCCCAAATAATTATCAAACTTAATGGAATCTAATCATCAATATAAGGCTTTCGACTCCTAATTTTTGGAATAAACTCTACATGTATTCTTTCTTCTACATGTGAGTTTCTCATTATCAAATCCAACATAATAAATCTTAAACATCATGAACCCGAAACTTCCAGAAATCTAAAGGGGATACAAATTATGCATTAAGAAATAAATTACAAATATATATTATGCAAGAAAATTCTTGCCTTTAATTTTTATAGTGGATAACCTTTGAAAGATTTAGATTTCCCCTTTGTTCTTCCTCTTTTCCCCTTCTTTAGTGTTTCTCTCTTCCCTCTAGTGTGACTGCTACTCTAGGTTTTTAATTTGTTATAATGGGGGAGTGATTTACCCCGACTAAACCACTCATTAAGTGTTAATCATGTTTTCGGTCAAAGGCCCAACTTTTGGACCCCCAAACGAACCCCAATCCATAACCCAATGAGGCCAAAAGTCACCCAACCTATATACTATTGACCCGAGACCCTTTTTAACAACTTAAATAACTTAAACGAGTTCATATGAGTTCCAAAACGTGCTCCGAATTATTTATGCTAAAATAATTACTATTAATTTGTGTCGCACATGATTTATATAATTTTTTTTATTATAAGCAAATGACATATCCATGCACAAAATGAATCATACATACGAGCATACTAAATAACAAGTTTCCACTTAACATTTTCGAATAAAATATACATTTAGATTAAATTTCTAAAATTTATTATTTATCCCAAACAATACTTTATTAATTATTTAAGAAAATAAAATGAGGGGTATTACAAAAATCTTGAGAAACGTGACAAAGCATATCATATGTGGCATGTTAAATATGTGAAATAAAGGAGTAAATGCACAATAACCGGATATCTTGAAGATCATAAGAGAATGTATGAGCATATGAACATTGAAAGTGCGAATATACAAAATGGTCTAAACAAAAGTAAATTGTTAATTTTTTCAAATTAAATGTTCAACTTAAATAATTTAACCCAAATTAAAACGTTGCATAAATTTCAAACTAAAGTTATTTAAACCAGTTTTACTTTATCCTAAAAAGATGATAGGAGGATAATGTAAAATAAATGCTCACACAACTCCCGATGTAGGAGGAAAACACAAATGGGAAAAACCTCAAACATCCCAACCATACAAATTTAATATGTATGGAATTAAAAATAACACGATAATAGACTTACAACACACACTCTACGCCCTTTCAAGACTTGACACTATTTATTTATGCAACCTCTGCACATGAGTCCACTAGTGTAACTACCACAATGTGTGAGTGCACACATGCCTCGGTATTCATCGAACAACTTACTAAATGTCTATGAATCAAACCACCAAATCCACCATTTATTCACTGGAATACCTCACCATGGAGTCCATATAAACAATAAATACAATTCCGCCATACGAAACGATTCTCAACAAGATAAAAAGAGTAAATCAAAGGTGCCTGAAACAGGATCTTAAAGCATAATATGATGAACACTTGGATGCTAAACTACTTTGTTGTAAACTAAGGCTTTGGAGATTTTTTTTGGTAGAGTACGAAAACTCAAAATATAATTTTTTGTCTAAAATAAAACTGTTACTCCTCACTCCTATTTATAGGAGGGTTCCAAAAAATGAGATTAGGATGAAGGTCCCTCCTACATATTGAAAAATATACCAACTCACTCGGATGAAGTATAGGATCTTGTTCAAACTAGTACCCAACAAGCTATCAAAAGAGATTCTAGTAATGGCTAGATTTGGTACGTTCGAAGTTTGTTAGAACCTATTTTAACAAGGTGCAGAGCCTCATTCGAATGACATACCCAATGTCATTCTAACGACCTTGCGAAAAAATATTTTTCTCCTAAAAAAAATTAAAAAGGATAAAATCATTTTAAAGTATTTTAAAAATAATTTTATAAAAACCTAACACTTAAATAAAAAAAAATATCCATGGCTCAAAATATTTAAGCATTCATACTTGAGCAATCCTTAAAACATGAAGACGAAAACAAGCACTAAACACGTCGCGATGATATAGATCTTTTAACATGACCACTACATGTTCAAGAAACTACGTTATAGGCTTGAAAGATCGACACACTCAATTCTTAACTACGACTCAAATAGTTTTATCCAAACAAGAAATAAGACAAAATATACAAATTCACTCTATTAAGAAATTTGTCTTTAACCAGTTTTATCTTAACCCAAAACATGCACCTAAGTGAGTGCAAGAAAAAAATAAGTAAATTAAAGCATAAGTTGTTTAAAATCAGTGCAACGTTAAATTGTTTAAGCTAGATATTTAATTTAAAAATAAAAATTAGGTTTTGTATAAACCATTTCGTTCTTTCCTCACTTTCAAATTGGCATCAGAACATTAAGATATTATGTTAGATTCCTATATAGACGTGAATTTTAGCAGTTCCTATATGGAGGGTCAATAATTTTCTTGACCACCTTCGTTTGCGGGGTCTAACTGCTTAACTAGAAAGCACGTATGAAATAACCACTTAAGTCATCAGATGCATGGGTATTGCAACCCCCAGTTTAGAGTTAGTCCCCACCCATATCTTTACTAGGTGATTATGACATTCCCAAACCTGTTGAAATCTATAATGAGGCTGAACACAAATTGTCCAACTATAATTAAGGTGGCCTAAATGTGTTTTTTTTGAGGTCACACTCAAGGAGTTCCTCCTTATTATGATAAGAAAAACGTTTAAAGAGAATGGGGACATACTCTAACTCACTCATAAGGGTACTAGTATTGTTAATGATTCCAAAATCAAAAACCTCACCACTCAGATTGAAATCATTAGGATGGAGGACAGTGAATCCTTTTATGAGTTGTACGCTATATTATCTGATGTGGTGAACTCATTATTTAACTTGAGGGAGAGAATTCCCCAAACCCATATAGTCAATAAAATCTTAAGGCTCTTACGGAAAAGATTTACTTCAAAAGTGAGCATTTAAATTTTTGAGCACTTTAGATTCTACAAAACTCGAAGATCTTATAGCTGATCTTCAAACTTATGATCTTGATTTGTTTTCCTCTACAAAAATGAGAAAAGATAAGGCCATTTATTTGAAATCTCGTAAGGAGAAAACACATTTTTTAGATGATGAATCTGACATCGATTATGATGCTGTGGCAATGTTTGAAAATCATTTTAAGACATTTCTCAAGTTTAAAAAATAATCGAAAGATTAAAACAAGTTTGAGAAAAGCATCTTTTATAAGGCTATAAAATTCCATAAAATTCATAATGATAATTTTAAGAGGGATGAGTCAGATAGATATTTTGGATGTGAGGGTTATAGCCATAAGGCACCTAAGTCTCTGACTAAACAAGGAAGGAAGGAAAAAATAGAAGGTATACAATACCAAACTTAGAGAAAGAGATCCGAAAGAGGAACTCGATTCCCCCATTAAGCACAATTACACCGCATTCATTGCTAGTCATGTGTGCATTGAGGAAAAATCTTTTGATGAAGATAGTTCTCAGTACGAAACTTTTGAGGGCATAGTTTGTAACTCCTAAGTGAGTAATGATGGTAAGAATGGAAATGAAAAAGAAGATGAAAAAGAGGAGGAGGAGGAAGAGGAGAGTGAACTTTAAGTTTCCTTTTGTGAGTTGTATGATGAGAGTATATTGATTGAGGAACTTAATACTAGTGATAAGGATCTTGTGAAAAAACTCAGGTTTGTTAGGGAGATCGAGATAACCTTCAGGGATTAATGGATATTTTGAAGAAGGATTACTTTATTTTTGATGAGTCTCATCGTTGGTTAGATTTAGCATTATGTAGTTAGAAGGGCAATTAAGATAATTAGGTAATGTCAGATTTGATTTGGAGTTTAGGTTAAAAACATTTGATAAAATAATAGGCACTGTCTGAATCTAAAATCACAATTATGGTACTGGCTTTGATATTCCAATTGCTCTCTCTACTAAATCCAAAACCATTCTTTTGAGAGAGTCATCCATTGCTAGGAATGATAAAAAAGGTCAACCCTGAGTTAACATTCCTTGTGTCTACACATGAACATATTGCCGTAGGAAAGGAAACCCTCATATTTTTTTCTTTGAACTTAGAGATGGTCGTAGGAAGTGTAAGTATAAAGTCACCGAGAGTCCGAAAACTCAAGAGCGTCATGTCACACCTATATGGGTTAAAAAATAATATTTGGAGGCTTTACATATTAGACTTATTGATTCTCGAATTCTTGCACATGATACTTCTCATGCCAAATTTAATAGTTGAATGTGATGACATGTTTATATGCACTAGATTTTGAACTCGATGTTATGTGCTTGATAGTTGTGCTTGATTTGAATTTTTTTTTTGTATTTTGATTATCATGTTTTGGGTCTTATTGAAAAATCAAGGTTCTAAAAAACGTGGGGAGTGATCGAGGCGTAGAGGTCAAGCCTTAAGCCTTAGAAGCCTAGGCGGGCTTAGGCGTAAAAAGGCGTGAAAAGGCGTTTAGGCCTTCTTAATATATTTTAATATTTTTAACCATACGAAGGCTATTAAAATACTAAAATTGTACGTATTATAAAAATATGTCTGAATATATGCAAATTAAAATACTATTTGATTATTTTGGATGAGATAATGGTCCGGTTAATAAACAAATTTTTTAAAAGGCGATATCGTTTCACTAAAGCATTGTTGTTTTTAGAAAAAAGTACGCCTCAAGGGTTTTACCAAGAATAAGGCGTGAAAAACTTAAGGCGGGGCGTTTATTCCAAGCCTTAAGCCTAGGCGGAGCCTAGGCGAGTTTTTTAGAACAGAGTGAAAAATACAAAAAAAAATTATTGTTGATGATGCTGGAAATAGCACCACCCTTCAAGGTGCTTATGAGCTCAATTTATTACCAACAATGACAGCATAGGAATATACGCACATATAATAGAAGGATATGAGGAGAAGAGGAATCAACACCAGTATCTAAGTGGTTCAGCCAATTTGGCCTACATCCACTGTGCAAGTATATGATGTGTATCGCTATATGGGGGATCTAATAGCCATAGATATAATCTCTCAAGCTTTCTCTCTCTACTGTGTATTTGAACAGAGTTTCAACTAGGGTTGCTCAATCTGGATCCTTTGCAAGGTAGAGGATGACCTCTATATATAGTACCCAGGGGGTGTAATGTACCCCCCATGTAGGTAATAGGCATGTGCATGTTAGCCTCACCAATAGAGGGGAGCCACCTGTCACTGTCACATGTATGGAATGATGATGAAATATTCTCCTCACGTGTGGAGAATAATCTTGTTACAACTGATTTGTGCCCACATGTCCTTATCCAAATGTCAACAGATGCTCGGCTGCCATATTGGTGTATGACCTCGTCCTGGGAGGCCGAGCTGTAAAGGCCTGATACTCGTTTAATCCGAGATGTGCCATAGGGAGTCTCGGCCTGATCTCAGCCGAGACAGTATGTTGGGGTCGGCCTACACCTAGTCGAGGTTGAGCTGATTCCATGATGAAGATTACTAAGGCTTCTTGTCACCTCGGCCTATACTCGACCGAGGTTGCTATACCCAGGTATACAAGAAAACTATTGATGCCCGTGATGCGCGTAGTGTCCATTGGAAATGTAGGTGCTAGTGTCGGCCTGGGCTGACCTTACTAAGGCCGAGGGCTGATATCGTGGGCCCATAGCTTATCCAGGGTCGGTCAACATCTCGGCCATCACCTCGGCCGAGGTTGGTGTCTCTAGGCTGTGGTCACACTTGGGGCATATCAATCACCCCCATCCCTTAGTCACATATGAGGGGAGGTGACTAGGGGATTAGTACGCATCCGAGGCCTGTCTTCTTTCGAACCAGTACTTGCTTGACACTTGTCTAATGTTGGAGCATGCTTACTTGGTAGGCGTGTGCTGTCAGCCGCCTTTTGGGGCTCCCAGGGAAAATAGGGGCCTTGGGAAACGGGCCTATGTATTTAGGGGTTTTTGAACCCTCTTTCCCTCCTTCTTCTTCTTCATTTCTTCTCTTTCTTGGCAAAAACCAGTTCCTGCGACTCTCTCTCTAGAAAGATTTCTGCCCGAGCTTTTGGGAGGTCTCTTCTCGCGCCTTCTCGTCTTCTCCTTACTGTTTCATCTTCAGGTAACCTCTGCCATACTTTTCCCTGCATTTTTCCTGCAAGTTTTCTTGTTTTCGCATTTTTCGGCGAGTTTTGTAGTTTTCCGGTGAGGTTACCATTATTTCAGGCGAACTTATTCTTGCCAGCTTTAAGTAGTTTGATCTTTAGATATTTTTTCTTTACAAGCCAATCGTGTTTGTAGTTTAGGAAGTTATCCCAAGTTTAGGGTCGTCCTCTGATGCTCAGACCTTTATACCAGCTTCTTGAGGACTTCCCCTCTCTTAGAGAGAAGACCCTTGAAAAAATTAGGCAAATAGAAAGGGCCCAAGAAGAGGCTCGTAGGTTGCAAGAATTTCCCATTAGACCTATCTTTCCCCCACCTCTCAAGGTGGTATATCCTGATCCCCCTGAGTTCTTCTATCAGACAAAGGTCCCTGCCGACCCCATACCGATGTCTGAGTCTGAATCTTCTACCTCAGACCCTATGTCTGTGGACTCATTTGAAGAAGCTATGGATTTCACACCTCGGCCTGGTCAGGCCCCTGATCAGGCCGAGGTCTCCAGCCGAGCCTCATCTCATAATGGCTCAAGCACCTCAGCCTCTTCTTCAGAGGTTGAAACAGTTGAGACGAGTGTGGCTGTGCCACCCATTCTCGACGCCATCCCCCTGTCGGCCATCACAGGGGCAGAGTTTGCTCAGAGATTCGCTAGTAACCCATCTACATCTGCTCCGGCCGATGTTGAGCTTGATGATGATGAAGATGCTGAAAGCGATGTCGATATCTCTGAGGCGGCCGAGTTCGAGAGCACGATAACTGAGGTGGATCTTCTCTGCTTCAGATATTCATACTCCATTGGTCCTTCCATAAAATTAAGGAGACCTCTGAGGGAGGAGAGGGCCTATCATGGCCGGGATAGAGAAATCTGCCTGTACGAGCAGATGTTTAAGTTAGGGTTTCGCCTACCCATTCATCCCATCATCAAATCCATACTCTCTTATATCAATTTGGCTCCCTCACATCTGTCCCCAACGCCTGAAGAGTCATCATAGGGGCCATTATCTTGTGGAGGGCAGTCCACCACTCTGACCTCCCAGTTCAGGTCTTCGTTGGTTGCTATGTCCCAACTTCGGCCAAAAACCATCCGAGTGTAACACCCCGCCTAATTAAATATCGGGTGGCCAGTCCCATACCAAATTAAAACAGAATATACAGTTGGCTCATTCTTAGCATCACTGTCGAAAACATTTACAACTCACCGAATACTCAATTAAGCTGGTGTTAAAAACTTTCCAAATTTTAATTCAACAGAATTCATTTCTAGTTTAAGAATAACACAACACATTTTATTCTACAACACTGATAACCAAATAGATAACATAAAATAATTTAATTACAATTGGAATAAATATTTCCAAATAATATTAATCCATTACAGTAATCCCAACAATATCAAATGTATTAAAATGACACGAATACCATAGTATTTGACACCGATAGAAGAAGATAACTGAATCCTTTGGGGGACATGCCCTGACTAAGAATACTGTGAATCAAAAAGATGATAGGCGTCTAAGCAAAACTCCATAAATCCATAGCCTGTCATAATATGCTAAGGTTGGCGTCCCTGTTGCTGGACACCTGATATAGAAGATACAATAGAAAAGAAAATATTCAAGGAAACGGGTGAGAGCCCGATTGTGTAAATGATTTTTAAAACAGCAAGTATTTAACAAGTGCAATAAATCTTTTATTATGTACATGTTAGACCCAACTCTCACTTGCCATTCTCACCTCTCAACTAGAGTGCACACTTAACATTTCCTATTAACCTCCTAGTTAATGGTTCCTCTTTTCTAGTCTCCATATTATAATACCATCCCAATATCATAATCCCCGTATGTCCAATACCATACGTCACATTATTGTTCATTTACATTTCTCATCGTTTCTCATTAACATGAATCATTTCTCATTAATATGAATTAAGTTTTTTCAATAAACATTCATTAACTTAATTCAATTATCTTTCTCTATTCACCGTTATCTACAATTATCACCGTAGATAGATTTAACCATAATAAATATCCATTCATTCATTTAATCCATTATATATATATTCATATATAATACGGAACCCCGAGTCACAGCTGCGGTGCAATGCATTACTCTGCTATCATGTCCCAATATCGCTGGTCGCCGAAAAGGGGATAAAAGGTTCGGTGAGGATACCTCGAACTATTAATAACAACACAATCATTGGAGGCGAACATAGTTCTCATACCCATGGGTCACGCACATACCTACGTACCCATAGTCAGCAGACTTATCAACTCCCCGATAAGTCTTTCATAGATCTATGTTCTCGAGCGACAAATCAAAGATCCCATGGATTCATCAGGCCCTCTCGCGCAAACCTCCCACCGATAGCAAGTAAGCTAGGTATGTCATACACATAAATCATCAATCAATCAAATAGGCATTATCATACCTATAATATAATATCAATAAGGTAATATCACTACCCTAAGATAATTCCCATACGTAGCATTATATCTCTTTAAATCCCACGTATTAAAATGTCATATCTTTACTTCATAATTTAATTATCCTCGCATCCTATAACATCTCTCCACTCCCGACGTCGTTAAGGTTCATGCGCGGAGCGTCTCGCAAAGCAAAATCCAAACAAGGAACCCCTCCAGTACACTACTACTTAACTTTGTCGATCGAGGAGGTCCGTCAACTTTAAATACGCGATCGGGATAACCTCATACCGTCTTTCAACCAAATGTGTTCTAAACTCCCATCTCTATCTAGGAGCCATACTACTACGCTCTTGTATTACACTCCGTGCTTGCGAAATCAATAATGAGCTTAAACTCAGTCCTTGATGTTCAAATTGTAACCCTAAGGCTACCCTCACTCAATACACAAGATTCAAATAGGTTTTTCCTCAACATATATTCAGTACGAAGTCACTTATACCCTACTGGTCCATATCACCATATCTCCCGAATTACTACGAATTAAATTCTCCCTTAAATTAATGTTTAAACCGATAGTTCCAAATCTCTTATAAACACCTCTTCTTTCACTTAGGATTAAACCCTCTTGTAAACTTAAGGATACCCAGATATTATATTCAATCGCCCCTACTGGTCCTATCTTTACTCCTCATGCATCCCAATTAGAATTCAACAAATGAATCTAGCAACCGAAATTCCTTTAAATTAATTATCATTATACTAATCAATTGAAATCCCAATCAAACTAATTTAAATCTTAACTAGGGCTTACTGATCTTCTCTAAGTCCCATAATATCCAATTAATAATCACCGAAGATCTACAAAAGTTTTGAGATAAGAACCAATATTAAAAAGAAACAACATCATGAATTCTCATATTTTAAATACTCAGAAAAATCAGATCCAAAAATTATTCAAATCATCAATCCGACTTCAGATTTGGATTCTACACGAAAAATTGAGTCAAGTATGTGTTTTGAGTTTTTCTTAAATCTCATCCAAATGCACTCAAAAAGAAGATCTAAACATTCCAAATTGGCTCTTCTCATTCCACTCGTTTTTGCCTCTTTTTCCAGAAAATTATCAACATATTATCTTCAAGAACACTAAATTATTTTCAGAATTTCTTCCAAATATTGATGAATATTTAATGGATTACTAACTACCTACAACATGAGTTTAATTCCTATATATTTTTAGATTCCAAAAATCCATTAACAACTATATCCTTTCATCTTCCAAGCATGAAAATCATCTCTTTTTATAACTATCCTAACATGGACAATATATGAACTTAAATTGTAAATATCAAACACTTGCCTCTAATGAAGATCTGATCCTTTGGAGTTGAATAACACAGGTGGTGATGGTGGTGGTGACCTTTGACCTTTGGTTCTCCTCCTTCCCAAGCAAACTTCTTTTTCTTTCCAAGCAACCTTCCACTCTCTCTAAGAAGATGACTTTTTAATTTTGTGTAGAAGAGATGAAATGAACCTACATACACTAATCTCCAAATACTTATAATAAGGCAAAACCCGAAATCACTATTCATCCCCCTTGTAAAAATAACCAAAATGCCCTTTTGGGTTGTCTTTTCATTTCCAAATGACCCGAGACTCAAAATTAACATCCAAATAGACTTTTCTGACTATTTCGAACCTTCCGGACGCAACGACGCAGTCGAAATGACTATAAGGTCGATAGAAAATAAATTTCCTTTTTAATTTAATAAATTAGTCCCGACACGTCCCATACCGCGTCTGACTAAAAATTCAAATTACCGAATTTATATCATACCGTCATATCAATGACATCACATTCATATATTACCTAAATATCTTTAAGTAATATTCAGAATTATCCATTTTAATATCCACAATTCGGATAAAACCCAAATGAATTAATTTATAATAAGATCCAATTAATCCATTAATTTGAAATATAACCCATTTTAAAAGTCATTAAAATCACGGGGTATTACACCGAGCTACTATCATTTTGTGGCTCGGAGGCCTGAAAGGAAAATGCTCCAGGTGACTCAGACCTCAAACCATAATTGGAAGCCCCGCTACTTTTTCGCCTCTGGACCATGGGAATTTGGCCCATGCGTTCCCTCTTCCACACTTGAGCCGAGGATACCCCTCAAATGGGGTAAGGTCTCCATGTCTGCCAGGGCCGACCCTGGTCTAAGTCCTCAGAATATCCAGAAGGTGAAAGCCCTACAAGACCAAGGGGCACATGGTCTTTTTGTTAAGTTCGAACATTTGTTGACCCCCCATTATCTCTCGGGGACGGGCCTAGGTGGAAGTCCCCTTGTTGAGTTTCGTAAGGATTTTTGTTTTAAGTTTAACCTCTGAACTCATTCATATCTGATATCTAACCCATATCTTTTAACTTTGCAGAGCGACCACAAGGCATTTCAGATGAACTGTGGGAGATGGCTGCACCGAGCTTAGCGAGACTTGCCAAAAAAGCCGGTCTGAACGCTCCTCCCCCAGCTCCCTCTACATCAAAATCTCAAGCCTCAAAGAAGAGGGCCCCAGAAGCCCATACCTCTGAGGATCAAAGGTCGACCTTGAGACAGAAGAAGGCCTCTGATGCTGCAATTCCAATCTCCTCAGCCGACGCCCTGTCGGCCCGCCTGGACCAGCTGAAGTTATCTGACAGCATTGTTGGCCATAGTCTGCAGGCCCTTGACGCCATCGGCTCTGCAATGACCGAGGCTGACAAGATCTTTTTCAGGTCTCTGGATACACAATTATTGGTTGAGTTCGGCCTTCACATAGCCGTTCAGGTACGTCTTGATCTCTCTTCAAAATTCTATAAGTGCAACATCTGACTTTTCTCCAGTTTGACCTCTTCATTAAATGTGCAGGGAGTGGATGCTATGCACCACCTATCGAACTGGACTCTGAGGAAATTGCCCCTCATCCAGAAGGGGCAAGTGGCCGAGAAGGTTCAGAGCGCCCTAAATGTTGAGGTCGATCGTCTGAAATCAGAGTTGCAGAACTCTAAAAATAAGGTTAAGGGGTTGGAGAAAGACATTTCTCTGATCGTCAAAGATCATGCCAAAGCCCTGAAGGCCAAAGATGACGTTCTGCAGCAGAAGGTCAGCTCGGCTGTCAAGGCTGCCCTTGAAGATGCCTCGTCCAAAATAATTTTTGACTACAAACCCTCGGACGAGTTCATGGGTTTTGGCTTTGAATATCTCGAAAGAGGTATCAAGGTTACTACCAAATGGGCTGAAGTCCGGGAGAAGGAGGTCGGTAATTTAAAGGCCTCTGACTTTGTAGGCCTCGGCTTTGCTGGCCCTCAGTTTGCACAGGCTCTTCAAGAGGTGGAGGACGAGGCTGCTGCTCCTGCTGAGACTGCCACTCTGGGAGGGACCGAGGTCGGAGGGGAAGACCGTACTATTAACGTGGCCGAGGTGACTAATGCTGATCAAGCCAACCAGGCCGATACTGTTAATGTTCCCCCCCGAACCTTTAGGATTTATAACTTGTAACTTGTAACACCATAACATTTTTGTAATTGCTGAATATTTGTTACTTATTCATATATCAACCTCTGAGGAGGGCTGTCTTCACTTAATTTTGCTGAATGTCATGTGATCTCTTCTATTATTTTGTTGCGATATCTTGTTTATACTCAATCAATAATCCTGACCTCAAACCTCTTCACCACTGAATTGTTATTAGGGTCTGAGGTCATCACCTAAGATGTTATCCTCATAATTAATTCTCACCAACTTAATGATGTTAAGGGTCCGAGGTCATCTTACTAAGGTTTCTGAGATCAGACCTCGTCACCACCGAGTGATGTTATGAAGGTCTGAGGTCATCACCTAAGATGTTATCCTCATAATTAATCTCACCAACTTAATGATGTTAAGGGTCTGAGGTCATCTTACTAAGGTGTCTGATCTCAGACCTCGTCACCACCGAGTGATGTTATGAAGGTCTGAGGTCATCACCTAAGATGTTATCCTCATAATTAATCTCACCAACTTAATGATGTTAAGGGTCTGAGGTCATCTTACTAAGGTGTCTGAGCTCAGACCTCGTCACCACCGAGTGATGTTATGAAGGTCTGAGGTCATCACCTAAGATGTTATCCTCATAAATTAATCTCACCAACTTAATGATGTTAAGGGTCTGAGGTCATCTAACTAAGGTGTCTGAGCTCAGACCTCGTCACCACCGAGTGATGTTATGAAGGTCTGAGGTCATCACCTAAGATGTTATCCACATAATTAATCTCACCAACTTAATGATGTTAAGGGTCTGAGGTCATTTTACTAAGGTGTCTGAGCTCAGACCTCGTCACCACCGAGTGATGTAATGAAGGTCTGAGGTCATCACCTAAGATGTTATCCTCATAATTAATTCTCACTAAATTAATGATGTTAAGAGTCTGAGGTCATCTAACTAAGGTGTCTGAGCTCAGACCTCGTCACCACCGAGTGATGTTATGAAGGTCTGAGGTCATCACCTAAGATGTTATTCTCATAATTTCTGATGTAAAAATGGAATAAGAGCTGTCATAGGAACTGATCTTTTTATTAATAATCTCTTCCCAACAATATGGTACATATATAAACTCTATACTATATCATATGTAATATTTCTTTAGGTGATCAGCATTCCACGGGTTAGCAAAGGGTTCTCCTTCTAGGTTTTCTAGTCTGTAGGTGCCAGGCATAACCTCTTCTGTCACTTTGTAGGGTCCATGCCAGTTTGGATGAAGCTTGTTTGCCTTTTGTAGGGTCTTTTTCAGCACTAGGTCTCCCACTGCGATGGGTCTTGGCTTCACCCTCTGGTTGTAGAATTTTGTTGCCCTCTGTTGGTAGGCTGCTTGTCTGATCTCAGCGTCTTCTCCTCTCTCTTAAATCAGATCTAAGTCTAGCCTCCTCTCTTCACCATTTTTATCAGGGTCATAGGTCTGAACGTCCTACTTCAGTAGGTATGACAGCCTCTGAACCGTATGCTAGCATGAACGGGGTTTCTCCTGTAGGTGTCCTAGTCGTTGTTCTGTAGGCCCATAGCACAGCGTAGACCTCTTACGTCCATCTTCCCTTCGCATCTTCTAACCTCTTCTTGACCCCAGCAAGGATTATTCTATTTGTAACCTCGGTCTGACCGTTCGCCTGAGGCCGTCCAGGAGATGAGAAGAACTGCTTTATCCCAACTCTTAGGCAATACTTTTCTAGAGAGGAGTTCTTGAACTGAGTCCCGTTGTCTGAGATGAGTGTGTTTGGGAGGCCGTATCTGCATATGATGTTCCTCCAGATGAACTGGAAGGTATTCTTCTCTGTGATTGTTATCATCGGCTCCGCCTCTACCCATTTTGAGAAATAATCGATGGCAACTATCAAGAATCTATAATTATTAGCAGCTCTTGGTAGGGGTCCTACTAAGTCGATCCCCCATACCGCAAATGGCCATGGAGAGGTGATTGACGTCATAGGCTGATGAGGTTGGTGAGGAATGGTTGCGAATCTTTGACATTTATCACATCTCTTCACGTAGGCTGCAGCGTCCTTGGACAATGTTGGCCACCAGTACCCCTGTGTGATTATTCTTTTGGCCAAGGGTCTTCCTCCTATGTGGCTGGAGAAAGAACCCTCATGAACCTCTTGTAAGACCCGAGGAACTTCTGCGGGATATACACATCTGAGAAGGGGCAAAAGAAATCCCTTTTGTACAAGACGTCTCCTATCACTGTGAACTTGGCAGCCCTATACCTCAATTTTTTCCTCTCCGACTTGGACTCGGGTATCTCTCCCTCTCTAATATATCTGACGAGAGGGTCCATCCATGAGTCCCTAGGGTTCAAATTGTGACAAGGATTGCACACCTCTTCTTCTTCGATGGTTTCCTTTCCTAAGACCTCGATCGGGATAGTCCTTCTAACATCTGTCTTCGTTGCCGAGGCCATCCTTGCCAATAAATCTGCGTGGCTGTTATTCTATCGACTCACTCTCTTCAATTTTTCCTCTTCAAAATATTCCAACATCTTTCTCACTCTCTTCAGGTACTTCGCCATCCTTTCATGTTTTGCCTCATAGACTCCCAGTACTTAATTGACAACTAACCTTGAGTTGTTGTGGAGTAGGAGTCACTTTACACGAAGAGTTTTCGCCAGTGAGAGACCTGCCAACATGGCCTCATATTCGGACTCGTTGTTTGAGGCCTGGAAGTTGAATCTTAGGGCGTATTCAATGTTGGCGCCATCTGGAGCCGAGAGTATCAGCCCCGCACCGCTTCCGCTGTCGCAGGAAGAGCCATCAACGAAGAGGCTCCAGATGTCTGTATCTGATGAGAAGCCTCCTTCTGCCATAACTCTTTTCTTGAAGAGGTACCGATCCTCTTCGTTTTCTTCCACTCTGCCCCGGCTCTTACCTGAGGTGACCTCTTCCTGATTTCGGAAGACGTTCGGTGTCGTCTCTTCCAAATTTTGGAAGACACCGTTGTTTGTCTCTTATTCTTCCCCCAGGCCTTTCTCTGTCTCGGCCTCTTCCCAGGTGAATTCTGCAACAATGTCTGCGAGGGCCTGCCCTTTGATGGCTGCCCTAGGTTGGTAGGTAAGATCGTATTCCCCTAGCTCAATGGCCCAGGTCATCAATCTCCCAGATTTCTATGGTTTATGCAAGACCTGCCTTAGTGGGGAGTCGGTAAGGACTACCATGGAGTGAGCTTGGAAGTAAGGATTCATTTTCCTTGAGGCGTGTATCAGAGCATAAGCCAACTTTTCCATGCGTGGATAATTTTGCTCAGCCCCTTGAAGGGCCTTACTGTTGAAATACACATGCCTTTGGATCCCATCATCCTCCCTTATTATAGCCGCGCTGATCGCTGACTCAGAGACTGCCAGTTATACATACAGCTTCTCTCCTGCGATGGGTCGAGATAACAATAAGGGTGACCCCAAGTAAGACTTGAGTTGGTTGAAGGATTTCTCACACTCTTCGTCCCATTGGAAGGCCTTTCTTAGAACTTTAAAGAATGGAAGACACTTGTCCGTTGCCCTAGAGACAAATCTGTTAAGCACGGCCACTCTCCCTGTGAGT
This sequence comes from Sambucus nigra, assembly GCA_949130495.1. Classification (NCBI taxonomy): domain Eukaryota; kingdom Viridiplantae; phylum Streptophyta; class Magnoliopsida; order Dipsacales; family Adoxaceae; genus Sambucus; species Sambucus nigra. Next base: position 621,576,041 of record OX422215.1, read on the forward strand.
CTTTGGACATCCTTGATACTCCTAGGAGTCTTCATGTCAAGCAACGCCTTGATTTTATCAGGGTTCGCTTCAATCCCCCTTTGGTTGACGATAAATCCTAGGAATTTCCCAGCTCCTACTCCGAAGACGCATTTCGCCGGATTGAGCTTCATTCTGTATGAGTCCACAACATCGAAGGTCTTCTCAAGGTATGCTACATGGGTGCAAGCTTTCAAACTTTTTGTTAGCATATCATCTACATACACCTCCATAGTCTTACCTATTTTCTCTTCAAACATCTCGTTTACAAGACGTTGGTACGTTGCCCCTGTATTTTTCAGGCCGAAGGGCATTACCTTGTAGCATTACGTCTTTTTATCGGTAATGAAGGCTGTCTTCTCCAAGTCTCCAACATCCATGAAGATTTGGTTATAGCCTGAATACGCATCCATGAAGCTCATGAGCTCATGTCCTGCTGTGGCATCCACCATCTGATCTATCCGAGGTAAGGGATAACTGTCTTTTGGACAAGACCTGTTCAGGTCAGTGAAATTGACACACATTCTCCACTTCCCATTGGCCTTGGGCACGGTGACTGCATTTGATAGCCACTTCGGATATGTGACTTCTCTTATGAACTCAGCCTCTTCTAATTTTTTAACCTCTTCCCGGATGACGTCATATTTCTCCCTGGAGTAGACTCTTCGTCTTTGCTTAATAGGCTTGGCATCTTTATTTACATTGAGCTTGTGACTCATCACCTCTGGGTCGATGCCAGGCATGTCTGCATGGCTCCATGGGAAGACACTCTGCCTCCTCCTGAGGAAGTTTATCAGTCCTTCCTTGACTTCTGTATTAAGCACTTTGCCGACCTGGATGGTTTTTTTCGGTTCGTCCTCATTGAGGATGATGGATTCTACCTCTTCCGCGGCCTCTCCCTTCTTCAACTTCGTCTCATCTCTTGGATCAAGAGTATCAATGCTATAAGTGGTGGTGGCCCTCTTATGGGCCTCTCTCTCTTCGGCCGAGTTGAAGTAACATTCTCGAGATGTGGTCTGGTCACCTCGCACTTCCCCTACCCCATAGGGGGTCGGGAATTTTAGCATCTGGTGGACCGTTGATGGCACAACCTCGAATTCCTTAAGGGCCACCCTTCCTAGGATGAGGTTATAGGCCGAGAAGACACTCTCGTCCATTACGAAGAAATTAATCTTCCTGGTTAACCTCTTAGGCCAGTCATCTCCCATTCGTACATCCATCTCATACACGCCCAAGGGGTGAACCTTTTCCCCGCTGAAGCCTATCAAGGGGTGGTGGTAGGGCATCAGTCTTGCTCTACTAAGACCCAAGCTCCTGAAGCATGGCCAAAACATCACAACTGCAGAACTTCCCCCATCTACGAGGATCCTCTGCACCTCACATCCTTGCACCCTTGTCGTTATGACCAAAGGGTCATCATTGGGGGCTAAGATATCTCTGAAGTCGAGTCTGGAGAACCCAACCATGAGGGTGTTCATATCCACCTTCTTCCTCTTTTGTACTGTGTCGGAAGATGTTAGATTCACAACCTCAAGCTTGGTCACTGATTTGGCCTCTGCCACATGGGCCTTCCTATCAACTACTTCAGATCCACCACCTGCCAATCCTCCACATATTGTGCCAACACCGAACGAGATCATACCAGCCCTCTTCACCGGGGTGTCGTCGTCCTTTGGTGGAAGATCCGGATCGTCTTCATCATTACCTTCTGAGTCATCATCCCTTCGCGCTGGGACTTCACGGCATCTGTCATTTCTCCTTTTCTTGGGGTCATCTCTTCCACCCCTTGGAGCCTTACCATCGACGTATTTTCTCAACTTTCCAGATTTCAGCACCTTTTCAATCTCATCTTTTAAAGCGAAGCATCTATCTATGACGTGACCATGATCCTGGTGAAACTCACACCATAGGTTTTTGTTCCTCTTGTATGGTGGGGCCTTCAGCTTTTCTGGCCACCTCAGGGTTCTGTCATTCTTAATTTCATTGAGGATGTGCTCACAGCTCATAGTCAAAGGAGTATAGTGGGCGAACTTGTCATCACCCGATCTCTTCTTCCCATCTTTCTTCTTCTGGGACTTTCCACTGCTACCGCGATTCTCATCCTCATATTTGGCGGCCATTGCCTCTTCCACATTCATTAATTTCCCTTCGGTTTCCATGAGTTACGCCATGGACCTTGGAGGGTCTTCTGCTAGCTTCCATAGAAGCTTCCCCTTCTGTAGACCCCCTATGAGGGCGGTCATGGCTATATTCTCTTCATAGTCCTCAACCTCCAACTTCTCTTTGTTGAACCTGGCTATATAGTTCCTTAAGCTCTCATCCTTGCCCTGCTTGACATACAACAGGTGAGTGGTCTTCTTTTGGGGCCTCACCCCAAAGCAGAAGTTATGGATGAATCATTCGGCTAAGCCTTTAAAATTCTCAATTGAGTTTTTTGGAAGGGAGGTAAACCAGCTGTGTGCTGCCCCTGTCAGGGTCCCAGAGAAGGCCCTGCACTTCATCTCATCAGGAATGGAGTAAATGTCTGCTGCCGACTAATACATCTCTATGTGGTGTACAGGGTTGGTGCTGCCGTCATACTTGGGAGACACCACAGGGGGCTTGAACTTAGCTGGGGTTGGGAAGCTTACTATCCTAGCCACAAACGGTGAGCCCTCTGAGTAACCCCTTTGCAATGGGTCTTTACTTTTGATGAGGTCTCCTATCTTCTCCTCGAGGAGCTGGATGGAGTCGTTCCATGGTCTTCCGCCCTCGACCTGGCCAAGGTTGTCCCCAGCCACTTCGATGGGATGAACCGAGGGTTCCCCCGCTGCGACGCAGCGTCGGCTATTGACCTCTTCCTGCTCTCCGCCTCTTCTATCACAGGGTCGGCCTTGGTCAGGCCGACCTTGTCTGTCCCCTCTTTGAGAGCTGACAGCACTCCTGGACCTGGATAATCTGTGTCTTAGGTCATTCACTAGACCCAACCTTTCAAAGGCTGATCCTCTGCTCAGCCGATCGAAAGCTGACCCTCTCTTTTGAGCCTCTTCATCTCTTCGGCCGACACATCCTTGACTCTGTTGAAGAGGTCGTATAGTATTATTCGACACCTCATACGGCTCCCAACAGTCTTCCGGGGCCTCATCAACCTCTAGATCGTCATACCTGTCCTCCGAGCAAGGGTTTCCTTGCCTCCCCAGGTGTAAGCGCTTGGGGTCAGTAACGTCCCTTCTCCGCTGGGGCGCAGGCTGATCCTTCATGGGTGCCTGGGGTGGTCCCCTGGCATTTGGATGGGGCTACACAGCCGCCGGAGTGATCATATCCGGTGAGACTCCTGGTGGCCTCATCATAGTCTGGCTGAGCTGTTCGAATTGCTCCTTCATTGCCTGCTGTGTTGCAGCCAAATATTGTAAATCTGTAGCCACTTCCGCTATTTCGGACTGAGGCGGTGCCTGGCTGGAACTAGTCCCTCCTCCTGGTGGCGGAAGAGGCGGCGGTAATTCGGGGGCCATGTGTTAACAATAAAGAGCTTGGGTGACAAGTGAGCTTAGTACCTTACAGGACCTCTTTCAATAGTGAAACAGCTCCACACAATGGGTGATGCCTGGTTCACCACCAGAGTCTCCGGCGAGGTTAAGCTGAAGAGGAGGGAGAGATAGCTTCTCGTTTCCACAGACGGCGCCAAAATGATGATGTTGGAAATAGCACCACCCTTCAAGGTGTTTATGAGCTCAATTTATTACCAACAATGACAGCATAGGAATATACGCACATATAATAGAAGGAGATGAGGAGAAGAGGAATCAACACCAGTATGTAAGTGGTTCAGCCAATTTGGCCTACATCCACTGTGCAAGTATATGATGTGTATCGCTATATGGGGGCTCTAATAGCCATAGATATAATCTCTCAAGCTTTCTCTCTCTACTGTGTATTTGAACAGAGTTTCAGCTAGGGTTGCTCAATTTGGATCCTTTTCAAGGTAGAGGATGACCTCTATATATAATACCCAGGGGGTGTAATGTACCCCCATGCAGGTAATAGGCATGTGTGTGTTAGCCTCACCAATAGAGAGGAGCCACCTGTCACTGTCACATGTATGGAATGATGATGAAATATTCTCCTCACGTGTGGAGAATAATCTTGTTACAACTGATTTGTGCCCACGTGTCCTTATCCAAATGTCAACAGATGCTCGGCTGCCATATTGGTGTATGACCTCGGCCTGGGAGAGGCCGAGCTGTAAAGGCCTGATACTCGTTCAATCCGAGATGTGCCATAGGGAGTCTCGGCCTGATCTCAGCCGAGACAGTATGTTGGGGTCGGCCTACACCTAGCCGAGGTTGAGCTGATTCCATGATGAAGATTACTAAGGCTTCTTGTCATCTCGGCCTATACTCGGCCGAGGTTGCTATACCCAGGTATACGAGAATGCTGTTGATGCCTGTGATGTGCGTAGTGTCCATTGGAAATGTAGGTGCTAGTGTCGGCCTGGGCCGACCTTACTAAGGCCGAGGGCTGATATCGTGGGCCCATAGCTTATCCAGGGTCGGTCAACATCTCGGCCATCACCTCGGTCGAGGTTGGTGTCTCTAGGCCGAGGTCACACTTGGGGCATATCAATTGTCTGTAAGTTTTGTTTTTATTTTTTTATTTTAGTGTCATAAAATGTTTAAAAACACAAGGATTTTATTATTTATATGTAATTTAGTCTTACAGATTTCGTGTCTTATTTTGGTGTGTTTGAATTCACTTCATTCCTTGTTTTCATGTGGCTAGGACATTTGATTATGATTTTCAATGCCTAGATTGTTCATAATCATGCTTCTATGAATTAGTTGGAAAATGACTTGCTTAGTGGATTCACTTTCCATATGCCTCATCACACATATACACAAGCTCTTTCAGATTTTAACTTCATTTGTCGCATGAGCTAAGTGAGATTTTCTCCTAACAATCTTCGCATTATACATGTTTATTTACTTGCGGAATTTTGCATGTAAGAACCATTACCCATAAGTTTGTTCTTTTATTGAAAATATGAGTGTGCACAAAAAAGGGCTACGATTGGAGAAATCTTCCCTGCGTGAAAGGAGACCATTGGCAAGTAGGCCTGTAAATTGAGCGCTCGAGGCCCGAGGCCCTCCCGTTTGGCCCGTTATTTTCGGGTCGAGCTTTATTTGAGTTTGAGCCGAGCCGAGCCTGAGCCAAAATTTCAAGACATAATGAATTTTGGGCCGAGATTGAGCCGAACCTTGCCAAGCCCGAATTCGGCCCGAAGTTCATATTTATACATATCATAAATAAATAATTTATATAATTGCTCAAGTCACAATAGGCCTTTGTTAGTGATCAAATTTTGCTAAATGTATGAAATTTAATAGGTATCTGTAGGTTTTCACTCTTATTTCCCTTGTTTTAATTCAATACATTTCATAATTATATATTTTATTTCATGAAATATCAATTAGATTTTTATGTGTAATTTTGTCCATGATGGAAATATAAGAAAAAAAATTAATTCAAACATTTTTAACAAAAAAATTGAAATCGGGCCTTCCCGAAATTGGTCCCGAAGCCCTAATATATATGAGACGAGTTCGGGCCTAGGTTGGAAAAAATAATTCGGGTCAAGCTCGGGCTTGGGCATGGGTAAGTGAGTTCGGGCCGAGCCTGAGCAACCCCAAGCCCGGCTCACCCAACCCGATTTAGAGCCCTATTGGCAAGGGTCTAAAAAACTAAGATTCAAACTAAAATAAAATATTTGCAAGGCTAAATTTTGATTTGTTGATTCTTTAATAAAATTGGTATCTTCAAAATATGAGAATGAAAAATGCTATAACTATAATTTTCAGGGTGTTACTAGTTGAAGGTCAATGGATTTGCACAATCAGTCCTAATTACTTCATGTTTGATTCTATTGATTCGAGTATCATCAATATATTTTAGACTAGTGTGCATTATACTTGCTTGTCCATTTTGAGTTCACTTTATGTGTCAATATTGTGACAACCCGCCTACTAAAATAAGAGGTGGCCAGCCCGATATTTCAATAATCACAGGAATCATAGAAGGTCCATTCTTAGCATCATTGTTGTTAAAATAATAGTACGAGATAACCATCAATTATTTTAGAAAACGTACTGTCAAATTTATTTTATAAGTTAAAAGAAAAGAAGTTTAGACAATCCAATTTGAAAAGAAGGTGGATACAAAAAATCAACGTGAAATAGAATAACAATAATGTGTAAAGTAATAACCGAATAAGTTGTCGGTTAATAGACTAATACACACAGGTTACACCTAGTATTACAATTAAATATCACATTACAATAAATGAGTACAAGCATGGGCAACACGCTCGAATAAATAAACTGAACATAGCTAGCGTAAAAAGGATAGAAGAGTTTATAACAATTATCCTACAACATCCATAAAATGCTATAGCTCCAGGACAACAGGAATGGAAAGGTAAATACGGGCGTCCCTGCGGTAGAGCACCGGGACGAACAAGGAATTGATGCAAAACAAAGAGATATAGACGGGTCCGGGCCCGATTTGATATGATCACCATGTGAATAAAATGCATGACAGTTATGAATAACTAATCATCAACATGAACTTAACTTTCTCTCGCAATTAATCATAAATTTTCTCACCCCTCAATCTAAAAGCACAATCTAGCGCAATATCAATGAAAATTCTCAATGATCATATAAGAATGGGATAATTCATCTACTTTCTCAATTAAATTTCATTTTATATATATATATATATACAACTTCAATGCACGTTTCCCATTTTTTTTTCTTTCCAGGAAAACTATGGATATCAATTTATTTCACAAAAGGTTTACCAATTCCATGTCATCTCATAACTTCCCATTTCCCTTCTTACCTCCATGAAATGTATTTAAAGAAAATTTATTATCATAAAATGCTTTAACATCAATAATGTCCCACATTATTATGAATAGTTATATTTCATATCATATAACGATTCTAAGACCGCCCGTTCGGGTTTCCCCACCGTGCGTGCCCATAAATGGCTATCATCTTCCAGGACCTATCAAACAAGGAAACCTGGGCATCCTATAACGCGAGACGTCGGGAAGCGGCCATATACCTACGACAGTGAGTCATAACCACACCCGAAATTACCTCACTTCGCAAAATAAACATATAATATAATAACCCGTCCTATGGCCGAGGACTATATTCGCTCTGCATTCATTAGCTAGGGGACTTCACCTCATGCGCGTACTTCCCTTATGATAGATATTTAGAGAGGTGTGTATATATAAATTATAACTTACAAAAATCACTTTTTCGTTTTGAAAACATTCAGTTTTATATTCTCAAAAACATTTATACTTAGCCATTAAGTACCAAATTTTAAAATATGCATTTCTTATTCTTGAAGTCATATTTTATTAATAACCTAGGATCTAAAGTACAATTATCCTCACACTAGCCTCTAAGAGTCCAAACATTACCATTTTATGCCCCGCTAGTTCTAGGCTAACTTCCTATATCAAACGAAATATTAACCCCTATGAACTAACCCTTGGAATAAGCCCAATTAACGCCATGCGAACCGAGGATGTTTATCTCTCTAACATAGACCTCTAATACTCTTTATTACTTCCCAAGAGAAGGTTACAAAGCCTTGAACCTAAAACAAAAGGACTAAAAATAAAACTAGAAAAATCTAACAAAAACAAGGCATCTGAATCGATTCGCCTAGCGCCGAATCGATTCGCCCCTGACTTCGAATCGATTCGCCCAAAAACGAATCGATTCGATGAGAAAAACCAACTTACGGTCCCAGACCAAATATATTCGGTCTTAAACCGAATCGATTCGGTTTCCCAGACCTGTATCCTTCCCTCCAACCATATCGATTCGCTTGGGAGCCGAATCGATTCGGCCTGGTAGAAATGCCCAATTTGGGCTACGGGTTTAAGAACCCTAAATTTCCCCAAAACCCAAATCTTCAATTTTCTCCAACATCAACAACAACTAATTCTACCAAATCATTTCTACACATTAACTAACTAATTTATTTTCCTCAAATCAAATTAAACTATAAGATTAAGGGTTTAAACACAAAAAATCCCCAAAACCCATAAATGGTTTAAATATCAAAAACCTAACTATACATGAAATTTATCCACATTAAATCATAATGTAGCAAGTAAGAAACTTGACTCAAGTTTGTAGTCTCGGATTCTCTTCCTGTAGTAACGATTTCCAGCTCCAAATCTTTATTTCCTTCTCTTTTCTCCATTTTATCCCAATTCTCTCTTCTCTCTCTCTCTCTCTCTCTCTCTCTCTCTCTCTCTCTCTCTCTCTCTCTCTCTCTCTTGGCTTATAACATAAGAATGATAATTAAAAGGGTTGAAAGACTTATACGGGACTTAAACATAAATTCCCCTCTTTTAAATGTTGGTACACCATCAAAATGACTCGTAACTACATAATCGAGTCATAACCTGTCAAAAGTGCCCGAAACTCAAAAGTACAACTTGACACTTATTTTGACTATCTCGACTATTTCAAAACTAATCGCACCCTCTAAATTCACATATGGAGTAACGTATAATATTTTAGGGTCTAACGTCATTTTAATTCATTAATTATGCTCAAATTTAAATATAAATCATAACCGTCGCTTAAAGCACAACGACGCAATTAAAACACAACATACTGCTATTTACCGTCTCATAGTAGTAAATAGGCAAAAACATGGTAAATATTATCTCTTAAATCACTTAAAATAATATTTACCCCAACGTTCTCTATTTTATAAAATTAGCCCATTAGGCAAAATAATATAAAATTGTCACTCAAAAGTCTGGGTTGTTACAAATATGAGGCCAAATCTTTATTTAATAAAGTTATACAATCAAAAAGAACTCCAAGGACATTTTTGAGTGGTTAGGTCATAATTTATTTGTTTCTAGTTCGCGCCCCTTCACTCTATCCCATATGTTTAAATACATAGATATTATGATATTTTATAAAGATTAGTGTGGTTTCTGCTGTATTTGTGGTGTTATATATATTTATATATATATATTTGCTGGAGCTGAAATCCCAGAGTCTATTGAAAATGCGTATAGATTGAACTACAAAAAAATAACACATACATCAAATCCTATAAGGAGGAATTAGGATTAACCTTTTGAGATCTATTTGAATTTATCTCTTCTTTGCACGAAAAGAATATGTGATGGATCGATTCATCCCACAGTCTTCTACTGTATCCTATTTCATGAGCACCTTCTTGCCTCCTCTTTCTTCTCTGCTGCCTCTCTTTCTCACAAGTCCAAACTTGGGTCATTCGAGTATCCAAGAGTGACGGCTAGGTTAAGAAAGATTGGGAATTAGGTGCATATATATAGGCTACAGTAGGGGCCCTAAGGAAAGATAAGTATGTGGCTCCTAATGGGCCTGAAAAAACCTAATCCTTCCCGAATCCTAATCTTAGTCCCTTAATTATAATTAATACCACTAAATAGTTATAATTGTAACTCCACTCCTTAACTCAAAATTATATTTTGAGCTCCTCAATATTAATTACTTAATTCTCCCCACGTTAAGGTTACAGATACCCATTAACAAAATAAATTACCGATAATTTATTTGATTAACTTCTTTAAGTCCTTGAGTGATCCAACTTAACTTATATGTAGTGTTGGATTAACATAATCCACCTACATGGTTTGACACATACAAAAATTATAATCATCTCAAGAGGGTATCACCAGTCTATATACCAAGACGTGGATTCCATCCATAAAAGACTTTCACCGTACATTAATCACCATTACCCAATTTATCAAGATTATTGATCCAATAATGAATCTCAATCGATAAGTCAAAGTAATGAATAACTAGTGTATGTGTACATTAATCATATGAAGATTAAGAGTCTTAAGTAAACCTAATAATCGCGAGGTGTATATTGTCTTATGAAATGAATATAGAAATAATGACCTCAAATTGGTCCCATTCAATACACACAAAGTGTACTAGCACAATAAGTTGAAACTATATAGTTTTTCCGTAATCAAGATGGATGTACAAAAATATTGTGCTACAACCCTACTTATTGTGTATCTAGTTCCATCTAAGACCGTGAAAGATAAAACTAATATTCTATAAGAACTGGTGATCTAATCCTATGTGTGTAAGTCGTACTCTACACACTAAAATACCTACTAACCAGAATAAAAGACACTAGTAATATATAAAATACTGCAAAACATTATCCATATACGATTCTCATTAAAATAGGAATAAATGATTTTATTATAACAATAAATCCATAATTAAAATTATTACATAAAGCATGCTTTTAGTCTACTTCTTTAACATATATATATATATATATATATTTTTTTTTTGTGTGTGTGTGGTCTATTTTTCATATTTATATATATAGTGCTATTGTTCTGAGTCTTTGCATTTGTATTCAATCCATGTTGTGATGTCCTCTATAGTTGAATCAAATTGGAATTATATATGATCATAATGACATATCTTGTTGCTTGTTTGCATTTATATCCCATGCTTCATTATGTATTCAAGTTGGTATAATTTTTTCATCAAAATTGGTATTGATTGATCATTATTTAGATTAATTATGCTCGTGTTACCATGTTGTAATTATCGCACTTTACACCATTGAATAATATTGTTATATCTTCTATATATTAAAAATTGGTATCAGATGTTCTCATACTTTGAGGGATAAATGGTTTACGGGGGCTAAATGGTCTATTATGCATTCTTTTTTTGTCTATTTTTTTAACAAGTAGGGCAAAGGCACAAGGAAAAGGTAAAGTTGCCTGTAATGCCACTCTATGCGATAGTGATATTGATTCTTCATATTATAGGGATGCATCACCACATGAACCTAATTTAAATGAATTCATAGCTACTCACATTAACACTACTAGCATGTCATCGATGATGCCACTTCTAAATGTGATAACCTCGAGAGTGTATCGAACCATTATGGAGAGTGTGAAGGTAATCATTTGAGTGAGGGTGAAGATTTGAGTGAGGGAGAACAAGGTCTCTGCAATACCCCTGCCCTCGATTTTATCTTTTTCCTAGTAAAAGTGTTATTCATGTATGAATATTAAGATTTAATCATCATTGTAGCCTCCATTCTTGTCAAATTAAAGTTTTCATAATTCAAAGTTCAATTCTAGAAAATTTGAGGTTTTTCGAATGAGGGCCCTTCTCGTTTGAACCAGTTGAGTGATTGCCTTTTCTAACTCGCACTGAAATCTCGTTAGATGCCCTCATTAGAAGTGTCATTCTAACGAGTATTAGTTTTATTTGAACGAGACTTACAGGCCATTCGAATGATTAGACCTGAATCTGGTCAAATCGACTTATCCTTATCTGTTGTCTCATTTTGAGCCATTGGACGGATGATGTGCCAATGTATGATGAGCCTTGATGATTTGAAACATCTTTAATGTGTGCGGGGAAAGTTTTTAAATGGTTTTATAGGGAATTGTAGGGTTATAAGAAAAGAGAGTTGGGGTGGATTTCCTCTACCATTTTTCCTCAACATTTTTACCTCTTTCTCACTAAGTGTGAAAAATCCATCTTCTTCCCCGATCATTTTCCTAACAGCCACACCTTGGAACCACCTCCAACTACTAGTACACACCATTTATAAACATTTTTACCATCTTCAAACTTGTGTCAAAGAGGAAATTGGGTATGGCTAAGCTTGTAGGAAGGGTTTTTTAAGCTATTTGAAAATCTTTTGGAGTCTTGACGCTTGGAATTTCCATAGTTGTTTTCTCTATAGGTCTCTTATTCAAACTTTGGGTAAGGTTTTCTCTTCTAATGTTTCGTGGTTATCTAGCAATCAAAAACATGTAGATAATAGTTAAGGTCTAAACTAAAGTTATTTGATGAAAATATTATAGTTTTACAAAAAATGGATTCTTAGATAAAATAAAACCCTAAAAGAGCTTTTATAAGTTATGGCATTTTTACCTAGAGAAAAAAGAAAGTATGTGAAAATACAAACCCATGAATATTATGCTGTCTAAGTTCATTTTGAGGAATTTCTAGTCTAGAAATCCTCTTTCACGTGTGTAGAGTCATGCAGTAAGATAGATAATGATATTTTAGACTCGATTGATCATGCTTTAATGGGTTTTATGAAGAAATGTCTAAATGTAAAGAATAATCCCTAATATATGCTAAATATTATTAGAATGAATAAAAAAAATATTTGGGGTGACATATGATAATAGGGAATGGTTATGGACAATGGTTAAAATTGGTCTTGAAGCTTTAAAGGTTTTTTATGTGACGAAACATAAAATGATAACCTGATTTTTGACATAAAATCATAGAAAGAATGTTTTGGAAGAAAAATGTTTAGTTGTAATGACAAATGAAATTTAAATTTGTTTTTCACAGAGTTTAATTAAAAATGGCAACATTGTAATTTTGGAAAAATCGAGGGTTCTCGTGGGTGAACTTCCTCTTTAGACCTTATCCGTCGGTTTCGATGAAAATGAAAAAAAAAGGATATACGGATCGTCGATAGTGTTAATGAATGGTTTAAATTGTTGAATGAGGAAATGGTAAAATGATGGAATAATGTGGACATTAGTTAAAATGTTAACACACAATAAATTTGACTCGAATGCACTGTGATAATCAAGGAGGGACCAGAGTCCTAGGGTAAAACCCAAAATCACTCGACAGAGCATATGGTAGCGTAGATGGCGGTGTGGAACCTATTAAAGTATGAGGTTATTGGAAGATTTTGAGAAATGATAATGGTTGTTCTTGAAAAATGAATAAGGAAGACAGGATAAGTAAATGTGATAAAATGAGATTAAGGAATAAAATGTGATCAATTAGTTTCTAGACCCGATAAAAGGTGGTGTGAAATGGCCAATGTTAGTATGAGCTTATCAGTAGGGTGCATTGCATAGTAGTTGCATTAATACTAGCTAAATCGCCAAACATTTTCGAAAGTTATGAACATACACTTTATATGTCTAGTATTTTATAGAAAATGGAAGCTTAGTATTACCCACCCTATTGAGCGTTCTCTCACCCACCAATCTTTTATCTTAAAATCCCCATCCCCACCCACCCCACCCCATATACATAAAGGAGGGACACCAAAAAGGACGCTTGTAAGGCCCTAGAGGGAAACCAATGTCGCTAGAAGCTCTGGATTTTATTTAAAATTATGATTAGAAACATTGGTATTTCATCATTTTCAAACATTTATTTGGGCCTTGGGCTATGGTATGTAATAATACAGGGGTTGACTTTGGTTTAGTTCTCATTTAATTAGTTTTGTGAATTAAATTAAGTTTTCATAAATAAATCTTATAAATTGACTAATTACTTAAAGTTATCACTTCTTCTCTCAATTGGAAACTGGAAAAATTAGTCCTTAATTGACAGAATAATTAAAGGTTTTATTAATTAAGGTAAATGGACTTTCCCGTCCACCTTTTATCCCCTTGAGTTTGCATGAGTTGACCCAACAGTGACCCAAACATGGGTCAGGGAGTTACATTCTCCGATGCACATACTCCTAACTTTACATCGAATCTTTAGAATCCAAAAAGTAAAATAAAAATTTAACTCTTAGCAAGTTAGATTTAGAGAATGACTTGAAAGTTCTGAGAGAGAATGATATCTCGATGAAAATTTCTTCGAGTGAGTAACATATTTTGGTGGGAAGAGAAAAGAAAGACTTGATCAATAAATTGGATAGTATTATAAGAGATCTTCAAGTATCATTGGAGACTTTTGAGAAACTTAAAGCCCATGTTTCCCTGGTCGAGAAAGATCTCAAACATGTCCATAAGGTTAAAGTAACTTTAGAGGGAACATTTAAGAAGGTTGAAAAGATGTTGCTATCTCCGACTTTAGGTTTTAAAGAGAGGCAGTGCAGAGGTTATGATGGTTCATCCACTTCCAATACTGTACCTAAACTAGTTTCCATGTTTATGATGGATCCTTATAGGACTCGACCTAAACCACCAAGGAGAACTCATCCTAAGAATTATAACTAAGGTCGAACCAAACCAATTTATGTTTGTACCCATTGCAAACAAAGAGGCCATCTTAGGGAGTTTTGTTTCGAGGCAGGAAGAGTCTATCACACATATGCTCCCACACACCATCATCAAGACCATGATAATCTTCGTGATCAAGTTAAGTTTCTTATCAAGACATCTAAATATATAATGGAGTAATTTTAAAGTATCTCTATGCCTTTTGGGAACACCTCTAATGCAAATGATTGAGGTCGGGACCTTGTTTCTTGTTTAGGGTGTTTTTCATGTTGCTATCATTTATCCTAAAACTAAATGGTATTATTGTTTTAGGGTTTGAAAAATCTATAAAGATTATCTTTTTCTTAGAATAAATTCAAAACATATTTTATTTTTGATAATAAATTGTCAAAAAAATTCAATAAGATTTTTGTATTTTGTTTTACACTATATATGGACGTGCGTTTAAGATGTTCAAATCAAAATTACATTCCATCCATTCATGTGACTTACCCATGGTGTTCATTGACTTGGCTTCATTTATTTTCTATGATTAAAAATACTTGTTTAGCATTACATTTCTCTTTATTAATTACTTCTATCATGCTAGACTCATTATATCGCCTTCATTGCACACATGTACGAACTTTTGAACACTGTGCTTGCTTTTCATATGTCGAATAGGATGTTCATATCTCAATCATGCTTAATAATGAACCAAATATACTAGGAACTAATTGTTCATGTAAGAACAATTGCTCGGATTTTTACCTCAAGAAATTGATGTTTGTTTAAGCAATACAAATGGGTTATAAAAGATATAGTCTTCTGTGCATTAAAGGCCACCATTGGAAAGAGACTAAAAGATGATTTTGGCAGGTAAAAATAGAATTTCCAAGGATAATATTTTGTCTCATTAATGCTTCATTCTTATGAGAAATATTATTCCTTAAACAATTTTGAGATTTTATACTTAAAATGTGAGATATTTAGGGTGTTATAAGTTGGAGATTAATGGGTTTGCACAATAACATACCTTTACAAACATTAAACATTTTAGCGTTATTGATTTCAAAACACTTAAATGCATGGCATTCTGAATGAGTTGAGTCAATTTAACTTCATTCAATGTTTTTACACCAAAGGTTGAATTAAGTTCTTTTTTTAGAAGTGTCTCTTTGACTTCGTTCACCTTTGTATGTACGCCCATGTTGACTTTTTTGTGCATCGACTTCAGACAGTTACATTCCATTTCCATGATGTGGATATTTTTGTGTTACTCTATGGTGTGACTATTTGTATTTTTATTATATGTATATTTATATACACAAAATTTTAAATTTTTTGGCACAATAGTTTTTGGTTTCTTAAAGTCTCATCGTATATTATTCATTTATTATTCTTTGTTATGTTACATCATATTTATATTCTTATGATGCAATTTTTTTAGGATTAACTTCTAACCTTTGTCTATTATGGACCAAAAGGGGGAGAACATATAGAGGGGGAGTTTTGTTTATTTTCTTTAAACTCCATGCATTACTATATTTTCTTTTCTTCATGTGTGTAGGTATTTTTCGCCTTGATGATTTCATGGACTACATGATGAATACTTTCAGTTGAAGATAATGTCACAATTGTCATTTCCTTTTCGAGCTAGGGAGGAACATTTGTTGAACCTGTCTTAGGGGTTATTGTTTTCTTCAGTTTTTGTGTTTTTTACGTTGATAGCCAAAGCGAGAGATTTGTAAGAGTTCTTTCATTAGAATGAATGTGTTTTTTCGGGGAGAATGTGAACACATATTATAATGAATATTTTGTGTCTCCATGATTAGTGTCATATATTGTAATGCCCCAACTCGAATTTATGGGTTACCCATAATCAACTCGGTCTGACCCGAGCGTTAACTATGAAGTGCAATGAAACAACCTAAATAACGTTTCAAGTCCAGTTATATTTAATTACCATTTCACTCATTTAACATGTGATTCCTATTTGAAATCAAGCTACGTGAGGGACCCCTTAGATGCATCTCCGGAGTCCAAGCATACAGAGATACTAACGTAAAATAAAAGAGAGTAATTACCTATATAACAATCTCAAAATATGAAATCACGCCTAACATGTCGTAACAAAAAGAGGGAGTGAGCCGAATGTTCAGTAGGAAGTATACAATAATGCAATATAAAATCGAACGATAGAAAGAAGACTCGAACACATTCTACCTATGTGTACATGAAACTACCTTGTATATATATACATACATACATACATACATATACATATACTTAACACATGAAACCATTTTACTTTCAAAAACTTTATTTATCTTGATTAATTAACCTTTAATCTTGTAAAGTTCTTCCTTTTTTCCAATTTGACATATATCCATTTGATTCAAAAATCACCTTTTACTCTATTTTCACAATTGTTAATTTTTCAAAATATCATTAAGTTACCCACACTAACTTCTTAAATGTTTTTAATACCCTAACACTTTTTTAACTGTTTTGGAGTATATTTCTTCGCAATTAGAAACATCTTTATTTCATACCTTTCCTTTCCAAAAACCATTGAACATATGAGACTATTTTAGAAGAAAAATATAATTTTACTTTATTAACACATGTAGTTTTGCGAAATTACACCTATCACACCTACAACCCCTTTTTTCTCACACTTTGAAAACTAGAATTTTTACTCTTCATATTTCATGTTTAGACCCAAAAAGATCTTATATAAACTTTTTTATATTCTCATTATCAAAATACTATAAGTTTATATGCATAAGGAGATGGATTCTAAATTCTAAAATCCTATCAAATGGGTTAAGCATACATTTCATTCTAGAAATTCTTAATACTTTGCAAAAATGCACTTTTAAGTCACAAAAGGAATTTTATTTCTTCAAACTCAATAAATGTCCCACTTTCATTAGATCTTTATTATTCCAAAGACTTTGGGACATTATTTCACCAAACGTTTTTAGTAATAACAACATCATTTTTTAAAACATTTTATTTCGTAAAATGTTTAACTTCAAACTTCTGGGAATATCATTTTTTCACAAAAGGACCAAACTTAGTTTCTTTTTCATGAAAACTTTGAAACATTTACTCATCCTTTATTTTTAATAAAATAATATTTTACCTGTATTTTTATTCAATAAAGATGTTTAATATAAATATATTAAAACTTAACATTTTATCATATGGATTATACTATGAAATTCTAATAACATGACTACTAATATTAAAAAATAGAGTCTTAAGTTAAGTGTAAATTTTTCCACCTCAAATGAAGCTCCAACAATGGACGGCATGAAATGTCTAAGAATATGGCAATCTACCACCTTCTAAGGTAGCCTCAAGGAGGTTGCCTAGATCCACCAATCTTGTATCCATGAAAGCTCCATCAAAACCGTCTTAAAACTCCATTATTCTTCCATTTGCATCTTCAAGAACCCTCATCAATAAATCCATAAATTCGTATCTCTCCTTACCTATGGTGGAAATGGGTATGCATGGTTTAAATATGGTGGTAGAAGGTGGAAGAATGGTGGTGGCATGGTGGTTTGAGGTTGTGGGAGGTGGAAGAATGCTCAAACATGGTGAACGACCCACCCATCTCTCCTTATCTCTTTTTCTAACTCTAAATGACCCAAATGAACCCTAACAACCCTTAATAAACCCTCTAAGACTTCTAAATACCATTGTTTTTTCAATTTGGTCTCGTTAGAGCTCGATATCTCATTAATCCAATGGCCTATAATGAGATAGCACATAAGGGAAGCTCGATTTCAAATTCTGAATGAGCTCATTCAAATGAGATTCGACCCTCATTCGAATGAGAAAGGCATCTCATTTGAAATCCATTCGATCCAACTCTTCGAATGACCTTCAAACGACTTGAACCTATTACACAGTGGGATCTCATTCGAACCTCATTTAATACCTTACTTCAAATGACCTTTGAATCTTGTTCGAATGACCTGAAATTCGTTCAAACTACCTTTTTCCTTATTTTTACTAATTTTCAATTTTAATCAACAAACTCCAACAATTACCATCGAGCCTTCAAAGTAGTGGAATAAGAATATAAACGTAGTCATAATCATCCGAATCTCAACGTTTATAATTTACGATGGGAAAAATAATTAAAACATTGGGGCAGGGTAATACATATATATTTACATAGAAATAAATTTTCAGAATTGAAATGATGATATTATTTGAGTTCTTTCTTGATTATTACATGTTGTTGATTTATGTTTATAATGATAATTTCTCTATTATGTTTAAGAGAAAGTTTGTTTAGACAAATGCATTTGTAAGGACATAAATTTCCAATTGAGTCCCAGTAATTGTTTTGACTTAATTCCGTGAACAAAACTGTATTTGTAATATGTCATAGGGAGATTTTATTTTGTCACAATCCCACTTGGTGTATGACGTATTGAAGAAATTGGAGACATTGCGCCAAAGCTTCAAAGAACTAATCATATCGAAGTTTACTTGGTGAGAGTTTATTCGTCTTCAAAGTTAATTGCATTTCAAGATCACATAGGTATGAATGCGTATAATTAATGGAGCTCAGAATTATTTTTATAAAAGATAAGGATGTAATTTTTATAAAGAAAAATATTTTAAAAGTGTTTTAAATGTTTTAGACTACGTTTTATTCTGATAAGCTTGAAATAGAGTTTGACTTATTTTGATCTCTTTTGGAAGAGACATTTTAAACAAAAAGTCAAACTGACACGCGGCGTCGTTCAAACGACAAGCTGGCTCGTTCAAACGAGATGGCTATGTCACGCGAACGACAGGACATTCTCGTTCGAGTGACACGTTTTTCAAGGCAGTGATTTTTTTATTATTTAAAACGTGGTTTCGTCAAAGTTTTTAAGTGTGCATTCTGGAAAAACTGTTTATGATCCATAAACATGTTTGCACATATTTTTCTAAGGTTTCAAATCTTAAACACATCCTTAGAGTTTGCACCGATCCGAGTTATCGTTATTATATGTTTATGAGATCTTGCTGCACCAAGAAGGTTTGTTCTACACTTGAACATCTTGGTTTTGCGATGAAGAAAATAGAGGGACTTCTTGTTTGACATCGTAGACGTATCAAAGCCATTCGGTGGACACCGAGACATTCGTGGAGTTGAGTATTGTGGGCAGGTATTGTGGAAGACTGAATTTCTATGTGGGCACTATTGAAGAACGGTAGAATATCAGAAGGAGCATCAAGACCCGTGGGGATCGAGTCATTGAGTAAGGCTAATCTGTCTTTATAATACCTTTGTTCATATTGATTGTCTGGCTTCGGTCATCCAAGGTTGTTTTCTAGTCTTTGGTTTTTTTCTTGTACATCCGGTGTTATGATTATTCTTTTCTTTAATTTACTTGCTTTAATAACTAGATGCATGTTTACGATTGATCAAGATAAAATTGGTTTAAAGTAAGAATTGGGTTTTCACAACTTGGTTTGGTGCTAATTAAAAGTTGGATAATTTTTGATAAAAATTGGTTTGATTTGAAACACACAAATAGGGACCACCCTCACCCCTGTTTCTTCACCATTTATTTTTTATTTCTTGGGATTTGTTGAATATATATTGTTTGTGAAATGTAAAAGAACTAAGTCATTTATTTCGGAGTTATGCTCAGTGTTTGAATATCTTGAATTATATGTGAACCATTATTATGAATTAATATTTGAAAATCTATTTTGTATGTTTTGTCAAGAAAAATTATTTTCTTGATATTTGTTTTGTGAAAGGAACTAAGATAAGCTTGAGTTAAAGATTTTAAAAGGATTCAGGATCATTCTCCCACCTTGGATTCACTAAAAGGATAATAGGACATGGTTTAAATTACACCCAATCGATCACAACTAATTAAGTCCGAACACTACACCAAAATGGGCAAATTGTCACCTTTCAGCCGGCCAACCTTGTCAAGGTCATTGACCGTGATAAAAAAAACGCGTTTTATGTCACAGTCATTGACCTTGACTCGACCGTGACAACTAATTGTCACGGTCATTGACCGTGACAAGTCCGTGATAAATTTAGTTGTCACGGTCTTGTCACGGTCAATGACCTTGACACGACCGTGACAACTTTTCCAGCAAAAACCCTTTCCCCCTTCTTTTTTCCCTCCCACTGTTCCCTCCATCCCTCTCTCTCTCTCTCTCTCTCTCTCGACGCTGCTCTCTCTCTCTCTCTCTCTCTACTTTCAGGTCCAATTTCTCTCTCTCTCTCTCTCTTCCATTTATATATATATTTGTGTGTATATTTATGTGTGTATGTGTATATATATATGTGTGTATGTGTGTGCGTGTGTGGGGGATGGGGCGGGGTGGGGCGAGGTGAGGCAGGGTGGGGGAGATGGTGGTGGAGGGGGCAGGGGGTGGGGTGGGGTGGGGTGCGGGGTGTGTGTGTGTGTGTGGTGGTGTGTTTTGGGGGAGAGGGTGGTGGAGGGGGGCAGGGGGTGTGGTGGGGTATGTGTGTGTGTGTGGTGGTGTGTGGTGGTGGAGGGGGTGGTGGAGGGGGAAGGGGGTGTGGTGGGGTGCGGTGTGTGTGTGTGTGTGGTGGTGTGTTTTGGGGGGTGGTGGTGGAGGGGGGGAGGGG
Source organism: Sambucus nigra (assembly GCA_949130495.1). NCBI lineage: Eukaryota > Viridiplantae > Streptophyta > Magnoliopsida > Dipsacales > Adoxaceae > Sambucus > Sambucus nigra. The sequence continues at coordinate 621,596,743 of OX422215.1, forward strand.
GTGGTGGAGGGGGCAGGGGGTGGGGTGGGGTGGGGTGTGTGTGTGTGTGTGGTGGTGTGTGGTGGGGGAGGGGGTGGTGGAGGGGGGCAGGGGGTGGGGTGGGGTGGGGTGTGTGTGTGTGTGTGGTGGTGTGTGGTGGTGGAGGGGGGCAGGGGGTGGGGTGGGGTGGGGTGTGTGTGGTGTTGTATTTGAAGGAAATAAAAGCATGAAGCATTTTTAACACTAATATGCAAGTTGAATCAATAAACACGCAAACAATTATACACCCTAGCAAGAACACATAAACACCATAAATCACTAATGAAAAAACAAAAGGATGATTCATACCTATAAGTTATTAGATGGATATTTGAAATTCTTTGGGGGGAGAAATAAGGTTTTGTAATGATAGAAGTTAAGGAAGTCCCGAGATTTTGGGGAGAGTATGGGAGAAAGGTTGTAAAAATGATGGGGAGGATTAACTTAAGAGAGTCAAATTTAATGACTTAAAGGGGAGAGTTTGGGAGAAACGTTGTAAAAATGATGGGGAGAGTTTGAATCAATAAAAATGATGGTTTAACCTACTCTATAATGCTTGTAACTGACCCAAAATCAATTCCCATTACAAATTTTTAACCCTAATGAATGTTTGTGGTTGTTCGGCATAAAAAGTAGGCCTGGAAAAACGAAAACAACTCCATATGAGATTTCCCATGTTTAATCAAGAACATCCTTAGACTTGTAGGGGGTGGGGTGGGGTGTGTGTGTGGTGGTGTGTGGTGGAGGAGGGGGTGGTGGAGGGGGGCAGGGGGTGGGGTGGGGTGGGGTGTGTGTGTGTGTGTGTGTGTGGTGGTGTGTGGTGGGGGAGGGATAATTCACGGGCTTTAGCTAAACTAGGGTTTTATAGAGTTTCGCTCCTACTACTTGGGCAATGACTATACTAGGGACCAAAGATAAATAAATAAACTGGATTCAAAGTAAATACTAGGGTAAAAATATAATCACGATTCATTCCACTAAATAATCATGATTGCACTCAAATTTAATTATTTATAAATCACTCGAAAGAATGTGTTCTTATTATTAAAGTTGATTACGGTATATTATGATTCCCCACGTTAGGTTTTCGGTACCCTCTTGGTTAAATAAATTTTCTACTAACCGATTTTAATGAATATCTGATCAATTCCTTGATTCTAAAACTTAATTCTATAGGATTATAAAATAGTTCATCGGTCGGGTAAACAAAACATATAAGTCTATCAAGGGGTATCACAATCCAAATTATTTCTTGGACGTGAATTCCTCCAAATTATGATCTCATACCTATTCACACAATGATTGACCAACTTGCGAGGATCTATTGTTCTAACATATAATTGAACTTCTCCCATCGCAATCGAAGAAATATTTGTGAAAGAAATTTAATATCCATAACCCTAGGGATTAAGAATCTATGAACTTTTTGCAAACGATATGAGATCGGCTCCATGTTTAATCAAGAACATCCTTAGACTTGTAGGGGGTGGGGTGGTGTGTGTGTGTGTGTGTGTGGTGGTGTGTGGTGGGGGAGGGGGTGGTGGAGGGGGGCAGGGGGTGGGGTGGGGTGGTGTGTGTGTGTGTGTGTGATGTGCAATTTAGTTGGTGCACAAACTAACGGTCAAAGTAATAGTATATAATTCCAACATTTCAAACTACTTGAACATCACAAATGGATACGAACTTAAAATATAAATTGAGATAACCTTAGAATCTAATTAGGGTAAAAATATAATGGTATCAACTAACATATATGTAGGGGTGGGGTGGGTAGGGGTGGGTAGGGGTGGGGGTGGGGTGTGTGTGTGTGTGTGTGTGTGTGCGTAGGTGCGTAGGTGTGCGTGTGTGTGTGGCGGTGGGTGGGGGTGGGGGTGGGGTACCCATTTAATAACTCTTTAAATATTTGGAAAAAACATAATATTACAAAATTGAAACGAAATGGTATTGACGTAACTTACACATACGTTATAATATAGATGGAACATTTTTTTATCTGTACTATTAATTCAATTAATTCAATTAGGTAAAACGAAATGTGTACTATTAACATTTTTTTTTATCTGTACTAATAACATTTTTTTTACAGCAAAAATGTCTCCTTCAGATGTTAAGGCGAAGATGATGATGTTGTTTATGATGATGTCGTCTGGGTTCGGTGGTAGCGGAGGCGACGAGGGCTCCGCCGCCGCTAGGCTCCCCAAATATGGAAAATTTGGGATTACCGTCGAAAACAAGTCGGAGCTTTTAGCGAGATCCCTCGAGCTGCTAAAGACGGTCATCGACCCGGGGTTTATGAGTTGGAAGGAGGTGCAGTATGAGCTCAAGTTTGCTGTTTGGGCGGCACTACAGGTAATATTTATTTGAATATTTCAATTTATATTTATATTTATTCGCAACTAACATTGTATTTGTTGGACAGGAACAATTCAACTTGGATCCAAAGCTACGCGATTCCGTCTTGGAGCAGTTGAGGGAGCAACACAAGACGTGGAAGAAAAATATGCGGACACGGTACTTTGGAAAAACACGAGAGTCCATTTTACAATGGCGCGGATCCGTCCCGCCCAAGGAGCCGATCTCATTGGTACAATGGAAAAAGTTCATTGACAATGAGATCGAGGATCGACAATTGGCATCTCGCCAATCGGGGAGGGAAAATCGGGCTAAAAAGACGGATGTGCACTACTCCGGCCGGACCTCTTACGCTGAGGTGGAGCATAGGATGCAGGTAATATTTAATTAATCTATAACTACAGAAATATATTATTGGATATTATTTTACTTTACGGGGCCGATACTAATTTTACTTTACTCTATTTTATTTCACGGGGTAGGGAGTGGGCCAGGGGGTAAGCCACATAGGCTCGATACTTATGTGGCTCTTCAGACGAAGAAGGGGAAGGACAAGGAGGTGTCCCCGAGCATCGCGGCCACGATTGTAAGTAATCCGACAGTTTAATTATTGTTAATTACGTTATAATTTTTTAGTTTAATTATTTTACTAATCATGTGCTTTTTGTCGTTTCAGGCAAAGCTTAAGGAAGTGCATGGGTCGCAGTCTGATGCCGACAAGTCATCTTTGTCCACAGACGCACTCAGCCAAGTGCTTGGCTCTGATCGCAAAGGGGGGAAAAGGGGAGTGAGCTCGTGGGTGGCCAAATCTAGGATCATCGGATTGGAGACGAGCGACACCGGGTTGTCTCGAACGGTGGATTCACATGACGCGAAGCTGTCCCGTTTGGAGGCGACGGTCCAAGATATGTACGCATTCATGAAGCGTACGTTGGGTGGAGATCGTAAAAGGAAAGGGAAAGGGAAGGAGAAGGCGGTAGAGGAGGAGGTGCGGGAGGACGAGGCGCAGGATGACGAGGATGTGGACCTCGCTGCTTCATCACCGACACGTTCGTACTTCGACGATCCACTTCCCTATTTGACGCCCTCCAACAGACCATTGTCGACAATTGGTTGGCCGAGCGTGTTCATATTGGACGTATTTGATGGCCAGCGGATAGGGCGGTGGTTGAGGGACTCGAATATCGTCGAGGGTGGAATAGTCCATGGACGTGTGCTTCAAGAGATGGAGTCCAGGGTGCTCGTCACGCATGTCATACCCGGGAAGGAGAACTCCCTATTGTGGTTGCGCGAACAATGAGGCACGACGTATATTAGTGGGTGCATCAATTCGTATGTCGTGTGGCCTACTCACCTCCTCAGTTTTATCCAAGACATGTAGTAACATTATTTTTAAGTTTGTCCATTTTAATTAAATTTGGATTATATCGTCATGTATATCGTTTTTACTTTGAATATTTGGATTATATCGTCATGAATATATATTTGCATTATCTTTAGTTTGTGTTGGATATATGATGTTTGGAACAGGTACAACGTTGCTATAACAAATAAAAATATACTGCTGGGTAGTGGCAGTGGCCATACTGCCCAGCAGATTTTTTTTAAATTCTGCCCAGAATTGTCACGGTCATTGACCGTGACAAGCTCGCGACAAAAGTTGTCACGGACGTGTCACGGTCATTGACCATGACAATTGGGGTCACGGTTATCTCACGGTTTAGAACCGTGACAAACGTGTCACGATCATTGACCTTGACACGACCGTGACACAAAACGCGAGTTTTTTGTCAAGGTCAATGACCGTGACACGACCGTGACAAAAAAAGTTGTCTCGCTTCGAAATGTCACGGTCATTGACCTTGACAAGGTGAATTTGTCAAGGTCAATGACCTTGACAAATGGGCAGATTTGGTGTAGTGGAACATCAACCATGTAGAGATTAACTCATCGATGGAGGATGAGGGATTAATTAGTTATTGCTAAATGGGTTTGGTTTGAAGTAAAGCTTCAAAAACCATTCCTTGCATGACAAGATAAGTTAAGAAGCTTGGATGCTTCCATGCAAACACATAAAGTTCAATTAGAAAAATTCTAAACCAAACCCTAAATTTTAAGTACAAGCATCTAAAGTGGGATTATGATCCTTGACCTTAAATTTAGCTACTTATAATAGAAACTAAACTACACATACCAATAAACCACATATTGTAGCAACCCATAATGTGTAAGCCCACAACTATACTAGAGAGGGTAATAAATGAGGATTAAAGCTAATAGAACAATTAGAGATGAAGTAAATGAACCTTTCTTGCATTAATAACCACAAATCAACTTGTAATCCAAGATTTACAAGTAGGTAAAAATAATAAATACCTTTGACCTAGAAGAGAGAAAAGAGAGTTTTTATGTATCAACAAGTATCCCAAGTAATCTATCTCTTCAAATGAAAGAGAAAACAAGGATAAATACCCAAAAAAAATCTATCCAAAATGGAAAACTAGTGATAAGAAGAAAGCTGAAAATGCAGGGCCGAATCGATTCGGTGCCAATCCAAATCGATTCAAAAATGCAGAGATGCTACAATGCCTGAAACAGAATTAATTCGTAACAATGCCGAATCGACTCGCTGCTGATAAAAAATGAAGGTTGCATTGCTTTGGCTTTATATATCCCAAGTTTTATAAAAACTTTCGTAACTTCTTTGTTCAAGAACTGATTCAAGCACTGCTGAATGTCACGCTAAGATTAGAAGAAGGTATACAACTTCCGTGTGGGATCAAAACTCGAATGATTGAATTACTAAAATGCCTCGACTATGCAAGTGTCTATGGAACTTCTCCAAATCTAAACCAAACTTCCCAATATGCATTCCCGAGACCTATAAAATCTCAATAAAGACACACACACACACAATATATATATATATATATATATATATATATATATATATATATATATATATATATATATATATATATATATATACAGGGGTTAGTCAATAAATGGTTATAAGAACAGGGAATAGCATGCTCGAGAATGCTAGAATGAACATATTAACGACGTAAATAATACAATAAAAGTGACTAATCATACCCCCTAAATTATACATTGCTAGTCCCAAGCAATGAAGTATGTAGAAACAAGGGCCGTCAATAAAACCGAAATAGAAGAAATATCTACATAAAACGAAAATGCCGCTTTCGCGGGCAAACAATTGCATTAGCATATGCAATAAGTCGTTCAACCCCTAGGCGTCCCTAGGGGACGAGTGTCGTCTCGTGAGGGTTTAGAGGAATACACCCAGAAACATCAACTCAACTCATACTATGATATGAAAAAAACCAATGGATAGTTCAACAAATATCTAAGAAGCACAATCTATTAACAAAGTGAACAAGGCTCACACAAAAGACGACAATTGTCGACATTAAACAAATAACTTCAATAGAAATTAAAACCATAGAAATGAGAAATAAGCGTACACATGTGGTAGTTTAGATTTGGCAAAACTTTCAAAATCCATTTAAATGGTAAGGCATGCATACTCAATAGCGATAATCTGTTTAGAGCATTTAAACAGATTATCGCTATTGTTCTACCTTTCAACAACATCACCCCAGGATCAAATAGGACTTTTAGGGTATAGAATTTAGGCTAGGTTAGGGTTAGGAAAATAAAGGAATGTGTATAGGATCAAAGTATATTCTAGAATACGTACAGGATAATGGATTTAATGGGAAATTTAGGAATCGAAATCAAATTCCAAAAGCAAGGTATTCATGAGAGTAAGACTTTGATTTTCATGCATAAGGAGAAATGGGATTCATCAAGGAGCCATTTTATTCTATATTTCTTTTTCTTTCTTTTTCTAGTCTTTTTTCTCTATTTTTCTAGTACACTCATAGCTTGATTGCAATCTATATAAACAACATCATTTAATCTGGGGAATAATCCCAAATCAAGGTACGACCGGTGTAAATAAGGGTTTAGAACTCCAATGTCGAGTTGGACAAGGGATTTGGGGACGAAACGAAAGGGATAATAAGGCTCATGGGGTTGATTAAGGAAAAAATTTAAGGGTAAGGTCAAGTTCATATGGGTTAACCAACAAAGATGGCCTATAATATTTTGCTAAAGTTTCGTGTGATTCGTGGAACTCAACACCATTGAAAATCATGTCCAAGAGATAAATAAATTAATATGCAATCAAGAATAAGAAAATGAGATCAACAATAAGATCATTTATCAAGAAAGAGATATAGTAAATGTATACGCTCACAAATGAAGATAGGTCTCCAATATCACTTTTGTAAGGTATAGCATGCGCCAGATGATTACGGATTTGAAACGCTTTAAACCAAATGATATATAATTATTTGTGTATATGCTCAAAGCTTCAAAGTTTAATTTCATGAGGCTATTCACAATGAAAACAATAATGGGCTAAAGTCTAATAAATTAAAAAATAAAAGCATGCTTCATAGCTATACAATAGGATATGTCGATCATATAAGTAATCATATGAGATATGAGAGAGAAAAAGAAATTAAAATTTATTATTACTATTATTATTAATATTATTATTATTTTATTTTTGAAGTAAATAAAACAAATTAATACTAACATGATAACCGGTATCAGATATGTAATCCATACCCCCTAACTTGAATGAAACATTGTCCCCAATGTTAGTAGGGGTAAAATTGGAAAAGGAGGTTAGAAAATAGTCACCCCGAAAGGAGCAACACATAAACCTCACAACGGCATACCTGTCAAAATGTTAGTACCTAAAACTGCAATATATACATAAGAGAGAGATATATAAGAGATATATATAAAAGAAACTGAGTATTTTCATTAATAATGTGAAGTTACGTACAAGGGGAACGAAAACCAAAAATGAGAAAATACAATAAGTGAACTCTCTCCCCCCGCAGATACTTAACAACAAAAAAACTAACAAGAAAGAAAAAACTAGAAATCAAATAAAGAGAGTAGAGATAGCATAACAACAATAGAGGACTACGAGAACTCCTGGTGACTCAAGGACTCGGGTGCGGTAGGATGACGGGGCACATAAGGATAAAAAAGATATGGGGGTATTGGCGCCTCGCCCCCACGAATATCAGCAAACAACTCCATCTGTGCCCAGACAAGCATAGATGTATCTCGCAGATAGTCAACCTGGTACGATCCGAAGTCCTCCACATAGGTGCCCTTAAAAGAAGAAAATTCTTCTTGGAGGGCGTCCATCCTGACCTCAAGTCCGTAATTGGATCCAACGTAGGTGGAACCGGGGGCTGCACCTCGGGCACATCAGGCATATGCGCGTCAACCGCCTCAAAATCGCCTCCCCCCGCCGGATGATCCAACATCCTCTTCTTCCTCCGTTCCCAATAATCCTGACCCAAGATTTTAGCGATAGTCTTGTCATTAAACTCCTTGGGCAACCTAGGTATTTTGTCACTGGCCCCCACCTCAAACCCGAAACCTTTGCAAATCTGGGAAGTCAGCGCAAAAGGCAGAGTAGTGGTTCTCTTATCACTATAGGCAGCTTTCACAATTTGTTGTAATATGATGGCGAGTAGACTAATGACCATGTCATTCCCCAAAAGACTATACAAGAAAAGCGCTTGTTTTTAACGGAGGACAACCTTCGTCTGGATTGGAATAATGGTATTGACGGCGATGAGTTGGAGGATACGATGAATTTTGGGCATGCCAAATGTGGGAAAAGTCTCCCCCATCCATACTTTGTCGGGAGCTAGACACGCTATGAGAACCTCCTATGGAAGATGAGGCGAGTCTGCACAGATCAGGTAATGAAAGATTTCAGGGTTAGAAGCCCCGCTGAGGTGTACAGTCAGAATGGTCTTGGAGATAGAAATCTGCCTCCCTTGCACATAAGCCTCATACGTCCCGCCACGTAAAAATAACAGTGAAGTATAAAAACGGCACACATGGTCCTCGTTAAACCCTCCTCCTTCGGCTAATAGGACATTCCAATTGAATTTTTCAAGAAAACCTCTAATGGAGGCAGTCATGTCATCTAATATGACCAGCTTTTCTATTGCTATCGGGCGACTGGATTTGAACATTTCCCGATACCACTCCCTCTCCACCTTCGAACGGAAAGTCTTGAAACCTACTCCTTCCCATCTAGTAACTTCATTAGAAGATGGCTTGGGCACACAAGGAACCTATAAAACATTAATTTGATACAGACACCATTAGTGTAATGTACAAAATCAATGTATGCATGAAAATTGGTGACACGAGGTTCGGAGGGTGTGCGTCAGGAGAAATTGGTCGATTCGACGTGACCGAGGCTCACCACACTCAAATAAGGATGATTCAATAAGAATACGAGATAAAAGGTGTGAAAATATTGGCTACAGCGAACAAAATCCCCACAGGGGCATTTTATCGAACACTTAGTGTGCAATGTATAGAAAGTAGGGTGAAAAATGCCATTTTCAATGTGAAAAATCCCCAACAAATACAACTTAATCATCAAAGCAACATAAACAAGTTGTATTGTTGGATTCATAAGAAAAATAATGAAAAAATATGGGATTTTATGAATAAAATGTGAGTTTTTAACAAAAAACCATTTAACCCTACTTTAGATACCAAGAACACTAAATAAAATTTTGAAATCAAGTAAAGAAGGTTGAATTGTTACCTTGGATGAGGATGCCATGGTTGGAAGAGAAGATTTTGGGAGAGAAAAGGTTTGGGAGAGAAATGGTTTTGCACAACACAAGAGGGAGTTGAGAGTAAGGGAAAAGGTGGGAAAATAAAGAGACCTGTCGAATTTTTAAGACCCGTCAAAATCGAATCGATTCGGTATTAATCCGAATCAACTCGAAAGTTGGCTATTGGAATGAGGCGAATTGATTCGGCATTAACCCAAATCGATTCGTAAGGGGAGACCTGACACTTTGGATTTATCAAATCAATTTGGCATTAACCCGAATCGATTTGCAATCAAGAAAATGGCTACTGGAATGGGGCGAATCGATTCCACATTAACCCGAATCGATTCGCACGTCGAGACCCAAACTTACTGTCTTACAGGTCACACCTCTTACTTGATTTACACATATTGGGTTGCTTCCTCAGGGATCTATTGGATCTAAAGGATACGAATACAATATTAAATTAGTTTGGGACAAAAATTGCAATCCCACACGTGTCAGGGGTTGCTCGACACAAAAATACACGATTTCGGAGTCCTATGGACCCCCATAAATAGTGTTGGACAATGGAATTGTGTCTGAAGATGAGTCCTATGGTTTTATAAAAGTCTTGAGATGCTGACCATTTACCTTAAACAACTTCCCATCAGATGGGTTCTCAACCTCAATTGAGACATGAGGATAGACGGTCTTAACAACAAATGGACCCGTCCCCCTAGACCTCAAGTTCCCTGAAAACGAATGCAATCTATAATTATACAAGAGTAATTTTTAAATAGGGTGAAATTTTTTACGAGATATGTTCTTATCGTGCCTCTCTTTTACCCGTTCCTAATAGATTCTCGTGCTCTCATACGAATCATTTCGTATTTCTTCCAACTCATTGAGTTGGAGAATTCGCTTCTTACTGGCTTTGTGCAAATCAAAATTCAATTTTTTTATCACCCAATAGGCGTTGTGTTCGATTTCAATGGGTAAATGACACGGTTTTCCATACACAAGTCTAAAGGGAAACATAGCCATTGAAGTTTTATAGGCCGTACAATAAGCCCATAATGCGTCATCAAGATAAAGAGACCAATCCTTACGATCAGGATTGACCGTCTTCTCAAGGATGTGCTTTATCTCTCAATTGGCCAATTCAGCTTGGCCACTTGTTTGCGGGTGGTAGGTATTTACAACTTTATGAACTACCCCATACTTTCGCATAAGATTAGCAAATAGAGAATTACAAAAATGAGTTCCGTTATCGCTTATGATCACTTTCAAAGTTCCAAAACGCGAAAGTATGTGTTCCTTAAGGAACTTCAACACCACCCTATGATCATTGGTTTTGGACGCAATGGCTTCTACCCACTTGGATACGTAATTGACGGACACAAGGATGTAAAGAGTACCAAAAGACAATGGGAATGGTCCCATGAAATCAATTCCCCAATAGTCAAATACTTTAATTTATAAAATGGGGGATAGTGGCATCATGTTCCGACAGGTTATAGTGCCTAATTTCTAGCAATGATCACACGAAATGCATAATTCTTGTGCATCGTTAAAGAACGTGGGCCAATAAAGTCTGAATTGCAAAAATTTTACGGCAGTTTTATTGGTAGAAAAGTGGCCCCCAGATGCTTCCATGTGGGAGAATCGAATTACGCTCTCTATCTCATCATCCCGGACACATTTTTGGATGATCTAGTCGGGGCAATACTTAAACAGATACGAATCATCAAAAAAGAACCTAGGCACCCTACTAAAGAACTTCCTCTTCTCTTGAGGTGTCCAATGAGATGGAATTGAACCTATCACGAGGTAGTTCACAATATCAGCGAACCACAGTATAGAGGAAGTGAAGAACAACTATTCATCCGGGAAGAATTCAATGACTGGGAGTGCCTCAAATGTTAAACGCGATAAGTGATCCACGAAAACATTTTCTACTCCTTTTTTATCTTTTATAGTTAGATTAAACTCTTGGAGTAGGAGCACGCACCTAATTTAACGCGGCTTGGCATCCTTCGTAGACATAATGTATTTGAGTGCCGCAAGATCCGTAAAACAATTTATGAGAGATACTACGAGGTATGTACATAATTTATCCAAAGCATAGACAACCGCTAATGACTCTTTCTCGGTGGTTAAATAGTTAAATTGAGCACCGTTAAGAGTTCAACTTGTGTAATAAATGACATGGGGCTTCTTGTCACTTCTATGTCCTAAAATAGCCCCAACTTTAAAGTTTCTAACATCACATATGAACTCGAAAGGCAAGGTCCAATCAGGAGCTTGAATTATGGAAGCGGTGGTAAGCATGCTTTTCAAAGTCTCAAAAGCTGCTTGACACCCATTGCTCCATTCGAATGGGGTTTCCTTAGATAGGAGACTGCACAAGGGTCTATAAATCGAGCTAAAGTCCTTTATGAATCGACAATAAAATCCTGCGTGCCCAAGGAAAGACCTTACATCTTTTAGCGATTTAGGGGCGGGTAGGTTGGCAATGACCTCAACCTTTGCCTTGTCTACCTCAATGCCGTCAGAGGAGACGATGTGACCTAGGACTATCCCCTTAGTGACCATAAAATGCCACTACTCCAAGTTTAACACAATCTTTTTCTCGACACATCTAGACAACACCTTCTCAAGGTTGGAAAGGCAATGGTCATAGAAGTTGCCAAAGACGCTGAAATATTCCACGAATACCTATAGACAATGTTCTACCATATTGTTAAACATGCTCAACATGCACCTTTGGAACATGGAAGGCACATTACATAACCATAAGGACATCCTTTTGTAAGAGAATGTCCTGAAAGGTCATGTGATGGTAGTTTTTTCCTGATCCTTGAGATCAAGCTCGATTTGGTTGTAACCCGAGTACCCATTGAGAAAATAGTAGTAAGAGTGGACGGACACGTGTTCCAACATCTGGTCAATGAACGGAAGGGGAAAATGATCTTTCAGCGCTATTGCATTACGTTTTCTATAGTCGAAGCGCACACGCCACCCAGTGGTGGTGTGTTTAGTGATAAATTCCCCTTTCGTGTTTTTTACAATGGAGACCCTTGATTTCTTTAGAACTACGTGAATTGAATTGACCCACTTGCTATCGGATATAGGATATATGATATCGACATCTAAAAGCTTAATCACTTCGGCCCTGACAACCTCTTTCATCACCAGATTCAATCCCCTTTTCCTCTCACGGGAGGGTTTTGCATCCTCCTCAAGATGGATTTTGTGAGTGCAAATTAAGGGACTAATTCCCTTCAAATCCACTATTATCCACCCAAGACCACCCTTGTATCGTTTTAACAAGTCTATCAATTTTTGTTGTTGATCCCCATCGAGGACAAATGACATAACAACGGGATATGTCTCAATTTCTCCTAAATAAGCATATTTTAACTCGAAAGCCAATTTCTTTAATTAAAGTTTGGGAAATCGCATATCCGAGGGTACTTCATACGAATCACGAGGGGGTAAGTACTTAAAGGTGGTCCAGAAATTAACTTCATCAACGCTCTCATCCTCTTATGATAACAAACTCATGAACTTGACCTCATCATCACAAGGAAAATGGCTATCCTCCAAGTCGCTCGAGTTTACAAGACATCCCTCTAAAGGATCCGTAAAATACGTAGCTTCAAAATTCTCCTAAACCACCTCATCTAAAAGGTCTACTTCAGGGACTTCATCATCATCTCCCATTTGTTTCAAAACATTGAAGGTGTTCATTTCCAAATGTAAGATTCATTTAGACATTCCTAGCGTTGGTTAATGCATTGGATGTGGCTAGGAAAGTACGACCAAGGATAATGGGGTAAGTCTTACTACTAGGAGAAGTAGGATGAGTGTCCAAAACCACAAAGTCCACACGAAAATAGAATTTTTCAACTTAAATTATGACATCTTCTACAACACCCCTCGAAACCTTAACAGAGCGATCTGCTAATTGGAGGATTATTTTTGTGGGCTTGAGGTCTCCTAGACCGAGTTGTTCATACACATGGTATGGTAACAAATTGACACTCACACCTAAATCTAGCAAATCTTACTCTATCTTAAAGTCTCCTATCACACACGAAATAGTGGGACAACTGGGATCTTTGTATTTTGGAGGTAGTTCGGACTGAATTATCGAGCTTATATTTTTGGCCAAAAAGGCTTTCTTCCTTAAAAATAACTTCCGCTTAGCAGTGATTAAGTCCTTTAAGAACTTAGCATAAAAAGGGACTTGTTTGATGGCATCCAAAAGGGGTATGTGAATCTTGACTTATTTGAACATTTCTAATATGTTCGCATTATTGACATTCCCTTTTGGCGAAAGGAGCCTTTGAGGATAAGGCACGGGGATTGGACACTTTGAAACCAATTTCGATTGTAATGAAGCTTTACCCTTTCTTTATTTTAAGGAGGCATCTTCGACCTCTAATGGGTCGGGCAAAAATTCCTTAATGACGATGGGGACACATGGAAGAGTGGGTTTATCAATGAATTTCCCTCTCCTTAGAACGGTCACAACTTTTGCACTATCAGTAGGGGGATTCAAAGTATCAGTAATACTATTTTTCCCCACGACCCTTTGAGGTTGTGAAGGAATTTTCCCTTTTCTTCGATACTCAATGTCGAAGTCAACTTGGAGATTTCTTTTAAAGCCTAGAATTTATGGCTTGTTGAGAGGTCATAAAAGATTGAAGAGCCTCTTCAAGGCTCCTCTTGTTCGGGTGAGCATACGGTGGTATAACCGGAGGAGGTGGACCCTGAGGGGGACCTTGAATTTGAACTTAGGTTGGAGGAAATTTATTATATGGTTGCGAAAAATTCTGAGGTGGGGGAAGATTTTGATAATGCGGGGGATGTGGGTTTTGAGATTATTGGGGTTTCCCGTAGGAGAAACCCAGATGGTTTCTCTATGATGGATTATACCCATCACTTAAAGGAGTCATAAACTGTTTCTTGTAAGTGGCAATCGTATTGTCTTGATCATGAAGTATCACTTTATATGCCGATATTGTAGGACAATCCCATGTTGAGTGATCTTAAACATTGCAAATGGCACATGACTCCTCTACATGCGGGAGGGAAGGATTGGTGGGTTCCTGATCTTTGGCATCCATTGCCTCGATATTCTTATACAGTTGGGCTAGTCTTAATGACATATCATCTCCTTCGGCAAGGTGATATATCCCATGGCCATAGGAAGGCGAATTGGATGAACACATATTAGTTTCGATAGGGTCCTAAGTTCCACAAGCTTGCATAGTTTCAGTGAAATATTTAAAGTACGCCAACGTATTATCAAGGTCAAGCCCGAAGAATTCCCCTGAACACATAGTCTCCACCATTTTTTTTGCTTTTAAGGAAAGCCCATTCTGGAAGAAGGAGATTAATCTCCAGTTCTCAAAGCCATGGTGAGGACACTTGTGGAGTGGCTCATTAAATCGTTCCCAACATCGCTCGAAATAATCACCTTCGGTTTTAACGAAGGTTTGGATTTTCCCCTTTAGAGCATTGGTGAGATGAGTTGGGAAGAATTTCTTCAAAAATTTTGCCTGCATTTTGAGCCAACTCCCGATGGAATTAGGAGCCAAAGAGAAAATCAATGTTTTGGCTTTGTCCTTTAAAGAAAAAGGGAAATGTTTGAAACGTGTGACATCCAAAGGATAATTTTGGTCGCTAAAAGTAGTGCACACCTCCTCAAACTCTCTAACATGAAGGTAAGGTTGTTCACTTTCCATGTCGTGGAAAGTAGGAAGTAATTGAATCATTCCATTTCTAAAATGGAACTGTGCATAATTGTATGGAAAGAAGATTCAAGAATGAGAGGTGGTCCTCCCGGGTTGCAAGTAATCTCGTATCGGCCTATAGAGAGGCTCGAGTGCTACTTCTTGACTACCGTGTTCACTAACATTATAGGCCATTATTCTGGTATCAGAGTGGGACCATGTACAAGGAGAAGACGAGATTGAATTGGAACAAAAAATAGATGGTAAAGGTCTCCAATAATCTGAAGGTTCACTAGACGACGAGGGTTCACGAATAGGATTTAAATTGCAACTATTCGCATCTTGCATTTACAAAATTTTGGATTGATTTTGGAAACCATGTTGTAACCGTGACCATAGGGAATGATATAGTGTAAAGAGAATTTATTAAACCTAAAATTGTTGCCAATCCCCGACAACAGTGCTAAAAACTTGGTGTGCCCTAAAAAGCTTATGATTCAAATGTAAATCTATCGCAACAAGTAATATCCGGTAAGTAAGAAATCATAAACGATAGGGATTGAAACATTCCTTAGAGAACAAGAATATGTTCAAAAGTATTATCCAAACTTCACAAAGGTAAAAGTGTAAAAGAAGATTTAATTATTTGAAAAAGTGATTGAGGGTAATCTCTATACTAACATGCGATTGATGAACAGTTAATTAGTTAATAATTATGAAACTATGAAAGAAACTAAGATACGCTTAATTTTAAGATTTTAAAGGGATTGAGGATCATTCTCCCACCTTGGATTCACTAAAAGGATAATAGGACATGCTTCAAATTACCCCTAATCGAGCACAACTAATTAAGTCCAAACATAAACCATGTAGAGATTAACTCATCGATGGAGGAATATGTGTTAATTAGTTATTGCTAAATGGCTTTGGTTTGAAGTAAAGCTTCAAAAACCATCCCTTGCATGACAAGAGAAGTTAAGAAGGTAGGATACTTCAATAAAAACAGATAAAGTTCCATTAGGGAAATTCTAAACCAAACCCTAAATTTGAAGTACAAGCATCCAAGGTGGGATTATGATCCTCAACCTTAAATTTAGCTACTCGTAATAGGAACTAAACTACACATACCAAGAAACCACAGTTTGTATCAACCCATAATGTGTAAGCACACAACTATACTAGAGAGGGTAATAAATGCAGATTAAAGCTAAAAGAACAAGTATAGATGAAGTAAATGGACCTTTCTGGCATTAATAACCACGATTCAACTAGTAATCCAAGCTTTACAAGTACGTAAAAATAATAAATACTTTTGACCTAGAGAGAGAAGAGAGAGTTTTTATGAATCAATAAATATCCTAAGTAATATATCTCTTCAAATAAAAGAGAAAACAAGGATATATACCCAAAAACAATCTATCCAAAATGGCAAACTAGTAATAAGAAGAAAGCTGGAAATGCAGGGCCGAATCGATTTTGTATTAATCCGAATTGATTAAAAAATGTAGATATGCTACACAACCTGACACTAAATCGATTCGCAATAATGCCGAATCGATTGGCTGCTAATAAAAAATGAAGGCTGATTTTCTTTGGCTTTATATATCCTAAGTTTCATCGAAACTTCCATAACTTTGTCTTTAGAGATTAAATTCAAGCACCGTCGGAGGCCACACGAAGATAAGAACAAGGTCTACAACTTTCGTGAAGAAATCGGGATCAAAACCCGAATCTTGGAATTACTAAAAAGGCTTCAACTATGCAAGTGTCTACGAAACTTCTCTAGATCAAAACCAAACTTCCCAATATGCATTACCGAGACCTATAAAATCTCAATAAAGACACATAAAATATATATATGATGAATTCAGGGGTTAGTCAATAAATGGGGATAAGAACCGGGAATAGCATGCCCGAGAATACTATAATGAACAAATTAACGAGGTAAATAATACAATAAAAGTGACTAATCAGTAAACAACAAGTTCTTTATTCAGAGAATCTAATTAAGTAAAATAGAATAAGTTTTTCATGATTTGATTATATATATGTAATAAGAAAAAATTTCATGAAATCAAAGTGTTGCAAATGAGAATTTCATAACCATTTTGTGGAATTTTCTATTGAAAGCCATTTCGAGTAATCATGTTTTATTCTAGTATTCTTGGTAATGGGAATGGTTTACCATTTTTTGGTAAGAATAATTTTCCAAATTTTTCAAAGTTTATGACTTTTGGGGAATACTTGCAAAAGAAGGAAATTAAAAGGACTTGGACTTTTAATGAGTATTTATAAAATCAAAATGACGATGTGGTGACGTCTACAAAATATTATCATGACAAATAGATCTAAAATTCTTACTATAATAATCTTGAAAATTATTGTGATAATAGTTTAAAACCTATTTATTTTGAAGAATCTGCGCTTCCATTTAAGATATCGTGTGAGGGCATTCTCATTCTTAAAGATAAAATGCTTGATAGACATTATAGGGTGGAAAAACATTATTGCCAACAAGATTTGGATGCTTTATTCGAAACCAACAATGATTTTTCTCTGAAACTTTGGAAGAGGAGGAATGTTTTGAATCAAATAAGTCATCTGAGGTTCTTGATAAAAAGAGGCCTACATTGAAATAAACCATTATTTTCTCAAGCCATAATGGAGGAAGAAAATGGTGAGTATACAAAAATTGAAGCACATTGCAATGAAATTATTTAGTCTTTGAAAAACAAAGAGGATGTGAAGACTTATTGTCACCTCAAATAATTTTGGAATAATATTTCATTGAAAGTGAATATTTCTCCTTCATAATTAAATAACACGATTTTTATGGTTATGGAGACCAACCAATGTGCAACCTTATTCATATCTCTTTTCACCTATCTAAATGAGGAAATTCAATTTTCATTGGATGCCACTTGTATTTGTCACTTATTGAATCCAAACCCCCCATTATCCGCCAAACGTTTTTAATAGTTGATGGTTACTTTTCCCCGCCTAGACCATGGCTTCTGTTGTTCGAACGAAATTCTTTTTTTCTAGAAGACATGAACTCAAATGAGGGTACACCATTAATCCCTTAAAGTCAAATCGTTGAACGTTGAGATTTTTTAGTTTTAGTGTATAGTTAGTGAGAGGTTAAAATGTTAGTTCCACATAGTAGTTTATTGTAATATTCTTTTCCTTTTTATCAATCTAATTAGTTAAACTTTTTGTTCATCTTTCTGGTTATGCTTTGTTCTAACATATTTTGTACAATGAATGGACTTGTGCTATCAGGAGATCACTCCATTTTTCGATAATATCATTCTCTTCCTTTCTTTAACTTGTGCTCTTAATTTTTATTGAGGATAATGTAATATTCAATCTAGGGGTGTGGGTTATTGTTCCCATTCATTGGAAGTTTATTTGATTTGATTACATTTTCTTACCAAGCATTGTGTTGTAAAAAAATGAAAGTTTTGAAAAAAAATTCTTTAATTTCCCCCCTTTGTTGGGCATTTTGCTCTTGATTCTCATGACAAATTTCAAATAAATGTCCGATCTAATTTATAATTAAATGATGCATGTTCTCAATTTTTATTATGTAAAACGTTTTAAATTAAACTTTAAACCCATGATCACATACTCTTTTCTAATTTAAGTGATATGGTTTAAGATTTTTTTAAATCGATGATCTTTTATTGCATTATATATACTTGCACTAACTGAGTACTATACTTTCCTTAATTTGTGAGTGTTTATACATTACTCTTCCCCCTTTGAAAACGTTAAAGTCGTCGATAATCTCGTTATTCTTCCATTGATCATTCATTAATTGAGTTCATTTTGAAATAAATGAGCTAAGCATGATTTTCAACGTTTTTTTTACTTGAGAATCACTTAAACCTTAGGAAAGGATCATAGGCCCCCTTTGTTATTTAACCCATATCGATATTTACCTCAACCTAAATATTTCCCTTGTGACCCCTTTGAACTTAAATATAGACTCTTGTTTCAATACCAATAATCCCATAATCTTATATACACCTTCCATACCTTTGTTTGGAACGATACATGGGATTTAATGATATTTTTTCCTGGTGGTTTAAATTAAGAATATGAGTTGGATTTTATTCTTAATAAAAGAAAGTGAAAAAGAAAATAAAACAATAGAAAAAGAAAACAAAAGTCATAAAATAATAGAAAACAAATCAGTTGGTATTCAGATAGCCTCTAGATGTCACTATTGTTCTAATTTAAAAGAATCCATTTCTCACCTTTTCTTCTACGGTCCTATTGCCTATCAAATTTGGACCTTCTTTGAATCAATTTTGGGGATTCGCCCTCTAGGGAACTACAATTATAAGATCATGACTTGGTGGCTGCATTCAAGCTCTGATTTACTTCTAAAATGGTTGTGCAAAATGCTATTCTGCAGTATCTTATGGGACATCTGGTTATGTCGAAACAAATCCAGATTTGACAATGCTAAAATGCCTCATGCTGATATAATTCAGAATATTATTCATAAATCTCATGATAATGCTTCTGCTTTTCATCTCAATCCCCCCTCATCTCATAGAAGTATTAAGGCTTGTAAAAGTCTTCAAATACAATGCAAAAACATGGTGCATCCTATTTTTCTAGCAATTTCATGGGCTAGACCTGAGCATTAGACCTATAAACTAAATACAGATGGTTCATGTGATCCTCTAGGGAGAATAGGCGTGGGATTTATATTGAGGAACTCTACTGGAGCTTTTATATGGGCATATGCTAATTATAGAGAAAGTGGTTCTAACAATTTGGCAGAAGCAAGGGCAATCAAAGAGAGTCTGGAGCACTGTATTTCTCAGAGATGGATAAATCTACTAATGGAATCTGATTATAAACTTTTAGTTAGTTGCATAAATGACAAACTCAATATTCCATGGAGGATTAAAGAATTGGTTCTTCAAATTCAAGATTTAATCAAGAGCTTTGATATCAAAGTTACTCATTGTTTCAGAGAGTCCAACTCCACTACTAGTCTTTTATGTAAATATGGTCTGCTATCTCAAGTTAAATATTATTTCTCTGCAGTTCTAGACCTTCCTAGAAACATTAAAGGTGCAATTAAACTTGATAGGATTAGTTATCCTTATTTGAGAAAAATAGCTAAAGATGTATAGGCATTTATTTAGTTCTCTATTTCTCTGTAAAGGCCATGGGAGAGGATATTTCTCTCTTTATAAATAAAGTTCTAGTTTGATTTTAAAAAAAACAAGAAAGGTATTAAACAAAGTAAGAATCCCAAAGTTATATTTTTAGAGAAAATATTGAATGTTATACCCAAATGTTATATCTATTTCTTTTTATGGAAATTATATTCCAACCATAAAATTGCCAATAATCTTTTATTTGTCCTAAGTATCGTCCTCGAACACTTTGAATCCGTAAATATTCCATTCATTTCATAACCTTAACCATAAACCGACATTATATCCTTTAAAATTCCAATGTGATACCAAGTTGAGAGTAATCCAAAAGTCATAATAATTGCGATATTCTTTGAAACTAAGTTTCACCCCCCTAATGAACTGTATCTTTCATTGAGATTATAATTTTTTTTCTTCATATATAGCTTTTTTCATTGATGACGTGTGCATGGTCTTTATGCGCTTTACTATTTATCCAAATTATGAACATTTTGCCAAATCATAATTTTCACTTCTACTTGATCTTTCTCCCACATTTAAGGTTTCAATTATGATGAAGCTATTATAATAATATTAATAATTTAGGACTTCTGGGTGAACTTATTCACAACATTAATAGATTGTTAAAATCCGATTTTATTGTTATTGAGCTTTTTGTATTGGTTTTGGGCATACTTTTAAGGAAACATGACGTTTGTGATTTTCATCCTTGAAAACCCCCACGACACAACACTCATCCAGTAGGGAAACCAAGGGGTTTATCGACTTATTTAATATGATAAATGCAATAGTTTGCTCGAAAAAGTGACATTTATATCATTTGCATATATTTTCTGTCTTATGGTTCTACTTGTATTTCTTGTTTCTGTGCACTTGAATTCTAGGTACTTGCAATGTGTAAGTCTAGGGGTGTAATTCGTCTCGAATCATTGTATTTTGTACCCTTCATATTTATGCATTTTAACACCCCCGTGTACCTTAATTCCTCTATTTATGCTCGGTAACTATACAGCCTATTTTAAATATGGTTATGTTCTGTGTGAGGTAAAATTGAGCTTTTATATATGTTAGTGGTGCTAAGTGTGATGTTTGGTTGTATTCTGAGAATGTTCAATCATTATGAAAATCCTTAGGTTCATTTTAGCATTTGGGTTTCTAGACCAAAATCTTCATTGAAGTGTATCCCTATGAGTTAACTTCGCATAGCCTCTGACTGAGCATCATTCTGATTTATAATGAAGAATTTATGGCATTTTTCAAGGGATGATCCATGTAAAGAAATATGACAACACAAACAGAGTAGGACTGGTTGGTTCATAATCGATTCAAATGGTGCCATTACCGGATTTCCCCTACCCTAAATCAATTCAGCTCCTACAATTTTATCTCCTTTATTTTACAAGTTAGCCTATAAGTTTTGGTATATGTTTTCCCCCTCTTCTATTTGATATATACTTAATAATTATGGCTGAGAGATGATTTTAGGTTCTTCTCTTTTTCTCTCTCTTTGTATTTGCCCTTTTCGATATGTAAACTACTATTCATCTCATTCCCCATTTAATTCAAGCTTTCTTAAGTCATGTACATTTTTTTAAATAGTTTCCTTCTTTATTTAATTTTTATTTATTTATTCTCTTTCTTTCATTTAATGTCATCTACCTTGCTTTATTGCTAGGTTAATTAGTATGATATTATTGAACTCTCCATGGGTTAATTAAGGGGTGATAATTGATTAATTGTCAAAATGAGATTCAATATTTATAAAGATTTTCTTCCCATGTAATTATTTATACCGATTAGTCCGAGGAGAGGGACGTTATTCCCAATCTATAGTTTTGATTATTGTCGTCTAACTTTAGTTTTCATATTTGTCTAGATTAATGTTTTAATTAAAACAATCATCGTTTACACTTTTATTCAGGAGTAATAAATCAATTAAAGTCTAACAATCATTCTTCATAAATTCGATACCCAGACTCTCCACTATACTCACATAGGAGTGTAGTTAAAGTTTTGTAATTGGTGGGAAACCAATAAAAACAACAATGGCCTTACACGACCACTTGATTTTCACCACACCAACATAAAATCCTCATGAGACTAAGATTGATCCTTAACGATATTATTAATAGGGAGTAATACGTCAAAGAATTGAGTGATTAAGTTATCCATTAGTCACCATCCATGGTGGTGGAAAAATTTATTATGGAATTAAGATTCGAGATATATTAATCAACATAAAAATCAGATTCAAAGTGAGATAAGCATGTTTGGCCAAGATCCATATCAAGAGAGGAAGGAAACATCTTTGATTCAAACTTGGTGCATTGGTATGAACTCATAGCCGAAGCTAACTTGTAAGAAGGGGTGACTCAAGGACACACACAATGGGCTTAATAAGTATAGACCTGGGCATATGTTCAGACATGATGGGTGGGTGAACCACACAATTGGGTTCTTTAGACTCAAAAGGAATTCAAGCCTTAAATATGGGTTATTTTGGACTGGGGGGGGGGGGGGGGGGGGGAGGAATGTGAATCTTAATGTTAGGTTCTTTTGGAATTATAGGGATATGATGAGTCTCATAATCTTTGGGAAGTCAACACAATTGTTAACTTGCATACTAGACTATGGGATGGTCTCAACTTCAAGACTATTGGGGTGAGAGGGTTGGTCGCACTCAAAATTGATGTCATGAGTTGACTTATTTCAATTTCCCATAGGGTAAGCAATGAGTTTACTTGAGGGGAAATCCGGCTCTCGCTCAGACTCATATTCATTTAAGAATTATTCAAGTAATTGAAGGACTTGGTTTTGATATTGAGTAGCTTGGTCTTATTGGATGATGAATTATTGCAAGAGACTTTTGAGAGTTGAAGTAGATGATGGAGGTGAAGTGGTGTATGGTTTAGGTAGGACCAATGTAATATTGACACCGAGAGCGGAGAACAATCATAACAAGTCAGTGGAATAGGATCAATTTGTTCATATGAAAAAGGAGAGCCTCCATGAGAGACAAATGGTTGATGACTTTGATGAGTGTGGTGAGAGTACTGATCGGGGAATGGTGCAAAACGTTTCCATGGAAACTGTTGGAAATTGTGAGTGTCCTAAACATGTGGTCGGGATTGATATTGAGTGGAAGGGTGATCAAGCCTCTACGAGAAGTTGGATTTCTCACACCACTCGATATTATATGTGTCACTATACGAGGCTAGAGTGAGTTCCCTGACAGTGTCAAAAGGATACACTTGTTCCATAGTGGGAGTTTGTTGATAATAAATGAATGGGAATGCATGGGACAAGTGATAGATATGGAAACAAATTCTGCAAGATGAAGATGAGGATGGACTAAAGTAGTCTCTTAAAACATATTCTTCGACCACGATAGCAGTGATATTTTTTTATTTTTAAATTTTTTTTATCAAAAAGTAAGAACATCTTTTTGGGGCTTTAAATTTTTTGAATAATAAGAATTTTCTTTGAGTTTTTGAATATAAGAAAAGGAATGGAATATATTTTTTTGAAACATGGAAAAGGGAAGGCCGAACTCTTTTTAAACACAATAGGATGAAGTGTAAAATCAACTACCATAGTATTTTGATTTCACACAGACAGATAAAGGAGAAATCCTAATTAACACGTGGCCACTTATATTATTTAATTAAAACATGGGGTAGTCAAATTTTAATTAATCCACGGGTAAGAAAAAGATGAAGAGTTATATGTCGCCTTTGAAAAATGTGGTGGTACTTTCTTCATGAGAGAGCAAAAGGATTATGATGAACGACAAAGTCTGTAAATGAATTTTTCATTTGGTGTTTAACGCCTAAACAAAAATCAAAACATGGTAGACTAAGGAGTGTAGAGGTAATGAGGGATTGAATCCATGGGGAAGGTGATTTAGGATTGAACTTATTTTAACAGGTAAACATAAAGATGAGGTTTTGAGAATTATAACTACAATTAATGCTGAGAAAATTTGTAAACTAAATTAATTGACAAGAATGAATAAGGATCGCATCCCCACCATGGGTAAACAAAACATATTAAGGATTTTGGTTTGAAAATATAAATATCCGAGTATATTCAATTGATTATAAGCATTCCACATGAAGAGACCTAACCCAAAAATGAGAGATAAAAATTTCAATTGAATATGGTCACAAATGGATTAAAGTTGGAATATCATTATAAACACTATCTCGGCATAATAATGGAAGTTAAACACATGATATTGAAATATCAATATAGAGGTTTTCAATTAAAATCATTCAAACCTAATTCTAAATTTCAAGCTCAACTACCCATTAATGATGGAAATATGATATTAACTCACAAATTAGTTACAAAGCATGGTGAAATAGTAAAAAAAAACTAATTAAAGAAGGAGGAAAAGAAATAAAACAATGTAAGGTAACTGTATTGAATCACAAATAGGTTACAAAGCTATAAAATCAAATTTAAATCCTTAATAGAAAGAAATATATGAGGAATAGTAACTGACAAACCAAACCCTAGGAAAAATAAAGGGGAGAAGCTCCCCAAAACCAAACAACCCTTAAAAATATCTAATTAAAAACAACTCTCCTAAAATAAAGGCACGCTTTATATTTAAACTAGAAAAGAAAGAACAAAGAAAAACGTCCAATATGCCCAAAAAAAGTTTTTGCGAAAGTGAACAGTAATTAGAATCGATTACAACATTTGGAAATCAATTCCCTTGAAAATATGTAATGTATGAGCATAGAAAATAGTGAGAATATTATCAAAATGGCGAATCAATTCCCACCTATTGAGATCTTTTTCTTGGATCTCAATTTTTTCACTAGAGAATCCGAAAGGAATTGGCATAACTTCTTCATCCAAAATCGGAATGACATATGGCTGACGACTATGTGAGGATAATTACAAGAGCTATAAAACCATGCATAATAAATGTCCAAATTATGAAGTTCAAAATTACGAAAATGTGCTTGAAGGTTTCATCATGCCATGAAATTTTTTCAGAATGGAACCAAACTTCATGCTTAATATCCCCAATGCTTATAAAGTCTCAAATAAACTTTGCAAAAGATATATATACTAAACTAGAGGTTATCCAGTAAATCAACATAAATATAAGGATTAACGAATGTGGGAATGGTATAATACGTAAATATAAGGGGTCATAAATGTAATATTTGTGATTAATCAGCTTACTAGTTAAGTCTAACTACACTAGCTATTAAGACGATCGGTCTTTCAGTATAGTGTTGGGCAAATAAAAAATTCATTTTACTTATAGACCTCCCCCAGTTTTCCTAGACAATATAGTTTGATAAAAAAAAGACTAATTGAGGATTGGCATATGTTAAAAAGACTAACTAGGTCATCCTACGAATGTCCTATTCCAAAAGTTTCCTAATGAACAACAAATCCTACTTGTCTGGATAGTTTATCAATTTTAATTAATTGATGACATGGTTAACAAGCAAGTTGGATTATGTGATTGAGTGGGTGATGAAATACCCACTCGTTTCAATGACCTGGTATAGGTCTTATGTTAATTAGTTCATCAAACCATTCAAATTAATTACAATGTGTTAACAAAAATCACGTCGAACGAAATAAGCACACAAATAATTTAATCTGTTACAAGAGATTCGTGAGTGATAAAGAAATAATCTCCCCCTGTTTTTGCACATGTCGCGTAAAGACCAAGTTGATTTATCTAGAGGAATGTTTGACTTAAACATTATTCATACCTAGAAATCTTATGTACCCAAAATAGAGAGACTTCTAATCCACTCCAAAAATGCCCTCTCTCTATTTTGTTTAGTTTCCTTTTTCTGCGTTTTGAATTAATTATTAGAAATAATTGGTGTTAAAAAATCACAAATGAATAATATAAGGGTTCAATAATCCTGCTACAACCAATCTAATAAAAATAAAAAATAAATACAAATGAAATAAAAAATAAAAGTCTTCAACCTCTCCTTCATTCAAGAATTTGGTAACGGTGTCATTTGATGATAATGTTATTGCCGAAAAAATAGAAAAACTCTAAAGCTTAATAACATGACAACGACGCCATTTGATGGAAAAGGAATTTTTTTACCATCATCGGTATAGACTCTTGAATCAAAAGCCCTTGAATATCTACACAATACACTAAAAAGTACATATAATGGCAAGGGTATCAATCCATCTTCTTAATATGGTAAGGAGAAAAATAAAAGCTAATATTATTTTAATAAAACATTTCAAGGGATATTCTAGTAATTAGTATGCTGAAATTTAGACTAAACTCATGAGTAAATGAAATGGTAAAATGGGAGAGATATGAGGAGTAAATAATATGAGAGAATTTAAGGGATTAGAATTCATGACATATCGTATTTTCTATTACTAAGTTTTTCTACTTAAAATACCCCAAGATATGATTAAACTAAAAAATAAACTCTAATTGCAAATGTGATTTCAAATAATTTCATTTTAAAAGATTAAGGTCATCCATTCACAAACTATATAACAAACAGATTTGAGCATTTTCTAATAAATCACCCACTAGAAAAAAATTAATAAATTATTGAAAATAAATCTTAGGGTAAGAAAATAAATATTCCAATATCATATTTAAAATATATATCTAGTTTAATTAGTAAATAAATATTGTAATATCAATTTCAATTTCCCCTCGAAAACTATTCCCCCTCTTTCGAGGCGTGAATATAAAATGTGAAAGTCTATAATAAATAAATAAATTAATAATAATAATCAAGCTATGCATTTCATCTCACCCCTTGAATGGGGTATTTCCTTTCTAGTTTAGGTATTATTACATATAAAATGTAATAATAATATCATAAGAGGCATAAAACTAATAAAACGGAGAGGATTATAATATTAAACCAATTATCCTTGCATTTGCATTGAATAACCAAGTTTGAACATGAAGAATAACCCACAAATCCATGTTTATCAATTAGAAATATGAGAGATCGAAAAAATAAATACTAATGTTTCTCTCTGTTTTGAAATAAAATGCACTGAAACTCATAATTTGTATATAAATAAATGAATTTTACCTCACACAACTCTTTAAAAACGTTACAAAAGAAGTAAGTAAAAACTGTAAACTAATGTTACTCTAATATTGGACCAAAATTTATGCTAAAACCACTTCTAAAAATAAACTAAAAAGTGAGCTCTTAATGGTGAGGAATCCCCGATAAGGTTGTTACATACTTGGAAGATATAGGTGAGTAATAGGCTAAGGTGTAATACCCCATATTTCTGAGTATTTATATTTAATTAAATTGGAGAATTAAATGATAAAATACGATTTGATTTAAATTACGCAAGAAAAGTATTTTAGTGAGATTTATTAATAATTCTGAATAGGGAGTATTAATCGAGAGATATATACTGATTAATATGGCCTCTTTCTATTTACTTAGCGCGAGTAGTAAATAGTTATTTAGCACGTGTAGACCATTTTGGGGTGAGAACGAGTAATATATTTTTAAGTGACTCAAATGATAATTTAGAGGTCACAAATGAGTTCGGAAGGGACGAATTAGTCAAAATAGTATACTCGGGGGTACTAGTTGTGTCCCGGGGTAATTTTGGACTAAACCGAGACCATTCGGGGGCATTTTGGTCTTTTAACATCTGAGGGTATTGAGACCTACAAATTTGAGAGTCTCTTATCAGCCGTATAAAAGAGGGTTAGGGTTAGAACACCCATGCAAACACCAAAACCATTAGAGAAAAGGAGAAATCATCCTCAAGGCTTATAAGCTACTTTTGAAGAGATTAGGTTTGGATCTTGAATCCTAGGAGCGAAAGGCGGAAGGATTGAAGAAGATAATCATCAATCCATTATCAACTCCATGAAATCAGAACTCCTTTTTCAAGGCAATTTGTTTATTACCAAAAAAATATAAAGTTATAATGCCCATGTGTAGGGTTTTTGAATAGTTTTGTTATATCAATATCTTGGAAAGAAAAGAATGATATTTATGCATGTTGGGAGAGGAATTGCATGTAAAATGATTTACATATATAGAGGAATAATATTCAGAGCAAATTTGATAATTATTTCAGAATAAAATCTGGGTTTTGAATTAATATATGGGAAGAAAACCATAAATAGGGTTTTAAGAAATTCTGAGTTTAATATACTATTTCTTTAAATGAATTGAAGTTTTGATGTATGTGAAACGTTAGAAATTGTCCTAGTATATGTGGGAGCACGTTAGGATAATTGGGTCGAAATTTGGTGTACTATAATGAAGTTTGGACGTTCGTTAATGGAGCAAGAAATTAATGAAGAAGATGAACTATTGCTGCCCTAGATCGATCGATCCATCGATCTTGAATGTCGATCGATCGATGAGGTCAATCGATCGAACCCAGGAGTCGTTCTATCGACTTAAGGTGTTTTTCTCAAATTTTTCCATGTTAAGGGTTCTTTGATTTTCGGGAATAAATGGGAATCCTAGTATTTATATTATACTTATATGGGAGTGAGAATAAGACCAGTAGGTCTATTTTTGAAGTTCGGTAAGGCCATTGGGTGTTGGACTTGGATCATGGACCGACAAGAATAAACCGATTGAGTAGAACATCGGGGAATTTGGAATTGTGTTACGAGGCGAGGTAAAGTCAATTCAAGTGATAAACTAGTAGGGTAAGTAATAACTACTGAAATTATATGTGAGGGGTAACTAGGGCCCTTAGAGTTGAGTGAATACTCAAATAAATGTGATAGTGAGAAATCATAAATTAACGGATACAGTTAATATAAGAGAATACTATATTACGTACAACTATGATTGATAGGTCGGCTGTGTACCTACTAAATTGTATGAACTATTAGGTTGAGATATGTATAGCTAAATTAAATACGTTAGGGTTGATGAAGTATTCCAAACTAACATAGGGTTATTATACGTTAGGGTCAATGAAGTATTCCGAACTAACGTAGGGTTATTATATGTTAGGGTCGATGAAGTATTTCGAAATAAAATTGGGGTATCATATGTTTGGGGTCGATGTAAAATGTCGAACCAAACCTTCGAACTAGTGTCGTGATGAAAGAGTCCGAGACAGAATATGTGTATATAAATAATTGGGGTCGATGTATCATTCCGAAGCAATTCTTACTTGGGGTCGATGATTCATTCCGAACCAAGAGTCCTTTACGTGTGTCAAAAGGACATAATAGTAATGACTGATATTTAGTATATATTGTGTGTGAAATATATACTTAATGATATTCTAATTCTGTGTATTAGTAGATTAATATATGATGTGTTTAGCGATACATATCAAACTGGTAAGTTAAGTAGTGATACTTAATTACGAAACATAACGTTAGATAGAGAATATCTAATTAGTAATTTAAGTAGTGAAACTTAATTAAAAAAGTGGGAATATATTAATTGTGAGAATTGTACAAATTTAGTAGTGAAACTAAATGAGAAGTTTTGAAACATAACATAGGTGAAATGTTACGTGAGAATTAATTAACCTTCGCGAGATGTCAATGAAATGGATGTACTGTATGGGCGGTACAAGAACTTAGGTATAGATAAGTTCAGATGATTACTTTAGTCCTAGTTAGCTTGGAAGATATGGCTAGGCAGGCTAAGTGTAGAATGTTAGGTGTGCACAATAGATGAGGAGTGAGTAAACCTAAGAGAGTGTACGATAACATAACATGTGTAATCAATAACCACATTTTATATTGTGATAAATGCTTACTAAATGTTTTCAAAATGTTTTGAGTACTAACTCTTCCTATAAAATATTTTCAAAACCTTTTAGGTGTCTAGCCATAGAGACGCCATGTATGCTGATTTCATTCCAGGGACTCCAAGCTGTATCATAGTGGATGCTTACAGAATTTTGATTAGACGATATCTCTCTTTTAGATCTAGTGCAATATCTCACACTATTCTATGTATGGACTTGTGGTCCGGTATCAACCTCAGATGTTTAGTCTCAGACTAGTGGTTGTTCTATTGTTGCTTTAGGATTTTTAGTCGATGGTTATTCAACAATAATCTTGTTCTCTACTACTTATATTTATCTAATTGGGTTTTAGTACATGGTGATTGTTATACTTTGTTTTGCATGGTTGATTTATCTATTTTGAGAAAGATAAAATTTGGCACCACTCTAATTTTCACGTTGGTGATTAGTAATTTAAAAGGTTTTCGACAGTGATGCTAAGAATGAACCATTTGAGAAACCTATTTTAATTTAATAAAGGCTTGTTTACATGATGTTTAATTAGGAGGGGTGTCACAGATGGTATCTGAGCATGAGGTTCTAGTGTCCATAGGATATGTATGGCTTGCTATGTTGTCAACGTATTATTTGATAAATATAGAGCCCTATCTTAGGATTATTGTACTCCTCTACGTACGTGGTTTATGATATCCTATTACTCAGTACATGAAGTTATATTTATATGAGTTCGATTGAGTATGGTAAGTCGAACATGGGGGTAGGACCGGCATAAGCGTTGGAAGCACTCCAGGAGTAGGGGGGTCGGTATGAAGCATGGAGTGTTTAAGGATGGTAATCGTGGAAGAGATGACCTCTATTGAGGTCACTCCTAGTGTGTAATGGAAGTAGATGATGCAAGGACTATTGGGTCATCGCAGGTATTCTCCAAGAAACGTGATGGCAAAGGGTGATACTAATCTGGACCGCCCAACGCAATGATAATGGGAGGTGGTCTGAAGAACCTTTGAAGAAAATGAACCGTGAAAGATTTGATAAAACGTCGACTATGCATGTTAACCAATGGATGTAGAATGTCCAGAGGTCTTAGCATTAAGGATAGAGTATAAGTACTCATAAGTTAAAATTTGGGCAAATTTTTATAGAGGCAACGTGGTGGGGATACCAGTCACCACATCCGGACCGAGGGTTAGTATACAAATAGAGGGATCTTAGGTATAGTTTAACCACAAATTCCTCCAATGATGGTTCAGAAGAGAAGTAAATGGAAATTTCTGAACCCATCACGTAAAATCCTGGTAAAGGCCAATTGTTAGAAAGAAATTTATCTGTTGAAGTGAACTTGTACCCGATGAAATAGATACAAGGGAAAAATATCACTTAAGAGAATGGATTCACGAGTTGTTGTCGCCCAAAATTTTGGGAAAACTCTGCTTGGACGACTTATGTGTATGATGGCAGTACGATGCTTCTTACAAGGTTGATGAAAATGCTCCTAGGTGAGCGGTGCTAAAAGAATTTAAGGAATTAGTCAAAGAGTAAGACCGAATGTAAAGGGGATAGTGCAAGCCATAAGTGGAAACCCACTTGTGGAATTTATTGAATTGATTCTAAGTCGGGAATGTTAAGTCCAATAGTGCGTTGCTCTTGGTCAACGGAACTAAGGGAACCATGATGATAGTGTTCACAATTGAGGCTGCCCAGTTCGAGAGGATGAATACCCTATATGGGTCGTTGTGATCTGGAATAAGGGGATTTATGAAAATATGTATTATGTGAGACCTGAGACTACGCATTTTGATCTTGACCGAAGTTATTTAAGGGAATAATAACTCCGATAAGTTTTGCGTTTTGAGACGGGCAAATGTGTTGTGTTTGGGAACCATTTGAACCACCAGTGTGATGGGCTAAAAGCTATATGAGTTTTAGCCTCGAGTGAATGAAGTATATGACGATGCCTTACCTGAAAGATGACCAAGCTCACATTATTCATCAGAATGTTGGAGACTTCAGAGATAATGGATGTCTCATAGTGATTGATCCCAGTGTGTAGGGACCTTAATGATGTGATTCAAGGTATGTCGTATGACCGCTGAGCAGAGAGATTGATCTCATTGTTGGGATTTGTGTTAAGGACTTAGTGTTAGTATAAGCACAGTTCCACTTAACTTTTTTTAGAGATATTGGAGTATAGTTGTACCTATTATCGGGGGATGGAAGTTGAGTATCTCGAATATGTATTGTTCCAATAATGCTCAGTAAGAATGCATTGGGAGAAGTACCTTGTTTAAGTTCGATTGCGAAAGGGAAAACAACTAATTTTTTTTGCACGTTAGGAGAAGAGACATTGTTAGATGCTAGGTCATTAGTGGAGCCGGTAGTGTTGTGGAAAAACAATTAAAATCTTATCTCTACCACGAAGGGATAAGTGGGACTTTGTGGGCAAGAAGTTGATTTTTAGTCTATAGAAGATTGAGAATACCC
This sequence comes from Sambucus nigra, assembly GCA_949130495.1. NCBI lineage: Eukaryota > Viridiplantae > Streptophyta > Magnoliopsida > Dipsacales > Adoxaceae > Sambucus > Sambucus nigra. The sequence continues at coordinate 621,628,948 of OX422215.1, forward strand.
CCGAGTTTGTAGTCACGCAGTGAAAACAAGGCGAGAGTTAAGGAAAATATTGTTACAAGTGCGACGGTTGCAATGTTTTTGCAAATGTGCATGGAGAAGAGGGGGTATGGGCACCCTAGTCGATTGGCCTTCTTAGTCATCCGAGATAGAGGGATGCTGAAGATTATATTTGATAAGTACGACGGTGGGGAAGTTATGAGGCAAGTCGTGTTGAGGAAAGAGATTGAACGTCAGGGGAGAAAGACGAAATCCAAGCTTATATGTGCTGAGAGAGCCAACACACACTATGGGATAAGAGTCGGTGGGAAGCCGTTCAAAATGTATCTCTTGATATGGGAGACCTAACTGTTATGAAGAAGTAACGCAAGGTGCTACTTGACTAAGTGTTGAGAATGACTCACGCGTTACTAAAATGTTGATTCTTATAAGGTAACCAACCCTAAAAGTACACCAATTATGAAAAGCACACGAATTGTAAAGTATAATATACCCAGAGAAAAAGGGGAATAGAGTACCACTTGAGGAAATATGACGTAAGTGGGAAATGGTGTTAAGAAAGAGACATAGTGAGACTGTCTCCAGACGCACCACTAGTTGATAGAGAAAGATGGGCTCGAAATGAGCAACCGTAATTGGGTAGTGAACCTACGTTTCCAGTGATGAAATGAGTAGGAAGATTTATAATTTATGGATGGTTTGTGAACATCGTAACTAAGTTAACATTTCGTTGGGGTAGCGGAATGGGTTGACCGGGATGGACTAGTATGTCGTTGAAAAGGAAGAGTGCACAAGTGGAAGGTGCCTCTTTATATTGATGTGAATTAGGATGAAATCCTAAAATCCCACCCTGTGAGAGATGGTGAGGGAGGAATGGAGATGAAGTTTTATTTTGGGTATGTTGTGTCAGCTATTACTCCATGGTTGTGTCAAAGAAAGATACTATGCTCTAACGATAATGGAATTTTGGTAGAACCCACTGATCAATTCATAGGTTAAATGTATACCTATATGAGCATATTTATAGGTAGTGTGAGTGTGCCTATATGGACTGTAAATAAGGATTAGGTTCATGAGTACCTATTATGAACTTATGTGTACTTTGAGGTGTGGTTAGAGGAGACATTCCGAACTCTTAGTCCTTAATGCGTGATATGAGGACATTCTATTGGAGTATGACATTTTGGAATATATGAAGTGTGAAATATATAGCTCCTAAATTGTCTACTCATGTCTGATGAGATATATATACATATATTGGTGCTCGAGGTGTGATTCCGAGATAATATAACAAATCACTATTGGTGATCGAGGCGGGATTCTGAGCCAATAACCCCAAAAGTGTTATAGAATGGGGGTGATTTTAATAAGTGTTGATGGTATATGTTATGTGTAAGAAATATATACCTTATGATTTTCCTACTTATGTGCGATAATAAGTATGCTTAATTCTGTATTACGGTCGATGATGTTCCGGACCAATACATGAAGGATAAATTTGGGGTTGATGATTTTCGGAACCAAATCGATGATGAATAATAAACATTGGTATCGACGGAAGGTCTGAACCAACATATGAATTACATTTACCTTGGGGTTGAGGGATTTCCGAACCAACGTAAATGATAGGATGATTGGGGTCGATGATTTTTTCGGACCAATTTTCCTTATAGTATATATTGTGTGTGAAATATATACCTTAAAATATTCTACTTATGAGTGATAGTAGACACATAGATGCTATATATAGAGATATACATCAAAAGGCTAAACTAAGTAGGGATAAACTTAAATGAAAGAGTTAACGTTAGATTGGAAAAAATCTATTGAGTTATTAAGTGGTGAGACTAAATTATAATATATGAGGCATGGATAACATGCGATAAGGGTTTATATTGATGCAAGGCATGTACTTGGGGAGACCCTCAGGATGATATGATTTGATTATTGGGTATTAGAGGAGGCAGTGATGTTTAAGGTCCTTAGTCTTAATACCAGTATTATCCTAATTTCAAGGACGAAATTCCTTTGTAAGGGGGGAAGTATGTAACCATATTTCTGAGTATTTCTATTTAATTAAATTGGAAAATTAAATGAGTAAATACGATTTGATTTAAATTACCCAAGAAAAGTAATTTAGTGATATTTATTAATAATTGTGAATATGGAGTATTAATCGAGAGATAGATAGTGATTAATATTGCCTCTATCTATTTACTTAGCGCGAGTAGTAAATAGTTACTTAGCACGTGTAGACCATTTTGGGGTGAGAACGAGTAATATATTTTTAAGTGACTCAAATGATAATTTAGAGGTCAGAGATGAGTCCAGAAGGGTCGAATTAGTCAAAATAGTATACCCGCGGGTACTAGTTGAGTCCCGGGGTAATTTTGGACTAAACCGAGACCGTTCGGGGGAGTTTTGGTCTTTTAACATGTGACGGTATTGAGACCTACGAATTTGAGAGTCTCTTATTAGCCATATAAAAGAGGGTTAGGGTTAGAACACCCATGCAAACACCAAGACCATTAGATCCTCAAGGCTTATAAGCTGCTTTTGAAGAGGTTGGGTTTGGATCTTGAATCCTAGCAGTGAAAGGAGGAAGGATTGAAGAAGATAAACATCAATCCATTATCAACTCCACGAAATCAGAACTCCTTTGTTAAGGAAATTTGTTTATTACCAAAAAAATATAAAGTTATAATGCCCATGTGTAGGGTTTTTGAATAGTTTTATTAAATCAATATCTTAGAAAGAAAAGAATGATATTTATGCATGTTGGGAGAGGAATCGCATGTAAAATAATTTACATATATAGAGGAATAATATCCAGAGCTAATTTGATAATTATTTCAAAATAAAATATGGGTTTTGAATTAATATATGGGAAGAAAACCATAAATAGGGCTTTAAGAAATTCTGAGTTTAATATACTATTTCTTTAAATGAATTGAGGTTTTGATGTATGTGAAACGTTAGAAATTGTCCTAGTATATGTGAGAGCACGTTAGGATAATTGGGTTGAAGTTTGGTGTACTATAATGAAGTTTGGAGGTTTGTTAATGGAGGAAGAAATTAATGAAGAAGATGAACTATTGCTGCCCTAGATCGATCGATCCATCGATCTTGAATGTCGATCGATCGATGAGGTCAATCGATCGAACGCAGGAGTCGATCTATCGACTTAAGGTGTTTTTTTCAAATTTTTCCATGTTAAAGGTTCTTTTATTTTCGAGAATAAATGGGAATCCTAGGATTTATATTATACTTATATGGGAGTGAGAATAAGACCAGGAGGTCTATTGTTGAAGTTCGGTAAGGCCATTGGGTGTAGGACTTGGATCATGGACCGAAAAGAATAAACCGATTGAGTAGAGCATCGGGGAATTTGGAATTGAGTTACGAGGCGAGGTCAAGTCAATTCCAGTGATAAACCAGTAGGGTAAGTAATAACTACTGAAATTATATGTGAGGGGTAACTAGGGCCCTTAGAGTTGAGTGAATACTCAAATAAATGCGATAGTGAGAAATCGTAAATTAACGGATACGGTTAATATAAGAGAATACTATATTACGTACAAGTATGATTGATAGGTCGGGTGTGTACCTACTAAATTGTATGAACTATTAGGTTGAGATATGTATACCTAAATTAAATACGTTAGGGTCGATGAAGTATTCCAAACTAACATAGGGTTATTATACGTTAGGGTCGATGAAGTATTCTAAACTAACGTAGGGTTATTATATGTTAGGGTCGATGAAGTATTCCGAACTAACATTGGGGTATCATATGTTTGGGGTCGATGTAAAATGTCGAACCAAACCTTCGAACTGGTGTCGTGATGAAAGAGTCTGAGCTAGAATATGTGTATATAAAAAATTGGAGTCTATGTATAATTCCGAAGCAATTCTTACTTGGGGTCGATGAATCATTCTGAACCAAGAGTCCTTTACGTGTGTCAAAAGGACATAATAGTAATGACTGGTATTTAGTATATATTGTGTGTGAAATGTATACTTAATGATATTCTACTTCTGTGTATTAGTAGATTAATATATGATGTGTTTAGCGATACATATCAAAATGGTAAGTTAAGTAGTGAAACTTAATTAAGAAACATAACGTTAGATAGAGAATATCTAATTAGTAATTTAAGTAGTGAAACTTAATTACAAAAGTGGGAAGATCTTAATTGTGAGAATTGTATAAATTTAGTAGTGAAACTAAATTAGAAGTTTTGAAACATAACATAGGTGAAATGTTACGTGAGAATTAATTAACCTTCGTGAGATGTTAATGAAATGGATGTACTGTATGGGCGGTACAAGAACTTAGGTATAGATAAGTTCAGATGATTACTTTAGTCCTAGTTAGCTTGGAAGATATGGCTAGGCAGGCTAAGTGTAAAACGTTAGGTGTGCACAATAGATGAGGAATGAGTAAACCTAAGAGAGTGTACGATAACCTAACATGTGTAATCAATAATGACATTTTATATTGTGATAAACATTTGCTAAATGTTTTCAAAATGTTTTGAGCACTAACTCTTGCTATAAAATATTTTCAAAACCTTTTAGGTGTCCAGCCATAGGGACGCAATGTATGCTGATTTCATTCCAAGGACTCGAAGCTGTATCATAGTGGATGCTTACAGGATTTTGATTAGACGATATCTCTCTTTTAGATCTAGTGCAAGATCTCACACTATTCTATGTATGGACTTGTGTTCCGGTATCAGCCTTAGATGTTTAGTCTCAGACTAGTGGTTGTTCTATTGTTGTTTTAGGATTTTTAGCCAATGGTTATTCGGCAATACTCTTGTTCTCTTGTACTTATATTTTGCTAATTGGGTTGTAGTACATGGTGATTGTTATACTTTGTTTCGCATGGTTGATTTATCTATTTTGAGAAAGATAAAATTTGGCACCACTCTAATTTTCACGTTGGTTATTAGTAAATTAAAAGGTTTTCGATAGTGATGCTAGGAAATAACCATTTGAGAAACCTATTTTAATTTAATAAAGGCTTGATCACATGATGTTTAATTAGGCAGGATGTCACATTGGGTTTTGTTAGTTTTGGAGGGAAAGTAAATTTGAAAATGGGACAAATTGGATGGAAGTATTTGGGCCACTTGGGTGCTTGTTGTGTATAAGTAGTAAAAAAGTTTTACCAAGTTATAAGGTATGTACAAGAGAAGGTGAAAAGAAGTTGAAAGGGAAAAAATATTTAGGAAAAAAAAATATAAGGACAACTGGGGTTAGAGAAAGTAAATTGTTAAGGGGGAAATAGGCTAGGGGACATCATACCATGGACAACAATGGTAGGCTGGGTAAAATAATATAGGAGAAGAGGGAAAGGGTCGAAGTGGGACAACAATATTGGGACATAGGAGATGAGGGTACCGTTGTAGGTTAATGTATGTTATTAAGATAACGAGAGGAGATTAATGAGGTGAGGTGGACATATGGGATAGCTTGGACAACTAGGAGAAGGGTTATATTAGGTTTATCTGGTTAGGTAGGCAATGTTGGTTGTAAAGGAAGGATGTTAGGATAAGGTGGTGTGTGGAGGAATATGTTTGTAGGGAAAGATTGCTAGGAGGTACAAGGGAGCGTGAGGTGGTTAAAATTATGCATCCTTTAGTTGGCATGTGGGTTTGAGGTAGGTAAATGAGAAATATGTAAGGCTAGTACACTACATTAGGATTATCAACGGATCAAGTTCAGATCGTATCTACGTAGGGGTGGCAATTTCGGAAACGACACGACAACACTAAAAGACCGAAAACGAAATTAGCACGAAATTGACACGACTTATCATGTTCGGGTCGTGTTCGGGTCTAGTTTATTGACCCGCTATCGTGTCGTGTCGTGTTCGTGTTTAATTTTGGCCACGAAATTGACCCGAATTGGACCCGTTAAAGACACGATAATGACCCCATTAAAACCCATTATGAACCCGATTAAAAACCCATTATTGACCCGTTATTACCCCATTAATATCCTATAGAGACCCGTTATTAACCCATTAAAAAAAATAATAGGCTTTTATAAAAAGCCTAACCAACGGATCTAATCACAGGCCACACAACCTTCATCACAAAATAAACCCTACCGGGCCTACCCTAACCACAAACACACTTCATCTCCTCATTTCACCCCTACCTCCTCAGCCGTCTTCTGCACAAACCCTCCTAAACCTTACCCACCCTCTTTCAGCGCACAAACCACATGAGCATGACTGCGCCCCAACCCACCCTCTGTCAGCAGCGCCCATTTTATCTGGAGAGGAAATCTGTCTGGCGCCCATTTCAGCGATCATTTTGGCCACAATTTCTGTCCAGCAATCATTTTGGCCACGATTTCGACCACTATTTTTGTCCGGCGACCATTTCAGACATGATTTCTGTTCGGCGACCACTTCGGCCACTATTTCTGCCCAGTCTTCATTTCAGCGCTTCAGATTGTTAGGTTTATTTCATATTGTTTATTTCACATAGTAGATAAAAATATTTTGTTAGGTTTATTTCAGATTGGTTTTTTCATATTGTTTATTTTTTGTGATTTTTTTTAGATGGTGTGATTTATATAAGTGGTTTGTGATTGTTTTAGGGGTTTATAATAGTGGTGTGATTTATATTAGGGGTTTATTTTTTTGATTGTTTTAGTTGATAAAAATATGTCATGGGAATTAAATTGTGAGGTGATTAATTTTTTTTATGCACTTGGAAAGATGAATAGAAAAAATCTGCTATAAATCATGTCCTGCCAATCGGGTCGTGCCGTGTCAAGCATGTTGTGCCAATCGTGTCGTGTTAATCGGGTTTAACGAGGTCAAAATTATAAATCATGTCAATCGTGTCGTGTCGTGTTAGTAGCGGGTCGTGTTCGGGTTGTGAAAAAATAACACGACATCGGGTCATATCGCGTTCGGGTCCCTAAAATATAGTTCGTGTCGTGTCAGGTTGGTCCTGAACCCGACCCAATAACCCGATTTGCCACCCCTATATCTACGTTGATCCAAATCCATTTAGTAAGTACTTAATCGAATTCGGATTCCGATTGGGTCTTAATCGGATCTAAAATATTAGATCTGGATCCAGATCCGGATAGAATCGGGTCCGGTTCTGATTTAGGAAATATATATATATATATATATATATATATATATATATATAAATATATGTTATCCCCGTTCTTTATTTTTTAATTTTAGACTAATTTTTTGTAACTTATTATAGTATACGATTAGTAAAATAAAACATATATTACTTATATTTATTATACACATAATTATATATTTATACATATAATACTTACATGTTATATTGATAAAAATATATTTATAAATACATAAATAAATTTATAATATATTATATTTAATTGAATTGGGTGCTTAACGAATCGGATTGGACTAGATCCATATCCGATCCATTTAATAATCGGATAATCGGTTAAACGAGTTATCGGATAATCGAATTTTAAAATATAATCCAGATCCAGATAAACAAATCAGATTCGGATTGGGTCCGTGTCTGACCCGATCAATTGACTTCCCTACGCTGCATGGCAATGCGTGCATGACCTAGGGCATAAGAAAAGGTGTTTGTTAACGAGAATTATATGGGTCATGATATTGATAAAAAGAAGGAAAATATAAAAGACTGATAAGAGAGGGTGAGGGTTTGAAGGTTTGGACGAGGGAGGGGATGGTTTTTGGGAGTTTATATGGACTTGAGTTTGTGGAGCATAAGGTTGTCTGATATATGTATTTTGTGTGTATAGATACAATATATATATATTTGTGTATATGTGTACATACATAAAAACAAAACATAATACACACATACTAATAGATAATTGACATTCTTATTATAATTATATAATCATATTCATGTGTATAAAAATATTATTTAACATATAGATACATAGATAAATATACTAGTATACTCTATATCTATACACATAAAAATTCTGAAAACACTAATAAAAATATTATCACATATAATAATAATAATAATAATAATAATAATAATAATAATAATAATAATAATAATAATAAATAACAATAATAAAGACACACAATTAATTATATAAAACACATATGTATAAATACATAATAACAAAATAGACACACACACATAGGATATGGGTGTAAAAATAGGAGCGGGACAATGGAATGTTAAAGGATGGGTTTCTTTAGGAACACGCTGCTTCAGGTCACATGGGATTGCATTTACAATTTTGACAGCATTTTCACCGCAATTGCCTTGTATTGAGATTTTAAAATGTAATCATGCATATTGAGCTATGAAATAAACAAATACACACAATAAGGCCAATGTTACAGCCCGTAAGTTTATGCATTCAATATTTAATTAATTCAAAAATTCTAAATTACTTGTGTCGTAATTTTAATTGAATTAATTATAGTAACATTTGTTTAAATATTAATCGGGGAGTGAATGGTTAATATTTAGGGAAATTTAATTACTAAGTGAATAGTAATAATTTCTTTACGTCATTTCGGGTATTAGTGATGGGGTATGTACTTATCTCAGTCGGGAATCGGTATAGACTAATTTGGGTGTGAGATAAGGATTTTTATAAATTAATTCGGATGCCAATTCTAAGTGTACGGTTGAGTCCAGATGGGCCGAGATAGTCCGAAAAGTGTACCCGGGGTAGTAAACGGGTCACGGGATGTTTTAAGCATAGTCGGGCCCACACGAGGGCATTTGGGTCACTTGGGCTTGACCCATTAGGCTAAAAATGGGATTAAGCCTAATTAGTTAATTATAAGGAAAAGGGGAACGACTGATTAGAGAAAACCCTAAGGAGCAGTTAAAGGCATGAGGAACCAATTTGGGGGACAAAGGAAAGAGCCAAAAGGGGAACGTTCATCATCAACCTTGAGAATCACAACTCCGAATCAGACCCTACAAAACCATAACGAAAGTGGTTAACTTACTGTAGCATTAAATTGTATTTCAATTCATATTTATGTGATGTAGGAATCAAAAATTCGTTTTGGGGTAAAGAGGGTAAAAAAAATGGGGTTTTTGTAATTTAATCTCCTGTTTAGAAATTCTTGTAGAGATTCATGTAAAATATGAGATTAGTGTATAACGGATCAGATGTGAAAGCCCAGACTAATAATGAACAAAATTGAGATAATAATTTGGTGTTGAGATGGGATAACGAATAACACGGGTTTTTCCCCAATTTAGAAAAATAGTAGACAGCGGGAAATTAATTCGTTTTGGGGACTTTATGGGGGGTCTTAATGATATTCTTGATGTGTTATTTTGATGTTAAGACCTGGGTTGGAATTTAGAGGGAGTTGGAGGATTAAGTTTTTCATCCATGGAAGAAACAGAGTCTCGAAGAAGACGAAGACCTATTCGATCGATCGATCGATGGTTGGGGATCGATCGATCGATGGTCGGGGATTTTTGGCAGTTCGGCCAGTTTTAATATATAAGGGAAATTTAATTAAAATTTATTTCCCATACCTTATTTAATGAGAAATAAATATAGGACATACATTCTAATCAATTATGAGGGAAAAATGATTGGGATTTGAGGGAATTTATGTGTGACACACTATGATTAAATTTTCGGAAAAATATTTTGAAATAATTAAATACGGATCAAGTAGGCGAGTCCAGGTATATTGGTTGAGCGATACCAAGGTGTTAAATTAATTTAGATGGAAAGGTAATTAATTTGTAGTCGTGGATTTAGACTCGGGTATTATTTTATTTGGGCCACGAGAGCGAGTCCGAGTATATTGATTGGGTGACACCAAAAGTAATTTAATTAAGTAATGTGCAAATGAATTAATAATCATAGTTAGACCATAAACTCATAATAAATTGTATAGTCTTGTGTTATGGACTTAGTGCACGGTATAGCCGGGTTATTTTATGTATGTATATATATATATATATATATATATATATATATATATATATATATATATATATATATATATATATATATATATATATATATATATATATATGGTGTGTTCATTAATATCTGTGGCTAGATATCATTACAATATATACTCTAGTGCTATGAGGGGAGGTTGCGCGTAGAGGGTGAATCCCTTAGCTTGAGGAGTAGGGAGAGTATACCCCAGGTCATAACGTCCATTTGATGGGTGAGGGGCATCTGACTTTCAGGGAAGGAATCTGACCGCCTCCAATATGTATGTTATTGACCAAGTTAGTGAGTGATTCTGATTTGGGGTAACTAGGTTATATTAATACACCTAGTGGGATAGCACTTTAGAGAATAATCATCTGGTGAGTTATTACTTTGGAGGATGTTCTTTATTAATTATTATTCCAACATACGTGTGAATGTTGTAATATGACTATAAGTATATAATGAGATACATAATTATATACGGGTGAATTAATACAAGCAGGGAATTGTATTATATGCATAACGGGTGTGAAAGTATTATGAATTTAAAAAGGGAAAATTATTAATTAAGTTAAGGTTGATAATAACTTAGAAATCATAGCTATGACATACTCAATTAGAGTAAGGTAGTTGCAAGGAGTTATTTCGATTATCTAGTTAGGGGATAAATAACAAAGGAAATAAATTAAGGCGTTAGTAGTGCACATTAGAGGAGGGGTGAGGATGTTCTCAAGGGAGTAAGACACTAACTATAATATGAAGAGCATTCATACTTATTTATTACTGCAAGTTAATCATTTGCTAAATGTTTTTCCAAATGATTTGGGTTCTAACCCTTGCTATAAATATTAAAAAAAACTTTTAGGTGTCCAGCCACATGGACACCAGGCTTGATTCATTCTAGGGATTCGTTACTGCAGCGTATGTGGATGTTGCGGGAGTTGATAGGCGCCTCATTTCTTTCTATTTCTAGTATAAAGATTCCTATCAGTTACTCGAGCATGTTGCTCACAATATTATTTAGTTTATGTCAGACTTGTCGAGATTTATCTTCATCTATCTTTACTTTTGTAGTGTTTTGAACCGATGATTTATTCGTTCAGTTTATTTAAATTGCGAATGGTGGATTTTAGTTAATTGTGATTGTTTAACTTATTTTATTTCCGCATGAGTATTTCACTAAATTAATGAAAGATAAAATTTGGCACCAGTCTAATTTTCTCACTTAGGTGGATAGTAATTAAAAAGGCGACAGTGATACTAAGAATGAACCAACTGAGATACCTGTTCTAATTTAATTTAGGACTCATCACCCGGGGTTAATTAGGCGGGGTGTCACAGATGGTATCAGAGCATCATGTTCTAGTATCCTTAGGATTTGTGCGGCTTAGTACGTTTCAGCGTAGCGTTCAGTTGTTATAGAGCCCTATTATTAGGACTGTAGATTTATTTTTCGCGTTTCAGATATTGAATTTATGCTATTAGATTTTGTATAAATTATGTACTTATACAATTCAATCTATTTTCAGATGCCACCGAAGAGGCAGCATGCGGAGAGGGCTGAGGCTAGGGATGGGTTAAGGGAGGCTCATCAGGAGCCACATGTACCTCCACCCCCACCCCCACCCGAGTTGATCTCCACTACTCAGGTGGCCATGATAGTGGCCTAGGCAGTTGAGATAGCAATAAGGGCTATGGAAGCCCATTTTCCTCAACCCTAGGCACCACCTTCAGAGGCACCAGTAGTTCAGGCTCCAGTGGGGACACCGTCTTGGCAGCAAGTTAGGGAGACCTTTCAAAAGGGTCACCCACCCGATTTTTGGGGTAGTACCAATGTAGTAGAGGCTTGTGACTAGAAGAAGAATATTCAATGCCATTTGCGCATGCTGGAGTGCACCGAGGTGCAGAAACATATACTTTCTACATTCCATCTATCGGGGGAAGCCTTATAGTAGTGGGAGCCTTTTACCACCGTTGAGGAGAGGGATTTGATGACGATATCCGAGTTCTGGGTGCGGTTCGACCGCAAATACTTCCCACCAGCGGTAGAGGCCAAAATGAGGAAGAAGTTCAGCGAGTTAGTATAAGGTGAGCGTTCAGTGGCAGATTATGAAGAGGAGTTCACTTGTTTGGCGAACTTTGTACCAAATTAGGTGAGCAATGAGGAGCGAAAGAAGTCGAAGTTCATGGATGGCCTGGCCTAGAGGATCAGGTAGCACTTGATTGGTAATCCAAGTTTGGTAACATATACAGATGTCATTAATGTCGCTCCTGTACGTTGCCAGGATCATCGCTTTCATGCGAAGGGGAGAAAGAGGGTAGGGGAGTTGAGCCATCAGGGTAAGGTAGCTTTGGGTAGTGACACAAGCGGTGCTCAACAGCAGACTAGCAGTCTGAAAGGGAATTAGGCTAAGAAATTTAGGCCTCGTGGGTTCCGACCAGAAGGACATGGATTCAGGCACGGCCAGTCGGGCCCGAATCACTAGTAGCAGGTTTCTCAGGGCCGTTAAGGCCAAGGGAACAATGGGGGAGGCCAGCAGGGTCAGCCACGTCAGGTCCAAAGATAAGGGGACGGTTATAGATGCTGCTTTGTTTGTGGCCAGACAGGACACTTAAAGAGGGAGTGCCTGGAGAGGGGCAGAGGCCAACAGCAGGGTGCCCAATAAGGGCAGTAGGGACAGATGACGCCAGTAGCACTGACTCTACTAGACCCACAGCAATAGGGGAAAATGCAGTACAAGCGTGTTTACAACGTCCGGGATGTTTCCAATCCTCCAACACAGCAAGGGCCACCAGCGGTTGAGGGTATGTTTCTCCTCCATGGTCATGAGGGTAGTATACTTTTTGATATGGGAGCATCTCATTCATTCATTAAATCTAAATTTTCTAAACGAACCGGGTTACTAGAGACCACGGGTAGTCTTCGTATGTGTGTAAAGTCACTAGTAAGTAGCGGGGCATTGATTGACTCGATTTGTCGGGGAGTAGACATTTTGATTGGTAGGCTTAGTTTAGCGGCGGACCTGTTAGTGTTAGATATGGAGGGGTACGAGGCTATCCTAGGTATTAACTGGTTGGCAGGTTATCGGGTGACTGTGGATTATTATGAAAGGACAATCGTGTTCTCCATTACGGGACAGGAGATGTTCCTAATAGTGATGCCTCTACCTGAGGGAGGGTCACACACACACTTGTATTATATCGAGGAGGAGACCTCATAAGAGGGGGTAGTTCCGTTGGATCCAATTATAGTAGTGAGGGACTTCGAGGATGTGTTCCAGGAAATACCAGGGTTGCCACCCAGCAGGGAAATCAAGTTTGTAATTGATTTAGCACTCGAGACGAGGCCAATTGCTCGAGAACCTTACCGTATGGCCCCTTCAGAGATGCATGAATTGAGAGCGAAGATTCAGCAACTCTTGGGTCAGGGTTTCGTTCGATGGATTACATTGACTTGAGGTGCACCGGTGTTGTATATAAAGAAGCGGGATGGTTCACTTCGATTTTGCGTGGACTATAGGGAGATGAACAAGGTGAAGATGCACAATAAGTATTCGTTGCCTAGGACTGATGATTTATTTGACCAATTGAGAGGGGCGTCTTACTTCTTGAAGATCGATTTGAGGTGAGGGTATCATCAGCTGCGTATTCGGGAGGAGGATGTTCCTAAGACTGCTTTCCTGTCACTGTATGAATCTTACAAGTTCAGGGTGATGCCATTTGGGCTCACCAATTCTCCAGTAGTGTTCATGGATCTCATGAACATGGTTTTGAGAGAGTACATAAACCAGGTTGTCATCATGTTCATTGATGACATCTTTATCTACTCGCGCACTCAGGGGGAGCACGCAGAGCATCTGTGTATTATTTTATAGACGCTGCGGGATCACTAACTTTATACCAAATTGAGGAAGTGTTGATTTTAACTGCGAGAGGTAGAGTTTCTTGGTCATATGGTGTTAGACCAGGGTATTATGGTGGATCCAAGTAAGGTGTAGGTAGTGAGGGAATGCGGACAACCCACGATACCGATCGAGGTGCGCAGGTTTCTGGGATTGGCCGGCTATTACCGCCGGTTCATTAAGGGGTTCTCAAATATTACAGGCCTTTTGAAAAATTTGACTCGAAAATGGGTGCCTTTTATTTGGAGTGATCATTGTCAATTAGATTTCGACGAGCTAAGACAAGTTGACATATGCACGAGTACTTTCTTTGCCGAGGGGAGGACTAGAGTATCGGATTTACACTAACGCATCCTTACAGGGACTTGGGGGTGTACTCAAGCAGGAGGAGAGGGCCATAGCTTATACATCCAGAAAGATAAATCCCCACGAGAGGAATTACCCTACTCACGACCTAGAGCTAGCAGCGGTCATTTTTTCCTTGAGGATATGGAGACACTATCTACTGGGAGAATAGTTCACCTTATTCACGGATCACAAGTCACTTCAGTATCTCTTCACACAGAAGGATCTGAAAATGAGGCAGATGCAGTGTCTAAAATTCGTGAAAGACTACCAGTTTGATATTCAGTATCATCCTGGTAAGGCTAATGTGGTGGCAGACGCATTGAGATGGAGACCAACTCGAGAAATATCAGAAGTCTAGAAAGCGAAGTGCAGAGAGCTTCGATATGAGGATAATGTATCTAGGGCCTGCATGTCAGCATTATCCATCACACCTGAGATCATTATGCAAGTTATGAGGACTCAGGCGGAGGACCAAATCTACCAGGAAAGGGTACATCAGCTGTTAGCTGAGGGGGCAGAGGATTACTCGATCAGCTCGGAAAGAGGCCTACACCTTAATGGGAGGTTGATTATGCCAGAGGATGAGGTGTTGAGGCACGTGGTGATGACAGAGTCCTATGGTTTGAGATTTATGGTACATCTCGATGGGGATAAAATGGACTAGGATATGAGGAGGCAGTATTAGTGGGAAAGAACTAAACGGGACATAGCAGAGTTTGTCTCGAAATGTGCCATGTGTCAGCTCATGAAAGTTGACCATCAGAGACCACCAGGGATGCTACAACCACTAGAGATTCCCCTGTGGAAGTGGGAGAGCATCTCCATAGACTTTATTGCAAGGTTACCTGCATCACAGAGAGGTCACGATTCCATATGGGTCATTGTGGATCGGTTGACCAAGGTGTCTCACTTCCTTCCAGTTTGCACAAACTTTGAGATGATGCGTTATGGGGAGCTATTCATAGTGGATATTGTTAAGCTGCATGGGGTGCCGATAAATATTATGTCTGACAGAGATAAAACTTTTGTGGCCCTTTTTTGGCAGAGTTTTCAGGAGGCCATGGGCATACAGTTATGTTTGAGTACAACCTATCACCCATAGACCGACGGGTAGACTGAAAGAGTCAATCAGATGCTGAAAGAGATGCAAAGGATGTGCATTTTAGACTTTAGAGCAGGATGGGAAAGATATGTTCCTTTGGTAGAGTTCGCGTATAACAACTCTTACTAATTCACGATTAGCATGGCACCGTTCGAGGCACTATACATGAGACCTTATTGTTCACCCGCTTATTGGTTAGAGGTGGGGGATAACAAACTATTGGGGCCGAAGATTGTCCAGGAGACGTCTGCCAAGATAGAGTTGATCCGAGGGCGGATTCGGATAGCTCAGGATAGGTAGAAGAGTTACATTGATGCTTCACGGAGACATGTGGAGCTAGAGGTTGGGGATCATCTATTACTCCGAGTGTCTACTATGAAAGGGGTGATGAGGTTCTACAAGAAGGGAAAATTAGCACCGAGGTATGTGGGGCCTTTCCCTATTATTGAGAGGGTGGTACCGGTAGCATATAGACTGGGATTTCCAGAGTATCTTTAGCGAATACACGACGTGTTCCATGTGGCATTGCTGATGAAATATCGAAGGTGCGAGAGGGCCTTCTGGCACATTCCACTCGAGAAAATTGATTTACAGCCAAACATCTCATATGTTGAGAGACCGGTGGCTATTCTGGACCGTAGTGAGCAAAATTTATGATCCAAGGTTGTTCCACTAGTTAGAGTACAGTGGGGTCCTCACAACATTGATGAGTCTACCTGAGAGCTGGTGGAGGATATGCGGGAACAATATCCAGAGATATTCACAACAGGTACGACCTAATTTTGAGGATGAAATTCCTTTGTAAGGGGGGAAGTATGTAACACCCCGTAAGTTTATGCATTTAATATTTAATTAATTCGGGAATTCTAAATTACTTGTGTGTCGTAATTTTAATTGAATTAATTATGGTCACATTTATTTAATTATTAATCGAGGAGTGAATGGTTAATATTTTGGAAAATTTAATTACTAAGTGAATAGTAATAATTTATTTACGTCATTTCGGGTATTAGTGACGGGGTATGTACTTATCTTAGCCGGTATTCGGTATAGACTAATTTGGGTGTGAGATAAAGATTTTTATAAATTAATTTGGATGCCAATTCTGAGTATACAGTTGAGTTCGAATGGGCCAAGATAGTTAGAAAAGTGTACCTGGGGGTAGTAACCGGGTCACGGGACATTTTTAAGCATAGTCGGGCTCGCCCGAGGGCATTTGGGTCACTTGGGCTTGACCCATTAGGCTAAAAACGGGATTAAGCCCAATTAATTAATTATAAGGAAAAGGGGAATGAATGATTACAGATTAGAAAACACATAGTGGGAGAGAAAACCCTAAGGAGCAGTTAAAGGCACGATGAACCAATTTGGGGGGCGAAGGAAAGAGCCAAAAGGGGAAAGTTCATCATCAACCTTGAGAATCAAAACTCCGAATCAGACCCTACGAAACAATAAGGAAAGTGGTTAACTTACTGTAGCATTAAATTGTATTTTGATTCAAATTTATGTGATGTCAGAATCAAAAATTCGTTTTGGGGTAAAGAGGGTACGAAAAATGGGATTTTTGTAATTCAATCTCCTGATTAGAAATTCTTGTAGAGATTTATGTAAAATCTGAGATTTGTATATAACGGATCAGATGTGAAAGCCCAGACTAATTATGAACGAAATTGAGATAATAATTTGGTGTTGAGACGGGCTAACGAATAACACGAGTTTTTCCCCAATTCAGAAAAATAGTAGAGAGTGGGAAATTTATTCGTTTTGGGGACTTTATGGGGGTTCCTAATGATATTCTTGATGTGTTATTTTGATGTTAAGACCTGGGTTGGAATTTAGAGGGAGTTGGAGGATTAAGGTTTTCGTCCATGGTAGAAACAGAGTCTCGGAGAAGACGAAGACATGTTCGATCGATCGATCGATGGTTGGGGATCGATCGATCGATGGTCGGGCATTTTTGGCAGTTCGTCCAGTTTTAATATATAAGGGGAATTTATTAAAATTTCTTTCCCATACCTTATTTAATGAGAAATTAATATAGGGCATACATTCTAATCAATTATGATGGAAAAATTATGGGGATTTGGGGGAATTTATGTGTGACACACTATGGTTAAATTTTGGGAAAAATATTCTGAAATAATTAAATACGGATCGAGTAGGAGAGTCCGGGTATATTGAATGTGCGATACAAGGTATTAAATTAATTTTGATGGAAAGGTAATTAATTTGGAGTCGTGGATTTAGACTCGGGTATTATTTTATTTGGACCACCAGGGAGAGTCCGAGTATATTGATTGGGCGACACCAAAAGTAATTTAATTAATTAGTGTGCAAATTATTTAATAATCGTAGTTGGACCATAAACTCATAGTAATTTATATAGGCTTGTGTTATGGACCTAGTGCATTGTATAGTCGAGTTATTTTATTTATGTATGTATATATATATATATATATATATATATATATATATATATATATATATATATGGTGTGTGCATTAATATCAGTGGCTAGATACCATTATTATATATACTCTAGTGATATCAGGGGAGGTTGCACATAAAGGGTGAATCACCTAGCTTGCGGAGTAGGGAGAGTATACCCCAAGTCATAACTTCCATTATATAGGTGAGGGGCATCTCACTTTCAGGGAAGGAATATGATCGCAACCAATATTTATGTTATTGACCAAGTCAGTGAGCGATTATGATTTGGAGTAACTAGGTTATGTGAATATACCTAGTGGGATAGCACTTTAGAGAATATACATTCAGTGAGTTATTACTCGAGAGGATGTTCTTTATTAATTATTATTCCAACATACGTGTGAATGTTGTAATATGACTATACATATATAATGAGATAAATAATTATTTACGGGTGAACTAATACAAGCAGTGAATTGTATTATATGCATAACGAGTGTGAAAGTATTATGAATTTAAAAAGGGAAAATGATTAATTAAGTTAAGGTTGATAATAACTTAGAAATCATAGCTATTACATACTCAATTAGAGTAAGGTAGTTGCAAGGAGTTATTTCGATTATCCAGTTAGGGGATAATAACTAAGGAAATTAATTAAGGCGTTAGTAGTGCACATTAGAGGAGGGGTGAGGATGTTCTCAAGGGAGTAAGACACTAACTATAATATGAAGAGCATTCATACTTATTTATTACTGCAAGTTAATTATTTGCTAAATGTTTTTCCAAATGATTTGGGTTCTAACCCTTGCTATAAATATTAAAAAAAAACTTTTAGGTGTCCAGCCACAGGGACACCAGGCTTGATTCATTCTAGGGATTCGTTATCGCAACATATGTGGATGTTGGGGGAGTTGATAGGCGCCTCATTTCTTTCTATTTCTAGTGTAAAGATTCCTATCAGTTACTCGAGCATGTCGCTAACAGTATTATTTAGTTTATGTCAGACTTGTTGAGATTTATCTTCATCTGTCTTTACTTTTATTTGTTTTGAACTGATGGTTTATTTGGTCAGTTAATTTAAATTGCGAATGGTGGATTTTAGTTAATTGTGATTGTTTAACTTATTTTATTTTCGCATGAGTATTTCATTAAATTAATGAAAGATAAAATTTGGCACCAGTCTAATTTTCTCACTTAGGTGGATAGTAATTAAAAAGGCGACAATGATACTAAGAATGAACCAAATGAGAAACCTGCTCTAATTTAATTTAGGACTCATCACCCGGGGTTAATTAGGCGGGGTGTCACAACCAATATCAACGAGAAATAAAAATTGAACTAAGTCCATTTAGGGTATAAATATAACATTTTTTTGCACTTATCAAAAGCCACCTTAATGCTAGCTTTATAAATTTTATTATAAACAAAATTCACCAATTGTAGGCAATCTTCCCAAATTCTACATAAATATAACACTCATGCTCTCATCATATCTTTCGAAGTTTGATTTGTTCTCTTTATTTGTCCATTGGTTTATATATGGATTGTCGTACTAAAGTCTATCCATGACCCCAAAAATTCATAGAAGCTTTTCCAAATTCCCTAGGTAAATCTCGTGTCACGGTTAGAGAATATGGTTGTAGGTACTCAGTGGAGTCTAGCAATATCCTTTATAAAGAGATTGGCCAGCTGATCCATGCTAGAAATTGATTTTATGGATATAAAGTGTGCGATCTTAGTTAACCCGTCCACTTAACCTAAATGGAGTCCATCCCTCTTTGTGTCCACGACAATCCTATTGTAAAGTCCGTGGATATAATTTCCCACTTCTATTTTGGAATATGAAATGATTGTAATAATCCTCTTGATTTCTGATGATTTGCCTTAAAATATTGACAGACCAAACATTTGGATACATAATTCGTGGTCTCTTTCTTCATGACAGGCCACAAAAAGTTCTCCTACAAATATAGGTACATATTAGTACTTTCGGATGAGGAATGAAATCCTTATAACATAAGGGTTTTATATTTTCATTACGTTGGACACATAATCTCGTCCCAAATCTTAGGGCTCCACGATCATCTATTCAGGAATTCGATTTTATCTCTCTTTCTAATTATGTGCATATCTATTGGATTTTGGGGTCTTCATAGCGGGTAATTCTTATTTTCTCAATTAGAGTAGATTCTACTGAAAGAGTGCTAAATAGTACGTTATATCTTATGATCTTAATCTGAATTACTCCAAATCCCTTAGAATTTTTCCTTCCTGAGTTATTTTTATCATATTGCGAAACCCTTTTTCTACTTAGGGAATCGACCACTACAATGCTCATGCGAGGGTGATATGTTTTTGAAAAATCATAACTGTTAATCAACTCTAACTATCTCCTTTGCCTCATATATAAATCCATTTGAGTAAATATATATGTTAGACTCTTATGATCTTTTAAGATTTCACATGTTCCCCGTACAATTAATGTCTCCAAATTTTTAAGGAAAAGACTACGATAGGTAATTGTAAATCATAAGCGGGATAATTATTCTCGTGCATCCTAAATTCTCTTGAAGAATAAGAAATAATTCTTCCATTCTTCATTGATACACATCCTAGGTCATAGCCTAAAGCATGACTATAGATCACATGTCTCTATCCGTCCTTAGGTAAGGTCAGAATAGGCATGCCAACTAACTTATCATTCAACTTATGGTAACATTATTAAAAATCTGTGGACCATATAAATTTTTTGGGTTTATTCTTAAAACCATGTCTTTTTTACTAATTAATAAGGATTGTTTTATTCATTTTGAACTGAGAATCAAGTTTTTGGAATTATTTATATTTATTTAAATCTATGGTTTCATATAAATGTCGGACAATATAGATTACTAGGAACTCTAATAAGTTGTCTTCGGGTTGATCACAAGGATATTTGAATTCCAATTTTAGTGTTCTTTAAACGTTCATAACCTAGATAGAAAGTTGATGTCCTATCACAATGGTTACGATACAATCATAGTAGTTTATCTCCGTCTAGGGGAACCTAGATGATGGTTTGAGAAGTTGTACAATAGTTCAATAGAGGATTGTGATCGGGACATCCCACGAATGTGTTGAACGTGATCAATGGTGAGATTTGAGTCTAAGAGCTGCCTTCGTTAGACTCAGGAGATCTCACACCATTTGCAAAGGGTGCATAGATTCTTAATCAAGAGAATTATGAGGATTGGAATCCTTATATTTTTTTTATTGATACGAGTGATATTTAATCTTAGATTGAATTAAATTATCTCTTCATATTGGAAAACAATTATGTAAGTACATTTAAAATCTTAGTTCAGAAAAATTGTCAGACTTATAAGATTTGTTTCGACTGGTGTGGAATCCCAAAGTGGTTGTTGAATACTCTAAATATATAAGCAAGTAATAGGATAGGGTTTGGTGGGTCTTAGAGGGAAAATAAATTTAAAAATAGGTTAAAATAGATGGAAGTTGTGGGGTCATTTGGGTGCTTATTGGGTATAGGTGGGAAAAAGTGATCACCTGGTCAATAGGTCTCTATGAGCTATAGGGAATGAAATTAACAGGGAAACAATAGGAGAAGAGAATAAAATAGGAGGACAACTTGAAGTTAAAGGAATTAATTAGTTAACGGGAAACAAACTACGTGACATGGTAGTACGGTTAGAATGTGTAAGAGAGATTGAGGTTGGTGTGCATCGGTTTAAGTAACGGGTATGAACAACAAAGGTAGGTTGGGCAAGAGGATATAAGAAAAGAGGGAGATGGTTAATGGGGTAGGAGAGTATTGGGCCATAGGAGGGGAAGGTTATAGATGAAGGTTGTTCCATGTTATTAGGCTAACGAGAGGAGGGGACTAAGCTGAGGTGGATATGTGGGATAATATGGACAATTGGGAGAAGGGTTACACGGGGTTTAAGTGGGTTTGTATGTTGAGTCGGTCATAAGGGAGGTATGTTTTGATAAGTTGGTGGAGGAATAAGTTTGTAGAGGCTAATATGAGGCATAAAGGATAATGAGGTGGTTTCAAGTCTTCATGTTATAGCTAGCATATGGTCTTAAGGAGGGTGAATGAGAAATATCTACGGTTGATACAGTGCATGTGAATGTATTCACAACCCATGGTGTAAGAAATGAGAGTGATATATAGAATTTGGAGTGTCATGAGATTGAGAGAAATAAGGAAAATATAAAGGAGGGTGAAGGTTTGTAGGTTTCGATGAGGGAAAGGTTGATTTTTGGGAGTTTAGGTTGAATCTGGTTGGGGGATATAAAGGTTGTTTCAGGTATGTGGTGTGTGTGTGTGTGTGTAGATATGAAATATATATGTGCATATATCTATACATAAAAATAAAATTCAATTTATACATTCAAACAAACAATTTACATACTTCTAATAATTATCTAAACATATACGTATGTATAAGAATATCATATTACATATAAATACATAGCTAAATATACTAATATACTCTATATCTATACACATAAAAATTCTAAATGTGTGCGCGTGTGTATGTGTATAAAATAAAACAAACACACACATATGGTATATGAGAGGTAAAAATAGGAGTGGGACAAGGGAATGGAAAATGATGTGTTTTATTGGGAACTCAGTGTTTCTGGTCCCATGGGATTGCATTTTCACAACAATTGCTTAAATTGAGATTTTAAATCGCAATTGTGCATATTAAGATATGAAATAAACTAATACACACATAAAGCCAATATTAACGAGAACTAACAATTAAACTAAGTCTATTTGGGTTATAAATATAACAATTTATGGTGCTTATCGGGAACTACCATAATGCTAGCTTGATAATTTTTATTCTAAACGAATTCCACAAAGAAGGTCAACAATTTTCCCAGCTCCCGCATAAATCTAACATTAAGCATTAACTCTATTTGTCCGTTAGTCTATGGATGGAAGGCCGTACTAAATTCTATCCTCGACCTCATAGGTTTCTGGACGCTTTTCTAAATTCCATAGCTAAATCTTATGTCGATATCAGAAACTATGGTGGAAGGTACTATGAGGAGTCTAACAATATCCTTTATAAAGATCTTAGAGAGGCGATCCACACTCGCCATGAATTTTTTTGATAGAAAGTGTGTGGTCTTAGTTCGTCGATCCACTAAACCCAAATGGAGTTCATCCCTCATTGTGTCCACGATAGTCTTACAATAAAGTCCATGCATATATTTTCCTGCTTCTATTCTAGAATAGGTAATGGTGGTAATATACGTCCAGGTCTCTGATCCTCGGCCTTAACTAATTGACAGATCAAGCATTTGGATACATTCTTAGTGGTATATTTATTCATGTTAGCCCACCAAAACTTCTCCTTAAAATTTGGTATATCTCAGTACTTTTGGGGTGTGCCATAAAATTTGAGGAACAAAATCCTTATAATATAAGGGCTTTCATCATTTCACTACGCACAACACACAATCTCATCCCAAATATTAGATCTATGCGGTCATCTATTTGAAAAGATGATATCTTTCATCATTCTAATTGTCTACATATCCTTTGGAGTTTGGGGTCCTCAGACTTGGAAATTATTATTTTCTTAATTAAAGTAGGTTCTACAGAAAAAGGCACTTAATAGTCTGTGGCCTCTAAATCATATGATCTCAATTATAAATTTCTTGAAATCACTTAATATTTTCCATTGCTTTGTTATTCTTATTATATTGAATAACCCACTTCTACTTAGGGCATCAACCACTAGATCCAACTTCCCAGGGTGATATTAGATAAACAATCGTAATTCTTAATCAATTCCAACAATCTCCTTTGCTGCAATTTAAATCATTTTGAGTGAAAAATAGGCTAGACTCTTATGATCCTAGTATATTTGAAATGTTTCCCCATATAACTAATATCTCCAAATTTCAAGGTAAAGACTATGACAACTAATTCAATGTTATGAGTGGGATATTATTCTCACATATCCTCAATTATCTAGAATCATAATCAATAACCCTACAATTTGTCATTTATACACACCCTAGGTCATGGCCTAAAGCATCACTATTGATAACATATCCTTCTACCTCCTTAGGTAAGGTCATAATAGGCATGGCTATTATCTTATCGTTTAACATCAATAAACATTCTTCACAATCTGTGGACCATATAAAATATTTTCATTTTTTCTTAAAATCATGTGTGAATAATTTGATTATTGATCAATAAAGGATTATTGTATCCATTTTGAAATGAGAATCAAGTTTGTGAAAATGATTTATGTTGGTTTAAATATATTGTTTTATATAAATTTCGGTCAATAGAGCTAAGTAGTAATTCCAGTGATTCATCTTTGAGTTGATTATAAGATAATTGAAATCCCAATTCTATCAGTATTGTAAAGTTCATCACCTAGATAGGAAGTTGATATCATATCGAAATGGTTGCGATATAATCCTAGTAGTTTATATCAAACTATGTGAACCTATATGATGGTTAAAGAACTTGTACAATAATTTAACAGAGGATTGTGATTGGCACATCCTAGGAATGTATTGAAATGGATCACCGATGAGATTTGAGTCTAAGGGTTGTCTTTATTAGACTCATGCAATCTCACACCATTTTCAATGGGTTCATATATTCTTAATTCCGAGAATCAAGAGGATTAGAATGCTTATATAATTGTTTCTTTGATTATTATGGGTAAAGTTCAATCATCAATTGAATCAAATGATCTCCGCATACCAGGCGAGAATTAATTAAATAAGGCTGAGATCTTAATTCGGAGGAATCCACGTATAGGTGTACCTAGGATTATGATATCTCCTGATAGAATTATAATATTTCTTTCCACCAGTAAACCTGGTCAGGGGATTATTTATTATCCCTTGGGGAATCAAAATAAATTAAGACTAATAATTAAGGAATTGATTATGTACTGGTTTAACTAAATTAACGATAAATTGATTTGTCAACGCGGGTATCGAAACGATAACGTCGAGAATTATATTATGTACTGTAATTACTTTGTAAATAAGACCTCATTATACCCGAGTGGTTTCTGACATGATTAAATTAGAGTGAATTTATAATTATTTAGTTGAATTAAGTATGATTAAATAATAAGAAATAAATTATGGTAAAAAGTAATTTAGGATTTTATAGTAATTATTTATAGGTAATTTAATTATTTGTCTTGAGTTCCTTGTTTAGTCTAAATACCCAAGTAAATAGGCCCATACAGTATTCACATTTTGTAAAAGCATGATAGATAGAGACTACAATACCTCAATCATAAGCAGATGTTCTCATCTTAAAATGAGTCCATCCACTTATGTGAGTCTGGTGAGTATCATATAGTATTAAATCCTATCATTTCGGATTTTCAAGAAAGATTTTGGAGATCCAAAAGAAGGATCTATACACCATATTCTAGAAACCCCTAAGTCAGCCCTACCGATCTAAAGGCCATCGGGAACTCTCGGGCCCATTTGACTCTGGTCAACTCTATCGTCAGAGTGAAATATCTTTGAATATTTTAATGGATTTGAATAACCTTTCCAATGGTCCATCCCATGCATGAATAAGCATAACGTTTCGGACGAATGGACCACTTTAATACCTAAAATCGATTTGGAGGCCACAGATCGCTCCCCAGGTCCAATTTGACACCAATCAACTCCAACGATAGAGAAAAAGATATTTGAACCCTTTAGGGGTATAAAAAACCTTTCCAACGGTTTGCCCTATGTGCGAAACCGCATAAATGTTTAGATGAACGATCATTTTTCTCCTGATATTGATCCGGAGGCCACCACACGTTCCCAGTCTCCGTTTGACCAATATCAACTCTTAAGCTCGAATGATACAGAATGAATATCCAAAGGTCATTTAATACCCTTTTCAACAATTCACCCCGTGCGTGAATCAACCTTACAGTGCGGACAAACGACTCGTTTTACTCCGAAAGGTAACCGGGCGCTTTCGAGTCCCAGTTGACCAAAGTCAACTTTACGAATCGAGTAAAGAACTTTTTAATGTCAAAGTACCTATCATACCTTTCCAATGGTCTACCCCGTGTATGAAATGGCATAACCGTTAGGACGAATGATCTATTTTCCTTCAAAAATTTATCTGAAGGCCACCGGGCGCTCCCAGGCTTTGTTTCACCAGGTTAAATCTTTATCTCTAACCCAACTGAATGAATATTCGAAGGACACTAAATACACTTTCTAACCGTCCACCCCATGCACGAATCAGCCTTACGGTACGGATGAATGATTCATTTTACTCCGAAAGGTCACCAGGTGCTTTCGGGCCCCGGCTGACTAAAGTTAACTTTCCAAATCGAGCAAAGCTTTTTGGAATTTCAATTTACCTCTCATAAACTTTCCAATAGTCTGCCCCGTGAACAATTATAACTTACCATTGGAATGAAAGATCCATTTTCGTCCCATGATCCCCCGTCCAAAAGATCGACGAGCACTTTCAAGCCACGTTTGATCAAGAGTCAACTCCCAGATCCGGGAGCATCCCCAAGGACTCTTGAAGGTATTTTAATTACCTTTGTAATGGTATGCCTCGTGCATGATTTGGATCAATGGATTGCATTCTATGACCATTTTTTTGAAAATATCTTCTTGAGACTATCGATTGGTAGGTCATTCCCTGCCTATCGACAGTGTATATAGGTTTACCTACCGATTAGTAGGTATTGGTGTATGCCAATCGACACCCCTTACCCTAAAAATAGAGGACATGACCTCACTTCCAAAGCACACCTCAGATCCATCAGCATCAGTGATCTAAGTAACATTCTCTTACAATAAACGAAGTTTCCTTATCTAAAATTCCATCCCATCTTACATTCCCATTATTTTCATACCCAATTTGTCAAAATCTCATTCTGCCAGATCCAACATTCATCTCAACATTCATGGGAGCTCATCAAAGATCAAGATCAAGCTTTAATTCTTCAAAGAAGGTCCAAATCCTTCTCTCTCTATTTAAATTTCTTGTTTTTGCATTAATTATATAAATTGATAATCTAGATTTTACATTAGTTCATACACATTAACAACTGAACTTTTTATTAGTTTTATTGCACATACTTTATTTTCAATCAAAAATAAAAAACAAACAAAAAGAGGGTTACACCCATAAATTCCAACAGGATTATTCATCACACTTTTCCAAAACTAAACACATATTTACACACACACATAATAAAATTCCTTTCGAATCTATGCGATAAACCCCACCCTTATGCCGCATGCTAACTACGTGGACTTTTATGCCTTTATAGCCTACGTAGGCGTTTCAGATTAATACCAGAGACAGGAGTCCAATTTTCCAATTTCCCCAAATTCCTCATTTATGCATCTATACATTATTTTTGTATATATATTATGTTTGTAATTCTTGTTAGTATTTTATCCAACATATATTATCGTTTCACCATAATGATCAATATTTCGATAAAATCATAAATTGTATTTTGTAAGTATTATTATGGGAACATTCCTATGGATGACCTTATTCTATGTCTTCCATGGTATGAGGTGGGCGATTCCTATCTGCATTTACATATATACACGCACACACACTTCACAAAGAAATAAAGGAAAACAATAACACAAGCCCATGAGAGACTGAAAGGGCGGTATGGGTGCCTAACACCTTCCCATTCTGCAACTTAGCCCCCGAACTTTCGAACTATTGGTTTCGTAAGCATCAGTTTGTCTTTGATGCTTCTCTCTAGAGGCAGCGACATGTTCTTTTGCCTATTTTTTGCAAAATAGGCTGGCGATTCAATGTCTTTACATTCACGTCACATCGATGACGGCTGAAGAACTCCTAGAGTTGAGAAGGCGCGAGACCTTATCCCCCCCCTTTCCCCCCCAAGTGGGAGGATAGAGGAGGATTTGGGATGGCCACAAAGGCAACACCATATTATGAACAAATAATTTTTCCCCCTTATATTGAAATCGTATCCCCAGAGGTATTTTGTTATAAACCCTAGGTTTGTTTTTCAAACCTAGTTTTTTTATTTTACCTCTTTCTAATGTTGGACTAATCTAAGAAACCTTCCCCCCCCCCCCCCCCTTCTCCCCCCAACCGAGGAGAGAGGGGAGGATTTGGGATGTCAACAGTGGTGATTCTGCTTGGGAATATTTTTCATAAGAGGGCTAGACTTTGTTTGCATGGGTGTTTTGTTTTTCTACTTGTGTGCACATGAACCTACTTGTATGTTCCCTTTTTTCTCCTCTATTATTTCTTGCACATATATACCTCATAATTATATCATTACTCACACACACACTTGTAGATACTCTCCATGTACACTTCACACTACTTACACATAGGATCACTTATATCCACATATTGCACACACCACTTAGAATATCCATACTTAGGTGTTACTAACACACACCTCCACTTATCACACTTGTATTATATCAATGGTCACTCACACATGTCACAAACCACTTGTAGTTAATCCAGGCTTAAGTTCACCACCACACACTCACTTATAGATATTTATGCATCACTTGCATATCCATGCTCAGAATAATATTCATGCTCCATGTCAAATTTATACTTGTATGTTCTCCCCTACTTAGTATAATTCTTATCATGCTAAATAAATATGCTCTCTCCATAATATTTTAATCAAGAATCATGCATTTTTTCACACTAAATCACCAAAGAGCATGTTTATTAACCAAATTTTGTCCCGTAACTGGCGTGTCACTTCGTGATGGGTGCTGGTCTGACAAGTCAAGGTTATCCTAAGTGATATGAATCTCACCTTCCATTGGCCAAGTACCTTAGATGTATATCAAACAGTTTTCCCTGCATCATACCGTATGATCGAATTCATAATCGAAAGTATATCGCAGGGAACTCATTCGCGTACGTCGATTATGTCGAATTATCTCTCACACGTACTATCCCACAAGGTATATAGTGAGTGATGATGCAGGAAACTGCACCACCCTTCAAGGTGTTTGTGAGCTCAATTCAGTGTTAACAATGGCAGTATAAAGGTATATATATAGTAGAAGGAGGTGAGGAGAAAAGGAATCAACACCAAAATATAAGTGGTTCAGCCAATCAGGCCTACGTCCATTGTGCAAGTGTATGATGTTTATCACTGTATGAGGGTTCTAATGGCCATAGATACAATCTCTCAAGATTTCTCTCTCTACTGTGTATCTAGACATAGTTTCAGCTAGGGTTGTATTTTTTGGATCCTTTGCTAGGTAGAGCATGACCTCTATATATAGTACCTAGGGGGTGTAATGTACTCCCCATGCATATAGTATGCATGTGTGTGTTAGCCTCACCAATATGGGAGAGTCACCTGTCACTGTCACATGTAGAGTATGATGATGAAATATTCTCCCCACGTGTGGGGAATAATCTTGTTATAACTGATTTGTGTCCACGTGTCCTTATCCAAATGTCAACAGATGATCGGCTGCCATACTGGTTCATAACCACGGCCTAAAAGAGGCCGAGGTTGACAAGTCTAGTTGCTCGTTCGATCTGAGATGAACCATAGATGCCTCGGCTTGATCTCAGCCAAGACAATGGATGGGAGTCGGCCCGGGCCGAGGTTGGGCTGGCTTATGATTGGAGCATCGACTGATGTCATGATGAGGTTATTACTAGGTCTTCTTGCGAGCTCGGCTTATATCTGGCCGAGGTTGCCTTTCCCAGATGTACGAGTGTTGTTGACCCTTATGATGCGTTCAATATCCTTTAGAGAGGCTTGTGGTAGTGTGGGCCTGGGCCGACCTTACTATGGTCGAGGGCTGATATCGTGTGCCCAAGGCTTGTCCAGTGTCGGCCATAATCTCGGTCGAGGTTGATGTCTCTG
The DNA here is from genome assembly GCA_949130495.1 of Sambucus nigra. Classification (NCBI taxonomy): domain Eukaryota; kingdom Viridiplantae; phylum Streptophyta; class Magnoliopsida; order Dipsacales; family Adoxaceae; genus Sambucus; species Sambucus nigra. The sequence continues at coordinate 621,658,557 of OX422215.1, forward strand.
GGCCGAGGTATCACTTGGGGCATATCAATCACCCCCAGCCCTTAGTCATATGTGAGAGCAGGTGACTGGGGGATTATCACACCTCCTAGGCGATTCTAATACAAGCCAATGCCTATTTGACACTTGTCTAATATTGAAGTGTGACTTGCTTGGGAAGCGTGTGCTATTAGTCTCCTTTGGGGCTCCCAAGACAATTATGGGCCTTGGGAGTCATGCCTGCCTATCTAAGGGTTTTGAACCCTCATTTCTTCTTCTTTCTTCACTTCTCTTTCTGCAAACGTTTCCTCCTTCAAAAAGGCATTTCGAATAAGACTTCACTGCAGAGGTATTTGTTGGTGTTTTTTCCCGAATTTTCTTCGCTTCACCTTATCGTTTTATCTTCAGGTATCTTCTCCCCTTCATTTGTCTTCATTTTCTTTGCTTTTTCCTTCTGTTTTGCATTTTTTGGCGAGTTTCTGAGTTTTTCAGTGAGCCCACCATAGTTTCAGGCGAACTGGACTTGCCTTAGATTCTATAGTTTGATCCTTAAACTGCTTTACTTCGTTAACCAATCTTGTTTGTAGTTTAGGAAGTTTCCCCAAGTGTAGGGTCTGCCTATGATGCTCAGACCCCTCTACCAACTTCTTGAGGAGTTCCCCTCCTTTAGAGAGAAGACTTTAGAAAAAATTAGACAAATAGAAAGAGCACAGGAGGAGGCTCGTAGGTCACAAGAGTTTCCCCTTAGACCCATCTTTCCTCCACCTCTGAAGGTGATATATCCTGATCCCTTGGAGTCTTCCAATCAAGCAGAGGTTCCTGTTGATCAAATACCGATGTCTGAGTCTGAGCCTTCCACCTTAGACCCCATGTTTGTGGATTCCCTCCAGGAGGCCATGGACTTCACACCTTAGGAAGATCAGGCCCCTGATCAGGCCGAGGTCTCTAGTCGAGTCTCATCCCATAATAGCTCAAGCACCTCAGCCTCTTCCTCAGAGGTTGAGGTTATTGAGCCGAGTGTGGCCATTCCACCTCCTCTGATGCCATTCTTCTTTCGGCCTTCACTGGTTTCGAGTTCGGTCAGAGGTTCCCGAGTAACCCATCAACATCTGCTCCGGACGACATTGAGTTGGATGATGATGATGAGGTTGAGAGTGATGTCGACGTATCTAAGGCGACTGAGATCGAGAGTACTATTACTGAGGTAGACCTTCTCTACTTCAGATATATGTATTCTATCAGTCCCTCAATAAAGCTTAGGAGACCTCTGAGGGAGGAGAGGGCATTTCATGGTCGGGATGGCGAGATCTGCTTGTACGAGCAGATTTTCAAGTTGGGGTTTCGTCTACCCATTCACCACATTATTAAATCCATCCTTTCCTATATCAATTTGGCCCCCTCTCAATTGTCCCCTAACGCCTGGAGGGTCATAATAGGGGCCATAGTCTTATGGAAGGCTGTCCACCACTCAGACCTTCAAGTTCAGGTCTTTGTAGGTTCTTATGTTCCCTCCTGTGCAAAAAATCATCCGATCTACTATCATTTTATAGCTCGAAAGCCTGAGAAGAAGATGCTTCAAATAACTCAGACTTTTAACCACAACTGGAAGCCCCGCTATTTCTTCGCTTCTGGGCCATGGGAATTTGGCCCATGTGTTCCCTCGTCCATTCTAGAGCCGAGGATGACCCTGAGGTGGGGTAAAGTCACAATATCTGCCAGGGCCGACCTTGGCCTGAGTCCACAAAATCTTTAGAAGGTGAAAGCCCTGCAAGATCAGGGGACACATGGTCTGTTTGTTAAGTTTGAACACTTGATGACCCCCCATTACCTCTCTGAGACAGGTTTAGGTGGAAGTCCCCTTGCCGAGTTGGGTAAGCATTTTTATTCTAAGTTGAACCTTTGAGCTTATTCATTTCTAATTCTCTAACTCAGATCTATTGATTTTTGCAGAGCGACCACAGGATATCTCGGTCGAACTCTGGGAAATGGATGCACTCAGGTTGACGAGACTTGTCAAGAAAGTAGGCCTTAATGCTCCACCCCTAGCTCCCTCTGCCTCAAAGCCCCAAGCCTCAAAGAAGAGGGCCCCAGCTGATCATTCCCCTGAGGATCAGAGGCAGAAGAAGAAGAATACTGATACTGCAATCCCCATCTCCTTAGCAGACGCCCTGTCGGCTCGTCTAGATCAGTTGAAAATAACTGACACCATAGTCGGCCATAGTCTTCAGGCCCTAGATGCCCCCATCTCTGCAATGACCGAGGCTGACAAACGCTTCTTCAGGTCCCTGGACACTCCATTGCTAATTGAGTTCGGCATCCACAGATCCATTCAGGTCTGACCTCCTATCAATTTGACATTTCTAAGTGTAACCTTTGATTGTTCTTCAGATCATTCATGATCACAAAATATGCAAGGTCTGGCAGCTATGAACCACTTATCCAATTGGACTCTGAGGAAATTGCCCCTCATCCAAAAGGGTCAAAAGGCCGAGAAGGTCCAAAGCACTTTGAACGCAGAGATTGACCGCCTGAAATCTGAGCTGAAGGATTCTGAGAAGAAGGTGAGGGGGTTGGAGAAGGACATCTCTCAGTTTGGTAAGGATCATGCTGCGGCTCTGAAGGCTAAGGATGATGCTCTGCAGCAGAGGGTCAACTCAGCTGTTAGGGCAGCCCTCGATGATGCCTCTGAGAAGATAATTTCTAACTACAACACCTCTGACGAGTTCATGAGCTTCGGCTTTGAATACCTTGAAAGAGGTATCAAAGCCACTATCAAGTGGGCTGATGTCAAGGAGAGGGAGTTTATCACTTTGAAAGCCTCAGATTTCGTAGGCCTCGGCTTTACCGATCCCCAGTTTGCCCAGGCCCTTCAAGAGGTTGAGGAGGCTACCGCGCCTGTCGAGACTGCCACGTTGGACGACACTGAGGTTGGATGGGCAGACCTTCGCGATGATGTGTCCGAGGTGACCAACGTTGCTCAGCCTAACCAAGCCGAGGATATCAACATTCCCCCCTCGAACCCTTAGAGAATTTTTGAACATTGTTTGTAACCCGTAATATTATGAAGCTTGTCTGTAATCCTTGAACATCTATTATATATGAATGTATCAATCTCTGAGGAGGATCATCCTTACTTACTTTTATTGAATGTCATGTGATGTTTTCACTCTTAGTTTTGTTGTGATGGTGTCTGCTAAACTCAATCATTAGTCTGACCTCAGACCTCATCACCACTGAGTGATGTTATGAAGGTCTGAGGTCATCACCTAAGATGTTATCCTCAATTAATCTCACCAACTTAATGATGTTAAAGGTCTCAGGTCATCTCCTTATGGTGTCTGACCTCAGACCTTGTCACCACTGAATGGTGTTATCAGGGTCGGTCATCACCTTATGGTGTCTAAACTCAGACCTCGTCACCACTGAGTGATGTTATGAAGGTCTGAGGTCATCACCTAAGATGTTATCATCAATTAATCTCACCAACTTAATGATGTTAAAGGTCTGAGGTCATCTCCGTGTGGTGTTTGACCTCAGACCTTATCACCACTGAATGGTGTTATAAGGGTCTGAGGTCATCACCTTATGGTGTCTGACCTCAGACCTCGTCACCACTGAATGGTGTTATGAGGGTCTGAGGTCATCACCTTATGGTGTCTGAACTCAATTAATCTCACCAAATTAATGATGTTAAGGGTCTGAGGTCATCCATTATGGTGTCTGAACTCAGACCTCATCACCACTGAGTGATGTTATGAAGGTCTGAGGTCATCACCTAAGATGTTATCCTCAATTAATCTCACCAACTTAATAATGTTAAAGGTCTGAGGTCATCCATTATGGTGTCTGAACTCAGACCTCGTCACCACTGAGTGATGTTATGAAGGTCTGAGGTCATCACCTAAGATGTTATCCTCAATTAATCTCACCAACTTAATGATGTTAAAGGTCCGAGGTCATCTCCTTATGGTGTCTGACCTCAGACCTTGTCACCACTGAATGGTGTTATAAGGGTCTGAGGTCATCACCTTATGGTGTCTGAACTCAGACCTCGTCACCACTGATTGATGTTATGAAGGTCTGAGGTCATCACCTAAGATGTTATCCTCAATTAATCTCACCAACTTAATGATGTTAAAGGTCTGAGGTCATCTCCTTGTGGTGTCTGACCTCAGACCTTATCACCACTGAATGGTGTTATAAGGGTCTGAGGTCATAACCTTATGGTGTCTGAACTCAGACCTTGTCACCACTGAGTGATGTTATGAAGGTCTGAGGTAATCACCTAAGATTTTATCCTCAATTAATATCACCAACTTAATGATGTTAAAGGTTTCAGGTCATCTCCTTGTGGTGTCTGAACTCAGACCTCGTCACCACTGAATGGTGTTATGAAGGTCTGAGGTCATCACCTTAAGATGTTATTGTCAATTATTCTCACCAAATTAATGATGTTAAGGGTCTGAGGTCATCCATTATGGTGTCTGAACTCAGACCTCGTCACCACTGAGTGATGTTATGAAGGGCCGAGGTTAGGTGAAGCTTATTTTCTTTTTGTAAGGTCTTTTTTAGCACTAGGTCTCCCACTGTAATGGTCTTGACTTAACCCTCTGGTTGTATAATTTCGCTGCCCTCTGTTGGTAGGCTGCTTGTCTTATCTCAGCGTCTTCTCTTCTTTCTTCAATCAGATCTAGGCCTAACCTCCTGTCTTCCCCATTTTTATCGGGGTCATAGGTCTGAACCCTATGAGTTGGGAGTCCTACTTCTGTTGGTATGACAGCCTCTAATCCGTGTGCTAGCATGAATGGGGTTTCTCTTGTAGGTGTCCTTGCCGTGGTTATGTAGGCCCATAACACAGCGTAGACCTCTTCAGTCCATTTTCCCTTCACTTCTTCTAACTTTTTCTTGATTCCATTGAGAATTGTTCTGTTCGTAACCTCGGTCTGACCGTTTACCTGAGGTCGGCCAGGAGAGGAGAAGAACTGCTTATCCCAACTCTTAGGCAATACCTTGCTAAAGAGGAGTTCTTAAACTCGGTCCCATTATCCGAGATGAGAGTGTTTGGGAGGCCATATCTGCATATGATGTTCCTCCAAATAAATTGGAAGGTCTTCTGCTCTGTGATCGTTATCATTGGCTCTGCCTCCACCCACTTTGAGAAGTAGTCGATGGAAACTATCAAGAATCTATAATTGTTGGCAGCTCTTGGTGGGGGTCCTACTAAGTCAATCCCCCATACTGCAAATGGCCATGGAGAGGTGATTGGCGTCATAGGCTGATGGGGTTGATGAGGAATAGTGGAAAATCTTTGACATTTATCACACCTCTTCACGTAGGTTGCAACGTCCTTGGACAAGGTTGGCCACTAGTACCCCTATGTGATGATTCTCTTGGCCAAGGGTCTCCCCCTATGTGGCTAGAGCAAGAACCCTCATGAACCTCCTGTAAGACCTGGGGAACTTTCGTGGGATGAACACAATTGAGGAGAGGTAATAGAAATCCCTTTTTGTACAAGACGTCTCCTATCATCGAGAACTTGGCAGCCCTGTATCTTAATTATCTCCTTTCTAGCTTGGACTCAGGTAGCTCTCCCTCTCTAATATATCTGACGAGGGGGTCTATCCATGAGTCTCTTAGGTTCAAATTGTGGCAAGGGTTACATATCTCTGCTTCCTCAATGGTTGACCTCTTCAAGACCTCGATCAGAATGGTCCTTCTAATATCTATCTTTGTTGCCGAGGCCAACCTTGCCAATGCATCTGCGTGACTGTTACTTTGTCGAGGCACTCTCTTCAGTCTTGCCTCTTCAAAATCTTCTAACATCGTTCTCACCCTTTTCAGATACTTGGCCATCCTTTCATCTTTGGTGTCATAGATTCCCAGTACTTGATTGACAACTAACCTTGAGTCGCTATGGAGTAGGAGTCGCTTTACGCGAAGAGTCTTTGCTAATGAGAGTCCTGCTATCATGGCCTCATACTCGGACTCATTTTTAGAAGCTTGGAAGTTGAATCTCAAAGCATATTCAATTATGGCACCATCTGGGGCCGAGAGTATCAACCCTGCACCGCTTCCGCTGTTGCAGGAAGAGCCATCAACAAAGAGGCTCCAAATGTCTGTATCTGATAAAAGGCCCCTTCTGTTATGACTTTTTGTTTGAAGAGATATCGATCCTCCTCGTTCTCCACAATTCTGCTCATAAATTTTTTGGATGCGACCTCTTCCTGATCTCGAAAGACACTTGGTGTCATCTCTTCCTAATTTCAAAAGACACTACGGTTTGTCTCTTCCATGCCCCCCAGGCCCTTCTCTGCCTCGGCCTCTTCCCATGTGAACTCAGCAACGAAATCTGTGAGGGCTTGCCCTTTGATGGCTGTCCTAGGTTGGTAGGTAAGATCGTACTCCCCCAACTCGATGGCCCTAGTCATCAACCTCCCGGACTTCTCAGGTTTATGCAGGACCTGTCTTATCGGGGAGTTAGTGAGGACTACCATGGAGTGAGCTTGGAAGTAGGGCTTCATTTTTCTTGAAACATGTATCAGGGCATATGCCAACTTTTCCATGCGAGGGTAATTTTTTTCAGCCCCTTGAATGGCTTTACTATTAAAATACACAGGCCTTTGGATCCCCGCGTCTTCTCGTATTATGGCTGTGCTGATGGCTGATTCGGAGACTGCCAGATACACATACAATTTCTCCCCTGCTACAGGCCGAGATAGAAATAAGGGGGACCCCAATTAAGACTTGAGCTGGTTGAAGGCCTTTTCACATTCTTCTCCCCATTGGAAAGCTTTCCTCAGCACTTTAAATAATGGAAGGCACTTGTCTGTTGCCCTAGAAACAAACCTGTTAAGGGCATCCACTCTCCCCGTGAGTCTTTGGACATCCTTAATACTCCTCGGTGTCTTCATGTCGAGCAAAGCCTTAATTTGTTCTGGGTTCGCTTCAATTCCTCTCTGGTTGACGATAAATCCCAGGAACTTCCCAGCTCCTACTCCGAAGACACACTTCGCGGGGTTAAGTTTCATTCTGTATGAGTCCATAACATCGAAGGTCTTATCAAGGTCTGCCACATGGGTACAAGCTTTCAATCTCTTTGTTATCATATCATCTACATACGCCTCCATAGTCTTACCTATTTGCTCTTCGAACATCTTATTGATAAGACGTTGGTATGTTGCCCCTACATTTTTCAGACCGAAAGGCATCACTTTATAGTAGTACGTCCCTTTGTCGGTAATGAAGGCTGTCTTCTCTGAGTCTTTAGCATCCATGAAGATTTGGTTATGGCCTGAATACGCATCCATAAAGCTCATGAGCTCATGTCCTGCCGTGGCATCCACCATATGATCTATCCGAGGTAAGGGATAGCTGTCTTTTGGGCAAGATCTGTTCATGTCGTTGAAATCAACACACATTCTCCACTTCCCATTGGCCTTGGGCACGATGACTGCATTTGATAGCCACTCCGGATATGTGACTTCTCTTATAAACTCAGCCTCTTCTAAGTTTTTTACCTCTTCTCGGATGACGTTTTATTTCTCCCTGGAGTAGACTCTTCGTCTCTGTTTGATAGCCTTGGCATCGTTGGTCGCGTTGAGCTTGTGACTCATCACCTCAGGGTCGATGCCAAGTATGTCTACGTGACTCCATGCGAAGACACTCTGCCTACTTCTGAGGAAGTTTATCAGCTCTTCCTTGATTTTCGAATTAAGGGCTTTGCCGACCTGGATGGTTTTTTCTGGCTCATCCTCCTTGAGGACGATGGATTCTACCTCTTTCACGGCCTTTCCCTTCTTCAGTTTCGTCTCATCTATTAGATCAAGAGTATCAATTCTATAAGTGGTGGTTTCCCTATTATGGGCCTCCCTCTCCTCGGTCGAGTTGAAGTAACATTGCCGAGCTATGATCTGGTCACCTTGTACTTCCCCTACCCCATAGGGGGTCGGGAATTTTAATATTTGATGTACCATCGATGGTACAACTTCAAACTCTTTTAGGGCCACTCTTCCTACGATGAGGTTATAGTCCGATAATACACTCTCGTCCATGATGAAAAAATTTATCTTCCTCGTCAGCCTCTTAGGCCACTCATCACCCATCCGTATGTCCATCTCATACATGCCCAAGGGGTGGACCTTTTCTCCACTGAAGCCTATCAAAGGGTGATGATAGGGTATCAACCTTGCTCTACTAAGACCCAGGCTTTTGAAGCAAGGCCAAAACATCACATCCGCCAAGCTCCCCCCGTCTACCAGGATCCTCTTCACCTCACACCCATGCACCCTTGTTGTTATGACCAAATGGTCATCCTGGGGTGCCAAGATACCCTTGAAGTCAAGTCTGGAGAACCCAACTACAAGGGTGTCCATGTCCACTTTCTTCCTCTTCTGTACTGTATCGGAAGACGTTAGGTTCACAACTTCAAGTTTGGCCACTGACTTGGCCTCTGCCACGTGAGCCTTCCTATCAGCTACTTCAGTGCCACCACCTGCAAACCCTCTGCATATTGTGTCAACACCGAACGAGATCATACCAACCCTCTTCACCGGGGTTTTGTCATCTTTCGGTGGAAGATCCGGATCGTCTTCATCATCACCTTCTGAATCATCGTCTCTTCGGGCTGGGACGTTGTCACGGCATCTGTCATTTCTTCTTTTCTTAGGGTCTTCTCTTCCACCCTTAGGAGCCTTACCGTCCACATACTTCCTTAGCCTTCCGGATTTTAACATCTTTTCAATATCATCTTTCAAGGTGAAGCATCTGTCTGTGACGTGGCCATGATCCTGGTGGAACTCTCACCATAGTTTTTTGTTCCTCTTATGCGGTGGGGCTTTCAGTTTCTCTGGCCATCTCAGAGTCCAGCCATTCTTAATCTCGTTGAGGATGTGCTCACAACTCACAGTCAGAGGAGTATAGTGGGCGAACTTGTCATCACCTGACCTCTTCTTACCATTTTTCTTTTTTTGGGACTTTCCACTACTACCGCGGTTTTCATCCTCATACTTCGCGACCATTGCTTCTTCCGCATTCATTACTTTCCCTGCGGTTGCTAAGAGCTCCGCCATAAACCATGGGGGGTCTTTCGCAAATTTCCACAACTGTTTCCCTTTCTGTAGACCCCCTATGAGGGCGGTCATTGCTATGTTCTCTTCATAATCCTTGACCTCCAACTTCTCTTTGTTGAACCTGGCTATGTAGTCTCTTAGGCTCTCATCCTTGCCCTGCTTGACATACAGCAGGTGAGTAGTCTTCTTTTGAGGTCTTACCCCAAAGCAGAAGTTGTGGATGAACCGTTCATCCAAGCCTTTGAAGTTCTCAATCGAGTTCTTTGGAAGGGAGGTAAACCAGTTGTGTGATGTCCCTGTTAAGGTCCCAGAGAAGACCCTGCACTTCATCTCATCAGGTATTGAGTAGATGTCTGCTGCTGACTGATACATCTCGATGTGGTGTACTGGGTTGGTGCTGCCATCATACTTGGGAGACACCACAGGAGGTTTGAACTTAGCCGAGGTTGGGAAGCTCACTATCCTAGCCACAAACGGTGAGACCTCTGAGTAACCCCTCTGCAATGGATCCCTACTTTTAATGAGGTCTCCTATCTTTTCCTCGAGGTGCTGGATAGAGTCATTCCATGGTCTTCTGCCCTCGACCTGGACGAGGTTATCCCCACCGACCTCCATGGGATGAACCGAGGGTTCCCCTGCCGCAGCACGTCGGCTGTTGACCTCTTCATGTTCCCTGCCTCTTCTTTCATAGTGTCTTCCTTGGTCTGGCCGACCCTGTCTGTTTCCTCTCTGAGATCTTGTCGCACTCCTGGATCTTGACAATTTCTGTCTTAGGTCATTCATTGGACCCAACCTCTCAAAGGCTGACCCTCTGCTCAACCGATCAAAAGATGACCCTCTCTTTTGAGCCTCTTCATCTTTTCAGCCGACACATCCTTGACTTTGTCGAAGAGGTCGTACGGTATTATTCGACACCTCATACGACTCCTAGCAGTCTTCTGGGGCCTCTTCCGCCTCTAGATAGTCATACCTATCCTCTGGGCAAGGGTTTCCTTGCCTCCCAAGGCGTAAGCGCCTAGGGTCAGCAACGTCCCTTCTCCCCTGGGGTGCAGGCTGGTCCTTCATTGGTGCCTGGGGTGGTCCCCTGGCATTTGGATGAGGCTGAACAGCCGTCGGAGTGATCATATCCGGTGAGACTCCAGGTGGCCTCATCATAGTTTGGCTGAGCTGTTCGAATTGCTCCTTCATTGCTTATTGCGTTGCAGCCAGAAATTTTAAGGCTGCATCCACCTCCGCCATTTCGAACTGGGGCGGTGCCTAGATGGAACTAGGCCCGCCTTCACCAGGTGGCGGAAGAGGCGGTGGTAACTCTGGTGCCATGTGTTAACAATAAAAATCTTGAGTAGCAAGCGAGCTTAATACCTTAGAGGACCTCTTTCAATGGTGAAATAGCTCCACGCAGGGGGTGATGCCTGGTTCACCACCAGAGTCTCCTTTGAGGTTAAGCTGAAGAAGAGGAAGAGATAGCTTCTAGTTCCCACAGACGGTGCCAAAATGATGATGCAAGAAACTGCACCACCCTTCAAGGTGTTTGTGAGCTCAATTCAGTGTTAACAATGGCAGTATAAAGGTATATATATAGTAAAAGGAGGTGAGGAGAAGAGGAATCAACACCTAAATATAAGTGGTTCAGCCAATCAGGCCTACGTCCACTGTGCAAGTGTATGATGTGTATCACTGTATAAGGGCTCTAATGGCCATAGATACAATCTCTCAAGCTTTCTCTCTCTACTGTGTATTTAGACAGAGTTTCACCTAGCGTTGTATTTTTTAGATCCTTTGCTAGGTAGAGGATGACCTCTATATATAGTACCTAGGGGGTGTAATGTACCCCCCATGCATATAGTATGCGTGTGTGTGTTAGCCTCACAAATATGGGAGAGCCACCTGTCATTGTCACATGTAGAGTATGATGATGAAATATTCTCCCCACGTGTGGGGAATAATCTTGTTAAAACTGATTTGTGTCCACGTGTCCTTATCCAAAAGTCAACAGATGCTCGGCTGCCATACTGGTGCATGACCTCGACCTAGGAGAGGCCTAGGTTGACAAGTCTAGTTGCTCGTTCAATATGAGATGAACCATAGAGGCCTCGGCTTGATCTCAACCGAGACAATGGATGGGGGTCGGCCCGGGCTGAGGTTGGGCTGGCTTATGATTGGAGCATCGACTGATGTCATGATGAGGTTATTACATGGCTTCTTGCGAGCTCGGCCTATATCTGGCCGAGGTTTCCTTTCCCAGATGTACGAGTGTTGTTGACCCTTATGATGCGTGCAATGTCCTATGGAGAGGCTTGTGGTAGTGTCGGCCTGGGCCGACCTTGCTATGGACGAGGGCTGATATCTTGTGCCCAAGGCTTGTCCAGTGTCGGCCATAATCTCGGCCGAGGTTGATGTCTCTGGGCCGAGGTCTCACTTGGGGCATATCAGTGAGGCAATTCACGTACACTCTGGTATATAAAATGGCTTGTCCACATGTACCGATTGCCTCAAAATAAGACATATATTGTGTAAGTCATGCCAAAGGGGGGAACCCTTCCAATTAACCCAACAATGGCATACCCTCATATAGGTGTCAAACCTAGGGCACTCATATTTAGTTTGCTGATTTCTACCCAAAACTCTATCAAAATGTTGGGTCGGCATGTCGCCCAAACTTTCGTGCGATTTTGTCTATTTTAAAAAAGGGACCCCGTCCATGAGCCTCACAATAACTCCAACTGTAGTTTTTTTACATATTTTTCAAACCCAACTTTTCCAGGCTTGAGTCACGTTCGACATTTATTATTGCATTTAGGTAAACCTAATACAAGTGAGAACCTAATAAACATCATAATAATCATGATGATATCCTTTTCTCGTTTTTCCTCTTTCTTTACCAAAAGTGTCAAAAATATTTTTCCCTTTTTATCAAAAATACCAAAAGCATTTTTTCTTCCTTTTACCAAAAATATTTTTCCTCCCTTTTACCCAAAATCATTTTGTCCTCGTCTTTTCCAGAAAAATGTCAAAAACATTTTCCTTCCTTTTCAATAATAACAGCTTTCCCCTTTCTCTTCCAAAAACAAATTCAATTTTCTCTCTTTCTCAGGTCGATCTCATACTCGACCCTTGGCCTGACTACCTATTGGCTTACGTTTTTCTTCGAATCTCCCCGAGTCTCCGTTAATTCCCTCGCTACTTCCTATGATTCCAGAATTCATCTTCATCCTCTTTCCATGGATAACAAAGACCAAGTACCAAATGTGTAGCCTCATTTCATGACAGTCCTAGCCTAGCTCACTTCCAAGATTGACAACCTTCAAACTGAGATTCATGAGATGCAATGAATCCGAGTCCCTATTCCCGAAGAGCCTGAGGTTCTCTTCCCTAGGGCTATGGGTCCACTTGCACCCGGGCTTTTTTGGGTCCCTAGAGAATATCAGCACGCTCTACGTGATCCTCCTGTTAATGGGCCACCGTCAGCCCGACTCCTTGTGACGAATCTTATCCAGCTAAGGACTAACCTACCTATAACTATTTATTCGAAGGAGGAAGAATAGAACAAGGTTAAGGAAGGCCTTTGGATACTAACCAAAAAGTTCAAACAAGTCCAAATATTTAGGAACTACATGGATTACATCCATATGTCTCCCTATCCAAAAGAAAGTCTACCAAAAAAGTGCAAGATGCCCAACATCAAGAAGTTTGGGGATAGTGGAGCCCTAATTGTTTATCATCAAAGTTACCATTGATCCATGAATCTCCTAGGTGCCTTCGAGGAAATAATGGTCCAAATGTTCCAACAGACTTTGAAGGACAGTGCTCTTCACTGGTTCTTATCTCTCAAGGAGTCTAGAATCCACAGTTGGGAGGATGTTGCCCACAAATTCATGTCACAGTATAAGTAATGAACAATTAGAGGTTACACATCATGATTTAAAACCGTTTAAACAGAATCCTAGGGAATCAATCTATAACTTCATAGCAATATGGAGAGAGAAAGAAGACACCATGACCAACTGAACTTAAGAGGATCAACTCAGTATAGTGAAGAACTTTTTACCCCAAGTTCGAGCAATGATGGGAGGAAAGTACCACCCTCATTTCTGAGCCCTCGGAGAAGCAGAAGTAGATATCAAAGAAAGTATTGCCAAAATAGAAGTTGAACCAGTGAATGTATCTAGAAAATTCACTCATAGAAAGTATAAGACGTCTGCCCATACTAAAGTTTCAATCATCAATAACATCTCTCATGCTGTCACTTCTTGGGCACTAGAAAGCCATCCTAATTCTGTAAAAAAAGGAATACACCGAGTATCACGCTCCCCTCTCTAAAGTTTACCAAGCCCTCTTAAGATGAAATCTTATTAAACCATTGGACCCTCGTCCATTACCAAACCCACTTCCCAAAAATTACAAACCAGATGCCCATTGCAATTTTATCCAAACTTTCGACCACCACTGATCAATGTTTCCACCACCAAAATGTAATGAAACGTCTAATTGATCGGGGTATCATTTCCCCACCAGCCAATCCTACACTAAATACTACCCATAATCTATTCTCGAATCATACAAATGCCATTTTCCTAGAAGAAGACCCAAAATTCAATCCATCTACTCGGATCATACCTAGTAAATGACCCATCATATCCATATATTCCTCTAAACCCCTCCAAGTTTGATCATATTTTCTCCTGCATCCTACCTATTTTGCCGACCAGGCTTTGTTACTTCTTACTAGTGCATGCATTGATATTCGTACCCATTCTGGAGATATGAAATTATCAGCAGTATTAAACCAACTTCTAATGTTCGAACTGAAAGTGCCCTTAGAGATGACCATTTACTATCAGAGATTCAGTACACTATATTAGAAATGGGCTCGAGAGTAAGATAATTTGGTGGTACCTTCTGATGAAGTCAGTTTAGATGATGTGGTCCCGATCATGGCAGACTTATTTCAACATATCCATAAAATTTGAAATATATGCAGGCGACTTGATACTATGAAACTATAAAGGCACCTAGTAGCTTCACTTCTACATATCCCCATCGAATGGGAGGATCTATACAAATAGGACATTGAGGTTATGGAGAGTATTGACTTATCATGGAAAGATGATGTCTTTGCCACCTGATGGTGGGACAAATTTGATTGTTCAGATGAACAACAAAGCTAAAAAAAGACTAGCCCAATAGTCAACATATGTGGAATGATATCGTTTGAGGAGCTACTAGGAAAAATTAACAAGGTGTCTAGACAGCCTGAGATAGATGAGGAAATATGGTTTCTATTTTCCCCCTCTTCTGTGAACCATATTAGTAGATCAGGAAGTCACTACCAAGATTTAAGCCCGCAGTCATCAGCGATCGACAAGGGAAAAGGTGTTGAGAATCTTCTTATGCCAGAAATGACCATCGAGGAGAGAAAGATCCTTGATCGCATAAATAAGAACCAATCTAACATCACACTATGGAGACTCTTTATGTCTTCCCAGCTGCACTAGAATGCTTTGATCAAACTACTCACTAGGACCACAGTCCCTACTTCCACCACACTAGAAGAAATAATGAATCTGGTCAGATCCCTAACCTCTATTAGAATACTCACATTCTCTGAAGAACAAATACCTAAGGTTTGACTAAACCACAACTATGCTCTCAATATCTCTATCAAAATCATGGGAAAAACCGTCCCACTTTTAATTGTCGATAATTGATCAACTCTTAATGTTTGCTCGTTGAGAACCATCAATTTATTGATACTGAAAGTGAGAGACCTTACTCCAAAATCTGTCGTGGTGCACGCTTATAATAATACCTATCAGGAGGTGATAGGATACATAAATCTTACAATAGGGATTGGACCTATAAATCCCATCATTGAATTCTAAGTCATCGACATCCCAACTTCTTTCAATATATTTCTTGGATGACCATGGCTCCATAGTATCAAGGGTGTGTCTTCTTCCCTCCATCAGAAAATGAAGTTATTCATCAATGGGAAGGTCATCACCATCTTGGGTAATGACGACAATGCTAATAATGCAAGCACTAGTAATAAAGTACTAAAAATACAGCATGGGGAAAATAATATGCTTTTGTCAGGTTTCTGAGCCAAACCATTTCCACTCCCAATAGGGGATGATTTCAAAAATAGGGTATGTTCGGAGTATGAACCTCATGGCAACGTTAATATGATCCATATGTTCAAAAACATATGGTTTATGCTTGAACTAGGGCTAGGAAGACGACAACATGGAATACTTGAACCTGTAATATTAAGAAAGCTTTTCCTCTTTGTGATTTGGGTTACTAACCATCAACAAAAGAACACATAATTCGTTGGCAACCTCGACTGAAGAGAATCCTAGTAAGTGCCAAAACGATTTCAAGAGATTCCGTGAATGAAAGATTCACCAGGGAGGGTGAAGATTTTCCCTTTTGTGGATTTCCCAAATTGCGGTATGATCAAGTGGACAAGAAGATGAAACCAAGAATGGCTATATTTTTCCAAAATAGCTATTACTTGGCTAAAATTTCCCAGTATCATGTGCAACCAGTCATTGAGAAGACCATAGCTAATACTAGATAGTCCGAGGGAAGTGACTCCGAGGATTCATTCAACTTGCAAACAATGTGGCTGACACTCTGAATGATCCACTCAAGCTCTACATCATCGGATCTATCTCGCCTAATCAAAGTTGTTGATGCACCTCTTCTGAACTAGAATGTTGTTCCAGTTGCATCTACTGAAATATAACCCAACTCTGATGTTTATCTCATTTCCTCTTATTTTGTCATTACTCCCTATTCTGATGTAATCGAGTCCTCATTTGATGAGGTTCTTAACGCTATTTTTTCTAGTAATGAAATAAATGAAGATTTTGAGTATCTTATTGTGCCCTACATTAACTGTTTTAATTATAATCAAACTCTTAATGATGATGATTTTGCGAGTGAATAATTCTTAACTGATCTTAATAAGGTTAATAACAAACAACATAATTGCATTTAAGTTAATGAAGATGAAACTGTTGTTATTAATCTCGATTCTAGTAGCCAAATGCATGAGATTAGGATGTATTCGCATGATCGTGCGTAACTCGAGGAATTACTAAAGGAATTTATGGATGTCTTCGCCTGATATTACAATGATATGCCCGACATTCATCCCGAGGTATCTCAACATGAGATTCCATCTCTCCCAAAATGTAAATCAGTCAAATAAAAACTACATAAGCTCGTCATCGAATGGTGTCTCAAGGTTGAGGGATAAGTGGTCAAATATTAAGAAAGGGTTTCATTCGCGTGATCGAATACCTCATATGTCTAGCCAATATCATACCTGTGCTAAAATTCATAGAAAAGGTTCGCTCGTGTGTTGACTACCAATATTTGAACAAGGCCTCTCCGAAGGATGATTACTCATTACCTAATATTGACATGATTATGGACAACACAACTAGTCACACTCTTAACTCATTCGTTGATGGGTTTGCTAGATATAACCAGATCAAGATTCATCCACATTCATTACCTCTTAGGGAACCTTTTGCTACACCGTCGTGCTAGTTAGTTCAAAACATGAAGCGACTAGCTACCAGAGGGCTTCCATAACCATCTTCCATGATATGATACACAAATACATCGAGGTCTAAATGAATGATAATATTATCAAGTCCAAGACTAAGGAAGGTCATGTTCCGTCTCTTTGAAAGTTCTTCGAGTGACTAAGACAATACTAGATGTAGCTTAACCCACAGAAATGTGTCTTTCGCATTACCATAGAAAATATATTAGGATTCATGGTTAGTGAGAAAGGGATAGATGTATATCTTACCAAATTAAAATGCATACTCGAAATAACACTACCCCAAACAGAGCAGGAAATCAGGGGCTTCCTTGGAAAATTACAGTATATCAGTCGATTCATTATCCAGTTGACGTCTATCTATGAACCCATCTTCGGACTCCTTCGAAAGGATTCCACCAAGTATTGAAATAAATCTTACCAAGAAGCCTTTGACCGAGTTAAGAAATACCTAACTCGACCTCCAGTACTCATGCCACCGCAGTATAGTCTTCCCCTACTCTTATACCTGACCGCAACAAATACTATAACTAGAGATTTACTAGCCCAATACCTTGAAGAATCCAGTAAATAGAGATCTATCTACTATGCCAGTCGTAAGTTGTTCAGGTACGAAGTTAACTACACTACCTTGGAGAAAGAATGTGTCACCCTTGTCTGGGTCACTCAAAAATTACGACACTACATGCTCGTCTTCCCTATCAAACTTGTGTCCTGAATGGATCTGATCAAAAACCTACCTGAGAAACTTTCCATGTCCAGGTGAATGGCCAGATGGTTGATGCTTCTAGTTCAATATGATATTGTGTATGTCACATAGAAAGCCATGAAATGAATATCAATATCTTACAACCTCGCTGACTACCCTATGGAAGAAGCTGATGTTCGGATTTCTATGTTTTGAGTTAAGAATATCCTTTGTCCTTCCTAAGAAGACCTCTAGTGGAAAATGTTCTTTGACGGTGCAGCTAATATGAAAAGGTATGGCATTGGGATACTCCTAATTCCCCTTGGTGACTCTCACACTCCCATTTCCATCAAACTAGATTTTCCCTGCACCATAAACATGACTGAATACAAGGCATGCACGGTAGGCCTCAAAGTCATTCTCAAGAAAGGAATTTGATACCTACATGTCTATGGGGATTCATACCTCATCATCGTTCAAGTACTCAAAAGATGCAAAGTCAAGGAGGAGAAACTCTTACCCTTCCATGCCCGCCTAGAAGAATTGGCCTCCCAATTCCAAGATATCACCTTCCACTACCCGCCCTGAGAAAAGAACAACCTAGCAGATGCCCTCATTGATTGATATTCCTGAAGGAATAATGTTGCCCCCCTTCCTAGTCCAAAATTAAGCTAAACCTACCCATTGCTACCACATGGATCTCATCACAAAAGAAGATCCCGATATAGTCGATTGTTAGTACTATGATATTTGGCGTCTCCTCAAGCATGGTAGATATCCCCAAGATTCTAACAAGAAAGAACGAGTAACCCTCCGTAAACTGGCTGCCCAATACATTATTTGTGATAAAGCACTATTTAAGAGAAACTTAGATGGAACCCAATTACACTGCATTGCAGGGGATGATATTCAAGAGACGATTTAGAAAATCCATAGCGGGAAATACGAACCCCACATGAACAGCCATATGATTGCTAAGAAAATCATTCGACAAGGTTACTGCTGGACTACCATTGTTCAGGATTGCACCGCCTATGTATGAAGATGTCTTAAATGTCAGTAGTTTCCTAATCTCAAGCACTTTCCTACGCAAAATTATAGAACATGACTTCTCCATGGTCATTTTTCATTTGGGGAATCAACATCATAGTGAAAGTTACACCTAAATCCTCCAATAAGCATGAATTCATTTTAGTTTCCATTTATTACTTCACCAAATGGGCTAAATTTGAATCACGTGCAGTGTTGAATGCTAAAAAGGTGGTCTGGTTCACCTGGAAAAAAATATCATATGTTGATATGGAGTCTCGTATGAGCTGGACAATGGGTTGCATTTCGAAGCAGAAGTCACAAAGGTGGTCGACGAGTATGGGATTCAAAGATCCAAATCTTCCTCCTACCGACCTCAAACTAATGGGGTAGTCGAAGATGCTAATAAAAACCTCAAAACCATCATCATCAAGATAACGTAGAGATGGTGAGATGGGGCCGATCGAATCCCTTACGCCCTCTGGGATACTTAACTTCAATTTGAGCAACTACTGGGGCTATCCCTTACTCTATGGCATACGACATGGAAGAATCCTACCCATGTAGATAGAAAGTAATTCACTGCGTGTCATGCTTGAAATCAATGTCAATGAGGAAGTCTAGCATCAAAGTCGTCTTGATGAGTTATCACTATTGGATGAAAGGAGACTGAAGTCTTTGTATCACGTATAAGGGTTCCATTTCTAAATAGTGCGATCATTCAATAAGGGAGTCAAGGATCGTGGTGTCCGAGAAGGGGATTTAACCCTCAAAGAAGTTGTAGAGCCCATCTAGGACCCTAGAGGGAAATTCAAGCCCAATTGACATGGCCCCTACAGGATGAAGAATATCCTATCTGGCGGCGCCGCTATCCTCATTGACCTTGATGGCGAAGAGATTGTCCGTCCAGTCAATAAAAAAATTTCTACCTTTAGTCCAAAATCTCGCACGCTACGACTCTTCTTATCTCCCTTCTTTTCTAATAAATAAATAAATAAATAAATAATTTCTTCATTTCTCTCTACTCAGAACTACGTGGGTCTTGATCCTCTAAAAATCTTTTTTCTTTCAAAAATGAAACTCGAAATTTTTTCAAAACCCCATAGGTACATAGGCAGCTCACGCGCTTTACTTGAGCACGGTCCCCTTCTTTTCCCAAAATGCTATTCTTTTCTTATCATCGAGAATGATATTTAATTTTTATCATTTACATGAACAAAACAATTATGTATGCCTTGGCAATTAGTATTGATAATTCAAATGGAAAAACTCATGAAGAAGCACAATAATATAATTAAAATTTTCTTTATTTCATTGATGAAATTTCCCCATTACAATTACATCAGCTTAGGGAGTCAAACAACTTTTTTTGCCAACCTAACCCTACTTTCCTAAAACCAAAGAAAAATAGAAACCAAGTACTCCTAAAACAACCCTTCCAAATTTATTCCCATACATAGCGAATCACATCATAAGAGCTTCACAAATAAATTCCCCATTGATCCTACCCGCAGCTAATAGAGGAACCAACCCCATCATCGTTTAAATTCTAGGGTCCCTAAACCTCCCCTACCTTAGTAGATTTCCCTAGGCTCCCCATGGAATGGTAAACTCGGACCAGCCTAGGGAAAATAACAACACCTCCCTCCATGGTAACAAATATGGAGAACCACCTTTGCCCTGTTTCCACAACCAACATCCTAGCAAGTAGTCTTCTCCACAACAACTTCATGTAGCCCCCGAAAACATGCCAGAATGTATGAATTAATTTATCATTTTTATGCTCCACCTTAGGCTTATACTCTTTGAATTTATCAAAATCATTATACTCGTGGTACATAAAGTAAACATGTCCATACCTTGAGTAATCATCGATGAAAGTGATGAAATAACTTAACCACCTCTTGAATAAATAGTCATGAGACCATATAAATCATAATGAACCAATTTCAATACATCTTTGTCTCGATATCCTTTGATTGTAAATGACCTCTTGGTCATCTTTTCTTCTAAGAAAGATTCATATAATGGAAGTGACTCCAATTTTAATGAACTTAATTGACCATTTGAAACCATTATTTGTATCCCTTTTAAATTGATATGACTAAACGATAAGTTCGAAAGATATCTATGGTTAAATATAGAAGTTTCTTTTCTATTTAGGGTATTTCCATTTAAGTTTTTCAATTCAGTATGAAGTAGTACCAGTGAGACCAGTCTTATAGTATAAAGATCATTTTCCAAAGTTCCAAAATAGATAAGATATTTTCTATTTTTGATAAAAACTCTTTTACTAAAATAAACGAGGTAACCGTTCATCAAAAACTTCTAAATCAAAATCAACTTTCTTCTAATAATATTAACATAAAAATAATCTGCTAATATTATTTTTATTGCTTTAAGAAAAATTTAAAATAAATTTTTTTATTTCTATAATTTTTACCTTATGATATTTCACCCATGAATAGAAACATCCCTCCATCACTTAGCTCCATAATTACCTAGAACCCCTAAACATAAATGCAATCATGGTTAGTGGCTCCTAAATATATACACCAGGTGCCAGTAGATTGCACAACAAAACATATTTCAATGATATAAGAGAAATTACCATTACCATTTTGCTTAGCAGAGAGGATGGGGCCTATCTTCTTCTAGTGCCCTTCCTATTTGTAAATGTAACATTTGCCTTTCGGCTTCTTACCTCCACCATGGGGTTTAAATTTTTTCTTGACAAATTTAGGTTATGCTTGGGGCTTCACCTTCTTCTTCCTCCTACCTTCAGGGATAGTAGTAGAGGGACTTTCTTAGTAACCCGAATCATACCCTTTTTCCTGTTGAAATTCTCTAAAGCCTTAAGTTACTTAGGCAATTTCGCTAGTGAGTAATCAAATTTGTTCAAAGAATTATTTAGGTGAAATTGTCTAAAGGACTCCAGTAGTCCCATCGAATTCAAATCCAAGCACTTAAAGTTCTTTTAAGATGGATATAATATTAATAACGTGGTTGTATATGGGAGTTCCCTTAGGTATCTTGCTGTTGACCAACCTTAACATATTGGTTAACCTAGCATTATGGTGGTAATCCTCCAATATGTCCATAAGGTTTAGAACTATTTCGTAAGCAATGGACATGTGATAATGTTGCTTCTATAACATGTTAGTCATATAGGCGAATATGTAATAGCGAGCCATATAATTCGCCTTTTCCAACCTATGGTAGTCTTGGACATCCCTTTTGGGTGTCGGTTCCTTCGTCTTGGTCGGGTACGTCTCCGTCAAGACAAACTCAAAATCCTCAGTAATTGGGATGATGTCTGGGTTTTTTCCAGTCAATATAGTTCATTCCAGTTAACTTTTTGCCATTTAGGATTGAATTATGTGGGTTGAATGACACTCCCACTATGAAATCTAAGAATAATAAATTTTGAAAACTGAATTAATTGAAAAATACATATGTGATAATTTAGTTTCGTTTTCCTTTTAAAAGTTCTCTCGTACCACTATTTAAAGTAAAACTCGCTAGACATCCTAGTTCCCTTCTGGAGTGAGATTTCTTGTTGGGAGATTAAATCACCCCACCTTGACCCAAAAGGACTTTAGTCTTTCAATTATGTACCTAAACCGTTCAAGATCCTAAGTTCAACATAATTAAATACTCAATGACTTTTGGTCTTGCAATTAGTTGCATTGACTCCATTGGGGAGGATATCACTAATTATGTCTAAGTGCAGACCTTCGGTTCATCAAAATTTTAATGAATCACTAATGCCTTGATTAATTCCATCTGTGTGGGGCAACTTAAGTGATTCAAAGAATTAATCAATTCTTGATTCATGAAAATGACGATGAAGACCGTGCGATTTATGTTGAAACCGCTATCACAATTACTATTTGAATTTTTTTTTAGGGTTTTGCAAATAATTTATTCAATTCTAAAAGAACGAATTTAAATCCTTGGTAATTTTCAAATTTACTTGTACGAAATAAATATATTAATCTCACATTTTAATTATTCTTCAGATAAAAATTATAATTTAAGTTTTTCAAAAAATAAAATGCAGAAATCTCGGTTTAATTCACACCTTAAATTTACTTACCCCCATTTAATTCAATTTTGAAAAGAATAAATAAAACACAATAATTTCGAAGAAAATAGATTATCTAGACGAGTCTATAATTCATGTTGTCTATATAAAGGGTGTTCCTAATTATTATATTATTTAGCACATGAATTATGCAAGATAATAAATAAAGAGACATTGTAAGAAATTAAATGAATGCAACAAATAATATAAGGACACAACTTCCCTTACATCATGTGCTAAACATCTTCTTGAAGTAAATATTTTCAAGTCCAAGATTCCTTATTATAGAAGACTTTATTTTGACAAAGAGTCCAACTTGAAGTAGAATTTATGACAAATAATAGTTCTTGAGGCTTTTGATCACTAGAAATTGATCCTTACTGGCATATAAACAATATACGGAAGAACTACGATGATAAGCCACCATAAAACACCTAAGAGGGATAAAATACGAAAGTTGTCGGGGTGGGGGCATCGATCGAGGGTGGATCGATCGATGAACCGCATCGAGGGCGGTCTCATTCTTCCTCTCATTTTGCCATGCAAAAGCAACTATAATCCTTTCAAAAGTTTGTGGACCTCTATGAAACTTCACCAAAGACTTACATCCAAATAAATACAATATTCTAAGCGTAAAATAACGATTACATCCGCCTACAAATACATCGATTTTGAAATAAATACAAAATATAATTCTTATAACTATAACTAATCTAGATGCGAAAAGAACTACGCATAATCTACCATAGGATCCAATCAAAAAAAAAATTATATGACCATAATGGACGGGATATAAACAAATAATCTTTGTGAAACCACATTAGTACGTAATAATACATAAAGATACACATCCCATAATATGAAAATCTAGGATTTTCTTGTTTAGACAACATGGACCTTTCCAATGGATGATTAATATAAATTGAATACTCTAGTACCAATTTTTCGGGATTAATATACACAGAATAAAAACTTTGATTATGGATCTTTGATTAATCAAACATAAGAAAGAGGTAAAATAATAAACTAGGTTTGAAAAACAGACCTAGGGTTTATAACACAATACCTTTGCGAATCCTATTTGAATATAACGGGGAGAAGATTATTTGTTAATAATGTGGGGTTGCCTTTGTGACCATCCCAAATACTCCTCTTTCCTCCCGATTGGGGGGAAAAGTGGGGAGAAGGTCTCACGCCCTTTATTCTCTAGGAGAACATTGGCCATCGTTGGGATAGGGTGAATGTAAAAAGATGGAGTCGTCAGTCTATTTTACACAAAATAGGCAAAAGAACACGTGTCTGCCTCGAGAGAGCAGCATCAAAGACAAATAGATGCTTACAAACCAATAGTTCAAAGGTCCGGGAGCTAAGTAATTGAATAGGAAGGTGTTAGGCACCCATTCCCCCCTTTTCGTCTCTCATGGGCTTGTGTTATTATTTTTCTTTATTTCTTCGTGTTGTGTGTGTGCAGGTATATATATAAATGGAGATCGAAATCACCCACTTCATACCATGGAAGAGATATAGTCAGGTCATCATAGGAATATTCCCAAAATAATATTTAGAAAAAATAAAATTTATGCATTTATCGAAATATTGATTGTTATGGTGAAACGATAATATATGTTGGATGAAACGCTAACAAGGATTACAAACATAATATGTATTAAGATAATGTATAAATGCAGAAATAAGGAATTTGGAAAAATTGGAAAATTGGAAAATTGGACTCGAGTCTCGGGTTTGAATCTGAAATGCCTACGTAGCCTATAAAGGCATCAAAGTCCACGTAGTTTGCATGCGGCTTAAGGGTGAGGTTTATCCCATATATTCGAACGGGATTTTATTATATGTGCGTGTGTAAAAAGATGTGTTTAGTTTTGAAAAAGTGTGATGGATAATCCCATTGGTGTAACCCCCTTTTTATTTGTTTTTTTTTATCAAAACTAAATTATGTGCAATGTAACTAAAGTAAAAGCTAGATTAGGAATTTATGTAATTAATGAAAAAATAATAAATTTAGAGAGAGGGAAAGATTGGAACCTTATTTGAAGAATTAAATCTTGATCTTGATCTTCGATGAGCTCCCTTGAATGTTGATATTAATGTTGGTTGTTAGAGAATGATATTTTGCCAAATTGGGTATGAAAAGGATGGGAATGTAAGTGGGATGGAATTTCGTATAAGGCAACTTCGCTGATTGCAAAAGAATGTCGCTAATCCTGATGGATTTAAGGTGTGATTTGGAAGTCATATCATGCCCTCTATTTATAGGGTAAGTGGGGAGCTGATATTCATAGCCCTATCCCTAGTCAGCAGGTAACCCTAGACACACAAGCGATAGACAGAGAAATGGACGTGCCAATCGCTAGTCTCGTGTCAATTTTTTCCGAAAATGGTCAAATAACGCAATCCGTTAATCCAAATAGTGGACATGGCATACCGTTAGAAAGGTAATTCAAAGACCTTCAACATTGCTTTAGGCCTCTCCTGGTTTTGAGAGCTGACTTTAGGTCAAACGCGGCTCTAAAGTGCTAGTTGGTCCTTTGAATAGGAGATTGTCGGACGAAAATGGAACGTTCATCCGAACAGTAAGTCAAAATAGTGCATGAGGTGGATTGTTGGAAAGGTTATTGATGAGTGCATTATTTTGTATATTTTATACCCAAATTTATACCTTTTTAGTCCCATTTTATTTTATTTAATAAGTTCTTAGGATCATTTTATCAAAAAGGGAACAAAATGCAAGAATGCTTGAATTCATAGTTCAAATGGCAATTCCACGCCAAAAATGAGTGCTTCAATAATTTTATAATATTCTGGTGCTAATTTGTGAAAAATGTCGAGTAGTGAAATTTTTGCAGGTAATAACGGAATTTGGTGCAAATTGATGATTAACTAGAAAAAGGCACGAAAAACAGAATTTTATCATCATTCGAAAAAATGTTGTTTTTACATGGGAATTTTTATTCTTTGAATTGGACGAAATTTGGCATGCGTGTTCAGCAAGAAAAAGAAGACTTTATGAATGGGGGGAAATTGAAGAGGTGGGAGTGGAAGAGTTCTACCAAAACTCTAATGCCTCACTCTAAGCCTATAAATAGAACCCTTTAGCTCATTATTTGGTGTGTAGAACAAGGATAGAATTGTAGAGAGAGTTTGGAAAATAGTTTTTGGTTATCTTATTTTGAGAGTTTTATTTATATTTGAGGGCCAAGAATTGTATATTTGTGGAAGGAATTTTGTCAACATCAATTGTAAGACACATCATTTGTAAGTTGTTTAATTAATGAAAATTCATATTCATTCTTGCCATTTTATGATGTCTTCCATTATACTAGCGTAATTTCTTTATTAGGACTAGGTGAAATTTATCATGTCTAGTTAATATTGTGCGTGTTTTAAATTTGTCTTTGTTCTCGATATGTGCTAAAGGCTTTAAAAATTTGGTATTCATTAAAAACAACACGAGAGTGTGTTTTAAACCTTCGGCTTTGTTTGAGAAAAAATTATATTTTTATTTTTAAGTGTGATTACTTTTGATGGAATATACTTGCACTCGATTGTTTTGATAGTCCATGCTTAAAGACTATACTTTGAAATCTAAAAGTGAAGTTTTAAGGGAATAGGGATTTTAGCCGTCTTAATTTAGAGATGTTAAATTTTATTTGGAAATTAACCGTGTTATCCTTAGAATTAAATACGACGAGAGTCGATTTAATTTGAGTTATAAAATCGGGACTAACGACTATAAATTATTACATAATATTAGTTAAATGGGATAAATGAATCCAACGCCCTAGTTTTCAAGCTTCCTTGATTTTACCTCTTGTAGTCCTACTTTTGTTTGTGTTTGCTTAGTTTAATTACCACATCTCATTTCTAGACCCATTTCGTCTAGTTGGACAGTCACAATTATTTTCAACAAAAAAAATTGATAAATCTTTGTGGGTTCGACATGTACTTACACTCGCTATTCTATAATAGCTCGTACACTTGCGGTATTTGGTAAAATTGACAACAAGTTTTTGGCGTCAATGCCAGGGATTTGTTCGATTTTTTTTAAAAAAAAGTTGCGACTTTCGGACTAGTTTTTTTTTTTTACTTTTCGCATTTTTGTTAGTAAAAGTTTCATAAAAAAAATCAACCACTAATATTAGTGTTTGTTTTTAGTTAAAAAAAATCATCTTTCAGTTGTTTTTTTAATAAATAGTACTTTTAGCACTAGTTTATCACAAAAACACAAAAATTTGAAAAAACTCGAAAACAAAATTTGGAAATTTCCAGAATCGTTTTTTTGGTAGGTGGTCTGTAAAAAAAAACCCTAAGTGTGCTTTGCTATTTTTTTTGTAGTAAATACAACACTAATGTGCGTCTCGTGTTTATTTATTTTTATTTTGTTGATTATTATTTTTGTGTCGCACTTTACGTTTGGTGTAAGGTATTTTTTCTTTTCTTTTAGCAGCACATTTAAAAATAAAGAGGGGAGAAAAAAAAGATGAAGAAATATTTGGAAAAGTGTTCAACGGTACGCGAAGTGAAGAAAAAAATTGTGCAATCTTGCTATGAGCACAATGAACTCTCGGGAACAACTGAAATGTAGATGGCGTTTCCCTCCGATTGACGCCAACTTAAACTTCGGCCCGACATAAACAAGTGACCTTAAAAAGTCCACGCCGGAGGACATTTTTGTCTACTCCTACATGATTTAATTTCGCACTTAATTTAGCACGTTGCATGAAATTACTTAAGGCAAAACCCGTCTGAAAAATAAGGTGGGGATTTCACCACCCTTCCTTGGCCCGAAAATCACAAATTAACCCAGCATTTGCATATCCCGAGCCATCACATTTAATTTAAAATTAAATATACATTGGCCTTAGGATATCACATAGCTCATAGGAAACCTCTTAATGAGGCTAGAATTAAAATCTACTCCAACGCGAACTTGTCAAATCAATCAAGTTTTACCTTGTCTAGGGTTGGTGGTTTTTAATGTGTCCTCGTACCGACCACCTACCTGGAAGAAAAAGCGAGATTTGAGGCGATAACCGTAGTTGGTATTCTTTTAAATTCTCCTTTTTCAAAGAGTATGAGCTGTCTAATTAGGGAGATTAAGTTGGAGACCCATGCGTCGTCGATTAATCTTTGGAAAACTAGATTTTAAAATTGAAATTCCCCTCACCTAAATTAGATAATTCAATTTGCCGTGTGTTAGTTAGGAATTACGTGGTTTGAGTCAATTTGTTTTTTTAATTTTCTTGACATTAAAAAAAGAAAAAAATCGAGTGAGTTGAGTGTATGTGAAGTTGGTTTCGAGATCATACCGGTCGTTTGTCAAGTGTGGAGTCTAGCATTTTCGATACTTACGTAGGTAAACTTTCTATTTTCACCGAAATGGGAGACGAGTTAGAGCCACATGACCTTAAAGATTACCTTTATCCAACTAGGTCAAGTCAACCTTCGTGCATACGTCTACCTGATCACACTACGAATAATTTCCTATTCCATCATGGAACAATCCAAATATTGCTCGTGTTTCGAGGTACCGACAAAGAGGATCCCTACCTTCATGTTCGGTATTTCAAGGAGATTTGTGGGACCATTAAGTATCAACAACTCACCAAGGAGATTGTCAAACATAAATTGTTCCCGTATTCAAAGACAAAGGCAACAGTTGGTTGAACTCGTTGACACCCGAATCCATCACCATTTGGAACCAAATGAGTGTCACCTTCCTGCAAAAATTATTTCCCAACCAAAAGACAGCATCGATACGTCACGTCATCAATACATTTAGCCAAAAGGAGGGAGAAGCCTTATGGATGTATTTGGATATATTCAAGGACTTGCTACTGCAATGTCCGCACCATAGGATTGAGATGGGATGCCAAGCCCAAATTTTATATAAGGGATTCGATTGTAATACTCGAACTATGCTCGAGTCATTATGTAACGGTGATTTTACTGAGAAAAGTGAGGTTGACGCATGGGTATTCCTAGAAGCCATTGCAAAAAAATCCCGGTAATGGGAACCCAATAGAGAATCTAGGTCCACCACGTCGAATGAGGGTTTCGCTCACCAAGCCGAACAAAGTTATGACTAAAATGCCAAAGTTGCCATATTGTCCTGATGTTTAGAAGAGTTATGGACGAGCAAAGAGGGAAATATAACATCACCTGCAGTCATTCAACATGTAGGTTCCCTAAAAGATCTAATCTTTAGAGGATTCGATGAACCTTCTTTCCTAAAGTATCTTTCAATTCCAGCAAACCACTCAAAATGTCCTCCAATCCACACAGCAAAGCATGCATGCAAACACTCAAGCCATTACTAAACTTGAGGTTCAAATGATCCAACTAGCGAACACATTGAGTGAGCGCAATAAGGGAACATTCCCGAGTCAGCCCGAACCTAATCCAAAAGGTAACATGCCCAGGGGTCAATTTGTTGTTCAACACGACACGAGCACTTCACACACCCAAGAGCATGCGAAAGCCATCATCACGCTTAGGTCCGACAAGGAAGTAGAGAAAAAAAATTCACCACCTATCGAGAGTGAATCCAAGAAAAATAAGGAGAAGGAAGATCCACCCGTGGATGTAACTTCCTCCTCACCCTTAACCTCTGAGCCATCTATAGAGACCTCTGTCCCAAAAGCTCCATTTCCCCAGTGTTTGGTGGAACAAAAGAAAAAAGCTCAAGTTGATAAAATGTTGTAAGTATTGAACCAAGTACAAATCAATTTCCTACTGCTTGATGCTATTCAAAAAGTCCCATCCTATGCCAAATTTCTAAAGGGCCTTTGTACATTCAAGAGAATCACCAACATACCCAAGAAAAATTTTCTCTCAAAGCAAGCAAACTATATCATTTCTTATCGAACTCCCATCAAGTATAAGGATCCTGGTACTCCAACGATATCTATCAAGATAGGGGAGCACCTCATTGAAAAAGCCCTTCTAGATTTAACAGCAAGCATGAACCTTCTTCCATACACCGTGTACAAAAAATTAAGTTTGGGAGAGTTGAAACCGACTAGGATTACCTTTTCCTTAGCCGACCGTTTTCTGAAAATCCCGAGGGGTATAGTTTAGGATGTCTTAATTGAGAGTGCACTTTTGTTCAAGCAAAGAAATTATTTAATTAAACTCAATTTTTCAATTAAATCCTAAAACATGCATCTAGGTATGATTGAAGACAATATAATCATGCAATACAATTAAATCACAAATAAACATACAAATGACGAAAAATCTCCCAAAGGGGCAAAAACTTTTATTTTCACTATAATTTGTAAAGAACGGTTTACACGGATTATACCAAAAATAAGAGTGACATATGAAATACCCTCAGGTGTCGGTTTCGATATCGTCGACTGGAATCTCCCGCAAGAACTCAAGATGGGCAGCAATGGAAACGAGTCGGCTTCGCCACAAGTTACTCCAGATGAGTAAAAACGATCCTTTGAAGGTCTAAAGATTAAAACACATATATAGGAATGGTTTTGTGAATCAAAAGGAATTAAACCTTAAAAATATGAAGTCTATTTTCAGGATTGTAAATCGCAGAAACGTGTACGAAAAAGACTTGGAAAAACGTGAAGAATGGGTACAGATAATTATATAAAAATCCAGGCGACGATGTCGCTTAAACGACGTGGGAAAGTTGCTCGAACGAGACCACGTGTTGCTCGAACGAGATCGCGCGACATGCTCATGTCGTTTGAACGACACTGCGATGTCGTTCGAACGAGCTCGACGACTAAAAAATTTCGCTTCTACACTTATAAAAAAATTCTTCTTTTTTGTTAAAAATAAATCAGACTTCAAAAAATATTTTTTAAATCATTCCTAAATATTTATGCAAATATTAACAACTCCAATAAACCATTTTACCAATAATGCGTCATGGAGTAGTGGGAATGGCTGAAAAGCATGTCGCATGAAGCATGATGCACGCGTGAAGATGGTGGATGCATGGATTCAGATCAAGGCCGTCATGGACAATCCTGTTGACATGCTGAATGTAGTGGTATCAGACATACATACAATGATATGGGACAAATACAAAATTCCTAGATTCTACCCTGGACATTTATAACATTGTGTCCTTACAGATCTCCCCTATGTCCATGTTAGTACATATATAAAAATTCTGAATTATGCAATCTCCATAAAGCAAATGAGATATAAGATAATATCCCCATTAAGACCTCAAACTAAGAATACTAACTGACATGTCATCAACCAAACTTCAACATCTTCATATCTTCATCTTTTCTCATCAGGGTGTGCAATCAAATAATCATCAATTTTGTACCTACACAGATGAAATAAAGCAGATACCCGTGACACGCAATAGTTTGAAATATAATGACATGCAAAAATCAAAGATCAATTAATCGTAAGAAAATCATTGATAAATCAACCAGACAATTCTCCCCCATAATCCATTCTTCTCCTTTTTATGATGTCCCCAAATAGACAGATATGAGAAGCAAAAATAAATGCAAATGGATAACGTCACAAGGTAATAAACATTCTATTTTTTGAATTTTTCAAACCTTTTTCACACAAGATATACAAGAGTGAATCACACTATGAAAGAACACAAAAACAACCAAGTCGATGATAGCGAAAATGTATGGGTGTGAGAAAATTGGATAGGAAAATCAATTCATATGAACATAACATATGTGCACGATGAATATCGGATATTTCTAACAAATGAACTCAACATCTTCCTTAGGTGTAAAAAGATGGAATTCTAAGAAATTGACTCAATCGAATCAGCAAATCAAATCTCAAAGTGATTTCCACACCAATAATTTCCAAAACTATTTAATACTTTTTCAGGACTTTCAAGTAAGTGCAAACCCGTTTAAATTCTCCAACCAAACTCCGTGAGATTTATTTTTGGTTTAGAGGTGATTTAAATTCTCAAACATTGGAGAACTGATGGTGAAACCTAATGGCCCATATTTGGCATGTATTTCTTTTTATTGCCTTTAAATTTTTTCGGGCTCTTTTAACCTCTGTGGACCCCGGATAATTAAAATACTACAATTTTTTAGGTCCGATATAATGGTGGCTTAGTATTCGCAAGGGCCAAATGAGAACCTTTTGCATCCCTTCCCCATTTTAACATACCACACAATCTCACCAAACGGTTTTTACATGCATTCCAATTTTGTCACGTTTTATCGCATATGGTTCTTTGTATAGATAGAATTGAGATGAAAACACTCAAGCCAATATGTGATAGATAAGTACAACAATCAAATAAAGCCCTGCATGTGTGCAATAAAGGACATGGATGAAACGTAAAGCACATGGATGAAAGGATGTAGCGTCTCAAATCACTATCAAACAGTCACGTGAATAATGGATATGAAAAATGTGACTCGGTTATCGTAAATTCTAATCAATAAAAGGTGTAAACAAAATAAAAAAAACTTTTTACGCTTTTCTAAAATTTTTATAAAAAGAAAATATTTTTGGATTTTTCGAAAAAAAATATAAAAAGCAAAAATAAGGAAACAAATGATACAAACTAGCAATAGGAATCATATGATATGAACATAACAATGCATCATATCCTAGACAAGGACCATCCCCTCAGTCAACTATGCAAATCCACAAAGACTTCCTAAGACTCTCGAATCTAAGATAATCTAAAGGTTTCGTGAAAATATTGGCTAACTGAAGGTTATTGGGTACGAAACTCAGGGATACGACTTTATCCTCAACTAATTGATGTATAAAGTGCTCATGTATATTGATGTGCTTTGTGCATGAATGTTGGACCGTTTTATGATATATGTGTATCACTCATGTTATCACAGGAGATGGTCATGGTGTCCTGTGAAATCCCATAATCCTCCAACATTTGCTTCATCAACAAGAGTTGCGTGCAATAACTCCCGATGGCTATGTACTCAGCCTCTGCAGTGGACAAAGAGATGGAGTTTTGCTTCTTGCTCAGCCAGGAGACAAGAGAAGAACCAAATAAGTGACACCCACAAGAAGTTCACCCACACAATCTACATCCTCGACCCAATCGACATCCGAATAGGCGAACAGATGGTCATCATTATTAAAGGAATACCAAATGCTGTAGGAGAGAGTCCCACTCATGTATTTGATAATACATTTTAGAGTGAGTAAATGTGACTCTTTCGGAGACGCTTGATATCGCGCACAGACTCCAACACTAAAGGCTATGTCGGGGCAACTGGCAATCAAGTAGAGAGGACTACCTATCATACTGCGATACAAGGTTTGCTCTACATCATTGCCTGAAGTGTCATTACTAAGCTTTATAGAAGTACTCATAGGTTTACGTGCATGCTTAGCGGAGTCTAAACCAAATTTCTTCACTAGGTCTCTAGTATACTTGAATTGGGAGATGAACATCCCATCCTCTAGATGACGAACCTGGAGACCAAGGAAGAAAGTAAGCTCACCTACCATGCTTATCTCGAACTCACTTTTTATCCCGTCCTCAAAGTGGTGAGCATGCTGGGAGCACGTGGATCGAAAGACTATGTCGTCCGCATAGACTTGGGAAACCAAAATAGCACTGTCATCTCTCCTGAAGAACAACGTCATATCAACTCCCCCTCTCTTAAAGCCACGGGCTAAGAGATAGAAAGTAAGCCTCTCAAAACAAGCACGGGGTGATTTCTTCAAACTATAGAAGGCTTTCCTCAGATAGTAGAGGTGCTCTGGGTGATTAGGGTCTTCAAACCCTATTGGTTGTTCCACGTAAACCTCCTCTGGTAGACTTCCATTTAGAAAGGCACTCTTGACATCCATCTTATATAACTTGAAGCTCAGACGACATGCGATGGAGAGTAGTAAGTAGACGGACTCAAGACTTGCAACAGGAGAAAATGTCTCCCTAAACTATACACCCTCTATCTGTGTGTAGACTTGAGTGACCAACCTAGCCTTGTTTCTGATTATGCTACTATTTTCATCCATTTTATTCTTGAAAATCCACCTGGTACTTATCAAATTAGTCTCACTAGGTCGGGAGACAAGGTCCCAGACATTGTTCTTTTTAAACTGAAGCAACTCATCTTACATGGCAGATATCCTCTGTTCATACTTAAGTGCTTCTTTGTGATTCTTAGGCTCGACTTTACATGTGTAGCAGACATAGCTAACAATATTCTCTAGCTGAGCATGAGTCCTGACCCCTAGGGTGAGATCTTTTAGGATAGAAGTAGGATTATAACTCTTGCGAACCCAAGCAGGTCTGTCCCCTGGAATAGGAGTAAGGTCCACCCTAGATGTGGGAGACACAGTGGGATCATCAAAGAGGAGTGTGTCATCCTCAATCAAATGGGTGGAGTCAATAGACATCGATGGTTCATCACAGTAACGTTTATTGACTCCATCACTTTAGAGCTCTTCAGGTTAAAAACCCGGTACGCTCTACTATTTGATGAATATCCTAGCAATATTCCCTCAACGCTTCGGGAGTTAGACTTTACTAATTGTTCTCTATCCCGTAGGAGGTAGCATTTACTCCCAAAGATGAAGAAATATGCAAGGTTGGTTTTCCTCCTAGTCCACAATTCATAAGGCGTATTAAGTGTGTGTGGACGTATGTAAACCCTATTCACCGTATGGCACGCGGTAGACACCACCTCTGCCCAAAATCTCCTAGAAACCTTACGACCCAAAATCATAGATGTATCCATTTACTGATTCGTCTTCTTCTTTCTCTCAACAATCCTATTTTGCTGAGGAGTCTTCACAACAGAAAACTCATGTTTGATTCCTAGGCTATCGCAGTAAAGATCTACTTTTTGGTCCATAAATTCCGTGCCATTGTCACTACGCATTCTGTTGATAGTGACACCGTGTTGGTTTTGTAGGACACGACACTTGGTCGTCAGAAACTTAATAGCATCTGATTTTTCTCTTAGATATCCCACGATAGAATATCTAGAGAAATCATCTACCATCACTAGTATGTACCTCTTACCACCCAGACTCTCTGTACGAGTAGGAACCATGAGATCCATGTGTATCAACTCAAGTACTCATCAAGTGGTAATGGAATTCAACTTCCTCTGGGGGCTATAGATTTTCTTTCCCAACTGACAGGGTTCACAAACCATGGAAGCTGGCTTTCCAAGTGTTGGTAAGCCACGTACTCGGTCCTTTTTAACTAATCTCGTTAAATCTTTAAAGTTCACGTTACCTAGACGTTGGTGCCACAGATCCATGGGATTGATCGTGGTGCTATTGCAGAAAAGTGAGGACTTGGGCAGAGTCCCATAGTAATTATCCTATATCCTCATTCCTTGCACTAAATGTTTACCAGCTTGATTATAGACATTACACGTGTCCCGATCAAACCTTACGGTAAAGTCAGCGTCGCACAACTGGGTAATGCTGAGAAGGTTATCTTTGAAACCATTAACGTACAAAACATTCTCTAGCTTAGAAAATCCTAGTAACTCTACTGTACCTCGTCCTATGATGCTAGACTTGCTCTCGTCTCCAAAGGTGACTCTACTGTCCTTATGATACTCTAGGTAGGTAAAAAATGCGACATCGCCGGTCATATGTCTGGAGCACCCACAATCAAAATACCACTGTGAGGTATTATGTTCTTTGAGAGAGACATGAACAACGGTGGACTTTTCGTCTTTCTTAGATACCCAAGAAGAGTTAACCTCTTGTTTACCCTTGCTGTTGTTATTTTTAGCTGGGATAAGGGAAGTATTCACTGACGACAAAGACATCCATCGGAATTCCTCCATCAAACTCTGTGATGTGGCGGCTAGAAACTCAACATGCTCTCTCAAACTGGTAAAATCATGAGTACGATGTTATGGATCATATGTACATGAAGTCCGACCCAAACTATCGCAATACTCTCCAAGGAGGACTTTTCTTTTGTAGTACGTACAAAAGAACACAGTCTTAAGCTGACATTGGTTTGCTTTTCTTGGTCGAAATCTCCTTCGTGGTTTTTGATAATGGCCATATGGAGTTGTAGTAAACTTAGGAACTGGTCCAGGTGCTTTTTGGGACGTGGCGGCACCATCAAAACCTATTCCCTGCCTATCACCAAAACCTGAAGCGGGATCGAGGATCATCTTTTCCAATTTTCTATATCTATCCTCGATTTGAATCTTGACTTCTCGTGCTCTCTTAAGATCATTAGTAAGCTGGGTTACAAGGGCTTCAAGTTTCTTTCGAGTCTCCAGGGAGGAATGGAGCTCACCCGTAAGACTAGCCACTTGATTAGTCAAGTCCCCTTTCTCTTTGTCAAAACAACTCTCCCTATCCCCAAACAGTCTTTCTTTTTCTATAAACTGACTTTCTCTCTTGACACAGGCAAACTCTCTCTCTCTCTCAAGGTACGCAGGTGGAGGACTCTCTCTCTCTCTTTCTCGCTTCTCCTAAATCTTCCTTTAAAGCGATGATCCTAAAAACTAACTTTTTGTTACGCTTTTCAATTTTAAATGACTCAGTATATAACTCGGTGTAGGCTCATTGAAGATTACTCTCGCTCTCACTTACAGCATCCTCCCCCTCACTCACTTCGTTCTCACTGTCGAGGTGTCCCTGTGAAGTAGCATCCTCATTGATGTAAAGAGCACTAGAGGTAATCACATGACTAGCCATGAATGCGGTGAAGTTACACTCATGCGATGACTCGTCTCCAGAGTCCACGGACTCCTCACTGTCGTCACTCAAGGTAGCATTAAGTGTAGCTTTGCCCTTTTTTTTGGCAAGTTTGTTCAGCCTAATAGCAAACTCAAAATCTCTATAAACCTCACCGTCACACTCATAACATCTCTCACCGTCTTTCTTAGGAGGGTCTTTAAAATCTTTGTTATTTTTCTTTTCAAACTTATTTTTCCCAAAATTCTTTTTATCTTTGAAATTTCCATTTTTCTTCAATTTGAGAATTTTCTTGAATTTTTTTGCAAACAAGTCCAAATCATATAAATCAAGGTCACACTCGAAATCTGACGTTTCTTTCTCCCTTTTTCTAGACGACTCTACTCTCTTTCTTGCCGGCCCCTCACTCTTCCTATCCTGGGCATTAAGTTCAATTCCCTTATCTTTTGGTTTAATAGACTTAGGAAACATGTTAATTTCAAAGGTTTGCAAGTCTCCAACCAATTCCTCTAATTTAAGTGTGTTTAAATTACCCATAGAAATTAGCACAGTGACTTTAGGGATAAAACGCTAAGGCAATGATCTCAGAATCTTTTTAACATATCTAGCATTAGGAATGTGTTCACCAAGATTAAAGATAGTGTTTACAATATCAGATAATTTAGCATAAAATTCATCATAACATTCAGACTCAAGCATGGTGATAGTTTCAAATTGAGCTGTTAAGTTTTGCAATTTTGATTCTTTCACAGCATTAGTTCCCTCAAGGGTAAGCTGTAAAACATCCCATGCCTCTTTTTACGTGGTACACGCCATTATCCGCTGTAACTACAGGTAATTATCCGCTGAAACTCACGAGGTGTGACGGATCCAGAAATAGCACTAAGACACCTAGAGTTAAAATATGACTATTTATATTCTTCTTCAGTCCATGCAGTCACAGATTTTAAATGTGTTACGTTGTCAATAGTGACTGAGGGTGGTGTCCACCCTCTTTCAACCAAAATCCAAACACTTTCATCTATGGCTTTTAGAGCAGATTTCATTGCAGGCTTTTAAGTAAGCATAATTTGTGCCGTCAAAAACTGGCATTTTAATATATAATTTCTCCACATTGAATGCGCCCTTTTTCAATAATCAATTTTTTTTTTCAAAAATAAATATCTCAGAAATATTTTGCGAAAAATTACACGGTATAATTGTGTAATTGGCTCTGATACCAATTTGAGAGTGCGCTTTTGGTCAAATAAAGAAATTAGTTAATTAAACTCAGTTTTTCAATTAAATCCTAAGACATGCATCTAGGTGTGATTGAAGACAATATAATCATGCAAGAACATTCAATGACAAACAAACACACAAATGACGAAAAATCACCCAAAGGGGCAAAACCTTTTATTTTCATTACAATTTGTAAAGAACGATTTACACGGATTATACTGAAAATAAGAGTGACATACGAAATACCTCCAGGTATCGGTTTCGATGTCGTCGACTAGAATCTCCCGCAAGAACTCCATATGGGCAACAATGGAAAAGAGTCGGCTTCTCCACTAGTTACCTAGATGAGTAAAAATGATCCTTTGAAGGTTTAAAGATTCACACACATATTTAAGAATGGTTTTGTGAATCAAAAGGCATTTAACCTTAAAAACTTGAAGTTTGTTTTCAGGGCTGTAAATCGCAAAAATGTGTATGAAAAAGACTTGAAAAAATGTGCAGAATGGGTACATATATTTATACGAAAATTGAGGCGACATCATCGCTCGAATGAGACCACGAGTCGCTCGAACGGGATCCCACGACATGCTCATGTCATTTGAACAATAGTGCAATGTCATTCGAACGAGCTCGATGAACAAAAAAGTTCGCTTCTACTTTACAAAAATTTCTGCGTTTGTGTTAAAAATAAATCGGACTACAAAAAATATTTTTTAAAACTTTTCCAAATATTTATGGAAATATTAACAATTCCAATTAACCATTTTACCAATAACGCATCTTGGAGTAGTGGGAACGGTTGAGCAGCACATCGCATGTAGCATGATGCACGTGTGAAGATAGTGGATGCATGGATTCAGATCAAGGCCATCGTGGATGATCGTGTTGACGTGCCGAATGTAGCGGTATTAGACATACATACTGTGATCTAGGACAAATAGAAAATTCCTAGATTCTACCCCGGACATTTATAAAATTATGTCCTTATAAATCTCCCCCTATGTGTATGCCGGTACGTACATAAAAAATTCTAATTATCCAATCTCCATAAAGCAAATGACATATAAGATAATATCCCCATTAAACCCTCAAACTAAGAATACTAACTCACATGTCGTCAACTAAACTTCAATATCTTCATATCTTCATCTTTTCTCACCAGGGTGTGCAATCCAATAATCATCAATTTTGTACCTACACGCATGAGATAAAGCAGATACACATGACACGCAACAATTTGAAATATAATGACATCCAAAAATCAAAGATTAATTAAGCGTAAGAAAATCATTGATAAATCAACCAAACAATTCTCGCCCATAATTCATTCTTTACCTCTTTATGATGTCCCCAAATAGACATATATGAGAAGCAAAAATAAATGAAAATGGATAACGTCACAAGGTAATAAACATTCTATTTTTTGAATTTTTCAAAACTTTTCACACAAGATATATATGAGTGAATCACACCAGGAAAGAACACAAAAACAACCAAGTCGATGATAGAGGGAATGTATGGGTGTGAGAAAATTGGATATGAAAATCAATGCATACAAACATATCATATGTGCACGATGAATATCGGATATTTCTAACAAATGGACTTAACATCTTCCTTAGGTGAAAAAATATGGAATTCTAAGAAATTGACTCAATCAAATCAGCAAATCAAATCTCAAAGTGATTTCCACACCAATAATTTCCAAAACTATTTAATAGTTTTTCAGGACTTTCAAGAAAGTGCAAACCCATTTAAATTCTCCAACCAAACTCCATGAGATTTATATTTGGTTTAGAGGTGATTTAAATTCTCAAACATTGGAGAATTGATGGTGAAACCTAATGGCCCATATTTGGCATGTATTTCTTTTTATTGCCTTTACATTTTTTCGGGCTCTTTTAACCTCTGTTGACCCCGGATAATTAAAATACCTCATTTTTTTAGGTCCGATATAACTGTGGCTTAGTATTCGCAAGGGCCAAATGAGAACCTTTTACATCCCTTCCCCGTTTTAACATACCACACAATCTCACCAAACGGTTTTTACATGCATTCCAATCTTGTCACATTTTATCGCATATGGTTCTTTGTATAGACGTAATTGAGATGAAAACACTCAAGCCAATATGTGATAGACAAGTACAACAATCAAATAAAGCCCTGCATGTGTGCAATAAAGGACATGGATGAAATGATGTAGCGTCTCAAATCACTATCAAACAGTCACGGAAATAAAGGAAACGGAAGATGTGACTCAGTTATCGTAAATGCTCATCCATAAAAGGTGTAAACAAAATACAAAAATATTTTTATGCTTTTCTAAAATTTTTATAAAAAGAAAATATTTTTGGATTTTTCAAAAAAAATATAAAAAGAAAAAATAAGGATACAAATGATACAAACTAGCAATAGGAATCATATGATATGAACATGACATTGTATCATATCCTAGACAAGGACCATCCCCTCAGTCAACTGTGCAAATCCCCAAAGACTTACTAGGACTCTCGAATCTAAGGGCATCTGAATGTTTCATGAAAATATCGGCTAACTGAAGGTCAGTGTGTACAAAACTCAGGGATACGACTTTTTCATCAACTATTTGACGTATAAAGTTCTCATGTATATTGATGTCCTTTGTGCACGAATGTTGGGCCGAATTATGAGATATGTGTATCGCTCTCTTGTTATCACAGGAGATGGTCATGGTGTCCCGTGAAATCCCATAATCCTCTAACATTTTATTCATCGACAAGAGTTTCGTGCAATAACTCCCGATGGCGATGTACTCAGCCTCCGCAGTGGATAAAGAGATGGAGTTTTGCTTCTTGCTCATCCAGGAGACAAGAGCGAAACCAATGTAGAAACACCCACCATAAGTGCTCCTACAACCATATACATCCTCGGCCTAATCGGCATCGGAATAAGAGGACAAATGTTCATCAGTATCAAAGGAATGCCAAAGGCCGTAGGAGAGAGTCCCACTCATGTATTTATAATACGTTTTAGAGGAGTAAGTGTGACTCTTTCGGGGACACCTGATATCGCACACAGACTCCAACACTAAATGCTATGTTGGGGCGACTGGAAGTCAACTAGAGAAGACTACCTATCATACTCCGATATAAGGTTTTCTCTATGTCCTTGACTGAAGTGCCCTTACTAACTTTGATATAAGTACGCATAGGTTTACCTGTATGCTTAGATAAGTCTAAACAAAATTTCTTCACTGTCTCTCTAGAATACTTGGATTGGGAGATGAACATCCCATCCTCTAGCTGACGAACCTAGATACTAAGGAAGAAAGTAAACTCACCTAACATGCTCATATCAAACTCAATTTTCATCTCCTCCTCAAAGTGGTGCGCATGCTAAGAGCATGTGGATCCAAAGACTATATCGCCCACCTAAACCTGGGCAACCAAAATAACACCGTTATATCTCCCGAGGAACAACGTCATATCAACTCCGCCTCTCTTGAAGCCACCAGCTAAGAGATGGGAAGTAAGCCTCTCCTACCAAGCACGGGGTGTTTGATTCAAACCATACAAGGATTTCCTCTGATAGTAGACGTGCTCCGGTGCTTAGGGTCTTCAAACCCTTTTGGTTGTTCCACGTAAACCTCCTCCTATATAATGACAATTAGAAAGGCACTCTTGACATCCATTTGATATAAATTAAGCGCAGATGACATGCGATGGAGAGTAGTAAGCAGACGGACTCAAGCCTCGCAATAGGAGAAAATGTCTCCCCAAAGTCTACACCCTATATCTGTGTGTAGCCTTGAGAGACCAACCTAGCCTTGTTTCTGATTATGGTGCCATTTTTATCCATTTTTTCATGAAAATTCACCTGGTACATATCACATTCGTGTAACTAGGTCGGGGTATAAGTTCCCAGACATTCTTCTTTTTAAACTGAAGCAACTCATCCTATATAGCAGATATCCACCGTTCATTCTTGAGTTCCTCTTTGTGATTATTGGGCTCGACTTTAGATGTGTAGCAGACATGGGTAACAACATTCTCTAGCTGAGCATGAGTCTTGACCCCTAGGGTGGGATCTCCTAGGATAAGAGTAGGATCATGACATTTGCGAATCCAAGTAGCCCTGTCCCCTAGAATAGGAGTAGGGTCCACCCTGGATGTGGGAGACACAGTGGGATCATCAAAGAGGAGTGTGCCATCCTCACTAAAATGGGTGGAGTCAACTGACGTCGATGGTTCATCACAGTAACGTTTATCGACTCCATCACTTTAGATATCTTCAGGTTAAAAACCTGATACGCTCTACTATTTGATGAATGTCCTACAAATATTCCCTAGTCACTTAGGGAGTCAACTTTCCTAATTGCTCTCTATCCCGTAGGAGGTAGAATTTACTCCCCAAGACGTGGAAATATGCAAGGTCCGATTTCTTTCCAGTCCACAATTCATAAGGCGTCTTAAATGTGTATGGACGTAGGTAAACCCTATTCATCGTGTGGCACACGGTAGACAACGCCTCTGCCCAAAATCTCCTAGAAACCGTACGTCCCAAAATCATAGATCTAGCCATTTCCTAAATCGTCCTGTTCTTTCTCTCAACAATCCCATTTTGCTGAGGAGTCTTCACAGAAGAAAACTTATGTTTGATTTCCTAGGCTATCACAATAAAGATCTATTGTTTTTCTCCATAAATTCAGTACCGTTGTCACTACGCATTGTGTTGATAGTGACACCATTATTGTTTTATAGGACACGGGACTTGGTCATCAGAAACTAAACAACATCTGATTTTTCTCTTTGAAATTCAATAATAGAATATCAGGAGAAATCATCTACCATCACTAGGATGTACCTATTACCACCCAGACTCTCTATATGAGTAGGGCCCATGGGATCCATGTGAATCAACTCAAGTACTCGTGAAGTGGTAATGGAATTCAACTTCCCCTGCGGGCTACGAATTTACTTTCCAAAGGTGACTCTACCTTTCTTATGAGCCTCTAAGTAGGTGAAAAATGAGACATCACTGGTCAAATGTCTGGAGCACTATGAGGTATTATGTTCTTTGAGAGCGCCATAAACAACGGGAGCCTTTTCGTCTTTCTCAGATACCCAAGAAGAGGTAACCTTTTGTTTACCCTTGTTGTTGTTATTTTTAGCAGGGATG
The DNA here is from genome assembly GCA_949130495.1 of Sambucus nigra. Taxonomy (NCBI): domain Eukaryota; kingdom Viridiplantae; phylum Streptophyta; class Magnoliopsida; order Dipsacales; family Adoxaceae; genus Sambucus; species Sambucus nigra. Next base: position 621,701,021 of record OX422215.1, read on the forward strand.
CGGGAAGTATTCACTGACGACAAAGACATCCGTCGGAATTTCTCCATCAAACTCTGTGATGTGGCTGCTAAAAACTCAACACTCTCTCTCATACTGGTAAAATCATCAATACGATGTGATGGAGCATATGTACATGATGTCCGACCCAAATTATAGGAATACTCTCTCAGGTGGCCTTTTCTTTTGCAGTACGTACAAAAAAACACATGCTTAAACTGACCTTGGATTGCTTTTCTTGGTCGAACTCTCCTTCGTGGTTTTTGACGATGGCCATATGGAGTTGTAGTAAACTTAGGAACTGGTCTAGGTGCTACTTGGGACATGGAGGCACCATCAAAACCTATTCCTTGCCTATCACCAAAACCTGAAGTGGGACCGATGAGCATCTTTCCCATCTTTCCAGATCTGTCCTCGATTTGAATCTTGACTTCCCGTGCTCTCTCAAAATCATGAGTAAGATGGGATACATGGGCTTCAAGTTTCTTCCGAGTCTACGGGGAGGAATGGAGCTCACCCGTAAGACTAGCCACTTGATTAGTCAAGTACCCTCTCTCTTTCTCAACACAACTCTCTCTCTCTCTCTCCAAATAGTCTCTATCTTTCTCTAAACTGACTTTCCCTATCAACAGATGCAGACTTTATCTCTCTCTCAAGGAAGTGCAGGTGGAGTACTCTCTCTCTCTCGCTTCTCCTAAATCTTCCTTTAAATCGGTGATCCTAAGAACTAACGCTTTGTTACACTTTTTGGTTTTAAATGACTCAGGATATAACTCGACGTAGGCGCCTTGAAGATTACTCTTGCTCTAACTTGCAGCATCCCCCCCCCCTCAATCACTTCATTCTCACTATCGAGGTGTCCCTGTGAAGTAGCATCCTCATCGCCGTGAGGATAACTAGAGGTAATCACATGACTATCCATGAATGTGGTGAAGTTACACTCATGCGATGACTCGTCTCCAGAGTCCACCGACTCGACCTCATTGTCGTCACTCAGGGTAGCATTAAGGATAGCTTTTCCCTTTTCTTTGTCAAGTCTGTTCAGCCTAATCGCACACTCAAAATCTCTATGAACCTCACCGTCACACTCATAACATACCTCACCATCTTTCTTAGGAGGGTCTCTAAAATCTTTTTCATTTTTATTTACAAACTTATTTTTCCCAATATTCTTTTTATCTTTGAAATTTCCATTTTTCTTGAATTTGAGAATTTTCTTGAATTTTTTTGCAAACAAGTCCGAATCATCTAAATCAAGGTCACACTCGAAATCTGACGTTTCTTTCTCCCTTTTTCTCGACAACTCTACTCTCTTTCTTGCGGACCCCTCACTCTTCCTATCCTAGGCAATAAGTGCAATTCCCTTATCTTTTGGTTTAACAAACTTTGGAAACATGCCAATTTCAAAAGTTTGCAAGTCTCCAACCAATTCCTCTAATTTAAGCGTTTTTAAATTACCCATAGAATTTAGCACAGTGACTTTAGGGATAAAACGCTTAGACAGTGATCTTAGAATATTTTTAACAACTCTAGCATTAGGAATGTGTTTACCAAGATTAAAGCTAGTGTTTACAATATTAGATAATTTAGCATAGAATCCATCAAAACATTCATACTCAAGCATAGTGATAATTTCAAATTGAGTTGTTAAGTTTTGCAATTTTGATTCTTTCATAGCATTAGTTCCCTCACGGGTAAGCTGTAAAACACCCCATGCCTCTTTTGACGTGGTAGAAGTCATTATCCGTCGGAACTCGTCAGGTGTGACGGATCTAGAAATAGAAGACACTTAGAGTTAAAATATGACCATTTAAATTCTTCTTCAGTCCATGCAGTCACATATTTTAAATGTGTCACGTTGTCAATAGTGACGGAGGGTGGTGTCCACCCTCTTTCAACCAAAATCCAAACTCTTTCATTTATGGCTTTTTTAGCAAATTTCATACGGTCTTTCTAGTAAGCATAATTTTTCCCGTAAAAAACTGGCACTTTATTATATAATTTCTCCATATTGAATGCGCCCTTTTTCAAAGATCATTTTTTTTTCAAAAATTGATATCTCAGAAAAATTTTGCGGAAAATTACACGGTATAATTGTGTAATTGGCTCTGATACCAATTTGAGAATGCGCTTTTGGTCAAACAAATAAACTATTTAATTAAACTCAGTTTTTCAATTAAATCCTACAACATGCATCTAGGTGTGATTGAAGAGAATATAATCATGCAAAAACATTCAATGACAAACAAACACACAAATGAGGAAAAATACCCTAAAGGGGCAAAACATTTTATTTTCACTACAATTTGTAATGAACGGTTTACACGGATTATAATGAAAACAAAAGTGACATACGAAATACCCTCAGGTGTCTGCTCCGATGTCGTCGGTTGGAATCTCTCACAAGAACTCCAGATGGGCAGCAATGGAAAAGAGTTGGCTTCTCCACAAGTTACTCCAGATGAGTAAAAATGATCCTTAGAAGTTTTAAAGATTCACACACATATTTAGGAATGGTTTTGTGAATCAAAAGGCATTAAACCTTAAAAACTTGAAGTCTGTTTTTAGGGCTGTAAATCGCAGAAATATGTACGAAAAAGACTTCAAAAAATGTGCAAAATGGTTACAGATTTTTATACGCAAATCGAGGCTACGCCATCGCTCGAATGAGACCACGTGTCACTCAAACGAGATTACGCTACATGCTCATGTCATTTCAATGACAGTGCGATGTCGTTCGAATGAGCTCGACGACCAAAAAAGTCCGCTTCTACTCTTAGAAAAATTTATGCTTTATGTTAAAAATAAATCAGACTTCGATTTTTTTTTACAATTCCTAAATATTTATGCAAATATTAACAACTCTAATAAACCATTTTACCAATAATGCGTCGTGGAGTAGTGGGAATGGTTGAGAAGCACATCGCATGTAGCATGATGCACATGTGAAGATGGTGGACGCATGGATTCGAATCAAGGTCTTCGTGGATGATCGTGTTGACGTGTCGAATGTAGCGGTATCAGACATACATACTGTGATGTAGGATAAATAGAAAATTCCTAGATTCTACCCTGAATATTTATAAAATTATCTCCTTACCCTAATTAAAGTGGGTGACTTTATATTTCCCGTCGACTTTGTTGTCTTGGACACCCAACAAGTGCAAAATACTATTGGGCAAATCCCTTTTAGTTTAGGTCGTCCTTTCCTCGCCACATCTGATGCCGTCATTAGGTGTCATAGTGTACAATTGAACGTGTCCTTTGGGAACAAGACTATGGACCTTAATGTGTTCAATTTGGCCAAACAACCACCCTATGACGAAAAACTCGTGTATGTTGATGTGATTGATAGTATTATCCAAGAGACTTTCGAGCAAACTTATAATGACAACCTTTTAGCATCTTGTCTTGCCTTTTTCATCTTCGAATTTGACATCGAACAGTGAATCGAAGAAGTCAATCCCCTTCTTGACTCCGCCCTTATCATGGAACTAGGAAGTTGGAAGTGTAAGCCTATGCCCCTATCACTTTCCTCATCACCCATTCCTCCATCGATTGAGAAAGCTCCCGAGCTTCAATTGAAGCCATTGCCTGAAACACTTGAGTATAGGTTTTTAGGACCTTCTGACACCTTGCCAGTTATCATCACGTCTGACTGGGACAAAGAACATGAAGGTAAACTATTGCGTGTTCCCAAAGAACACAAGGAACCAATAGGATGGACCATAGCCGACATTAAGGGGATAAGTCCATCGATGTGCATGCATAGGATACATTTAGAAGATAATGCTAAAAATTCTCGTGAAGAAGAATGTAGACTTATTCCCAATATGAAAGAGGTTATTCAAGCCGAGGTCCTAAAATTTCTCGATGTGGGTATCATTTACCCCATCTCTGATAGGCAGTGGGTCAGTCCTGTTTATGTTTTTCCAAAGAAATTCGGTGTTATGGTGGTGAAAAATAACGATGATGAGTTAGTACCCACTAGGATTCAAACTGGTTGGCGAGTGTGTATTGATTATAGGAAGTTAAACGTTGTTACACGAAAGGATCACTTTCCTCTTCCTTTCATAGACGAAATGCTAGAGAGATTATCCGACTATCCATATTACTCTTTTCTCGACGGTTACTCCAGATAAAATCAAATTCCCATCGGTCCCAAGGATCAAGAGAAACCCACTTTAATGTGTCCATTTGGTACTTTTTATTACCAACTCATGCCCTTTGGGTTATGCAATGCACCCGTTACCTTTCAGAGGTGCATGGTGAGTATGTTTTCAGATATGGTGGAGCATTTTCTCGAAGTCTTTATGGATGATTTTTCTATTATTTGGGTCCAATTTTTATGAGTGCCTCCATCACCTCACCCTCGTTCTGAAGAGGTGTAAGGAAAAGAACCTTGTGCTTAATTGGGAGAAGTGACACTTCATGGTCAAACAAGGCATAGTTCTAGGTCACATCATTTCTGAAAAGGGTATTAAAGTAGATAAAGCTAAAATAGATCTCATTGCTAATCTTCCACCCCCTAAAATTGTGCATGAAGTTCGGTCATTCTTTGGACACGTCGGGTTCTATCGGTGATATATTAAGGATTTTAGCAAAATATGTCGACCCTTGTGAAATCTTCTTGCTAAGGACACACCCTTCGATTTCACTGCCAAATGCCTTCAAGCCTTTGAAAGGCTAAAGACAGAACTGACCTTTGCACCTATTATGCGACCTCCCGACTAGAGTCAGCCGTTTGAGATCATGTGTGATGCTTCTAACTATGCCATAGGTTTTTTTCTAGGTCAGCATAATGAGAAACTTCCTCACATCATCTATTATGCAAGTAGGACTCTTAATGATGCCCAATTAAACTATTCCATGACTAAAAATGAGTTCCTTGCTGTTGTTTTTGATCTCGAGAAGTTTAGGTCTTTCTTGATAGGATCTAAATTTGTCATTTTCACTGATCACTCGAGCCTGCGATACCTTTTGTCTAAAAATGATGCTAAGGCCCATATCAATAGGTGTATCCTATTACCACAAGAGTTTGACCTTGAAATTCGGGATAAGAAAGAGTGTGAGAATGCAGTGGCTGATCACTTATCTTGATTAATTGTTGAATCATCCGATAACTTGTTACCGTTAAATGAGTCCTTTATCGACGAGCAACCGATGCTTGTCTCTCAACTTCCATGGTTCGCCGATATTGTGAATTATCGTGTGATGGGTGAAATGCCACTACATTGGTTTAAACCAGATCGTGCCAAATGTTTAAAGGAAGCCAAGCATTTCTTTTGGGATGATCCGTATCTTTTCAAGTATTGCCCTGATCAAATGATTCAAAAGTGTGTACTCGATCACGAGATTCAAAGCGTAATCTCTTTCTGCCATGACCAAGACTATGGAGGTTATTTTAGTGCTAAAAAGACCGCTGCAAAATTTTTATAGTGTGGATTATTTATGGCTCACCATTTTTCGTGACTCGAATGCTTACAGTAGGAGTTGTGACCATTGCCAACGGATAGGAAATCTCACACGTAGGAACATGATTCCCTTAAATCCCATTTGGATTATCGAGGTTTTTTATTGTTGGTGCATTGACTTTATGGGCCCATTCCCATGTTCATACGGGAATCTTTACATTCTTTTGGCATTAGATTATGTTTCTAAATTGGTAAAAGCCATATTGTCTAGGATGAATGTGTAACACCCAGTATTTTTGACGATTTAAATAATTATGTGATTAATTATTATTATGGGAATAAGTATGCGATTAATTATTGTTGTTGGATTAATTAAATTAAAATGTGAGAAATTAATTTGTTATTAATCCAGATTAAAATAATTATTAACTAGCGTACCAAGGGTTAATACTTATTGTTGAGAATTATTGAATATTACTGTGTGATATGTAATATGGAATTATAACATTTGATAAATTGTCGAAAGTGAGAAATACGATAGTTTGGTAATTTAAATCTGACACGTGTGTGAGTCATGTAGGGACTAATTGAATAGAATAGAAAGATAATTTTTTTTATTAACTTGTATAGTCATTTTGAGTGCGCCGTTGAGTCCGAAAGGGTCGAGATAGTCAAAATAGTATACCCGGGTGTTTAGTTTGGGTCTTGGGGCGATTTTAGGCCTAACCAGCACCCCGAGAGGGCATTATGGTAAATTGTATTTTTGGGATAAATTAATGGGCGAAAATTAAGAGTAATTATATCAGCCAAGGAGAGTCCATTAGAGTGAAAAAGTTACAGGAAATTAAGAACGGCAGTAGAAAGTGTGGGGGAGAACCAAAACCTAAGAAGGAAGGCCAAATCATCCTCACCTTGCATAACCGTGACCACCAATGCATAAATCGATAAGAGAGGAACGTGTATATACAAACTTCACCAACGGATCAGACCGTCATATTCGAGGCAAGTGTTTATTACTTGCTTTCTTTAGCAATAATCATACTCATGTTAGTGTAGGTGAATTCAATCCTTGATTTATGTATTAATTGGGGGAAAATTGGAGGTTAAATCATGATTAGAGGTTGGGGTAATTAGTTGTTAATATTTTGTCATGAATGCAGAGGATGAACTACGAAATTGAATTATATGTTGATGCACAAATTTGGGTTGATTAGGTTCTTTAATTGAAAATTTGGAAACTAGGGGTCATATGAATTGATTTGGGGATTTTATATAATTATGATGATTTATGACGAATTAATGATCCTAGGAGGTTAGGAATGATTTATAACCTGTTAGGGTTAATAGGTATTGATGATGAGGCATTGGGTGTTGAATCTTAGAGGTTTATAGGTTCATAAATGGTAAAAAAGCGCAGAATTCTGGGAAAGAAGACGAACAGTGACATCTCGCACGATCTCGCGCGAAGTCATTCAAGCGAGTTGGCATCTCGCGCGAAGTCGTTCGAACAATACGTGGAAGTCGTTCAAATGACAACCCTTCTGGTTCCAATGACGGAGGGAATTTTTGGTATTTTCTCAAAGTCCAGTTTTGAGTTTGCCGGTTTATTGGAGTGAGAGAAATTGCCAAATAGTATATTAAAATTGGACAGAATTTTGAGAAAAGTATGGGAGAATTAATACGTTAATTATTTCGGTATAGAGAGAATGTACCTTGGAGATTACGAGAGAGATAGTAACCTAAATATTTATACTATACGTACTCATGAGGTTTAAATATGTATGAGGAGTATGTATGTAGGTTGGAGAAATACCTATAAATTATAATAGGATGTGTGTATGCCTATTATGTGATATTATTGTTAAGAGCACTAATGGGTGATAACCCGAGGTTGCAAGAACCTTATAATTAAGCACACTAATGAGTGATAACTTGGGGGTGAAGAAACTCTATTGTTAAGTGTACTAATGGGTGATAACCCGGGGGTACAAGGATGACTATTGTTAGGCGCACTAATGGGTGATAACCCGGGGGTGATGGATTATTATTGATAGGCACATTAATGGGTGCTAACTTGAGGATGTAAGATTCTATTGTTAGGCGCACTAATGGGTGATAATCCGGGGGTGTTGAATTGTTAATGATAGGTGCATTAATGGGTACTAACCTCGGGATGCAGGATGTTCTGGATAGGTACACTAATGGGTCTTAGCCCGAGGGTGCATAATTAATATATATATTTTTCATGTAAAAAATTAGATTATCTCTAATTATTTAACCACAGATAAAAAATAAATAAGACAAGAGATTTTTAAAGTGGTTCAGCCTTGGAAGAATGGCCTACGTCCACTGTTTATGTTATTGCTGACTATTTGCAGAATTCTCGATAATGGGTTTACCAAGAAATTCTGAGTCCCCTTCTAATGAGGAGGTTACAATGTATTTATAGCCTTGAGGCTGTACATGCGATAAAATATTACATAGCTGTCCAATCGGTGTGTACATCTGTATGATAATAATCAACATTTAATGATGATTTAATCCTCTTAATTATTCGGTTATAAATGCTCTGTACGAGGTGCTGCTCGGACCGCCTAAGCTGCTCAGACCGCCTAAGTAGATCGGTACAATAAAGTTCCTCGGAGAACACTTGTTACTCAGAGCACCTGAGTTGGTCGGGGAGTTTGAGTTTCTCGGAGTCAAAGTGTTGTCAAAAATGTTCTCGGGTGCCATGTAGATTGAGACGTGTTTCCACATAATTGGTCCACGTCAGCAGGTTAAATTTGGTATCAACAGAAGCCCCCATTGTTTTGTGGTTTGATGTTGAAGAAAAGTATGGAACATTTATGCCGCCTAAATTTTTTGAATTTTATACAATCGTTCGTTGTACATAACTCCTTTTCTGAGTACATAGTACTGGGATTTTAAAGTGTTTAGAATTTCAATAATCGCTTCGTGTTTCATGCCTTTTTCTTCTTTTTAGCCACCGGATACGCAATCGTCCATCTTGGTAATCATTGCTTTTCTCCATTCTCGAGGTAAAGTATTTAAACGCTTCAGAAAATTCGACTGTCTTTTACTTTTTCAAATCTGCATCTTTAAAATTTCTTCACTTCTTCTCTGTCTTGTGCGTTCGTTTCTTCCATTGTTCGTTGTCACCTGATTCATCTTTTTCCTATAAGATCTTCTTCCTTCTCTTTTATTTCTTTTGTTCATCATGGTTTACGTCGTTGAATCTCTTGACAAATTTCGCTCTGATTTTTCTATTCCTTCCTGGGTTATATTGGAAGAGCTTTCTGAGCCTTCTGACTATTTTCATTTGGCTAAGGGACATTGGTTCCCAGTCTCTTTGTAGCTGAATGTGGATTTTCTTTTCCTCCAAACCCCTTGTGTTTGTAATTCTGTCAATATTTTGATGTGGTACCTGTAAAAATAGCTCCCAATACCTAGTGAATAGTTAATGGAGTCCATAGGTTAAATCAGATTCATGGAACCCGTTTAGGAATTCCAAAAATTATGTTTTGCTATAGATGGGTTGTTAGTGATAACACTTTTTATTTAAAAACTAGGTTTTTAAATAGGGCTTTAGTTGTCAATCTTCTCGATGCCAACAGGGATTACTTCAAGCACGGGGTTGTTATAAAAATTAGCAACATGCTCCATTAAATGGAGATGATGTGTATAAAGCTCCAAGATTCCCTCCCTATGGCAATGGGATAGGTTGTTTTTATTTTATTTTATTTTATTTTTGAAATTATGTTTTCTTTGTGTTTGATAAAATGCGTCATTGACATTTTAATTTTTGTTTATTTGCAGTTGATAGCAAAAAGAAATCCCCTAAAGAAACTGATGACAATTTGAGGCATTTGAAACTTATCTGGAGTTTGCATCAAACTGTTACTGACGAACATATCAGATCAGCCTCGTACTTGTTTCAGTATAAGAGTTACACTTCATCTTTTACTGCTCGTCCAATAATAAGTGACATAGAACCAACACCAGTTTCTGAAGGTTCCTCTCCTAAATCAAATATTCCTCTCAGTGACAGAATGAAGAGAAGAAGATCTCCCTCATACTTTGACAAATCAGACTCTACCAATATAGAGGCAAAGAGAAATGAGCAGGATGTCCCAGAGGAAGGGACAAGAAAAGTTGATGCACCCCGTCCTGCTATTGCTAAAAAGGCTGCCGAGAAGCCCCCTGTGGCTCCGAGCAAGGTTGTTGTTGTCTCTCCTCCAAGAGAGGTTATAGTTATATCACCGACCAAGACCACATCTTTGGTCAAAAATGTTCCTTCTCCCACGAGGAAGTTGAAGAAAAGCTCCTCGGATAAAGTGGCTGAACCCATTTCTCATCCTCTAACTGTTGGAAGTGGTGTTCCCACTTTCGTTGCTCCGAGCTGTGCCATGAGCTCTGTGAAGTCTTGGATTATCCCTGAAATCCAAGGTCTTGAAGATACTCTTTCTCGGGATAGGGTTACCACCTTGGCAGCTCAACATATTGCCTCAGTAAGTATCACTAATCTAAACTTTCACTTTTCAATATTATGTACTTGCACTGACTTACAATTATTTTCTTTTTCCAGTTGGTAACTTGTTTCAACACCATTTTGAAAAAGGATGAAGCTATTAAAGCTTTGAGCTCATCATCAGGTGTGGAGGAAGCTCTTTTAGGTCTGACATGGTCATTAAAGGATTCTCGTTAGAAGTATAACGAAGATAAAACTGCTTGGGAAAAGCAATTAAAAGCCATTGAGCAAGAGAAAGAGAAAGCTGTGGAGGTCTCTCAGGAGTTGGAGAGGAAAATGAAAGAATGTGAGAAGAAGAATACTGAGCTTGAGGAAAAGCTCAAAAATACTGGGGAGCTTGAGACCAAGCTTAAAACCGCTGAAGAAGAACTGGGAAAACTCCATGAAGCTGATCGTCAGAGGGAAGAGGCAGAAAGGAAATTGAAAGCTGCCGAGGAACTCTTATCTGAGAAGCTTTCCTCAGAGAAGGTGAAGATGACACTCGCTGTTAAAATGTCCTTCAGTGCTGGCTGGGACAAAGGTTGGAACAAAGGCCTAGCTGCCATGTCCTCTCAATTGGATTTTGCTAGCGTCAAATTCTTGAGGGACAGATGGATTACTGCTCTGCAGGAGTTTAAGGTCTCAGAGAGTTCTGAGCTATTTCAATGTCATGTTCACGCTCCTCCTCCTTCCCCTGGCGAAGAATAAGAGGACGAAACTGCCTCTGAAAAATCTTCAATGATGGTTGGGGATCAGGTCCCTACAGTTAAACTTCGCTACGAGCAGCCCCAACCAACTATTACTCCTACCGAGAAGCTTCAATCAACCAGTACTTTTGTCGAGAAACTGACAATATCCTCCGAGCAACCAGCCTCCTCATCTCAGCTTTCCAAGGAAGTCACAAAACATAAGGAGAAGGTGTAAAGTTGTTCGGGCTTTTAATTTTATTATTTCTTTTGAATGTAACCCTGAACTTTGTACCTGTCTTTTGATGAATAAAAATTCGGGTTTTTGTTGTTCATGTTGACTTTGTTTGTCTTGCTCTGCGTTTATTATTTATTAATCCTGTTTATGGCTTTTCTTTGCTAGTTTATGGCCAGGAGGAACTCTTATCAGCTCACGATACTGAGCTGATGAAAAAATGTAATGAATATTTCAAAGTTGGCCATATAGATTTGGATGAATCATAAATTTTTGATATCCTGGGTTCAGATGCCTCTGAGCGAGCAATGGAAGCTTATCAATATCTGAAATGCTTACTCGACTGAGTTGTTGCCAATAACGTGGCTTATTACGAGATGATTGAAGATCTCTAGGGTATCATCGAGGAACTTCAGCAACAATACAAGGAATCTTCTGCCCTTTTGCATCAGGGGTATGAGAAAAAGTAGCAGCAACTAAATGCTGACAAAGGATGTGATAAGTTAGTCTCTGCTTATGATTTTAAGGAGAGGACTTCGAAAACCGAGGTCGAAGAGCATAGGCAGATCGCGAAGTTACTCGAACAGGAAAACAATAACCTGCGAGGAGAGATACCTCAGCTGAAATCTGTAGCATCTACCTCAAGCTCTTTGGTTCCTATCAACGATGAGGGTTTCTCTTTCTTGGAGGTCAAAAATGCCAACTTGAGAGATGAACTTGAAACCTTAAAAAGTATTGGACCTTCTACCTCTGCTCGCGGGCGAGCAAGAGCTTCTCGGGGAAGAGCAAGGGCTGCTCATATTTCAATTGAGGAATAAAGAACTCTATCAGCTTTGGAGAATCAGGCCTTCCAGTTGATGGTGAAGAATCGGGCATTAGCTGAGATGTCTAAAAAGATTCAGACCTTCGACGAGCAACTTGCTGCCTAAAATTCTACCTTAGAGAACAAACAAATTTGGTGAAGAATCTTCACGAGCAGTTAGAGAGGTTGACCTACCAATTCCATAAGAAACCCAGAGAATTCTGGATGGCTGGTTATAATGAAGCCCTCTATCACCATGATGACCGGATCCAGCAGTCGAACAACGAGGGATACAAGCAAGGATGGCTGAATGCCTTGGGTGTGCTACAATTGGAACAGGGTCACTATTTGTGGGATTACTATGACCCTGGGTTGCTCAAGTTTCCAGTGCCACCTTTCAAACTTGATATGAGCTGGATTCATGCTCGGGCCATTCCTCAATGCCTGATTTCAAAGAATCTTGGCGACTACAGTCTTCACTCTAATTTTGAGATATCTCAGCCAGAGCACCTGCTTGCTCGTCCTTCTGTGGTGAATATTCGAATGTTGAAAGACATAAACTTCATAAACTCCCCTATGCCCTAGATGATCCTCCTGCCGGAATGGAACCTGCTTCAAATGCATAGGGAAAGAAACCCATAGAATAGGATTTTATGTAATGACTTGTACTTTACACCACTTTTGTAATTCTATTTCATTTGAATGAAAAATTGTCATTTCATTTTTCTTCTAAATAATTTATAGAATGCTTTTGCTTGATGGTTGCTTATTGCAGTGATTTATCAATCTTTGATTTTTATGTGATAAAATATCCTTTATCTCATGATCCTGTTCAATTTAAACAATTGGAGATGATTGTTATTGGCTTACCGACAAACTAGAGTTTATTAAGATATTTGTTTCTGACCATCCGGAGTTGGTGAACCTTTATTCCCCGACCAACCGTAGTTAGGGATTTTTATTTATCGACCAACCGTAGTTGGTAGACCGACCAACCGTAGTTGGTGGGATTTTATATTTATCGATCAACCGTAGTTGGTAGACCGACCAACCGTAGTTGGCAGTGTTTTATATTTATCGACCAACCGTAGTTGGTAGACCGACCAATCGTAGTTGGTAGACCGACCAACCGTAGTTGGTAGGGTTTTATATTTATCGACCAACCGTAGTTGGTAGACCGACCAACCGTAGTTGGTAGGGTTTTGTATTTATCGACCAACCGTAGTTGGTAGGTTTTTTATTTATCGACCAACCGTAGTTGGTAGACCGACCAATCGTAGATGGTGGGATTTTTTTTTATAGACCAACCATAGTTAGTAGACCGACCAACCGTAGTTGGTTGGGTTTTATATTTTGAACTTGATGCATATTGTGTAGCACTAATACTCCAAAAAAATTTCATCAAAATGAAAGAATTGGATAAAAACTTCAACACTTTATTCATACTGAAGAAAACATCATTTATTCATTTACATAGGAATCCCTACTACTGATAATACTTGCGTAGATGCTCTGCATTCCATGCATTCTTAAATTCTCCCCCCTCTGCGTAGATGCTCCGCATTCCATGCATTCTTAAATTATTCCCCCTCTAAGGTTTTAATCCTGTAAGTTCCTGGGCGAATAACTTTCGTTACTCTGTAGGGTCCATGCCAGTTCGCTTCCAATTTGTTGTGTTTTTGAATCACTTTCTTTCGCACATAGTCCCCTTCTTTCAAATCACATTTCTTTACTCTCTTGTTGTAGAATAGAGTTGTTCGTTGCTGGTAAGGAGCATTCCTGATTGCTGCTTCTTCTCTGACTTCCTAGAGCATATACAAATCTAATCTTCTCATCAAATCGCTGACAGGAGAATTAAAATTCAGCGTTGTGTGTGTTGGGAGGCCCAGCTCGGCAGGTATAACGGCTTCACTTCCAAATGTCAGCATGTACGGAGATTCTCCTGTTGCTCCTCGTGGTATAGTACGATAAGCCCATAGTACAGAATGTAGCTCATTGATCCAATTTTCCTTTGCATCATCCAGTCTTTTATTTAAACCATTCAGCAGAGTTCTATTCATCACCTCAGTTTGTCCATTGCTCTGGGGATGGCCTGGTGTCGAGTGGATTTTCAATATATTTGACTGTTGACAATATGCAGCGAACTCCTCATTATCAAATTGAGTTCCATGGTCTGTGATGAATGCATGAGGAAGACCATATCTACAAATGATATTCTTCCATATAAATTGATACACTTTCTCACAAGTCATATCAATAAGAGGTTTAACTTCCACCTATTTAGTAAAATAATCCACAGCGACGACGAGGTATTTGAACCTTCCTCTTGTCGTCAAGAGTGGCCCGACCAAGTCCATTCCCCACATGGCAAATGGCCAAGGGGATGTTATGGGTGTTAGAAATGCCTGAGGAGTTCTTCGGAGGGATGAGAAGCGCTGACATTTATCATATTTCTTGGCATACGCTATGCAATCAGCCCTCATCGTCGGCCAATAATATCCCTGCTTCATTATTCTTTGCAAAAGCGTCCGACCTGCTACATGAGCTCCATAGGACCCTTCATGGACCTCTTAAACAAAATCTTTCACCTCGAAAGGGTGCACACATCTTTGCAGACCTGCTATAATTCCTCGTCTATATAGAATACCATTAGTCAATACATAGCGAGCAACTTTAAACTTTAGTTTCTTGGCTGCGAGTTTGTCGGTTGGTAATTTCCCTTCTTCAATATATGCCCTGATGGGATCCATCCAAGATGGTCCTAACTCAAGGGTAATAAAGTTCATCATTAGATCTTCGTCTATGCTTTGACTAGCCAAGACTTCTATTGGGATTGTTCTTCGTAGATCGGTGCGCGTGGCTGAAGCTAATCGAGCTAAGGCATCCGCTCTTTCATTCTCCAATATTTGTATTCTAATTATCTGTACTGCGATCAGGCTTGATAAAACTTCCATTGCTTTTACATGATACCTGATCATTAATTCTCCTTTAGCTGCATATATTCCCAGCATTTGATTTATGATCAATTGCGAGTCACTGAATATGATAACTTGCTCCGCCCCCATGGTTTTTGCCAAGCTAAGTACTGCAATCATAGCTTCATATTCAGCCTCACTATTAGAAGCCTTGAATTGAAAACGCAAAGCATACTCCACATCGACCTCATCCGGGCTGTTCAAAACAATCCATGCTCCACAACCTGTAATGCAAGATGAACCATCCACATATAGATTCCATATAGGTACCTCATCCTCAAATTTGATATCGGATAAAGTTCCTCGATGGAATATTTGTTGCTTCCTTTTATCCTCCTCTAGTACTTCTTGCTGCTCATCGACCATCTCCCCCAGATCCTCAACTGACTTAAGTTGGTCGGGGTTTAAATATGATGATCTTGTAACATCCACAGGTTGGTCGGTATTCAGCTTTTGCTCCTCGGAGACTTTGCACTTCCTTCTTCGTCATGAATTGGGTGAAAATTGGAGGTTAAATGATGATTAGAGGTTGGGGTAATTAGTTGTTAATATTTTGTCATGAATGTAGAGGATGAACTACGAAATTGAATTATATATTGATGAAGGAATCTGGGTTGATTAGGTTCTTTAATTGAAAATTTGGAAACTAGGGTTCATATGAATTGATTTGGGGATTTTATATAAGTATGATGATTTATGACGAATTAATGAACCTAGGAGGTTAGGAATGATTTATAACCTGTTCGGGTTGATGGGTATTGATGATGAGGCATTGGGTGTTGAATCTTAGAGGTTTATAGGTTCATAAAGGGTGGAAAAATGCAAAATTCTAGGAAAGAAGAAGAACAGTGACATCTCGCACGATCTCGCGCGAAGTCGTTCGAGCGAGATGGCATCTCATGCAAAGTCTCTCGAACGACACGTGGAAGTCGTTCAAATGACAACCCTTCTGGTTCGAGTGACATAGGGAATTTTTGGGGATTTTCTCAAAGTCCAATTTTGAATTTGCCGGTTTATTAGAGTGTGAGAAATTGCCAAATAGTAAATTCAAATAGGAAAGAATTTCGGGAACAGTATGGGAGAATTAATACTTTAATTATTTCGGTATAGAGTGAATGTACCTTGGAGATTACAAGAGAGATAGTAATCTAAATATTTATACTATATGTAGTGATGAGGTTAAAATACGTATGAGGAGTATGTATGTAGGTTGGAGAAATACCTATAAATTATAATAGGATGTGTGTATACCTATTATGTGATATTATTGTTAAGAGCACTAATGGGTGATAACCCGGGGGTGTAAGAACCTTATAATTAAGCGCACTAATGAGTGATAAGTCGGGGGGTGTAGAAACTCTATTGTTAAGTGTACTAATGGGTGATAACCCGGGGGTACAAGGATGACTATTGTTAGGCGCACTAGTGGGTGATAACCCGGGGGTGCTGGATTATTATTGATAGGCGCATTAATGGGTGCTAGCCCGGGGATGCAAGATTATATTGTTAGGCGCACTAATGGGTGATAACCCGGGAGTGCTGAATTGTTAATGATAGGTGCATTAATGGGTGCTAACCCGGGAATGCAGGATGTTCTGGATATCTACACAAATGGGTCTTAGCCCGGGGGTGCAGGATTAGTTTATATATATGTATAGGGACGATGTGACTATATATATATATATATATATATATAGTTATATATATGAACTTGTGAATATTGCTACTATGTGAAATTAGTAGACTTGGTAAAAATAATAATCATTACATTGCACCAAGTGGTCTTAACCTCAGGGTGCTGGATTAGTGTATATATATATGGATGATGATACTATATATATGTATGAGTGTACTTGGGGAAATTTCTACTTTGTGAAACTAGTAGATAAAATGGAAATGAGAAATAAAATAATCTTAGTGAATAAAAGATTAACGATTCAAACGATGAATAATGAAACTTAGTATGTGAGATAAACTTTCTGATTAGCGTATTTTATGGGCGATACGGGAATAATACTAGTGAGCATAGTTAGTATTAGTATGGTTTCTGACTAGTTAGACCGGGAGGTGTAACTAGGGCGAGATTAGATGTACGTTAGGCGTGCACAATAGACGAGATGTGAGAAACTCATGTGAGATTTCGATAACTAACATGCATATAATACTTGTTTTAAGAACCAATTTTGAATACTTGATAAATCATTTTTACACAACGGGCTCTGACCCGTTTCTTATATCTCTTATCTCTTTTGATATATATGTGTATTATATCAGGTGCTTAGCCACAGGAGTATCAGATTTAGAGATTTGGATTGCTTGACGTGTTGCAGTTGTTGTGGAAGCTATAGGTCCTTGTAGTAGAAGCATTTATCCTTTCCATTCAGTTTCATCTAGAATTCTTGTTTAGTGCATATGTCGCCCTCTTCTAGTTCTTCATCTGAGATATTGTATTCTGTTTATTTTATGGTTTGGAGTTTTGAACTGGGAAGTTTTATCCAGTCTTATTTATTTCAGTATTTGATTCATGTTTCATATTTATTACATTCCTATGTGTGGTGAATGGTTTATATTTTAGGACGGAATGAAAATGGATTTTCTTGGTTTTACTAAATTGGAAATGTTTTGACACCTAGATTAATTTTATATTAGGTGATTAAAATGTTAAAAAGTTTTTCGACAGTGATGCTAAGGATGAACCAACTGAATATCCTATTTTGAATTGGTAGAGGACTGATCACCCTATATATAATTGGGCGGGGTGTCACAGAATGATCACCAAGTGGTGGTCAAATTCATTCGAGAAAATATTTTCTCTCGTTTCGGTACGCCTCGAGCCATCATTAGCGATCAGGGAACCCATTTCTGTAATCGATCCTTCTAGAGTCTGATGAAAAAGTATTCGGTCACACAAAAAGTAGGATGTTCTTATCACCCTCAAACCAGTGGTCAAGTTGAAGTTTCCAATAGGCAAATCCACCAAATCATTGAGAAGACAGTGAATCTGAATCGGAAAGATTGGTCCTTAAGGTTATTGGATTCAGTATGGGCTTATCGCCCTGCCTATAAAATGACACTTGGTATGTCCCCGTATAGGCTTGTCTATTGAAAATATTGTCCCCTTCCGCTAGAGTTAGAACATAAGGCCTGTTGGTCAATTAAGACCTTTAATTTTGATTTACCTGCTGCAGGAGAGGTCCAAAAACTCTAACTCAATGAGTTAGAAGAGATTAGGAATGATGCATACGAAAATGAAAAAATTTATAAAGAGAAAATGAAAATGTTCCATGAAAAGTCCATCCTACGAAAATCGTTTGATCCTGGACAGAAAGTTCCCTTATACAATTCTAGATTGCATCTTTTCCCGATAAGTTGAGGTCTAATTGGTCCGGTCCCTTTATTGTTAGGACAGTCTACCCACATGGGGCGATTGAGATAGAGAATCCTAAAAATGATGAAATCTTCAAAGTTAATGGTCAAAGGTTGAAGCTATATCTAAAACTACGAGATCGGGAAGTGGAGTACATTCTCTTCCAAGACCCTGCGTACCATGAGTGAACATGAAATTGGGTCATTGTTGTTGTATCATAATTTTTATTTTACATGAATTGTGCATTGAAAAAGACCCTCATTATGGTAATATCTTTCCCACCTTTTAAATTTTTGTCTTGTACATTGAGGACAATGTAAAAATTAGGTTTAGGGGTACTGATGTCATTTTTCTCCATTTTGAAAAAAAAATAAGAAAATTTTGAAAATTCAAAAAGATTTTCAATATAATTGAGTTTTGAAATGATTTATTAATATAGAATTAATTCATGGATCTCTCAAACTTATGAATTTTTTTAAACATTAGCCATATAATATGATCGAAAATGGATATTGAGGCGAATGTTAATATGTTTAACGAATAAATGTGGAGATTTTAACCTAGTAAGATTTTTGTGCCATTCATCATTTTCGAGAAATTTAAATCAATCCAAGTTAAAATAACTCAAACTTTCATTTAGTGATAAATTTGTTGATGATCTCAAATTCATTGTTTTGTTCGATTACTAAAAACAAAAAGTAAAAATGTGAATCTTAAGCACTAGAAGTATTAGTAAGTCATCTTGAGACATACATCAACTTAAAGAAACTTAAGAAATGAGATTAGGCCATAATTTAAAAGCCCAAAATTAAGCCTAAACTCCAACCTTTTTACCTTATTACATTGCAAGCCCATTTGAGCCAAAAAAGAAAATAAGCCTTTTGTTGAAAACCCATTGTCCTATCTAACTCCAACTGGGAGTTTATAACCCACAAAATGAAGCCATACCCATTTTATGAGAATACTAGGGTAAAATTACGGTAGGAAAAAGGCCAAAAGAAAAGGAGGTTGCAAAAATAATGTGAAAAAAAAAGAAAAAGATGAAGAAAAATAAATGTGAGTTGAAAAAAAAAAGAAAAATGGAGGTGAAGAACTGCCAAAATATCAAATTATCAAAAAAACTCTATATTCTCAGAAATTTTGAACTCCAAAAGACATTCTTTTTAGGAAAAATCCGATCCTACAATACAACCAAAGAAAGTCCTAATCGATCTGAAGTGAAGTTAGTTATAGTGTGCAGAGAAGATGAATAGGATCTATGGTGTGATTCAATGTTTTCCACAAGTAATCGATTTTACGTTCATGAGATCATATTCATCTATTATACAAGTCCGTTTTTGATCATGTATATGTGAAGTTTGTTCATTTAAATTTACTCTTTTATTCACATATACTGAAAGAAAATAACCCATTTTTGAGTGTTTGATTGTGAGTGCATCCCGTGAGATTTTGAAATCAAAACGAACTTTCGAATAAGAAATGTAACGATCAAATCTTTTGAAATGGACGGTTATATTGGCTATGCACACAACCAAGATAAGTTGAGATTGATTAGTGAAGTTCTACTATATTTATGAAGTTTTTATTCAAACCTGGTTATCTTACTTTTGAGTCTTTTATATTGAGTCAAGTTTTTGAATTTTGTGGGTATATTCACTGCAAACCCTCATGAGATAAAACTCATCCACTAGGATAACCTAGAGGTTTAATGGCCTGTTGCACATGCTAAGTGGAATCGTGATTCCTATGAAAGTGAGTTAGATTTTAAAATTTTTATTTTTTCTCGACGAGTAGCAAAGTTTAGATTTGGGGGTATTTGATGAGTGCATTATTTTGTATATTTTTATACCCTGTTAGTACCATTTTGTTTTATTTAATAAGTTCTTAGGATCATTTTATTAAAAAGGGAACAAAATGCAAGAATGATTGAATTCATAGTTGAAATGGCAATTCCAAGTAAAAAATGCGTGCTTCAATAATTTTATGATATTCTTGTGCTAATTTGTGAAAAACGTTGCCTAGTGAAATTTTTGCAGGTAATGACGGAATTTGGTGCAAATTGATGATTAACTTGGAAAAGGCGCGAAAAAAGATGAATTTTATGATCGTTCGAAAAAATGTTGTTTTTACACGGGAATTTTTATTCGCCGAATTGGACGAAATTTGGCATGCGTCTTCGGCAAGAAAAAAGAAGACTTTTCGAATGGGGGGAAATTGAAGACGTGGAAGTGGAATATTTCCACCAAAATCCTAATGCCTCACCCTAAGCCTGTAAATAAAACCCTTTGGCTCATTATTTGGTGTGTAGAACAAGGATAGAATTGTAGAGAGAGTTTGGGAAATAGTTTTTGGTTCTATTATTTTGAGAGTTTTATTTATATTTGAGGGCCAATAATTGTATCTTTGGGGAAGGAATTTTGTCAACATCAATTGTAGGACACATCATTTGTAAGTTGTTTAATTAATAAAAATTCATATTCATTATTGCAATTTTATGATGTCTTCCATTATGCTACCGTAATTAATTTACTAGGACTAGGTGAAATTTATCATGTCTAGTTAATATTGTGCGTGATTTAAATTCGTCTTTGTTCCTGATATGTGCTAAAAGTTTTAAAAATTCAGTATTCATTTAAAATGACACAAGAGTGTGTTTTAAACCTTCGACTTTGTTTGAGAAAAAAACATATTTTTATTTTTAAGTGTGAGTACTTTTGATGGATTACGATTGAACTCGATTGTTTTGATAGTCCATGCTTAAAGACTATACATTGAAATCTAAAAGTGAACTTTTAAGGGAATAGGGATTTCAGTCGTCTTAATTTTGAGAAGTTAAATTTTATTGGGAACTTAACCATGTTATCCTTCTAATTAAATACGACGAGAGTCAATTTAATTTGAGTTATAAAATCGAGACTGGCGATTTTAAATTATTACATAGTATTAGTTGAATGTGATAAATGGATCCAACGTCCTAGTTTTCACTCTCCCTTGATTTTATCTCTCGTAGTCCTACTTTTGTTTATGTTTGCTTAGTTTAATTATCACATCTCATTTCTAGACCCATTTCGTCTAGTTGGACAGTCACAATTATTCTCAACGAAAAAAATTGATAAATCTTTGTGGGATCGACCCATACTTACAATAACTATTCTATAATCGCCCGTGCACTTGCGGTATTTGATAAAATTAACAATAGTTATGCTAGGTTCTTCGACATTTCAAAGATATTCACTAGGTTTGAAAAATTAACTTTGGTCAATCGGGGCCCAAAAGTGCCCGGTGACCTTCCGAAGTAAAATGGGTCGTTCGTACGTATCGTAAGGATGATTCGTGTACAGGGAAGACCGTTGGAAAGGGTATTTAGTGACCATAGAGGATTCATTCAGTCTTGTTCGAGCTAAAGTGTTGGCCTTGCTCAAATGAAGCTTGGGAGCACCCGATAGCCTACGAATTAATTTTTTGGGGAAAAATATCGTTTATCTGAGCGATTATGCCATTTTACACGTCGAGAAGACCGTTGGAAATGTTATGACACGTACTTCAACATTACAAAGAACTTCACTCAGTTCGAAAATTTGACTTTGATCAACGAGGGCACGAAAGTGCCCGGTCAACTTTCGAAATAAAATGGCTCGTTTGTCCATAATGTAAGGTTGGTTCGTGCATGGGATGGACTACTGTAATGTGTATTTAATTCCCTTCATATATTTATTCGGTCTCATTTGAGATGATGAGCGGACCTTGGTCAAACGGAGCTCGGGTGGGCCTGGTGGACTCCAGATTAATTTTTAAGGGTAAATTGATCGTTTATTCGAATTGTTATGTCATTTATTGCATAGGGTTAGTGACCTTGGAGAATTCCAAGAGATTTTTCTCTAACGTTTGAGTTGATTGGGGTCATATCAAAACACGGGAGCATCCGGTGGCCTCAAGATTTATTTTTGGTAGTAAATTGGTTCGTCCGTCCGAACCGTTATGCCAATTCATGCATAGGGTGGACCGTTGGAAAGAGGATTCAATTCTGTTTGAAGATTTAAAGAGATTTCGCTCGAACGATGGAGTTTACAGTAGTTAAATGGGGCTCGGGAGCGCCCAATGGCCTCTAGATCTGTACTCAGAGTATGACCTATGGTTTGTAGTGAAATTAAGAGGTGCGAGGGACCTCAAGAGTGACTTAGGGGGTCCTAGAATGTGGTATCTATAGAGAACCTCTATGATTGATCTTGGAACAAGTTAAATCCGTCAAATAGATACCACATGATGTTTTGGAAAGAGGTCAATTCTTCAGACCTAAGGGATGAGGATGACCTATTCAAAGAGTCGAGGATGATTCTAAAGACCTAAGGAAATACTGGGGATGATCAATTCTATGGGCCGAGGTCAATTCTGAGTACCTAGGGTAGGGAATGAACAATTCTGCAAGCCAAGGTAAATTTTGAGAACCTTAAGTTAGAATGACTAATTTTGTAGGCCGATGTCAGTTTTGAGGACCTTAAGTAGTGGGTGACCGATTCTGAGGGTTGAAGAACATTTTGAGGTATTAACCGGTGATGACCAATTCTATGGGTCGAAGCTAATTCTAAGGACTTGAGTAGGAACCACCAATTCTGAGGGTCGAAGCCAATTACGACGGCTTAATTAGAAACGACCAATTTTACGAGTCAAAGCTAACTCTGCGGGCTCAAGTGGGTGTGACCAATTCTGTGGGTCGAATCCAATTATGAGGGATTAAATTTAGGTTACCAATTCTACGGCTTGAAGCCGATTCTAAGGGCTTAAGGTAAAGATGACCAATTATGTGGGTCAAAGCCAATTTCGAGGGCTTAAGTAGAGATATCAAATTCTGTGGGTCGAGGTCAATTATGAGGACCTTAAGTTTTAGTGACCAATTGTTAGGGTTGAATCAAATTTTGATGGATTAAGTAAAGGTGACCAATTCTATGCATCGAAACCAATTCTGAGGGCTTAAGTTGTAGCGACCAATTTCGCGAGGCGAGATTAATTCTCAGGACCTTAAGTAAAGGTGACCAATTCTGCAGGTCAAAGCCAATCCTAAAATCTTAAGTATAGATGGTCAATTCTACGGGTCGAGGTTAATTCTGAGGACCTTAAGTAGAGGCGGCCAATTCTGATGGTCTAAGCCAATTGTTGATGTAAAAAACTAGATCGCTCTAATTATTCAATCACAGATAAATAAAATGAGACAAAGATTTTAAAGTGGTTCAGCCTTATAAGAATGGCCTACGTCCACTGTTATGTTATTTCTGAGTGTTTGGGAATTCTCGATTACTAGTTCTATCAAGAAATTCCGGTCCCTTTGAATGAGGGTGATACAAGGTATTTATAGCCCTTAGGCTGTTCATGAAAGGGTTGATACACTAAATGATATACATATGAAAGGGTAATACATTTAATGCAGCGTGTGCGTCAAGATCCAAACATTCAATGAATAGTTGAACTGTTGATATTCTGGAAATTAATGCTACGTCCGAGATGCAGTTCGGACTGCCTCAGTTGTACGTTGATCAGGAGTTCCTCGGAGCGCTAAGGCACCTCGGAGTACTAAAGTTCCTCGGTATATCATCGTTGCTCGGAGAGAACGTAGTTGGTTCGTTGTTATTGTGCCACGTAGATTGACAAATGTCTTCGTATGATTCGTCCACATCAGCATATTAATTTTGGTATCAACTGAAGCCCCCAATGTTTCATATTTCGAACTTTGAGGAGTATGGAATATTCTTTCTTGGTATATGGCAATATTGAATGATCTTCCTGGGTTTTAGGAGCATCGTATTTCAATTTATTTCTAAATTCAAAGAATCCGCCTTTTTTCAAACTTTTAAGAGAGTTTCGATCTTTGTGCCCTTTTTGTCCTTTTAGCCGCCGGAAGTTCAATAGTTTCTTTTTTGTAATCATTTCCTTCGCCGCTTCCCAAGGCAAAGTATTTAAACTTATTAGGTAACCATACCGTCTTCTTCTTTTCCCCATTTCTTGCATTCAAGCTTTCTATTCTCTTCTTCTCTCTTGTGCGTTCATCCTTGTTTTCGTTCGTTGTCAACATACCTCCTTTCTTCCTGTAAGATCTTCTTCCTTTCTTCTGTATCTCTTTTATTCAGTATGGTTTATATTGTGGAGTCTGTTGAGAAATTTCGTTCTGATTTTTCCATTCCTTCCTGGGTAACTCTAGAGGTTCTTTCTGAGCCTTTAGATTATTTTCGATTGGCTGAGGGACATTGGTTCCCCAGTCTATTTATTGCTGAATGTGGATTTTCTTTTCCACCAAACCCATTGTGTCTTGAGTTTTGTCAGTATTTCGATCTTGTCCCTGCAAAAATAGCCCCCAATTCATGGAGAATAATTAATGGGGTGTACAAATTAAATCTAACTCATGGGACTCGTATTGGGATCCCTGAAATTATGTATTGCTATAAATGGGCCACTCTAGATAATATTTATTACTTAAAAACTAGGTTTCTGAATAGGGCTCTTGTAGTTAACCTCCCTGACTCAAATAGAGATTATTTTGAACATGGGTTGGTTATAAAAAATTGGCAATATGCCCCTTTAGTTGGAGATGGAGTATACAACGGTCCCAGATGCCCCCCATATGGCAATGGGATAGGTTTATTTTTCATTTTATTTTACTTATGAAATTATGCTTTCATCATGTTTGACAAAATGTATGACTGATATCTCATTATGTATTTATTTGCAGTTGATAGCAAAAGAAAAATTCCAAAAGAATCAGAGGTTAATATCAAGCATCTGAAACTTATCTGGGGTTTGCATAAGAACGTTGCAGATGAGCACATCAGGTCTGCATCATATTTGCTGTAGTATAGGAGCTATACAACCTCTTATACTGCTCGCCCTATTGAGCCAGCTTCAACTCCATAGGATTCTTCTTCAGATTCTCATCTTACTTTAAGTCATAGAATGGGCAAGAAAAGAGCTCCTCCTGCTCTATTTGATGACATTACTTCTGCTGCTAGTGCTAAGAAAAGTAAAACTGATGTCCCAGAGGGGACTAAGAAGGTGGATGCTGCACCCTCCAAAGCTGCCGAGAAGCCCCCAGTGGGTCCGAGCAAGAAAGTTGCTCCTATGGAAGTGATTACTATCTCCCCGACCAAGAGTTCTTCCTTGGTTGAAGCTGCTGAAGTCCCTTTGAGAAGATTGAGGAAATCATCCTCAGTCAATTTGGCTGAAACTGTCCCTTCTCTGCCTACTGGTGGTGTTGGTATTCCAACCATCATTCCTCCGAGCTCTGTAATGAGCTCGGTAAAAACTTGGATCATACCCGAGGTCCAAGGAATTGATGAAAAAATTTCTAGGGATATGCTGACATCCCTAGCTACTCGTCATCTTGCTTCGGTAAATTTCTCACATTCTGAATTTTCTTTCTCTGAATGCTTGCATTTTGTATTGACTTTACTGTTTTTCTCATCTTTCAGCTGGTGAACTGTTTCAATAATATCGTGAAGAAAGATGAAGCTATTAAAGCTTCAAGCTCCTCGTCAGGTGTAGAGGATGCTCTACTGGGTTTGACCCAATCCCTGAAGGAATCTCGCCAACAGTATAGTGAGGACAAGGCTGTTTGGGAGAAAAAGTTGTCTGCAGTTGAGGCCGAGAAGGTGAAGATGGCTGAGATCTCCAAGAATTTGGAGGATAAAGTAAAAGGTTTAGAGGTCGAACATCAGAAGTATGATGTCAAGCTCAAGAACTTGGGAGAGCTTGAAGATAAGTTGAAGAAGGCAGAGGAGAAGTTGTCCGCCCTGCAAGATATCAAGGTCCAAAAGGAAGAATTGGATGTGAAGCTCTCCTCGGAGAAACTAAGAAGAAAAGTCGCAGTCAAAAAATCCTTCAGCGTTGGCTGGGAGAAAGGATGGGATAAGGGAATTGATGCGATGACATCCCAAGTTCAATACGGGAAGTTGAAATACTTCCACGATGGCTGGGTAGCTGCTCTGAGGAACTGAAGATCAAGGATAATTCTGATCTATTCCAGTTGCACCTCCCTGGTCCTCCTCCACCAATTGTGGAAGAAGAAGAAGATGAGACCGCCTCTGATGAATCTTCTATGGCTATAGGTGATCAAGTCCCTGCCTCTCTTCCTGCTGCCAGCGAGGACATTTCTTCCATGCCTCCTCCTTCTGACAAAATTTCAACTCCTGCAGACCAAGTCGCCGTTACCACCGAGCAACCGAGCTCCTCATCCCAGCCTCCTGAGAAAGTCTTGGGAGACAAGGAAAAGGTGTGAAGTTGTTCGGTATCATTTCTATCTTTTATTATTTGTAATCAAACAATGTAATCTTTTGATGATCTAATAAAATACATCTTCGTTCCTCTTCATTGTTGATACTCTGTCTGCTTTTATTTATTAACTCCTGCCTTCTTCTTTATTAGTTTTTGGCCAGAATGGAATTGATATCTGCTCTTGATACTGAGTTGATGGGCCAATGCAATGGATATTATAAAGCTGGTCATACAGACCTAAGTGTATCAGAGATTGTCGACATCCTTGGTCACGATGCCTCAGAGCAAGCAGTTGAGGCTTACCGGTACCTGAAGGATTCACTTGATAGATCTGTGGCCAATAATGTGGCATACTACGAATTGATCGAGTAACTTCATTGTAGCTTAGAAGATCTTCAGAATCAACATAATGAATCAACTGCTTTGCTGCACAAGGAATATGAAAATAGATATCAGCAGCTTTCTTCTGAAACAGGCCATAAAAAGATCCTCGCTGGATATGATGTTAGGGAAA
This sequence comes from Sambucus nigra, assembly GCA_949130495.1. Taxonomy (NCBI): domain Eukaryota; kingdom Viridiplantae; phylum Streptophyta; class Magnoliopsida; order Dipsacales; family Adoxaceae; genus Sambucus; species Sambucus nigra. The sequence continues at coordinate 621,727,774 of OX422215.1, forward strand.
GAACTCTAAAAGGTGAGGTTGAGGCCTGCAGGCAGATTGCTGAGTTGTTGGAACAGGAGAACAATAATTTGCAGAAAAAGTTGGCTCAGTATGAATCTGCAGCATCATCTTCCACTTCTTTAGTACCAGTTACTGATGAAGGTTTCTCGTTCTTAGAGGTCGAAAATGCCAAATTAAGGCAAGAACTGGATGACTTAAGAAGATCTGCTATTTCTTGGACTGCTCGGGGACGAGGAAGAGGTTCTCAGGGGCGAGGAAGAGCTGTTCAAAATGTTGCCGAGGAGCAAAGTTCTCCAATCGCTGCTCGGAGTCGATCAAGAGTTCTTAGTCGTAATGTCGAAGAGGCTCGTACCCAATCTACTTTGGAAACTCAAGCATTCCAATTAAACGTCAAAGATCGGGCTCTATCAGAAATGTCCAAGAAAAATCTATCCTTGGAAGATCAGCTTACTGCAACGAAGTCTGCTCTACATACTAAGGATCTTTTTGCCAAAAACCTTCTCGAACAATTGGATAGATTAACCTTTCAATTTCATAAGCAACCCAGGGAATTCTGGATGGCAGGATATAATGAAGCTCTTGTTCATTTGGATGCTCGTATTGAACATGCCAACAATGAAGGTTATAAGCAGGGGTGGTTGAACGCACTGGGTGTGTTAAAATTGGAGCAAGGGCATTATTTATGGGATTATCATGCTCCAGGGTTATTAGACTTGCCTGTGCCACCTTTCAAATTGGACATGGCCTGGATCCTAGCTCGTTCCATTCCTCGTAGCTTAATTTCAAAATACCTCGGTGATTATAGCCTTCATTCCCAAATCGAAGTATCTCGTCCAGAGCATCTAATGGAGACACCTTCAATAATGAATGTCAGAATGTTGAAGGACTTGAACTTTATTAATTCTCCCCTTTGCCTGGAAGATCCTCCTGCTGGTGAAGAGCCTATTTCTAAAGCAAAGGGCAAGAAACCAATAGAATAGGAATATCAATGTAATAGTTAGTACATTCATGTAACCTGTAATTTATTTTGAATTTTAATGAAAAGACTTTCATTTTCTGTTTGCAAATTTTGCTATTGTCTTGTGTTTATCAAACACCTTTATATTTGTGCATATGTATCTGTTAGAAAGATAACAATAATATTGTTCATCGAGCAACTTAATAAAAAGTTACAAGTATCAAGGTTGTTCAATAAAGTAATGAGTATAAAATGTTCAAACTGTTTCCAACCAACCAGGGTGGATAAATAATGTTTGTCGACCAACTACAGTTGATGGGTCTTTATCCCCGACCAGCCATACTTGGTTCAATTTCAAATATTTTCATAAAATGTGTCCGACCAACCAACTTCAATAATTTATCCTCGTCGACCAACTACAGTTAGTGGGTTTTTATCCCCGACCAACTATACTTGGTTCAGTTTGGAATATTTTGTTCTCTGAGGAACTTTTGTAATAATATTACCTCCCGACCAACCGAGATTGGTGTTATAAGAATGTTGTTCTCGCCCTTTTATCAACCGGAGTTGATCATGGGTCCGAACTATCATGTTCTTTCGAACTATCTTGTACACTAGTTATTTTACCAACCGAAGTTGATCACGCCAGTGTACGCCTCCTAACCAAAGGAGTATATCAATTGTTCTCGCCCTTTTATCAACCGGAGTTGATCGTGGGTCCGAACTATCGTGTTCTTTCGAACTATCTTGTACACTAGTTATTTTACCAACCGAAGTTGATCACGCCAGTGTACGCCTCCTAACCAAAGGAGTATATCAGTTGTTCTCTCCCTTTTACCAACCGGAGTTGATCGTGGGTCTGAACTATCTTGTTCTTTCGAACTATCTTGTACACTAGTTATTTTACCAACCGAAGTTGATCACGCCAGTGTACGCCTCCTAACCAAAGGAGTATATTAGTTGTTCTCGCCCTTTTACCAACCGGAGTTGATCGTGGGTCTGAACTATCGTCTTCTTGCTATCAAGCAGCGTAGTGTACAATCACTAGTATTCCCCGAAAAACTTTCAAACAAAGGAGAGAAAATTTGTGAAAAACATCATCGTTTTATTCATATTGTTAGACCCGTTGTACATTTTACATCATTGATAATACTTGCGAAGGTGTTCAGCATTCCAAGCATTCTTGAATTCTTCTCCTTCTAGAGTGTCTATTCGGTAGTTCCTGGTCGAACAACTTCTGTAACTCGGTAAGGTCCATGCCAATTTGCTTCCAATTTATTGTGCTTCTGAATGACCTTCTTTAGCACATAATCTCCTTCTTTTAAATCGCATTTCTTCACCCTTTTGTTGTAGAACAGAGCTGTTCGTTGTTGATAAGCAACATTCCTAATGGCTGCCTCTTCTCTTACTTCTTCGAGCATATCCAAATCCAGTCTTCTCATCAAGTCACTGATCGGAGAATTGAAATTCAGCACTCTGTGTGTTGGTAGGCCCAACTCTGCAGGTATCACAGCCTCACTTCCAAATGCCAGCATATATGGTGACTCTCCAGTCGCTGCTCGGGGAGTTGTTCGGTAAGCCCACAATACTGATTGTAGCTCATTAATCCAGTTAGCTTTAGCTTCACTTAGTCTTTTCTTCAACCCATTTAGCAGTGTTCTGTTCGTCACCTCAGTCTGCCCATTGCTTTGAGGATGACCTGGTGCTGAATGGGTCTTCAGGATGTTTGATTGTTGACAATAGGCAACAAACTCCTCGTTGTCAAATTGTGTTCCATGATCCGTGATGAAGGCATGTGGGAGACCATATCGACAGATGATATTCTTCCAAACAAACTGGTATACCTTCTCGTACGTCATATCGATTAGCGGCTCAGCTTCTACCCACTTAGTAAAATAGTCCACTGCAACGACGAGGTACTTGAATCTTCCTCGGGTGGTCGGAAGTGGTCCAACCAAATCAATTCCCCACATGGCAAATGGATAAGGGGAAGTTATGGGTGTCAAAAATACTTGTGGAGTTCGTCGGATGGAGGAAAAACGTTGGCACTTGTCACATTTCTTAGCATAGGCTATACAATCAGCCCTCATCGTCGGCCAGTAGTATCCTTGAGTCATTACCCTTTGCAAAAGTGTTCGACCTACTACATGAGCTCCACAAGACCCTTCATGGATCTCTTCAATCAATTCTTTCACTTCGGAGGGATGTACACATCTCTGCAAACCTGCCATAATTCCTTGTCTATATAAAATACCATTAGTTAATACATACCGAGCAGCTTTATACTTCAATTTCTTGGCAGTGAGCTTATCCTCCGACAATTCTCCATCTTCAATATATACCCTGATGGGATCCATCCAAGATGGTCCTAAATCAAGGGCAATGACATTCATCGTCAAGTCCTCATCTATGCTCCGACTTTCCAGCACTTCAATTGGTATTGTTCTTCGCAGCTCGGTACGAGTAGCTGATGCTAGTCGGGCCAGCGCGTCTGCTTGTGCATTTCTATTCTGGTTATTCTGATCAACTGAATCGTATCAAATTCTGCCAATAACTTCATTACCTTGGCATGATATTTGACCATTAATTCTCCTTTAACTGCATACGTTCCCATTATCTGATTCACAATCAATTGAGAATCACTGAATACCATCACTTGTTGCGCTTCCATGATCTTTGATAAATTAAGACCTGCTATCATGGCCTCATACTCAGCCTTATTATTGGAGGCTTTGAATTGGAATCGCAAAGCATATTCCATGTCAATTTCGTCTGGAGTGTTCAAAACAATTCCTGCCCCACAACCTGCTGTGCAAGATGAGCCATCTACATATAATCTCCATATGGGCAACCCGTCTTCAAATTTCTTATCTGATAGAGTTCCTCGGTGAAATATTTGTTGCTTCTTTTCATCCTCCCCTGACACTTTTCGCTCTTCGTTGACCATCTCTTTTCGTTCTTCATCCAACCGGAGCTCATCCGAGTTTGAAGTTGATGATCCTTCTACATCCACAAGCCCTTTTACCAACCGGAGTTGGTCTGGACTTATGTCTGTTGATCCTGTAACATCCACAGGTTGGTCAGCGAGCAGCTTTTATTCCTCGGGGGTATCAGGATATGTAAACTCTGCTACAGCTTGCCCTTTCAATGATGATCTGGGCTCATACACAATGTCATATTCACCGAGTTCTACTGCCCAGTACATCAATCTTCCTGACTTTTCTGGCTTATAAAGGGCTTATCTTAATGGCATATCGGTATAAACGACGATGGTATGGGCCTGGAAATATGGCCTCATTCTTCTACTTGCTTCAATTAATGCCAATGCCAATATTTCCAGCTTTGGGTACCTGATTTCTGCACCTCGGAAAGCCTTACTTGTGTAATAAATTGGCTTCTGGACTCCATTCTCCAATCTGATTAATGCTGAACTGACTGCATTCTCTGATACTGCCAGATACAAATACAACGTCTCTCCTGATATTGGGCTGGACAATAATGGAGGTGCTCCCAAATACTTTTTCAAGTCTTGAAAGGCCTTCTCACATTCATCAGTCCACTCAAAAGTTTTTCGAAGTGTTTTGAAGAATGGGAGGCATTTGTCAGTTGCTCGGGATACAAATCTGTTGAACGCTGCAACTCGTCCTGTAAGACTTTGCACTTCTTTCTTTGTTGTTGGAGATCGCAACCCTAAAAGAGCTTTGATCTTATCTGGATTTGCTTCAATGCCTCGCTGATTGACAATGTACCCGAGAAACATTCCTTCTCGTACTCCAAACGTGCATTTCGTCGGGTTAAGCTTCATCTGGTATTTATCCAGTTGATCAAATGTCTGAGCTAAATCAACTAGATGATCTGCAGCTTTCTTACTTTTTGTCAGCATATCATCGACATAGACTTCCATGTTGCAACTGATTTGTTCGGTGAAAACCTTGTTCATCAGCCGCTGGTATGTCGCTCCTGCATTTTTCAAACCAAAAAGCATAACATTATAACAATAAGTACCCCTAGGGGTAATAAAAGAAGTACTTTCCCTATCTTCTGGTTTCATTTTGATCTGGTTGTAACCAGAGTAAGCATCCATGAAGCTAAGCAGTTCGTGCCCCGAGGTAGCATCCACTAGCTGGTCAATTCTGGGCAATGGAAAATGATCCTTTGGGCAGGCCTTGTTAAGATCAGTGAAATCAACACACATTCTCCATTTGTTGTTTTTCTTCTTCACCATCACCACATTCGCCAACCAGTCCGGGTACTTCACATCTTCAATGAATTGAGCTTTCTGGAGCTTGTCGACCTCCTCTTGAATAGCTTGATTCTTTTCGGGGCTAAATACCCTTCTTCTTTGCTTTACAGGCTTGATCTCCTTATTCACATTGAGTTCGTGACATAAGAAGTCTGGATCTATTCCCGGCATGTCCTCATAACTCCATGCAAAAGTTTTCTTCCTGTTTCTCAAGAAAATTATCAACTCTTGTTTTAATGAAGTATCCAACGTTGAACCTATCTGGGTTACTCGTTCAGGGTACTCGTCGTTTAGAATAACATTTTCTGTAGATTCCACCACCTGTCCTTTTACAAGTTGGGATTCATCTCTGGGATCGAGAGTTTCAATTTCTGTACCTTCCTCCACTTGGTAAGTAGTGGTCTTTTTCCTTGACTCTTCAAGTTCTTCTTGCTCGGCAGACGAATAATAGCAATCCCGAGCTACTTTTTGATCACCTTTCACAACTCCTACTCCAAAGTTTGTTGGGAATTTTAAGCACTGATGCACTGTAGATGGAACTGCTTCGAACTTCTTCAAACCAACTCTTCCCATGATGATGTTGTAGGCTGACTGCACATTCTTATCCATCACAAAGAAGCGTATTCTTTCTGTTCGACAAGCAGGCCAAGTTCCAATGAGTATATCCAACTTGATCGTCCCAAGTGGAAAAACTTTCTCGCCAGCAAAACCCCGGAGGGGTCTGTGATACGGTTCCAACTGAGATAATTTCAGATTCAAGCTGTCAAAGCATGAATAGTTTATGATGTCTGCTGAACTTCCATTGTCTACCAACACCCTTGAAATCACTACCTCCTTCATCCTCATTTTGATCACCAAAGGATCATCGTGAGGATAAAGAACACCTGCCAAGTCGTTTTTTGAAAACCCAATGACCAGCCTCTCTTTGTTTACCTTCCTCGGACGATCGTCCTCGGCCAGGTTTATTCGCTGAATATATGAACAAGCTTGAGCCTCCCCGAGGTAAGCCTTTCTTTCTGCAGTAAGGTCTCCTCCTCCTGCATCTCCTCATGCAATGACATTACAATCAAATGACCCAAAACGTATAGAAAATACCTCTCGTTCTGGTTGTCTTGGTTTCTTGGGAAGATCGGGGTCATCTTCTGGATCATCTTCATGGTCTCTCTTCTTCTTCTCCTCTGCCCGACGAGGAGATCTAGACCTTTCTCTAGCTCGGTGGTTATTCTTTCTTTCACCTCCCCGATCAACATATTTTGCCAACTTTCCTCTTCGGATGAGTGTTTCAATCTCCGTCTGAAGAGCTATGAAATTTTTGGTCATGTGACCATGATCTTTATGAAATTCGCAATACTTATCCCTACTCCTCGAATCAGGGTCTGACTTCAGTTTCTTTGGCCACTTGACCTCCTCATTGTTCTTGATTTCCTCCAAGACATGATTAATACCCATTTTCAAAGGAGTATAATTATCATACTTCTTCATGACTTCCCATTTATTCTTGGAATGTTTATCTCCACCATTGTTTTTATGCTCTTTCTTCTTAGATTTGTCGTCTTCCACCTTGGTTTCTTTATCCATATTCTTCTTTGCAGCCATAGCCTCCTCGGCATTCATAATTTTGGCCGCTTTTGCCATCAATTCTGACATAGTTCTAGGTGGATCTTTCGCTAGGGTGTAATACAATTTATTAGGCAACAACCCACTCATCAAGGCGGTGATTGTTGTCTTCTCTTCATAATCTATAACTTCTAGCTTCTCGAGTTATATAATCTCTAGTACTCTCACCAGATTTCTGTCTAACACTTCACAAGTGTGCTACTCGTTTTACTTGCTTTGCTCCAAAACAGAAATTGTCGATAAACAACTCGGCTAACTGAAAGAAAGTTGAAACCTTACCCCGAGGAAGATTGTTGTACCATATCTAGGCAGATCCAGTAAGAGATCCTGAGAAGGCCCTGCATCTCATCTCGTCGGGAACAACATAGATGTCAGCAGCAGCTTGATACTGTTCTATGTGAAGAACAGGATCTGTCTTTCCATCATATTTGGGAGTTATCACGGGTGCTTTAAATTTCGATGGGGTTGGAAAATCCACAATGGCCCATACAAAAGGTGTTCCTCGAACAAAAGTTCGTTGTAGGGGGTTCTTTGCTTTAGCCATTTCTCCCAATTTATCCTCCAACCATTGGAAAGATCCTTTCCACGCTTCATTTCCTTCCTCGGGCCTATTGGTTCGAGCAATCGATCGTTCTAAGGTAGCTTCTTGAGATCTATCTTGACGAACGACTGGTCGTGACTGTGTTGATCCTTCCCTTAGATCTGATGGTTATCGAAAACTCCTTGATGTAGTCTTAGGTGGACTCCTGTTCCTCCTAGGGCCTAATCGACTGAAAGGAGACGCCCTACTCAGTCTTTCTAAAGCGCTGGGTCTTTCTGGAGAGAGGGTGATATGTTGATCAGTATCTGTCACCCTTATTGACGAAGTTCGCCCAGGTTGATAAGAGAAATCATCAGACTCCTCATTGCGACGTGACTCAGTACGCCTAGATCGTGAAGAAAGTAAATAAGTTTGCCTCTGACCACTTTGCTGTCTTCAATGTGCAGGTGCACCACCATGAAGGGTTTGCAAGAGTTGCCTCATTGTGTCTTGCATGGCGGTTTGTCCTTGAGCCAGATTCGTCATAATTTCGGCCAGATCTGGAGGTGCAGAGGGATTTGGAGGATTTCCAGCATTTCCAGCGTTTCGATTGCTAGATTCTGGATTGTCCGCCATTGATGATGAATGATTTTTGGTGAAAAATGATAATAACAATCGTTCCCACAGACGGCGCCAATCTGTTGATGTAAAAAATTAGATCGCTATAATTATTCAATCACAGATAAATAAAATGAGACAAAGATTTTAAAGTGGTTCAGCCTTATAAGAATGGCCTACGTCCACTGTTATGTTATTTCTGAGTGTTTGGGAATTCTCGATTACCAGTTCTATCAAGAAATTCCGGTCCCTTTGAATGAGGGTGATACAAGGTATTTATAGCCCTTAGGCTGTTCATGAAAGGGTTGATACACTAAATGATATACATATTAAAGGGTAATACATTTAATGCAGCGTGTGCGTCAAGATCCAAACATTCAATGAATAGTTGAACTGTTGATATTCTGGCAATTAATGCTACGTCCAAGATGCAGTTCGGACCGCCTCAGTTGTACGTTGATCAGGAGTTCCTCGGAGCGCTAAGGCACCTCGGAGTACTAAAGTTCCTCGGTATATCATCGTTGCTCGGAGAGAACGTAGTTGGTTCGTTGTTATTGTGCCACGTAGATTGACAAATGTCTTCGTATGATTCGTCCACATCAGCATATTAATTTTGGTATCAACACCAATTATGAGGGCTTAAGTAGAGATGACCAATTTTGTGGATCGAGGTCAAATTTGAGGACCTTAAGTTGTAGTTTTCTTTAAAGACTCCACTGGGGAAAAAGGTATTAATCCAAAGACTGGATGTATCTTTGTTTGGGAATTTTTGTGGTGTCCTTTGGAGATGTTTATGGGGGGATATCCAATTGATTTTAGGAATTTTCCTGGGGGAGTAAGTGCGGTATTAAATGTTTTTAGGAATTTTCCTGGGGAATTAAGTGCGATATTAAATGTTTTCATTAGTGAAAAAGATTCTAAAATTCCTTTGGCAAGTTCAGGAATTTTTTACTGATTTTTTGAGTTTTTTGCACATTTTTTGAGAATTTTGTACAAAATATTAGGGGAATGCTAACTGTCATGGTGAAGGAGGTGCCAAACGGAAATGGCACAATCTTTTGGATTACGTCGGGTAGGCAAAGGGATAGTACTGATCAAGTAAATTATTCTTTCCTCTTAAGACCATTTCTCCTTGATGATCTTTTTACATTTTGATTTTCCACTGGGGATCTTGTAAGTGACCTTTTACCGTTGAGAGACGATTATCCAACACACGGGGGTGACTGGGGAGAACGAACAGCTATGGAGGTTGATGGGTATGTTTGATACCTAGGAGAGAGGGGTGAGGGGCAAATGAGGTGATAGTTTTGGTTCTTTTCCTTTGGGATTACTTGTAGATTCATCGTTGACTGTGGGAGCCTAGCATTTTCACGCTTGATGTAGCATCATTGCATTTGAAAAGAGACTTAAAAAAGGCAAGAAATGCATATTTTGTTTGATTGTCTTGATTTAGTGGCTTACTATACATGCAATTTAATTTTTGTTCTCAATTTTTATTTCGGGAAAAGTAGGAGAAGGTGCAGTTTTTGGAATTTTTTTGAATATGTTTGAGTAGAAGATGGCCTTGGAGGCTTGGCTTAAAAAATTCTTCCCTTTTGAGGGGACATATTTTGAGAAAAAATACGAAAAATGATTTTTTTGGAATTTATGAGTGAAGAAAGGCCTTCGAGGCTTGGTTGGTATATGGATTAGGGTATAGAAAGTTGGGTTGTAAAGTGGTGCTTATTTCCTTCATTGGATTGTGTTAAATCTAGTATGTTGAAGAGACTGTATTGATGCTGGAGTTATTGCCCCAGGCTTAAATTTGAAGATACTACTGGTGATCGGGAATTCTCAAATGCCATCATTGCATGGATGTTATACCATCACAATTCTATGATGGTGATACTGGAAAAGACTCTGAACAGACTGGATGCCTAGGGGAAGGCCGTTTTGACTTCCGGAGGGGTAGCCCCATTATGCTATTCACGTGGCTATCGCAGAGATTTCGTATGGTGATCCCTCTTTAATATCCCTTGGTAGCTATGCTAAACTTCTTTTCTCGCTGCTTTATAAGCATGGGCCTGGATATTGAGAGCTGAGAGAACTGGTTTGTGGATAACGAGGCTTGAGTTTTTCATTGATGAGTGCCTTAGTGGGGAGAATTGCTGCCCATTCTAGAACTGGGGGAATATAAGTATGTTCAGTTGATTCGCCTCCCGTAGACTTCGTTCTACTTTCCATAGAAACTCTTGGACCAATTCGACTGGGAGAAGATTATGCCACCTCGTACACTAGACTTTTTTATATGGAGGATTTGACAGAGCGCATGTAGATGTTGTTGGGTTGTCTACGGGAGAATCATCGATCGTCGACCCGTCCTTCCCTTTCTATAAATCGGATCATGAAAGGGGTACAAAAGGGGTCAGTTAACTATGATGAGGCACTCCAAGACATGGATACCAAGGTTTGGCTAAAATCTGTGTATACGAAGATGGATTCGATGTATTTGAATCCAGAATGGGAACTAGTAAACTTTCTATATGGGATAAAATCGATCAAATACAAATGGATCTACAAGAGAAAAAGTGGGTTAAATAAAAAGGTGGAAATGTTCAAGGCATGTCTAGTTGTGAAAGAGTTAACTCAAACATAAGGGATTGGCTATGAGGAGAATTTTTTGTTGGCATCCATGATTAAGTCTATCCAGATTCTTTTATCTATTACTACATATCTCAATTACAAAATTTTGAAAATGGATGTTAAGACTACGTTCTTTAACGGTAGTATTGACAAGTTCATCTACATGGTGGAATCCACGTTATTCATAGACAAGAGTTAAGAGAGAAACATGTTCAAGATTAAGAGATCTATTTACGAACTTAATCCATACTCAAGGTCTTGGAACATTTTATTTGATCAGGAAATCAAATATTTTGGTTTTGATCAAGGTATGGATGAGACTTGTGTGTATAAGAAAAATGGTGAAAACATAGTGGAAATGTTAGAACTTTATGTAAATTATATTCTTGTAATCAGGAACGATGTGGGTGTATTATTTATCATAAAAGTGTGGTTGCCTATTTAGTTAGACAAAAAAGACTTAGGAGAAGCCAACAATATCCTAAGGATCAAGGTATTGCATGATCGAGAAAATAGTATGATGGGATTATCCCAAACTACTAATGTCGATACAATTCTCATAAGATTTAGCATGTAAGATTCTAAGAAAGGGTTTCTCCCTTATAGGCATGTAATTCCTTTTATATAAGGATTTGTATCCTTAGTCACCCGATGGGATAGAGAGGATGAAGAATAAACCTTATGCTTTAGTGGTAGGGATCCTCATTTATGCTATGGTCTGTACTAGAATGAATATACGTTATGTCATGGCATGCTGAGAAGATTCTTGTCTAATCGAGGTGGGGAAGACTGAACTGCTGACAAGCACATTCTTAAGCACCTGAATAGGATTAGAAGTTATGTGTTGGTTTACTTAGTCGACAGTCTAGTACCCATTAGATACACCAATTCATCTTTGCAATCGGATAGGGATTTTAATAAATCAACCTCAGGATATGTGTTTACCCTAAGAGGTGGAGACATGAGTTATAGGAGTATCAAACAATCATGTAATGCTGATTCATCCATGGAAGATGAGTATGTTACAACTCTAGAGGCAAAAAAATAGGTTATTTGACTCAATAAATTCCTAAGTGACTTAGGTTTGGCTCCTGGAGTAAAATTGGCAATTACACTTTATTATTACAATAGCGGTGTGGTTCTAAATCAACAGAACTAAGGACTCATCAAAGGGGGAGGAACATTGAGCATAAGTATCACCTGATTCGGGATATCATGTAGAGGGACACTATCATCGTGTTCAAAATTGCAATCGAGGATAAATATCTTTCTTGCCGAACTTTCGACATTCAATTAGAAGGAAAAGGATTCAAGTTCATAGTCATAGGAATTTAAGACTAAGTGGGATATTAGTGAGTTTTTTTCTTAAAACCATGTGTAATTTTTTATTAATGATTAATAAAGGATTTTTTTATTCATTTCGAGATAAGAATCAAGTTTTCAGAATGCTTTATATTTTTTTAAACATATTATCTCATATAAATGTCAATTAGCAGAGCTGAGTAAGAATTCCATTGAGTCGGCTTCGAGTTGATCATAAAGAGATTGGAATTACAGTTCTAACACTATTAAAAGGTTCACAACCTATATAAGAAGTTGACATCTTATTGGAATGATTGCAATACAATCCTAGTTGTTTGTCTCGAACTGTAGGAACATGTCTATGCTCAATAGAGAATTATGATCTATACATCCCAAGAATGCATTCAATAGGATCGCTGATGAGATTTGATACTAAGGTTTATATTTATTCAACTGGAGAAATCTGACACCATATTCATAGGAGGCATAGATTATTATTCCTGAGAACTATGAGGGTTAGAATGCTTATGTGATAATTATTCTGATTGTTGTGGATGAGATTCAATCTTTGAATTGATCAAATGATCTACGAATATTGGGTGACGATTATATAAGTAGTTCTGAGATCTTCATTCGGAGGAATCCATGTCCGGAGATACCTAGGATCGCTATACCCTCTTGATAGACTTATAAGATATGTTTTCACTAATAAAAATGATCAGTGGATTATTTATAATTAGATTAGGTAGAAAAATAAGTTGTTTTTTATAGACAAGGAATTGACTAGATGTTGGTTAAATTCCATTAGCAAAACAATGATTTAACCATGCTAGTAGAGAAAGCTTAACGTGACAAATCATATTATGTAACATAATAAACATTGAAAATAAGACTCCATTATATCCGAGATAATTAAATTGGAGTGTAGTAGAAGAATTAATTGTTATTAAATAAAAAAGGAAATACATTACGGTAAAAGTATGAAATTTAATTATTAATCTTGGATCCCTGGTGAAGTCCAAATACCCAAGTAGTCAAGCCTATACTCTTAAGAAACCCAGTTTTTACCATGCCTACTTTTTGTACTTGTGTATAAGGGTATGTGAAAGGATTTTAATCATTGTTGTTCATCTTTATGGTTTGATAGGGGTCAGATAAAATTCCATTCACGTTTTTGTGAAGAGGAGTAGATAAAGACCACCATATCCAAACCATAAGTAAATGTTTGTGCCCACCTACTTACATGACTTTGGGGAGGATCATACACTCGAAGATCCTAGCATTCATAAGTTTTAAGCAAGAATTTTTATATCCAAAAGAATTCACCCCACATCATTAACAAATATTTTTCTTCCTATCGGATTGCAACCAGATCCGCAAATGTATCATTTTTATGCCCTAGGTTTTTTTTCTTCAAACCCAATTTTTTGTTTTGACCTCTTTCTAATGTTTGATTAATCGATGATCCCTGACTAATTTTTTTTATATTAAATATATTGATTTCCAAAATACAATTGTTGTCTTTATGCATTAATTGAGTCAAATGCATGATAATCCTAGAGAAGCCCTTAATTATAATAACATGTTAATCCGAGGAAATATCTTACTTCTGTTACCAATATTGGTTTCTCCCAACCAACAATGCCTATGACCTTCCTAAGGTCTACGATAATCCCTACCCATTTCACTATATGGTCGAGGAAAGAAAATTCTTCACGCTAAAATTCACTCTTAGAAAATTTTGCATAAAAATCATTATTCCTCAGTATCTCAAAAACATCGCAGAGATGCTTATCATGCTCCTCCACTGACTTGGAATAAATCAAGATATCATCAATAAACACAATTATAAATTTATTATGGAAGGTCTTGAATCCTCTATTCATTAAATCCATAATGGAAATAAGGTCACTAGTTGTCCAATGTCATAACCAAAAACTCACAATGACCATATCTAGTCCATACAATTGTATTGTGAATTTCCTCATCCTTTATTTGTAATTGGTGGTACCCCAGTCTCACATAAATCTTAGGAAAATATCTAACATCCTTTAATTGGTCAAAAATTATCATAAATCCTAGTCAAAGGGTATTATTTCTTCATTTTAATTTTGTTGAATTCCCTATAATCAATACAGATTCGCATAGACACATGTTTCTTATTTACTAAAAGTAGTGGGGAATCCTAAAGGGATGTGTTGGGTATAATAAATCCACGACCTATAAGCTTTTCTAGTTTGTCCTTTATTTATGTCAATTCTCTAGGCACCATCCTATAAGGTTCCTCGAAAAATAGACGTGGCCTCGGGTGTAAGGTCAATTTTTAACTCAACTTTCGTATCCAGGGGCAATATTGGAAGTTCTTCAGGAAAAATGTGTTCAAACTCGGCGGTCACTAGGATATCACCTAAGAAGGTAAGAATCTTTCTAAGATCTTTCACATAGGTTATATGGCCATGACATCCTCCCTTCAACATTCTCTTGGATCTCAAGCATGATATTAACAGATGTTTTTAACTCAGTTTAGTCCCTCTAAAGCTTACTTCGTACCCTCTAGGTTTATAAAGGAGTATTCTTTCCTAGACAAATGATCCTAGTGAAGTGGGTGGACAACCAATCCATGTTTAAAATCACATTAAAATCATTTATTTCCAATGAAATCAAGTCAAACTTAAAACACCGATTTCCTATCTCCATGGCCCGTCCCCTAACTATGGTTGCATCGTCTGACAATATCCCCACTGGGGTTTCTATTATCAATGGGGGTTTTATATCTTGGGGTGTCATAATAACTTACGTGCAAAAGTTGTGGGTCTAACGGATTGTGTGGAATTCAAATAAAAAAGTGCACAAGCATTTGTGTCATCAACTGTAATAGTATTTATTATAATGTCCTCAACATTCTTATCATCATTAACATTCTTAGAAAAGATTCTAGTATGAGTCCACGACTTCTCTGCGTACTTCTTGGGAACCCGAAAGTCCTCAGCCTTGTGTCCTAGTTTTCCATAATTACAAAAACTCATTCCCAATGAGAAACTCTAAGAAAAGTTCCCTTTCCTCCCGTTGTTGAAGAAACTGACGATCACGGTATCTACCTCCGCAAAACTTTTCTTTTTTGTAGCCCCATTAGCTGGTTGTGTCTTCTGAGAATGTTTTTGTGCTCATTATCTTTCTTAGTTCCCCCATATCTTACTTTCCTCTTCTTACCCTAGGCCTTCATTCCCTCCTCAAAATCGTATTCCAAGATCTGGGCTACTTCCACCAATTTTTTGTATGTCTACATCCTTAAACCAATAATTCTATTACGAAGTCCATATTTCAGACCCATTTGAAACTTTTTAGTCATCATTTCCTCTGTATTAATGGAATAAGGAGTGAAATGCAAAATCTCTACAAACTCGGCCTCTTATTCATCCACTGAAATTATTCCTTGAGTTTGCTCTAAAAACTTCACTTCTAGTTTCTCCCTAGCCATAGTTAGGAAGTATTTATCAATTAAAAGTTCCTTTAATTAGTTATGCCCAATGTTCGTGGGCTCATCTCAAAGTTGAGTCCTTTTGATCATCATCCATCACTGATCTTCCTCTGCCTAAAACATAAATGTTGAAAACGACACTTTTTATTCATAATTGCAATTTATCACCTAAAAAATTATCTCCATATTCCTTATCTAGCCATTGGCCTTCCAAGGATCAGTCTCCCCATTAAAAGATTATTACCCTGACTTTTTTAAATGCTCTATGGTGCAGCTAACTGGATTTTCCTCAGTCATTATTGCTAGCATTGCCCTTGCTAGGGTTTTTGCAAACCCAATCACTACGTACGATACTTATTCTCTATTATCTACTTCATTGGGGATAGTAGGTACTTTCAATGCTTCAACTCCTCCGTAATAGCCTCTTACCACTGATTCCTAGAAAGAAATACACATGTATACTTCTAATATACTTATTTGAAGTTCCTTAGCGTAAGTCTACAAATAGTATTGAGAAATAGACATGATTATACTATCTGTAATGCCTACAACCTTTACCTATCAGGCAAAGGGGTTAGTTATCTTAATTTCCAAAAACAAAATATATAAAGTCTTAGTTATGCCAATCTTACAAGGTTGCGACTCTTAATTAGGCATTGGCATCATAAATCCAGTTCATATCTCTTCTTATTGACCACGAATTGGAAAACACTACATAACAAGTTTCTTCGTTGGAAACAGAACCACAGTGCTCAATACAAGTAATTAGATAGTTACTTGGTTTCATAGAATAAGAAATACAATTTAACTTATCTAAGAAAAATTGATGGCTGCTACTAATATAAAATTTCCCAATAAAAGTATGTACTAGTAAAGATTCTACGTTAACCTCTCAAACCTCCGATCTTATGTGACCTATAATACATTCCATTGTCTCTAATCCAATCTACGACCTCACATCTTAAGGAAGTTAAAGAATAGATGGACAAGTTAAAATAACATAGTAGGTTTAATTTGAATGTATTCATCCACCTTCCAATGATAGTTTTTCAAAAAAATATGTATATACTAAAAAAACTACAATTTACGAGTTTAAACACAATAACACAAGTCAATATTTCAATATAAACTAAGAGAAAAGTATTTTTCCCCACACCAGAGTTTTATCCCCACAATAATAATGGACTAATGCTAAAAAACTCAAACCTCCCAAGAAAGATAAATCTCGTGTATTAAGCCTCAATCTCCTTTGGTTAGCTTAATCATTTCTGGCCTTTAATTTGACCTTAGACCTCACAACTACATGATCTTATTCTGAGTTCCTTTTTCACCATTAATGCCCCAAGAACGACTTCCTCTCCTACCGACTTCTTAAAGAAGTGATTCGTGATCTGATGTTAACACAAAAACCTTGGCTAAACTGTTCCAAGGTGCACGTTCTATTACTATCCTATGCATAATCTCCCAAGGACTAGTCTTTTTCACCTCAAGCCCAAAGTATGAAGCCTTCTCCACACATAATGGCTTAGACTGGTACATTAGTGACACGAACTCAAGATCAGAATCCAAAGAGATCATGTAACAAGTTGAGCATAATAGCATACAACCTAATTTTAAATCCTCAAAGAAGGAATTATAACTCTTGATCTCCAAACAACAAGGGGTATTTTAGCAGAAATGAATATTTTATCTTGAAATGATTTAGAATTTAGGTTTTTAAAGATCTAAGTGGAAAAACCTAATAAAATAATAAATATCTCCAAATAATAGTTTACCTTTAGGCACCCAAACCCAAAACACATTAAAGAAAAGAGGCATCATAGTAAGAACATGAAATGAACGATAAAAGTCCATAGCCATTTTATGTAAAAACTCAAAATCTCACAAAGTTGCTCATCTCATCAAATTAATTATGGAAACTATGGTTTATACAAAACAAATAAGGTGAGGATGAAATTACTTACCAAATGAATTAGTATGATGATGAACATTAACACATATTCCCCTTTCACAACCCTCAACAGCGTAGAGTACGCCTCCTCGGAGTTAATTTAGCAACAACTCCTTTTAATTTCATATTCTTACTTCATCTTTATTAACTATTGTTAAGGGTTTATATAAGCTTTGGTAATGGATCCCAGGTGTGCTATGTATAAAAAATGAGGGGTAACCTATGATTTCCAATTATATACTACTTTCCCAAAAATCCACTTAAATAAGGCTTCTAGAATCTCAAAAACTTAAAAATAGGTGCTCCTTATAATGGATAATTAGAATAAGGCAACACTATGAGAAGTATGATATATGTTTAGTTTAGGTACATGAAATAAAGATAACATAGGTAAATTACTTTTTTTACGTGGTCTTAGAAAAAGGTGGTTTCGATTTCAAAATTTCTTTATAAAAGACATTCAATTATTTTTATAAAATTGTTTCATTGAAAATGGGATATGTTTTATCTAATATGGTATTTTGGAAATTAGTTTATACATCATAAGGTTTGTCTCACCAATACTACTAAATATTCAAATGAATAATGTTAATATATAAATCATTAAATAAAAGTTTACTTGTATAACTAAACACAATTTTGGCACTTATGCTTAGGTCATTTTATTTTAAAAGGAATTCTAAGACTTGTTTAAAATTGATAATTGAGTTCATTGAAAGTGGAGGCACTTCTACTCTTGAGTCCCGTTATACGATAAAATAATCAAAGTCCCTTCATGGACAAAAGATAAAGAGTAAAATATTTGTTGAAAATGGTTTATTTCTATTAGTGTAGTTATGTGGCTATCCGATCCAAGCGGCAGTTTTGAGTGTGTCATTAATTTCATTGATGATTACTGAAGGTATAGATGTGTTAACCTTATGCACCACAAGTCCAAAATTTTTAATTAGTTCAAAGAGTGAAAGACTAAGGTGAAGCATGGGTGAGTTAAACTAATCCAAACTCTACGATCTGATCGTAGAGGTGCATACCTCTTGGAATAGCTAAAGGATAATTTATTAGATATGTGGGATTATAAACCTATTGTCTATACCGGGAATTCCACTTTAAAATTATGTAAACGATAGAAAGGAATAAGACTCTTTTAAAGATTATAAAGTCCATGGTTAGTAACTCACGATTGAAATATTCATATTGGGATTTTACATTAGAGGCAACGATATATATTCTACAATTAGTTCCTTGTTAATCGGTCTTTTCAACTCCCATTGAAATTTATAGTCGGTGAAATCTCATTCTAAGGCTTGTTAGAATATGGGGGTCCCTGGCACTCATGATTTGGATGGTGCCAAGAAAGTTGAAATTAAGGAAAAAAAATATTAGACAATTCATACAGGATGAGATATAACCTAATATCAATAACACATTTTCTAGTGCTAATGGGATAATTATCAATGATTAAATATCCTATATCACTTATACTGGATAACAAGTGGTGCCACATAATAGTTGGAGAATTAGGAGTCTTCCTAATGGTTAGAATTTTGGGTGATCTTTTTGATAAAATCCTAGGGAAACACAAACCTGGTCCCATGAACTACAATGATGCAATGCAATGCAAGGACATTTTCTTTGACTTATTACTATGAATTCCAAAATGAGATTTGTTTTATTTGAATAAATTTTTACGACTTATAGACTTGATGATGGGGTAAAATCCATCGGGTTCAAGTAAACCTAGAAGAAATTTAAAGACAGATGGATGGTGAAGTGAAAACCTTCAAGGCAAGGAGAAAGGTTTTTCAGAGAACGGAAGGGATTGATAATGAGCAACCTTCTTACGGGTATCCATTCTAGTCTATCTGGATTATTTTAATGTCAAAACTTCACTCTTAAATGATTTTCTTGACATGTAGATAGTAACAAATCAGGAAAACAAATAAATGTAAGCTTGCGAGATCCATTAATGGATTTAAGCTAACATCAGGGTCTTTCGTAATTCAGGTAGATTGGGTAATTAAGATTTTATTTTTATCAAATTTTGAATAACAATTATTTGTATAAGAAACATGAAAGAAACATAGTGTTTTTTCTAAGTAGAGTTTGTGGATAATAATTTCCTAATCGAGAACAAGGTGGGAGTATTCTCTCACAAAAAGAGTGTGGCTATACATATAATTTGATATAATGAGTTAAGACTATCCAAACACATCCTTTTAATTTATATTTCACTAGATCTCATATAAAAGGATGTTAGGCTTATTCTATATCACTTATATCAATGTTGTATTCGTAAGACTAGCATCGGGATTCCATGAAAATACTAGATCTTGTTTTCGAGTATGGAGTCACAGTTCTTGGGAATCCATACTGAAGGTTGGGTTATGAAGAAACACCTACCTAATCCTTTAGACGAGGACTTTGATGAAACTATTCTTATTCTTTTCCTCCATATTAACCTCATTAGGGGTAAATCAATAATGTAAGGTAAACTTCCAATCGCACACCAATACAGTACGAAGCTCATACAGAAGCCTATAAAAAAAATTCCTGAAATGTGCTTGTAG
The DNA here is from genome assembly GCA_949130495.1 of Sambucus nigra. NCBI lineage: Eukaryota > Viridiplantae > Streptophyta > Magnoliopsida > Dipsacales > Adoxaceae > Sambucus > Sambucus nigra. Next base: position 621,747,650 of record OX422215.1, read on the forward strand.
TGATCGTGGGATGTAATTTCAGTCAAACATAGCCCAGAATTTCCATATGGTCATCATCGACCTCTGCTCATCAGTTGTGATTGGAACCCACAACTTAAGTTCATTCCCTATCAGCTAAAACTAGACAGCAACTACATCTAAATTTTTTAGCATTCTACCAGACAGAGGTGCCTCTTATTATCTTGCCTCTATTATAGGGTTATAATAGGGTCCGTAGATTCTTAAAACTATGGTAGATTGGCTTTGATGAAGGAAATCCTAGCTCTGTCCCATCTAGAAGTAGGAGACGAAGTAGGTAAAATCATTAATAGTGACTGTGGTGGCTGGTCTTATCACATGGAGTCCATATTAGCTATTATTGTACATGGTATGATCACAGACAACTGTGTAGGTGCAATAATTATCGCATGTCCCTACGAGAGGGGCTATTTCTATAATACCTCGGAGTCGGTACTCATAACCTATTAGTGATATGTAGTTCATCTCTTTGCGTTCACCATCTGAAAAATGATAAATAAAAGCGTATCAGTATTGTACAAGATAAGAATCGAAAGACTAAAGCATTTAGCTATAACATATGAAAATGCAGCAAATAAATGCGATGAACACACTCAAGACCCTGGAACACAAGAACCTAGAATGCTCGACTACCAATTAGGAAACACTATAAAATCCATAATGAGATTGATGAGGTTGAAATATAAATAATCCGAGAGTCAGAAAAGTTTATATCATTCTAAGCATGATTAAAATAAAATAAAGCGACAAATACTGACAGTAGTAGAACAAGTAAAATATTTACGAATTTGATACAAATCCAAAAGGAATAATGAATAAAACTCCATCACTTAAATAAACAGCTGTATATTATTTAAGAATATCCAACTCTGAATGTGAAAATAACTCCAATATAATATATTCCAAATATAATAATCTTATTCTTTGACTACTAAAATAAAAATTCAAGTACTAAAAGGAATTATGATATTCAAAAATGAGAGCCTAGGATCAACTCTTACATCCTAAAGCTCAAAGATGGAACTAAGAATTAATGCAAGAAACATTAGGTTTGTCGTAGCTTCTATTTTTCTGTACCAAAAAATGGTTACAAAAATAATATTAAACCTATAAAGTCTATAGTTAGGAAAGATGTAATTAAATTTGGGCCACCATAATAATAATTCATATTCCTCTCATATTTTAGTTATTTTTAAATTAATCCAGCCCAAACAACCTAATTATATCATGCACATCCAAACCAAGCCCAAGTGAACCAAATGATACATAATTATAGATGTTCTCAATTGTTTATAATACGAGGTTCCATAAACTAGTATCTCGTATATACTTCTCTTGTATTATCTCAATAAAGTAAATAAAATCACATAAATCCAATACCCAAGTGAGTATGCCCCACTCACATAGAAATATATCGGCTATATACAAGCCCATAGATAAAAGCATGAAGTTCTATCCCTATTGCCTTAAAGTATCACTCATTTGTACTAGGTATAGGTCCTACCAACCCTATAACCTCAGAGAAAAAATAAAAGGAAAAAAACTGAGCCTTCTCGCCTATTGCATAAACACCATACCCAAGGATGTTCAAATGGACTCTTTCATTATTCCCCTACTTGTGTTACATGTATGTGAATAGTAGGATTGGGGTAATTAAGATCAAGATAAGCCTATTAAATCACTAGGGTACCATCGTGATCAACATCGTACGTTCCCTATAAAATTAGTTCTAGTACATCCCCCATGAGCACACACACATACCCTTAGTATGATTGCACATAAAAAATAGTAATCAATTCTAGTAAAGGATTAATAAAATGGTATCTTGAATCTCGGATGAATTAGTTAAAAATTAATTCCCAAAATGTAGCAATGGTGTTCTAAAAAATCCCTAACTCGTTGTAACAAAAATCCATATATTGTTCGAACAAAAATCCCCCATCATTCGTACAAGAACCAAAGTCAAAAGACCTTATTGTTGAAATGAGATTACTAATCTCGCTCGAATGAGATCAACGTAAATAACATCTTCCAAAAAGTGCAAAAATGACCATTAATAAATCCAATATCAAGTTAAAGCCTCTAAACAATACAATATCTATTCTCTTTCATTTATGTAATGCCCGACTTGGAATTGATGGTTACCTATGGGTCAACTCGAATCAGTCTGGCTGCTTTAGATGTGGACTGATGTGAAATAACCTAAACAATATTTTTAGTCCATTTTAATTAATTATATCTATTGAATAAGCATTTAATTCTGATTTCCAAACATATAATCATCATATAACAAGTGAAAAAACTATTAGGCTACACCATATTATTCGCGTGATTAGAGCTACTAGAGTAAATGGTAATAATCATTTATCTGAAAAACACTTTTGAAATATGAAACATCTCTTAACCAATAATCAAAAAGGGAATGGAGTTAGCCAATTCCCAGTGGGGTTCCCAAGTATATTGAATATAAAGAACGAATGGAAAAAATAATGAATGGTATACCATACATTAACTTGAATCTACACACGAAACTAAATAGTGAATGCATTAAACATATTTTATCTAACACATCTCCTTTCACTTTGATTAAAATCAATTAAAAGACATTCTATGTTTCTTCTATTTTTTTGAAAAAAAAATGTTTTTTAGTCCATTAATTATTCTCCCTTTCCAGTTAATCCAGTTTCCTTTGAAATTTATTAGTATTAAATTGCCATGTCCATCGCATTAACCAAAGATAGAATTTTAACATAAGCATCCAGTGTATGAAAAGACTATTTAAACTTATATATAAATCCATACTTATAACAACTATAGGTTATTTGATAACCCAAATATGATATTTGTTTGTTTATTACCTTTTGACTTTAACTCGCCAACACATTACCGTGTCAACTCATTATATTCTATAATCCGTTATATCATTGAATTGATCAATTATCTAAATTTTACGATTACTTATAATTCCATTATATGGATTTTTAAGTTTGGAATATTGAGAAAATTACCTTGTATGACATAAAACCAAAACACTTTAGCCCCATATTTTAATTCATTTCCTTGGGAATACTAATATTTAAATAACAATATCATGTTTTATGTAATCTCGCTACGTATAAACATACATAAATATAAAGGTGTGTAAGGTGTGTAAATTCATTTGTGTACATGATATACCTTGTATGACATATGCTAGGGTTTTATTATAAAAGCCATGTATGACGTTTAATGTATCAATAAAGGTGTGTAAATTCATTTTGAAAGAAGAATCGTGCTTATGGAAATGCCTTATACTTGCATTAAATAAATTATATATATGTCGATCAAATGAACTTAGTAGGAATTGCGATGAGTTTGGTTCGGTTCGACCATAGGAAATTGTAATTCTTGTTCTAGGTCAATTAAATACATTCATATTCTAGATAGGAAGTGAAATCCTATTGGTAAAGATGCATGTGCAATCCGGACAGTTTATCTTAAACTACGAAATGTGTCTAGTTTCAGAACTTGTATGATAATTCAAAACAGGATTATGATCGATACATCCAGGAATGTATTGAACATGGCGACCCATGAGATTTAAGTCTAAGGGATGCATAGACTAAACTTGCGAAATATCAACCATTTGAAAAGGGTGCGAAGATTCTTAATTCTGAAGGTTATGAGGATTGAAAATCTATCACAATTGTTACTTTGATTTCTATAGTCGCAATTTAACTATAATAACATCAATAGATCCCCACAAGTTAGGAAATTATTATGTGAGTAGCTCTGAGATCATAATTTAGATAAATATGTGTACAAGAGATATCTAGATTGGGATACCCACTAGAGACTTATTTTTTTTTTATTCTACTAGTTAAACTCGATCAATATATTAGTCTATAATCCTATAGAGTAGAAAATAAGTTATGTTTGAGAATCAAGAAATAGATTATATGTTGGTCAAAATCGATTAACAAATAATTTATTGCCCAAGAGGGTATTAGACACTTGACATAGGAAATCATGTTATGTACAACAATCAACTTTGCAAATACAACCTCTTAATTCTGAGTGATTTAGAGATAGTTAAATTGAAGTATAGTCATGATTGCTTAGTGGAATTAATAATAATTAAATAAATAAATCAAATAAATAAATAATTATAATTATAATTTGGGATGTCTGAGTATTTATTAAAATCCAATTTAATTATTAGTCTTGGGTCCCTAGTATTGTCTTTTGCCCAGTTTGTCTAAAGCCCATAATTATACCTTTATATATTGGTGTAAGCTTTGGTTTAAGGCAATGATTCATTACGGAGGATTAAAGAGGGAGAGGAAAAATAACTAACACGTTTTTATGAAGGGGTGAGGAGAGATAGAGTGTTTTATATCATATTTCACTCAAGTTTCATCTTTAGGAGTTCTCACACACAAGGTTTATTTTTCTTGGACCATATTGAAGAAGATTTGAGACATACGGTGGATTTTAGCAAGTTTTTTAGTGACCTTGGGAGGGAAGAGAGATCATCATTTCCAGCAACGTATTTCTCATCATACAGATAACAAACAATCCACTATGGTATTGTTTCTTGAAACTTTAGGTTTATGCTTTAAACCTAGAATTGATTTTACTTTCCAATGCATGATTTGGCAAAGTTCTTTGGGATATAATTTTTTTCTGTTTACATCAGTACCATTTCCCAACAATTCGTACTAGAGCCCTCGGTTATACATTGATGATATTTTGGAATGGCTCGTGTTTTCCAATGATCGAAACCCTAGGTTGCATGTTAGAAATATGTGTATGGGTGTGTATATTTTGTACGAAATGGTTTTCTAGGATGTGAATGTATATATCCATTCCATCATAGTCACATGAATGTGTTTGGTCTGACTGAATCCTATGGTGGTTTATCAACAAAAAAAATTTATACTCCTAGATTCAATTCGGTTGAAATAATATGGCTTTTAATTATTGCATTTTAATTGTGGGATTTGGAGGAGTTTGCAGGGGACGTAATTTTTATTTTCTACTTTGATTTTAGTTTGATCTTGGAGGAGTTCCATGGATTCTCCATAAGCTTGGAGGTCCTTGAATGGTGTTTCTAAGAAGTTGCCAAAGATACAGGTGAAATGGGAAGAATAAAGAAAATGAGAAGAACTTGTTATTAGTGGAAAATTATTTTATACCACCTCTATAACCACCGGTCCTCACTGCTATAGTGACTGGACATAACCTCTTTAATAGTAGCCCATTATCACAATAGTAGTTGGATGCCGATGGTTTTCACGTTGCATGAGGAATTATTTTCTCTATAAAATGTTAATTCAGATAGGATTCTTATGGATATTATTCATGATCATCATACTTTTGTTTAATATTATTTAAGACTCTCTTCTTCAACATGTAAGACATATAATGGACTCTTCAAGGAGATATTTACTTATGAGGACTCAATTCAAGAAAGATGTTTGGTCTTGTTGGATAGGGCCATTAGTTTCTTTATTAATTTTCTTTTCTATTTTCATTTATTTATATTTTCATCCGACTCTTACTTATATTGTTACATATATTTTTGTACTAATTAATTCATTACTTAGGGACACACATTTTTATGAACAACACCAATTTAATTCTGAAATCAATCTACATCACGTTTTGTCTTAAAAAAAACTTTTTTTTTCATTCTTTTTTAAATTGAATTTAGTCGGGTAATAAATTTGAAGTTATTAAATAAATTTGGATCTCAGGTTTTATTTTAATTTTAAAATCATTTTATTTTTGAAAATTTAAAATAACAATATTGAAAATTTTAATTTATACAAGTAGACTCGGAATTACTATAAATTTAATTTGTACAAAGTCATGATAATTTTAAAATTTATGGTAATTCTTTTAAGTTAATTGTTACATATCCCCCCCCCCCCCCCCCCCCCCCACCACCACCACCACCACCAATTGGAAAAGTTCATTATGAGCATTTCATTTTGAAGATTTGATTTATGTGATTATGTAAACACTAGTGTGGGTTGTTGAAGCTCAAGTAACCAATATGTTTTTAAAATGATCTTCATCATTCTTTGACCAAGGGATTTTTTGGATTATAAATAGTGGGAAAATGAGGATCCGTTTCATAATTTGGAAGTCAGCTACATGGCAGCCAAGAGATGGTGTTACTTGTTGATAACAACTTTAGTTCTTTCCCTAAATGGAGGTAGAATGATAAGGATAATTCTCAGATGCGACTGATTGAGGTTTTGAATATTCAAATTCCTCTGTAGTGTTGAAAAGGCCGAAAGGCGGTCATTTTCACTACAATTAGTTAGAATTTTTCTAAAAATGACGTTTTTTTCCATTGTTCTATAAGGAAAAGGACATGGTCATGGTTTTTCTCTTAAAATTAAATGCATGATTTACATTTTGGTATACGATAACCTGATGTGTAGACTCATGAAGCTCACCTTGGGACTACAACTCTTTATAGAGGTTTCATGTAACCGTAAAAATACTTAAAATAAGGATGTTCCTTATTTACGTTATTTTATTGGCTTGGTAATTAATTAGTATTGGGTAATAGCTCATATTTCTGAGGATATAGAATTTAATTAATTTGGTGATATAGGATTTAATTAAATTAGTGAACTGAGATTTAATTAATTCAGGTTATTTTTAAATTTCACATGTGTCGTAATTTGAGTTCAAGGTTGGCGATTTTAGTTAAGTAACTCGGATCACGATTCTGAGTGCACGATTGATTCCGAATAGGTTGAGCTAGTCGAAAAAGAGTACTCGGGAGTTGTAATTGGGTTTCAGAGCATTTTTAATATAAAACCTACATTATGGCAGATAAAGCTTAAATAGAAAACTCTGGTTTTACAGAGGAGAAAAGAGATAAAAATTAAGAGTCTGGGTTGTGACTCGAATATTTTAGGCTAAGTGCTATGAGACTTCGGCACGGGGAAGCCAGTTTAATTTATTATAGATATATAATAAATTATCGAATATTAAATTTAATGAGAGGTATTATCCTTAATATAGGGATTTTGTGTAACAAATTCTAAAGGGTGAAAATACGGATCGAATGAGCAAGTGAGGGAATTGTAGTTTCATGACACTACTTAAATAACAAAATAATTAATGAGTGATTAATTAAATTACAAGTCGTGATATAGACTTGGGTATTTTAGTCTAGTGCTATGGGTGTTAGGTATGGGTTGGCCTGACTTTTATTAAATATATGTGTACGGTTAGTGTATATATATATATATATATATATATATATATATATATATATATATATATATATATATATGTATATATATATATATACTTGTTTTCTTTATTAATATTGGTGTGAATGATATTTATAGGAATACATACCCCTCTAGTGCTATCATAGGAGGTTGCGCGATCTGGGTGAATTCCCTGGCTTCGGTAGCAGGGAGAGCATAGTCCCCAGGTCATATCGCCTATTTTTCTGGTGTGATTTATTTTTCGAGGTGATATGCTTTGGGTATGATTCGGTTTCACTTTTAGGGAGAATATGACCTCCTCCATTATGTTTGCGATATTTTTACGCAAGTACGGTTTGAGTTAGTCTTACTTGAGGTGGCCGGGTTAGAGTGAGCGTGTCTGTGACTTGATAGAATTTTAGAGAAAGCATCTGGTGAGTTATTACTCGGGAATGGATGGTTATTATATGCAACATGTGTATGAATGTTGTAGTATACTAATACATATATTATATGAGTAGATAATTATATACCGGATTAATATATAAGTGTGAGTGTAGTTCCTATATAACTAGTGTGAAAGTTATATGAATTAAAAAGGGGTTTCCTATATAACTAGTGTTAACGTTTTATGATTTAAAATAGTTGAATCGATTAATAAGTTAAGGAGAATATAACTTCATAATCAAAGTAAGAATACTTGGGTTAGAGTAGTGAGGTAGAAAGAGGTGTTATGTGGTTAGTTAGGTGGAGTAGTATAACAAAGAAGGTTAGAAGGAAAGCGTTAGGTATGCACATTAGATAAGGGGTGAGCTATACTTCATGGGTGTGCGACACTAGCTTAACTATGAAGAGTTTTCATGCATATTTAATTATTGCAATTTAACTACTTGCTAAATATTTGCAAAATGTTTTACTTGGGCTCTTACCCGTGTCAAAATATTGTTCAAAACCTTTTAGGTGTCCAGCCAGAGGAATGCCCAGGTTGAGGATTCTATCTAGGGATACGCAACTTCAGCTCATGTGGAAGTTGCAAGACTTTTCTATAGACGCTTCGTTCTGTCATTCATAGTGTAAGGACTTTGTTTCAGTGCTCATTTGGGCATATCACCCTCAGATTCAGTATTCAGTTTATTTATGTGACCTTGTGTATCCAGTTTATGATTTCAGTTTATTGTTGTATTTTATTATTGAACCGATAGTTAATTCGGTCCTCTTGATTCATATTATTCATCTTTGTTGAATTCAGTTACCAGTTTGTGTGATGGTTTAATTATTATTTATCTCCACATGTTACTAATTAATGAAAGATAAAATTTGGCACAGGTCTAATTAAATTACAAGGTGGTTAGTAACTTTAAAAATTCTATCGATAGTGATACTAAGAATGAGCCATAAGCGAATAATGTTTTATTTTGATCACCGGCTTGCCATTCGGTATTTTAGTAGGCGGGGTGTCACATATTACGAGCATTTCTGGAAAGATTTGTGGTTTTGCCAAAAAAAAAGATTTTATCCTATTGATTATTATTAGACGACTGTGTTGCGTTTGATGCCTTATCTAAGAGGAATTATGCTGAAAAAGTGTTACTAATGCCGTTTAATAAAAGATTAAACTATTTAAGTAGCTCCGAACTGTTTTTTGAAGAAACTCTTTTCTTTAAATCAAATCAGGTTAATCACAAGATGTGTTTAAAATAATGCATGAGATCAGTTCAAGATTTGTTAACAAGTTTTGAAAAATAAAACCGAAACAGTTTAAATCAGCATACCAGCAAGAATGAGATGAGGAAATGTAGAAAGATTAATGACAAGAGATTTTTAACGTGGTAAAACCTCACCCAACTGAGGAAACATCCACGAATCCCTCTACGAAGTGAAAAGAAAAATCCACTAAAACAAAATATAATAGTTACAAATTATATAACACACATGCACACAAATCAATCCTATACAAGTTTAGGAATGTTCCCACTGGTTTCCTTCTAACTTTTCTGCAGGTATGATTGTTGATGTGGCTTTCCCAGTTTGCTAACTTCCACTTTGTTCCAGTCTTTACGTCGACTCTTGTTTCAAGATCTTATTACAAACACTTTCAGTGTTGTAATGTGTAAGTGTTTGTGATGGTTCTCTAACACATGCATGCACACACTGATCCATATTTTTACAAACAGTCCTATAAAATTACAAATCAGATCTACATGCTGTGATTTTCAGTTTCACCCTTCTTAGGAAACTTAAACCTTATTTGACCTTTAAAAAGAACCTAAATTCACGGCTATCTTGCTCAGAAGACGTTTCAAGATCTTAATCAATTCCAGGGTTTTAAAAAGCATTTTTGAAATTGAAAACCGCCAACTGTGATTCCAACTAGGTCAAAGGTCTTGTTTCAAAAGAACTAGAAACATAAAATGATTTAGTTGATTTTGAAGATGAAAACATTTACAGAAAATAATCAACAAAATATTTCGCAAGGTGAGAAACTAAGAATGCAGATCTAGGTGTAATATAACATAAAAAGACTAGATCTATGATTTCTATGAAACATAAATACATATCTAACCTAATGTTTAAGTTGGACACAAGATCTCAAAACGAAGAGGTTACAACACGAAACAACTTTCAAACTAACACTCAAAAACTCTCAAACACTCAGGGTTGGTGTTTATTGTAAACTGGTTTTTGAAAAGAGGGTTAGGGTTTGATAAAGTGTTTGGAACGACTTAGTGTTAGGGTTTCTAACTCTGAGATTTCTCTTTATTTTTCTCTCTTCTATCTCTACTATCTTCCCACTTGAATTAGACGAAGTGGCAAAATCTTCTCAAAGGCTGAGGGTTGGCCTCTTTTTATACTGGGCTAAGAAGGATCAAGAAGGAGGTTCGAAATCAATGGCTGAGATTAAGTCTAGCCATATTGACTTTAATCCAACGGTTTAAGATAAGCGGTTGGTTAAACACTTTTCGATTGGCTAAGAGAGGTTCACAGGGATTGGGACAAGGACGTATGCAGGGCGTTGATAAATACAGTCCAAGGGCTATAAATGAATACTGATTTTGTCTCCTAACATAAACACACATCTAACCAATATGAGGGCAACAGGTGTAGGGCAAACATTGAACCACAAATGCGCGTCTCAAATTAATTACAAACACACCTTAATGTCTTCAACGCTTTCATATCCTACCTAAGTGAACTTTAGAGGGATAAAACCAACAACCAAAAATTATAGAATGACCCCAAAACATTTTAATTCCAATTTTAATTATGAAAAAGTTCTTTTAAAAAACATTAAAAATTCCCAAAAATTTATTAAAAAATATTTTAAGGGAAATTAACACACACAACACACACACAAACAATTTATGTAATATATGAACAATGTATGCAGTCCTAATGTATGTGATTGTTTGTGAATATGCCTTGATCAATCAAACAAGAGGAATGAATTCAAGGGAATTGTTTGAGGCTCTTTTGTATCTAGGGGAGGGACATAATTTTGTCTTTATTTCCAAACTAGTTGATCACTTATACAATGTAGACTCAAGTGAGTCAAGAGTATAAGGTGCTTCAATCTCCCCCTTTGGAAATATGAGAAAAAATATTCTTTGAGTCATCTTGGACTCATAGGACAACAAAGAGAAAAGGAAAATCCTATTCCTATACAAAAATTCTTTCTACCCATTTCCTAGAAAAGAAACTTACATAACTCAACTCATTATAATTCAATATCCTATAACAACTATTGAGAATAAACGTATATAATCCTGCAAATAATCACTAAAATAAAGTCTTTTAGAATATGAACAAAATAAATGAACTCATAAGACTCAAAATTTCTCCTCCATTTTATCTCAAATGGACAAAGGAGAAAACTATGCACGCCATAGTATTTATTCAGAACAAACCATTCCTATCGATTTATGCAGAGAAATAAATCTATTGTAATCCAAAGGTTTGGTAAACATATCTGCGAGTTGCAAATCAGTAGGAATATAATTGATTTCTAATTCCTTAGTCTCAACTAATTCGTGCATAAAGTGATGTCTTATTTTTATTTGTTTTGTTCGCCAGTGTTGAACATGATTTTTAGAGATATTGATCGTGCTTTGATTATCACAACAGAGATGTAATTGTTCCTCTTTAATACCATAATCACTTATCATTTGCTTAAGCCAAAGTAATTGAGCACAACTGCGTCCAGCAGCTATGTATTCAAATTCAACGGTCGATAAGGAAGTGCAGTTTTATTTCTTACTACTCCAACCTACCAAATTATTACCAATATAGTAGCATGCTCCTGATGTGCTCTTACTATCATCAGTACACCCCTGCCCAATCGACATCAGTGTATCCTATTATAGTGGGAGGAGTATTATTGGTGTACCAAAGTCCTAAATTTAGAGTGCCTTTTATGTATTTTATGATTCTTTTAACACAAGATAAATGGTTCTGTTTAGGATTGTTTTGATAACGGGAACACACATAAACAAGGTACATAATATCAGGACACGAGTCAATAAGGTGTAGCAAGGTTCCTATCATACTACGATACACAATTGGTTCTACGGATTTCCCTATTTCATCCTTAGACAGTTTGACAGTAGTAATCATGGGAGTTTTAGCATCCTTTGCACTCTCAAGGCCAAATTTTTCAACAATCTCTAAAGCGTATTTTGATTGCGAAACAAACAATCCTTCTAAATTTTGGTTGACTTGAAGACCCAAGAAAAATTATAACTCCCCCATAAGAGACATTTGAAATTCTTTATGCATAATTTTAGAAAATGATTTAACCTCTATGGGGGAAGTTGATCCAAAAATGATATCTTTAAGATAAACTTGAGCTGTAGTAATATGTTTGTCAAAATGTTTGACAAAAAGGGTTTAATCATTTCCTCCTGTATTAAAACCTTTGTCTAAGATAAAGTTGGAAAGGCGCTCATACTAGGCTCTTAGCGCTTGTTTTAGTCCATACAAAGCCTTTTTAAGATGAAAGACGTGTTTGGATATTTAGGATAAATGAACCCTTTTGGTTGTTCTACATAGCTCTCCTCAGTCAATATTCCATTAAGGAAGGCCGATTTTACATCCATTTCATAAAGTGTAAAATGTAAGTAGCAAGATATGGCAAAGAAAAGACGAACAGATTCTAATCGAATAACAGGAGAAAAAGTCTCGTTAAAGTTTATTCCTTTAATTTGAGAGTTTCCTTGAGCAACTAATCTGGCTTTGTTTCTAATGACTATCCCGCTTTTATCAGTTTTGTTTTAAAATATCCAACGTGTGCCAATAACCTTTTTATGATCATACCTAGGTACAAGACACCAAACATCATGAATGACAAATTGAAGAAGTTCTTCCAGTATTGCAGAAATCCAATGAGTATCATTCAATGCATCATTTACATTCTTTGGTTCCACAAGGGAAACAAAACATGCATAATGAGCATAGTTTCTTAATTGAGATCTTGTACGCACAGGTTCGCTAGGGTTACTAACAATGTTATCTATGGGATTTTCTTTAGATCCTAGTTTGGTACTTCAGGTGTCTCAATTGGTAAAGAATCATCTATTTGTGGAGAGTCATTTTCTAAAATATTTTCAGACTCTTCCACAATAGTTGGTTCTCCAGTCTTACTCTCTACAGTAGTGTCACTTATAATCATGTTTATTGATTCCATTAAGGTCTTAGTGCGAAGATTATAGACACGATATGCTCTACTATTAGGAGAATATCCTAGAAATATAGCTTTATCTCCACAAGTCTCAAATTTGTATAAGTTTTCTCTGTCTTTGCATGCATAACACACACAACCAAAGGTTCTAAGGTACTTAAGGATGGGCTTCTTTCCATAACATAGTTCGTAAGGAGTTTGTTTAGAATTCTTTCTAAGATAGACCCTATTGATAATGTGACACGCAGTACGAATAGATTCTACCCAAAAATACTTAGGTAAAGTCTTAGCATGAATCATAACACGTGCCATATCTTAAAGGGTACGATTCTTTCTCTCAGCAATACCGTTTTGTTGAGGAGTCTTAGGAGCGCTAAATTAATGTTTGTAACCATTATAGTCACAATACTCTATAACACCAGTATCTAAGAATTCTTCAACTCTATCACTACGAATTGTATTTACTTGAGTGTGTTTCTCATTTTCAATTCGAAGTAAAATCTTCAAAAAGGTTTGAAAAGTGTCAGACTTTTGTTTTAAGAAAACTACCTAAGTAAATCTAGTGAAGTCATCAAATATAACAAAAATGTAACTCTGTACACATAGACTAACAGTTCGAGTGGGATCCATTAGGTCCATATGGATGAGCTCCAAGGGTTTAGAGGTAAGGATATCTTTGACTATTGTATGAGGGTCCTCAACAATTTTTCCTTCCTGACATGATCCACAGATAATATTAGAAATAGGGTTGATCTTAGGAATACCTCTAACTATTTCTTGAGAAGATAGTCTACTAAGGTTTTTGTAATTTATGTGACCTATTCGAATATGCCATATCTCATTGTCATCCATTCTGGCAATGTTACAAACTTCAGTACTGTTCTGGACAGTATAACAATTGTCCGGAGTCCCGAGTCCTGTAATTATGCACTCACCTTTTTCATTTAAAATTTTGTAATTATTCTTTGAAAAGGTGACAGTATGATTTGAGTCATAAAATTGCGAGATACTAAGTAGATTAGCCTTAAGACCTTTTACTAGAAGAACATTTTCAAGTAAAGGTAATCCTTCTTCTTGGAGTGTTCCTTTACCAATGATTTCAGATGATACACCATCACCAAAAATAATTTTTCCTCCAGCAAAGCTGGTTTTGTTTAAAAGTTGGGTATCATCACCAGTCATGTGTTTTTAATATCTAGAATCTAAATACCAACCAGAGGTAGTGTGTTCATATTTTAAATAAGTAATCACAATATTACACTTCATCTGAGCTAATAGTTCATCTTTTCTAACCTAAACAGCTCTTGTTTTCATTTTGCGCTTATTAGCTCTCATTTGATAAAATTTGCGAGCATTAGATTTTTGTTGAAAAATGTTTTATGCATGAGTTTGAATTTTATGGAAATTATGAGCATTTGGTTTAGAAATGAGTCTAGGAACCCTTCTTGGAAATGATCTTTTAGGTTTGGTCTTTCTCTTTCTATAGTTAGAGTTTTTGTCTGGTTCTCTAGGAAGAACATAATTGTTATGACTTCTCCAAGAATAGTTAAAGTTTTAGTACACAGGAGTGTTTAGACAGGGTTGACTGAACACGTAGAGTATCATCCTTCAAAGGAATGACCATATAAGTCACAATAAGAGCAAAACAAATTGCTCGAAGAGGGAATCTCCTTAGGAAAGTCTCTAAACATAGGCTTCATGGCATTTTGGAATTGAACCTTATTTCTAGGGAGTACAGTTTGAAAGGAGGAATAACTCTTCCTAGTCAGGGGGAAGACATATTTAGCCTTAGGTGGACTTTCACACTTAGAGCCACTTGATTCCCCAATATTAAACTTTGATTATTTTTCATCAAACTCATTTTTCAAAGAATGAAAATCTAGACAAGTTTCTATAGGTCTTTTGCCTCCTGACACAAACTTAACTGGTTCAAAGTTTTTTGTTTGAGTCTTTGAATTAGGGAAAAACCCTATTCCAGTTCGATCATCAGAATTGGTTTTTGAATCAGCAACAAAACCATCAAAATAGTTCGAATTATTTTCAAATTTTACAATTTTTTTGAAAATTATTGTTATCTTCTCTTTAGATTGTTCCAATTCTAATAATGTACCGTTATATTTTTTTCTCTATAGTTTCATTTTCTTCAATCAAATTCTTCAATTTTTGATCAAAGGTTTTGACTTCATTTTCATGAGTTAGACATTGGTTAGTATACTCTTCGGTGTTAAGTTTAACTATCAGGCTGAGAACTTCTAATTTTTTAGTGAGATCTTTAACTATCTTCTCTAGTCTAGTGCTCTTATTGAGGGTTTTCGCATAAAGTGTGTGAATGTCAGGGAGGTCTTCAGTGTCCGAATCACTAAGTGTAGTGTGTGAAGTGACCCTTAAGTATTCAATTCTTGAACTCACACACCCATTGACATCGTCATTATCGCGTTCCCTTTGACTCACACACCCCCTAGTAGAACGAGCAAAGTTCTCAGAAATTAAGGCATCTAAACCAGTAACACCATGATTCATAACAATAGAAGTAGAGTTACTAACATAATTCTCATACACAGGAAGAGGCATATTGTAAGGACGCAAATTTCCAATTGAGTCCTTTGTAGTTTTGACTCAATTTCGGACAAAAAGGTTTGAGTCATAGGATAGAGTATATTGATCATCTTTCAAGCCTATGACCTGTTTGTTGAAGACGTAGAGGTCAAGTGTATAAAGCTTCATCAAAATGCCGTGGTCTATGTGCCTCGTTTCAACGTCATCAACAGTGGTTCCATGCTCCCAAGGTATGAATGCATTACATATATATATAGGAGCTTGGAACAGTCTATATTGGGTGTTAGGTTTTAAAAACTGTGTTTTATTTTCAGAATGTTTTCTATTAAAACTTATATATAAATTATATACAAGTTTCTAGGCTTAAAAATAATTTTTGAACATTCCGTGAGTTTGTTCGAAGTGTCATTCGAACGAGATTGTCGTTCTAACCACAAGTCGTTCGAATGAGATTGCCAACGACTTCCCATTATGGCATACTGGAACTTCGTTCGAAATATCGTTCGAACGAAATGGTCGGTCTAACGAGATTTCTAACGAGCTTCTAAGGAGTTCATACTGGAACTTCGTTAGAAGACTCGTTCGAACGAGAATGTCGTTCGAACGAGATTTGGCGGGAACATGTAATTTGACAGTTTTAAGCAGTTTTTCCCACTTGTTTTACCCCACTATTTTTTTTGTTGAATATCTATGTGCGGGAATAACTTTTTCTAACTTAACTTTTTCACATCCTATCAACCTCTAGAGAGTGTTAGAGAGAAAAATGTTTTAGGGAAAAGTTCATTGTTTTAAAGTGTCAATTTTCAAACATTAAAATCATTATACACTTTAGTTTACACCCATAGTTTAGTTTATCCAAGTTCATAAATATATACATCTTGCTTGGAGTTTTTGGCACCGATTTTCTCTGCACCATTGAAGAAGAGAAGTTTGGGTTTGCTTCTAAATCCCACAAAGAAGAAGATTTTTCGTGATTTACCCACTTGGAGAAAGGCTCCTAGTTCGGGTGACGGTGACCACATAAAGTCCGATCAGTGGATTCCGAGACCGCGGTGGAGCTCCGGGGTTATTCGCTAAGTGGAGGTGTTTACAAGAAGGAGCGTCGAGGCTTGAGAGGGATCGAGTCGTGTGATGTAAGTCTTTGGTCTTGTAATTGTAAATTCCATACTTAGTGGATTTGAGGCTAGGTCCGTTCGAGGTTGTTTCCCATCTTGGGTTTTTCCTCGTACATCGCGGCGTAGTGTGATTGATTTATTTTTATCTTGCATAATAACTTAGAACTCATGCTTAGGATAATTCAAGATAAAAATGGTTTTAGGGTGCTAATTAAATTTGGGTAATTATTTATTTAATTCAAGTCTATTGTTAAAACTCGTTTGACCTAATTTGGAAATATTAATAAATATGACTTAGGAAAATTCTAGGACATGGATTAATTAACTTGGTTTAAGTGAAATTTAAATTGTGGTGAACCATCAACTTTTTACGCTTCCTCATATTTTTCACAAAGAGGAAATTACATTTTTAAAGAATATTTAAAATTTGGGACTACAAATTGGTATCAGATCCAAAGCGATAAATTATTTCGTTAAGATCCTTTAAATAATTTTTGCCTAAAATGGAATTTTCTCCATTTTTGAAATTTCCTATTTTTGATGATTCTAATTACGCGTATTGGAAAGCGCGTATGAAATCGACAATTAAATCTATCGATGAAAGGGTTTGGATGTCTGTTGTTAACGGGTGGTCCCCACCTACTCAGTTAGTAGATAATGAGCATATTCCCAAACCGGCCGATAGATGGAATGAGGGTGAATTTAAACTTTCTAATTTTAATTCCCGTGGTTTAAATGCCATGTTTAGCGTTGTCACACTGGATGAATTCCGACGCATTATGAAGTGTGAGACCGTTGAAGAAGCTTGCTATATTTTACAACTCACTCACGAAGGTACAAGTGTCGTTAAATTTTCGAAACTCCAAAACCTCACAACTCAATTTGAAACTATCAAAATGAATGAAAAAGAAACTTTTGATGAATTTTATGCTAGAATTTCCGATATTGTTAATTCATCTTTTAACTTGGGAGAGAAAATACCCGACAACCGAGTTTTAAATAAAATTTCAAGGTCCCTACCCGATAGATTTATTCCAAAAGTGACCGCTTTAAATTATTTACCAACTTTAACCTCTATGAAATTAGAAGAGCTCGTAGGTGTCTTACAAACCTATGAACTGGACATGTTTCCCTGTAAAACTGAAAAGAAAATTGAAAAGGGCGTTGCTTTAAAAGCCCGAAAGAGGTCAAACAAGTAGTAAAGAGCGAGAGTGATAGTGACTCGGAAGACATGGCTTTGTTTGCTTGTAAATTTAGAAAACTTCTTAAATTTAACAAAGATAAATTTAAAAATTATTTTAAGAAATTTGAAACTTCTAAGTATGACAAAGCCGAGAAGATCCCCAAACCTATCAATGAACAATTAAATAGGGACGAGTCAAATAGGTGTTTTGGTTGTGAGGGTTATGGCCATAGGGCTTCTGGGTGCCCCACTAAACTAAGGAAAGAGGGTAAATGAGCCATTTCATATAATGCGACTCTTAGTGATAGTGATAAGGAAGAGGGACCCGATTCCACCACTAAGCCAAATTTTGTGGCTTTTATGGCTAGTCATATGAGCACCGAAAGTGAATCTTCTCATGAAGATACTCAAACTCATGACACTTCTGAGGTCAAAGTTTTTGATTCCCTTGTTTTTTATGATAGTGAGAGTGGAGAAGAAAGAGAGAGTGAAAATTAAGAAGAGGTTAATGTGAGTGAACATCAAAATGCTTTTCAAGAACTTTCTAAAGAATCTATTAAATTGAAAAGAGCTAATTTGAAGTTAGAAGCTTGTTTAAGAGAGAGTGTCAAGGTCGTTGATGATAATATGTTGGTTGAAGACCTTAGGACACGAGAGAAAGCTCTTCTAGAGAAGCTTGAATATATAGAAGGCGAGAGAGATAGCCTTAGGGGTTTAATAGAATCCTTGAAAAAGGAGCTTCTTGCTTTTGAAGAGCGAAATGTTTTATTAGAGTCTAACATTTTAGAATTGCAAAGTAATAGGAACGATCCAAATTAAAAATGACATGTTTGGTTTAGGCTTCAATACTTGTAATGAATCTACTCATAAAGTCAAAACCAACGTTTTAGGAGAATCTACTAGGAAAGCTTTTAGAGATCACTCCATAGGTAAATATTTCTGACATGCTTTTACTTGTACACATTGTGGTCGAAAAGGTCATCTTAGGAAATTTTGTTTTGATCTTAAACGAATTCCTAGAAAATCCCAATGTAAAGCAACCAATGTATTTAAAATTCCTACACCCTAAGATAGTCATTCTTCATCAATTTGGGTTAGGAAATCCGACTTGGTTGCCTTGCAAAATAAGGTTTTTGATTCTCATTTACTTTCACATGCTTCCTCCCTTGCTAAATCTAAAGGATGAATGTGTTAGTGTTTGCATACTTTAGCGTTTGTACTTCATGCTATATTCACATGCTAAATGTATGCTTTTTTAATCATTTTCTAGTTTATTCCCCATGCTTAATCACCTTCTATAATAATGATTTTTGCTGATCTTTTGTATTTTATTTCTTCATTTTGTTTGCATTAAACGAAAAATACAAAAATATTTTTGTTTATCATTTGGGTTTTTATCTCTTGATAATTTAAGCTTAATGAAAAATTCAAATGATTTTTGTGTGTCTTTTGAGTATATATATTTTTTTATTAAAACTGTCAAAAACTCAAAAAGATTTTATTTTGTGTGTATTTTGGTTTGACACACTTTAAGTGGCATATACTTGTGTTTGAATCCCTTCTTTAATGCTCCCATGTGAATAGAACCTTCGGTTTAGATTGTCAATCCTTAAAATGGTCTTTACCATATTTTATGGAGTAGTTGGATTTTGTGTTGATTAAATGGATTCTATATTTATATGCCTCTATTCACACATGCACGAGATCTTTTGAAATTTTAACTCCATATGTATATTTGATCTATGTGAGGTGTTCTCCTTCTAATATTGTCATCTACATATTTGTGACTTAGGAGGACTTGTGCATGTCAAAATCCGTTGCACGTGAGATTTGTGTGAAAAATGAAAACATGATAAATATAAATGTGCATGGGAAAGGGGAAAGGGAAGGGGAAGGGCTCCGAAAGGACTTATTTATCCTTTGCTATTGTAAGCCACCGTTTTGAATGGACCTAAAAGAAATACATGGTCCAAAGGCCTTCAAACAGAAAATATGGCATTAAAAAGAAAAATAATTGCCAAGGCCTATGTTTGATTGATATATTCATTCAAAATTAATATAAATGCTTCTTGAGGGAGATTGGATGGTATATCAACGGTTTGCACAATGTCCGTTTATCCTAGTTGTGTATCTCATGTCATGACTCTATTGGTTTGTAGAATCATCAATATGCTAGGCTTGTATGCATTGTGTATGTTTGTTCATTGAGTTCAATCTATATTGTCACATGAGGTTATATTCAAATGTGATGAAGTTTACAATCAAATGAGAACTCTGTGAACATGTTTTTAAGTGATTGGGTCTAAATTTAATCGTTACTAGTTCACACCCCAACACTTCCGTTTCCATATGACATATTTTTGCCATACGAGTGTGAAAGACTCCGATTATATTTTGTGTGTGTCTTTTGTGTGTTTATATCTATATATGTGTACTTACGTCTATTAGTTATATCTTATGTATACATATTTGATATTTTTGTTTAATCTTTGCTTCGATTTCTAATCCATATATGCTTTAATTCATACTTGGTATCCATCTTATTACATTCGTTGTTGATGTCATATGCTTAATAATTTATATATCATATTGGTATCATTTTATTGCATCCTAGTTGGTCTAAGTTGTTATTTGTTGGATGAGTTATAATTTTTTTGCCCATATGCATTAATGTTCTCTTCACTAAATGCACAATTACATGTTTTAGCTTGCTTTCACATTCTATTTATCCCTTGATTAATCTAGAGGGTGTTGTAACACCCCGTAATTTTGAGGATTAAATATTTAATTATTTTGGGAGTTATAAAAATATTCAAATTGGAGAAACTTAAATCCATGACTTGGAGAATTTATTTGAGTGAGCCGAATTATTTATAATTGGCGACTTTTAAGTTTAATGGTTCAAAATCTCGTGTGTCACATTTTGAGGTCGAAATTTCGAAAAGTATTTCGGATGGCAATTCGGAGTGCGCGATTGCGTCCGGATGGGTCGAGATAGTCAGAAAAGAGTACCCAAGGGTAGTAATTGAGTCTCGGGGTATTTTTGGGCTTAGCCGGGCTCACACGGGGTCAGTTGGGCCTTTTTAACTAGGCCCACATGACCAAAAACGGGATTTAGTGTTTCTAACCTAATTGAGAGATTAAGGAACAACAGCCAACACAACTCAAAGCCTAGGGCTTGAGAGGGAAATTGGGGGAAAGCTAATCAAGAGTCAAATTGGGGATTTTGGAGCCAAATTAAGGGACTATACCAACGGGTCAGACACTACGAACGATTTCAGGCAAGTGGTTAACTGTTGTGATTTCTAAATTGATGATAATCAATTCATATCATAGTGATGTGTAAACCAAAATTCATTTTGGGGATAAATGGGTATAAAATGGGGTTTTGTTCATGGAACTATTGAATGAGATTCAAAGTAAAAATTATTGTGATGTATATCTCTAAGTATAGATATCTGATTTGCATGAAAATCCGGAATATAAACTGGTGGAATTGGGATTTGGAATTTGGTTTGTAGAAAAAGTTGATGAATTTTAATGGAAAATCCATTTCGGGAAATTATGAAAGTAAGTGGAGAAATTGTGTCTTTTAAAAGCCATATAATCTGTAGGATGTAGATTAAACATATGTATATGGTGAGGTGTTTTGATTAGAGGTTGAATTTAAGGATAAAAACCTTGGATTTTCGTCAATGGTGGAAAATAGTGTCCTGGAGAAGACGAAGTCTGGATCGATCGATCGACCCAGGGGATTCAATCGATCGATGGTTCAGGAATCTTGGCAGTTCGGCCAATTTTGATTTTAAAGAGAAAATTTATTTAAGATTTAATTCCTTACTTTATTTAGTGATAAATTCATGTGAGGCACATATTCCTTAACAATTATAGGGTGACATAATTGGGTGTAGGAGGGTGGAAATTGTAGGTCATGAGATGAACGGATTTGGGGAAATAACTCATAAGTATTGATATTGAGCCGAGGAGTCATATTCGGGTATTGTAGTTGGGTGACGCTACATTATTAAAGGAATTGAGGAAAAATATTTAATTACGGACCAAGTGGGCGAGTCCGGGTATGTTGATAATTATAGGGAAATATAATAGGGAAATTTATGGAGATGAATGCGTGACACATTGTGGGCGAAAATGTGGGAATGAAATTATGAGATGTAAAAAATGGACCGAGTGAGTGAGTCCGGGTATATTGGTTATGTGACACCCAAGTATTAAAATAATTATTGAGAGAGAGTAATTAATTTGGATTTGTAATATAGACTCGGGAAATAATAAGGTATGGGCCAAGTGAGCGATTCCGGGGATAATGGTTGGGTGACACCAAGTTATTAAATTAATAAGTGTGATAATTAATTTAATTAGAGTCGGATTGTAGACTCGGGTAGGATTAAATTGATAGGTGTGATAATTAATTTAATTAGAGTCGAATGGTAGACTCAGGTAGGATTAAATTAATATGTGTGATAATTAATTTATTTAAAGTCGAATTATAGACTCGGGGAGGTATTAAATTAATATGTGTATTAATTAATTTAATTAGAGTCGGACGATAGACTCGGGGAGGTATTAAATTAATATGTATGTTAATTAATTTAATTAGAGTCGGACGATAGACTCGAGGAGGTATTAAGTTAATGTGTGTTAATTAATTTAGTTAGAGTTGGACGATAGACTCAGGGAGGTATTAAATTAATAAGTGTGTTAATTAATTACATTAGAGTCGGACCACAGACTCGAATTGGTGTAAATTAATTAATGTGTAAATCAATTAACTGGGAGTCGGACCACAGACTCGGATCGGTATTAAATTAATATGTGTGTTAATTAATTTAATTAGAGTCGGACGATAGACTTGGGAAGGTATTAAATTAAAAAGTGCGTTATTTAATTTAATTAGAGTCGGACCATAGACTCGGGATAGTATTATATAAATTGAGGTGTGAATTAAATATATTAGAGTCGAACCATAGACTCGGGAAGATGATAAATTATTAAGTGAAAAAATTAATTACGTTGAGTCGGGCCACAAACTCAGGAAATTACAGCAGTGTACGCAATTTTGAGTACACGGTAAAGCCGGGGTTTATATTATATATATACGGTGTAGTGACAGTATATATATACGTGTATATATATTGTGTGTGATATTAAATATCAGTGACTAGATATTTATTCAATTTATGTACTCTAGTGCTATCAAGGGAGGTTGCGCGATGTGCGTGAATCCCCTAGCTTGAGGAGTAGGGCGAGCATATCCCCAGGTCATAGCATCCGGTATATATGGGTGAGGGATTTATCTCACTTTCAGGGAAGGAATATGACCACCTCCACTACGTTTATATTTTTGGCCAAGTTGGTGAGTGATTCCAACTTGGGGAACTAGGTTTTGTGAGCATACCTAGTGAGATGGCATTTTAGAGGGAATCATTTAGCGAGGGTAAAATCGAAGGGATGGATATACGTATACTGTATGTGTTAATGTTGTGGTAAAGGTACGTATATAATGGTAGAAAATATTATATGCGGGTGATAATACAGTGTGTGATGTATTTACATTATATAACTTGTGACACGGTTATATGCTACTATTTAAGAGGAATTAATTAAGTTAATTGTGATATAACTTATAATTCAAGAATTATTATACTCGAGTTAGAGTAGTATGGCAAGAGAAGGTTATACTAGGACTAGTTGGACAGGGTAGTACAACTAGGTGGGGATTAGGGTAACCGGTAGGGGTGCACAATAGTGGAGGGGTGAGAATGTCCACAAAGGGGTGTGACACTAACTTAAATATGAAGCGCATTCATGCATTTTAAATTACTGTAGTTAATTCTCTTGCTAAATATTTTCAAAATATTTTGGGTTCTAACCCTTGCTATAAAACTATTTTCAAAACCTTTTAGGTGTCTAGCCATAGGGACGCCAGGATTGATATTCTATTCCAGGGACACGGAGCTGCGGCATATGTGGATGCTAGCAGGAGTTTGGATTAGACGCATCATTCATTCATTCCTAGAGTATGAATCTTGTATCAGTTTTAGTTTTATTTAGGGCATGTCGCCCAGACTTTCAGTTCAGTTTCAGATTTGTTTTATTCTTGTGTTGGATATTTGTTTTGAATTATTTCACTTTGGTGGCCGATGGCTTATTCAGCAAATTGTTTAATAATTATTCACTTGAGTTTTATTCGGTCGTGTAAATGGTTTATATTATTCCGCATGTAGTGTTTTGTTTAATCAAACAGTTAAAATTGGCGCCAGCTTTTGGAATACTAAGTGGTTAGTAAGTTTTAAAAAGTTTTCGATAGTGATGCTAAGGATGATCCAACTGAGATTCCTGTTTTAATTTGGTATAGGACTGATCACCCGGTATTTTATTAGGCGGGGTGTCACAGATGGTATCAGAGCATCAGGTTCTAGTGTCCTTAGGATCTGTGCGGCTTTTCACGTTTTGGCTTAACAATCTTTGATATAGAGCCCGTTATAGGATTGTTGTATTCTCATACATATGCGTATATACGTTCTTCTGTGAAATTTATATTTGAGAGTGAACTCATACAAATTCGATTCTCATTCCAAAAGACGCCCAGGAGAGAGCAGCTAGGGCAGCAGGGTGATATGAGACGAGGGAGGCTCGTCAGGAGCAAGAGTTACTGCAGTAACTGCCAAAGATGATTTTGGCAGCACAGGTAACCGAACTAGTTGCGCAGGCGGTTGAAACGACGGTAGTCGCAAATGACAAGGTACTTTCCACGGGATCAGCCACAAGTGTTAGTGGCGCCGGATGTTCAGACTCACGCGGAGTCGTCAGGGTGGAAATAAGAAAGAGGGGTTATTTTTAGTGGGAACCCACCAGAGTTGTGAGTGGTTTAGATGTAGTGCTAGGGTGTCAATGAAGAGAGATATCCAGCATCACCTACGCATGGGAGATTGCAATGAGGTGTGGAAGCAAATGCTAACCACTTTTAACTTAGTGGGAGAAGCTCTACAGTTATTGCAGAGTTTTGGGTGCGGTTCGACCGCAAGTATTTTCCTCCAGCAGTTAGACCGAAATGAGGAGAAAATTTTGTGAGGACTCGGGGGGGACCGTTCAGTGGCCGATTACGAGGAAGAATTCACTCGTTGGCAAAATTTTGTACTGGATGAGGTAAGCAAGGAAAAGATAAAGAAAGTAAAGTTTGTGGATGGATTAGTATGGAGAATCAGACAACATTTAATTGGTAAATATTCATTAGTAGCTTATACTAATGTCGTTAACGCAACACTCCGGCACTGTCGGGAATATCGCTTCCACGTGAAAGGAAGTGGGAGGGGAGTGGGAACTAGCCAGTCGGATAAGGCAGGAGGGAACAATATCAGTGAGGTATCCCAACAGCACACTGGGGGAGATCAGGGGCAGGATTTTTGGCAGGGAAATCATGCCGAGTGATTTAGAACTGGAGGCTATCGGCAGGATGGCCAGGAAATTTCAACAAGGTCGGCATGGAAGGGACCAGTGACAGGGTGAATGTATTAGAAGGTGTTTCATTTGTGGGGAAAGCGAGACACATGAAGAGATATTTCCTTAAGTGAGGCAGGGGTCAACTACAGGACGAGGTCCCGGATGTACAGCCACTAAACAAGTCATGGGCGCATTCGAGCAGGGGGAAGATGCTCCAGAACCTGAGGATCAGCCGTTACAGCGGGAGTATGGGGGTAATTATTTTTACCCTAGGGTCATGGGGTATATTTTGAGTGACAACGAGGATGTTGTAATACCCCGTAATTCTGCTTAATTTTAAATTACGTAAGTAGAGTAATTTAATGTGATTAAATATGTTTGATTTAAATTACGTGAGTAAAGTAATTTAAATAGATATTATGTTAATAAAGATGAATATGTGTTATAGAAAATTTATTAAGGTGAATATAAATTTTCAATGTTAATATGTACGGTCTAGTGACTATATGGACGTACCGGATGTAGCTTGACAAAATTAAGGATGAGAGTAGAAAAATATTTACGAGACTCAAATGATAATTTAGAGTCCACGGTTGATTCTGAAAGGGTCGAATTAGTCAAAATAGTGTACCCGAGGGTACTAGTTGAGTGCCGGGTCATTTTCGGGCTAAACTGGGACCATTCGGGGGCATTTTGGTCTCTTTACAATTATGGGAAAGAAGACCTACGAATTTTTGTAACCCTAAATCTGATTATAAGAGTGGTGGCTAGGGTTAGACAATTAGAGTTACACCATAGCCATTGGAGAGAGTGAGAGAGAGGAAAATTCCTTAAGCAAGAAGGAAGGAGGGATCATCTTAGGAAGATTATCACCACAAGATTGTTGGGAAGAAGGATTGAGGCACCAACATCATTAATCATCATCAACAACCACGAATTCAGACCCTACAAACCTTAAGGCAAGTGGTTATTTGCAAAATAATTGAGTTATAATACCCATGTTTAAGCTTGAGGAAGAACATGATTTTTATGATATTCTTGGGAACAAACAATTGATAAAAATCCATGATTGATTAGGATTTGCATGTAGGACGTTTTTGAATTACCAAGTATGTTTATATCATAGAAAACTTGATGAGAAATTCGTATGAAAATCTGGAATTTGGATGAAAAATATAAAGAATGCAGTTTTAGTGTTCTTGAATATTATAGAGATTTTCAGTGAATTTGGCCAAGATTTATAATGATTTTGAAGTTTTAAATCGTTAGTAATCATCCCAGAACATGTAGGAATGATTAGAAATTGTTGGTTGTGAATTTGATGGCTTATCATGAAAGTTAGAGATGTAAAAATGGTGAAACCCGTAGGAAGAAGATGAAGTGGGTCTGTCACTGCTTGATCGATCGATCGACCCTGGAGTATCGATCGATCGAAGCAGTCGATCGATCGACCCTGTCTGAACTATAGAGAATTTGTGCATAAATTTCTTTAATTGCCGTTACTTAATGGGAACCTTAGAAATGATATTTTTCCTATGAGGGGACTTAAAAATTACCAGTAGGTGTACCATTAGGTTCCTCCACTTATGATTGAGTAGTAATGTTGGAGAAATGGAATGACTAAAGAACGATTGACTTAGCCGTGAGTTGAGATGCTTAATTTAATTTCGGTTAGAGTGAGACTTAATTCCGGAAAGAAATACCAGTAGGTTAAAATTTACTTAACTACTGAATTAAGGGAGGGGTAACTAGGGCCCTTAGAGTTACGCGAATACTCGAGTAAATACAATAGTGAGTGATATTGTAATTAATAAGTACGGAGAATATAAGAAAAATATATTACGTACGGGTATGATTGATTAGGTTGGGTGTGTACCTACTAAATTTATATAAATGATATTGGGTTAAGAGAATATTACCAAAATTAATTATGTTAGGGTCGATGTGACATTCCGAACTAACATAAGACTATTATAAATTTGGGGTCGATGTTTAATGCCGAACCAAACTTTGAACTGGTGCCGCGATGAAAGAGTCCCGAACCAGAATATGTGTACATATTTATATTTGTAGATAGTTGGGGTCGATGAACCATTCCGAACCAACTTTCACTTGGAGTCGATGAATTATTCCGAGCCAAGGGTCCTTTGTGTGTAATAAAAGGATATATTAGTGGTAACTAATATTATATACATTGTGGTGGGATAAAATGTTATATGTGCTTAATCTATAAATTGAGAATAGTAGACAATGAAATGATAAGTAAATGTCCTAGTAATAATTTATAGCATGATGTAGTTATTACAAGAATAAGGTAACGAACGGTAAATGAGTTAACTACAGTTATGGGAAGTATAACTAGGTAGACTAAGTTCCTCGATAGTTACATACTATGTAAGAGAGGTGAGGAGGTTCAAGGGAGTGTGCGAAACCTTAATATGTGTAATCAATAACTTAATTGTGATAACCGCTTGAAAAATATTTTCAAATGTTTTGAGTACTAACTCTTGCTATGTAAAATTTTAAAAACCTTTTAGGTGCCCAGCCACAAGGACACCCAGCTTGATTTCATGTCAGAGATTTGGGAGCTGCAGCCAGTGTGGAGGTTGCAGGGATTGTTTAGACGCCTCTTTCCTTTCATTTCTAGTGCAGGATCTCAGTTTTATTATTCCTTGTTGGAACATGTCGTTCCACCTTTTCTATTACAGTTTATTCTAGTTATGGATTTGTAGTTGTTTTTTTTTGCCGTGGTTTACGGCAAGACTTTAACTGCTTTCAGATTATTTCTACTGCGTATTCATATCTAGTTTTGGTTATGTGTGGTACGGATTATTTGTTGTTTAAGAAAGTTAAAATTTTGGCACCCATTTTAATTTCACTTAGGTGGTTAGTAAAGTTTTAAAAAGGCGTTCGACAGTGATGCTAAGAATGAACCATTAAAGAAACCTGTTTATATTAAAATAAGGCTTGATCACCCAAGGTTTAATTAGGCAGCGTGTCATAGATGGTATCAGAGTATCAGGTTCTAGTGTCCATAGGATCTGTACGACTTACTACGATTCAGCGTTACGTTTGTTTGTATTAGAGCCCTACTATTAGGATTGTTGACTAAATTTCCACTGTTTCGATATCGTACTTCTGCTCTTAAATTTTGTATGAACTGTGTACTTATACAATTTGAATCTTATTTCAGATGCCGCCAAGGAGAATGGGAGCAGAGAGGGCTGAAGCTAGAGAGGAGGTGAGGGAGGCTCATCAGGAGCCACAGGTACCGATACCACCACCCCACCCGAGCTAATCTCCACTACTCAAGTTGCAGTGATAGTGGCTCAGGCAGTTGAGACAGCGATGAGGGCAATGGCAGCCCACTTCCCTCAGCCCCAAGTACCTCCCCCTGTGGCACCGGTAGTGCAAGTTCCGACAGGACCATCTACTTGGCAACGAGTCAGGGAGACGTTTCAGAAGGGACATCCACCCGAGTTTCAGGGCAGTACTGATATAGTGGAAGCGTGCAACTGGAAGAAGAATATCCAGCGCCACTTATGCATGCTAGAGTGCACCGGAGTGCAGGAACAGATGCTAGCCACTTTCCGTCTGTCAGGAGCGGCCCTACAGTGGTGGGAGTCAATTACCACCACCGAGGAGAGAGATACTTTGACTATTTCTGAGTTTTGGATGCGGTTTGACCGCAAGTATTTCCCTCCAGCAATAGAGTCGAAAATGAGAAAGAAGTTCAGCGAAGTAGTTTAGGGTGATCGCTCAGTTGCTGACTACGAGGAAGAGTTTACCCGCTTGGCCAACTTTGTGCCAAACGAGGTGAGAAATGAGGAGAGGAAGAAGTCCAAATTTATGGAGGGCCTAACCTGGAGAATCAGACAGCACTTAATTGGTAATCCGGCATTGGTAACTTACACAGATGTCGTCAATGCCGCTCTACTACACTGTCAGGATCACCGTTTTCATACTAAGGGAAGTAAGAGGGGTGAGCCTAACCAACCGGGCAAGGTGGATGGAGGTAGTGGCAGCAACGCAACACAGCAGCAGGCAGCGAGTCAGTTGGGACAAGATCCCAGACAAGGGAACCCTGCCAAGAAGTTTAAGCACGGGAAGTATCGCTTCGATCGAAAGGGCCAGCAGGGTCCTCAGCAACCAGTCCCTCAGGGTCGACAGGGCCAGGGTAATCAGAAAGGGGGACAATAAGGCCAAGGGCGACAGGGCCAACGTCAGGGCCAACAGGGACAAGGACAAAGACAGTTCCAGGGTCAGTGCTTCACTTGTGGTCAGCAGGGTCACAAGAGCAGAAATTGTCCACAGCAAGACCGGGCACAACAGCAGGGTGCCCAAGAGGGGCAGCAGGCACCATTAGCCCCAGCAGCAATACAGGCCCCATAGCCAGGACAGATGCAGTACGGGCGTGTGTTCAACATCCGTGACATTCCATTTCAGCCGCACCGCCAGCACCGCCGGCAGTTGCAGATATGTTTCCTATTCATGGGCTTGAGGGGAATATTTTGTTTGACACAGGGGCAACACATTCATTTATTTTCACTAGATTTGCACGGGCAGCCGGCCTATTAGCGACAGCAGACACTCATCTTATGTGTGTGGAGTCACCGATGGGTAGTGGGTCCCTCATACACTCGATTTGTAAGGGTGTGGACATTATGATTGGGAGATTGAGTCTAGCGGCGGACCTTCTAGTGCTGGATATGGAGGGATATGACATCATCCTAGGCATGGATTGGTTGGCACATAATAGGGTAATGGTAGATTGTTATGAGAGGACCATCGTGTTCTCTATCCCGGGGCAGGAGATGTTCCTTGTGGCTATGCCACTTCCCGAGGGAGGATCGCGAACTCACTTATATTATATTGAGGAGGAGACCTCACATGGGGTAGTCGTTTCTCTGGACTCAATCCCAGTTTTGAGGATGTCTTTCAGGAGATACCAGGGTTACCACCTAGCAGAGAGATAGAGTTCGTAATTGATCTAACACCGGGGACGAGACCTATTGCCAGAGCACCATATCGCATGACCCCTTCAGAGATGCGGGAACTGAGAGAGCAAATCCAGCAACTGTTAGGACAGGGTTTTATTCGACGGAGTACATCGCCATGGGGTTAGCCAGTACTGTTTGTGAAGAAAAGGGATGGTTCACTTCGTCTGTGTGTAGATTACAGAGAGCTGAACAAAGTAACGATACGTAATAAGTATCCATTACCAAGGATTGACGATTTGTTTGATCAATTGAGAGGGGCTGCATACTTCTCAAAGATCGATTTGAGATCGGGTTACCACCAATTGCGCATTCGTGAAGAGGATGTACCTAAGACCGCTTTCCTGTCGCGGTACGTGTCATATGAGTTCAGAGTGATGCCTTTTGGGCTAACTAATGCACCGGCGGTATTCATGGATCTCATGAACAGGGTATTCAGGGAGTTTTTGGATCAGTTTGTGATTGTATTCATAGATGACATTCTGATTTACTCCCGTACGGAGGAGGAGCACGCAGAACACTTATGATTGGTCCTACAGACATTACGGAACCATCAGTTATACGCCAAATTTGAGAAGTGTGGATTTTGGCTTTGGGAGGTTCAGTTCCTAGGCCACGTCGTATCTAGCAGGGGCATTGCAGTTGACCCAAGTAAGGTATCGGCGGTGAGGGAGTGGGGACAGCCCACGACACCGACAGAAATCCACAGTTTCTTAGGTTTGGCGGGTTATTATCGTCGCTTCATCAAGGGATTCTCAAAGATTGCCGGACCGTTGACGAATCTGACTCGTAAGGGAATTCCCTTTGTATGGAGTGATAGCTGCCAGTTAGCATTTGATGAATTAAAAGACAAGTTGACATCATCCCCTGTTCTTACCTTGCCTAAGAGCGGAGTGGAATACCCAGTCTATACTGATGCATCCTTACAAGGACTTGGGGGTGTGTTACAGCAGGAAGAGAAGGCTATAGCTTATGCGTCACGAAAGCTTAAGCCACATGAGAAGAACTAACCCACCCATGACCTCGAACTCGCAGCAGTTGTTTTTGCTTTGAGGATTTGGAGACACTATTTTCTGGGCGAGCAGTTTACGCTATTCACGGATCATAAGTCATTGCAATATCTGTTCACTCAGAAGGACCTGAACATGAGGCAGAGAAGGTGGCTTGAATTCGTGAAGGACTACCAATTTGATATACAGTATCATCCTAGTAAGGCTAACGTGGTGGCAGATGGGTTAAGCAGAAGACCTATCGGAGAGTTAGCAGAAGTTTGGAAGGCAAAGTGGAGTGAACTCCGACACGAGGAGATATGGCAAGAGCATGTATGGCAGTTCTAGCTATCACTTCCGAGAACATTATGCGGATAGTGAGGGCATAAGAAGAAGATACATTTTGTCAGGATAAAGTACGGCAGTTACTGGCCAAGGGGGCAGAGTTCTACTCCATCAGTTCAGAGGGTGGACTACGTTTCAACGGTAGACTGATAGTACCCGAAGATGATGATTTGAGGCATGCCGTTATGACAGAGTCACACGGGTTAAAATTCTCGGTACATCCAGGTGGGGACAAAATATATCAGGATATGCGACGAGTATATTGGTGGTCAGGTATGAAACGAGATATTATAGAATTTGTCTCAAAGTGTGTTACATGCCAACTCATAAAAGTTGACCATCAGAGGCCTTCAGGAATGCTACAACCACTAGAGATTCCCGTGTGGAAGTGGGAGAGTATCTCTATGGATTTTATTACCGGGTTACCAACCTCGCAGAAGGGCCACAATTCCATTTGGGTGATAGTGGATCATTTGACTAAGGTCGCACATTTCTTACCGGTTCGTACGGATTATGATACTATGCGGTACGCGCATCTTTTTATTTCAGAGATTGTTAAGATGCACGGAGTTCCTATTAATATCGTGTCGGACCGAGATAAGATATTCGTGTCGCACTTTTGGCAGAGTTTTCAGGAGGCCATGGGCACCGACTTACGTTTGAGTACGGCATATCACCCACAGACGGACGGCCAGACGGAAAGAGTAAACCAGATGCTAGAAGACATGCTGAGAATGTGTATTCTAGATTTTTGGGGAAATTAGGAGCCATATCTTCCTTTGGTGGAGTTTGCGTATAACAACTCTTACCAATTCACTATTGGCATGGCTCCATTCGAGGCGCTTTACGGGAGACCTTGTCGTTCACCCGCTTGTTGGTTAGAAGTGGGGGATAACAGACTTTTGGGGCCAGGGATGATACAGGAGACTTCCTACAAAATAGAGTTGATTCGAGGACGCATTCGAATAGCCCAGGATAGGTAGAAGAGTTATGCTGACGCCGGCAGAAGACATGTGGAATTAGATGTGGGAGACCAGGTGTTAATTCGAGTATCTCCTATGAAAGGGGTTACGAGGTTTGGCAAAAAGGGGAAATTAGCACCGAGATATGTGGGGTCGTTTCATATCATTGAGAGAGTGGGACCGGTAGCTTACAGATTGGGACTCCCTGAGCATCTTCAACGAATACATGATGTGTTCCATGTGGCGTCGCTGAAGAAATACAAGAGGAGCGAGAGAGCCTTCTGGCACATTCCACTGGAGGAAATCGAATTGCAGCCAGATATCTCGTATGAAGAAAGACCCGTGGCTATCCTGGATTATAGTGAGTGCAAACTAAGATCCAAGGTGGTACCCTTAGTACGAGTACAGTGGGGACACCACAATATGGATGAGTCCACTTGGGAACGGGAAGAGGATATGCGAGAACAATATCCAGAATTATTCATAGCAGGTATTTTTCCTAATTTCGAGGACGAAATTCCTTTTGTAAGGGGGGAAGTATGTAATACCCCGTAATTCTGCTTAATTTTAAATTACGTAAGTAGAGTAATTTAATGGGATTTAAATACGCTTTAATTAAATTACGTGAGTACAGTAATTTAATGTGATTAAATATGTTTGATTTAAATTACGTGAGTAAAGTAATTTAAATAGATATTATGTTAATAAAGATGAATATGTGTTATAGAAAATTTATTAAGGTGAATATAAATTTTCAATGTTAATATGTACGGTCTAGTGACTATATGGACGTACCGGATGTAGCTTGACAAAATTAAGGATGAGAGTAGAAAAATATTTACGAGACTCAAATGATAATTTAGAGTCCACGGTTGATTCTGAAAGGGTCGAATTAGTCAAAATAGTGTACCCGGGGGTACTAGTTGAGTGCCGGGTCATTTTCGGGCTAAACTGGGACCATTCGGGGGCATTTTGGTCTCTTTACAATTATGGGAAAGAAGACCTACGAATTTTTGTAACCCTAAATCTGATTATAAGAGTGGTGGCTAGGGTTAGACAATTAGAGTTACACCATAGCCATTAGAGAGAGTGAGAGAGAGGCAAATTCCTTAGGAAAGAAGGAAGGAGGGATCATCTTAGGAAGATTATCACCACAAGATTGTTGGGAAGAAGGATTGAGGCACCAACATCATCAATCATCATCAACAACCACGAATTCAGACCCTACAAACCTTAAGCCAAGTGGTTATTTTCAAAATAATTGAGTTATAATACCCATGTTTAAGCTTGAGGAAGAACATGATTTTTATGATGTTCTTGGGAACAAACAATTGATAATAATCCATGAATGATTAGGATTTGCATGTAGGACGTTTTTGAATTACCAAGTATGTTTATATCATAGAAAACTTGATGAGAAATTCGTATGAAAATCTGGAATTTGGATGAAAAATATAAAGAATGCAGTTTTAGGGTTCTTGAATATTATAGAGATTTTCAGTGAATTTGGCCAAGATTTATAATGATTTTGAAGTTTTAAATCGTTAGTAATCATCCCAGAACATGTAGGAATGATTAGAAATTGTTGGTTGTGAATTTGATGGCTTATCATGAAAGTTAGAGATGTAAGAATGGTGAAACCCGTAGGAAGAAGATGAACTGGGTCTGTCACTGCTTGATCGATCGATCGACCCTGGAGTATCGATCGATCGAAGCAGTCGATTGATCGATCATCTTCCTTCGATCGATCGACCCTGTCTGAACTATATAGAATTTGTGCATAAATTTCTTTAATTGCCGTTACTTAATGGGAACCTTAGAAATGATATTTTTTCTATTAGGGGACTTGAAAATTACCAGTAGGTGTACCATTAGGTTCCTCCACTTATGATTGAGTAGTAATGTTGGAGAAATGGAATGACTAAAGAACGATTGACTTAGCCGTGAGTTGAGATGGTTAATTTAATTTCGGTTAGAGTGAGACTTAATTCCGGAAAGAAATACCAGTAGGTTAAAATTTACTTAACTACTGAATTAAGGGAGGGGTAACTAGGGCCCTTAGAGTTACGCGAATACTCGAGTAAATACAATAGTGAGTGATATTGTAATTAATAAGTACGGAGAATATAAGACAAATATATTACGTACGGGTATGATTTATTAGGTCGGGTGTGTACCTACTAAATTTATATAGATGATATTGGGTTAAGAGAATATTACCTAAATTAATTATGTTAGGGTCGATGTGACATTCCGAACTAACATAAGACTATTATAAATTTGGGGTCGATGTTTAATGCCGAACCAAACTTTGAACTGGTGCCGCGATGAAAGAGTCCCGAACCAGAATATGTGTACATATTTATATTTGTAGATAGTTGGGGTCGATGAACCATTCCGAACCAACTTTCACTTGGAGTCGATGAATTATTCCGAGCCAAGGGTCCTTTGTGTGTAATAAAAGGATATATTAGTGGTAACTAATATTATATACATTGTGGTGGGATAAAATGTTATATTTGCTTAATCTATAAATTGAGAATAGTAGACAATGAAATGATAAGTAAATGTCCTAGTAATAATTTATAGCATGATGTAGTTATTACAAGAATAAGGTAACGAACGGTAAATGAGTTAACTACAGTTATGGGCAGTATAACTAGGTAGACTAAGTTCCTCGATAGTTACATACTATGTAAGAGAGGTGAGGAGGTTCAAGGGAGTGTGCGAAACCTTAATATGTGTAATCAATAACTTAATTGTGATAACCGCTTGCAAAATATTTTCAAATGTTTTGAGTACTAACTCTTGCTATGTAAAATTTTTAAAAACCTTTTGGGTGCCCAGCCACAATGTCGCACCCCGAATTAATTAAGTTAAACTCATCCTTTTTAATTAGAGATAATTTCCTTAAACAATGCTTTAATTTAAATCTCCGAGGAAAATAGCATAATATATTTTTTTTCCCAAAGGTATGTGTAGATGAAAACATAACTGCCTTTACTTATAACTTATAAGTACTACATAAATTTACATAACCAAGATCCTTAGTTTAATAATTACACAAAAGGAATCTTGATATTCAACCCATACAAATTATCCGTCACTCCCTCGTGTTAAGGTCCTAACTTGGCAGTGAACTCCAAACGGTAGGCATACCTGAAACATAACATTACAGGAGTGTAAGCAATATAAGCTTAGTGAATGACCATATACCACCTCTATAACCAAATTGAATAACCATTTTTATATTTTTTTAATGCTATAACCCAACAGGAATTGTGAAACTCTCGCAAGCCTGGACCCGCCACAGTCCAATTAATCCACCACAGTTATCGGGGACCACCACATCCCTTTATTAGGCCCGAGTACACAAACCTTTAAGTTGGATTAACAGGACCGCCACATCCTGTAGGACCCACCACAGTCCTTAACATTAAATAACATCACTTCACATTTCAATCATATGCATATGTTTCCTAAATACAACATCACTCCCATAAGCATTTTAACACATGTATTGAACTACACATTTCCATATGAACATATAATCATATATATTTCATAGGACAGGTCACTCACCTTGTATTTTGTGCTAATATTAATACCAAACTACTTCCTTGGTATGGTGGTATTAGTTGCTTCCCCACCTAACAAGTCAACGTCATTAGTATCTGAATACACCAATTAACATTAAACCTAGTAATACATCACATCATTTGTTAAATCAGAAATAACTAAGGAGGAAATAAATATGATACTTCACATTTCTATAAAACTCAAGTAATTAGGGTTCTAACACAATTTACAGAATTAAATTACGAATTTTGCTAGACAAAGTTATGCCCATTTCATTACAGCCTTTTCCAAATCGGTTCTCAAGAAAAACAACAACATAACTTCAACTTCCTAGAATTCTCATAATTTTTGTACAATATAACTTTCTATGATATTCCACCAAATATCAGTAAACACATTGAATAATACAAATTTAATGTTTCATAATTTTTAGGGCTCATTTTCTATGTCGAGCAAAACGTCAAACACTTGGTATGCATTCTTGCTCCTTTAGGGCAGATTTTAAACCACGACTTCAAACTATCACCAAGGGTTCATTCCTTGGTATTTTTACACAATTTTCGGATATGTTATACATGTATGAGTGTATTTTACTCTCCAACTTGAATCACTCAATTCCAATAAGTATTCCATGATTTATGCCATTTTTAGTATAACTAGGTCAAAATACAACATTAAGGCATAACTTAACATTTTTAAGCATACATAACCTTGACCTTGAGTATAATTCATGGAAACATATAATAAACATGTTTTAGCAGAAATATACATCATAATCATGGATTTTCTAAATCAAAATGCTTTACGAAAAGATGATGTAAATTTAGGACTTTAAAGTATGCATTTACGATCCTAGCTCTGGTTCTAACCTATGTTCTTAACCCATCCTTGTTCCAACACAATTCAGCAATATGGGTATCATTAAAATATATATCCAAATCAGAAATAAAAACATGCCAAGTATATAACTCATCCATGTGACAAACTTTAATAAAGATGTAATTACCTCACGAGAATTCCTCGATTTATGGTGAATTTTCAAAGAAATTCTTCCTTAACTTTGTTTTTCTGTCTCCATAAGCATATTTTTCTCAAGCTTGTAATAGGAAATGAAAAGGATGATAAGTTCTGCCTTATGAGCTAAAAAACGTGGCTATGGGACCACTTTAAGGTGGTATTATGCGATTCGTTGGGGAAGGGGTCCAATAGGACAATTCCGTTAATGACAGATTTGTCCTGCCTCGTAAAATCACCATAACTCACTATTTCGGGCCCCGATTTACTCTCACTTTGTGTCTATGAGTATATAACTTAAACATGTACAACTTTCATGTTTTGTGTTTTCCCAAAATCATAAAACTAGTACACCTAATATGGGCTCGAACAGAAGAGTAATTATTTACTCAAAATTTCATAACTTTCACATTAGGCGACCAAACATCGCCACTTTCGCACGAACACTCTAGCTTACTTTTTATAAACATAATGATGCATTTAGAAACATATTTTCATGATGAATTTAACCACATAACCAATTTATAACTTATAACTCATAACTTATACTTAATCGTATAATTAACCTTACTAATCGTGTTTTAGGGCCTTACAATTCTACCCCTCTTATAAAAATTTCGTCCTCGAAATTTAACGCATAAGAAACTTACCAAACAATTGAGGATATTGCTTCTTCATGTTATCCTCCCCTTCCCAGGTGGCATACTCCGCATTCTGACTTCTCCACATCACCTTAACTAGTGAAATGGTTTTACTATGTAACACTTGCTCCTTTCAATCTACAATAGCAATTGGTTCCTCCACGTAGGTTAGGTCCTCTTGAAGCTCTATCGGTTGTGAAGTAAACACATGTGAAGGATCAGACACATACTTACGTAACATGGATATATGAAAAACATCATGTATCCGAGAAAATTCTGGTGGTAACGCCAATTTATAAGCTACAGCTCCAACCCGTTTCACTATCTCATAAGGGCCAATGTACCTGGGAACGTAACTTTCCCTTCTTCCCGAATCTCATAACCCCTCTCCAAGGAGAAACACGCAGGAATACTCGATCACCTTCCTCAAATTTCAATTCTTTCCTTCGGTTGTCTGCATAACTTTTCTGTCTGCTTTGCGCCACCTTCAAGTGATTATGGATAAGATTTATCTTTTCAGTAGTCTGCTGTACGATTTCTGGCCCAAGAAGTTTTCGTTCTCCTACTTCAGTCCAACACACTGGAGTTCTGCATTTTCTCCCATACAAAGCTTCATAAGGAGCCATCTCAATACTCGAATGATAGCTATTATTATAAGCAAACTCTATTAGTGGCAAGTGTTCATCCCAACTTCCCTTGAATTCCAATACACAAATTCGTAACATATCTTCGAGTGTCTGGATCGTTCTTTCTGACTGCCCATCAGTCTGAGGATGAAAAGCTGTACTAAATTTCAATTTAGTCCCCAAAGCTTCTTGTAAACTAGGCCAAAAGTGATAAGTAAACTTAGGATCTCGATCAGAAATAATAGAAACAGGTGCACCGTGCAATCTAATAATCTCATCCACATATAATTTGGCATATCTATCCATGGAGTAAGTAGTTTTAACAGGAAGAAAATGTGCAGACTTAGTCAACCTATCAACGACAACCCAAATAGAATCAAACCCTCATGATGATTTTGGTAAACCTACAACAAAATCTGTAGTAACATGCTCCCATTTCCACTCAGGGATAGGTAAGGGTTGTAGTAAACCACTTGGCTTCTGATGCTCCACCTTCACCTGTTGGCAAACTAGACATCTAGCAACAAAATATGCAATGTCGTGTTTCATTCCCGACCACCAATAACATTGTTTCAAATCTCTATACAGTTTCGTGCTCCCTGGATGCATAGCATATAAAGAACAATGCGCTTCCTCTAAAATTGTTCTTCTTAAATCAGGCACATTAGGTACACACAAACGGTCTCCGTACATAACAATGTCATCATCCCGAATAGAAAATTCATTTGCTTTACCCTTTTTCATATTACCTCTAACTTTCTCCAATTCTGCATCTCCTGCCTGTGCTTGTTTTATCCAGTCTATCAACGTGGGTCTAACATTTAAATGTGCCACTATTCCATAAGACTCATTCAAAGTTAATTCCACCCCCATTAAAGCTAACTCTCTCAGCAGGTCAACTCGAATACAATAAATACAAGATAATATGCCTAGAGATTTTCTACTCAAAGCATCAGCAACAACATTAGCTTTACCTGGATGGTGATGTATCGTACAATCATAATCTTTTATATGTTCCATCCACCTCCTTTGTCTCAAGTTCAAGTCTTTTTGAGTAAACAAGTATTTTAAGCTTTGATGGTCAGTAAAAATTTCACAACTAACACCATATAAGTAGTGTCTCCAGATCTTTAATGCAAAAACTACTGCAGCTAACTCAAGATCATGAGTAGGGTAGTTGCGCTCATGTATCTTTAACTGTCGAGAAGCAAAAGCAATTACCTTTCCATGCTGCATTAATACACATCCAAGTCCTTGATACGAAGCATCACTATAAATAACTAGACCTTCTGTACCTGTTGGGATAGTCAATACTGGAGCTGATGTCAACTTACCCTTTAAATTTTCAAAGCTTTTATCACAATCACCACTCCACACAAACTTGTTCTCCTTTCTAGTAAGCTTAGTCAATGGAAATGCAATAGAAGAAAACCCCGGTATAAACCTCCTGTAATAGCCCGCCAATCCCAAAAAGCTACGTACCTCTGTCACACTAGTTGGTCTTTCCCAATTCATTACTGCTTCTACCTTCTTGGGATCTACACAAATACCATCAACAGAAATAACATGCCCCAAAAATACTACCCTGTCTAGCCAAAATTCACATTTAGAAAATTTAGCATACAATTGCTTCTCTCGCAAGGTTTGTAAAATAAT
This sequence comes from Sambucus nigra, assembly GCA_949130495.1. Taxonomy (NCBI): domain Eukaryota; kingdom Viridiplantae; phylum Streptophyta; class Magnoliopsida; order Dipsacales; family Adoxaceae; genus Sambucus; species Sambucus nigra. The sequence continues at coordinate 621,787,686 of OX422215.1, forward strand.
ACGCAGGTGGCATTCATGCTCATCCCTACTACGAGAATATATCAAAATATCATCAATGAAGACAATAACAAAAGAATCCACATATGGGTGAAATATACGGTTCATCAAATCCATGAATATGGCTGGTGCATTTGTTAACCCAAATGGCATGACAAGAAATTCATAATGTCCATACCTGGAACGAAAAGCAGTTTTAGAAATGTCACAATCTCTTACTTTCAATTGATGATATCCGGATCTGAGATCGATCTTGGAAAACACTTTGGCTCCTTGCAACTGATCGAACAAGTCATCAATGCGGGGTAGTGGGTATTTATTACGGATAGTCACCTTATTCAATTGACGATAATCGATGCACAGCCTCATGGTTCCATCTTTCTTCTTCACAAACAGTATTGGGGCTCCCCACGGTGATACACTAGGCCTTATAAAACCACGATCTAACAAATCTTGCAACTGTATTTTTAGCTCCTTTAATTCTGCAGGTGCCATGCGATACGGTGCAATAGATATCGGTGCGGTTCCTGGTACCAACTCAATCGAAAATTCCACCTCACGGTCTGGTGCTAACCCTGGGAGTTCTTCTGGGAAGACATCTGTAAACTCATTAACTACTGGTATATCTGATAATTTTCCAGCCTCTTGTCGTATGTCCACCACATGGGCAAGATAACCCTCACATCCTTTCCTTAGCAGTTCATAACATTTTGTAGCAGAAATCAAACAAGTTGGAGTGACATTTCGTTCCCCAATAAATTTAAATTCAGGTTCACCCGGTAACTGAAACACTACCTCCTTTTTAAAGCAATCCAAACATACATGATATGAAGCTAACCAATCCAAACCCAGTATTACATCAAAGTCGCGCATATCGAGAGGTAATAAATCAACTAGTAATTCTTTTTCACCCACTCGTACCACACACTCCCTATATACCCTCTCAATAAAAACCAACCCCCCCACTGGAGTAACAATAGCTAAACCAGAATCTAATGATGATAATGGTTTATTAAGATGCAACAAATAAAGCAAAGACACAAAAGAATGTGTAGAACCAGGATCTATCAACACATAAGCATCTTTATCACCAATAGGAAGTGTACCTGTAACTACATTAGGCATAGCTTGTGCATCTTGTTGCGTCAGTGCAAACACTCTGCCTTGGCCTTGGCTTTGCGATATACCTCCTCTACCTCCCCTGGGTACATTCTGTGTAGAACTCCTACCTCCTACTGCCACACTCCCAACCGATGTTGTAGCTCCCATCGCTGGACAATTCTTTCGTAAGTGCCCCGGTTGATGACAATGGAAACACAAAGGTGTCGTCTCAGCTATTGTACACTCTCGAGACATGTGCCCTTGACCACCACATCTATAACAAAATATAGCCCTCGGCACCAACACAGATGCATTTTCGGACCGATTCATCCCAGTCCTTCCACCACGAGCCTGAAATCTTCCACGTGCACTTCTATTATTTTTAAATTCTTGGCCCTTAGGTACTCCTCGTGCTACACTCTGAGTTGAGGTTCCCGCCTCCCATCCATATGACCTTATGCCATCATGTCTAGCTTTCTTCGAGTGTTCAACTTGCATTTCTTTTATTGACTTTTCTGACACCATGGCCCTATCCACCAAGTCCACATAATCCGTTATCTTCATATTAGCAACCATGCTTTTTATATCTACACTCAGCCCGGTTTGAAACCGATCACATTTACTTTCTTCCGTCCTCACCAAGTCAGGTGCAAATCTAGATAAGGATATAAATAAAGCTTCATACTCTGCCACTGTTCGATTCCCCTGTTTCAACGTAATAAATTCTTCCTCCTTCTCCTTCCTATAAAGCCTTGGGAAATATTTTTCAAAGAACACCTTCACAAACCTCTCCCATGTAATTTGTGGAGGATTTATTGGCACCACTCCCCCCATTGTAGTAAGTAATCTTTCTGTTGCGTCCCACCATAACTTTGCATCATCCTCTAACCTAAATGCTTCTAACAAAACCTTTTGTTCATCTCGCACTTCCATCACCTTAAATATTGTTTCCATCTTTCTTACCCACCCCTCTGCCACTAACGGATCCGTGGTCCCAGTAAATGCAGGCGGATTTAACTTCATGAACCTCTCATGTAATTTGTCCCTATCCCCACCATGTTCTCCACCTCTTGCTTGCTCCATAAGTTGTGCCACAACACGTAATATTCTTCCCACATCATCAATAGGTTGTTGTTGCACCTCTGGTTCCTCCACTTGAATATGTCTATGTCCTTGCTGACTATTAGGAACATAAGATTCCTCACCCTCCGCTCCATCATCTGGCTCATGTGGATCCATCATTCACTGCAATATAATTCACTTAAACAAAATACAATAGCAACAATTTAATATTAACATTGTTAGTCAAAATCCAGGTACATAACAAACTCACTTTCTAGTGTCCACTGCCAATCTAGACCCTCACACCCTATCCAGAACCTAATAACCATGCTCTGATACCAAGTTGTCGCACCCCGAATTAATTAAGTTAAACTCATCCTTTTTAATTAGAGATAATTTCCTTAAACAATGCTTTAATTTAAATCTCCGAGGAAAATAGCATAATATATTTTTTTCCCAAAGGTATGTGTAGATGAAAACATAACTGCCTTTACTTATAACTTATAAGTACTACATAAATTTACATAACCAAGATCCTTAGTTTAATAATTACACAAAAGGAATCTTGATATTCAACCCATACAAATTATCCGTCACTCCCTCGTGTTAAGGTCCTAACTTGGCAGTGAACTCCAAACGGTAGGCATACCTGAAACATAACATTACAGGAGTGTAAGCAATATAATCTTAGTGAATGACCATATACCACCTCTATAACCAAATTGAATATCCATTTTTATATTTTTTTAATGCTATAACCCAACAGGAATTGTGAAACTCTCGCAAGCCTGGACCCGCCACAGTCCAATTAATCCACCACAGTTATCGGGGACCACCACATCCCTTTATTAGGCCCGAGTACACAAACCTTTAAGTTGGATTAACAGGACCGCCACATCCTGTAGGACCCACCACAGTCCTTAACATTAAATAACATCACTTCACATTTCAATCATATGCATATGTTTCCTAAATACAACATCACTCCCATAAGCATTTTAACACATGTATTGAACTACACATTTCCATATGAACATATAATCATATATATTTCATAGGACAGGTCACTCACCTTGTATTTGGTGCTAATATTAATACCAAACTACTTCCTTGGTATGGTGGTATTAGTTGCTTCCCCACCTAACAAGTCAACGTCATTAGTATCTGAATACACCAATTAACATTAAACCTAGTAATACATCACATCATTTGTTAAATCAGAAATAACTAAGGAGGAAATAAATATGATACTTCACATTTCTATAAAACTCAAGTAATTAGGTTTCTAACACAATTTACAGAATTAAATTACGAATTTGCTAGACAAAGTTATGCCCATTTCATTACAGCCTTTTTCAAATCGGTTCTCAAGAAAAACAACAACATAACTTCAACTTCCTAGAATTCTCATAATTTTTGTACAATATAACTTTCTATGATATTCCACCCAATATCAGTAAACACATTGAATAATACAAATTTAATGTTTCATAATTTTTAGGGCTCATTTTCTATGTCGAGCAAAACGTCAAACACTTGGTATGCATTCTTGCTCCTTTAGGGCAGATTTTAAACCACGACTTCAAACTATCACCAAGGGTTCATTCCTTGGTATTTTTACACAATTTTCGGATATATTATACATGTATGAGTTTATTTTACTCTCCAACTTGAATCACTCAATTCCAATAAGTATTCCATGATTTATGCCATTTTTAGTATAACTAGGTCAAAATACAACATTAAGGCATAACTTAACATTTTTAAGCATACATAACCTTGACCTTGAGTATAATTCATGGAAACATATAATAAACATGTTTTAGAAGAAATATACATCATAATCATGGATTTTCTAAATCAAAATGCTTTACGAAAAGATGATGTAAATTTAGGACTTTAAAGTATGCATTTACGATCCTAGCTCTGGTTCTAACCTATGTTCTTAACCCATCCTTGTTCCAACACAATTCAGCAATATGGGTATCATTAAAATATATATCCAAATCAGAAATAAAAACATGCCAAGTATATAACTCATCCATGTGACAAACTTTAATAAAGATGTAATTACCTCACGAGAATTCCTCGATTTATGGTGAATTTTCAAAGAAATTCTTCCTTAACTTTGTTTTTCTCTCTCCATAAGCATATTTTTCTCAAGCTTGTAATAGGAAATGAAAAGGATGATAAGTTCTGCCTTATGAGCTAAAAAACGTGGCTATGGGACCACTTTAAGGTGGTATTATGCGATTCGTTGGGGAAGGGGTCCAATAGGACAATTCCGTTAATGACAGATTTGTCCTGCCTCGTAAAATCACCATAACTCACTATTTCGGGCCCCGATTTACTCTCACTTTGTGTCTATGAGTATATAACTTAAACATGTACAACTTTCATGTTTTGTGTTTTCCCAAAATCATAAAACTAGTACACCTAATATGGGCTCGAACAGAAGAGTAATTATTTACTCAAAATTTCATAACTTTCACATTAGGCGACCAAACATCGCCACTTTCGCACGAACACTCTAGCTTACTTTTTATAAACATAATGATGCATTTAGAAACATATTTTCATGATGAATTTAACCACATAACCAATTTATAACTTATAACTCATAACTTATACTTAATCGTATAATTAACCTTACTAATCGTGTTTTAGGGCCTTACACACAAGGACACCCAACTTGATTTCATGTCAGAGATTTGGGAGCTGCAGCCAGTGTGGAGGTTGCAGGGATTGTTTAGACGCCTCTTTCCTTTCAGTTCTAGTGCAGGATCTCAGTTTTATTATTCCTTGTTGGAACATGTCGTTCCACCTTTTCTATTACAGTTTATTCTAGTTATGGATTTGTAGTTGTTTTTTTTGGCCGTGGTTTACGGCAAGACTTTAACTGCTTTCAGATTATTTCTACTGCGTATTCATATCAAGTTTTGGTTATGTGTGGTATGGATTATTTGTTGTTTAAGAAAGTTAAAATTTTGGCACCCGTTTTAATTTCACTTAGGTGGTTAGTAAAGTTGTAAAAAGGCGTTCGACAGTGATGCTAAGAATGAACCATTAAAGAAACCTGTTTTTATTAAAATAAGGCTTGATCACCCAAGGTTTAATTAGGCGGGGTGTCACAGATGTCACAATATAAAACTTGTTTTTCACTAGAGTTCGCGGGTGAGTCAAATTTAGTGAGTGCGTTGGCGGTAGCAGCCGTAGTATGTGGATAAACTTTCCGTGGGGTAGCGGAGTTTCTTTGGGGTTCTTTACGGGAGAGTGGAGGTTTACATTGAGTGAACGTTTGAATTATGCGAAGAGTTACTACTTTCGAGAATTATGGGAGTAGGGTTGATAATACTTTCTAAACATCGCCTGGACAGCGATGGAATTTAACTATTGTGAAAAGTGGTGTTAAATTTTGGTGTTCATGACACCAAGGTATGGTTGGTACTAGGTATCAACGGAGAGGGCGTATAGCCTATATATATGTGAATACAAATGTTGTATTGCGTGGTGTGATAGCACATAGTGAGGTTTTGTGTTCCCATATTTTATCCTGGTTAGTGGGGATGTTTACTGAAGTGAATCAGGGTGGTTAGATTTATTTTCGAGCAAAGAGAGATAGCTCGGGGTTTATTTAGTGCAAGGACTAGTGATAGTAAGGGCGCGGTATTTTATGTTGTCTTTGGTAGCATAAGGGTAAGAGCATATACTTTTGTGTTGAGAGACAAGTATTTGGTGGGAAGATGTTTGGATGTTAGTACGGGGGTTGGGTACCCGGGTAGTATATATATATATATGTGTGTGTGTGTGTGTGTGTGTGTGTGTGTGTGTGATATGACTACGGGTTTGAAGTTATATTACGGGTTACGAATCGCATAGTCGGGTAACTTTCGTGCGGTAGAGTGCGGGGATAGGGTGTGTGAGCACCCGGGTTAATTAAGGAAAATTTTGTGCGGTTAGGCACGGGTATAGGGTGTATGGGCGCCCTGGTTAATTTAAATGCATAATTGTGTAACGTATGGTTAGAAGCGAATGGGATAGATATAGAGGGCTTAGAGGCACATGACTAGAGAGTAATATGCGAAGCTTGGAACATTACGCTCATCTAAATTTCGAGGATGAAATTCCTTTGTAGGGGGGGAGTATGTAACACCCCGTAATTTTGAGGATTTGATATTTAATTATTTTGGGAGTTATAAAAATATTTAAATTGGAGAAACTTAAATTCATGACTTGGAGAATTTATTTGAGTGAGCCTAATTATTTATAATTGGCGACTTTTAAGTTTAATGGTTCAAAATCTCGTGTCACATTTTGAGGTCGAAATTTGGAAATTTTGAAAAGTATTTCGGATGGCAATTCTGAGTGCGCGGTTGCGTCCAGATGGGTCGAGATAGTAAAAAAAGAGTACTCGGGGGTAGTAATTGGGTCTCGGGGTATTTTTGGGCTTAGCCGGGCTCACACGGGGTGAGTTGGGCCTTTTTAATTAGGCCCACATGGCTAAAAACGGGATTTAGTGTTTCTAACCTAATTGAGAGATTAAGGAACGGCAATCAACACAACTCAAACCCTAGGGCTTGAGAGGGAAATTGGGGGAAAGCTAATCAAGAGCCAAATTGGGGATTTCGGAGCCAAATTAAGGGACTACACCAACGGGTCAAACACTATGAACGATTTCAGGCAAGTGGTTACTGTTGTGATTTGTAAATTGATGATAATCAATTCATATCATAGTGATGTGTAAACCAAAATTCATTTTGGGGATAAATGGGTATAAAATGGGGTTTTGTTCATGGAACTATTGAATGAGATTCAAAGTAAAAATTGTTGTGATGTATATCTCTGAGTATAGATATCTGATTTGCATGAAAATCCGGAATATAAACTGGTGGAATTTGGATTTGGAATTTGGTTTGTAGAACAAGTTGATGAATTTTAATGGAAAACCCATTTCGGGAAATTATGAAAGTAAGTGGAAAAAATTGTGTATTTTAAAAGCCATATGATTTGTCGGATGTAGATTAAACATATGTATATGGTGAGGTGTTTTGAGTGGAGGTTGGATTTAAGGATTAAAACCTTGGATTTTCGTCAATGGTGGAAAATAGTGGCCTGGAGAAGACGAAGTCAGGATCGATCGATCGATCGACCCAGGGGGTTCGATCGATCAATGGTTCAGAAATCTTGGTAGTTCGGCCAATTTTGATTTTAAAGAGAAAATTTATTTAAAATTTAATTCCTTACTTTATTTAGTGATAAATTCATGTGAGGCATATATTCCTTAACAATTATAGGGTGACATAATTGGGTGTAGGAGGGTGGAAATTGTAGGTCATAAGATGAACGGATTTGGGGAAATAATTCATAAGTATTGATATTGAGCTGAGGAGTCATATTCGGGTATTGTAGTTCGGTGACGCTACATTTTTAAAGGAATTGAGGAAAAATATTTAATTATGGACCAAGTGGGAGAGTCCGGGTATGTTGATAATTATAGGTAAATATAATTGGGAAATTTATGGAGATGAATGCGTGACACATTGTGGGTGAAAATGTGGGAATGAAATTATGAGATGTAAAAAATGGGCCGAGTGAGTGAGTCCTGGTATGTTGGTTATGTGACACCAAAGCATTAAATGAATTATTGAGAGAGAGTAATTAATTTGGAGTTGGAATATAGACTCGGGAAATATTAAGATATGGGCTAAGTGAGCGAGTCCGGGGATAATGGTTGGGTGACACCAAGTTATTAAATTAATAAGTGTGATAATTAATTTAATTAGAGTCGGATGGTAGACTCGAGTAGGATTAAATTAATAGGTGTTATAATTAATTTAATTAGAGTTGGATTATAGACTCGGGGAGGTATTAAATTAATATGTATGTTAATTAATTTAATTATAGTCGGACGATAGACTCGGGGAGGTATTAAATTAATATGTATGTTAATTGATTTAATTAGAGTCGGACGATAGACTCGGGGAGGTATTAAATTAATATGTGTGTTAATTAATTTAGTTAGATTTGGACGATAGACTCGGGGAGGTATTAAATTAATAAGTGTGTTAATTAATTATATTAGAGTAGGACCACAGACTCAGATTGGTGTAAATTAATTAATGTGTAAATCAATTAACTGGGAGTCGGACCACATACTTGGATCGGTATTAAATTAATATGTGTGTTAATTAATTTAATTAGAGTCGGACGATAGACTCGGGAAGGTATTAAATTAAAAAGTTTGTTAATTAATTTAATTAGAGTTGGACCATAGACTAGGGGAAAGCATTATATAAATTGAGGTGTGAATTAAATATATTAGAGTTGAACCATAGACTCGGGAAGATGATAAATTATTAAGTGAGAAAATTAATTACGTTGAGTCGGGTCACAGACTCTGGAAATTACAGGCAGTGTACGGGATTTTGAGTACACGGTAAAGCCGGGGTTTATATTATGTACATACGGCGTAGTGATAGTATATATATACGTGTATATATATTATGTGTGATATTAAATATCAGTGACTAGATATTTATTCAATTTATATACTCTAGTGCTATCAAGGGAGGTTGCGCGTTGTGGGTGAATCCCCTAGCTTGAGGAGTAGGGCGAGTATATCCCCAGGTCATAGAGTCCGGTATATATGGGTGAGGGATTTATCTCACTTTCAGGGAAGGAATATGACCGCCTCCACTACGTTTATATTTTCGGCCAAGTTGGTGAGCGATTCCAACTTGGGGAACTAGGTTTTCAGAGCACACCTAGTGAGATGGCATTTTATAGGGAATCATCCGGCAAGGGTAAACTCGAAGGGATGGATATACGTATATTATATGTGTTGATGTTGTTATAAAGGTACGTATATAATGGTTGAAAATATTATATGGGGGTAATAATACAATGTGTGATGTATTTAATTTATATAACTTGTGACACGGTTATATGCTACTATTTAAGAGGAATTAATTAAGTTAATTTTGATATAACTTATAATTCAAGAATCATTATACTCGGGTTAGAGTAGTATGGCAAGGGAAGATTATACCAGGACTAGTTGGACGGGGTAGTACAACTAGGTGGGGATTAGGGTAACCGGTAGGGGTGCACAATAGTGGAGGGGTGAGAATATCCACAAGGGAGTGCGACACTAACTTAAATATGAAGCGCATTCATGCATTTTAAATTACTGCAGTTAATTCACTTGCTGAGTATTTTCAAAATGTTTTGGGTTCTAACCCTTGCTATAAAACTATTTTCAAAACCTTTTAGGTGTCCAGCCACAGGGACGCCAGGATTGATATTCTGTTCCAGGGACACGAAGCTGTGGCATATGTGGATGCTAGCAGGAGTTTGGATTGGACGCACCATTCATTCATTCATTTCTAGAGTAGAAATCTTGTATCAGTTTCAGTTTTATTTAGGGCATGTCGCCCAGACTTTCAGTTCCGTTTCAGATTTGTTTTATTCCTGTGTTGGATATTTGTTTTGGATTATTTCACTTTGGTGGCTGATGGTTTATTTCGCAAATTGTTTAATTAATTATTCAGTTGAGTTTTATCCGGTCCTGTAAATGGTTTATATTATTTCGCATGTACAGATTTGTTTAATCAAAAAGTTAAAATTGGCACCAGCTTTTGCAATACTAGGTGGTTAGTAAGTTTTAAAAAGTTTTCGACAGTGATGCTAAGGATGATCCAACTGAGATTCCTGTTTTAATTTGGTATAGGACTGATCACCCGGTATTTTAATAGGCAGGGTGTCACAGGTGTACATGATTTATTTGGGGGAGATAAGTCAATATTTGATTCTTTAAACCTTTGTCTATTCCTAAACAAAAAGGGGGATAATGATAGGGGGAGAAATGGTATTTAATCCTATTATATTATTATCGTATCTTAGTTTAAGGGAGATTTATCTTAGGGGGAGTCGTCTTTCTAAGTTGATCATACTTGATAAAGGGAGAGAATTAATTTAGGGGGAGTAGTGTGACAACCCGAGATCCTAAATAAGGGGTGGCCAGCCCGATACCTCAACATAACAGAATCATGGATGGAAATCATTCTCAGCATCATAACAATAAAATGAGTATACGGGAAAACCACCCCATAATTCAGAAAACGGGTTGCCAAAATTTTAGTTTGATTTAAAGTGAAGTAAATAAATTAAACAACCCAATCTGATAAGAAAGTGGAATTCAAAAAAAACTTGTATTACTACTAAAACAACATACAATAAAAGGACCGAATAAGCTGTTGGTCAACAGTTACATACAACGTATTACAAGAGTTCAATAATTTACATAATACATCCATTAAAAAATTACAAAATTTTGGTCCACTCGCCCGAATGAAAGACCCGATCATATTTAGAATTCAAAAATGGAATCGTCTAACAAAATATCCTGTAATAATCCGCAAAATCTTACAGCTCCTCAAAAGCATAGGAATAGGAATATCACGACGGGCGCCCTTGCGGAGGATCACCTGATACAATAACATGCAGAACATGGAAAATGAACGGGTTAGGGTTCGGTTTATATATGATTACCAGATGAACAAGAAGCATGATAGATATGGACAGTTAATCATGAATGAAGTAGATGAGAATCTAACAACCTAATCACCAAGTATAATAAGGCAATTTAAATGATTCTAACAGTTATTACTTATACAAGAGAATAAAATTTAACATCATTATTCCTCATATCTTTTTATTTTCCAATCCTTAACTGGAATATAATTACCATCATATTTTCTTATGGCAATTCATATATATCAAGTCCCACTTGATTTAGAAATGTTATATTCTTATACATATAACGATTCTAAGACCGCCCCTCCGAGTTTCCCCAATGGGCGCGCCCCTAAATGGATATCATCTTCCAGGGCCTATCAAACAAGATAACCTGGGCACCTAACACACGTCGGGAAGTGGCCATATACCAACGAGTGAGTCATAACCACACCCGGAATTACCTCACTAACACAGAAAACATATAAAAATCCCGCATATGGCCGAGGACTATAGTCTCCCTGCATTCACTAGTCAGGGGACATCACCTCATGTGCGAGCTTACCTTATGATAGCATTTAGAGAGGTGTGTTTAAGTAAATTAACATTTACCAATTTTAAATCTCATTAACATTTCCATTAATCACATGTGTGTTTCATTTTATTTAAAACCATAATCCTTGAATATTCTCATTAATATTCATCATATATTAAGTACTGAATGATTCTCCAAGTGATCACAGTTATCTTACAAGTCCCAAGGTGTTATATACCTCAATAGATCCCCTAAAGTCTCTAAGTATGGGCTTATAATGCTTAATTCCTAATAATTTGTGAAATGAAAAGTAATGCCTAAACATCACTTTTTGTACCCAAGGAGTGAAACCCAAGTGAACCCATTCAACTCTAGGGTAACGACCAAACTCAACTAAAACTCTAGGACTCTAAGTTTACTTCATACAAGAAGGTTCCTAGGTCCTAAGCCTAAAGAAAAGGATTAAAAATGGAAAAAACATTAAAAGAAAAATACAGGATTTTCGAATCGATTCGGCCTGGCCGAATCAATTCGGTCAGACAAGCGAATCGATTCGGACCAGCCGAATCGATTGGTCAGGAAAACCAACATTTTACATAACAACCGAATTGATTTAGTTGACTCATACCTGGAAACTGTCCCCATGCGAATCGATTCGTCCTGGCCGAATCGATTCGCCCATGCGAATTTTGCCAATTTTGGCTATGGAGTCTTGGACTCCTACTTTCTCCCAACTTCAAGCAACCCAAACCCTTATCATTTATTACCACCAATTGATTATAAATGCATCAAACAACCATAATTTACACCAATATCCAATCAAATCAACCTCCAATGATTCAAAGCCCATAAATCCAATAAAAAACCCTAACTTTCTTAAACCATAATTAACCCACAACTATCAACACTAATTATTCAACTTAAATCGTATAATAACAAGTAGAAAACTTGCCTCAAGCTTGCAAATTTAGGTTTGATGAAGATGTAGTCAAGATCAATCTCCAAATCTTCAATCTCTCTTTTTCTCCCTAAGCTTTCTTCTTCTCTCTTCTCTCTAGGTTTAGTGAAAAAGTTAAGGGGAAATAGAAGACTTAGAAGGACTAATTCGTGGCCTTAGTCTATAACAACCAACTTAAATGATCAATATCGCGATAACATAACACACAACTACACATTTAAGGTATAACCAGTCAAAAGTGCCTGAAACCTCAAAATACAATATGGCACATATTTTGACTATCTCGCACCTTCCGAAACTAACTACGCCCTCCAAATTATCATTTGGAAATTTTATAACTCGTTTTAAGTTTCGGTTTCATTTTAAGCCAAAATGTCATTTTAAATCTTATGACACAATAAAACACAACATGGTGATATTCACCTACACTTAAGGTTAAAATGCAACATCTTAGTAAATATTAACTTTTCCTCACTAAATTAATACTTACTCCATATTCCAACATTTTATATTTAATTACTATACATAGCAAATAAATATAACGTAGGTTCTCAAAGGTGAGGGTTGTTACATACTCCCCCCCTTATGAGGGAATTTTGTCCCCAAAATTCAAGCGTACCTTGTATAAAGAGATGCGGATACTTTTCCCGCGTATCATCTTCGCCTTCCCATGTTGATTCCTTGGTGTTATGTTGAATCCATTGGACTCGCACCAAGGGAAACACTCGAGACCTCAATCTACGCTCCCCATGCTCTAAAATAGCAACCGGTTGTTCTTCATATGAAATGTCGGGTTGCAAGTCAATATCCTCGAAAGGGATATGCCAAAATGCACCTTCGCACCTCCTACACTTCTTCAGAGAGGAGACATGGAATACATCGTGAATTTGTTGCAAAGGTTCCGATAAGGCAAGTTGATACACCACTGGACCCACCTTCGTAATAACTGGAAAAGGTCCAAAAAAACGTGGCGCAAGCTTCCCCTTCTTCCCTAAACACTTGATGCCTTTCATTGGTGACACTTAAACCAAGACTTGGTCCCCAATCTCCAACTCCATGTGTCTTCTACCCGCATCGGCATAGCTCTTTTGGCGGTCTTGGGCTATCCGAATTCGATTCTGAATGAGTTCAATTTTAGAAGAAGTATCTTGGATCATTTCAGGTCCAAGAAATTTATTATCACCCACTTCCAACCAATAAGCGGGTGATCTACAAGGTCTACCATATAAAGCTTTATAAGGCGCCATTCTAATAGTAAATTGGTATGAGTTGTTATAAGCAAACTCAACCAATGGGAGATATTGTTTCCAACCACCTTTGAAGTCAAGCATACACATACGAAGCATATCCTCCAACATTTGGTTTACTCTTTCAGTCTGGCCATCTGTTTGAGGATGATAGGAAGTGCTTAACTTCAATTCGGTCACCATAGCCTCTTGGAAACTTCGCCAAAAGTCAGAAATAAAGATCTTATCTCGGCCGGAAAATATATTTAAAGTCACCCCATGGAGTCTAACAACCTCCTCGATGAATAATCGGGCATAGCGAGCAGTGTCATAATCCGTACGAACGGGTAGGAAGTGTGCCGACTTAGTCAAGCAGTCGACATTCACCCAAATAGAATCACACCCACTCTGTGACCTTGGCAAAGACGTAATAAAATCCATCGATATGCTTTCCCATTTCCATACCGGAATCTCTAACGGTTGCAACAAACCTGTCGATCACGGATGATCGATCTTGACTAGCTGACAAGTAGTGCATTGGGATATAAACTCAGAAATATCCCGCTTCATACCTGGCCACAAATACTGACGGCACATGTCTTGATACATCTTGTCCCCACCAGTATTACCCTAAATTTAGACCCGTGAGATTCGGCCATCACCTCCCGTCTCAAATCCCCCTCCTCCGGAACAATGAGTCTTCCATGGAAGGGTAATCCACCCTCTGAACTTATCGAGTAGGATTCCGCTCCCTCGAACAGTAATCGGTGTATATGGTCTTAGCAACCCTTATCCCTTCCTTGGGCTTATAGAACCCTTGCTACAATGGTAGGGGTAACGGCCATCACTGACATTAATGATCTCACCACCGCATCCTCCTGACTGAGTTCTTTCCATTTAGCTTTCCAAACATCAGCTAACTCTCCCTCGGGTTTCCTACTCAAGGCATCCGACACAATGTTCGCCTTGCCCGGATGATAATGGATATCAAATTGATAATCTTTCACGAACTCCAACGATCGGCGCTGTCGCATATTCAAATATTTCTGTGAAAATAAATATTGCAGCGATTTATGGTCCGTGAAAAGACTGAACTTCTCCCCTAAGATATAATGCCTCCATATCTTCAAGGTAAAGACAACCGCGACAAGATCTAAATCATGCACCGGATAGTTTCTTTCATGGGGCTTTAGCTTGCGAGAAGCATAAGCAATATCCCATCGATCTTGCTGAAGTAAACCACCTAATCCTTGAAGAGATGCATCGGTGAAGACTAGATATTCCAATCCCGGTTTTGCAATGCAAGGACTGGAGCCGAAGTCAACCTATCTTTGATCTCATCAAATGGGGCCTGACAAGAATTATCCCAAACAAAACTCACCCCCTTTCGGGTCAAATTTGTCAAAGGGCTAGCGATTTTAGAGAAACCCTTGATAAACCGACAGTAATAACCCGCCAAACCCAGAAAACTACGAACCTCGGTAGGTGTCGTGGGCTGACCCCACTCCCTCACCGCAACCACCTTGCTCGATCCACTGATATACCCTGGGACGTCACGACATGACCCAAAAATTGTACCTCCTGTAACCAAAAGTCACACTTCTCGGACTTGGCATACAATTGGTGATCCCTCAATCTTTGTTGGACCAACCTCAAATGAATAGCATGATTAGATTCCGTTCGAGAATAGACTAAGATGTCATCGATGAATACAATAACAAATTGGTCCAGGAAATCCTGAAATACCCTATTCATGAGATCAATAAATACAGTGGGGGCATTGGTTAGTCCAAAGGGCATAACCAAAAATTCATAGGATCCATATCTAGTCAGAAAAGCGATCTTGGATACATCCTCCTCCCGTATCCTCAACTGGTGATACCCCATCCTCAAATCGATTTTTGAGAAGTACGATGCTCCTCTAAGTTGATCAAACAATTCATCGATACAAGGCAAAGGGTATTTATTCTGGATGGTGACTTTATTCAACTCTCTGCAGTCAACACATAACCGGAGAGAACCATCCCTTTTCTTTACAAATAACACTGGAGCACCCCATGCCGACGCACTACGCCTAATGAATCCCTGCTCCAACAACTGATGGATTTGATCTCTTAACTCCCTCATTTCCATAAGAGCCATTCGATATGGATCCCTCAAAATTGGCCTCATTCCCGGCGCTAAATAGATCACAAACTCAATCTCTCGGCTAGGAGGCAAACCCGGTATATCCCGGAAGACATCCTCAAAATCTCTCACAACCGAAATAGAATCCAAGGGAACAACTACATCCCTAGAAGTCTCCTCTGCAATACAATACAGATAAGTACTAGTACTTCTCTCTAAACGAGGAAGAACTACCAAGAACATTTCTTGTCCCAGAACGGCGAAGACTATACTCTTCCCGTAACAATTAACTATTACATGATACTTCATAAGCCAATCCATGCCCAAAATCACATCATACCCGACCATGTCCAGGACGAGTAAATCAACCTCAAAGAATATATTACCAAGAGTAATTCCTATATGTTTACAAACAAGGAAAATGAGTGAACCATCACCCATAGAGGACTCGACGCTAGTAAAAGTACTCTCAGCAGATTTAATCAAACCCGTGGTCTGAGAAAAACTTCTAGAAATGAATGAATGTGTCGCACCCGTATCAAATAAAATGCGACCCATATGTCCCTGAATAAGGAACTTACCCTCAATTGCTGGCGGTGCCGGCGGAGCCGGAGGAAGCATAACGTCCTGAATATGATAAACTCTCCCATACTGTAATTTACCCTGCTGTGGAGGAACAACCGTGTTAGGTACCTGTGGAGGAAACTAGACATATGGTTGTTGTGGAGCTCTAGGAAGCTGTCCCCCAATCAACTGAGGACACTCCTTGTAATGACCCGCCTCACCGTATTTGAAGCACCGACCCAACATATTCTCCGCATTTGGACCCCGGTTATTTCTAAACTCGTTAACACCTTGGCCCTACTGGCCTCTACCTCCTTGACCACCTCGATCTACTTGTTCTTGTGGGCCACCCTGACCGTGCATATTATTATTATGGCTCCCCGAATTGAACCCACTAGAACGTTGCCTCTTTGATAAGTCCCCCTGCCGGGGATCCCTTTCTTTCTGCTTAATACTCGAAGATTGGGACGAGGGAAAGACTCCTCCTCCACTCCCACTACCTCCAGGCCTTCCCACTTGCCCCACTACGATATCTTTCTTGCTATTTTTCATAAATAATCTATGCTCTTGGCAATGTAGTAATGCCCCATTCATTACCTCACCAAAAGTTTCCAATTCCGAATTACCCAGTAAATGTTGTCGGATCCTCCAGTTCAAGCCTCCCATAAACTTTGAAACCTTCCTTTCTTCAGGAGTCACCTCATCTGGTACAAAACTTGCTAATCGGGTGAACTCCTCTTCATACTCATCCACGGATCTCTCACCTTGCACAACGTCCTGAAGCCTCCTTCTCATCTCCCTTTGAATTGCGGGAGGAAAATACTTTTGGTCAAACAAGACCTAAAAATCGGTGATCGTCATGGTGTCTCTCTCTTATGGTGTAGTCATAGACTCCCACCAATGCAATGCAGCCCCAACAAGTTTAAAAGTAGCAAGGAATTGTTTCTTCTCCTCACTATATTCCACCATACGTAGATGCCGTTGCATGTCTTTCTTCCACTGATTTGCCCTTATAACATCCGAGCCTCCATCAAATTCCGGGGGCTGGCCTTTTAGAAAAGACTCCTTAACTCTCTCCCACAGAGAAGGTCCCGTAGGAGCTTAGGCATCTTGCGCTCGCTGTTGAGCTTGTGGAATTTGTTGAGCCACTGTTGTCATAGCCGCATTAATCGCTTGGGCCACTATGTTCGCTACATCAGCAGCATTTATTGTTCCTTATGGCGGAGGTGGAGGACCAACATCCTCTTCTACAAACCTATTATGTCTCGTTGGGTGACCTTTTTAGGTGGCATCTGAGATGGAGAAACAATTGAGTTAGAATACTATATAAAAAAATCTATCTTGCAGAAGATCGTAAACATAAGCAACAAAGACGTCCTAACATTAGGCTCTATATCAAAGAACGCTACGGTAGAACGTGACAAGTCGACATAGATCCTAAGGACTCTAGAACCTGATGCTCTGATACCATCTGTGACAACTCGAGATCTGAAATAAGGGGTGGCCAGCCCGATACCTCAATATAACGGAATCATGGATGGAAATCATTCTCAGCATCATAACAGTAAAATGAGTATACAGGAAAACCACCCGATAAATCAGAAAACGGGTTGAAATTTTTTTAGTTTGATTAGAAGTTAAGGAAATAAATTAAATAACCCAATCTGATAAGAAAGTGGAATTCCAAAGAAACTTATATTACTACTAAAACAACACAAAATAAAAGGACCGGATAAGCCGTCGATCAATAGTTACATACAACGTATTACAACAGTTCAATAATTTACATAATACATCCATTAAACAAGTACAAAAGTTTGAGCAACACGCCCGAATGAAAGACACGATCATATCTAGAATTCAAAAAATGGAAGCGTCTAACAAAATATCCTGTAATAATTCGCAAAATCTTACAGCTCCTCAAAAGCATTGGAATAGGAATATCACAATGGGCGCCCTTGCGGAGGAGCACCTCAGCGGATACAATAACATGCACAACATGGAAAAATGAACGGGTCAGGGACCGATTTATATATGATTACCAGATGAACAAGAATCATCCTAGATATGGACAGTTAATCATGAATGATGTAGATGAGAATCTAACAACCTAATCACCAAGTATAATAAGGCAATTTAAATGATTCTAACACTTATTACTCATACAAGAGAATAAAATTTAACATCATTATTCCTCATATCTTTTCATTTTCCATTCCTTAACAGGAATATAATTACCATAATATTTTTTTATGGCAATTCACATATATCAAGTCCCACTTGATTTAGAAAGGTTATATTCTTATACATATAACGATTCTAAGACCGCCCCTCCAAGTTTCCCCACTGGGTGCGCCCCTAAATGGCTATCATCTTCCAGGGCCTATCAAACAAGACAACATGGTCACCTAACACATGTCGGGAAGTGGCCATATGCTTGCGAGTGAGTCATAACCACACCCGGAATTACCTCACTAGAGTAGAAAAACATATAAAAATCCAATATATGGCCGAGGACTACAGTCTCCCCGCGTTCACTAGTCAGGGGACATCACCTCATGCGCGAGCTTCCCTTATGACAGCATTTAGAGAGGTGTGTTTAAGTAAATTAACATTTACAAATTTTGAATCTCATTATCATTTCCATTAATCACATGTGTGTTTCATTTTATTTGAAACCATAATCCCTGAATATTCTCATTAATATTCAACATATATTTAGTACCGAATGATTGTCCAAGTGACCACAGTTATCTTACAAGTCCGAAGGTGTTATATACCTCAATAGAGCCCCTAAAGTCTCCAAGTATGGGCTTATAATGCTTAATTCCTAATAATTTGTGAAATGAAAAAATTGCCGAAACATCACTTTTTGTACCCAAGGAATGAACCCCAAGTGAACCCATTGAACTCTAGGGTAATGACCAAACTCAACTAAAACTCTAGGACTCTAAGTTTACTTCATACAATAAGGTTCCTAGGTCCTAAGCCTAAAGAAAATGATTAAAATTGGAAAAGAAAAACAAAAGAAAAATGCAGGATTTTCGAATCGATTCGGCCTAGCGGAATCGATTCGTTCAGTAAAACCAACATTCTGCATAACAGTCGAATCGATTCGAAAATAGCCGAATCGATTCTTTTCACTCAAACCTGGAAACTGTCCCCATGCGAATCGATTCGTCCTGGTTGAATCGATTCGCCCCTGCGAATTTTGCCAATTTTGGCTATGGAGTCTTGGACTCCTACTTTCTCCCAACTTCAATCAACCCAAACCCTTATCATTTATTACCACCAACTGATTATAAATGCATAAAACAACCATAATTTACCCCAATATCCAATCAAATCAACCTCCAAAGATTCAAAGCCCATAAATCCAATAAAAAACCCTAACTTTATTAAACCATAATTAACCCACAACTATAAACACTAATTATTCAACTTAAATCATATAAAAGCAAGTAGAAAACTTGCCTCAAGCTTGCAAATTCAGGTTTGATGAAGATGTAGGCAAGATCAATCTCCAAATCTTCAATTTCTCTTTTTCTCCCTAAGCTTTCTTCTTCTCTCTTCTCCCTAGGTTTAGTAATACAATTAAGGGGAAATAGAAGACTTAGCAAGACTCAGTCGTGGCCTTAGCCTTTAACTACCAACTTAAATGATCAATACCGCGATAAAATAACACGCAACTACACATTTAAGGTATAACTAGTCAAAAGTGCCCGAAACCTCAAAATACAATATGGCATATATTTTGACTATCTCGCACCTTCCGGAACTAACTACGCCCTCCAAATTATCATTTGGAAATTTTATAACTCATTTTAAGTTCCGGTTTCATTTTAAGCCAAAATGTCATTTTAAATCTTATGACACAATAAAACACAACATGGTGATATTCACCTACACTTAAGGTAAATATGCAACATCTTAGTAAATATTAACTTTTCTTCACTAAATTAATACTTACTCCATATTCCAACATTTTATATTTAATTACTATACATAGCAAATAAATATAAAATAGGTTCTCAAAAGTGACGGTTGTTACAAGTAGTTAACTTTACTTGCATGCGTGTAATGTGTTTGTTTAAGTGTGCAGGAATTATTTTATAAAGCGGCAACTTTCAATGGCACTGATTGTTGATCCTTTGGGTTGTTTGTGTCAAGCATTGTATTTTTTATTTTGGGTGGGACTTTTTATTAGTCTAGCAGAGCTTGACTGCCCTTTAGGAATTTTGTTGGTTTTTGTTCTGGTATAGCCAAAGGGGGAGATTTGTAAGGACGCAAATTTACAATTGAGTCCTTTGTAGTTTTGACTCAACTCCGAACAAAAAGGTTTGAGTAATAGGATAGAGTATATTGATCATCTTTCAAGCCTATGACGTGTTTGTTGAAGACGTAGCGGCCAAGTGTATAAAGCTTTATCAAAATGTCGTGGTTTATGTGCCTCGTTTCAACGTCATCAATAGTGGTTCCATGCTCCAAAGGTATGAATGCATTACATATATATATATATATAGCAGCTTGGATCAGTCTATATTGGGTGTTAGGTTTTTAAAACTGTGTTTTGTTTTCAGAATGTTTTCTATTAAAACTTATATATAAAGTATATAAAAGTTTCTGGGCTTAAAAAGAATTTTTGAACATTTTGTGAGTTCGTTCGAAGTGTCGTTCAAATGAGATTGTCGTTCGAACCACAAGTCATTCGAACGAGATTGCCAATGACTTTCCATTATGGCATACTAGAACTTCGTTCGAAATATCGTTCGAACAAAATGGTCATTCTAACGAGATTTCTAACGAGCTTCTAAAGAGCTCATACTAGAACTTCGTTATAAGAATCGTTCGAACGAGAATGTCGTTCGAACAAAATGTCGTTCGAACAAAATGTCGTTCGAACAAGATTTGGCAGGAACAGGTAATTTGGCAGTTTTAACAAGTTTTGCCCACTTTCCCACCTGTTTTACCCCACTATTTTTTTGCTGAATATCTATGTGCAGGAATAACTTTTTCTAACTTAACTTTTTCACATCCTATCAACCTCTAGAGAGTGTTTGAGAGAAAATTTGTTTTAGGGAAAAGTTCATTGTTTTAAAGTGTCAATTTTCAAACAGTAAAATCATTATACACTTTAGTTTACACCCATAGTTTAGTTTATCCAAGTTCATATATATATACCTCTTGCTTGGAGTTTTTGGCACCAGTTTTCTCTACACTATTGAAGAAGAGAAGTTTGGGTTTGCTTCTAAATCCCACAAAGAAGAAGAGTTTTTGTGATTTACACATTTGGAGAAAGGCTCCTAGTTCAGGTGACGGTGACCACATAAAGTCCGATCGGTGGATTCCGAGACTGCGGTGGAGCTACGGGTTTATTCGCTAAGTGGAGGTGTTAACAAGAAGGAGCGTAGAGGCTTGAGAGGGATCGAGTCGTGTGATGTAAGTCTTTTGTCTTGTAATTGTAAATTCCTTACTTAGTGGATTTGAGGCTAGGGCCATCCGAGGTTGTTTCTCGTCTTGGATTTTTCCTCGTACATCGCGGCGTAGTGTGATTGATTTATTTTTATCTTGCATAATAACTTAGAACTCATGCTTAGGATAATTCAAGTTAAAAATGGTTTTTGGGTGCTAATTCAATTTGGGTAATTATTTATTTAATTCAAGTTTATTGTTAAAACTAGTTTGATCTAATTTGGAAAATTAATAAATATGACCTAGGCAAATTCTAGGACTTGGATTAATTAACTTGGTTTAAGGGAAATTTGAATTGTGGTGAACCATCGCCTTTTTACGCTTCCGTATCTTTTTCACAAAGAGGAGATTACGTTTTTAAAAAATATTTAAAATTGGGGACTACACATATCATCATTATAGATTATCTTGCAAAGAAAGACATGCAATAATAAAAAAACTTCAGTAGATTCAGGTTCCTCATTTTCAAAATCACTTGAGTCATCCCACGTTTTGCAAATGTTGACCCTAATATGTTTATTGGCAGTGTTAAGTTTCACTCTACAGTCTTGTGCTATGTGTCCTAGTTTTCCACATCTAAAACATTCAATGTTCTTGAAGTAATTTTTGGGTCTCATGTCCTTGTGATGTTTGTCTTGACCTTTATCATGAGGTTCGTAGTTAGATTGAGTTGGATAATTTAGCTTGCCTTGTTTGTTTGCCAATTTATTTCTAAATTTGACAATTTTCTTAAACTTTTTTGACATTAAGGCAATTTGATAATCCAAACTGTCTATATCACATTCCTCATCAGAATCATTAGTAGGAATAGTATACTCAGGTTTCATCAGCTTAGAGGAAAAACTTCAGTTGGAACTAGTCTGTTTCCTGTGGGACTATTTGTTTCTTAAATTCGAATTCCATTTCCACAGTTCTTAGTTTACTACTGAGTAATTCAGGAGTGAGATTTTGATCACATATTTCCTCAATAGCATATCTTTTGTTGTCAAATTTGTGTGGTAATGATCTTAGAATTTTAGATACAATTACATGTCTATCATATGTTATCCCATTAGCATGCAGTTTGGTCACAATGTCAGTGAATTTCATGTAAAAGTCATCAAAGGATTCAGAACTGACATAATTAGGGAGTTATACTGCAGAATAAGCATTTGAGTTTTAGCAGCCTTAAATCTAGTGTCACCTTCATGTGCAGTGATCAGTGTATCCCAAGCTTCCTTAGAAGTGTCACAAGAAGAGATCCTTTTGAACTCATGTTCATTTATTGAGATAAAGATGGCATTCTTGCCTTTATTATTGTTTCGAGAAGTTTCCTTCTCTTCTTGTGTGAATTCACTTAATGCTTTCTTAATCCTCTCATTACTTCCTTTAGTGGCTGGTATAGTAGACTAAGTGTATCCATTTTAATAATATCCCAGATATTATCTCCCAAAGTTCCTTGTATGAAAGCAACCATTCTTACCTTCCAGTAAGCAAAGTTGTTTACATCAAAGAGTGGGGGTCTGGTCATTTTTCTCATCCATTGTTTTGATTTTAAGAAAACAATTTCAGAAACACAAGATCTTTTAAAATAATTTCCAAAGCTTTGATACCAATTGAAAAATTGTTACTAAATCTGTTTAATACAAGATTAAACTATTTAAGTAACTTCGAACTCCTTTTTGAAGAAACTGTATTCTTTAAATCAAATCAGGTTAATCACAAGATGTGTTTAAAATAATGCACGAGATCAGTTCAAGATTCGTTAACAAGTTTTGAAAAACAAAACAAAAACAGTTTAAATCAGCACATCAGAAAGAATGAGATGAGGAGATGTAGAAAGATTAATGACAAGAGATTTTTAACGTGGTAAAACCTCACCCAACTGAGGAAACATCCACGACTCCCTCTACGGCGTGAAAAGAAAAATCCACTAAAACAAAATATAACAGTTACAAACTATATAACACACATGCACGCAAATCAGTCCTATACAAGTTTAGGAATGTACCCATTGGTTTCCTTTTAACTTTTCTGCAGGTCTGATTGTTGATGTGGCTTTCCCAGTTTGCTAACTTCCACTTTGTTCCAGTCTTTACGTCGACTCTTGTTTCAAGATCTTATTACCAACACTTTCAGTGTTATAGTGTGTAAGTGTTTGTGATGGTGCTCTAACACATGCATGCACACACTCACACTTACTTTTACAAACAGTCCTAGCAAATTAAAAATCAGATCTATATGCTGTGATTTTTAGATTCTCTCTTCTTAGGAAACTTACCCTTATTTGACCTTTAAAAAGAACCTAGAATCCACGATTATCTTGCTCAGAAGACGTTTCAAGATCTTAATCAATTTCAGGGTTTAAAAAAGTATTTTTGAAATTAAAAATCGCCAAGTGTGATTCCAACTAGGTCAAAGGTCTTTTTTCAAAAGAACTAGAAATAGAAAATGATTTTTTTGATTTTGAAGATGAAAACATTTACAGAAAATATTCAACAAAAGATTTCTCAAGGCGAGAAACTAAGAATGTAGATCTAGGTGTAATACAACATAAAAGACTAGATCTATGATTTCTATGAAACAAAAATATAGATTTTACCTAATGTTTAAGTTGGACACAAGATCTCAAAATAAAGCGGTTACAGCACGAAAAAACTTTCAAACCAACACTCAAAAAATCTCAAACACTCAGGGTTGGTGTTTGGTGTAAACTGGTTTTTGAAAAGAGGGTTAGGGTTTGATAAAGTATTTGAAACGACTTAGGGTTAGGGTTTCTAACTCTGAGATTTCTCTTTCTTTTTCTCTCTCTTCGCTCTCTACTCTCTTCTCACTTGAATTATAAGAAGTGGAAAAATCTTCTCAAAGGCTGAGGGATGGCCTCTTTTTATACTGGGTTGAGAAGGATCGAGAAGGAGGTTCAAAATCAATAGCTGAGATTATGTCTAGCCATATTGACTTCCATCCAACTGTTTAAGATAAGTGGTTGGTTAAACACTTTCTGATTGGCTAATAGAGGTTCACAAGGATTGGGACAAGGACGTATGTAGGGCGTTGATAAATACAATCCAAGGGCTGTAAATGAATACCGATTTTGTCTCTTAAGAGAAACACAAATCCAACCAATAGGAGGGCAACAGGTGTAGGGCAAACATTGAACGACAAATGCGCGTCTCAAATTAATTACAAACACACCCTAATGTCTTCAGCGCTTTCGGATCCTACCCAAGTGAACTTTGCAGGGATAAAATCAACAATCAGAAATTAACAAAAAATATTTTAAAAAACATTAAAAATTCCCAAAAATTTATTAAAAAATATTTTAAGGGAAATTAACACACACACAAACAATTTATGCAATATATGAACAACGTATGCAGTCCTAATGTGTGTGAGTGTTTGTGCATATACCTTCATCAATCAAACAAGAGGAATGAATTGAAGAGAATTATTTGAGGCTCTTTGGTATCTAGGGGAGGGACAAAATTTTGTCTTTATTTCCAAACTAGATGAGCACTTATACAATGTAGATTCAAGTGAGTCAAGTGTATAAGGTGCTTCATATGCTTCCCAGAGAAGACATTGATATCAGTACCAAGATGTTGTAATTAACTAGTACAAAAGAAAATGAAAATTGCATGAATTGAAGAAATGTAAATCATTGTAAATAAAAAAGGAAATGCGAATTAAGTAAAATATTCATGAAAGTAAAGTTAAAATAAAGTAAACGATTACACCAAGTAATTATAAAGCATGAAAGTAAATGACTATAAACTTAAAGGCATTAAACTTTGAAGGATAATTTTACAAACTACCTTACAATCTACACGCATAATCAAACAAATATTGTAAATAAAAGGAAAAATAAGAAAAGCAAAGAAAAAGGGGATAAAGGTATTGTAAATGCATTTTTGGAAAGGGATTCCTCTCTTCTTTGATGGGCTCATTGCTTATTTATAGTGTTTCTTGGCCATGCAATGTAATTGATATGGTAAATGTTGGGTGGTTACTCACCCTTTTGATTTTTCATGCTTCTGTGTGCTAATGCCCCAATTTGAATTGGAATAAATTACAATATTGAATAACACATCCTAACTTATTCCAGATCTCACATATGCATATTACCCGCTATTTTATATTGTTACACAATAACTCGTCTATTTTTACCAATTTAAATTTTATGTGGAAACACCCTATTATGACCAAAATAACTCCACCAATTGACATATGGCGCATGGCATGAAAGATCACACAAGCCCAATAAAGATGTGTTAAAGCACTGACCAAGGTCTGCAACCTATAGAGAAGGACACGACTTATACCCAACTAGGCCCTGAAATTCATTCTCTTACCCATTTGATAAAACCAAGACCACGGCTTAGTGCTTATAAAAGTTGCACACTTTATAGCATGCCCACATAAAAGGGCCACATACGCTATTATAATAGGCTGCGACCCCTCGTCCTTCACATCACCAGATATCCTAGACGCAAACACTTCACCGATAATCTGTAGACTAACCACTGTCTAGAAATATTTCATCTTATCAATAAGGACTTGCACTATGACTGTGACACTCAAACTAACCCCTATAAATAGAGGTTAACTTGAGAGCGTACTCCGATCACCTGAACTACACCTAGTCGCGACCTCTCTCCAGCCTACACTACCAAGTCATAGCCTGAACTATACAAAACTTGTACGTTATGCATCTAGCCTATCTCTCTCTTCTTGTATTCCTCTTAGGACTTCCAAACTTGTACTACTGTATGAATATGATGAGAATCGGGATCCATAATGGAAGTATGCTCATTTCCATGTCCGAACCATCTAAATATTATGATATCTTTCTTTTACTCCATTTTGAATACTTTGACTATTATCCATAACTTTGAAGGTATGATTTACTTTGGTAAACCATTTTTAGACAACGGTTTGTCATCGTCTGTGGAACAAGTTATTCTACTAGGTTTCTCCCAAATTGGGTCATTTATGCCATATTCCATCCATAAGGATCTATGTGTCTACATCTTGTGGGTGATATCTTGGTGGTTAGACCCATAGTTGCATATAAACCCCTAGGGGGTATCTTTATCTTTTCAGATCTTCTCTCCCAAGACAATCTTATGGTTTTTGGACTCATAGATTTACCCTAATCATTTTTTCATGTCTAAATCTCACTGAAAAGCTTTATAAGTTATGGCCTCATAAGGACTGCTAACTAGGGATGCACATATATTTAGCTTTCACTACACTTTTAGGCATTTTATGTCATCTTATGACCTTTATATTAAGAATTTGTTGCTAAACTAAGTTATTTTGCATATAAGGAATTATTATGAATGGGATCAACACCCTAAAGCTTTTTCGTCCAACTCTAAATGTGTAAAATCACCTTTTGGGAAAATTTGTGTTAAAATCTATATGTTTTCCCTTACTGTCCATGGCACGTCCATATTGTCATGCTACAGGGTACAACTTCTAGTTAATAACTTAGGTCAATTCTTTTATTATGTTTTTTATATTAAGCATTTCTCATTAAAGAATTTTTTTGTCTTATACCAAAGATGTCACTATGCTAACATGTTTTACGGTTTGTGGGTCGGGCTAAATTAGATAATCGTAGGTCATTGAATTAAAAAATAATGATTCCATGAGCGAACTCCAGCGAGGCTATAACCTTAAGTATCGATAATTCACTCAGCGATGTTTTTACTAACTTTTTGAATATTGCCCAATATAAGGGAGTGAACTCGAAAACATGTCTACCACATAAAACCATCTCAAGAGAAAATCGTATTCGATCATATCAATTTCGGTGGAAAAGATCCATGTAAAGGAAAAAGGTCACGACCTCATTTCTTGTTGACCTAACGGGTAGTGACCTCAATGCAATGGTTTCATCCCTTTGTAAATATTTTCTCAATGTTTGATTAAGCTTACTCTATGACTTGGATTTCTCACTCTATTCACTACATCTCAGAGAAAAGATTATCTAAAGAACTTATAACCTAAAAAGATAAATAATGGAATATACATCAGGATTAGGTCCTAGAAAATTAAAGATAGTACAATGCATCATGACCAAAGCCTTGAGGGCTAACTCTACCCCTCTGATTTGCGGTGTGTTATACAACGACTTTGAAAAAGATGACATTACTAAGGTTGTAGCAATTGGGAATTTGCAAAAGCCCAATCAAATTACTTGAAACTCGTCTTTTTTATTCAAATGCATCCCACTCTTGTAATATAATAATAAGACTACTATTATGAAAATAGAGTATAACACTAAGAATAGAGTTTTTCCACCTCAAATGGAGCTCCAACAATGGTAGGTTGAAATGTCTAAGAAGATGGAAACCTATCACCTCCTAAGTTGTCCTTACAGAGATTGCCTAGATCTACAAAACTTGCTCCATGAATGCCCTATTAAAAACCTTATTCAAGCTTCATGAATCTTCCATCTTCATCTTCTCAGAAAACCCTAACAAATTCTCCAAATTCGTATATTTGCTCAACAATGGTGGAAATGGGTATGTAGGGCTTGTATATGGTGGGATACTAGTCAAATATAATGGTACAAGGTAGAGGAGTGGTGATGGCATGGTGGTTTGTCATAGAGAGAGGTAGATAAATGCTAAAATAGTAGAAGACATACCCTCTCTCTCTTTCTCTCTCTCTCTTCTCCCCCCCCCCCCCATAAACCCAAACAACCCCAAACAAGCCTTGTAAAAACCCTTTGAACACCAAAATCAAACATTTTCCCAATATGGGCTCATCAGAGCTCGACACATCACCCATCCGACGGTCCAAAATGTGAAAACACATAAGGACAACCAGATTTAAAATTTTCTATTGCGCTCGTTCGAATGAGAATGGCCTCTCGTTCAAATGAGAACGACTTCTCTTTAGAACTAGCCTTCGAATGACCTTCTAACGAGCCTTTCAGGTACGCAATAGAGTCTTATTCAATCCTCATTCGATTCGCACTTTGAATGACTTGGAAATCTCGTTCGAAGGACCTAGAACTTGTTTGAATGGATGCTTCTGATATTTTCTCCACATTCCAAATTTAACCTAGAAACTCTCAATAATCCTCATCAAGACTCCAAAACAGTCAAATATAGATATAAACCCAATAATAAAGATTCAAACCTAAGGTTTTCATATGTTTACAATTTATGCGAGAAGAATAATAAAATATTGGGCACGGGCATTACATTCCTCCCTCCTTAGGAAATTTTGTCCCCGAAATTATTGATTCCGTAATTCTAAAATTCATAATGGTTTACCAACTATCATTCTAAGTCATAGAAACCCTCCACAAAAAAATCATCTAAGATTGCACACCCTTACATAGGGATTGTCACCAAAATCTTAACATGCGACATGCTCTAATGTTCACCATCAACGTTGCATAACTAACCATGAGTGTCCACTCACTTGATGATCATGATCAATCAAGTCCTAGGAATACCTTTGCAAATACCCAAATAAAACTGATGCCTCAATCGAGCAACCCTCTCAAGTGATTAACACCAGCCAAAGAGTGAATCGTAATACAACCAATTATCAAATTCTTCATCAAGAACTATTTCCAATCTTAGGACTACATATCCTACGTCCTCGTGAATTTTTGGGTCATCCTGACTACTTAATATTTCCTAAGATTGATATTAAACCCACATCGCTAATTACTAACTTTAAGGAGTAATACAATGACCAATCATCATCACTATCTCTACTGACACCTTCTGCAACATGACTATGATGACCCTAGTATTACATTAGGCATCTCACTTTTGACACCCACTTGAGCATGGCACCAATCCACTCACGTGGCAAAGTAACACAGTGGGCTAAGTGTCCTTGAGTTTTAATACTATATAATATCCTCAAGTCACCATCCCTCTCTTTATAACCAGAGTTACAAAATCCCATGCTGACTAGTCGTAAGGTCATTAATCCTAAAGAAAGCAACTACTATGAGAAAATTGTGCTGTCGAAAGAGAAGCCACTCGTACACTAAACTTTTTATGATAGCAAGAATACCTTAGATATAGAGCACCCAATTTTTTAGATTCATTGAGAATACTATGTCCACTCTCACTCTACTAGGCCTAATCGTGTAGTAGCATGAAATGGTACCAATATGAGCTACCAAATGCATGGAATGGTATTTCTATTACTAAAATAAAAAAGGATACACAAGAGTCAAAAGGAACAAGCGATCTCTTCAAGATAATCTCGTCCATATGACTAAGACTATGATTTACGAAAAGCAAACCTACATTACGTGATTGAAGACTTATAACTCCTCACAAACGTTCTCACTGGGTACAAACCTAGCCACATACCATGTCTTGAGTCACCAACCGTGACAAATCAAATCATAAATTGTTATCCTCGCAAGACGAAAGCAATATACGGACATGTTGTTCTATGGGAAGTTAAATTCCTGACTTCCGTCCTTAGGAGTAAGGCCCTCCCCATCACATCCTTAGCACACATGAACCACTCCGATTAGAGAATGCCTAACATTCTTATCTATACTGACCTTGTCCATTCATTGGTGATGATGTCATCCTACTACACCTAGATTATTGTCTTTCTTACCATTTGATGCTCATAACCCCAAAGTCCCCTTAGGAAGTACCCCATTCAAGAAAGACATTTCACCTTATTATAACCTTTAACAGTGCGAGATCGTCACCAAGTTTGTTCCTAGATTCAACCCAAATTGAACTCCTGTGATGTCTTCACCAATCGCCTTTGGTACTTTAAGGGTAGTAAGTACCACATAGGGTTTTATATCTTCTAAGTTGTACTGTCTTAGCAGAACATGCTATGAAATAGTCCTTACCTTGATAGTTCTATCCTAACATATATCATCGACGCATGCTAGCATTCTAATCATGCTACTATATTGCCCCTTTTTGTTTGACAATTTCGAGTCTCCACATGGAATAATCAACCTAAGCCTTGAATAAATTTCTTAGTACTCCTCAATATCAAGTGTCACACCTCCTATACTAGTCATTCCATAACACCCGGGCATCATGCCTGTAAATGACAAAAGCATTTTATTTGGAGGTTAGACTACCCACTTATGCCAACTCATATAACCTTGATCAACAACCTTTGATTGTCACCTGATCCTCAGCACAATCACTACTAGAACACTAACACTTCTTCATTCTGGACTAAACTGGTCCCCTAAGGACACCAAACATACTCCATATAAAAGTCCTCAAAACCCAACATGATTTCATCATCCATGATTTTTTCATCGTAGGTTCACCCTACAAATTACTCAATACCCACATCATGATTACAAGGTGCTCACAAAGACACTAGTCCATGAGCTTTTACATTTTCCGTACCTTAACTATCGAACACCTCAAAGCGTCCCTATCCTTAATAATGCCACACACAAGTAGTCCTATGGACACTCCAAGATGCCCTTAAACCACATCTAGACTGGGATTACCTTGCATCTAGCCATTATTTCAGCCACTAAAATGAGCCTTGACACTTAGATAATAATCTTATCTTTGTTCCAAACGGATGTGAACATATTCCATGCACCCAACCATAACTTATGGTACTAAGAATTTTAGTAGGATACAGGATGTCGCCTACAACCTATAAACCTCTAGGTTTTCATTATCGACAGCACTAAAGATCCTATTCCTCGAAGTTGCATCATACTTTCTAAAACCCCATCATACAATACTCCTCAAATCTTTCTACTAACTCTCCTTAACAATCACCATTTCTTACGTAACATACTTACCACAATTTTCCTTTAACTTTCATCATACCCTATGAGGTAATACTTTCGACCAAGAATCACCAAGACACTTACTTACCATAATTTTATTTCATTGACTCAGACTGAGTACGCATCCCCGAGTGTTGATAAAAAAAGGTTCCTCATGTTTATCAAATTTTGTTGGCATATGACTTGACACTACCGCAAGGATCGAATTTTCCTGCTCACATCATCGGTACTAACTCCCCGAAAGTACCTAATTAGAGAACTAAATGCATTTCTACGATAAATCAATATTGCTAGGTACGACACACTTGTCACCTAATCTCCACATTCGACTTTAAACGATTCACGTTTCTAATGCAATAGACATCATTTACCATTTTTTACATCTTAATTAGCTTCTTATATCATCACGGATTAAGACAATCACCACACACTCAAAAATGTAGTGTCATTACCATTGGCTTGCACGGTTACTCGAAACTTACTAACATGTCTAATCATAAGCGTGAAAACAATTAATGACAAATAACTTGGCAATGAATTTCTTTTTATCCACACCTCCTTGACTTTACAGTTAAGAACATGAACTGATATCGTCACCATCTAGTGTGACTGACCTAAAACAAACACCGACATTGAAAGATCCAATACTGACTTCACCACATCACTTTTGAAAGGAACCTTAAACCTAGATTTTTGGTACCATTTGTAATACCTAGGTCCTAATTTATGGGTCACCCGTGGTCAACCCGGTCCGACTCGAGAGTTAGGTGTGAAGTTTATTGAAATAACCTAAATAATATTACTAGTCTAGTTTTATTTAATTACCATTTTTCTTATTTAACATGCAATTCCATCTTAAATCAATCTACGTGAGGGACCCATGGAAAACATCCTCGAAATCCTAGCAAATAGAGCTACTAAAGAAAAATGAAAGAGAGTACTTACGTGTATAATGCTCTCAAAATACAAACCGCACCTAAATTGTTGTAACAAAGACGAGGGAGTGAGTCGAATGCTTAGTGGAAAATATACAAAATGCAGCGATGAATCGAATAACAAAATGGAAACTCTAACACGTATATTTGCGTGCAAGTTCTACTATCGTATATATACCTACATATATATTCTTACATTCATGAAACCGTTTTTATTCCAAAAATGTTATCTACCCCCGTTAATTCACCTTAATCCCGTAAAAGACATCCCCTTTTACCTAACTTGATATTTATTCCTTGATTTAAAAAACATGGTTAAAATATTTAAAACAAATATAGTTTGTTTACAAAAAATCTTTTCTTTCACCGAAAGTACTTAGTCTATTTGGACCTTTCCATGTAGTATTTTCTTGGAAAATTTCCCATTCGACACTCACAAATGCCATGTGAGAAAATATGTATTTTTTTAAAACCTTTGATGAACACACTCTTAGGTTACTTATTGGCTAACCTCTTTAGGTTTTTCAACCACCCATTTAATCACTTAAATTTACATTTTCTTAACCTTATGGACATTAATCAATTTCACATTACTTGTCCATTTTATCCTTTACCGGAACATTCATTCAAATTAGGTTGTGTTTTCACATATTCACCATGCAACCCATTTCTTAACATGTTACATTTTCATTATTTATTTCTCAAAATCTTCCAATAACACCATACTTTAATGGGCTCCACATTGCTAGCTATGCACACCCATATGCTCTGGCCAGTGATGGCCTTCCATCTCAGGGATCCGGGCGCTCCTTAATTTCCTCAATGTCATTTGAATCCTTATTAATATATTTTAACATTTTACAGATGTCTACATTATTTCACGTTTCCGCTTGCTCGACCGAAGGAAAAATTTGTGGTTTCACCCCACTTGTTTTACACATTAAAACCATCATATCTTGTCATTTACACTTCAGCATTGATTTTATTTCAAATCATGTTCATTTAGTAATATATTATGTAACACCCTTTTCAAATATTTTATTTCATAAAAATGTTCCACTTTACGTAAAATAGCCATTTTACTCATTTGTTTCCAAACTTATCTTTCCTCCATTTCACAAGTGTTATTTTCCCAAAACACCATTAAGTTACCCAAGCTAAATTCTTACGTGTTTTCAACACATTAACACCTTTTAACATTTGGAGTAATATTTCTTCTCAAGTTAGAAACTTATTTATTTTATTATTTTCTTCCCAAACATTATTGAGCATTGAAGCCTACTTTATAAGAAAATGCCATTTTCTTTATTAATGCATGTAGTCTTGAACACTCACATTTTAATTATATTTCAACACCCATTTCACACACCTTAAGGGTTGAATTTTCTTTCTTCTTTATTTCATGTTTAAACTTAATAAAACCTTCATCAAACATGTTTATGTGTTCATCATAAAACTACAACATGTTTATATCTATGAGTGGATTTTAACTCCAAAAATCCTATTGAAAGGGTTTGACATACAATATAATCTAGAAATTCATAATACTTGCAAAATATACTTTTTAAGATTAAAGAACATTTTTATTTCTTCAAAAATCAATAAATGTCCAACTTTTATAAAATTATTCAAGGGTAGTGTGACTGGGGTCTGATTAGAAATTGGAACGAGTGAGGCGTGATCCACTCCAATGGACTCTGCCTCTAAGACTTTTAAGGTTTTAAGAGAAGCTTTTGGTAAAAACTTCCTCTTCTAGTAAAAATGGAGTCAACACTAGAACCTCTTCCTAAAAGAAGATGAACTTGACAAGTAATAATAGTAACTTGGAAAGAAGAACCTCCTAACAACGATAGATGTAAAGGTGGGAGTGAATAAACAAATACTTAGAACTTATAGAGAGATCAAGGAGAGAATACTAGGTCTAGTGTGATTTTGACAGAGTAATGTCATAACTTGCGTTTTTAATTTCTGCCTTGACCTTACCCAGGGGTCCCATTAATACTTGGGCAACAGGGCTGAGTTGGAACTTTTGGGCGCCAAATAATTAAAGGAAAACTTAGAGGGATAAGGTCTATCATGTACCTTTTGTACCTACATGGTCTGCATCTCCATGTCCCTAGTGGAGACAAAACATATGATTTGTTAAATATATTTTTGAACGATAAGTTATTGTACAAACTTTGTAAAACTTTAGTGTTGTCCTTGAGGACCACCCTCTCTAAAATCATTTTGCAAAGTGTTTTTCTTTGTGAGTAGCCCTTTGACTACTCACTTCTTTAGAACTAAGTGTAGGTTGTGACAGTTCTTGAGTGACTCTTACGGGTCACTCTAATAGTATGCTCTCTATCTTAAAGTGCTAAGTGTTTGAGTCCTTCTGAATAAATCTTGTCTCTTAGCCACTAAGCTAAAACTCCTAGAAGATCTCAACTGGCCTATTTGAGCCTTGCTTGCAAAACTAGTCTACTTGTATAAGTAAATAAACATTAGTACTTTTGTATTTAAAAGAATAAATTTTTTATGACGAGGGGCCTCTCATGATAGACCCCCTTGTCCTGGATTTTTTATCCCTTGGGTCACTTATCTCTTGGAGCCCCTAGTTGTAAAATAATATTTGGATTTCAGAATTGGAAGAGGGGTCCATCACTGTGGAATCCCACACCTAATTTTATATTTCAACTGGCACTGGTAGAGGGGTCTTGTGGACTCCCTCACCTAAATAATATTTTAGTTAGCATTGGCAGAGGGGTCTTATGTTTTGGGCTCCCTCACCTAAATAATTTTTCAACTGGCATTGGCAGAGTGATCTTGTGTTGTGGACTCCCTCGCCTAATAATATTTCAACTGGCATTTGCGGAGGGGTCTTGCGGGCTCCCTCGCATAAATAATAATTCAACTGGCATTAGGAGAGGGGTCGCGTTCACTCCCTAGGATAAATAATTTTTCAACTGGCATTCCGAGAGGCATCTTGTGGACTCCCTCGCCTAAATAGTATTTCAACTAGCATTAGGAGAGGGGTCCTATGCTCTGGACTCCCCTGCCTAATTAATATTTCAACTAGCATTATCCTAGAGGTCTTCTACTGTGGACTCCCTCTCCTAAATAATATTTCAACTGACATTGGCAGAGGGACTTGTGGACTCCCTCGTCTAAATAGTATTTCAACTGGAATTAGCAAATGGGTCTTGTGGACTCCCTAGCTTAAATAATATTTAACATGGCATTGACAGGGGGGTCTTGTGGACTCCTCCACCCAAATAAAATTGCAACTGGTGTAGGTAAAGGGGTATTGTGGACTTCCTCGCCTAAATAATATTTTAACTAGAATTAGTGGAGGAGTTTTGTGAACTCCCTCGCCTAAGTAAAATTTTAACTAACATTGGTAGAAGGGTCTATCGCTTGTGGACTTTCTCGCCCAAATAATATTATGACTTATGGAACAATGCCCCTCTAAATTAGTCCCATGTATAATTCCAATCTTCAATTTTTTTAGGGACCCTAGGGCTTCATCATCATTATCCTTAGGCTCATTTAATGCTCTGTCAATTTATCCCAGGTTTTGGGGATGAGGCCACTCGTGGTGGACCTCCTTTTCCAGGGTATTAACTTGGGCAAAGGGGCTGGCCCTATCCTTTTTTTTATATCCTTCTATCTTATTTAGAGGGGTTCCTCGTGGTAAGCCCCCTCATCTTTTCCCTTTTTCTATGGTCTTCTATCTTTGTTAGAGGGGTTGCTCGTGGTGACCCCCTCATCCTTGGATTTTTTTTCTATGGCCTCATTCTTGGGTAGAGGGGTTCCTCGTTATGAGTCCCCTCGTCCTGGTATTACATTTCGTCATAGGGCCACTTAAGGTGGACCCCTTCTTTCTAAATATTTTGTTACAAACTTGGGCAGTAGGAACCCCTCTAAGTGGGCTCACTTGCCTTAGACTATTTTAGAATAGCAGATGGATGTCCCTCTAAATTAGTCCGCTCATATAAAAAAAATTGTATTGTGTTGACCAAAGGGTTTTGTACTCCATGATTCAATTTGTCTTGGAATGTTAATAGTTTTACTCAATCACATCATTACACTACTGGAATTAAATTGTTTCGTCACATCAGCCCACTCGATGTTATATTTTTGCTTTAAAATTTTCTAGTCTCTCGTTTCTTTGACATATTTGTAGCTATGGTCCATTTATCTGTGAAACTTGTATCTATTTTCTAAGGTTGAGGTTGCGCCTGCTCCTAAGATTATGGAACTCCTGCTCAGTACCGTGGAGGAGATTGCCCATATATTCTTTATACTTAACATCTTTTATGCTGTTTTCTTTTCATTTGCTTTTTATGTGCAAGTTTTTGTTAACACTTACCTATTTCCTTATTTTTCATGTTAGCGTTGTGCCCCTCCCAATGGCCATGGGATAACTTGGGGTCACAGCTTCGAGTGTGGTATTGTACTATTATACCCATTCCTCCTTTTTACTTCCTCTTTTCTATTCTTTCTTTTACTGTGCAAGTGGTCGCTAACACTTACCTATTTCTTTTTTTAGGTTAGTGTTGCTACTATTCTGGTAGTTGTAGAACAGATTGGGGTAGCAGTTGTGAGGGAGGTATTATATTGTCGTACCTCTTCCTCTTTTATGTTTTCGCTTTTCTATTATTTCTTTTACTGTGCAAGTGTTTGCTAACACTTACATATATCTTTGTTTCCAAATTAGTATTGCAACTGTCCCGATAGATGTGGGACAACTTAAGGCGGTAGCTCTGAGGGAAGTAATATATTTTTATACCTCTTCCTCCTTTTGGCTCTCCTTTTTTTCTATTCGTGTTGTTATTGTGCAAGTTACATGCCATCACACCCCTGTTTCTTTATTTTTAGGTTAGTGAGGCTATTGTTCCTGTTTTTTAGGAACTAGCTGGTAGCGCTAAGCTGAGCACTCCTTAGGTAATAAACATTCAATATATTTCTCCATAGTTTGTTATTGAAAAAGACCTTTATTATCATTATGCTTTCTTTATCTTCGCCGGGTTAGCGTGGTTCCTTTAGGAGGACCTTCCCACTTTAGTGGCAGCACACTCACCCTTATAGGACTTAAGGAAATGTCTTTTTTACATACCCTTTTATAACTATAGTTTGTTTAGACTCCCTGCCTTTCCTTCTTTGACTTATCTTTATTGATTCTCTTTTTCAGGATCTGGTGAGTGTAAGGACAAGATTTCCCATCGAGTCCATTTATCTATATGACTTATTTCTGGAACAAAACATTATTTTTTAGTTATAGATATATTTTTTATTTTCATGATATCACACAGTCTATGACACAAAATTTATTAAAGAAGTTGCGGCCAAGCTTCAAATATTTTTCATGCAAAGATTAATTTGGTGCATGTTTCACATCTTCATTGCATTTCAATTTGTCAGGTATACGATGCACCAACTTAAATTTTTTACTTAGGGAGCGTTTCACTTAGAATTTTGAAAGTTTGAGAACTAGAAAAATAGTTTACAAACAATACATTTTCTGCACAAGTTTTCTAAGGTTTTCAAAGTCTAAAAACATCCTTAGAGTTTCAAGATCCGAGCTTTCATACTCTTCTGCTATAGATATATTGGTTTGCACCATTTTTTTTTTCATCATATAAAACGTTGGGTTTTGTAGTGAAGAAATGAAGGAGTTCATGTTCAACATCGTAGATGTTGACAAGATGTATCGCTGGACACCAAGGCATTTGGGGATGCATGTGTTCTGGATAGGTATCATAGAAGGACTTCTGCGTGGACACTATGGAGGAGTTATTGAAGGATTAGAGGAGGTTCAAGACTTGTGAGGAATCGGTTCGTTGAGTAAGTCTATCGTCTGTACATTGTAATAACACATCATAGCGATTATCTGGTTTGGACCATCTAAGGTTTTTTCTCGTAGTGGTTTCCTCGTACATTTGGCATTGACTTTTGTGAACTTATTTATTTTACTTGATTTAATCAAATAGATTCAAGTTTAGGATTAAACAAGATAAAATTTGGCTTAACTAAAATTGGTTCACATACTTGGTACGTACAAAATTTGGAAAAAGGTATTTTCAAAAAGAAAGTTGGTTTTGACATCCTTAAAGAACATTTGAAAGAATAGAGGGCCTACAAATTGGTATCAGAGCGGTTGCATTCATTTTTTTTTTGTGTTTTGGTAGAAGTGTTTATTTATCTCACTTTTTTTTCTCTCGATGGATTCTTAAAGTTTTGGCGAATTAAATCTCTTGAATTTGAAGTTTGCAAAACGTATGGAAATTCTTGAAGAAGAAAATTCTCATTTTAGACACATTATTTAATATTTTCAAACGTTTCAAACTCAAAAAGATATCATTCATGAGAAGTTTTTGGTTTCGTATAACAACTTTAATTCTTTGATACTGGCCAAGGAAGAGAGTGAGACTAGAGTCCTTATTTTAGAGGATAGAGTTAAAGGGCTTTAAAAATTCTCGAGTTTGTGCCATTGAAGAAAATGTCTTTATTAATGATATTAAGGAACGTGAGAAGACTCGTAAGGATAAGTTTTCCCACACTGAGGTGGAGCGCGATAACCTTCTATAGATAATTGAAAATCTA
Source organism: Sambucus nigra (assembly GCA_949130495.1). Lineage (NCBI taxonomy): Eukaryota > Viridiplantae > Streptophyta > Magnoliopsida > Dipsacales > Adoxaceae > Sambucus > Sambucus nigra. The sequence continues at coordinate 621,826,525 of OX422215.1, forward strand.
AATAAGGATTCCAGAAAATTAGAGGAGTTTAATTCTTTTCTTGATTCCAAGATTTTGAAGTTAAAAAATAATTTAAACAACTCGAGTATAGTGTGAATAGTGATTGTAGTGGCTTATCATATTCTAGTGATTCTAATGGTAAAGCCAAAACCATATATTATTTTAGAGCATCAATCACATCCCACGGTGCTATAAATGGTCAACCTAAAGGTCTCGTTCCTTGTCGTGTTTGCACATGTTCGCATTGTGGTAAGAAAGGTCACCTTAGGCGTTTTTTCTATGATCTTAAACAAGATCTTAGGAAGTTTAAACATAGTGTTATACTGGTTCCTAAAACCTAATTTGTTAGGTATACACATGTTTGGGTTAGTAAATCTATTTTGGAGTTGCTAAATTCTTCATGGCTTGATTCTCACATGCTAGCACATGATGCTTCACATACTATTTCTTATAGATGATTGCTTGCGGTATTATGTTAGTCATATGCTATTCTTTGCATCATGATTTATGTTTTACTAGTGATATGTCATGTTTACCTTTTTGTATTATATTTTTCTTTTATTGAGTATTAATTGAAAATACAAAAACATTTTTGGTTTTAATATTTTTGAGAAAAATACAAAAAAAAATTATTTCTTGGGTCAAAAATATTTTTGAAAAAACACAAAAGGATTTTGGGTTCATTTTTATGTGATGAGTTTTTCATGTTTGATATGGCATACTAATGAGCTTGGACCCCCGTCAATTCATTATCCATGTGTCTAGGACATTTGGTCATAATTGTTGACGTGTTGAATGATCTTAACCATTGTCTATATGGGGTTGTTTCAAGGTTGATATGCATTTGAGTTTAATTTTGTAGATATATTTCATCTTTATATACATGCACGAGTTTATATGAATGTTTGACATTTCATGCATATTTGAGTTTGGTTAGACATTATTACCTCAATTTTGTCATCTATGCGTACATAGAATAAGGAGGATGTGTGAAGTTAAGAGCCATTTACCACGAGGATTAATATTGTGTATATTGAAAAAATAATGAGTGTTCACGGCAAAAGAGTGAGAGAGTACCATTAACTCCTCATGAAAGCCACTGTTTAAAAGAGGCTGAAAAAATCAAGATAATAAAAAGAATCAGATGAAAAAATGGTCTAATTAGTTTATGTTCACTCCAAAAGAAATATTTATATGAGAGAGTTTGTATGGATATATAAACGGTTTTTCACCACGAATCCTAGTGTTGAAACATCGCATCATGATGCTATTATTTATAGAATTGTTAATATTCTGGATTTATGTGCATGTTGATTGTTTAGTTCATTAACCTCATTATATTAATTGTCACATGTGTCTAAAACTAAGTTTGTGACATCTTGCGATCAATGAGAACTTCTTGAATGTTTCAATGTATTGGAGCTATGATTCATTTCTTGTAGTTCACACACATTCATTCCATATCCATGTTTGAGCACATTGATTCTATGTTAGCATAAAACTCACATTGTTTTACTTGTTTTATTCTTTCTATTTTGAGTCTATTTTCCTATTAATTATTATTTTAATTTTATGTTTTCAATAATTTTTTCACTAGATGAAACTTCAACATTTTTAGAACTAGAATAGAGAATTGTTGATGTCGTTTGAATGACATCTTGAATTCGTTAGAGAGATAAGCCTATGTCACTTGATGAATTGATCTCACGAGAAGGTGAAAATTGTCAGGTACTGTCGCAAGAATATTTCCACTATGGGTTACGAGAAATGGTGTTTGCGCAATAGCTTATTGGTTTGTGATTTTTAAGGTCATTTGATGGATGGTTCAAACGACATGAAATGTCATTCAAATGGCCTAGCATTATCGTTCGAGCGACTCCTGGAGAAAATTTTTGGTTATTCTATTTTGTATCTGCTTTTTTATTGGTAATATCATATTGTACTTATGGGCAGTTTATATGAAGTATAGGATGATTATGCATGATGGTTTTTACTTCATTTTTTGTTTAGTGACATCACTATAGATTTCGATGATTTCATTCATGTGACTTATGTTTGCTAGCTATGATTTGGTACTTTCTATTTTTTTAGCTGGCAGGTTATGTTTATCTAAAGATGATTCATTGATTTTTTCATTTTAGATATTTTCTTATTTGTTTATCTTTTTCTCTTATTGTCTATTCGAGACAAAAAGGAGGAGAGATGTATATGATGTAGGGGGAGAGTTTGTCTGATATGAACATAATTTTTATTGCATTACACGTTGATATCATATGCTTTTATTCTTATATGTTGATATTGATTAGTCTTAACAATTTGATATTCTGCTTTCAATGAGCTTTTCATATTGGTATAAAAATACTTTGCTCACACGTTTAACAAATGGTTTGTTTTTACATATTGGTATTTTTATATCATTTGTTCCTCCATACATTACTGGGTACTAGTCTATTTCATGTGTCTAATTATTCTTCAGTGAGTCAAGATTTCAAGACTACATCACATTCAGATAGCTCATGCTTTTCTGGCCAACATTTACTAGTCTTGTCCTGTAATTTTTAATTTTGGGATTTGTGGGATGGGATTTAGGTGTAATACGGCTTGACGTCCCGACTTAGGCATTTTACTGTTTTGGTTTTGTCCCGAAATATTCAAAGGGGGATATTTGTAAGGACAAAATATCCAATTGAGTCAATTGTATACGTTTGACTTATTCCCAGAACAAAACTTGGTTTTGAGTCATAAATATATTTTTTATTTTCATGATCCCACATAGTCTATGACACAAAGTTTACTGAAGAGGTTGTGGCCAAGCTTCAAAGATTTATCATGCCGATATTAATTTGGTGCACTTTTCACATCTTCATTGCACTCGATCTCTCAGTTATGAATGCATAATGCTTATGGGACTCGAAAAATGTTTTAAGATGTTATTTTTATTATAAATTGTCTTTAAAAGGATTTAACTTTGTTTATTCTGGGATAAGTGTTGTTCAGAGTTTTGTTAAACCTTTCCTTTTATATTAAAGAATCAAACCACACTTGTAGTCGTTCTAGTATACGAACAATACGTTTTCTACACAAGTTTTCTAAGGTTTTCAAAGTCTAAAAGCATCCTCAGAGTTTGAAGATCCGAGATTTGATACTCTTATGCTATAGAGATCTTACTTTGCACCATTTGGATTTCTGTTCATCCCATTAAATATTGGGTTTTGCGGTGAAAAAATGAAGGAGTTCATCCCCGACATCGTAGACGTTGACAAGATGTATCGGTGGACACTGAGTCATTCGTGGACGCGTGTGTTGTGGATAGGTATCGTAGAAGGACTTCTGTATGGGCTCTATAGAGGCATGGTTGAAGGATCAGATGAGTGCCAATACTCGCATGAGATCTGAGCAAGTTATTATTTTTATCTTTAAGCATGCCCCTCTAACTGTAGGGTACTTGCCTATAGGCTAAGCAGGTTATCAATTTTGATGTTGTCCCTCTAACTGTGGGGTAGTTTCATATAGGCTGAGAAAGTTAATATTTGAATGATGCCCCTCTAATTTTGGGGTACTTGCATATATCTGAGCAAGTTAAAATTTGAAGTTGCCCCTCTAACTGTAGTGTACTTGCATATAGGAGGATGAAGTTAACATTTGGAAGTTACCCATCTAACTGTGGGGTACTTTCATATAGTCGAGCAAGTTAAAATTTTACGTTTTCCCCTTTAATTGTGAGGGACTTGCATATAGCTGAGAAAGTTAAAATTTTGACGATGCCCCTCTAACTGTGGGGTACTTTCATATAGGATGGGCAATTTAACATTTGGAAGTTGTCCCTCACATTGTGGGGTACTTTTATATAGCTGAGCAAGTTAAAACTAAGAAGCTGGATCTCTATCTATGGTGTACTTGCATATAGGATGAGAAAGTTAACTTTTGGAATTTTCCCCTCTAACTGTGGGGTACTTGCATCACAAGTTAAAATTTTGAAGTTGCCCTTTCTAACTACGGGGTACTTGCATATGATCTGAGCAATTTATCATTTTGAAGTTTCCCCTCTAACTTTGGGGTACTTTCATATGTCTAAGACATTTAAAAATTTTAAGCTGCCCCTTCTAACTGCGAGGTATTTGCAAATGAACTGAGAAAGTTATCTTTTTGAAGTTTCCCTTCTAACTGTGGGGTACTTGCATATAGCTGAGCAAGTTAAAATTTTGAAGCAACCCCTTTAAATTGCGGGGTACTTGCACATATATACATTTTTTATGCAATAACTTAGAGGAGGGTGGTCCCCTTCTCCTTCCCAAATTCATAAACGACAATCACAAGAGTAGAAACAAGCTAAGAGAATAGCCATTTACTTTTTTAGTAAAATTGCCCCTAGTTTTCAGGATACTTGCTATATACTTCACTTATGGGCTCTTAAACCTTTTAAGAAAAATCTTTAAGGGAGGTGGACCCCCTTAATACTTGAAAATATTTAGAATATAAGTTAAAACTTGTTCTTAAATTATTGATCTATGGGCCCCAACAGCAATTATAAAAAAAATATTTAGGAGGTCAAACCAATGTTGATCTGTGGTATATTTAAACTATTGGGCATGTAGGGACTTTACTCGCTATACTTTATCTTTGGTTTGTATGAAATCCCCAAGTATATTAAGTAAAGTTCCTTGCATCTTAGACTCTCTTCTAATCTGGTTGAAAGTGTTACCACCCTTATTTTAAGAAGGAGAAAGAATTAATCTGGTGTACTCACCTTATAAAGTCGATAAAAAAGTAATGCACAAAATGTTAAACAATGATAAAAATATCTGGTACTCATTTCTTTTGTACCGTATACTATTTACGAAATGTTTCTCATGACTATCTTTATAACAGACCTTTTCTGCATTAGAGCAGGCTATTCAAACTTTCAAAAGAAATGAAACTTAACACAAAAATTGGGCATGGTACTTTTTCATCCAATTAGAGTTAATAGATTGAAGGCAGTCACTCTCAGGCCCAGATATCTGGCAATAACCTGACTTATCCACCCCTCTCATCTTATTTCTCTTTTATATCTAGGTCAACCAACCATTCTTCGTATGATTTCTCATCACTCCACCACTTTGTGGGCTCCTGAGTCCCTTTTTTATCATATGCTACCATAATGTTTGTTGACCCATAGTGCTGAGCTAGCAGGGGTTCTATTTAACATCTTCCGGTGGAATTTTCAAAGTGCCAATGGCTACTTGCTCGGCAATTATCCTTCGCAAATAATAGCAACCTTTGGTGGCATGCTACACCATTTAGTGGAGTTAACAAAACTTTACGTTTGTCTACTCTATTATTGTTAGTATTTCACCATCAAAATGAGGATGTCCAACTACCCCCTCTAGCACCAAAGTGCGAAATCAATGTATGGCCTCCACTACACTGCAAGGTAGCGGTGGAGGGATATTATCCCCAAATATTCTCTTGACAATTTGGCTTCTACCTTTGAAACCTCGGCCTCCTTTCTTATCCTTTTAATTTCCATCGACATAATTAATGGCTTGCCTCATAGAGACTTGAAATCTCTCCATAGTTAAAGGAACTTGACTCCTCCAATCTGAGGGCCTATGTTTGATAATCATTGCTTTATTACTAGATGGTTTAGTGAACTCTCTAAACATGCCATCTCTGGTCTCATTAACCAAGTGGATTTTATACTCTTCTAGAAGCCCCTCAAAGCATATTTATAGCAACCTTGCCTCAACTATATCTTCATGGACATCTAGTTCCATCTCAAAAATTCTTGATATATTGCATTAGCTCCTCACCGGGACTCTACACTTCCTAAGCCAGGTCTCTCAACATGAACTTGTAACACCCCACTCAATTAAATATAGGGTGATCAATCCCATACCCAATTAAATCAGAATATACGGTTGGTTCATTCTTAGCATCAGTGTCGGAAAACATTTTTTTTTCATTAATCACCTAATACTCAATTAAGCTGGTGTTAAAAACATTTCAATTTATATTTAATAAAATTCCATTTTACCATTATGAACAATTTCATATAATCCATTCCACAACAATGAATAATTGATAAGTACCATCACAACTGAATTAAATATAATTGGAATAAAATCCCCCTTTTAAATATCTCAATACAGCAATCCAAATAAACTGAATGTATCAAAACTGACATAAGCAATACCACTGTTTGAGATAGAATCGAAATAACTAGAATCCTTGGGTAATATGCCCGACATCAACTAACTACTACAGACGTACTAATCAAGAGAATCAAAGCGTCTAAGTGAAGTCTGAAACTCCTTAGCATCCATAGTCATCAAATATCCAATCCTCTATGCCTAAAGTCCTTATGGTTGGGCACCTAATATAGAACATACAAGAGATACGAGAATATGCAAGAAAATGGGTCAGAGCCCGATTGTAAAATATTTCAAAAGCAACAAGTGGTTAACAAGTGCAATTAAGAAATTATTATGTACATGTTAGATTCTTGAACTCTCTATTAATACTCTCACCTCTCATCTAGTGTGCACGCCAAATGTACCTTCAAGACATACTAGTTACTATTCCCATGCTAACTAGTTCATTCCAGTGTAACAAATAATCATAGCCTAATATCGCTCCCGCGTATTTCTATCGCAATACATGTAATACATATATATTCAATTTCTTTTTAATATGGATAAGCCCTTTTTCATTCAATATAATTAAGTGTTCACTTACTTAATTCCTTTCAAATTTCCTTATCATTCATGTCTACTTAATTCACACAGTAGATAATACCCCACGTATATATACATTTTTACACTACAATATATTTACACCAATATGGGGCCCCTAGGCTCAGCTGAGGCAGAAGATGTAAAATATATCACAAGTATATATATATATATATATATATATATATATATATATATATATATACATTCACTATACTATATATATACAATACTACACCCCGAGACTCAGCTGCGGTGCATGCATACTCTACTATCATGTCCGGGTACATTTTGTCACTGTATAAAGGACCATTGGTTCAGTATATCCCCCAAACCATAAATAACAAACACAAATACTGGAGGCGAACATATTCCTAAGCCTTTGGGCTACGCATATACCTACGCACCCAAATGACCGTTCAATACCATTATTATCACACATGGAAATCCAACCTAAGTTTTATGTTCTGAGGCACAAGTCAAAAATCCCCCCTTAGGCTCATCAGGATATGACTGCCCGTAACACGCAAACATCCCGTCGATAGCAAGTAGGCTAGGCATGTCATACACACACATCATGATATAGGTATACAGTCAACCGATATGTATGTATATATATATGTATATATATGTATATATATATGTATATATATACATATATATACATATATATATACATATATATATACATATATATATCGGTTGAGTGTACCGAGTGTATACCTATATCATGATGTCATACACACACATCATGATATAGGTATACACTCAACCGATATATATATATATATATATATATATATATGTATATATATATATGTATATGTATATGTATATATATATATATATATATATATATATATATCAACAATAGCGCATACGCACATTCCATATTACATGTCTCATACATAATATATTTATATCTCGAATATCCCACGTATTATGGCATTTTAAACATCAATCATTCAATCATATTACAGGTATTCGCTCCACCTATATGTATATATCAACAAATGGGTATACTTTTCTCCTGTATACATACATAGAGTATAAGTTTATCCCATAAACTAATAATTCACATTTTATTCACATTTCCCTTTACTCCTATCATGTCTTGTTAACCGAAAGGATTTAATTAATTATTCCAGTAGACACGTTCAACCAATACTTATTGGTCCAAAGGCCAGACTTATTGTAACAAGCCCGGATTATACTTTAATTCCCAATAATCTTTTTTTCGATAAAGTTACATTCTGCCCAAAAACATAAAATTACAATTTGAGGCTTTTCGGTTCCGATTTTGAAAAAAGTTAAAACTGCAAAGTTGTGCAGAACGTGATTTTATAGATAAACAAATGAATACACTACCAATTTTTTCTTAAAACATTCCTTAAATTATCATGCAATGTTTGTCGTTTTTCTACATATTTCTACCTATGAGCTGTAACATAATTCATCCTCAAAACCTCTACCAAATGATCCCAAACTCCTTATAATTAATCCCAAAAGATATACCCAAGTATATACATGATTTATAACATCAAATCATGTCAACATGATCATGTAATTTCGATTAATCATACTAATCCCATTTTAATTAAAAAAATCTGCATTTTATCAATCTTACTCGAGAACACGCATAAACTCCAAATTTCTTCATCAAATAAACCCAAGTTTCATGATGTTAATTCTAATATCAACAATGTATTAATCCTATATGGTTTCCATTTCAAGGGTTAAATCAAAATCATCAAAATTCATCTTTGATTTATAAAACTTTTCAAAAAATCCTTTTCTATCTACCATGGACAACATACATGCTATAGAATGCAAGAGTTAAAAAACTTGCCTTTGATTTCTTAGGTCTGAAACTTTGGGTAATATGATGCTATAGTGTTCCTCTCTTTTCGGTCAGCCTTCAGTGGTGGTGGTGGTGGTGCAAGGTGCCTTTGTCCCTTCGTTTTCCCAAAATAATCCTTCCTCTCTTTGGGAAATCTTTCCCTCTCCTCACTGGATGTCCTTAGAATTTTGGTGAATAAACCTTTGGACAGCATATCTCCAAACTTATATAAAAATACCCAAATCCCGTAGGTACTATTCATCTCCTAATTAAAATGACTAAAATACCCCTTGGGGGTGTCTATTCGGTTCCAAATTGACCCGAGACAGAAATCAAACCCCCGGGTAGACTTTTCTACCTATTTAAAACCGTCTCGACACTTTGGCACACTCAAAACGATCATTCGAATGACATAAAAATAATTTACTTTTCACTTCATTGAATTATAGTTCCGACACGACTCACACGCGTGTCCTGGCTTAATTACCGTAATTATCGTATTTATAAATCCCGATAATTTTTATAAAGTCATAATCATATATTACTTTTAATCACTAAGTAATATTTAATATCAATAACATATTAATTTATTTGGATTAATTCTAATTATTTTCACATAATTAATTCCAATTAATCCCCATTGATTCAACCCAATTACTTTTAATTTATATCATCTTAAAAGTCATTAAAAATACGGGGTATTACATACTCCCCCTCTTATAAGAGAATTTCATCCCAAAATTCAAACATTAAGGTATATCTGGTAAGGACAACTCCGGGTATTAATCTCACATCTCATGTAACCTCCGTCATACCGCCCATACAGTACAATGCCAAATACCCCTAATAATGAAAACCTCCCTGATGTTATACTCCAAGCCTTACCATTTAATTTTCACTACTTAAATTTTAATTTTAGATAATCACTATTTATCCTCCTACTATTTGCACTAAAGTAAATTAATCAGCCTTTAGATATATGAAAACTCGTCTTACTACTATGTCACATCAGTCGTTTATTCTTATTTGTACGGTATATATTTTTCGCACATTTACGCAATACTTCCTCATCAAAGGACTATGGAACTCCAAGCCTGTAAGCTACCAGTTCAATCTTTACAATAATAGGAAATGGTCCTACGTATCTTGACGCTAATTTCTCTTTTTCCCCATATGCAATAATGTGACACCAAATTATTTCAATCCTGGCTAATGGGCCTTGAATCCCTCTAGAATGAGTAGTTCATTATCTCCCACCTCTATTCAATAAGTACAAGAATGACAAGGTCTTCTATATAACACCTCAAATGCAACCATACCGATAATGAGCTAAGAGGGGTTATTATACACGAACTCCACCAGTGGAAGATATTACACTAAACCTTCCCATAATGGGAAATACAATATATCCCTTAATATATAACTAGAATTCCCAGTCTTCCCATCCATATGTAGGTGTGTTAGTCCATATACATTCACATCTTGATACTCATGCTCTTCCCAGTAATTGAGACATAACTCTCTCGTCTCTATGAGACACAATGTCTAAATGTACCCCATATAATCTTACTATCTTAGGAATAATGATTGGAGTATACTGTTGCACGTTATGGTTAGTCCTAACTGGCATAACATGAGCTACTTCGATTACATAACCCACTATCACCCATATTCGGTTGTGATCCCTTTGCGAATTAGTTAACTCTGTAATACTTTAGGGAAGCGCTCTCCCATTTCTACCAAGGAATTTCCAATCGCTAAAGGAACTCTATTAATTTCTTGTGGTCCATTTTCAATTAGAATGCAACAATGTCTTGATTGGTTTTATGCCATCACTACTACAGTTTTATATCATGATGCATTTTTATCTTTCTCATAAATGCATCCACAACCATTACTCTTGCGACGATGCCATCACCGCATGTTACAAGGTCTCCCCCTCTCTTCAAATTTTCAATTCTCATGAAACGTAAGACTCCACATACCTTACCACATAAGTTTCAACTTTCCCAAGTTAAACTTTATCGAATTCTTCCCACACCATCCTCGTGGCAAGTTTGGGGAGTAGCGGTCCTAACTGACCGAAACCATCAAACAGGTATGTCCTAAAGTCACAACTTCTACATTCGTTTACCTTAAAAATATGTATTGTGCCACACTTCTCAATTATGGACAACACTAAAATCCAAATATCAAGGGTGCTCATACACACTATGTTTTGTACATTTCAGCATAAGATCTAAATGAGTGTGATATCACCCACTAGGCGTGACTACTCTGTAAGGTTATACTCTACTACCTTAATAATCATAATACAATTGTTATCGTTGTTGTTTCAGCAATCAACTCATAATGTAGTACGTATCACACTTGTTTACACATTCACGTTTGACGATTCCACTAGCCTCAAATCATACTATAAACCATAACTCTCAATTTTCATAGATACATATTATAAAAAAGTTCTAAACCCGTATCTTAAAGACCCAACTTACTTCGACTCCCAACGTTCGCTAGTTTGATACGTGGGGTGTCTCGCAAAGCGAAATCTAAACAAGGTACCCCCGATATAATACTACCTAACCTAGTCGGGCGTCGAAACCCTCAGGTCCTTAGTCCACAGTATGTACCTTCCCAACAGTTTTTTGTCTGTTTATATAAAAGTCAACTCATCCACTCTCATGTCCCTCAAAGATAATATTAAACAGGGCGCGCTCACTCTCACAAGTTCTTAGTACTACAAAATAACGAGAAATATCTCACTCTGAACGAATTAAGTACACAATATATCCTGAATTACATCAGCAACATGTCCCTATACACCGGGGTCCAGTATAGTAAAACATCATACTCACAGATGCAAGTATAGAATGCCATATATAAATTTATACACTTAGGCCCAACCTTATTTCAGGTGGCGCCTAATATAACTAATATAGTTCACTCTGAAATAACAGATACGATAGTCTTATTACACGATTATCGTCGCTTCAGTACTCGAAAATCAGTCATTACACATTACCATAATAAATCTTACATTCCTCACTCACAAATGTAGTATATAATAACATAATTCTTAATGATCCTACCCATTTCTCCCTACGGGTTTCGCTACCCCATAAACATATATGATGATATTCATACCTAGGATTCACATCTATTGTTCCCAGTCTCATGGATCCCACTCACTTTCTATGGATTTATTCAACATTAATAGTCCGATGTTTTTTTCTACACCTGAACAACTTTTTGTGTCATTTCCCCTATCCCTGGCCTTACAAACCATTTTTAACCGAACAATGCTAGCATCAATTGTTGCTCTACTGATTTCTTCGGCTCCACTTTCCCTAAGGAAATCGTTACCGACTATACTAGTCTTGATTGAACCCACCTCCACTTAGTAGATATTCAATTAAACCATATATATGGGTCCTCCTCCCCCTTACTGGGTATGCCCCTATGTGGTGTTCTACTATCCTCGTTCACCCTAGTCTCACTTTTTGACTAAATTCTCCAACAACCATGACTCCCTTATCACGAAAGCATTGATATTGATTCATAAGCGTACACCCTTGACGACATCGTCACTAGTCATATAACTCTGATTTTTCGATTTACACATGGATATATAAATCACGAACTCTTTAACAAAAACTAACTCATTTTTGTCAGGTACATCCCATTTATGATAAGGTCTAAAATTTCACAATTTTGTTTGAATCTCTGTTAAAATAGTAGATGGATGATTTCATGGTCAATCCATACCCCAAATTCCACATTTATCTCAACACCAACTTCTTTATATATGAAGTCTAATTTCCATCACTAAGATTGCTCTTATGAGCGAAATGTTGTCAAAAATTCTTAAATCCTGGGTGTTCTTACACTTCACCCTATACAATTGCCTTTGGGCTACTTCCATTAAATCCTCACTCTTCTTCCTACACACATTTTATAAATCTTCTTTTCGATAAAGTCCTTCGAACTCCGTCATCCTTCACCGATAATGCTGGGTGAGTCTTGAACGGCACCTCATCACCAATGATGGTGTTTAAGGAAACTACTGTTCCCAAGAGATTTCTTTATTGTCATCAGCTTGAACACTAATTATGGTGAATTTCACCTCGGTCAACATTTTCCAGGATACACTAAGTCTCCTATTAAGACTTTCCCTCCTGTATTTTGTCCAATGACCTTCGTTGGTCGTCTTATTATATTTGGTGTATGAATCCCGACCGAACTTGTACAAGAATTTCACCACTTATGTTTGATAGCAGGAGAACTTAAATCTTCATACGTGAAGGAATACAATAATCCTAATCATAAGTCTCTACATCAAACGACGTTATGCTAAAACGTAGATAGCCACGCAGATCCTAAGGACTTTAGAACCTGGATCTGATACCACCTGTAACACCCCGCGCAATTAAATACCGGGTGATCAGTCCCATGCCAAATTAAATCGGAATATATAGTTGGTTCATTCTTATCATCACTGTCGGAAAACATTTTGTTTTCATTAATCACCTAATACTCAATTAAGCTGGTGTTAAAAACTTTCAATTTTAATTTAATAAAATTCCATTTTACCAATACGAACAATTTTATATACTCCATTCCACATCAATTAATAATAGATAAGTAACATCACAACTAAACTAAATGTAACTGGAATAAAATCCCCAGTTTAAATATCTCAATACAACAATCCAAATAGACTGAATGTATCAAAACTGACATAAGTAATACCACTGTTTGAGAGAAAATCGAAATAAGTAGAATCCTCGGGCGACATACCCTAAATGAACTAACTACTACATATGTATTAATAAATAGAATGAAAGCATCTAAGTGAAGTCTGCAACTCCTTAGCATCCATAGTACGTCAAATATCCAATCCTCTATCCGTAGAGTCCCTATGGCTAGACACCTAATATAGAAGATACAAGAGAGACGAGAATATGCAAGAAAACGGGTCAGAGACCGATTGTAAAATATTTTAAAAACAACAAGTGGTTAACAAGTGAAATTAAGCAATTATTATTTACATGTTAGATTCTCAAACTCTTTCTTGAGATTCTCACATCTCATCTAGTGTGCACACCTAACGTACCTTTAAACCATGTTAGTTACTATTACCATGCTAACTAGTTCATTCCAGTGTAACAACTAATCATAGCATAATATCGTTCCCACATATTTATCTCACAATACATGTAATAAATATATATTCATCTTCTCTTTAACATGGATAAGCCTTTTTTCATTCAATATAATTAAGTGTTCTCTTAATTAATTGATTTCAGATTTCCTTATCATTCATGTCTACTTAATTCACAAAGTACATAATATCACATGTATATATACATTTTCACACTATAATATATATACACTAAGGAGTCTATTAATGTAATCGTAAATGACACTAGTGTAGAGAGTTGTGACAGTTAAATAGTGGTCCTGGATGAGTCTAAAATTTTTTTTACCATTGACTCTCCTGAGATAGCTGATTCACTGCCACCTGGGGTACCTGTGGTACTGACCTGGGTTTCTAAAGATCACCCTCTTGAAAAGGTTGTCGATTACCTGTCTGAGCCAGTGAGGACGAGATCCTAACTTCAATAAGTGGCTAATTTTTCATGTTATGTTTCTCTAGTAGAATCCAAAACTGTAAACGATGCCCTATGTAACTCGTTTTAGAGCAATGCTATGCAAGAAGATCTTGTCCAGTTTCAAAGTAATTAGGTTTGGTATCTCATCCCATGACGTCAAGAGAAGAAGGTTATAGGCACCCATTGGATTTTTAAAAACAAAACTGACAAGACTGGGGTTGTAACTAGAAATTAGGCTAGGTTAGTAGGGAAAGGATATTTTCAAATAGAGGGAATAGACTTTGACGGGGCTTTTCACCCCATCATAATACTCGAGTCTATTCGTCTCCTCATTTCCATATCTTTTCATTTGTAATTCAAACTTTTCAAATGGAGGTTAAGTCCAATTTTTAACGATATTTTGATAGATGAGTAGAACAAGCTAAGGGCTTTATAGATCCCACCTTCCCTAACCATGTCTTTAGACTTAAGAAGTCTTTATATGGCTTAAAGAAAGCTCCTAGAGCCTGGTATGAGGGCCTTTATACTTTTTAGTTAATAAAGGGTTTGAGAGAGGTGACAACGACCAGACATTATTTTTTAGGAAGATATAACACGATGTCTTAATTGCACAAGTCTACATAGAGACTGTCATATTAGATCCCACATCCATTAATAAAGTAAAGGACTTTTTTGATATTATGCAAGTTGAATTTCAGATGTCCTTGATGGGTGAATTACAATACTTCTTAGGATTACAAGTAAAACAGATTAGTGATGGCTTATTTATCACACAATCCAAATATGATAATGATATAATAAAAAAGTTTGGGCTTGAAAATTTCAAAATAGCACGTACACCCTTGAGCATGTCAACAAAAATATCTAAGGAAGAAAATGGGAAAGACGTTGACCCAACTTTATATAGAAGTATGATAGGAAGTCTGTTATACCTTACTGCCTCTATATGGACATTTCCTTTATTATGCGTGTCTGTGCACAATACCAATGTGCACCTAAAGAACCTCATATGTTATATGTTAAACGAATAATTAAATACGTTAAATGGACATTACATTTTGGTATTTGGTACACAAAGGAAACCACTAGTTCCATTGTTGGCTACACTGATGCCGACTGGATAAGTTGTTTAGACGATAGTAAAAGCGTATCCGTCACATGTTACTATGTAGGAAATAACCTTGTAGGATGGAGTATTAAAAAATAGAACTGCATATCCCTTTCAACACTTGAATCTGAATACATAGTTGTGGGTAGTTGTTGTGCCCAACTTTTATGGATCAAGAAAATGCTTAATGATTATGGTATCATTGAAGAAAAATTGACTATGTATTGTGATAACCACAGTGCGATAAACGTATATAAAAATCCAGTACAACACTCACGCACTAAGCACATAAAGATTTGGCATCACTTTATTCGTGATCTAGTAGAATCCAAAGAACTTGATATGGAGTATTTAAATGTGGAAAAGCAATTAGCGAACCTATTTACCAAACCTTTGGACAATATTAGGTGTGAATCCCTTAGAAAACCATAGGGATGATCATTCTTACTTAATAGATTATGCATAATTATCATAACCTTGGTAGTTTCATGCGAATAATTGGTTTGTGAGGATTTAGGGTATGGACATTTCACAAATGACTAAAGACGACTCCTTAATCTGTTTAATATAGGAGACCTTTGAATCTGCCCTTGTTTATGACATCATTTGTGTAGAGTAAATTTTTTATTTATCCCTATTTTTTATATATTTGTTTTACCCTCTTGTATATTTGACAAAAATTATGGAAGTATAACTTGAGTAAGTGGATTTATATTTTCATATCCTAACTCAACTTGACTCAATTAATATGCCCATTGAGTGTTTATATTTCAGGCATTTCACTTTACAGATCAGTTGTACATCTTTCGGTATTTGGGGTAATGGTCAGTATAATCGTTGACTTATGTATTTATTTATTTTTCTAGGATGGGTAACTGTAGATAGATCATTTGCATAGGAAATCTAGGGTTTTTATTTTTTTACCGACGAGTACAAGTTACTCAAGGGAATTTTGTCTCCAATATCCAAAGGGGGAGATTGAGAAAATACTATATGGTTGACTTACTTGAGTCTGTACCATATAGGAGTTCCATCTAGTTTGGATATGGTGACAAAATAGTATAGATTTCCTTTGAGTAATTTTCTCCATAGTT
Source organism: Sambucus nigra (assembly GCA_949130495.1). Lineage (NCBI taxonomy): Eukaryota > Viridiplantae > Streptophyta > Magnoliopsida > Dipsacales > Adoxaceae > Sambucus > Sambucus nigra. The sequence goes on from OX422215.1 coordinate 621,842,892, forward strand.
GTTCAACGCCTCACCAACAATTTATCCTATCTAAGACATCCTCACTGCCTTAAAACGGAAGTAATTTGATGCACTGAACACACTCTAGGACACAAATCTTGCATATTATAGTGTGGGTGTGTGTACATGTGTTAAAATATTTTTAGGTATTTTTTAAACATTTAAAATTAAGGTTTTGAAATGTTGTGGGATAAAATTGAATTATCTTTATTCATAAAAAGCTTTCTAAGGTAAAATATAAAATTGACAGACTTTTGGGGTAGCAAGTTAAATTTATTATATACAATATTGCACCCCGATACTCAGCTATGGTGCATAAATACTGTTTTGTCATATTCGGGTACATATCGTAACTTTACAAAGGACCATTGGTTCAGTATATCCCTCGAACCATAAATAATAAACACAAATATTGGAGGCGAACATTGTTCTAAGCCTTTGGGATACGCACATACCTACGCACCAAAATAACCGTTCAATACCATTGTTCTCACACATGGAAATCCAACCTTAGTCCTATGTTCTGAGGCACAAGTCAAAAATCCCCCCTAAGGCTCATCAGGATATGACTTCCCGCAACACGCAAACCTCTCGTCGCTAGCAAGTAGGCATGGCATGTCATACACACAAATCATCATATAGGTACACACACACACACACACACACACACACACACACACACACACACACACACACATATATATATATATATATATATATAATAAGATAGCATGATTTTTGAATTGTCTAAGCACAATAACGGCCTAGATCTTGCTACATCTCCCACTAGAAATGAAGGTTATAGATTTAGTCTTCAACTTTAATTCAAAATTTGAAAATTATAATTTCCCCCCACATATCATTTCCCCCTTCTCATTCAAAACTACACTTAATTTCCCTACCCACCCCACCCATCTTTCTCTCATCCTCTCACACGACTCTCTCTTTCTTCGAATTTCTCACGCCATCTCATTTCTCACTCTCTCGATCTCTGTCCCTCATCTTCGATGTCCAACTAGGTGATTAGCCCACCCTCTCCCATGGACTTGGTTTTTTTTCTTTATGAGTTTTCAGATTGTATTGTTGTTGGGGGGGGGGGGGGGGGGGTCATGAGATTTTTGGGTTTAGGGAATATGACTTGGGTTTTCCAAACCATAAACCTTAAGAAATGTTATATTGTTTGTCAGTTATCCATTTTTTCAATTTCAAACAATTAGCAACTGTATGTCGGTTTTCCATATCTGACCTCAAAGCCCTAATTTTTCCATATATGACAACACCACTGTGATTTCCTATCTCCCAAATTCACGACAATTTTTTTAAATCATGTTTGTTTGCTGGTAAAATCGAGATTTTAATTTTTTTTGCTGTCAAAACATATTTTTTTTATTGTCAGTTTGGGTTTACAGGTACTTTCTTCATCTCTCTCTAATTTACATTAATGGTTTTGCTTTTTTGTGAAGATTGAAGTTGAACGCTAATCATGTATTGGCTTTAATTTTTTAGTTTTTTGTTTTTTTTTAAAATTTAGGGCTCTTCCTGATCTGAGATTGAAGTTTTTGGCTTTTGCTTTTTTGGGGTTTCTTAAGATGGTAAGAAAAAAAATTCCATCTATTTTCCTCTCTTGACTCACTCCATAACATCACTAAATCACCGATGTATGTATTCTTTCTCTCATAATGTTTTTTAAGATTTAGGGGATTTTATATGTTGGAACACTTTTGACTATACAGATGCAAGGTTAGCTCTTGGAAACACTATAGAAAAAATAAGGCAGATTGGCCTAGAGTTTTCCCATTGACTATACGTGAAAATGTCGTGGGAGAACCCAATGGTGTGTGCTGTGAAGAACAATATTGTCATACCCAAGCTGGTGAGACTCGGGCCAGTCTTAGAACATACAAATTTGGCTACCTAGTAAAGTTTAATCTAAACAGGACAATTGAATAACTTTGTTGTGTGATATATAAAGATTGTTTTCTAAAATATTTTCAAATTATGCTTTTATCCATTCAATTCTATTGAAGCTTTTATTATTTTAGTATTTCTGAACTTTAGTATGTATACTTTCAAATGAAAAGTAGGGACCTTGATAACAGTTCGTTCTCCCATTTGGAAGGTTATCAAAATAAAGAATTGAGAATTGAATAGCTTCAATGGGGATGAGTGAGATCTGGCGAGATGGTATCGATGGAATTTCATATTTTCTGTTATTCATAGTTTGATATCTTCATTGAAAATTATCTTCATTTATATCCTACAAGTTTGTAGCCTTACTCAATTTATTAATTAAGTTAAGACTGAAAATTTATAATGGCTCTCTTTATAACTTCTTATAATTCAATCGTAAAAACTTACTCAATTTATTAATTATGTAGGGGGTGGGGAGCACCATAAGCATATGAAAGATATGCATAATCATTTGCATCCAGTAAAAGGGATGAGGAGAGTTATCATACTTCCAAGGAGTAGCAGGAAGCCAATAGCCACTAAGAAATAGCACAGGGATGCACATACCAAGGCAGCTATGCCCCTCATTCATATGTTTAAATCCTTCTTCAAGGAATGATTCTGAGATCTACAGAGATTTGTGCATCGACGATGAAGATGGTTCCATACTCTGAAACAGGACAAAAACACAAGGGTGACATGAGAATTCAATTTAAGGATTACATAAACACGACGGTGGAATGTGCCATCGATTCATGTACAAGTACACTGTAGGTACTTATTTGGTTCCATGATGACACGAGGATGCTATTTAATGTACAAGGTACTAGCTGGTACTTATTTGGCTTATTTTTTTTTATATTGTTGGTAGTTATTTGTCTTATTTTTTATCCTTTCCTTTGCAAGATATAAAGAATTTTTCATCTCTCTAATATTCTCAAGTACATCTCATTACTTTAATGAGTTTATTTATTTATTTATTTTATGTACCCATCTTCAAGTTATTTTTTCATGGGCATTTTAAAGTTATTTTGAAAAATAAGTTTAAAATGGATACATAAAGTCACAATTGGAGGTTTTGAAAACTTCTACAACAATTTTTGAGTCTGATTTAGCAGATGTTATTCCTGTTATCGAGATTTCTGATAGAGAGGATGAGGATGATGATGATGATGATGAGTTCAATGATGAAGATTTTAATGTGGTTAGTGAAGAGAAAAAGATGGGCGGAGGGAGAAAACCAGCAGCAGCAACTGCCAAACCAGCAGTAGCAACAAAGAAGAGAGGTAAGGAAGCTCTTGTTATTGTTTTTTATTTTTCCGCTACAATAAATCAATTAAGTAGTTTTTCCTGACCTGCCTTATCCCGGTCTCTGATTTCACATGAGCAAGGGTTGGTTACATTAAAACTAAGGTGTAACATTGATAAAGTTAGATGATTAGTATTTAAGATTACTGTGTATCATAAAAATACAAAAGTTTCAATTACTTGAATTTGAATAGGGCTCTCTCTCTATCTCCGTATGAGATTGATTATGAGTGTTAAGAGTCGTGTGAAGTTACAATCCCATTAGTTTCTAAAAAACACATGAAATTATTTTTTTTTAAAAGTAAATTCCTTGAAAGAAATTCTGGAAGATGCACAGTTGCAAGGTGGATGCTTGAAAGAAATGTGTATTTGATATTAATATTACTCATTAGTAATTTTGTTTATATAGATTTTCTGTTTGTGTTTTTATTTGACTGTTGGATTTTTTAAAAGGTTATATTGTTTATGGTGGGGAGGGGGGCGCTTGAATGATAACGGTTGTCTTTGTTCAACTCCATTGAAGATTAAGCATACTGGAACTGGGCTTCTGTCCATATGTAATGGGGGTCCAGACACCAACGGTTATCAGTTCTTGCTCATCACTATTAAAACTAGTTCGTTATATGGTCGACATGTGTTTTTTGGGAATGTGCTATCAGGAATGGATATGGTTTATAAGGTTAAGGTTGAAGGAATGCAAAGTGAAATGCCCAAAAGCAAAGTTGTGATTGCTGACAGTGGTGAACTTCCTCTATGATAACCTTACCATCTGTTTTGTTCTCCCAATGGCATAATATATGTAAGATATCATTGTGTTTTCTAATTTAAACCCTCAAAGTAGATCTTGGTTGATATTGTAATAGTTTTCTACTAATAAATCTTTCAAATTAGAAAACAAAACTCCATTACAAGTGAGTCTTCAAAAATCAATGGCCATTTTATCTTCTTTACCATACTGTCATGATGCCCCATCTCCAAATATATCATGGAAGAGTTCCATCAATAATTTTGAGAAGTTTTAATAAAAGGAGAGAAATTTCGAAGGGTTCTCATCAAGAATAGTTTCAACAAAATCTTTGACTCAGCAGAATCCAACTTTGCTTTAACTTTGGATGCAAATTCTTTAACTAAAATAGCACTCTTTGTAAGTGATGAAATCTATTCCTCGGATGAGATATAGAATTCCTCAGATCAGATATAGATGTATACAAATGAATCCAAGAGTCTACATTGTTCTACCTATAAAAATCCAAGATTCATTTAGGGCTCACTAATCTATTTTGTTTTTACATGTACTAATCCGATATCTCTAATTTGTTTTTTCAGGTACTAGTTGGGTGTCTCCACCGTAATTGTTTCCTTATTTTCTCTAATTTGAGTTTATGATTCATCCAAAAAATATGTGGACCGTGATGAGAACCCTCCGATGTCTCCATGTACTAATATATTTATTATTGACTCGAAAAATATGTAAACATCTCTTCATCATGTAGTACTAATATGTGTTCTTAGTTAATTTTATTTTTATACGAGTTTGTATTAATGAAGACAAATGTGTAGATCGTGAAGTGTTTAGCATGAAGGAATATTTCGGACATTTTAATTTTGGTGAAGTGTTTGATTTAATATTTTGAAGATTTACACTCTTAACTTAGGACCCTATAGTGCGCACACTTTCTTTGATAAATGTTGAAGTCGCTGCCGAAGAGGGGGTCGCCCAATAGTTGAAATCATATATATTGATTTAGGTTTAAATGAATTAATTGTGGGGTGCAAACATATTTATGCTTAGGTTTTATAAGGCTTTCATTTATATTTGGTTAAGTGGATTTAAATGATTTTCAAATTTAGATATGAAATAACATTACTAATATCTAAATCTTATCTTTAAATTAATGGTTATGTTTTAATACTATTCATAGTGTTAGATTGAGCTATTTTGCAATATTGTTACATAATGTGGTTGAAGTATTCTTTTTTACACCTTATGGTGATTGAAGATCCCTTAGAGTAATATGTTATGTGAGTGTTTATAGTGACATCTTGAATAGTTAGACATCATTGAAATTCCAATCATTATTTCTTAGTTTGCGAGAGCTGTATTCGAATTGCGTTAATACTATTTTGTTTTAAGTTAAAATAATATGTTTTCGGAGAAATGTCCTAACTTTTTAACCGCAAATCGGAATGAGGCGATTCTTGCGACATTGAATTCGTATCGCCCGTGCCTAGCTAAGTACGTTTTGGCCTATTTTTGGTGATGTTCAAGGGGGTCAAGATCGACTTTAAAGTCGGCAATTTCGTTTTTTTATTACCGGATTTGGTTCGTATAAGGTTTTTTCATCAATTTGTTTTACTAATTTTGATTGCTTCACGTGGTAGTCGATTTAACTTTACGTATAAGTTTTTGGACTATTTATTATTTGTTAAACGGGGTGAATAGTCCTATAAATAAAAGATATTATGACCAATTTTTTTAAAATTACACTTTGTTTTGTCACGGAATGAAATTTTTACTGTTTTCTAGCTACGTACTTTGGAAATTTTCGTCGTGCCTTCAGGCAAGAGCATGTACTAGTATGTATGCATATATATATATATATATATATATATATATATATACGCACATTCAATATTGCATGACTCATATGTAATATATTTATATCTCGAATATCCCACGTATTTCGGAATTTTAAACCTCAATCATATTCTAGGTATTCGCACCACCTTTATGTATATATCAACAAATGGATATACTCTCATCCCGTATACATACGTAGAGTATATTTTTAGTTTATCCCATAAACTAATAATTCACATTTTATTCACATTTTCCATTACTCTTAACATCTCTTGTTAACCGAAAGCAATTAATTAATTATTCCAGTATCTACCTTTAATCCACACTTATTGGTCCAAAACCGAGACTCATTGTAACAAGCTAGGATCATATTTTAATTTCTAATAATCTTTTTTCCCCGATAAAGTTACATTATGCCCAGAAATATAAAATTACAATTTGGGCTGAACATGATTTTATACAAGAACTCGCGAGCACACGACCAATTTCTGCTTAAAATTGTCCTAAAATTATCATAGAATGTTCATCCTTTTTCTACATATTTCTACCTGCGGGTTGTAACATAATACTTCCCCAAAACGTCTACCAAATGATCCCAAACTCCTTATAATTCATCCCAAATGATATAACCAAGTATGTACATGATTTATAACATCAAATAGTGTCAACATCATCATGAAATTTTGATTAATCATGCTAATCCCATTTTAATTTAGAAAATCTGCATTTTATCATTCTTATTCAAGAACACGTATAAACCCCAAATTTCTTCATCAAATAAACTGATGTTTCATGATGTTAATTGTAATATCAACAAGGGATGCATCATATATGTTTTCCATTTCAAGGATTAAATTAAAATCATCAAAATTCATCTTTGATTTATATGACTTTTCAAAAAATCCTTTTATATCTACTATGGATAGCATACATGCTATAGATTGCAACAGTTAAAACACTTGACTTTGATTTCCTAGGTCTGAACCTTTGGGGAAGATGATGCTATGGTGTTCCTCTCTTTTTTGGTCACTCTCTGGTGGCGGTGGTGGTGGTGGTGTAAGGTGCCTTTGTCCCTTGGTTTTCCTAGAACAACCCTTCCTCTCTTAGAGAAATACTTCCCTCTCCTCAATGGATGCCCTTTAAAATTTTGGTAAATAGACCTTTGGATAACTCTTAACTTATATAAAAATACCCAAATTATGTAGGAAGGATTCATCTCCCAATGAAAATGACCAAAATACCCCTTTGGGATGTCTATTCTGTTCTAAATTGACCCGGGACCCAAATCAAACCACCAGGTAGACTTTTCTGACTATTTAAACCATTTTGGACACTTTTTCACACTCGAAACGACCATTCCAATGATATAAAAATAATTTACTTTTTATTCTATTTAATTATAGTTTCGACATGACTCACACGTGCATCCCGACTTAATTACCATAATTACCATGTTTATAAATCCCATCAATTTCTATAAAGTCATAACTATATATCATTTTTAATCATTAAGTAATAGTTAATATCAATCAAATATTACTTTATTCTAGTAATATTCAATCCTGATTAATTCCAATTATTTTCACACAAATAATTCTAATTAATCCCTGATGATACGAGAAATCGTCCACATGTCGTTCTCCTATCAGCAAATCAAGTATAAAGTGAAATAAAGAGATAAATCTAGTAAAAGACACGCAATATAGAGTGGTTCAGCCTCTAAAATAGGCCTACGTCCAATGTGTTGCTCCATTCCCATTATATGCGTTGCATAGTACAATATAATCAAGCCTAAAGTGGCATACACATAGGACAATAAAGGAGAATACATGGTAGTAATGAGGATTCTGGTGTTATGAAGAGATGGTCGTGATGCTTGAGTGGAAGCCCCCAACGAGTCAGAGAGAGAGAGAGAGAGAGAGATCAACTCTGAGCCATGCATCAGTGTAAGAAATGAGCCCGAGTGAGGGAAATGAATATGTCCTCAATCTCGAGGTGTGGACCTCTATTTATAGGTGTAGATATTGCATTGCTTCTATAATGAGAGATGCTGCGTCTAGTGGATGGATGAGCATAGGGTTCGTGGCAAATGTAGATTATAATTATGGTCGGAATCTGTATGTTCAAGGTTGCAGGAGGTAGGGAATAAATGGCTGTAGCCTATATGTTAAAGAGTGCATCATGTATACAAGGCATTTATGTATTCGAATAGGAGTTAGGCTACGGCCGTAAATGATAACACTGGTATTAACTATCCGCGGCAGGTGGTGCAATATCTGAACTATCAATAAGCTCTCAAGTTGTAGTGCCAAGAGTTCGCGATTGGGTCTGCGGCTGAGTAGTTAATTCTTCTCAAGTTGCCGAGGTACTTCCAAGGGGACATTTCATCTTTACGCACCCTCTTATATCAATTGTACCGGTCGTGGACTTTATTACGTTTCCTAAATCCTTGATAGCATATCGAGAGTGAATTTATGTGTGTTTGTCTCCTTGCTTTTTTTGGCGACTTTCAAAAGCTAAGTGTGGTGGTTTTGAGGTGTTTCCATGAGGTTTGAGGTTGAGCATCGTTGGTTTCTTCATTTCCCAATACTGTTTTCAATTACCAACCTCTTTAATAGCTTTATCAACTCATAATTTACAATCATCAACTGAACTTCTGAATTTTTGCCTTTTTGAATCACCCCGTCTTGAATTATATTTGCTACATTTAGTTCGAATTGAACTTACTTGAATGTGTTTTTATTGAATTGCAATCATGTTTTCTACTTGAATATACTCGCTTCTGCCTATTTTTCGTGACAGTTCCTGCTATGGAGAAGAAGTTCAGCACACTTATAACCTCTCCCTCCATTTTTGAAGTGAGTTGCATCCCCAATAAATTTATTCCCAAATAGATGGGTGTTGAAGGTATTGCTATGTTTACTTTTTGATTCCGCGATAATTATCTTCAATCTTTGGATATTGACCTTGCTTTATTTTTTTTCACGTGAGGAGATTGATTGGTCTCGGTTAACATCTTAACTTCCTGAGATGGATGAGGATGCAGTTGTCCTTAATAACACTACTAGACAGAGAAAGAGGAAAAGGATCAAGTCCAAGGCTCCTGCCATAGTTCCCCCTAGTGGCCATATTGAACCTGTCGCGCCCTACAATCTGGATACGGAACAAACTATCGCGCCCTCACTACAATTTGAGCAGTTGTCCCCTAATGAGATGTCTGAGGCCACTTTTGATGATGTTGATATTGCTGATAATCTTACCGCGGAGGGTCTGATGTCATCCCTATCTAATCAAGGTGTCCATGGAACTTTGCTTATTCATGAGATAAATTCTCCTCCCCCTCCATCAATAATTATTGTAAATGCAAATTTGCCTCCTCCATAAAGTAGACGTCCACGACCACAACTGCGTAGGCCATATCTTCAGTCTTCTTAGGACACAACTGCCCGTGATGTCAACAGGATATGGAAGGCGATGAATGGAGCTGATCTAGATTGATTGGTTGATCAGGACCACAAGGAAGTGGAGTCTTATGCCCTTCACATTCTGTTGAAGGTAAGTAATTCTAGCTTTCCAATATTCTTTATAGTTAGTGTTATTTTCTAACTTAATACATTTACAGGCTGTAAAAACTGTTATGAGGATTTCTACAGACTTTAGGAGGCTGTAGAGGGGGTTCACACAACTGGTTTGGAGAAGACAAGGACTGAATCATTTGAAGCTAGAAAGAAATATTTTGCCGCGGCACCCTAGGCGGCTCATATGGACCTTGAAGCCGCCTGCAAGGCTAAAGAGGAAGCTGAGGAGAATTTTTGGTACGCTGTAGAGTCCCTCAAGGTTTCCTAAGCTCAAGATTTGGAATATACCAAGGCCGCGGAGTTTACCAATAGCAAGTTAGGACTCCTTCAGAAGCAGCATGAGGAATTGGAGATCAAAGCTACCAATGATGCTGAGGCCCATGCCACGGCGATGAAGAAGATGGAGGAATATCATTTTGTGCCCCTTATAATAAAAAATTAACAACATGGTGAATCCCTTCAATTAGCCATTGATAACACTGTAGCATTATATAAAAGCTCCCCGGACTTCTTCCTTATCAATAATATAGCTTATATTTGCGGCTACCAAGAGCTGAGATATAGGGTAGCAAAGAACTTCCCTGATGCTGCGGCTATAATTAAATCTTAGAGTATAGTGGATGCTGATCATGATGTCTGCATGGCTGAAATGAAGGCTTCAGCTGAAGAGAGGGCCTGGCTAAGGGCGGAGGTAGAGGCAGAGGCTGCGATAGCTGATGAGGAGACAATGACTGCCGCAGAAGGAGAGAAAGGTGACGTAGAAGATGATGATGTCTCTTAAAATTCAATCTGAACATGGGTTGCATCCCTTAATTTCACATTTCTATTGACATATACATTGGGCTGCGGCTCTTGTCTGTATAACTTCACATATTAATATTTGGCCCATGCTTTAGCCTATATTTTGTTTGATCTTTCTAATTTTCCTTCCTTGTTCTTGCTATGCTTCAATACTTGCAATGCTTTTTTATACTCCTTTATGTTTGTATAGATGTTTGATTGGTCCAGTGAGTAGCTTGTAAAACTTCTTTACTATTAAGGCGCCTAAGGCCGCGACACTTTTATTGAATTTTGTAAAATGATACTCATAGCACTCTTTAGCAGTAGATTTTATTTGTATTCTTGTGTAGCGGATATTGGGGAACAAGTCTCTTGTCGTGAACAATTAAGTCTTTGGACCATGGCGCTTCCCTTTCAAAAGGATTCCTCGGAATAGGCCGCGGCCTGTTACATTTTTCCTTGATGACGCGATACTGAGGTTGCGACTGGTTTGCAACTCAGCAGTGGAATTTTAGCAATACACAAATGTCCACTCTTTCTATTTTCTGCATCTTCTTAATGATCAAGTGGACTCCTTGATGGCTGTGGCTACATTGATAGGGGGTTGTGGTTCCTTTCAGACCCTTCCCTTTTTGTAACTTTGGCATGCTTCATGATGACAGCTACACAACATCCTTTAGCCACTTCAATTCCCTTTCATGGCTTTACATTAGTCTCTTAAATTGGGTAATTATAAGGCTTCCTTAAGCTATGTTTGGATATATATATATATATATATATATATATATATAAAGCCTTCCCCGGCTACAATAGGATTATCCACAGATAATAAAGTCTTCGGCCCTTGTGGGTTATTTTCAAGCCTTCCTGGGCTAGGTATTATGAAGCTTCCCCTAGCTAGTGTGAGATCACAAAGTTAATGGTGTTTGGTCTATATCCACCAAGTTAATGACATTTTCCCAGGGAGTAATCTCCCTGGGCTAATGATGCGTCCCGAAAGATAAGAACGGGCATTGTAAGCCCTTGCAACTAATGACGCATACCGAAGGCTAAGAACGGGCCCTTGAATCCCTTATGAGTGACGTTGCAAACTAATTTAGATAACTTCTCTCAATAGTTCTTTGTCCACTTTCAATTATCATTTTCTTTCGGACAATCAGGCGTCTTGACGGACATTATGGGACCATTTAGATATTATTATTCCCGATCTAACATATTATCTCGAATCCATATCTGTTTAAGACAACATGGTCTTTTATAAGATAACATTTCATGGAAATGAGAATCAAAATATGGCACTATAAGAGTGAACTTGATTTCATATATGTATTCATATATATAATACTTTACTACTTTAATACAAAGTTAAAATGGAACTATTCAAAAGAGTTCACTAAGAATAGAAATAGATAAAAAATAAATATGGGCATAAGAAGAGGATGGTGGCCTATCAGATTATGATGCATCCCCTAGGTATCCTTTGAGGAAGCGCTGCAGCATCTCTTGCCTTATGAGACTCATAATTTCATCTTTTCAAGCGTATCACTGCTCAGTGTCGTGGCTATGATCCTGGTGGAATTTGCACCATTTGGCTTTGTCCCTTTTGTGGGGTGGTGCCCTCAGCTTCTCTGTCCATCTGAGCATCTTATCTTCCTTTATGCATTCAAGGATGTCCTCAATTTAGAAGTCCAATGGGGTGTAAGCCTCATATCTCCCCTCTGCCTTCTCTGATTTCCTTTTCTGGCTCCTGCTGGATGCTTTCGCGACTGGAACTTCTAGGGATGCGGCATCAATGATCCTAGGTGTCTCAATCACATTAGATAAGGATGCGACTTCGAGAATATGGACCCTTTGAATCAAATAGTTGACTTGGGTCTGGAGTGAAGCATGACTGTCGTAGAGATAGTTGAGGTGATTGTACAACTGTACAATCTCATGTTTGACTTCTGTGCTCTGGCTGAAGTCTCCTTCCATTTTACTGCTTTGTTAGTCTTTACAAAGTATATATAATACGAAACATAACTAGAAGAAGTTAATAATCATAAAAATATTGGATTAACTAAGTATGAAGTTGGGATACAACATTTTAATTGCTACATGATACTACTGCAGAGGTCGCGGCCAATGGAGCACATTGGTGTACTATCGTGGCCTTTGAATGATGTTCACCAAGGTGGAGATGAATACCACCTGAGTCTAATCCCTGATGATTAGAAGTTATTGTAATATTACCTCACTAGCATAAGCCACGGCAAGAAAGGCAGTTAAACTACCAGGACACATCCCCTTATAAGCAATGGGGAACAATCCCAAGATTGGAACCCAGAAACTAGGTTTTTCTCCCGCAACACGTGAAGAGCATACCTACTAGGGTCTATTGATGAGAAAACACCCTCATGGTGCACAAAACGACATAGTTTCAATTATTAACCCTAGATCATAGGTCAAGAACAGCAAAAAAGGAGTAAATACAATTCTTCCCAAATCACTCATCTTTTCGGGGCTAAAGCCCATCATGCTTTTCAGCATTATCTAGATGAAACAATGTCAGAGGCATATCTAAAATAGATCTAAGGTCATAAATTGGAGACCCAAGAGTAGATCTTAACATAAGAAATACCCATTTAAGGTGTGAATATGAAACATAGCTCAATAACCAAAATTTACTCATGAGATCATGATCCAAAGGACCCTTATGAACAAGATAAGGTGTTTAAGAACTCAAAACATAGAGAAACAAGATTGAAATATCTCATTTCCCATAGACGATGCCAAATTGATAATACGAGAAATCATCCACGTGTCGTTCTCATATTAGCAAATCAAGTATAAAGTGCAATAAACAGATAAAACTAGTAAAAAGAGAGAAAAAACATGCAATATAGAGTGGTTCATCCTCAAAAATAGTCCTACGTCCACTGTGTTGCTCCATTCTCATTATAAGTGTTGTATAGTACAATATAATCAAGCCTAAAGTGGCGTACACATAGGAGAATAAAAGAGAATCCATGATAGTAATGAGGATTCCGGTGTGCCGAAGAGATGGCTGAGATGCTTGAGTGGAAGCTCCCAATGAGGTAGAGAGAGAGAGAGAGAGAGAGATAAGCTTTGAGCCATGTATCGGTGTAAGAAATGAGACCGAGTGAGGGAAATGAATCTTTCCTCAATCTCGAGGTGTGGACCTCTATTTATAGGTGTAGATGTTCTATTGCTTCTTTGATGAGAGAGGTTGCGGCTAGTGGATGGATGATCATAGGGTTTGCGTCAAATGTAGATTATAATTATAGCCGCAGTCTGTATGTTTGAGGCTGCAACAGGTAGGGAATAAATGGCTACAGCCTATATGTTAAAGACTACATTATGTATGCAAGGCATCTATGTATTCGAATAGGAGTTGGGTTGCAGCCCTAGATGATAACACTGTTATTAACTATCCGCGACAGGTGGTGCAATATCTATACTATAAATATCCATTGATTTAACCCATTTACTTTTAATTTATCTCATTTTAAAAGTCATTAAGAATACGGGGTATTACAGAACTCGTCTTCCACCATGAAAAATTACTGAAGGAACTGCTTGGGAATTTCTTCCCATGTTGGGATGCTGTTGGGAACCAAGTGGGAGTACCACGTGTACACCTTCCCATAAGGGTATTGGATAAATCTGAGAACTTTAGGTTCTTGTCATTCCCATGAACTTATGTGTATTCCACAAACCTTTTCCCATGCTCTCTTAGGTTTTCTCCTTTTCCTTTGAATCTGATGAACTTTCGTGGGACATGCCCCCTCTGGGTATGGTTGCTCATTAACAGTTTCTGGGTAGGGGTTATGAAACTTCTCATACATATGAGAAGTTTCCCTCTGAAATGAAAATAGCTTATTCACTTCCTCTATGGTAACAGCCTTAGAGGGAGACTCCTTAAAACTCACATTATTTGTTGTGGCTAAACTCAACGATGTTACTACTTACTTCGCACCACCTTTTGGGATGGAGCCACCTCTACTGCCCCTCTAGAGGGGGATGCTGCTGGTGTTACACAGCTTTGGCTCAAGCTTGCCAAGTCCACATTATTTTATTTTAAAAACTCAGAAAACATTATCATTAAATTCATACATGTCAATGGAGAAACTATTGTTGTACTAGTCTATCCTCCTTAAGGAGCATGTACTCTAGCTTCGGTCACTACCACATCCTCTTGGGTTGTTAGGTCACTATGAACTCCATTTCTATCTAGAGTGACTTCAAAGAAGAGATGCAACAATATAACCTTCTTTGTCCATGGTAGTGAGTATACGTCCCTATAAGAGTTGACAAATGTAGGAGGTTAGTGTGACTAGGGTCTAATAAGAAAATAGAATGGGTGAGGCATGGCCGACACCAATGGACTCATCTTCTAGGGTCTTCAAGATTTCAAGAGAAGTTTATGGTAAAACCTTCCTCTTTTGGTAAAAATAGAGTCAATACTAGAAACTCTACATGTAGGAAGATGAACTTCACAAGTAATAATAGTAACTTAGAGAGAAGCAACTCCTAAGAATGATGACTGTAAAGGTGGAAGTGAAGAAACAATACTTCTCACTTATTGAGAGAGCAGGGATAGAATACTAGGTATCGTTTGATTTTGACAGAGTAATGACTTAAGTTCAGTTTCTGATGTCTTACATGACCTTGGCCAGGGGTCCTATTTATAATTGGGTAGGATGGTCGAGTTAGAACTTTAGGGATCCAAAAAATAAGAGGGAAACTTGGAGCGACAATGTCTGTAATGTACTTTTTGTCCTTACTTGATCTACAACCTCCTGTCCCCTCTGACGGAAGACACCTAATATAAATAAAAGTCAAAAAGAAAATATGTCTCCCAATGGAGACAAAATATATGATTTGGTAAATATATTATTGAAGGGTACATTGTTGTATAAACTTTGTGAAACTTGAGAGTGTCCCTAAGGACCACCCTCTCTAAAATCATTTTGCAAAAGTGTTTTTCTTTGTCAGCAGCCCTTTGACTACTCACATCTTTTACAACTAAGTGTTGGCTGTGAAAGTTCTTGAGTGACTCCTAGGGGTCACTGTAATAGTATTCTCTTAATATTAAAGTTATAAGTGGTTGAGTCTTCCTCAATAAAACTTTTCTCAAAGACACTAAGACAAAACTCCTAGAAGATTCCAACTGGCCTATTTAGGCCCAGCTTGCTCAACCAGGCTACATGTACAAGTAAATAAACATTAGTACCATTGTTATTTAAAAGAATAATTTTTTCATGATGAGGGGCTTCTGATGATAGACCCCCTCATCTCGGCTTGTTTTGTTCCTTAGGTTACTTGCGTCTTGGCCCCCCTTGCTACAAAATAATATAGTGATTTGAGCATTATCAGAGGGGTCCCTCGCTATGGACTCGCTCGCGTAATTTTACATTTTAACTGGCACTGGCAGAGGGGTCTTGTGGACTCCCTTGACTAAATAATATTTAAACCGACATTGTAAGAGGGGTCTTGTGTTGTGGACTCCCTAGCGTATATAGTATTTCAATAGGCATTAGCAGAGGCTTGGGGACTCCCTCTCCTAAATAATATTTCAACTGGCATTGAGTGGTCCTGTGGACTCCCTCGCCTAAATAATATTTCAACTGGCATTAGCAGAGGAGTCTTTTGGACTCCGTTGCCTAAATAATATTTCAACTGTCATTGGCAGAGGGGTCTAGTGACGTGGACTCCCTCACCTAAATAATATTTCAACTTCCATTGGCAAAGGGGTCTTGTGGACTCCCTCACCTAAATAATATTTCAACTTGGATTGGCAGAGGGGTCTTGTGAATTCCCCGACTAAATAATATTTCAATTGTCATTGAGAAAGGGGTCTTTGTTGACTCCCTCGCCTATATAATATTTCAACTGGAATTGGTATAGGGTTCTTGTGGACTCCCTCACCTAAATAATATTTCAACTAGTATTGTCATAGGGGTCTTGTGAACTCCCTTACCTAAATAATATTTTAACTGGCATTAGCAAAGGGGTCTCTCGCTTTTCGACTCCCTCGCCCAAATAATATTATGACTTGTGGACCAATTCCCCTCTACAAAAAATTTCATTTTTGCAAGATAAATATCATTTTTTAAAAACATTTCATTTCGTAAATTGTTTAGCATCAAACTTGTAATAATGCACCATTACCATAAAATCTCAAACTTTATTTTCAAGAAACTTTGAAATATTCATTCATATTTTACCCTTGTCAAATTAGGATGTTGCAACATTTTTATTCTATAAAAATATTAAACATCAAATTACTTGAAACTTATCATTTTATTCAAATTCATCATACTCTTATAATCTAACAACAAGACTACTAATATGAAAATAGAGTGTTAACACTAAGAGTAGAGTTTTCCCACCTCAAATGGAGCTCCAACAATGGTAGGTTGAAATATCTAAGAAGATGGAAACCTCCCACCTCCTAAGATGGACTTAGAGAAGTTTTGTAGCTACACCAAGCTTTCTCCATGAATGCTCCACTAAAAAACTTCTTCAATCTTCCATCTTCATCTTCTCCAAGTCCGCCAACGACACCTTAAAATTCGTAGCTTTGCTCAACAATAGTGGAAATGGGCATGTAAGGATTGGATATAGTGGGATAATATATAAATATGGTATTACAAGGTTGACTTGTGGTGGTGGCATGGTGGTTTGTGGTAGAGAGAGGTGGAAAAATGCTGAAAATAGTGGAAGACCCACCCCCTCTCCTATTTTCATATTCCCATAAACCCAAATAACCCTAAAAAAAACTTATAAAAACCCTTTGAACACTAAAATCACATTTTGTCCCAATCTGGGATCATCTGAGCTCCACACATCACCCATCCAATGGTATAAAACCTGACAACGTACAAGGGTAATCCAATTAAAAAATTTCTACTGCACTCGTTAGAACAAAATTGGCCCCTCTTTTGAACGAGAATGACTTTTGATTCGAACCAACCTTCGAACGACCTGCTAACAAGCATGTTGAGGTACGCAGTGGAGTCTCGTTCAATCCTCATTCGATCTCCACTTCAAACAAATGGGAAATCCTATTTGAAGGACCTAAAACTCGTTCGAACGATTGCTTCCTATATTTTCTACAAACTCGAAATTTATTCAATAAACTCCAATTAATCCTCATCAAGACTCCAAGATAGAAAAATATAGATATAAACCCAATCATAAAGATTCAAATCCAATGGCTTTTATATGTTTTCAACAGGGAAAAATAATAAAATACTGGGCACGAGTATTACATTTTTGTTAGGCTTGCCTTATACGAGGTTGTGGATGAGAAGACACGACCCTACATTACAAAGTTATAAGATTAGGATTAATAGGGACATATCTTCACATTGGGGAGTATGTAATATAGATGTATCCAAATTTTTCTAGCCCTATATTTTTCTCCTGAATAACAGGGTAAACGAACCCAGCGTTGGCAATTTTTATCGTAGCGTCATTAGAAAGAGACACGTTTGAATCATCGGTTGTGACCTCAATTGGGACCCTAAGGGGGACATCAGTTGCTGGTACAACATCTTTATCCCATACCACTTTCCCTTTACCCCTTGGCAAAGCTTGGATCATGTTTTAGACGCCTCCCTCTACCTTATCTAATAAGGAAAGAACCAGCTCCCTATTAATCTCCATCATGGGATGGCCGTATATAGAAGTCCCTATATAAGAAATCTTAGTTAATATTAAAATATACAAATAGTGATATAGGTTGATACTTTTGAGTTAATTTGGTTATCTCCTATTGCTGGACCCACAGGTTCCACATGGGTAGTGTAGTAGCTAAGCTTGTACAAAGCTCTAAAGGTGACTACCTCAGTAAATTGGTTTTTTTTATTAGGAATCAAGGTCGTGGTTTCAATCCTCTTCCTTTTTGGCTTGTTGGGAGTTGAAACATCATAGATACAAAAGCAGTGGAAATTTTATTATACCTTCCATAGGTAGACATCCCTATGATCAAGGAAGCCTGTGAGCTCTCTCTCTTAGACTCTTTAGCATGCACCTCCCAGTTGTCACAAAAAATAAAGAAGTATTTGTCCTTATAGTTTTTATTACTAGAAGGTCTTCCCCTTATCAAGTATATACTATTATTCTATAGCCCCATGTAATTGTAAAATATTTTTTCACAGAGTTATCTTTTATCCTACAAAATTCAACTCTGTGACTATTATATTTGTCCTAAATTTCTTCTGGTAAACAACTAAGGATGACAAAATATCCCTCCGCCCATTGGAATCCACTTGTGATGGGAACGGATTTATCAACTATAAATTTTATCAAATCAGTATCGGTACTAAAGGCCGCAGTCCTAGAAGGAAGTTAAGTAAGGGGAGGAAGACCCATTATTTGGGATCTCGATATATGAACCTTAGTTGGAAGAAGGCAATCTATATATTGTTACCTCTGAGAATTCCCAATTCCAACCACTCCTCATTCATAATATAAGGATGACTGAGGTTCGTAGGATCCCTCGTTGTATTAATGTCATGGTCGGAAGGTCCTGCTTCAGGATTCCTAATTTTTGGTGCAGACATTCCCCCTCTAAGATCCATAACACTCCTCTCAAGTGGTACTTCATTCTTTATGGATAATGCATCTTCCACCACTGTGTGGCCACCCTCCATAGCTTTTACAGGATCCCTACAGTTAGAACACTTTGCAAGTTGAAGCCAATGATTACACATATGGGGAAATCTGTCAGTCTATACACCCCACTAGTTTTTAATGGATTTATGTGTAACACCGGGGGAGATGGAACACCAAAATGATTTTTTCATAATCCTCTAAGTACTCCCAAGTATTACAATGCGTAAGGCTATGGATGGAACCTATAAAAGCAAAGGGGGCTTTACAGTTAAAGGGATGCAACTATTATGAGTAAAATACAGAAAGCACAAGTGTATAAAGATCACGGCCCTGTGAACAAAAGCTATGACAATAAGAAAAGATACTAAGGTAGGTATATAATAGGGAAGAATATGCGAATTACTATATTTCTGCAACATATACCACCTAACTACAGACTTATCTAAAGCCCCTTAGTTTTGGTGCAACAATGATAAAGTGTAACATTGTTGCCATTATAAATAGGCCCCATCCATGGTACAAAAACAGCTAGGGTCTAAATTACATGATCTTACAGGATTGAAAAATTTAAAACTTGGGTTTTGGCCAAGAAGAACCATGACCAGCATTTTATGTTCTTAGCCTAAAACTAAACCTAAAATTTCCCAAACCATCCTTAAATTAACCTACATTTACATACATTACCAATTAACACCCAAACCATTATCCTACATCAACAAATCATTATTTCAACCTAAAAATCCATCACATAGCCAAAAATCCAATTGTTTTTTAAATGAAACCCAAAAAAAACAAGAGTCAACAAAACCCATATTGCATATTTCTTCTGATTTCAATGAATCATTATAAGATTCAATGTTTGAAAGTGAAAACAAAGCTGATAAAAATTGAATATAAGACAAAAATAAAGGATTCATAAGAAAAATAGGATGAAGACTGACTTCTATTGACAAAAGATCTTCGCCAATAATCGACTAAACATTCGTCATAATTTTTTTTTAATTTTTGCTCCCTTTCTATTGGATAAGACAATGAGGCCACGCCCTCAGACCATTTATATAAGAGGATGTAGAAAGTTGAACCATCCGAATTTAGAATGCCTTAACAAGCAGGTTGTGGAACTCAACCGCCACCAACTCAAATATGGCTGCTGCCCCTAAGACAACACTCCACGGACAAAAATAAAACCACAGTACTAAATCTATTACTTCTTGTCACTAAGGATAGGAGGCTTCTGTTATACACAAAATATGTCCACCAATTGACCTATGTCACGTGACATGATAGATCACTTAAGCACAATGTATATTTGCCAAGGTACTAGCCAAGGGCCACAACCTGTATAAAAGGCCATAGCATGTACCCAACTAGGCCCTGAGAAGCATTCCCTTACCCCTTTTATTAACTCAAGACCACCACCTAGTGCTCATACATGCCAAGGACATCATAGCATGACTACATCAAAGAATCATAGATATCCGTGTAAAGGCCTCGGCCCTTAGCCTCCACATCATTAGATGTCCAGGTCATGAACCCTAAATTGTCACAAATACTTACTCATGGACCACTATCTATAAAGAATCAATCATATCAATACTTATCAATAAGTCACCTGGACTATGCGCTTAACGATCATACTAAACCCTATAAATAGAGGTCCACACCTCCTCATCTGGGGTGACATTATGGCAGCAAAACCCTGCCAAATTCTCTCTTACATCTCTCTACACATGAGGGCATACTCTACTCACCTACCCCACTCACCTGAACCATACCTACTCGCGACTTCTCTATACCTACACTACCAAGTTGCAACCTCTACTATACAGAACCTATATTTTATTCATCTAGTCTATCTCTCTCCTCTTGTATGCCTTTAAGTCCTTACAAACTTGTACTAGTACATATATATAGTGATAATCAGGCTCCAAAGTTAGCGTAGGCTCATTTTCATGTCAGATCCACGCAAGGTCTCTTGTCATGTATCTTTACTCTATTTTCTATACTTTAACAGTTGTGTATAACTTTGACAAAATGATTTAATTTAGTAAACTATTTTTATACAACAACAACCAGATTGGTCTGAAATAATATTGTTTAAACATGCCCCCGACCACTAATTGATATTCGAAAAAGATTAATTAGTTGACTATTGATATTATCAAAGACATAATACCATGTCCATAAATATTACATTGTATATAAATACATGTTGAGTGAATGCTAGCCATCATGACTTCTAAATCAATTTCTATTTCATCCATTAGCTCTAAAATACTTACTTTTTTTGTTCTTCTTTTTTCTTTCTTCTCTCATAAAAATGGCTCTTTTGGTGATCATGAAAAAGGATGTGTAAGATATTTTAAATATGGCTCCACCTCTAAACCCCATCTTGCATTTTTGGATGCTTGAGCTTATATTATTATTGTTACAAACCTTTATAAAAGTTCCAACCATGATAAGGGTGATGGTGGGGGGTGATGGAATGATGTTGAGCTAAGTGTTTTTCTTTTTTCTGAGCCTAGAATTCTCTCTCTACCCATACTTAATGGTTTTGATGTTGCGGAATCCATTAAAATCTTTACTTTTGAGACTCTATTTTGTAGGCCATTTCTTAGAATTTTTAAAGGTTGGGATGGTTGTTTCTTTCCTTTCTCGATATTCCAAGAGTTTATTTCCTTAACAAAACATCTTCAAGGTGGGGATGGCATGTTCAAAGTGGAGGAGACTTACTTAGGCCTTGATGGTATTTATAATATAGGGCACCATATCTTTGTGGATAGCAAGTATTTTCAAGATCTCCTCCCCCCCCCCCCTCCCCCACACACACACACATGATAAGTTGCCTATTCGTTACAAAAGACTACTCCCCCTCTCCCTTTTTAGGTATATGGCCCAAGAGGGGAATTTACCGCTCAATCATGATTTTAAGGGATAATACGCTTTATCTTTTCCTGCAAATATATTTTTTCCTTTCTAGATGCTTTGAATGAATACCTGGATGTCTTGTCCATGTGATACTATAACACTCATGACTCTCCCAGGTATGACATTTCTAGTTGTACCTCTCATACCTTTGTCCAACTAACATACCGGGTTATTTTGAATGGTACATACACTTCTTTTTCTTTTGTTGATGATAGCTTGGATGTGTAATCTCTTGAATTATTTATCACTTG
This sequence comes from Sambucus nigra, assembly GCA_949130495.1. NCBI lineage: Eukaryota > Viridiplantae > Streptophyta > Magnoliopsida > Dipsacales > Adoxaceae > Sambucus > Sambucus nigra. The sequence continues at coordinate 621,864,893 of OX422215.1, forward strand.
AACTATCATGTCACTCTCCCCCTTCATGATCTCATCTCTCAACCTCATATTCTGGGGAATGATGCTTTCTAAAATTTAGAAAAATATGTTAGGGATCGTTTTCCCACCAAACGATCTTTTATTAAGTCTCCACCTTCTCCCTCTAATGTTAGTAAGGATTTTGAGTCTGTTTGCACCTTTTCCCATTTTCCTTCTTCTATTTTATTGAGATTTCATGCAATACATAATTTTTTTTGGTCATGTATAGTCCTTGAAATCATTCTCATTCCCCCTGCAAAATTTGATCTCACCTTTCCAATTTTCTTTCCCATTATCCTTTTTTTTAAGAAGAATGAGGAAATAATCCACTGCTATCAAAAAACACCATAGATGAATTGAAGCCCATGCTGAGCATTTTTCACACTGAAATACGAATTTGGACGAAAAGCAAAATTTCTAGAGGGTGTATATGAATAGTCCCATACATGAAACTGAACTGGGCTTCGAACCCCTATCAGTGGTTGTGATTATTTCAATATCTTGATCTTTTAGGCATGAGGCAAGAGAAGTTGTGCCCACTTCCAATCCCATGAATCTTTTCTCTTGGGGGAAGCCCAAACTCAATCTAGTTTGGATTTGGAAGGAAAGATTTTTGATAATTTGTGGAACACTTTTCACCATTTTTTAACTTACGGCTTTTCTCATTTCTTCACCTTGTTGGGAAAATAATGTTTTACTTCTATTCAGCTTTTATAATTTTCATTTTTTTCACTTAATGGATTTTTTTTTAATTTTGAATGCTAATGTGTGGTTACATTTTGATCAAAGAAATTTCATGGCTGACTTATGTTTTAAACTAGTATGATGGTGGGATATAAGTAATTTTAATTAATTTTGGCCTAATAGTAGTAATTATGAGCAATTGGAAGTCAAGACCACATATGGTACATTAATTTTAGGCTTTGAAAATCATTAAACTGGTTAAATTCATGGTTTATTCAAATGAATGTCTTTTTATTGGCAGCGGGTCCACCAAATCTCATAGTACATGTAGAACCATCCAAATTATGGATTTTAGTTTTCAAATGGATAATAAATCTTAATATGGATAACTTTTGTCATTTTTTTGAGCCAATACGTTTGACTTGTCTTGGGAGTTTCAATATCAGATATTTGGAATATTTTTTTATTATTGCACTAAAAAGAAATCATGAAAAAATGTTTGAATCACATAACCACACAAAATGTTGAATGTTTCTCCACTTCCTCGTAACTCCACTTTTTAACGAAAAAAATTAACAAGTCCATGTGCTGACGCCTGATTAACTCATTTTTGTATTTTAAATAGTGTCACGATATAAAGATTATTCCCTTTTCATGTTCTATTTTTTATTATTTAATTTTATCTTTAGAAATGCCTTGACCATAAAATACACTATCTATTTTCCTCAAAACCATTCATAAAGAATGGGATCCAATTCCTCAAAGGTTAATGATTTTCTTGCATTTGATGAGACCATCAATAGGCTTTTTTTTCCATTGATAGTGTTGTTATTAGGGTTATCACTTGCCCAATTAAGGTTTTGAAGAAAGTCTTTAGGGTTAAAAGCTTGTTTACAAGGTTAATAATAGAATGTTATAATAGTGTAAACTTCGAATAAACTTTTTGGGCAAAACACTTTTCGAAAAACACAAGATGTGTTGTACAAACTTTTTGAATGTATGGATTAAATTCGATAGTTGATTACCTTCTTTTTAAATTTTAATAAACATCTAATAAATTTATAATTCAGTCCCAATCACCACAACAGTTAAGAACATTCAAAGAAATGGACACATGAATTTTTGACGTGGCAAAACTCTTAAACAAGGGAAACATCTACGGTGCCCTCTACTGCACGAAACACAAATTCACTAGAATAAAGAATCAAGTTACAACACTTAAGAAAACCACAACAATCCTAACCTAAGTTCAGAATATACCTACTTGAGATTCTCCACTTTAAAGGTAGTCTGAATGGGACTCATCTTTCCTTGCTGCTTATTTGCTTTTTCCTTGATCTCCGTCTCTTTGATTTCTGATTCCAGTAACTCGTTCAAAATCTCAGATTCTCAGATAGAACCACAATGTCCAAGTGTTCGTGTGAGATAGTGTTTGTGATGTGCTACTACATACAAATATGATACTCACCCTCTCAAAATTTATACAAAAAATCCTAACAAATTACAATAGTTCTAAGATGATAGGTTATTTCTGAATCTGATTTTTCAAGTCAAGAATTCTTGATCTTTTATTTATCCACAGATCTCAAGGATACCTTGCTGAGAAGACGGTTCAAGGTCTTAAACAATTTTAGTGTTTTGAAAATACTTTTGAAATTGTAAACCTCCAATTGAGATCAAAATTAGACTAGAAGTCTACTTTATTAAAACAGATTCAGACTTAACATGCAAAGACTGGTAAAACATATTTTGGCATAAAACTTCTTTTCTCAGATCTATGGTAATCCTTTTAAAACTGTAACAAAACTCTTTGTGTTCTTTTTATTTTTGTACACACGTATTTCATAGAATATGAAATATAAATCAGAAACACAAACAGCTTACTAGATCTGAAAATATTTTGAAACTCAAAAGTTTCTTTTTCAAAATTTGCTGAAATAGAATAGATCTATAAAACCAGAGCTAAAAAGAGAAACAAAAAACAAATCGTGTGACTTTCTCTTTTTAGAAAAACTCAGTTTCAACAATGAAACTTATGTTTCTCTTAGAGATGAGTTTTGAGAGAATCAAGAACTTGAATAGGTCTTCAAACAAAAAACATAACATCAAAAACTCAGAAACCCTAAAAATGTCTAACTCTCAAAATGGGTTTTCTGTTGTATGGAACTTTTAGGTTTTGCTGTTTGGCTTGGGAGAAATCACTCATAGGTTTGAACTACGAAGAAACTAGAGTATCTTCTTTCTAATCTCTCTCTATTCTTTCCCTCTCCTCTCGCTTCTCTCTCTTCTCTCTTTACTCTCTCTTTTTTCTCAAATTTTACGAAATGGCAAAAGTCTCAAAATGCTGAGGCTTGGGTTATTTTTATACTAACAGAAGAAGGATCCAGAACATTGACCTCAATCCTATGGCTGGGATTGAGTCCTAACCAATTGAGTTTAATCCAACAGTTCATCACAAGCGATGGGTTAAACGTTTGGTGATTGGTTTAAACTGGGTTCATGAGGATTGATTCTTAACACATGCAGTATGTTCATAAGTTTGATCTAAGGGTTGAGATTGGTTATACCTAATGAGTCTTTGAGAAAGCACAAATCCAATTGTTAGGCTACAGCCATGTGTACGAACAAGATGAAGGAAAAACGCGTGTTTGAAAATAATTACAAAGCCTACCTTGAATTCTCTAGCGCTTTTGAATTCTACCCAGGCAAACAATCAGTAAAGAAAATAACTTTCAGAAATTAAAATTTTACCCACAACACTTTTAAAACCTTGTTTTAATTAAATTAAAAATCATTTGAAAATTATTTAAAATGACTTAGAAGAATTAAATTTATTTTAAAAGGACTTGTAGTGAAGTAAAGGACTAATAATGCAAATATGAATGAACTATAATGTAGTGCAGGTGTCCTATAGTGGTTATAAGATAGAAATCACTTCCCTTTATGTTGATCTTTGAGGATTTTCTTGGACTGGATTTCTTCAATGTTTTTTAACCTTTGAGGAGATGGAGTTCTCATAAAATCTAACCTATTTTATCTAGATATCCAAACTAGTTGGAACTCCTATATATGTAGACTCAAGTAAGTCAATATATAGTGTGTTCCCAATCTCCCCCTTTGGATATTAGAGACAAAATTCCCTTGAATATTCAAAACTCGTGGGTGAAAATTAAAAAATCCTAGTTGTGCTATACAAAAGTTCTACATACCCATTCCCATCCTAGAACCGAAAATAAGGTAAAAACATACATTACTCAACTATATACAAAACCAATAACCTACAAAATAGTAACAAGATATACAACGGGTATGAAATGTCTGTGATAAAGTAAACACCTGAATGGCATATTAGTTGAGTTGGAATCATGAATAGATAGAAAAATCTCTAAGGAATACTCAAGATCGTCTCCCCCAATTTTTATCAAATATACAAGGAGTATAAATAAAAAAGAATAGAGATTAATTAAGAGTTTTCATGACTATAGTTGTGCACAAATACTCAAATCATATGTTATCTAAAGGTTTTCTAAAGAAATCTGTTCAGATATTCAATAATGAGATCTTTGGATTCGACAAGGTCATGAATAAAATGATGTCTAATCTTAATATGCTTAGTTCGTGAGTTCATTACAGGATTTTTGGAAATATGAATGCCACTTTGGTTATCACAAAACATGGTTAATTGTTTTTCTATGAGACCATAATCACTAAGTATCTATCTAATCCATAGTAATTGAGCACAACAACTACCAGTTGCTATATATTCAGATTCGGCGCTAGATAATGAAATACAATTATGTTTCTTACACGAGCAACTTATGAGATTATTGCCTACGTAGTATGAAGCACCAGAAGTTCTCTTACTATCGTCAGAACAATCAGCCCAATCGGCATCGGTGTGTACTATAATAGAACTAGTTGTATCGTTAGTGTACCGAGTACCCTTAATATACTTAGTAATACTTTTCACACTTAATAAGTTAGATTCTTTAGGGTTACTTTGATATCTAGCACAGATACACACGACAAAGGATATGTCGGGTCGAGACACTGTAAGATACATAAAGCTCCCTATCATACTTCTATAAAGAGTTGGATAACCACTTTTCCCATTATCATCCTTAGAAATTTTAGTTGAAGTACTCTTGGGGGTTCTAGATGTTTTAGCATTTTCTTAGCTGAATTTTTTAACTAGATTTGCAGCATACTTGGATTGAGAAATAAAAAGACCATTGCTACATTGTTTTACTTACAAACCCAAAGAATATTGTAATTCACCCATTAGTGACTTCTGAAATTCAGTATGCATGATATCAGAAAAATTCTCGACTTATTTAGTATATGTGGAATCGAAAATAATATCATCCACACTCGTACGATTAAGACATGTTGATTTTCCTTTGTAACAAACAAGGTTTGATCGTTTTCTTCACGGACAAATTTGTGAGACACCAAAAAGGTAGAAAGTCACTCATACCAAGCATTGGGATCTTGTTTCAAACCGTATAAGGCTTTCTTAAGCCTAAAGACGTAGTCCGGGTGTACATGATCAACAAATCCTTTGGGTTGTTCTATGTAAACTTCTTTAGATAAAATTCCATTAAAGAAAGAGAATTTAACATCTATTTGGAATAGTTTGAATTGCATATGATAAGAAATTGCAAGGAGGAGACGAACTGATTCTAAACGAGTAACAGGTGCAAAGGTTTTGTCAAAATCAATTCCCTCAATCTGGGAGTATCCTTGTGCAACCAACCTAGCTTTATTTCTAATGAACTCCCCATTTTCACCAGTTTTGTTTTTAAAAATCCATCTTGTGCCAATGACCTTCGAATATTTTGGTCTAGGTACCAGATTCCAAGCATCGTGACTCTTCAATAGGATTAGCTCTTCTTGCATGGCATTTATCCAAAATGAGTCAGTAAGGGAATCATTACCATTTTTAGGTTCCTCAAGAGAAACAAAACAAGAAAATTGTGCCACTTGTCAAAGTTGGGATCTAGTTTGAATAGGTTCCAAAGGGTTACCGATAGTGGTTTCAGTGGGATGATATTTAGAAACCCATGTGGGTATAAAAGGACTCTCAGGTGCCAGTGAATCAGTATCATCTTGAGGATCAGAGGATAAGACAGGTTCGTCCTCATCAAATGTTACTAGTCCACTTTCACTACTCCTTACACTCGTGTCATCTACAATTACATTAATTGATTCCATAATATTTTTGGTCCTATAGTTAAAAACACGCAAAACCCTACTGTTTTGGGAATATCCAAGAAAAAATACCTTTTCTCCTCGGATATCAAATTTTGAAAGTTGCTCTCTATCTTTGCAGATATATCAGATACTACCAAAGGTTTTAAAATATTTTAAGTTCGGCTTTTTGTGGAATCGTAACTCATAAGAGGTTTCCTTGGAATTTTTTCTGAGGTAGATACAATTAATAATATGACACGCGGTTTGGACAGATTCTACCCAAAAATATCTAGGGAGATTCTTAGCATGTAACATAACAGTAGCCATTTCATGTAAAGTACTATTCTTACGTTCAGCTATACCATTTTGCTGCGAGGTTTTGGGAGCCCTAAACGCATTTTTATAGCCTTTAGTGGCGTAATACTCAGAAACTCTAGATTCCTTGAACTCTCCACCTCTATCACTCCTAATTCGACATACTTGGGTATCCTTCTCATTCTCAATTTTCAAGATGATACTTAAGAATTCATTAAAGGTATCAATTTTTTGTTTCATAAAAGTTACCCATGTATATCTCGTATAGTCGTCCACTATAACTAGGATGTAAGAGTTTCCACCGAAACTAACAGTTCTTGAGGGACCCATGAGGTCCATGTGGATATGTTCTAGAGGCTTAGAGGTAAGGACATCTTTAACTTTCTTGTGAGGAGATTTACTTATTTTGCCTTCCTGACAAGGTCCACATACAGGAGTAAACGAACTTTTAATTTTTGTAAAACCTCTAACTATTTCTTGGGAACTCAATCTTCTAAGGTTATCATAATTTGTGTGTCCCAATATATTTTGCCATAGATCAGAATACTCTAATGTGGCAACATTATAAGATTTAGAATTGGGAATTACTATGTAATAGTTTTTCGGGGTTTTGTTTCTTGTTAAAATACAATTACCTGTTTCATCAATAATTTTGCAATAATTTTTTGAAAAGGTAACTAAGTGATTGGAGTCACAAAATTATAATATACTTAAGAGATTGGCTTTATGGCCTTTAACTAAGAGAACATCATTCAGTTGAGGAATCCCTTGCTCACTAAGTGTTCCCTTACCTATGATCTGAGATGAAACACTATCTCCAAACATGACACTACCTCCAAGGAAATCTGTCTTATTTTTCAATTTTGTTTCATCCCCGGTCATATGTTTACAACATCCGGAGTTTAAATACCATCCAGTTGAAGTGATTTATGACTTTAAAGAAGAAATATCAATGTTGCACTTTATCCAGGGTAGTAGATCATCTTTTCTAATCAAAATAGGCCTAGTTATAAAAAATTTGTTTCCTTTTTATTTAAAAAATGTTTGACGGGTCTTTCCGAATGATTTTTTCCTAGTCTTAGACCCTCCCTTTTTTTTAGAGTTAGAGTTGTATGTGGCATGTCTAGGAAGTACATAAGTATTTCTTGATATCATAGAATAGGTAAAGTTTAGGTAGGTGGGAGTATATAACCTTTTTTGGAAACACTCATAAAAAGTATGGCCGAAAATATCGCAGTATGAACAGTATTGATGGGTATAGGACTTGAATTTCTTGCTAAAGTCTTTGAAAATGGTCTTGGATCTATTGGTTACAGTAGTCCAGTTGTCATTAGGTTTAGGTTTCTATCTTTGATCTTTGGCAGAAGGAAAAACATATTTGATCTAACTATTTGGTTTCAACTGTTGATTGTACTGTTTATGTGTTTTTGAGAGACAATGAGACTAGATTCACCTACATTTTGAGAAGTTTGGCCTTGTTTTCTAAAAGAAACATTTTCAGGAGAAGTTTTAGTCTTACTTGTGTGCACTATTTCTCCAAAACCTGGGCCAGACTTATCTTCAGGGTCAAATTTGCTTCCAGTAACAATTGTTTCATAAGTCTTGGTTTGTTTTGGAAAGTGTTGGCATTTTTTAAACACATTTGAAACCTTATGCTTTGACTTTTCTAGTTCAACAAGGGTTGCCTTGTATTTTTGTTCAAATTCGTGATTCCTTTGAATCAAATCATTTATTTTTAAGGTATAGTTTTCAATCTCAGTCTCATGAGCAACACATTGGGAAGTATAATCTTCAGTGTTCTTCATAATGGTCTGGTTAAGAAAATCGATATGCTCACTTAAGGTTTTTATCATTTTTTCTAGGCGATCACTCTTCTTAACCGTTTTAGTGTATAACTCATGTAAATCAGACAAATCATCACCAGACTCTTTATGTGCATCGTGTGAAGTGTCCTCTTTGTTTTTGATAGGTTCTTTACTCACACACACGTTCAATTCATCATCAACAATATCACTTTGACTCACACACAGTCTTTCAGCAGAAATAGGAACAGAATTATCAGCAATTTCATTAACAATAACAAAGGGCATATCAAGTTCATGAGTAGTCAAGCATGCATCATCATTATATATTATCTTAGAAAATAAAGACATGCAGTACTCATTCATCTGGGTTGACTCAGTTTCATCCTCATCAGAATCACTAGAGTCGTCCCACGTCTTACAAATATTGGCCTTATTATTGTTATTAAAACTAGTTGTACATTCACTAGCATAGTGACCTAGTTTACCATAACGATGACACTTAACATCTTTTATGTCAGGTTTAGGTCTGTTGGGGTCATAATTCCTCCTATTGTCATAAGTGTGTTTGGTATTGTCTCTATCGTGAGGTTTGTGAGATTTATTACCTTCATAATTTAATTTTCCTTATTTAGAGTCTACAGCATTTCTAAATTTCAAAATCTTTTTAAAATGCTTACTTATAAGAGCTATTTCATTGTCATGGTTTTCTAAATCACAGTTTTCAAGACAACCAGTGTAAAAATATCTAGTGTTCAATTTAGGCACTGGCAATTTAGATTAAAACACAACATTTAAACTAGAGGCTTTATTAGTATGTCTGGTCAATTGCTTTTTGAAGTCTAGTTCCAATTCTATAGTCCTCAGTTTACTGCTAAGTAATTCAGGAGTCATATTAGGGTCATTCAATTCCTCAATAGCATACCTCTTATTGTAAAATTTATATGGTAATGACTTAAGAATCTTTGAAACAATTTCCTTTCTACTGTAGGTTATACCATTTGCATGATGTTTTGTAAAAATATCAGTTAACCTTATGTAGAAATTGTCAAAGGATTCATTGTCATTCATAATCAGGGTCTTATATTGCTGAATGAGCATTTGAGTTTTTCTACCTTTGACACGTTCATCACCCTCATGAGCAATGACTAAAGTGTCCCATGCCTTTTTATAAGTAGAACATATGCATATTGTTTAGAATTCATGTTCATTTATTGACATAAAGATGGCATTCTTTCTTTTGTTATTATCAAGAGACAATTTTTTCTCTTCCTTAGTAAATTCACTGAGAAGTTTGTTAATCCTTTTTGGATCAGTGGCTGAAGTAGGTTTAGTAGGATGTTCAAACCCTGTTTCAATCATTTCCCAGAATTCATCACCAAGGGTTCCTTGAATGAAAACAGTCATTCTGACTTTTCAGTACAAAAAATAGTTTCCATCAAAGAGTGGTGGTCTTGATAAGTTACCTAACTTCTCAAATTTTTCTTCCATATTTAGAAATTTTTCTAGAAAGAAGTTTTGAAAATAATTTCTCAAGTTCTAGGATCACAAAAGGTGTTCCTACTCTGATACCAGTTGAAGAAAGGCTTTAGGGTTAAAAGCTTGGTTATAAGGTTAATAACATAATGTTATAATTTTTTGAACTCCGAATAAACTTTTTGGGAAAACTCTTTTCGAAAAACACAACATGTGTTATAAAAACATTCTGAATGTATGGATTAAATTCGATAGTTGATTACCTTCTTTTTAAATTTTAATAAACATCTACTAAATTTACCATGCAATCCCAATCACAACAACAGTTAAGAACATTCAAATAAATAGACACATGAATTTTTAACGTGGTAAAACCCTTAAATAAGGGAAACATTCACGGTTCCCTCTATGGAACAAAACAAAAATTCACTAGAATAAAGAATCAAGTTAAAATACTTAAGCAAACCACAAAGATCCTAACCTAAGTTCAAAATATACCTACTTGAGATTCTCCACTCCAAAGGTAATCTGAATTAGACTGATCTTTTCTTGCTGCTTATTTTCTTTTTCCTTGATCTCATTCTCTTTGAATTCTGATTCATGCAACTCGTTCAAAATCCAAGATTCTCAGACAGATCCATAGTGTCTAAGTGTTAGTGTGAGATAGTGTTTGTGATGTGCTACTAAATGAAAACATGCTCCTCACCCTCTCAAAATTTATACAAACAATACTAACAAATTACAACAATTCTAAGATGATAGGTTATTTCTGAATCTGATTTTTCAAGTCAAGACTTTTGATCTTTTATTTATCCACAGATCTCAAGGATACCTTGCTCAGAAGACGGTTCAAGGACTTAAATAATTTCAGTGTTTTTAAAATATTTTGAAAATATATATCCAATTAGACTAAAAGTATACTTTATTAAATTAGATTCAGGCTTAACATACAGAGACTAGTTAAACATATTTTGGCACAAAACTTCTTTTCTCTGATCTATGGTAATCCTTTTAAAACTATAACAAAACTCTTTGTGTTCTTTTTATTTTTGTACACACATATTTCGTAAAATATGAAATATAAATCAGAAACACAAACAACTTACTAGATTTGAAAATATTTTGAAACTCAGAAGTTTCTTTTTCAAAACATGTTGAAATAGAATAGATTTATAAAATCAGATCTAAAAACAGAAACATAAAACAAATCGTATGATGTTATCTTATTAAAAAAACTCGGTTTCATAAATGAAACTTAAGTTTCTCTTTGAGATGAGTTATGAGAGAATCAAGAACTTGAAGAGGTCTTTAAACAAAAAACACAACACCAAAAACTCAGAAACCCTAAAAATGTCTAACTCTCAAAAATGGGTTTTCTGGTGTATGGAACTTTTAGGTTTTGGTGTTTGGATTGGGAGAAATCACTCAGAGGTTTGAACTACAAAGAAACTAGGGTTTCTTCTTTCTAATCTCTCTTTATTCTTTCCCTCTCTTCTCCCTTCTCTCTCTTCTCTCTCTACTCTCTCTTTTTTATCAAATTTTACAAAATGGCAAAAGTCTCAAAATGTGGAGGCTTGGGTCCTTTTTATACTAACACAAGAAGGATCCATAGCATCGACCTCAATCCTATGGCTAGGATTGAGTCTTGACCAATTGACTTTAATCCAACGGTGCATCACAAGGTGTGGGTTAAACGTTTGGTGATTGGTTTAAACTAGGTTCACGAGGACTGACTCTTAACACATGCAATACGTTGATAACGTTGATCCAAGGGTTGATATTGGTTATACCAAATGAGTCTTAGAGAAAGCAAAAATCCAATCGTTAAGCTACCAACACATGTACGAACCAAATAAAGGAAAAATGCGAGTTTAAAAATAATTACAAAGCCTACCTTGAATTCTCTAGCGCTTTTGAATTATACCCACGCAAATAATCAGTAAAGAAAATAACTTTCTGAAATTGAAATTTTACCCACAAGATTTTTAAAACCATGTTTTAATTAAATTAAAATCATTTGAAAATTATTTAAAATGACTTAAAAGAATTAAATTGATTTTAAAAGGACTTTTCGTGAAGTAAAAGACTACTAATGCAAATATGAATGAACTATAATGTAGTGCAGGTGTCCTATAGTGGTTATAAGATAGAAATCACTTCCCTTTGCATTAATCTTTGGGGATTTTCTTAGACTGGATTTCTTCAATGTTTTTGAACCTTTGAGGAGATGGAGTTCTCATAAAAATCTAACCTATTTTTCTACATATCCAAACTAGTTGGAACTCCTGTATATGTAGACTTAAGTAAGTTAATATATAGTGTGTTCTTAAGTTTATTGTGGGGTGGTTCTCAATATTATTAGCCTTTATTTTCCCTAGGAACTTCGAATAAAGGTGTCTCCTTATTATCCCATATTTGGAGAACACAAGCTTCTGGTTCAAAATTTATATATTCTCTTGGAATCCTCCTCATTTAAGTTGAGGTTTTGGCCCAAAAGTTTGGATTTCAACAATTCAGGAAAGGAAAGTTGGACCAGATGGGTGGAAATGATAATGTTCCTCAAAGCTAATAATTTGGAGAAGTCTGATATTTTTAAGTGTTGTGAACTCTATAAAGAAGACAAAGAGTTTGATCAATTTAACATTTCTAGTGCCATGGCAATTCTTCATTCAATTATTTTAAATTAAACTTTGGGATGACAGTTCTCATTCTCTTATACGTATATTGATTGACTAGGCTTAACTATGTGAGGGGTGACATTCACCCATTTATATCCAAGGTTTACTTATCATCTTCGCTTCCAAAATCCAATCCTAAGTTATCTTACTCCAATATCACATGAAGGGTGGCACCCAGGTCAGTCAAACAAAGTATTTTTATTACCTCTTGCTTTGGCTATAGATGCACGTGTTTAGTTTTAAATCTTATAGTGTAATGCTATATTACTTTTTCTTAGAAGCCCAACTTATGGGTTAGAAGGTAACTTTATCTCCATATATTTTGGGATTTTTTTTAGAGCTTGTTTTTAACTTGTTGTGGACCCATTTAATTGAAATCAAGAAGGACCATTATGGTTACTACAAATGTGGCTTTGTGCCTATTTTCAAAAAATTGGCCATCTTCCAATTGAGTCAAAATTTATCCATTTCAACACTTATAATTTCTCTAAACCCTTATGAAAGATCTTCGAAGAGCTTGTCACCATGGTTAGGACCTCTCCAATTGATAGGCCCAATGTTTTTTTAAAACTCTTGTTGAAACTCCTCAGTTCATTTATTCAGTTGGTTCCTATTTTTTTTAAAAAAATATGCATAAGACCACCTAATATTTGTTTGGGAAATTTCATAATCCCTAGAGTTTTGTACTATGGCACCTCCACTTCCCAATATCATGAGTATAAGTCTTATAGGTAGATGTACTTACCTACCCCATTTGCAAGACAATTAGGGTTTCACCAGTCTATTTCCATCCCACTGAGGAGTTAATCTAATACTAATGTGATTTTTAGGACCTCCTAAGCTTTAAAGGCACTCATCTGGCATGCAATATAGTATTTGAAGAATATTTAGCATGGATGGTACAATTTTTCAAACAGGAATGACACTAGTTTTTTTAATAATGGTTGTATGGGAACAACAAGTCTTATTTGGAACCTTTGTCGCCAAACAAATAACCTCTGAAGACTTCATCTTCAAGTAAGGCTTTCATCATTTCTTTAGTTTTTTTATCATTGATTGAGCTAGATTTATTTATCCATTTTGATTCTTAGCCAAGATATTATTGTTGAGGATTATAAATCCTTCAAGAAAAAGAAATTCCCCCCTAGGGTTGAGGAAGCTTTTTTTTTTTTTGGGGGGGGGGGGGGGGTAGCGAGGAGAAAACAAAATAGAATGCTCCTCTTATTATCCCAATTAGGGTAAAATCCTCCTCTAACAATCATATGACTACTTCCTCAAATAAATATGAGCCTTATATTACTGCTATGGTTTTCATTCTAACAGGTAAATGCATGAAAAGCTGGGCAAGGAGGTCTATTCCTTCATTGTAGTTAGTTGGTAAGCAAATATTTAATGCTCATAATGTTCTCAAAGTCCTTTTAATATAAATTAAACCACTATTTTTTACTTAGAAATGTCTTTTCATTCATTATGGGATCTATTGATTACTTAGAAGCAGAAGATGAAATAATCTCTTCACGGAATCTTAGGACACCGCCACATGTATCCCCAATTGATGAGCCTACGGTCGATCCAATTGATGTTCCTGCCTCTTCACCCAAACCATCTTTGAATTCAATTATAGATGATGAAGTAGATTATGGGGAGGTGAATACTTCCATACCTTTGCTTTTAACTCAAGGTGAGGCGACTGAAGTTTAAATCATAAAAGAAACCAATCGGTTATAAACTCTTAAATGAACTAACAAAGACCTAACACCCTTTGTTGACTATTTTCCTCTTGATAATACTTATGTCATCTTAAACACTTATCCTTTGAATGTGGCATCCCCTATAATATAGGAGAATCCCATAAATGAAGGAATTCTTAGATTAGTGACCCCGGATAAAGTGTTTGATTTTCAGAGTCAACTTAAAGAAGTTATGTCCAAATCTCCAGTTCATACTTTGAATATTGCGGATAGCAACGTGGAACAACAATTTTAATGTATTATCCAATCTTGTCCCACTCCTCATTCTTCTTAATTAGAACCTTCACAATCCATCGGTTTGCTTCAAATCATTATTACACTTCCATTTTAGGAGATTATTGACTTTAACTATGCTAGTGGGTTGAGAGCATCATGTTTTTTAACTCTCAAATACAAGTCTTGGTGGGAGATGTTGTAAATTCTTTACACAATTGGATTCATTCACTTTCATACCATCTATCAATTACAACTTGGGCAGAGGCTTAATAAAAGACTTTATATGCAAATCAAGATCATATATTGAGACAAAATGTTGAATATTCTAGTGGTTTCTAAGATTTGGGAGCCATTAGGGGTGTGAAGGTTGGCTTTCTCCCTGAGAAAAAGGAATTGAAGAGGCATTTACCCAAAGTTAATGATTCCCTATATGCTACCTTTGAGGAGGAGGCATCTTTTCAACACATAATTGTCCCAATACTTGGGGAGATGTAGGTCTCCACTAATGAAGATGTTTAGTTCCAAGCAAGAAAAAAACAAATCAAATCCCAAAAGTTGTCCTACGAAAACATTTGGACCCATTTTATTGTATTCAATCATTTCCATTGGAATGTAAATTTGTTAATGTTTTAATTAAATTATGCATTTTGTTCATGTTGCCTTGCTTCTCAAATAGTGTGATAATGAGGCTATAACAATTTGGCATTATTCTTTCACATGTGTACATAACCATTTATGTTTGGTAAATGGTGTGATCCTCTGTTAAATTATTTATGAATCTGGAATGGACCTTGCCATTTTGGAAACACCATTTTCGACGACTAGGATCTTTTGAATCTATAGACAAGAAAATTTTTCATATTAAATCCCCCTTATTAAATGTTCTTTACATTACCTTCTTATTATAGTTGCTAGATACTTTCTTCTTTGGGATCAATATGTTGTTAAAGGGTCTTTCCTTTCATCATCTATGTTTTCCAATTCCATATACATTGCTTGATCATAGCCTTCAACTATTAGATTCTTTGGGGCGACAACTCTTATTGAATTGAGAGTAATTTCCACAGGTAACAAAGCATCATTCCCAAAAGTTAGAGCATATGGATTTATCCCATTACTCTAACGTTTGGAGGTCATATAGTCACATAAGACTTCTTGCAGTAAATTATGTCAATCGCTTGGATTTTTCTCAATCTGTTTTCTTATACCATATTTCATTAACTCGTTAGTCTCCTCAACTTGGCCATTTGATTAAGGATAGTATGGTGCTAATTTTGTAATAGTTCTGCCTAACCTTAAATTGAATTCCAACACCATTTCTAATTCTAAAATAGTTTCATTACTTACAGTTATGGTTTCGAGGATCCTAGACTAATACACAATGTCTTGTAATAAATCTACCAATTCATTATGGCTAACTAACTTAAAAGCCTTATATTGTACCCACTTAGTGAAGTAATAATTTGCAATCAAAATAAAACCTTGTAGCTTCAATGATGGGGGATAAATCTTACTAAGTACATCAATTGTCCATGCTCTAAATGGCTAATGTTTGACGAAATATTGTAATTCAACTACATGCATATTTTTAAAGGAGCATGTTGCTAGAACTGACATCCTTTTGCTAATCCAATGCAATATTTTTGGATGGAAGGCCAATAAAACGCATGCATTCTTAATAGCCACCTCATTTTAGGTTAAACTTTATGGGCCCCACATAGGCCTTCATGGACATAGGCTATAATTATTTGTATTTCATCTTTCCTTAGGTACTCAATAATTATCCTATCAGCAACTGTTTTTAATAGTTTGTTAGTATACATAACACAATTTGTTGCTCATTTTAGGTCCAATCTGTCTTGATGCTTGAATTATTTAAAAAATTAATTATTGGTTTTCTCCAATATTCTTGAACATCAATATCTTCAATTTCCATCATTGGTCATTTTTTATGAAAAAGAGCTAAGAATGCATCAATAGCCTAACATTTAATTAGTCTTTGAAATTATTTTAAAGTCTAAAACTTCATTCCTTTTAAGACATCTTATTGGCTTTTTCATTTAAAAACCTTTGGATGTAATTTCAAATGATCTCATCAAATTTGGATGGAAAATTTAATGTCACTTGGTTATACATAATTAATCCTTCATTAACACATTTTTGTTCACCAGTCAACCATCTTATAATTTGTTGGGAATCACCAAAAACTTCTATTGTTATGGTATTAAAACATCAAAGGATTTCCAATCCCATTATTACTGCCTCATACTTTTTTTGGTTATTGTTACATATATTTTCTTGTAATCTATATTCATGTTTAATTTTAATGTGTTTAGGGTATTTAATAACTATCCATATACCTCAGACTATTTTAGTCTTAGAACCATTAAACCAAAGTTTCCTTTTTCTTAAAGACACGTATATTCTCTCAGATTCCACATTTGGCTAATTCTCACATCGATGATGTGGTAACAAATCAACTAAAGCTTAGACTTTTACTGCTTTCTTAGGTAGATAGTAAAGGCAAAATTCAGACAGGGGTAGAACACATTTTCCACACTACAAGAAAAACAGTCATTTATGTGAGTTTTAAAATTAACGTTATGTTAGTTAAAATTTAAGTGACATAAATATTTATATTTATGTCAGTTCTAATTTAATAGTTAATTTTTATCTCGGTTATAATAAATTTTCAATAAAAAAGAGGTATTTATGCCACATTTATTTAGAACTATTATTTACCATCTTTAGTTTTATCCTTCTCAAATATAAAACTGAGATAAATGAAAAATAAGAGGCGCGCTCCTTCCTGCTACACTGGAAAATTTGAGGAGAAAAGTGAGACCTAGTAAAACAATAAAAGAGCGCTCTTACTTTCCTCGACTTTCTCACACCTTATCTCTCTCTTTCTATATCTCCCCAAAAGAGGCGGTGTTATAGATCCACGCTCCAACACCGGTTTGTGTTTTCAAGATTTATCCGTCCTCCTCCACTCAAGTTCCATTTACTCTCATCTCCATAGAAGAATACGCAGGTAAGAAATGAAACAACCTATGGTTCATTGTATCACTTTTCTAGGGTTCATAACCGTGAATTTACTCTATTATGTTCTCTCTTTATTTGCCGAAGTTTTATACTTACTAGGGTTTTCTGCAAATAATTTTGTGCAATTTGTTTATATCCAATTGAGCTTGTATTTACACTAGATATTTCTTCGATTTTGTTGATATCAGTAAAGAATATAGACCGATTTGTGTGATTTTTTGTTTTTCTTCATCTACATCTACAAGAATATTGCACACATGCTTTTTCTCTAGATATATTAATAAGGGTTCAAATTTTTTGGGCCATTTAAATAACACACACACACACACACACACACACATATATATATACATATATATATATATATATATATATATATATATATATATATATATATATATATATATATATATATATATATATGTGTGTGTGTGTGTGTGTGTGTGATTTTAAATAACAATTTTTCTTTAGTTTAAAGAAGTAATTGCCTCGATTGGTGGAAGGGTAACACAACCTAAATTTAAATGAAATGAAGATGGGTTTGCTCGGCCTTTGTTTTTTCATGTACTAATTTAGTCTCTCTAATTTGTTGTTGGTTTGGATTTTTGGTTTTTGAGATATCTCAGTTATGACCTCTATAATTTGTGTTTGAACTCTTATGATTTTTAGTTCAATGCATTATTGATGTTTATTTTACTTTTGCAGAGGCTTTGGGGTTTAGTTTTCACATTGGAGTTAGTAGACCACTGTAAGTTTGTATATGAATTTTTTTAGTTTTTTATGGCTTGTTGGTTTTAACATTGCTACTTATCCTTTCTTCAATCAATTTTTATATGAAATTTGTGTGGATATGAAATCTTCTTAACTACACAAACAAACATGTTTGTTAAAATTTGGGGACTAAAATTTTGTTGCGTTTGAACTATTATTAAAATAAGGTTCTAGTAATAAGTTGCAACTCATGATTTCATGTGATAATATGAAATTCAACTTTTACTTTCAAATTTCATGTTAGAAACTTAGGATAATAAAAAAACTTACAGACCTAATTGGGATACATTTCATAATTCATTTTGACGCATAATGTTTAAGGGAATGATAATTAAATCTCTTTATGGGAATTACAATTCAATCACATTGAACCTTATGTTCATTATGTTTTAAAATGATATTAATCATCATTACGTATAAACCATGGTACTCTAGCTCTAGGGGTCTCCATTGTTGCAACGAAGAGGACTTTGATCCCACTGACATAAATGACTATTTTTCGTCTAGTTCCAATTCTATTTCATAGAATGGGTCTTGTTAGCATTTATGTAATAAAATCAAACTTTTAAATAACATACACCTGTCTACGTAGAAAATAATAACTTAATTTCATAGTAACAAAGGACAACATTATATATAGTTTTTCCATTGTAGAATACCTACATTTATATTCATTTAAAAACATACTGAGGTAGTAAGGAGCTTGTTAATTGTCATTTTCACAGTCTTGAGCCAATAACACTCCAATAGATGCATCAGAGGATGGAATGTACAACTTTAATGGATTATTTTCTCTTGGAAGATCCATTATAGGTGGCTTGACCAGCTACGTCTTGAGTGTTTAGAAAGCATGCCCATGCTCATCCTTAAAATATAGATCTTCTTGGTCTTTTATCTTAAAGAAAGAAGAAACTAATTTAGTCTTACATGTAACATTATATATACATCTTCTAAGAAAATTAACTTGACCTAAAACACTTTGTGATTGTTTTTTGTTTCGGTGGGATTTTCTCGCAATAAAAAATTTATCCTTGTTCTGATCAACCTTAATTCCCTTTTGATGAACCAAATATCTAAGGAAATTTCTTGTAGAAACTCCAAATGAACATTTTAAACGGTTCACTTTAGGTTGATACAACCTCATTCCTTCAAAAGATTTATTTATATGTGTAATATGTTCAGATGTTCATCTTGACTTCACAATGAGGTCATCTAACATTCTAAAAAGATGTCAAACCCTTCATGGAAAATCGAGTCCATACCCCTTTGGTACGTGTCCCCTACATTCATTAACCCAAATGGCTTATTAACCTATTTGAAGGTCCTTAAATTACCAGAAAAACTAAATTCAATCTTATGCATATCTTCTTTAACTATTCAGATTTGGTTGTAACTATAATGACCATTCATCATAAACATGATAACAGGACATGCTGACCTATCAATAAATAGGTTTATTACTATCATTAGATATTCATCATTAGGAGTGGTTTCATTAAGATTATCAAAATCAATGAAGTCTCCTAATTTTCCATTCTTTTTAATTACTGGCGTTATATTTGAGAGACATTCCACACACCTAGTAGTTTGAATGAACCCAGCTTTGAGCAACCTTTATATTTCTTCTTTTATTTTAGTTTTGACCATTTTTGGAAGTTTCTTATCATGTTTATAGACCTATTCGAATGGAATGTAATACCCCGTATTTTCGTGATATTTATTTTTGGGGATTAATTGAATTAAATGCATATTAATTGAAAATTAATCCGGATAAAATATTAACGAGATGTGAGTTAGTATTTGATTATAATGTGTATATGGCAATATATAAATATTGGAAACATTGAAATTGTCGCGAGATTGAAATACGGCAATTTGGGAAATTTTGTTGGGACGCGCGTGACAGTCGCGTCAGGAATATAATTATTTGAATTAAAAAGTGAATTTTATTTTTGTCACCCGTATGGTTATTTTGAGTGCGCCAACGCGTCCGGAAGGGTCGAAATAGTCAGAAAACACTAGCCGGGGGTTAATTTTGGGTCCCGGGGCATTATTGGGCCATACCGGTAACTTATAGGGGCATTTTGGTAATTTCGAAAATCTGGGAATCAAAACCCACGAAAATAAGAGATAAAAATCTGACTCTTTCCTTATCCACTAAACCCACTACTTACACTAAGGGACTTAATGGGCTACGGGAGAAGTTAAGAAATAGTCTTAACTTGCCAAAACCCAACCACACCTCCATTGTCATCATCCTTAGAGAAACTTGTAGAGAGAGAGAGAGAGAGAGAGAAGAGAATTCTGCAGAAAGAGAGAGGGAGAACAACTCAGCCTTCAAGATTCAACATCAAATTCAGAGAAAGATTAAGGCAAGTGGTTTAATTACAATTGATTCAATGCCATGCTTTTCCATGTTTAGGACTTATCGAATTTATCTTGGAAGATGATATAGACCCATGAATTGGAAGTTTAAAACTATGAACTATGTTAGGGACTGCATGTAGAAACATTCTGGATGAATTATAAACTTAGAATTATGACCCTTGATGATTTAAAAACGGATTTTAGAAGAAGTTTATTAATGTTCTTGAAAGAAATAGAAATCTGGAATTCTTGATGAAGATTTGATCCATACAAAGCCTTGAATGATGAATTGTTGGTTTTAGAACGTTAGCAATGTTGTAGGATAGTTGTATGATGATATTATAACGTTATCTTAGAGTTTCATGCTTGTTTGGGATGTTTTGTGATGATTTGAAAACTGCAAAACTAAGCAGTCCGTAGCCATACCGGGTGCGTTCGATCGATCGATGTTCATCAGTCGATCGATCGACCACCATCGATCGATCGAAGGAAAAGGTCGATCGATCGACCTTCCCAGAATGAGTAAAGTTTTTCCCTATTTAAATTTTAATGATGTTAACCCTTGAATAATATTGTTGGAGACCATATGAATACCCTTAACCTTAAGGAAGACCAGTTTGCATGGTTATGAAATTTGGACCTTAATTAGAATTCAATTTGAGGAATTATTCTAAACTAATGAAATTCGATAAGTGAGTTAATATTTGGGTTAATAGTGTAAATTTGAATAATTTGATGAAATGAGATTTGGGGCAGAAGCAAGGACCTTAGGAATAAAGATGTTATACGTGGGAATAATAGGAACTTAATGATATATTTTAGATATGTTTTAAGTATAAGAAACTACGACGTGAGACGTGTCGACATTTAACTTTTATATTATCAGGAGACGTAAAATATACAAATTTGGAATAATGGTATAAGGATGTAGAGTATACCTTTATTAATACTAAATTATCTAAGATGTGTGAATGCTTAGTATATGATTTTTATATGTATGACATACCTACCATACTTGCTATCACGGGAGGTTACGTTCGCTTAGGGCCTTCTTATCCTTGTGTTACTCGGATTTAGATTGGTACCTCGAGGACATAGTTCAAGAGAACGACTTATTTGTGAGTTAATAAGCCAGCTGACTATGGAGCGTAGGTATGTACGTGACCATGGATATGTTGAATTATGTTCGCCTCCATTTTTGTGTGTGGTGCTTATTCCAACAATTCCTGAGAGATTCGGAATTTGTGATCCTTATGTACGTGATGTACCGGGATGGATAGCAGAGTATGTGTGCACCGCAGATTAGCCTTTGGGTGCTTGTATTGTATATTTATGATGTGAATAATATACGGTTAAATGAAAAGGAAATTGCTATGTTAAATTGTGGGTATAGTAATTGTAATATTATGAAAAGATAAAAGGGGACAGATATCAATAAATGGTTTTGTTAACAATTGGGAATCCGAGAATTAAAGTAGAACTCTCTATTTAATTGCTAAGGTTGGAAATTAAACGTGAACCGAGTAGAAGTGTTAGAAACTCTTTGGAATTAGATAGTTATGAGAAAACACATGAATGGGAATAGGAACGTTAGGAGTGCACAGTTAGACGAGAGGTGAGTATTTCATGCGAGAGCACGTCCTAACATGTATCTTGCATTCATTGTTTTAATTATTGTTAAAGCACTTGTTATTTTTAAAATACTCTCCACATTCGGGCTCTGACCCGTTTGCTTTCAAATCTATCTTTTTGTAAAAACCATTTTAGGTGCCCAGCCACAAGGACACCACGCTTAGGATCCTCATACAGGTGACGAGCTGTAGCTGTTTGTGGAAGTTACAGGGATTTGCTTTTAG
Organism: Sambucus nigra; assembly: GCA_949130495.1. NCBI lineage: Eukaryota > Viridiplantae > Streptophyta > Magnoliopsida > Dipsacales > Adoxaceae > Sambucus > Sambucus nigra. The sequence goes on from OX422215.1 coordinate 621,887,065, forward strand.
ACGCCTCTATCATTTGGATTCCATGTTCAGTATTCCTCAGTTGTAGGGCATGTTGCCCAAATTCTATTAGTGACATTTCCATTTCAGTTTTTCAGACTTTGGCATGTATTAATTCAGTATTCAGTATTTCGTTACTTATTTCAGTTGTGGGATTTGTTGTGAGGAGTTTTTCCTCCGGATTTATTTATATCATGTGATGGTTATTCTATTAATTCGTTATGGTGAATGGTGATATTATTCTTGCTTTAAATCTTTTACTGCATGTTAATCAGACTTTAATTAAAATTTGACAACTTACTTTTTAAATACTAGGTGGTTAGTAATAATAAAAATGTTTTCGACAGTGATGCTATTAACTGAGACAACTTGGCATTTTTATTTAATTTAATAAAGGAGTAGCTACCCGGTATTTAATTAGTCGGGGTGTCACAGGTGGTATCAGAGCATCAGGTTCTAGTGTCCTTTAGGATCTGAATGGCTTATTATGTTTTCGCTGAGCATTCTTTGATGTAGAGCCCTATGCTTAGGATTGTTGATATCTTTGGTGAGATTTCGTTCTCCTGCTTTAATACATATGGTAGTGAATCTTATTTGCGATCGGGTGTATTCGTGTGCCGAACAATGCAGTACGTCAGGCGAAGACAGTTGGGTGAACAGCAGGAGGCAGACATATATTGAGGTTAATTGATTTATTTAAAGAAGGACGACCGTAGTTAAGGTCACTGATATTATGGCACGGAAGTCCTGGAAGATATAGAAGGCTAAGGCGCGACTTGAGACTTCCGAGTACGGCTATAGTAGGAATGGGGTCAATTTGACACATCCAACATGGTTGGAACGAGAGAGAAAGAATTAAATGTAATATTGAAGAGAATCAGCAGTAGCAATACTCGAAAGGAGAAGACGACATGTGCTAGCCAAACGAACGCAAAGTATCCAAAGGCTTGGACTTGTGTCGGAGTATGGCTAATCGAGAGTGAAAATTTGAGGAAAATTTTCTTATCTCGTGAGAGCGGAGTTTCTAGGGGGAGAAACAATCGCCACACTTACAAGTGGAATGTGACGTCGAGAGAAGGCGTACACGAATGGCTTGACCATAAGTTCCTTGATCAAATGTTTAGAGTGAGAACCGAATGTCGTTCTGAACTCACACGAGAGGTCCGGACAGAGGTCACTTTGTGAGGAGAAATAAAATTATTTAGTGAATCCTACACCGGGTGAAGTAGGTGAAACGGAGAAGGGGATATTAAAGGGAGAATTTACATAGGAGAATTTCTAGTCCTTTTGGCAGAACTCTGCTTGGACGGTTAAAGCAAATGGTATTGTCGCATAGTGTTAATTTGGAAGTAAACATCCCCGGGTGGGGAGACACAAGAATCAAGAACTTTATATAAAGTAAGACTGGGGAAAACTGGTGCTGGAGAAGCACCACAATGGGAAGACCCAATAGAGAAACCGTTAAAATAATTCGATAGCGGAATTACTACCGAGAGATGGTAATTTCAGTAAGAGAGGTGAAAAATTAGTAGCGTGATCCTTAGGGCCGTCAACACTAAGGGAACAACAGAGATAGTCGTCTGAGTCGAGACTACCAACGTCCGAGAGATGGACCACCTTGACATGATTTGTGAGATAAAAGATAAGTGGAGTATGTGTAGAGGTATTTCTGTGGGGAGTGAAACCCGTGCGTTATAAAAATTTTCCTAATACAAGAGTAGGGATCAAGGTATTGTGTCTGGCGAGGGCAACAGTTATTGAAATATTCGGTTTGGGACTGATATGTGTGGTACGTCCAGGAACCATTTGAGTAGCCGAGACGATTGATAAGATAGAAGTATGAGTTACATCCTCAGATGATGATGCATGTTATTTGTGTCATGAATGAGTTGCTACATTTGTCATAATTGTTATTTCCACTTGAGAGTCGAATTTAGTGAGTATATCAGTAAATTTATTATATATAAGAACCCTTTTCCCTAATAGTGTGGGGGTTACTTTTATTGTCATCCGCGGAGGATGAATGGGTATATTAATAGCGGTTTATACTTTATTGAAATTTCTCGTTTTAGTGCTGTATTATACGAGTATGAGATGATATTATTTATGGTTTTATATATATGATTATACCGATAGTGTGCTGGTATTGCAAGTTTATTGGGATTGCCACCTTGGGGTAGCATGTTTTATTCTGGCGAGGCCCCATCTGTGAGAGGGCCGGACTCGCAATTGTACTTTTGTATATAGGTATATATACATATATATGAATATGTTGTGATTTCAAAATGGTATAATGGTCTCGGATATTAAATCCCATTATGCGTAGGGATTTCATTATTATGAGTCGTATGTAATTGATTTACTAGTCAACAAAGAGTTAGTTGATTCTTATAATTAACGATAGAGAGGTAGTAACAAAAAGAGTGCATTGTTTTATTCCCCGTTAGAGATTTGGGAGTTTTACTCATAGTTGTATGTCTGGGGACGAGATTTTGAGAACCCCGATTTTTGTTACGTGGTGTATATGGAATGTGATTACCATCAGTGTCAAGAGAAAGTGTCATTCGAAAGGAGTTCCTTGTTTAAGTGTCATTGCGGCAGAATGTAACTTTGTTGAGAAACGAGAGTGTAGGGGTACATATTATGGACAGGGCTTAACGGATTCCGATGACCAACAATGTTAGGTAGTAGTGTATCGAGGGGGGTTCCTTATTTGGATTTCGCTTTGCGAGACACCCCACGCATGAAACTTAGTGTAAGATTGGTAGTAAGGAGAAGTGTGGCCCTTCGTTAATGAATTGGATACCTCTATCAATATGGGAGTACGTAGTTATAACGGGAAGTTACAAGGAGGAAATTATGTGGTAAAGCCATTAGATCCAGTTGTTAGTAAATTACGATATAAGTACTAATAATGTTGGTTTTGTCACGGCATGTTGAAGGATGCATTGATGATAAGGAGGATTTAGGATTTCTAATTCAGAAGCGAATGAGAACGCCCAAGTGGTATAGCACCGTTGTATTTACAGTGACAATAAAGAGTTTGGGATTTGTATGAATCGTATATAATGTTTAAAAACAGTATGGTTGGGTTATAAGGGGCATATACATCTTGATTTACTAAAGTGTAAATCAAAGGAAGAGGGAACATGGACGAGTGAGATTATTACTTATGAGATTAAACGTCATAAGAAAAGGTGTAAGTGGATATCATATGTCAGTGTAACAAATTCAGATTTGGAGAAAAGGTAGTAGAAAGCCATTTAATTAAGGGATATCTCTTGAGAAGACGAATAAATTATTATGAGAAATTTGGAGTAGAGTTCCGATCAATCGAATGTTGAGGGTGACTCAAGAGTAAATAGAATGAGGATGTCAATCAGGTATAAAGTCCAGATATGTACAAAGTAGTGAAAAGGGTAAAGGTCCAAACTTTTGGTATTCGTCGGGAGAATAAGATCGTTAAGTATCATTAAACGGGGAAAATTTTATGTGAATATCGGCATTGAAAGAGGTATTATAAGTAGTAGAACAGTCGGGGTTAGATGAACAACCAGATAATTTTGTATCAAGACGACGAATCCAAAAATGGAAGGGTCAAGTTGGAGAATTTTCTTGAGAGATAGCCAACTTATTGATAAGAAATGAGTTCCTTCGATTATGTGGGACATGTTGTCCAGAAGAAGAGAAATTGTTATATACTTGGGGTGATTTACACTATTAGATAGTGAACACGCCGGTACGTGGTTCGACGTAGTATTATTTAGAATTGGGATGAAATCCCCGAAATTCAAATTCCGGTGGGGTGACAATAAGTAGTGGTATATAACTATCCAAACTGAGGGTTGTATCACCTATAACCCGAGGTACATGCACAAGGTGATAATGATGGATTGTATGAAAGAATTTTTGGATTCATTGCGATATTTTAAAATTCCAAATCGAGTATAACTTGTGAGGTATATTGTAGTCATGAGGAGCAGATATTACCTAATGGCAGAGTGGGGGAAAAGCACCCATATCTATTTTATAGCGAACAAGTTCTTACAATTATTTTGTGCAACACCAACCGGCTGTAGTAGTTTTTCCTTATGTAAAGGTCACAATGTCGGGAATAGAGATTCAAAGGGTGGGCAAGAGTAGTTAGATGTGTTAATGATTCCTTCCCGAATGGGTGTTTCATGTTTTGATAAACGCGGGAGTTAATGCGTGGTGAGGTGCGGACTCATAATGATATTGAGACAATATGGCCAATGATGTATAAGGTATTTTTACTCGAATGTTGGTTAATAAGAGCACAACGCGAAGTGCATTTATCGAAGATTATTCTGATAAGGTATCAAGTATGTTAAACAAACTCATTATGAAGCGAGGGTTTTAGTAATTTGGACTTTTCTTTATAATTGTCTTGAATACTGGAGGATACCTATTTTTCCAGGTGTACCTTACTTTTCTAAATTTCGGGACGAAATTCAGTTATTAGGGGGAAAGTATGTAATACCCCGTATTTTCGTGATATTTATTTTTGGGGATTAATTGAATTAAATGCGTATTAATTGAAAATTAATCCGGATAAAATATTAACGAGATGTGAGTTAGTATTTGATTATAATGTGTATATATGGCAATATATAAATATTGGAAATATTGAAATTGTCGCGAGATTGAAATACGGCAATTTGGGAAATTTTGTTGGGACGCGCGTAACAGTCGCGTCAGGAATATAATTATTTGAATTAAAAAGTGAATTTTATTTTTATCACCCGTATGGTTATTTTGAGTGCGCCAACGCGTCCGGGAGGGTCGAAATAGTCAGAAAACACTAGCCGGGGGTTAAGTTTGGGTCCCGGGGCATTATTGGGCCATACCGGTAACTTATAGGGGCATTTTGGTAATTTCGAAAATCTGGGAATTAAAACCCACGAAAATAAGAGATAAAAATCTGACTCTTTCCTTATCCACTAAACCCACTACTTACACTAAGGGACTTAATGGGCTACGGGAGAAGTTAAGAAATAGTCTTAACTTGCCAAAACCCAACCACACCTCCATTGTCATCATCCTTACAGAAACTTGTAGAGAGAGAGAGAGAGAGAAGAGAATTCTGCAGAAAGAGAGAGGGAGAACAACTCAACCTTCAAGATTCAACATCAAATTCAGAGAAAGATTAAGGCAAGTGGTTTAATTACAATTGATTCAATGCCATGCTTTTCCATGTTTAGGAATTATCGAATTTATCTTGGAAGATGATATATACCCATGAATTGGAAGTTTAAAACTATGAACTATGTTAGGGACTGCATGTAGAAACCTTCTGGACGAATTATAAACTCATAATTATGACCCTTGATGATTTAAAAACGGATTTTAGAAGAAGTTTATTAATGTTCTTGAAAGAAATAGAAATCTGGAATTCTTGATGAAGATTTGATCCATACAAAGCCTTGAATGATGAATTATTGGTTTTAGAACGTTAGCAATGTTGTAGGATAGTTGTATGATGATATTATAAAGTTATCTTAGAGTTTCATGCTTGTTTGGGATGTTTTGTGATGATTTGAAAATTGCAAAACTAAGCAGTCCGTAGCCATACCTGGTGCGTTCGATCGATCGATGTTCATCAGTCGATCGATCGACCACCATCGATCGATCGAAGGAAAAGGTCGATCGATCGACCTTCCCAGAATGAGTAAAGTTTTTCCCTATTTAAATTTTAATGATGTTAACCCTTGAATAATATTGTTGGAGACCATATGAATACCCTTAACCTTAAGGAAGACCAGTTTGCATGGTTATGAAATTTGGACCTTAATTAGAATTCAATTTGAGGAATTATTCTAAACTAATGAAATTCGATAAGTGAGTTAATATTTGGGTTAATAGTGTAAATTTGAATAATTTGATGAAATGAGGTTTGGGGCAGAAGTAAGGACCTTAGGAATAAAGATGTTATACGTGGGAATAATAGGAACTTAATGATATATTTTAGATAGGTTTTAAGTATAAGAAACTACGACGTGAGACGTGTCGACATTTAACTTTTATATTATCAGGAGACGTAAAATATACAAATTTGGAATAATGGTATAAGGATGTAGAGTATACCTTTATTAATACTGAATTATCTAAGATGTGTGAATGCTTAGTATATGATTTTTATATGTATGACATACCTACCATACTTGCTATCACGGGAGGTTACGTTCGCTTAGGGCCTTCTTATCCTTGTGTTGCTCGGATTTAGATTGGTACCTCGAGGACATAGTTCAAGAGAACGACTTATTTGTGAGTTAATAAGCCAGCTGACTATGGAGCGTAGGTATGTACGTGACCATGGATATGTTGAATTATGTTCGCCTCCATTTTTGTGTGTGGTGCTTATTCCAACAATTCCTGAGAGATTCGGAATTTGTGATCCTTATGTACGTGATGTACCGGGATGGATAGCAGAGTATGTGTGCACCGCAGCTTAGCCTTTGGGTGCTTGTATTGTATATTTATGATGTGAATAATATACGGTTAAATGAAAAGGAAATTGCTGTGTTAAATTGTGGGTATAGTAATTGTAATATTATGAAAAGATAAAAGGGGACAGATATCAATAAATGGTTTTGTAAACAATTGGGAATCCGAGAATTAAAGTAGAACTCTCTATTTAATTGCTAAGGTTGGAAATTAAACGTGAACCGAGTAGAAGTGTTAGAAACTCTTTGGAATTAGATAGTTATGAGAAAACACATGAATGGGAATAGGAACGTTAGGAGTGCACAGTTAGACGAGAGGTGAGTATTTCATGCGAGAGCACGTCCTAACATGTATCTTGCATTCATTGTTTTAATTATTGTTAAAGCACTTGCTGTTTTTAAAATACTCTCCACATTCGGGCTCTGACCCGTTTGCTTTCAAATCTATCTTTTTGTAAAAACCATTTTAGGTGCCCAGCCACAAGGACACCACGCTTAGGATCCTCATACAGGTGACGAGCTGTAGCTGTTTGTGGAAGTTGCAGGGATTTGCTTTTAGACGCCTCTATCATTTGGATTCCATGTTCAGTATTCCTCAGTTGTAGGGCATGTTGCCCAAATTATGTTAAAGACATTTCCATTTCAGTTTTTCAGACTTTGGCATGTATTAATTCAGTATTCAGTATTTCGTTACTTATTTCAGTTGTGGATTTATTGTGAGGAGTTTTTCCTTCGGATTTATTTATATCATGTGATGGTTATTCTGTTAATTCGTTATGGTGAATGGTGATATTATTCTTGTTTTAAATCTTTACTGCATGTTAATCAGACTTTAATTAAAATTTGACAACTTACTTTTTAAATACTAGGTGGTTAGTAATAATAAAAAAATTTTCGACAGTGATGCTATTAACTGATCCAACTTGGCATTTTGATTTAATTTAATAAAGGAGTAGCTACCCGGTATTTAATTAGTCGGGGTGTCACATGGAAGTTGGTGTTCCATTAATTTTTTTTTATCTACGTCAGGTAATTCATCAAACTCCAATAACAAGCAACCCTTACACTCATATAGAAGGTATATGACAAATTATTGGCCTTCTTTGCTGAGATTTGCACTGATATAAGTGACTCTTTGATTTTGTTATATCCCAAAATTAATTTCCATCAAAATATTAAGTTAATTCACCATCATTTCCTCTGACTCAATTAGTGAACTTCTTAACTCACCAATGTCTTGAGTAGTTTCATTTTATGCTTCTTCTTAGAAGGCATTGTAAGACTTATTAATTTTCTTTTCTTAACCAAGTTGTCTATCAATTCTAAATCCTTAAATATACACAAAATCATGTCAAAGATTTCATTAGCCTCTTAAATGTCAATGTTTCTATCATCCATTAAATAATTATTTTATCTTCTTCAACTCGCCCCATTAGGCCAAAAACCATATAATTATAACCCTCTTATGAGACTTCTCCTCGAGTAACAAACCTTTTTTCTTTACTGGACCTACATTATTTTAGTGTAGCTTTAATTCAACACAGTGTGAACTAGCATGGAAATTGAGTGGATCAACTAGCATTGTAATTTCTGATGCATAGAAGAAGGAATGTATTTATTAGAATGGATCCAATATCTACCTTGTAATGCATTAAAGCTAGGTTTCCTTCAATAATGAAGAAAGAAGTTTTAAATTTTTTTCTTCCTATATATCAATGTCAACTGGTAGTACACCTTTGGTAGACTTTTTATCTCTAGGAGGACTACAAATAACAATCTAAGTTTGTCCCAATTTAGCTTAGCCTTTTTCTTATAAATTTTGGATAATGTGAAAATGACATTAGGTTGACAACCGCACCATTCTTTACTAATATTTATTGCCGAGGAAATTATTTATCCAATCTTTTATAAATAAATTTATTATATGGTGAGTGATATATTGAGTAGGTTCTTCGAACCCATATATAATGTCAAGTGCAAAGAAAAATGGATAAAACTTCTCTATCTTTGATTCACCTTCTCCATTCACTTATATGGAAAGCGTCTCTTGGTTTCCCTTGACTTCAAACGTATTAAGAAGGATCAAATCACTATTGATTACCATTTGTTGAGGTAGAGAGCCAAACTTGATGAATTTGTATTGTTCAACCTCTTGAACAGGTGTTGTGGTATCAACTTCAATTATTTCTCCTTTCGCTTTTTCATTCGAAGAAATTTCCTCAGAAGAACTCTCTTTATACATGCTCATATAGTCTTCTCTAATTTCTTTAGTATTTCTCTAATAGGTGGTAAGAGGTCTGACCCCCCTCTGGTTCCTTAAGAAACCTTAGGTTTAACTTTGACAATGAATAAGGAAAGCATTCTAATACACTATTTCAAACCAATCCAAAACCCTCTTTATAAACCATATACTCTCTTTAGATTGATGATTTCAAGGGATCATCACTTCTAGCTCTATTTTCTTTGATTTAGGTTGTTACACCACATGCCTCCTACTAGGGGACACTTCCTTAGGTCTTACCGCCTTCGATTTCATTGGCATGTCAATAAATTATTAAGCTACCTTTGGGTCTTAAACCAGAAACTAGTTAGGTACACTATAATTACTGTAACAAATTTTAGAACCTTGGTTGGCCCTAAATTGCCCTTATGTTGGTGCAATTTGGCCTCTCTAAATTTGGGCCTACTGTATTTATTTTTCCTTAGTATATTAGCATTCCCTTATGGCTAAAATGGACCAAATAACGATCTTACTTTCCTATAATGGTTACTTTGAATCTATTGATCATGGAACAATGAGTCCTTGGCTAGATTTCCATGATTCCCATTGTTGTTATTTTTCTAAGATATTTCTTCCTAAAATCCACCAAACGGCACATTTCAACATAGCATTCTTCATGTCTAATGAATAGGTGTTTCATAATCTTTTGATCAGGATATTCAATGGTTTCGGGCTTCGAAGCCTTGGGTTTAGCCTTAGTTTTCACAGTGAACTCCACATTCCCTTTATATATAGGAATTTGTATTGATTTCACATTTGTTCCCACTTCTTTAACCTTAGGGAAGGGTTCATCATCTACCCCCATTATTCTTTCATATTTTTCATGTAAGTTAATTAACTTCTGGACCATGTCACGAAAAATAGAGAATGCATTACTTGAGTGGGAAAATACATGTCGTCATTTACAATAATTTTTTTCCTTTAGTTTCATCTAGTTTTTTTGCCTCATCGGGTGGTTTTACCCGACCTTTTAGAGAAAATCAAAAATCTCATCAAACTTAGAAATGTTGAAAGAGTATTTTTAACCATTCCTTTTTACTTTAGTGCAAATCTTTCTATTGTAGGATCCTTATGAATTAATGGTTCACGTGATCTTCATAATATGTTTCGAAGGAACAAGTATTGATTTTATACTATTGTTCAAGTAGAGAATCATATATGTATACTTTCGTAGTTAATTCCAACAAATCTCTAAAATTTTGTGCATCAAACTTCTTTTGAAGCTTAAATTGTAAACCATTTTACACCAATTTTACAAATTATAACTTAAGAAAGACAATTTTCACTAATTCTTAGCCCTTTTGAATCAGTTTACGAATGTAATAGCCTTTTCATCAAGCTTTTAGGTTAATCTGTCTAGGTCATCCATGGAAATATCTGGTTCAGTTTGGAATAATTGAGAATGTAAGATACCTTCCATTGGTTGCCATGATTGAACAAAGTTCGACTGCAAACTTTAGAACCATGATAAGGATGCATATGTGAAGGAATTGGAAAACAAACAAAGCTTTAATTAATCATTTCTTTGACTATATTCACATTGACAAGTAAATCTAGCAATGTATTCCACTGTGAACTGACTCACATCCCTTGAAAGGAGGTTAAAGGTTGGAAATTTTAAGCCCTTGTGAATTTTAATCCAATCTACCCATTCTAGATAGCTCTTTCTGTAAATCGGGGTATGCACCACCTAACCTAATGGTCAACATATTTCATATATCAAGTCAAAAATTTCATTCCTCCCCACTTCCCCATGCACTTGCCTATTCTATGGGGGCAATTACATGGTTTACCAAAGGAGTTGTTTACACCAAAAGTTGTGTAATTTTGAATGGGACAGTTTATTTTGTTTGGTAAGGCATAGGTTGGGATACTTGAGGAGTTCGATTATCCATCCTCCGAGGGTAACCCACCCCGGAGTTCTAGTTCGAACACTAGATTATTGATAACTCCATAGTTCCATGAATTTTAAAATCCAAAATTGGTCTTATTTGGGTAAGTTCTACTCCTTCCTATCTCAGGGAGAGGTGTTCTCCCTATTACGGTATTATAACCCAAATCTCAATAGGGGTTAGATGATCATATTGCTTCTATTGGATTACTTACATTTAGACCAGTAGTATTAACATATCATCCTAACCTACGGTTATTTCTAAAATTAGTTTCACTATTATTAGGTCTATAATATATAGGACGATAGGAGTTTGTAATACCCCGCGATTTCCAGGACTGATAATTTAATTAATTTGTGAGAAATAATATTTATTTTATTGGAGAAATTTTAAATTGGCAATTGAGGTCAAAATTTGAGGATGTTAGAAAGTATTTCGAATGACAATTTCGAGTGTGCGGTTGATCCCACAAGGATCGAGATAGTCAAAATGACTGTACTTCGGTCTTATTTAGGTTTTGAAATATTATTTTTAAGTTCGTTTGACTCGAATTGGAGTAACCGAGTCATATAAAGTGTGTATTATCATTTAAAGTTGAGTATCTTGTATATAAGGCTTAAAAAGCCTCCGTGAGAAGCTAATCTCATTTAGAGAAAAGAGAAAAACCCTAGAGATAGAGAGAGAGAGAGAAGAGGAAATGAAGAAGAGAAAGAGGAGAAAAGCTTGGGGATTCCGGCTATTACACGATTTCGAGGAAGATTAAACCTCTACAACTTTGAGTTAAGTGATTAAGCTTGCTAAATAATTCTTGTGGATCTTTTATTTCATGAGTTGTGGATAAAAATGGTGGATTTTGGGTTAAATATGTAAAACCTAGATTTTTGGGTAAATCTTGCATTGGAGGTGTATATATGGATTTGAGGGTGTATAGATAGTTGGGTTGAGTTATATAATGAGTTTTGATGTTATATATATATGTTTGGGTTGAAGAGAAATGGAGAGAAGATGATAAATGTGATTTTTGGGAATTTTGGCTTTTGGAGAAAAAATGCCATTTTTCGAAGCTTCTGAACAGGCCGAATCGATTAGGCCCCCTTTTCGAATCGATTCGGAATGTTGCAGGTGTCTAGGTTTGATTGACCGAATTGATTCAGACCCAACGCCGAATCAATTCGTCCTAAGACAGGTTCCCAGGTCATTTGGACCGAATCGATTCGTATCTTGGGGCAATTCGATTCACTGGGCCGAATCGATTTGGATTGGGCCCCACTACAAAAAAAATCTTTTTGAGACGACCCTCCAGCAATCACATAAAGTCCTCTAGCCATCTTAAAAGCATTTTGTGACGCCATTTGAGACAGAAAATGGGCGTATTATTAGACCACCCGTTTTAAAAACTTTTTGAGAGAGCAGAAGCCGTCTCAAAAAGTTTTTTTGAGACGGGAAATACGTCGTCTCAAAAGGTCACTTCTTATAGGACCCTTTTGAAACGGAGAAAAATCCTTCTTTTAATGTTATATTTAGAGGTGCCAATAAACATCCCAAAAGAGTTTTTGAGACGATAACTTAGCCGTCTCAAAAAGTCCTCATTTATGGAATCCTTTTGAGACGGCAAAGAAGCCGCCTTTAATAATTTTTGCGCCAAAATTAAAATTTCATCCATTCCATAATATGCTCAATATACTTTTAAGCAAAAACTCTTAAAAATACTATATAACATATTTGGCATCTCATTTCAACAAATATAACACACAATCTTCCATTCAACTTAAATTATAGTCCATACAAAGATAAAATAGACAATTTCAACATTATGACCATCAAGCTAAATATCTATACAAAATTTCACTTGTCTCATTAGAACAAATACATAAAAACCAATGTATTCCTAACATAAAATAATGTAAGTAAACTTGCAATCTTGAAGCATACGACCTCCATCAAAACATGTCTTGCCTTTTCCATAAAAGATTTCGACCTACAATAAAATTTATATAGTGTCACTTACCGTAAACAAAGAAGTATTCTTTTTATTAGTTCCTATTTATGACCATATTTAAAAATATTAACAAATTTGTATATCTTCATATTATTTACTTCTAAAAACACTTAATATTTAAAAAAAAGTCGACAGAGTCTCCTTTGTTTATTCGTGAAGACCAGCTTGTTTAAACATAAAGATTAACTCAAAAACAACGATAGAAATAGCCACAACATATATCCTACCTAACACTCTATCACATGCATATATAAAAATAAAGATGTGTTATTACCTAGTCGTTATGTGCGATTAAAGCAATGGAAGCATGATGAGGGATAATACTCTGAAACTAACTCTGCATTTCACTTCTCATTTTAGTTTTTATCTCTTGTAGTGCTTGTTGGAGATGAATTTATAATTCTTCGAGCTCATGTCGATATTGAGTGTCTCGATCTTCAGCATCTTGTCGATGTTGAGCCTCTCGATCTTCATCGTCTTCGTATATCCACACCATTCTTGTCATGTATGAGATAGGTAAGTGTGTAACAATCGATTATCTGCAATTTTCCAAAGATATTTATGCATACATTATATTGGCATACATAAGTGAAGTCATATATAAGATAGGTAAGTTTTTTTTGGTACTCGCATTGTTTAAAATTGGTGGTTGACATAGTAGGTTTGATATGGCACTTAATGATATCGAGTCATGAAATTGGTGTTTGCCACACCATCCCCTGCATGAAAGAGAAAAAAGTATTCATGAACCAGCTACAACTTGTAATTTAAAAAATATATTCATCAGTTATAATATTTTTGAAAAATATTAGAAATATAATTTTTGAGAAGGATATTTTTAAAATAAAAATAAAACACTCCACATTAGAATTATAAATCAGAATGGACTACCATAATGGAAGTAACAACCAAAGAAATGGAAGAAATTAAAGTTAACAACTATTGGAACGAACATTCGTGTAGTTATACATCAAAATAGATAGTTAAGTAGTGTTATACATCAAATTTAATATTCAATTGTCATTCTCCAAAAACATAGGTTACTAGTTTTATAACACAATGCACTGCACTATCTGCTCATGGGCGAAACAATCCGATGTTATAGCTAGTGTCTACTCGCAACAATAATTACTCTAGAAAGCACACTGTTTTTATGTGTTAAGATAAAACAACATTGTTTAAAAACATGTAACAAGTGTTTTCAATCAATTATCCCATTAGTCTATTGAATTTTTCATGTATAACAAGTGTTTTCCACCTAAAAGATACTGGGTTATCTTACATAACTCCCAATTACAAAAAATAAATTATTATATAAGAAAACAAACTATAACTGTTATAACTGTTATATAGGTTTTAACATATATAACAACTGTTATAACGTATAACAATTATACTTGTTATAACATATAATAGTTATATATGTTATAACTTATATATGTTATAACAGTTATATATGTTATAACAGATATAACTGTTATAACTGTTATACGTGTTAAAACATGTATAACTGTTATAACAGTTATATCTGTTATAACAGATATAACTGTTATAACAGTTGTATATGCTTTATAACATATATATGACATTTTTTAATCCTTAATGGACTCAATGCACATTCATTTTCTGTTATAGATTGATCCAATGCCTATAAAATCCAAAGATCAATTTCCTTTAAACACATAAAAGCCACACAATGTTGAGAAGTGGAGGAAACACTGCTATTCCAAAGGATTAACAAAGTAAAGATTAAAGACTAAATTGTGATGTTACTCTTACTTGAATTAAATGACTATGAGATAATGAAAGAATCAATCAACTAAAAAGAAAAATGTCTAGAGGATGATGATGCTTTTATGAACAACTGGTCACCCTTCATAGTTTTTAATCAGGAGAAACCTCTAATTCAACTATTGAATAGTTTCCCCAAATATCGCTTTAATAAGTGATTTTCCAAAATATCGATTGACCAATAATTTATCATTTTTATCAACCAACAACTAATTACTTGTATTAGCCAACTAAATTAACATAACATTATGATACAGAATCCATTATCTTGAGCATTGAGAATAAAAATACTTGATTGCAGCATTTTCTTCTTATGTGGACATTTATTAATTTCGTCCAAATGATATATATTAGAATTCTAGGACATACCTACCACTCCATTTTCAATGCCAATATGGGATGCTTCTGGCATATCGAGGGCTTCAGTGTATTTCAGCATCATATCTTTTGAGACTTCTAATGAAGTCAAAGCAAGACCCTCCCTAGCAATGCTCCAATAGCATAAGTACCAAAGACTCTAAAAAGGCGGGGGCTCTGCGATGGCGCAAAAGCAGGTGCCGCAGAAGGGAAATTTGTGTCATTGATGAACCATTTGAAATGGAATATAACCCATAGGCCCTAGTCGAGACAACATAAGCTGACGTGCCCCTAACCCTGCAATATCTATAAACAAAAACACACTCGTCAAGTTATTTATTTTGGGAAGTTTTAATTGGGACCCTGGCTTTTTCAAAGAAAAATTCCACGCACCTATGTCTTTCGTAAAACACAAAGGTGAGATAGACTTAACTTTAGTAAGAAATTACATAACTCTTAAAATAATCTATTATAACACGGGACCAGAGAAAAGTGAGATGGGGTTACCCTAAGTTGTCCATTAAGTGTTTCCATTATATAGTCGATGAAGGTTGCGTCATTGTACTTCGATGAATCACTGTATATAGGCATCAAGTAATTATTCATGAAATCGTTTCTTCCTAAAGAATCCACACAATGAGATTCTTGAAAAAACTTCTCTGCTGTTCCCGTGCCAATCTTCAGCTTTATTAGTTCTTGTGTTCCTATAAAAAGCTCTATTTGCTTGTAGAGAGAGAACCTTTGAATCTGTAATGCGATCAAATTCAAATTTAGAACATGTACTCAACTCCATAATTCTTCCTACACTTATAAAGAGATAATTCATTTAACATACAAATAAACCGCCAGTTTCATTCAAAATTCCTCCACCTCCCGAGGCAAAGTTTACTTCATTTTCAATTATGACATCTTCAGATAAAGATGGATCTAGAAAAGCTGGCGGTTGTGGAAGTCCCATTTTGTCACCTACATTACATACACAAGTTATGTTAGTACTTAATATTATTTCTTGCAATAATAAAAAGAACTTAAGAATATAATAATCATACCTAAAAACACACTGAAATTCCACAAATAATAATCATTGTGTGTCTTACATTGTGTGGATGTTGTCTTTATGGATCATTCTAGTGTAGCTGGTCTGGATGGGTTCAATGGGAAAAATATCAAGTGTTGGAAGATTTTAAGGATGAGTTAGCACTCATTTTTTGTTCTTTTTTTATTGGGCAAAGTTTTCCTCTTAGTTCAACTTCCACAAGAATTGTCTTGATTCCTAAGACAGTTAATCCAAACAAATGTAGTGATTATCGCCCAATTAGCCTACGTAAATTCCTAATCTAAATTGTTTCAATGATTATGGCTATTAGACAGGGTCGATTACTACCGAAAATTATATCTCTATTATAGTCAGGATTTATTAAAGGGGTATCTTTTATGGATAATGTTCTTCTCGCATAAGAAAAAATTTAAAATTTCAACAATAGGGTGAGGGAAGCTAATGTAACAATTAACTAGATATGACTATAGCATATAACAAGATGTTATGGATGTTCATTTTAAAGGTGTTTTCAGCGTTTGATTGATGTCAAATTATGGTTCGAAGTCGTATTGATGAGAAGAAGTTTTCAATCGGGATGACGAGCCAAAAAATGGTAATAACACAGGTTGTCTTTCATTGTAACAGTTGTGTAACAAGCTCGAAAGATCTCAGTTTAAGGATCTTCGTCATAGGTAACTCTACAAATATGGGACATCCCGTAAAAGATCCCCCGGGCATTCAGAGTCAATTGATCTTGAGAAAAAATAATCAAAGATTGAATTTACTTGATGGATAGGTGAAAAGGTTAGTGAAAGCCGATCCTGATGATTTTTTGTAAATGGTAAATTCTCCCTTATTTCTAAATCGAAAGCACGTTCGTAAATGTAACTAGTGTCAACTTCTGTTAGAGTTAACCTCAGATCATATCAGAATATCTTCTCATCACTCTCTAGTGGACTGAGATGTCGGTCTCAAATGGATCCATAATCTCATCCCGGCTCATCTGTATAGAACAACACTTTGGTATTCTTGGCCATTCAAAACTAATGTACATACAATTAGTGGAATCCAGCTTTAAAGCTCATCTGATTTGAATAGGAATATGAAAAAGATTGAATAACGAAGGTGTGATAATTGATTTAAATTAAATTCGTAAGTTTCCAAATAACCCTTATTTAATAAGAGTATACTTTTAAATCAAATAAATATAGCCCCTAAACATGCATCTAAATCAACCCATCAAAAATAAAGCATGCAACGCAGTAAATATTATGAGACACAGATTTCAGGAAAAACCCCTTTCGGGTAAAACCTTTATTTCACTATGAATATATAAATCCCAACTTACAATTACATAGAGAAATCTGCAATGGATCGACACGCAGCCAACCCACAAAGACAGGAAGTCTTGAACTCAGCAAGAGAATACACGCAGCACCCTCCAAGGACTCGCAGCCCAAATAACAAAGGAAGAACCGCAACTCTCCTCAACGACACGCAACCATAACACTTTGTAGAGACTCCCTCAGCAATGACACGCAGCCCTCGGTTGCAAAGATCTCTCCACAAAGATGAACAATAACAAATCTTATGTTCTAGGGTTCCAAAAGATTCACAAAATTAATTGGGATTTTTGTGTGTGGATCAAAACGATGTTTGGCACATCAAAAATTGAAGTCTTGTTGTTTTTGAACTCTTAGAAATGTTTTCTCAGAGACTTAAAAAAATACACCATCGAAAAAGGTATATATATAAGAAATATGAGTCGGTGGTAAAACATCTCACGGAACTGTTCAAATTTATCAGAAGCGGATCAATCCGCTTTTGGAGGCGGATCGGTCCGAACTCGGATCGGTTCTTTTTTAAAATAGTCTTCATCGATTTTCATTCGATCCGGGGTTTACTGGTTCTGGCAAAGCGGATCAGTCTGACTTGAGGCAGACTAGTCCGGAGGTTGATCGGTTCATATTTAAAATAGGCGGACCGGTCCGGTCTACCAGAAATCTGATTCCAGAATTCCAAGATGAAAAATGCTTTGATATTCGGATCCATTGATGTAGATGCGATCTTGAATATCTTCAACTATGTACCGGCGTAGGACATACAACTTGATAATGGACACAAATGACAATACAAATCTCCCCTTATGTCTATGCCGGTACAAACATAAAAAATATCCGAATTATCAAATATTAAATTGCCTATACAAATCTACCCTTCCATGAACCCAAAACTGAAAAGGTACAAATGAATAAGACTTCATTGTTTGTTCTTCAACTCTTCAGGAATATCAACGATTTTCTCATCAGGGTGTGCAATTCAGAAATCATCAAAGAAGTACCTACACACTTGAGACAAAGCAAATACCAAGTGACGTATCGGGTTTGAAATGAGAAATAAACATAGATACAAATATATGATAAGCATACTTTATCAAATCTCAAAAACTCCCCAAAAATTCAAACTGCCCTATAATATGATAATTCTTTCTCCCCCTTTTTATGATGTCCCCAAATAGACAAATGAGAAGAATGAATCAAATAAGAAAAATCGGGGTGTCACGGTATACAAAAATAGACATTAATCAAAATGGTAAAAATGCTCTTGCAAGGAGATGCTCAAAAACAAATGCACAAAGTATTTTTGATTTTTCAATTTTTTCATACAAAAATAAGATACCATTTGAGAAAAAAAATGTTACAAAAAAAATCACACCATGGATTTAGACTCAAAAAACCAAGTCATGGAAATGGAATGAATGGGTATGAACACATTCGAATCAACTCAATCAATCATATGTACATGATGCATATGTGTACCCCTAACGAATGAACATCAAAAGTATCCTTAGGTGTAAAGATTGTTGAATTTAAATGACATCGCCTTATGCAAATCAACAAATCAAAGTCAAAGTGATTTACACACCAATAACGTGCAAAACTATGTAGCGCATTTTCAAGTATATCAAGGACGTGCAAACCCGTTTAAATTCTCCAACCAAACTCCCTCATTTATAATTTCTTTTAGAGGTGTAAAACTCAATTCTCAAACTTTGGATAATTGGACTCCCCAGCCAAATGGGTCACGCACATACCTACGCTCCCATTAAACCGTCGAAACTATCATTACACCGATAACACGTGTCCAAGGACCTATGCTGAGGGTACAAATCTAAAATCCTCCCAAATGGCCTCACAGGATAAGATCGTCCACAACGCGAAACCTCCACCGCGATAGCAAGAAGCAAAGGTATGTCAAACATACAAATAATATTATAGGTATTCATCACACCTATTTAAATATAACATCCATAAGGCATTCACACAACCATATGATAATTCACATATGTATCTATCAAGTCCTACTTATTAAAGATTATGACTTTACTTCTTTATTTTACATTTCTAAGCGTCACTAATTACTCAAAGATTAAATAAGTATTCCTTAACCTAATTCAGTAGGTAAATGTCTACACCCTACTTTTCCCTATCATTACAACTTCCAAAATTCTATAAATTAAACTCATCTTTAATTAGGTGTAATTCTCGATAACCCTTAATTCATTAATAATCCTTCATTCTATCTCTTAGGGTTAATCCCACCTATTCTTAAGGTTATACTGGTAATTAATAACTCTCTTACTACTGGTCCCAACCTAAAATTATCATTTATGAAATTTAAATCCCAAGTAATATAAGTCAAGATAATAACTCGTTTATTTAACACTCGTTAATTCCCCCTCATTCAAAAATCCCAAAAATAATATTTTCCCGGTCTTAGGTATATCCTACTACCCTTCTCTTAGTCCCATTAATTTCATTTAATCATCATCAAAGATTCCTTAAAATTTGGTATTTAATCAACATTTAAAAAGAAAAATATTTCACACTTTCAGGGGGAGTTGATCGATCGATGATTCTGGTCGATCGATTGATGAGTCGATCAATCGACAGTCTTAATTCGATCGATCGATCGACCAGATATGACCCAGTTTTTTGCATTGTTTTTCCTACGGGTTTCATATATTTTAATCATCAAAACCTTTATCAAATAATCCCAAATTCCCCAGTATTCATTCCACGTGATAAACCAAGATATATAAATGATTTCTAATAATCAAATCACCTAAAATCATCCAGAACGTTGGATTTAAAACCTACTATTTCCAGAAAACTCATATTTGTATATTTATCCATGAACATCATATAAACTCCAATTTTTCTTCACCAAATGATTCCCAATTTAATCTCATGATATCCAAATCATATACCCTCATCTATGAATAAGTTCTAACGTAACCAAAATAATTTGAACATCATTAACATGAATTAATTTACTCAAATTCCATTTTATTCTCAAGAACTCTAATTTTTTACCTAATCATCAATAAGTGCGCAAATCCTAGATTTATTCACAAGATAATATAAAATTCATGGAGTTTATTTTATAATCAAAAGAGATCACTCCTAGATAATATCCATTTCAAAGATCCATTTAAAATTATCACAAATTTATCTTTGTTCGTGTAACTTTTCAGAATTTGCCTAACTATCCTAACATGGACAATATAAAATCTAAGTTGCAATAATTAATCACTTGCCTTTAGATTGTAGGTATGATCCGTTGGGGATGATACTCTACTAGTGGTCCTCTCTTTTTTCGGCCAACTTTCGGCAGTGGTGGTGGTGGCTCTTGGTGGTGCAAGGTGGTTATCCTTTGGTTTTCTAGAAAAGTCTCTTCTTCTCCCATAGAAAGTCTCTCAATCTCCCCTAAACCTTTTCCTCTTATTTTTATTGAATGAACCTAAACTCTCTAATCCCTTTACTTATAAAATAAACAAGATTTTCGTAGTTACTATTCATCACCCTTGTAAAATGACCGAAATACCCTTTCGGGGTGTCCTTTCGGTTCCAAAGTGCCCCGAGACCCAAATCAAACACCCAAGTAGACTTTTTCAACTATTTGAACCCTTCCGGACACTTTAGCACAATCAAAATGACCATTCGAATGACATAATAATAATTCAATTTTATTTCATTTAATTATAATCCCGACAGGACTCAAATACGCACCCCGATTTAATTACCATAATTGTCGTACACATAACTCGCAACAAGTTTATAAAGTCATAATCAATTGTAAATTCATAATCACATATATTACTTTAATCACTAAGTAATATTCAACATAAATCACATATTATTTTATTCTCGATTAATATTTAAATCCGGATTAATTTCCCATTATATCACAATTGATTCTAATTAATCCCATTTTAAAAGTCATTAAAAATACAGGGTATTACATACTTCTCCCTTTACAATGAAATTTCTTCCTGAAATTCGAGAAATAAAAGCATAGCAGGTAAGAATAATTCTGGATAAGTATTGCACATCACATACTTGCGCACCTAAGTAGACTACTCTGTACCGCCCATAGAGTACGCTATCGAATACCCCCAATAATGAACACCTCACTTATGATCATTTTAACCCCAAGTTACCCTGTCACGTATGTTCTTGTCCAAGCCTTACAGTTTAAGTTTCACTACTTATACTTTATTCTAGATATTCACTATCTAACCTTCTACTATATGGACTTAAATAGATCTAACCATTCTTTAGATAAATACCATCTCGTCTTGCTATTATCAGCCACAAGTAGGTTAATTGTGCAGTATATATTCTACACAGAATATAGACTATAAGTTTCAGATTATCTCTACTATTCGCAATAGTTCCGGGGTCCTCGTTTTTATCCCACAAGTACGAGAAATAATAAGACATATCGTACCATACTTCAACTGGCACCATGCCCAACAGTAAACTTATAAGAGTTATAGTACACTAATTTCAACAGTGGAACATGCGTATCTCGTCCTCCCTTAAGATGCAAGGTTACAAAAATTATATATCTTCCAACATCAGATTTGTCTGCTTAGTCTACCTATAATTCTGTGGATGACGGATCATACCCAATCACAACTCGATACCCATGCCTCATGAAAGTTCTTTCAAAATTGGGAGACAAAATCTCGTCCTAATTGGACACAATAATAAACGGTACCCTATGTAACATCACTATCTCGATTACATCAAGATAAAAGCATATTGTCTCTTAATATGATCAACCCTAATTGGTATAATGCGATCTACTTCAGTCAACTAATCCACTATCACCCATATAGGATTGTAACCATCTTCGCAATAAAATCCTTACGAATATTCTCCCTAGACTACTTAGAAATCCCTAACGGTTGGAGAAACATTTGCTGGTTTCGAATGGTCCACCCTAATTCCAATAGACAGGTTGCCCACTACAAGAGGAATCTAGCCAAACATCTTTTCATTTAAATCCTATTACCATAGTCATGTATATCCTGATACATTTGTTATTCTATTGACTATATCTCTAATCGTCATAAATGAACGGACAATTAAGTCCCGATATTTAAACCTCTATATTTATTTTCCTTATCCCATATCTCCAAAATGGGGAACAATACCAGATTTAAGTACCTAGGGCGCTCATACACCTTCTATTTCTCACATTGTTGCTCAAATAACATATACTATTCTTGAATCTATTTTCGCTCACTTCACTAACTTAATCACTCTATCAGTGGCATCATTGTTTTATTCATAATGTTACTAGGAGTAGGGAACTCTTAAGTCATAATAGAATTATCAACTCTAAATCTATGTTTGTATATATAAAATGACCAAGGTATGAACTTATGTACTATTGACCAAACTTCTCTCCCACTCCTGACATTCGGTAGTTTCCTGCGTGGTATGTCTCGCAAAGCAAAATCCAAACAAGGAATGCCCCTGATACACTAATACATAACATAGTCGATCGTCGAGATCCGTAATGGTCCTCAGCCCATAATTTGTACCTTCCCATAATTTCTGCATGTTGACATAAAAGTCTACTAGTCCATGCTTATATATCCCTAAAAATAACATAAAACACAATGCTCTCACTAATCGAAATTCATATATATAATGAGTTATTTCTCCTTGTTCGACAAAACCATAATATATCTTGAGTGACATCAGTAAAATAAATTTCTACTCACACATATAACTAGACAACATTTTCACTAAGGTCTATGATATCATGAAATATAGGCCCAACCTTATATTAGTTGGTGCCGCACAAAATTAATTTTACTCAACCCCGGAGTATCCAACACTATAGTCTTATCACTCAATCTACTATCGTTAAAATATTTGGTAATTTATCACTACATATTACCGTAGTAAGTTCCATTATGCTAACTCAAAGGAATAGAAAAATTATAATAATAGAAAATACTCTTAGGACACACTCAGTTCTCTCACGGGCGATACCAAAAAGTCCCTCTATCAATGAGAAATACTTTTGCAGCCAGACAGTTAAAATTATCGTTTCCAGTAACCTCGACTCGCACGCGAATTTTGGGTTTTCAATTTTTATATGACTGTTGTGACAGACCATGTCACTAGAATTAATCCTTTATTCACAAGGATGAAATAAAACTCCACCACTCTCTCCTGATCACGTAGGGTCCTTACATGCACTTCTTACGGTTAAAACATCTCACGATCACTTACACCCGTTATACATCTAGGATTTCATCCTATAGTTGTACCCACCCGTTGTGGACAAATTACATACTCATGTGTGTGACACACCCATTATTGTAACATTGGCGCAGCACATCTAGGCCTCAATTATGGTCTTACCGAGCTCCCTTTTTCTTCTTTGACCCTGCCATCCTAGAAATACGGTATACTACAATTACCCAGGACTCCACTGGTGCTATTTAAACCTACCACTCTTGGGTTGTAATTTTCCTGGGCCTAATTATCTTGACCCAATTACTCCCTAGAAGTCTCACTCCTCGAGTTATTATGCCTAATTGGTATGGTTTATTATTCCAAAAATTTATCGGTCTCACGACTCAACGTGGACATATTTAACACTTAGTAGTCCTTATCTCTACACATAGGTAATTTCCCTTACTATTTCCTTTTTATTGACCATTTGAACGTCCTTCTCTTAGACCTATCAATCTTAACTCCCAGTTGTTATTCCCATTATTCTTTTGGCTCTACGGGTCCTATCGAATACATTGTCGACTACACTAGTCTTGGCTGATTTCATCGCCACTAAGTAGGGTTTTAATCATGTCACTTTAAATGGTTCCCCTACTGGGTACACATTCTGGTGATGTTTCATTAAAAATATTCAATTCAATCTTACCTTTCGGCTAGGTTTCCTAACCATTCTAGCTCCCCTGCATTTGGAAGCGTCATCACATTTCTTGGTGACGTTAATCCTAGTCGTCTTCATCAGATTTCCACCCACACTAGAGTATTTTACTCACGAGTCCTTTCACACAATGATCTATATTTATCTTCTATGTACCCCATTCTTCCTAGGGTAAGGAGTTCGTTAAACAAGTTACTTCTATCTTTCTTGCCCATAAGAGATAAGTTTCAAAATTCCATTCATATCCTGATTAAAACATCAAATTAACAATTTTTTTTCAATTGAACCATACCTAAAATTACTATTCCAACTTCACACATGTTCATTATATGTGATGTCTAACTCTCATCACTAAATTTTGTCCTTACTACAAAAATTTTACTAGATTTTTTTTTTCAAATCCCGGGTGTTACTACACTTCACCCTTCACAATTTGTCTTTGAATTTATTCCTTCATAAGAGTCCTTTTGACTCCCTCACCTTTCACATACAGTGCTGTGTGAGTTAAGAACGACACAACCATCAACTATGATGGTACTTGGGAAATTATAGCTCCCAAGCGACTTCCTTAATGCTCTCATCCCAAACAACAATTATGATGGTTTCTATCTCCAACACCATTTTCCAAAATAGCCTATATCTTTGGCTGAGTCTTCCTCCTACTGTCCTTCTAACGACTCTTGCTAGTCGTCCCCATGTGTTTGGTGCACGATGCCCGACCGAACTCGTATAAGCATTACATTTCTTATAGTTTATGGTAGGAGAACGTAAGTTAAAATACGCAGAAGAATTCAATATCTTAATAATAGGGCTCTACATCAAAGAATGCTATGCTGAAATGTAGTAGGCCGCACAGATCCTAAATACACTAGAACCTGCCTCTGATACCACCTGTAACAACCCTCGTAATTAAATATCGGGTGATCAGTCCTTCATTTAATTAAATCATAATATCCAGTTGGGTTATTCTCATCATCACTGTCAAAAACAATATATCTATTAATCACCTAATAGTTAATTAAGCTAAGTGTCATAAACTTTTTCCATTTTTAGTTTAATTAAAACCATTCCCCAACACGGAATAAAAATATGCAACAGCACATCACAACTGAATTAAGTACAATAAGAATAAATGTGACTAGAATAACTCTCCAGTGAAATTATAACATTTACACCAAATAAACTGATATCCATAATGCTTACATAAATAATTACAACCTCTTGAATCCTAGGAGAAAAGCCCTAAATGAAGTAGACGCTATATATGAGTGAATCAATAGAAAGGAAGAGTCTAAACAAAAAATGCATCTCTGCTAGTAGCTATAATCCATCGGAACATCCATAATCTATGCTAGGCATCCCTGCTACTGGATACCTGGTGTACAAGATATAGTAGAGAAGATAATATGGAAGGAAACGGGTCAGAGCCCGATTGTAAAATATTTTAAAAATAGCAAGTTCTTAACAATTACAAATAAGCATTTATTACATGCATGTTAGTTTCTCGGGCTCTCTCTTGAGAATTCTCACCTCTCACCTAGAGTGCACACCTATCATATCTTATTATCTTCCTAGTTAACATTACCTCCTAACTAGTTTCCAAAACATAATTTTAACCCATATCATAAACACGTATGTCCCATACCATACCTAATATAATTATTCATATTCATTACTCTTTAATATGAACTAGTCTTGTTACAACCTTGGAATTAAGTGTTCACTTACTTAATTCAATTCAGATTTCATTATTTACTTCTATCTACAACATTACACAGTAGATTAAATCACAGTTTATATTTTTAATCTATAATTTCACACAGAAGATTACATCTCTATATCTACAACGTCACACAGTAGATTAAATCACAGTTTATATATATAATATCACACTAATTATATATATACTAATACAGCACCTCCCCAGTCACAGCTGCGATGCATGCATACTATCTATCATGTCCTGATACATAATATCAGAGTATAGAGGACTATTGATTTGTCATCTCTCACGAATCATATCATAACACAAATATATTGGAGGCGAGCATACTCCCAAGCCAAATGGGTCACACACATACCTAAGCTCTAATTCAACCGTCGAATCTATCATTACACCGATAGCATGTGTCCAAGGTCCTATGATCAAGGTACGAATCTAAAATCCTCCCAAATGGGCTCACGGGATAAGACCATACACAATGTGAAACCTCCACCCCGATAGCAAGCAGCGTAGGTATGTCATACATACATATAATATTATAGGTATTCATCACACCTATTTAAATATAACATCCATAAGGCATTCACACAACAATATGATAATTCTCATACGTAGTATTTTTATCTATCAAATCCTACGTATTAAAGATTATGACTTTACTTTTGTATTTTGTATTCTCGGGCCTCACTCATTACTTGAAGATTAAATAAGTATTCCTTAACCTAATTCAGTAGGTAAATGTCTAGACCCTACTTGTCCCTGTCATTAAAACTTCCGAAATTCTATAAATTAAACTAATATTTAATTAGGTTTAATTCTCAATAACCCTTAATTCAATGTTAACCCTTCATTCTATCTCTTGGGGTTAATCCGACCTATTCCTAAGGTTATACTGATAATTAATAACTCTCTTACTACTGGTCCCAACCTTAAATTTTACATTATCCAATTTAAATACCAAGTAATATAAGTCTCGATAATAATTCATTTATTTAACACTCGTTAATTTCCCCTCATTCAGAAATCCCAAAAATAATATTTTCCCAATCTTAGGTATATCCTACTGCCGTTCTGTAAGTCCAATTAAGTTCATTTAATCATCATCAAAGAGTCCTCAAAGTTTGGTATTACATTTCACATTTCCAGGAGGATTCGATCGATCGATGATTCTGGTTGATCGTTCGATCGGTCGATCGATTGACAGTCTTGAGTCGATCGATCGAGATCGATCAGATATTGTCGAGTTTTCTGCATTATTTTTTCAACGGGTTTTATATTTTTTAATCCGCAATTCCCAAATATTCATTCCACATGATAAACCAAGATATATAAATGATTTATAATAATCAAACCACCTAAAACCATTAAGAAGGTTGGATTTAAAACATACTATTTGAAGAAAACTCATACTCATATATTTATCCATGAACATCATATAAACTCCAATTTTTCTTCACCAAATGATTCCCAATTTAATCTCATGATATCTAGATCAGATACCTTCATATATGAATAAGTTCTAACGTAACCAAAATCATTTAAACATCATTAACTTGATTCAATTTACTCAAATTCCATTTTATTCTTAAGAACTCTAATTTTCGACTTAATCATCAATAAGAGTGTAAATGCCAGATTTTTTCACAAGATAATGTCAAATTCATGGAGTTTATTCTATAATCAAAAGAGATTACTCCTAAATAATATCCATTTCAAATATACATTTAAAATTATTATAAATTTATCTTTGTTCATGCAACTTTTCAGAATTTGCCTAACTCTCCTAGCATGGACAATATAAAAGCTAAGATTGCAATAATTAATCACTTGACTTTAGATTGTAGGTATGATCCACTGGGGTTGATACTCTACTATTTCTCCTCTCTTTTTACGACCAACTTACGGCAGTGGTAGTGGCTCTTGGTGGTGCAAGGTGGTTGTCCTTCGGTTTTCTAGAAAAGTCTCTTCTTCTCCCATAAAAATCTCTCAATCTCCCCTAAACCTTTTCCTCTTATTTTTGTTTAAAGAACCTAGACTCTCTAATCCCTTTACTTATTAAATAAACTCAGATTTCCATAATTACTATTCACCTCCCTTGTAAAATGATTGAAATATCCTCCTCGGGTGTTCTTTCGGTTCCAAAGTGCTCGAAGACCCAAATCAAACACCCAAGTAGACTTTTTTACTATTTGAACCCTTCTGTACACTTTGGGGCAGTCAAAATGACCATTCAGATGAGATAATAATAATTCAATTTTATTTCATTTAATTATAATCCCGACATGACTCAAATGCGCGTCCCGACTTAATTACCATAAGTGTCGTGCACATAACTCGTGACAAGTTTATAAAGTCATAATCAATTGTAAATTCATAATCATATATATTACTTTAATCACTAAGTAATATTCAACATAAATCACATATTAGTTTATTCTAGAGTAATATCTAAATCCGGATTAATTTCAAATTATATCACAATTAATTCTAATTAATCTAATTTTAAAAGTCATTAAAAATACGGAGTTTTGCATTTCCTAGATTAGACTTGGGAAATCTGAAGCCATTTTCAAAGGGTGAATAGATGTAACACCCATATTTTCCCACTCCCAGTTGATCTTGTCAGACACAAAATATAGAGAGTGCTATACAATTTAGATCATTCTCAACATCAGCATAAATATAAAAATGACGATAAATAAAAACCATCCTCAATAAAAAACTTAATAACTAATGATAACAAGAATAACTAAACTAGGATAAATGAAACTTTAATAAATTTGACTCCACTATATAAATCTATTTTATACAAATGTCTTAACTAAAATGAAAGATACAACTGTAACAACCTCGGATCAAGCTTCTTAGTAAAAAACACTACTACCATAAATCGGTAACTTATACTCTAAGGAATACATGATGAATTCAAAACTGCAAGTCTGACCACTCAGTCCTTCCATATATATATATATATATATATATATATATATATATATATATATATATAAATTCATTTTATACAAATATCTCAACTAAAATGAAAGATACAACTGTAACAACCTCGGATCAAGCTTCTTAGTAAAAAACACTACTACCATAAATCAGTAACTTATACTCTAAGGATGACATGATGAATCACCAAAATTGCAAGTCTGACCACTCAGTCCTTCCAAATATATATATATATATATATATACGAGTGGAAGAAAATGTTTTATTGATTTGGTTCAGTGCCCAAAAATTGAAAGAAATAACTTACAGCATCAAAACAGTTATAATTGTGTGACTCATTTACAATAAGCATGCCATGTAAGGAATACCTCACCCCACATCGTAAGTGAAATTCAACACGAGTGTCCCAACCCAAGGCATAAATATACTAAACTAATAAGTACTATCACATAACAAATAACTATCATGCAATGTAACGAACTATTCACGTGTAATACCCCCTAACACCCTTCCATATATTCTCATTAAGATACTCACGATATCATAAAGAAAACATTTTCTATTTCGTCACATCTTTTTAATTAAATGTGTATGTCACTGAAATACAACATATATACACAATATGATCTCGACTCATGTAACTCGAATAATAAGATATTCACAATCTCATAACAAACACACAAATGTGACATAGAGCTTGATTAAAATATTCGTCACCAATCAATATTATATACATGTATATAAGTCTTATAACATCAACACGAAGGAATCTACCTCTGGGGACCTTTTCGTGCTTCTATCGGTAAATCCGTAGGAGTCCCTCACCTAACGGATTTGAAAACCTACACTCATAAATAATAATGTGGGAACATTATGTAATCATACCACCGGGTAGCCCCATACTAAAGACCTTACTGATGGATCGGATCACCCGTCTCTCTCATCACAAAGAATATACTGACTCAACGAATGATCTAAATTTGTTGACACGTAATTACACCATCACCTATATAGACCGATGGATCGATCAATTTGAATCTCACATCATGAGGTGGTGGCCATCCTAAATATATGAACACAACGCATCGACCTTCGAAAAATCCTGTGTTAACAACCTGATATTCAGTACTTTCTCACAACTAGTTAAATCCAAAACCCCAATTGATAGATTCATCCTGAATAACAGGTACGTTCACATGATCAAATATATATATATATATAAAAGATAACGCGTACAATCAAGCATAGCCCAAATCATATTGATTCCTGAACGTCGATTATCCAATAAATTCTTAGGTGTATTGTATATCAAAACCTTAACATCACCCAAATGTATAACATACCATACATAGACTATAAAGTAGGATAAAGTGTGTTGTCAAGCATATATAAACTGTCCCAGCCCCCTACGACGGATTGTTCTAACCATAATAAGGTTTATTAACTGATTACCTACATACTAACTCTCCTCTCGATATTCTCTAGTTTATTTATCATCTTTGCCTGTAACATTAGTGCATAAGAATTTCCTATGAAGTAATTATGCCATAAAATCCAAATCCACCTTTCTTGCCCCAAACCATCCTTGGCACCACCGCTCAATTGAACAAACTACACTTCTTTCTCGAACAAAAATATACAGCTCATTAAAAGGACCTAAAACGTCGTTCAAATGAAAATACTCCTATTATTTGAACGAGACAACAATCTCGTTCCAATAAGATTGATGAATTTTGTTTCCTTTGTCCCAAAAATGCAAATATGAAATAAAACCTCAATCAACGAACATCAAGTCCTAATCCACTAACCTAAACATCACCATATAAAAACCTAATCACATGCTTATGATTCTAAATGATTCCCAAAATGTTCCAAGATCAAATACATCATTTAAAGGATAAATTCTTAAAATCCTCAAATTAAACTATAGTTCTACCTTTACATACACAAGGTCAATTACACATACTATATCTTCTCCAATCAACATATTAACATTTGGGTTCAACTTATAATTGAAATTAAATCCTAAACATGAGTTATAATTATATAGTCAATTATAAAAAAGAATGATTTTATCGTTCACAAAATATCCCTAATTTTTATGTCAAATTACAGTCTGAGTAATGGCTTCATTTAACAATCCAGTTAAACCCAATACAAATGTGAATACGAGAGCAGATTAAATATCTATGCATGCTTCTAAATATTCTGTCAAATGCATGACAATGAAAGCATAAAGAAGTTATATGGTACCCATTGATAAAGCAAGATATTTCTTTACTGGATGATATGAACGAGTGATTTATCCTTTTGATCCTTTATTCTTCATCTCCGAAGATCTCCCAATTTCTCCTAATTCTCTAAGGCAATTAGGAATTGTGGTTTGTGGGTAAAGTGGCCAACTAATAAGGGTTAATAACCTGAAAATAACTCTAAACCTGTAGGACACTAAAATGCCTAAGTTTGGACCTCTAAAGGAGCCCATATTACTATCCAAACCACTCTAAAACTTAGCCGAGGGGCATACATATCCCATAGACCCAATCCAAACTGCTAAAAATACAAATTCGGGCCTCTGTGACACTCCAAAGTCCAACCCAAATGGAAATAACTCACACACATGATAATAACTCAAAATGTAAATAAAATACCCATTTAATTATTTTACACGTAACATATAGTCCAATATCATAAAATTAATGTTGTCAATTAATTATTTATAACACGTAGCACAAAATCACATCACATGAAAATTTAATTGCCATTTAAATTATGGTATTTATTATTACCCAATCTCATAATTCAATTCCCAATTAATGAACAATAAATAAAAGCCACAAAAATACGGGGTATTATAGTATATTCTTAATGCTGAGGGTTATGAGGATTGTCATGCTTTCATAATTTTTGGATTGGTTACTATGGGTGCGATTAAATTATATATTATATAAATTGATCCTCCAAGTTGGGAAACAGCTTTGTGAGTAGCTCTAGAGGAAATCACGTCCATGAGATATCCGTTATTGTGATACCCCATTTAGGGACTTATATTTTTTTTGCTTCTAGAAGTTAAAAATAGTCAGTGGATCATTTTATAATCTGAAATAGTAGAAAATAAGTTAGGTCTGAGAATCAAGGAATTAATTAGATGTTGGGTAAAATTGATATGAAAAAATTGATTTGACCAAGAAGATATCGAAAACTTAATTTAACAATCATATTATATACTACAATCATATTTGCAAAGAAGACCTATTTATTTTAAGTGATTAATGTATAGAAAAATTAGAGTGCATTCATTATTATTTAGTGGAATTAATCATGATTAAATAACTAACATAAGTAAATTATGATCATTATAATTTGGAACTTCAAAGTATTTATTTCTAAGCTAATTTAATTATTAGTCTTGGGTTCGTAGTATGGCCCATTGCCCAAATGGTAGGCATGAAAATCTTTGAAAGACCAGTTTGGATTAAGTCCGTGACTTGTACCTATATATATGGTGTAAGCTAGGGGTTTCGGTAATAATCCATTACAAAGAGTTAGCGATGGAGAGGAAAAACATTATTGACTTTTTGTGAAGGGGTGAGGGGAGATAAAGTTATTTATCTCATATTTTCCAAAGTTTAGTCTCCAAGAGTTCCCAAACATAAGTCTTACTTTGGGCATATCGTATATTAGAAGGGTTGAGACAGTCATAGGATTTTAAAATTATTTTTAGACACCTTGGGAGGGCATCAACAACATATTTTTCCACGTATGGAGAACAATAATATCCACAATGGTATTGTTTCTTGAAACCCTAGTTTTATGCATTAACCAAGTTCTTTTTTTTTTACTTTCAAATGCATGTGTTGATCCATGTTCATTAAGATATAATTTTTTTGCATTTTTATCACTCTCATTTCCAACCCTCATGATAATCTCTGTTAAAACCTGAAACTGGTGTATGGATTTATATCTTATATAAATATACTAAACTTAGATTCACAATAGATAAAGAGATAATAATCGTAAAAATGATTATCTAGAGTAAATACAATGGAGAAAAGAAGGAGATGGAAAGTAGGTTGCGTGGTTCGTCTTGGTGTGGTGTCTACATCCACAAGTTCAATAATAATTTGTATTAGACTTTGTAAGGAAATAGACATGGATGGATACATAATTACATGCTCTCTATCTCACTCTAAAAATGGGGAACATAAGAGTAGGAAAGTAATCTCTCTCACCCTTTTGAGGGGGACCGTATGTCATATTTATATGTGCCATGTGTGATCCTAGAGAGAGAAAGTATTGGAGACAAAAATAATGTTGGGTTACAGGTGGCCTACCTTTACAGATTATGCAGGTACACCTTTGTACATGTCATTATGGAAAAGTGGGATGGGTACACATTTCCCATCAATAACGGGGTAATAATAATCCTTACATCCCTAATGCTTATTTGTTCAGCTATCCACGGTGTTAATTAATGTCGTTAGTGGCTTGTAAGCCAACAGGGCTAAACTCACTACTTCTCATGCCGGGGGAGACTAGATTACACTGGAAGACCAGAATGAACTTGAGCCAACATTTTTTATTCATAATAGATATCGGATTGTATTATAAGTGGTTATTTGAGCACACCATATTTATAGTACAAAAGAAGCTCCCAAGACTTTACTAACTACTGAGGTATAAGGCTGATCCTACGAAGTGTTTTGCCTCCGAAGTATTTGTTGAGCCAAAATGAGTAAGTGATGTTTTATCCAAGGATAATGTCATCGGCCTTAAATTCTTTTCAATACGCACTGAGAAAATTAACTTGCAGCTTTTTTATTCCAAGATGAAATTGAAAATGTACCATTATCTAGGTTTTTACGCCTAATGTAATCTTCACTTGCACTCTGGGCAGTGCGCGCGCGCGCTCCAGCTGCCATATTTGTGCGCTTTTATAGGCGTGACATCATTTGTCATGATTGAACATTATCGAACATTTTTAAGTATAAATATACATTTTTAAAACCCCTCTCCTTTTTCCATTGGACCATCATTCTTCATGTGTGTTTTTGGAGCGAGAAAAAAAATCTCCCCTAAACCCTTCAAGTTCAATTCCTTCTTTGACCTAGAAATTCTTTGTGCTTCTTCCATAGATTCCTATTAGTCCAAGAATTTCTTTGGTTTTCTTTAGAATTTAGGTTCTTTCGATCACCGTCACAACTCGTTAGGGTTTCCAGGCACGCCACTCATCCTCTTTCTGCAATTTAGGGTTTATTTGATGGAAAACCCTATTTTTTAAGCCTTTTGCGCATGTTGTTGTTGTTGTATTTACTTGGTTTGTTTCTTTAATAGATTATTGTCCATATTTAGATAGCCATTCAGTTGGTTAGCCTAGGATTTCAATTTAGGCTAGGGTTTTCTTTCAACACCACTTTTTTTAATTTTTGCACTTGAGTAGCCCCCAGTTTTAGGGTTTCATTTTATCCTTGATGAACTACCCACCCCACGTACAGTAACTTATCAAAATCACCAACCTGACCTAGTATTACTACTAGGATATTCCCAACTCTTTGCGTTGTTCGTCCTAAGGACGACCTAGCCAACCCTAGGGTTACCTCCATAGTTACTTCTTCTATTCGGTCTGCTTTATAGCCTTCATTAGTAGGATTTGAGTCTCTTGTGTCTATAAACACCTTAGTTTTATATATTCATCTCGATAAGGATATAATTTTTAATAATGTGTCCATGTCTGTAGTATATCTAGATCATTGTCTACCTCTTCCTCTTCCTAACGATGAGATGGCCTTAATATCCCCTATTGTGGTGCCCCTCACCAATGAAAGGACATCTGGAGCCTTTAATTCTTGGGATCTAGTTTCCACCGAAGCTATGAACCATGGATGTCAAATTAAGGGGCATGTTATATATGACTTGAGGGATATTTATTACATCCCTATAAGCATTTCTCTATTACTCCCTCATCCTAAGGAGAATGTTTATGATCAGAATGATGTCAAGGAAATTTATTTCCCTGTATGGGATTTGTAGGTGGGAGTTAGACTGCCCCTTCACCCTATTACAAGATCATTTTTTTAGGGTTATAGTGCTTCTCTTACCCAGCTCCTACTAAATGCTTGTAGAGTCATCCTTAGATCAATGGTGTACTGGCAGATCCATATTGGGTTTGACCTTATTGGGGAAATTTTTCATTTGGTTTATGGTGTGAAACATAATGTCAAAGCTGACAATTATTATTACTTTTTGCCTTATAAGTGCGACCAAAATATGGTGCAGGTTTTGCAAGGGAGTAATCATAGTTGCAAAAAGTAGTTCATCTTCATAAAAGATGATTGGAAATTTCAATCACACAAGAGGGACATGTTGTGAAGTATCCCTCGTGATTGGGGTTTTCCCAACTCATTGGTATATTCCTTAGCATATCTTCATGTTGTCCTTTACTTTTCATATGTTTACTGACCACATTAATGTTCGTCATTTTTTAGTAAAGAAAGCCCCCAAGCTCTCCTCCTCCCCCCCCCCCCCCCCGCGCTTTGAGGGAGTTGGAAAAAAATACTTGAATCCATAATCCATTAGAGTTTGAGAGACTTTTCTCTATTCAAAAGTTCATAGATTTGGGATACTACGCCCCCCGAGCCGCGAGTGGTGCCTCTCCTAGAGATGAGCAAATTAACTTGTCTAATTATCGTGAGGTTCGAGAGGTCTTTTCAGAATAGTAGGAGATCGCAAAAAGGAAACACTTAACTTATTGTCACTTTGTTCAAGCATTTATACTTCAATCAATAATTTCCTCACGATTTCATTCTGATCATATCTTCTTATGTGTATCTTCTTCTTCTAACTCACCCAAATCAGTAAAATTAATGGTTCCTTTAACCATTAATTGCATAGCGATGGAGATCACTAGAAAACGTAAGTTCGATGCTAAGATAGAAGAAAAAAACCTCTTCTACTATTAAAGCCTAGGAGAAGAATATAATAGATGATGAGAAGTGGGCCAATGGAGAGGACAAGAAGAACACCAAGTATGAGGCTAAATGGAATCCTGATGTTACGATCGCTGCTAAGGCCATGTGTAAAGGAAAGGGCATTGCCCCTGAAAATGGTCTTATTCATCATAAAAGGCCAATGGAGAAGTCCCTTAACCCAATCGCAAGTAATAATGAACCAGGGCTAGGGTTGAGAGTGTCACTATTAAAGGATCTCCTTCTCGACGGTTGGTCCAATGTGCTAGATACTTTTCCCCTAAGGGGAGTGGACCCCTTTAATTGAGACCCTGAGAAACCTATCACGAGACAGAAGCTGAGGAATGATAAGGATTCCATTTTCTAATATAGGGAGAATGTTACTAAGATTCTGGGGTACTATGATTATGCTTATGACTTCTAACACCTCTGAGAGTTTAATGTCGATGATCTTTGGAGCATTATGCTGCATAGTATGATGGTGGTAAGATCCAGACCATATTTGTATTTATATTATTTTTACTCTTATTGTTTCGATCTATTTATTATGTTGACCTACTTATTCCAGGAAGCCATGGGTGCCCCCATCATGCGGGACCAGGTGGCCTTCTATCAGGATGTGTTTGATGAGCTAAAGGTCGATCACGATGATCTTTTTAATCAATACGGAGCCTTGTCCACTGAGCTGAAGTATGCCAAAGTTAATCATAACAAGGCCTTCTCTAGGTTAAAAGAAAGGGATGATGAGTTAGTGGCTAAAGTGGGTTCCCTATGTAAGGATGAGGAGTAGATTAGAAAACTGAAGGATTAAGAAAATAAGGATACAACAAAGCTCAAGTCAAAAAAGGTGGCCATTTCCAAGGTAGTAGAAGACATAAAAAGGATAATTGAGGCTCTAGATAAGGAAACTTCTTCCCTCACCCATGTTGAGTAGTAGGAACTGAGGAGGTTTAAGACCTCGAGTGAAAACCACATGGACTTGGTGACCATTTTCATGAAAGGCTATAAGGAGCTTAAGAAAAGGATCACTAAGAACTTTTGTTATATTGTCGAGACAGTACAGGCTTGGGAACGTGATGATGACGAGGCCAAAGTTTTTGATATTGAGAGAGAGACCATGGAGGTGGAGGAGGCTGGTGATGATGCTATTGCTAACCAAATTGAGGTAGTTATTACCAATCTCGTCATCATCGTGGATACCCCAATGAAAGAGGCTACAACCCAACATGCTCCTGTAACCTGAATATCCCTATTTGATAATATTTTGTGACGCTCTTTGTAATTTATAACGAAGATCTTCACTTCACTGTTGTATTGTATTTTTTTACGAACACATTTACTTCTATTAAAATGATTAGCCTTTTACCATGTTTGGTACTTTCCCTGCGTGTTCATGCTTAACACATTATCTTTGAGTACGTTCAAATGTTCTTGACTACATCATACTACTATTTTGTTATGTGGTTGTATGTATTTTGTTAATTAAACTTTAGTATTATCGACATATTGTACCATATTGCTCATTTTCCATGTCAACGTGTTAATTGTTTCTACATTCAAAATATTCATGTTAGTAGTTTGGTCTTGTGATCGTGTGGTTAGCTTATCGCCAACTGGATTTTCCTTACTAACTTGCAGTTTTGGACGAACCTAAGTTGTCCTGACCTAGGTTATACCCTTGCTTATTCAGGATTATTAGTCATATGAAGGGATCTTGTCTTCCTGGCCTTGCGTCAGCATAGGTTACCAAAATCTATTAAGTCTACTAGGATCTATCCTTGCGTTAAACAGTTATGGTCAGATCTTGTCATCCATAAGACGGCACTGGATTTCCCTGACTTGGTGGGACTTCTTATTCTCGATCTTTCCTAAGATGAGATCATGTCTGAAGTGTTTTCAATGAGCTTTCCAGTAGTTTAGGCTTACAATCATGCAGTTTTATCGACCTGATCGGCCTTACAAGGTACTAGTTTTGGACGAACCTGAGTTGTACTATCCTAGGTTCAACCCATTCTTATGATAGCTTATTGGTCATATGAACGAACCTTATTTTCCTATCCATGCGTCAGCATAGGTTATAAGAGTCGATTAAGTATACTAGGATATATTCTTATGCTAGTCGATTGTGGTTGAATCTGTCATCCAGAGGACACCACCGGATTTTCTAGACTTGGTGGGACTTCTTGTTCGCAGGTTATCCTAAGATGAGATCGTAATTGAAGTTGTACTAACTATGAAGGTTTTCTGATCATGAATGTTGATGTGCTTGGATATGGAGTGTCTTCAGCATGGGGTTTTTCTCACACCCCTCACGCCAATAAAATGATCTTTAAATAATGTACAAAATCCCTAAATAACTACATACATGGGAAATGAAGTTCTTATCATTAATCACTAAGGGAGTTTTAAAGGAATGTAAATGAAGGATTACATTTTTCTTTCTCCACAATGTGGTGTATGTTGTCACCGTTATTGAAAGTATCTCCTCGTGTTCTCGGAGTTCCAAGAATTATTGAATTGTTCACTATCTAGAGTCTCAATTATGTAGGTTCCTAATCACACAAGAGCAGATACTCTGTATGGGCCATGCCATTTGGGTTCTAGTTTATTCGTTTTCTAAATCACCTAATTAAATACGTAGTTTTTTTTCCTTTTGAATGCTTGGTCTTACTCTTTTATTGCAAAACCAAGCAACCCTATATTGATAAGCGACTACCTATAGGGAATCACATCCATGAGTTTCTCAATTATGTATAAATCGAGTCTTCTCACTAGATCGCTCTTAGGTGAGTCAAAACTGAGCACCCGATGGATAGGTTGGTAAATATCAGTGGGAGATTCTAGCGTGAATGGGGTTTCACCTATGACCATTCTTGAATAGTGATCTATGCCCACATTAAACTATGCAGTTTGTTAATCCAATTCACTTTAGCATTCCACTGAGTAAGGTTTTCTCACACCCAGTATTTTTGGAATTGATTTTTAAGAGATTATATAAGAAATGAATTAATGTAAAGGAGAAAAACAAAAATTTATTCATTAAGTACGGTCACACATTTATTGTATTACCACCACAGTGGTGAATTACATTTTATTCTCAATACGATAAATAAAGTAAGTCATTGAAAACCTCTACTCCTTGCTCCCATCTTTTATAGCTCCACCCATATCATTAAATATGAAAACATTCGGCCTGCATGTATCACACAAAGGGAGGGTGGACCATCCTCTTTCTCCTGGAACATTTGGAGGAAAAAGGAATTAGCAAAAATATCCTTAACATATATTACAAATTTTATAACATATTATATGTAGATATAATCTTAGAGTGTGTATAGAATTTTTTTTATTTTGATACAACCACATGGTTCAAATTTATAATAAGAAGGGCAAGGAATTTAAACTGATAACCCCATACTTATCAGATTACAAAGGGGTATAGAAATAAGTTAAGTGTCATCAATATAACTAAATTATAACAAAACAAAACCTTTAGGTAAAAGTAACCGACTCGACACACAATTAAAGTGGCAATCATACGTATATAGAAATAATCAAGGCTATCAACATCTGAGACTTTAGGCCAAGTAGAAAAATTATGTGGCACAACACGGAAGTCTACTCCCTAATTAATATTAATGGTTCTTTGAAAAAACAATATGCACAGAGGTGCAGGGTGAACTGATTCAATCATTACAATGATTTTCACGAATTCATCTATTAGGTGAGAAGACTTAAACCGATCTAATTGATCATAATTAAAATAAACAATGATATACTAACATATGATTAAGGTAGTTTTTACACATGCTTATAATAAAATAAGGTTATCATGAAATGATATCAATAGTAGTTAAACAAGTATATGAAAGTTTACTATTAAAAAGGCACAAACCTATTTGCGTGTATATCGAATGGCCTAAGTATGATCAAAATAGGAAATTCGGAGGGGCTGGTACTTGACTATCTACACATAAACACTTGCGTGAGTAATTATAATGGAAATGTTGGTTTTGATAAAATTATTACAAAAATTGTGTTTATGAAAGTTTAAAGCACTAAATTGTAAATAAGTTGAGGCCTTAAAATCTAAGCCTTATGATCAAACATGAAACTTGGGACAAAAGACTTTTTGGATAAAAATCTATCGAAGTACTTGTAGAAACAATTGGGGGTTAAAATTCATAACTTGGAAAAGTTAGGAGGGGTCAAATTACAATATAAAGAAAATATATTTGACCTACTACCCATTTTTTTTCTAACTTTGGCTAGTCTTAACAAAACTCAGTCTTACCTTATACCATGTTGACCAGAAAAATAAAATTAAAATATTAGAGAAAAATTACAAATTTGTGATTGGCTACGCGCCCTCACCCTCTTGGTCAATGGTTCTAGTTGAAAAGTTCATCTTCAACCTCTCGACAGTTGACCTAGGGTTAAAAAACTTTGACCTTGCATAATTACTGATTTTATAACCCATTTGAGATGATTCCTGAATCCATCCAACCTAATTTTTCGCAAGGAATCCAAAAAATATAAGTTTATTCAGTATTAATCCAGTAACAAAAGTGTGTATTTTTTAGAAATTTTCACCAAACTTTCGATGCTTCATTAAATATGACAGAGGGTCTTATGGATGTGGTTGTGTTTATGTTATTCTGAGGGAGGATTTCGTATTAGTTTGAAGGATTGTGGTTGTTTAATTATGGAAATTTTGAAGTTTTTACTTCTCTGAAACAAAAAAAAAAAACTTTCGATCAATTGAGGCTCAAAAGTTATGATTTTTCACAAATGATCATTGAACTAGAGTTCCTGAGTTAATAAGGAACCATTTACTCACTTTTAAACGGGTTCAAAGTCAAGGAATCAAACTTCACCATTAAATCTCAAGCTTTATTGGAGTTTTTTTCTAGTTTCTTTGAAGAGAGGTTGTTTTAGATGTAAAAGCATGGATGTTTTGATTGAAATGAGTTTTCTAACAACACAGAAAACCATTGGAATTGAATAGATGAATTTTGACACATAAAATAATAGAATGCCAGTTTAGAGAAAAATTTCACACTTTGGGCAGGGTCAACGGGTGAGTTTTGTTTCTTCTGATGGTGGGGGATTTATAGTAAAAGGTAAGGGGATTCTGTTCGAACATTTGGGTGGTGGATTCTTCCATTATTTAAGAAGGCATGATTGTGAAATCTTGAACTTCACATGGTTACATGGTGTAACCATGTGTTTCTCGCTTCTCCTGCCCATATGGAGGCTTATGTGGTGAGGGGGCAGTGCGTAAATATTGAATACTTAAGTTTTAGCCATTGGTTTGAAGTTTTTATATTTATTTGGTATTAAATATGGCATTTTCTTAAGTTTTAGGGGTACGTCTATCATTTTATAAAAATATTGGGATTGGGGCTTTAAATTCTAGTTACTTGAAGTATAGAGGTTTGATTTAATATAAAGTTTGGGACTTGAGGTTATATATAGCTCAAGTTTTGCTTGTTTGAAAAGTGTAGGATCATTTTAGAAATTTTAAAACTTCAAGGGGTATTTGGGTAATTAAGAAAATCTATAGGTTTGGTAGAGTAGTTTCATCATTGTTAGGATGTTTTTAATTTTTAATATTCCATGAGGGATGTAATGAGATTTATAGGGAATAATGGATATTAATTAGCTCGGTTACAAAGTGCATATGTTAGAGTCTACCAACCTAAAAAGAAAATTTGTCCTCGAATTTTGCCTTCAAAGAGATTCGGATATCATTCTCTCCTTGCTTGTTCTGGTTCCCATGTAATTCTTACTGATTTTGATGTTTCCAAACTATCTTAACAAATCGAATTTCTTTACTTTTCATAATTTTCACCTGATGGTCTAAAATTAGGATAGGGAGTTCTTCAAACTCGTGGTTGGGTTATACAAAAAATTTCTACCATGTAATGACATGGGTTGGATCAGGAATATACTAGCATAACTTGGATACATGGAATACATTATGGATATTGGATAACTCCACTGGTAATTCTAACTAATAGGTCATAAAGACAATGCATTTAGTAATGGTGAAGGTCGACTATATCTTGGAGCTAATTTTCCTTTTTTTTCCAAAATGTAAAACTCCCTTTCGAGGAGAAACTTTTAGAAACACTTTGTCATAAATTTGAAATTCTAGGGGCCTACAACAATGGTCAGGATAACTTTTCTTATGATATTGGGTTGTCTTCAATCACTCTACGATTTATTGTATCTTCTCAATGGTTTCTTGGGTTATTTTAGGACCAAATTATTTACTATTTCATGATTCAGTCCACATGAGGATGAGCGACATGGTCTTCTATACAAGGCTTCGAATGGGATGGCTTTGATACTTGACTGATCACTCTTGTTATAAGAGAACCCAATAACTTTAAATTTTCACTCTAATTGTTAGGCATATCTAACATACAACCTCATAACATATTTTCTAATATTTGAATTATACGCTCAGATTGTCCATCCTTCTGAGGATGAAATGAGGTACTCAAATGGAGTTCAGTACCCATTACGGACTAAAATGCTTACCAAAATCATCCTATAAAACTAGAATCTCTATCTAATATGATGGATAGGGGAATTCTATATAATTGGACAAATTGTCCAATTGAGCTTGTGAAAATAATCAGTGTTTTTTATTCATGGAAAATGGGCAAATTAGGTAATTCAATCTACTATGACCCAAGTACGAGGTAGTCCACTGATAAAACCATGGTGATATGACCCCATTTCCATCATGGAATTAGTAGTGGTTGGATAAGTCCACCAAGATTTGGGTGTTTTATCTTTACTTGCTGACAAGTAAGACATGTCTTCATAGAATTCTCTGTATCATTCCTCATATTTGACCTATAGTACTGTTTCCTCAACTTGTAATACATTTTGGAGCTTTAGGGATGAATCATGAACTTAAAAAGACTTTAAATTCTTCACCATAAAGGTAACAATGCCATATCTTTAAAGCAACAACCACGATAGCTAACTCCAAATCATGGATAGGGTAATTATATTTATAGGTGTTGAGTTGTCATGATCCATATGCTACCACCCTTCCTCTTTGCATAAATACACGTCCTAAGCCTTGGAATTAGGCATCAATATACACATTATAGGTTACATCACTGGAAGGAATAGTTAGAATAGGAGCCGTGGTTAATTTTCCTTTTAAAATATGGAATGCTTGATCACATTTAGCAGTCCATAGAAATGGTACATCCTTCCTAGTTAGCTTTATCAGTGGAAAATAAATTCAAGAAAGTCCTTGTACGAAGCGACGATAATAACTTGCTAATCCGATAGAACTATTTAATATAGATGACATTCGTGGGATTCTTCTATTCTAAAATGGCTGAAATTTTGGCCAGATCGACTTAGATATCATTTTCAGAAATCATGTTTCCTAGGAATTTTATTTCTTTCATCAAGAAATCACATTTCATTTTTTTGGCATACAATCTATGGTTTCTTAAAGTGCATAATACTCTCTCTAAGTGTTAGGCATACTCTATATGTCTTTAGGAATAAACAAGAGCATCAATAATGCACATTGGGATATCGATCATTATGGTGAAATGTTATTATGTGCTAGATAAAGCACGAATAAGAATCACAAGTATAGTAATATAGAAATAATATATGACTAAAAAGTATGAATAGAGGACTCGAGTCTCGGGTTTTGACCCGAGATGCCTAGATAGGCTAAAAAGTCATCAAAGTCCACATAGTTCTCATGCAATAGGAGGGTGGGGTTTATCCCATAAAACCAAATGGGGATTTTATGTATATCTGTGTGTGTGTGTGTGTGTGTGTGTGTGTGTGTGTGTCTGTGTGTTTGTATGTGTTTGTGTGTGTGTGTGTATGTGTGTGTAGAAAAATAATGTTTTTAGTGTGAGAAAATGTAGTGGGAAATCCTCGTTTGGAATTTATGAGCAAAACCACTTTTTCTTGTTTTTAATTTTTGTTTTGTAGAAAATATGTTATGTAAAATAATAATAATAATAAAAAAGTGGAATTTGTAATATATGTGGACTAACAATGATGAAATGCTAAAGTAAGGATTAGATAACCAATGTGAAAATAAGGAAATTAAAAGAGAGAAAAGAGTGTTTAGACCTTATTTGGAGACTTGAAGGTTGATCTTGATTGTTGAGAAGTCTACCCTTGTAACTGGATGGAGGTTATAGGACGAGAAGGAAAGGAGTTTGCTAA
This sequence comes from Sambucus nigra, assembly GCA_949130495.1. Taxonomy (NCBI): domain Eukaryota; kingdom Viridiplantae; phylum Streptophyta; class Magnoliopsida; order Dipsacales; family Adoxaceae; genus Sambucus; species Sambucus nigra. The sequence continues at coordinate 621,931,013 of OX422215.1, forward strand.
ATTTCATTTGAAAGGGATGGAAATGGAATGTGTAAGAGAGGTTTTAATAGGGAAACGATGATGACTTTAAGATAATCATGCTACGATCACTGGGAGGGATGCTTCTGAGGTTCCTTTAGAAGTGAGATCATGATATCATTATATAGGGTCAAGGGGGTACCAATTGGCATTGTACTTGACCTGCCTATCAGTAGGCATCCCTAAACACATGGCCGATAGGCCCGGAAATAGGTTTGCCATTCCGCAATCTCATGCATACTTCTAAAAAATGTTTATAAAATGCAATCTTAAGTCTGAATCATGCACGGGGAATACAATAGGAAAGGGTATTCCGATCCCTTTAAGAATCCATTGGGCCACTCTTGAGTTCTAGAGTTCACTGTGGTTAAACAGGGATCAAAAGCACCCAATGGTGTTTTAGACAGGATATTCTCGAAGGAAAACTAACCTTTAGAGATGGCATTTAAATCCATTCAAATATTCATTCAGTCTCATTTGTTTGGGACAGTTTACCTTGGCCAAATGGGGCTCGAAAGTACCTGATGACCCTTTGGAGTAAAATGAGTTGTTCATCTATATCTTAAGGCTAATTTGTGAACAAGGTGGACCGTTGGAAAGGGGTTTTAGATACCTTGGGATATTCATTTAGTCCCGTTTATACGGAAGAGTTGGCGAGAGTCAAACGGAGTCTGGGAGCACGTGGTGGCCTCTAATTTAATTTTTAAATGATAAAATATCATATATCTGAATCATTAGGCGGATTCATGCATGGGGATGGACCGTTGGAAAGGGAATCTAGGGACCCTCAAAGATTTATTAAGATTTAACTCGGGAGAGGAAGTTAATTGGGGTCGGGTCTGGGAGCGCCTGATAGCCTTTAGATCGATTTTCGATAGTAAAACGGATCATTCATCTGAATTGTAAGGTTGATTTGTGCACGGCATGGAACATTAGAAAAGTAATTCAGAGTGCCCTTAGAAGATTCATTGAGCTTATGCTCGGACAAAAAAGTTGACTCAAAGTCAAACGGGGCCTGGGTGCACCCGGTGGCCTCTAGATCAATACTCGGAGTATGGCCTAAGGTTCTATAGGGAATGGGAAGTGTTGGTACCTAAGGAGAGTCTTCGGGGGTGTATAATGTGCTTTTTATAAAGCCCCTCGATGGGTGAATTTGGAACCACTGAAAGTCGTCGAATAGATACCACATGAATATTAGGTAAAGAGATCATTTATGTGGAATAAAGGGATAAAGATAACCAATTCATAGGGCTAAGGTCGATTTTGAGGACCTAAGGTAATGATGGTGATGATCGATTTTATGAGTTGAGGTCAATTTTGAGGACCTAAAATGATGATGGCCGATTTTACGAGTCGAGATGACCAATTTTGAGGGCCGAGTTCATTCTGAGGACCTAAAGGTGTGACGACCATTCTGAGGGCCGAGGTCAATTATGAGGCATAAAGTTGTCATCGTCGATTCTATAGGCCAAGAACAATTCTGAGGACCTAAAGTGATCATGATCGATTTTGCGAGTCGTGGTCAATTTTGAGGATCTAAAGTTAAGGAGATTAATTCTACAAGTCGAGGTTAATTCTGACGACTTAAAGTGATGAAAAATGGTTTTACGGACCCAGGTCAATTTTGAGGACCTAAAGTGACTATCGATTTTGAGGTTCAAACTCAATTCTGAGGACTGAAAGTTATGTTGATTGGTTTTGAGGGCCGAGGTCAATTCTGAGGACCAAAAGTGATGAGCAAGGTCAATTTGGAGGACCAAAAGTTATGATGACTGATTTTGAAGACCGAGGTCAATTCTGAAGACCTAAAATGATGACGACCGATTTTATTGGATGAGGTCACTTCTATCACCTAACATTATGACGATCAATTCTAAAGACCAAGATTAATCCCGAGGTCCTAATAGTTATGACGACTGATTTTAGGGGTCGAGGTCAATTCTAAGGATCTAAAGTTAGGACGATCGATTCTGAGGGACAACATCAATTCTAAAGACCTAAAGTTAGGACAACCGATTATGAGGGACGAGGTCAATTCGGAGGACTTAAAGTTAGGACGATTGATTCATGGGCCGAGGCCAATTTTGAGGACCTAAAGTTAGGATGTAGGGAGGTTTGCTCTCCAGGGAGTCCTTTGGTATATGTCGTTTTGTTGAGGATTATGTCTTTTTTAGATTCTACTTGGGAAACACATATGCTCGGGCATCATGTCTTTTGAGGGAAGATAACGTGGCTAGGGAGGTCAAAAATCTTATGGTGGATGGTTTGGGAGAAAGTTTAGTTTAGGAGTTCTATTGGGGATTTTAGAGAAGAATATGTTTTGGGGTTCTACCGGGGAAATGTAGTCGACTCTTAGGATGCACCTTTTTGCAGCATGCGTTTAGGGTTTGTGTTGGGGGTAAGAGTGTAATATTAATTTAGTTGGGAGTTGTAGGAGATAAAATGGTTTTCTTAATGAAGAAAAATTCTAAGACTTCTTTGGTACTTTTTGGAATGTATCGAAGAATTTTTAGATTTTTCTGGTATTTGTTGTACTAAATTTCAGGGGGTATGTCAACCGTTATGTTATTGTGGTTTCCATTTAGAAAGTGGCACCGACTCCTAGGCTTTCTTAGGAAGATAAACAATCCGATTCCAATTGGTATGGGGTTCCTCAGCGGCTGGTGATAGACTGCAAGTGTGTGTGGATATAGGTGGATCGTATGCTAAAGGCTAGGACTGATGAATTTTTATTAGGGATGTAGGTGACCTTTTACCCTTGAGTTATGTCTCCTCGATATACGTGGGTGATGGGTCAGCATGCATAGATGCAATGATTTATGGCGTGTTATTTTGGGTACGTCTGGTACCTAGGAGAAAGGGTTGTGGGGAAGATGAGGTGACATTAAATTTCGGTTCATTCCTTTAAGGATTTTCTTATAGGTTCATCATTGACTGTTGGAGCTTGTCATTGACCATATTGCATGCTTCATGTAGTGGAATTGCACCTAAAAAGAGACTCAAAAACTCAAAAAGAGATGCATACTTTGTTTGATTATCTTGATTTTGTGGCTTACTCTATATGCACTTTAATTTTCTGCTGACTTTTTATTTTCAAAAAAAGTAGGAGAATTTATTTTTTGGAATAAAGAGAGGCCTTAGAGGCCTAGTGGCAAAGAGTTTCCCTTTGAAGGTATTTCCTTTCGGAAAAAGTAGGAAAAATGAGTTTTTTTCAGAATTTTTAAGTGGAGGAAGGCCTTAGTAGCTTGGTTGGTATAAGGATGAGGAGACAAAAAGCTTGATTGTAAAGTGGATCTTTCCACCTTGATTGGATTGTGATGCGTCTGTTAAATTGAAGATATGGTATTATTATTGTTCATGTGGTTGGCTGAGAGATTCCATCTGGAAGTTCCTCCTGAGTATCTTTTGGGAGTCGTGCCAAAATTTCTTAACTTAGCACTTTATCAGCTTTGACCCATCCATAGAGAACTGGGTCAATTGGTTCATGAAGCACGAATCCCAACGCCTTTGATGGTCGGTGCCATGGTGGGGAGTCTTTTAACTTATTATCGAGCTGAGAGAATATTGGTATGTTCAGTTAGTTAGCTTGGGGCATACTTCATTACATTTCCCTTAGAAGCTTTTGTGAGAAATCGGATGGGAGAAAATATTGCCTCCTCGGGCACTATTTCTTATGGAAGACTTGACTGAATCCATGCGTATGAGGTTAGGTTCTCTGTAGGATAATCATCGACCGGTAACCCACCCATCTCAATCCGTTGGCAGGGTCTGTCATGTGTTCGGGGACTATCTGAAATGGCTGAGGAAGTGGGTTGTGGTGAAGATCTTGGTGTAGGAGACCGACTAGAGGTGGTTTGTCTTTTTTGACACTGTGGTGGGGGAGTAATGGTTTTATCCGAAATGGTGAGGGCATACGATTCGTGGAGTGCCTTCAAAATACCAACTAGGTAGGGGAAGTTTGGGGTCCTCAGGGAGCGAATGATGATGGGGCTGGGTCTTTCGAAAGTTGTGCATAGGGTCTATGTGAAGCTGGGATTATTTTTTGTGAATTTCTTATGCAAGTGTGATGTTGTATACCTTTTTTTCTTTTGTTTTTGGGGGTTGGGAATGATTTTATGAAGTTTGGTCAGTCTTGTTTTAGGGACATTATTGTTAGTAGAGGGTTGTTATTTTGACGCCCTCCGCTAATACTTTTTGTACTTCTCAAACTTCCCTATTTGAACTAAAAAAGAGTTTGATCATATTGTTGTGCCTCTTAATGATTTTTAAATTTGAATTATTTATACAAATCGCTATGTCATACATAATCTTTTTGTTCATGTAAACGATAAAATTAATTGTCGGTCTCGGAGGTAAGAAAAGAATAGCATTTTGTGAAAAAGAAGGGGATCGTGACCATGTAGAATGAATGAGTTACCAACATACCTCTGGGGGTTTTGAAAAAATTTTATGTTTCATTTTCAAAGCAAAAGGCTTTTTTAGAGAAAATGTTTTAGAATAAAAGGAAGATGGGAGGAGTCATAGCGCGCCGAGATTCCGAACTAAGGGTAAAACTTCTTGAGAAGGTTCAGGTTAACTAGACGTTCCATATATTCTCCATAAAGGTTAGTGAGTATAGTGGCGCCGCCTGACAAGATCTTTTTCACGGTGTAGGGACCACTCCAATTTGGATTGAATTTCCATCTAGGGTCCCAGATGGGTTCTATGATTTCTTTGAGGGCTAAGTCTCCTTCTTAGATACCACGGCCCCTGACTCTTTGATTTAATGATTGCATTATCCTGGTGATGGTACCCTTTTATGTGGTACCTAGCCTTTATCCCCTTTTCATCCAAGAGTGACAATTCGTCCAATCGACTCTACTACCAATCTTCTTCTTTGACTATGCATTCAAGCATAATGTGTAAGGAAGGTATTTCCATCTCAATGGGTAGAACTATTTACAAGACATATACTAAAGATTAATGGGTATCCTCAGTAGATGTCCTGACTAAAGTGTGGTAGCCCTAGATGGCGTAGGTGATCTGATCGGACCAATCTAGATAACTCTCAATCATTTTGTTGATGATGGATTTAAGGTTTTTGTTGTAGGATTCAACCACACCATTGGTTTGGTATCAGTAGGGAGAATATTTGTTTCCATGGATCCTGTACTCATCGACCAGTTACGTGACCTCGACTTTGAAGTATAACCCATTATCTGATACTATCTCATTGGTAACCCTGTATCGATCGATGATGTTCTTTCGAAAAAACTTGGATACCTTTCTGGCATTTAGTACTTCATATGACTCAACTTTGACCCATTTGGTGAAGTAATTAATGGCAACTAGGATGAAATCATGCCCATTTGAAGCTTTAGGTATGACTTTCCCTTGATGTCAATGCCTCAAGTGGAGAACGGCTAGGGAAAAGTCATGTTGTACATATCTTGAGGGAGTAAGTATTGGATATTAGCAAACTTCTGGCATTTGAGGCATCTTCGAATGTAGGCGGTGCAATCCTGAACTATGGTGGTCAAATAATACCCTTGATGAATAATATTCTTAGCAAGCATATGGCTGTTCATGTAGGATCCGCATTGCCCATTGTGGATCTTCTGCACAATTTCTTCAATGTCAGCCCTTGCAATGGAGTGCAAATGGGTTTCATCAAAATTTCTCTTAAATAGTGCTTTTTCATAGATGATGTACTAGGAAGATAGTTTCTGAAAGGTCGCACGGTCTTTTTTTGGGCTTCTTGGGGATACCTACCATGCTTGAGGAGGTGATAAATGTTATAGTACCAACACTCGGCCATGTTGAAATATTCCTCTGTAACGAGCGCAATGTGGTAGTAGTGAGTTCGCATAGCTTATTTTTAGACTAGGAAAGGGGCCATTGTTATTCCTTCAGTAATGTTGACCATAGAGGATAGGGTAGAAAGGGCATCGGCTAAGCTATTCTTTTCATGGGGCAAGTAGTGGAAGGTGATATCTCAGAATTAGGAGGCCAATTATTTTAGGTGGGAATCGAATGGTAAGAGATCCTCATATTTAACTTTTCATCTTTTAAGGACTAAGATAATGATGAGAATAGAATCCCCATAAACAAATAGGTATTTGATACCTTTCTTGAGGACGACTTTGATGCCTATGATGCATCCTCGTATTCGGTCATATTATTGGTGCAAGGAAAATCCAGTTTAATGAAAATAGTAGTGTGATAGTCATAAGGGGAAACCAGGAGTATCCCAATGTTGTATCCTTTCTTGTTAGCAGAGCCATCAAAGAACAGTTGCCATTGGAGATCCTCCTAGAGGAGCAGAGAATATCTTCGTCCAGTAATTTCAGAGACCCAAATATTAACATCTTCCATGGGGTAGTTAGTAAGGTAATCAGAGATGGACTTCCCTTTCATAACTTTTTGCATAATATACATGATATTAAACTCTATTAATAGCATTAACCACCAGGGCATTCGGCTAGATAGGTTAAGTTTCTCAAGAAAGTATTTTATGGGTTCAATTCGGGGCAAAAATCTTATTATAAAAAAAAGCGAGCATGACCCAAACTAGGTCAACACATGATTTCTCTAAGGGAGTGTAGTTGACTTCCTACCTGGACAATTTTTTACTATCATAGTAAATGTATATTTCTTTATAGGTTTCTTCGATATATTAGGCTAATAAATCCCCTATTGCGATGTCTATTATGGTTAAGTACAAGGGTAGAGGGAGACAAAGTTGCGACAGCATGAGCATCGGAGGTCAGGTATGATATTTCTTGATTATGTCGAAGACTTCTTGACAGTCCTAATTTCAGACTTTGGTAGAATCCTTTCAGTGGAGTTTTAAGATGGGTTCGCAAATGGAAGTCAGTTAGGTGATGAACCAGCTGATGTACTGTAATTTTCCTGAGAACCCCGGACTTCCTTCTCCATTCGGAGAAGTGGAATTTTGAGTATAACTTTCATTGAAGTAAGGTCTTTTTCGATACCCTTCTCATTAGCCATGAATCTGAAAAGTTTTCCTTTAGTGAGATCAAAAATATATTTTTGTGGGTTTAACCGTATTTTATACTTTTGCAATCGTTCGAAGAACTTTCGAAGGGAAAGAACGTGACCTTATCTAGTCTTAGACTTAATAATCATATCATTTACATAGACTTCGACCTTTTTATATATCAGATCATAAAACATGGTTATAGAAGACATTTGGTAGGTAGCAACAGCATTCTTGATCCTAAATAGCATGACCGTGTAAGAAAAGATTACCTAGGGTGTGATAAAGGCAGTTTATTTTCTTGACGGTTAGGGTGCATCTTGAATTGATTGTATCCAACGAACCCATCAACAAATTACTTGAGAGCGTGACTAGAGGTGTTGTCCATAATCATGTAGATATTGGGAAGTGGTTAATCGTCCTTTGGAGACGCTTTGTTCAAATTCTGATAGTCAACGCACATACAGACTTTTCCTCCTGATTTCAGTACGGGTACAATATTGTCTATGCATATCGGATATTCGATCACCCATATGAAGTCTACATTCAACTATTTGATTACCTCTTCCTTGAGTTTGAGTGACCATTCGGTGCACAGCTTTTGAAGTATTTGTTTAACCAATTTGCATTCTAGGAGAGTTGGGATCTCATGTTGAGCTATTTTGAGATCGATGTAGGGCATGCCATCATAAGACCATGTAAAGATGTCCACAAATTCCTTCAGTAACTCTTCAAATTGTGCAAATTTATCCTCATTAAGGGTGGACCTATCCTAATCTTGCAATGTTCACTACTAGAACCAAGATTGATAATAACAGTTTCATCCTCATTAGTTTGAATACGGTTATGTTGTTTGTTATTAACCTTATTGAGATCAATTAAGAACTGTTCATTTGCAAAATCATCATCACGAAGAGATTTATTAGAATAAAAAAAATAATGTAAGGCATAACAAAATAATCAAAATACCTGTTTATTTCACTTTCGAGAAAAAAACCTTGAGAACCTCATCACACGAGGTCTCGATTACATTGTTATCAGAAAGAGGAGGAATACTAATAGATGAAAAGATAGGATAAATAGTCGGGTTGGTTTTCATCTCAGCGGGTCGGACTGGTATAACATTCAAGTAGAGGAGAGGCAGATCGATAACCTTGACCAGAGTGGACAAGTTTAACAATGTAGTGCCTGAATGGATCATGCAAAGAGTCAGCCCCAGTTTTTGTAGATTGAATGAGTCTTCGAAATCAATTTCCTAAGATACATTGGTATTGTCTTTCTGAGTGAGAGGTTACACTTGGTTTTGGCAGTCTTTAGCCGAGGAGTAGTTGTCTTGAAAGAAGATTTCCATCCCTAGATTCATCTTCTTATCCACACGGTCAAATCATGGTTAAGGAAAGCCACAAAAGGGGAAGTATTCACCCTCTTTGATTAATCTACCATTAAGGGAATCTCTCAAGATAGACTTGGCATCTTTTAAACTTTCCTTTAACCATGGTTCGTGGAGTATTCTGAATTCTTCTAACGAAGGTTGATAACCCAGGTCACATGGGGAAAAGGCCCTCTTTAGGATTATGGGCTCTAGTATCCTTTGTTGAAATCGCCCTAGCCAACATTTGAACATAAAGTTCATATTCTTGAACATTTGTATCACGTTAACATTATCATAAGGGCTATGCTCTGGACAAACTTGATCTTTAAAACCATCCCCCACCGAAAGGGGGATGGGATTAACTTTAAAGCTAAAAATAAGCATGTAATTCATCCCATGTTGTATTTCTAGTACCAAATTGCTGGTGTTGGCATTTTCAGTATTATCATCTTGTCCCAAAATGATAATGACATACCCCTTGGTGAATAACTTTAATTTTTGATGAAGGGAGAAGGATACCCCTAAAATGTTGTGAAGTCATGGTCAACCAAGAAGTTAGTTGAAATAAATGGGTATGTCAATAATATGGAACTCGATAACGGGATTTATAGGGTCATCCCAGACCTCTCGATGACTATTATCATAGGCACACACTATAGCGAAAGTAGGAGTTACGTCACATACTTTCAACCCCAAGCAATTGAATGTTCTTAATAGGAAAATATTGAAGGCAAATCCATTGTCGATGAGTGAGAGAGGGATTATCTTTCCCATCACTTCAACGAAGATGTTGAGGGCATAGATGTGATTACGAACAATCTTTGAAATTTCTTCTTTGAATAAGTAAAGGAGTGTAGTGGTGGTCAATGATCGAACCAGGTTTACATCTTCTTCTAGAATGGTGGTAAAAGGTAATGTGGGCCAGAGATAACTTTATTAAAGTATATCAACATAATTAGGAAGATATAAAGAGTCCCCACAAGGTAATGTTGGATTGAGTATTCTTAACTTAGTCTAGGATATTGCTCTCTTCAATGGGAATCTTTGTCATGGTAAGTTCTTCGATAACTCCCTTTCCCATATCTATTCCTTATGGTTGAGGATTCGGATATTGGTAGTGCCTTCCTGATCTGGTTATATAGTTTATGGAGGAGGTGATGACCAATAACCCCGTGTATTCATCAATTTCGGGTTGAATGGATACATTATTGATTTACCCCAACAGGTCCTTGAAAGAGACCATCACTCACATGTTGATCACTGGACTGACCTTTTCCTTACTCGGTTCATCATCTGAGTATTCAAATTTATCCTCCCATCTGGTCGAAATGATGTATTCTTGCCAAGAGAAGTCAATTCATTCCACAACCTAAATGACTTCTTCACACAAATCCCCCCACTCAACGGGGAGGTGCGAGAATGAAGGGACCAACTGCCCTTGAAGCTTCAAAGTAGTGATTACATCGAAAACACTACAAATTTTAACGGTTTGTCGGATCACGTCTGCCATAATCTATAATACATCTTCCAAACTGATTTCATCAATGGGTACCACCCAATTATCTAATTCTCAAGCCCACATTCAGGATTCCATGAACATTATGCTGAACCTCTAATAGTCGATAGTAATTTTAGAAAGAAATTTCATCCAAAAATTGGTTGAGAATAGATGGAAACTCTGAGTATGGACGACAATACAAGCCTTAGTAACGAGTTACATAGCCCAGTCGATGAAGCAGATAGGTTGTGGGAGAAAATATGAGCAAACTTTGAGCGATTTTGGTGAACATATGGGTATGATGGGTGCTTTACTGGGCACAATTTGGGTAGATAGGTCGAATTTTAGGTCATTTCCTAGGGATATGGAATTTTTATGGGTTGGAAGTGGGTTTTGAGTGGTGTTGGGCTTAGGATTGGATGGTGGGGAGATGATACCTCGATCAATTACAAATCATAGTGGGCATCAATTTTGATGTTTTTTAGGAAGTGGGTTTCGCAATGGATGAGGTTCCATAGGTTTTATAATATTTTGGTTTAACAAGGCTTGTTAGACTTTAGAAAGGAGATTATACAGCTTGGCGTATTATTTTTTGGCAGGGTTAGGGTAGTTTTTCGATGATCAAGAGGTAGCAGGATGGGAGATATTATTGATGGTTGAGACTGTGGCTTTTGAAGGCTTCTTATACTTTTTAGGAATGAACAATCCAAACACTTTCTTAGGCTCGACTTATATTTTGGTAACACTTTCTTTAATACCCACACCCGCTTCTCGAATGGCTCGAAAATGTGAATAATATTGACCTCCCATAATTTCTCTAATATGGGGAAGGAAATTCTTCTTCACTATGCTAGCTTGTTCTTCTTTATAGGGTTGGTTAGTCTTGGTGGCATCTTTCTCTCTACACCTTTGTTTGAAGTTGCTGACAATTTCTTTAGGATTCTGATAGAAAATCTCTAGATCACAGCGTGTAACCTATAGTTCTTCGTTGTACGTATACTGTGACATGAATTCCTTGGAAACATCCTCCTTACTGCAGATTCTATATTACTCAAGGGTTAAGAACCAGGGAAGAGAGTTGTCCTTAAAACTCTGTTGGAACATCTGGGCCATTATCTCTTCATAATTTCCAAGGAGGGTCATGGCTCGGTGATAGCTTCCAAGGTATACAATTGGAGGCCCACTGCCCCCGAACTTATTGATGGCTGGCATCTCAAATTTTTTTGATAATATTTCTTTTGGGTAGGGAGACATGTGAGTGTAGTCCATGTAGTTCCTGGATATCTTAACTTGGTTAAACTTCTTCGACAACAGTTTGAGGTCTTCCTCTTTGGGATCAACGGGTACTAGTAAGTTAGCCCCTGACTAGTCAATGTTTGGCATGAGGAGTTGAGTTTACAGTGGTCCATTGGCAGGGAGGGCATGTGGAGAGTGATGATATTCTATCGAAACCTAAATAGGCTTAAGAATGGGAGGACCCATGGCACGAGGAAAGAGAACCTCGAGTTCTTTAGGATCTTGGACTCAGTTTTGCTGCATCTCATGAACCTGGATTTTAAGGTTGTCAATATTGGCATTGAGTTGGACGAAGACTTCCATTAGATCAGGTTGTACTTTCAGTGCTTGATTGCCATTTTCAATGGAGGATTGGTGAAGGTAGATTCCAGACTGCGATGAAGCTTCAGCATAACTAACGGATCTTTGGGGAGGTTTGTCGAAAGATTGAACCTAATAGGGACCCAGACCAAGGATCGATTATGTAATGGATCTGAGAAAGAAAATGATTCAAATTTATTTTTGAAAAATTGAAAACAGAATTATTTTTGCTAAAAAAGAGGGAAAATGTTTTTGATATTTTTTTGGTATTTTGATGAAAATGAAGAAAAATGTTTTTGGTATTTTGATTTTTTTAGAAAGAAGAGGAAAAAACGAGAGAAAAGTCTCATCGGGATATCGATCCTTATGGTGAAATAATAATATGTGCGAGATAAAGTGCGAATAAGAATCACAAGTATAATAATATAGAAATACTGAGTAAAAGTATGAAAAGGGGACTCGAGTCTTGAGTTTGGACCCGAGATGCCTACATAGCATAAAAGGGCATCAAAGTCAACGTAGTTTGCATGCAACACCAGGGTGGGGTTCATCACATAAATCCAACTCGGTATTTTATTTATATATATGTGTGTTTGTGTGTGTGTGTGTGTCTGTGTGTGTGTGTGTGTGTGTGTGTGTGTGTAGAAAATGGATGCCTTTAGAGTGAGAAAAAGTAGTGGGAAATCCTTGTTTGGAATTTATGACCAAACCCTATTTTTTCTTGTTTTTGGGTTTTTTCCTGGAAAATATGTTATCTGCAATACTACTATAAAAAGTGGGATTTTTAATATGTGTGGACTACAAAGATGAAATGCTTAAGTAAGGATTAGATAACTAATGCGAAAATAAGGGAATTAAAGGAGAGAGAATAATGTTTGGTCCATCTTTGGAGACTTGAAGGTTAATCCTTATTGTTGTGAAGGCTGACCTTGTAAGTGGATGGAGGTTATTGGAGGAGAGGGAAAGGTTTTTTCTAAATTGGGTTTGAAAGGGATAGAAATTGAATGTGGAAGAGACGTTTAAATAGGGAAATGACGCTAACTTTGAATGAATGTTGTTGAGCTCATTGAGAGGGATGGTTGTGAGGTGCCTTATGAAGTGAGCTCATGCTTTCCTTATATAGGGTCAACGGGGTGTCGATCGTCATTGTGATTGACCTGCCTATCGGCAGGCATCCCCAGACACACTACACTTAGGTTGGAAAATGGGTTTGCCATTCGGCAAGATCATGCAGATTTCTTGAAAAAATGATCGTAAAACACAAATTGATAAGTTTGAATCATGCATGGACATACCGTTAGAAAGGGTATTGAAATACCTTTATGAATCCATTAGGTCGCTGCCGGGTTCAGGAGTTGATTGTGGTAAAATGGGGATCTAAAGCACCCGACGGTCTTTTGGATACGATATTCATGGAGGAAAATGGATCATTCATCAAAACTGTAAGGTTGATTCATTCACGGGTTAGACCGTTGAGGAGGGAACTCAGATGCCTTTGAAGATTCATTCATTCTCGTTCGGTTCGAAGAGTTCACCTCTATCAAATGGGGCTCAGAAGCATCTCGTGACCCTTGAGAGTAAAAAGAGGTTATTCTTCCATACCATAAGGATGATTCGCACATGAGGTTGACCGTTGGAAAGGGATTTTAGAGTCCTTTTAAGATTCATTCAGAATTTGTTGAGCTGAAGAGTTGATGAGAGTCAAATAGAGTTTAGGAGCGCTTGGTGGCCTCAAATTTGGTTTGGGGAAAAACGGATCATTCATCCGAACCGTAAGAACGATTTGCACGTGGGGTTGACCGTTGGAAAGGGGATTCAGACTCCTTCGAAGTTTATTGAGCTTTTTCTTGGGTGAGGAAGTTGATTGGACTCAAAATGGGGTCGAGGAGCACTTGGTGGCCTCCAAATCGATTTTTGATATTAAAACGGACCGTTCATCTTAATCGTAAGGCTTATTTGTTCACAAAGTGGATCATTGAAAATGGGATTCATATGTTTTCAAAGATTCGTTGATCTTATGCTCGGACGATAAACGTGACTGGAGTCAATCGGGGCACTCGGTGGCCTCTAGATCGGTACTCAGAGTATGACCTAGGGTTCTTTGGTGAATGGGCAAGTTCTAGGGACCTAAGGAGAGTCTTAGGGGGGGTCCTATAATGTGGGGTCTACAGATAAAGGCTAATGGTAAATTATGTTTTCTCGAGAAGGGGGGTATAACTGCTAAATCCTTGAGGAAAACACCTTCAAATTGTTCCAAAATTCTAGGAATTAAGAAAGAGAAGTTTTGGATTCGGGAGGTTGAGGGTTTAGAATGACTAGTTTTTTGAAACAAAAGGGAAATTTTCACGATCTAAAAAATAAATATTCTTTTCATGATAATCGAATACAAGAATGATGTCTTGACAGTACATCCATTTCGATAATAATATCGAATTCGCAATTTTCCAAAATTATCAATTTTATAAAGAGTGTTTCTAATCTTAGCTGAATTTTACAATTTTCATAACCATGAGTAGGTGTATTAATTTTTCCCATATGTAATTTTATTTCGAAAGGAGTAGTTAAAAATGTAGGCAAAATTTAGAAAACGTTAGCTAGTTTAAGGCTTATGAATGAATGTGTTGAACTAGAATAACGAAAAATATGACCAGGAAAATTATGAAAGATGATTTTACCTTCTATCACATCATGTGAATTTCGTATAGGCAGTATAGCAAATTCTTTCCATGACGAGGGACTTGTTCAATTTTCTTCATGAGGTTCGGCCTAGGCCAAATTTGGAAAGGACGAGAATTTTGAATTCTATAGGGGTTTCCAAACTGATGACCGATTGTATAAGGATTCAACTTAGGACACTGGGCATGAATATGTTCTAGTTGCTAACATTCATGACAATGAATCAATGGATAGGTGTAGCTATAGCGGATTTGGGAATAAAAATGTCATCTAGGGTTAGGGTTAGGATAAGGATGGGGTCCTGGAAGAGGTAAAGTCCTAACAACATAATTTTTTTATTAACGAGATGAGAGGAAGGCAAAAAACAGAAGGATTTCATTCAACAATTACTGCAAATTCAATAAGTTGAGAAAAATCCCGAATTTACAAAGGGGAAAAAAGTTTTGATGCTCGAATGTTGTTCTTTTTCAAAATGCTTGAATTTTTACGTCTTGGTATCCACATATTCAACGGTATAAAGAGACAACTCAGTAAAATTGTCTTCATACAAAGCCACAGAGAGACTTATTTGTTGTAATCTTAAGAAATCTATGGTTCTCGATTTCAAAAAAATACTTTTCAAAGAAGATTTCTTCAGATTATGCCCTCGTTAACGTAGTTATATTAAGACTAGGTGATACGCCCCACTAATCAGTTTCACCTTCAAACATGTAGGCGTCTAAGGTAACTCAGAGATTGTCAATGATTCCTACTCTTTTAAATATTTTTATAATTTGGTGCATCCATTTTTCAGTTTAACTGGCGCCTGGATTTCCAAGAAAGGAAGGGAGTCGTTGTCTTATAAATTCTTTGGGAGCATTCATTATATGGGTCTCGTCTGAGATTTTTTTAGAATTAGGTGTGGAACTTGTTACTGTCGATCTAGGGATGCCAGTTCTTTAAGTCATCTCATGATTCCTTCAGTGTGGGTCTGTTTAGTTTCCATTCTAGTGGCATGAATTCGAGTGCTAGCCATCCTAAAATACAATATAACAACCACAAATATCTGTAAGAACATTTCTTTGAAAATAGGATATATAACTAGCCTATTTTTATTATATAAAGGAGTAATATTTTATAGTCTACATCATCGTATTCTTCGTAACTTCAAGTTAGTCAACCTCCTAAGTTAGTAGACTAGTACACTATATACTCTACTTTATTCACTTATTTGACATTATCGAGGGACTTTTTTTGTGATTTTTCCTATTTAGGAATTGCGGTATCTATCTCCGAGGGATTAGTGTCTGGAACAATTGAAAAGTCATATGGGTCCAAAGGATCATCATCGATAGACTGTAGAATCCGAAGAAATTTCAATAATTATACTATTTGAGGTGGCTTCTGGATGAAGTATAGGTGGTGGTTGTTTATCAGCCAATGCAAGATTAGTAGCTTCTTGTAGAAAATTGGATCATCCATGTAATCACACATCTTTCTCAATGATTTTTCGAAAACTCGGTTTGTTAACACTAGTCGTTTTACATCACTACTCGAGTCGAGCCATTCATCATCGAATGTTTGGATCATTTTACTAAGGTGTAAGAAAGCTTCCTCCAAAACAGTGATCTCCCAATGGTCATTAGATATGATATTAAGAATAAAAAGGAGAGAGGCCCATGTATTCATGTTGTAAAATAAAGTCTAATATATCATACTGAGAAAAAGATACAAAAAATGTAAAATATCTAATATGCTATAAAAAATTCTCCTTATAGGAGTCTAACAGGGCATATTATTATTTTAGAACACTGCTATGATACCAACTTGCCACACCCTGTGTTTTTGGTATGAATGTATAAGAGAGTATATAAGCAATGAATTAAAGTTAAGGCGGAAAACAAAAATTTATTCATTAAGTAGTGTCGCACACTTATTGTACTACTACCAGAGGGGTGAATTACATATTATTATCAATATGAAAAATAAAGTAAGTCATTAAAAATTTCCACTCCTTGATCCTATCTTCTTTAGTCTCGACCCATATAGTAAATAAGAAAACATGCGACCCATGTATATTACAAAAAGGGAGGGAGACTATCATTTTTCTCCTAGAATATCTAGAGGAAAAAGGAATTAGCATACATATGCTAAGTAGATTTTAATAATTTTATAACAAATTATATGTAGATAGAATCTTTCAGTGTGTGTGGAATTTTTCTATTTGGATACAATAAGAAGGCTAAGTAATTTAAATTAATAATCCCATGCTTATCATATTACAAAGGGGTATAAAAATAAGTGAAGCATCATCAATATAAACAAATTATAACCAACCCAAAACCTTTAGGGAATAATAATAGGCTCAACACACAATTAAAGTGGCACTCATACGTATATAGTAATAATCCATACTCTCAACATCTGAGAACTTAGGCCAGGGAGAAAAATTATATCGAATAACACGACAGTCTAGTGTAACACCTCATAATTTTGAGGATTAAATATTTAATTATTTTTAGGAGTTATAAAAATATTTAAATTTGGAGAAACATAAATTCATGAGTTGGAGAATTTAATTGCGTGAGCCGAATTATTTATAATTGGCGACTTTTAATTTTAATGGTTCAAAATATCGTGCGTTACATTTTGAGGTCGAAATTTGAAAATTTCAAAAAGTATTTTGGATGGAAATTCCGAGTGCGCGGTTGCGTCCGAATGGGTCGAGATAGTCAGAAAAGAGTACCCGGGGGTAGTAATTGGGTCTCGGGGTATTTTTGGGCATAGCCGGGCCCACACGGGATGAGTTGGGCCTTTTTAATTAGACCCACATGGTCAAAAACGGGATTAGATGTTTTTAACCTAATTGAGATATTAGGGAACGATAGTCAACTCAACTTTAAGCCTAGGGTTTGAGGGGGAAATTGGGGGAAAGCAATTCAAGAGCCAATTTGGAGATGTTGGAGCCAAATTAAGGGACTACACCAATAGATCAAACACTACGAACAATTCCAGGCAAGTGCTGAACTATTGTGATTTCTAAATTGATGATAATCAATTCATATCATAGTGATGTGTAAATCAAAATTCGTTTTGGGTGTGTAACCAAAAAATTAAAATTGGGTTTTTGGAAATTGATATACCTTAATGGGATTTAGGGTGAGATTTGTTGTGTTTATGATTCTAGAATGTAGAGGAATGAATCGTATGTTAAAACTAGCGAGAATAAATGGTTAATTGTTGATAATATGAATGAAATTTGTATTGGGGATTTGAAACCCTGATAATACCCAAATCGGGAAAACCTTGGAATTAATGGATATTGATGATTAATTAAGGTTTGTGGGATGTTTAGACGCTTCTCTTATATGGAGGATATGTTAATTGTATTTGGGTAAGGATTAAGATTGAGAATCAAAGCTTTAGGTTTTGTCTATGGCTGACAGAGGGCTGGGGAAGACGGACGCTGTAGGAATTCTAGCAGTGCCGCCAGTTTTTACTACATGGAAATAATTATTGAGAAAAAGATTTTTGGGCTGATTTTACATGTTGAAAATAGACCAAGTGAACAAGTCCGGGTATGTTGATAATTATAGGTAAATATAATTGGAAAATTTGATGGATATGCATGTGTGACACATTGTGGGTGAAAATGTGAGAATGAAATTCTGAGATGTAAAATGGACTAAGCGAGCGAGTCCGGGTATGTTGGTAATTATAGGTAAATATAATTAGGAAATTAAGGAGATGAATGTGCGACACATTGTGGGCGAATATGTGGGAATGAAATTATGGGATGTAAAATGGACCAAGTGAGCTAGTTCGGATATGTTGGTTAAGTGGAATCAAAGTATTAAATTAATTATTGAGAGAGAGTAATTAATTTGGAGTCGGAACATAGACTCGGGAAATATTAAGTTATGGGCCAAGTAAGTGAGTCCAGGGATAATAGTTGGGTGACACCAAGTTATTAAATTAATGGATGTGATAATTAATGAAGGTAGAGTCGGAGGGTAGACTCGAAAAAGTATTAAATTAATTGATGTTGTAATTAATTAGTTTAGGGTCGGATTGTAGACTCAGGATTTGGTATAAATTAATTAATGTGTAAATTAATTATATTACAGTCGGACCACAGACTCAGTTTGGTATGAATTAATTAATGTGTAAATTAATTATATTAGAGTCGGACCACAGACTCGGATTTTTGTTGATTAATTAATGTGTAAATTAATTTAATTAGAGTCGGATTGTAGACTCGGGTAGATATTAAATTAATAGGTGTGTTAATTAATTTAATTAGAGTCGGACGATTGACTCGGGGCGGTATGAAATTAATAAGTGTGTTAATTAATTTAATTAGAGTCTAATTGTAGACTCGGGTAGATATTAAATTAATAAGTGTGTTAAGTAATTTAATTAGAGTTGGATTATAGACTCGGGTAGAGATTAAATTAATAAGTGTGTTAATTAATTTAATTAGAATCGGACGATAGATTCGGGTAAGTATTAAATTAATAAGTGTGTTAATTAATTTTATTAGAGTCGAACGATAGACTCTGGGAGGTATTAAATTATTGGTTGTGTTAATTAATTTAATTAGAGTCGGATCATACACTCGGGGAAAGTATTATATTAATTGAGGCGTGAATTAATTATATTATAGTCGGACCATAGACTCGGGAAGATGATAAATTATTAAGTGAGAAAATTAATTGTGTTGAGTCGGGCCATAGACTCAGGAAATTACAGGCAGTGTACGGGATTTTGAGTACACGGTAAAGTCGGGGTTTATATTATATACATACGGTGTAGTGATAGTATATATATACGCGTATATTTTGTGTGGGATATTTAATATCAGTGACTAGATATTTATTCAATTTATATACTCTAATGATATCAAGGGAGGTTTCGCGATGTGGGTGAATCCCCTAGCTTGAGGAGTAGGGCGAGTATAACCCCAGGTCATAGCGTCCGATATATATATGGGTGAGGGATGTATCTCACTTTCAGGGAAGGAATATGACCACCTCCACTACGTTTATATTTTGGACCAAGTTGGTGAGGCATTCCAACTTAGGGAAACTAGGTTTTGTGACCACACCTAGTGAGATAGCATTTTATGGGGAATCATCTGGCGAGGGTATACTCGAAGGGATGGATATACGTATGTTATATGTGTGGATGTTGTGGTAAAGGTACATATATAATGATAGTAAATATTATATGCGGGTAATAATACATTGTGTAATGTATTTACTTTATATAACTTGTGACACAGTTATATGCTACTATTTAAGAGGAATTAATTAAGTTAATTGTGAGATAACTTATAATTCAAGAATCATTATACTCGGGTTAGAGTAGTATGGCAAGGGAAGGTTATACCAGGACTAGTTGGATGGGTACTCTCCACGGGATCAACCACAAGTGTTAGTGGCGCCGGATGTTCCGACCCATGCGGGGTCGTCGGGATGGAAGCAAGAAAGAGAGGTTATTTTTAGTGGGAACCCAGCAGAGTTGTGAGGGGGTTCAGATGTAGTGCTAGCGTGTCAAGGAAGAGAGATATCCAGCGTCACCTACGCATGGGAGATTGCGATGAGGTGCAGAAGCAAATTCTAACCACTTTTAGTTTGGTGGGAGCAGCGCTACAGTGGTGGGAGTCGATCACCATAGTGAGGAAAGGGACACACTAGCTATTGTAGAGTTGTGGGTGCAGTTCGACCACCAGTATTTTTCCTCCAGCGGTTGATATCGAAATGAGGAGAAAATTTTGTGAGGTGACTCCAGGAGCCCATCCAGTGGCCGATTACGAGGAAGAATTGACTCGTTGGCAAATTTTGTACCGGATGAGGTAAGAGAGGAAAGGAGAAACAAAGCAAGGTTTATAGATGGGTTAGTCTGGAGAATCAGACAACATTTAATTGGTAAATATGCATTAGTAGCTTATACTGATGTCGTTAACACAACACTCCAGCACTATCGGGAATATCACTTCCACGCGAAAGGAAGCGGGAGGGGAGTGGGAACTAGCCAGTCGAATAAGGCAGGAGGGAACAATACCAGTGGGGTATCCCAGCAGCAAACTGGGGGAGATCAGGGGCAGGATTTTCGGCAGGAAAATCATGCTAAACGATTTAGAACTAGAGGCTATCGGCAGGATGGTCAGGAATTTCAACAAGGTCGGCATGGAAGGGACCAGTGGCAGGGTGAAGGTATTATAAGGTGTTTCGTTTGTGGGGAAAGCGAGACACATGAAGAGATATTGCCTTAAGCAAGGCAGGGGTCAACTACAAGACGAGGTCCTGGATGTACAGCCACTAAAGCAAGTCATGGGCGCATTCGGGCAGGGAGAAGATGCTCTGGAACCCGAGGATCAGCCGTTGCAGCTAGAGTATGGAGGTAATTATTTTTACCCTATGTGCGTGGGGTATATTTTTGAGTGACAAGGAGGATGTCACAATATAAGACTTATTTTTCACTAGAGTTCACGGGTAAGTCGAACTTAGTGGGTGCGTTGGCTGTAACAGCCATAGTATGTGGATAAGCTTTTCGTCGGGTAGCGGAGTTTCCTTGGTGTTCTTCACGGGAGAGTGGAGGTGTACACTGAGTGAAGGTTTGAATTATGTGAGGAGTTACTACTTTTGATAATTATGGGAGTAGGGTTGATAATATTTTCTAAAAATCGGCTGGATAGCGATGAAAATTTAACTATGGTGGATAGTGGTATAAAATTTTGGTGTTCGTGACACCAGAGTATGGTTGGTAATAGGTATCAACGGAGAGGGCGTATAGCCTATATATACGTGGATATATATGTTGTATTACGTGGTGCGATAGCACATAGTGAGGTTTTGTATTCTCACATTTTATCCCGGTAAGTGGGGATGTTTACTGAAGTGAATCAGGGTGGTTAGATTTATTTTCAAGCAAAGAGAGATAGCTCGGGGTTTATTTTGTGCAAGGACTAGTGATAGTAAGGGCGCGGTATTTTATTTTGTCTTTGGTAGCATGAGGGTAAGTGTATATACTTTTGTGTTGAGAGACAAGTATTTATGGGGAGATGTTTGGACGTAAGCACATGGGTTGGGTACCCGGGCAGTAAATATATGTGTATATATATATATATATATATATATATATATATATATATATATATCTGTGTGTGTGTGTGTGTGTGTGTGTGATATGACTACAGGTTCGAAGTTATATTAAGGGTTACGACTAGCATAGTAGGGTAATTTTTGTGCGGTAAAGAACGGGGATAGGGTGTATGGGCACCCGGGTTAATTAAGGCAAATTTTGTGCTGTTATGCACGGGTATAGAGTGTATGGGTGCCCTGGGTAATCTAAATGCATACTTGTGTAACATATGGTTATAAGCGGATGGGATAGATATAGCGGACTTGGATGCACATGACTAGAGAGTAATATGCGAAGCTTGGAACATTACGCTCATCTTAATTTCGAGGAGGAAATTCCTTTGTAAGGGGGGGGGGGGGGGAGTATGTAACACCCCGTAATTTTGAGGATTAAATATTTAATTATTTTTGGGAGTTATACAAATATTTCAATTTGGAGAAACTTAAATTCATGAGTTGGAGAATTTAATTGAGTGAGCCGAATTATTTATTATTGGCGACTTTTAAGTTTAATGGTTCAAAATCTCGTGTGTCACATTTTGAGGCCGAAATATGGAAATTTCGAAAAGTATTTTGGATGGAAATTCTGAGTGCGCGGTTGCGTCCGGATGGGTCGAGATAGTCAGAAAAGAGTACCCGGGGGTAGTAATTGGGTCTCGGGGTATTTATGGGCATAGCCGGGCCCACACGGGGTGAGTTAGGCCTTTTTAATTAGACCCACATGGCAAAAAACGGGATTGAATGTTTTTAAACTGATTGAGAGATTAGGGAACGACAGTCAACTCAACTCTAAGACTAGGGCTTGAGGGGGAAATTGGGGGAAAGCAATTCAAGAGCCAATTTGGGGATGTTGGAGCCAAATTAAGGGACTACACCAACGGATCAGACACTACGAACAATTCCAGGAAAGTGGTTAACTGTTGTGATTTCTAAATTGATGATAATCAATTCATATCATAGTGATGTGTAAATCAAAATTCATTTTGGGTGTGTAACCAAAAAATTAAAATTGGGTTTTTGGAAATTGATATGCCTTAATGCGATTTAGGGTGAGATTTGTTGTGTTTATGATTCTAGAATGTAGAGGAATGAATTGTATGTTAAAACTAGCGAGAATAAATGGTTAATTGCTGATAATATGAATGAAATTCATATTGGGGATTTGAAACCCGGATAATACCCAAATCGAGAAAACCTTGGAATTAATGGATATTGATGATTAATTAAGGTCTGTAGGATGTTTAGACCCTTCTCTTATATGGAGGATATGTTAATTGTATTTGGGTAAGTATTAAGATTGAGAATCAAAGCTTTAGGTTTCGTCTATGGCTGAGAGAGGACTGGAGAAGACGAACACTGGAACGATCGATCGATCGACCTAGGGGGTTCGATTGATCGATGTTGCCGAAATTCTGGCAGTGCCGCCAGTGTTTACTACATGGAAATAATTATTGAGAAAAAGATTTTTGGGCTGATTTTACATTTTGAAAATAGACCAAGTGAACAAGTCCGGGTATGTTGATAATTATAGGTAAATATAATTGAGAAATTTGATGGATATGCATGTGTGACACATTGTGGGCGAAAATGTGAGAATGAAATTCTGAGATGTAAAAATGGACTAAGCGAGCGAGTCCGGCTATGTTGGTAATTATAGGTAAATATAATTAGGAAATTAAGGAGATGAATGTGCGACACATTGTGGGCGAATATGTGGGAATGAAATTATGGGATGTAAAATGGACCAAGTGAGCTAGTCCGGATATGTTGGTTAAGTGGCATCAAAGTATTAAATTAATTATTGAGAGGGAGTAATTAATTTGGAGTCGGAACATAGACTCGGGAAATATTAAGTTATGGGCCAAGTAAGTGAGTCCGGGGATAATAGTTGGGTAACACCATGTTATTAAATTAATGGATGTGATAATTAATGAAGGTAGAGTCAGAGGGTAGACTCGAAAAAGTATTAAATTAATTTATGTTGTAATTAATTAGTTTAGGGTCGGATTGTAGACCCGGGATTTGGTATAAATTAATTAATGTGTAAATTAATTATATTACAGTCGGACCACAAACTCAGTTTGGTATGAATTAATTAATGTGTAAATTAATTATATTAGAGTCGGACCACAGAATCGGATTTGTGTTGATTAATTAATGTGTAAATTAATTTAATTAGAGTCGAATTGTACATTCGGGTAGATATTAAATTAATTAATTCAATTAGAGTCGGACGATAGACTTGGGGCGGTATTAAATTAATAAGTGTGTTAATTAATTTAATTACAGTCGAATTGTAGACTCGGGTAGATATTAAATTAATAAGTATGTTAATTAATTTAATTAGAGTCGGATTGTACACTCGGGTAGATATTAAATTAATAAGTGTGTTAATTAATTTAATTAGAATCGGATGATAGATTCGGGGAAGTATTAAATTAATAAGTGTGTTAATTAATTTAATTAGAGTCGGACGATAGACTCGGGGAGGTATTAAATTAATGGGTGTGTTAGTTAATTTAATTAGAGTCAGGCCATAGACTCGGGGAAAGTATTATATTAATTGAGGCGTGAATTAATTATATTAGAGTCAGACCATAGACTCGGGAAGATGATAATTTATTAATTGAGAAAATTAATTATGTTGAGTCGGGCCACAGACTCAGGAAATTACAGGCAGTGTACGGGATTTTGAGTAAATGTTATAGTCGGGGTTCATATTATATATATATATGGTGTAGTGATAGTATATATATACGTGTATATATTGTGTGTGATATTAAATATCAGTGACTAGATATTTATTCAATTTATATACTCTAATGATTTCAAGGGAGGTTGCGCGATGTGGGTGAATCTCCTAGCTTGAGGAGTAGGGAGAGTATATCCCCAGGTCATAGCGTCCGGTATATACATGGGTGAGGAATTTATCTCACTTTCAGGGAAGGAATATGACCGCCTCCACTACGTTTATATTTTGGCCAAGTTGGTGAGCGATTCCAACTTGGGAAAACTAGGTTTTGTGAGCACACCTAGTGAGATAGCATTTTAGGGGGAATCATCTGGCGAGGGTCTACTCGAATGAATGGATATACGTATGTTATATGTGTGGATGTTGTGGTAAAGGTACATATATAATGATAGTACATATTATATACGGGTAATAATACAGTGTGTGATGTATTAACTTTATATACCTTGTGACACGGTTATATGCTACTATTTCATAGGAATTAATTAAGTTAATTGTGAGATAACTTATAGTTCAAGAAATTATTATACTCGGTTTAGAGTAGTATGGAAAGGGAATGTTATACCAGGACTACTTGGACGGGGTAGTACAAGTAGGTGGGGTTAAGGTAACCAGTAGGTGTGCACAATAGTGGAGGGGTGAGAATGTCCACAAGGGAGTGCGACACTAACTTAAATATGAAGCGCATTCATGCATTTTAAATTACAGCAGTTAATTCACTTGCTAAATATTTTCAAAATGTTTTGGGTTCTAACCCTTGCTATGAAACTATTTTCAAATCCTTTTAGGTGTCCAGCCACAGGGATGCCATGATTGATATTTTATTCTAGGAACGTGGAGCTGCGGCATATGTGGATGCTAGCAAGAGTTTGGATTAGACGCATCATTCATTCATTTCTAGAATAGGAATCTTGTATCGGTTTAAGTTTTATTTAGGGCATGACGCCCAGACTTTCAGTTCAGTTTTCAGATTTGTTTTATTCCTGTGTTGGATATTTGTTTTGGATTATTTCTTTGGTAGCCGGTGGTTTATTCGGCAAGTTGTGTAATTAATTATACAGTTGAGTTTTATTCAGTGGTGTGAATGGTTTATATTTATTTCCACATGTACTGTTTTGTGTAATTAAAAAGTTAAAATCGGCACCAACTTTTGGAATACTAGGTGGTTAGTAAGTTTTAAATAGTTTTCGACAGTGATGCAAAAGATGATCGAACTGAGATTCCTTTTTTAATTTGGTATAGGACTGATCAACCGGTATTTTATCAGGCGGAGTGTCACATCTAGTCCCTTGTCAATATTGATGCTTCTTTCAATAAATAATATGCATAACGGTGCAAGGTGAACTGATTAAATCATTACAATGATTTTCATGAAATTATCTATTATGTGAGAAGGGTTAAACTGATCCGATTGATCATTACTAAAATTAACCAATGATATAATAACATATGAGTATGGTAGTTCTACACATACTTATAATCAAATGGGGCTATCATGAAATGATATCAATAGAAGTTAACTAAGTATGCGAAAATTTATTATTAAAAAGGTAAAAACCTATTTGTACATATATCAAACAACTTAGTTATGATAAAAAAAAGGAGATTCGGAGGGGTTGGTACTTGTTTATCTA
The DNA here is from genome assembly GCA_949130495.1 of Sambucus nigra. NCBI lineage: Eukaryota > Viridiplantae > Streptophyta > Magnoliopsida > Dipsacales > Adoxaceae > Sambucus > Sambucus nigra. The sequence continues at coordinate 621,956,662 of OX422215.1, forward strand.
TTTACAAACACTTGTGTGAGTAGTTATAGGGTATAACAATGTTGGTTTTTGGTAAAATTATAATAAAAACTATGTTTGTTAAAGTTTAAATATGTAAATTGTAAATATTTTAGGACTTTAAAATATAAGTTTAAGGCCAAATTTGAAACTTGGGGCAGAAGAATTTTTGACTCAAAATATATTAAAATGTTTGTTGTAAAAAGTCGGGGTTAAAATTCATAACCTGGAAAAGATTGTAGGGGTCAATTTGCTATTTAAAGAAAATATTTCTAACCTAAAACAAAATATTTCTAACCTAAAATACTATTTTTTTGTAACTTTGTCTAGGCTTGACCAAACATAGTCTTACCTTATACCATTTTGAATAGAAAAATAAAATCAAAATATTGAAAAATAAATCAAAATTTTGGATTGTCCACGCGCCCTCACACGCTTGGTCAATGTTTCTGGTTAAAAAGTTCATTTTCAATCTCTCGATAGTTAACCTAGGATTTGGAAGACTTTGACCTTGAATAACTCCTGATTTTCTAAACCATTTGAGATGATTCTTGAACCAATCTAACCTAATTCTTCCCAAGGAGTCCAAAAATATATGTTTTGTGGATTGAGGTTCAGTATTCATCGAGTTACAAAATTGTATGTTTTTCAAAACATTTGACCAAACTTTCGAAGCTTCACTGAGTATGGAAGAGGATCTTATGGATGTAGTTTTCTTTATACTATCCTAAGGAAGGATTTGGTTTTAGTTTGAAGGATTGAGGTGGTCCGATTGTGGAGAATTTGAAGTTTTTATTTTTGTGAAATACACCCTTTTCGAGCAGTTGAGGCTCAAAATTTATGATTTTTCAAAAAACATCATTGCACTAGAGCTTTTGAGTTCATAAGGAACCATTTCCTCATTTTATAACTGGTTCAAAGTCAAGTAATTGAATTTCACCATTAAAGCTCAAGATTTAGTGGAGTATTTTCTTGTTTCTTTGAATAGAGGTTGTTTTGGACGTAAAAGCTTGGATGTTTGGATTGATATGAGCTAACTAACAACACAGAAAACCATTGAAATTAAAATAATGAAGCTTAAAACACAAAATAACCGAACATCAATTTAAATGAAAATTTAAAACTTTGGGTAGACTTAAGGGGTGTGTTTTTTTGCTTCTGGTTGTGGGGGATTTTTAGTTAAAGGTAAGGGAAGTTTATTGGAGAATTTTAGAGGTGGATTCTTCCATTGTTTAAGAAGATAGGGTTGTGGAAAACTGAACTTTGCATGGTTACATGGTGTAACCATGTGTTTTTGGCTTCTACTACCCATGTGGAGGCTGACGTGGTGAGGGGGACAGCGTGTAAATATTGAATATTTAAGTTTTTGTGCTTAGTTTGAAGTTTTCATATTAGTTTGGGATTAAATATCATATTTTCTTTAATTTTAGGGGAATTTTTTTAATTTCATATAAATATAGGGGTTGAGGCTATAAATTATAGTCAGTTGAAGTCTATAGGTTTCATTTGATACAATATCTTAGTCTAAAGCTTAAGTATAAGTTAAGTTATGCTTGTTTGAAAAGTTCAGGGGTCATTTTTAAAAATTTTAAAACTTCAAGGGGTACTTGGGTAATTAAGTAAAGTTATAGATTTGCTAGAGTATTTTAATCTTTTTTTGAATTTAAAGTCTCCATGAGGGGTATAATGGGATTTTTAGGTAATAATGGATACTAATTACCTCAGTTAAGAAGTGCGGATGTTATAGGTTTTGTTGGTTATCTCTGTCTGCTCGTTGCATTGCGAGTGGTCGGGTGCTGAGTAAAATTTCAAGATTTTTTATCGTACATAACAGTCTTGAAACTCTTTGTTGTCAAACTAGGTACCTTGGTTAGCGATGAAGCAATATGACGCTCCATATGGGCATATGATGCTCTTCCATTTATAGTGGAACAATTTTTCATATGACATCTCAACAAAAGGCTCAGCCTCAACACATTTAGTGAAGTAATCCACTGCTACGACCAAATATTTGAACCTGCGCCTTGTCTTTAGTAGTGGATCGACCAGATCAAAACCCCACATGATAAAGGGCTAGGGGGATGTTATTGAGGCCAGTATTTTTCCTAGGATTTTATGGATTACGGTAAACTTTTGACACTTCTCGCACTTGTAAGGACCAAATTTCCAATTGAGTCTTAATGTAGTTTTGACTTATTCTCAAAACAAAACAGGTTTGAGTCATAGATAGTTTTTGTTGTCTGATCCCTCAAGTCTATGACGTATTAAAGATTTATTAAAGACGTTGTGGCAAATCTACGAAGATTCAATCATCCCGAAGTTTAATTGGTGTCATTTCTCGTCTTCAAGGTTTAATTGCATTCCGAGATCACACAGGTATGAATGCATAATGTTAATGAAACACGGAATTCATTATATAAAAGAAAGGATGTAATTTTTTAAAGGAAAATGTTTAAATGTTTACACATCAGATAAAGGACGGATTTGTGTTGGGTTAGAGTTGGTTTTAAATAAAACTCTTTTATTAAAGTTGGAACAATTTGGAACTCTATCTGACGATGTCGTTCAAACAACTTTAGATATCGTTCGAACAAGATGCACTATCGTTGGAATGACATGTCATCTAACTCGAACGAAATTGCACCGACTTGAATTTTTTATTTAAGTCAGGGCCTAGTCCTTTTCTCGATGTGCGTTCAGAACGAATTCACTTTTCAGACAATACGTTTTTCTGTACATGTTTTTCTAAGGTTTCAAAGGCTTAAACACATCCTTAGAGTTTGAAAAGATTCGATATTTCATTATCAAATGTTTAGGCGAACCTTTCTACACCAATTTGAGATTTGTTCATCATTTAACACTTGTGATTGTTGGTTTTGCGGTGCAGAAGCGACGCAGATCGTGTTCGACTTCATAAACGTATCAATTCGTATCGATGGACACCAAGACATTCGTGGAGTCTAGTGTTGTGGACGAGCATCGTGGAAGATGAAATTTCTATGTGGGCACTATTAAATAATGGTAGAAGATCAGAAGGAGCGGCAAGACCCGTGGGGATCGAGTCATTGAGTAAGGCTAATATGTCCTTGTAAAACCAATGTTATAGTGATAGTTTGGATTGGGCCATCCGAGGTTTTTCCCATTTTGGGTTTTTCTTCGTACATCGAGTGTTGTGAGTATCTTTACTTTATTTTACTTTCCTATCACCTAGATGTTTGTTTAGGACTTAAACGAGATAAAATTGGCATAGTAAATTTATTCACAACTTGGTTTGATAAAATCGAAAAAGAGTTTTTCAAAAAGAGGAAGTTGATTTGCATTCATCCTTAACTTAATTCTGCTCAAGAAAAAAGTGTTTTGTTGAAATTTATATTTTGGGGACCTACAAATTGGTATGAGAGCTAGAAATACACTTTTATTGTGTTTGATCCCTTTTTGCTTGCAAGGACGAATTTTAGAAATTTTAACATTTTTTGCAGTCCTATTTTTTATGGCACTAATTATGCTTACTAGAAAATGTGAATGAGAAGTGTTTTAAAATCTATTGATGAGTGTGTCTGGTTACATGTTGAAAAAGGTTGGTCACCAAAATTTTAAAATCTATTGATGAGGGTACAAGCACGGTTAAGGCATCTAAGTTAAAAAATCTCACTACACAGTTTGAGACGATTGAGATGTTAGAGAGTGAGACGTTTGATGAGTTTTACATTACGTTGTAAACTATTGTTAATGTAGAGTTTAACCTAGGTGAGAAGATTCCCGATAACCGAGTGATTAAGAAAATTTTGTGATCGCTGCCAAGTAGGTTTGATGCTAAAGTGACCGTTATGAATTCCCTTGGTATGCTTAACTCGTCAACACTAGAAGAGGTCGTAGGTGACTTACAAACCTATGAACTTGATATTTTTACCTCCAAGAAAGGGACAAATAAATAAAAGGGCGTTGCTTTAATATCCGTGAAGGAGGAAAATAAAGTTTCGAATGACGATTCTAATTTCTACTTTGAGGATGTCGTCTTATTGGCAGGAAAGTTCAAAAAGTTTCTTCAAATTCATAAGCAATTGATAGATGCCAAAAAGTTTGAGAAATTCCAAAACAAGCGAGACTCCACCCATTGAGAGAAAGAAAATTGCGTATAATAGGTGTTTCGGGTGTGAGGGGTATGGTCGCAAAGTTAAGGAGTGTCCCAATAGACTTAAGAAAGAGGGCAAGCAAGCAATTGCGTATAATGACACCTTAAGTTCTAGTGAACCGTAAGAGGGAGAGGAGTCCCCCATTGAGCGTAACTTTGTTGAGTTTATGGCATGTCATGTGAGCGATGGTGATATATCTTCCCAGGAGGATACTCACGTCCATGACTTTCGAGGCTGTTGAGAGTGATTCCCGAGTTGGTGAGGTTGATGAGAGCGAGGATGAGGAGATTGGCATAGGAGAGTTTCAAGTTGCATTTCGAGAGTTGTTTGAGGAGAAAGTGAAGGTTAAAAAGGATAAATTGAAATTACAAGCTAAGTTAAGCGTGCCGTAGAAAATAATTATGCATTAATTGAGGATCTTAGGGAATGGAAGAAGAAGCTAGAGTACATCGAGAAAGAGAGAGACAACCTTAGAGGTTTGGTGGAGGCTTTGAAAAAGGAGGTGCTAGAGTTTGAGGAGTCTAGGCGTCTACTCGAATCTAGGACTAAGGCGTTCGAGGAGAGTTTGAGAGACTCGTCTAGAGTTAAGTTTAACTTGGAGGCTAGAAGTGAGAAGTTGGATAGGATGCTAGGTACCGTCCAAATTAAGATAGACAGGGGAGGTATTGTTTTAATGATCATGTTGTTCCCATTCCCCTCGCACGTGTTGGATAGCCACATAGGAACGTTATAAAAGGTCCACATATCGGTCACTTTACATACCATCGCTACACTTGCACGTTTTGTGGTAGGAAATGTCACCTTAGAAAGTTTTGCTATGACCTCAGGAATGCTCCTCGAAAGTTTAGGAAGTTTAGGAATAAAGTTGCCCCGATTCCCCCCACCCCCATGCGTTGTACACACCTACTTGGGTTAGAAAGTTGGATTTGGTAGCTTTAGGGATAAAATTTCATGGTTCTCATTTGGTTGCACTTGATTCTTCCCATGCTAAATCTAAAGGTTGAGTATGCTACCATGTTTATCACTTTGTATTTATTTATTTTATTTTATTTAAATAAAAATTCAAAAAGTTTTTTGGTTTGAAAATTTTTGAGAAAAACTAAAAAAGATTTTGTTTTTATTTGAGTCAAAATATTTTGAAAAAGACAAAAAGTTTTTCGTTTTTTTTTACTTTTGAGTTAACATGTTTTATATGGCATATTGGTGTGCTTGGACCCCTTCCTTCCATTATCCATGTGGCTAGGACATTTGGTCATTATTATCAACGCTTAGAATGATCTTAACCATTGTATTATGGGGTTGTTTCGAAGTTGATATGTGTTTTGATTCGACTTTGAATATATGCCATCTTTGCACACATGCACAAGTTTATATGGATGTTTCACTACTCTTGCATATTTGAGTTTGGTGAGATATTATTATCCTAATTTTGTCCTCTATGCGTAAGTAGGAAGAAGGAGGAGGTGTGCATATAATAACCGTTTACCATGAAGATTAAATGAAAATATGATGAGTATATGGGAAAGGGCTGCGAGAGTGTAAAATTGACACGTCGTGAAAGCCACCGTTTAAAAGAGACCAAAAAAATTCATAAGGAAATAAAAAGAATCATATGTAAAAAATGAGACAAATTAGTTTAGTTTATTCCAAAGAAAAATATGATATATTTTTTAGGGAGTTTGGATGGATTTCAAAATTTAAACGGGTTTGCACAAATAATCCTAACGTTGAAAATTCGTGTCATGATGTTATTTTTTGTAGAATCATAAAAAATTTAGAATTCATGTTCATGATGTTTGTTTAGTTCATTATGCTCACACTTTAATTGTTACATATGGCTATGATAAAGTTTGATGATAGATTGCTATCACTTAGAGCTTCTTGATCGTTTTAATGTGTTGGAATTGTGATTCATTTGTTGTAATTCACACCCATTCATTCCATGATCATGTTCAGGCACATTGCTACTATGTTAGCATGTTACTCATATTTTTGAGTTTTATACTGTTTCGCAGTTTTGAGCCCTTTTCAGTCAGTATTTTATGGATTTTTTTTCACAGGGAAACACTATTTAGTTTTCTGGGGAGACTGTGAAGATTGTCAATGTTGTTCTAATGACATAATATTTCGTTCGAGCAATGTCGCATTTCGTTCGAGCGACATCCCTGACTCGTTCTAACGATAACCCTTGTTGACATATTTTGACTTTTCAGGTTGTACTTCAGTTCCAGTGCCTTCTGCATATTGATTCATATTTTTGGTACTAAGTTTATGTTTATGCAGTATACTTTGATTGAGCACATATTTTACTGCACTAGTTCGTGTATCATACCTGCTTAGACTGATATATTTTTTGTGTGATTAATTGATTGCTAGCTACTGATTTGTCCTTGATTGATCATATTTAGCTGATTTTTTCATGTTTATCTAGCTATTCTTCATGTTAATTTATTATATTGGTATATCTAATGCTAGATTTGTTTATGTTTTCACCAGATTGTCTATTCGAGACAAAAAGGTGGAGAGATGTCTGTGATGTAGGGGGAGCGTTTTGTGAATTTTATGTTATTTTATGTTCACATATTGGTATTCACATTTTGGTATCATGTTTACTCACATAACAAATGATTCGAATTTAAGGTTTCATATTAATTTATATCATTTGTTCCTCCATACTTCACTGGGTATTTGCCTGTTTCATGTGTGTAGGTATGCTTAAAAAGATACGAGATTTCAAGTCTACATCACATTCATACATTCGAGACAGTTTCATGCTTGTCGATCCATTATTGAAGAACCTTATCCTATCTTCATGATGTATTTTCATTTTGGGTTTTATGGGATGGGATTTAGGCGTCATACGGCTTGACGGCCCAGCTTAGGCATTTCAATGTTGGTTTAATCCTGGAATAGTCAAAGGGGGAGATTTGTAAGGACCAAATTTCCAATTGAGTCTTAATGTAGTTTTAACTTATTCTCAGAACAAAACAGGTTTGAGTAATAGATAGTTTTTTTATCTCATCCCTCGAGTCTATGATGTATTGAAGATTTATTGAAGAGGTTGCGACAAAGCTACAAAGATTCAATCATGCCGAAGTTTAATTGGTGCCATTTCTCGTCTTTAAGGTTTAATTGCATTCCGAGATCACACGGGTATGAATGCATAATGTTAATAAAACTCGGAATTCATTTTATAAAAATAAGGATGTAATTTTTTAAAGGAAAATGGTTTTAAAATGTTTAAATGTTTACACATCAGATAGAGGACGTATTTATGTTGGACTGGAGCTGGATTTAAATAAAACTCTTTTAATAAAGTTGGAACAGTTTGGAACTCTATCTGACGATGTAGTTCAAATGACTTTAGATGTCGTTCGAACGAGATGCACTGTCGTTCAAACGACATGTCATCTCGCTCGAACGAGATTGCACCCACTTGAATTTTTTATTTAAGTCAGGTCCTAGTCCTTTTCTTAGTGTGCGTGCAGAATGAATTCACTTTTCAGACAATATGTTTTTTTGCACATGTTTTTCTAAGGTTTCAAAGGCTTAAACACATCCTTACAGTTTGCAAAGATCCGAGCTTTAATTATCAAATATTTAGGTGATCCTTGATGTACCAAGTTGAGTTTTGTTCATCATTGAACACTTGTGATTCATGGTTTTGCAATGGAAAAGTGACGAACGTCGTGTTCAACATCGTAGATGTATCAATATTTATCAGTGGACACCGAGACATTCATAGAGTAGAGTGTTATGGACGAGCATCCTGGAAGACGAAATTTCTACGTGGGAACTATTGAAGAACGGTAGAAGATCATAAGTAGCGCCAAGACCAATGGGGATCGAGTCATTGAGTAATACTAATCTATCTTTGTAAAACCATTATTCACAGTGATCGTCTGGCTTGGGTCGTCTGAGGTTTTTTCCCATTTTGGATTTTTCCGCGTACATCCGGCGTTGTGAGTATATTTACTTTATTTTACTTGCCTATCATCTAAATGCATGTTTAGGACTTAAATAAGATAAAATTGGCATAGTAAATTTGTTCACAAATTGGTTTGATAAAATTGAAAAAGGGGTTTTCAAAAAGAGTAAGTTGATTTGCATTCATCCTTAACTTAATTTCGCTCAAGAAAAAAGTGTTTTATTGAAAGTTATATTTTGGGGACCTAAAACACTTTTTGCGTAGTTTGCACAATCTCCGTTCATGGTTGGCCAATAATACTCTTGATGGACACTCGCTTCACTAATGATCTTCCGGTAGAATGGGTCCACATGAGCCCTTATGCATTTCCATGATCAACTCATTCACTTTGGATGGATGGATGATCAGTTATATCATGCATCCTCTTCTAAATAGGATTCATCCTTCTAGCACATACCTCGTTGCCTTATATTAAATCCTCCTTGCCTCTTTTGGGTCTGATGGGACTATCTTGACCTCTAAATATGCTCATAAAGGATCTATCAATGAGGAACCCAAGTTCACCAGTTACCGACACACTTTCCTCATTTATCTACTATGCTTAGGACTTTTACGAGAATTGTTCTGCGTATCTGACTTCTGGTGGTCTATGCTAGTTGGGCCAGTGCATTTACTCAAACGTTCTTGATTCTTGGTATTCCAGCCATCTGAATAGCCAAGAATTTTGATAATAATGCTTTTTCCTTAGCCAAGTATTTCATCATCTATTCTTCCATTGCCTCGTAAATTCTAAGCACTTAATTAACTATAAGTTAGGAGTTACTGTGGACTAACAACTGTTGAGCACCAAGATATGATGCCAGTCCCAGACCAATTATGTGTGACTCGTACTCTTCTTAATTATTAGAGGTATCAATGTGGAATCTCAGTGCATATTCCACATCACCTCCATCTGTCGTTGTGACTATTAGACCTACTCTACTTCTATTGACACCTGATGAGACACATATGAATAGTTATCAAACAGGTGGATCTTTTTTAAAGATTCCTTCCACTAACTCCCAGTTTTAATAATTTTCTCATTTGATCAAGATCTCCATCTTATTTTTCCTGTATGAATGAGGATTCTGATATGTTAACAATCTGATCGGCTGTAGCGATTATTGAGTTATCTTTACTAAAAACCTTCTTGGTAGGTTAAATCTTCGAGCTCTATTCTAGAGAAGTATGCTCCATTATCTAGGTCATTGAACTCTCTTCTAGAAAAGTCTTATCGATATGTTTATTGGCCCATCCATGTTCTATAGAGGTTTTCTCTACTAATCATGTCATTGAGCTCTCTTCCATAGAAATATGCTTGGTCTTCTTATGTCCTAAGCTCTTTTTAATAGAAGTTTACTCTACTAGTCTTTCTTCATAACTGAACTTCATTACGAAGTCAATCACTGCTTGGTCCTTGATTGCTATTTTGGGCTCATACTAGATGCCATACTCTTCTAGTTCCACTACCTAAGTCATCAGTCTACCTAATTTTTCAAGTTTATGACCACCTCGATGTAGGGGAAGGTCTGTATAAATGATAATTGTATGAACGTATAGTTTTATTCTTCTGGATGCCTCAATAAAAGACAAGGTTAATTTCTCTAACCTAAGGTATCGAATTTCTACTCGTCGGTATGCCTTACTAGTGTAATAAACTGATTTTTCCACTCTAACCTCTCGTCGAACCAGTGTCAAGCTGACAACTGACCCTAAAACTACTAAGTATAAATAGACCTTCTCACCTAGTATTAGCCTAGACAACAGTGGTGCGGATACTATGTACTTATTCAATTCCAAAAAGGTTGCCTCACATCCATCATTGTATTTAAAGGTCATCCTCAAAATTTTTAAGAATGGGAGACATCTATCCGTGACTCTAAATACGAATCTGGTCAACGTAGCCACTCGTCCTGTTAATCTCTAGATATCCTTTTTTTCTTATGGGAGATTGAATGTTTATTCGTGCTTGGAATTTGTTCAGGTTTTTTTCTATACCTCTTTGGTTCACTATGCCTCTTTGACCCCTAAAAACACACTTCTTAAGGTTAAGCTTCATTTAATATATTTCCAATTGGTCAAAACTTTGCCCCAGGTCACTGATGTGGTTGACAATTTTCTTTCTCTCTATTAGCATGTCATCCACATAGGCCTCCACAGTTTTATCGATCATATCTTCAAAGACTTTATTCACCAGCCTCTAGTATGTTGCTCTTGCATTTTTCGATCTAAAAAGGCATAGTATTATAACAATATGTATCTTGGCTTGTGATGAATGAGGTTTTCTCCCAATATTCCACCCTCATCTTTATCTGGTTATACCCCCAATATGCATCCATAAATCTAGCATCGACTGATTGGTTAATCTTGTGTAGTAGATAATAACCTTTAGGATAAAATTTATTAAGGTCGGTGAACTCTAAACATATGCGCTAGTCATCATTTTTCTTTCTGACCATGACGATGTTCAAGGGACATTCTCGATATTTCAGACCTTCAATGAATTTACCTTTTATAATTTATCTATCTCTTCTCAGATTTCCATGTTCTTCTTATAGCTGAACACGTGGATATTTTACTAGCTTTGTATCATTCATTATGCTGAGCTCGTGGTAAATGAATTCGGAATCTATGCGTTGCATATCTTTATGGTTTTAGGAGAACACGTTCCTTCCTTCTCAATAACTCAGCTAATTATTTCTTGAATGTAGGATCTAATGACAAGATGATCTCTGTTGTCCTATATGGGTGTTTGTCATCCAATGTCACTATTGATACCAAAATTAGTATGCTGATATGGACGAATAATAAGAAGACACATGTCAATCTACGTGGCACAATAGCAACGAGGAAGTTCATTTCCCTGACCAAGTCATGTTCACTCCGAGCAACAAGGATACTCCGAAGAACTACAACACTCCGAGGAACTCTAGTTCTCCGAGGAACTCCAACGCTCCGAGGAACTCTTGAACAACGAGCAACTAAGGTGGTCCGAGCTGCATCTCGGCCACAGCATTGATTGCCAGATAATCAACAGTTCAACTATTCATTGAATGCTTATCATTGACGCACACGCTTAAGTGCATTAAATGTATTACCCTTTCATATGTATATCATTAATGTATCACCCTTTGAAATGATAGCCTCAAGGATATAAATACATTGTATCATCCTCATTCAAAGGGGACCGGAATTTCTTGATAGAGCTTGTAATCGAGAATTACCAAAACACTCAGCAATAACATAACAGTGGACGTAGGCCATTCTTATAAGGCTGAACCACTTTAAAAACCTTTGTCTCATTTTATTTATCTGTGATTGAATAATTAGAGCGATCTAATTTTTTACATCAACAGATTGGCGCCGTCTGTGGGAAACGACTGTTGTTATCATTTTTCACCAAAAATCATTCATCATCAATGGCAGATAATCCAGAATCTAGCAATCAAAACGCTGGAAATGCTGGAAATATTCCAAATCCTTTTGCACCTCCAGATCTGGCTGGAATTATGATGAATCTGGCTCAAGGACAAACCGCCATGCAAGAAACAATGCGATAACTCATACAAACCCTTCATGGTGGTGCACCTGCACATTCGGGACAACGAAGTGGTCAGAGGCAAACATATTTACCTTCTTCATGATCCAGGCGTACAGAGACGTATCGTGATGAGAATCTGATGATTTCTCTTATCAACCTGGGCAAACTTCATCGATAAGGGCCACCGATACTGAGCAACGTATTACTCTCTCTCCAGAGAGGACCAGTGCCTTGGAAAGACTGAGCAGGGCGTCTACTTTCAATCGATTAGGCCCGAGGAGGAATAAGAGTCCACCTAAAGCCATGTCGAGGAGTTTTCGACAACCATCAGATCTAAGAGAAGGATCAGTACAATCGCGACCAGTTGCTCGTCAAGATATATCTTAGGAGGCTACTTCAGAACAATCAATTGCTCGAACTAATAGGCTCGAGGAGGGAAATGATGCGTCGAAAGGTTCCATTCAACGGTTGGAGGATAGATTGAGATAAATGGCTAAGGCGAGGAACCCCTTACAACGAACTTTTGTGCGAGGGACACCTTTTGTACAGGCCATTGTGGATTTTCCTACACCGTCGAAATTTAAAGCACCCGTGGTGACTCCCAAATATGATGGAAAGACATATCCTGTTCTTCACATAGAGCAATATCAGGCTGCTTCCGACATCTATGTTGTCCCCGACGAGATGAGATGTAGAGCATTCTCGGAAACTCTTACTGGATCTGCCCAGATATGGTACAATAATCTTCCTCGGGGTAAGATTTCAACTTTCTTTCAGTTGGCCGAGTTGTTCATTGGCAATTTATATATTGGAGCAAAGCCAGTAAAACGAGTAGCACATTTGTTAAGTGTTAGACAAAAATCCGGTTAGAGTACTAGAGATTACATAACTCGTTTCAATAACGAGAAGCTGGAAGTCATAGATTATGAATAAAAGACAGCAATCACCGCCTTGATGAGTGGGTTGATGCCTAACAAGTTGTATTACACTTTGGCCAAAGATCCACCTACAACTATGTCAGAGTTGATGGAAAAAGCAGCCAAAATCATTAATGCCGAGGAGGCTATGGCTGCGAAGAAGAATATGGATAAAGAAACCAAGGTGGAAGTCGACAAATCTAAGAAGAAAGAACATAAGGGCAATGGCGGTGACATGCATTCCAATAATAATAAGACGTCATGGGAAGTCCTGAAGAAATTCGATAATTATACTCCTTTGAAAATGGGTATTAATCATGTCTTGGAAGAAATCAAGAATAACGAGGAAATAAAGTGGCCAAAGAAACTGAGGTCAGACCCTGACACGAGAAACAGGGAGAAATATTACGATTTCCATAAGGATCATGGCCATATGACTAAAAATTGCATAGCTCTTCAGAACGAGATTGAAACACTCATCCGAAGAGGAAAGCTAGCAAAGTATGTTGATCGGGGAGGTGAAAGAAGAAATAATGACCGAACTAGAGAGAGGTCTAGATCTCCTCGTCGAGCGGAGGAGAAGAAGAAGAGAAACCATGAAGATGATCCAGATGATGACCCCGATCTTCCCAAGAAACCAAGGCATCCAGAACGAGAGGTATTTTCCATACGTTTTGGGTCATTTAATTGTAATGTTATTATAGGAGGAGATGCAGGAGGAGGAGACCTTACTGCAGAAAGGAAGGCTTACCTTGGAGAGGCTCAAGTTTGCTCGTACGTTCAGCGAATAAATTTGGCGGATGAGGATCACCCGAGGAAGGTAAACAAAGAGAAACTGGTCATTGGCTTTTCAAAAAATGACCTGGCAGGTGTTCTTTACCCTCACGACGACCCTTTAGTGATCAAAATAAGGATGAAAGAAGTAGTGATTTCAAGGGTTTTGGTAGATAATGGTAGTTCGGCAAACATCATGTACTACTCATGCTTTGACAGTTTAAATTTAAAATTATCTCAATTGGAACCTTATCACAGACCCCTCTTGGGTTTTGCTGGCGAGAAAGTTTTTCCACTTGGGACGATCAAGTTGGATATATTAATTGGAACTTGGCCTGCTTGTCGAACTGAAAGAATACGCTTCTTTGTGATGGATAAGAATGTGCAATCAGCCTACAACATCATCATGGGAAGAGTTGGTTTGAAGAAGTTCGAAGCAGTTCCATCTACAGTACATCAGTGCTTAAAATTCCCAACAAATTTCGGAGTAGGAGTTGTGAAAGGTGATCAAAAAGTAGCTCGGGAATGCTATTATTCATCTGCCGAGCAAGAGGAGCTTGAAGAGTCAAGGAAAAAGACTACTACCTACCAGGTAGATGAAGGTACAGAAATTGAAACACTTGATCCCAGAGATGAATCCCAACTTGTAAAAGGACAGGTGGTGGAATCTACAGAAAATGCTATTCTAGACGACGAGCACCCTGAACGAGTAACCCAGATAGGGTTGACTTTGGATGCTTCAATCAAACAGGAGTTGATAACTTTCTTGAGAAACAGGAAGAAAACTTTTACATGGAGTCATGAAGATATGCCAGGAATAGATCCAAACTTCTTATCTCATGATCTCAACGTGAATAAGGAGATCAAGCCTATAAAGCAGAGAAGAAGAGTATTTAGTCCCGAGAAGAATCAAGCTATACAAGAGGAGGTCGAGAAACTCCAGAAAGCCCAATTCATTGAAGACGTGAAGTATCCAGACTGGCTAGCAAATGTGGTGATGGTAAAGAAGAAAAATAATAAATGGAGAATGCGTGTTGATTTCATCGATCTCAACAAGGCATGCCCAAAGGATCACTTTCCATTGCCCAGAATTGATCAACTAGTGGATGCTACCTCGGGACACGAGCTGCTCAGCTTCATGGATTCTTACTCTGGCTACAACCAGATCGAAATGAAACCTGAAGACAGGGAAAGTACTTATTTTATTACCCCTAGGGGAACTTATTGCTATAATGTTATGCCTTTGGTTTGAAAAATGCAGGAGCGACATACCAGCGGCTGATGAACAAGGTTTTTGCCGAACAAATCAGTTGCAATATGGAAGTCTATGTCGATGATATGCTGACAAAAAGCAAGAAAGCTGTTGATCACCTAGTTGACTTAGGTCAAACCTTTGATCAACTGGATAAATACCAAATGAAACTCAACCCGACGAAGTGCACATTTGGAGTACGAGAAGGAATGTTCCTCAGGTACATCGTCAACCAACGAGGCATTGAGGCGAATCCAGAAAAAATCAAAGCTCTGTTAGGGTTGCGATCTCCAACGACGAAGAAAGAGGTGCAAAGTCTTACAGGACGAGTTGCAGCGCTCAACAGATTTGTATCCCGAGCAACTGATAGATGCCTACCATTCTTCAAAACACTTCGAAAAACTTTCGAGTGGAATGAGGAATGTGAAAAAGCCTTTCAAGACTTGAAGAAATATTTGGGAATACCTCCACTATTATCCAGGCCAGTAATGGGAGAAAAGTTGTACTTGTACCTGGCAGTATCAGAGACTGCAGTCAGCTCGGCATTGATCAGAGTGGAGAATGGAGTCCAGAAGCCAATTTATTACACAAGTAAGGCTTTTCGAGGTGCAGAGATCAGGTACCCAAAGCTGGAAAAATTGGCATTGGCATTAATTGAGGCAAGTAGAAGAATGAGGCCATATTTCCAGGCCCATGCCATCGTTGTGTATACCGAAATGCCATTGAGACAAGCCCTTCAAAAGCCAGAAAAATCAGGGAGACTGCTGTACTGGGCAATAGAACTCGGTGAATATGATATTGTGTATGAACCCAGATCATCATTAAAAGGGCAAGCTGTAGCAGATTTTATAGCAGAGTTTACTTATCCTGATACCCCCGAGGAACAAAAGATGCTCGCTGACCAACCTGTGGATGTTACAGGATCAACAGATATAAGTCCAGACCAACCCCGGTTGATAAAAGGACTTGTGGATGTAGAAAGATCATCAAATTCAAACCCAGACCAACTCCGGTTAGTAAAAGGGCGAGAAGAGATGGTCGACGAGGAGCGAAAATTACCAGGAGAGGATGAAAGAAAACAGCATATATTTCACCGAGGAACTCTGTCAGATAAGAAATTTGAAGACGAGTTACCTACATAGAGATTATATGTAGATGGGTCATCTTGCACAACAAGTTGTGGAGCAGGGATTGTTTTGAAAGCCCCAGACGAGATTGACATGGAATATGCCCTGCGATTCCAATTCAAAGCCTCCAATAATGAGGCTGAGTATGAGGCTATGATAGCAGGTCTTAATTTAGCAAAGATTATGGAAGCACAACAAGTGATAGTTTTCAGTGATTCTCAATTAATTGTGAATCAGATGATGGGAACATATGCAGTTAAAGGAGAATTAATGGTCAAGTATCATGCAAAGGTGATGGAGTTGTTAGCAGAATTTGATGCCATTCAGTTGATCAGAATACCGAGAATGGAAAATGCACAAGCAGACGCACTGGCCCGACTAGCATCAGCTACTCCTACCGAGCTGCGTAGAATGATACCAATTGAAGTACTAGAAAGTCGGAGTATAGATGAAGACCCGACGATGAATGTTATTACCCTTGATTTAGGACCATCTTGGATGGATCCCATCAGGGCATATATTGAGGAAGGAGAATTGCCGGAGGATAAGCTCGCTGCAAAGAAATTGAAGTTTAAAGCTGCTCGGTATGTACTAACTAATGGTGTTTTGTATAGACGAGAAATTATGGTAGGTTTTCAGAGATGTGTACATCCCTCCGAGGTGAAAGAATTGATTGAAGAGATCCATGAAGGGTCTTGTGGAGCACATGTAGCAGGTCGGACACTTTTGCAAAGAGTGATGACGCAGGGATACTATTGGCCAACGATGAGAGCTGATTGTATAGCCTATGCCAAGAGATGTGATAAATGCCAACGTTTTTCTTCCATCCGACGTACTCCACAAGCATTGTTGACACCCATAACTTCCCCTTGGCCATTTTCTATGTGGGGAATTGATTTGGTTGGACCACTGCCAACGACCCGAGGAAGATTCAAGTACCTCATCGTTGCAGTGGATTATTTTACTAAGTGGGTAGAAGCTGAGCCACTTATTGATATGACATATGAGAAGGTGTACCAGTTCGTTTGGAAGAACATTATCTGCCGATATGGTCTCCCTCATGCCTTCATCACAGACCATGGAACGCAATTTGATAACGAGGAGTTTGCCGCCTATTGTCATCAGTCAAACATTTTGAAGACTCATTCAGCACCAGGCCATCCTCAGAGTAATGGACAGAATGAAGTGACGAACAGAGCATTACTTAATGGTTTGAAGAAGAGGCTAAGTGAAGCTAAAGCTAACTGGATTAATGAGATGCAGTCAGTATTGTGGGCTTACCGAACAACTCCCCGAGCAGCAACTGGAGAATCACCATATATGCTGGCATTTGGAAGTGAGGCTGTAATACCTACCGAGTTGGGTCTTCCAACACACAGAGTGCTGAATTTCAATTCCCCAGTCAGCGATTTAATGAGAATATTGGATTTGAATATGCTGGAGGAGGTTAGAGAAGAGGCAGCCATTAGGAATGCTGCTTACCAACAACGAATAACTCTGTTCTACAACAAGAGGGTGAAGAAATGCGACTTAAAAGAAGGAGATTACGTGCTAAAGAAGGTCATTCAGAAGCACAATAAATTGGAAGCAAACTGGCATGGACCTTACCGAGTTACAGAAGTTGTTCGACCCGGAACGTACCGCATAACAACTCTAGAAGGAGAGGAATTTAAGAATGCATCGAATGCTGAACACCTACGCAAGTATTATCAATGATGTAAAATGTAAAGCAGTTCCATCAATATGAATAAAACGATGATGTTTCGCCATCCTCTTTCTTTTATTGAAAGTTTTTCGGGGAATACTAGTGTGCAACACTACACTGTTCATCAATAAATGCAACACCGATAGTTCAAACCCAGATCAACTTCGGTTGGTAAAACGGCGAGAACAAACTATACTCCTTTGGTTAGGAGGCGTACACTAGCTTGACCAACTCCGGTTGGTAAAAGAGCGAGTGGACATGATAGTTCGAACTCAGACCAACTCCGGTTGGTAAAAGAGCAAGAACCAATCATACTCCTTTGGTTAGGAGGCATACACTAGCGTGACCAACTCCGGTTGGTAAAAGAGCGACTGGACATAATAGTTTGAACTCAGACCAACTCCGGTGGGTAAAAGGGCGAGAACAACATTCTTAAAAATGCCAATCTCGGTTGGTTAGGAAATAAAATATTCTCTCAAATGCCAACTTATGTTGGTCGGGAGGTAAGATTATTACAGAAAATACAAAAGTTCCTCGAAGAACAAAATATT
This sequence comes from Sambucus nigra, assembly GCA_949130495.1. Taxonomy (NCBI): domain Eukaryota; kingdom Viridiplantae; phylum Streptophyta; class Magnoliopsida; order Dipsacales; family Adoxaceae; genus Sambucus; species Sambucus nigra. The sequence continues at coordinate 621,974,626 of OX422215.1, forward strand.
CCAAAATGAACCATGTATGGTTGGTCGGGGATAAAAACCCACTAACTGTAGTTGGTCGACGAGGAGAATTTATCGACCTTGATTGGTCGGACACATTTTAAATACAAAAATTTACCAAGTATGATTAGTCGAGGATAAACTCTCACTAACCACAGTTGGTCAACAAACACAATTTAACAACCTTGGTTAACACAATATAACAACCTTGATTGGTTGGAAAAAATTTAAACATTTTTATACTCATTACTTTATTATTAAGTGATCGAGCAACATTACTGATACTTGTAACTTTTTTATTACTAAGTTGGTCGATGAACCACACAATATTGTTATGCAAGCACAAATATAAAGTGTTTGACAAGCACAAGACAATAGCAATACAGATTTGCAAACGAAAATGAAAGTCTTTCATTAAAATTCAAAATAAATTACAAGTTACATATGTGTACTAACTATTACATTGAAATTCCTATTCTATTGGTTTTTTCCCTTCAGCTTTTGAAATAGGTTCCTCGCCAGCAGGCGGATCATTTAAAGTCTGAGGAGAGTTAATGAAGTTCAAGTCCTTCAGCATTCTGACGTTCATTATTGAAGGTGTGTCCAATAGATGCTCGGGACAAGATACCTCAATCTGAGAATGAAGATTGTAGTCACCGAGGTATTGTGCAATTAAGCTCCGAGGAATGGCACTATCTGGGATCCATTCCATGTCCAAATTGAACGGTGTCACAGGCAAGTCAAGTACCCCAGGATCATAATAGTCCCATAAATAATGTCCGTGTTCGAGTTTCAACACGGATAAGGCATTCAGCCAGCCTTGTTTATAGCCCTCATTATTGGCATTCTGGATACGATCATCTAAATGGAATAGTGTCTCGTTGTACCCAGCCATCCAAAATTCCCTAGCCTATTTATGGAATTGGAAAGTTAGTCTCCCCAACTGCTCATGAAGGTTTTTGGCAAAAATGTACTTATTATCTAAAGCAGACTTCGTCGCAGTAAGTTGATCCTCCAAAGTTTGGGTTTTCTTGGACATTTCAGACAAAGCCCGATCTTTTGCATTCAATTGGAACGCTTGATTTTCCAATGCTGATTGAGTATGAGCTTCATTAACCAGGCGACGAAAAACTCTTAATCGACCTCGAGCAGGTGGAGTACTTTGCTCCTCGACCACATTCTGCGCGACTCTTCCTCGTCCACGAGAACCTCTTCCTCATCCCCGAGTAGCAGTGGAAGTACCAGACCTTCTCAAGGTGTCCAACTCTTGCCTTAATTTGGCATTCTCAACCTCTAGAAAGGAAAATCCCTCGTCAGTCACTGGGATTACAGCTGTTGAAGAAGATGCTGCAGACTTATACTGTGCTAAATCTTTCTGCAAATTATTATTTTCTTGCTCTAGCAGCTCGGCAATCTGTCTACAAGCTTCAACTTCACCCTTTAGGGTTCTCTCTCTGACATCGTACCCAGCCAGGAGTTTGTCGTAGCCCTTTTCGGTAGAAAGTTGCTGATACCTCTTCTCATACCCCTCATGCAACAGGGCAGTTGATTCCTTATACTGATTTTGAAGGTCTTCTAAGGTACATTGAAGATCCTCGATCATTTCGTAATAGGCCACGTTATTGGCCACAGCTCGGTCAAGTAAACCCTTCAAGTACTGATAAGCTTCAACTGCTTGCTCAGAAGCATCATGACCAAGGATATCAGCAACTTCTGATGCACTCAGGTCTGTGTGACCAGCCTTATAATATTCATGGCATTGCTGCATCAGCTTTGTATCATTGGCAGATAGTAATTCCATTATATCCATAAACTAGTAAAGAAGAGAAGGCAAGAATTAATAATAAGGCAGACAGAGCATCAACAATGTAGAGGAACAAAAAAGGTAATTTTATTACATCATCAAAAGGAGTACAGCATTCAGAATATAGAGTACAGGTAAAAGAAGAAAAAAAGAATACCGAACAACTTCACACCTTTTCCTTATCTCCCAAGACTTTCTCGGGAGGCTGGGACGAGGAGCTTCGTTGCTCGGTGGGAACAATGATTTGGTTGGCAGAAGTGGGGACTTGTTCAGGAGGAGAAGGCAAAGACGAAATCTCCTCGGTGGCTATCTGATTGGGTTGTGGAGCAAGGACTTGATCACCCACTGTCATTGAAGACTCCTCGGATGCAGCTTCGTCTTCATCCTTATCTTCAATTACAGGAGGAGGGCCAAGAAGATGTTGTTGAAATAGCTCAGAGTCCTCGCTCACCTTCAATTCTTGCAAGGCAGCAACCCAACCATCTCGGAAGTATTTCAAGCTCCCATACTGCACCTGGGTCATCATCGCTGCTACCCCCTATCCCATCCTTTGTCCCAACCAGTTCGAAATGATTTTTTCACAGCCACTTTTCTTTTCATTTTCTCCAAGGAGAGATTCTCGAATAGAAGATCCTCGGTGGCTTTCAACTTGGCCTCCACCTCCTCCTTCTGGCGATTTACTTCTCGCAGAAGGGTCAGCTCTTCCTCGGCCGATTTCAACTTATTCTCAAGCTCCCCAAAATTTGTGAGCTTCTCGGCATATTTTTTATTCTCTCTCTCCAAGTCCTTCATTTTATTTCCCAACTGCATCTTCTCTGCCTCAGATGCAGCCAATTTCTTCTCCCATTCACCCCTATCCTCGTCATATTTTTGACGAGAATCCTTCAGAGATTGGGCCAAGCCCTGTAAAACATCATCTACTCTAGACGAGGAACTAGAAGCCTTGATGGCGTCATCTTTCTTCACTATGGTTTTAAAGAAACTCACCAGCTGAAAAACAAGGTAATGATAAGTCAGTGCCGAGATACATATATTGACTGAAAGAAAGAAAAATTCAGGATAAGAGAAACTTACTGAAGCAATGTGACGAGTAGCTAGGGATGTCAGCATATCCCTAGACATGTTTTCTTCAATTCCTTGGACTTCAGGAATGGTCCAAGTCTTTACCGAGTTCATTGTAGAACTCGGGGGAATAATGGTTGGAACACTAGCTCCACTAGCTTGGAGCTGGGGAATGGCTTCAGAAAAACTGACCGAGGAGGATTTCTTCAGTCTCCTCGGTGTCTTTTCAACAACCTCAACCAAAGAAGAACTTTTGGTTTGAGAGATGGTGATTACTTCCACAGGTGCACCCTTCTGGACAGGAGCCACTGGGGCTTCTCGGCAGCCTTCTGAGGAGCAACGGAAGGGGTGGCATCTACTTTCTTTGTCCCCTTTTGGACATTAGCCTTGTTTCTTTTTCCATCTCCAGCAGATGAAGTCTCCTCGAAGGTAGCAGGAACTCTTCTTTTGCCCATTTTCTGACTCAGAGGAATGTGAGACTCTGGTGAAGAATCCTCAGAAGCTGGCAATGGTTCACTGATGCTGACCACAGGACGAGCAGTAAAGGACGATGTATAGCTCCTGTACTGCAGCAAGTATGAAGCAGACCTGACGTGCTCGTCTGCAACTTTTTGATGCAAACTCTAGATATGTTTCAAATGCTTTATATTAACTTCTGATTCTTTGGGAGTTTTTCTCTTGCTGTCAACTGCAAACAAAAACATATTGAAATGTCAATCATGCATTTATTCAAACATAATGAAATCATAGTTTCAGAAATGAAATAAAATGAAAATAACCTATCCCATTGCCATATGGAGGGCATTTGGGACCCTCATATACTTCATCTCCAACTAAAGGGGCATGTTGCCAATTTTTGATAACTACCCCATGTTCAAAATAATCCCTATTTGCATCAAGGAGATTGACTACTAAATCCCTATTCAAAAATGTAGTTTTTAAATAATAAACATTATCTAGAATAGCCCATCTATAACAGTACATAATCTCAGGAATTCCTATACGAGTTCCATGAGTTTGATTTAACCTATGCAACCCATTAACTATTCTCCATGTGTTGGGGGATATTTTTGCAGGAACAACATCGAAATGATGACAGAACTCTAAGCACAAAGGGTTTGGTGGAAAAGAAAATCCACAGTCAGTAATAAAGAGGCTGGGGAACCAATGTCCCTCAGCCAAACGAAAGTAATTTGAAGGTTCGGAAAGATCCTCCAAGATTACCCAAGATGGAATGGAATAATCAGAACAAAATTTCTCAAGAGATTCAATAATATAAACCATGGTGTATAAAAGAAATGAAGAAGAAGGAAGAAGATCTTACAGGAATAAAGGGAGATCTGTTGACAACGAACGAAAACAAGGATGAACGCACAAGAGAAAGAAAGACTATGGAAAACTCGAAAGCAGAAATTGGAAAAGGTAGAAGACGGTGATAATGTCTATGAAGTTTAAATACTTTGCTTTGGGAAACGGCGAAAGAAATGATTACAAAAAGGAAACTATTACGCTACCGGCGGCTAAAAGGACAAAAAGTGCACAAAGATCGAAGCGCTTATAAAAAGGCGGATTCTACGAATTTGGAAGGAAATTCAAATATGAAGAAAATGATCCTAAAACCCAGGAAGGTCATTTAGTATTGCCATATACCGAGAAAGAATGTTCCATACTGCTCAAAGTTCGAAATATAAAACATTGGGGGCTTCTGTTGATACCAAAATTAGTATGCTGATATGGACGAATAATAAGAAGACACATGTCAATCTACGTTGCACAATAGCAACGAGGAAGTTCATTTCCCCGACCAAGTCATGTTCGCTCCGAGCAACAAGGATACTCCGAAGAACTACAACACTCCAAGGAACTCTAGTTCTCCGAGGAACTCTAGTTCTCCGAGGAACTCCAACACTCCGAGTAACTCTTGAACGACGAGCAACTAAGGCGGTCGGAGCTGCATCTCGGCCACAGCATTGATTTCCAGATAATCAACAGTTCAACTATTCATTGAATGCTTATCATTGACGCACACGCTTAAGTGCATTAAATGTATTACCCTTTCATATGTATATCATTTAATGTATCACCCTTTGAAATGATAGCCTCAAGGCTATAAATACATTGTATCATCCTCATTCAAAGGGGACCGGAATTTCTTGATAGAGCTTGTAATCGAGAATTCCCAAAACACTCAGCAATAACATAACAGTGGACGTAGGCCATTCTTATAAGGCTGAACCACTTTAAAAACCTTTGTCTCATTTTATTTATCTGTGATTGAATAATTAGAGCGATCTAATTTTTTACATCAACAGTCACCTTCTTTGTTTCTCAAAAACTTGGCCCTTGACCAACTTATCTTCATTTCTATGATCTAGTGTCTCAATTTGATAAGTGGTAATTCATTTTTTATGATATTCTTATTCTACTGATGCGTAGTAGCAGTCGTGAGCTTCCACTTGATTCCCTTCTTCCACACCAACTCCATAATTAATGGGGAACTTCAGGCATTAGTGAATGGTGGATAGAAAAACTTACAACTACTTCAGTCCGACCCTTTTGAAAATGATGTTATATGTCAAATGTATGTTCTCCTCCATTACAAAGAAACATATATTTTATGTTCGTCAGGTTTTCCAATCGCCGACCACAACTTTTATTTCTATAGTACCCAATGGGAACACCTTAACACCTAAAAATCCTATAAGAGGCATATAGTGTGCCTCTAACTTTATATCTTCCAGCCTTAGGTTTTAAAAAGAGCTATAGAAAAGGACATTGATTGAGCTACCATTATCAAATAAGATCCTTACAACCCTTCTCTCATGCACTACTATCTTGATGACCAAATGGACATCATAGGGGTAGAGTACACCAGATAAGTTATCTTTTTAAAACTTAATTATGAGATGATCTATGTTTACCTTCCTAGAACAAGATGTAGTGGGGCCTGTAAGGTCCAGGTGCCTGGTATGGGCCTAAGCATTTGCCTTATTCAGATAGGTCTTTCTTTCTGATGGTCCATCTTCACCCCTAGAATCTCCTACTACTATGAAGTTACATCCAAAAGAGATCGTATTTACCTTATGCACTGTCTCTTTGGGTTTCTTAGGTAGGTCAAGATCATCCTCCGAATCATTATCCCAACATCTTTTCTTTTCCTTAACCTTTCTGTAAGGAGACTTTGATGGTCTTTTGGGTTTTTACTCATTCCACATATTTAATCGACTACTATTGTCAATGAACTTCATCATCTTAACTGGCCAAATAAGGATCTCAATCTCATTCTTCAAGACCATGCAACTGAGTGTATTGTGGACATGATCTTTATGGAACTCATAATATTTGGCTTGATCTCTCTTGTTAAGAGGATCTTTTAACTCTCCTAACAACTTTAGGTCATTTCTTCCACAAATTTCCTCAAATATGGGGCACACCCATACGATCAACAAGGAATATGTATCAAACTTCCTTAATATGTCAACCTTTTTATTTTCCATGAATTCCTTCTTTTTCTTTGGGACGTTTCTGGTGTGGGACATAGAATGGATGAATTCCTTCAATGCCACAACTTATTTAGTGTTCATAATCTTCTTAGCCTTGTCCAACAACTTAGACATCATGTTTAGTGGTTCATTGGCTAACTTCCAGAATAACTTTCCAGTCGAAGTCCACTCATGAGCATTGTAATTACAGTCTTCTCTTTATAGTCGACGGCTTTAACATTTTTTCAGTGTTAAACCTATCAATAAATTCCCTTATCATTTCGTTTATTTCTTAGTGTATATTTAGCAAATGGGAAACCCACCTGCTTGGTTTTGAACCTAAATTGAATTTTGTAACGTAGAGATCGTCCAGTTGTTAAAAGTTATAAATCTGACCTCTTAGTAGACTGTTGCCAAATTTGGGCCTAACCTGTAATGGTAAGGACAAAATTTCTAATTGAGTCAATTTATATGTTATTTGACTTATTCCTGGAACAAAACCTATTTGATACGTAGATAGGTTTTTATCTAGAGTAAAACTCATCAACCGACTCACTCTCTAACATTTTAGTTGTCTCAAATTGTGTAGTGAGGTTTTCAGTTTGATGCACTACAATCATCTCTTAGAGAGTGAGTCATTTTTACCTAAGAGTCGTTTCTCCCTAAGATTGAGAGAATTTTAATCATCCCATGCCCTAAGATCCTCAAGAAAAAACTCATCGAACGACTCACTATCTAAGTAATCATACATAGATATATTTTTATCTCTCCACTCTCTCAATTTTAGGGCATGGGAGAACACTCTTAGGGAGAAACCAGAATACATTGAGAAAGAAAGAGATAGTCTTCGAGGTTTGATGGAGGCTTTGAAGAAGGAGATTCTTGAGTTTGAGGAGTCTATGCATTTTCTTGAGTCTAGGATTAGTGAGATTGAGATACTCGAGTAAGGTGAAGTTTGATTTGAAGGCTAGGTAAAAAATGTTGGATAGGATTTTAGGTACCATCCAAATCAAGGGAGATAAGTGTGGTATAGGCTTCGATGATCGTATTGTACCCATTCCCAGAGCCAATACCAATCGTGTGAGCGAGTCAACTTAGAACGTTAGGAGAAGTCAACAATTATATCACATTCCTCATCATGTTTACATTTGTTCTCATTGCGATAGGAAGGGTCACCTGAGGCATTTTTGTTATAACCTTAGGAATTGTCCTGGGAAGTTTAAGAATAAACCCGTTTCGGTTCCCAACACCTGCACGCGTTGTTACACACCTAATTGGGTTAGTAAATAGGACTTAGAGGCTTTAGGAATTAAACTTCATGATTATTCTTTGGTTGCACTTGATTCCTCTCATCCTAAATCTAAAGGATGATTGTGTTGCCATGTTTGTCATACGCTAGGCTCTGCATCATGATATATATCTTTCTAGTGATATGACATGTTTATCTCTTTGTATTATGTTTTTCATTTATTTGAGTCCTATTTGAAAAATGCAAAAAGATTTTGTTTTGGTAAAATATTTTGAAAATAAAAAAATATTTTTGCTTCATATATTTTTCAAAAATTACAAACTTTTTGAGTCAAAAATATATTTAGAAAAACATACAGAGATTTTCTATTTAATTTTGTGTCATGAGTTTTAATGTTTGATGTGGCATATTGGTGTGATTAGACCCCCATCATTTCGTTTATCGTTGTGGCTAGGACATTTGGTCATAATTATAGATACTTAGAATTATCTTAACCATTGTCTAATGTGGTTGTTTCGAAGTTGATTTTCATTTAGATTTTATTTAGTATATATGCCATCATTGCACACATACACGAGTTTATATGAATGTTTGACTTCTCATGCGTATTTGAGTTTGGTGAGACATTCTTATCTCAATTTTTTCACCTATACGTAAGAAGACTTAGGAGGAGGTCTGCATGTAAGAACCATTTGCCGTGAGGATTTAGAATACTTAAATTGAAAAAATAGTTAGTGTTCACGGGAAATGGCTGTGAGAGAATAATAATAATATCATCGTGAAAACCACCGTTTAAAAGATCCCAATAAAAAATTAAGGCAATAAAAAGAATCATATTCCAAAATATGGCCAATAGAATTTCTCCAAGTTGAGAAACATAGAAACCTCAAAAGAGTTAGGAAAAGAAAATATGAATATATATGGGTGTTTGGATGGAATAATTTAACGAGTTTATACTACGATTCTTAATATTTAAAAACCGTGTCATGATGCTATTGTTTGTAGAATCGTCAATATTTTAGATTTGTGGGCATGTTGTGCGTTTAGTTCATTAAGCTCAATATATTAATTGTCACATATGGGTAAAAGTAAGTTTAATGACATTAATCAATTAGAGTTTCTTGACCATTTCAGTGTGTTTAAGTTGTGATTCATTTGTTGTAGTTCACGCCCATTCATTCCATATCCATGTTTGAGCACATTAGCACTATGTTAGCATGAAACTCGTACTGTTTTACTTGTTTTATTTTTCTATTTTTAGTTTTTTTTGCTACTCTTTCGTATTCTCATTATCTGTTTTGAGCTAATTTCTTCACCTAGAAAAACTTTATTTTTTTATCATTAGAATACAAAATTTGTTGATGACTTCAAACAACATCTAGACATCATTCAAACGATATGTCCAAGTTTTTCGAAGTATGCTTCTCGCGACACATTTTTCGAGGCATCAATTGTGTCAAATATGGTCATGAGATAGGTCGCGCGAAGGTCATTAGATGAGTTTCATCACGCGACATGCTACTGGATTGCTTTGTTTGAGGTCGTTTGATGCATGTTTCTAATGACATGCACAGTCATTTAAATGACAGGGCATTGTTGTTTGAACAACCTAACTTTTTTTTTAAAATTCTCCTGTTTCATACCTACTTCATTTTTATGATGATATCTTACTGTTTGAGTACTTCTAGGTTTTTTATATGTAGTTGATATTGATTGTTCATTACTTATTCATATACTACATAGATTGTTTAGTCACATTTTTGCTTAGACTGGTGATTCATTTTATGTGACTGTTTGCTAGCTATGAGTTGGTATCTTCAGTTTTTTAGCTGGCATTTCCATGTTTATCTAGTTATGCTTCATTAATTATTTCATTCTAGATATTTGATGGTTTGTTTATCTTTTTCACTTATCATTTATTCGAGACAAAAAGGGGAGAGATGTATGTGATGTAGGGGGGGTATTGAGCACATATTTTTGGATTTACATATTGATATCATGTTATGCATGTTCATATTTTATAGATATCATGTTATCTTGCACAAATTCGTTTCCACATATTGGTATTGCTTATACATGTTTAACAAATGATTTGATTTACATATTGATATTTTTATATCATTTGTTCCTTCATACCTTACTGGGTATTTGTCTGTTTCATGTGTGTAGGCATTCCTCAGCGATGCGAGATTTCAAGACTACATCACATTCAGACATCTCATGCTTGTTGGACGTTCTTATACTAGTCCTTATCCTGTATTTTTTATTTTGGGTTTATGGGATGAGATTTTGGTGTCATACGGCTTGATGAACCGACTTAGGCATTTCACTGTTTAGGTTTTGTCCCAAAATAATCAAAGGGGGATATCTATAAGGACACAATTTCCAATTGATTCCATTTATATGTTATTTGACTTATTCCTAGAATGAAACGTGTTTGAGTCATAGATAGATTTTTATCTTGTCACGATTTTCACATGGTCTATGATGTGTTTGATTAGAATACCTAGTGGACAAGATTCAAAGATAGATCAATCCGAGTTTTGTTAGTACACGTTTCACGTCTTCAGTCAATTACATTCCGAGATACTCTCATGTATAAACGCATTATGTTCATGGGACTCGAAAAATATTTTAAAGGATGGAAATTTTTTTATAAACATTTTAAATGATTTTAAAAGGTCTTATTTCTTTTATTCTAAGATAATTACTGTTTAGAGTCGTGTGATTTCTCACCTTGGGTTACGAGACATCAAATGACATAAGATGTCATTCGAACAACATCTCTCAATCGTTAGAATGACATGCACATCTCATTCAACTGACCTGTCGACTTAATTTTATTATTTAAGGCACTGTTTCCTTAGAATTTCAATAAGTGTGCATAACCATATTACAGAAAAGAATTTATACGTTTTCTGCATAAGTTTTCTAAGATTTTTAAAGTTAAAAATTATCCTCAGAGTTTTAAACATCAGAGATTTCATATTCTATTTGCTATAGAGATCTTGTTTGCACAATTTGGGTTTTTTCATCCTTATTGAACAATAGGTTTCATTAGGTTTTACGGTGAAGAAGCGGAGGCGTCTGTGTTCGAAATCATAAAAGGTTGCCAAAGCTATATCGATGGACACCGAGGCATTCGTGGATGCGTGTACTATGGACATCTATCGTAGAAGAACTTCTGCGTGGGCACTTTGGAGGAGATGTTAAAAACAAGAAGTGTGTTAAGGCTTGTGGGAATCGAGTCGTTGTATAAGTTTGTTTGTCTTCCTTTTATAAAATCGTATCATAGTAATTGTTTGGATTGGGACATATGAGTTTTTTTCCCTTAGTGGTTTCCTCCTACATTCGACATTGTGAACTTTACTCTATTTTACTTGATTTAATCATCTAGATGCATGTTTATGTTTAAATAATATAAAATTGGACTTAATTGAAATCGGTTCACATACTTGGTGCGTGTTAAATTTTGAAAAATATTTTTGAAAGAAAAGTTGTTTTGACATCCTTAAAGCACATTTGAAATAAAAAGGGGCCTACACTAATTGTGCTGGAGAATGCTTGGCAGCGCATCTCGTCAGGCACAAAATAAATCGGAGGTAGCTTGATACTATGATATGTGCAGCATGGGAACCAATGTGCCATCATACTTGGGAGTGATGCCAGGTGGTTTGAACTTTGTGGGCATTGGATAACCCACAATTGATGACGTGATGGGGGACCATTGTATGAAACCTCTCTGAGGATGGTTTTTAGTCTCCATGATTTCGCATAGGCAGTCCTCCAATCATTGGATTGACCCTCCCAACGGTTACTCCTCTTTATGAGCTTTAAATGGTACTGTCTTACCTGCTCATCCTCAACTTTCGATGAGATATCTTCCTGGGAAGTCTTCTCGGCCTTAGCAGACTCTCGAACACTTAGTCTTGACTTGTGCCAATGTTTAACCCTTTTGGTTTTATCTCTATACTCACTGACTTCATGCGTTGGTGGCTTTTTCTGATCTTGGCCCCAAACTATCAAATTGGGTCCCTCTGCTTTGCCTTGACAAATTTCTTCGATGATCGTAAGTGTAAGTGTGGTTGTCATCATATCCACCTGTTTAGATGATAGATATGGTCCCCAATCTGTAATACATGTTATCTCATTTGGATCCATTGTACCTTGATCAGCTAGCTTCTCTATATGAGCCCTAGTCTAATCATCTGAAATTTTCTACCACTCTCTTATGATACATCTGCCTCTAATATCTGTATGGGGTTGGGGGAGGAATTGTTTACCTTCTTTCAAGTTTTTCACTCCCTACCGAGGTAGTTAGACTCTCTTCTATCCTCCTTTGTCTATTTAGGATGCTTGGTATCAACTACCTTACACTTTTCTACATTGACTCTTAGACTTTAGCCAGATTTCATAGTATTCCTTTTAGGTCTTTAGTGTCTATAGGCGTGGAAGGTGAAGCTTCTTTGGGGACCCTGCTACTCTCTAGATTTTCACCCATTTTTGCAAAATTATAACCTAGTAAACAAAGCAATAACAAGAGTTATAGTGAGAAATATGTTATAGGTGGGAAGGACTACGTCTGATTCTGGAGTTAAATTAGGATTGGAAGAGTGTTTATAACTAATGGGATGTAAATTGATGAAACAAAGTGTTAACTAGAACTGAGGATCCTTGAATAGTTAGAAAAAATATTGGCAGAAAGAAACAACAGGCTTGTCAATATTTTCCCATGGATGATGTTAATCAATTAAAGCCTAGAAATTGTGTATGGATTTATATCTTAGATAAATGCACTAATATTAAATTCGCAACATATAGAGAGAGAATAATCATAGAAATTCTTGTCTAGGGTCGATATAATAGAGAAAATATGAGATAAAAGAGATGGAAACCATGTTTATATAGTTTGGCCTAGTGCGATGCTTGTGTCCAAAAGAGCAATAGTGATTTATATTAGACCTAATGGGCAATAGCTATGAATAAATGAAGAATTATAAGATCTTTAGCTAATCTAGAAATGGGTAGCATAAAAATAGGAAATTAATTTCTCACCCCCTTTTGAAAGGGATCGTATACCATATTTATACCTTCCATGTGTGGGCCTAGAGACAGAGAGAGAAGAGTAGTACGGAAAATATGAATATTGTCTTTACATATCTATATGGAAAAGTGGGATGGTTATAAGTTTCCCAATAATAATGGGGAAATAATGATCCTTAATTCCCTCATGACTGTTTGTTGAGTGTTTCTGACATCAACACCGCTGGTTGATATCACATGTACACAGTGTTAATTAACATCATCAGTGGCTTGTAATCCAAGAGGGATAAACTCATTTCTTGTCATGCTGGGGACGACTAGATTACACTCGGCGATCAAAATTAACTTGGGGGCTTTTATTATAAGCAGCGATTTTGAGCACACCATATTTATGATAAAACATTCTCATTATCTCTTGGATCACAAATACAAATAAATAAGTCAAAGGTTCGTAACCTGATTGGGATTTACCTTCTTCTTAGAAGATGTCACTCCCATTACCATGTTAAACATATTCGAATGAACCCCAGGTGAGTGCATTGATTCTTGGCATGATGCCTCAACCCCACTAAACAAACAAATGAAAATGGATAACTAGTCAGCATCCCTAAGCTTAACCTCTACCTTCGAGCATAAAACAAATATTGTCAAATCTCGACTTAGGTTGAACTTGAAAAATACTCTCCCACCCTTTGTGGGATTATCATTATAACTTAGATGGCCACCAATGCTTTCTACCATCCGTATCCTAGGCCATCCCCTATATTGACATGTGCTTAGAACTATTAAGGAAACCATCGGAACTCCCAAAGAACACTAGGCCGAGCCCAAATAAACTTCGTCTTCAGTCAACCAAGACTGAGGTAAAACAACAAATTCTCCCCAATTCCATTCCAATAATCTTCTGTCATAATACTTTCAACTTCATCATGAATAACATAGTCACAGCACCACTTAAAAATTGGACCGTTATCAACTTTGTTAAGGCACCTACTGCACCAACACCAGTTGAGTCTGCCATATGGAAATATAAGTCCCCCTATTTGTTCTTCGTATGTGTCCCTTACAAGGTAAAATGTTATTACCTCATAGTTATTTTTACTTCCCCTTTTAATGTCATATTAAAGTGTGATATTCATTATTTTCCTTCATGTGTTGCTTGTGAAAAATCTGAACTCACTAATGAGTAAAAATTTCACTTAATAGCAATAACTCTGTCAATAAATACTTAAAAGACTTGAAAAAATCCTAGAGAAAGAAAAATAATTGTATGACTCCCACTAAGGATGATGTGACCACTGTAAACATGGATACTCACAAAATGCTCAAACAGGGTCCTCCATAAATAAAGATAAGCGATAGGACATTGACAACTTTGTTGAAATAGTATTCTTCTCCTCTACCGATATTCTAGGGATAGACCCCCTTCTAGCTATGCATGAGTTCCTTACTCCCCCTAAATATAGACCTATCAAGAAACCACACCAGAAGATCTTACCCAACGAACAACTCATCATCGATTTCATCCTTGTAATCGAACATCCTAGTTGTTTCATCAACATAATGCCAATGCTCAAGGCTAATTGAAAAGTGGGCATCTCTGCAAAGTATTTGTACCTTAACAAGCTGACCTATGGCTTTTGGGTCTGTGACACTACAAATTAAAACTCAATCAGAACATCCTCTTACTCAATGATATATGTTATAGAGGCAGTACTACCCATTGAGCTCCAAGTACCCTCCCTCAGGATCGTTCTCGAAATCTAAGTTGCAAAAACTGACTGGATCTAAGCTTGATAGGAAGAATTAGTACTAATCGATAAAGGGAGGCTCAAATCACTTATTATAACCAATTCTAACAATAAAGGATTGCCTGATCTTTAAATAAAAAAAATCAACATGTGGAACATTCAAGAGGCTACTTAGTCTTGAAAAAGACTGCCCGGACTCCCAGAGAAAAGTTTTCACCTAACTGGGGAGGACCCTACATTGTCACCAAAATGATCACTGATGGGGTTTTCAACCAAGAAGTCTTTGATGAGGTCATATTATCCCATACTTTCAACCATGACCATTTCTAACAGTACTTTTCATAAACAACTCAACTTGGTAAAGACACTTTCGAAATCAATCATCCACCCCATGTGATAGAACTACGTGGACCTAATTCTCTGATATAAATATCATCATAAAAATTCATAAACAAATCTTTTGTCTTTGGATAGGAGATAAGTAGGCAATGCAATATATCACACCGGTCATGGTGCAAAAATCACAAAAACCACTCTTGGGTACCTAATAATAATAGTTGTCATCAAGTCCCCACAAGGACACTAAATGATTTTGCAAACAAAGTTCAAGTAATAAAAAGTTCCCTGCAATATTGTGAACTCTATAAAGTTCTCTTCATTCAAATATAATAGGAAATCCAATATCCTAAAAACCCAACTAAAGAAGGCTAGCGATCGTTTAGTGGTTTTCTCTTTTAATAGAAAACTTGTGTTGATGTTGTTGTTGTGTTTGAACTTATTTTGTAGTGCATGATTGTTAGTGGTTTGAGGACGATGTATATTATGTGGTATTATATTTCGTCTATTGCACATATAAGGCCTCCATCGATGCGGTTGACAATGTGTGGATGAAATGATCAGGATGCCATTCCATATGTTCGGCTAGAGATCAATAAAGAAGCTCTATATAGAGAGAGTACACGTTCTATTATGGGAAGTAGTACCTATGTTAGGGGAGTCAATAATATTAGTAATAGTGGTGGATGTATAAGTAATAACTAAGGAAGGATGCGTCACTAATGAACATGGCACCTCCCCAAAGGTAAGAGAAAGAAGAGAAAAATGAAGATAAATTCAAAAAAAATCCAATGGTAGGTAATTGTGTTATATAATTACACAAAGTAGACTCTAAAAAATTATCACTGCATGAAATTAAGTCTATGATTTATATTAATTTAGAAAAAAAATATACTAAAAAACAAAAACAAAAGAGCTTTGATAAACAAATCCAAATTTCAACTAGTCCTTGTACCAAATTTGAAGCTAATATTATCTTTTTATATAATTTGAGAAAAAAACAAGGCGTCGTGCGCAGGGTTTAGATACATATATGTGTGCACACTCTTGATCTTATTGGACCCAGGCTTTCCATTTGTCAAATGAGATCTAACATGTATCAGGAACAATATATATGGTTACATTTTAGTGTCATGTTCATGATTATGTAAAAATAGCTTGAATCTACATCTCTAAGCACGTGATTCTAATTAGGCCCCACCCTAAGATTTTGCATCCCAAGGACAACTTTAAAAAGGATACCACTGGTATATATTGTATTATATCATAAAGTCAATAAATAATTGACTATTTTATATTTTGGCAAATTTGAAGGCAAAATATGATCTTATTCATAATTAAAGGTCCTAATAAAAACAATTATATAAAAAAATGACTTCAAAACAAATAGGAGGATGAATTATACTTAAATTATGTATAGTATTTTTTATCCTTAAAAAAATTACTTGTTTAACTTGAGAAAAAAGATAGATAGTAGATAAAAAGGAAGATAGAGTGGAATATTTTTTTAAAATAGTGGAATATTTTTCAAAACAAATTGGGGCGGGATGTAAGAGAGAGAGGGAGAGAGAGAGAGAGAGAGAGGGGAGAGAGATAGATTTAAACAATGTTATTCTAAAGATTCAAAGCCAAAAGTCTAAGTTAGATATATATTCAAATTAGCTTCAAATATCTAGAGAAAGAATGTTATATGTTAAAAAAATGCAAGAAATCTAAAGGAAAAATAAGAGGGAAAAAAGTCTTTAAGCCCCGTTTGGTTTGTGGTAATATTTTGGCTGGATTATGATTACTGGAAAACATTTAATCAGGAATTGAAATCCTGTCACCCAGTTTAGTTGGCCAATGGAATCCTACCTAGAATCAAAGTCTTTTCTTTATCTCTTGCATGGAAAATGACATGGAAAAATGAATTAAATACCAACAATACCCTTTTATAAATCTTGTTTGTAGATATATGAATACAAATACTGAAAATGCAACCTCTAGATGAAACTACACAAAACCCTTTTCCCACACCTTCCACCGAACACTCTTGGTCGAATGCCTTGAAGTCACACAAGAAGAGAACTAGAAGATCAATAGAATATTTAGGATTGTGTGTTAAGGACATAACATCATCAATTGTGTCCATGTTAGAATGCTCTGAAGAAGTTATGAAGACGATGGAATATTTCCTATATTTCGCGAATAGTAATTCAATTTCAAGGGTTGTTGATACTTTACTTAAGATGGATGGGCTAATAGTCAACCAAAGATGGAGGCGGCACAAGTAATAAGCAAAGAATCATTTTATGGAAATGTTCTTAAGGTGTGAAGATAAAGAAAGGCTAGATATAGTGAAGGAGTTACTTGACTTGGTGGCTAATGGAAATTAAATAATTTTAATTTATTGCAATTTGTTATTTCAGATTTTAATGAACTTTGAAGCGTACATTTAGTGCATTGCTATGCTACATCTCGAATAATTAATTAACGCGGTCGACATTTCATGTTTATTTTTTATTATTATCAAGCAATACGTTTGTTGAAAATATTCAAAAGATAAATTTTGCTTAAAGTAAAATTTGTATTCATATAACTACAAACAAGATTTATAAAAGGCTATTGCTGGTATTTAATTCATCTTCCCATCTCATTTTCCATGCATGAACCAAACAAAAGATTTTGATTCTAAGTATGATTCCACTGATCAACCAAACAAGGTGGCAGGATTCCAATTCCCAGTTAAATATTTCTCAATAATCACTTTCGCAGTAATAACAATCCACCCCAAATATTAACGCGAACCAAACGGGGTCATATTGGTGAATTTTAATTCCATTCACTTTCCCACCAATTTGGTAATCTAATTCCATTAGGACTTAGATTCTTATCTAACTTAAATTTCATCCAAATAATATAAGCTTACACTTTTTAGGGAATCTATCAATAGAATCAGATTCAATCGAACTTTACTATAAACCAAACGGAGCCTTAGAATGAGCAGATGGAAAATCAATCTAAGGCCATTACTCTAGACATAATAAAGGAATATACAATCTCGGATTGAGTTGAATATCTTAAATGTGTGAACTATATACGTAATATAATGTATAGAAATTGGGTGCCCCTTTGTTGGACGCTGATTCACATCAAAGAAAATTTTACTTCACAATTAAAGAACTAAAACATATTTCCCTCGAGAATTTAAACACAATGGTAGACCAAAAAATTGGATTGGATTGTTATAAATTCAGTCCAATATAACTAATTTGGTCTTATCTAATAATACATTTATCGTTTGACTTAATATAAATGACAAAGTTCATAAAATCACAAAATAATATTATGTTTTACCCAATAAAATTCTACCATTTGTTACTCTTAAAACTTATATATATGTAGAATCGGTTACCATTTGACTATTAACTTTTTAAAAATCTAATCTAATTTCAATTTTAAATGTTTTTAATTGAATTGAATTTAATCCTTTACTTTCATAGAACATCTATTTGATTTAAATTTTACCCAATGGTAGACAATAGACAAATATTGTCACCTATCATAAAAAAAAACCATGCTCATATTCATGCTTTTTTTTTATTAATGCATGGCTTCCTTTGACCTGGGACTCGGTTTCGATCGGATTGGTCGGTAAATAGATCATACCAATACTAAACCAACATTGAAAGAATGAAACCAAAATTATCAATTTTATCAAACGGTACATCAACCCATAAACCAAAACCAAATCGCGTGGTACACGCTAAAATCGGTCTTTTCCAGTAAAATTGGTTTTTCAAAAAATAAGGTAATTTGGGTAAATTTATCTTTACGATAATTTTTGTAGTACCTGGTACATTATAATATTTTTTTGTACCAATTGTCGAAATCTAAAAACTCATTAATAACACCTACAAAAACAAAAAAAGTAATTCAAATTTTTTTAAATTTATGAAGCAACTGATAACAAACATATATAAAAGAAATTCACAAAGAATAATAATTTTGCAAGCACATTGCGACATAATCACAGTTGCATCATTAGTATTGTTTTAATGAATGAATTTTTATCATTTGTAAGGTTAAATTTTTAAGGTTTAATTAGGCAAAAGTACATATAAAAGATATTCTAGCTACCCCTATCATTTTGTATCGGTACTCCATATCAATCAAAATCATGCCTTTTTGAGTTGTAGTTTCCTTATTTTGGGTATTCAATCAAACATGTTGTTCACTCCCATTCCAAGTGAAAAGTTCTAGAATGTTGAGATAGTAACATCAATAGTCACTAATTTACATTTTTTGCTTCTATTAAATTTGCAAAAGTGAATTTGAAACATTGAAGACAATCTCTTCACTTAGCAATTCATTCACTGGAAAATAAATGTACATGAAAATAGCCAACAAAGTAATATCACAAAGGCAAAAACATTTTACCACATGTTTTCAGTTAATGAAATAATATGATTCATTTGATTTAGATTGAAGAACACATGTAGGAAGGTAAGATTGAGAGGGGAGAGAGGGATAGGGATAAAGCGATTAACAGATGCAGGTGAGAAGGGGAGAGAGAGATAGAGATAGATGTTCGTCGAAAGATTATAACCATTAGGGTTGATGGAGGTGTTTGGTACATTTTATATAAGTTAAAATGTATGTCTTAGATTGAGTTTAATAAATCAAAGGCTCTTATTTAGCATGATAAAAATATTAAGTGTAAAGTTAAGAGCTTAAGAGTGTGGTTGTATTTGCCTTTAGCCACGGTATTCTTATTTTATTTAATATGGTAAGTTCAGTAATATCATCTTCATAATTTCGATTTCCATTTTGGTATAGTACAGTCGGTAAATCAGTTATTAAAATGTTATAACCAAAACCAACCACAAAAATTCGATAATTTCGATTTCGATAGTTTCAAGTTCGAAAAGTAAAAAATGTACACCATTATCACTTTTTTTGGTACAATGTGAATTTTTACTGTACCACGAACACCCTTACTTTGACCTATTGGCACTAATAAAAATTTCATGTGATCATAAGTTGTCTCTCGCCTTATAATACACTTTAAACTAACTTTTGTATAAACAGAATTATCTTACTTTAGGATGACAATGTGTTTAATAATATTATAATACTTGTACACATTCGCTCTTGAAAATATTTTTTATCTTGTTTTAGTTGATGTAAACTTTTGTGGCCTAACTACATAAAATATTGAATTTATCTTCTATTATTTTTTTTTGTCTCATTTTGATTTTGATACCCACTAATTTATTCAATTTATAATTTGCCATCTGATAGTTTTTATATTGCACATTTGACTTGACATCCATTTTGGATTGAATCTGTATAGAAAAGGCTTTGATCATTAATTTTTTTTATAAATCACCAATTTAACCTTTAGTAATGGATGCCAGATCATTAATTAGACAAATTAATGGGGATCAAAGGAGAAATGATAAAAAACAGTTGAAGATAAAAATAGTTTTTTTAAACCAAAACTATTAAAAAAACTATTTTTTGAATAAATATTTCCCTTTAATGATATAAAATAAGTCATTCATTTTGTTATCAATAAGGCTAATTTGGGTTTTAACAAAAAAAAAATGTTAATTAACGGTCAATATAGTTGATTGGATGGATTCCGTTCAAAATGGAAGCTAAATGTGCATTATAGAAATTATCGGTTATCAAACTATAAAGTGGACAAATTAGTGGGAGTCAAAAGAGAAATTACCCTTTTTTTTTATAAAAATTAATGTTATTTTGACATTCAAGACCAGTGTTATTCCAAGTTTTGTGGCAAAACTTGATATTTTTTAGATTTTGAACATAACTCAAAAGGAATGCTGAAGTTTAGCAAGGGCCATTTTTCTATGGTGTCGTTAAAGACTTCGTCCCCCCCTTTTACTAACACAATATTGTGCTTAAATATAATTGTAAAATATATTTAAAAATGGTAGTCAAATTTTGATGAAGAAAAATCGGGTGCCATTAACAGCATCCATTTTCAAGGGACTATTTTATAGAATTTTGTAAACTATGGTGAAACTTTTGAGATCTATCTCAAATTTCACAAAAAATGAAATTGCAATTAAAAGATTTGAATACAAATGGCGATATAAATATAAAGGTATATTTAGTATTTAGTCTTAGTTTTCAAGATTAATTTGCAATCACTTCCATATTTTTATTTTTTTAGTTCTTGTAAACAAATATGGAACAAATGTCATTCTATATAGAAATGAAAATGATCGTTACATACGGTTACAAATCCGTTGGAGACGATTTTGGATGTTTTTGAGACTTAATACTAATTGAAAAATACATGGGATGGACGCCAATAGAACTTTGAAATAGGGCCGGTCCATAAATTGATCAAAATTGACAAGACTCCGTGCAAAAATTATAAAATAGGACTTTATTGTGTGTATTGATAGAAAAATTGGGTCATATTTATATAAAAACTAGAGGAGGATATCGTCCACTTAGCACAATCTCAGGGCCGCCTCTACCTTGAAAATGAGATTAAATCCAAAAAACCTAAAATGTAAGATCATGCAAACCAAACTCGGATGGCCACGACCACAGTCTCGACTTGTCAACACCCGTCGTGTACTAATCAATGAACCCCCGAAACCTACCATTACTATTTTTATAGTATTTAACAAATACTAACATGTAACCCGCGCGATACGCTATCATTTGATAAAGATATTATAAAATATGCACTTATAATTGATAGCATACGTACAATATTGTGCTTAATACTTTATAGAGAATGGCAATAAAATAATGTACTTAAAAATAGGTTTACAATTTTAGGGATGATACAATAAAATTATTCAAAATTGACTAAAAACTAAAACGATGCCTTTTCGTGTCATGCTTATGTGAGGATTATGACACATCTTTTTCGTAACATGCTGTTGACTTATTCGTATATTTACTCTTATTTTTGTGTATTATCATGTGTAATTATATGTTAAAATTATTGATCGTATTAGTCATGTCGTGTTTTAAATCGACCGTGTTTGTTTGATATAAAAAAAATGATTTTGTATCATTTTCATAGCTAGATAATACTCATCATATGGTGAAAGGCCCAAACATAACCCTAACACGCAAATTGTTACGTTATGCAAAAGTCACAATCACAAAATCAAGGAACATACATTTTAAGATACAACTTGAATTTACATTAATATTCTGCATGAAATTCCAACACTATACTACATGAACATTTTCAATACAAAGGACAATGAAAAAAAATCCTTGCGGACAGAAATGAGTTCTTAACAAATTAAACACCAAAAAATAACAAAGTCACACAAAAGTTATCATAAAAAATAAATATCAGGAGGAACCCTAAAACCATATCACCAAATTGAAATTATTGAAGACATAGCAAGTGGTTTCGAAATAAAAGGAAAAAATACCTTAGCAAGTGGTTTTGATAAATTATCAGCAGTTGATTCGTCATATGTCCAACACTTCAATGGAGGAGCAGATCGAGAGAGATACCTTAGAAATTAATGTTTAGTCACTGTAATTTTCATTAATTAGTGGGACGAAATAGACTAAATCAAATGTCAAAACAAAATATAAAAATAAAAAATGATTGTTATTAGAAAACAAAATCCAAAACCCAAAACGAAATACCAAATGATATAAAATATACAAACCAAAATGCATACCCATAAAAAATAGATTAAATCAAATGCAAAAAAAAAAACAATTGTAAACCCAGACGAAGAAGGAGGATGAAGGTAACCCAAGCAAGTTACCTTGAAGATTCTTGACAATAGTGGCTCGAAGGACTTACCTCGAAGATTCTCCTACGGACCTGGTTCGAAGGATCCAACTTGTATATCAAAGTAACTTGAATGATGATGGTTTGCAATAAAAAATAGAATAAACTATATCATGTACTTTATCTTATGTTATATGTTGAGCGAGGTTGTTTGGTACCTACGAGGCACCATGCTTGGCAGAGCCTAGGAGAGCTAACATGCTCTATCGAACAAACTCCTCCTGGGAACCTCACAGGGATGTGGTTTGGAGGATTGGGAGAAAAGCAACGTTGGGAATACAATTACCAACCTTCTTATCATAATTGGAAAAAACATCACTTAGTACATATGGTTGCTCGAGCCACTACAATCGAGCTACCCAAACTCCTAATTGTTCGAGGCAACCTCCTCGAGGTACCTCAATCTTAAAAACCTGGTCTTAAGATAGTTCTTAACAAATAAACAGAAAACTAAACACTCGAGCTACCAACGAGCCGAGAAACCTTAAAGCAAACGTCATCCCTCCTGATTGATGTGACCATGTACCTAATAGAGCCACTGTTTACACACTTTCTGACGTCATAACATCTGACATTTAGGGACTCAAACTTAAGACACTCACGTGGGTTTATACTTAGGACGGTAGGTCTAGTTAACTAAACTTGACACTAGTTGTTATAAGGTAAGCCCCAAGCTACCACGTTATGTCCATAATTAATTCCCACCATACCTCCAACCAATGAAATAATTCCCCCAAATTATAAGATCCCATCCATTTAATGCAATATCTTTTGCATTAATGGGTGGTACTTGTGTATTTAATACGATCGATCTTATTTAACACGAGAAAGTTTACTCGAGTAACTTGCCCTTCATATAAATACACTAGACAAACAGTTTAACCGGGAGCGCATTCTGAGCCTAGAATTACTGCCCAACTTCCTCCATACATGAGAGATATTTTAAGAACATTATTTCCCATGCCATTTAATATCCATATTAGGGAGCATTAACCGAGCTTGAAGTTCTTGCCTTGCCTTTATTATGCCTGGAGTGCTTGCTCTTTCTCCCTCCGACCAAACTACTTGCCGGTCTCATCTATTTATTATGCATGTTATGTATTTATTGTGTCAAAATATCAGTTAATAAAAGTCTGAATATTGAATCCATTTACCCATTATTCACATGTATTCACTGTCACACTTTAATACTGCACGGTGTCAATCCCAGTGGGTGTTCGATCTAATGGGGGCATAAACCCTTCGTCGAATGGAAAGATCTGGTTTTTGGTAGCCACAGAGTGCTTTACGAAGTGGGCAGAAGCCATACCACTCAAGAAAGCCACAGCAGTAGAAGTGGCCCAATTCATGAAGGAATTCATTATTTGTCGTTTTGATATCCCGAAAGTGTTTTTGTCAGATAATGGCCCCCCATTTATGAATAAAAAAGTGAGTTTGCTAATGGAAAAGTACTCCATTATCCATCATAAGTCAACGGTGGCATACCCTAAGTGCAACAGGCAGACAGAGGGCACCAACAAAACCTTAGTAAATATCTTGGCAAAGATGTTAGAAGATTTCCCGAGCACATGGGATGATAAGATCCACGAAGTAATTTGAGCCTACCGAACAATAAAGAGGAAATAATGGGATATACCTCATTTTGCTTAGTGTTTGGGGCAAAAGAAGTTTTTTTGGTTGAACTCGAAGTACCTTTCACCCGTTATAACTTTCAAAGTGCCATGCTCCCTCACATTCGGCACGTGTAACGTGAAGCACTAGAAGAGCATCGAGAAAATGCAGTGAGACGCTTTGCGATGTATAGAAAGCAGTTGTCTAGATCCTATGACTAATTGGTGAGACTGAGGAAGTATAAAGAAGGGGACTTGGTTCTAAAAGCATGCACCAGGAACATAAGGGGGGTTTGTCATTACCCAAGTTTGAGTCCAATTAGGAAGGACCTTACAACGTTCGAGTATCTCATGATTCGGGTTATTGCAAGATATCTAAGGGGAGGACAATGTTACTTTCAAACTGAACAACAAGTGGATGAAGATATACCATGTTTAAATGTATGTTTTGATAAAAACACATTTTATTGCATTATATCTTGTTAATGTTTGTTCCAAAGGATATGCCTCTTAAATGATTGGGCCTATTCGTTTAATATAATGTGAATTAAATGTTTATGCGAAAATGGATAACCTTATCTTGCATGGCGTGACTTGTATTAATATAATAGTTTAGCCAATGTAAAAAAAAAAGGGACGGGGAAGAAGAAAACACCAAAGGTCACAAACTTTTTATTATTTAATAGAGAAGTACTGTGATTACCTGCAAATAAAATAAAGAGGGGGATCAAAACCCGAAGCTAAGAAACACCAACAAAGGAAATATTAAATAAGGGTGGCTGCGGGCTATCCATAATGAAATGAAGGTTCGTCGATCCAAGCAACCGATAGAGATTTTGGGGGAGAATTTACTCAAGGTTGCTCTAGTTTGTAATAAGATCAGCCAAGTCCTTCTGTCGAAGCTCCATATTTTACTGAATACACTCCAAGTCTTGCTCTTTTTTGAGAAGATCAACCTTCGCCCGAGCAACAGCTTCACGGGTCACTTTTACCTTCTATTAATATATAATCAGTTGGGTTTCCAAACTTACAAGCTCCTCTGAAATAGCTACCTATGAGCGATGAGATCTCCGGAGCCGATGATAAAGGGAAGGTAGGTCAACTTTCTTGAAGTCACAGAGAATATTTACCAACCAAGACAATGAGAATCCATTATTGATGAGCATATTAGCCTTCCCCAATAATGACTTGATTGTATCATAATTAAGGGACTCGAGAGGGGTGCTGAGGATCTCCTCCAAAATAATGATAAGCCCTAGCAAGCGATAAGCCATCATTCCCAAAATAGCCTGAAGACTGTGAGAAATGAAAGTCGAAGGAAAAAGGGCCAAGTAGTATGTGGGAGAAAAGGTCCAAGAGTTTCTCAATCAACACACGAGGACCCTCAGTTAGTATGTGGGGGAAATTGACCAAAGTCTTCCTTACAACTAACTCAGGGGCTACTTCGGGAAGATGTTCACTGAAAATACTATCACTCACGGAAGGGAGTCTGGTGTATGATGCACTGTCACTTTATTAAACCCTAGAAGCAACCAGCTCGGGGACTTCACCAATAATAGGCATCATTTATTGAACTTGTACAATAGCAGGAGCCCCGCCTAAAGAGGCAAATCCAGCTAGAGTCCTCGCCTGTGCAACTTCATGAGTGACACGCTCAACTTCTGATTTGCGTGCTACGGGTTGCTCAACCTCTACCTGAAATACAAGAATTTCCAAGTGAAAAAAAACACATACAAATTGGCTTGTAAGATTGAATTTTAAGTCCAATATAACTTGGCCCGCCTGACCCTCGATTATGGGAGATTTTATGCCAATAAGACTTGTCCCGCCCACCCTAGGTTATGGGGGATTTTATGCCAATAAGATTTGGACCGCCTGACCCTCAGTTATGGATGATTTTATGCCAATAATACTTGGCCCGCCTGACCCTCAGTTCTGGGATATTTTTTTCCAATAAGACTTGGCCTGCCTGACCCTTGGTTATGGGAGATTTATAAGACCAATATATCTTGGCCCGTTTGACCCTCGGTTATGGGAGATTTCTAAGACCAATACGACTTGGCAAAACAAATAAAGTTTAAATGCTAGAGATATCTAGAAAAATAAAATAATACCTCTAGATATTGCTCGTGTTCACACTCACGAGTAGCCATTTGAACTGCATCTTCCTCTTTAGCCAGACTAACAGATGTTGATCTTTGAGGCAATCACATCCCGCCTACTTCAGCAACCTCCTCATGTCTCCCTTCTCCTTGATCGACCACAGCAAGATTGGCACCCTCCTAAGTAAGGATGGAAGGCCTGAACAGAGTAACAAGAACTTGAAAGCTAACGGGGCAGTTAGAACATGTAGAGTAACCCGCAAAGGGCCAAGAAGAAGAAGAAGTTAGAATATCAAGTTTAAAGGGACACAAGAACTTGGACTAGCAGGAGAAAAAATCTTACCACGGGTAGCAAACTAACAGGAACAGGGTATTTAGGAACAACTTCAACAGTCCTTACATCTGGAACACTTGTCTCAAGACCAGCCTGCTCGCGTAAAAAAGTAGGGTCAGGTGAATAGGCTCTACTTAATTTAGTTAAAGTATCAGATATAAATGCCCCTAGGGGGAAATTAGAGGTTACATGCGAAGCAATAGGGGCGTCCATCTCATATGGAACAGTTTCTTTCGAGGCAGGTAAAACTTCTCCACACTTTTCCAACATACTGCTCTCCTCAATATCAACGCGGGAGCCACCTCGCGCACTAACCTAAAAAATGGGAGAGTTGGAACAAAATAGGTTCGTCATCATAAGGTAAAAGAGGAAAAGTTAAAGACTTAGAAGAATGATAGAAAGTATACCTCTTCTTACAATATGTCCTATAAAACTTCATAATCTTGAGGAAGTGAGGCAGATTTAGAATGGGAAACCATCCTCATTAACCTGCGTCCCCAAAACAATGCAGTATCTTCTTCTTCTTCTTCTCATTCCTCCTCCTCTTCCTCTTCTTCATTTTATCCTTACTCACCATCATCATTATTATCATCATCATCATCAGCAGCAGCAGCAGCAGCATCATAACCTGCAGCTACATGATTCTCGGGCAGCTCCTCCTCGCTTCATTTTCTTGATCCCTCAAGCACAAATTTAAGAGGGCTAATTATCTTCCCCTTTTTACTACTTTTGACAGGATGAGGAATGTACAATAAACCACGGGAAGCTATCTCGGATGACATAAAAGCCCTATCTTCTTCACTAAAGTTCTCCCAAATCTGGTGAAGGTGATCCAATATTAGACTGACTTCTTGGGTGATTTTTAGGTCAGGAGTACGTGGCACAAGATCTTATTGGACAGTTTTTAGCATCTTCATTGGGGCTTTTTTGGTAGTCCTCACAACTGCTCCGATCAAGGCAATACGTAGAGTATCACTTCCTTTAAGTTGCCTCGAAGGACCAAGGGCAACAACAGCTACGTCAGCTGGAATAGAGGGTTGAGTTGCCCTCTTTCTTTTAACTACAACTTGGTCCACTAGAGCGAGTGGAAGCAACTCGGAAGGAACAGAGTCATTGGCAGTATTCAAAGGGAACATCTAGTTGAAGGTGGTATAATTTCTTAAACCCAACTCTGTGGGAGGATATATTTCAACCTCAGGATAGCTTGGTTCTCTAAAGAGGTTGCTTTGGAAGCAGTCGAGATGGTTCTGCCAAAATACCGTTAGGTACATCGCTGACCTGCTACCTCGAGCATCCTTGCTTGGAATGATAGGATTGGCCAAGTAGCTGGCATAGAGATTAACCACAAGTGAAGTTAGGGCTATGTTTGGTTTGCAACTATAATTCTATTTTCTTTATTTAGATATAATTATGATAAAAAATTGCTTTTAGCAACCTCTTTTTAAACACTAAAATATAATATTTCTGTGTTATAATCAAGTTTTATAAAAAACAGGAAAATAGTGTTTTATAACTTCAGTTTTTTATTTTTCAACTCAGAATTATTCATTCTAAATATTTTAATGCATTTATATCTTAATATATAATATACATACATAATATTACATTAATATGTGTATAATTCTTGTAAATAAAAAATATATATGTACATGTACACAAAATTACATATATTTATATTATTAAATTATATGATATACTTATATTCTTATGTTAAATAATATTATCAATAGTTACATGATGTTTATATATAGTTTTATACATGTATTATTACTGTATGGAATAATATAAAATATACATATAGTATGTATGTATTAAAAAATATTATCAATTCATGTATGTATATAATTTTATTGTGAATTATACATGCAATATATATATATATATATATATATATATAGGTTATGTGTATGAGAGTCTCTCTCTCTAATGATAGATAGATAGATAGATAGATAGATAGATAGATAGATAGATAGATATAGTTAAACTCTCCAACATATCTCATTAAATATATATATATAAATACATGATAATAAATGTACATGTACATAACTTATGATGTATCTGTGTATGTATATATATACGTATACATTCATGTATGATATATGTATGAAAGTTTTATGTAAATATTTAATATATATACCCACAGACATATGTGTATAACAAAACTATATTTAAAAACAAGTTTACCAAACGCACACAAATAATTATAAACACAAAAAACTAAATTTTAAAACTGTCTTTAAAGACAACATTGAAATCGAGTTTTCTGAACATAGAACAAAACGGGCCCTAGATAATTAGAATAAGCAAAAGAAAAGTTTGTAGGCTTCTCGCGGGTAAAGTGTCTTAGTATAGGAGTTCCTTGATCGTAGCCAAATTGCAAGGCCACGCTATGGGGGTTGTAGATAGAATAAAATGAAGACAATTCTATATAAGAGGGTAAATAAGAAGGGATCATTAGAAGGGGGACGTTGTTCGATGGGAAGTTCCTAGTAAGTGCTTGATTGAGGGGAGTGATAGGACGTTCCTCCTCGGCAAAAAAATCATTGGTAAAAAATTGGTCCACCCAACATTGGGGTGAGGTAAGAACCTTTTGGCTCTATCGATCAAAGAGATGAGAGGCTTCTTGACACTCTTATGATTCCAACAACACATCCTGGGGATTTTAATGGGCTGATAATCGGGGTAGTTACCGGTGAGGGCATAGTTCGAAAAGTGAGAATAAAGGAAAGATGTTAAAAGAACCTGATTCGTATAATTAGAAACATCAAACTACCAATGGTCCTGGATGAATCTGTCACCACCCGATCCAACTAAGTGTATAATGAACGAAGAATGATAGCTGCGAGGGGAAGATTCACGCCGCTGGCTATTTGAACATCCATATTTATCAAGTCCTTTTGGGGTCAATCACGGCGCTTGCCCTGGAGATAGATTTTTGACAACATCACCCAGATCTAACCAGCTGACTCGGTCTGAGAATCAAAACCCATTACGAGTGAGCTCCATTCCTCCCTGGAGACTCGAAAGAAACTTAAAGCCCTTGTAGCTCAGCTTACTCATGATCTTGAGAGAGCACGGGAAGTCAAGGTTCAAATCGAGGACAGATCTGTAAAAATGGGAAAGATGCTCCTCGGTCCCTCTTTAGGTTTTCGGGATAGGTAGGGAATAGGCTTTGATGGTGCCTCCACGTCCCAAAAAGCACCTAGACCAGTTCCTGAGTTTACTATAACTCCATATGGCCATCATCAAAAATCATGGAGAGTTAGACCAAGAAAAGCAAACCAAGGTTCGCCTAAGACAGTGTTCTTTTGTAAGTACTGTAAAAGTAAAGGCCACCTGATAGAGTATTGCTATAGTTTGGGTCGGACTTCATGTACATATGCTCCACCACATCATACTGACGATTTTACTAGTCTGAGAGAGCATGTTGAGTTTTTAGCCACCACATCACAGAGTTTGATGGAGGAATTTCGATGGATGACTTTGTCATTGGTGAATGCTTCCCGTATCCCGGCTAAAGCCAACAACATCAAGGGTAAACAAAAGGTTACCACTCCTTGGGTACCTAAGAAAGAAGAAAAGAACCTTGTTGTTCACGTCGCTCTCAAAGAACATAATACCTCACAGTGGTATTTCGATAGTGGGTGCTCCAGACATATGACCGGTGATATCTCATTTTTTACCTACCTAGAGGATTATAAGGAAGGTAGAGTCACCTTTGGAGATGGGAGCAAGTCTAGCATCGTAGGACGAAGTATAGTAAAGTTACCAGGATTTTCTAAGATAGAGAATGTTTTGTACGTCAAATATTTGAAAGCAAACCTTCTCAGCATTAGCCAGCTATGCGACGCTGACTCTGCCATAAAGTTTGACCAGGATGCGTGTAATGTTTATAATCAAGTCGGTAAACTTTTAGTCCAAGGGGTGAGGACATAGGGCAATTTCTATGGGACTGTGCCCAAGTCCTCACTTGTTTGTAACAGCACCACGATCACTCCTATGGATCTGTGGCACCAACGTCTAAGTCATGTGAACTTTAGAGATTTAACGTGATTAGCTAAAAAGGACCTAGTACGTGGCTTACCAACACTTGGAAAGCCAACTTCCATGGTTTGTGGACCCTCTAAGTTGGGAAAGTAAATTCGTACCCCCACAGGAAGTTTAATTCCATTACCACTTCACGAGTACTTGATTTGATACACATGGATGTTATGGGTCCTAATCGCACTGAGAGTCTAGGTGGTAAGAGGTATATCCTAGTAATGGTAGATGATTTCTCCAGATATTTGATTATAGGTTTTCTGAGAGAGAAATCCGATGTTGTAGAGTTTTTAACGACCAAGTGTCGTGTCCTGCAAAACAAACACGGAGTCACTATTAATATAATGCGTAGTGACAACGACACTGAATTTTTGAAGCAAGAAGTAGATTTTTACTGTGATAGCCTAGGAATCAAACATGAGTTTTCTACTGTGAAGACTCCTCAGTAAAATGGGATTGTTAAGAGAAAGAACAGGACGATTCAGAAAATAGCTAGATCTATGCTTCTAGGTCGTAAAGTTGCTAGGAGATTTTGGGCAGAGGCAGTGTCTATTGCATGCCATACGGTGAATAGAGTTTACCTTCATCCTCACACACTTAAAACTCCCTATGAATTGTGGACTGTAAAGAATCCCAACCTTGCATATTTCCGTGTTTTGGGGAGTAAATGATACATCCTATGGGATAGAGAGCAATTAGAAAAGTTCAACTCCCGAATGGATGAGGGAATATTGCTAGGATATTCATCAAATAGTAGAGCATATCGGGTTTTTAACTTGAAGAGCTCTAAAGTGATGGAGTCGATAAACGTTATTGTGCAAGATGACGAACCATCGACCTTTATTGACTCCACTCATTTGAGTCAGGATGACACACTCCTTTTTTATGATCCGAACGTGTCTACCACATCCGGGGTGGACCCTATTCTTGTTCTAGGGGATACACCTATTTGGGTTCGTAAGAGTCATGATCCTTCCGCCATTATTGACGATCCCACTTTAGGGGCCAAGACTCGTGCTCAGCTAGAGCATTTTGTTAGCCATGTTAGCTACACATATAAAGTCGAGCCCAAGAATCACAAAGAAGCACTCAAGGATGAATAATGGATATCTTGTATGTAGGATGAGTTTCTTTAGTTTAAAAAGAACAATGTCTGAGAATTTGTCCCCCGACCTAGTGAGACGAATGTGATAGGTACCAGGTGAATTTCAAAAAATAAAATTGATGAAAATGGTACCATAATAAAAAAAAGGCTAGCTTGGTCGCTTAAGGCTACACACATATACAGGGTTTAGACTTTGGGGAGACTTTTGCTCCTGTTGCGAGGCTTGACTCCATCCACTTACTACTCACGATTGCATGTCATCTGCACTTCAAGATATATCGGATAGATGTCAAGAGTGCATTTTTAAATGGTGTTCTACATGAGGAGGTTTACGTGGAACAACCAAAAGGGTTTGAAGACCCTAAGCATTCGGATCACGTTTTCTATCTGAGGGAAGACTTGTATGGTTTGAAGTAAGCACCCCGTGCTTGGTATGAGAGGCTTACTTCTTATCTCTTAGCCCGTGGCTTCAAGAGAGGGGGAGTTGATATGACGTTGTTCTTCAGGAGAGATGACGGTGCTATTTTGGTTGGCCATGTCTATTTGGACGACATAGTCTTTGGATCCACGTGCTCCCAGTATGCTCACCAGTTTGAGGAGGAGAAGAAAAGTGAGTTTGAGATGAGCATGTTAGGTGAGCTTACTTTCGTCCTTGGTCTCCAGATTCGTTAGCTAGAGGATGGGATGTTCATCTCCCAATCCAAGTATGCTAGAGACCTAGTGAAGAAATTTATTTTAGACTCCACTAGGCATGCACGTACACCTATGAGTACTTCTATCAAGATTAGTAAGGACACTTCAGGTAAGGATGTAGATCAAACCTTGTATCGAAGTATGATAGGTAGTCTTCTCTACTGGATTGCCAGTCACCCCGACATATCCTTTAGTGTTGGAGTTTGTGCGCGATATCACTCATCCCCGAAAGATTCACACTTACTCGCTATACAATGTATTATCAAATACGTGAGTGGGACTCTCTCCTACGGTATTCCTTTGATATCGATGACTGTTTGTTCACCTATTCAAATGACGATTGGGCCGAGGATGTATATGGTTGTTGGAGCACTTTTGGTGGGTGTTTCGACTTTGGTTATGCTCTTGTCTCCTGGCTGAGCAAGAAGCAAAACTCTATATCTTTGTCCACTGCGAAGGCTGAGTACATCGCCGCCGGGAGTCATTGCACGTAACTCTTGTGGATGAAGAAAATATTGGAGGATTATGGGATTTCACAGGACACCATGACTATCTCATGTGATAACACGAGTGAAATACACATATCCCACAATCTAGTCCATCATCCGCGCACAAAACACATCAGGATACGCGAGCACTTTATACGTCACTTAGTTGAGGAGAAAGTGGTATCCCTGAGTTTCGTTCCCACTGACCTTCAGTTAGCTGATATTTTCACGAAACCTTTAGATGCCCTTATATTCGAGAGTCTTAGGAAGTCTTTGGGGATTTGCACAGTTGACTGAGGGGATGGTCCTTGTCTAGCATAGGATGCATTTTCATGTTCATATCATATGATTCTTATTCTAGTTTTGATCATTTGTATTCTTATTTTTGCTTTTTATATTTTTTTTCTTCGAAAAATCCAAAAAGATTTTCTTTTATAAATTTTTTAGAAAAGCACAAAAATATTTTTGTATTTTGTTTACACCTCTTTTGGATGAGCATTTAAGATAGCCGATGTGACACCCCGACTAATTAAATACCGGGTAGCTACTCCTTTATTCCAATTAATACAAAATGTCAAGTTGGTTCAGTTCATAGCATCACTGTCGAAAACATTTTTTTACGATTACTAGCCACCTAATATTTAAAAAGTGAGTTGTCAATTTTAATTAAATTAGATTAGCACGCAACAAGTATTAAATTCTGAAATAATGATACCACAACCACATTATAATAATAAATGAATCTGGAGGAACACTCCTCTGAAATAATCCGAAATACTAAATAAAACTGAATACAAAGTCTGAATCACTAATTAATTACATCCAAAACTGAAATGAAACTGAATAAATAAACTGTCTCTAGGAGAAAATGGGCGACATGCCCTACAGATACATAAGTCTGAAATGGAATCAAGGTAGAAAGTGGAGGCATCTCTAATCGAGGTCATGTAACTTCCACAGCAGCTACAGCACGTCACCGGAATGGAACTCCTAAGCTTGGTGTCCTTGTGGCTGGGCACCTAAAAGTTTTTTACAAGAAAAGTGGATTTGAAAGAAAACGGGTCAGAACACAATTGTGAAAACAGGTTAAAGTACAGCAAGTGTTTAATATCATTAAACAGTGAATATAAAATACATGATAGCGCGTGAACTCACATGAGTTTCTCACCTCTCAACTAGTTGTGCACTCCTACGTACCCGTACCCGTTCCAGTTATTCCACTATCTAACTAGTCTAATTCATAATCTGATTTTTACTATACTATTCATGGTTTAATTCACGACATCTTAATATAAACTGAGAGTTTTACCTTCATTCCTCAAAATTAGTTACAAAAATCACTAAGAGTTTTCCCATTTTTAACTCTACAAAGATGTTACATTTATTCACACTTGTACTTATATAAATAGTCCATTTTAATATTTCAGTATATCAATCTCATCATAAATATACAATAATGGCACCCCTAGACTAAGATGCAGTGCACACATACTCTACTATCAAATCCCGATACATCACGTACATACGGACCACGTATTCCGAATCTCTCATGAACCGTTTCGATAAGTAACAATCACACATAATGAAGGCAAACATAGTTCACATCCCATGGGTCACGCACATACCTACGCTCCCATGGTCAGTAGACTTATTAACTCCTCAATAAGTCATTCTCTGACCTATGTCCTCGAGGTACCAATCTAAATCCCCCCCGTAGGCACACAAAGATTAGATCGCCCTGATCGAACGCCGACCTCCCGTGATAGCAAGTATGGTAGGTATGTTATACACAGACAACCACATATACTAAGAATTTACACATCTTAGATATCTTATAATATTAATAGAGGTATATTTACATTCTTATACCGTCATTCAATGTTGCACACTTACAAGTCTCCGGATAACATACAATATAGACCGC
The DNA here is from genome assembly GCA_949130495.1 of Sambucus nigra. Taxonomy (NCBI): domain Eukaryota; kingdom Viridiplantae; phylum Streptophyta; class Magnoliopsida; order Dipsacales; family Adoxaceae; genus Sambucus; species Sambucus nigra. Next base: position 622,009,445 of record OX422215.1, read on the forward strand.
CGACACTTCTCACGTTGTAGCTCCAAGTACTTAAAACCTAACTCATAAAGGTTACTAAGTCTTTTATATACTTCTCCAAATTCAATCATAATTATACTCCGGTCTCACAAACTTACCTACTGTTCTTCCTCAAGTCTAAGTGTTCATAAGTTCCCAACATTAATTCTCTAGGGATGAAATTATTAAAATTCAACCAATAATAATACTTATAAATAAACCTATGTGAAGTTCGAAACAAAAATCGATCGTAAAAGGTCGTTCTGTTAACTCGTTCGAAAGAGTGTCGTTCGAACGAAGGGCTTCGAACGAACTTGTTAGAAAGGACACTGGAATCTCGTTAGAAGCTCGTTCGAATGAGGTCGTTCGAACGACCTGGGTTGGTCTTCTAATGAGATTGCAGAAAATGCCCAGAATTTTCCCAACTTCGTTTTTCACCAAATTCCTTTCTCCAAATCCATCCTAAGTTCATACTAATTAGGTTTTTTTGTTGTTAACTACTCTAGATCACCCTAAGTCATTTCTTAACATATTTTTGGGGTCAAGTCTTATTAATCAACATGTAATCACCATAAATTCCCAAATCTTGCCCCAAACCCTATGAACATGAACACAAAATTTTATTGCAAATAAATACTCATCATCAATCCATTTTTAAATCATCAAAGTTAAGTTTTGGGTACCAATTTCGTCCATAATCATTCTACATGCAATCCCTATCCAAACTTATGAGTTCCATAACAAATACATTGGGTTTTCATCAACACTTTCAAAGAATATAAAGTTTCTACACTAAACATGGAGGAAATATTCATTGAAACTAATAACATCAAATCACTTGCCTTAGGTTTGTTCTTCAAATTTGTTATCGGTGATTATAGGCTGATTCTCTCCTCTTTCGGGTCACAATTCCTGCCAAAATGATGGTGATGGGAGATGGTTTGGTTTGGAACCTCTTTTAACCTCTCTCTAACTTCTCTCAAAAACCCCCGTAGCCCACTCTCTTGCTTTTGGCTGATAATGGCCTTAGTGGCCTCTCTAATAATATCTAATTTAACTCTAAAATTCGTGGGTTTTAATTCCTCAATTTTTAAAATTATCAAAACACCCTTCTCGGTTGCCGGTTTGGCCACCTTTCCGGACACGTTGGCGCACTCAAAATGACCATTCAGTTGATAAAAAAATAATTTACTTTTTAATCTAAATAAATTCATTCCTGACGCGACTGACACGCGCATCCCAACTAAATTTCCCAAATTGTCGTATTTCTGCCTCGTGACAATTTTAATATTTTCAGTACTCGTATATTACCATATATTATTAGTAATATTTTATTTAACATGATAATTAAATACCAACTCACATCTCGCTAGTATTTACCTCCGGATTAATTTCCAAATTAATCCTTATTTAATTTAATTCATCCAATGAAAATAAATAAATAAAATTATGGGGTATTACAGCCGAGTCACAACTTCCATTTCCAATTTTCACTTGACTGTTTGATAGTGATTTGAGAGCTACATCATTGGCTCCATGTGCTTTACATTGTTTAGAGTCTTTGAGATGTGATTAGTGATATCTTTCGACATGTTTGGCTCCATATCTCCTTTATTGCACACATGCACGACTTTATTTTATTATTGTACTTGTCTATCACATATTGCCTTGAGTGTTTCCATCTCAATTATGTTTATACAATAAACCATATGCGATAAAACTTAACAAGATTGGAATGCATGTAAAAAATAGTTGGTGAGATTGTGTGGTATTTTGTCAACGGTGAAGGTCTATGAAAGGTACTCATGTATCTTTTGCGATTAAGCCGCTGTTTAAATTGGACCTAAAAAATGAGGAATTTTCATTATTCGGGGTCCAAAGATGTTAAAAGAGCCCGAAAAAATTTAAAGGTAATAAAAAGCAATACATGTCAAATATGGGACATTAGGTTTCACCATCAATTATCCAATGTTTGAGAATTTAGATCACCTATAAACAAAATATAAATCTGAGGTATTTTGGTTGAAGAATTTAAAAGGGTTTCACTTCCTTGACAGTCTTGAAAAAACATTAAATAGTTTTGGACATTATTGGTGTGGAAATCACTTTGAGCTTTGATTTGCTGTTTTGAGTGAGTAAATTTCTTATAATTCCATCATTTTACACCTAAGGAAGATGTTGACTTCATTCGTTAGAAATATCCTATATTCATCGTGCACATATGTTATGTTTGTATGCATTGATTTTCCTATCGAATTTCCTCACACCCCTTCATTTTCGCTATCATCGACTTGGTTGTTTTTGTGCTCTATCATGGTGTGATTTTTTGTTGTATATTTTGTATGAAAAATTTTGAAAACTTCAAAAATAGTACGTTTATTACCTTGTGGCATTCTCGATTTGCATTTATTTGTGCTTCTCATATCTGTTTATTTGGGGACATCATAAAAAGGGGGAGAAATGAATCACGGGGGAGAATTATTTGGTTGATTAATGATTTACTTAAGCTTAATTGATTCGATTTTTTCATATCATTATATTTGAAACTGTCGCTTGTCACGGGTATATGCTTTATCTCATGTGTGTAGGTACAAAATTGATGATTATTGGATTGCACACCCAATGAGAAAAGCTGAAGATTTAAAGATGTTGAAGTTTGATTGACGACATGTCAGTTAGTATTCTCAGTTTGAGGGTTTAATGGGGATATTATCTTATATGTCATTTTCTTTTTGGAGATAGCATAATTCGAATTTTTTATGTATGTACTGGCATAGACATAGGGGGAGATTTGTAAGGACATAATTTTATAAATGTCCAGGGTAGAATCTAGGAATTTTCTATTTGTCCTAGATCACAATATGTATGTCTCATACCTCTACATTCGGCACGTTAACACGATCATCCATGACGGACTTGATCAGAATCCATACATCCACCATCTTCACACATGCAGCATGCTACATGCGACGTGCTGCTCAACCATTCCCACTACTCCACGACGTGTTATTGGTAAAATGGTTTACTGGAGTTTTTAATTTTTTCATAAATATTTGGGAATGTTTTAAAAAATATTTTTCAAAAAGTGTAGAGCAGACTTTTCTTGGTCGTCGAGCTCGTTCGAACGACATCTCTCTGTCATTCAAATGACATGAGGATGTCGCGCGATCTCGTTCGAGCGACACGTGGTCTCGTTCGAATGACATGCCTATATCATTCGAGCGACGGCGCCACCTCGATTTTCGTATAAATATATGTACCCATGATTTCTTGTACTAGTCACATCCTGTTTGGGGGTGGTGTTTCACATCACCCTATGCTTTATAATGCTTTGTAGACTTTAAAAAAAATTCTTATCACTCATTCAGGTTTCATCTTGGCGATATCTTTCCACTTCATTAGCGGTTGATTCTGGTAATCTCTTTCCTCCCTTTTGATCTCCATTTTAAAAATCATTTTACCTAACATCGAGGACGATGTTCCTTTTTGTTTGCGGGTGGGGAATTTTATCAAAATCATCCCTCTTTTGGAAAAAAATGATTTTTAAACCTGGTTTTTAAATTTCACGCAGTTTCTTTCATCTCATTCAGTGACGTGAATTTTCTATCATCCATGTTTTAAGTCTAGGATTGAAGCTAGAGGATTTATCTTTTTATAAATATCTTATGTAATACGTAACAAGGCATGTTGCACTATGAATTTTTAGACTCAACAAAATTTGCGCACTATCACATCAATACAGTTTAGAGTCGAAGAGTATTACAATACCAAAGAGAACCTTAAGGATCACTAGTAGCGACTTTAGTTTGTGAGATTTGTGCCCTTCACCCTTTCAGAGTGTTTTACGTAATCTCTGAGTCACAAGTTGATTCAACTTCTTTTGGGTCTGCACTCAAATCGTTGTATGATCACATTATTCTTCACTCAATTTTTTGCTCGATCACGAGAACGACACCACTTTCGAGTTGTAAGAAACATGTGTCTTTAAGTTTGTCCCAATCACTATGTTTTCATCCATACACCTACCACTTTTCCATATCACATTTCCATTCACTCACCCATTACCTTTCCATATTCTCCCCATCCATATACATACCCCACCACATTCATATATCATCCATCATATTGAGAAAAAGAGTGTTGATTCCAAATGTTAAATGTCTTCAGTGTTGGTTTGAAAAAAGAGAGGAAAAACAAAAAAAATAGAAAAAGAAAATAAATAGAAAAAGGAAAAGAAAAATCGAGAAAAAACAAAAAGAAAAAAAAAGAGAAAAAAAAGTGTGTAGTTAGTTGTGAAATAAAGACATTTGTGCCTAAAGTGTATACACTCTTATATCGCATCCATCTTTTACCCATCACACATCCATCATACATTCATCCATCACCACCCTACCTAATCTCATACCAACGCATCCCAATTCATTTCCCCTCACCTATAAACATACATATTCACCTAGGTGTTCGGATAAATGAAGGTCAACGTGGTGAATAACTCGATGTTCTCACTATAGTGATTAGCATTCTTTCATGAGATCATTTTTCTTTCAAATTGTTCATTCTTTCTTATATGTGTGTGAGACGTTTGAACTTGATAACATTTACTCACCTCCTCACACACAAGAGCAATACCCTAATCTCGAGAGTTCGTTTGAGAGAGAGATATCCGTGAGATCTGAAGTTGAAGCGTTGATTCTGAAAAGGCAATCTAGGAATTACTCTTATGATACTCGACCCGTTTTGACTGATTCACACTACACACATTGTGTTCAAGGAAGGATGTGCCTTGAGTTTTCACATAGCTAAACTTTTTATGCACTACTAGCTTGTATTTCTGAAATTATTTTTCTCATGATGGAGTGTACGATTATTCTATGTCTAATAAGAGATAGACTGTCGTTTGCAAATAAGAATTTTGTTGGTATATTCCCTACAAACCCTCACGAGACACAACTCGTCATGTACGGCAACCTATAGGTTTAAAGGCTTATTGCACATGCTAAATGCCATCGAAAGTGCTCGTGAAAGTAGTATACTTTTGGTTTCTTATCTTTCTTTTTCTCTATATCTTTTTGCTCGAGGACTAGCAATGTTCTGTTTGGGGGTGGTGTGATAAGCACCCAAAAGTGTACATTTTATACCCCAAATAGATGTATTTTAGTTGCTAATTCTAGGCAATTTGGGTCTTCTATGCTTAATTGTATACTGTGCAGGCTTGATTGCAGTTGCGATGTGTCAAAAGTGTTATTTCAAGGCAAATTGCATCAAGAATTGAGCTAATGCCCTGTCCCGTAAGCTTACCCATGCCTATACCAGTTCCAAAACCTACCCCGAAGCCCCTTGTGTGTTTAGTTTATGCTTTTTTATTTCTTTTAGATTTTCAGTTTGAGTCGTTTTATTTTTAGAGTTTATTTTAGATTTATTTAGAATTTCTAGGTTTTATTTTCTATTTTCTATTTTATTTTTATTAGTGTAATTTTATTTTATTTTGATTACTTTTTATTTTATTTTATTTTATTAGGATTAGTTTTTTTAGGAATTCATTTATTTTTAGTTTTATTATATTTTACTTTTTAGGATTTTAGTCCTAGTTTAATACATTTGTATTTTTATATCTTTTTAGTCTTATTTTTATTTGAGTCTTTCTTTTATTTTTTTAAGATTAGGATTTTATTTTTAGAATTTTAATTTTATTAATTTTATTTTAGTTAGTTAGTTTTAAATTTTTAGTTAGGTGTACAAATTAAACACACCCCCCTAAACCCCTACACATTCATACACCCAAACAACACCCTCACCCACACTCTACTATCTTACACCCTCATCACACCCAATCACACCACCTCCATCACTATTCATCATCATCTCCACACCGCCACTTTCTCTCACCTCCCACCATTAACAAAATCCAACCACCAATTCTCCCACCAATTAAACCCACCTACCCATATCATATATCCTTTTTCCGGATTATACTTCCAACACCCCACAACACCTACCCGGCATCAGACCCATAAACCGGAGCTGCCCCCCTCTCCAACCCGAAATCAACCCTCCTGCCAAAACTCACAAGACCCGATCGCGACCCCCTTCGGCCAGCCATATCCAACCCATGGAAACCCATGGCCGAACCTAAACCCTAAAGGGTATAAACGAACAGAACCACCTCCACAAAACCAGTTTTGTCCCCTACCGCTGCTACCACCGAAACTCTCCATAACCATGCGACCTGCTCCGATCTCAACCAATTCTCACATTTATTTACATCACTTTATCTCTTATTTTAGTGTTAGACTTTGTTTTTTCATTTTAGTCACTTTTGAGTTAGTTGTTTTCATCTCTCATTTTAGTTTAGTGTTATTTCACTTTTTCTCACCCAAAAATTGTTTTAATATTTGAAAAGCTAAAAAATATAGAAAAATTAAAAAGTCCCGAAAAGAAAATAAAAATTGAATTACAATTGAGTTTGTCTCTAGCTTACCCCCTTGATGTGGATTGACATCCTTACTTACCGCTTTACACTTGAGTTTGATATTATTTTGTAGGTATTATAAGGTTTTGATTGACTTGGCTTTCAACAACGACGACACACAAAAAGCAAGGTTATCATATAGTTTAGACCCTTAACTTGTCAAAATGTGTTATTTTGACTCAAGAAATGTACTGATAGTGAAATATTGCAAAACACCTCCCAAACTATGAGAAATTATAAAACAAACCCTCGACATTGAGAAATTTCAAAACAGTCCCTGAACTTTTCAAAATTGAAAAACAACCCCGGAATTACAAAAAACTCGAACTTTTGGATAATTGCAAAAGTCCCTAAATGTTGAGTATTTGCAAGATAACCCTTGAACTTTTTGATAATTGAAAAATAACCCCTTAACTTTGAATATTTTCAACATAACCCCTGCACTTTTGGATAAATGCACAACAAGTCGTGGACTTTTAAATATTACGAAACAATCGAGATTTTAGAATATTACAAAAGCTCCCCTAACTTATGAGTTTTAGAAATTATCCCCTAATGTTTAAATTTCATTGGACTTCGACTTTTGTGAAGTGTTACAAAGCAACCATAATAGTTTAGAAATTATGAAATAGACCCTAAGTGTTGTGTTAAATTATTTTGACCCTAAAGAGGTTTAATACTTAAAGTGCATGTTTAAGTACATAAAGATCGTGTAATTGTAAATAATGTGTGAAGGATTTTGTGTTGTTTGGCCCCTTAGGCCGAGTATAAAAAGAAAGTATAAAAGTGATACTTATATGTAATTACATAAGAAATAAATTTGGCGATAAACCATTTTTTTTGTAAAAATGACAGTTGGGTCGTAAATGAATGAACTTATTAAAATTGACAAAGTTTTCACAAAGGAGTTACCTAAAATAAATATTAGAAGGGCTCGAATCCCTAAGGTGCGACTTTGGCTTAGACCTAAAACATATGTCCAGTAAATAAATTGGTCGCGACATTTATGGAGGAAAGTGTGAGCCCATGAATATATATGGGAATTGGTGAACATCAAGAAAAAGGACAATTAATTAATAAATAATTACATAATTGGTATCCCAAGTTTAAAGGACATGGTCCTGGGTCATTGGAAATCGTGAAAATAAGTGGATTTGCTAAAAATGCAGTCTATGAATTAAAATGAGGAACATAGTAATCATAAATTAAAGGAATAAAAATATGATGATTGGGTGTAGAGTAACCCCATAAAGGGATATAACCCCATACTTGACAATGAAATGTGTGGATAATTTATTGTCTCTAAATGAATAAAAAATTAACAATTGAGTGTTTGAGTGACCCCATAGTGGGGCATGATTCCAAATTTGACGTGTGTATATGTGGATAATTTGATATAAAAAGGATAATAACTAGATGTGTGGGTAATATAATGGTGGGAACAACCCCAGACTTGAAACATATGTGTAAGGATAATCTTTTTTTAAAATAACAGGTGAGTGTAATGAAACGTTACTTTTAAGAAACACTAGACGCGTGATGATTTAAACTATATATTGATTTCTTTGAAAGCAAACTGGATGTTTTAAAGATAGTCTAAAATAATGAATTTCCCTAAATTAATAGTGTGAGTTAATGGATTCAAGGAATACTTTTTGAATAAAATGGAAACTTTGAACAAACAAGGATTTACGGTACTTAACTAAGGATGATGTTTGAAGTAAAACATGACTAATGAATATACTTCATAGTAGTTTCATGTAGATTTGGGTTAAAATGATCATGTTGATAGTATTCAATTCATTCCTTTTACCATTCATTTCAATATAGCATTTATGTTGGGAACTTTTACTGGACATTGGCTCACACTATTCCCTTTATTACGATAGGTTAACTGATAATCTTTCTAGAGCGTTTTACTAGTATATTTGCCAAACTCTTATTCTAGTAGCTCTTATTGCTTGAATCCCAGGATATTGCCTAATGGGTTCCACATTTTCCATCATTATGTCTAAATATCATGAAAAATAGAATTGCATATTTACTTGGTAATTATGATTAATTAAAATAAAATAAAATAAAAACCTTATTTAGGTTAATTCACACCACTTCACACCTAATGCGGTTCGAGCATGTCAGGTTGACCCACGAGTAACCCCAAAATATAGGTCAGGGCATTACATTCTTGCTCTACATCATCTTTTGGAAGTGATAATGATTATAGTGATGAAAACACCAGACACTTCTTCGATGATATTTATCAAGAATCCTTAAATCTAAAAAGGTTTATCATTAAGATTGCCTCGATGTCCAAGGTTTGTCAAGTTAAAAAGGGTAATGATTTGAATAAACTTAAATAGTCTGAACTTGAAATTTGTGAATTAGTAGAGCATATTTTTTATGTTGAACTATCTTTACATGGAAAGGAAAATGAGAATTTGAACTTAGAGAAAGATGAGATTGAGTTATAAAATAATGTTCATTAAGTATATTTAAAGAAACTTTCAATTGAGTTAAAAGAAGAAACTTTTTATATATGATCTTCATGAATGGTCTTATAAACATGGAAAAATACAATTTGAACATAGACAAGTCAAGAATGACAAAGATGGATTGGGTTACTCTTCTAACTCAAATGACAAGAAGAAATAAAAGGAAGGTCAGAGGTCTGGAAGGAGGAGGGTCAGAGGTCGCAGATAGGAAGGCCCATATAGCTGAAGTCGAGGCAGTGAAAAAAGTTGTACACTCAACCTCCCTGGAGGCAAAGTCGGAAAAAAGGAAGAAGGTCAATATGGATACTCTGATAGTGGATTTCTCAATAATGGACTTCAAAGTCCTCTTAGCCCCACATGATGACCCTCTCGTCATCACTACCAGGGTGCATGGATGCGAGGTGCCGAGGATCTTGGTAGATGGGGGTATCACTGCAGATGTGATATTTTGGCCATGCTTCAAAGCCTTAGGTCTCAGCCGCGCTAGACTCGTCCCATACCATAACCTATTGATTAGGTTCAGTGGGGAAAAGGTTCATCCCCTTGGAGTGTATGAGGCCGATGTCAGTATGTGGGACGAGTGGCCGAGATGGCTTACTAAGAAGGTCAGCTTCTTTGTGATGGATGAACATGTCATTTTGGCCTACAACATTATACTGGGAGGGTAGCCCTCAAGGGTTTGAAGTTGTGTCGTCTACGATCCATCATATGATTAAATTTCCAACCCCTTACGGGGTAGGGGAAGTTCAGGGAGACTAGACGACAGCACGGGAATGTTATTTCAACTCCGCTGAAGAAAGAGAGGCACACAAGAAGGCAACAACCACTTACAATATTGACACCCTTGACCACAGGGATGAGAAAAAACTCAGGAAAGGAGAAGTCGTGGAAGAGGTAGAATCCATCATCCTCAATGAGGATGAGACAAAAAAAACCGTCCAAGTCGACAAAACTTTGAAGCCAAACATCAAGGAAGACCTCATCAAGATGTTGAGGAGAAGACAAAACGTCTTTGCATGGAGTCATGCAGATATGCCGAGGATCAACCCCAAAATTATGAGCCACAAGCTCAACGTGGTAGAGGGTGCAAAGCCAGTGAAGCAGAAGAGGAGAATTTATTCTCGATAGGAGTATGAGGTCATTAGGGATGAGGTCAAGAAGCTGGAAGATGAAGAGTTTATCAGGGAGATTATCTATCCCGAATGGCTGTCCAATGCAGTCATTGTCTCAAAAGCCAACGGGAAGTGGAGGATGTGTGTAGACTTCACAGACCTCAATAAGCATTGTCCCAAAGACAGCTTCCCTCTCCACCTCATTGATCAGATAGTAGACGCTACCGCAGGCCATGAGCTCATGAGCTTCATGGATGCCTATTCAGGGTATAACCAGATCTTCATGAATCCTAAAGACTTGGAGAAGACAACTTTTATTACCGATAAGGGGACATACTGTTATAGGGTCATGCCCTTTGGCCTAAAAAATATGGGGGCAACGTATCAGTGCCTTGTAAATAAATGTTTGAAGACCAAATTGGGAAGTCTATGGAGGTCTATGTAGATGACATGCTGACTAAGAGTTTGAAGGCAGAGGATCATGTAGTTGACCTTGAAAGGACCTTTAATACGATGGACACGTATCAGATGAATCTCAACTTGACCAAGTGTGTATTCGGGGTTGGAGCAGGGAAAGTTTTGGGGTTCATCTTAGAAATGAAGACCCCAAAGACCATTAAAGACGTTCAGAGGCTCACGGGGCGAGTGGATTCTTTGAATAGGTTCGTGTCCAGAGCCACATATAAGTGTTTATGGTTCTTCAAAATTCTCAAAAAGGACTTCGAATGGAGTGAGGAGTGTGATGAGGCTTTCAGGGAGCTAAAGTCATACCTAGGGTCTCCCTTGCTGTTATCACGACAAGTACAGGGTGAACGGCTATATGTGTACCTAGCCGTCTCAGAATCAGCTATCAGCGCAGCCATTGTGAGAGAAGAGGACGGAGTACAGAAGCCAGTGTATTTCAATAGTAAGGAACTTTAGGGGGCAGAGCAAAGATACCCAAGGATGGAGAAGTTAGCTTATGCCTTGATCCATGCATCAATAAAGATGAAGCCATACTTCTAGTACCATACAATGGTCATCCTCACTGACTCTCCTCTTAGGAAGGTCCTACACAAGCCAAAAATATCAGGTAGGTTAATGGCCTGGGCTATAGAGCTAGGGGAGTTCGACATTATGTATCAACCTAGGATGACCATTAGGTGGCAAGCATTGGCAGATTTCATGGCTGAATTTACTTGGGAAGATGATGAAGCTCAAAGATGAGAGTTTCGGAAATACAGACACCTTACAAGGCAGACTCACCGACACACCCACAGATAAGGCTGAGACAAGCATCGCTAGGGGGAAAGTGGTCGAAAATGAAGAGGAAAGTATCTCTTTATACAGGGGTCCCTCATCGAGGGAAATTTCTCAGAAGAACAGACTGTGTGGAGTCTCTTCGTCGATGGGTCCTCCTGCGATAGCGGAAGTGGAGCTGGACTGATAGTAACAGTACCCGATGGCACAGACATTGAGTATGACCTGAGGTTCAACTTCAAAGCCTCCAACAATGAGTCCAAATATGAGGCCTTGATAGCAGGCCTCTCTTTGACCATGTCACTCAGTGTCGACCAGATTTTGGTCCATAGTGATTCAAGGCTAGTAGTGAACCAGATACTAGGAGCCTACGAGGCTAAGGATGAGCGGATGGCCAAGTACCTTGAGAAAGTAAGGTCATTACTGAAGAGATTCAGAGAAGTGAAATTAAAGAGGATACCTAGGCTCGATAATGGAGGAGTTGATGCACTTGCTAGGTTGGCCTCAGCAACTAGGACAGGTGTCCGGAGGATAGTCCCAGTGGAAATCTTTCTTCGACCTACTATTGAAGATGTTTAGGGAACACTTGGCGCTTGCTTAAATGTTTCTAAAGAAGCATCATGGATGGACCTTCTGATCATATACATCAAATAGGGGGAAATGCTAGAAGCAAGGAAATAAAGGAAAAAGTTGAGATACAGAGCTGCGAAATTCACTGTCATCGAAGACACCTTGTACAAAAAGGGGTTTTTGCTCCCCTTACTTAGGTGTGTGCACCCGTCCGAAGTCCCGCACATTTTACAAGACGTGCATGAGGGTCCATGTTCAAGCCACATTGGGGGATGATCTTTGGCGAAGAGGATAGTAACCCAGGGATACTGGTGGCCGACCCTGGGGAAAGACGCCACGGCATACATAAAAAAGTACGATAAATGTCAAAGATTTTCCACAATCCCTCACCAGCCCCGTAAGCCTCTTACCTCCATTACATTCCCGTGGCCATTTGCAGTGTGGGGGATCGACCTAATAGGACCCTTGCCTAGGGCAGTCAATAACTGTCGGTTCCTCATCGTAGCAATTGACTATTTTTCAAAATGGGTGGAGGCAGAGCTGATGGTCACGATTACCGAGCAGAAGACCTTCCAGTTCATCTGGAAAAACATCATATGCATATATGGTCTCGCCAACACCCTCATCTCAGATAACGGGACTCAATTCAAGAATACATCTCTAGAGAAGTACTATGAAAGGGTGAGTATCAAATAATTCTTCTCTACCCCAGGTCGACCTCAGGCCAATGGGAAAACGAAAGTTACAAATAGGACAATCCTAGATGGGATCAAGAAGAGACTTGAGGAAGCAAAAGGAAGATGGTTTGAGGAGTTATATGTTGTACTGTGGGCCTACAGGACGACGACAAAGACCTCTACCGGAGAAACCCCGTTCATGCTAGCTTATGGCTCAGAAGCCGTCATCCCCACCGAGATTGGGTTTCCTACTCACAGGGTCCAAATGTATGACCCCCAGAGAAATATGGAAGAGATGAGACTTGACTTAGACCTGATTGAGGAAAGGAGGGAAGACGCCGAGATAAGGCAAGCCGCCTACCAGCAGAGGACTGCAAGGTTTTACAACCAGAGGGTGAAGCAGAGGCCAATTGCAGTGGGGGACTTAGTCCTCAAAAAGACTTGGCAGAACCCATCAAGCTCCATCCAAATTGGCATGGCCCATATAGGGTCATTGATGAAGTTGTCCCTGGGACCTATAGACTAGAAAACCTAGAAGGGGAACCCTTTTCCAACCCCTGGAATGCATATCATTTGAAGAAATACTATCAATAATTTTGTAAAGTCCTATCGGATCACAGTTGTAATGATTGTGTTTCTCTAACAGAACACTTGGAATGTTAATGAGAATGTCACATTGATCCCTCATTTTGTGTTTAATTAATCCTAGTGTGATTGGGGTGATACTCGTTAGGACCACCCTCGGCTATAATGAGGGCAAATGGTGGGGACGACCCCTCATTTACCCTCAAGAAAGACGAGGGGGGACTTGAAAAACCATTAGGTTAGTGAAAAACCACCCTCGGCTATAATAAGGGCAAATGGTGGGGATGACCCCACATTTGCCCTCAAGAAAGACGAGGGGGGACTTAAAATTTAAAACATCATTAAGTTGGTGGAAAACACCCTCGGCTATGATGAGGGTCAATGGTGGGGACGACCCCTCATTCACCCTCAAGAAAGACGAGGGGGGACTTGAAAAACCATTAGGTTGGTGAAAAACCACCCTCGGCTATAATGAGGGTAAATGGTGGGGACGACCCCTCATTTACCCTCAAGAAAGACGAGGGGGACTTTAAAATTTAAAACATCATTAAGTTGGTGGAAACCACCCTCGGCTATGATGAGGGTCAATGGTGGGGAATACCCCTCATTCACCCTCAAGAAAGACAAGGGGGGACTTGAAAACCCATTAGGTTTGTGAAAAACCACCCTCGGCTATAATGAGGGTAAATGGTGGGGACGACCCCTCATTTACCCTCAAGAAAGATGAGGGGGACTTTAAAATTTAAAAAATCATTAAGTTGGTGGAAACCACCCTCAGCTATGATGAGGGTCAATGGTGGGGACGACCCCTCATTCACACTCAAGAAAGACGAGGGGGACTTGAAAAACCATTAGGTTGGTGAAAAACCACCCTCGGCTATAATGAGGGCAAATGGTGGGGACGACCACTCATTTACCCTCAAGAAATACGAGGGGGGACTTCAAAATTTAAAACATCATTCATTTGGTGGGAAACCACCCTCGGCTATGATGAGGGAAAATGGTGGGGGCGACCCCTCATTTACCCTCAAGAAAAACAAGGGAGGGGTTAGCGAGTGTTAATTTAAAAACATCACAAGGCAAATGATACAAGAGACAAGTATAGAAGATACAGAGAGGCATTGTATTACAAAATGTTAATGTTTGTCCAACAAAAGTAAGGTATAAAAATGTGATACATGAAGAGGGTATTGGTTACAAACAGCCACCCTATTGAGAGGCATTAGAGGGAAAGGCCTCAACATCTATGGGAGTTTCCTCTATGACCAAGACAAGCCGAGCCTCAGACGTGCCTGTTCCTTCTACATGCACCTGAGATTCCTCTTGAGCTAAGGCTTCAGTAATAAGAGGGTCATGCAGTTGAACTTCCTCAAGAGAGGGACGAACAGATGATACTGCATCATCGAACTTAAGGACGACCCACCGACAGGCCGTCCTAGTCCCCCTCTCTAAGTACTCAAGCCCGAAGCCTTGAAACTCGTTTGAGAGTTTGTAGGCCTCCACAGCATCGGCCATCTTTCTTTACAGCCCCCTCAAGCTCAGTCTTAAATTGAACCCCCAGGTTGATCAAGGCCTCATCATTATCTTTAATAAGCAAGTCCTTGGCCTTCAGGTCTGCATCATGCTGCTTCTTCAGCTCGTCCAGGACCCTTGCATGTTCGATCCTCACACTCTCTAATTCGGCCCTTGTAGTCTTGAGCTCAGTCTGCAAGTCAGCCTCATGCTGAATGGACCTCTCGGCTTCATGAAATTTTTGTTGGTTCTCAGCAATCCACTTGGTAGCTGAAGTGAAGGCACAAACAGACTGCACAGAAAAAGACACATGTTAAGGGGCCGAGGAAACAGTTAGTGAAAAAGTTCAACTAAGGAAATGAGGTAAAAACAAATACCTGGGTCAGAGTGTGCAGACCATAGTCATACACCTTCGCCGGGGGCATCTTGGACAAGAAGTCATAGTCAGTGGTCGAGGGGGCAGAGAACATAGAATCCTTGGTTGCCCTTAGATTGGCTATAAGGGAAGACGGCTCAGCCTTCAAGAATGTTAAGTTTTGGGACCAAAAGGCTCCCATGCTGGAAGAGGAGCCGGTACCCTCAGACGAGTCCACCCTCGCCCTCGTCCTTGAATCCGGTCGAGGGTCAGCAGGTACTTCTGGCTCTTTTCTTTTTTGACTGTCAGTAGTCAGCTCAATAAGTGTCGTCCCCACGGCCTTTGTATTCCTCGGAGGCTGCTGAGGCTCCTTTCCTTTCTTCTTGCCTAGACCAGACAGTAAGCTTGGGGAAGTCATTTCCCAAAGATGGTCATAGATACCTGGAAGATGACCTGAAAAGGAGACGACACATCAAAAAAATACAGAGGCAAAGATGAAACACTTGGAAAAAAATTAAAGATTAAGCAAAAATAATAACTCACATAGCTCTGTTAAGGGGCCGACCCTCAGACCAGCTTCTTTGAGGAACCAAGGGGTCATCAAATCTTCAAACTTTGTAAGTTCACCCTCTTTCTCTCGTTCTCTCAGATACTCGACTATGTCCTTTTCATCCAGACTAAGTTCGAGGTATGACCTAGCCTTCATACAGGGGTTAGACCATCTCCTTGGAACCCTCGGATCGTCGTCCAAAGGATGAGCCCCGGCAGTAAATTACCATTCCTCAGATATGAAGAAAAATCTCTTCTTCCAGTCATGGTTAGAGGTTTGTGCCATGTGGAGAAGTTTTTTATCAGACTTCCTCACCCCCAGATAATAGTACCCAAGATGTTTGGACGAGGAAGTGATATTATAGCAAGCCAATAACACATCGGCTGAAGGCTCGTCAGTGAAGGTATTCTTCCTCAATGAGACATAACAGAGGATAGTCCTCCAAGAGTTGGGAGGAAGTTGAGAGGGGGTAACGCCGAGGGATGATAATATATTGACTATGGAAGGGTGTAGAGGGAACCTAACGCCGACCTTTAACATATGTTCATATACGATGACCTCTCCTTCATCACCTTCGAAGACTTTCTCAGACTCAAAGGGAACCCTCATACTTATGTTGGGGGTCACACCAAATGTATGCCTCCACAACAAGAGGTCGCGATCCCTAGCGATGGAAATATAAGCTGAGGTGTGGGAGGTGTCAACTGGGTCAGCGTTCGAATCCTCACCATCATCCTCAGTACCCTCTCCCCCGGCCTCATCACCTGTCGGAGGTCCACCGAGAAAGGCCATCTGAAAGGCATGAAGGGATAAAGTGGTCACAGGAACAACCTCACAAGGGACCACCCCCTCGGCTTGTCATCCTGGGCTAAGATCAGACATTTATCTCCTCCTAGAAGGCACAGCGCTTGTTGATGATGATGCTCTCTCATCCATTTCTCTTTCGTATGAATGACTCTCGGCTAGACGATAAGACGACCCACAGGACTCAGATGGTATTATTATAGCTAAAGGAATGGGGAAAATGGGTTGTACCCAATTAGGGCCGGCTCCTCATCTCTTCTTGTCCTCTTCCTCTATTCTCCGAATCTCTACGAAGAACTTCTCTCTCAGGGATGGGAATTCCTCGACTAAATCATAAAGCCTCCTAAGCATTAAGGGGAAGACCCTACACTTAAAAAGAATTTGGCTAAGCTAATTAAAAAAAAGTTGGAAGTTGACTAAGTTGGAATTTTGGATCAAAACCAAAGAAGGAAAAGGTTTTGATCAAGAACATTCAAGAAAGGGAAGAACTCGACTTGCTCGAAAAGGGACCGGAAAACACAAGGAAACCCTAGAAACACTACAAGGGGGCGTCAACCCCAATGCATGAAATGAAAAAGAAAATTAAAAATGAAATTTATGTCAAAGAAGAGTACCTAAAGACGAAAGCAAAGGCTGAATGAAGCTTGGTACAGAAAGGTTATAGAAATGGTTACGGAAGCTGTTGAGAAGAAAGAGAGAGAGAGAGTTAGCGTGCGAAGAAGAAGAAAGGAAATGATTTCAAAAATTATTTAAATACCTTGCTAATGAGTGTTCCCATTAACCAAGGCAGAACACAACCCACGAGGAGGGCATCATTAGGGCGTAAAGTCCCAAGCAAAATGTGTAGCCGCCACGCCTAGGAAACTGGAATGACAAGGGTTATTTGCCTAAGTGTCACATCAGCTCAACAGGTGCCATTCATCTAACTGTCCATACACTCATCTCAAAATAAATACTATCCCTCAACCATCTCAATAATATCGATGGCTAAGGGATGGGGTGATTGATATACCCATATATACCCTCGGCCAGGCCGAGGGTGCCCCGCACCTGGACGGAGCCACGATAACCTCTCAGCCAATATTAGATGACCCTCCAAAGGGCCGACCCATCATCAGGTCCAGACTACCCTCCAAGGGGCCGACCCCTTATTAGGTCTAGACGACCCTCCAAGGGGCCGACCCCTTATTAGGTCCAGACGACCCTCCGAGGGGCTGACCCCTCATCAGGTCTACACGACCCTCCGAGGCGCTGACCCCTCCTCAGGTCCAAATGACCCTCCAAGAGGCCGACCCCTTATCAGGTCTAGACGACCCTCCGAGGGGGCCAACCCCTCATCAGGTCCAGATGACCCTCCGAGGGTACAATAGTACGAGGCCTAAATTAGGCTAGACTCCCTGCCAGGAGGAACTTTGCCCTCGGCCTTATATCATGGGCCAATGGTGACATCATCACAGCGCGTGGTTTGAGAAACGCGTGGAACAGTGCGCGTGAGGCTCACATGTCACGTAGAAGACCTTTATAATAATATCACCCCCTCACGTGAGGGAATATTATGTCATCATTAATCACAGGTGGCATCTACAGGTGTCAGTAGGGGATTGGCTAGATCATCATTCACATGCACCATGCATGCTTAAGGGGTACACTACACCCCCTAAGACTTATATATACTTGTCACCTACAACCCTACCAAGGGATCAAAAAATTATAACCCTAGCTAAAACTCTGCTTGTACACACAGTAGAGAGAAAGGGAGCTTATGTGCATTGTATCCTAGGTCATTAGTGCCCATACTTAGTGGATCACACACTCAGAGTGGATGTAAGCCATATTAGCTGAACCACTATACATCATTGTCTTATTCCTCTTATACTCATCCCCTTCTATACACTTACACACATACATCTCTATGGCTGCCGTGGTTACTACTGTTCGAGCTCATCATCACTTATCTGGTGGTGCTGAATCTCAGAATCATCATTAATGATCAAAATTATTCTATGACTTAAAGTTTTTCCCTTTGTGGTTTGTAAAACCATATTGCTCATATTTTATTCAAGAATAAGAATCTTGAACTTTGTGATATCAATAACTATATATATAACTAGGATTCCATATTGTTTCTATTATAGGTTGGTAGGACACGTAGTTCAAAATTGTAGAAGGTTTGTTAGTAGACATCGTAGAATTTTGAGAGATTAAGAGATTCCTTAAAGTAATTAAGCAATGAGTCATATATTTGTATGAGAAAGGTTAAAATGGTTGTCAATCTAGATGAGCGGAAAATATAAAAAAAGACTATGAGAAATTGAGTTTCCTTTTAGGTTGAGAAATGAATATATAGGAATGTGAGGAGAGGAATGGTGGATATATCTAGGAATGATCCTAGAGATAGAGTTGAAAAAGATGATATTCCTATTCCTAGAGGAAATAAAGTTATTGTCTTTTTTCCTCCTATTGATCTGACAAACACATTATCCTCTATCTATATGAGTAGGTTCACTTTTTGCTTAGTGAGTATGTAAATATCATATATTTGGTCCCATCCTAGGTGATATAATTATTTTTCAAAACATGTCTATGTTCTTGTGCACGAGAGATTTATATTGTCATATCTTGGATCCTTTGATTTCACATTTGATGATATATTGCATCATATTTTCATTTCATAAGCTTGTTTTCTTATTTTAACTCTTGTATGTATACATATATAATTTCCTTACAAAATTACAAAAAAAAAAAAAAAAAATTGATTTGTGTCCTTTCGGTGATGATTAATTTTTTTTTTAAGAAACTAGGACTTTATTGAATGGAGATAAACAATTTCTCTCAGAGCTGTTACAATCAAGAGACAAAAGCCAAGCTGATGTTTTTTTTATATCTATGAGAAATTTTCCTCAAATAAGGAATATTTATTATATCTAAAATGATAGAACCTTTTATATTCCTAGGCATATAATTTTGGATAGTCCTTTTTTCTTGAGAAAGGACATATATCATTTTACATACAAAATTTATTCTACCTAGAATCAAACTACACTACAAAAGATTCTTGAGAAAGAAGGCCATGCTTGGATAGCTAATATGCAGTGTAATTTGATTCTCTAAAGCATTGGGATACTTTAATGTTGTGCCCCTTGATAAGGTCTTGGATTTGAAGGACTAGCTCTTTAATTATCCATGGAATATTAAGATTAACATTGATGCATTTTACTAATAAAGAAGAGTCTGATTCTACTTCTATATTAGACCAACCTTGAAGAATACAATGAGCCAAGTTTGTTTTATGGCCATCACATCTGCCAGATTATTTTTTCCATTGATTTTATACTGATAAAAATCCCAAATTAAGTTACCTTTGGAGTCTCTAAGAATTGACCCCAATCCCATTCTACTATTAACATCATAAGCACAATCTGTATTGAGTTTTAATAGACGAGGATCTGGTTTTGACCAAGCAATCATGGAAAAAGAAGAAGGATTAAGAGCAAATGAAGAGATGTTAAGAGAGTATAGAGCTTCTTTACGTTTTTTGTAAGAATAAGTGACTATTCCATAAGATGAAATGGAATTTTGGATTTTTTTGGATACTCTGAATGATGGAGGAATAAAACATTTTAGAGTTTTCAAATTTAACTATATTCCTTTTGAGCCAGATTTCCCATAAGATATAACAGAAAATTAGTTTGCAAAGACATTTAAGACCTTGATCTGAACTAGAATCCAACCACCAAGTGATGATCATTGAAGAAGAATAGCTGAAGCAAGAAATATTAGGTTTAGACTCAAAGAAAGACCATATACTCGAAACTGTTGGACCTGAATAGAAAAAATGGTCTAAGGATTCTTCTGATTTAGAGCAGCATAAACATTTGAATCCATAACCCCCCCCCACCCCCCCCCCCCACTGATTTAATGTTGATGTTAAGAGGAACAACATTGATCAAGACTTTCCAAGAAAAGGCAGAGATGTTAGGAGGAATTTTAGAGTCCCATGTGAAATTTAAAGAGACTGACTTGTTTCATAAATTTACTTATTCACATGCTCAATGATATTAATAAATTAATTTGATAAATCATGATATGCATTTTGAATAGATATGTTTGTTTCAATTTCATACACTAGATTGCACAATTTCATCTTATTAATTTGATATGTTGGTATGCAATTGTGCTATGCACGATAGTTTCTCTAAAATCATAACTAAAACGAAAGAGCTAGATTGGTTAAATGAAAGTTTATATGGCCCATCTTGTGATTTGTGAGAGAAACATATTTTAAATTGATGGAGTTAAAAAGATGAATAATTTTACAAAACGAAAAGAGCTACAATTGGAGAGATAAAATATAATTTGAATTTAAGTATCATTGGGGCAAGGTGTCTTTCGAAGTTTGTGTGATAGAGTCCATTAAAAAAATCAATTTATCATGAAAATGGCATAGCCAAGTGCTACAAAATTAATGACAAGAATAGCAAGATATGTTTTCCTTTCAGCCCTACCTAGTACGTCTCCAATCACCACTTTTAGGGCATAGAAAACAAATCATATTTGAAGGTGCGTTATATGTATAGAAATTATCTTTGGCGATGTTTGATGATTTGGTAAAATAGTTAAGTCATAACTTGATTTGTAAATCACTTGAAATGCTATACATGGTTTAAGTTTATTTGGTGATTTTTGAATATATGTTGCACAAAATCATGACATATTGATATGTTGTCCTTATATATGATTTGAAATGAATTTTTAGGCTTGTATTAATAAATTGAATGTATTTAAAAATTACGTATCATTAAATTTTTAATACTAAACTAAAATCAACCTATCTGATGCATTTGATAGGCTTTGGAGCTTAATTCAAAGTTTACATGGTTTACTCTATATGCATAGAGTGTTTTTTTGTGTGAGTATTATTAAAAACTTTGCAAAATATACACAAGAATGTATGTCATATCATATCTGGAGAGAGATCGGGATTTTTGGGGTTCCTTTTCCGCTAAATTTTTTATGACTCTTGCTTGTTTAGGTTTATGATCATTTGCACAGATAAAAATGCTAGTACACATGATTCGCACCCCATAGGAATTACGTCTCGTAGCGTATTCATGCCAAAGAGTTTTTGGGTTTGTCATGTAAACATAATTAATAACATAATTAATCAATAAGGAATAAAATATTGATCTAGGATTAATTCATAACTAGTTATGCACTATTTTCAAGATCTTTATTCTCCTATATGTTCACGATTAAATCCGCCAAATCTAAGGGATAAAAGGATGGTGTACCTTGATCCATAACGCCTCTGTCATGGTCTCGAACATATATTTAATCTTCTGGAATTAGTCCTGAACTGGGAATGATCTTGAATCCTTCTTGAGACCTTGAAATCCATTGGAATGGAGAATCAAGTTTCTCCCTCTTGCCCTCTAAATTTGTGTGTTGCCAAAGTGTAGATTCATGAAGAATCTAACACCATATTTAAAGGGGAGAGAGGACCTAATAGTCTCCTCATTAACTCTAATTCTACTTATCCATCAAAGCAAACTTTAATGGAGTTAGTTCAAGAGTCATGAGAACGGTGTGGAATGCTCGATACCACTATGTTAGCGCATATGAACATGCTAGGCAAAGATGGTCACAAAAATAAATTGTATTTTTCTCAATTTAAGTCCCAAACACACAAATCCAATTTTAAACAAATTTTAATCTTTGATTATATTAGATATGCATACGATAAAAGTTACAATTATAAAAAATAAACCACGCATGCAATCAACCATAACAAATAAGGAAAAATCTTTTTTGAGAGCAAAACCTATATTTCAGCACTTTAGAAAGTTTTACAAGACTATCAACTTACATACTACTTGATACAACCATAAGTATAACGTGCGGTGTCTTCAAAACCTCTAAAGAAAATGGCTCAGTCCAGAGTCGTTCACAAGTGGCGGTCCACCCTCGGTATCCACCTATTCAGCCTTCTTCTGTCGTGATCACTTAGATCATAAAATCATTCGTAGAGATCTCTCTCCATAAAGTGTGTATATAAGGATACAAAACTTTCAAGGGTTTCAAAAGGATTCACAAAACTATTTGGGAATTTAAAGTGTGAATCAAAAGGTATTTTTATAACAAAAAACTTGAAACCATTTGCAACAAATATGCAGGAAGCGTTTTGGCAAAAGTCTTGTTTTGGAGATAAAACAGGTATTTATAGATTTTGCACAAATTTTGAGGCGGTAGCTCATTCGAACAAAAATCCAGGTTATTCGAACGAGATAGCCATCTTGTTTGAACCAGGATCGAACAACCTCCTAATGATTTCAAATAGTTCATTCGATGTTGGATCGAACGAGGAATCAAACGAAATGCCAAAATTGTTCGAACGAGAAGCTGATCTCATTTGAACGAGGTTGAAAAGAATTGATTTTAAAACATTAAAAATCCAGCCTTGATTTTTCATAAAAAATACATCTTAAATAAAATTATGAACAATTTAAAAAACCCAAAACCTTTATACCTTTTTGAGATGTAGGGAAGCCTTCATTCTTGGAGATGTTGAGGTTCGATTCATCATGTCGACACGTGTCAGTTTGTAACGGAATACACTAATATGCCAAGGTACGAATAAAAGAAATAAAAATCCTAAGCTAAAATACTTTCCCTTAAAAATCTCCCCCTTGGATATTCCGATACAAAAACTAACCGAAACCCAAATTATAAAAGTACCCCCTAAATGACAAAATTATAATACCCTTCCCAAACCCTAGAAATGGAATGGGATAGATAAACTTTGTCTTCAATCTCCTAAATGTTCTTCTTCATCTTCCCTTGGTCACTTTGTCTTCATGTGGTGCAATATGTTCTTCAATAGGATACCTACACACATGAAATAAAGTAAAATACCACGTGATGCATCGAGTTTGAAATAGAAAACAAGACTCACAAAATGCCAAAGAAAAATACGACATGATGCATTAAGTTTTAAATGGAAAACGAAACTCATAAAATAATAAAGAAAAATACCATGAGATGCATTGAATTTGAAATAGAAAACAAAACTCATAAAATGCAATATGTGATCTCCCCCATATATCAAAGTCATCATCAAATCTCCCCTTTGTAATTTGTTCTCCCCATTTTTGTTTAAAATTAACAAAGGAGTAGAATATAAACATTAAGAATAGAGCATCACATAAAAGAAGTAAGATATCATCACATACATATGTAAACAACGCGCGTGTAAGATAATCTCAAAGTCATCACCAATTATTTTTGAAAATTTTCATTTTTTTCAAAAAATGTAAATGTTAGAAATACAACACGATACCATATATAACATATGCAAATATACTAAACAAAATCCGACACACATATACAAGTACAAACAACCACAAACTTCACACAAAAGAAACAAGCTTTATACACTAGCATAGTATAGATGTGCCTAAATATGTGGGATAGAATGAATGGGTGTGAACAAAATACAAATGAATTATGACCCATCCAATCAAATATATTCAAGAAGTTCTAATTGATCATAAAACTTTATCAAAACTAAGAGACAAAATAAAGTGAACTTTGATGAACAAACAAGCACAATGCACACAAGCGTAGAATATTGATGATTCTACAAATCAATAGCATCATGACAAAATAAGCATAACTAGGATTCATTGTCCAAACCTGTGGATCTTCAACTAAACAACCTCAAAAGATAAACATATTTCATATTTTTTTGTTCCTTTCTTTCCTTAAATCTTTTGGGTCTTATTTCTTTTGAGAGATCAAACAAACTAAACTATGTTGGCTCACTTTTGGGCAATTTTTATGTTTTTATAGCCTTTAATATTTTTATTGGGATCTTGACAACGGTGACTTACCCACAAAGGAAATTTTCTCCTTTCATAACCCTTTTCTGTGCACACTCATATTTTTTTCCAATACTAAACAAAATCTCTCACGGATAACAGTTCTTACATGCACAAATTCTCCTTTGTCACAAAACATGTAGATGATAAAATTGATTGGAGAACATCTCACAAAGATCAAATATATATATGTGAATTTATCGATCA
Organism: Sambucus nigra; assembly: GCA_949130495.1. Taxonomy (NCBI): domain Eukaryota; kingdom Viridiplantae; phylum Streptophyta; class Magnoliopsida; order Dipsacales; family Adoxaceae; genus Sambucus; species Sambucus nigra. The sequence goes on from OX422215.1 coordinate 622,033,891, forward strand.
AAAAGCTCGTGCATGTGTGTGCGGAGGCATATGCAAAGTCGAATTCATAAAGAAGCTCAAGTTCGAAACAACTTTATAAACATGGTTAAGAACAATCTAAGTATATATAGTTATAACCAAATGTCCTAGCCACATGGAAAGTTGCGGAGTGAATTGGATTCAAACACACCAATATTCCACACCAAATGTGTAAAACTAACATACACAAAAGCCAAATATCTTTTTGAGTTTTTCTAAAAAAATTCAAACAAAAATACCAAATTTTCAATTTTTGAAAACACTCTCTAACTCAAAAAATAATTAAAATCTTTTTGTATTTTTCATTATGACTCAATAAAAGAAAAATATAATATAAAATATACACATGTCATAACACTAGTAGACATATATCATGAAGCAAAACTAGGGTATGACAAAAAAATCATGCGAGTAATCACCCATAAGATATAACATGTGAAAAGTCATTTGCAAGCATGCGGGAATCAACTAGTCTGACATTTAGGGCCTCCAACACGGATTTCCTATCCCAAATAGATGTATACTTACCATATCGGGTTTTTAGCACCAAGGGGACACTAGACTTAAACTTCCTAGGGCCTCTTCTAAGATCATAACAAAATGACCTAAGGTGACCTACTACAATGCGAACATGTGTAAACATGAGGAATGTTACCCAAGGTTTGACATTTTCTAACATCCTTGGATGTGGTCGATCCTCTAAACCAAACAATGGTCTGGGTTTGGCAACGAAAACATTAGATCTAGATAAGCCCATACCATCACTACTTGAGTCTTTTAAATTATCTTTTAACTTCAAAATTCTAAACTCAAGCAAATAATTTGACTTTTTAAGTTTTAGGGACTCCTTCTTCAAATTTTAATCATTCCTAGAAGGTTATCTCCCTACCCCTCAATGTAAGTGAACTTATCCCTAAGAGTCTTCCCGCGTGCCCTCAAATCTAAAATTAATTTATCATTATCCTAATTGGCACGAACACTAACCCTAGAAATTTTTGAGTCCTCTAAGTCTTTCTCTAAAAATCAGACTCTATCAACACTCTCTTTCTTGGACACCTCTAAATTTTTAAAATCATGGTCCATGTCCACAAGCTTCTTACGTAAAAAATCTCTTTGAGTATGAACAGTTTGTAAAAGTTCCATAGTAGCTTTAAAATGAGAATTTCCTTTTTCAATAATTTCAATTATTTTAGCAAACTTCAAATTCAAACGAGATAAATTTTCACTATGGCTATCGAGCAAGATAAAGACAAATAAACCAACACAAGAGAGATGAATAAATAACCACCCTAAACATCACTAGACAAGGATCTACACGGATACCAATTTGATAAGGGTGTGGAATGCTCGATACCAGTATGTTAGCGCATATGAACACGCTCGGCAAGGATGGTCCCAAACAAAATTCTATTTTTGTATTTTTATCAATTTAAGTACTAAGCGCACAAATCCAATTTTAAACAAATTTTAATCTTTTATTAAATTATAGATGCATACCATAAAAGTTAAATTACAGAAAATAAACTATGCATGCAGCCAACCACAACATATAAGGAAAAATCCCTTTTCAGGGCAAAACCTTTATTTCAGCACTTTAAAAATATTTACAAGACTATCGACTTACCGCTTACTTGATACACGCATAAGTATAACATGTACTATCTTCAAAACCTCTGAAGAAAATAGCTAAGTCTAGAGTCGTCCACAGGTGGCGGTCCACCCTCGATATCCACCGATTCAGCCTTCTTCTGTCGTGATCACTCGGGTCACAAAGTCATGCCTAGAGATCTCTCTCCACAAAGTGTGTATACAAGGATACAAAACTTTCTAGGGTTTTAAAAGGATTCACAAAACTATTTGGGAATTTAAAGTGTGAATCAAAAGATGTTTTGGTAACACAAAACTTGAAAAATTTTGCAATAGATATGTAAGAAACATTTTGGAAAAAGTCTTACAAATTTATAGACATTGCACAAATTTCGAGGCGAGGGTATATTCGAATGACAATCCAAGTTGTTTTAATGAGATTGGCCTCTCGTTAGAACGAAAATGCAGGTTGTTTAAATGAGATAACCATCTCGTTTGAACCAGGATCAACTGACCTTCTAATGAATTCAAACAATGAGCCTTCGTCAGTAGTTCGTTCGATAATGGATCGAACGACACACCAAAAAAATGCCAAAATCATTCAAACGAGAAGCTGAGCTCATTTAAACGAGGTTAAAAAATATATTTTAAAACATTAAAAATCCAGGCTTGATTTTTCATAAAAACTACATCCCAAATAAAATTATGAATAATTTTAAAATCCTAAAAGCTTTATACCTTTTTGAAATATAGAGAAGTATTCATTATTGGAGATGTTGAGGATCGGTTCATCATGTCAGCATGTGTCAATTTGTAACGGAATACGCAAAATATGCCAAAGTGAAAATTAAACAAATAAAAAGCCTAAGCTAATATATTTCCCCTTACGAGTCAGAATATTGAAGTATTTCAATAAAATCTTTCATTATCCCCAAAATACTCTTCAAACTCGAATTGGTATAGGACCATATAAGTTTAGACTTTTTTAGAACTCTTTTATTAATATCAAAATTCAATATTTTATTAAATTATGAAATTAAAGTCTAACATTCTCCCACTTGGTCCGAATAACAATATAATGATTTATTCAGTAACCTGACACCGATACATAAATTAGAATAATTGTAGATCATGATTTTAACACCTTATTTGAACAAACCACTAATGCAAGCCATGGTGGTTGCATACTTATTCAAGAGCATGTTCCCTTCCATGTACCACAACATCAATGACTTATTTAATAAGGCATATAAGTTGGGCTATCTTTAATGGTCCATAAATGTCTCATAAGAGACTATTTTTCTCACATTTACCAACAATAACATGCATGTAATCTATATTTCAAGACAAAAATATAAATATTCAGAAAATAGTTTTATTCATATCATAACATAGTGTTTTTACATAACAAGCACTAAGAAATCCACAATCATAATCTAAAAATTATGATCAAGACCCATCCTTCAACATGTTGCAAAAATGTATTTAAAGAGAAGGGGGGGGGGGGGTTGAAGATAATCTCCGAATTAGAGATAAGCCTCCCCAGCTAGTAGAAGAGACTTAAGGTAAGGAAACAAAATGAATACATCGAGATAACTCGGCATGGCAGCTCAGCGTTGCAGCCTAGCGAGGAAATTGGTCGATATATCTCACCCTTTACTTCCTGTTTGTTATTTAGTTAAATTGTTAACATTGATTGCAATGATGTAATAACTGTAATATTCAGTGTGAGGTCAAACGGTACACGCGAGAGACTAGGCCTAGCAGGGTTTCGGAGAGCTTACATGCTCTATCGAATGACCTCGCCGTGGGAACTTCAGAGGGACTTAGTTTAGAGGATTGAGAATTAAGACATTGTTAGGGCTTGTCTTAACCATCTAACATACACCTGGTAAACCATCGAGTAACCTTTCACCGGGGAAGCTTGTATGGAGTAGCCTTGAGTTCCATCATTTGTTGACTCTTGAGCCAAACAGTCCATTACATAATGTCACATGTACTTTATATGATGTCACTAGCTATCTAGTCACTGTCAAATCCAAACTTGAGTAAACCGCTTTAGTATTGGGGTGGTCAGATAGTTTGGTGAGCTACGTCAGTGTTGACAGTTCTTTAACGCACAATGGTTGGGAAAAAGGTATGTCTTGGCATTTAATTTTTATGACGTAGAACTGACTGGTTGATCACGCATTTAATATTTGTGACATAAAGTATAATGGGATGTCTGTTCACATTTGTGAGGGACTAAGGAATCTCAGGAGTGGTGTGGGGGCTATTTATTGGCCTCAACCACTTTTGAGAGATAGAGTTATTTTCTAGAGATTATTGCTAAATAGAGAAGTTATTGCAAACCAGAGTTCTTTCTCACCCACCATTGTCATTTATTGTGAAGCTTTTAATAGCTAACTGGAGATCTTTCAGAGATTGTTGGTGTGCTGTGCTTACTTTTCTCTCCCTTTGAATGAGTTACTTATGAGTTCCTTTTATTATTATGAATTCAATCTAAGTGTTGAACAGATATAATATTGTGGGTTTACTTGTGCTTATTGAAGAGTTTCTGGGTTATCATTTATCACTATACTTATAGGGGTCACACCTCAACTAGTGTTACCATACTCCCAGGCTATAAGGGGACTATCCTCTTACGTTTGGCGACTTTTTTGGGGAGGTATTCTCCTAAACATATAACGCAAGATAACGTTAACCTTATTATAGACTTTGACGCTATTCCGCATAATAAAAATCAAGATGAAAGGGAGCTTGAGGATGCCAGGGATGGGGTTCATCGAGTAGAGGTGACCCTAGTTTAAATGGAAACAGGGATCCCAGGGGTGATGCAAACTTCCACTGGTGCCGGGATGTGACCAGCACAGAAGACCCTCCTTATGGGAAAGTTTCTCGAATTCTTGCAGACCCTCATTGCTGCAACTGTTTTGGGTGGGTTTGACCCCAGTTCCTTCATAACACCAATGTCGGATCCGATAGCCCCATTAAGCGTAACTCTGATAGCCTCATCAGCCAGTGAGGAATTATCGGTGTATGATGATTTTCGTACCCCTTATGACTAGGAATACAATGATGATTCTTACCCAAAGGACTACATTCCTCCCACCTTTTACCAGTACACAGGGAAAAGGGGGAACCTGAAGGAACATATCAAATTCTTCATTGTGCATTTGGGGGCTCATTGTAACAACAAGACGTTTAGGTTGAGGGACTTTTCCAAATCCCTAATCGATAAGGCTTACACCTAGTACTCTCACTTGGCACCTAAAAGTGTCTCAATGTGGGAGGAAATGCATATGCTATTTCTCCAGAAGTTTTTTTTGGCAGAAGATGAGTTCACACTGACCTAGATAGGCAGGGAAAAGCAACGACCTGCGGAGGAAGTTGTGGCGTAAGTTCGAAGGCTCAGGGATAGGTCTCTCGATGTAAGAGAAGAGGCCAAGTTGTCTAAACTATTTCAGATTTGTGGTAAAGTTTTTCTTCTAGAGTACATATGCTATCTTATTAATGAAATGCACGAGGGAACTTTCGCGGCGTTCTTAAAGCCAGCAAGGAATATATCATTGGTTATTTGGCCAAATCTCATCGGGATGCCTGTGATGTTTAGGCATCTAATGTCGCTCGTTATGACACGGGGCTAACCCCCACAGGTGGGCTACACCGATGGGGGAGAAGGGTCTAAGCATCCAAAGAAGGATAATGAAGAAAGTTTGGCAAATACATGGAGGATCCACCCACACTGCCATCCACCGTTGAAGAAGCTATCAATTGTTACAACACCATGGTCCAAGGTGGAATGGTGTATGAGCCTAAGGGCATTCCAGCCGTTGAACCAGATGCTGAGACAAGGGTTGATCCCAAGTATTTCCAGATGTATCAGAAAGTGGACCATCCAATGTCAACCCGCTTCACACTCATAAAGATTATAAGCAAGCACATGAATACAGGGACTCTACAAATCCATCCGAATAACGTAAATGCCAACCCCCTCCTAGCACATGGGGCTAACCTTGTAATTGATTATGCTAAAGAGGCTGAATGGGTAGAGAGAGAACTAGAGATCAAATGAGAATAATTTAAAGATGCATTGGAGGAGTATACCAGGGGAATGGCCAATGTAGTGATAGATTATGATGAAGCTAGCGCCAAGGATATAGAAGACATATATAATTTGGAAGGGGAGCAGATGGATCAAGGGGTAGAGTGCCAAGCTGTTTTGTGATCACACCAATTCTCATGGTTCTTCAACCAAGTGGGGATGCCAAAGGAGGTGAAGTTAGATATAACATAAGCAATCCTGGTCATTGCACGGGAGAACGCAGTGCCATCGCTGAGGTGGAGAGGGCCAATGGCCAGATTGGTAAGGAAGTGTTTATATGAAGTAACCTTTAGCGACGCCGATATGGATGTAAAGTTCCCATATAATAGGCCTTTGTTCGTAACCGCTAGTATTAACGGAGTGAGTTTTACAAAAGCCTTGATGGATGGGGGAGCATTGATAAAGATCATTCCAATCAGTTCCTTCTAGGCGATTAACATTCCTGAGGCAAGGTTGATACCAATGCCTCTTATAATTTCTGGTTATGATAACCAGTCATCCAAGTCAATTGGATATGTAAATGTTGGGATTATGATGGGGAATCTTACTTCGCACATCAAATTCCATGTGATTGAGAGTTCTACTTCAAATCACCTTATGATAGGAAGGGTGTGGATGCACAATCATGGTCTAGTCCCTTCGATATATCACCAATGTGCGAAGGCCAACGTGAAAAGGACTAAAATCATCATATGTACAATAAAGAAACCCTTTATGACTGAAGAAGCTCACCTGGTAGATGTAGATTTCTACACAGAGCTTGAAGAAGATGCCAGGGTCTTGACAAGAAGAATAAAGGGAGAAAGAGTCCCCTCTATTAGACAACGAATGGGATATGTGAATGGTCAGAGCAATAAAGGGGCAAGAAGAAGTGAAGAAACTGAGGAAGTTTACCATGTTGGTCCTAAGACTTAGAATATCTCGAAATAGCTTAGAGACAGAATGAGGCCTAGGATGGATTCGATGAAGCACGAGATCCAATGATAGAGTGTGCTAAGTAGGTTTTCTAAAATAGAGTGTAAGAGGTTTTAAGAGAAATGAGGAGGAAGGTGGTTGCAACAGCAAGTAGGCAATGCAAGAAAAAGATCACAGAAGATGGGAGATTAATTTATCTACTATAAAGGTGTGAACGGGCGGTTGAAGGAGATGTTCCAGAAGCTGATGAAAAGGTTAACCCGGTGTATGGTTCTTGGTAGACCAATGGGGTCAGTGTATGGTTATAGATAACTTTAACATCTAAAAGTTTTTAGAAGAATTAGGAGAGGATCCATAATACATGGAAGATTGACCAAAGACAAAGGTGCAAGAACTGGAATAGTTAGATTTGACTGATGAAGGAGAAGATCCAAGGCCCATCTTCATTTCAAAAGACCTGAGCGAGGAGAAAAGAGGGGCATTGGTTGAGCTAATTCAAGAATAAATGGATGTTTTTATATGGAAATACAAAAAATTAAAGGGGCAAGATGAAGAAGTAAGTTGGAACAGACTTAACGTCATGCCTTCAGCCATACGATGAAGCAACCCACAAAAACTTACAAGCCTGAGATGGATTTAAATATCAAAGAGGAGGTGGAACAATTGTAGTGGCAAATCATCAAACCGATACACCACCCACTTTGGTTGTTAAGCATTGTCCCAATGGGGACGAAGGATAGAATTAAATAAGGATATATGTGGACTTAAGAGATTTGAACAGAGCTTGCTCGAAGGATTAGTTACTTCTACCCTCTATTGATAGCTTGATCGATGCAACTACGAGTCATGAGATGCACAGTTTTATCGATGGGATGTGGGGTACAACCAGATCAAGATGGACCAAGATGATGCAGATAAAACGGCATTCAGAACCCCGTTAGGTAATTTCATGTACAAAGTAATGGCTTTTGCTTAAAACCTTATGGGGCAACGTATCAAAGGATGATGATAGCCATCTTCCATGACTTCTTTCATAAGTTTTGTAATTTTATATGGATGATTTGGTCATCAAATTAAAGAAAAAGGAGTCCCAGATAGATGATCTGAGGAAGGAGTTCATCCGCTATAGAAAGTACAAACTAAAGATGAACCCTCTAAAGTGTGCTTTTGGGGTTACAAGTGGAAAGTTACTGGGTTTTGTGGTAGATAGGCAAAGAGTACAGATGGACCAGGATAAGCAACGAGCGATTCTAGAGATGCCCTATCCAAGAACGACAAGGGAGATCAAGAGTTTCCTCGATAAAGTATCCTACCTTAGGATATTTATACCAAGACTAGCAAAAATAACTCCCCCGCTGATGGAGCTGCTACAAAAGAGCACAAAGTTCAAATGGGAGGAAGCTCACCAAGAGTATTTGACTAAGTTAAAGAAGCTTCTCACTTCTGCACAAACGATGATTCCTCCTAATGAAGGGATAATGTTGCAAATCTACCTCACATCTACTACAAAGTCCATCAGATCTCTCTTACTGCAGGAAGTCACTCGGTAAGAAAGGCCAGTCTACTACTTGAGCAGGATCATACATGGACCAGAGTCAAGGTATATTAGTGTAGAAAGACATTGTTTAGCCTTGGTATTTATAGAAAAAAAACTTAGACATTACATTCTATCTTTTACTATTCATGTTGTGACAAGATGTGACCCAATTATGTTTCAATCGGTAAGAACTATTTCGATTGGAAGAGCACTAAGTGGTTCCTCATCCTTTTGGAGTACGACTTAAAATGTGTGGTCCCTCTTGTGATCAAGAGACATGCATATGCAGATTTATTGGCAATTTTCTCATCTAGGGTATTTGAGCCACCCCGAGAAAGCATTCCAGGGGATGACTTGTAGGCAAATTTTTTGGATGCCAACCTTAAAGAATGGACGATGCAGTTCGATGGGTCTTCGACGAAAAATAAAGGAGGGGAAGGGGTTAACTTTTATAAAGGGAATGAAGAATTTTTCCTTTCCTAAAAGTTTGATTTCCCTTGCTCCAACAATGAAGCAGAGTATGAAGTGTTGGTAATGGGGTTAATAGAAGACCTCCGAAGGGGTATCTGTTCACTATGCTTCGAAGGTGATTCTAACTTGGTGGTTCAGCAAGTGAATGAGGATTACGCATTGAAGCACCTCAGTCTTGCACCTTATAGAGAATTAATTCAACGGTTAATCAACCAGTTCCATCAAGATAAGAAGGCATCCTAAAATAATGAATAGACATACTGATGCCTATGCCACCATTGGTCAGAAGTTGGCTATGAAAATCAACATAACTATTGTAGTGATACAGAGGAGAATAACCCCATCGGTTGGGCAATCAGTCTTACTAATGGAAGATTATTCGGATTGGAGGGTCAAGATCAGGAATCAGTTAGAGTTTGGGGAAGTCAAGATGAAACTGAAAGAGCTAGCGCAATACTTTTCCAGTCACAGAAACCTCTACTTAAGGAATCTGGGGGGATGGTTGTTAATATCCATCTGTATAGAAGAATCAGAATAAAAATTAAAGAAGATATATGATGAACACTGTGAAGAAACTGAGATCCTTTTATATAGAAGAATTCGGAGGGAGGGATACTTCTGGCCAACGATAAAGTAGGACACAGTGAAGTCACAACGAAGGTGCGATAAATGTCAACTTTTCTTCCAAGCAAATGAATGCCACTTCGTTCAGACTCAGGTAGATTGGAGGCAGTCTTACATTAATTTTATCAAAGATGAAGTTATTCCTACAGAGTAAATGGATGCGATGGGACTTAAGCGAAATGCCCCATGATTTTACGTCCAGGAGGATCACCTCTATCACAGAGGATACTTTTACAGACCGTTAAGGTGCATCACGAAAAAGGAGGAAAGAAATGTTTTGAAACAAGTTCACGATCTAGATCACATTGGAGGAGCAATGCTATATGACTAGTTAATGACCTTGGGTTATTATTTCCCAACTATGGAAAAGGATTTTGTTGAGTTCGTATGAAAATGTAAGACATGCCAACTGCATGGAAACATGATCCACACTCCTTCGGTGGACTTACACTCTTTATCCACTCCTTACTCATTTCACACCTGGGTGTTTGACCTAATAGGGGCAATACACCCATCTTCAAGGGGAAAGATTTGGATAATCGTGGCAACAGAATGTTTTACAAAGTGGGCTGAGGAGATGCCACTCAAGAGAGCAACTGCAGGTGTGGTGGATAACTTTATCATGGAGTATATTATTTGCAGGTTTGGGATTCCAAAGATTATCCTCTCTGATAACGGGACCCTGTTTGTCAATAAAGAAGTAACGATGCTTATAGACAAATACTACATCATCCATCATACCTCAACGGTGGCATATCCTAGGGGGAATAGTCAAGTCGAAGCAACTAATAAGACCTTGGTCAACATTTTGGCCAAGACGATCGAAGACTTCCCAGGATCGTGGGATAACAAGATTCTAGCAGTCATGTGGGCCTATTGAAGGACGAAGAGGAAACCCATATGGTACACCCTGTTCTCTCTTGTGTTTGGTGATGAAGAAATTTTTCCAGTAGAACTGGAGGTTCCTTCGACCCTCTATGCCTTGCAAAGAAATATGCTCCCTCAGAGCAGACATGTACAGTTGGAATCACTCGATGAGCATAGGGACAATGCGATGCAACACTTCAAAATGTACACGAAACGACTTTCCAGAGTGTATGATAACTTGGTGAGTCCAAGAAAATTTATGGAAGGGGATTTGGTTTTGAAGGCAGTAGTAAAGCATATTCGGGGGCTTTCATTGGCTATATTTGCTCCGAATTGGGAGGGACCTTTCATCTTAAAGGAGGCTCATGATTTAGGTTACTGTTTAATCTCTAAGATGGAAAAAGATAAACCCTTCAAGATTAATAAAAACTAGTTGAAGATTTACTAAGTTTAAAGGAGTAACCTCAGTTTGAGATTTATTTTTGTCAAAGTTGTGTTGCAATTCGTTGCGGGAGTTATTTCTTTTGTAATGAGATTAAAAGGAAAGAGTTTTCTTGTAAATTGTAAGAATTTGAACTTTGCTATAAACAGAAGTATTGCAACGAAATAGCATATGATAACAAAATAATATATGTTTTTCATTGATATAACTTGTAATTATTACAAAATTGGGAACTACCACCCAAGAATTACATCTGGTGAAAGTAAATAAATAAATGTCAATACAAAAGAAGGGAATTATAGCCCAGAAGAAACCACAGATCGGGTTAAGAGAAGAAGTCTCAAGAAAACTAAAAGAATCTTCGAAGCATGACATCTGAACATCAACGCAACCTTCAATCCTGGTCTGCACTTGATCTCTTTCGATTAATAAAGTTTCCCACTCCACCTTGGCCTTTGCTAAAGATTCTTCGGAAGCCCTCACTCTGTCATCGGCTGCTACTAATGGAGGGGCCAACTCTGCTAGTCTCTTATCTTCAGACCATTGAACCTCTACATATTTCAGGTAGAGTTCCCTCTGACTTTCCAACTGATGGCTCCTCAGAAGTTTTAGGTGGCTAATTAGCTAATTCAGTTGAAAGCCATCCTTACCCATCTCCTTTAAACTTCCCAAGTGACGATTAATGAGTGCCCTGGTAAGAGTAGACGTTAAAGTATTGATGACTTCAGAAATAATGACCTCCAGACCTTAGAGCCTATGTCTCATCACCAGCATGTTGGAGCGCACACAGTCAGGAGTAAAAGTTAGAGAATAGTGCATGACAATCCTTTTAATGATAGACCAATCACACGCAGAAATTTGAGTAAATTATCCAAGGACCACGAAACAGAACTCGTGAGGATCCATGTCTAGAAGAGGAACCTCACAACCTAACTCTCTATCCGTTGGTAGGTTTGTAGTTGAACCACGATCATCGTGGATTGATTCCTCAGAACGAAGGGATTCTTAATGCATGGATTCAACAGGCGAGGGTTCACATTGAGTAGGCGTATGGATAATAGCAGGCTCCCTCACAACCTGTAATGTGATGAAGAAAAAAATAAGTTGATGAAAAATCTTAACAAGTGATTTTCATTATTAAATTACCGTTATATGTGGAATTTATGAAAAATCTTAACAAGTGGTTTTGATTATTAAGTCACCGTTATAGGTGGAGTTTGTGAAAAATCTTAATAAGCGGTTTTCATTGCTAAGTCACCGTTATAGGTGGAGTTTGATGAAAAATATTAACAAGTGGTTTTCATTGTTAAGTTATCGTTATAGGTGGAGTTTGATGAAAATTTTAACAAGTGGTTTTCATTGTTAAGTCACCGTTATAGGTGGAGTTTGACAAAAAATCTTTACAAGTGGTTTTAATTATTAAGTCACCGTTATAGGTGAAGTTTGACAAAAAATCTTAACAAGCGGTTTTTATTGTTAAGTCACCATTATAGGTGGAGTTTCACGAAAAATCTTAATAAGTGATTTTCAATGTTAAGTCACTATTTCAGATGGAATTCGAGATTTTCTTAACAAGTGTATTTTTATTATTAAAATTACGACGAAGGCATAACGAAAAACTTATACAAAAAAGAGGGAGAAAATAGAAAATACCTCAGAAATGCCGGGAGTCGTAATGACAGGAGGAGAAACAGTTGCAACGAAAAAATTACACAAGATAAACTAGCTTCTCCCTGAGCCTCTGATGACTCCTTGGCCATAGGAATCCCATCCCTTGGCAAAGTACCTTCCTCAGGAAAAGGCACTATAGCCATGATAGGGGAGGGATCAGAAGGAACTTATTTCCCTTCCAAGAGAGCATCAACCCCCATAGAGGTCGAAGGGACCCCTGGGCATGAAGGTGGCCCAACGGTAGCTTGCATAACATGGGGGGACCAGAAGAAGATGGAGGAATTGACAAGGGGGAAAGCTTCACACACAACATACGTAACACAATATATCAATGTGTCCAGATCAGGGGCAGCTACAACCTAAAGGCCAAAAAAATACTTAGTACAAAAACCAAATAAAGCAAAAGAGAGCTAAGTGATAATCAAGTTATTATCTATGGAAGGATAGAAGAAACTGGAACAACGTCCAGAGGAACCATGGGAGGGGCACATGGCCCATAAGAAGCCAGATGAGATTCCTCTAGCTAGGAAGAAGCTCCAACAATTTCTACAAAAGTGAAAGCCCTGCTAGCAGACTCCTCTACATGCCTGGAGGCAGGATGACGAGAATAGTCCAACCCGTACATGAGAGAATGGGGAGGAGACACATTGGCTGAGGCGCTGTCGAAGCATCCTCCAACTAAGGGGCTCATAGGAGGACTTGGCCTTTCTTCTTTAATCCCATGCATAAAGTTTCTAAGTGTTATAAAATACACTACTTCATATCATACTGAAAATGGCTAAGTGTGGAAATAAAAAAACATACATCTTGCTCAGGGGAAGAATGGGATGATATGACCATTGGCGAAGCAGGTGGTGAAAGAACTAGTGAAGCCCTATTGATTTGACCCTGCTTAACGCCAGGACTATCCTCATTTGGAGCTGGAGAGGGACAAGCCTCAATAACAGAAGTAGCAATAGTAGTCCGCACTTCATAAGCCCGTTTCCTTTGGGTCTTTGTACCCAGAGTCTTCTTTCAAGTGCTAGAGGCACTAACAGTAGAGGGGACTCTAGAAATATTTCTACATTTTGATACCCCCTATGTTGGATCTATGATAATAGTAGGGAAAATAGCATTAGGAGTAACCGGGTGGTGTCTTCTTGAAATGCCCGTTGCACCCTCTCCGATTCAGACTGACACTTGGCTCTTGTTTCCCCTCTTAAATATGCAGACATGGCAGGTGGAATGGCAGTGATGAGGAATGCATCTAGGGGAGCCTAGGGCTTAGGCGGGGACTTTGATTTTGAAGAAACCCCACTCTTGGAAGTTTTGGTAGGAGGTTTTGAAGGCCCCTCGCTAGAAACACCTTTGGTAATATTGACTCTTTTAGGCGTGGGAGATTTTTTGGGCTTGGGGGTGGTAGTAGGGATCATGGGGAAATGGGGAGGAAACCCGCTTGGGAGATCCTTTGGAGTGTTCCTCAGAGGGAACTCCACTCCCAGAACAGAATTGCGTTTAAGGCCCAATTCAGACATATAGAATGAGAGAACTGTGGGATATACTGGAAGACCTTAAAAAACTCATAAATCCTAGCCAGTTGCATCGTCCAGTACTTTGTTGCAAATAGTGAAGTCACATCCCCCTGTCTTATAGTACTGGAGATGGTGACTCGCCCAACCATTGTTGAGCTGACCTCCCAAGCAACAGTATAAGTATAGAAGGAGCAGACCACACTAAAGTTGACTTTGGGGTGGGATAACTGAAAAATTGGGCGAGGGCCCCTTGGTCAAATCCAAATTGGAAGTCGCATTGGTTGGGTTTTTAAGGCTCAGAGGTGTATCCCCACTCAATCTAAGAAGGTAAGTAACCATAGGACTATAAAAGGACCATAACTAGTGAGGGGTTTTCACTGATGAGGTCCACAATAGTTGGTTGGACCACCTTAGCCACGTGTTGAAAAAACCCCAAGTATTGAGGAAAACTTCCTCACTGTAGGGCCTCATAATGAAACTGCTAGGTCCATCGAAGATGAGCAGTATGTCCTTATGGCTCCATTTCTTATGGTAGAAATATAAGCGACGGGACCTAATAGATTCACCAGAGAGAGGACGGATGGTGTTGGCCGATATTGTAGGAAAACGGGTATAGAGGAAGCCCATGAGAACTATGGTGTTGGAAAAATTGACCCAGTTGAAACGACCAAAGGACCGTTCCATGTCCAGGTGGGACCTGTGTAGCCATGTGTAGAGGGACCCAAGGGCTATGGTTTCTAGAGGAAGCTTGACACCCCTGACCAAATGGATGGATATATTTATAAGGTCTCTCCTAGGCTAGTCATTTGATTTCTCAAGAAACACAAAATGGGAAAGAATGACAATAATATAAGCTAGAAGTTGTAGAGATGTACCTTACCCCTTACTACCAACAGAAGAACAATCTTTCTCAGAGGGGTCTCAGAAGAAGTAGTTGATGAGAGGAATGAAGGTGGATTTGTTGGATGAGCCAGTGTAGCTTCGGTAAATTCAGTCTAACTCAAAACGATTAACAGTTACTTCAGTATCTAATACCTCATCATGATAAGGCTTAACACCTGTGGTATAAATTCCCAAAATCTCATAAAATTCTTAAAACGTGATGGTGAACTCACCCCAGGCAGTAATGAATGTATGGGTGGTAACGTTGTAGCGAGATTCCATAACTTGAAGTGAAACATTATGTTTGGAAAGAGTAAAGTTGCCAAGCCACTTTGAACGATGGAGCCTAATCTTCGTAAGGGCATTACCTTAAGTGTTTTCCATGTGTGCATTCCAAACAAAAAAGTTGGCAGGGGAACCTCCCGGTCGTTCGAAGTCAATTTGGGAGTAGGGGAAGTCACCACGGTCTAAACGAAAGCACAGAGTCCCCTCTGGGGGAAAGAAACCCCAATCTTCCATTTTATTATCTTCATCACCAAGTGTCAAGGCGTCACACTTAGCACGAAGGACAACCACCTTACACATGGAATATTAGTTGTCATCCTCACTGAAAAAAGGAGAACGGCGGTAGAAATAAAGTTTTTCCTGGTGGGCTTCCACTAAAGTAGTGGTGTAGACACCACATTCTAGGACCCCCTAAGTCTCTCCTTAGGTCCCTAGAACCTCCCAATTTCACTACAAACCCTAGGTTTCACTTCGAGTACCGATTTAGAGGCCATCGGTTCTCTCGGGCCCCATTTGACCCTAGTCAACTCTATCATCAGAGAGAAAGCTCTTTGAATCTTCGAAGGGCTCTGAATACCCTTTCTAAAGGTCCGCCCGTGCACGAATTGTCATAACGGTTTGGACGAATGGAGGCCCTAATTTAACCTCGATCAACTTCACCGCCAGGGTGAAAGCTCTTTGAATCTTCTAAGGGCACTGAAACCCCTTTCCAACAGTCTGCCCCATGCACGAAACGGTATAACCATTCAGAAGAACAATTATTTTTCCCTCAAAAATCGATCTAGAGGCAACCGGGCGCTCTCGGTCTCCATTTGACCACGGTACGGACGAAAGATCCGTTTTACTCCGAGAGGTCACCGAGCACTTTCAAGCCCCAGTTCACCAAGGTCAACATTCCAAATCAAGTGAAACTCTTTGGAATTATAAGTACATTTCCTAAACTTTCCAATGGTCCACCCCGTGCGCGATTCGGACTTACCATGCGGACGAACGTTCCATTTGAGTTCGATGATCTCTCGTCTAAAAGATCGACGTGCACTTCCGAGCCACATTCATCCCAAAGTTAACTCCCGGACCCGAGTGCTGTCCAAAGGACTATTAAAGGTCTATGAAGTACCTTACTAACGGTATGCCCCATGCGCAAGTCGGATCAATGAATTACGTTCTACGACCCTTTTTCCATCAAAATCTGCACGAGACTGCCAATTGGCAGATCCAGATCCCTGCTTATTGGCAGTGTGTCTAGGGTCACCTGCCGATAGGCAAGATAAGGGCATTGTTGATCGGTAACCCTCTGACCCTATAAAAGGAGGTCATGACCTCACCACCAAGGACACCAACACCAGATATCCATCAGTATCAGTGATGTCAACAATATTCTCTCGAAATCAACGAAGTTCCCCATGTGAAGTTCCATTTAAGATTAGATTCCCATCCTTTTCATACCAAATTTGGCGAAATCACATTATATCATATCAACATTCAAGGGATTTCATCGAAGATCAAAGATCAAGCTTCAAAGAAGGTCCAGTTACCTCCCTCTCTCTTTAAATTTCTTATTTTTTCATATATTTCATTAGATTCGTAATCTAGTCCTCACTTTAATTCATACCCATTAATATCTACACTTTTATTAATATATTGCACATACTTTATTTTCTATAAAAAAAAAAGGGTTATACCCGTAAATTTCGACTGGAATTATCCATAACACTTTTAGAAAACCAAAAATACATTTTCTACACACACATCTATACTAAAATTCCGTTCGAATTTACGGGATAAATCCCGCCCCCATGCTACATTCGAACTACGTAGACTTTGATGCCTTTATAGGCTACGTAGTCGTTTCGAATTAAATCCCAAGACTCGAGTCCAATTTTCCAATTTTCCCATTTTTCAACTTCCCAAATTCTAATTTTTTAATTTTCTCACTCTCTCAAATTCCCCAATTTTCCTAAAATCTACCATTTATACATTTATCATAATCTTGCATTACATAGTATGCTTATTTGCATTTCATCCAACACGTATTATCGTATCATAATAACGATTAATATCACGATAAACGCACAAATCGTATTTTCTATATATGTTATTTTGGGAACATTCCTACGGATGACTTCACTCTACCTTGTCCATGGTACGAGTTGAATGATTTCAATATCTATTATATAAACACACACAAACACTTCATGGAGAAATAAAGTAAAAAAATAACACCATCCCATGAGAGACCGAAAGGGTAGGATGGGTGCCTAACACCTTACCATTCCGTAACTTAGCCCCAGAACCTTCGATCTATTAGTTTCATATGCATCAGTTTGTCCTTGATGCCACTCTCTCGAAGTAGCAACATGTTCTTTTGCCTGTTTGTGCAAAATAGGCTGGCGAATCCATCTCTTAACATTTTCTCCACACCAACGATGGACGAAGTGCCTCGAAAAGGGAGCGAGATCCCTATTTCTCGAGGGATCCTCCGCCCCCTTCCCCTCGAAGATTTCTTGGGATGGACAGATTGGTGACTCTGTTGGGGATAATTTTTCATAAGAGGGCTAGGCTTTGTTTGCATGGGTATTTTTGTATTCTTATGTGTGTATACTCCCTTTTGTATGTTCCCCCATTTCTCTCCTTATTTCCTGTACATACACACCTCATGCTTATGCCACTACTCACACACTTGTAAAAATTCTCCATGTACACTTCACACCATGTGCACCTAGGAACACTTATATCCACATACTGCACACACCACTTAGAAATCCATGATTAGGTGTCACTAACACACAACTCCACTTGTATATATCCATGCTCATTTACACATATCACACACCACTTCTAGCTAATCTATGTTTAGGTTCACTACCACGCACTCACTTGTAGATAATTATACATCACTCACTCTCACTTATCCATGCTTAGTATAGATTTACTATTTATACTTATACCTTATTCCCTACTTGGCATGATCAAGAAAGATACTCTCTCCATAAGATACTAATAAAGAATCATGCATGATACACACAATATCACCAAAGAGCATTGCTATTGACCAAATTTTGTCCCATAACTGGGGGGTCACTTTGTGATGGACGCTCATCTGGCAGGTCGCAGTTAGCCTAAGCGATATAACTATCACCTTCCATTGGCCAAGTACCTTTGACGTATATCGAACGATTCCCTCGCATCATACTGCTTGATTGAAGTCATAACGAGAGGTATATCATAAGGAACTCGTTCACGTACATCGAGTATCTCGAATTTGGTCTCACGCATATTTTACCCACGAGGTATATAGTGAGGCAATTCATGTACACTCAAGTATATCAAATGTCTTGTCCATACGTACCGACGGCCCTCAAAAGAAAGACGTATATCATGGAATTCATGCCAAAGGGGGGGAACACTTTACAATTAACCCAAGAACTACATACCCGCATATAGGTGTCAAACCTAGGGCACATATATTTATATTGAAAATTTTTACCCGAAAATCTACCGAAATGACGGGTCGGCATGCCGCCCAAATTGTTGTGCAATTTTTAAAATGGGACCCTGCCCGTGGGCCTGGTAACAAGTCCAACCATAAGTTTTTACATATGTTGCAAACCTAATTTTTTCCATGCTCGGGTCCCGTCCGACATTTCTTTTTTACATTTAGGCAAACCTAATATAAGTGAGAACCTAATAAACATAATAATAATCATGCTGAGACCTGTCTCCCATATTTTTCTTCTTTCTTTTTCCAAAAAAGTGTCCAAAAATCTTTTTCCTCCTTTATCAAAAATATCAAAAACATTTTCTTTTCCTCCAAAAACATTTTTTCCTCATCCTTTTCAAAAAAATGTCAAAAACATTTTCCCCCTTTTCTAAAAATTGCAATTTCCCTTTTTCTTTTCCCAAAATAAATCCTAACTTTTCTCCTTCTCAAGTCGATCGCATACCCTCAGCCTTGCTCCCTCCTGTCTTTGGTCTTCAGTCAAACCGCCCCGAAGCTTTGTTAGTCCCCTTACTTCCTCCGAGTCTGAGATTCATCCACTTCCCATGGATAACACGGATCAAGTACCTAATGTATAGCCGAATTTGTTAACGATCCTAGATCAGCTCACTGTTAAGATTGATAACCTTCAAATCGAGGTTCATGAGATGCAACGAAACCATGTCCCTATTCCTGAAGAGCCCGGGGTCATGTTCCCTCACGTTA
This sequence comes from Sambucus nigra, assembly GCA_949130495.1. Taxonomy (NCBI): domain Eukaryota; kingdom Viridiplantae; phylum Streptophyta; class Magnoliopsida; order Dipsacales; family Adoxaceae; genus Sambucus; species Sambucus nigra. The sequence continues at coordinate 622,053,010 of OX422215.1, forward strand.
TGGGTTCGGATGCACCCTAGCCTATTTAGGTTCTCGAGGAATACCAGCATGCTCCATGTGCTCCTCTTACTAATGGGTCGCTGCCAACCTAGCTTCCTATGAAAAATCTTACCCAACCAAGGGATAACTTACCCATGACTGTTGATTCGAAGGAGGAAGAATTGAATAAGGTCTAGGAAGACCTCAAGATGTTGACCGAGAAGTTCTACCAAGTCAGAATCTCATAGAATTACATGGACTACACCTACATGTCTCCCTATCCTAAAGCCAGGTTACCAAAAAAATTCAAGATGCCCAACATCGAGAATTTCAGAGGTAGTGGACTCCCGATCGTTCATCTCCATAGCTATCACCGAGCCATGACTCTCCTAGGGGCCTCCGAAGAAATAATGCCCAGGATTTTCTAGCAAACTTTGAAGGATAGCGTTCTCCATTGGTTCGTATCCCTCGAGGAGTCCAAAATCCACAGTTAGAAAGATGTTTCTCACGAGTTCATGTCACAGTACAAGTACAACGAAGAGTTAGAGGTCACCCACCCTGATTTAGAGCTACTTAAGCAGAACCCTGGGGAATAAGTCAGTAGCTTCATAGAAAGATGGAGAGAAAAAGTAGCTAGCATGACCAATCGACATTCCGAAGAAGAACAGGTCAGTATCGTGAAAAAGAACTTCTTACCCCATGTCCGAGCAACGATGGGAGGACAGTATTACCCTCATTTTCGAGCCCTCTGAGAATCAGGAGTGGAGATCGAATAAGGTCTTGCTAAGACATAAGTTGAACCAAATAAAAAATATGTACAGTTAGCTCCTATAAAGTTTGAAAAACTTTCTAATATCATAATTTCCACCATCAATAACATTTCTTATCCTGCCACTTCATGGTCACTAGAAATTCGCCCCAGCCTAGTCCGAAAGGAATAGACCGAGCTCTACGCTCCCCTCTCCTAAGTTTAACAGGCCCTCTTGAGCTGACACATTATCAAACCATTGGACCCCGTCCACTACCAAACCCACTTTTGAAAAATTTCAAGCCAGATGCCCATTGTGACTTCCATCAAACCGCTAGCCATACCACCGACCAATGTTTTAACCTTCGAAATGTGATCTAAGGTCTGATTGACTGGGGTATCATTGCCCCACTAGACAATCCTAAACCAAACACTACCAATAATCCACTCCCAAATCATACGAATTCCATATTCTTAGAAGAAGACTCAGAATTTAACCTATTTATCCAGATCATACCAAGTAAATCACCAGTCATACCTACATACTCTCCTAAACCTCTCCAAACATGCCTATATTTTCTCGTACACCCAACCAGCTTTGCCAGTCAAGCCTTATCCCTCCTCATCAGAACATGCATCCCTGTTTGCTCCCGTTCTGGAGGTAAATATATGGAATTATCAGAAGTTCTAAACCAACTCCTAGAGTTCGAACTGAAATTTCCCTTCCTGATGACCATTGATTATCAGAGGTTCAATATGTTGTTCTTAGAAGCCCTAAAATGGGCTCGAAAGTCAAACAATTGGGTGGTACCAACTGATAAAGTCAGTCTAGATGATATGGTACAGATCATGGCAGATTTTTCTGATAGACTGATGATATTTGTAGTGTGTCCAAGATACTCGATGCTTTGAAATTATAAGGGTGCCTAGTCCTTTCACTTCTACACCTCCTTACCGAATGGGGAGAATTATACGAAAAGGCCATTGAAGCTATGGAGTGCATTGACTTTTCATGGAAGGATGATACCGTTGCCACCGGATGGGAGGACGATTTAGAAGATTCATAGAAAGAGTAAGATTCAGAAAAAACTAGTTTGGTAGTCAATATATGCGGGATGATATCATTAAAGGAGATACCATGAGAGATCAACAAGGTAGCTGAATAACCCGATATCTATGAATAAATAGGATTTCTATTTTTCCCTCCTTCAATGAACAACATGACGAAGTCAGGGAGGCATTACCCAAACCCAAGCCTACTACCATCAGCGAGCGATAAAGGGAAGGGTGTTGAGAATCTCCCTATGCCAGAAATGACCCTCAAAGAAAGTAAGGTCCTCGATCAGATGAAGAAAACCTAAGCCAACATAACTCTATGGGGACTTTTTATGTCTTCCCAACTGCATCGAAATGCCATGATCAAGATACTCATAGGACCCACAGTTCCTGCTTCAACCATGCCACAAGAAGCAGTGAACCTAGTTGGATCCTTGACCTTTACACAAATGCTTTCCTTCTCTAAAGAAGAATCGCCAAGACTGATCCCAACCACAATCATGCTCTCAATATCTCTGTTGAAGTCATGGGAAAAACCGTCCCCCCTCTCTCTCGTCGATAATAGATCAACTTTGAATGTTTGCGAGTTAAGAACTCTAAAGTATTTGGGTTTGAAAGTGAGCGACCTTGCTTCAACCTCAACCTTTGTACGTGCTTATGACAACAGCCGTCGAGAAGTGATGGTATCTATCAAGCTTGTAATAGGGACTGGCCCCATAACCCCCATTATTGAATTCTAAGTCATTGATATCCTAGCCTATTTCAATTTACTGCAGGGATGACCATGGCTCCATAGCATTAAAGGGGTGTCTTATTCCCTTCATCAGAAATTGAAGTTCTTCGCCAAAGGGCAGGTCATCACCATCTTGGGCGACAACGACAATAGTGAGAATGCAAGCACCAGTAATCTAATACTTGAGATACAATAGGAGGTGAACGATGTGCTGCTATTAGGATTCTGAATTGAACCACTTGTACTCCCAGCAGGGGATGATTTCAAAGATAAGGTTCGTCCAAAATATGACCCCCGTGGAAACATTAATGTAATCTATATGTTCAAGAACATAAACTTCATGCTTGGACTAAGGATAGGAAAAAGACAACAAGGTATACTTGAACCTATTATGTTGAAGAAGGCCTATCCTCCCTGTGGTTTGGGCTATCAGCTGTGAGAAGAAGAACTCAAAATGATTCGTCAGCCTCGACTTAAGAGGAGTTTAGAATGCGTTAAAACTATCTAAAGAGATTCCCTAAATGAAATATTCATCAGAGCGGGTGAAGATTTCCCCTTCTGTGGCTTCTCCGAACCATGGTGTGACCATGCACATAAAAAGATGAAACCAGGAATGGAGATCTTTTCTCAAGACAACTACCCATTGGTCGAGAGTTCTCGGCACTATGTACAACCACTCACCGAGGAAACCATAGCTGATATCGAAGATTCTGTGGAAAGTGACTCCAAGTATTCTTTCAATTTACAGACACTGGGGATGACACTCTGCATGATCCACTCAGGGGACACATCGTCAGATCCATCATGCCTGATCAAAGCTACCGACACACCTCCCCTCAACTGGCATGCTATACCTATGCCACCTGTTGATATTCAACCTAACCCTGATGTTTATCCCCCACTTCCTTAGTTATTTCCCTTCACTTTGATGTAATCGAGACCTCCTTGAATGAGGTTCTTAATGTTGTTTTTCCTATCAATAAAATAATTAAAGATTTTAAGTACCTTGTTATGCCTTACATTAATTGTCTTGATCTTAATCAAATGGTTGATGATGATGACTTTGTAAATGAATAATTTTTAATTGATCTAAATAAGGTTAATAACAAATAACATAACCACGTTCAGGTTAATGAAGATTTGATTATTGTTATTAATCTCAGTTCTAGTAGCCAACTGCATGAGATTTGAATAGGGGCCACCCTTGATGACCATGAGCGGGAGCATTTTGAAGAATTACTGAAGGAGTTCGTGGATGTCTTCGCATGGTCCTACGATGACGTGCCTGACATTGAACCTGAGATAGATCAACATGAGATTCCAACTCTCCCAGAATACAAATCGATCAAACAGATACTGTGAAAGCTTCGCACCGAATGGTGATTGAAAGTTATATAAGAACTAGTCAAACAGTTGAATGTGGGCCTCATTCGTGTGATCCAATATCCCACATGGCTAGCCAATATCGTACTCGTGCCGAAGTCAGAAGGGAAGATTCACATGTGCATCGATTACCGAGACTTGAATAAGGCCTCTCCAAAGGAAGATTACCCTCTACCCAATATCAACATGATTGTGGATAATACGGACAGTCACAATCTTAAGTCATTCGTTGATGGGTTTGTTAGATATACCCCGATCACCAAGAGAAAACAACGCTCATCACCCCTTAGGGAACCTTTTGTTACACTATCATGTCATTTGGTCTAAAAAATGCATGGGGTTACCTACTAGAGGGCTTCCATGATAAGGAAGTCGAGGTTTACGTAGACGACATGATTATTAAGTCCAAGACCAGGGAGGGTCACATTATCGCTCTCCTAAAGTTCTTCGAGCGATTGCCACAGTACCAGATACGACTTGACCCACATAAATGTGTCTTTGGCATTACCAAAGGAAAAATCTTTGGATTTATGGTTAGTGAGAAAGAGATAGAAGTAGATCCTTCCAAGCTAAAAGCCATACTCAAGATTCCACCACCCAAAATGGAGAAGGACGTCTAAGAATTCCTTGGGAAATTATTGTACATCAGCCGGTTCATCAGTCAGTTGACTTCCATCTGTGAACCTATCTTTAAACTCCTTTGAAAGGATTCAACCAAGGACTGGAATGAAGCTTGCCAAGAAGCCTTTGACCGGATTAAGCAATACCTAACCCAACCTTCGGTACTCATGCCACCGCAGCCTGGTCTTTCCTTACTCCTATACCTAATTGAGAACGTGAGAATTACGTGTGATAATTGATTAACTTCGCAAATTTCTAATTGGACACACTTATTTAATTAGAGTCCCTAAACATGCATCTAAGGTGCGTATGTCAACCCATAAATAAATAAAGCATGTGACACAAAATATGCTGAGACACAGATTTCAGGAAAAAAAACCTTTCGGGTAAAACCTTTATTTCACTATGAATATACAAGTCGCAACTTACAATTACATAGAGAAATTTGCAATGGATCAACACGCAGCCAACCCACAAAGACATGCAGTCTTGAACTCAGCAGGAGAATACACGCAGCGCCCTCCAAGGACTCGCAGCCCAAACAACAAAGGAAGAACCGCAGATCTCCTCAATGACACGCAGCCATAACACTTTGTAGAGACTCCCTCAGCAATGACACGCAGCCCTCGGTTGGAAAGATATCTCCACAAAGATGAACAATAACAAAGTTTGTGTTCTAGGGTTCAAAAAGATTCACAAAAGTAATTGGGATTTTTGTGTGTGAATCAAAAAGATGTTTGGCACATCAAAAATTGAAGTCTTGTTGTGTTTTATCTCTTAGAAACGTTTTCTCAAAGACTTAAAGAAATACACAATCGGAATAGTTATATATATAGGAAATATGAGATGGTGGTTTAAAAACATACGGACCTGTTCGAACTTATCCCAGGCGGACCGGTCCGGCTTGGAGGCGGATCGGTCCGACCTCGGATCGGTTATTTTAAAATTTGGCTTCTTCGGTTCGTAATCGGCCCGTGGTCTATTGGACAAAGCAAGGCGGATCGGTCCGGGTAGAGGGCGGACCGGTCCGGTGGCGGATCGATCCGGTAGGGAGGCGGACCGGTCCGGCTTCCCAAAAAACTAAAAAACTTTTAAAAGCCTCATTTTGCTTGAAAAAACTTACTTCTTATTTGTATAAAAAATCATTTTATAAAAATTTCCCAATACTAAGTATGAACTTTAAGGAACATTAAAACAAAACTTTACCAAGTTCATTCTCGCATAGGCTATGATGTTGAAAACGCTTTGATATTCGGATCCGTTGATGTAGATGCGATCTTGAATTTCTTCAACGGTGTAACGGCGTACGACATACATATTGACAATGGACAAAAATGTCCTTACACTAACCATAATCGATACTGCAGTTGGGGCTTCACTACACCAATACCTTGAAGAAACCCACAAAGAGAGAGCCATCTACTATGCTAGTTACTAGTTGTCTGGTTACAAAGTTAACTACACCGCCTTACAGAAAGCATGTGTCTCTCTTGTCTAGGTTACCCAAAAGTTACGTCACTATATGATCACTTTTCCCATTAAACTAATATCCCAAATGGATCCAATCAAGTACCTACTCGAAAAGCCTGCCTTGTCCAGCCGAATGGCCTATTGGTTGATTCTCCTAGCTGAATTCATGAAAAAAGCAATGAAAGGAAGAGCCATCTATGACTACCTTGTTGACTACCCCATGGAAGAAGCCGATGTCTGGATCTCTGATTTCCGGATGAGAATATCTTTTGTATCTCTTAAGAATACCGTCGATGGTAAATGTTCTTCGATGGCAATACTAATAAGAAAGGGTATGGCATTAGGATACTCCTAATTTCCACTAATGACTCTCACACTCTCATTGCCATCAAATTGGATTTTCCCTACACTAATAACAAGACTCAATACGAGGCATGCACGGTAGGCCTCAAAATTTCCCTTAAGAAAGGAAGTCGATACCTCGATGTCTACAGGGATTGAATCCTCATCATCGATCAAGTACTCATAAAATGGAAAGTTAAGGATGAGAAACTCTTACCCTTCTATGCCCACCTCGAAGAGTGTAATACCCCGTAATTTTATTGATTTTATTTAATGGAATTAATTAAATTAAATGGGATAATTAATTTAAAATTAATCCGGATTAAAATACTAATGAGATGAGAGTTGATATTTGATTATGATAATAATGTTGAATATTACTAGGTGAATATGGTAATATATGATTATTGAAGTTATTAAAATTACCGTGAGTCATAAATACGATAATTCGAGAAATTAAGTTGGGACGCACGTGTCAGTCGCGTCAGGAATCATTTTAATGAATTTAAAATTAAAATTGTAATTTTATCACCCGTATGGTCATTTTGAGTGTGCCAGCATGTCTGAAAGGGTCAAAATAGTCAGAAAACCCTAGCCGGGGGTTTAGTTTGGGTTCCGGGGCATTTTTAGGCCAAACCGGCAACCCGGGAGGGTATTTTAGTCATTTTATTTTTTAAAGGATTTTGACCGACGAATTTTAGGCCTTATTTATCAACCAATATTAGGGCCATTAGGGCCGTTATTTTTCAAAAAGCAAGGAGTGGGCAACGTGAGAAAGAGGAGAAGTTACAAGAAGTTCTCAAGGACATAACCACCACCACTATTCGCCGGAATTGTGATCGGAGAGAGAGGAAGAGAACCAACCCTTAACATCACCAACGAATCAGAACATCAATTCCCAGGCAAGTGATTTGATTTCATTAAGTTTTAGCGAACAGTTTATCCATGATAGCTATGAACAATGATTGAAACTCATGAAATTTGGAGAAGAACCCTAAATTTTGGATAGGATTTGCATGTAGTTTAATTCTGGAAGTTTTTATTAACAAAATATAACCCTTGATGAATTAAAAATGGATTTAGGAAGAAAAGTATGATTGTTCTTGAAGAAAATAAAAAACTAGGGTTTTATGATAATATGATGATTTGATCCAAGAAAAGTCTATTTAATAATGATTTAAGAGTTATGGAACGTTAAGAATCATGTAATTAGGTAGTATAATGACCCAATATGTTTACTTTAGGATTTAACATAATGTAATGAAGATTTGGAACAAAATTGGGACTAAAAACGAAGGAAAACCGTAGCCTGCACCTGTTTGATCGATCGATCAACATTCATAGGTCGATCGATCAATACTCAAGGTCGATCGATCGATCTCCCCAAAAATTGTGACCTTTTTCCCTTTTTTTATTTTAAGTGTTTTCGGCCATCGAACGTTGTAGTTGGGGATTATGTAAATACATTAGGACTTGAGGGAGACCACTGGGGATATATTTGAAGCCCGAAACATATTAGAATTTGGTTGGAAGGTAGTGTTGAATTTATGAGGGTTCGACGAGTAATTTCCTATTTTATGATGCGAGAACATGATTTAAATTCTTAGGAGTGATAAGTTAGAATTTGAGACATAAACAAGGACCTAGGAGTACTGAATTGATATGTGGAAAAAATAGGAGACTTAGTAACCTCTTCGGTTAGGTTTTAAGTACTCGAAACTATACGAAGTGAGACGTATGGGAAAAATATATTATATATCATCCGGAATAATCATAATGTACGAATTAGACTAATGGTATAGGGCGGAGAATATACCTGTAATAATATAACAAGTTATCTAAGTTGTGTGAATGCTTAGTATATGGATTATTATGTGTATGACATACCTACCATACTTGCTATCATGGGAGGTTGGCTTTCGGAACAAGGTCATCTAATCTTTGTATGCCTACGGGGGGATTTAGATTGGACCTTAAGAATATAGGGTTGTGAATGGCTTATTTGTGAGTTAATAAGCCAGATGACCATGGGAGCATAGGTATGTGCGTGACCCATGGGTATGTGAACTATGTTCGCCTCCAATATGTGTGATTTTGTTTATTTAAATGGTTCCTGAGAGATTCGAAACACGTAGTCCTTATGTACGTGATGTACTGGGATTCGATAGCAGAGTATGTGTGCACCGCAGCTTAGCCTAGGGGGTGCCCTATTTGTATATTTATGCTGAGATTAAAATATTTGTGATTATAACGGATTCTTTGTTAAAGTGGGAATATGAATAATTGAGACATTTTGAATGGGATTTAAAATGAGAATTTCCTATCGTGATTGTTAAATTAATCTGATCAATGAAAATGTGAGATACACGCACGATATATCATAATGATATGAATAAACCCCTATATTATAATTTGAGTACATGAAGTGGTACAGACTAGTTAGTTAACGACATAACTAGGACGGGTTCAGGATATACGTTAGGCGTGCACATTAGTTGAGGGGTGAGGAACTCATGTGAGAGCACGTAACTAACATGTATATAACATTCATTGTTTAATGCAATTAAACACTTGCTATATTTTTAAATAGTTTTCACCTCGGGCTCTGACCCGTTTGCTTTCAAATTTATTTTTGTAAAACCTTTTTAGGTGCCCAGCCAGAGGGACGCCAAGCATAGGAGTTCCATTACTTTGACGTGATGTAGTTGTTGTGGAAGTTATAGTATCTCGATATTAGACGCCTCCACATTTTGCCTTTGATTCTATTCTGGGTCACTCTTCAGTTAGGGCATGTCGCCCCTTTTCATTTAGAGATAGCATTCTCAGACTTTCAGTTTCATTTCAATTTGATTTATTTATTTGTTCAGACTTTGTATTTGGATTTATTCAGTATTTGGATTATTCAGGGGAGTGATACTCCAGACTCATTTTATTTGTTCCATTATTATTTTATTGTGAATGTGATGTGGATGTGTTATAGTTAGCTTATAATTTAATTGGTTTCATGTTAATTTAATTTACTAAAATTTGGCAACTCACTTTTTAAATATTAGGTGGCTATTAATTGTTTAAAAATATTTTCGACAGTGATGCTATGAACTGAACCAACTTGACATTTTGTATTAATTTGAATAAAGGAGTAGCTACTTGGTATTTAATTAGTCAGGGTGTCACAAAGAGCTAGCTTCCCAATTCCAAGAAATCACCTTCTGTAGGGGGTATCCTCCGCGATGAGTAATTAACTTAGCTAGGCAGATCGGTCATTTACAAAGAAGGATGTCCCACAAACACACTTCGAAGATACTCCATACAAGAGGTTCGCAAGACCCACCTCAAGGATCCTTCGCAGCAAGTAGCTCGCAGAACCCCATCTCGAAGAGTCTCCAACAGACATGGCTCGAAGGATCCAATCCGAAGAACAAAGTCACCTGGATGACAATAGTTTATAACAATATATTGAATGTTGTATTATGTATTTTATCTTATGAATGTACATGTAGAGAGAGGTTGTTTGGTACCCACAAGGGACCATGTCTGGCAGGGCATGGGAGGGATTTCATGCTCTATCAAGCAACCTCCTCTTAGGAACTTTGCAGGGACATGGTTTGGAGGATTGAGAACAAGGAAATGTTGGGAATTATTACCAACCCTATTAACAAACTTGGACAAAACTTCACCCAGTACAAATGTCACTCGAGCCTACTCATTACTTACCTATTCAAGTGAACCTCCTCGAGTTACCCGATCCCTCAATACTTGGCCCCTCGAGATTACTTCCTCAAGGTACCATGGGTTCCAGCCCGCCTGACTGATGTGACTAGATACTTAACAATAGTCACTATTTCCTGACATCAGGACGTCTGACATTCAGGGAGTCGAGAATATAGCACTCAAGTGGCTTTACCCTTAGGATGACAGGTCTAGTTCACCAAACTTGACCACCTAGCCATCCTAGAGTAAGCCTCAAGCTAACGAGTCATATCCTTTATTAATGCTCTCCATATTTCTAGCCAATAGAATGGTTTCCCATCAAAACTATCAGATCCCATGCATTAAATGCAATATCTCATGCATTTAATACATTCAACCAGAGGGATCGAGGGCATGCTGACTCGAGTAACCTCTCGCCCATATAAATAAGACCAAACAAAACATATCAAGAGAGAGATCATCCGGAGTCCATAATTGCTGCCCAAATTCCCTTATACCAGAGAACCCTTACGACAGCATTAACTCCCATACACATTTAATGCACCCATCATTGGGCATTAACTGAGCTTGAAGTTCCTTCCTTGCCTTTATTGTGCCTAGAGTGCTTGTTCTTTCTCCCTTCGACCACGCCACTTGCTAGTCCCATTCATTTATTGTGCTTGTCATATGTTTCTTGTGTCAATATGCTCTCTAATGCAAGCCTGAACATTGAATCTATTTATCTTTGATTTATCGATGAATGTTGCATATATTACGTACCAAACAGTGTTAGTACCGATCTTGATAAGGGGTTATGCCTCATTTAATACTAACTGTATTTGAAGAACCCACATCTTACATTTGGCGACTCCGCTGGGGAGGTATTCTCTTTTGAAAATATGCCAGAGGATAACACCATTAGAGTCATTGACTTCGACTCCATACAGTGTGAAGAAGAGGCAAACAACACTGCGTTGCCTAAGGGGGAGAGATCGAAAAGGACAGATCTTAGTGCTCCCGATGTTGGAGTGACGGAGATGATGGTATCGGAAGGAGGAATAGGACAAGTGCAAATGCGGGGGCTGATGGGTTTATTCACGAATTTCATAAAAACTCTGGTAGTCCAAGCAATGTTCGGGGAACCCATGGGAGATAACTCCTTTACTACACCGCCAGCGGCCATACCGACTCCCACTATGGAAGTAGGAGTGGTAATGCCTGCTTTTAATAATGCCTTCCCCACTGTTTTGACACCCTCAGGCGGTGCGTGTCCTACCACGGTCCCACCCATGAGAACTGGGTCAGCGCTGCAGAGCGAGGGAGCAACTTCAGCGGCTCCAGCTGTAGCAGTAGGCCAAGGAGAAAATGTACCAACCTTAACGACCCCGGTGATAATAATGCCACAGTCATCCAGCCCCTTACTAGCCATCTTGGAGGATATGAAGAAAGAGCTGCTAAAGTTTATAGCTGCATTTAAAGGAGAGAGTTCCTCAGTGTTCGATGACTTCCTTACTCCTTACCTAGAGGCGTATAACAATGAACCCTACCTAGTGGGTTATATTCCTCTAATCTTTGAAAAGTACATGGGGAAAGGTGCTAATGCCAAGGAGCATGTGAAGAGGTTCATCAAGATCCTGGGAGCCCACTGCAATTACTAGAAGTTAAGGCTAAGGGAGTTTTCAAAATCCCTGACAGAGAAAGCTTGCACATGGTATTCCCACCTATCCCCAGATAGTGCAAGATCTTGGGAAGAGTTGCATGTTTTGTTCGTGAAAAAGTTATTTTTGGCTGAGGATGAGTTCACACTCACCCAGCTCACGCGTGAGAAACAAAAGTCAGGAGAGGATGTTGTGTCTTATATTAGGAGGTTCCATGAATGCTCCCTTGATGTGAGAGAGGATACATGAGAAGATAAAATTTTACAAGTGTGTGTAGAGGGCTTGCTGCCCAAATATATATGTTACCTGATTAACGAAATAAGAGAAGGTACGTTTGTAGCATTTTTAAAAGCAGCAAGGAATATTGCCTTAGTGGTAAAACTTATAGTACCCCCGCCCGTCTCGCCAACCTTTCTGATGAGGCCAACAGTCACCGCAGGGAGGGGAATACCCTCGAGGATCAACTATATGGATGGGGGGGGTAAAGAAGGAGATAATGGCGATCGAGGATGTAGAAGGGGAAGAGATGGCAAAAGAAAGTTCAAAAATGAAGAGGATCCCCCCGAGGTACCTTGCACTGTGGAACAGGCCTTGAATCTCTATGATCTCATGGTCCATGATAAAGTATGCAGGTCAGTTAATGTCCACACTGTGCCACTCACGCAAAAAGATAGAAAGAAGCCTCATTATTTCTCACTACACAATAGGGTAAACCACCCTACCAAAGTGTGCTTCTCACTCAGGAGGTTGATTGACCGTCATGTAAAGAACGGGGACATCGTATTTCCAATAGAAAATATAAATGACACCCCCTGCCACCTCATGGGGCCCATATGTATAGCGCTTTTGATGAAGGGGTTGAGCAATTGGAGATGGGACAGTGGCTCGAAGGAAATGACATCGAAGGATCTTCTGGTGATGGCTGCGAAGTGTCCTTAAAAGAGTACACTCTCGAGTTGGCTCAACTCCATTTGGGGGACGTGATCGAAGGGGCAGAAGACCAAGAGGAATAAGTGTATGATCCCGTTGTGGGAGTCAGCAGGCAGCTAGGAACCTGTTCCCTGGAAAAAGTTAATGCAGTGATAACATATGACGAGGCTGCGTATAAAGATGTTGAAAAAGTTTACGAGTTAGAAGATGACTGGATAGATCCACGGATCGAGTGCACCGATGTGGTTCGCTCCCCAAAGTTTGGCTGGTTCTTCGATCAGTTTGCTTTTCCAGAAGATTTTGGGCTAAAAGTCACACGGGCCATTTTGGAGGTCACGAAGAAAAACATGGCGCCGCATTTGAAATTGAAGGGATGTATGGCTAAACAGGTGAGTAGATATCTCTCAGAAGTCTCATTCTCAAAAGCTAATAGACTGATCAGGTACTCACACAATAGACACTTATATATTACTGCATCAGTGAATGATTGTGTTTTCTCATGAGTCTTGTTGGATGGAGGGGAATCCATCAATATAATGCCCATTAGATCCTTTTATGCCACTGGATTATCGGAGACAATGATAGTGACCCATTCGTTGGCAATATCAGGTTATGATAGTCAATCCTCCACGTCAGTGGGTTATGGTGGGCATCACGATGGGGAACATCACTTCCCATATTAAATATCACATTATGAATTGCGATCCATCATACTAGCGGTTGGTAGGTAGGGTATGGATGCATAACCACGGGTTGGTACCCTCCACTTATCATCAATGTGCTAAAGCAAACATAAAGGGTAAGGAGGTGGTAATTCGAGCTACAAATAAACCTTTTACAAAGGAGGAGGCCCACATGGTGGACGCAGCTTTCTATACAGATCTGGCAGAAGAAGCTACCATGGTAACAAGATATACTGGGGGGATAAGGATACCGTCAACTCGAGAGAGAGTGTGGACACCTTCTCGAACAATTATAACTTATGGAGAAGAGCGCGAAATGGGAGTGATGAGGCCCCCTAGTCTATCAAGGCAGCTCCGTGATCGAATGACCCCACACAGTGAGCCTATTGGACACAAAGTCCAAACGTAGTGCATTCTCAGCAGGCAAACAGTGAAAGAAGTAGATGAGAATCAATGGAGGAGACATTTTCAAGTGGGTGGTTTTGCCTATCGGTAGAATTATCTACAAATTATGAAGGTGTGTATGGCAACTGAGAGTCTAGATAATGAAGCTGACTCGGTCTATGAATGCTTGCTGGCGGATAATGAGGGATGATGCTTGGTAATCGATAACTCTAGAATACAGGAGTTTATGGAGGAACTTAAAGAAGAACCAGAATGGATGAGGGATAGCCCTCGGCCGCAGATTCAAGAGTTAGAAAAGATCAATTTAGCTACAGAGGGCGAAGATCCAAACCCTATTTTTATCTCGAATGACTTAAAGGGAAACCCTCGAGGGGAGCCGATCAAGCTGCTATCGGAGTTCAAAGACGTCTTCGCGTGGAAGTACACCGAGATGCCTGGAGTAGACCAGGAGGTGAGTTATCATAAGTTGACCTCCTGGATACTTACTCACTATTTATATATTGGACCCTAAGTTTATTCCCTGTATCCTTAGAGTTAACGATTTTGAGAAACCTGTCAATCTCATATGTTTGAAAATCTCCTACGAGTTCTTCTAACCTAAGTGTATCCAAAATCCCCAAATAATTTAATACAGTAACCTTAGGAATGAAACGGGATGGAAGTGACCTCAAATGTTTTTTATTAACTCTCATCTCGTCAATTTTCTCACCCAAATTAAAACTCGTGTTGACTATGTTCGACAACCTAGCATAAAATTCATCAAAACACTCAGACTCTGACATCATGATAGTCTAAAACTGGGTGGTCAAATGTTGTAATTTGGATGCCTAAACCATGTTGGTACCCTTATGTGTCAATTGGAGGATATCGCATTCCACTTTAAACATGGTGCACGTAATAATTAGACGAAACTCGTCAGGGGTGACGGATCTATAAATAGCACTCAAGCCACAAAAGTTATAGGTACTCCACTTAAACGCATCCTCAGTCCAGTTAGACACAGGTTTGGGGTTGGTGACATTTTCAATGGTGACAGTGGGAGGAGTCCACCCTCTTTTACACATTAACTAGACACACCCATTAATACCCTTCAAACTCGATCTCATGCGGGATTTCCAATAGGCATAATCCGTGCCATCAAAGACGGATATTCGATTATATAAGTTTTCCATCGAAAAATTGAGAAATTTTCAAAATCAAGTTTTAGAATAAAAATCGATATCACAAAAATTTTGTAGAAAAAGAAACACTCAGTAAATTAGAGTGGCCAAATTTGATACCAATTTGAGGATGCAGTGATATCGAATGTTTTTGTGATTCAAAAATTTCCAATTTAATAAAACTTATTTAATTAGAGTCAATCTTTGATCCAAATTTTATTAAAACCTAAACATGCATCTATGTGAATAAATCACCCATCCAACTAGAAATCAAGGGATAAACAGATTTCAAAAAAAAAACCTTTCGGGTAGAACCTTTATTTCACTATATAATGTAAATCGTAAATTACAAATTACACAATGAAATTTGCAATGCCGCAGGAAATTCACATCGGCTACAACCCAAATAAGTAAAGATTCCCTCGAGAACCTTAAAAACTGTAGCTCCTCCTTCAGTAGTGAATACCCTCTAGTATCCCCATTTGCCGCAGTCGTCAATGGGGATGATTTGTGAATAAAAATAAAAAGTTTTGTTCCCTTAAAGTGAAGATTAAAATTCTACAGATTTGATGTTTTTGTGTATCAAAAGTCTTAATGAAAACGGTCTTCAAAACAGGTATTTATAGCTAAAAAAAAAACTTGAGGCGACATTGTTGTTTGAACGAGATAAGCATGTCATTTGAAAGACAAAGAGATGTCATTTATGGACTTCTCATGTCGTTTGAACGGCATATATATGTCTTTTGAATGACCATAAAAACAACATTTGAAAAACCAAAACAGTACGTGATCATTTAAAGCACCAAAGAAATGACCCTTCATGCGACTTATCAAACAACATCGCTTGTCGTTAGAAGCATTCGTTTGAACGACATTGCTATGTAGTTTGAACGATAAAATTGAGATATTTTTTATTTTAAAAAGTGCGCCTACAGGTCTTCCAAAAATTATTTTGACTTGGAAAAAATGGCTCAGTTTGATAAAAACAGTTTAGAAAAGAATCCCAATACAAAAGTAAAATATTTATGAAACTTAAACACATTTTCTATGAAATTATACCTCATATTATGAATATGTTTAAGGTAATTTAAATTCAAATCCATCTTCATGAATGTATGAACATGAACTTATTTGATGGTTGTAGAAGTATACGACATACTCGATGTAAACTACTAATTATAGAAAAAATATTCTTACATATCCATAATGCCTCATGCCCGGGTCTTGATCTTAGCTTTATATTCAGGAATAGTCCCGAACTGGGACTGATCTTGAATCCTTTTTCAGACCTTAAAATTTATTGGAGTGGAGAATCAAGTTTCTCCCTCTTTGCCTCAAAATTTTATGTTATCAAAGTGTATATTGATGAAGAATCCAGCACTATATTTAAATGGAGATAGAGGATCCAATAGTCTCCTCATTAAGCCATCAAAGAAGACCTTAATGGAGTTAGTTCAAGAGCTCCTCATTAAGCCGTCAAAAAAGACCTTAATGGAATCATTTCAAGAGTCAGAACTCTTAAACTATCCTAACAAAACCTTTCATTATCCATACAAAACACTTTAAATTCGGATTGGTATAGGACCATATAATTGTAGACTTAATTTAGAACGCTTTTATTAATTCCAAAATTTAATATTTAATTTTATTACGAAATTAAAGTTTAACATGTCATTCACACGACTTAAATAAGAAACCTTTCACATAATTTGTGTACTTGAGCCTGTTGTGAACACCCTAAGCACGACACTATTCTAGTACCATACGCACAATGTCTAGCAAAACCCTTTAGCTACCTTAGTTTGTTCATATACCTCATTTGATAATAATTTGCTAATTTATCACCTCCCTTTATCTAAATCTCACGAGTGTGAAAAAATCCCTTACAAACTATTTTCTACCCTCAAATCATTCCATTATCCTCATTTAGGTTCAAATTATAAGGTTTTGTCACTTTAAAACCAAAATACCGATTGGGGCTATCTATGATTCCATTCAGGTAAGTGATTTGTCAAGTGATTCTTTGATTTACCTTACTCATATATGGTTATTAGAGTTGTTCATAGATATTCATCATACCCATTTTCACTGATTAATCTAGTGTATAGGTTTAACACACCTAAGATAATATCTATCACTTATTGTGGATTTGTGAGAGGATTTTTTCTATGTGTGATATTTTTTAATTATCATATCACATTACAAGTATAGGGTTATATTTCTATTAGTTTGTTCCTTTTCTTTAATCATTATTTTTCATAACTTTTTCTTGTGCATTTCTTTTGTCTTAATGACTCGACAAAGGAAATTTATTCCCATCAAAGGTTCACTCAACAGTCGAGGAGAGACTTCAGCCTCAAGAGAATGTTGTTTAGTATGTCAATGTACTTGTACACAACGTTATTTCCATGATGATCCTATCTTAGAGCATTCTAGTATTGAGCATGCATCTATTCAAATCACTTTTGATGACACACCTCTTTATGGTAACTTTGTCACTTATGTTTAATTTATCTCACATACAAAGCACTCTAGTGGGTATTTTGTGTGTCAAGCGTATGTGGCATCTTTTGTCATCTTTATTGTTTTTTTCTAGTGAATGTGACTCCTGTTCACGAGTTTTACATGAACATGATCGTTTAGTTAGAGGAACCTATAACTTTGACATAATTTTTCAAGGTAGTGAGACTATCCTAACTGAGGATACTCTTGATTCTTATTTACACCTATAGTGTGTTGGTGATTTATATTTTTAACCCCATTTTCAGCATGGTGTTTCAAATGATTGCCTCATATTCTTGCCTCAAAGATAGATGACAGGGACTAATGGTTACTTTTTACATTGCAACTTGTCACTTGTGTATCACATTGCCCATCTCGTTTCCTCTCTTATTTGTACCCTTATTATAAGAAACATGACATTGGTTATTAGATTGGTCTCCTTATTCACGGTCTCGTTCTATGTCAGATTATGGATATTCCCTCTATGTCACCCATTTTGGTTCAAAACATTATTTGTAATACCCAGTAATTTTATGTCTTTTAGTTATGAGTTTAGTTAAATGAAATTGCTTTTAATGGTGGGATTAATTAAATTAATTTGGGATAATTAATTGGAAATTAATTCAGATTTAAATAACTTGCTCGACGAAAGTTAGTATTTGATTATGATGACAATGTTGAATATTACTGAGTGATTATGGTAATATGTGATTATTAAATTTATTAAAGTTATCGTGAGTTAAAAAAAATGGCAGTTTCGGTAATTAAGTTGGGACGCGCGTGTCAGTCGTGTCAAGACCCAATTTAATGAATTTAAAAGTAATTTATTTTTATGTCATCCGTATGATCATTTTGAGTGCGCTAACGTGTCCGGAAGGGCCGAGATAGTCAGAAAACACTAGCCGGGGGTTTAGTTTGGGTCCCGTGGCATTTTAGGCCTAATCGGCAGCCCGGGAGGGTATTTTAGTCATTTTAACTTTTTAAGGAATAGTAACCCACGAATTTTAGACTGATTATATCAGCCAACACTTGAGTTCCTTAGGGTTTCACAACTAAAAATTAGAAACGGCCATTATAGAGGAATGGAAGGAAGTTCTCAAAAGAGAACCAACCCTTGAAGGCTTTTACACCACTGTCACCACCATCGGATAGATCGAAAAACAAGAATCACTCCCATATCGTCTGCTTCTAAGGATCATAATCTCTAATTCAGGCAAATGATTTATCTTGCAATAATTTATGGCATATACTTCACATGATAGTTTAGGTTTGATGTCAATTTATCAATAATGGCAAAAACATGAATTTGGAGACTTAATAATTAATTTTGGGTAGGTTTGCATATAGTGGTGCTTCTGGAAATGTTTGATGAAAGAAATTATTAATTAAGGGTTAAGAATCATGAAATTTAATTGAGGATTATTATGATTATGGAAGAAATAGTGAATAATTAGGGTTGTAGTGAAATTCATGACTTTTAATCCAAGAAAATGATGTTCTATGATAGTTTGATGATTCTTGAACGTTAAAACTTGTATAGATATGTTGGTTTAATGATTAGTAAACTTTCTTGGGAGATTGGGACGTTGTAATAGAGGATTTGGGGTGTAAAAATGGTAAAACTCATAACTGTTAAGGAAATTCTGGGCAAATACCTGCTTGATCGATCGATCGACTCAAGAATGTCGATCGATCGACCTCTTTTCTTTGATCGATCGACCCCTTATGATTTAGTTAACGTTAGTAGGGTCTTAGTTTATGCTCGAAAAAATGGTTTACCTTATGGAATTGAATGTTATTGCTTACGAGGGACTACCGAGTGAGGTACGGTTAAAAATCGTTCGAATTGAAACTATAATGGTAATGAATGATTATGTGAGGATAAGAACAGTAATGGAGGGACTTTAAGTTACTGAGATAACATTAGAAACTAATAGGAGACCTAGTAACCTTTTGGTATAAGTTTAGGTACTCAAATTGATATGACGAGAGAATTATCAAGTTAAATATATATTACGTATGATGTTAGGGATAAACTTTCTACGTACGAGACTTACTATAAGGATTAAGTGAATACCTATATTGATATATGATTACTTAGGTTATATGAATGCCTAATGTATGGATTTCTTATGTGTATGACATACCTACCATACTTGCTATCACGGGAGGTCGGTTTTCGGGAAAAGGACCATCTTATCTTGTGTTCCTTTGGGGGGATTTAGATTGGTACCTTGAGGACATAGGACTGTGAATGACTTATTTATGAGTTGATAAGTCAGCTGACCATAGGAGCATAGGTATGTGCGTGACCCATGGGTATGTGAACTATGTTCGCCTCCAATATGTGTGATTTGTATTTAGACGGTTCCTGAGTGATTCGGAACACGTGATCCTTACGTACGTGATGTACATGGATTTGATAGAAGAGTATGCGAGCACCGCAGCTTAGCCTAGTGGTGCCATATATGTATTTATGTACTGAGAGTGTTATCCTTATGTACTTTTGAGATAAGTAATTTAATTTGCACTTGAGATAAGTAATGAATGTTAAAATAGGTTATGAATATGACTTGTTTGAGTGTTACGAGTAGATACTCTGAGTTAGAATGCGAAAGTAGGAGTGGTACAGACTAGTTAGTTAGCATCATAACTAGGATGGGTTAAGGGTATACTTTAAGCGTGCACATTAGTTGAGAGGTGAGGATCTCAAGTGAGGTCACGTGACTAACATGTTTAATCCATGTGTTGTTTAATATTGTGATTTAAACACTTGCAGTTTTAAAATATTTTCACCTCGGTCTCTAACTCGTTTTCTTTCAAATCTATCTCTTTTTGTAAAAACATTTTAAGTGCCCAGCCACAGGGACGCCAAGCCTAAGAGTTCCATTCTGATGACGTGATGTAGCTGCTGTGGAAGTTATAGGATCTTTGTATTAGACGCCTCCACATTTATCCTTGGTTACATCATGGTTCATATCAGTTAGGGCTTGGTGCTCATTCTTATCTAGAGATTGTAGGTACAAACTTTCATTATTTCAGATGTTGGTTTATTCAGACTCTTGTATCGGGATTTTATTTACTCTAGTAATATTATTAATGGAGTGTTTACTCCAGACTCAATTTATTTCTTTTCATTGATTATTCACATGAGATTGTTTATACGATTGATGGTTGTTGATTTAATTACTTGGTTATTGTTAATTTAATTAATAAAATTTGGCATCTCTCTTTTTAAATATTAGATGGCTAGTAATAAATTAAATGTATTCGACAGTGATGCTAAGACAGAACCAACTTGACATTATGTATTAATTTCATAAAGGAGTAGCTACCCAATATTTAATTAGTCGGGGTGTCACATTATTTCATTGAGGCCTTCACGTTTGGGCACATGATCACCAGTTATCTATAAACTCTTTGCATTCCCAAGATTATTGATGATATCTTAGACATTTATCGAGGCTCTATCACGAGTACATCTATATATCATTACGAGGGACAAGATGCTAGATGAACACCATCCTTACACCTCTGGTTATTTACACTTTATTCGATCTAGCCACACAAGCTTCCGCTTGAGTGTTATACCATCACCAATTCCTACATCAGTACCTTCTCGTCCACATGTTGAAGCCCCGACTCTTACTAATTCTCATTCATATCTTCAACCATGAGTGTATATTTATCTTTTTTCACTCAATTTTTTCATACATAGAACACGACATCAAATCTTATAAGTGCCTTGCAATAGGATGTCCATTTCATCATTGAAATATTGGAGAACCGAGATGCTCCTTTACATTTCGAGGCTGCTATTGATCCTATTGTTGATGTGGACAATGATAGTTGTAATGAGGATGATATTGCTAATGTTTCAAATTTAGACGATTCTGATGCTTCTTTTACTATTTTTGCTATATTTTTAGGTTGAGGTTCTTATTTCAATTCTTTATTTATTTATCTCTCTGGTGGCTTAATAGCGATGTACATTTTTGATATTTTATCTATATTTAGATTCTTTTTATATACTTGAGGAGTTTGTATAGATTTTGGATACAGTAGATATTGTGGATATTTTTTTGTGTTTATATCCTTTTGTTAATGACATATATATGTTGTTTTCTATTTTTTCTTTACACGTGATTCTCATGTTTCATAGATCTTATTTAATTATTGTTATATCTTGTGATCTACTCATCGTACATATTTTACCTATTTCATATTGATTATTAGTTAGTTTACTGGTATTATCCCACATTTCGTATGCTTATAATTGGTTCTCACATCTTTTATATATTTTGTATCTAGATTTTCTTAACTTATGTCTCTTTTAGCCCGCATCTTTATCTCATTTCCATTGAGATTCATTCGGATTTTGAATCTCTTATTGGGTTGTATACCTTATGTCCATTATCTATGGTGCATTTCAAACTTTCTTTTACTATTCCATATCAAAAAAGGGGAGAAACGTCTAAGATGTGAGGAGTTGTGATGTTATCATATTGTATTGAGTATTGTAAGGGATTTTTATCAAGAAGTGGGTTATACACTTCTTTTCCCTACGGGGGGGATGGGCATCTATTATAGGTGTGAGACAAAGTACATATGATTTAAGGGATATTCATATTTTTTTTATCATGTTGATCCATATTATTTTCTTTCGATACGTCTTTTTATGGAGAGGTACAAAGTGTGACATCCCGCCTTATTAAATCTCGGGTGATGATTCCTAATTTAAATTAAAACAGGTTTCTCAGTTGGTTCATTATTAGCATCACTGTCGAAAACTTTTTAAGTACTAACCATATAAGTGAAATTAGGCTAGTGCCAAATTTTATATTTCATTAACCCAAGAACAATACTCATGCGAAAATAATTAAACATTCACACTACACCATAATTCAAACCATCACGCAATATATAAAGAATAAAGTCTTGTCGAGTCAATAATCGGCTAAAATCCAAAACTGCTAAATAAAACCAATATAATCCAAAACTGAAAATCTGAAATAAAGACAATGGACAACATGTCCCAATAGAGAGTACTAAGATGATATCCCTACACAAGATCTGAAAGAATGAATCGTCTATGCAAAGTCATGCCAGCCTCCACAATGCTACATCAACGAGTCCCTGGACTGAATCCTTAAGTCTTGCGTCACTATGGCTGGACACCTAAAAGGTTTTGAAAATATTTTTATAGCAAGAGTTAGTACTCAAAACTTTTTGAAATATTTAGCAAGTGTTTATCACAATAAGATGTGTTATTGATTATACATGTTAAGATTTTGTACGCTCTCTTGAGTTACATCACCCCTCATCTATAGTTCAAGCCTAACGTCCTATACTTAGACCACCTAGCTGTACTACCCAAGCTAGGTAGACTATAGCATTCAACTGAACTTATCTACACGACTAAGTTCCCATACCGCCCATACAGTATTTTAACAGTAACACTTCCCATATGTTATATACTTAGATAACTTTTCACATCTTGTTATCTTTAACCTTTTATAATTAAGTTTCACTATTTAATTCATTCTTAAGATACTCGCCTCTTCCATTGAATCATGATAATTAAGTTTCTTCACTTAATTTACTTTTAGATGTATTCGTGACATCTTATTAGCTACCATCTCATATAAGTAGATTATTTATATAGTATACGTTTCACACACAATATATACTTATAAAACCATTCTTCACTATTATGTCCTCGTAGCACACAGTAAGGACTCTTGGTTCGGAATAGCTCATCGATCCCAAGTAAAAGAATTTGGTCCGGAATATTACCTCGACCCCAAATTTTATTTCATATTTTAGTTCGAAATCCTACCTCGTACCTAATAATGAAATTTTATATATTGGTTCAGAACTCTTTCATATCAACCCCAAATTACTATTTCCATATATTAGTTCGTAATTCTACCTAGACCCTAATATAGGCAAATATACATTACGTATTCTCTCCGCCTAATTATCTATATAATTCAGTAGGGATACACGGAACCTAATGATCATACTCATACGTACATATATTTCTCTCAACTACTAACTATACTCTTTAGATTACATTATTTTCAAATACTGGTTAGGAAACCTACCTCGAGCCTAGTATGATAAAATTTACTTTAGGTATTCACTCCACCTAAGTATTTAATACAGTAGGTAAGCACACAACCTAGTCATCATTCTCGTACGTAATATTTTCTAATATTCACCGTACTTATTAATTTATGATTTATCTCACTATCACATTTTAATTGAGTATTCACACAACTCTAAGGGCCCTAGTTACCCCTCAATATATTTTAGTAGTTAATCTATCTCTAACTTACTGGTATACTCCTTGGATTGACATTCACTCTCTCCATAACTCAAATCCCAAATTCCCGATACACTACTCGATCGGTTTATCCTCGTTGGTCCATACTCCAAGTCCTACTCTCAATGGACATATCAGACTGAAAAAATATACCTACTGGCCTTTACTAAGTCCCTATATAGGTATAATATTGTCACCAAAATTCCCCTCAAGAGCCGAGAAATAAATTGGACTTAACCAACGAAATTCTCCAAAATTGTTGGTGTCGATCGATCGACATTCATCAGTCGATCGATCGATCGAAGAACGTTGTTCTTCACTTCATGCGTTTATTCACTTATTTCAATTACAAAACTCACATGATAATACATCAAACTTGCCATCAATGATTCCTAACCTTTCCTACACACTCTAGGATGATTTCCAATGATTTAAATATCATAAATCCCCACAAATTAGCCCAGAATAATTCAAATCCTCTAATTATTCAAGAACCCTAAAAATATGTTCTTCCCATATTTTAGATCATAAATCCAGATTTTAAATCATATTAACAATCATGTTTCCTCTGATTTCAGTCCTCTACAAATGTAAATCTAACTACATGCTATTTCTACCCAAACATGCAATTAATCAATTCTTTTTCTCCGAGAATATTCATCAAAAATCAATTATTCATAAATCCTATGCATGGATATTATAACTCAAAATAATTTGCAAATAACCACCTGCCTTATTTAGAGATGATCTAATTTAGTGAGTGTTGTTGGTGATTGATTTTCTTTCTCCTCCAATATTCCTCCCCAACTAGTTTGTGGTGCAAGAATCCTTTGAATCCTTCACTAATTATTCCTTAGGCTTTGAGATATGTTTCTCTCTTCTCTTTAATGGATTTTGTGTGTTTTACTCTCCTCTAGCCCTGACCTCCAACTCTTATAATCTAATTTAGAGTTTGTAAATTCGTAGGTCTCCTCACCCCTAATATGCCAGAAGACTAAAACGCCCCCGTACGGTCCCGGTTTAGCCCAAAAATGCTCCGGTACCGACTAGTACCCCCGGGTATATTATTTTGACTAATTCGACCCCTTTGGAATCATTTGTGACCTCTAAATTATCATTTGAGTAACTTAAAAATAATTTCCTATCTGACCCTCAATTTAGTCTACACGCGACACTCGGTTGAGATATAATTAAGTACGTCCATATCACTCGCTATGTCCTACAAATTAACTGTCAACATTTACTATTCACACGCATAGTAAACCTCATAATATATTATTAATCAGTCTCTGTCTCTCGATTAATATTTAATCACATTAAATTACGTCACCCATGTAATTTAGCTAAAACGTATTTTTTCGATTAATTTCTCAATTAATTAAATCATAAATACATAGAAATACGGCGTATTACATACGTCCCCCCTTAAAAAGGAATTTTGTCCTCGAAATTAGGACAAGACAGGTACTAAAACTTTGAATTTTAAATATCACGACATCCTCTAGTACCCAAATTCGAATCACAATAACATAAGGCTCACTCCACTCTACACTCGCTAGTGGTGCCCACCTATCAAAAGGCTTAACCACTATAGCCCCAGATTATCTATAAGCTTCTTCAAATATCTTCATACAGATATACTCTACAAGTCTTAAGGTCTCACCTCAAAAATGACACATCACACATTGTGCTGCTACCACGATATTCCAATAAGACGAGATTACCTATCACTGGCTATGTTGCTTTAATACTAAGGGAAGGTCGCACATCACTAGGTGATAACTTCCTGTATCCATCCCAACACCTGGCTCCCATCCTGAGGGAAACCACAAGGACATCTAACTACTCATGTATGTCCTCGAAACATCGGTTCATGGCGACTTAAGTCTTACGACATTCAAAAGTTATCTAAAATAGTTTTGGGTTACTCAACTTTTGCCAACGGACTCTAAATCATGTCCGATCAAAAGCTAGTTATCCTCTCACTTTGGATCACCCATTGGGTAGACGATAGGGCTTAGCACACAAAAACCTTAAAAAGGCAACCAACCCTTTACAAACAGGTACAAGTGTCTATACACAACTCTACCTATCAGTAATTTCTCCTCCCAATGACCTTACAGTTTATAATTCTCACCATTCTCTTTAATCAACACTGTAAATCACCTGTCGCATACTCATCGGCTATAGGTGATACAACATACCCAAAATAAAATGATATCCCCACCGCTTCCTGAAAATCCCTATCAGAGGTGGGATTCAAGGATCTCATCCTTACTCAGAATTATATTAGGCGACACCCTACACCGGTGCACTCCCTCTTTTCAATGAAGAATAACAATCACTTCAACTCGGTCAATCTATTCCACACACTCTAAGTAATTCTTGACCTTGTCCTGATGTTGGCAACCCATCAATGAAATCTACCAGTCTGCCTGTCCATTCCATCATTGGAATTATTGGATGGACAAAATATTTATTCCTACTTATAGGTGGTTCCCCCGGAGACAACCCCACTATGTCCCGCTCAACACCGACTTCCACTTATAACATCTCACATTAAGTGGCACTTTTACTCCCCTTTCTCCTGGGTTATACCCATCAACATTCCATTTATGCGCAAGCCACCCTCAACATTCGACTGACTAGGACTCCACTCTACTTCCTCGCAATAGTTGGATTTACACTTCTGAAGAGATATCCTTTTAAATATCTTTCCATAGACTTTTAACCCATTTCAGGTGTGCTAGCTCTCGTTGCACATATATACTTGGGTTATCATCTTTCTCGATGATTTTCAATTCACCCCGCCATTTTAACTTTTTGTATAACTACCCCTTAGGCACATCTTCCACACATTCCTTTCCACACCCTTATATCTCAGATGACTTTGAAACCACTAACCGGGGCACCCATACACCTTATGTCCCATTCATTTCTGTACAAACATTACCAATGTCTCATGCATAATACACTTTTCTCGAAATTGGACTCACATTATTTACCTAGTTATAGCACGTGGATCTTCTCAATCACCCCATAACCTATAATCGAATTCCTCTCGACATTATCACACCCTTAAACTCGTAGTGAGAAAACATTTCAATGCCTTTCTACAGCACTATCGGCTCCACTGTCCTTACTTGTATAATAACTCTTTGCTCAAAGTGTTTTTTCACACATATAACGATTTACATTCGAAACTGATGCCCCTAGCATCCATCAACGTCTCTCCACTCCTAACGTTTATTAAGGTCCATGTGTATCTCATCTCGTAATGACACCCAAACAAGGAACTTCCCCTCCCAATGCATCATCACTAGCATTGTCGGAGATCGAGTTCTGAAAGCCTAAAGAATATACCTCGACAGCCAAATTCCTATCCCTAGACATTTAAATATGACTCTTAACTCCCACATCTCTAAAGGAGTCACATCACACCGTGCTCTCATTATTCCTAGTCATTCGTGTTAATCATCATAATGAGTTTAATCTCACCGCTCGACAATAAACCCCAAACACACTAAACCATATAAGTAAAGTCCGTACACACCGAGATCAAATATCTTGAGACAACTATACTCTCTGAAGCCTCCATCATAATATCAGATAAATGCGAACTCGAGCCTCTTTCAGGTGAGGCATCACTAAAACAACACATCATGCTCGGGAACAATGAACACGTTATCCTTTCACTAACTGAGCACAATCGTACCGACCATCGCTAACCAGTCCATACTCAGGATCCTATCATACTTGTATAAAACATCACTAGAACGAGTAATTCCTATGAAGTATTTCTCCATTGTCAACAACCGCTCCCTTGCAGGTGAAACCAAGGATAACCCCGCTAACCAAAGGAAAATATATATATACATAATAATGTTATCGATATAACCACTAAACTCGTCTCACACACGATTCTAGTGCTAACAAAATCCCGTGACTCACTTATCTCACACAAAACATACTCATTCACACGAGGATAAAACTCATACCTCCACCTTGCCAACCACACTGGCTGTTCAAATGGTTCCTGGACATTACATGCTTGTCCCAACTGAACCCAAAGACTATTTTAATCACTCCCTCGACTGGGCACCAAGCTCTTGTATTTTTTCCTCGCTTCGGCCAAGATCAATGCATGTGGTCATACTCTCTACATAAAAATATCTCTCTACATAATCCCCTATTCCTCGCTACACTGGTCGTAGTAGGGTTGTCCATTTCTTGAACTTCGATAGCTTCAAACCTAATGGATACCCTCATTGTTCCCTTAGCTCTGCTGGCCCTAAGGAATCATATTGCTGGTCTTACCAGTCCGACTGAATCCACCATCACTCGATAAGAATTCCATTATCTGCATCATTTAAATGGGTACCCTAATGGGTCTCCCCCTGTGGTGTTTTACTATCACTATTTCATCCAATCTTAACCTCCTTACTAAATTCTTCAATTCTTTTATCTTCATTCACATAGAAGCATTTGTATCATCAATATACAGGGGTCATCCTTGCAAAAATTTCCCATAAGTGTTGGTGGGGACTCCTACTCGTGAGCCCATTATTCAATCTCATGGACTCTTTTCTCTATTGTACCTACCTCTTCGGGTACAAAGTTCATCAACTAAATAACTTATTTCTCACACTTGGCCTCTACCCGTTACTCATGAGATTAGTTCAAAAAATGTTCCAAATTTTCACTTCCGGGTATTACCACACCGATCATAAGTCAATGGGCATGGATTTCCTTTATCGCTGGACGACACATACAACATCCGCACTTAGCAAGATGTAGCGAATGGTACTCTTTAAGGATCCTCTAACTCTCTCCCATTTTAACTGCGCTAGGAGAGTCTACTTTGGTACTGCTTTCTGCCTTAGCGGTCCTGGGAAAGTCTGTTTTACCCTAGAAGTCATTTCACCATCAACTGCCAAAGCATCATTAGGGATGACCTCGACTACGGTTATCGTCCCCATAATATTCCATAGCTCTAACTAAGCCCCGCTTCCTACTGTCCTACCAAGGATCTTCACTAGTTGTCCTTCATTGTTTGACTTACGCAGCACACCCTAACGTACATAAGATTCACTACAAATATACATCATATAAGTAGAGCTGGCAATTTTTGACCCGATAACCCGTTTACGGTAATAACTCGAAATGACCCGAACATGACCCGATTAGCTTGTATAGATTTAGAAGTACCCAAAACTTATACTACCATAAAAATCAACGCAACCCGAAAATGACACGATTAACCCGAATTGCCACCCCTACATATAAGGAGAACGAAATCTCATAATAGGAATGAACAATAGTAAGCATAGGTCTCTATATCAAATACAAAGCAATGCTAAAAACGTAGTATGTCCGCACAGATCCTATGGACACTTGAACCTGATCCTCTGATACCATATGTGACACCCCGCCTAATTAAATCACGGGTGATCAGTCCTAAATTAAATTAAAACATATTTATCAGTTGGTTTATTCTTAGCATCACTATCGAAAACTTTTTAATTACTAACCAGCTAAGTGAAATTAAACCGGTGCCAAATTTTATCTTTCATTAACCTAAGAACAATACTCATGCACAAATAATTAAACATTCACACTACACCATAATTCAAACCATCACGCAATATATAAAGAATAAAGTCTTTCCGAGTTGACAATCGCCTAAAATCCAAAACTGCTAAATAAAACAAATTTAATCCAAAACTAAAAATCTAAAATAAAGACAATGGACAACATGTCCCAATAGAGAGTACTAAGATGAGATCCTACACTAGATCTGAAAGAATGAATCGTCTATGCAAAGTTTTGCCAACCTCCACAATGCTGTAGCAACGAGTCCCTTGACTGAATCCTTAAGTCTGGTGTCCCTCTGGCTGGACACCTAAAAGGTTTTGAAAATATTTTTATAGAAAGAGTTAGTACTCAAAACGCTTTGAAAATATTTGGCAAGTGTTTATCACAATAAGATGAGTTATTAATTATACATGTTAGGATTTCGTACACTCTCTTGAGTTACTTGACCCCTCATCTATAGTGCACGCCTAACGTCTTATACTTAGCCCACCTAGATGTACTACCCAATCTAACTGGACTATAGCATTCAACTGAACTTATCTACACGACTAAGTTCCCATACTGCCCATAGAGTATTTTAACAGTAACACCTCCCATATGTTATATACTTAGATAACTTTTCACATGTAGTTATCTTTAACCTTTTATAATTAAGTTTCACTACTTAATTCATTCTTAAGATACTCGCCTCTTCCTTTGAATCACGATAATTAAGTTTCTCTACATAATTTACTTTTAAATGTATTCGCGACATCTTATTATCTACCATCTCATATAAGTAGATTATTTATAAAGTATACATTTCACACACAATATATACTTATAAAACCATTCTTCACTATTATGTCCTTGTAGCACATAGTAAGGACTCTCGGTTCGGAATAGCTCATCGACCCTAAGTAAAATAATTTGGTTCGGAATATTATATTAGTTCGGAATCCTACCTCGACCCTAATAATGATATTTTATATATTGGTTCAGAACTCTTTCATCTCGACCCCAATTCACTATTTTCATATATTAGTTCGAAATTCTACCTCAACCCTAATATAGGAAAATATATATTAGGTACTCTCTCCACCTAATTATCTATGTGATTCAGTAGGGATACACGCAACCTAATGATCATACTCGTATGTAAATATATTTCTTTCAACTATTCACCGTACTCTTTAGATTACATTATTTTCACATACTAGTTAGAAAACCTACCTCAACCCTAGTATGATCAAATGTACTTTATGTATTCACTCCACCTAAGTATTTAATACAGTAGGTAAGCACACAACCTAGTCATCATTCTTGTACGTAATATTTTCTAATATTCACCGTACTTATTAATTTATGATTTATCTCACTATCGCATTTTAATTGAGTATTCACACAACTCTAAGGGCCCTAGTTACCCCTCAATATTTTTTAGTAGTTAATCTAACTCTAACTTACTAGTATACTCCTTGGATTGACGTTCACTCTCTCCATAACTCAAATCCCAAATTCCCGATGCACTACTCGATCGGTTTATCCTCGTTGGTCCATACTCCAAGTCTTACTCTCAATGGCCGTATCAGACCTAAAAAATATACCTACTAGCCTTCCCTAAGTCCCTATATAGGTATAATATTGTCACCAAAATTCCCTTCAAGATCCGTGAAATAAATTGGAACTCAACCAACGGAATTCTCCAAAACTGCTGGTGTCGATCGATCGACATTTATCAGTCGATCGATCAATCAACTAGGTGCAGAATGCTGTTCCTCACTTCATGCGTTTATTAACTTATTCAAATTTCCAAACTCACATGATAATATATCAAACTTTCTATCAATGATTCCTAACCATTCCTACACGCTCTAGGATAATTTCCAGCGATTTAAATATCATAAATCCCCAGAAATTAGCCAAGAATAATTCGAATCCTCAAATTATTCAAGAACCCTAAAAATATGTTCTTCCCATATTTTAGATCATGAACCCATATTTTAAATCATATTAATAATCATGATTCCTCTATTTTCAGTCCTCTATAGATGTAAATCAATTAATCAATTCTACCCAAACATGCAATTAATCAATTCTTTTTCTCCAAGAATATTCATCAAAAATCAATTATTCATAAATCTTATGCATGGATATTATAACTCAAAATAATTTGCAAATAACCACTTGCCTTATTCAGAGATTATCTGATTTCATCATTGTTGTTGGTGATTGATTGTCTTGCTCCTCCAATCTTACTCCCCAACTAGTTTGTGGTGCAAGAACCCTTTGAATCCTTTACCAATTATTCCTTAGGCTTTGAGAATTGTTTCTCTCTTCTGTCTAATGGCTTTTGTGTGTTTTACTCTCCTCTAGCCCTAGACTCCAACTCTTATAATCTAATCTAAAGTTTGTAAATTCGTAGGTCTCCTCACCCTGATATTCCAGAAGACTAAAATGCCCCTGTACGGTCCCGATTAGCCCAAAAATGCCTCGGTACCCGATTAGTACCCCCGGGTATACTATTTTGACTATTTCGACCCCTTTGGAATCATTTGTGACCTCTAAATTATCATTTGAGTCACTTAAAAATAATTTCCTATCTCACCCTCAATTTAGTCTACACGCGACCCTCGGTTGAGATATAATCAAGTACGTTCATATCACTCGCTATGTCGTACAAATTAACTATCAACATTTACTTGTCACACACATGGTAAATCTCATAATATATTATTAATCATTCTCTGTCTCTCGATTAATATTTAATCATCACATTTATTATTTAATCACATTAAATTACGTCATTTATGTAATTTAACTAAAACATATTTTCCTCATTAATTTCTCAATTAATTAAATCATAAATACATAGAAATATGGGGTATTACACTGAGCAGAGGGAATGCCTTTCTCATATTGTCATACCTGTGTGATGATTTGTTGTTATTTACATTTTTATAGGTATTTACTTGGATATTTCATACTCTACCTAGATTCAGACTCGACTTTGGTTTTTAATGTGTTGGTCTTTGGATTTCCATGGTTTTGTGTTTTATCATAAACTCATTATTGGCTTTATGGAGTTTGAAAAAGTATGTGCTTAGGGATCTAAGTCAATTGAATTAAACCTAATCAATTAACACATCCTTAAAGTATATTCTTATTTTAATTGAAACCATAATTTAAATGTACTAAATAATTTAATTGTCCAATTTCATGTGGGTGATTCAATAAATAAACGTGGACAGTAAAAAATCATGCAACCCTAAGAACACATGATTTTGAGTGGAAATCCTCGTGGAAAAACCACCAACACACCCAACTTAACAATTCCACTAACACTAAATTAGTTTTACAAGACTTGTAAAGAAACAAACACGTATAACATATATGGTAATGATTACCGCCACAAAGTCTGAAAAGTATGTGCTAGGAATATATTTAAACATAATTAATTATACGTCCACTAAAATTAAGTACTTTTTAATTGAACCAATTTTAACTTTTCTGTATAAAATTAATTAGTTCAAATTTCATGCAAGTGATTATATAAATAAAAAGGAAGCACAACAATAACACATAATACATAAAGTATTTTAGAGGAAAACCATTATTGCACCCATTCCAATGAAGTCCACCATTACTAATGAATGTTTACAATACTTATATAGAGAAATGCCCGACTTACTTACAAGATAACAATTACAACCACGTTGTCTCAACCCAGGCATTCTGCTTTAGTGCTTCTGCCTATTATAGCAATCAACTACTCCATGACTGGATCGTCTTGCACAACTCTAAAGCCTTGGTCTCCACTGATATTTGACTGGTGCAATCTGGACAAACGTTGTTCATATGCTATCAACCGACATGATCACTCATGCTGAAATCTTTCTATGAAGGAAGACCTTTCAGGATTCTAAAACTGAAAGATTAACTTGGGAGTACGAAAATTAGGAACACACTCTCATAGAAAAAACTCTCTCAAAACTAATTGCAATTTTGTTAAAATTCGGGATGCATCTTCAAGAATAACTATTCATAATTCTTTTATACACATCAAGTATTACAGAATTAATAAAAATAATTCTTAAGAAAGATATAAAAAAATTTATCCCATTCTAATCTAGGATCCTTCATTTGAACGAGGTCTTTGTATGAGGATACCTCGTGCGATTTTTTTTTCTGATGAGGGGTTGTAGAATGCTAAACATGCCCTCATTTGAAGCTAGACTTTCATGAAAGTATATTGTGCTATGTCATCTTAAGATGAGGATTTCTATTTGAAAAATTATCACTCGTGCAAATTTTCTTCAAATGTGGTTTTTTGTCATTCAAACGACAATAAAGAAAAAATTTCCCTTATTTAAAAATCAAATCTTATCAAACCTTCGATTGTTATGAAAGTCTATGGACATATAGCTCTTATCTTAGTTATTTCTCTTTATCTTTAATATCTTCAATTAAAACTAAATACCCTAATAAATACACCTAAATATATTTTATCTCCGAAATTAATGTAAAACTAAACTAAGGGGTTATACAAATGTCCTTGCAAAATAATTCACTTGAGTTATGATCTGATGCCTATGTACCTACTTGAAAACAAATAACTACTTTAGAAAATGTATCTTGCAGAACCCTCAAGCCTTGATACCCATAGATCTTGAACTACTGCATAATCCGACCACATATATAAACGTGCCCGACACAGCTACTCGTGTTGAGATCTTCAGGTGGAAGACTATAGGGTATTTGCATACCAAAATCTTATTTTTGAAATAATGAATTTGACATGATCAATAATATCTCAAAAGTATCTCTCAAAACCTAAGAATGGGGTTTTGTAAAGAAAGGTAGATTTTCTCTACAATCACATGTTATACGATTAATTTAGTTTAAGTA
This sequence comes from Sambucus nigra, assembly GCA_949130495.1. NCBI lineage: Eukaryota > Viridiplantae > Streptophyta > Magnoliopsida > Dipsacales > Adoxaceae > Sambucus > Sambucus nigra. Next base: position 622,087,180 of record OX422215.1, read on the forward strand.
ACTACAAACTTTGAATTAAAGTACTAATATTATCAAATTAAATCATCAAAAATACTTTGATATCTCCTTTTTAACTCTTTATACATATAATTGATAGAGGGTTACACAAACACAATTTTTAATAAAAATAATATCTTATTTGAACCATGTACATCCTCATTTTAATGAGATCTACATATGAGGGGACTTCATGTTAAAATGCTTTCTTACAAGGGTTTATGGAAGATATATAGTGCCACATGCAAAATTCGATTCTCTAAATATTTTCTTGTGTAAGTTTAACTTTTATATGAGGTATTCTGTTAGCCTCAAATGTGTATCAGGCGAAGAGGACTTCATACGAAGGTGTCCGTCATTCGAATAATAGTAAAAAATAAGAACCCCTAATAAAAAGGGAAAATCAAAGAAAAAATTTTACTTTTATAATTATGTCTTTCTCTTATCACTTCCTTAATTTGAAATTAAAACTTTAGGAAATACAAAATACTAAAGGCTTACCAAACCTCTGATTGAAATGAAGTTGTCTGGTTTGATATGAAATGTCACGTGAGAAAGTGCAGGATATATGAAATGGTCTAAACAAAAGCCAAGTTTTAGTTTTTTCAAAATTAAATATTAAACGTAAATAGAATTACACCAAATATAACTTCTCATCAATTTTAAACGAAAGTTTTTTAAACCAATTTTAGCCAATTTATTCTATCTTAAAACAAACAACTAGATGATAGCAGGATAATGTAAAATAAACAACCACACAATGCCCAATGTACGATAAAATCTAATAATGAAAAAAACCTCAGACGACTCAGCCACGCAAATTCACTATGATAAGGAATTACAAAAGTCTATAGATGACTTACACAATGACTCATGCCCTAGTTAATGCATCTTTGATCTTAAACCTCTCATCCACAATAACATGTAGGAGTCCACCCATGCAATTGACACAATGGTGATTCCACACATGTCTCGATATCCACAAAATTTCTCAACAACCATTTATGGATCTTTAACATATTATTTACCACTTCTTCACCGCAATACCACACCATGGAGTCCACCGTGTGTAAATAACAAATACGGATTCCACCATAGGAAACGAGTTCTCAACAAGATGAAGAGAAACTAAAGGTTCCCACAAACTAGATCTCAGAGAGTAATAAGATGAATCTTGGATCTAAAATAACTTGGGAGTAAACTAGGGTTTGGGTAAAATCGGAGAACTTTTTGGTAAAGTTTGGGAACTCAAAACATAAGTTTTTCTCTCTTATAAAACTGATGCTCTGCACTCCCATTTAATGACACTTTCAACGAGATTTCAGTACAGGGTAAAAAGTGTCTTGTTTGAAGTTTTGTTGGAATATGTTCTAATGAGGTACATAGACTCGTTTGAATGACAAATCTAATATCGTTCTAACGACCTCATGAAAAAATATTTTCTTCTAAAAAATATTAAACAAATATGAAAACATTTAAAAATAATTTTAAAAAAAATCCTAACACCCAAATATAAAATCTCCAAGAATCAAAATATGCACGAATCTAGACCAGAGAGATCCTCAGGACATCAAGAGGAAAATGAGAACGAAACACGGTATGGTGATGTAGATATTCTAACATACTCGCTACATTTTCAAGAAACCACATCAGAGGCTTGAAAGGTCAACACACTCGAGTCCTAACCTATGACTCAAAGATTTTTTTCCAAATAGGGAATAAGCCAAAACATACAAATTAACTCTATTCGGAAATTTGTCCTGAACAATCTACCCCTTTGTCTATTTTGGGACAAAACCAAAAAAAATCTTATCGGAATAAATCTCATCTAAGACACAATCCCCTAACCCCAAAATGAAAAAGCACAACTTGACCGAGTCATAAAACTTGAGTAGCTTTTCTCACTTGTAAACTTTGTTGCACGTTGCAAACTTGCACAATTAAACACACCTTCAAATGAAAAGAGAATATAACAATATATAGAATCTGCATAAGAATATACTCCCCCTATATCGAATAATCCCCACCAAGGTAAGACATCTCTCCCAAATATAAAGATCTCCTCCTAAAACTAAACTGAAAAATACCATTTCTCCATCTTTTTGTTCAGAAATGGACAGAGAAAGAATGCATAATAAATCATTTCTCCCCCATAAACCATAACACCTCCAAAAATGAAAACATGTGATCTTAATTGAAAATATAGAATAACGAATAATATCATGCAATGGTGTAAAGTTCAACACACACAAGATGGCAACACAAGCACACATAATCCAAAGTTATATTCACTACTTCAGTTTGGCCATCAGTTTATGGATGACAAGTAGTAGAAAACAACAACTTGGTTCCCAACTTTCCCCATAAAGTCTTACAAAAGTAAATCAAAAACTTTGCATCCCTATCAGAAACAATGGTCCTAGGCATGCCATGTAACTTAACAATTTCTTTGAAAAACAAATCATCTATATGAGAAGTATCATCAGTTTTTGACATGCAATGAAGTGTGCCATCTTAGAGAACCTATCTACCACCACAAAAATAGAATCTTTACCCCTTTTAGTCCTAGGTAAACCCAAAACAAAATCCATAGAAATATCGGTCAAAGGTTCATTAGGTATAGGCAAAGGGGTGTACAAACAATGGGGTTTCAACTTTGACTTGTCCTATTTACAAGTGATACATTTTTCACAAATTCTTACCACATCACGTTTCATATGAGGCCAAAAAAAATGATCATGTCAAATTCCTAAAGTCTTAGTTACACCAAAATGACCCATTAAACCACCATCATGAGCTTCTCTCAAGCAATTAATGCAATGAACACATAAGCACACATAATTTATTTTCTCGAAACAAAAATCCATCATGGCTATAAAACATTCCAAATGCCACTTTTTCACATGCATTGAACACATCACAAAAATCAAAACCTTGCTCATACAAATCCTTAATGTATTCAAAACCAAGCAATTTGGTGTCTAAAATGGAAAGTAAAGCATACCTTCTGGATAATGCATCAGCCACCACATTTTCCTTGCCTTTCTTGTATTTGATCACAATCGAAAATGTTTCAATGAATTCCACCCACTTGGCATAATGTTCGTTCAACATTTGTTGTCCCTTCAAATGCTTTATGAATTCATGATCTGTGTGAATCACAAATTCCTTTGGCCATAGGTAGTGCTACCACTTTTCTAAATCCCTCACCAAATCATACATCTCCTTATCATAAGTGGGATAGTTTGGGTTGCGCCACTCAACTTTTCACTAAAATAGGTGACTAGACGACCTTCTTGCATCAAAACAGCTCCAATACCTATTCTTGAAGCATCACACTCAATTTTAAATGTTTTAGTAAAGTTAGGTAAAACAAGCAAAGGTGCATTAGTTAACTTCTCTTCGATCAGATTAAATGCCTTTTCTTGCTCCTTTCCCCACTTAAATGACACATTTTTCTTGATGACTTCAGTGAGAGGGGCGTCCAAGCTACTAAAATCACGCTCAAACCGTGTATAAAAGCTAGCTAGGTTGTGGAAAATCCTGACTTGATTGATTGTTGTAGGCATTAGCCACTCTTGGATTGCTTTCACCTTTTCCTCATCCACTTCAATTCCTTTAGCACTAACAACAAAGCCAAGAAACACAAGCTTATTCGTGAAAAAGGTGCACTTTGTGAGGTTGGAAAATAACTTTTTTTTCCTTAGCACATCTAAAACAGATTTCAAATGTACTATATGTTCTTCTAAGCTTTTGCTATAAATTAGGATATCATCAAAATATACAACTAAAAATCTGCCAATAAATGCACGCAAAACAGGGTTCATCAAATGCATAAAAGTACTGGGAGCATTAGTTAAACCAAAAGGCATTACTAACCACTCATACAAGCCATATTTAGTTTTAAAGGCAGTTTTCCATTCATCACCTTCTTTCATCCTAATTTGATGATACCCACTCTTAAGATCAATTTTTGTAAAAACACAAAAATAATGGAATTCATCCATCATATCCTCTAATCTAGGAATGGGATGACGATACTTTACCGTTATATTATTGATGGATCGACAATCAACACACATCCTCTATGTCCCTTCCTTCTTAGGAACTACCAGCACCGAAACCGCACAAGGACTCATACTTTCCCGCACATACCCTTTCTCCATTAATTCTCTTACTTTCCTCTGAAGCTCCTTTGTTTCTTCTGGATTGTTCCAATAGGCAGGTCGGTTGGAAGTGATGCACCAGGTATGAAATCAATTTGATGCTCAATTCCTCTAATTTGTGACAAGCCATGAGGTACATCTTCAGGAAAGATATCTTCAAACTCCTGCAAAAGAGAAACAATATTGCTCGATAAGGAACCGACCAAATCATTAGTACATAAAAGAGCCTCCTTGTACATGAGTACGATAAGAGGTTGATGTGAAAATAATGATCTCTTGATCTCACTTTTTTTTGCAATGTAATAAAATTTCTTCCCTCTTTATTTATTTTCAGATTCTTTTTTCTCAACTTCTTTTCTCTCATTTTCTTTTTTCTCAACTTCTTTTCTCTCATTTTCTTTTTTCTCAACTTCAGACTTCCTTTATTTTTGTCTCTTTTCGTCATTTGACCTTTGCAAATTTAGTTGGTCCTCCATAACCTCTTTTGGTGTTAATGGCACAAGAGTGATAGGTTGATTTTTAAGAGTAAAAGAATACTTATTTATGAACTCATTATGCATTACCTTCCGGTCAAACTACTATGGCCTCCCTAATAATAAATGGCATGTGTGCATAGGAACCACATCACAAAGAAGCTCATCCTCATATTTGCTAATGGATAACGCCACCAACACTTGACTCGTCACCTTGTTTTCACAACATTCATTCAGCCACTGAAGTCGGTAAGGAGAGGGATGCCTCAAGGATGTTAATGCCAATTTCTCCACCAAATCAGTGTTGGCCCCATCTGTACAACTCCCCCCCCCCCAATCATTAATAACGCTGCAAAATTTATTATTTACAAAGCATCTAGTATGGAACAAGTTCTCCCTTTGGTTACATTCTTCCTCCTTAACCCGCACATTGAGAACTCGCCTTGCTACTAATAAATCTCCAATAACAACATTTTTCTCATCAGCAATGTCTTCCAAAGGTGGCATGTCATCATCTACTTCTTCTTTATTCTCCGACTCAAGCTCTCCTTGCCCATTAATCACCATCGCCCTTTTGTTTACACATTGGCTAGCTATGTGACCTCATCCCTGACATTTAAAACACTTAATATCACGTGTTTTAGAAGTATAAGAATCCGTGTTATGTGAAGTTGTGGTTGTCGCAGACTTGGCATTCTTAAAGGGTTCAAATTTTAGCTTATTTTGTACATTCTCATCTCTTTTAGGGGTTGTCTTCCATGTGTTGTTGGTAGACACAAATTGTCCCTTCCTTGTTAACCCCTTTCGATTGAGTTGTTTCTCCACCTTTATGGCTTGATGCACCATATCCGATAACTCAACAAAGTGCTGCAACTCAACTATATCAGCAATCTCACGGTTTAAACCTTGCAAAAACCTAGCCATGGTTGCTTCTCGGTCCTCTTCCACACTAGCTCGGATCATAGCTACCTCCATCTACTTGTAATACTCATCCACACACTTGGAACCTTGAGTTAATATCTTCAATTTTTGAAACAAACCCCTATAGTAGTGGTTGGGTACAAATCGCCTCCTCGTAAGCATTTTCATCTCCTACCAAGTGTCAACGGGTGGCTCTCTATTCCTCCTCCTATTAATCAGTAATTGATCCCACCAAATAATGGCATAATCGATGAATTCAATTGCAACCAACTTAAACTTTTTCATCCCTGAATAGTTGTGACAATCAAACACCATCTCCATTTTAGTTTCCCACTCCAAATAAACTTCAGGATAATTTTTACCTTAGAAAGATGGGATTTTGATCTTTATGTTTCCTAAATCATTATCCCTCCTAGGTCTAGCCATCCTTACATCTCCACGCCCAAAGCTGCCCCGATTCATATTTGGCCCATAAAACTCCTCCAACTCTACTTCTTCCTCAATATTTCCCCATGGAACACGCCCGCCTTGTCGCCTATTGGGAATGTCTTATTGCCTCCCCCTAGGTGTTCCTACTTCTACCCTATCCAACCTCTCTTGAATAGGTTCTAATGCAGCCCTCAATATATGCCCCATCTCCCCTATGAATGCCTGCATTTGAAGGTTTGGAACGGCTGGTTGTTTAACTTCTTCGGTTGTGTCTTCTTCTTGAATATTGGACATGTATAAATCTGCAAAAAAAATTAGAAACCTCACAAGAACTCCCTCTCATGTTTCACTCACACTCGTGTTTTCACTCAAAATGGCTTTTACCCTCTTATGATCTCACACTCTCGTACCTTTTTCCACACTTTTGTGTCCTCATTAGTTCTTAATCGAACTCAATAAACAAATTCAAATTAACCACCAGCAATTCAGATTGAGGAGCAACCAAAACTCATCACAATGTAAGGAATTTGATTGCGGGAGAAAAAAATGAATGACTCACACAGTTTCTAAGGTTTCAACAATACGGGAAAAAAATGCATACAATTTTTTTATGTTTCAATCTTGTTTCTCACCTCCTAAAAGCCCTTTTTTTTGTTTTCTTTCTTTTTTTGTTTTTTTCTTCTTTTTTTTAAAGGAGGAAACAAGGAAAAAAAAGGATAGTCAAACTTTCCTTAGAAATAGGCTCTGATACCAAATGATATGAATCTCACCAACAATTGTGATGAAACCCAATAACAACGATGGTTGAAGAACCCAAGATCGTATAAACAAAGTTTGTTAAGCCTTGACCCGTTACCTAGTAAGATAATAACCAAGAGTACAAAGGATTAAAACACCACACCAAGAAGCCCAAGAATCTCTAACGAATCAAGGTGAAAATTTTGGTTGTTTGAACGCCAGAAGATTAACTTGATAAGTTCATAAAGTTTTCGTAAGAACCAAGAGGAACAAAAATACCTCCCAATAATATTAGTTTATCTCAAAAGTGCTTACAAAATTCGTAGCTCCCCTCATTTATACTTGGAACAACCCTCCAAGAATTGGAAATGAAATAAATACAGCATTAAAATAACACAAATGTCAAAGTAAACAAGTTCCCACATTTTTTAGGCCACTTGGACTTAGAAAACAACAAAATATGACTAGATGACTAAGTTCAATGTATTTAAGGATAACCATCCAAGACTAGATTCATCCCTCATTTATTAACCTTGAAAATAGATAAATTCATGCCCATTTATGGTGTGAACATGATGGTCACATTTTTCCATGATAATTATCTCCCCAAATTGCTTTAATGACATGGTCTAAACTTTGATTATCATTTGGGCCCATCTTGGTTTTCATCTTTCCATAATTAGCCCACTTCTCTTGGATCAGCCCAATAAGTGCTTCCTTAAAATGTTTGGCTCTAACTCTTGTAATTGGACCACTAGAAAGTGTCAAATGGTCTTGTGCAAATTTATCTCCACTCCCATGTGTATGATCAGGCCCGATTTCATCTTCAGCATACTGAATTGCATCATATATGCATTGTCATTGATGCGTTCCAAAACTTGAAATGGTCCATCACCCCGAGGTAGGAGTTTTGAACACCTTTTACTTGGAAAGCATTCCTTCCTCAAGTGCAACCAAACCCAATCTCCTGGTTTAAAAACTACCTTCTTGCGTCCCTTATTGGATTGATGGACATATTGTTCAGTCCTCCTTTCAATGTCATTCAAGCCTTTTCATGAAGCTTTTTTACAAATTCAGCCTTTTTTTGCCATCTATGTTTACCTGTTCACCCAAAGGTAAAGGAATTAAATCCAAAGGTGATAATGGATTAAAACCATATACAATTTTAAATGGTGAAAACTTAGTTGAAAAATGTACACTTCTATTGTAAGAAAATTCAACATGTGGCAAACAATCCTCCCATGCTTTCATTTTTTTCTTAGTGATAGCACGCAACAAAGAAGATAAAGTTTTATTCACTACTTCAGTTTGGCTATCAGTTTGTGGATGACAAGTAGTAGAAAACAACAACTTGGTTACCAACTTTCCCCATAAAGTCTTCCAAAAGTAACTCAAAAACTTTGCATCCCTATCAGAAACAATGGTCCTGGGCATGCTATGTAACTTAACAATTTCTTTGAAAAACAAATCAGTTGTATGAGATGCATCATCAGTTTTTGACATGCAATGAAGTGTGCCATCTTAAAGAACCTATCTACCACCATAAAAACTGAATCTTTCCCCCTCTTAGTCCTAGGTAAACCCAAAACAAAATCCATAGAAATATCAGTCCAAGGTTCATTAGGTATATGCAAAGGGGTGTACAAACCATGGGGTTTCAACTTTGACTTAGCCTATTTACATGTGATACATTTCTCACAAATTCTTTCCACATCACGTTTCATATGAGGCCAAAAAAATGATCACATAAAATTCCTAAAGTCTTAGTTACACCAAAATGACCCATTAAACCACCACCATGAGCTTCTCTCACAAGCAATTCACTTAATGAACACATAGGCACACATAATTTATTTTCTCGAAACAAAAATCCATCATGCCTATAAAACTTTCCAAATGCCACCTTTTCACATGCATTGAACACATCACAAAAATTAGAATCTTGCTCATATAAATCCTTAATGTATTCAAAACTAACCTTTTTTCTGTCTAAAATGGAAAGTAACACATACCTTCTAGATAATGCATCAGCCACCACATTTTCCTTACCTTTATTGTAGTTTATCACATAAGGAAATGTTTCAATGAATTCCACCCACTTGGCATGATGTTTGTTCAACTTTTGTTGTACCTTCAAATGCTTCAAGGATTCATGATCTATGTGAATCACAAATTCCTTTGGCCATAGATAGTGCTGCCAATTTTCCAAAGCCCTCACCAAATCATACATCTCCTTATCATAAGTGGGATAGTTAAGGGTTACGCCACTCAAAATAAGAGACTGGACGACCTTCTTGCATCAAAACAGCTCCAATACCTATTCTTGAAGCATCACACTCAATTTCAAATGTTTTTGTAAAGTTATGTAAAAAAAGCAAAGGTGCATTAGTTGACTTCTCTTTGATCAGATTAAATGCCTTTTCTTGCTCCTTTCCCCACTTAAACGACACATTTTTCTTGATGACTTCAGTGAGAGGGACGGTCAAGCTACTAAAATCATGCACAAATCGTCTATAAAAGCTAGCTAGGTTGTGGAAACTCCTCACTTGATTGATTGTTGTAAGCATTGGCCACTCTTGGATTGCTTTCACCTTTTCCTCATCCACTTCAATTCCTTTAGCACTAACAACAAAGCCAAGAAACACAAGCTTATTCGTGAAAAAGGTGCACTTTGTGAGGTTGGAAAATAACTTTTTTTTCCTTAGCACATCTAAAACAGATTTCAAATGTACTACATGTTCTTTTAAGCTTTTGCTATAAATTAGGATATCATCAAAATATACAACTAGAAATTTTCCAATAAATGTACGCAAAACATGGTTCATCAAACGCATAAAAGTACTGTGAGCATTAGTTAAACAAAAAGGCATTACTAACCACTCATACAAGCCATATTTAGTTTTAAAGGAAGTTTTCCATTCATCACCTTCTTTCATCCTAATCTGATGATACCCACTCTTAAGATCAATTTTTGTAAAAACACAAGAACCATGAAATTCATCCAGCATATCATCTAATCTAGGAATGGGATGGTGATACTTTACCGTTATATTATTGATGGCACGACAATCAACACACATCCTCCATGCCCCATCCTTCTTAGGAACTAGCATCATCGAAACCGCACAAGGACTCATACTTTCCTACACATACCCTTTCTCCATTAATTCACTTACTTTCCTCTGAAGCTCATTTGTTTCTTCTAGATTGGTCCTATAGGCAGGTCGATTGGAAGTGATGCACCAGGTATGAAATCAATTTGTGCTCAATTCCTCTAATTGGAGTCAAGCCATGGGGTACCTCTTCGGGAAATACATCTTCAAACTTTTGCAAAAGAGAAACACTATTGCTCGGTAAGGAACTGGCCAAATCATTAGTACATAAAAGGGCCTCCTTGTACATGAGTACGATAAGAGGTTGATATGAAAATAATGCTCTCTTGATCTCACTTTTTTTTGCAATGTAATTAAATTTCTTCCCTATTTCTTTATTTTCAAATTATTTTTTCTCAACTTCTTTTCTATCATTTTCTTTTTTCTCAACTTCAGACTTCCTTTCTTTTTGTCTCTTTTTTTCATTTGACCTTTGCAACTTTAGTTGGTCCTCCATAACCTCTTTTGGTGTTAATGGCACAAGAGTGATAGGTTGATTTTTAAGAGTAAAATAATACTTATTTGTGAACCTATTATGCGTTACCTTCTGGTCAAACTACCATGGCCTCCACAATAATAAATGGCATGCGTGCATAGGAACCACATCACAAAGCATCTCATCCTCATATTTGCCAATGGATAATGCCCCCAACACTTGCCTCGTCACCTTGATTTGACCACATGCATTCTGCCACTGAAGTCGGTAAGGCCGGGAATGTTTCAAGGTTGTTAATGCCAATTTCTCCACCAAATCAGTGTTGGACACATTTGTACAACTCCCCCCATCAATAATAACGCTGTAAACATTGTTATTTACAAAGCACCTAGTATGGAATAAGTTCTACCTTTGGTTACATTCTTCCTCCTTAACCTATACATTGAGAACTCGCCTTGCTACTAATAAATCTCCAATAAAATCATTTTGCTCATCATCAATGTCTTCCAAATGTGGCATGTCATCATCTACTTCTTCTTCATTCTCCGACTCAAGCTATCCTTGTGCATTAATCACCATCGCCCTTTTGTGTACACATTGGTTGGCTATGTGACGTCATCCCTGACATTTAAACACTTAATATCACGTGTTTTAGAAGTAGAAGAATATGTGTCATATGAAGTTGTGGTTGTCGCTGACTTGGCAATCTTAAAGGGTTCGAATTTTGGCTTATTTTAAACATTCTCATCTCTTTTAGGGATTGTCTTCCATGTGTTGTTTGTAGACACAAATTGTCCCTTCCTTGTTCACCCCTTTCGATTGAGTTATTCCTCCACCTTTATGGCTTGATGCACTATATCAGACAAAGTCAGTAATTGATCCCACCAAATAATGGCATAATCGATGAATTCAATTGTAGCCAACTTAACCTTCTACATCTCTGAATCGTTGTGAAATCAAACACCATCTTCATTTTAGTTTCCCACTCCAAATAAGCTTCAGGATCATTTTTACCTTGGAAAGATGGGATTTTAGTCTTTATTTTTCCTTAATCATTATCCATCCTAGGTCTATCCATCCTAACATCTCCACGCCCAAACCTGCCCCGATTCACATTTCGCCCATCGAACTCCTCCAACTCCACTTCTTCCTTAATATTTCCCCATAGAACACGCCCGCCTTGTCACCTATTGGGAATGTCTTGTTACGGCCCCTTAGGTATTTCTGCTTCTAACCTATCCAACATCTCTTGAATAGGTTCTAATTCAACCTTCAACATACGCCTCATCTCCCCTATCAATTCTTGCATTTGAAGGTTTAGAACGGCTGGTTGTTGAACTTCTTCGGTTGTGTCTTCTTCTTGAATATTGGACATGTCTACAATCTGGAAAAAAAATTAGAAACCTCACAAGCACTCCCTCGCGTGTTTCACTCACACTCGTGTTTTCACTCAAAATGGATTTTACCCTCTTATGATCTCACACTCTCTTAACTTTTTCCACTCTTTTGTGTCCTCGTTAGTTCTTAATTGAACTCAATAAACAAATTCAAATTCACTACCATCAATTCAGATTGAGGAGAAACCAAAACTCATCACAATATAAGGAATTTGATTGCGGGAGAAAAAAATGAATGACTCACACAGTTTCTAAGGTTTCAATAATACGAAAAAAAACGCATACTATTTTTTGTGTTTCAATCTTATTTCTCACCTCCTAAAAGACCTTTTTTTTTTCTTTTTTTTCTAAAGGAGGAAACAAGTGAAAAAAAAGGATAGTCAAACTTTCCATAGAAATAGGCTCTGATACCAAATGATATGAATCTCACCAACAATTGTGATGAAACCCAATAACAACGATGGTTGAAGAACCCAAGATCGTATAAACAAAATTTGTTAAGACTTGACCCGTTACCTAGTAAGATAAGAACCAAGACTACAAAGGATTAAAATTCCACACTGAGAAACACAAGAATCTCTAACGAATCAAGGTGATAAGTTTGGTTATTTGAACGCCACAAGATTAACTTGATAAGTTCAGAAAGTTTTCTTAAGAACCAAGAAGAACAAAAATACCTCATAATAATATTAGTTTATCTCAAAAGTGCTTACAAAATTCGTAGCTCCCCTCATTTATACTTGGAACAACCCTCCAAGAATAGGAAATGAAATAAAGACAGCATTAAAACAACACAATTATCAAAGTAAACAAGTTCCCACGTTTTTTAGGCCACTTGGACATGGAAAACAACAAAATATGACTAAATGACTAAGTTCAATGTATTTAAAGACAACCAGTCATGACTAGATTCATCCCCCATTATTAACCTTAAAAATGGAGATGGGGTCATGCCCTCCCTCCAAGCTATTCCTTATAATAATGTAAAAGAGCACCCCCACAGACATCGGGGGTAGCTCAAGAATTAGTAACTCACCCATATTGCATGCAAATATCCCGCAGTCATATGGGGTTGCGCTAATAAAAAAATGTGTGTGTATGTATATGAATTGCTCAGATCAATGCAAGCACCCCACAATATAAGGGGTAGCCTAAATTGACTAAACGCTCACAGAAAATTAGACCATTTCTCTGTAAATATATGCTAAAAGTATAGATGGAGGAAAAGAAAGAAAATTACAGAAGAAACAGAATAATATTTTCTCATTCATATATAACCAGTTTCTATACATGAGAAGCAAAAGTAGTACAAGACAATAAATATCCCATCCACTAGAAATAATAAAAATCAAGTCGATGTGGGCAAGGGCCCCAGCATATGACGAACCAACCATTTGCACAAAGTCCTCCTCCACCTGGGTCAACTTTGCCTCATTCTCCTGGTCACCAGACTCAATTCTATCAAGTCAGGACTGAAGCGATGTAATTTGGGACTGAAGTGATGTAATTTGGACCCTAATCCTCTCATCCTCCACAGGTCGCTGATCGACCCTAGTCTATTTGGACGTGTGAAGTATCACCATCTTCTAAAAAGGAGTGCTTAGAAAATGACGAAGTCTAATATCGAGCCAACCTAGATAAAAATAATAGAATTGCTGCAGGTTGTTGAGAGACTCCAAGAATAACAAAGCAAAAGCACTAGTCAAATCAGCAGGAGAAGTAGTCAAGAAATCATGAAGGTGGCCAGCAAGGGCCTTCAGGTTGAACACCATAAGGCTATCGATATGAAGCAGACTCTGAGAAGTGAATGTCTCAGGGTTATGCTTCAAAATCAAATCTATAATCCGGTTCTTGTGTGTCCTTAAGCGACCTAGCCTCTCCTCAGGCAACAATCTGCTCATAAAAACTGTAGGAGCCTCCGCCTCAGCGTCACTCTCTGAATGATGAGACTTTATCTCAGAAGGTAGAAAAGAGGACTCCCCGCCAGAATCAGCATCACCAGCCACAGGAGTGGCCTCAGAACTCAGATCCCCCTCATCAACTACCTCGATGGACCCACCAATAAAATCCTAAAAATTAGTGTACTTGATGAGTCAAAAGAGAAAGAAGATAATGAGGGTTGTGCCTAGACTCTGAAAATGGATACGATAGAAAGCTCACCCCAAAACTCAAGAGGGAGTATGTTGTCGCCAGCCAGAAGGGGGTCAGTCGAAGGGGGGATATCAGGCTAAGCATAAGAAATATCATTATAACTCAAGATTTAGCAAGAGGCAATAATAACTTAGTTATGACAGTTAAATACCTAAGAAGGATGCAGCACAACACTCTATTCCCACTCCACAATCATCATAGCAGCTACCTCACTCACCTGGAAATAATGAAACAAGGGTGAAGGTGAGAACACTTGTGCAGTAATAGCAATAAGAAAAAGGGAGAAACAGAAAGAGAGAAGGTATGAAAGTATAATACCTCTCACAAAACAATCTCTCCAGTATGCTCGACAGTCATCGGAGAAGCTTCCTCACTCACCTGGAAATAATGAAACAAGGGTGAAGGTGAGAACACTTACGCAGTAAAAGCAAGAAAAAAAGGGAGAAACATAAAGAGAGAAGGTATGACAGTATAATACCTCTTTGACAATATCTCTCCTATGCTCCACAGTCACCGGAGCAGCTGCCTCACTCACTTGGAAATAATGAAACAAGGGTGAAGGTGAGAGAAGTTTCACAGTAAAAGCAAGAAGAGAAAGGAGAAATATAAAGAGAGAAGGTATGATATTATAATACCACTCTTGCGTCTATCTCCCTATCATGCTCCACGGTTACCGGAGCAGGTGTCTCGCTAGCCTGGAAATAATGAAATAAGAGTGAAGGTAAGCATACTTGCACAGTATAAGCAAGAAGAAAAATGAGAAACGAAAAAAGAGGTATGAGTATGATAGCGTAATACCCCTTCCACAACCATCTCCCTAATATGTCTTATAGTCATTGGGACAATCGCAACACTAACTTGAGAACCAAGAAACAGGTAAGTGTCAGCAAACATTCTCACAGTACAAGCAAATTTAACAATACAAGCAAACCAAGTATTACCCGGGAATCTTTATTTGAAGTGCGAGTCGCAAGCCCTGTAGCAATAGAAGAAAAACTTTTAACCAGTCCCGTAGATCAGGGGACCTCAGCTACGCCAACCTGATCACAAAAGTTTAAAAATATAAGTTATAAGCGTGACACAAAAAAGGCTACTCTCATGACAATATAAGAAATGATATCTGAGCAGTTACTCGCATAGAAGTCAAGGAGGGCACAGTGAACGGAGCCTGAGGGGCTGCCTCTACAACACTTGTGGCAGGCGTGATAGATAAGGAAGCTTCCACAAAGCTAGCCTGTAAATGAAGAAAAAAGAGGCAAGAATCAGCAACATGAAAATAAGCATATAAAAAAGCCCAAAGACACATGGCATAAATAGTTACTGGGAGAGGCACTATGGCAGGACTCTCGCTGGAAGCAACAGGGGCTGTTGGAGAAATAGTAGCAAGAGGCACTGATGAAGTGATGTCACAAACCAACTGAGAAAACAAAGGAAAATGACTTGTCAGTGTAAGTAAAACCAAAGGTAGAAAAGAAAAGTAAAGAATTACCTGAGCCCCCTCTAAATAAAAAGGACAGAATATGATAAAAGGTGTAGCAGGGGCTATGCTGGAGACCTGTTTATAATAATGGCATTAAAAAATGTCATCATCATTACAATCATGGGTGAAGAATCTACCAATACATGAATGGAGAAGGAAACCTGTGAAACAAGCTCAGTAGTGGAAGCTAAAATAAATACGAGCATATGAGGGATAGGCAGGATTATAGATCTTCTATCCATAAAGATGTAGACTCGAGAAATAGAAATCCTCCTTGAAGGGGACTGCCCTGAAATAGTGGTCTCCAAGAAAGGCAGAGCCCACCCACAAAAGAAAGGCCAAGACATATAGGGCCCTAGGGAATTAAGGGTGACAAATTATATAAGCACCAAAGTCATAGTAATAGAAATCATAAAGGTCCAAGAAAATAGACAGACCTCTCAGAAGGAGGTAGCCAGTGGCTCAGACGCAGAAGTGCTCGTTACCGAAACGGGAGAAGACGAAGCAATAGGGATAGAAGGCAGCACCATCTCTAATCATAAATAGACAGAGAACACAAAGGAAAAGAGTTTTAAAAACAAAATAAATAACAATAAGGCCAACATTTTAAAGGAAAGCAGAGACTTACTTGAGAAGAATGCGGGGTCATATGAGGGACCCTAGTTCTAGTAGGATGAACATATGAGAGCCGCAGAGAAATAACAATATATAACACTTAGTAAAAGAAATATAAATTGTGAATATCAAAGTCTTAAAAACCCTTAGTGGAGTGACAAACCTCTCTGAAAAGTCCTCAAGAAGAAATGAGCATAGAATTCCTCTCGTGCTAGAAAGAAGCACGACCCAGAGGGGAGGTGAAAGACCACTTGCCTCCACAGAAGTAACCTATGGAAATATATCAAAAGAAAGAATCAGAAAACAAGTCAATGATGAAAAGAGAAGAAAAAATCATATTCATAAAGATCGCAAGTAAATAAGGACTTGCGACAATAAGGCGCATGACCTGACTATATGCAAGGGGCCTGGTGACGGAGCTAACCCCTAAAGGGGAATGTAATGCCTCATCATCACTGGAAGACTCCCTCAAAACTAATAACAAAGCGCATATGTTAGTATGACTTTAACCATGGACATCAAAACCATTCGCATCATTCGAAAAAAAAAACTATGATCATCTTAGGAAGGTGTGCTTCCATAGTCAACTAGTTCCTCTTCCAATGAGGGGGAGGGGGAACCAGCATGTGAAACTCCGTAAGAGTTAGTTTCACTAAGTAAAGAAGATTTGGGTGTAGTACCTTCTGTAATGAGAATAGGTGTGACTGATGTCCCCTGGGTAGAAAGTCCCAAATACTCATAACCTCGCTCCTTAATAGTCCAATAGATCTACTCCACCCTAAGATCATCGATATCTACCCCCTGGTCTAGTGTGGAGGGAGAGACAGTATCAACAGAAACCCCCTTCTTTCTCTTGGCAGATCTGGTCCTTATAGGAAAAGGGGGGAGAGGGAGTAACAGTAGTGGCAGTAATGAAGTTAGACACATCCGTATCTGGGTGTTTTATTTTACCCTCTGTAGGAGCCCTTTCTTTTCCTTTACCTTTAGATTGTCCTTTAGACATGGCAGAGGGCACCTCAGCTTGTTGCGGCTGGTTAGACTCATCGAGGAGCAGCTTAACTAGGATGGGAGTAGGTTGCTCAAAAGGAGACCTAGGTGTAGTGCTAAGATGCCAAGCGTCTTTCTGGGTCCGTCTGATTAGGAATTGGGACTTGACATACTTAGTGGCAGTAGTCTCATAGGTAGGTCTAACCATATAGTTCTGAATAAGAAGAACATATCGCTGCTAGAGTAAGAACCAAAAAGGGGTGAATGAAGGCAATTAATCGCGAGGAGGTACATACAGCCGTCCCAAGTGACTCACCCTATAAAACATTCCCTGAGGGGTAAAGTTCATACATGCCTGCAAACATAACTCTGAAGGTTCACTGCTCGAAGGGTAGGAAGGGGTGTAAACACCTTAGTCATAACCAAGTTGTCTCATCACTCTCTCTGAGTGATAGAACTCAGCACCTCGACTCAGCTCCATCAAAGAAGGGAGAAGACCCGGTAGTAGCATGGTCACCACATTGATATGGTGGCAAGAAAAAATAGAGTCAGCATCAGTAGGGCAATAAAAGGTGCCACCGTCACCAGGGAAATAAAGCCAGATGAACACACCAAAAGGGCATTTGTTGTAAGGGAGAAGGTATAACTCCTCAATATCATCAATCAAAGGCCCCAGGGGCTTTCCTATGCCACCTAAAAAGACGAGTAGCATTATTGTGGCAGTCTTGTGGTTCAGGACCGAAATAGGTAAAATGCTTAAACAAAAAGACATAAGGAGAAGAGAATTGGAAAAATTAGCTACGTCGTAGCGTCCATAAGACCTCTCAACATCTACATGGGCACTATCTAACAAGGAATAAAGAGAACCAATATCTAAAGCGACGAGGAGTACTGACCTCCCCCACGATAGCCTCACAGCTAATCCAAAAAGGATCTTACGAGTAGAGTCTTTGAGTTTACCTGGGAACAAGAACCGACTCAGAAAAGTGATAAGAAAATTAACCAAGTGTGAGGAGAAGTGAAGTTTGGGACCATCTTAACTTTTGAGAGCTCTGCTGGAAGTCTCCCCTTTCGACGATTGCTCAAAACCTTTAGACCAATACCTCTACTATTTGGTGAAAGAGTATTTTGTAAGGCCAGTTACATTTATAGGCACATATTTTGAACACTCACCAAGAGCGGCCTGTAACTCTTCCACCATCTCTTGCTCAAGAGGGTCCTCATAGACATCAGTGAAAACATCATCCCCGAAGAAAGGTAGGGCGTACATCTTGTAGACATCCTCCATAGTAACGCTAAACTCACCCCAGCCACTTACAAAAGTGTGAGATTCCCTACTCCACCAAGACAATAAAATATTGAGGGAAGAGTTATGTTTAGCCACGGTATAAGACTTCAAACTATCAATGGTAGTAAGAAGACCAAGTCCCTTAAGGATAGACTTATGAGAAAGAATAGCCAGACTATGGTCAACCCACGCAGCCCACTGCTCTAGGGCACCCCCCACAGCCTTGATTTTAATGATAGAATAATGGAAGTCACCGCGATCAATTCTAACTCTGAGAATGGAGTCAGGAATAATAATAATAATAATAATAATAATAATAATAATAATAATAATAATAATAATAATAATAATAATAATAATAATAGTAATAGGAGAATCAATAGACTCGCCTAACCCCACATGAGGTCACTCGATAACATTGGTTATGAATTTCTCCTCAAATTGAGCAAGAGAAGACATGAAATGGTCCAAAGAAGGGTACACGATGGTAGAGGCCAAAATCCCTCCCCTGGCGAGTGCACATATAATCTTCCCAAGCCTGAGAAGAGTATGAAGTGGTGGAAGAACTTCCGATAGCCATTGTGTCAAGGAAGGAACCAACAGTTGCAAAAATCCTGCGTGAGTAACCCTTGCTTCATGTAACCCTAAGCGAGGAACCCAAATGCGAAGAACAAAATTGAGACAAACCCTCTCCAGTCAACGGTGAATGCGAGAAACCCACTACAGTTGAAATAATGGATTAGGAAACCGAGGGCACAAGAACCCTCAATGAGGAACCCCTCGCAACCCCACTAGCAGTCGAGGAACCCGTCCCCCCAAAAGCCTCAGATAAGGAGCCCTCCTCGATTAACGATGGTCAGGAGGAACCCTTTTCAGAAAGCCTAAAAAATGAGGAACCCTCCATATCCAAAGAAAGAGGCAAGGAAACCTTATTTGGTTTTACGGCGTGCGAGGAACCCCTCTAATTCAAACTAATGACCGAGGAACCCGTTGTCACCAAACCTTCTTACGAGGAACCCCTCATAACCACACCAGCAGTCGAGGAAATCACCATCATAAACGCATCAGATGAAGAAATCCACAAAAGTGAAAATTCAATCGAGGAACCCGTTGTTACGAAACCCTTTAATGAGGAACCCTTGCCATTTTTTGTAGTTGCGAGGATCCCATAATGAATTCAGATCCTCTGGTCAAGGAGCCCTCTCCTATTTCAATTAGTAGCGAGGAACCCTTAGAGATCCTCATCCTAAACAACAATCCATCGCCAACAGACATGTTCACTTCCCCACATTCAAATATCAGCCCATCAGAAGAAAATACCTTCAATGGAGAGGAACGCATAACAACGTCGAAAATCGAAAATGAAACGGATGGGGCTGAAGCGACGGCATCGGGAACATAGACAACGGATCCGCATTGGACGATGGTTATGATGGTGGTACCGGTAGCCACCACCATAGATATAGAAATGGAGATGGGTAAGGAGCCTATAATGATGGGGATACCAGTGGTAGTACTAGCTGAAGAAGCGTTGGATGATGGTAAATCCATTAATGGTATTTTAAAGAAGCTTGAAAAAATAAACGAGTTATGGATTCTTTGAAATTACTCTCACTATATATATACTCTCTGTGTTTGTTTTGAGAATGTAATAAAGGTGAAAGCTTTTGTTCGAGAAAAAAAATTAGCGTTTACATGAAAATGGGAAAACATGCTGGAATGCCAAAAGGTTATCGGATTTTTTTCCCAGATGATGAGATGATAGTTCCCATACTGACGTGTGGCTTCTAGAGAACCCAAAACCTATAATGAAGGGATAGTGCATTTAATGACCTTAGGGGTAATGTTGAGGAACCCATAGGGTCCCTCAAAAAAATTAAAAATTGAATTTATGGCGAACAAAGTCTTTTGATCTCCACAACACAAAAAGACTTCGTATGAGGGGCTAATGTAGAAGGGTGTTTCAAGCTTGTCCACTATGTTTTGGGGTGAGGGTCCCTCAAGACCCCCCTCCACTTCCAGAAAATATGGGATGCGGAACCCTTAAGGTCCCTCAGCTTCCAGAAAATATGGGACATGGAACCCACCCTCAAGGTCCCTTAGCTTCTAGAAAGTATTGAGAACGGAACCCTTAAGGTCTCGTTGCTTCTAGAAAATATTGGACGTGGAACCCTCAGGGTCCCCCCAACTTCCAGAAAATATAGGACGTGGATCCCTCAAGGTTCTCCCCCTCAGCTTACAGAAAATATTCAATGAGGAACCCTCAAGGTCCCCTAACTTCCTGAAAATATTGGGTGAGGAATGCTCAAGGTTCTCCCCTAAGATTCAAAAAATATTGAACGCGTAACCTTTAAGGGCCCCCAGCTTCCAGAAAATATTGGGTGAGGAACCCTCAAGGTTCTCCCCCCCAGCTTCCAGAAAATATTGAATGAGAAACCCTCAAGGTCCCCCAATTTCCATAAAAATAGGTCAAGATGAGGAAGGGGCTTCCAAGAGAAACCCTCATCATGAAATATTATTCTTCTAAATAATAAAAATACTAATATTCATTTTCTTGCACAAGTAGCCTAGTTGAGCAAGCAGGGATCAAATAAGCCAGTTGGGATCTCTTGGGAGTTTTGGCTTAGCGGCAGAGGAACAAGGTCTATTGAGAAATCTCAACCGCTTAGTACTTTAAGATTGAGAGAATACTAGTAGAAAGACCCTAGGGGAACCCAACCCTCACACACCTCATATTCAGACACAACTAGGGTGAGCAGCCAAAGCGTTGCTCACAAGAAATGAATAGTTTGTAATATGATTCTAGATACAAGGGTGTCCTCAAGGCCCACTCAAGTTTTTAAATATTTTATAGGAGGTGGTCTTTGAGACCCCCTCAAGTTCATAAAGATTTTAGGGGAGGTGGACCTCAAGGCCACCCTCTCAAACTTACAAAGTTTATATCACAAGTTACCGTTTTAAAAGATATTTAACAAATCAGATATTTTGTCTACATTAAGAGACATATTTTCTTTTTGACTTTAGTTTGCACTAGGTGGCACATGTCAGAGGGGAGAGGCTGTTGTACACAGGTAGGGACAAATGGTACATTTCAGATCTTATTCCTTACCAACCCTCTTTTTTTTTGTGCTCGAAAGTGTCAACTCAGCCCTAGTGCCCAAGTATAAATAGGACCCTTAGGAAGGTCAAGCATTATAGAAAAAATCAATAGCATCGTTACTCTGTCAAAATCACACCAGAACCTTTTAGTATTCTCTCCCTGCTCTCTCTTTCTAAGTGTTGTGTGCTTGTTTCTTCACTCCCCAGTAACAGCCATCACTCTCAGGAATTTCTATTAAGAAAAGTTAATATCCTTGTTATGAAGTTCATCTTCTTACAGGGAGGGAGATCTAGCTTGAGTTCCATTTTTACCAAAAGGAGAAGGTTTTACCAGAGGTTGCTCTAGAAGTTATTGAGAACCTTGAAGGCAGAGTCCATTGGAATGGGTCACGCCTCACCCGATTTAGTATCTTACTAGACCCTATTCACACAACCCTCTTACACGTGCTAATTAATTGGATAATTAGGAACGCCCAATTTTATGTACAACATGAATTATAATTTTTTTAGACCGGCCTAGATCACCAAATTTCTCCAAAATTTAGTGTTGTGTTTTATTCTTTTGTAATTTAATTAAAATCGAGGTAATTAAATTTTAAGGTATGATTTAAAATTGAGTTTTCTATTTTTTTTTTTTTGAAAATTTAAATTATATTTTTATTTTACGAAAAATTAATATGTGACATTAAGATATTTATTTCACATAAGTAAATTTGTAAATTACCAAGGATTTAAATTCAATCTTTTAGAATTGAATTAATATTTTCTTATAACCCTCAAGTTTTTAAATACTAGGTGGGAGAGCCGTTTCTACATAAACCGAGGCCTCCATAGGTATTTTAAAGTTTTTAATTCGATTTATTTCTTGTTTAAGCTTGATCAGGCCCCCATAGAATTATATTAATCACAGTATCATGAAAATTTTAAAATTCTTAGGTGATAGTTTAATATAATTAAATGTGAGTGAGTTTTGCCCTCCCATTAAGGAAGTTTTACACGAGTGGGTTTGATTTCATTAAACTAATTAGTGATATACAGTTAGACAAAAGTTATTATATCCTCCGCATCGGAGTCACTTTCATAAGTTGTGGGATAGAAAGTCGTCGACTATTAAATTATGTTGGACAGAGGATCGTGAAATGTTAAGGTACGTAATTGAAATACATAAGTTTGTCTACTTTAAGGTAAAGTTATTTAAGCTCCCATAGAGAAATCTCACTTCATAATGGAACTAGGATGTTCGACAAGATTTTACTTTTGAAATTGGTGGTGAGGGATACTACTTTAAAATGAAATTGAAGTTAAATTATTACATGTTATTTTAAAATTAATTCTTTTTTCAAAAGTTATTATTCTCAGATTTCAAAATGGGATATTCATTCAACTCACTTGCTTCAATCTTAAAGGACAACAAACTTACTGGATGAACAATACTGACTGGAAAAGAAACCTAGACATTGTCTTAACTGCTGAGGACTTTAAGTTTGTCTTGATGGAGACATTCCCTACCATGCTAGTGGAAGGGGCACCCTAAAGGGATGTCCAAGCCTACCAGAGGTGGAAAAAGGCGGATCATATGGCTTGCTTTAATATATTAGCCTCCATGACTAATGTGTTGTAGCATCAGCATCAACACATGTCCACTGTTTACAATATGATTCGAAACCTTAGGGATATATTTGAGGATCAAAACCGTGTTGCAAGGTTAGATGCTTTGGCAAGGTTGGTCAATACCAATATGCTTGAGGGAACTCTCGTGTTCGAGCACATTTTAAAGATGGTGTCCATCTTATGAGATATGGAGGTACATGGATATGAAATCCATGGGGAACCCCATGTTAATTTCTTGAACCAAATCACTACTGGAGTCCTTTAAATAGTTTTTCCCAAACAATTATATGAAAAAAAATTGATTACTCTTTGCCACAACTTCCTAAGGAACTTCAGGCTTGTAACACCCCGCCTAATTAAATACCGGGTGATCAATCCTTTATTAAATTAACATCAAGGTGAACGGTTGGTTCATTCTCATCATCACTGTCGTAAAATAATATTTCCAATTTGAACACCCTAAATAATTAAGCTAAGTGTCAAAACCATTTAAAACTTCATTTTTCCTTTATTAAATACCAATATAAAAACCATTTTAATACCCAACATTTAAGACTCACATAAATACTAAGGATGAAAATTTACACACAAGAATTTAAACCATCGATATAATCCAAACCAAGTACAAGAACCATAAATGAAATCATCCTGACAAGAGTTAACTCCCAAGGAGTATTGAATACCGAAAATATAAATGAACATAAATCCTTGACAAGATCTAAACGGAATAGGAAATCGGGCGACACATGCCCTAACTATGAGGATCTAAAGTAGGAACCGATTCAATGATGAAGTCGTCTAAAGCAAGGGCCTGAAACTCCCACATAAGCTGCAGCACATACAATCCAAAGGACCTAAGCATGACGCCCCTGTGGCTGGGCACCTGTAATACATACATATATATACAAGAGAGAAAGAAATGATAGAAAACGGGTCAGAGCTCGAGTGTAAAATAGTTTTCAAAATAGTTTAGCAAGTATTTAAAATGCTTACCGATTAATATCACAACCATGTTAGTATGCGACACTCTCTTGAGAATCATCACCTCTCATCTAGTGTGCACTCCTACCGTACCCCTAGGACATCCTAGTTATAGTTCCCACACTAACTAGATTAACAACATGTATCCATTCTTTATAGCCCAAATTATTCCCACGTATTAACCTTATAATACATATAATGATGTTATAAACATATATATATCCATTTAGATTCAACATGGATAAGTCCCTTATTAATTCAATTCAATTAAGTGTTTTCATACATAACTATCTTACATTTCTACTTTAGCCACATAGTAGATATCATCACATGTGTATATATATATATATATATATATATATATATATATATATATATATATATATATATATATATATATATATTCACTATATTATATATATACTATACTGCACCCCGAGACACAGCTGTGGTGTTGTATTACTCTGTTATCTTGTCCCAATACATCACATCGCTATATAGGGGAATATAGGTTTGGTAAAGATTCCTCAAACCATAAATATCAACACAAAAATTGGAGTCCAACATAGTTCACATACCCACGGGTCACGCACATACCTATGTTCCCATAGTCAGCAGACTTATCAACTCACCGATAACTCTTTCATAGTCCTATGTTCTCGAGCGACAAATCAAAAATCCCATGGATTCATCAGATATGACTGCCCTCATGCGCAAACCCCCCATCCATAGCGAGTAATCTAGGTATGTCATATACAGATACATAATATATGCACAATCACAAAGTCATACATATAAATATTCATATGTTCCAAATTAGGTTCACCCACGACCCATAATTATTGTCATCCGTGCTTAGCACAAATTTCACTTAATTATCTCGCATAACGGATTCATCTCTTTTATTCTCATTTATTATTTACTTCATTCTTACTTCTCATCTATCGAAGTAATCTCTCTCACTAAGTATAATTATCAGTATGTATACCCTCACTTACCTTCTAGTATAAATCTTTCACGAGTCTCAATCTTTTAGTAAACGTACGCATAATTCCCAATGTATAAATAACTCCCCATTAACCCGAAATTTCATTTCATATTAATTTCACTCAAGTGAGTCTACTTAGACCCTATTGGTCATCTTCATAACCCATTATACTCTATCAATGATATTCAAGGGTTCCTAAGCATTTTAACCAGACTAAACAAAAAGGGGAAAAATATGCAGCTTTCCATGAGGGATCGATCGATCGAGTAAAGGGGGTCGATCGATCGATCATCGATCGATCGATGTTCTTGAGTCGATCGATCGATCATTGATCGATCGATGTTCTGGAGTCGATCGATCGATCAAGCAGTTCTTGCCCAGTTTTCTGCAATATTCAGCCTACGGGTTCAACCATTTTAACCCCTCCAAACCTCTATAATTTCATCCCAAACACCCATCAAAGTAATCCATGTCTATAAGCAATGTACATAAATAAGTTCTAAAGTAACGACATCAATAATTCCTCAACGAATCAATCAAAAAGGGGTTTAATCTTAAATCTCTTTATAAAACCAAATTTTACATGAATAATCACCACCCTCTAATTTAATCAAGATTTTCTTCCCAAATATTATAATAAACTCGTGGGTAATCCTCTACATATGATCAAGATTTTAGACTACATGGATTCTCCCTACAACATATATGAATTCTCTTCCAAAACATATAATTCTTAAATTAAAACATATGATTTTCATTCCTAGACTAACATGGAAGGTATATTAACTTGAAAATCAGTAAGATAGATACTTGCCTCGGATTCAAGGGTATGATTTGTTGATGAAAATTATATGGATGCGTTCCTCGTCATGCGATCTATGTTTTAGTGGTGGTGGTGATGAAATCGGGTGAGTTCTAGGCCTTGGATTGCTTGAAAAACTCTTCACCTTCTTCTCTAATCACTTCACCTTCTTCTCTAACTCATAACTCTCTGATTTCCACATTCTCATTTGGTAATTTACACATAAGAATTTAAACCATCGATATAATCAAAACCAAGTATAAGAACCATAAATGAAATTATCCTGACAAGAGTTAACTCCCAAGGAGTATTGAATACCAAAAATATAAATGAACATAAATCCTTGACAATATCTAAACGGAATAGGAAATCGGGCGACACATGACCTAACTATGAAGATCTAAAGTAGGAACTGATTCAATGACGAAGTCGTCTAAAGCAAGGGCCTGCAACTCCCACATAAGCTGCAGCACGTCCAATCCAAAGAACCTAAGAATGATGCCCCTGTGGCTGGGCACCTATAATACATACATATATATACAAGAGAGAAAGAAATGACAGAAAATGGGTCAGAGCCCGAGTGTAAAATAGTTTTCAAAATAGTTTAGCAAGTATTTAAAATGCTTACCGGTTAATATCACAACCATGTTAGTTTGCGACACTCTCTTGATAATCATCACCTCTCATCTAGGGTGCAATCCTACCGTACCTCTAGGAAATCCTAGTTATAGTTCCCACGCTAACTAGATTAGCCACATGTATCCATTCTTTATAGCCCAAATTATTCCCACGTATTAACCTTACAATACATATAATGATGTTATAAACATATATATATCCATTTAGATTCAACATGGATAACTCCCTTATTAATTCAATTCAACTAAGTGTTTTCATACATAACTATCTTACATTACTACTTTAGCCACATAGTAGATATCATCACATGTATGTATACATATATATATATATATATATTCACTATATTATATATATACTATACTGCACCCCGAGACACAGCTGTGGTGTTGCATTACTCTGCTATCTTGTCC
Organism: Sambucus nigra; assembly: GCA_949130495.1. Lineage (NCBI taxonomy): Eukaryota > Viridiplantae > Streptophyta > Magnoliopsida > Dipsacales > Adoxaceae > Sambucus > Sambucus nigra. The sequence continues at coordinate 622,113,943 of OX422215.1, forward strand.
CAATACATCACGTCGTTGTATAGGGGACTATAGGTTCAGTAAAGATTCCTCAAACCACAAATATCAACACAAAAATTGGAGTCCAACATAGTTCTCATACCCATGGGTCATGCACATACCTACGTTCCCATAGTCAGTGGACTTATCAACTCACCGATAAGTCTTTCATAGTCCTATGTTCTCGAGCGACAAATCAAAAATCCCATGGATTCATCAGGATATGACTGCCCTCACGCGCAAACCTCCCATCGATAGCGAGTAAGCTAGGTATGTCATACACAGATACATAATATATGCACAATCACAAAGTCATACATATAAATATTCCTATGTTCCAAATTAGGTTCACCCACGACCCATAATTATTGTCATCCGTGCTTAGCACAAATTTTACTTAATTATCGCGCATAATGGATTCGTCTCTTTTATTCTCATTTATTATTTACTTCATTCTTACTTCTCATCTCTCGAAGTATTCTCTCTCACTAAGTATAATTATCATTAGGTATACCCTTACTTACTTTCTAGTCTAAATCTTTCACGAGTCTAGATCTTTTAGTAAATGTACGCACAATTCCAAATGTATAAATAACTCCCCATTAACCCAAAATTTCATCTCATATTAATTTCACTCAAGTGAGTCTACTTAGACCGTATTGGTCATATTCATAACCCATTATACTCTATCAATGATAATCAAGGGTTCCTAAGCATTTTAACCGGACTAAATAAAAAGGGAAAAATATGCAGTTTTCCAGGAGGGGTCGATCGATCGAGTAAAGGGGGTCGATCGATCGATGTTCTAGAGTCGATCGATCGATCAAGTAGTTCTTGCCCAGTTTTCTGCAATATTCAGCCTACGGGTTCAATCATTTTAACCCCTCCAAACCTCTATAATTTCATCCCAAACTCCCATTAAAGTAATCCAAGTTTATAAGAAATGTACATAAACAAGTTCTAACGTAACGACATCAATAAATCCTCAACGAATCAATCAAAAAGAGGTTTAATCTCAAATCTCTTCATAAAACCAAATTTTGCATGAATAATCACCACCCTCTAATTTAATCAAGATTTTCTTCCCAAATATTATAATAAATTCGTGGGTAATAATCTACATATGATCAAGAAATTAGACTACATCGATTCTCCCTACAACATATATGAATTCTCTTCTAAAACATATAATTCTTCAATTAAAACATATGATTTTCATTCCTAGACTAACATGGAAGGTATATTAACTTGGAAATCAGCAAGATAGATACTTGCCGCGGATTCAAGGGTATGATTTATTGATGAAAATTATATGGATGCGTTCCTCGTCATTCGATCTACGTTTTAGTGGTGGTGGCGATGAAATCGGGTGAGTTCTAGGCATTGGATTGCTTCAAAAACTCTTCACCTTCTTCTCAAATCTCTCCACCTTCTTCTCTAATCACTTCACCTTCTTCTCTAATGGCTGGCTTAGGTTTTGTGTTTGTTAACCCTAAGAGACAACTCTAAATGGATAATAAATACTAAGAAAATTCGTGGGTTTAGTTACCCAAAAATACCAAATGTCTAAAATACCCTCCCGGGGTGTCAATTAGGCCTAAAAACGCCCTGAGACCCAAACTAAACCCCCGAGTACAATTTTCTGACTATCTTGACCCTTCCGAACACTTTGGCGCACTCAAAACGACTATACGGATGACTTATAATTTATTCACTTTAATAATAATAATTTTGTCCTGACACGACACAGGCGCGTCCCGAATTAAATTTCCATAATTGTCATTTATTCACTCGTGACAATTTTAATAAAATCAATCTCATATATTACTCTTCTCATCCAGTAATATTCAACAAATTTCCAGTAATTACTAACTCACATCATGCTAGTAAATATTAAAATAATTTTTGGATTAATATTAAATTAATACCTAAAATTAAATTCAATAAATCTCCAATTTTAAAAGCCATAAAAATACGGGGTATTACAAGGTTGTAGAGAATATCAATAGGAAAAAGGGTGTGATTTATGTTGCTGAGAAAGTCCTATATCGTTCTATTTCGAAGAAGAAGAAGAAGAAGAAGAAGAAGAAGAAGAAGAAGAAGAAGAAGAAGAAGAAGAAGAAGAAGAAGAAGAAGAAGAAGAAGAAGAAGAAGAAGAAGAAGAAGAAGAAAGGAAAGTCTCAGGGACAACCTAAAGATGTAAAGAAAAACTTTAATCCCCAAAATGGAGGTAAAAATCCAGTTGGTGGTTTTTACATCTATAAGTAGGAAAGACACTAGAAGAAGCAATGCCCCGTCTACTTATCAAGCATGGATGGAAATGCTAATTTCTCATTTATCATTGAGACATATTTTTTGGTGCAATCTACAGGAACCTGGTGTGTAGATTTCACAGCCACTAATCATGTTTGTAATTCTTTTCAAGGGTTCCAGGTAACTAGGGAGCTCAGCGATGGAGAGTTATTTTTGTTCATGGGCGTTCATCACAAAGCAGTTGTAATGGAAGTAGGAAATTTAGTTTTTAATTTTGGTGAAGACAATAATTTAATATTAGTAGAGTTTTTTAATATTCCCAGTACTAGAAGAAATTTGATTTCGGTTTTTAAGCTTGTGATGAATGGATATTTGGTTTATTTTAATAAAAGAGTTTTTTTATCAAAAATTGAAAATGTCTTATTTGTTGTGGAACTTAGGAAAATTATCCTTATATTACAAGACATATCACATTGTTACTGCTTAATAATGAATTGAGTAAATTAAATGTAATTAACCTAAAGAGAAAGAAACCTTCTGTAATACCCCGCATTTTTAATGACTTTTGAAATGGGATTAATTAGAATTAATTATGATATAATTGGAAATTAATTCGGATTTAAATATTACTCGAGAATAAAGCAATATGTGATTTATGTTGAATACTACTTAGTGATTAAAGTAATATATATTATTATGACTTTACAATTGATTATGACTATATAAACTAGTCATGAATTATGTGTACGATAATTATGGTAATTAAGTCGGGACACGCATTTGAGTCGTGTCGGGATTATAATTTAATGAAATAAAAGTAAATTATTATTATGTCAACCGAATTGTCATTTTGACTGGTCCAAAGTGTCCGAAAGGGTTCAAATAGTTGAAAAGGTCTATTTGGGTGTTTGATTTGGGTCTTGGGGAACTTTGGAAATGATAGGACACCCCAGAGGGGTATTTTGGTCATTTTACAAGGGAGGTGAATAGTAACTATGTAAATCTGAGTTTATTTTATAAGTAAAGATATTAGAGAGATTAGTTTCATTCACCAAAAATAATAGGAAAAGGTTTAGGAGAGATTGAAAGACTTTTTATGGGAGAAGAAGAGACTTTTCTAGGAAACCAAAGGACAACCACCTTGCACCACCAAGAGACAACACCACCACGGTCGGATGTTGGCCAGAAAAAGAGAGGACCACCAGTAGAGTATCATCCCCAACGGATTAGACCTACAATCTAGAGGCGGGTGATTAATTATTGCAATCTTAGCTTTTATATTGTCCACGTTAGGATAGTTAGGAAAATTCTAAAAAAGTTGCATGACCAAAGATAAATTTGTGATAATTTTAAATGGATATATGAAATGGATATTATCCAGGAGTGATCTCTTTTGATTATAGAAATAAACTCCATGAATTTTATATTATCTTGTGAAGAAATTTGGGATTTACACTCTTATTGATGATAAAGTCAAAAATCAGAGTTCTTGAGAATAAAATGGAAATTGAGTAAATTGATTCATGTTAATGGTGTTTAAATGATTTTGGATATGTTAGAACTTATCCATATATAATGGTATATGATCTGGATATCATGATATTTAAATTGGGAATCATTTGGTGAAGAAACATTGGAGTTTATATGATGTTCAGGGATAAATATAAAAATATTAGTTTTCTGGAAATAGTATGTTTTAAATCAAACCTTCTTGATGATTTTAGGTGGTTTGATTAATAGAAATCATTTATATATATATCTAGGTTTATCATATGGAATGAATATTGGGGAGTTTGGGATTATTTGATAAACGTTTTGATGATTAAAAAGTATGAAACCCATAGGAAAAACAATGCAGAAAACTGAGCAATATCTGGTCGATCGATCGATAGACTCAAGACTGTCAATTGATCGACTGATCAACCGATCAACCAAAATCATCGATCGATCGACTCCCATGGAAAATGTGACTTTGTTCCTTTTTAACTTTTGATCCAATCCCAACTCTGAGAAATCTTTGGTGATGATTTATTGAACATATTGGGACTTAGAGAAGGGCAGTAGGATATACCTAAGACCCAAATTATTTTTGGGATTTTTCAATGAAGGGAAATTAATGAGTGTTAATTAAACGAGTTATTATTGAGACTTATGTTAATTGGGATTTATATTGGATAAATGATAATTTAAGGTTAGGACCTGTAGTAAGAGAGTTATTAATTAATGGTATAACCTTAGGAATAGGTGGGATTAACCCTAAGAGATAGAATGAAGGGTTAAGAATGAATTAAGGGATTATCGAGAATTAAACCTAATTAAAGATGAGTTTAATTCATAGAATTTCAAAAGTTATGATGACATGGACAAGTAGGGTGTAGACGTTTACCTACTGAATTAGGTTAAGGAATACTTATTTAATCTTCGAGTAATGAGTGAGGCTCGGGAATATAAAATAAAGACGTAAAGTCATAATCTTTAATACGTAGGATTTGATAGATAAAAATACTACGTATGGGAATTATCATATGGTTGTGTGAATGCCTTATGGATATTATATTTAATAGGTGCGATGAATACCTCTAATATTATTTGTATGTATGACGTACCTACGCTGCTTGCTATCGGGGTGGAGGTTTCGCGTTGTGGACGGTCTTATCCTGTTCTCCCATTTGGGAGGATTTTAGATTCATACCCTGAGCATAGGACCTTCGACACATGCTATCGGTGTAATGATAGTTTCGACGGTTGAATGGGAGTGTAGATATGTGCGTGACCCATTTGGCTGGGGAGTATGCTCGCCTCCAATATGTTCATGTTATGTTATATGATTCGTGAGATATACCGAATCATTAGTCCCCTATACAATGGCATTATGTATCAGGACATGATAGCAGAGTATACATGAATCGTAATTGTGACTGGGAAGGTGTCGTATTAGTATATATATAATTAGTGTGATGTTATATATATAAATTGTGATGTAATCTACTATGTGACATTGTAGATATAGAGATGTAATCTTCTGTGTGATATTGTAGATTAAAAATATAAATTGTGATTTAATCTACTGTGTAATGTTGTAGATAGATGTAAATAATGAAATATGAATTGATTAAGTAAGTGAACACTTAATTCCAAGGATGTAACGAGACTAGTTCATAATAAAGAGAAATGAATATGAATAATTATGTTACGTATGGTATGGGACATACGGGTTAGAATTATGTTACTAGTTAGGAGGGAGACATAACTAGGAAGTTACTGAGATACTATAGGTGTGCACTCTAGATGAGAGGTGAGAATTATCAAGAGAGAGCTCGAGAAACTAACATGTACATAATAAATGCTTATTTGTAATTGTTAAGCACTTGCTATTTTTAAAATCTTTTACAATCTGGATCTAGCCCGTTTCCTTGCATATTCTCTTCTCTACTATATCTTGTACATCAGATATCCAACGGCAGGGATACCTAATATAGATTATGGATGTTTCGATGGATTATAGTTGCTAGCAGAGATGCAAATTTTGTTTAGACGCTTCCTTTCTGTTTATTCACTCATCTGTAGCGTCTACTTCATTTAGGGCTTGTCGCCCAGGATTCTAGAGGTTGTAATTATTTATGTAAGCATTGTGGATATCAATTTTATTTAGTGTAAAAGTTATAATTTAACTCGAGAGTTATTCCTGTCCAATTTATTCTTGTTATAGTTAATTCAATTGTGATGTGTTGTTGCATATTATTATTCTGTATCGGGGAATGGTTTTAATTAAATTAAAAATGGAAAAAGTTTTTGACACTTAGCTTAATTAACTATTAGGTGATTAATAAAGAAATTATTTTCGATAGTGATGTAGAGAATGAACCAACTGGATATTCTGATTTAATTAAATAAAGGACTAATCACCCGATATTTAATTAGGCGGGTTGTTACAGGTGGTATCAGAGCATCAGGTTCTAGTGTCATTAGAATTTGTGCAGCTTACTATGTTTCAGCATAGCGTTCTTTGATGTAGAGCCCTATTATTAGGATGTTGAATTCTTTTGTGTATTTCGACTTGTATTCTCCTGCCATGAAGTATGTGAGATGTAATGCTTACACTAGTTTGGTCAGGCATCATGCGCCAAACACATTGGGACGACTATCAAGAGCCATTAGAAGGATAGCAGAAGGAGGACTCAGCTAAAGATATAGACTATTTTGGAAAATAGTGTTGGAGATAGATACCATCATAATTATTATTTGGACCGAGAATATTAAGGAAGTCGCATGGGAGTTGTAGTTTTCCAAGCACCATCATAGTTGATGGTTGTGCCGTTCTTAACTCACCCAGCACTGTATGTGAAAGGTGCGGGAGTCGAAAAGACTCTTGTGAAGGAAGAATTCAAAGACAAATTGTAAAGGGTAAAGTGCAGTAACACCCAGGATTTGAAAATTTTCTAGTAAATTTTTCCTAGGAAGACCAAATTTAAGTGATGAGAGTTAAACATCACATATAAAGAACATGAGTGAAGCTGGAATACGAATTTTAGGTATGGTTCGATAGTGAAATCATTTATTTGATGTTTTAATCAGGATATGAATGGAATTTCGAAACTTATCTCTTATGGGAAAGAAAGAGAGAAGTAACTTGTTTAACGAACTCCTTATCCTAGGAAGAATGGGTTACATAGAAGATAAATAGAGTTCATTATGTGAAAGGACTCGTGAGTGAAATACTCTAGTGTGAGTGTAAATCTGACGAAAACAAGTACGATTAACGTCGCTAAAAAATTTAATGATGCTTCCAAATGAAGGGGAGCTAGAAGGGTTAGGAAACCTAGCCGAAGGGCAAGATTGCATTCAATATTGTTAATGAAAAATCACCGAAAGGTGTACCCATTACGGTACCCATTTAAAGTGACATGATTAAACCCCTATTTAGTGGCGATGAAATCAGCCAAGACTAGTGTAGTTAACAATGTATCCCATAGGAGCCGTAGAGCCAAAAGAATAACAGAAATAGCAATTGGGAGTTAAGATTGATAGGTCCAACAGGAGGACGTTAAAATGGTCAGTAATGAGGAAATAGTAAGGTAAATTACCCTATGTGTATAGAGAGAGAGACTACTAAGTGTTAAATGTGTCCACGTTAAGTAGTGGGACCGACAAATTTTAGGAATAGTAAACCATACCAATTAGGCATAACAACAGGAGAAGTGAGACTTCTAGGGGAGTAATTGGGTCAAGATAATTAGTCCCAGGAAATTTACAAGAGTGGTAGGTTTAAATAGGACCAATTGAGTCCTCAGTACTTGTAGCATGCCATATTTTAAGGTCGGCGGGTCCAAGAAAAAAAAGGAGGTCAGTAAGACCATAATTGAAGTCTAAATATGCTGGGCCAATGTTTCAATAATGGGTGTGTAAACCATAGGACTGAACAATTTGTCCACAACAGGTGGGTAAAACTATAGGATGAAATCCTAGATGTATAACGGGTGCAAGTGATCGTGAGTTGTTTTGACTGTGAGAAGTGCATGTGAAGACCCTACATGATCAGGAGAAACTCATGAAGTTTTATTTCATCCGTGTGAATAAAGGATTAATTCTAGTGACATGATGTGTCACAACAGACATATATAAATTAAAAACCCTAAATTCAAGTGCGAGTCGAGGTTAGTGGAAACGATAATCTTAAAAGTCTAGTTACAAAAGTATTTCTCGTTGAGAGCAGGACTTTTTGGTATCGCCGGTGAGTGAACCAGGTGGGTCCTAAGAGTATATTTTGTTATTATAATTTTATATTTCTTTGAGTTAGCATAATAGAACTCATTATGGTAATATGTAGTGATAAATTACCAAATGTTTTAACGATAGTAGATTGAGTGATAAGACCATCGTGCTGGATACTCCGGGGAGAGTAAAATTAATTTTGTACGGAGCCAATTGAAATAGGGTTGGGCCTATATTTCATGATATCATAGACCTTAGTAAAAATGTTGTCTAGTTATATATGTGAGTAGAAAATTATTCTACTAATGTGACTCAGGATATATTATGTTTTTGTCGAACAGCGAGAAATAGCTCATTATTAATAGCGCAAAGAATTTGGGATAGTGAGAGCGACATGTTTTATGTTATTTTTAGGGATATATAAGCATGTACTAGTATATTTTTACGTCAACATACAAAAACTATGGGAAGATACAGATTATGGACTGAGGGCCATTACGGATCTCGACGACCGACTATGTTAAGTAGTAGTGTATCGGGGGGATTCCTTGTTTGGATTTTACTTTGCTAGATATCCCATGCATGAAACTAGCGAACGTCGGGAGTAGGAGAGAAGTTTTGTCGATATTACATAAGTTCGTACCCTAGTCATTTTAAATATACAAAAAAAAAATTAGAGTTGATAATTCTATTATGACTTAAGAGTCGCCTAGTCCTAGTAACATTATGAATAAAATAATAATGCCACTAATAGAGTGATTAAGTTATTACTAGTGGTGTGATTGAGTGCACCCCTACCATATCAGTATGCTCAGTGAGTGAAAATTGATTCAAGAAGATGATATGTTATTTGAGCAACAATATGAGAAATATAGGGTGTATGGGCACCCTAGGTAATTAAATCTGATATTGTTCCCCATTATGGAGATATGGGATAAGGAAAATAAATATAGAGGTTTAGATATCAGAACTTGAATGTTCGGTCATTTATGACGATTAGAGATATAGTCAGTAGAATAACAAATGTGTCAAGCCATACATGACTCTGGTAATAGGATTTAAATGAAGAGATGTTAAGCTAGATTCCTCTTGTAGCGGGCCACCTGTCTATTGGAATTAGGGTGGTTCATTCGAAACCAGTAGAGGTTTCTCCAACCGTTAAGGATTTCTAAGTAGTATTGGGAGAATATTCGTAAGGATTTTATCGCGAAGATGGTTATGATCATATATGGGTGATAATGGATCAGTTGACTGAAGTAGATCACATTATGCCAGTTAAGGTTGATCATACTACGAGACAATATGCTTTGATCTTAATATAATCAAGATAGTGAGGTTACATAGTGTACCGTTAAATATTGTGTCCAATTAGGAAAAGATTTTGTCTCCCAATTTTGGAAGAACTTTCACCAGACATGGGTACCGAGTTGTGATTGGGTATGATCTATCATCCGCAGAATAATGGGTAAACTAAACGGACAAATCTGATGTTGGAAGATAATTATGTTTGTACCCTTTAATCTTAAGGGAGGATGAGACGTTCCACTAGTGAAGTTGGTATACTATAACTCTTATAAGTTTACTCTTAGGCATGGTGCCAGTTAAAGTATGGTACGGTAAGTCTTAATGTTTCTCCAACTTGTGGGATAAACGTGAGGAACCAGGAACTATTGTGAATAGTAGAGATGGTTTCAAACTTATAGTATATATTGTGTGTAAAATATATACTGCACAATTAACCTACTTGTGTATGATAATCACAAGACGAGTTGGTATTTATCTAAAGAACGGTTAATCTATTTAAGTTCATATTGTAATGACCCCACTTTTATATTCTCATATATATATATATATATATATATACTTCGTTTTTACACTCATGTGTTACTAATTATTAGGGCTGTAAACAGATATTCAAAAATCCGCATTCGTCCGATATCCGAATCCGAATTTGCGGATATTTATCCAGAAAAATGAAAATGGATGCGAATAAGGATACTCTATAAAAATATCCAAGAAAACAGATACGGATACGGATAGTAGTAGTATTTAACACGGATAATCTGTATCTGACGCGGAGTATCCATTTTATCGGATATTCGTTTTACCGGATATCCGTATCCGTCTAACATACATTTAAAATATTAGTTATATAATATTTTAGATGTAAACTAAAACTCAAAATAAAAGTTGAGCATAAGTATAATTATGAAAACTTTAAAAATCAAACCTATAATCCTAACCTAATAAACAACACGGTCATTTTCAACTTTCCCCCCATTTCCCCAAAGTCCTTGCTCCGCGCCGCTGTTGGTCTAAGCCCTCTTTGCTGCCATCCGATTGCTCCCCTACGGCCGGTTGTTGCCCCAATCAGTTGATCCAGTCCTGTTGCTCCACCGCCACCTGACGGCTCTTCCAGTCAATCAGTTGGTCCGATCCAACAACAGGTATTTTCTAGACTTTAGCCAAATGTTTTTCGAACTTTGTAGTCTCTGAATCTAACATGGACAAAATTGTAAGCAAACTTTAACTCCATATGTGCAAAGGGTGTATAGTTTATTTATAATTTTGGCTAAGCATGTGTGCAAACAGTGTACAGTTTATTTTGTTTATAAGTAAGGGTGCTCTTTACTTTTTTTCCTTTTTGAAATCAAGGATTCCCTTTTTTTGAAATGGTGTACAGTTTAAAGGTAGATTGGGCCACTGAATCATTTGGAAATCAATAACTCTCAACCTATTATGGGGACTATTTACATAGTTGCATCTGTAATTATGAACATGCAAATTATAGTCTCTTCGTTTGCTGTAAAAATATCATAGTTGACTCTCAACCTGAAAGACGATTTGTTATTTCATAGTTGACTCTCAACCTGTTATGAACATGTAAATAATAGTCTGCTGTAAAAATCAACCCGTTTATAACTTTATCTTTATTCTTGTCCAACACAGTTTTATGGGACCTTAAAAGCTGAAGATGATAATTTTTGTGTCATGGGGGGGGGGGGGGGGGAGGATTGTGGTGGAAGAAACTTTTATGTATAAGAAAAACTTATGCTACATGTATTATTAAACTTATGGATTTATCATTTTAGTACAATATGTTGGTGAAGTTTTATTTGGGTGAATTAGTATGTTCAAACAATTGATGTCTTAATTTATCTTTATATTAGTATGCATTACTACTAACTTACGAGTTGTGATTACCTTGATGCTTAATTCGATAAGGATACAAAGGAAATGAGATGAGGATGACACACTTCAGGAACTTAAGGGGTAAAAAATAACATCCCTTCTTTATTGTAATATATTCTTTATTTTCTCCATTAATATTTTAATTGAGTTATACTTTTCAGGTAAGATGATGCTTCACTTCATTTTTGTTCAAACATTAGAGAAATTGAAGAGGGTACAAATTTCAATGGCTCGCAATTGAAGAAGAAAATGCACATTAAAGGTTAGTACTTTTGCTAGAACCTTCTTTTATAATTTAATTTGATTCTTTACACATTCTCTATATCTTACATGGAGTGAAAAATTATATATTTAATTCATCGATTAAATTAGTGTTTAATAAAAATGGATAAGGATATTATCCGAATCCGGGAAATTTGAAAGGATATGAATAAGGATAGATGAAATTATTATCCGGGCGGATACGGATACGGATACAGATAGTGTTGAGACTTGGCGAATACGGATGTGGATAATATGGTATCCGTCCATTTTATACCCCTACTCATTATCTCATAAATGTTGTATTATTAAATATGTGGTATTATTGGCTATCAATATAACAGACCCCATTTTTACATATGAAGAATCAACTGTAAATTGGATCAAATCGAAGTCATATGGCATATCTTAAGGTAAATAATAAGTTTTGGGGTAGAAAATATAGTTTTATGAAATTTTAGGGACTAAAATCAAAATATAAAAAAGTCTATTTTGTAAATAAAATGTTTTTAAGGACCTCTAAGAAATATCGAAAATATATAGTGTGAAATTACCAAAATACCCTTCATGTGTAAAATGATCCTTATGCCCTTATTACCTTTCCACCACCTGCTGGTCACCTCCACCTTACACATGTCGTCCTTAGAGAGAAAGTTAAAACACTTGTCATCATTTGGTGATGTTAATACTGCAAGACCACCCCGGATCGCGACACCCAAACGATGTTTATTATGGAATCTCATTTAAGTAATTCCTGGTGAAATTCTGTCTAGTTGAGATGGTATTTAAGTGGTGCCCCTGTGACCCTCCATCTCTACTGGGAATAAATCCAGAAATGTTTTGTCTAGATGAGATGGTATTTAAGTGGTGCCCCTGTGACCCTCCATCTCTATTGGGAACCGACTGATTCGGAAGCACTATGAATTGAATTCTTCAATTTCGATTAATGAATATAAAAAAGTTGAGAAAGTGGTTTTTAATAACCTTTTATAGCAAGTATTGTAGAATTAAAACAAAATATTTATAATTGGTCTTTGTTTAGAATACATAATTAAACCTTTATTGTATTTATTAGATTAACGTGTGATCCAAGACTCAAAATCTGTATTTTCGAACCTCTACTTTAGGTGAGTACTCTATGTCATTTCTTGCACATTTAAATTATATGATATTATGCAAACTATGTATTTTGTGAAATTCTTTTATTCTCAACATGCATCTGATACCGATGATTGATTCATTTGTGATATGTTTATATGTCTCCATATAGACATACTGATTGAAATGAGTATTGAAAATGAAATTGAATATTAGAAATAAGATTCGGCCTAAGGTACCTCTTTACTGACTGACCTTCCCAGCTAGGTTATCGCTGGTGTGCCCTAAATAAGGTATTGTGACGAACTATTTCGATTGACCCTCAACTACCGGGGTATAATATGGTAGAATAACACGGTATTAAAGTGTACTTGGCCATTAATATGATATGATTTAAAGAAAAAGATATCACATTTGATTTATTGCATTCTTCTTATTCTGAGCTATCCAATTGTGATATATATACTATCGTTTCAAAATATATATCTATTTACTGCAAATTCCTATCCATATATGTATATTCCTTCTCTTTTGACTTGAATATGTATCTATTTTCTGAAACCTTGGAATGTCGGGAGATTAAATCTTATTCAGCTTTTAGCTGACGTTGTATAAATAACGTTTTTTCAGGAAATAATTAGACTGGAGGATGGAGTGTAGAAGGAATATGTTGAAGATTTAGCTTAAGGAGCTCTTTTGTAATACTTTTTAAATAAAACGTTTGTTTTTATGAGATACAGCATGTTTGGCTCTTCGGTAATAGGTTTTTAATTTTGGCATAAGTTGTAATCCGTTCATACTTTTAATATATATGAAGTTTTCTTTTAGAAAGCTCTGGTGATGTAATTACATTTTTTCAATAGTTTACGATTCATGACCATGTGAATGTATTTCCGTTGCATTTATTTTAAGAAATATTTTAAAGCCAAAACATTGAATGCCTTGGTGGCATGTCAAGACACTCATTCCCTACTACTATTGGGTTGGGGTCGTGACAAAGTTGGTATCAGAGCTTAGGTTATGAACCCGTAGACTACTGAACATAGGTTTCGAACGTTATAGATTTCAGGTTTCCATCCTTAGGAGATACTATTTAATATCTTATATATGTGATAACCCTCCCTATGTGTTATATTATTCATAATTGGTCTTTTAGTTTTCAAACTTGATATAGTATAGTAGATCTTATATGTTTTGCCATGACTGTAGAAAATGACCAAGAGAAGATCATCTATGGGAACTAGTGATTCGAGTATTGAAGGGCTAGAAGGTGCATACAAGGCGATCAAAATTCTAGCAAAGATTGTGGAGCATCAGGTGAATAATGGAGTACCAAAGAATCCTGAAATCAGTAAATGTACTATTGAACAGTTCAAGAAGTTGATTCCTCCATCTTTTAAAGGTACTCCTAACCCCATTGAAGCAGAAAGTTGGGTGATACAAATAGAAAAGATACTTGATGTTCTTAAGTGTACTGTTGAACAAAGAGTTTCATTTGGAACGTTTATGTTAGAAGGTGAAGCCGAACATTGGTGGAGAATGACTAAGAGAATATACGAGGAAAGGAATAATCCCATAGTTTGGAATGACTTCTTAATGATATTCAATGAGAAATACTTTCCTGAAACGGTACAAGACCAAAAAGCAGCCGACTTCATGAGTTTAGTTCAAGGAAATATGATGATTAGTCAATACGAGGCAAAGTTTACTGAGTTATCCCATTTTGCACGTCATGTTTTGATAACTGATGTTTTAAAGGCTAAGAAGTTTGAACGTGGGTTAAGGTTGAGTATTCGTAGTTGAATTTCCATCCGGAACTTGACATCATATACTGACGTGGTGACTAGAGAAACGATAGCTGAGAAAGATAATGAAGAATATAATCAGGTTGGAGAGGGGAAGAGGAAGTTTGGGGAACAAAGAGGAAGGAATCCCAATAATAAACCTTTTAGGACTATATCCAATATAGGGCAACCTTTTGTGAACAAACCCTTTAATGTTGATAGATGCCAATGATGTGGTAATATTCATAGAGGGAAACCATGTTACCTGGAAACAGGAAATTGCTTTGGGTGTGGCCAAAAGGGACATAAAATGAGAGATTGCCCTAAAAAAGGGAAGGCGCCAATAAAGACTTTTAATGACAATAAGTATCATGGCAGACAAGAGAGAATTTTTAATCTTTCCGCTACAAAGGCTTCTAATGCAGTAGTGTCAGATACACTTTCTATATGTGCATAACCTTTTCAAGTTTTAATATATCCTGGTTCTACCCATTCATTTGTGTCTTTGCGTTTTGTTAATTGCTTTCCTAATATTCCCGAACCCTTGAATCATAACATACACGTTTCTACTCCTTCTAGTGATTTATTGACGGGTACATTGGTATATAAATCTTGCCCTATAGATGTCAGTAGTCATAAACTATTTGTCAATTTGATAGTCTTAGACATAAGAGATTTTGAAGTCATTTAGGGATGGATTGGTTAGTATCATATCATGCTAATGTAGATTGTTTTGAGAAGAGTGTTACTTTCCAAATTCCTAGCCAACCAAATTTCAGTTTTGAAGGAACTGGCATCCTATCTCCCATGGGTACTATCTCTACAATGCAAGCCTGTAGTTTTCTTAAAAAGGGGTGTCAAGGATTTCTTGCAAGTGTTATTGATTTGCAAATGAAAGATCCTAGTTTAGAAGATATTCCTATAGCCAAACATTTTCTAGATGATTTACCTAGTCTACCTCCTAGTAGAGAAATAGAGTTTACGATTGACCTTATTCCTGGAGCGATACCAATCTTAAAATCACCATATCGCATGGCACCTTTAGAATTAAGGTAATTAAAAGTTCAATTACAAGATCTGTTAGATAGGGGTTTCATTAGACCAAGTATATCTGGGGTGCTCCAGTGTTATTTGTTAAAAAAAAAAGGATGGGACGATGAGGTTATCTATAGATTATCGTGAACTGAACAAGGTAAGTATAAATACCCCCTACCTCGTATAGATGATTTGTTTAACGAACTACAAGGTGCAAAAGTACTTTCTAAGATTGACCTTAGGTCAGGATATCATCAATTGAAGATTAAGGAAGATGATATTTCGAAATCATCTTTTTGTACTAGATATGGTCACTATGAATTTCTTGTGATGCCATTTGGACTTACTAATGCACCATCCGTTTTTATGGATATGATGAATAGAGTGTTTAGGAAATATTTGGATCAAAGTGTGGTTGTTTTCATTGATGACATCCTTATTTATTCCAAGAGTATTGAAGAACACGAGAAGCATTTAGAGATAGTATTACAAATACTTATAAAGGAGAAATTATATGTGAAATTAAAGAAGTGTGAGTTTTGGTTGCCTGGTGTTTCTTTTCTAGGACATGTCATTTCCAAGGAGGGAGTGTCGGTTGACCCTCACAAGATCGAGGACCAACTAACATAACAGAGATTCGTAGTTTCCTTAGATTTTTTTTAAAAAAAAGAGGGTCAGAGCCCCCACAAATTTTATAAAAATATTAGAGAAATAGCCTGTCTAGTGGCAAGTATAAGCTCTTGATAACTAAGACCTAGAAGATATCTCGAAGAGCCAGAACAAGATATCTAGATAAAGCTGAAAATTGGGGGTTTATAAATACCCCCATTATAAGAGCTAAAGCAAAAACAAAATTGGGGATTTATTATACCCCCATTACATAGAGAACCTACTTGCTAATAGAAGATTTAGAAACTCTAATGGAAGGAAAATTCCACTTGTCTAAGTTAATGAAACCTTTAGTTAATTTTGAAAAATCTTGAAAAGATTAGAAAAACCTTTTACCATTTGTTTTAACTCCAAAATTAGCTAAATAATCTTCTACATAATTGGATTCTCTAAGACAATGAGTGAAATTTACCTCCATTTATAAAGTAATAGAAAAGATATCTTCAATAATTTACAAAAATTTTCGAGGAATTTTCTTTCTTTTCGTAGAAAGGATGTCCATAAGGAGCTGGGAGCCTGATTCAACGTCAATGTTGTTGAGTTGGTTTTGCTTGCATAAAATGAGGCCAGATAGGATAGCTTGGGCTTCAGCAACATTATTTGAAGCAAAACCTCCAGCTTCAGAATAGGCCCATTTGAAATCTCCTATGTGGTTCCTTAGAATGCCTCCATGGCCTGTAGGACCTGGGTTGCCTTTAGAGGGTCCATCTGTATTTAGTTTCCATCTATATTTAGGGGGATAATTCCATTTGATGAATCTTCTATTCATCTTAACTCAACCAGTGAATCTTATAGAGAATAGATGAGACAATTCATGGATAGAGTTACTGCATTTGAGAGGGAGTGCTGCAGAAATAGATTTAGCAACTAAATAAACTTCTTGGATTATTTTGGAAACTGATAAGGAGATATCTTCTTGAATGATTTTGTTTCTTTGCTTCCATATTTCCCATATGATACAAGAAGTGATAACTTTAAAAAGAAACGTCAAGACAAGATTATTTTGATTTGTATGCCACCATTCCATAAGCAAAATTTGAACAGAAGACAAAGATAATTTAATACCAAATAGATTAGCAAAGTGAGTCCATACCTGCCTGGCAATGGGACCATGTATAAAGAGATGATTTAGATCCTCAGAATGATTATAGCAGCATCTGCATATTGAAGGAATTTTGATACCAATCTTTTGGAGGTTATCTTCTAATGGAATTTTATTTGGAAGACACCTCCATATAAAGATGGAAATATTATGAGGGATTAAATGGTCCCATATATTTTTAAATAGAATAGACGAAGTTTTAGATTGCTTTATGATATTTATAGCAGTTTTAAAATTGAAATTCCCATACTCTGAAGGGGCCCAGATTTTCCTACCTGCTATATCAGTGATGAATTGATCAATCTCATAAAGATGAGTTTTGAAACAATTGAAAGTAATAGAGACTTTAGGTTTGGCACCTTTTTTGTATTTGCTTCTAAGAAAATCTGATAGTAAGTTGTTACCTACTATGTAGGACCATCCTATTCTCCAAATGGAAGCAGTTAAAGCATCTTGAAGACTTCTTAGGCCAAGACCTCCTTCCTCAGTTTTAAAGCATAGATCTTTCCATTTGAACCAATGGAATTTCTTACCATAATCTGTGTGATAACCCCAAAAGAAATTGCTGAATATCATTTCTATTTTGTTAAGAATAAGTATAGGAGGCTTTAAGGCAGCTAAAGTATGTAATGGAATAGAGCTAAGGACAGATTTTAAGAGGACAGTTCTACCAGCTTGAGAAAGGAATTTTGATTTCTAGCCTTCAAATTTAGACCTTATAGAGGATACTAAATTTTCAAAATATATAGCTTTCTGACTACCTTTAAATAAAGGGCAACCAAGGTATTTTATGGGGATTTTTCCTCTATCTAAACCAGTGACATCTTTTATAATATTGGATTAGCAGGTTATTATCGAAGATTTGTTGAAGGATTTTCTATCATTGACAAACCTCTATCTAGGTTAACACAAAAGAAGGTAAAATATGAATGGTTTGAGGAAGTTGAGAATAGTTTTTAAGAACTTAAAAATCGATTAGTAACTGCCCCAATTTTGACTATTCCTTCAGGGACGGGAGGATTGGTGATTTATAGTGATGCTTAAAAAAATGGTTTGGGATGTGTACTAATGCAAAATCAAAAAGTAGTAGCTTATGCCTCGAGATAATTAAAACCCCATGAACAGAATTATCCAACCCATGACTTAGAATTAGCTGCTGTAATTTTTTCTCTTAAGATTTGGAAACACTATTTATATGGTGAGACTTGTGAGATGTATACTAATCATAAGAGTTTGAAATATATATTTACTCAGAAAGAATTGAACATGAGACAAACGAGGTTGTTAGAATTGATGAAGGATTATGATTTAAATATTCATTATCACCCAGGGAAAGAAAATGTAGTAGCTGATGCTTTAAGTAGGAAGTCTACAAAAAATTTAGCATGTCTTATTACAAATCAGGAACCTTTGTTAAGGGATTTGATAAGTTTGGAAATAGATGTACGTATTTATAGCAAAGGAGGAATAATCACAACCTTACAAGTATAATCCACGTTAATGGAAAGGATCAGAATTGCACAAGTAAATAACCCACAACTGAAGAAGACTAGAGAAGAGGTTATTGAAGAGAAGAGAATTGAATTTATGATACGAGATGATATATTGATGTTTGGAAATATAGTGTGTGTTCCACGTGATGCCCAACTAAAGAGGCGAATTTTGGAGGAAACTCATTGCTCGAGATTCACGTTTCATCCAGGAAATACCAAGATGTATAGAGATCTTCAAGAAGTGTTTAGGTGGAATAATATAAAAAGGGAGATAGAAGAATTTGTATCTCACTGTTCGGTTTGTTAATAAGTAAAAGCTGAACATCAAAAACCATCAGGATTATTTCAACCTCTACATATCCCTGAATGGAAATGGGAACATATTACCATGGATTTTTCGAAAGGTTTACTAAGGAGTTCTAATGGTAATGATTCTATTTGGGTAATTATTGATAGGTTAACTAAATCGGCTCATTTTCGTTCCATTGAGATTATCCATTCATTAGAAAAGTTGGTCAAGTTGTATGTACGGGAAATTATTAAGCTTCATGGAACCCCAATTTCAATTATTTCTGATCGTGACCTTAAATTCGTTTCTCGCTTTTGAAAAAGCCTACAAGCAACTATGGGAATAAAATTGAATTGCAGCACCGCTTTTCATCCTCAAGCAGATGGACAATCTGAGAGAATCATTCAAACCTTAGAGGATATGCTTAGGGCTTGTGTACTTGATTTGAAGGAGAATTGGGATGATCATTTACCATTAGTGGAGTTTTCCTATAATGATAGTCATTAAGCAAGTATTCAAATGGCTCCATATGAAGCACAATATGGTTCAATGTGTCGTTCTCTCGCGTGTTGGGTAGAAGTTGGAGAAATAAAATTATTGGGACCAGAATTGATTCAGATCACAATAGAGAAAGTGAAATTGATACAAGACCGACTTCGAATCGCTCAAAGCTGTCAAAAGAGTTATTTTGACAATCGATACCAACAGTTAGAATTCCATAGAGGAGATTATGTGCTCTTACGAGTATCACCTTCAAAGGGAGTAATACGATTCGATAAGAAAGGGAAGTTGACCCCAAGATACATAGGACCTTTTGAAAACCTTGAAAATATAGGAGCTGTTGCGTATAAAATAGCTTTACCACCTGAACTCTCTAGTGTACATAATGTGTTTCACATATCAATGATAAAGAAATATGTCCCAGATACCACACATATCTTAACTCACGAACCTCTTCAAGTTAGAGAAGATTTGTCATACATCGACAATCCGGTAGAAATTTTGGACCATAAAGATCAAATATTACGAACCAAAGTAATTCCACTAGTCAAAGTATTATGAAGAAATCATTCAGTTGAAGAAGCAACATGGGAGCGGAAAGATGAAATAAAGGAGAGATATCCATACTTGTTTGTAAATTAATATGAGTTAACTTTGGGGACCAAACTTTTTATAAGGAAGGTAGAATGTAATGACCCCATTTTTATATGCTCTCTCTCTCTCTATATATATATATATACATATATATATAGTTCGTTTTTACACTCATGTGTTTCTCATTATCTCATAAATGTTATATTATTAAATATGTGGTATTATTGGTTATCAATATAACAAACACCATTTTTACATATGAAGAATCAACTGTAAATTGGATCAAATCGAAGTCTTATGGAATATCTTAAGGTAAATAATAAGTTTTGGGGTAGAAAAGATAATTTTATGATATTTTAGGGACTAAAATTTTGTAAATAAAATATTTTCAAGGACCTCTAAGAAATATCAAAAATATATAATGTGAAATTACCAAAATACCCTTCATGTGTAAAATGACCCGTATGCCCTTATCACCTTTCCACCACATGCTGGTCACCTTCACCTTACCCATGTCATATTTAGAGAGAAAGCTAAAACACTTTTCATCATTTGGTGATGTTAAGACTGCAAGACCACCCCGGAATGCGACACCCAAACGATGACTTGCCACCGTAAATGCTTAATCACCTAGACACATGTCAACACCGTAATACTTTTGGAAATATATAAATAGGGCCTTTAGGATCATTTATAACTCATACCAATTCCTTGAAAATTATAGTTTGAAAGGGTGATAGAAAGCTTGGGAAATATCTTAAGAAGGAGTTCTATAATTTTGAAGAAAGAATTCATTTCGTAGGTATGATTTTATTTAAATGTTGTAATGCATTTTTATAATTTTAATTTCGTGTTTCATAGCTTTACTTAGTAGTTGTGCTGATAATATACACTAAAGGCTCCACTAATGAAAATTTAAAATTTGGAATTAATCTAAATGGATTTTATTTTCAAAATATGTAAACTTGTTTGTAAGTAATTGCTCGTTATTATGGAATCTCATTTAAGTAATTCCAAAGTAAGTCCTGGTGAAATTATGTCTAGTTGAGATGGTATTTAAGTGGTGCCCCTGTGACCCTCCATCTCTACTGGAAATAAATCTGGATATGTTTTGTCTAGATGAGATGCTATTTAAGTGGTGCCCCTGTGACCCTCCATCTCTACTGGGAACTGACTGATTAGGAAGAACTATGAATTGAATTCTTGAATTTCGATTAATGAATATAAAAAAATTGAGAAAATGGTTTTTAGTAACCTTTTATAGCAAGTGTTGTAGAATTAAAACACAATATTTATAATTGGTCTTTGTTTAGAATACGTAACTAAACCTATATTGTATTTATTAGATTAATGTGTGATCCAAGACTCAAAAGCTATATTTTCGAACCTCTATTTTAGATGAGTACTCTATGTCATTTCTTGCACATTTAAATTATATGATATTATGCAAACTATGTATTTTGTGAACTGCTTTTATTCTCAAAATGCATCTCACACCGATGATTGATTCATTTGTGATATGTTTATATCTCTCCATATAGACATACTAATTGAAATGAGTATTGAAAATGAGATTGAATATTGGAAATAAGATTCGGCCCAAGGGATCTCTTTACTGACTGGCCTTCCTAGCTGGGATATCGCTGGTGTGCCCTAAATAAGGCGTTGTGACGAACTAGTTCGATTGACCCTCAACTATCGGGGTATAATATGGTTGAGAAACACGGTATTATAGTGTACTTGTCCATTAAAATGTTATGATTGAAAGAAAATGATATTTTCATTCTTCTTATTCTGAGTATCCAATTGTGATATATATACTATCATTTCAAAATATATATCTATTTACCACAAATTCCTATCCATATATGTATATGCCTTCTATTTTGACTTGAATAGGTATCTATTTTCGAAAAACCTTGGAATGTCGGGAGATTAAATCTTATTCAGCTTTTAGATGACGTTGTATAAATAACGATTTTTCAGGAAATAATTAGACTGGAGGATGAAGTGTAGAAGGACTATGTTGAAGATTTAGCTTAAGGAGATCTTTTTTTATACTTTTAAATAAAATGTTTGTTTTTATGAGATAGAGATGTTTGGCTCTTCAGTAATAGGTTTTTAATTTTGGCATAAGTTGTAATTCGTTCATACTTTTAATATATATGAAGTTTCCTTTTAGAGAGCTCTGATGATGTAATTCCATTTTTTTCAATAGTTTATGATTCATGACCATGTGAATGTATTTTCGTTGCATTTATTTTAAGAAATATTTGAAGGCCAAAACATTGAATGCCTTGGTGGCATGTCAAGACACTCATTCCTTACTACTATTGGGTTGGCTTCGTGACACATATAGTAGAAGGTTAGATAATGAATATCTAAAATAATGTATAAGTAGTTAAACTTAAAATGTAAGGCTTGGACAAGGACCTACGTGACAGGGTAACTTGGGGTTAAAATGATCATACGTGAGGTGTTCATTATTAGGGGTATTCGATAGCGTACTGTATGGGAGGTACAGAGTAGTCTACTTGGGAGCGCAAGTATGTGATGCGCAATACTTATCAAAAAAAAATTCTTTCCTTCTATACTTTTGTTTTCCAAGTTGTAAGGGGGGAAGTATGTAATACCCCGTATTTTGAATGACTTTTGAAATGGGATTAATTAGAATCAATTGTGATATAATTGGAAATTAATTTGGATTTAAATATTACTCGAGAATATAGTAATATGTGATTTATGTTGAATATTACTTAGTGATTAAATTAATATATATGATTATGACTTTACAATTGATTATGATTTTATAAACTTGTCGCGGATTATGTGTACAACAATTATGGTTTAAGTCGGGACGCGCATTTGAGTCGTGTCGGGATTATAATTTAATAAAATAAAAGTGAATTATTATTGTGTCATCCGAATGATCGTTTTGACAGTGCCAAAGTGTCCGGAAGGGTTCAAATAGTCAAAAAAGTCTACTTGGGTGTTTGATTTGGGTCTCGGGGCACTTTATAATCGAAAGGACACCCCGAAGGGGTATTTCGGTCATTTTATAAGGGAGGTGAATAGTAACTACGGAAATCTGAGTTTATTTTATAAGTAAAGAGATTAGAGAGCTTAGTTTCATTCACCAAAAATAAGAGGAAAAGGTTAAGGGGAGATTAAGAGACTTTCTATGGGAGAAGAAGAGACTTTTCTCCACCTTGCACCCCCAAGAGCCACCACCACCACTGCCGAAAGTTGGCCGGAAAAGAGAGGACCACCAGTAGAGTATCATCCCCAACGAATCAAACCTACAATCTAAAGGCAAGTGATTAATTATTGCAATCTTAGTGATACGACGCAAATATTGCGTATTTCATCCCTCGAACCGACGCATTTTAGCCCCCTCGAGTATCTTATTCCCTATATTTATGCTCGTTAATTAGGCAACTTCGAATTTCTACGTTAACATGTTTTGCAGGGGTTAATTGAGCTTTTATAGGTATTTGGATGCTAAGTGTGAAGTTCGGACGCAATCCATTCGATTTCCGTACACGATCGCACGTTCAAGGGCATTTTAGTCTTTTCACTGTGACAACCCGGTATCCGAAATAAGGGGTGGCCAGCCCAATACTCCGATAATACAGGAATCATGGATAGATATCATTCTCATCCCCGCAACAAAATAAAGAGTATATGGGATAACCACACAATATTTCAGAAAACGGGTTGTCAAAAATTTTAGTTTTACAATTTATATAAAGCATTATTAACAACCCAATGATAGAAAAGAAAGGTGGAAACTCCCTCAATCATACATATATACCAACCATAATAAAGAAAGGACCGAATGATATGTCGGTCAATAGAATTCGTACAATACACCATAAGTTTCATGTGTTACATAATACATCCATTATACAATTACAGTAGTTTGGGCCACACGCCCGAATAAAGACTGATCATAACTAGAAAATAATAAGGGAGGCGTCTACACAAAATATCCCGTGATACCCGCAAAATGTCACGGCTCCTCAAAAGACACTGGGATAGGAAGGTCATTACGGGCGACCTTGCGGTGGAACAACGGAGCGGATATAATATATACATACACAACAAGAAAGAAGAACCGGTCAGAGGCCGATTTTATATGATCACCAGATAAATGACAAGTATGACAATGATGAAATAATTAAGCATGGATGATAAAGATGACATTTTAACATGATAACCTCATAAAATGAGCTAAGACAATTGAATGATTTTTAAAATGAAATTCAATTATACCAGAGAATAAAAGGAATCATAAGCCTTTTTCATCTTTCAGCATTTCATCTTATCTTTCCATTCCTTATCAGGAATTCAATTATTATCAGGTGCTCTTTATGGCACTTATCTCAATTGTATGATCTTTGTAGCATATACTTTGTTCTTTATGGCATCAATGTTCCATCGAGTCCAACTCGATAATAGAATAGTTATATATATATATATATATAACGATTCTAAGACCGCCCGTCCAGGTTTCCCCACTGTGCGTTCCCCTAAATAACCATCCTCTTCTAGGGCCTAACATAAGACAACCTGGGATCCAATCGAAACGTCAGGAAGCGGCCATATGCCTGCGGGGTAGTCAAGACCACACCCGGAATCTCCTACCCATCGCAGAAAAATATAAAACAAGCGCTCATATGGCCTAGGACTATATCCACCCTGCATTCATTAGCAAGGGGGCTTCACCTCACGCACGGACTTCCCTTAAGATGGTATTTAGAGAGGTGTGAAACATCCATTTTATTAATTTCCATTACCAGATTTAGTAAATTATCATTTACTTTATCCAATTTTACATTTTATCAAATGCATTAAGATTATTCGGAACTATACGTATTTCGTATCGTCATAACAACCTCGATAAGAAATCAGACTCCCAAGTTATTTTCCAAAGCCTCCTTTTAGGCTTCATAATAGACCATCAAGTCAAACCTAGCTCCCATTAACTCGTAAGGTCTCCAGTTCGACTTTAAGATTTCCTAGATTCCTATAAAACAATACGAGAGAGTAATGCCTGAACATTACTTTAAAACTCCCCTTGAAATGAACCCCTTCGAGTCTAGGGAGTCGACCAAACTCAACTAATACTCTAAGACCCTATGTTTACTTCATTTAAGAAGGTCCCTAATCACTAATCCTAAAGAAAAGGGGTTAAAAGACAAAGAAAATAATATTTCAATTTAAGGACTTCTGAATTGATTCGACCTGGCCGAATCGATTCGGCCAGAAAACATGGCTTTCTACATAATTGTGAATCAATTCGGACCAGGCCAAATCGATTCGGTTCACCCAACCCTGGAAACTGTCTCACAGCGAATCGATTCGGCCAGGCCGAATCGATTCGATTTTGCATTAATTCCTAATTTTGCACATGGAGTCTTAGACTCCAATTTGATTCCCAACTCAAATCCATTCAAACCAACTCATTTATTATCACCAACACAATATAAATGCTACTAACTACAACCACAACCATCAATAATCATCCAAATTATTCATCAATGATTCAAATCCAACAATTACACCAAAAACCCTAAACTAGTTAAACTATGATTAATACACCATTATCACTACAAATCATTTATCTTAAACCACAAATAGCAAGTAGAAACTTGCCTCAATGTTGAAAATGCAGATTTTCTTTGGGTAGAAGCAATAATTCTTCTTCAATCCTCAAACTCTTCTTCTTTCTCTACACTTTCTCTTCCTCTCTCAAGCTCTCTCTAGGTTTAGGAGTAAAATTAAGGAAATTAGAAGACTTAGTAAGATTAAGTCGTGGCTTAAGACAAAATCCCACTTAATTGACCAATATTGCGATAAAATAACACGCAACTACATATTTGAGGTATAATCAGTCAAAAGTGCCAAAAACCCCAAAATACAATATGGCACAATATTTGACTATCTCGAACGTTCCGAAATCAACTACGGTCTCCAAATTATCATTTGGACAATTTATAATTCATTTTAAGTTCCGATCCCATTATTAAGCCAAATATCATTTTAATTCTCATGATATCATAAAACATAACATGGCCATATTCACCTATAGTTACGGTAAATATGCAACTTCATAGAAAATATTAACTTTTCTTCGTTAAATTAGTACCCAATTCATATCCCAACATTTTATATCTAATTACCATACCTCGTAAATAAATATAAAATATGTTCTAATAAGCGAGGGTTATTACCTACTCCCCCCCTTATGAGGGAATTTTGTCCCCAAAATTCAAATGTACCTTGTAAGAAGAGATGTGGATACTTCTCCCGCATGTCGTTCTCACGCTCCCACGTTGATTCTTTCTCATTGTGGTGAATCCATTGGACTCCCACCAAGGGCACCACATGAGACCTCAACTTGCGCTCCCCATACTCAAGAATAGCAACTGGTTGTTCTTCATATGAAACATCGGGTTGCAAGTCAATATCCTCGAAAGGAATGTGCCAAAGGGCACCTTCGCATCTTTTATATTTCTTCAAAGAGGAGACATGGAATACATCATGGATTTGTTGTAAAGGCTCCGGCAAGGCAACTTGGTATGCCACGGGACCAACTTTAGCAATAACTGGGAAAGGTCCAACAAAACGCGGTGCAAGCTTCCCTTTCTTCCTGAAACGCCTAATGCCCTTCATTGGTGACATTCGCACCAAGACTTGGTGTCCAATCTCCAACTCCACGTGTCTTCTACCCGCATCGGCATAGCTCTTTTGACGGTCTTGGGCTATCCGAATGCGATTTTGAATGATTTCAATCTTTGAAGAAGTGTCTTGGATCATTTCAGGTCCAAGAAATTTGTTATCACCCACTTCCATCCAACAAGCGGGCGACCTACATGGTCGGCCATAAAGAGCTTCATAAGGCGCCATTCCAATAGTAAATTGGTATGAGTTGTTATAAGAAAACTCAACTAATGGGAGGTATTGTTCCCAACTGCCCTTGAAATCAAGCATGCACATACGGAGCATATCCTCCAACATCTGGTTTACCCTTTCAGTTTGGCCATCTGTTTGAGGATGATAGGAAGAGCTTAACTTCAATTAGGTCCCCATCGCCTCTTGGAAACTTCGCCAAAAGTGGGACACAAATATTTTATCTCGGTAGGAAACAATATTTAAAGGTACCCCATGAAGTCTAACGATCTCCTCGATGAATAATTGGGCATAGCGAGCAGTATCAAAATCCGTACGCACGGGCAAGAAGTGTGCCGATTTAGTCAAGCGATCGATAATCACCCAAATCGAATCATGCCCCCTCTGTGATCTGGGTAAGACCGTAATGAAGTCCATCGAAATGCATCCCATTTCCACACTGGAATCTCCAACGGTTGCAACAAACCTGTCGGTCGTTGATGGTCGATCTTAACCAACTGACAAGTGGTGCATTGGGATACAAACTCCGAGATATCCCTCTTCATGTCGGGCCACCAATACTGATGGCACATGTCTTGGTACATCTCGTCCCCACCCGGATGTACCGTAAACTTTGACCCGTGAGATTCCGACATCACCGCTCGTCTCAAGTCCCCTTCTTCTGGAACAATAAGTCTTCCATGGAAGCGTAGTCCACCCTCAGAACTAATCGAGTACGACTCTGCTCCCTCGGACAATAATCAGTGTATATGGTCCTGGCAACCCTTATCTCTTCCCTGGGCTTCCACAATTCTTGCCACAATTGTAGGAGTAACGGTCATTACTGACATGAATGCTCTCACTACCGCATCCTCCTGATTGAGCTCCTTCCATTTAGCTTTCCATACATCAGCCAAGTCTCCCTCGGGCATCCTACTCAAGGCATCCGCTACTACGTTCGCCTTTCCAGGATGATAATGGATATCAAATTGGTAATCTTTCACGAATTCCAACCAACGACGCTGACGCATATTCAAATACTTCTGGGAAAATAAATATTGTAGCGATTTGTGGTCCGTGAAAAGACTAAACTTCTCCCCCAGGAGATAATACCTCCATATCATCAAGGCAAAGACAACTGCGGTGAACTCTAAGTCATGCACCGGATAATTTCTTTCGTGAGGCTTTAGCTTACGGGATGCATAAGCAATAGCCCGTCTTTCTTGTTGAAGAACACCTCCTCACCCTTGAAGAGATGCATCGGTGAAGACTAGATATTCCAATATCGATTTTGGCAATGCAAGGACTGGTGCCGAAGTCAATCTATCTTTGAGCTCATTAAATGCAGCCTGCTAAAAATTGTCCCAAACAAATCTCACTCCCTTTCGGGTCAAATTCGTCAAAGGACTAGAAATTTTAGAAAATCCCTTAATGAACCGATGGTAATAACCCGCTAAGCCCAGAAAACTACGAACCTCGGTAGGTGTCGTGGGATGACCCCACTCCCTCACTGCAATAACCTTACTATGATCCACCGATATACCCTAAGATGACACCACATGACCCAGAAACTGAACTTCCTTCAACCAAAGGCCACACTTCTCGAACTTGGCATACAATTGGTGATCCCTCAATCTCTGCAGGACCAACTGTAAGTGAGTAGCATGGTCAGATTCTATCTGAGAATAGACTAAGATGTCATCGATGAATACAATAACAAATTGGTCAAGGAAATCCCAAAATACCCTATTCAGGAGATCCATAAATACAGCGGGGGCATTGGTTAGTCAAAGGGCATAACCAAGAATTCATTGGATCCGTATCGGGTCAGAAATGAGGTCTTGGATACATCCTGCTTCCGTATCCTCAATTGATGATACCCCGTCCTCAAATCGATTTTTTAGAAGTATGACGCTCCCCTCAGTTGGTCAAACAATTCATCAATGCGAGGCAAAGGGCATTTATTCCGGATGGTGACTTTATTCAACTCCCTATAGTCTACACATAGCCGGAGAGAACCGTCTCTTTTCTTTACAAATAATATCGGGGCACCCCATGGTGACGTACTGCTCCTAATAAATACCTGCTCCAATAGCTGCTGGATTTGATCTCTCAACTCCCTCATCTCCACAGGAGCCATACGATATGGAGCTTTCGCAATGGGTCTAGTCCCCGGCATTAAATCAATCACAAACTCAATATCCCGACTTGGAGGTAATCCCGGTATTTCTCGAAAAACATCTTCAAAATCTCTAACAATCGGAAGAGAATTCAGGGGAACAACTACATCCCTAGATGCATCCTCCGCAATACAATATAAATAAGCACTCGTACTCCCTTTCATACAAGGCATAACAACCAAGAACATTTCTTGTCCCGGAACTGTGAAAACAATACTCTTTCCATAACAATTTACTATCGCGTAGTATTTCACTAACCAATCCATACCCAATATTACGTCATACCCGACCATCTCAAGGACGAGTAAATCGGCCTCAATGCACAAGTTACCAAGATTAATCCCTATGTTTTTACAAATAAATAAGATCAATGAACCATCACCCATAGAGGATTCAATGCTAGTGAAGGTACTTTCAGCAGACTTTATCAAATCTGTAGTTTGAGCAAAACTCTTAGAAATGAAAGAGTGTGTAGCGCCCTTATCAAATAGTACCCGACTCATATGCCCTTGGATAAGAAACTTACCCTCGATCGTTGGCGGTGCAGGAAGGGCTGGAGGAAGCATAGCCTCCTGAATATAATAGACTCGTCCATATTGCAGTTGCCCCCATTGTGGAGGAACAACCGTATTCGGTGCCTGGGGAGGAAATTGAACATATGGTTGTTGTGGAGCCCTAGGAAGATGCCCTCCAATCAATTGAGGACACGACCTCTTATAATGGCCCAACTCTCCGCATTGAAAACATTTGTTCACCACATTCTCCTGGTTTCTACCTTGATTGTTTCTGAATTGTCCTGCACCTCGGCCCTGCTGGCCTCTACCTCTATTCCCACCTCTGTCTCCTTATTGCTGTGGCGTCCTGCCTTGACCCGGTCTATTATTATTTCCACCCGCATTAAACCCACCAAAGCGTTGGTGTTTAGACAAATCCCCTTGTTGGGGGTCCCTCTCTCTCTGCTTACTCCCCGAAGATTGGGATGAAGAAGATGTCCCCCCTCCAATCCCATTACCTCCAGGTTTTCCCACTTGCCCCATCGCTGAAGCCTTCTTATTATTTTGCACAAATAATATATGCTCTTGACAGTGAAGTAGAGCTGCATTTATCACATCCCCAACGGTTAATAAATCCGGATTTCCAAGCAAATGTTGTTTTATTCGCCAATGTAAACCTCCCACAAATTTGGAGATTCTCTTAGCTTCTGGAGTCACTTCATCCGGTACAAAACTTGCTAACCGGGTAAACTCCTCTTCATACTCTGCAACAGATCTCTCCCCCTGTACTAAATCTTGAAGCTTCCTTTGTATCTCCCTTTGAACTGCGGAAGGAAAGTACTTTTCGTCAAACAAGGCCCAAAAATCAGTGATTGACATCGTATCCCTTTGCTCGGGAGTAGTCATTGACTGACACCAATGTAAGGCCGAGCCGACAAGCTTGAAAGTAACAAGGATTTGCTTTTTCTCCTCACTACATTCTACCATTCAAAGATGGCGTTGCATGTCTTTCTTCCACTGATTTTCCCGTATAACATCCGAACCTCCATCGAATTCTGGGGGATGGCCTTTTAGGAAGGACTCTCTAACTCTTTCCCATGGGGAAGGTCCCGTAGGAACTTGTGCCTCTTGACCCCTCGATTGAGCTTGTGGCATTTGTTGTACCGCTGCAGTCATCACTGCATTAACAGCTTGGGCCACTATATTTGCCACATCCGCGGCACTTATATTCCCCGGCGGTGGCGGTGGAGGACCAACCTCATCTTCCACTACTCTATTACGTCGAGCGGGACGTCCTCTCTTTGGCGGCATCTGAGATAGAGAAACAATCAAGTTAAGACATTATATAAAACAATCTATTTTGCAGAAGATCGCAACATAAGCAACAAAGCAGTCCTAATATTAAGCTCTATGTCAAAGAACGCTACGGTAGAACGTGACAAGTCCGCATAGATTCTAAAGGCTCTAGAACCTGATGCTCTGATACCATCTGTGACAACCCGGTATCCGAAATAAGAGGTTGCCAGCCCAATACTCCGATAATACCGGAATCATGGATAGATATCATTCTCATCCCCGCAACAAAATAAAGAGTATATGGGATAACCACACAATATTTCAGAAAACGGGTTGTCAAAAAATTTAGTTTTACAATTTATATAAAGCATTATTAACAACCCAATGATAGAAAATAAAGGTGGAAACTCCCTCAATCATACATATATACCAACCATAATAAAGAAAGGACCGAATGATATGTCGGCCAATAGAATTCATACAATACACCATAAGTTTCATGTGTTACATAATACATCCATTATACAATTACAGCAGTTTGGGCCACACGCCCGAATAAAGACTGGTCATAACTAGAAAATAATAAGGGAGGTGTCTACACAAAATATCTTGTGATACCCGCAAAATGTCACGGCTCCTCAAAAGACACTGGGATAGGAAGGTCATTACGGGCGACCATGCGGTGGAACATCTGAGCGGATATAATATATACATACACAACAAGAAAGAAGAACCGGTCAGAGGCCGATTTTATATGATCACCAGATAAATGACAAGTATGACAATGATGAAATAATTAAGCATGGATGATAAAGATGAGATTTTAACATGATAACCTCATAAAATGAGCTAAGACAGTTGAATGATTTTTAAAATGAAATTCAATTATACCAGAGAATAAAAGGAATCATAATCTTTTTCATCTTTCACCATTTCATCTTATCTTTCCATTCCTTATCAGGAATTCAATTATTATCAAGTGCTCTTTATGGCACTTATCTCAATTGTATGCTCTTTGTGGCATATACTTTGCTCTTTATGGAATCAATGTTCCATCGAGTCCAACTCGATAATAAAATAGTTATATATATATATTCTAAGATCGCCCGTCCGGGTTTCCCCACTGTGCGTTCCCCTAAATAACCATCCTCTTCCAGGGCCTAACATAAGACAACCTGAGATCCTATCGAAATGTCAGGAAGCGGCCATATGCGTGCGGGGTAGTCAAGACCACACCCGGAATCTCCTAAATATCGCAGAAAAATATAAAACAAGCGCTCATATGGCCTAGGACTATATCCACCTGGCATTCATTAGCCAGGGGGCTTCACCTCACGCACGGACTTCCCTTAAGATGGTATTTAGAGAGGTGTGAAACATCCATTTTATTAATTTCCATTATAGATTTAGTAAATTATCATTTACTTTAACCAATTTTACATTTTATCAAATGCATTAAGATTATCTGGAACTATACGTATTTCGTATCGTCATAACAACCTCGATAAGAAATCAGACTCCCAAGTTATTTTCCAAAGCCTCATTTTAGGCTTCATAATAGACCATCAAGTCAAACCTAGATCCCATTAACTCCTAAGGTCTCCAATTCGACTTTAAGATTTCCTAGATTCCTATAAAACTATACGAGAGAGTAATGCCTGAACATTACTTTAAAACTCCCCTTGAAATGAACCCTAGATGAACCCCTTCGAGTCTAGGGAGTCGACCAAACTCAACTAATACTCTAAGACCCTATGTTTACTTCATTTAAGAAGGTCCCTAATCATTAATCCTAAAGAAAAGGGGTTAAAAGACAAAGAAAATAAAATTTCAATTTAAGGACTTCTGAATTGATTCGGCCTGGCCGAATCGATTCGGCCAGAAAACATGGCTTTCTGCATAATTGCGAATCGATTCGGACCAGGCCAAATCGATTCGGTTCAACCAACCCTGGAAACTGTCTCGCAGCGAATCAATTCGGCCAGGCCGAATCGATTAGATTCTGCAGAAATTCCTAATTTTTCTCATGGAGTCTTGGACTACAATTTGATTCCCAACTCAAATCCATTCAAACAAACTCATTTATTGTCACCAACACAATATAAATACTACTAACTACGACCACAACCATCAATAATCATCCAAATTATTCATCAATGATTCAAATCCAACAATTACACCAAAAACCCTAAACTAGTTAAACTATGATTAATACGCCATTATCACTACAAATCATTTATCTTAAACCACAAATAGCAAGTAGAAATTTTCCTCAATGTAGAAAATGCAGATTTTCTTTGGGTAGAAGCAAGAATCCTTCTTCAATCCTCAATCTCTTCTTCTTTCTCTACACTTTCTCTTCCTCTCTCAAGCTCTCTCTCTAGGTTTAGGAGTAAAATTAGGGAAATTAGAACACTTAGTAAGATTAAGTTATGGCTTAAGACAAAATCCCACTTAATTGACCAATATTGCGTTAAAATAACACGCAACTACATATTTGAGGTATAATCAGTCAAAAGTGCCAAAAATCCCAAAATACAATATGGCACAATATTTGACTATCTCGCACGTTCCGGAATCAACTATGGTCTCCAAATTATCATTTGGACAATTTATAATTCATTTTAAGTTTCGGTCCCATTATTAAGCCAAATATCATTTTAATTCTCATGATATCATAAAACATAACATGGCCATATTCACCTATAGTTACTGTAAATATGCAACTTCATAGAAAATATTAACTTTTCTTCATTAATTAGTACCCAATTCATATCCCAACATTTTATATCTAATTACCATACCTCGTAAATAAATATAAAATATGTTCTCATAAGCAAGGGTTATTACATTCACATCTTGGGAACCTGGCCCAACATCTCACGGAAGTTGTAGCCCTCCTCACAAGCTTCGCGTGGTCATGAATGGTGCGCGGATCCAATTCAGACCGAAGAAGTTATGGCGATTTCAGCGGAGGAGAAATGCAAACGTGCCAAAACAGGAGGAAAGGAGCTGCATACCTACTTGATCGATCGATCGATCAAAGGGATCGATCGATCGATCCTTCATATTTTTCAATTCATGGGGAGACAGTGGTCTTGGATATTTACCATCGATCGATCGATCACAGGGAATCGATCGATCGATCCCCTATTTTATGCAGATATTTTGGCCTTTCTTTTCTTTTCTCTTTTCTTTTCTATTTTAATTCCACTTACTATATAAAGAATTTTTGTTGTAAATATCATATATGAAGATATAGAATAGATTTTAGAGAGTTGTAGGTTAGGGTTTGGGTTTTTGAAGAGTTCTTCTTCATTTCTCTTTGGATTGACACCCAATTGGGCTTGTATGTTGCACTATTCATTACCCTCTCCATTAATATAGTGTGTATTTCCTTTATTCTTGCTTTCTAGTTAATTTACATGCTTTCTAATTTAGGTTTACATGCTTTCTTTCATTGCTTTCTAGTGTAGATTTATCGCGTTCATTTACCGCATTTATTTACCGCGTTTTTAATATGCTTTCTAGCTAATTTAAATTAGGTTGTGTTTGAATGGAACTCACTCGAGTTGACGCATTGCTTTGCTTTGGTGATGGTGTTTACGGGTCTATTTTGGTGCGTTGTCCTAGTTATTTTACCTAGGAGATTTGACGGGGCATATCATGTATGTCCCGTGCTTACGACCTTGCGTGCGTAATTTCTGGGATATTTGTTGACGCCAAAATCTTATTAGGCCTTTATGCGAATTTAGGGGCGTGCTAACCCTTGATTCAATTAACTGTCGAAACGAGATGCATTCTAAATAACTCGTCGACCCATGTGACCATTTTATACTAATTAACTCAGGTGAGGGATATTCGACGCAACCTATAGTTTTATGCGCTTTGTTAATCTAGCTTTCAATACACTCGCTTAGATCAATCATTTCCCTTTTATGCATATTTTCCTTTTTAGTTTGTAATTCACCTTTTACCCTTTTATTTCGGAGCACTAAATCCTATAAATTCTAGCAACTCGTCTCAGTGGATATTTTTTATACCCGACTTACCGCTCTACTCACCCATTGAGTGTAGTCGTAATTTAGGTTTTTGTATAGTTCAGGTGAGCCGAATTCAAAATGACTGGAGCGTAGGTGACTCTCGCGTCGCGGAAAAACCCTATATATCACTGCTTTTATACTGTCCATGTTAGGATAGTTAGGAAAATTCTTAAAAGTTGCATGACCAAAGATAAATTTGTGATAATTTTAAATGAATCTTTGAAATGGATATTATCTAGGAGTGATCACTTTTGATTATAGAATAAACTCCATGAATTTTATATTATCTTGTGAAGAAATCTG
The DNA here is from genome assembly GCA_949130495.1 of Sambucus nigra. Classification (NCBI taxonomy): domain Eukaryota; kingdom Viridiplantae; phylum Streptophyta; class Magnoliopsida; order Dipsacales; family Adoxaceae; genus Sambucus; species Sambucus nigra. The sequence goes on from OX422215.1 coordinate 622,149,133, forward strand.
GGATTTACACTCTTATTGATGATAAATTCAAAAATTAGAGTTCTTGAGAATAAAATGGAATTTGAGTAAATTGATTCAAGTTAATAATGTTTAAATGATTTTGGATACGTTAGAACTTATCCATATATAATGGTATATGATCTGGATATCATGAGATTTAAATTGGGAATCATTTGGTGAATAAAAATTGGAGTTTATATGATGTTCAGGGATAAATATTAAAATATGAGTTTTCTGGAAATAGTATGTTTTAAATCCAACCTTCTTAATAATTTTAGGTAGTTTGATTATTAAAAATCATTTATATATATCTAGGTTTATGATATGTAATGAATATTGGGGAGTTTGGGATTATTTGATAAACGTTTTGATGATTAAAAAGTATGAAACACGTAGGAAAAATAATGCATAAAACTGGGCAATATCTGGTCGATCGATCGATCAACCAGAGTCATCGATCGATCGACTCCCCTAGAAAATGTGATTTTGTTCCCTTTTAACTTTTGATCCAATACCAACTTTGAGAAATCTTTTGTGATGATTTATTAAACATATTGGGATTTAGAGAAGTACAGTAGGATATACCTAAGACTCGAAAAATATTATTTTTGGGATTTTTGAATGAAGGGAAATTAACGAGTGTTAATTAAACGTGTCATTATTGAGACTTATGTTAATTGGAATTTATATTGGATAAATGATAATTTAAGGTTAGGACCAGTAGTAAGAGAGTTATTAATTACCGGTATAACCTTAGAAATATTGTGACACACCGACCTAGTATTTAAAAAGTAAGGGGTGTCACAAATATGTGGCATTTACCCTAAGAGATAGAACGAAGGGTTAAGAACAAATTAAGGGATTATCGAGAATTAAACTTGATGATAAGGGGAGAAATATCTTAGAAAGACGTCTACCCCTAAGATAAGAAAGACGTCTCCCCCTAAGATATTTCTCCCCCTATCATCATTCTCCCCCTTTTTGTACAGGAATAGACAAAGGCTTAAAGAATCAAAAATTGACTTATCTCCCCCAAAAAAAGCATATACACCCTCTAAATTGAGCAAGGGATAAATAGAATGGGATAACAAGCTAAAACAAGTAATGTGCATATAGTGATGAGAATGTGAAAGCATATGGGCAACAAAAATTCAACTAATCCAACAAATAACAACTTACACCAACTAGGATGCAATAAAATGATATCAATATGATATATGAATTATTAACCATGTGATATCAACAAAGAATGCAATAAAATGGATATCAAGTATGAATTAAAGTATATATGGATTAGAAATCAAGGCAAAGACTAAACAAAAATATCAAATATATGTATACATAATATATACCAAAGAGACTCAAGTACACATATATAGATATAAACACACAAATGACACACACAAAATATAATAGGAGTCTTTCACACTCGTATGGCGAAAATGTGTCATATGAAAATGGAAGTGTTGGGGTGTGAACTAGTAACGATTAAATTTAGACCCAATCACTTAAAACATGTTCACGGAGTTCTCAATTGATTGCAAACTTCATCACATTTGAATATAACCTCTTGTGACAATATATATTGAACTCAATGAACAAACATACACAATGCATACAAGCCTAGCATATTGATGATTCTACAAACCAATAGAGTCATGACATAAAATACGCAACTAGGATAAATGGACATTGTGCAAACCGTTGATATACCATCCAATCTCCCTCAATAAGCATATATTAAATTTGAATGAATATATCAATCAAACATAGGCCTTGGCAATTATTTTTCTTTTAATGCCAATTTTTCTGTTTTTAGGCCTTTGGACCACGTATTTATTTTAGGTCCATTCCAAATGGTGGCTTACAATCGCAAAGGATTATTATTCCTTTCGGATCCCTTCCCCGTGCACATTTATATTTATCATGTTTTCATTATTTCACACAAATCTCACGTGCAACGGATTTTGACATGCACTAGTCCTCCTAAGTCACAAATATGTAGATGACAAGATTGGAAGGAGAACATCTCACATAGCTCAAATATACATATGAAGTTAAAATTTCAAAAGAGCTCGTGCATGTGTGAATAGAGGCATATAAAAATAAAATCCATTTAAACAACACAAAATCCAACTACTCCATAAAAATATGGTAAAGAACATTTTAAGGATTGACAATCTAAACCAAAAGTTCTAGCCACATGGGAGCGTTAAATAAGGGATTCAAACACAGGTATATGCCACATAAAGTGTGTCAAACAAAAAAACACACAAAGAAAAATCTTTTTGAGTTTTTGACATTTTTAACCAAAAATAAAAAAAATATATACTCAAAAGAATAAACAAAAATCATTTGTATTTTTCATTAAGATTAAATGAAACAAATAAAACACAAATGAGAAACAAAAATCTTTTTGTATTTTTCATTTAATGCAAACAAAATGAAGAAATAAAATACAAAAGATAAACAACAATCATTATTCTAGCATGTGATTAAGCATGGGGCATAAACCAAAACATGATAAAACAAGCATACATTTAGCATGTGAATATAGCATGAAGTACAAAAGCTAAAGTATGCAAACACTAACACATTCATTCTTTAGATTTAACAAGGGAGGAAGCATGTTAAAGTAAATGAGAATCAAAAACCCTATTTTTCAAGGCAACCAAGTCGGATTTCCTAACCCAAATTAATGAAGAATGACTATCTTAGGGTGTAGGAATTTTAAATACATTGGTTGCTTTACGTTGGGATTTTCTAGGAATTCGTTTAAGATCAAAACAAAATTTCCTAAGATGACCTTTTTTACCACAATGTGTACAAGTGAAGACATGTCGAAAAGATTTACTTACGGAGTGATCTCTAAAAGTTTTCCTAGTAGATTCTCCAAAAATGTTGGTTTTGGCTTTATGAGTAGATTCATTACAAGTATTGAAGCCTAAACCACAAGTGTCATTTTTAATTTGGACCGTTCCTAATATTTTATCTAATTTTTTTGAACGACACTCCAAATCAAATTTGACATTACTAGAGTCTTTTAATTTATTTTGCAATTCTAAAATGTTAGACTCTAATAAAACATTTCGTTCTTCAAAAGAAAGAATCTCCTTTTTTAAGGATTCCATTAAACCCTTAAGGCTGTCTCTCTCGCCTTCTATATATTCAAGCTTCTCTATAAGAGCTTTCTCTCGTGTCCTAAGGTCTTCAACAAACATACTATCATCAACGACCTTGACACTCTCTCTTAAACTAGCTTCTAACTTCAAATTAACTCTTTTCAATTTAATAGATTCTTTATAAAGTTCTTGAAAAGCATTTTAAAGTTCACTCACATTAACCTCTTCTTCATTTTCACTCTCTCTTTCTTCTCCACTCTCACTATCATCAAAATCAAGAGAATCATAAACAATGACCTTGGAAGTGTCATGTGTTAAAGTTTCATCAATCGATGAGTTCTCACTATCACTCACATGACTAGCCATAAAAGAAACAAAATTAGGCTTAGTGGGGGAATCGGGTCCCTCTTCCTTATCACTATCACTAAGGGTCGCATTATAGCACTCAGAAGCCCTATGGACATAACCCTCACAACCAAAACACCTATTAGACTCGTCCCTATTTAAATTTTCATTAATAGGTTTAGGGACCTTCTCGACTTTGTCATGCTTAGAAGTTTCAAATTTCTTAAAATCATTTTTAAAATTATCTTTGTTAAATTTAAGAAATTTTCTAAATTTCCGAGAAAACAAGGCCATGTCTTCCGAGTCACTATCACTCTCGCTCTCTACTACTTTTTTAAACTCTTTTTGGGCTTTTAAAGCAACTCCCTTTTCAATTTTCTTTTCAGTTTTAGAGGGGAATATGTCTAGTTCATAGGTTTGTAAATCACCTACAAGCTCTTCTAATTTCATAGAGGCTAAAGTTGGTAAAGAATTTAAAACGGTCACTTTTGGAATAAATCTATCGGGTAGGGACCTTAAAATTTTCTTTGCAACACGGTTGTCGGGTATTTTCTCTCCCAAATTAAAAGATGAATTTACAATATCGGAAAGTCTAGCATAAAATTCATCAAAAGTTTCATTATCGTTCATTTTGATGGTTTCAAATTGAGTGGTGAGGTTTTGGAGTTTAGAAGCCCTAACGACACTAGTTCCTTCATGAGTTAGTTGTAAAATATCCCAAGCTTCTTTAGCAGTTTCACACGTCATAATACGTCGAAATTCATCCGGTGTGATAGCGCTAAACAAGGCATTCAAACCTCGGGAATTAAAATTAGAAAGTTTAAACTCATTCTCAGTCAATCTATCGACCGATTTGGGAACACGTTCATTTTCAACTAAATGAGTTGGTGGGGACCACCCGTTAACAACAGACATCCAAACTCTCTCATCGATAGATTTTAGTGCCAATTTCATACGCGCTTTCCAATACGCGTAATTAGAACCATCCAAAATAGGAAATTTTAAAAATGGGGAAACTTCCATTCTAGCCAAAAATTATTTAAAAGATCTTTAATGAAATAATTTATCGCTTTGGCTCTGATACCAATTTTGTAAGCAGTAGAAGAAATAGAGATGCAGAAGCGTAAAGGTGATGGTTCAACTTAAGATAACAAATTTTAATTTCTTCTTCAAATTAAAATTAAAACACAAAGTGAAATAAGTTAGAATTACACACACTCTTTGAATTTCACTTAACACCCCATTAATCCAAGTCCTAGAATTTGCCTAAGTCACATTTATCAACATTACCAAATTAGGCCAGACCAGTTTTAATCAATAGACTTGAATTAAATAAACTTTACCCAATATTTAAATTTGCACCAAACAAAATTAAGTGTGACAATTAAAACCAATTTTATCTTGAATTATCATAAGCATGAGTTCTAAGTCATTATATAAGATAAAATAAATCATTCACACTATGCCGCGATGTACGAGGAAAAACCAAAGATGGGAAACAACCTCGGACGGCCCTAGCCTCAAATCCACTAAGTACAGAATTTATAATTACAAGACAAAAGACTTACAACACACGACTAGATCCCTCTTAAGTCCCGACAATCCTTTTTGTAGACACCTCCTTATAGCGGATAACCTTGGAGGACCACCGCGGTTTCGGAATCCATCGATCGGACTTTATATGGTCACCGTCACCCGAACTAGGAGCCTTTCTCCAAGTGGGTAAATCACGAAAAACCTCTTCTTCGTTGTGGGATTTAGAAGTACACCCCAAACTTCTCTTCAAACTAATATAGAGATAAAACCGATGCCAAACTCCAAGCAAGATGTATATATATGAAGTTGGATAAACAAACTATGGGTGTAAACTAGAGTGATAAATGATTTTCTCCTTGAAAATTAACACTCAAAACCAATGAACTTTTTTTAAAATAACTTTTCTCTCAAACACTCTTTAGAGGTTGGTAGGATATGAAAAGGTTAGATTAGAAAAATGGTTTCCCGCACACAGATATTCAGCAAAAAGTAGTGGGGTAAAACCAAGTGGGAAAGTGGGAAAAACTGCCAAAAACCTGTTCCCGACAAATCTCGTTTGAATGACATTCTCGTTCGAACGAGTCTTCTAACGAAGTTCCAGAATGAACTCGTTAGAAGCTCGTTAGAAATCTCGTTAGAACGACCATCTCGTTCGAACGACATTTCGAACGAAGTTCCAGTATGCCATTTGGGAAGTTTTTGGAAATCTCGTTTGAACAACTTGTGGTTCGAACGACAATCTCATTCGAACGACACTTCGAAACGAACTCACAGAATGTTCAAAAATTCTTTTTAAGACCAGAAACTTTTATATACTTTATATATAAGTTTTAATAGAAACCATTCTGAAAACAAAACGCAGTTTTAAAAATCTAACACCCAATATAAACTGTTCCAAGCTCCTATATATATATATGTAATGCATTCATACCTTGGGAGCATGGAACCACTGTTGATGACGTTGAAATGAGTCACATAAACCACGGAATTTCGATTAAGCTTTATACACTTGGTCGCTACGTCTTCAACAAACACATCATATGCTTGAAAGATGATCAATATACTCTATCCTATGACTCAAACGTTTTTGTCCGGAATTGAGCCAAAACTACAAAGGACTCAATTGGAAATTTGTGTCCTTACAAAACCTAATTAAAGATGAGTTTAATTCATAGAATTTTAGAATTTGTGATGACATGGACAAGTAGGGTGTAGACGTTTACCTACTGAATTAGGTTAAGGAATACTTATTTAATCTTCGTGTAATGAGTGAGGCTCGGGAATATAAAATAATGAAGTAAAGTCATAATCTTTAATACGTAGGATTTGATAGATAAAAATATTATGTATGGGAATTATCATATGGTTGTGTGAATGCCTTATGGATGTTATATTTAATAGCTGTGATGAATACCTATAATATTATTTGTATGTATGACACACCGACGCTGCTTGCTATTCCGGGTGGAGGTTTCGCATTGTGGACGGTCTTATCCTGTGCACCCATTTGGGAGGATTTTAGATTCGTACACTGAGAATTGGACCTTTGACACGTGTGATTACGTGTGAAAGGTGTGCGCGTGTGAGGTGCATAGTCATTGTTTTCGTTTCACCGCGATAATACAAACAAACCCAAATTACGACTACACTTGCGAGGCAAGCACAACGGTGAGTCGAGTACCAAAAATCCACAGGGACGAGATGCTAGAATTTATGGGATTGAGTATTTCGAAATAAAAGTGAAAAAGGTGATTACAAACTAGAAAGGAGAAGATACATAAAAGGGAAATATTAATCTAGGCGAGGGTAAATAAAGCTAGATTAAGAAAGCGAGTAAAAACTGTAGGTTGTGTCGAATATCCCTCACCCGAGTTAATTTGTATAAAATGGATACATGGGTCGACGAGTTATTTAGAATGCGTCTCATTTCGACAGTTAATTGAACCAAGGGTTGTCACGCCCCTAAATTCGCATAAAATCCAAATAAGATTTTGGCGTCAACAAATATCCCGAAAATTGCGCACGCAAGGTCGTAAGCATGGGACATACATGATGTGCCCCGTCAAATCTCCTAGGCGTAATAACTAGGACAACGCACCCGATATAAACCCGTAAACACCATCACAAAAGCAAAGCAACGCATCAAATCGAGTGAGTTCCATTCAAAAACAACCTAATTTAAATTAGCTAGATAGCATATTTAAAATGCAGTGAATAAAGCGGTACAGAAACGAGATAAAGCTACACTACAAAGCAAGTAATCCAAGCATGTGAACCTAAATTAGAAAGATTGTAAACCGAATTAACAAAGAAAGAATTAATGAAATACAACTATATTAAAGGAGAGTGAAGGTAAAAATACAATCTTACAAGCCCAAATGTTGTCACACCATATGAGGAAGAAGGTAAGAGATCTCAACTCCCAAACCCTAAGCTATTCTAACCTAAAATCTATCCTGAAGCCTTATCTCTGATATTTACAACAAAAACGCTTTATATAGTAAGTGGGAATAAGAAAAGAAAAGAAAAGGAAAAAGAAAATATAAGGCAAAATATCTCCTGGAAACAGGGGATCGATCGATCAACCCAAACTTTCAATTGATCGATGGTGAATAAATCACCCCACTGTCTCGAAGGATTGATCGATCGATCCTTTTGATCGATCGATCGATCAAGCAGGTATCAACCAAGATCCATTGCTATTTTGCATGTTTGCATTTCCCGTCCGCTGAAATCGCTGTAACTTCTTCGTTCTGAATCTGAATCGCGCACTGTTTATGGCCACGCGAAGCTTGTGAGGAGGGCTACAACTTTCGTGAGATGTTGGGCGAGGTGCCCAAGCTGTGAGAAGACTAAAATACCCTTGAACATACGATCGTGTACGGAAATCGAGCGGAATGCGTTCGAACTTCACACTTAGCATCCAAATGCATATAAAATCTCAATTAACCCCTGCAAAACATGTTAACGTATAAATCCGAGGTTGTTTGGTTAACGAGCATAAATATAGGGAATAAGATACCCCAAGGGGCTAAAATGCGTAGGATCGAGGGATGAAATATGCAATATTTGTGTCGTATCACACCCCCTAACTTACACATTGCTAGTCCCTAGCAATGAAATAGGATGCAACAAGAACTGCAAGGAAACCAAAAGCAGGAGATAGTACAAAAATATGGTATAAAAGCATACGGCCACTTTTACGGGCTATTCGATTGCATTTAGCATATGCAATAAGCCTTTAAACCCCTTGGTCACCCTAGTGGACAAGTGTCATCTCGTGAGGGTTTTCAGGGATGATACCCACAAACATCACATGGTTTCCTCAAAATAAGCCCAACCCAACATTCGACAAGCCCAACAATGACGAAAAGGATTTCATACGCATTATTATCATATTGAACGAATTCAAACAAAAGTCTGAATCATTAACATTATAGAATGCACCTCCTAGAATTGAAATCTTAAATGTGGGAGGGGGAGAGAGCACATGCAAAATGTGAATTGGCGAAAAACTTAAATAAACTGAATAAATATTAAAGCAAGCCTACATTCAATCCTCACGGGCATTACACTCATCAAGCGGATTCACTCAAAAAAGGGAGGTAACACACGGAACATGCGGGCATAAATAGTAAATGTAAATGGAAACTACGTTGCGCACATGTCACAAATGAAGAATGTTATATATAAACTGAAAAACTGTAATCTCAATGAAAGGATACCGCACACTAAAGAGGCGAAATGCATTTTCACAGATTATCAAAACTATTTAAACCTTTGAATTACATCTACTTAAGATCACATAGGACTTGCATAGGGTTGTAATGTAGGCTAGGCTAGGGTACGAAAATAAGGATATGTATGTATGTTTTCAAAGTGTTCGGAATGAAAACTCGGGATAATGGGAAAATGCGAGCAATATCAAAATTGGAAAATAAGTTCCAAAATTGCATTACATATATCATCGGGGAGAGTAATCAAAGCTTATTGAACTATATACACAACATTTACAACTTTCTCTTTCCTTTCTTTTCTTCCTTTTCTCATTTTTCTCTTTTTATTTTCTTTCGATTTTTGCTTTCTCTTTTTCATCACTTTTTTCTTTACTTTTCAAACTCTCATATGCCTAAATTGCAACCGACATCACAACAACATCATTCAATCCCAAGTAACATTCCAAACAAAGGTATGGGAAGTGTATGTATGGTTTAAAACTGCAATTTGGAGTTGGTTATGGGATTTGGGTTATTAAACGAAAGGCTATATTTATGCTCAAAGGGGTTAACGAGGGTAAACATATAAGGGTGAGGTCAAGGCTAATATGGGTGATATAACAAAGAATGACTATGATCATTTCCAAAAGTTTACACAATTCTCGATTCAAAATAATATATGAAAATCATGCTCAAGAAACACATTTCAAGAATGAACTCAATTAACGAACGGTCAAATGAAAAAATAGAGAGATTACCAACGAATTCAACATTTTCAATGAGAAAAGAATAGTGTATACATTCACAAACAACGAAAGGTACAAAGCTTACTCGGTGTAAGTATATACAATGCAACAAAAGATTACCAAGTTATAAAAATCTTAAACCAAATCAAAAGAACGATAAAAGTGCATGTGCTTATGGGATTAAAGTTTAATTCATGAAGTTATTCATAATATCAATAATCGAGACTAAAGTCTAATAACTTCTAAAATCGAAAACCTACATCATTAGGTTGTCAATTGGATCGGGAAATTGTTGAAATTTATCATCGGAAACAAAGGCAAAAATGCCCAAAAGAGGAAAAAAAAGAAAGAAATATTTTTGAAATTTTCAATTTTTCTAAGAAAAGCATACTAAGTAACTAACATGTGAGCAAAAACATGGACTAAATAAAGAAATGGATAGAATATCCCACACCCCCTAACTTAAAACTTGATATTTTCCTCAATGTAAGTTAAGAACCAAGTCAAAGAGAGGAAAAGTGCGATATTACCCAAAATTAGAGCGATCCCCATAAGAACAGGTACAAAGAATCTACAAAACAAGTTAGTACCGAGCATAGCAAAAACAAATAACAAAAAGTTAACTAATTGCATTAGACTAAAATAAAATGGAAGAAAAGATAAAAAGAAAAAAAGAATAAAAAGCTAACTATATACAACCTACTATTTAGGCTTCACACTAACTATACACTAGAAGTCTAAATAGTTGAGGGTCCACCGCAAAAATGATTTGACTTTGGAGGATAACCGGTGTACCCTCACATACAAGCATGCCTTCCAAAAAATATGAATTCCGTTTGAAAAACGGAAGGCATGTGTAAGGCGGAAGAAATCAACCATCGCCAATTAAAATTTTTGGAGGGACGATTGGGGGTTTGGATTTAACGAGTGACAAAAACATGTGGGGACCGAGAAATGCCGAATATCCTCCCAATGATTTTGAAATTGTAATGGGAGGCGGCGTACACAAAGGCAAGGATGCGATCGTGGAGGGCGACTCGAACAAGTACTCCTCATCGACGAAAAGGTTTAAAATATTAAAGTTTGAAACCGAATCATCGGGTACTTGTGACGGTGTGATAATAACTTAGATATTATGGGGATGAAAGAAATTCAAACTCATGAGATGAATCATCATCACATGAAGATTGAGTTTCGAAGGAAATAATATCATTTTCAATGAAATGTTCTTCTTTAGGAGCCAAAGAAGAAATCATTTCATTGCAAATAGATATTGTGTCATTTTCATCCTCACTTTCAATATCTATTATGAAATGGGAAAAGTCTAGAATGGTTTGTTCCAAAGTAGGCACAAGTACCTCGTTTGGTTCAAAATATTCTTCGACGTCTCAGAAGCAAAATCATCATCAAACTCAAATAATAAATCAAATTCATGATCCCAAAGATGATTTTCTTCCCGATAACAATTTTCAATTTTCTCATTTTCATATATACGCAAGCCCTCACCGAATGTCATAGGTCGAGGTGCGGATCCATGAAAATGGGAACTTTGAAAGTTACTATCGGACTTAAACGAAAACTCATTATTATAGGAATTTTGAAAACTATTTGAATTCATTTCAAAATTCCTATTATAAGGAGGTAAAGGCCCAAAATCATTATCATCATCATCAAAAATCCTATAACCCAAATTTTGACTCTCGTTATACTCGCCCAAAGTCATATTTGAATTTGTTATACTTTGGGATTATAAGTATTCATCGAAAGTCATACGTTTGTGAGAATTTTAAGAATTATAACAATGATTACCGAAAGAATTGGAATAAGACATGCTTACCCCAAAAATGGCTCAAAGTGGCGAATTCCACAAAGTAAGTGTGTGCGGGAAAAATTCGAGCGTTTCTAAGTGCTCAAATGTGGAAGTCTTACAAAATATTAGCAAATAATACTAATAGAAAGAAAATACTATGAAATACTAAATCAAAGAAAGTCTAACACAAACTCGTCCCCGACAACGGCGCTGATGATGCTAGGATTTAGCATCACCGGGTAAGTGTTAGTGAGCTCAAGCAGTAGCAGCTATGGCTACCATAGAGATGTATAAGTGTATAAGTATGTAGAAGGGGATGAGTATAAGAGGAAATAAGACTGATGTATAGTGGTTCAGCCAAATTGGCCTACATCCACTGTGAGTGTGTGATCCACTAAGTATGGGCACTAATGGCCTTGGATACAATGCACATAACCCTCTCGCCCTCTCCACTGTGGGCGTACAAGCAGAGTTTTAGCTAGGGCTACTGTTCCTGGATCGATCCCCTGTAGGGTTGGGGGTGACAAGTATATATAGGTCTTGGGGGGTGTAGTGTACCCCCCAGGTAAGCATGGTGCATGTGAATAATGATCTAGCCAATCCCCTGTTGACACCTGTAGATGCCAAATGATGACATGATATTCCCTCACGTGAGGGGGTGATTCGGTTGTAACGGTCTTCCACGTGTCATATGAGCCTCACGCGCACTATTCCACGCGTCTCCCAAACCACGCGCTGTCATGATATCACCCTCGGCCTATGAGCCGAGGCCGAGGGCAAAGTTTCTTCCGGTAGTGAGTCTGGCTTGATTCTGTCCTCGTACTGTCGTATCCTCGTAGGGTCGGCCGGAACCTGGTGAGGGGTCGGCCCCTCGCAGGGTCGTCTGGAGCCTGGTGAAGGGTCGGCCCCTCGTAGGGTCGTCTGGAGCCTGGTGAAGGGTCGGCCCCTCGTAGGGTCGTCTGGGTCTGGTGAAGGCCAGTTGGGGCCTGGTGAAGGGTCGGCCCCTCTTAGGGTCGTCCGTTGTGGAGGCGACCCTCCTAGAATATAAACGGGTATATCAATCACCCCCCAGCCCTTAGCCATAGGTGCCGTTGAGATGGCTGAGGGATAGTGTTTTAAATGAGATGCATGTATGATCAGTTAGGTGAGTGACACCTGGTTAGGTACTCATTGTTGTTCCAGTTTCCAAGGCATGACGGCTGCACACTGCGCTTGGGTCCTTGCACCCTAATGATGCCTTCCTCGTGGGCCGTGTCCTGCCTTGGTCAATGGGCCCACTCATTGCTAAGGTATTTAAGGTATTTTCAAACCCTCTCTCTTCCTTCTTCTTCTTCGCGCCTAAGCATTCTCTCTCTCTAGAATTTTCAGCCTACATCGCCATTTGCAGCCTTCGATTCTTCCAGGCCTAGCAGCGTTCTTGTTCTCTCCTCCTCAGGTAACCTCTTTCATCCAGTGCTCTCTTTTTCTTTCATTTTCGTTCGTTTTTTAGGCTCGTAGGCAGCCATTTTCCTTAAGTTGTGCCATAACCTTTTCCGGTGTATTTTCCGGTGTCTTCTCCGATAACTGGCTCTTGGATGTTCTTGAGTGTTCTTGAGTGAAAACCTTTGAGTTCTTTGTTTAATCCAAAAGTCAAATCTGGTCCACTCCCCACTTGTTTGTAGCTAAATTACCCAAGTCTAGTATAATTTCTTTAAGTGTTGGGTCTTCCCCTTAATGCTTAGGAGGCTTTACAACCTGGTGTCTGAATTCCCGTCCCTGAGAGAGAAACTATTTACCGAGATCAGACGAATAGAGGAAGAGGAAGAGGGGAGATGAGGGACCGACCCTAATTGGGTACGACCCATTTTTCCCATTCCTCTTGCCACCATTAGACCATCTGAACCCTCTGAGTCTTGTGGGTCGTCGTCTCGTCCGGCCGAGACACCCAACCTAAGTGAGATGGACGAGAGAACCTCCTCTCCAACTGGTGCTGGAACTTCTGGTAGAAGGGACTCTCCTGACCTTAGCCCTCCCCGAGAGGCCGAGGGTACGATCCCCTCTGAGGCTGTCCCTGTGACAACCCTATCCCCCAACGCCTTCCAAGTAGCATTTCCTCAGGGTCCTCCTGCAGGTGATGAGGGGGATGAGGACGATGATACAGATGATGAGGTTGATACCTCCCATGCCTCGTCTTTTATCTCCTCTGTCAGGGATAGGGATCTTCTGATATGGAGGCATATTTACGGAGTGCCACCTGGGGTGACTATGAGGGTTCCCTCCGAGGACGAGAGGGTCTTTGAGGGTGAAGAGGGAGAAGTTGCAGTCTACGAGCAAATGTTCAAAGTAGGTGTCAGACTTCCCTTTCACCCTGCCATTATAGATATTCTGTCGGCTCTGGGCGTCTCCCCCTCGCAACTTCCACCCAATTCTTGGAGGACGATTCTGGGGTACATCTCTCTGTGGAAAAACGCTTTCACTGACGAGCCCTCGTCCGACGTGTTCTTGGCCTGCTACAATATCACCTCTTCATCTAAACAGCCCGGATACTATCATCTGGGAGCGAGAAGGTCTGAGAAGAAGCTGCTCCACGTGGCTCAAACTTCCAATCATGATTGGAAAAAAAGGTTCTTCTTCATATCTGGGGCATGGGAGAGCTCCACCGAGGCGTCCCCTTCTGCCGATGCTCCGAGGGTTCCTAACAGATGGTCTAACCCTTCCATGAAAGCTAGGTCAGACCCCGGACTTAGCTTGGAGGAGAGGGATATTGTTGAGTATCTGAGGGGACGAGGGAGAGAGGGTGAGATCCCAAAGTTCGAAGATTTGATGACCCCTCGCTTCCTTAAAGAAGCTGGTCTGAGGGTCGGCCCTCTGACAGAACTATGTGAGTTATACTGAACATTTTCCCATCTTTACTTATTTTTGAAGTGTTCTCTCTTTATCTCTGAACTTTTCTGATTCATCGCATCCTTTTCAGGTCGTCCTGCAGGCGTGTCAGATTATCTCTGGGATATGACTGCTCCAAGCCTTCTTGCTGGTCTGTCAAAGAATAAGGGGAAGGAGCCTCAGCAAGCTCCTAAGAAGACAAGGGCCTCAGGGCCGACAGTTGTTGAGCCGACAGCTGTTAGTCACAAAAGGAAGGAGCCTGAGGCTCATGTCGAGCCTCGTCCTGACCCTAAGACGAGGGCCAGGGCCGAGGCCTCTGAAGGAGAAACCTCTTCACCAAGCATGGGGGCCTTCTGGTCTCAAAATCTGTCCCATCTGAGGGCCGACCCCTCATCTCTTATCGCCAACCTGAGGGCAGCAAAGGCCTCTATGTTCTCTGCACCATCGGCCTCCGACTTCGAGTTCTTGGCGCAGATGCCTCCAGCCAAAGTGTATGACTACGGTCTGCACTCCCTTGCTCAGGTATTGGTCCTGACCTTTAATTTCATTGTGTTCCCTCGGCTCCCCTTGACGCATCTTCATTTTTCTTGCAGTCTGTCTGTGCCTTCACCTCTGCCACCAAGTGGATGGCTGAGAACCAACAGAAATTCCATGAAGCTGAGAGGGCCATTCAACAAGAGGCTGACCTACGGACAGAGTTGGACACTGCTAGGGCCGAGCTGGAGAGCACAAGGACTGAGCATGCTAGAGTCCTTGATGAGCTGACGAGGCAGCATGATGCCGATATGCAGGCCAAGGACTTGTTGCTCAAAGACAAGGACTTGTTGATCAAGGACAAGGATGAGGCTCTGATCAACCTGGAGGCCCGTCATAAGACTGATCTGGAGGCAGCCATCAAGAAAGCTGAGACTGACGCTGTGGAGGCATACAAGATTTCAGACGAATTTCAGGGCTTCGGCCTTGAATATCTTGAAAGGGGGATTAGGACGGCCTGTCGGTGGGTAGTCCTCAGATTTGGCGATGTCGTCTCCTCTGTTCGCCCATCATTGGAGGGTGTTCAACTGGACGACCCCCTAATTGCCGAGGCCCTCAATCAGGTGGAGGCCCAAGCCCAGATCGAGGGGGTTGGCACATCTGAAGATGATCCGGTGCTGGTAACTGAGGAGACCATTCCCATTGATGTTGAGGCCCTGCCCTCTGATGTCGTCCCCTAGGGTGGCTGCCTGTAGCCCATACCCTTGTTTTTGTATTTTTGTTTTGTATATTGTAAAACACTTGATGCTTTATATTAATACCATCGTCTCTTCCTTTCACAACTGTCTCCCATATTTAATTCTGTTATGGTTTGTTCCTTGCAAATTTGCTTCTTCGTTGATGATGATGATACTAACCCTTCCCTCGTCTTTTTGAGGACCAATGTGGGGTCGTCCCCTCATCAGGCCTCATTATAGCCGAGGGTTCAAATGATCAAATTAATGATTTTTAAATAAAGTCTACCCTCATCTTTCTTGAGAACAGAGGTGGGGTCGTCCCCTCCACTGGTCCTCATTATAGCCGAGGGTTCAATGAACCAAATTAATGATTTTTATGTAGTCTTCCCTCGTCTTTCTTGAGAACAGTGGTGGGGTCTTCCCCTCCACTGGTCCTCATTATAGCCGAGGGATCAACTTTCCAATTTAATGGATTTTAAAGTCTTCCCTCGTCTTTCTTGAGGACAGTGGTGGGGTCGTCCCCTCCACTGGTTCCCATTATAGCCGAGGGATCAACTTTCCAATTTAATGGTTTTTAAAGTCTTCCCTCGTCTTTCTTGAGGACAGTGGTGGGGTCGTCCCCTCCACTGGTTCCCATTATAGCCGAGGGATCAACTTTCCAATTTAATGGTTTTTAAAGTCTTCCCTCGTCTTTCTTGAGGACAGTGGTGGGGTCGTCCCCTCCACTGGTCCCCATTATAGCCGAGGGATCAACTTTCCAATTTAATGGTTTTTAAAGTCTTCCCTCGTCTTTCTTGAGGACAGTGGTGGGGTCGTCCCCTCCACTGGTCCCCATTATAGCCGAGGGATCAACTTTCCAATTTAATGGATTTTGAAGTCTTCCCTCGTCTTTCTTGAGGACAGTGGTGGGGTCGTCCCCTCCACTGGTCCCCATTATAGCCGAGGGATCAACTTTCCAATTTAATGGATTTTGAAGTCTTCCCTCGTCTTTCTTGAGGACTGTGGTGGGGTCGTCCCCTCCACTGGTCCCCATTATAGCCGAGGGATCAACTTTCCAATTTAATGGATTTTGAAGTCTTCCCTCGTCTTTCTTGAGGACTGTGGTGGGGTCGTCCCCTCCACTGGTCCCCATTATAGCCGAGGGATCAACTTTCCAATTTAATGGATTTTAAAGTCTTCCCTCGTCTTTCTTGAGGATTGTGGTGGGGTCGTCCCCTCCACTGGTCCCCATTATAGCCGAGGGATCAACTTTCCAATTTAATGGATTTTAAAGTCTTCCCTCGTCTTTCTTGAGGATCAGTGGTGGGGTCGTCCCCTCCACTGGTCCTCATTATAGCCGAGGGATCAACTTATAAAATTAATGATATATATGAAATCTTCCCTCGTCTTTCTTGAGGACTGTGGTGGGGTCGTCCCCTCCACTGATCCTCATTATAGCCGAGGGATCAACTTCCTTGCATGTATACTAGAACTGATAACCACTGGATGAGGGAAACACTGATACTTCTCATTAATCTTCAATGTGTTCTGTCGAAACAATGCTTATTACAACTATGGCTTATCAAGACCTTACAACACTACTGGTAGTATTTTTTCAAATGATCTGCATTCCAGGGGTTTGAGAAAGGTTCCCCCTCCAGGTTCTCTAGCCTGTAGGTCCCCGGGACAACTTCATCGATGACCCTATATGGGCCATGCCAATTAGGATGGAGCTTGTTGGGTTTCTGCCAAGTCTTTTTAAGAACCAAGTCTCCCACTGCGATAGGCCTCTGTTTCACCCTTTGGTTGTAAAACTTTGCGGTCCTCTGCTGGTAGGAAGCTTGCCTTATCTTAGCATCCTCCCTTCTTTCCTCAATCAGGTCTAGGTCAAGTCTTCTCTCTTCCGTATTCCCCTGGGGGTCATACATTTGGACCCTATGAGTAGGAAACTCCACTTCGGTGGGGATGACTGCTTCTGATCCATAAGCTAACATGAATGGGGTCTCCCCGGTAGGGGTCCTTACTGTCGTCCTGTATGCCCACAACACTGCATATAACTCCTCGACCCATCTTCCTTTTGCCTCCTCAAGCCTCTTCTTAATCCCATCTAGGATTGTCCTGTTCGTAACTTCGGTTTGCCCATTGGCCTGAGGTCGGCCTGGGGTGGAGAAAAATTGTTTGATACTTACCCTCTCACAGTACTTCTGTAAAGAGGCATTCTTGAACTGGGTCCCGTTATCCGAGATGAGGGTGTTGGGTAGACCATATCTGCATATCACATTTTTCCAGATGAACTGGAAGGTCTTCTGCTCCGTGATCATGACCATCGGCTCGGCCTCTACCCACTTTGAAAAGTAGTCAATTGCTACGATGAGGAACCGATAGTTATTGACTGCTCTTGGTAAGGGTCCTACCAGATCAATACCCCATACTGCGAACGGCCATGGGGATGTAATGGAGGTGAGAGGCTGATGAGGTTGGTGAGGGATGGTAGCAAATCTTTGGCATTTATCACACTTTTTAACGTATGCGGCAGCATCTTTCCCCAAGGTCGGCCACCAGTAGCCTTGGGTGATCACCCTCTTTGCCAAGGATCTACCCCCAATATGGCTTGAGCACGACCCTTCATGCACGTCTTGCAAAATGGAAGGGACCTCTGAGGGATGCACACACCTAAGTAAGGGGAGCAGAAACCCCTTTTTGTACAGCGTGTCTCCGATGACAGCGAACTTTGCAGCCCTGTATCTCAGCTTCTTCCTCTCTTGGCTCGCTTCTGGCATCTCTCCCCCTTTAATGTATCTGATCAGAGGGTCCATCCATGAAGGTTCTTGAGAAACATTCATGCAAATGCCAAGTGTTCCCTCGTCGTCTTCGATAGTTGGTCGAAGCAAAATTTCTACCGGGACTGTCCTCCTTATGTCTGTCCTAGTAGCTGAGGCCAACCTTGCAAGGGCGTCAGCACGGCCATTGTCGAGCCTAGGTATCCTCTTGAATTTCACTTCTTTGAAGTTTTTCAGCAATGACCTCACCTTATCAAGATACCTAGCCATCCTCTCGTCTTTGGCCTCATAGGCTCCTAATATCTGATTCACCACCAGCCTTGAATCACTGTGAACCAAAATTTGGCTGACACTAAGGGATTTGGCTAAGGAGAGGCCAGCTATCAAGGCCTCATACTCAGCCTCATTGTTGGAGGCTTTGAAATTGAACCTCAGGGCGTACTCGACGTCCGTGCCATCGGGTGCTGATAGTATCAGTCCAGCACCACTTCCGCTATCACAGGAGGACCCGTCAACGAAGAGGCTCCACGGAGTCTTTCCTTCAGAAAAATTTTCCTCAGAGAGGGACCCCTGTCTAAAGATGTATCTTCCCTCTTCGTTTTCAGTCACTTTCCTTCTAGCGGTGCTCGTCTCAGCCATTTCTGCAGGTGTGTCTGCGGGTCTGTCTTCTGTATCTGCCTTCCCGAGGGTCTCACCCTCGGCCTCATCTTCTTCCCATGTGAACTCAGCCACGAAGTCTGCCAAGGCTTGCCCCTTAATGGCTGTCTTAGGCTGATACACAATGTCAAATTCCCCCAACTCTATAGCCCAGGTCATTAGCCTTCCTGATTTTTCAGGCTTGTGTAGGATCTGCCTAAGAGGAGAGTCAGTAAGGATGACCATAGTATGGGACTGGAAGTACGGTTTCATCTTCCTTGAGGCATGGATCAAGGCATAGGCCAACTTCTCCATCCTCGGGTATCTCTGCTCTGCCCCCTGGAGTGCCTTGCTGTTGAAATATACGGGCTTCTGTATCCCATCTTCGTCTCTTACGATTGCTGCACTGATAGCGGATTCTGAGACAGCAAGGTACACGTACAGTCGTTCACCCTGCACGGGTCGTGACAGCAGCAAGGGAGACCCTAAGTATGATTTCAGCTGCTTGAAAGCCTCATCACACTCTTCGCTCCATTCAAAGGCTTTCCTGAGGATCTTGAAGAATGGTAGACACCTGTCTGTAGCCCTTGACACAAATCTATTCAAGGCAGCCACTCTCCCTGTGAGCCTCTGAACGTCTTTAATGGACTTGGGGGTCTTCATCTCAATAAGGGCCTTTATCTTTTCAGGATTGGCCTCGATGCCTCTTTGATTGACAATGAACCCCAAGAACCTCCCCGCTCCGACCCCGAAGACACACTTGGCCGGATTGAGCTTCATTTTGTATTTGTCCATTGTATTAAAGGTCCTTTCCAGGTCTGCCACATGATCCTCTGCCTTCAGGCTCTTGGTCAGCATGTCATCTACGTAAACCTCCATAGACTTCCCAATTTGGTCTTCGAACATTTTGTTTACGAGGCGCTGGTACGTTGCCCCCGCATTTTTTAGGCCAAAGGGCATGACCCTGTAACAGTATGTCCCCTTGTCAGTGATGAAGGCGGTCATCTCTGAGTCCTCAGGGTTCATGAAAATCTGGTTATACCCTGAGTAGGCATCCATGAAACTCATGAGCTCATGGCCTGCGGTAGCGTCTACCATCTGGTCGATGCGGGGGAGAGGGAAGCTGTCTTTGGGACAATGCTTGTTGAGGTCTGTGAAGTCCACGCACATTCTCCACTTGCCGTTGGCCTTTGGGACGATGACTGCATTGGACAGCCACTCAGGGTAGATGACCTCTCTGATAAATTCAGCGTCTTCTAATTTTTTAACCTCATCCCTGATGACCTCATACTTTTCTCTAGAGTAAATCCTCCTCTTCTGCTTTACCGGCTTCACTCCCTCTACCACATTGAGTTTGTGGCACATGATTTCAGGGTCGATCCCTGGCATATCTACATGACTCCACGCGAAGACGCTTCGCCTTCTCCTCAACAGTTTGATGAGGTCTTCCTTGATACTGGGCTTCAGAGATTTGCCAACTTGGACGGTTTTTCCCGGGTCATCCTCATCGAGGATGATGGGTTCTACCTCCTCAGCGGCCTCTCCTTTTTTGAGCTTCGTCTCGTCCCTGGGGTCTAGGGTATCAATGTTGTAAGTGGCTGTAGCCCTCTTGTGTGCCTCCCTTTCTTCAGCGGAGTTGTAGTAGCACTCTCTCGCTGTCGTCTGGTCTCCCTGAACTTCCCCCACCCCATAAGGGGTAGGGAACTTAACCATCTGGTGGACCGTGGACGGCACAGCTTCAAACCCCTTGAGAGCCACACGTCCCAGTATGATGTTGTATGCCGAAAACACATGCTCATCCAGCACAAAGAAACTGACCCTCTTGGTGAGCCATCTCGGCCACTCGTCCCCCATCCTGACATCAGCTTCATATATTCCTAGAGGGTGAACCTTCTCCCCACTGAACCCAATCAATGGATGATGGTATGGGACAAGTCTGGCACGACTGAGGCCCAGGGCCTTGAAGCATGGCCAAAACATCACATCTGCGGATGAGCCCCCATCCACCAGGATCCTCGGCACTTCGCACCCGTGCACCCTGGTGGTGATGACGAGAGGGTCATCATGCGGGGCCAATAGGCCCTTGAAGTCCATTCTTGAAAATCCCACAATCAAAGTGTCCATATCAACCTTCTTCCTTTTTTCTGACTTGACCTCTACGGAGGTTGAGTGCACCGTCTTCATCACTGCCTTAGCCTCAGCGACATGGGCCTTCCTGTCGGCGACCTCAGACCCTCCTCCTGCAAGTCCCCCGGAGATCATTCCCACCCCGAGCGAGATCATATTGAGCCTCTTGACAGGGCCGTGGTCGTCTCTCGGCGGGAGGTCGGGGTCGTCCTCATCATCAGAGGGGTCGTCCCCTCTTTTTTGAGGACCTTCTCTGCAGGCATCGACTCGCTTCTTTCTGGGGTCGTCCCCTCGGCCCCTCTTGAAGTCGGCTTTGTCGACGTACTTTCTGAGCTTCCCTTCCTTCAGCATCTTCTCAATCTCATCTTTCAGAGCAAAGCATTTGTCTGTTACGTGGCCGTGGTCTTGGTGAAATTCACACCACAGGTTCCTATTTCTCTTGCCGAGGGCTGCCCTCAGCTTCTCAGGCCACTTCAGTGTCCGGTCACTCTTTATCTCATTGAGGATCTGTTCACAGCTGACCGTCAGAGGGGTGTACCCCGCGAACTTATCATCCATGGTCCTCTTCTTCCCCTCTTTGTTCTTCTTGGGGTATTTATTCCCACTTGCACCTCCTTTTTCGTCTTCATGTTTTGCGGCCATCGCCTCTTCGGCGTTCATCACCTTCCCTGCTGTTGACAACAGCTCAGCCATCGTCCTCGGAGGGTCTTCGGCAAGCTTCCATAATAGCTTCCCCTTCTGGAGCCCTCCAATCAGGGCTGTCATAGCTATGCTCTCCTCATAGTCTTCCACCTCCAGCTTCTCTTTATTGAATCTGGCTATGTAGTCTCTCAGAGTCTCGTTCTTTCCCTGCTTAACATAGAGCAGGTGTGTGGTCTTCTTCTGTGGCCTCACCCCAAAGCAGAAATTATGGATGAACAAGTCTGCCAACTGCTTAAAGTTTCCAATAGAATTTTTTGGAAGAGACGTGTACCACACATGCGCAGCCCCTGTCAAGGTACCAGAGAAGGCACGACACCTCATCTCATCTGAGATAGAGTATATGTCTGCCGCCGACTGATACATTTCCACGTGGTGGACAGGGTTGGTGCTCCCATCGTATCTTGGGGTGACCACGGGAGGCTTGAACTTCGATGGCGTGGGGAAGTTGACTATCTTTGCCACAAAGGGTGAGCCCATGGTGTATCCCCTCTGAAGAGGGTCCCGGCTCTTCAGTATGTCGCCAATCTTATCCTCTAACCTCTGGATTGAGTCATTCCAGGGCCTCACAGGGTCGGCTTGGCCGATGTTATCCCCTGCTGCCTCTCGAAGGTGGATGGAGGGCTCCGCTACGGCAGGCCTGTGTCGGCTATTTACTTCCCTTTGGCCGTCATCCCGTCTTTGGGGTCGGCCTTCTGCTTCTTTCCTAGATCTCGCTGCGCTTCTTGACTTGGACAACTTGTCTCGCAGGTCATTCATTGGGCCCAGCCTCTCGAAGGCCGACCCCCTGCTCAGGCGGTCAAAAGCAGAGCCTCTTGGGCGATCATCAGGATTTGGTCTCCCGCACTTTCCTCTACTGTCCTGGAGGGGTCGTACTGTATTGTTGGAGACCTCGTATGGCTCCCAGCATTCTACTGGAGCCTCTTCTTCCTCCAGATCATCATACCTGTCCTCGGGGCAAGGGTTTCCTTGCCTCCCCAGGCGTAAACGCCGGGGGTCAGCAACATCCCTACGCCGCTGAGGGGGTGGCAGGTCTTTATGTGGTGCCTGGGGTGGTCCCCTGGCCTCATGATGTCCTGGAGCTGCTGCCGGAGTAATCATCTCAGGTGAGACCCCTGGTGGTCTCAGTATATTCTGACTTAGAGCTGTAAACTGCTCCTGCATCATCCGCTGGCTGGCTGCCAGAGACTTTAGGGCTGCTGCCACATCAGCCATCTCCGACTGAGGTGGTGGCTGACTGGAACTGGGCCTTCCCCCATCATCCGGCGGGGGAAGTGGTGGCGGTAGCATCTCAGGTGCCATGTGCTTGAGCTATGAAGAGCTGAACTGAAGAAAATACTGGTTAGCTTGGGAACCTTAGTGGGTCTCTTTCAATGGTGAAACACCTCCTCTCAGGGGGAGTGTTGGTTCACCACCAGAGTGCCCAGTGAGGTCAAGCTGTACAAAGGAAGAGATGTCTTCTCATTCCCACAGACGGCGCCAAACTGATGATGCTAGGATTTAGCATCACCGGGTAAGTGTTAGTGAGCTCAAGCAGTAGCAGCTATGGCTACCATAGGGATGTATAAGTGTATAAGTATGTAGAAGGGGATGAGTATAAGAGGAAATAAGACTGATGTATAGTGGTTCAGCCAAATTGGCCTACATCCACTGTGAGTGTGTGATCCACTAAGTATGGGCACTAATGGCCTTGGATACAATGCACATAACCCTCTCGCCCTCTCCACTGTGGGCGTACAAGCAGAGTTTTAGCTAGGGCTACTGTTCCTGGATCGATCCCCTGTAGGGTTGGGGGTGACAAGTATATATAGGTCTTGGGGGGTGTAGTGTACCCCCCAGGTAAGCATGGTGCATGTGAATAATGATCTAGCCAATCCCCTGTTGACACCTGTAGATGCCAAATGATGACATGATATTCCCTCACGTGAGGGGGTGATTCGGTTGTAACGGTCTTCCACGTGTCATATGAGCCTCACGCGCACTGTTCCACGCGTCTCCCAAACCACGCGCTGTCATGATATCACCCTCGGCCTATGAGCCGAGGCCGAGGGCAAAGTTTCTTCCGGTAGTGAGTCTGGCTTGATTCTGTCCTCGTACTGTCGTATCCTCGTAGGGTCGGCCGGAACCTGGTGAGGGGTCGGCCCCTCGCAGGGTCGTCTGGAGCCTGGTGAAGGGTCGGCCCCTCGTAGGGTCGTCTGGAGCCTGGTGAAGGGTCGGCCCCTCGTAGGGTCGTCTGGGTCTGGTGAAGGCCAGTTGGGGCCTGGTGAAGGGTCGGCCCCTCTTAGGGTCGTCCGTTGTGGAGGCGACCCTCCTAGAATATAAACGGGTATATCAGGCGCCATTTTGATTACGCTTGAAAGGTGTGCACGTGTAAGGTGCACAGTCGTTGTTTTCATTTCACTGCGATAATAGAAACAAACCTAAATTACGACTACACTTGCAAGGCAAACACAGCGGTAAGTCGGGTATTGAAAATTCACAGGGACGAGATGATAGAATTTATGGGATTTAGTATTCTGAAATAAAAGTGAAAAAGGTGATTACAAACTAGAAACGAAAAGATGCATAAAAGGGAAATTTTAATCTAGGCGAGGGTAAATAAAACTAGATTAAGAAAGCGAGTAAAAATTATAGGTTGCGTCGAATATCCCTCACTCGAGTTAATTTGTATAAAATGGATACATGGGTCGACGAGTTATTTAGAATGTGTCTCGTTTCGACAGTTAATTGAACCAAGGGTTGTCACGCCCCTAAATTCATATAAAAGACTAATAAGATTTTGGCATCAACAAATATCCCGAAAATTGTGCACGCAAGGTCGTAAGCACGGGACATACATGATATGCCCCGTCAAATCTCCTAGGCGCAATAACTAGGACAACGCACCCGATATAAACCCGTAAACACCATCACCAAAGCAAAGCAACGCATCAACTCGAGTGAGTTCCATTCAAACACAACCTAATTTAAATTAGCTAGATAGCATATTAAAAATGCAGTGAATAAAGCGGTAAAGAAACGCGATAAAGCTACACTACAAAGCAAGTAATCAAAGCATGTTAATCTAAATAAGAAAGCTTGTAAACCTAATTAACAAAGCAAGAATTAATGAAATACAACTATATTATAGGAGATGGAAGATAAAAGTACAATCTTACAAGCCCAAATGTTGTCACACCATATGAGGAAGAAGAAAAGAGCTCTCAACTCCCAAACCCTAAGCTATTCTAACCTAAAATATATCCTAAAGCCTTATTACAACAAAAAGCCTATATATAGTAAGTGGGAAAAGAAGTAGAAAAGAAAAGAGAAAAGAAACTAAAAGGGAAAATATCTCCTGGAAACAGGGGATCGATCGATCGACCCAAACCGTCAATCGATCGATGGTGAATAAATCAGCCCACTATCTCGAAGGATTGATCAATCAATACTTTTTATCGATCGATCGATCAAGCAGGTATCATCCAAGCTGCATTGCTGTTTTTGCTTGAATGCATTTCCAGTCCGCTGAAATCTCAGTAACATCTTCGTTCTGAATCGGAATCGCACACCGTTCGTGGCCACACGAAGCTTACGAGGAGGGGTACAACTTCTGTGAAGATATTGGGCCAGGTGCTTGTAATACCCCATATTTTTGTGGCTTTTAAATTTAGGGATGTATTAAATTTAATTGAGATAAAAAAAATTATATTAATTCAAAAAAAAATTATTATTTACTAGCGTGACGAGAGTTAGTAATTATTGGAAATTTGTCGAATATTACTAAATGAGTAAAGTAATGTATACGATTGATTTATAAAAATTGTCACGAGTGAATAAAATGACAATTATGGAAATCTAAGTCGGGACGTGCCTGTGTCGTGTCAAGACTAAATTATGATTATTAAAAGTGAATAAATTATAAGTCACTTGTATGGTCATTTTGAGTGCGTCAATGTGTCCGGAAGGGTCGAGATAGTCAAAATAATGTACCCAGGGGTTCAGTTTGGGTCTCGGACCGTTTTTAGGCCTAATTAGCATCCCGGGAGGGTGTTTTGGACATTTTATATTTTTGGGTAATTAAACCCACTAATTTACCAAGGATATATCAGATGTTAGGGGTTATCATCTAGGGTTAACATAAGCAAAACCAAAGAACGATCATTGGAGAAGAAGTGGAGAAGCTTTCTAAGGAGTTCTAGGCTAAAAATTCCGTCGTTTGCACCGCCATCACCGCCAAATTGTAGATCGCGCGACGAGGAACACAACCACACCACTTTGTTCCACAAATCATAAAAAAAATTTCTAGGCAAGTATCTATCTTGCTGATTTCTAGTTAATGTTCCTTCCATGTTACTCTAGGAATGAGGATCATATATTTTATTTGAAGAATTATATGTTTTAGAAGAAAAATCGCATGTGTTGTAGGGAGAATCTATGTAGCCTGAATTTTGATCATATGTAGAGGTTTTATCACGAAATTGGAAATAATATTGATGAACGAATTGAGGTTGGTTGGGTTCTTTAATTGAAAATTTGGAAACTAGGGTTCTTATGAATTAATTTGGGGATTTCATGTAATCTTAATGATTTTTTTGACAAATTAATGATTTTAGGAGGTTACGAATGATATTTATAACCATGTTATTATTGATTGGGATTGAAGATGAGACATTGGGGATTAAATTGTAGAGATTTTTAAGCTTAAAAATGGTGAAAAACGAGGTTGCCAAAGGTTGAAGACGAAACAGTCAAGTTCGCGCGTAGTCGCGCGAAGTCGTTTGAGCGAGATGCAATGTCACAATAAGTCGTTCGAGCGACACATGGAAGTCGTTCGAGCGAGATCCATTCTGGTTCGAGTGAGATTTCTAATTTTTAGGGAATTTCCTATTTTGCCCCTATTTTAATGAACGATTAATTTGAGTGAGGAAAACCAGTATCCGAGGAACCCAGAATAGTACAAAATTATTGGGAGTTGTTTAGGTGTAATGATTTAAATATTTGGGACGATGAGTTTACCCTGAAGATCACGAGAGTGAGATAATCGTAATTAGGATTTATACCATAAGGTAAGTGAGAGTATACCTACTAAAATTATACTTAGTGAGATAGAATACTTTGAGAGATGAGAAGTACGTATGAAATAAATTATAAATGAGAATAAAAGAGACGAATCCGTTACGCGAGATAATTGAATAATATCTACTAAGAATGGATAATTATAATTATGGGTCGTGAACGCACCTAATTTGGTAATGTGAATATTTACATATATATGACTGTGTAATTATGCATATATTATATATCTATGTAAAAATCGTGCCCGAGCTACTTACTATCACGGGGGTTTCTGCGTCGAGACAGTCTTATCTCGATTGGGCCTTTATGGGGGATAACGACTTGTACCCTAGAAGATAGTATCCTTAATTATAGGCTATCTAAGTTATAGTCAGATGGTCCTAAGAGACGTGTGTGTATGTGCTGACCTCTTAGAACTGGGAACTATGCTTCGCCTCCATTTGTTTGTGTTTTGTGTTAATATATTTCGAGAGTGATTCCGAACTAGTATTTCCCTTAGTTTGTGTGATACGGGGACTTGATAGCAGAGTATGCCAGCACCATAGATCTTATGTGGGGCGCATTTAGTATATATATTATATGTGTGACTAATATATATATATACGTATATTTATATGAGAACTTTCTATTGTGCGTATAAGTAGATAAGTAATGAATAAATGCTTCAACTTTATTATAAGTGTTCGGGAACTTTATAACGGTAACAAGTAGTTTCAAATAATGTAAGGAATCTTGATGAGAATGATTTCCTAAAATAAATATCATAACCTCACTTTTCACATGATAAAACATTATGGTGAATGAGATAGGGAAATTGATGAGATTTATTAGTACGGTAGGTGTGCACACTAGATGAGAGGTGAGAAATCTCAAGAGAGTGTCGCATACTAACATGGTTGTTTCATTAGCCGGTAAGCATTTTAAATACTTGCTAAACTAATTTTAAACTATTTTACACTCGGACTCTGACCCATTTCCTGTTATCTATTTTCTCTTGTGTATATATATATGTATATCTTTCAGGTGCCCAACCACAGGGGCGTCATGCGTAGATTCTTTGGACCGGACATGCTACAGCTTATGTGGGAGTTATAGGACATTGCTTAGACGACCTCGATGTTGAATCTACTCTCATTCTAGTTCTGATTAGTTAGGACATGTATCAACCGTTTCCTTATTCAGTTGGATTTGTCAGAGATTGTGTTCATTTATCTTTAATATTTTTACTCTTTGAGATTTAATTTCTATCAAGATGGTTTTCCTTTGTAGTTTTAAAGTTGGTGTTGGATTATCTGAATGACTAAATTTATGGGTGTTTAATTCCAGTCTGAATAATTGTGTGAATCTTAAACTGTTACTTATTAAAGGTTTTCATAATTGGATTTAATAAAATGGAAATAATGGTTTTAAATGGTTTTGACACTTAGCTTAATTATTTAGGGTGTTTAAATTGGAAAAACTATTTTTGCGACAGTGATGCTAAGAATGAACCAACCGTTCACCTTGATTATAATTTAATAAAGGACTGATCACCCGGTATTTAATTAGGTGGGGTATTACAGGTGGTATCAAATCATCAGGTTCTAGTGTCCTTTAGGATCTGTGCGGCTTACTATGCTTCCAGCGTTGCTTTATTTGATATAGAGCCCTAAGTTTAGGATTGTTGATTTCTATGGTGAGATTCCGTTCTCCTGCTATAACGTATGTATATTAGTGAATTTTAATTGCGTTTGGATGTGTGCATATGCCGAACAATGAAGGATGTCTGACAAGGGCGGTTAACCGGACATCAGGAGATAGGGCTTATTTGAGGTTGTAAAGTATATTCGAGGATGATGACCATAGTTAAGGTCACCCCTATTATAGCACGAGAAGATAGAACTTTAAGGCATAGCCTATGATTTCCATGTGCTGCTATAGTCGAAAGAGGTGCAAGAGTAAACTCACCAAACGTGGTATGACTGGGAAAAAGTCAAACGAAACATTGAAGAGAGCTGTCAGTGGGAATCTTAGAAATGCAAAAATCGTGTGTATTAGCCAGAGTAGGTAAAGTATTCAAAGGTTTTGACATAAGACGGAGTGTGGCTAACTGAAAGTGAAAATTTTGAGACAAAATTTTCTTGGCTTATCGGAACAAAGTTATCAGGGTGGGAGTCAGCCCCTACTTTTAGAAGTGGAATGCTATTCCTATAGGAGAATCTTAGGTACAATTTGACTGCATGTTCCTTTATCAGATGAGCATAATAAGATGTGAACGTTGTCCTGAACTCATCACAGGAGAACCTGACACAGGTCCATTGGTGAATATGAATCAAAACCATTAGCGAATCTTGTATCGGAGGATGTAGATACAAATGGAGGATAGAACTCTAAGTGGGAGATCGACTCGTATTAATAATTAATAACACTAAAAAGGGAATTCTACTGGATGGTCGATTAAGAGGTTGATAACGTCGTACTTTGTCAATGGAGATGATAATGCTTCTTTGTGTGGGAAGCTAAAAGAATTGAAGAATTTAGTCAAGAATAAGACTGGATAGTGGTAGTGTAGCACCACAAGGTCGTGTGGATACACATCAGGGAACCCATTTGAATGATTTGGATAACGTAATCCTTACCAAGCGATTGTGAACTCAGTAAGAACTGCTGTAACCAGTAGCATGTTCTTTAGAGCCAACCATGCTAAGGGAACGAAGGGGTTCCCATCAGAATTCGAGTCTACCAAAGTCCGAGAGAAGGAAAATCCTAATATGGTTAGTATGACAGGTGATAAGTGGATTAAGTATCGAGGTATTTTGTGGAGAGTGAAATCACAAGTGCTAAAATATTTTTCCCGAAGCGAGCATAGGGGAAAAGAGTATGGTGTCTAGTAAGGGATAACGATTAATGTAGTTTTGTTTTGGTTTAGACAGGTGTGTCACGTCAAGAGACCATCTGTGCAGTCAACACGATTGGCGAGGTAGAAGTATGAGTTTTATCCACGACGGATGAGGCGTGTTTTATGTGGCCCGAGAGAGTCACTACTTCTTTGTTCATTGCTAGATTAACATGTGAGATGAGTTTAATGTGTATAACTATAAACATTATTATTATGTGAATATTTTTCCTAGTGTAGCGGGATTATCCTTAGTGCTATCCGCAGAGGATGAATGGGTATATTAATAGTGTTATATACTTTAATGAGATTACTCGTTTGAGTAATGTGATATATGAGTATGATATTGTCTTGGTTACAACTTTATAGTAATGGTTAGTACGATAGTAGGCGGTTATTGCAAGGCTATCGAAATGGTTGCATTAGTGCATCACGTTTTGTTCTGGAGAGGCCTCACCTGCGAGAGGGTCAGACTCACACGTATATTATCTAGTTTAGAGACTTCGGAGGGAATAGTGGGCTCTAAATATTCGATCCCAATGCGTGTAAGGACTTTGTTGTTATGATTCAGTATGTATTAGGTTTACTATTGATCGAAAAGATTTAACTCATTATGATGTTTAGTGCTCAAGACTTGGTGATAGGAAGAGCGCATTGATATATCTATCCTTTAGAGATGTGAGAGTTAAGAGTTGGACCCATATGTTTGGGGACAGGATTTCGAGAACCCCGAATGTATGTATTCAAGGTTTATGGGGTGAGATTACCACCAATTTTTGAATGATTATACAATTGGCAAAATGTTCGTTGTTAAGTATAATTACGGGAAGAGATGTAACTTTTCTATCAAGAGACATAATAAAGGGGTACATGCTATGGACGGAGGGCCTAACGGATTTCGATAACCGACAATGCTAGGTAGTAGTGTATCAGGGGGTTCTTTGTTTTGATTTCGCTTTGCGAGACATCCCACGCATGAAATTTAGCGTAAGGTTGAAAATAGGGAGATGTTCGGTCATTAGTCCATGAGTTTGGTACCTCGATCGTAATAGGAACAGGTAATTATATCTATAAGTTGGAAGTTGAGTTATGATTTAAGGCCAGTGGAGCCGATTGTGTGGTAAGAAATCATTAAAAGTTTTATCACCACGAGTTAAGGAGTGGAACGATTATAAGGAGAATTTAAAATTTTGATTTCTAAGGTGATTGAGAGTACCCAAGTGTTATAACCGCATTCGGAACACAAGGGAAATAAAGAGTTGGGATGATTTCTAGTGTGGATTACCTGGAGAAAATTTTTAATACAAGAAAGAAGACTTGTATTTATTTTGATGTATAGAGCATTAGTGATTTATTTTAGTTATTGTACTTATTCGAGAGAATTGTTGTACTTATGAAGAGATTGGAGATTTGTAGTTTCTCTTTTGTTGTGGGATTTGGATACTCTATGCCTTGTTGCATTGGGGATTTGGTTAGTTTTATTGATGAGCAGCGCTCCGCTCGCTCTCCCCGGGGGTTGGGGTGTTACAAAATGTGGGCATCCTGGTTAGTTGATGTTAGAATTGTCCGAGTTGAAGGGACGTGGGAATGGATGTGTGGGATATATGTTTGTGGGACTAGAATAATGAGGTGGAAGTGGTAGAGAGCATTAAGCATCGCATGAGGGACGCTAATCCATATATACGTGTGCGATTAGAGTAGCACACCCGAATTTGGTTAAAAGACTATGGGAATCCATTTCAAAGGAGTATTCCTTGAGCAGGGTAGAATTTAATTATTATGGAGGACACTCGGAGTGGAGTTATAATTAGTCGAATGTGAGAATGACTTGCGCATACAAAGAGTGATGATGTTAGTATGGTATAAAAAGTCCAGAAGTGCACATTGTGGAGAAAAGTACACGGGTCGGAACTTTCGGTAATACGCCAAGGAAAGAAGAGGAGTATTAAGTGTCACTTAATGTGAGACATTTCAAGTAAAATTCGACGTTTAGCGGGACATAGTGAGGAGTCTCTGCATGCACCACTCATAGATAGAGATCGGTTGGAATAAAAGGATCAACCAGAGAAATTGTGGGGCTATCGACAATTCATGTAATGGAAGGGGCCAGTAAAGTCGGTAAAGTTTCCTAGATGGGTTGCCATCCTCAAGGCAAGATCAAGGGTTCATCCAAACAAGTGGAACAAGTCGCCCAAGAAGGAAATGATTGATATTCCTTTGGGGTGACATACAATATTAACTAGTGTTCCTCAGTCTTCCTTTGAAAGGAAGGATCGTACCGGTGCGTGGTCCTACACAGAATTATTTTGAATCGGGATGAGATTTTTGAATCCCACCTTCAATGTGGGATTTTAGGAAGCAGCGGGAGTAACGTTTCATTTTATGTAGAATGTATCACCCATAGCCGGGGAATAGGCGCACGGTGATTAACGATTAGTGGAGCCGCGTGAATGTAATTTTGGATTCATTGTGATCATTTCACTTCCGCAACAGTAATAACTAGCAAGTGGAGTATAGTACGGTAATTGGGGGATGATATTACCTAAGGGTAGGGCTCCGTGGGATCACGCGTACCTGTTTATTGTGAATAGGATGCTTATTGAGGTTTTAGTGTGGGAAAAACCTTGATTTTCTCACTCTGAATATTAAGAGATGGGCGGATAATCAGAATTTTGGATTGGTTGATTAGATTCGGATGACTATGGTAGAATTCCACCACTGTTTTAGGCGAACAAGAGCGGTCAGATGTTCGTATAGTTTCTCTCAAAATGGGAATTTGGTGTTTAGAAATTCGAGTAATTGTCATGTAGTGAGGTGCAGCCTCCCAATGATATTGAAAAAATGGGAATTAATAATATATAGGCATGTCCTTTGTGAATGATGTCGGATAAGAGCACAATGTGAAGTGTCTTTAATGAGAATGTTAAACAAGCTTGCTGCGAGGCAGGGGCTATAGTAATTGAACGCCTTACTATGTAGATAGTTTGCGTACTGTTAAGGCATCCAGATTTGTTTTACCAGGTAGGCCTTATTTTTTGAATTTCGGGACGAAATTCCGTTATTAGGGGAGAAGTATGTAATACCCCATATTTTTGTGGCTTTAAATTTAGGGATGTATTAAATTTAATTGAGATAAATTAATTTTATATTAATTCAAAAAAAATGTTTATTATTTACTAGTGTGACAAGAGTTAGAAATTATTGGAAATTTGTCGAATATTACTAAATGAGTAAAGTAATGCATAAGATTGATTTATAAAAATTATCACGAGTGAATAAAATGACAATTATGGAAATCTTAGTCGGGACGCGCCTGTATCGTGTCAGGACTAAATTGTGATTATTAAAAGTGAATAAATTATAAGTCACTCCTATGGTCATTTTGAGTGCGCCAATGTGTCCGGAAGGGTCGAGATAGTCAAAATAATGTACCCAGGGGTTCAGTTTGGGTCTCGGGGCGTTTTTAGGCCTAATTAGCATCCCGAGAGGGTGTTTTGGACATTTTATATTTTTGGGTAATTAAACCCACGAATTTACCAAGGATATATCAGATGTTAGGGGTTGTCATCTAGGGTTAACATAAGCAAAACCAGAGAACGACCATTGGAGAAGAAGTGGAGAAGCTTTCCAAGGATTTCTAGGCTAAAAACTCCTCCATTCGCACCGCCGTCATCGCCAAATTGTAGATCACGCGACGAGGAACACAACCACACCACTTTCTTCCATAAATCAGAAACAAAATTTCCAGGCAAGGATCTATCTTGCTGATTTCTAGTTAATGTTCCTTCCATGTTAGTCTAGGAATGAGGATCATATATTTTATTTGAAGAATTATATGTTTTAGAAGAAAAATCGCATGTGTTGTAGGGAGAATCTATGTCGCCTGAATTTTGATCATATGTAGAGGTTTTATCACGAAATTGGAAATAATATTCATGAACGAATTGAGGTTGGTTGGGTTCTTTAATTGAAAATTTGGAAACTAGGGTTCTTATGAATTAATTTGGGGATTTCATGTAATCTTTTTACGAATTAATGATTTTAGGAGGTTATGAATGATATATAACCATGTTATTATTGATTGGGATTGAAGATGAGACGTTGGGGATTAAAATGTAGAGGTTTTTAAGCTTAAAAATGGTGAAAAACAAGGCTACCAAAGGTTGAAGACGAAACAGTCCAGTTCGCGCGAAGTCATTCGAGCGAGATGCAATGTCGCGCGAAGTCATTCGAGTGACACATGGAAGTCGTTTGAGCGAGATTCATTCTGGTTCGAGCGAGATTTCTAATTTTTAGGGAATTTCCTATTTTGCCCCTATTTTAATGAACGGTTAATTTGAGTGAGGAAAACCAGTATCAGAGGAACCCATAATAGTAAAAAATTATTGGGAGTTGTTTAGGTGTAATGATTTAAATATTTGGGACAATGAGTTTACCCTGAAGATCACGAGAGTGAGATAATCGTAATTAGGATTTATACCATAAGGTAAGTGAGAGTATACCTACTGAAATTATACTTAGTGAGATAGAATACTTCGAGAGATGAGTAGTACATATGAAATAAATTATAAATGAGAATAAAATAGAGGAATCCGTTACTCGAGATAATTGAATAATATGTGCTAAGAACGGCTAATTATAATTATGGGTCGTGAGTGCACCTAATTTGGAAATGTGAATATTTACATATATATGACTGTGTGATTGTGCATATATTATATATCTGTGTAAAAATTGAACCCGAGCTACTTGCTATCATGGGGGTTTCCGCACCAGGATAGTCTTCTCTCGATTGGACCTTTATGGGGGATAACGACTTGTACCCTAGAAGATAATATCCCTAATTACTGGCTATCTGAGTTAGAGTCAGATGGTCCTAAGAGACGCGTGGGTATGTGATGACCTCTTAGGACTGGGAACTATGCTTTGCCTCCATTTGTTTGTGTTTTGTGTTAATATAGTTCGAGAGTGATTCCGAACTAGTATTTCCCTTAGTCTGCATGATACGGGGACTTGATAGCAGAGTATGACAGCACCATAGATCTTATGTGGGGTGTCGTTAGTATATATATTATATGTGTGACTAATACATAAATATATATATACGTATATTTATATTTATATGAGAACTTTCTATTGTGCGTATAAGTAGATAAGTAATGAATAAATGCTTCAACTTTATTATAAGTG
Source organism: Sambucus nigra (assembly GCA_949130495.1). NCBI lineage: Eukaryota > Viridiplantae > Streptophyta > Magnoliopsida > Dipsacales > Adoxaceae > Sambucus > Sambucus nigra. The sequence continues at coordinate 622,183,825 of OX422215.1, forward strand.
TTCGGAAACTTTATAACGGTAACGAGTAGTTTTAATTAACGTAAGGAATCTTGATGTGAATGATTTCCTAAAATAAATATCATAACCTCGCTTTTCACATGATAAAACATTATGGAGAATAAGATAGGGAAATTGATGATATTTATTAGTACGGTAGGTGTGCACACTAGATGAGAGGTGAGAAATCTCAAGAGAGTGTCGTATACTAACATGGTTTTTGCATTAGTCGGTAAGCATTTTAAATACTTGCTAAACTAATTTTAAACTGTTTTACACTCCGGCTCCGACCCGTTTCCTGTTATCTTTTTTATCTTGTGTATATATATATATATATATATATATATATATATATATATATATATATATATATATATATATATATGTGTGTGTGTGTGTGTGTGTGTGTGTGTGTGTGTATATCTTTCAAGTGCCCAGCCACAGGGGCATATTGCGTAGATTCTTTGGACCGGATGTGCTGCAGCTTATGTGGGAGTTGCAGGACATTGCTTAGACGACCTCGATGTTGAATATACTCTCATGCTAGTTCTGATTAGTGAGGGCATGTGTCGCCCGTTTCCTTATTCAATTGGATTTGTCAGAGATTGTGTTCATTTATCTTTAGTATTTTTACTCTTCGGGATTTAATTTCTATCAGGATGGTTTTCCTTTGTAGTTGTAAAGTTGGTATTGGATTATCTGAATGATGAAATTTATGGGTGTTTAATTCCAGTCTGAATAATTGTGTGAATCTTAAACTGTTACTTATTAAAGGTTTTCATAATTGGGTTTAATAAAATGGAAATAATGTTTTTAAATGGTTTTGACACTTAGCTTAATTATTTAGGGTGTTTAAATTGAAAATTTTATTTTTGCGACAGTGATGCTAAGAATGAACAAACCGTTCACCTTGATTATAATTTAATAAAGGACTGATCACCCGGTATTTAATTAGGCGGCGTGTTACAGTGCCCAAGCTGTGAAAAGACTAAAATACCCTTGAACTTGCGATCGTGTACGAAAATCGAGCGGAATGCGTCCGAACTTCACACTTAGCATCCAAATACCTATAAAAGCTCAATTAACCCCTGCAAAACATGTTAACATAGAAATCCAAGGTTGTCTAGTTAGCGAGCATAAGTATAGGGAATAAAATACCCGAGGGGGCTAAAATGCGTAGGTGCAAGGGATGAAATACGCAATATTTGCGTCATATCAATGTGATATCGGCGTAATGATAGTTTCGACAGTTGAATAGGAGTGTAGGTACGTGTGTGACCCATTTGGCTGGGGAGTATGCTCGCCTCCAATATGTTTGTGTTATGTTATATGATCCGTGAGAGACACCAAATCATTAGTCCTCTATACAATGACATTATGTATCAGGACATGATAGCAGAGTATGCATGCAGCGCGGCTGTGACTGGGGAGGTGTCGTATTAGTATATATATAATTAGTCTGAAATTATATACATAAACTGTGACATAATCCACTATGTGACATTGTAGATATAGAGATGTAATCTTCTGTATGATATTATAGATTAAAAATATAAACTGTGATTTAATCTACTATGTAATGTTGTAGATAGAGGTAAATAATGAAATCTGAATTGAATTAAGTAAGTGAACACTTAATTCCAAGGATGTAACAAGACTAGTTCATATTAAAGAGATATGAATATGAATAATTATATAACGTATGGTATGGGACATACGGGTTTATGATATGGGTTAGAATTATGTTACTTGTTTGGAGGGAACCATAACTAGGAAGTTACTGAGATATGATAGGTGTATACTCTAGAAGAGAGGTGAGAATTCTCAAGAGAGATCCTGAGAAACTAACATGTACATAATAAATTCTTATTTATAATTTTTAAGCACTTTTATTTTTAAAATCTTTTACAATCGGGCTCTGACTCGTTTCCTTGCATGTTCTCTTCTCTACTATATCTTGTGCATCAGGTATCCAGCAACAGGGATACCCAGCATAGATTATGGATGTTCCGATGGATTATAGTTGTTAGCAGAGATGAAAATTTTGTTTAGAGGCTTCCTTTCTGTTGATTCACTCATCTGTAGCGTCTACTTCATATTCTAGAGGTTGTAATTATTTATGTAAGCATTGTGGATATCATTTTTTTAGTGTAAAAGTTATAATTTAACTGGAGAGTTATTTCAGTCGCATTTATTCTCGTTATAGTTAATTCAGTTGTGATGTGTTGTTGCATATTATTATTCCGTGTAGTGGAATGATTTTAATTAAATTAAAAATGGAAAAAGCTTTTGACACTTAGCTTAATTAACTATTGGGTGATTAATAAAGAAATTGTTTTCGAAAGTGATGCTGAGAATGAACCAATTGGATATTCTGATTTAATTAAATAAAGGACTAATCACTCGATATTTAATTAGGCGGGTTGTCACACCTTCTAAGTTGAACCATACATATTTTTGGTACTTACGATTAGGTCATATCAATCTAAAAAGGATACAAAGACTGATTTTATATAGGAAATTGAGTTCATTGAAAGTGGAAGTACTTCCAGTCTATTAATCTAGCTTATAAAGATCCCTTTACGGCCAAGGGGTATAGATCCAAATATGTGTTGAAATTGGTTCATTCTGATTTAGATTGGATGTAAACCTAGTCTAGCACATGTTCAGAGATGGGGTTTATTAGCACATGTTCTATGGAAGCATCCTGGGAAGTTAGAATCAAGGACAGAAGTATGTCTCTTTGTGGGTTACCCAAAAGGGACGAATCGTGGTTGTTTTATAGGTTAAAGGACCATAGGGTAATTGTTAATACAAATGGTCTAAGATCAAGATTGTTAATACAAATGGTCTAAGATCAAGATTATCTTACAATAGCTAAGAGGACAAAAGTGAGAAAATGCTTTGGTACCACCCATACATGAAGAAATATTTGTTGATCACAATAATACACTAGTTAACGAAAGTGGGAGTATTATTGATGATCGTGATTCATATGTCACTTATATTAGACCACAAGTGGAGCCACGTCATAGTGGGAGGGTCAGGTGTCAGCCTAATAGGTTAATGTATTTAGGATAGCACTTCGGTGAAGTCCCAAGGAACACAAACTGGATCTCAGCACCTACGACGATGCACTCCAAGATAAGAATGTTGATATTTGGTTAAATGCTACGGATATTGAGATGGATTTGATGTATTCAAATCAAGTGTGGGAACTTGTAGACTTACTAGATTCGCTATAACCCATCGAGTGCAAGGGGATCTATAAGAGAAAGAGATGGGTAGATGAGCAGGTTAAAACCTTCAAGGTGAAAAATATTTCAACTTAAGTTGTTTAATAAAAGATTAAAACAGTTTAAATGGCTCCGACCAGTTTGTTTAAGAAACTTTTGTTAACAAAACAAATTAACAACACAAGATGTGTATGAAAATTTTTATGAATGAGATATTTCAGTTATAGGTGACCAAGTTTTGAATGCCAAAACTAAAAGATTCTAAATCAGCACAAGATCATAAGGGGATGAGAGGAAGATTAAACATGCAAGTACACAGGTATTTTAACGTGGTAAAACCCCACCCAATTGGGAAAACATCCACGGAGGTGTCTATATCTCAAAAACATAATCCACTAAAAACGAATTATAAGGTTACAAACTATTAACAAACTATGCACACAACCAGATCTATACTAAGTGACAAATTTATATCAGATTCATTAGGTAAATCTGACTTCTCTGAAGGCTCTGAAATTGTCCTAGTTGTAATGTGATTCGGCATGAATATTGTTTTTTTCATCCCTTGTACTTATGTATTTTAGCCCCTTCGGGTACCTTAATTCCTATATTTATGCTCTTTATCTGGACATCCTTCATTTTATATGTTAACATGCTATATGAGGTATAATTGAGCTTTTCTAAGTATTTCGGTGCTTAGTGTGAAGTTTGGTCGCTTTTCAGAAAATTTCCATTGATTATTGCATCTTTGGGGGCATTTTAGTAATTTTAACATTCGGATTTTAATCTCGAACTCTTGACGGAAGTTTAAGATCTTTGATTTTGACGGTGCATGATTCCGATGTATAATGAGGGAGTTATGGCATTTTTGGGATGGTTTTTACTTCAAATTCACACTCAAGGCCACATTCAAGGGCATTTTAGTCATTTCATAATTTGGTTTTTTGGCCTAATGTCTTCAGGGATATTGTAGCCTTCTGATTTATCTTTGTGTAGCCTTCGAACGTGCCTAATTTCGAGTCATAACGAAGAAGTTACAGCATTTTCTGTAAAGTTAGACAAAACTGCAAAATTGCATACCTATAGGTGCGAATCGATTCGCTGAAGTGCGAATCGATTTGGCTGAAAGTCCTCGAATTTCATTTTTTAAGTTTTTCTTGGTTGGGTATATGTATGTAAAGATTGTATTAAGTATGGGAACTCATGTTTTCATCATTTTAGGTTAGTTTTAGGTTAGAGAGGTGATTTTGGGTGGAGCTTTATCTCTCCTAGGGTTTGCACCCAAATGGATTTTTATGTCACTATTCATCTTCTTCCTTATAAATGTAAGCCTCCATTATTATTTTTCTTACTTTGTTACTTAATTTCATTCTTTTTCTTTAGTTTTCTTCCTTGATTAATTAGTTGTTGTAGTTTAATTTCTTATTTTCATTGGTTAATTAGTTTTATTTGTTATTCTAATCATGTGTAGTGGCTAGTTTAAGGGTTCGGGTTACATTTCCGCCATTAATGGGTCCTGATCTCCCAAAGTTAGGTTTTGTGTAAAATGGCATTTAATTCAAACCTCGCGTATTAAAGTCGGATTATTATGCATTTAACTTTCTTTGTCCTACAACGTTAGTGTTTATAGTAATAATCCGAATTTAATCCGTGTGTGACCATTTTTTATTAAATGTTTTATCCTGCAACTTTGAGTTAAATTCCTTCTTGTGAGATGCTTATGATTAGTTGAATAGGCTCGATTACATTCTTTCGAACTAAAATTCTAATTATACATTGTTTAGTTCATGGCAGGGATGTGACCCTAACAATCGTGTTATTAGTTCTTGTTTAGTGCTAACTTCTTATTTTCCACTTTCTTTACTTCCAACCCATCACCTTTTACACTTTTATTCCTGAAGTGATAAATTAATTACAAATCTAATCAACACACCATGTGGATTTCTTACGATACCCGACATACCGTTGTGCTTTCTTGTCAAGTGTAGTTGTAGCTTAGCTTTTTGTATTGAGAAGGTGAAACGAAAACAATGATTAGCAATCCTACATGATGCTACTTTTCACCCTTGATCATTCTGCATCTTTGTACCTCCTCCTCCTTTTAGATTTACGTTGACACTAAGCTCAGAAATCTCTCAACCAACACTGTTTTAGTGTTTTAGTGTGAAACGTGCATTGTGGTTTTGTGCCTAACACGTGTATGGACACACACACACACTTATACAGACCAATAGTCCTACAAATTACAGATTTCTACTAAGAATTGTATGCAAGATTCTGAATCACAATTTATTGAAAACTAGACTTCCTTTTTGTGATAGATCGAGTGACAATCTTGCTATTAAAAAAGAGACAAGATCCTATACACTTCTCTTTTTTATTTGCAAATCTTTTTCACAAAATGTGAATATAAACGGGAAAGTGTAAATGTCTCAAGATCTGAAAATGTTTTGAAGTCTATTTTTCTCAAAACTTGAAACAGAAGAGAATTTCTTGGTTGAACGTTTGATAAAAAAACATCTAAGTACAAAAACACCAACAAATAATGATTTCAAGATAAAGAAATCAAACTAAACAGATCTAAATGATTTATATCACAACATATTCAGATCTACACTTTCTATGAAAAATAAATGAGATCTAACTCGGTCACTGGTTGGAAAAGAGATTTAAACCCAGACAGGAAATGATCTTCGAACACGAATCACTCTCAAACTCACAAGAAATTTTTTGGGAAAATTTTGTAAGAGTTTGGAAACGTTTTGCAATTTCTCTCTCTTTTTTTCTCTATCTCTCTCTCTTTTTCTCTCAAACTCAGACTCGCCAAAGGATTATAATCGTATACCCAAGGGCCTCTATTTATACAAGACGATGGAAGGATCTGTAATAATTAACCAAATCAACGCCCAGGATTAAATCTTACAAATCAAATGCAAATCATATGGCTATAAATGCACCGCATTTAAACACTCTTATTGGTCCAATGGGTTAAGACTTGGATTGAGTCAGGCAACATGCAGACCATCACTGAGTTTGATCCAACGGTTGATAAGGGCTCTAAGATATGTGAGTAACAAGAAACACAATCTTAGCCGGTATAATGAAGACACGTGTAAGGCTGAGATCACACATAAAAGGCGTGTTTTTTAATTATAAAAAATCCCAATTTCTACCCCATATTTTCTTGTCGCTTTTGGTTTTTACCCAACCAAGATTTTAAGAATTAAAAGATATTACAAATCAGAACAAAACATTTTAAAATCTTAATTTTAAATGTTTTAAAAATGTTTAAAAATTCCTAAAAATGTTTTGAAAATCCCAAAAATAATAGAAAATTATTTTGATGGGAATTAGCACTCACGCGCCTAAAATGATATAAATGCAACATAAAATATGCAAGCCTAGGTGCAATGTTGGTATACTACCTTTGAGACCATTAGATAATAATTTGAAGTAGTGTCTGAGGTTCTTTGGTAGCAAGGGATATGACTATATTCTATCACTATTTCCAAACTAGATAAGCGCCTATATAGTATAGACTCAAGTGAGTCAAAAATATAGGGTGCTTCAATCTACCCCTTTGGAAATATGAGACAACGTCTTCTTTGAGTCATCGAGGACTCATAGGGATACAAAAAATATAGAAAATCATATTCCTATACAAAAATTATGTCTACCCCATATCCTAGAAAAATAAAATTACATTACTCAACTAAATACAGACCAATACCCTAATAATATTCTGATATAAATGAGTTACTGATTTCCTATAAATAAGATAGCTAACATAAAGTATTTTAGTTTAAGTGAACAAAAATATGTCCAAGTGGACTCAAATTTCTCCCATATTTTGTCTCAAATGGACAAAGGGAAGGCACAAATATTCATAAGCAAATAAAGATATAGAAAAGAGAACTATATCAATGCGTAAACATCAACGAGTCACATCAAGGATCTCTTACATAAAATAGATATATGAGGTGTCTTTTGTCATTTTTTAAACATTTGTACCCTATATCCTCAAAGATCAATTATAAGCATGAGTATGACCGGATGATATATTATGTGATGACAAATATTTATTCAAGATATATCATGCCAATAGATTTTCGAAGAGATTAAAATCTTAAATTATCTAGAGGCTTTGTGAAAAAATGAGCTAATTGAAGATCTGTGGGAAAATACATAATTTCCAACTCCTTAGATTCTACTAATTCGCGAATAAAGTAATATCGAATCTTAATGTGTTTTGTGCGAGAATGTTGCACAGGATTTTTGGAAATATCAATTGCACTTTTATTATCACAATAGATATGCAACTTATCTTCAATTATGCCATAATCTTTTAACATATTTTTTATCCAAATTAATTGCGAACAACAACTTCCTACTGCAATGTATTCTGATTCAGCGGTGGATAACGATGTACAATTTTTTTTCTTACTAGAACATCCTACCAAATTATTTCCTATATAATAACAGGCTCCTAACGTACTCTTACTGTCATCGGAACACCCTTACCAATCATCATTGGTGTATTCAATTGTAGAAGTGGACGTGTCATTTGTGTACCAAAGACATAAGTTAAGAGTTCCTTTAACATATTTTATGATTCGCTTAACGCACGATAAATGACTCTCTTTAAGTGAATTCTGATATCTAGCGCATACACAAACAGCATACATAATGTCAGGGCATGAGGCAGTTAGGTATAGTAAGCTTCAAATCATGCTACGATAAATAGTGGGATCAATGGAGTACCCATGTTCATCCTTAGATATTTTGATCGAAGTACTCATGGGTGTCCTAGCATCTTTTGCATTTTCTAGGCCGAACTTCTTTACAATCTCTAAAGCATAGTTGGATTGCAAGATAAATAATCCTTCAGAATTTTGTTTAACTTGAAGTCCTAGAAAGAATTGTAACTCCCCCTTATGAGAGATTTGAAATTCTCCATGCATAACTTTGGAGAAATTTTCAACCTCGATTATGGATGTAGATCCAAAGATTATATCATCTAGGTAGACTTGGGCTATAACTACATTTTTGTCAAAATGTTTGACAAATAGAGTTGGATCATTACCACCTCTCCTAAAGCCGTTATTTAATAAAAACGTAGACAACCGTTCATACCAAGCACGAGGTGCTTGTTTTAGACCATATAAGGCCTTTTTCAATCGAAAGACGTGATTCATATGGTAAGGGTCAATGAACCCTTTGGGTTGTTCTATATAGCCTTCCTCAGTTAAAATACCATTAAGGAATGCAGATTTTACATCCATTTGATAGAAAGTGAATTGAAAATGACAAGCTATTGCTAAGAGTAAGCGAACAGACTCAAGGCGAGTTACTGGTGCAAATATTTCCTCGAAATCTATTCCTTCAATCTGAGAATAGCCCTGGTAAACTAATCTAGCCTTATTTCTAATGACCATCCCAGTCTCATCTGGTTTATTTTTAAAAACCCAACATGTGCCAATAAACTTTTTATTTTCTAGCCTAGGTACAAGATACCGTACGTCATGAGTGACAAATTGAAGAAGTTCCTCCTGCATAGATCTTATCCACAAGGAGTCACTTATGGCTTCATTTACATTCTTTGGTTCTATGAGAGACACAAAGCATGCATAATGAGAAAAATTACATAGCTGGGATCTTGTACAAATAGGATCTGTAAGGTTACTAGCCACGTTATCTAAGGGATGATCTTTCGAAACCTATTTAGGCTTCTCGGGGATCTTAGGTGGAAAAGGATCATCTGTCTCTGGAGAGTCATAATTTAAAATATTTTCAGACTCATCCACGATAGTTAGTTATGTGGGTTTGCTCTCAACATTAGTGTCACTAACAATCACATTAATGGATTCCATTAGGATTTTGGTACGAAGATTATAGACACGATAGGCTCTGCTATTGGGAGAGTAACCTAATAAGATAGCTTTATCACCTCTGGTTTTGAATTTGGACAAATGTTCTCTGTCCTTACATACATATCAAACACTGCCAAAGGTTCTAAAGTATTTTAGGTTAGGTTTCTTACCGTACCAAAGTTTGTAAGGTGTATGTTTGGTATCTTTTCTAAGGTAGACTCGCTTTAAAATATGACAGACATTCCTAATAGATTTAACCCAAAAATACTTAGGGAGCCTTTTGGCATAAAACATTACTCGTGCCATTTCTTGAATAGTCTTATTCTTTCTTTCATCTATACCATTTTGCTAAGGGTTTTAGGAGCATTAAATTCGTGTTGATATCCATTGTAGGTACAATATTCAGTTATTCATAAGTTTTTAAACTCTCCACCTCGATCACTACGGATACGATTTACTTTACTATCCTTTTTGTTCTCAATACGTAGGAGAATTTTTAAAAATTCTTCAAAGGTGTTGGACTTTTGTTTAAGGAAAGTTATCCAAGTAAAATGGGTAAAATCATCGACCATCACTAAGATGTAGTTGTTGCCACATAGGCTAACCGTTCTAGCAGAACCCATTAGGTCCATATGTATGAGTGCTAGAGGTTTAGTAGTCAATACATATTTGACTTTCCTATGTGCAGACTTAACCATTTTTCCTTCTTGGAAAGGCCCACAAACAATGTTTGATATTGGCTTTATCTTAGGAAGACCTATAACTATTTCTTGAGAATACAATTTATCAAGGCTATCAAAATTTATGTCACCCAACCTATTATGCCAGATCTCATTATCATCCATTCTGACAATGCTACAAAACTCATTACTTGGATTAACTTTGTAACATTTATCTGAAGTTCGAAGGCCTGTAATAATGTAATCACCATTTTCATTTAAAACTTTGCAATTGTTCTTTGAAAATGTGATAGTATGGTTAGAGTCGTAAAATTGTGATATACTTAGTAAATTTTCTTTTAGACTTTTTACTAGACGTACATATTCTAAAGTAGGTAACCCTTTTTCATGAAGTATCTCTTTACCAATTATCTGGGCTGATACCCCATCTCTAAACAAAATTTTACCTCCTGAGAAACTAGTTTTATTGAAAAGTTTTGTATCATCCCCACTCATGTGTTTAGAACATTCTGAATCTAAATACCATCCAAATGTTGTGTGCTCGGCTTTCAAAACACTTATCACGATATTACATCTCATCTGGGGTATTAATTCATCCTTTCTAACCCAAATTGCTCTGGTTTTTAAACATTTGCGCTGATTAGCTCGAATATGGTAAAATTTGCGAGCATTAGACTTTTCTTTAAAAGATTTTTGCGCATATTGATTTTTCTCAAATCTCTGAGCATTTGGTTTAGTCATGAATCTAGGATTCCAACTTGTTGATGATCTTTTAGTACTAGCTCTTTTCTTCATATTACAATAGTTAGAGCTCTTATCTGGTGGCCTAGGAAGAATGTAGTTATTTCTATCTTTCCTAGAGTAGTTAAAGTTATGATAGACGGGTGAACAAAGGACCGATATATATATAAATGTTCATAAAAACATCCATCAAAATAATGTCCATATACATCGCAATATGTGCAATAAAGATGGCTCATAGGAGGCTTACCCTTAGGAAAGCTGTTAAACATGGATTTTCCTAAAGGTTGGACTCTAGCCTTATTTCTAGAAATCACGAGTTGGAAAGATGATTCACATTGTCTTATGGGGGGTGGACGTATTTAGCCTTATGTTCGACATTAAGCTGAGATGTACTAGCCTCACCAATGTTTATCATTTATTGTTTTAAATCATAATCATTTTTCAACGCTTGAAAGTCTGGACAAGTTTCAATAGGTCTTTTGCCACCGAACACAAACTTAATAGTTTCGAGATTTTTAATTTTTTTTGTTAGTAATGGGGAAAAATCCTATTCCACTTCTGTCATCGGAATTGGTTTTACTTTCAGCAACAAAGTCTTCAAAACAGTTTGAGTTATTTTCAAATTTAGCAAATTTTTTGAAGACTGTTGATGTCTTTTATTTGTTTTGTTCCAATTATAACAACGTCCCTTTATATTTCTTTTCCAGAATTTCATTTGATTAAAATAATTCTTTGATTTTTTGTACAAAAATCTTAGTCTCATTATCATGATCTAGACATTGAGAGGTGTACTCTTCAGCATTCTGTTTGACCATTTGGCTTAGGGCTTCTAATTTCTTGCTAAGGTCTTTGACTACTTTTTTAAGTTTAGTACTCTCCTTGAGGGTTTTTGTGTATAGAGTGTGAATGTCTAGGAGGTCCTCATTGTCGGAGTCACTAAGTGTGCAGTGTCCCCTAGAGATTCATTTTTAGGACTCACATACATGTTTACATCATTAATAGAACATTACCTTTAACTCACACACACGACATTAGAAATACTAGTAGCATTCCCAAGTAACAAAGTAGATAATCCATTAGGAATAGTATCATTCGGCATATCATGATTAGAGATACTACTATCAGATTCAGTACTAGTCATAGGCTCATCAGTGTAAATAATTTTGGTAAAGAATGACATACAATGGTCAAAAGAATTAGATGACTCACGCGATTCTCTTGAATCATCCCAGGTCTTGCACAAATTAGCCCTATTGTTTTTGTTATTCTTATTCAAATTGACTCTACAATCATTATCCATATGTCATAATTTCCCACATCTAAATCATTCATAAAATTTTAGGACTTTTCTAGATTTGTTTTGGTTATCAGTCTGGTGTTTGTCCTATTTTTTCTCACGAGGTCTATTATTAGAGAACTTTAAAAAAGTAGGTTTGCCTTGTCTATTTGCAACCTTATTTCGAAATTTTAATTTTTTCTTAAACTGTTTAGACATTAAGGCAATGTGATTATCCAAATTGTATAAATTATAGTCCTCATTAGAATCTAAGTCAATATCGGGCAAATTGAACTCAGGTTTGGTCAACTTAGAGGAGAAGACAATATTAGAGATGGACTGTTTCTTTTGGGACTGAGTTAACTGTTTCTTAAACTCCAATTCCATTTCCATTGTTCTTAGATTGCTATTGAGGAATTCAGGTGTTAAATTCGAGTCATCCATCTCCTCAATGGCATAACGCTTGTTATCAAATTTTTGTGGAACTGACCTTAGAATTTTATAAACAATTTCCTTCCTATCATAAATTATTCCATTAGCATTTAGCTTAGTCATTATATTTGTTAATCTAATGTAGAAGTCATCAAATGACTCAGTCTCAATCATGACCAAAGTGTTGTACTGTTGGATTAACATTTGGGTTTTAGGACCTTTAACACGTGTGTCTCCTTCATGTGCAGTCATTAGAGTGTCACATGCTTCTTTAGATGTAGTACAAAAAGATATCATCTTGAATACATGTTCATTTATAGACATGAATATGGAATTTTTTCCTTTATTATTATTAAGAGAGGTTTATTTCTCTTCTTTAGTGTATTCACTTAGCAGTTTTCTAATCCTCACATTACTTCCTTCTACGGCTAGTTTAGTAGGAAAAATGTATCCATTTTCAATAGCATCCCAAACATCATCTCCTAACATACCTTGGATGAAAGAAACCATCCGCACTTTCCAGTAAGGGAAGTTGGTTCCATCAAAGAGTGGGGGTCAGGAAAAGTTACATAATCTCTCAAAATTCACGTCCATTGTTTGTTTTGAAAAAAAATTCAAAAATTCGGGATCTAAAAATATTTTATAAAACCAATGCTCTGATACCAATTGAAAAATAATTCCACTTAAGTTGTTTAATAAAGGATTAAAACAGTTTAAATGGATTCGAACAGTTTGTTTAAGAAACTCTTTTTTACAAAACAAATTACCAAGACAAGATGTGTATGAAAATTGTTATGAACGAGATATTTTAATTATAGGTGACCAAGTTTTGAAAACCAAAACTAAAAGAGTCTAAATCAGCACAATATTATATGGGGATGAGAGGAAGAGTAAACATGCAAGTACACAGGTATTTTAATGTGGTAAAACCCCACCCAATTGGGGAAACATCCACGGAGGTGTTTACACCTCAAAAACAAAATCCACTAAAAACGAGTTATAAGTTAAAAAACTATTAACAAACTAAGGACATAACCAGACCTATCCTAAGTCAACAATTTAAACCAGATCCATTAGGTAAATCTGACTTCTCTGAAGGCTCTGATAACACCAATGACACCCCGCCTAATTAAATACCGGGTGATCATTCCTTTATTAAATTAAATCAAGGTAAACAGTTGGTTCATTCTCAGCATCACTGTCGATAAAAATAAATTTTCCAAATTAACACCCTAATTAATTAAGCTAAGTGTCAAAACTATTTCCATGCATAACTTTCCAAAATTTATTTAAAGAAAATGATTTATTTATTTTAAACAACAGTTCATCAATTAAGAATCACACTACAATAAACCTGGAACACAATCCTATTAATTTAAAACATTCATCAATCGAATAACATGCGGAAATATAAAGTAACACAATTCAAACTGAATAAATCCCATAGTGACAATACTAGAAATAACTGAAATACAAATGTCCCAATAACAAGGAAATAATGGAAAGGGCGACACGTGCCCAATAAATGAGAATGCTAGAAGTGGAGTCAATAAAGGAAGCCGTCTACACAAGTGACCTGCAACTCCCACCTAAGCTGCAGCACGTTCCTTTCAAAGGATCCTAAGCAAGACGCCCTTGTGGTTGGGCACCTGAAATATATACATATATATACAAGAGAGAGAGAGAGAAAATAAACGGGTCAGAGCCTGAAAGTGTGTTTGATTTAAAAAAATACGTTTAGCAAGTATTTAAATTGATACAAGCCAATGCAACAACATATTAGTGCGACGCTCTCTTGAGAAAATTCTCACCTCTCTTCTAAGGTGCACACCTATCGCACTAACCTTCCCAGTGGTCTATCTCATCATGTAACACCCTATCCTTTCCCAATGGTTTAACTTATCTTAGATTATTCGCAGGATTCAAAATTTAACGATTTAATGGTTTGAAAAGAATATCCCAATTAGTAACCAAAGTTCTCATTTTAACTTTATAAATCAATAAAGTTTTCCAGTGTCATATTATACTTTCTCAAAACAAGTTTTTACAATTTGAGTCATCAACCATGTCCTACATATCAAGTCACAGTAGGTAGTTCAAGATTTCAGAATTTCATATATTAACTACTCGTATAATATATATTATAACAGCACCCCAAATAAATTATGGTGCGGGCATACTCTACTATCCAAAGCCCCATATCACTCATATTAAGGGGAATACATTTGGAATCACTCTCGAATTGTATTAACATACATACACAAACAATATTGAGGCGAAGAATATATTCCAAGTCTCTAAGAGGATTTCACATGCCTGCGTCTCTTAGGACCGTCTGAACTATCACATCGATAGCCTGTACCAAGGATATCTATCTTCTAGGGTACAAGTCAATATCCCCCATAAAGGTCCCATCGAGATAAGACTTGTCCCAGCGCGGTAACCTCAGGGATAGCAAGTAGCGTGGGCATGATATTTACACAGAGATAGTATATGCACACACAATCATATAATTATACTAATATTACCATATCAATATTAGGTAAATTCTAAATTCCCATAATTACGACATTTCCAGATTATCATCTTATTAGTATCGCGTATAAGGGTTCGTCTCTAACCTTAATTCGAAGTATTCTTCCATCTTATTACGTAACTCATGTGGACTCTCTCTTTCCAAGTATAAAATTCAGTAGGTGTCCTTTTTATATTCCAACGTAACCCTCTTATGTAACTTTCCCTTTAAAACAATAATGTATCCACCCTAAATTATTTTATTAAGAATGCCCAATAATTATTTCATGATATATTTAATTTAACTAATTAAATAAGGGAAATAGGAGTCTGCCAGGAGGGGTCGATCGATCGAGGTCTGGGGCTCGATCGATCGAACCTTCGATCGATCGAAGCTCTAGGCTCGATCGATCGATCAAGCAGGTCTGCGAAATCTGCAGAATTGCAGTTACGGGTTCTACCAATTTTCTTCATCCAAAACCATGTTTTTCCATTCTAAACGTCCCAAAAATCCTACTACTAACATTATATCAATATACCAGATGTTTTCAACGTAAAGCATGTGTATATCTAACATTAAACATGGATAATTAACCCAAAATCTCATCTAATCATCAAGAACCCTAGAGTTTTTCTTAATCATGGTTCTAATATGTTTTTAGCAGAATTTCCTTCTAATATATCATCAAAATTTCGTGGGTTATATTCCTCTACATGGCAAGGATTCCAGAATTTTCATATAAATCAATACTACATGGATTTTCCTAACACAAATTGGGTTTTCTTCCATATTTTTCATCTCTAATCATTCCTAAACTAATATGAAGATTGCACTAACGAAAATACACAAGATAAATACTTGCCTGGGATTTTCGACGTTCTGATTTGCAGATGATTTTGGTGTGGTTGCGTAGCCCGTTGCGCGATCTACGCGGTGGTGGTGGTTGTGGTGCAAACGGATGACTTTTGGGGCCTTGGATTGCCTTGGAGATTTCTTCTTCCTTCTCCTATGGCCGTCACTTGTTTTTGAGTTTTTCTAACCCTAGCTGACTAACCTAAATGGCTGATATAGGCTGCTGAATTTCGTGGTTTTAATTACCCAATTATGTAAAATGACCAAAATGCCCTCCTGGGGTACTAATTAGGCCTAAAAATGCCCCGAGACCCAAACTACACCCCCGGGTATACTTTTCTGACTATCTCGACCCTTCCGGACGCGTTGGCGCACTCAAAACGACCATACGGGCAACTTATAAAATATTCACTTTTTATTTATCAAAATTTAGTCCCGACGCGACACGAGCACGTTCCGACTTAAATTTCCGAAATTGTCATTTAACTCACTCATGACATTCAATATAACCAATATAATATATTACTTTGCTCATTAGTAATATTCAACAAATTTCCCATAATTACTAACTCTCGTCACGTTAATAATAATAACATAATTAATTTCCGGATTTTTATAAAATAATTATCTCACATTAAATTTAATAAATCCCCAAATTAATATAGCATAAAAATACGGGGTATTACATACTTCACCCCTAATAACGGAATTTCGTCTCGAAATTTGTAAAAACAAGGCATACCTGGTAAAAACAAATCTGGGTATTTCTCGCGCTCCCAAGTGGATTCCGCCACATTGTGGTGCTCCCACTGCACCCGTACAAGTGGAACTATCTTCGACCTCAATCTCCTCTCACTATAGTCTAGGATAGCCACCGGTCTCTCCTCGTAAGAGCGATCAGGCTGTAAGTCGATCTCATCTATCGAAATGTGAGTATCGGCCATATCATCCCGAAGATATCGTCTCAACGACGAGATGTGGAATACATCGTGGATGCGATGTAAATGTTCTGGCAGTCCCAACCTATATGCAACCGGACCAATCCTCTCGATGATGGGAAATGGTCCCACGTACCTCGGAGCCAACTTCCCCTTGTTCCTGAACCTCATCACCCCCTTTATAGGAGATACACGCAATAACACTTGGTCCCCCACACTAAACTCCCGGAAGAACCGTTTCGCATCGGCGTAGCTCTTTTGCCTGTCCTGGGCTACCCGAATACGACTCCTGATCATCTCAATCCTCGCGGAGGTCTCCTGAATCACTTCTGGTCCTAGAAACTTGTTATCCCCCACCTCGATCCAACAAGTTGGAGGACGACAAGGCCTGCCATACAAAGCCTCAAATGGATCCATGCCAATCGTGAACTGATACGAGTTATTATAAGCAAACTCTACCAGTGGAAGGTGTGATTCCCAACCTCCTCCAAAATCGAGAACACACATGCGTAGCATATCCTCTAACATCTGATTAGTACGCTCTGTCTGTCCGTATGTCTGTGGGTGGTAAGCTGAACTCAACCTCAACTCAGTACCCATAGCCTCCTGAAAGCTTTCCCAGAAACGTGACAAAAAAATCTTGTCTCTATCTGACACAATATTCAGGGGCACCCCATGTAATCTGACAATCTCAGCGATGAACAACTGAGCATACTGACCCGTAGTATAATCTGTCCGTACTGGAAGAAAATGAGATACCTTGGTCAAACGGTCTACAATCACCCAGATAGAATCGTGGCCCCGCTGTGATGTAGGCAACCCTATAATAAAATCCATGGAAATACTCTCCCACTTCCACGCGGGTACTTCCAATGGCTGAAGCAATCCTGACGGTTTCTGGTGGTCCACTTTTACCAGTTGGCAGGTAGAACACTTGGACACAAACTCAGCAATGTCCTTCTTCATCCCACTCCACCAGTATTGTCGCCTCATGTCCTGGTACATCTTATCGCCTCCCGGATGTACTGCAAATCGGGACCCATGAGAATGAGTCATCACTTTATGACGTAACTCTGCTCCTTCTGGAACCACCAATCTCCCATTAAACCGTAAACCTCCATCAGAACTAACAGAATAGGACTCACCACCCTCGGCTAGAAGTCGCACAATCTGATCCTGGCAAAACGGGTATGTGGTATGTGCCTGTATCACCCTCGTAACAATCTCGGGTGTGACTGACATAACGGATATGAAAGAACGGGCTACTACGTCCTGGTGATCCAACTCCTTCCACTTTGCTTTCCAGACATCCACTACATCATCTATCGGTCTACAGCTCAACGCATCAGCAACTACGTTGGCCTTCCCCGGATGATACTGTATTTCGAACTGATAGTCTTTTACGAACTCTAACCACCTGCGCTAACGCATATTCAGCGCTCGCTGAGTGAACAGTTATTGCAATGACTTGTGGTCTGTGAATAAACGGAATTTCTCCCCTAGTAAATAGTGCCTCCATATCCTCAATGCAAAGACGACCGCTGCTACCCCCAGGTCGTGGGTGGGGTAATTTTTCTCATGCGGATTAAGCTTGCGGGAAGCAAAAGCTATAGCCTTCTCCTCCTGCTAGAGTACTCCTCCAAGTCCCCGTAAAGACGCATCGGTGTAAACCAGGTACTCCACACCCGATTTCGGTAAAGCGAGGACTGGTGCTGAAGTAAGCTTGTCTTTCAGCTTGTCGAAAGCTAATTGACAAGCATCATCCCAAACATATGGTACCCCCTTGCGAGTCAGTTTCGTCAATGGACCCGCTATTTTGGAGAATACCCGAATGAATCTCCTGTAGTATCCGGCTAACCCCAAGAAACTACGCTCTTCCGTCGGTGTCGTGGGCTGTCCCCACTCCCTCACCGCTGACACTTTACTCGGGTCAACTGCTATCCCCTGCTCAGAAACAACTTTCCCCAAGAACTGTACGTCTCGCAACCAGAATTCGCACTTCTCGTACTTAGCATATAACTGATGCTCTCGTAGAGTCTGAAGAACCTGCCTCAAGTGCTCGGCATGCTCCTCCTCGGAGTGTGAATATCAAGATGTCATCTATGAAGACGATGACAAACTGATTCAAGAACTCTTTGAATACTCGGTTCATTAAGTCCATGAAAATGGCTGGGGCATTTGTGAGTCCGAACGGCATCACCCTAAACTCATATGACCCATATCTCGACAAGAAGGCAGTATTTGAAACATCGTGCTCTCTAATACGTAACTGATGGTACCCCGACCTCAGATCTATCTTTGAAAAGAAAGTTGGTCCCCTCAACTGGTCGAACAGATCATCGATTCGAGGCAACGGATACTTATTCCGTATCGTGACCTTGTTCAACTCTCGGTAGTCCACACACAATCTCAGTGAACCATCTCTCTTCTTCACAAACAAGACTGGAGCGCCCCAAGGTGAGGTACTCCTATGAATGAAGCCTTGGCCTAACAGCTGCTCTATCTGATCTCGTAGCTCTCGCATCTCTGCCGGATCCATACGGCACGGTGCGCGTGCTATAGGTCTCGTATCTGGCAATAAATCTATGACAAAGTCTATCTCACGACTGGGGGGTAGGCCTGGTATCTCCTGAAACACATCGGAATACTCCCTAACAACTGGGATCGAATCCAAGGGAATCATAACCTCCTTAGAGGTATCTTCCTTTATGTAATACAAATGAGCGGTTGAACCTCCCTATGGGCGAGGCATCGCCACTACAAACATCTCTTGCCCCTGAATGGAAAAAACAATGCTCCCACTGAAGCAATCAATCATGGCTCTATAAGCTGCGAGCCAAACCATACCGATAATAACATCATGTTCATCCATTTCTAAGACTAACATGTCTGTAGGTAATACTAAACTACCAATCTTTACCCCACTCCCCGGCATATAAATAAGAAAAAAAAATGAACCATTCCCCAGTGGTGAGTCTGTATACGTTACAGTGCTCTCTACTGTGCTTAATAACCCTAAGGTCTTCGCATAATATGTAGCTATAAAACAATGTGTTGCCCCAGTCATAAATAGAATTCGACCCAAAGTTCCATGGATAGAAAACATACCCCAAATCGCGGGTGATGCCTGTGGGGCTGCTGCCTGGTGGACATTGTAGATATGCCTGTACTGTAACTGCCCTTGCTGCACTGGAACTACTGGAAAGGTTGGTAGGGTTGGTACCTGAGCTAGTGCTGGAAGAGCGACTGGAAAATGTGGACCCTGTGGATCATTGCGGGCACCCCGCTGTTGTGGGTCCCTATCTCTCTCCGAACAATCCTGGCGCCTATGGTCGTGCTTACCACACCCAAAACATCGGCCTCCGAAGTTACTCCCCCTCCGACCCTGCTGCTGTCGGTGTCGGCCATGCTGACTTGGGACTTTATTCCTCTTTCGAAACTGCTTCACTTTACCACATTGTTGACTAGACTCAATTTTTCCTTGGTCTTGCTGGCCTTGAGGGGAAATTTGCGGAAAAACTATGTCAGGGTGAGGACAATCCATCCACTTGTGTCCCGGCTATACACATTTATAGCAAAGTTTTGAAATTCTTCGCTGGTCGGATTGTAATTTATCCCCAGTCTGATTTGGACAAGATTTACGTTTGTGATCGTCCATTCCACAACTGAAACACCTCTTTGTGACTTCACTCGGACCTTGGCTTTGTTGACCCTGACGCTTTTGGGTTTCCCCGCACAATTTGTTACCCTCATGGATTTTATGGGTCTGAAGAGCTTGTCGTTACGCTTTTTATGTCTTCACACACTTGTTATTTCCAGTCATGACAGATTGATTGTACTCTCTAGATATTTTTTCCCCCATGAGCTGTGTGTTGCGTTCTTGATACTGCAAGACCGCAGTGGTGACTGCTTGTGCTACGATACCTGCTAACTCGGCGGTTGATATTCTCTCTGGGGATACCTGAGGTGTGAGTCGATCTTGCTCGTCGACTCCCTCAACCGTTTTAGCTTGTTCTTCTCGACGGTCCATCTAAAAATTTATATGAATTTGGATGAGTTCATCATTCAAATAAACAAATCGCAGAAGCACGAATTCTCAATGTATAGAGATGAACACAACATTCCTAGTATTAGGGCTTTATATCAAAGAAAGCAGCGCTGAAAGCATAATAAGCCGTACAGATCCTAAAGGACACTAGAACCTGATGCTCTGATACCACCTATGACACCCCGCCTAATTAAATACCGGGCGATCATTCCTTTATTAAATTAAATCAAGGTAAACAGTTAGTTCATTCTCAGCATCACTGTCGATAAAAATAAATTTTCCAAATTAACACCCTAATTAATTAAGCTAAGTGTCAAAACTATTTGCATGCATAACTTTCCAAATTTTATTTAAAGAAAATGATTTATTTATTTTAAACAATAGTTCATCAATTAAGAATCACACTACAATAAACCTGGAACACAATCTAATTAATTTAAAACATTCATCAATCGAATAACATGCGGAAATATAAAGTAACACAATTCAAACTGAATAAATCCCATAGTGACAATACTAGAAATAACTGAAATACAAATGTCCCAATAACAAGGAAATAATGGAAAGGGCGACACGTGCCCAATAAATGAGAATGCTAGAAGTGGAGTCAATAAAGGAAGTCGTCTACACAAGTGACCTGCAACTCCCACCTAAGCTGCAGCACGTTCCTTTCAAAGGATCCTAAGCAAGACGTCCATGTGGCTGGGCACCTGAAATATATACATATATATATAAGAGAGAGAGAGAGAGAGAGAGAGAGAGAGAGAGAGAGAGAGAGAAAAGAAATGGGTCAGAGCCCGAAAGTGTGTTTGATTTAAAAAATACGTTTAGCAAGTATTTAAATTGATACAAGCCAATGCAATAACATATTAGTGCGACGCTCTCTTGAGAAAATTCTCACCTCCCTTCTAAGGTGCACACCTATCGCATTAACCTTCCCAGTGGTCTATCTCATCATGTAACACGCTATCCGTTCCCAATGGTTTAACTTATCTTAGATTATCCGCAGGATTCAAATTTTAATGATTTAATGGTTTGAAAAGAATATCCCAATTAGTAACCAAAGTTCTCATTTTAACTTTATAAATCAATAAAGTTTTCCAGTGTCATATTATACTTTCTCAAAACAAGTATTTACAATTTGAGTCATCAACCATGTCCTACATATCAAGTCACAGTAGGCAGTTCCAGATTTCAGAATTTCATATATATATTAACTACTCGTATAATATATATTATAACAGCACCCCAAATAAATTATGGTGCGGGCATACTCTACTATCCAAAGCCCCATATCACTCATATTAAGGGGAATACATTTGGAATCACTCTCGAATTGTATTAACATACATACACAAACAATATTGAGGCAAAGAATAGATTCCAAGTCTCTAAGAGGATGGCACATGCATGCGTCTCTTAGGACCATCTGAACTATCACATCGATATCCTGTACCAAGGATATCTATCTTCTAGGGTACAAGTCAATATCCCCCATAAAGGTCCCATCGAGATAAGACTTGTCCCAGCGCGGTAACCTCAGGGATAGCAAGTAGCGTGGGCATGATATTTACACAGAGATAGTATATGCACACACAATCATATAACTATACTAATATTACCATATCAATATTAGGTAAATTCTAAATTCCCATAATTACGACATTTCCAGATTATCATCTTATTAGTATCGCGTATAAGGGTTCGTCTCTAATCTTAATTCGAAGTATTCTTCCATCCTATTACGTAACTCACGTGGACTCTCTCTTTCCAAGTATAAAATTCAGTAGGTGTCCTTTTTACATTCCAACGTAACCCTCTTATGTAACTTTCCCTTTAAAACAATAATTTATCCACCCTAAAGTAAATACCCCATAAATACCATCCTCGTCGAATATTAAAGATCCCAACATTTAATCATATCCCTACTGGTCCTCAATGTCTCCCAAATTATTTTATTAAGAATGCCCAATAATTATTTCACGATATATTTAATTTAACTAATTAAACAAGGGAAATAGGAGTCTGCCAGGAGGGGTCATTCGATCGAGGTTTGGGGCTCGATCGATCGAACCTTCGATCGATCGAAGCTCTAGGCTCGATCGATCGATCAAGCAGGTCTGCGAAATCTGCAGAATTGCAGTTACGGGTTCTACCAATTTTCTTCATCCAAAACCATGTTTTTCCATTATAAATGTCCCAAAAATCCTACTACTAACATTATATCAATATACCAGATGTTTTCAACGTAAAGCATGTGTATATCTAACATTAAACATGGATAATTAACCCAAAATCTCATCTAATCATCAAGAACCCTAGAGTTTTTCTTAATCATGGTTCTAATCTGTTTTTACCAGAATTTCCTTCTAATATATCATCAAAATTTTGTGGGTTATATTCCTCTACATGGCAAGGATTCCAGAATTTTCATATAAATCAATACTACATGGATTTTCCTAACACAAATTGGGTTTTCTTTCATATTTTTCATCTCTAATCATTCCTAAACTAATATGAAGATTGCACTAATGAAAATACGCAAGATAAATACTTGCCTGGGATTTTTGACGTTCTGATTTGCAGATAATTTTGGTGTGGTTGCGTAGCCCGTTGCGCAATCTACGCGGTGGTGGTGGTTGTGGTGCAAACGGATGACTTTTGGGGCCTTGGATTGCCTTGGAGCTTTCTTCTTCCTTCTCATATGGCCGTCACTTATTTTTGAGTTTTTCTAACCCTAGCTGACTAACCTAAATGGCTGATATAGCCTGCTAAATTTCGTGGGTTTAATTACTCAATTATGTAAAATGACCAAAATGCCCTCCCGGGGTACTAATTAGGCCTAAAAACGCCCCGAGACCCAAACTACACCCCCGGGTATACTTTTCTGACTATCTCGACCCTTCCGAACGCGTTGGCGCACTCAAAACAACCATACTGGCAACTTATAAAATATTCACTTTTTATTTATCAAAATTTAGTCCCGACGCGACACGAGCACGTTCCGACTTAAATTTTCGAAATTGTCATTTAACTCACTCATAACATTCAATATAACCAATATAATATATTACTTTGCTCATTAGTAATATTCATCAAATTTCCCATAATTACTAACTCTCGTCACGTTAATAATAATAACATAATTAATTTCCGGATTTTTATTAAATAATTAACTCACATTAAATTTAATAAATCCCCAAATTAATATAGCATAAAAATACGGGGTATTACATGGTGTTGTGCCTAACGCATGCATGAACACACACACACACACTTATACAAACCAATAGTCCTACAAATTACAGATTTCTACTAAGAATGTTATGTAAGATTCTGAATCAAAATTTATTGAAAACTAGACTTCCTTTTTTGTGATAGATCGAGTGACAATCTTTCTATTCAAAAAGAGTCAAGACCCTATGAACTTTCTCGTTTTTATTTGCAAATATATTTCACAAAATGTGAAATATGAACTGGAAAGTGTACACATCTCAAGATCTGAAAATTTTTTGAAGTCTCTTTTTCTCAAAACTTGAAAGAGAAAAGAGATTTGTTGGTTGAACATTTGATAAAAAAAATATTTAAGTACAAAAGCACCAACAAATAATGATTTCTATATAAAATAATAAAAATAAATAGATCTAAGTGATTTATATCACAACAAAATCAAATCTACACTTTCTATGAAAAAGAAACGAGATCTAACTCGGTGACTGGTTGGAAAAGAGATTTAAAACCAGAGAGGAAATGATCTTCGAATAGGAATCACTCTCAAACTCACAAGAAATTTTTTGGGAAACTTTTGCAAGAGTTTGGAAATGTTTTGCAATTTCTCTCTATTTCTATCTCTCTCTCTCCTTCTCTCTCTCTCTCTCTCTCTCTCTCTCTCTCTCTCTCTCTCTCTCTCTCTCCTCTCAAACTCAGACTCACCAAAAGATTGTGATCGTATACCCAAGGGCCTCTATTTATACAAGACGATGGAAGGATTTTGAATAATGAACCAAATCAACGCCTAGGATTAAATCTTACAAATCAAATGCAAATCATATGGAAGTAAACGCACCGCATTTAAACACACACTTATTGGTCCGATGGGTTAAGACTTGGATTGAGTCAGGAAACATGCAGACCATCGATGAGTTTGATCCAATGGTTGATAAGGGCTCTCAGTTATGTGAGTAAGAAGAAAAATAATCTTAGCCGGTATAATGCAGATACGTGTAAGTCTTAGATCACCCATAAAACGCGTGTTTTTGAATTATAAAATATCCCAGTTTCTACCCCACATTTTCCTGCCGCCTTTGGTTTCTTCCTAACCAAGATTTTAGGAATTAAAAGATATTATAAATCATCCTAAAACATTTTAAAACCTTAATTTTAAATGTTTTTAAAATGTTTAAAAATTCCTAAAAAATGTTTAAAAATTCCTGAAAATATTAGAAAATTATTTTGATGGAAATTAACACTCACACACCTAAAATGATATAAATGCAATATAAAATATGAAAGCCTAGGTTCAGTGTTGGTATACTACCTTTGATACCATTGGAGGATAATTTGAAATAGTGTCCGAGGTTCTTTGGTAGCAAGGGATATGACTCTAATTTTGTCACTATTTCTAAACTAGATAAGCACCTATATAGTATAGACTCAAGTGAGTAAAAAATATAGGGGGCTTCACAAAGCATGGCTTGTTGCGAAAGGGTACACTCATAAAGAGGGGATCGACTATGAGGAGACATTTTCGTCGATAGCCATGATTAAGTCTATATGGATTCTCTTATCATCTCGATTTTGAGATTTAGCAAATGGATGTCAAGGCTACGTTCTTGAACGGCAATCTTGACGAGTGCATTTATATTATGCAACTCATGTGAAAGAGATCTATTTATGGACTTAAGAAAGCATCAAGTTTCTTGAATATCTAATTTCTCCAGGCAATAAAATATTTTGGTTCTAATCACCGTTTGGATGAAACTTGTGTGTATAAGAAAAATGATGGAAGCGTGGTGGTATTTCTAGTACTATGTGTAGATGACATTCTCCAAATTATGAACAATATGGGTGTATTGTTTATTATAAGAGTGTGGTTATCTATTCAGTTCAATATAAAGGACATAGGATAAGATAGTCACATTCTAAGGATCAAGATTTTGTGTGATCGAAAAATTAGGACGTTAGGCTTATCCTAGGCCACTTATATTAACACAGTGCTCACAAGATTTATCATTCGTGATTCTAAGAAAGGGTTTATCCCTTTTGGGCATGAAATTTATTTATCTAAGGATCTATGTCCTAAGACACCTATTCAGATAGCGAGGATGACGGTGGGCAGTCTCATATATGCTATGGTATGTACTAGACAGGATCTTTGTTATGTCGTTGGCATGGTCAGCAGATTCCAATCTAATATAAATTAGGATCACTTGAATGTTGTGAAGCACATTCTCAAGTATGTGAAGAGGACTAATGATTATATGCTAGTTTACTCAGTAGAGAGTCTAGTACCCATTAGGTAGAGTTACTCGAACTTTCGATTGGATAGGAACTCCATGAAATCGACGTCGAGATATTTGTTCACCCTAAGAGGTGGAGCCATAAGTTTGAGGAGTATTAATTAGTCTTGTATTGTTAATTACATTATGGAAGTGGAGTATGTTACCGCTTGAAGGCAATAAAGGAGGTTGTTTGGGCACGAAACTTCCTAAGTGATTTGGTCATGGTTCCTTTAGTTCATTATCCTATTACACTTTATTGTAATAATAGTGGTGTGATTGCAATTTTGAAAGAACAAATGACTCATAAGTGGGCGAAGGACATTGAACACAAGTATCACCTTATTCAAGAGATCATGTAAAGGGGAGATGTCATAGTGACCAAGATTGTATCTGGGGAAAACTTAGCGGATCCTTTTACAAAGAGCTTACCAGCTAGGACTTTTGGCGATCATGTAGAAGGAATGGGAGTCAAGTGCATTGTCACATGGATTTATGATTAAGTTGGAGATTGTTGCGGTTTATTCATAAAATCACGTGTAAAATATTTAATTATTGATTAATAAAGGATTGTTTTATTCATTTTGATAGAGACTAAAGTTTGTGAGAATGATTTATATTAGTTTAAATACATTTTTTAATTTAATATTGGTCAATATAACTTAGTAGGAATTCTAGCGAGTTGGCTTCAGGATGATAATAAGGATATTGGAATTCTGGTTCTAGCATTATTGAAATATTCACAACCTAGATAGGGACTTGACATCCTATCAGAATGGATGGGACAAAATTCGATTAGTTAATGTAAAATTATGGGGAACCGATGATGGTTTGAGAACTTATGAGATAGTTAAACAAAGTATTGTGATCGCTACATCCTAGGAATGTATTTAATGGGACCACGCATGAAATTAGAGTTCAAGGGTTATCTAGATTAGACTCAAGAAACCTCACACCATTTTCAAAGGGTACGTATATTCATAATTCTATTAGTTATGAGGATTGGTATGCTTATGTAGTTGTCGCTTTTATTGCTATGGGTGAAATTTGATATATGATTTAAGCAAATAATCCCCGCATATTAGGTGATAGCTATGTAAGTAGGTCTGAGATCTTAATTCGAAGGAATCCGCATCTGGGGATACCTACGATAGCGATACCCCCTTGATTGACTTATAAGTTTTTGTTTCCACCAATAAACCTGATTAGTGGATTATTTATAATCCGCTGGAAGTAGCAAAATAAGTTAAGCATGAGATGCATGTAAATTGATTGGGTGTTGGCTAAAGTCGATTAATAGCAAAGTGACTTGACCAAGCGGGCATTAGGAGCTTAATGTGGGAAATCACATTATATACCAAAATCAACTTTGAAAATAGGACCTCATATCCAAGGATTTCTGAGATAATTAAATTAGAGTGCAGTCATAATTCTATAGTGGAATTAATTATGATTAAATAAAGAAAGGAAATAAATTACGGTAATTATAATTGGGTATTTTCTAGTATTTTTTTTTATAGCGAATATTATTATTTATCTTGAGTCCCTACTTTAGTCCATATACCCAAGTATTTAGGCCCATACTCTCAAGAAACCCAATTTAGCCCACACCCACCTTTTTCACTTATACATAATGGTGTGGGGAGGGTTTTTAGTTCATTATTCATCATATTAAGGTTTGAGAGGGGTGAGAGAAAAACTATTCACGTTTTTGTGAAGAGGGAGAGAGAGAAACCACCATATCTCAAGTTTCAGCAGCGGTTTTCATCTCAAATGATGTACACCCACCTACGTAACTTTGGGAAGAATCATACACTAGAAGATCTTTGCATTTAGAAGGTTTAATCAAGGTTTCGGAGGTCCAGAGCAAGGAATCCCTATCATCCATTAATAATTTTCTCCCCATCGGATTACAATCGAATCCTCAAAGGTATTGTGTTCTAAACCCAATTTTGTTCTTAAAACCTAGTCTTTAGTTTTATTTATTTCCTATGTTTATTTAATTGAAGATCCATGGATGAAATTTTTTATTCCACGCATATCGACCCTAATAGGCCTGACCCGTCGCATTATTTCCAGGTGCTCTAGCTGCACATCAGACTAGGCTTCCTCTCCTGTGAGGATCAAGTCATAATACCAGTGTCCACAAGTTTCAGAGATGTAGGTGTTGGACCATGTCTTTTATTTTATTCTTTTGAGTTATGTGAGGTTCATCTTTTACCTCATTATACATTGTTCTCATTTTATTTTTATGATGGATGTTTTGAGACTTCAGTTTTGGCATGTATTAAGGCGGTATTGTTTGGAGTATTAATGATGTCGAACCTTATCATTTTATTAATTGTAGTTAGCGGTGGTGATTCGATTCCTTTTCATATTTATTTTTATTGAGTATTTACATCGTGCATTATTTTGTTCATCTTTATCCATTGTTTCCATTTCATCTTTATTGAGTATACAGTTATTACTGCTTCAAATATCAAACTTGCCTGGAATTTTAAAGAAGGATCGAGTCTATGGGCTCATTTTTTGAAAGCTAAATAATCTAATATGGTAGTGCCCAATGGATCTAAATGCTTCAAAAGAATTCAATCAGCTAGGACTGTAGTGGAGGAAAACTCAACAAGGATTGGTAATGACATGATATGGAAGCCTTCTTTTAATGGTAACTTTTCTTTCCAATCTGATTATGAGATCTCTAGAGCTTCTAAACTAACTTCTATGGCCTTTAATTCTATTTGGCCTCCAAAAATACCTCCAAATATCTTATCTTTTTGTTGGAAAGTGCTTTCTAAGTGTGTTCCAATAGAAGAAAAGGTGCAATCTGTCGGGATAAGGCTAGCTTCAAGATGTCATTGTTGCCATTCCCATTCAGAATCCTTAAACCATCTGTTCAGATCTGGTCCAGTGGCTTTTAAGGTGTGGAATTACTTCAATGGAGTTTTGGGGATCAATCAATTACTAGCGACAATCCATGGATCTATAATAAAATGGTGGTTACAGGAAGGTTCTTCTGAGTTCTCTAAATGGTTTTATAGGTTTTTCCCTCTTAGTATTATCTGGGAAATCTGGTTAAGCAGAAACAAGACTCTTCTTAAATCGAAACCTATAAAACACTTCATAATTATTGAGAAGGTTATTCAGAGAATTTCATATTGTGGTCAAAGAACTAACTTTAAAGGAGGTCATAGAGAATTTGATGAGGATACTTTGAGTATTTTTTTATATTACTCTAAAATGGCATTCTGATAGTAATAAAGCTTTCAAGAGATGGGTCCCTCCTTCTTCAGGTAGTATTAAAATCAATTTTGATAGATCAGAGGAGATGTGTAACAGATATGGAGCAGGTGATTTAATGAGAAATGATCAAGGAATAATGTTAAGGGCTACATCCATGTATGCTCAATAAGGTTCTCTTATAGAAGTTCAACTTCAGGCAATCAAGGAAAATTTAAAGTTTTGTTCAGACTCTAATATCCATCAAATAGAAATTGAAACTGACTCCAGTATTATTTTCAATGGCCTCTCTTCATATTTCAGATGTACTCCCTGGCAACATAAACAATCGTTCAAAGAAATTGAAGACATGTCTCATCATCTTCAAATGTCAATCAGGTGGTGTCCTAGAGACTTGAGTAAATCAGTTGTGGCTTTATCTTCTTTTGCTATAATTAATAAAGGATTATATACCTTTCACCATCTTGAAGACACTCCTAGATTCATCAAGAAGGCTATTAGTCTAGATGTTCCAAGTTTTCCTTTTTCTAGATAGGCCTAGAGTTCCTTTGTAATGCCACTTGAGAGGGCTATTCTCTCTTTATTTAATAAATTTTATTTTTTATAAAAAAAAAAATATTTTAACAACAGGTATAATTTAATAACTAAACCTAAGTATTAAAATATATGGGGTGTCACATAGAGTAATTATGTGGAGTACATGTTGCCATACTTGATATGTTACCAAAATACTAATATATATGTTAAAATTTACTATTTGACATATTGCATAAAAAACTTATTCTCTTAAAACCATTATACAAGATATCATTTTGGCATTTTGGTTAAAGCATTGAACATAGTCTATTAAATATGATGAACAATACAATTCGTCAAAAGGCGATAACCTACTTTATCATTACCGAGCCTTGCAATGACCAGTAATATGTGTAACAGAGTTTTGAACATTGTGTAAACAACCTTTTGTGAAATAATACATATATTTTAGATAAATTTGCATTTGTTTTCAACCCCCAAAATAGTACGTATAAAAGTTATCTATGAGTATTTTATGCCTTATCAATTATATGTTGTATTACTGTCCTTTCTATTTTTAGGTTCTGTAATACCCCATATTTTATAAGAAATTAAATAATAATTAAAAAAAGTGAATTTTGGAAATTATTGAAATGAAAATGATAATTTGATAGAGATGTGTGAAGAAAAATTATAATTGGTTATATTGAAATTATGAGACATAATTGGTAACTTGTTAAATAATATGGGTATTGGTCCAATAATAGAGTATTTGGATTTCGACTTTACATGTCTGGGTATAGAACACTCTAGAATGGATTGGTGGGATATTAAGTTCAAATCTTAAGGTTTAAGTGGTATTTAGAAAATTTCTTATGGAACAATTTTAGGATTTTTAGGGTTTCATTCCCGAGGGAAATCATAAAGTTCGATTTTTCTGGGTTGCAAGGCTAGAGCTGAGAATGCGGCATTTAGTAGGCATGACCATGGGATAACACCTCACAACCGCGGATGTGTTGAGTCGCAGTTGGGTCGAGGCCAAGTCACGAGGCACACTTGATGGTTATCCTTTTTATAACTTGTTATGCATATAAATTGGATTGTTTCACATCACAATTCTCCCAAAAAAACATTCCCACACTAAAAAAAACACATGTTACTCCATAACCTCTTCTTTAAACAAACTAAATCCATTATCAAATCTCAAGAGAAAAATACAAGATTAAAGGCTAGGATTAAAGAAGAACAATAAGAAGAAGAACTAAACTAATTCAAGGAAATATAGGAGGATTTTTAGAGGAATTCAAGGTTGTTCTCTAGGGCTCAACACTTCGACAAGTTAATCTCTTTTGGGAAAGCTATCATTCTAATCTTCTCCTTATATATATATAAATACTAGATTCACCAAAACCTGAGCACTAGGCTTAAAATTAAGTAAAAAAAATTGAGGTTTTATTGCTAACTCTCTTTTAATGAAATTAAAATAAGATCTACATGTCTAAATCAATTATTATGGTCTAATTAATAAAGATATTGGTTAATTTGGATTTATTTTCAGTGGATTGCATATTAGGGGTTTGGTAAATGGTAATTGTCGTAATAATTGACTAGATTTGTAAATTAATAAACTACCCCATGATTTGAATTAGGTTATTGTGAGAAATTTATCAAAGGATATGTAAGCATATCACCTAAGCATAATAAGTTGTATGTTTTTATGTAGAAATGCCTAAATAAAGGAAATTAATATATAGTCATTAGAAATTCACCTTTAATTCAATATGTTAACATAAATAATGATTACCACTTGATTTATAGTGTAATTATTCCAATTGAAACTCATAACATGATAAGTAAATATGAATTGGTATTGGAACATGGAAATACCCTTGTTATTGTTATTCGGAAATTTTAATGGGATGTAATTGGATTAAGACTTTAAATCTCTCTCATAAATTGTTGGTAATGTAATTAGCAAGTAATTGGTTTAGATTGATGTTGGGAATGTAAAAACGGTTTACATGGTGGTTTATTATTGTGTCTTGGTAATTGGAATTTAAATTGTTAAACTATAATATTTCATAATATAAATGATATATATTATATTAGTGTCTCTAGGAATACCTAATCTAGAGAAAAGTGTATCAGGGGGTTCCTTACTTGGATTTCGTTTATGATATGTCCCACATGTGGAGCCTAGACAAGGTTAGGATTTAAGGTCTTAGGAAAGATACAAATACCATTTATCCATTAATAAAAGATCTAGTTAATGAAAACTACCATGCTATCTAGATTTACATGTGAATTTAACATAAATTGCATTATAAAATAATTAGTTAGAATAAGTGATAAATGGAAGTTAGTTATGTGAGAACCCGTACACAAGGCAGCGTGCCTCCCATCATGCCTCTGCATGGTCATCACCTCGTTCTCTTAGGACAAAATATGGAGGAAAGGGGTCATTAACAGTGATGCGTGGACATCAACTCATTTTTTTTAAAAGAAAAATGGATTTGCCTGTCTATTTTACATAGAATAGGCAAAAGAAGGGGAAGGCCTCCGTAGAGACCTAGTGATGGCAATTGATATGCATGTTTAACTAGAGAGTCAAAGGTACGGGAACTGAGTTACGGAATAGGAAGGTGTTAGGAACCCGCTCCACCCTTTTGGTCTCAAATGTATATATAAAATATTTATATTAACATGTTATAGTGTAAAAATAAAAAAGAAAATGAAAATAATTAGCATGTAAATATATTGTGTAGTGTAGTGTGGGATATGTGTGTATATAATATAGGCAAAGGACAAATATATATAAAGTCAGCCTTGCTCACTCAGATGATAGTCCAAGTGAGCCTAAAAATTTCCATGAAGCTATTCAAAGTCCACGTAGTTCGTGTTGAAACAAGAGGGATTTTACCTCTTATAGAATCTCGATGCAAGAGATATACACTTGCTTTGATCTTTTAAGGTGTTTTAGAGAAAAACAAGACTGAATTTGAAGATATAAATGATCTATGTTCGTGAAAGAAATCGAATGAGATGGATTCACTCATAAATTCACTTTAATGATGAAAGAATGGCTAAACTTCCTAAATTAAGAACAAAATAATAGGTAAAATCCACAAATCAAGTGATCTTCTAACCTATATCAAAGTATTATGTTATTTTGAGGCTTTTGTTTGGTTTTTGGACACTTTGTAGAAATAATATGTAACTATGTACAAGATATGACTTGAGTTTTAGAGATTGAGCTTCTTTAATATGCCTACGTATCCACCCTAGGTGGAATCAAAGTCAACATAGTTTAGACATGACCTTTAGTGAAAAGTCATTCCTAAAAGAAGAAATAGATGAAAAGAAGAGGAACTTGCGGTGGCGTTGCAGCACAACACCACCTTTTTATGTCAAGACTTCAAATAAAGGAGTGAGAAGAAGCGTACTTGTAATGTTACAAGTGCACCTTTTTTGTTTTGGTATCATTCCAACTTGAAATCAACCTATTTTGGAGAGGATCTAAGGTTAATTTAAAGTAAAGTACCTTTAAAAGAAAAAGGAAATAAGAAAGAGATCAAAAGAGCTATTTTGGCCTCTTTTAGGTTTGAGTGAGAATGAAGACGTTAATACTTTGGTTAGTAACTTTAGACCTAGGTTTGGAAAGGATCCTGAAGAAAAAAATTGAAGCGTTTGGAGGATTTTTTGGATAGAATACACTTTTGGACAGAAAAACAGCATTTAAGAGTGAAGTTAATGCTTGTTGAAATGGTAGGTGAGGGCCCCTTTTTAGGCAAAATGTTTGGGCGCAAGATTGATTGGTCCTCTAAAAGGACTAATCGTCCATGTGTACTATGCCCAAGGACCGATCGGCCAAGCACGTATTTTCCTTGATTTTATGTTTATTCTGGGTCAATTTATGGTTGTTTGGATGATTTACATATTCGACTCTTAAGGATTTTAGGTCTTTTAGTGAGGGATTTTTTAGTTTTATTGGTCCTTGGGGAGGCGATAATAAGTAGTGGCATATTTATGGAGCAGAATGGGGTGTCTACAAAGAACCTCAATGGGGGATTTCACTTTTGTGTGAACATTGTTGTAAAGAAAGACACCCCTTATGCGATTGTGGGGGAATTGTTGTTTCTGGATGGGAATCTTAGGATTATGATCCCTTAAAGAGTTCATTTTGATGAACATTCCCTTGATATTATCATGAGAGGATTGCGGTACTTTCTTGATCTTCTTCATGATGCCTGGGTTATTTTTAATGTTTGCGTGAGATCGTGGTGCTCACAACACAACACAATAACTTTCACATGAGACAGTGGTGCTTGCGACACACCACGGTAACTTTTAAAATCCACATGAAACGGTTATGATTACAACACACCATGGTAATGTCAGAGTGTCATTTTCACGAAACACGATGTAAACGTTTGATGTTTGCATGAGATATGGTGTGTTTACAAAACACCATGTTATCTTTGGACGTCCACGTGAGACGTAGTGTTTTTATGAAAAATGATGTTAACTTTTGATATCCTTATGAGACGTGGTGTTTTTAGAAACATCGTGTTAACTTCTGATGTCCACATGAGACGTGATGTTTTTACAAAACACCATGTTAACCTTTGACATCCAAATAAGACGTAGTATTTTTACGAAACACCATGTTAACTTTTGACGTCCGCATGAGACGTGATGTTTTAACATAACACCATGTTAACCTTTGACGTCTTCATGAGACATGGTGTTTTTACGGAATAAAACATGTTAAATCGTGTCATCCACATGGGACGTGATGTTTTTATGAAACACAATGTTAACTTTGTTATCTGTATGAGACATTGTGTTTTTATGAAACACCGTGTTAACTTTTTATGTCCGCATGAGATGTGGTGTTTTTACGGAACACCGTGTTAACCTTTGACGTCCGCCTGCGACGTGGTGCTTTTACGAAACACCATGTTAACTTTTGAAGTCCTCATGAGACGTGGTGTTTTTATGAAACACCATGTTAACTTCTGACGTTCGCATGAGACATGGTGCTTTTATGAAACACCAAGTTAACTGAAAGTGGTGAGGATGAAAAATAGGAGAGTTGATTCATAAAGGAGGAATTTGAATTAATTCAAGGGTTTTGACTGAAATCAGAGAGAATGGCCGATCGGTCAAGTGCTTGGCCCGATATTTAAATGGCAATTTTGTCCATTTCCTTTATTTTTATCCATTTCACTATCTATCTAACTTCTTTCGAGTTTCTAATTTCTCTCTAGTTTTTGAGGTTTTTCCAGTTTTTCGAGTTCTTTTTCTAAGTTATCAGCGATGGCTGAGAGAGAGGTCAGAGAGATATTAGAGATCTTATTGGATGATCTCCCTGAAGTTAGGCCTCTATCGGAGGCTACAGAGTTCGACGAATGGGACGATGTGGAGATATATATGGATGTAGTGGTTAGGTATATAGGCGTACGTCATAACGTTGCTCAGTCTGGGGATCGCTCTATCTTTCTTCAAAACCTTCGACTCACCTCTCTATTATTGTGCGTAGTGGTTAGGTACATGCTTATTTATTTTAGTTATCTTATTTACGCTATGCTTTATTTGCGCATTGAAAATGTAATTTTGCCACATTTCTTTTTGTTTATTTGTTGTTATTTTTGGTGCACTATTTTACAACATCATCGAGCATGCTTATTTTTTGCAGTTATCTTTAATGCTTTTATTTGCACATTGAAAATGTATTTTTGCCCCATTTATTTTTGTTTATTTATTTTTATTTTTGGTGAACTATTTTACAACATCATCGGGAGGGTAGTTCCACCCACCTTCGACATAAGGGTTTCCTTAAATGGGTGGTTGATTTATGGAACCAAGAGTTCTTTCACGAGGATGTTTGGGGTATTGTATGGGTCCTCGGCTTCGGTCCTTTCTTGGATTCCCTTGGGATGGTCCATTCTGTTAGGATTTCGATGTTAGTAGAGAGGTGGTAGGACATGGCTTCCACCTTCACCTCCCAATGGGTTAGATGACACTCACCCCACGGGATCTATATGTCTTGACCAGCTTATCATCCGATATATTTCTATTGATGATCCCATGTCACATTTGGCCATCATGGACGGCTATTCGGGTGACTATAGGCTTCATGTCGGACATTGATTCTGTTGCAACACTAGCACTCAGTTCCCTTTATTCCCACATCGGGCCCGCCGGAGGAGTTTGGGGACATACGAGACTCAAATTCGCAAGTTCACTCGGGTCTTTCTTCTTTTTATGCTTGACCACACTATCTACTCCTCCCATTGTGAGGTTGTTCATGAGGGTCTGCTCTTCCCTCTTAGGTATTTTAGTTGCATCCATCAATAAGACTAGTGCAAGTCTGCTTTGGGGATACTTTTCGCTAATATGAGCTTCATGTTCAATTGGGTGACTAAGAGTCTAATCAGATATATGGTGATTTAGAAGGTATGCTTTTATTATTTTTTATCTTTTCCTTTCATTTGTATTTCTCTTTATTTTATTATTGATATTTTCATGTCTCTTATCTTGTGAAATTATGGGTTTTTGAAGTCTTCGGACATCATCGGGGCTCCCTAAGGGCGTTAGAGGAGGATTGTGGGCCTCTCCAGAGGAGATGGGGGCGAGACAACAAGAGGTAGGTCTTCCATGCATATACTCAGGGCACGATACGCATTCTACTGAGCGAACTCACTGCAGAGAGGGTATGTATCCCTTTTATATCCTTTCTTCAAACTTTCAAATTTTCTTTCATTTCTTCACTAGCCTTATTTAGATTGCTGGTCACTTTCTTCCTTATACTATGTCCCGAAGACATTGGGTTGTGGACAGGACTGCTACTCAGACTACCTATCAATTTCTGCTTTGCATCGACAGGGATGCATCCTTTTACCTGGGAGAGAGGGTCATTCGTTAGTGGCCCTTATTTTCCCACTTGGTTCCTCTAATGGAGCCTCCCTTAGGGATTAGGAGACCATATTTTCTTGCTCTTAATGACTTGGCGGCATATACTCGAGGAGTTCTAGTAGAGATTATCCACTTTGACTATGCAATTACTTATGTTGTCTTCATTGTGTAGAGGTTGATGTCCACAGTACTATCAGCTGTAGAGGGATAGGGATTGAGGGAGGCACCCCCAAAGACTACTTTGGTTCCTCCTTGTGAGGGACCTTCTGCACGATTCACTGTAGTGTCAGATCAATCTTCATCCCCGTAGCTGGTGGTACTTATCCCAGATCTATCTGTGTTGATCACCAGGGACAACGGAGTCTAATATAAGGCGTTAGTTCCCACCTATTAGTCTTATTTATCCATGCAGGAGGGAGTTGAGGTATGCAATTTTATTATTTGATTTGTTTTTTTATTATTTGATTCTCTTTAGATCAAAATGTGATCTATTTTATTATAGGCTTTTATTGTCCCTCGAATGGTGTTGGAGCAAATGTCCCGGTCTATGGTATTGTTTTTGGACTTTATTAAGAGGATGATGAGAGACTTCGATTTGGGGAACCCGGTGATAGAGGATGCCTTGGATCCCTTGATGCCTTGGATCACTTTACTTATGGTGGTTGAGGTTCACGTGTAGTGGATGTTCCCGAGTTCTCATAGAGGTTACATCCTAGGTACCAAGGGACCACTTCTCACGCGGTTCCCTAGGGAAGTCCAGTGATTTAACAAGGTGGTCTAATACGGGCGGCTATACTTGAATCCAGTGACGATGAAGAGGAGGATGGCGACTCTTCTTTTGTAGTATCCAGTGATCATTTTTATTTTCTTTTTTTCTTTTTTTTATGTATTTTATTTTTTTGAGGATTAAAAGGACTTTTCTTCAATTGCTATAACAATTATATTTGAAAACATGTTTTCATTTTGACAAATGTTATTTATTTTTTCTTTTTTGAGTGATTTATTATTTCATGCCAATGATGATACGCATGAAGTGTCTATGCAAACAATAAAGCTAAGGCTCAAAATGGAAAAAAATCTTCTTTCAAAAAATTTAAATCTATTGCAGTTTCCATTTTCATAACATGTCTTTTCAAATAGATTTTAGATCTGAGGGTTTGCAAGGACAGTGTGAATATTCTATATTTGACCTTAGGACTGATCGGTCTACGGGTCTTTTCAGGAGGACTAGTCGGTCATCCCATTCTCCCCATAAATGGAGGTAGAGTTTTTCCATGGAAACGCACATATTTTTCTCTTCTTTCTCATAGTCCAGATACAACATTCCTTTTTTCTCTTAACATCTTGAGATGTCTCTAACACATTCTGACTATCAAATAATTCTTAATCACCAAGTATAATCCTTCATTCGCATAGACGAGTGGTCTCTCTCGAGCCTGAATCATATGGTCTATTTTCCCTATTGTCTTGGATAAATATCAAAGTCGATTAGGACTTTTTGCAGCTTATTTCTCATTTATGGTATCTTGAGGATCACATCTTAGCCTTGTCCTTTAGCAAGAATGGGGAGAGTTTGAGGCGTATCACATCTTTTGTGCAAGTTTGATCACTGAGGGTCTCGCATGCCTCCTCAAATTCCTGGATGTGGAGATATGGATTTTCTGATTTCATTCCATGGTAGTTGGGAAGTATCTGGATCATTCCATTCCTAAAGCAAAATTACCCTTCATTATACGGCAGTAAAATGCATCCCAGAGTAACAGTTTTCTCAGGATATAAGATTTCTCTCAAAGGGCGGTACGAGACCTCTTCCTCACCTGTGGCTACACTATCGTGTTTTGACATGGCTCTCTCACTTGATGACTCTGTATCCTCACTTGGTATGCTCGGAGCGTGCTCTGTAGTATGTCCTAAGAGGATTGTTGGAGTGTTACTTGCAATTGAGTGTGGAGGCATGGGAGGTGGAACCCAGAATTATGGAACGTTTGGAGTGTGAGGGCTATCGGGGTCATACTAAACTATCTAGCTTTCGTGAATGATGGTTGGAGTATTTTGGGGAGTTAGAGTGAGTTCAGGATTTTGCATTAACGGGCTTTTGAGAGATGAAGTATCTTTTTGTTCTTTTTTTTATATTTTTGATTTTTTTTGTCGAGGTTTTAGATTAACGGAATATAACATACGTCTACCTAAATCCCCGGAAATGGCGCCAAAAACATGACGCGACTAAGAATGTGACTCTAAAGTACATTCTCTATAGGCTCAAGTGCAAACCTATTGCGTTAGTAATAAACCCGGTAAGTCGGGATCGTCTCCATAGGGAAATAGGATGAGAAAATCATGATGACGGAAGGACAGACGGTCAACCTAAATTCAACTCTAAGAAGAACGAAAATATGATTGGTTTGCAATTACTCCTATTAGCAAAAGGAAACTAGATCAAGACTACGGAACTAATGAATTAAGCAAGAAGTAATAACTAAAAAGAGGTAACAAATATGAAGAGAAAAACAGTCCGGGAATGCACTCCCTCAACCCTAATGTATTGCTAGTATAAAACTAATCGTAAATTTAAGTGATTAATCAGACCCAGTCTTTAGTACTCCCAAGAATTACGTATATGAGGTTCAAGCCCGCACCATATATAATCATAGGACGAGTAAAGCGGTAACGCGATAGCTACACTCGCATTGCATTCTAAAACATCCCGGTTACTCTGAAGGAAATGAGATCCAAAGATCTACAATGGTTGTGTTCTCTAAGCAATACGGTCTAATAAACCCTTAAGTTTAGAGGATTAATTTAATACACATGCAACTCTCACATCGGGTCGAGTTCATGCATCCCAACCCTAAAAAATCTAGCCAGATATATTGAACCTAAAAGAAAATAAGTTTTGAATGAAAGAAAACATTTTTACTAGTTATGGAAGATGAAGAATAAGGAAATTACTACTAAAGAATTAACTACTACAATAATTAGAGAAAGAATTGGAATGAATTTACTTGAATTGCAATCTGGAATCAAACTAGGGTTTTTGTTGTTTCTTCTCTAAGTTAATTACAAAGCTTCTCTAAAAAAATGAATTAGAAGCCCCCCTTTTCTGGGAAGAGTTAGAAATTTATATCCTATGTAATTTACAAGAGTTGGATTCATGCAAAACTCTAAGAAGAGGAAGATCAAATCAAATCTCGAGAACCGAATTGATCCGTTCAATACATTTCGGACTGGTCCGATCAGTAATCGGAATGATCCGTTTTCTAAACAAATCGGATTGGTCCCCTAGACGATTTATTATGCAGTGATTTTAAGGGCCGGACCAATCCGTTTTTTTGGGATACCGGATTTGTCCGGTAAACGTCCATCTTTACATTGATTTGGGACCCCGTACTGATCCGTTTTTGTATTAAATCGAATTGGTTCGGATTGTCTTCTCAGCTTCTCTTCAATTTCTCTTCAATATCTCGTGATTTTCTCACATCTTTGAGCCTTCTTAACTTCTAATCCAGAACTCAAATTGGGATGTCGTTTCTTCCTACGTGTTCACAAATGCGAGATCTTCGACTTTTATTTTGGGTCATCAACGGGAATCCTGATAGAAATTACGCTTTTTCCCTTTTGATTCCTCTTCTTTCTTTTCTCATGCTTCTTCCGGTTCCTTTCTTCCTTTCATGTAATAATTACCTGTAAAATTAATAAAAAATACACGAAACTCAGGTTACTTGTTAGATGAAACCGTTACCCAAGATATGAGATAAACTAATTCGTTTAACATTGCCCTAGGTAATAAAAGCCTCTAAATTAAAGGGTAAATTCAGAAGAATTTATGCCTAATCAAACCCCCTAACTTAGAATTTTGATCGTCCCGAGCAATGTAAAAGAATCAAAACATGATCCAGCTCAAAAAAGGGGATAGAATACCTCTTTCGCGGGCAAGCGATTGCATTTAGCGTATGTAACAAGCCTTTAAACCCCTAGGTTACCCTAGTAGGACGAGTTGAGTCTCGTGATGGTTTGTAGCGAATATACCCACAAAATTCGACTCAAGGAAAATTCAAAATACATAAAAATTATATAATTCAATTTTTTCCCAAAAATAGTCATCATCAATTCATGTTCAAGAGTCTCAAATCATAGTGCGTGTGTGCGAAGCCAGAAATTTAACCGCGAATTTCCACCGATTGATCATTACGTTACTTATCCGAAAATTCATTTTGATTTCAAAATCTCACGGGATGCGCTCACAAGAAAATCTCTTCAAATGGTGGCTATTTTCTCTCGGTATGCGTGATTTATAAGAGTAAATATATTGGAACCAAATTCACGCACACAAATAGAAAGATGGAAATTTTATGGTAAACGAATCTCATCATTGGATTACGGTTATAAAAAACGGAAACATTGCCTCTAATTCATATTTATGGTATCTTTTATTATGCTTTCGTGTTTTAGCTCTCCACGCGGTAACAAATTTCGCATAAAGGACTCGATTAGGACTTTATTGGAGTGGAGGTATATTAGGTAAAATGGGGGTGATTGGGAATTTCGGAATTGAAAAATTTTCTTATGATGTCTATTAGTGCTTTTTCCGGGCTTTTGCTCACTTTTTCTGATTTTTCTATTTTTTTCTGTCTTTCACACTTTTCTTTCTTGCTATTTTTGTTGAGCATAGCTATTCTTTTCTTGCCCCTTTTTATGCACTTTTCGGACTTAAATTCTGGGATTATCCACTTTCACAATTCCGGGCCAATTAGGGTTTCTCGGGTTGTCAAACGAAAGGGAAACATTTCTTCGGCTCAATTTTGGTTTACAAAAGGGAT
Source organism: Sambucus nigra (assembly GCA_949130495.1). Classification (NCBI taxonomy): domain Eukaryota; kingdom Viridiplantae; phylum Streptophyta; class Magnoliopsida; order Dipsacales; family Adoxaceae; genus Sambucus; species Sambucus nigra. Next base: position 622,225,399 of record OX422215.1, read on the forward strand.
AATTATTTTCTAATTTTTCTGGCCAATATTGTTGGGTGACAAACGAGGGCCTACTTCATTGTCCGAAATACTAATTGCGTTACCATATGTGTCTCAAGATTACTTTAATTTAGAGACTTATTTAGCACATTTTTCAAGGCAATATCACACACATTTTCCATAACCGATCAAAGTGAAAGAATTGAGATCCATTGACGACTTATTAGATTGCTGAAAGGAACTTTGAGTTAACATTTAACTCGGATTTATTTATACATTCACAATAATGAAAGGCTTCAATCTCACCGGGTTTGTTAATCTCTACATTTATTTGCTAAGTAATCTACGTTCTCTCAATTTCCATCTTTGGTCAATTTCATCTCTTGTGTATTATGTTTTTACAATTTGAGACTTTAAACCGTCTTTTAACGATAGTTTTGAAAATTTTGAATTCCAATTTTTATTTATTTTAAAGAAAAATATTTTTGGCTTTTTCAAAATTTATCATTTTTTATAAATTTTTGGGCATTTCTGAAAATTTGTGAAGTTTTAGAAAGACGCACTTGTGACCCCCCCCCCCCCCCCAAAGCTAGACTTTTGCATTGTCCTCAAGCAAAAAGGACTAAAATCTAACTCAAAGCGAATTAAAAGTGCGAGAAAATTAAATGAACAAATAAAACATAAATGCGAATTTTTTTTATAGCAAACAGAAATGTTGTGTTACAAGGGATAGGGGGAGGAAACATAGACCCAACACTTTTAACAACACCAAAAACAGCAACAACGGACAAGGGCTTCATTGGGGCGGTGGATTGGATGGTGTCCACCGAAGTTGAGCTCATACATGTGGGTTTGAAGACGATGCATTATGCTCGTGTGGTGGTCGGTTCGAACAAGGGAGCCGTAGAAAGCGCGCACCGCATGGGGCCATACCGCGTCATGGGGTTCGTTAAGTAAATGACACCAACCACGGGCCATGAAGAGGGCGGTGACATCATTAGGCATGTCATTCCAAATGACCTGTCGCTCTATTTGGAGTTTGTGAGACTGGCCGAAGAAACGTTCGCACCACCGTTGCTCTTGACGGGAGCGGGAGCCGGCGGCTCTGTCATCGAGAATTGTGACGGAGTCATATTTTTGGGGAGGTGGTTGGTTGTCCATGGTAATGAAATGAAATGGGAGTATTTGGGTAGAATAAGGGAAAGAGAGGAGAGGAGTGAGTGGTGGTGAAATGGGGTGGGGAAAGGTGTAATTTATAGGTGGTGAGGGGAGAGGCTTGGGTAAGAATTGGAGGGAAAAGGGGGAAGGATTTGGAGGGAAAATGGTTGGTGGGAAGGAAGGGGACAAAAATGGAGGAAAAGAAGGTGAACCTAGGGACGGGGAAGAGTTGCAAACATCGGAGCAATTCGGGTCTCCAGGATCGGACTGGTCCGGTCCCCAGAAATTCTCTAGCTCCCCTATGGGCTGGTATAACCACCTCCGATGACTTTTGGTTCCTCCTACTTATGATTCGACCCCTGTTTGACCTGATTACCTCTCTCCTCAAAATTTTTGCAGCTCTAAAATTCTCGCCTCGTAAGACGTGTTGGTACTCGATTTCCTCTCCGCTTGTGTGATGTGATCTTACGGACTCCACTCATCCTATCCTATGTGCAGCTACTATATACAAGACCTCACCCCATACACGTCGGGGGTGCGACGACCTCTCAATTCAAGCTCACTCGACCCCGTAAATGAGGTCCGACAACCAGATGGTGTCGATCTCTTCTACGCACGCCTCAACATATGGCTTTAGGCGCTGTCCATTGACTTTGAACGCATCCCCCCTTTGGGATCTTCCAATTCTACTGCTTTGTGGGGGAATACGCTCTTCACAGCGAATGGGCCAGTCCATCGAGACTGCAATTTACCTAGAAATAGATGAAGCCGGGAGTTATAGAGGAGCACTTTTTGTCCCGGTTGAAACTCTTTTTGCTGAATAATCTTATCATGTGTTAGTTTCATCCGGGCTTTTGCAATCTTGGCATTCTCATACGCATCATTTCATATCTCCTCTAACTCATTAAGTTGAAGCTTGCGAGCTTCACTGGCTTTGTCCATATCGTAATTTAATCTCTTAATGGCCCAATATAATTTGTGCTACAATTAAATGGTAAGATGGAAAGTTTTTCCATACATAAATAGAAATGGGTACATGTCGAGTGGATTTTTATATGCGGTACGATAGGCCCATAGTGAATCATTCAATCGAAGTGACCAATCTTTCCGATTGGGATTGATGATCTTCTCGAGGATGTGCTTGATTTCTCAATTCACTAATTCGGCCTACCCATTCATTTGTGGGTGATATATCATTCTAACCTTGTGAACGATGCCATACTTTCCCATGAGTTTCTCGAATGGCTTGTTGCAAAAGTGCATGTCATTATCACTAATTATTGCTTTCGGAGCACCGAAGCGAGAAAGTATGTGTTCCTGTAGGAACCTAATCACCACTTTGTTATCATTTATTCTGGTGGCTATGGTTTCCACCCATTTAGAAAAGTAGTCTACCGCGACAAGGATGTATAAGAAACCAAAATATGGGGGAAAAGGGCCCATGAAGTCAATACCCCAGCAGTCAAAGATCTCAATAATGAGTATCGGGGTTAATGGCATCATGTCTCGTCGGGTAATCGGTCCCATCCTTTGACATCTATCGTAAGATTTGCAAGCATTTCGCACATCCTAGAATATTGTGGGCTAATAGAAGCCGCTTTGAAGAATCTTAGCGACTGTTTTTTTCGTCAAAAAGTGGCCTCCACAAGCTTCCGAATGACAAAATGGGATAGCTTTCGGTATCTCATCATCTGGTACGCACCGTCGAATGATTTGGTCAGCGCAATATATAAAAAGGAAGAGATCGTCATAGAAAAACATGCGCGACCAAGTAATGAACCTCTTCTTATCTTGCGGTGTCCACTCGGGAGGGACGGCTCCCGTGACAAGATAATTCACTATATCCGTAAACCAGGGCAAAGAAGAGGTAGCAAATAGTTGCTCATCCGAAAAATATTCTTCTATGGGTATCGAATCGCTAGGTATGTTGAACGAAAGCCGAGATAGATGATTGACAACGATGTTTTCTACTCATTTTTTTATCTCTAATGGAGAGATTAAATTCTTGTAGTAGTAGGATCCACCTAATGAGGCGAGGCTTTTCATTTTTCTTCTCAAGGAGGTATTTTAAAGCCGCGTGGTGGGTGAAATAAGTGATCGGTGACCCAATGAGATGGATCAAAATTTGTCTAGAGAAAATACTACGGTTACCAATTACTTCTTCGTAGTGGAGTAATTAAGTTGTGGTCCGGTAAGAGTCCGGCTAGCGTAGTAGATGGCATGAGCCTTTTTATCCTTCTGTTGGCCCAAAACAACCCCTATTGTAAAATCACTTGCATCACACATGAGCTCGAATGGTAAGGACCAATCCGGTTGCATGATGGGAGTGGAAACAAGCATGATTTTCAATTTTTTAAAAGCACTTTGGCATGCTTCATTCCACTCGAATGGGGTATCCTTCATAAGGAGGTTGCTTAAGTGCCTTGATCTCGCTAAAGTCCTTAATGAACCTTCGATAAAACCCCGCGTGGCCCAAGAAGGAGCGCACGTCTTTGAGCGATTTTGGTGTGGGTATATCGGCTATGACATCTATCTTAGCTCTATCAACTTCAATCCCTTTGGACGAAACTATGTGGCCAAAAACTATTCCCTTAGTGATCATAAAATGGCATTTCTCCCAATTTAGCACTAAGTTCTTCTCCACACACCGAATAAGTAATTTTTTCAGATTCTCCAAAAAAAAGATCTAAAGAGGGGCCAAAAACGCTAAAGTCGTCCATGAACACTTAAAGTCCTCTCTCAATCATGTCGCTAAATAGACTCAACATGCACCTTTGAAAGGTCGCGGGTGCATTGCACAAGCTGAATGGCATACATTTGTAGGCAAACATACCAAAGGGGCAAGTGAAAGTCTTTTTCTCCTGGCCAAGTATATTTACCTCAATTTGGTTATATACGGAGTAACCATCAACGAAGCAGTAGTAAGGGTGGCCCGCTACTCTCTCAATCATCTGATCAATAAATGGCAAGGGGGAGTGGTCTTTCCTAGTTCCTGCATTGAGTTTATGGTAATCAATGCAAATACGCGACCCGGTGGTGGTACGTTGGGGAACTAGCTCTCCCTTAGCATTTTTAATCACTGTCATACCCAAATTCTTCGGGACAACTTAAATAGGGCTCACCCACTTGCTATCCGAGATTGGGTAGATAATCCCGGCATCCAATAATTTAATGACTTTGGTTCTCACCACTTCTTTCATATTGGGGTTTAGCCTTCTTTGCATTTCTCTCGAGGCCTTTACATCCTCCTCGAGGTGGATCTTGTGGGTGAAAATAAAAGTACTTATCCCCCTCAAATCATCAATACACCAACCAAAATCACTTTGGTGCTTCCTCATAATCTTTAATAGCTTACCCTCCTTCTCTTCGTCTAGGATAGAGGAGACAACAACAGGAAATGTTTCTTCCTTTCCTAGGTATGCATATTTAACATGAGAGGGTAGTTTCTTCAATTTGAGGGTTAGAAATTTGTCACTGGAGGGAACCATGCGTGCCTCCCTTGGCGGTAACTCCTCGAACCGAGAAACCTAACTTACATCTATCGCGTCCTCGTCTGACGCTCTCTCATTAAGTAATTCTCTCAAATCCTCAACTTCATTCTCGAATTCAGTATACGCTCCCTCACTCTCATGGCTCGACACTAAGCAGGTCCCTAGGGCATATCCATAATATTTTTCATCAAAGTACTCCTCTACGATCTTATCGATTAAGCTCATCGCGTGAAGATCATCTTCTTCCCCTGTATGTTGGCCTATATGGAAGATGTTAGTCTCTAAGGTTATATTCCCAAAGGTGAGTTGCATCTGCCCATTTCGAGTATTGATCATTACGTTAGCTGTAGCTAAGAATGGGCACCCGAGAATGATGGGAACATGACTATTCGAGGCGAAGGAGGGCTTCGTGTCCCAAATGAAAAAATCTACCAAAAAGTAGAAAGTGCCAACTTCGATGATCACATCCTCAACTATACCCCTTAGGATCTTCACAGTTCTATCCGCCAATTAGAGAGTGGTCTCTGTGGGCTTGAGGTCACCCATATCAACTTGCTTATAGATGGCGTAAGGGAGGATATTGACACTTGCTCCCAAGTCAAGTAAGGCTTTTTCTAATTTTATTTTCTCCAATGACGCAGGAAATGGTGGGTGCACCGGGATCTTTGAATTTTGGGGGGAGATTATTAAGTAGAATGGAGCTCACGTTCTGTGCTAGAAATACGTTTTTCTTTACCTTCATCCTCCTTTTCACTGTTAACAAGTACTTGATGACTTTTGCATAAGCTGGAATCTTCTTAATGGCATCGAGGAAAGTTAAATTTAACTTTACTTGCTTTAGCACGTCTAGTACTTCATCACGGGGATTTCCTTTGTGGGAAGGAATTAGCCTTTAAGCGAACGGTGCCGCGGAGGGTGGTTTCACTACTACCTTGGGCTCACTAGTGTCTTATTTATCACTTTCTTTCAAGGAGACATCTTCGACCTCTTTCGTGCCCGGCAAAATCTCCTTATCTTTGGTTGCGTTATGTGGAGGAGGTGATAAACCAATGACTCTCCCACTACGAAGAGTGGTCACATATTTACATTGCTCCTGATGTTCTGTAGAGGTGGAGCTAACACTAGTTTGACCTTGGGGAGGTCTTTGGCCCTGGGATGGAAACTTGCCCTTCGCTTGGATATTCAACGATGATTGCACCTTTGAAATAGTCGTATTTATATCGTTGATCATGCGCTCATGTCTAGAAGTGGTTTCATTCTGGGCAGTGATAAATTGGTTTATCATATCCTCGATATTTCTTCACGGTGGAGTGATATATGGCCCTAGTGGTGGTGGTGCTTGCACATGTCCCTGCATGTGAGGTGCTTATTGAAAGTGTGATGGTGGGGGAGGGGCAACATCTGAATTAGGATTCATCACAGCATTTTGTTGCCCATAGCTAAAACAAGGATGGTTTTTCCATGAAGGGTTGTAAGAATTCCCGTGCGGTGCATCGAAATTACCCTTAAATCCTCCTACACCACTCACTTTCTCTTAAAGCATAACTTTGTAGGCGGTTATCATCGGGCATTCATCTGTTGAAGTCCCGCCTCACAAATAGTACACACCCTCTCAATGGGGTTCGGGATGGATCCAGTTGGTCCTCTTTCACATATCTCAAGTACTTCTAGCATTCTTTTCTCAAGTAGATCGAGTCAACTAGACATCATAGTATCCTTTTCTACGTGAAATAGGTCGTCCCCTGATGGAGTGGTGGTCGTTTGGCGCATTCGAGTATAAGCACTAGGGTCATATTTATCCCATGCTTGGGTAGTCTCGGAGACATACCTCAGGTGAAGCTCAGCATCGGTGGCGTCTAGGTCGACAAATAGACCATCACACATGGTTTCAACTAGTTGTTTGGAATTTATATTCAACCCATTATGGAGGAATGAGATGATTTGCAATTTATCAAATCCATGATGAGGGCGTGAAGTGATTAACTCGTTAAAACGCTCGTAACATTGATCAAACGACTCATTTTTTTATTGTTGAAAGGTTTGAATTAGATCCTTAATGGAGTTCGTTCGATGTGGAGGAAAGAATTTCAAGGAATTTAGATTGCAAGCCATTCCATGATGCAATAGAGTTTGGAGGTAAAGACCATAGCCAGGTCTTAGCCTTGTCCTTTAGCAATAATGGGAAGAGTTTTAGGCATATCACATCTTTTGTGAAATTTTGATCACGGAGGGTCTCGCATGCCTCCTCAAATTCCCGGATGTGGAGATATGGCTTTTCTTATTCCATTCCATGGTAGTTTGGAAGTATCTTGATCATCCCATTCCAAAAGAGAAATTACCCTTCATTATACGGGAGAAAAAGGCATCCCGGAGTGACAGTTCGCTCGGGATATAACATTTCTCTCAAAGGGAGGTGCGGGACCTCTTCCTCACCTGCGGTTACACTGCCGTGTTGTGATGTGGCTCTCTCACTTGATGACTCTGTATCCTCACTTGGTATCCTCGGAGCATGCTTTGTAGTGTGTCCTAAGAGGGATGTCGGAGTGTTACTTGCAATTGAGTGTGGAGGCGTGGGAGATGGAACCCAGAATTGTGGAACGCTTGGAGTGTGAGGGCTATCGGGCTTTCGTGAATGATGGTTGGAGTATTTTGGGGAGTTATAGTGAGTTCAGGAATTTGCATTAACAGGCTTTTGAGAGATGAAGTATCTTTTAGTTCTTTTTTTTTATTTTTTTAATTTTTGGTCGAAGTTTTAGATTAACGAAATCTAACCTACGTCTACCTAAATCCTCAGCAACGGCACCAAAAACTTGACACGACTAAGAATGTGTCTCTAAAGTGCATTCTCTCTAGGCTCAAGTGCAAGCCTGTCGCGTTAGTAATAAACCCGGTAAGTCAGGATCGTCTCCACAGGGAAATAGGACGAGAAAATTGTGACGACGGAAGGACAGACGGTCAACCTAAATTCAACTCTAAGAAGAACGAAAAGATGATTGCTTTGCAATTACTCCAACTAGCATAAGAAAACTAGATTAAGACTACGGAACTAATGAATTAAGCAAGAAGTGATAACTAAAATGAGGTAACAAATATGAAGAGAAAAATAGGCCGGTAATATAATCCCTCAACCCTAGTGTATTGCTAGTATAAAACTAATCGTAAATTTAAGTGATTAATCAGATTCAGTCTTTAGTACTCCCAAGCATTACATATATGAGGTTCAAGCCTGCACCATATATAATCAGAGGACGAGCAAAGTGGTAATGTGATAGCTACACTCGCATTGCATTCTAAAGCATCCCTATTACTCTGAAGCAAATGAGATCCAAAGATCTACAATGGTTGTGTTCGCTACGCAATACGATCTAATAAACCCTTAAGTTTAGAGGATTAATTTCATACACATGCAACTCTCACATCGGGTTGAGTTCATGCATCCCAACCCTAAAAAATCTAGCCAGACATATTGAACCTAAAAGAAAAGATGTTTTGATTGAAAGAAAACATTTTTACTAGTTATAGAAGATGAAGAATAAGGAAATTACTACTAAAGAATTAACTACTACAATAATTAGAGAAAGAATTTGAATGAATTTACTTGAATTTCTATCTGGAATCAAACTAGGGTTTTTGTTTTTTCTTCTCTAAGTTAATTACAAAGCTTCTCTAAAAAAAATGAATTAGAAGCCCCCCTTTTCTGGGAGGAGTTAGAAATTTATATCCTACGTAATTTACAAGAGTTGTATTCATGCAAAACTCTAAGAAGATGAAGATCAAATAAAATCTCGAGCACCAGATCGATCCGGTCAATACATTCCGTACTAGTCCAGCCAGCAACCGGAATGATTCATTTTCCAAACAAATCGGATTGGTCCGCTAGACGAGTTGTTATCCAGTAATTTTAAGGGCTGGACCAATCCATTTTTTTGGGATATCGGATTAGTCCGGTAAACGTCCATCTTTACAGTGATTTGGTACCCCATACTGATCCGTTTTTGTATTAAATCGGATTGGTCCGAATTGTCTTCTCAGCTTCTCTTCAATATCTCGTGATTTTCTCACATCTTCGGGTCTTCTTAACGTCTAATACAGAACTCAGATTGGGACGCCATTTCTTCCTACGTGTTCACAAATGCAAGATCTTTGACTTTTATTTTGGGTCTTTAACTGGATTCCTAGTATAAATTACGCTTTTTCCCTTTTGATTCGTCTTCTTTCTTTTCTCTTGCTTCTTCCAGTTCCTTTCTTCCTTTCATGTAATAATTACCTGTAAAATAATAAGAAATACACGAAACTCGGGGTACTTGTTAGACGAAACCGTTAGCTAAGATATGAGATAAAATAATTGATTTTACATTGTTCGAGGTAATAAAAGCCTCTAAATTAAAGGGTAAATTCGGAAGAATTTACACCTAATCACTACACCTTATAATATGGGCCCTTCTTTCTTCTTTAAGCGTGAGTTATAAATCTCATCTCCGCTTATTCCTGGGCCAATGGTACCGGGTCAAGACATTGATATTTTTCTTTAAACATTAGTATATGAGTTAAAGAAATAATAGGAAGGAGTTCCAGCTTTTGACATGCACAAAATGCATCCTTTTACGTTGAGAGATATATTGATGTGGGGGATTCAAGATTTTCACGCATATGGGAACTTATCTAGGTGTGTGACACATGGTTACAAAGAAAGTCCTATTTATAGTGATGATACTCCATCCATTTGACTAGAACACACATGGTTACAAAGCATTTTTCTTGAGATCCGGATGAGGACTCAACTGATCTTTGGACTTGCTTGGCTAGTCTTTGGATCTTCTCATAAGTGAATTCTGCAATAAAATCCACTACGACATGGTCTTTGATTATAGTCCTTGTCTCATATTTGAGATCGTATTTTCCCAGCTCTATCGCTCATGCTATTAATCTCCCAGACTACTTAGGTTTGTGGATGGTTTACTGAAATGGGAGATCAGGGTAGACCACTGTAGAGTGGGCTTATAAATACTTATTTATCTTCCTTCATGCCACTAACAAAGATAAATCTAATTTCTCGATACTGTAATATTTCACTTCTATGCTAGAAAAATCTTTGCTTGTATAGTATACAAGTTTTTGAATTCCTTCATCACTTCTAATCAGAGTCGAGCTGATCGTTAACTCTAACACTGCCAAATACAAATACATTTTTCCCCTAGGATTGGCATGGATAGCAATGGGACTGACCCTAGGTATCTTTTCAGCTCTAGAAAAGCTATCCATTCTAAAGAGTGTTTAAACACCTTGAAGAATTAGATGCATTTATCTGTTTCTTTTGATACGAATTTGTTCAAAACTTCCACCCAGCCTATTAGGCTTTAGATTTACTTCTTAATCTTGGGAGGTTTAATATTAATCAATGCATAAATCTTGTCAGGATTGGTCTCTATTCCCCTTTTATTAACAATAAAGCCCAGAAATTTTCCTTCCTTTACTCCAAACACACGTTTTGCTAGATTAAGCTTTATTTGATATTTCTCCAGATCATCAAAGGTCTGGTCGAGGTCTTTAATATGCTCATCTACCTTCACGCTTTAGGCTAGCATGTCATCTACATAAACTTCCATATTCTTCATTATTTACTTCTCAAACACCTTGGTCACCAGCTTTTGATAGGTGGCACTTGCATTATTTAGTTCGAAGGGCGTAACATTATAATAAAAAGTACCTCGACTGGTGATGAAGGCGGTCTTCTCTTTGTCTTCTGGCTTCATATTAATCTTTTTATAACCATAATAAGAATCCATGAATCTCAGTAGTTTGTGCCCAGCCGTTGTGTCCACCGGTTGATCAATTCGAGGCAAAGGATAATAATCCTTGGGACATGCCTTATTCAAGTCTGTGAAGTCCACACACTTCTTCCTTTTGTCATGTTTCTTTGGTACCTTTGCCACATTTGCTAGCCAGTCGGGATACATCACATTTTTAATAAAGTAAGCTTTCTTCAGCTTGGCCATTTCTTCTTGAATTATTGTGTTCTTATATTCAGAGAATACCCTTCATTTTTTATTTACTGGTTTTACTTTATTGATTAGGTTAACATCATGACCAATAATGGTTGGATTAATTCCAGGCATGTCTTCATGGATCCAAAAAAAATGCTTTTCCTAGCTCTTAGGAAGTTAACCAGTTACTTTTTGAGGATGGGATCCAAGGATAAGACAATATGTGTTGTGCTTTCAGGATGTTCATCATCCAGAAGTACTGGTTCTGTTTGCTCAATTGCTTCTCCAGTTATCAACTTATCTTCATCTTGAGGATGTAATGTCTACATCTGAAAATTTTGATCTAATTTCTTCCTTTCTTCCTCATCGGCCGAAGTGTAGTAGCATTTATGTGCTTCCACCTAGTTTCCCTTTACTACTCCCACACCAAAATTAGTGGGGAACTTTAGTCATTGATTTATAGTTGAGGCTACAGCCTCAAATTTCTTCAAACCCACTCTTCAAAAGATAATATTATACACCGATGAGATATTCTTGTCAAGGATGAAGAATCTCATCGTCTCAGTTCTGCAGGTCGGCCAAGTTCTAATAATAACTTCTAGCTCAATTGTGCCCAAGGGTATACCTTTTTTCCTAAGAATCCGATTAGTGGGCGGTGGTAAGTTTCCAATTTTCTTTTAAAAAGCTTCATCCTCTTGAAATAGTCATAGAATAATATGTCTATCTCACTCCCGTTGTCTACCAGAGTTCTCTTTACACTCCTTTTATGGACCATTGTGGTCGTTACCAGTAAATCGTCATGAGGATATAACAACCATGAGAGGTCGTCTCTAAAAAACCTATCACTATTCTTTCTTGGGCATCTTTATGAGGTCGGATATTAGCCACCATTTCCATATTGATCTCCATGCTAGTGGCGTAAGCCCTTATTTCATTGAGGTATGCCTTTCTTTCAACGGGTTCATCACCTCCTGTTATGCAAGAAATTATATTTAGTTCTTCTACAGGCTCCTTAGGCCTTACAAGGAAGTATGGATCTTCCTCATCATTGTTCACCTGAGCTCTTTTTTATCATTATTTCTTGTGTGAGGTGATCTTGATCTTCTTCTTGGCTTCCAATCATCATGAGCTGGTGTCTGTCAGCTATTTTCCTCCATGTATTTATTTAGATTCCCTATTTTGATGAGGGGTTCAGTTTCATCCTTCAAATCTAGGCAATATTTGGTCTCAAGCCCTTGGTCTTTGTGGAACTTACAAAATTTAGTCTTATCTCTTCTTCTAGTGGGATTTTTTATCTTCTCTGGCCATTTTAATTCACCGTTTCCTCACATCTTATTGAGTATATGGTGTACTCCCATTGTCAAGAGAGTATACTCGTCAAATTTCAAGTATGGTCTTCTGTCATTCTTCATCTTGGGGCCCTTTTTGGGATTTTCCCTTCTTCCTTAGTTATTACCTTCTTTAAGTTTCTTATGGATGAACTTTTTTTAGCCAGTGTTTCTTCTGCATTCACGATCTTTCATGTTTTGTCCAAGATCTTGTCCATGTGGTTTGGAGGCTCCTTGGCCAATTCCCAGTATAATTTTCCAGGCAACAACCCACTAATAATTACCGTGGCGGTAACTTCCTCGTTGTAGATTACCACTTTTAATTTTTTTGTATTGAACCTAGTAATATACTCTCTTGTCATTTCATCCTTGCATTGATGGACAATTAACAAATGAATTACCCTCTCACCAGGTTTTGCTCTGAAACAAAATTATTATTAAAAATAATAACCAATTATTTGAAATCAAAATCTTCTCTTTTAATAACCCATTATACCATATCCGAGAAGGTCTTGTAAGAGTGCTTAAAAAATCTTTCCAACATATCTCCTTCAGTACTGAGAATATATTGCATGTTTTCTGATATTTCTCGACATGAAAAATTGGATCTGACTTTCCTTCATACCTAGGAGTTATCACAGGTGGATTGAATTTTACAGATATGGGATAGCTAATCACAAAAGTTGATAATGGAGATCCCTGTCCAAATATATTTTAAAGTGGTTTTAGTTTAGATCAGGTCGCCTAGGTGACCTTCTATCCTTTGGACTGATCCCCTCCATAGTTTGGCTTTAACTGTTCGTGTACCTTTATCAGATCGTCCATGAATTTCAGTCGAGCTCTTTTTTCTTTGGCCACCTTGTTCATACCTTGCCAATGTTCTAGAATTATATCGTGAGCCATCATCCATTTACTTTCTAAAATTTTCTCTCTTATGCTTCTTTCAGGGTGCAGAGGCCTCTTATTCCCAATCTATCAAAGACTAGTACTCTGCTGAGCTTTTTGAAGGCATGTGTGTTTGGATGAATATGTTTGGTCATCATCATACCCAATTGACCTCATGGTCAAGGTTTTACCTAGTTGGTAGAAGGATTGTTTATGTTCTGACCCCCTTATCCAAGCAAATCTGCTCGTATCATACCCTAAATTTAGCCTCCTGGACTTTTCCATCACTTTACCTCGGTTCTCTTGCCTCCTATATATGTAGGGGCGTGTGGAGGTAATTCCCAACATTTATCTTGGTTACACAATCGGGGTTATTGAAACTCGTTATGGATGAACTGGTCGGCTCTATGAGGCCATAACACTTTGGGTGAGTTGTCTCATGTTTTCTTGTATAGCTTATTGGCTCTTAACCATGTTATGCAAATATTCTGGTAGATCCCCTATTCCAATAGTGATTGAAGGTGTCACAACTTCTTTCTCCCTACTACTTTCTGGGTGTTCATCCATTTCTTACAACTGTGACACCCCGACTAATTAAATACCGGGTAGCTACTCCTTTATTAAATTAATTCAAAATGTCAAGTTGGTTCAGTTAATAGCATCACCGTCGAAAACATTTAATGATTACTAACCACCTAATATTTAAAAAGTAAGTTGCCAAATTTTAAATTAAATCTGATTAACATGCGATAAATGAAATATGGAAGAACAATATAACCATTCACAATAAAGTCCAATCGTGAAATCAACCAGTAATAATGAGTAGAGGAAATACTCCTCACAACAATCCCAATATGGAAAATAAAGAAACAAGTCTACATCCTGAATAAATTACAAACCAAAGTCTGAATATCTGAAATATGAAATGTCTCTAATAGGATTGGGCGACATGCCCTACAACTGGTGAAAACTGAATATAGAGTCAAGGCAATTGAAGCGTCTACTAGCAAGGCCCTGTAACTTCCACAACAGCTACAGCTCGTCACCCGAATGAAAATCCTATGCATGGTGTCCTTGTGGTTAGGCACCTAAAAAGGTTTTTACAAAAAGTAGATTTGAAAGCAAACGGGTCAGAGCCCGAAAGTGGAGATTATATAAAAATAGAAATTGTTTTAATAACATTAAAACAATGAATGCAAAATACATGTTAGGACGTGCACTCACATGAAGTACTCACCTCTCGACTAATTGTGCACTCCTAACGTACCGTACCCCTCTAAGTGACATACATAACTAACCAAACTGTAATAAGTTCTACCCCTTACTACTCGATTCCCATTATTCTTTCTAGCGTTATCAATTACATAGAGGGCTTTACTTAAACTCGGATTCTTAATTATTAGCAATATAATTCACTACAGGATTATCCCTTTCTATTTCTCAAAGTGTTACCAGAATCATACTCACAATACCAACATGAAAGTTCTCATTATTTAAGCGTATATTATTCACATCATGAATATACAATACAAGCACCCGGGACTAAGCTGCGGTGCACACATACTCTGCTATCCATCTCGGTACATCATGTACATAAGGATTACGCATTCCGAATCTCTCAGGAATCGTTCTCAAATAATAGCAAATCACAAAACAATGGAGGTGAACACAGTCACATCACATGGGTCACGCACATACCTACGCTCCCACGATCAGCAAACTTATTAACATCTCAATAAGTCCTTCTCTGAACTATGTTCTCGAGGTACCAATCTAAATCCGGGCAACACAAAGATTAGATGGCCCTAAGCGAACGTAAACCTACCGTGATAGCAAGTATGGTAGGTATGTCATACACATCAAATTATATATACTAAGCATGCACACATCTTACCTATTACCATATTTATATTAGTGGTATACTTCTCGTTCTTATACCCACATGTTTGTCCCCGGTTTATATATACACATCATCCATTATCCTCACGTCGTAATTAGTTACTCACGTTCTAACCCATAAATATCATTTGGTTCAAAACGCACTTCTATGTTTTACTCCTCAATACATCCCAAATGTCCCAACTATATCAATTAGTTATCAAGGAAATATCATCTCTATAATTTAATAAGGTTACGGAACACTAGAAATCAAATTAGGCCAAACTGTCAGCTCATTAGAAGTCTCGTTCGAACGAGGCTGTTCGAACGAGAGTTCGTTCGAACGAAGTGGGCATTCTAACGAGATCTCATTCGAACGAAAGGCTTCGAACGAACATCCCCCTCGTTAGAAGTCAAACTGTCAACTTGTTAGAAGCTCGTTCGAACAAGCTCGTTCGAACGACCTGGGCAGGCCTTCTAACGAGGTGACAGTTTCGAGCCCAGAATTTCCCCTTTTCGTTTTTCCCAAATTTCTTCACCTCTAATCCCGTATAAAAATCATCCCAACAGTATTTTAAGGTTTCTAATCCACATTAAACATTCATAGGTCATAACTAAACATTTATATAGGGCCAAATCTCCCTAAACATCATCTAATCATCAAATCTCTCCAATTTTTCCCCAAATCCCATGAACATGAACCCTAGAAAATTAAAGTCATCCATAGACATAATTAAATCCGTTTTTGGTGATATAAAAGAGGTATTTCTATCAGAATAATTACCCTAAAACAATTCTACATGCAATCTCCTCATCAAAATGTAAATTTTTACTTCCAATTCAATGGGTTTTTGTCATTCTCCAAGAACAAAACAATTATATAAATTTCCTACGCATGGAAGAAACATTCTTTGCAAATAATGTGATTAAATCACTTGCCTTAGATAGTTCTCTGAATTTGATGTTGGTGAATGGATTGATTCTCTCCTTTCTCTATGGATTTCTCTCCCCAGGTTGAAGATGGTAATTTTCTCTTTGGGAACTTCTTCTAACTTCTCTCCCACTTCTTCCTATAACTCCCGTAGCCCTCAAATGAGTTTAATGCTAGTAATGGCCTAGTGGGTTACAAAATAACCTAATATTAAGTCCCAAAATTCGTTGGTTATTATTCCCAAAATTTCAAAATTACTAAAATACCCTTTTAAGTTGCCGGTATGGCCCGAAAATGCCCCGGGACCCAAACTAAACCCCCGGCTAGTGTTTTCTGACTATTTCGACCCTTCCGGACTCGTTGGCGCACTTAAAATGACCATACGGTTGATAAAAATAAACATTCATTTTTTAATTTAAATAATTACATTCCTGACGCGACTGTCACGCGTGTCCTAACAAAATTTCCCAAATTGCCGTATTTCTATCTCACGACAAATTCAATATTTTCAATATTCATATATTTCCATATATACACATTATAATCAAATACCAACTCACATCTCGTTCGTATTTTATCCGGATTAATTCTCAATTAATTCACATTTAATTAATCCCAAAAATAAATATCGATAAAAATGCGGGGTATTACATACTTCCCCCTAATAACAGAATTTCGTCCCGAAATTCGGAACTAAAAAGTACCTGGTAAAAACAACTCTGGATAACGTTCGCGCATCTCATCCTCACGCTCCCATGTGGACTCCTCGGCATTATGATGCCGCCACTGAACACGTACTAATGGAACTATCTTTGACCGCAGTTTCCGCTCACTTCGGTCCAAAATAGCAATCGGCCCCTCCTCGTAGGAGCTATCGGGCTGGAGATCGATGTCCTCCAAAGCAATGTGGGAATGAGCCAAATTGTCTCTAAGATATTTCCTTAGCGAGGAAATATGAAACACATCATGAATCCTGTGCAAATGCTCCGGTAACCCAAGTCTATATGCAACAGACCCAATCCGCTCGATGATAGGAAATGGCCCCACATATCTCGGTGCCAACTTCCCCTTCTTCCCAAATTGCATAATCCCCTTCATAGGAGATACTCTGAGTAAAACCTGGTCCCCCACTTGGAACTCCCTGAAGAACCTCTTCGCATCAGCATAGCTCTTCTGTCGATCCTGAGCTACCCGAATGCGACTCCGTATCAATTCTATCCTCGCCAAAGTATCCTGAATCACTTTCGGCCCAAGTAGTTTGTTGTCCCCCACCTCCAACCAACATGCTGGGGAACGACAAAGTCTACCGTACAACGCCTCAAATGGATCCATGCCAATGGTGAACTGGTAGGAGTTATTGTAAGCAAACTCCACCAGTGGAAGATACTGCTCCCATCCACCCTCAAAATCAATGATGCACATACGCAACATGTCTTCCAACATCTGATTTGTACGCTCGGTTTGCCCATCGGTCTGCGGGTGATACGCCATACTCAACCGCAATTCCGTGTCCATGGCCTCCTGAAAACTTTCCCAAAACTGTGAAACAAATATCTTGTCTCTGTCAGACACGATATTTAGGGGCACACCGTGAAGTCTCACTATTTTTGCAATAAAAAGCTAAGCATACTGTCCCGTAGTGTTGTCTGTCCTTACGGGTAGGAAATGAGAAACTTTGGTCAACCTGTCCATAATTACCCAAATGGAGTCGTGACCTCTCTGTGACGTAGGCAACCCCGTGATAAAATCCATGGATATTCTCTCCCACATCCACATCGGGACCTCTAATGGCTGTAGAAGTCCTGCCGGTCTCTGATGATCCACTTTTACCAGCTGATAAGTGGTGCATTTAGAAACAAACACGGCAATATCTCTCTTCATCCCGCTCCACCAATACTGTCGTCTCATGTCTTGGTACATTTTATCCCCACCAGGATGTACCGCGAACCGTGAGCCGTGCGACTCTGCCATCACCTCGTGTCACAATTCCTCCCCTTCCGAAACTACCAGTCTCCCATTGAAGCGTAATCCCCTATCTGAGCTAACAGAATAGGACTCGTCTCCCTCTGTTAGTAATCGAACTATCTGCTCCTGACAGAACGAGTCATTTTCCTGTGCCTTTACCACCTTCATGACAATCTGTGGCGTAACAGTCATCACAGACATGAACGATCGGGCCACTGCATCCTGGTGTCCCAACTCTTTCCACCTTGCCTTCCACACCTCTGCCATCTCATCTACTGGCCTACGACTCAACGCGTCTGCTACCACGTTAGCCTTCCCCGGGTGATATTGGATATCAAAGTCCTTCACAAACTCAAGCCACCTTCACTGCCGCATATTCAACTCCTTCTGCGTGAATAGGTACTATAGGGACTTGTGGTCTGTGAACAATCGAAACTTTTCCCCCAAAAGGTAATGTCTCCAAATCCGAAGGGCAAATACCACTGCCGCTAATTCCAAGTCATGGGTGGGGTAATTCTTCTCATGAGTCTTAAGCTTACGGGAAGCATAAGCTATGGCCTGACTCTCCTGCTGCAATACACCTCCAAGTCCTTGTAAGGACGCATCGGTGTAAACTAGATACTCAACTCCCGGTCTCGGCAATGCTAACACAGGTGCTGAGGTCAACTTTTCCTTCAACTCATCGAATGCCAACTGACAGGCATCACTCCAGATGAATGGCACACCCTTACGAGTCAGATGTGTCATGGGACCCGCTATCTTGGAGAAACCCCGAATAAACCTCCTGTAGTATCCTACTAAGCCCAAGAAACTACGGATCTCAGTCGGTGTCGTGGGCTATCCCCACTCCCTCACCGCGGATACCTTCCCCGGATCAACAGATATCCCCCGATCGGAAATAATATGCCCCAAAAACTGAACCTCCTTCAGCCAAAACCCGCACTTCTCATACTTTGCATACAGCTCGTTTTGACGTAGCGTCTGCAAAACCTGTCTCAAATGCTCGGCGTGCTCCTCCTCTGACTGGGAGTAAACCAGAATGTCATCAATAAAGACAATGACGAACTGATCTAAGAACTCTCTGAACACCCTATTCATTAAGTCCATAAACACGGCTGGAGCATTGGTCAAACCAAAAGGCATAACCCGAAACTCGTAGGGACCATATCTCGTTAAGAAAGTAGTCTTCGAGACGTCGTCCTCCCTTATAAGCAACTGATGGTATCCTGATCGCAAATCAATCTTTGAGAAGAAAGAAGCTCCTCTCAACTGGTCGAATAAGTCATCGATTCGGGGCAACGGATACTTATTCCGTATCGTGACCTTATTCAACTCCCGGTAATCCACACACAACCTCAACGATCCATCCCTCTTCTTAACGAACAACACAGGGGCACCCCACGGCGAAGTACTCCTCCTGATAAACCCCTGACCCAATAACTGCTCAATCTGATCCCGTAACTCTCTCATCTCAGCTGGAGCCATACGGTAAGGTGCGCGGGCAATAGGCCGAGTTCCCGACGTCAAGTCGATCACAAAATCTATCTCTCTACTCGGAGGTAATCCAGGTATATCCTGAAATATGTAGGCAAACTCTGGAACAACCAGAATCGAATCAAGTGGTATCACCACTTCCCTAGAGGTCTCCTCCTCTATATAGTACAAGTGAGTGGACGATCCTCCCTCAGGTCGAGGCATCGCCACCAAAAACATCTCCTGCCCGGGAATGGCAAAGATAATACTCCTACTGAAACAGTCAATCATGGCTCGGCACGCAACTAGCTAATCCATGCCAATAATGGCATCATACTCGGTCATATCTAATACTAACATATTCGTGGGTAAAGTAAACCTCCCGATCTCTATACCCACGCCTCTACATACAAGGGAAATCACCGAACCCTTACTCAATGGAGAATCTACGCAAGTAACTGTGCTCTCAGCGGTGTCTAACAACCCAATGGTGCGTGCAAATCTCATAGCAATAAAATAGTGTGTATCCCACATGTCAAATAAAATACGCCCCATAGTCCCCTGAATAGAGAACATACCCTCAATGACTGGTGGATCCTGTGGGGCTGCGGCCTGCTGAAGCTGATATACTCTCCCATACTGCAGTTGTCCCTGCTGAACTGGGACCGCTGGGATGGGTGGTAATGCTGCCATCTGTGGTGGTGCAGGGAGGGCGGCGGGAAACATAGGCCTCTGCGGCTCCTGTCGAGCACCCTGCTGCTGCTGCGGGACCCTGCCCCTATCCGGACAGTCCTGGCATTTATGGCAAGTCTTGCCACAAACGTAACACTTCCCCGGGAAGTTCCCTCCTCTCTATCCCTGCTGCCCCCGACCCTGATGGTCGTCACCATTCCTCCCCTGGCCCTGCTGGCCCTGCTGAAACTGCTGTTGGCCATTCTGACCCTGTTGGTTCTGATGGCTGTTCAGACCCTGATGGCCCTGCCGAAAACCTCCCTGTCCATGTCTGAAATTCCCCGATCTGAACCTCTTATGATCCCCCTGCTGGGAACCCTGATCACCCTGCCTCTGCCCCTGAACAGAATGTGCCCCACTGGTACCATTTCCCCCAGTCCTGCCCTGATGGCTGGACTCTCCTGACCTCTTGCTCTCAGCCATGTGAAAGCGATGATCCTGGAAGTGTAACAGTGCAGCGTTAACCACATCAGAGTAAGTGGCCAACGATAGGTTCCCCAACAAATGCTGACGGATCCTCCAAGTCAACCCGTCCGTAAACTTCTGGATCTTCTTCTCCTCTGTCGGTATCTCGTCCGGGACAACATTCAACAGATTTTTAAATTCGGCCTCATACTTGGCCACAGTCTTACCCTCCTGTCTGAGATTCATCAACTTTCTCCTCATTTCCGTGTGAACAGCTGACGGAAAATACTTGCGGTCGAACCGCATCCAAAACTCCTGTATCGTGAGAGTATCTCTCTCCTCCACGGTGGTAATAGACTCCCACCACTGCAGTGCAGACCCCACTAGCTTAAAGGTAGCTAGTATCTGCTTCTGGACATCGGTGCACTCATACATCCTCAAGTGTCGCTGAATGTCTTTCCTCCACTGACTCGAAACCACAACATCGGAGCTACCTGCGAACTCCGGTGGGTGTGCTTTCTGAAAAGCATCACGTACGCGTTCCCAAGCAGACGGGAATGCATGTGCCTGAACTGGCGCGGCTACTGGTGCCTGGGGTGGTGCCTGCTGTACAACGGCGAGAGCGGCATTTATCGCTTGTGCTACTATGGCAGCAACCTCGGCGGCATTCATGGTGCCCTGTACTGGTGCTGGCTGGGGCTCTGGCTGTGCATTCCTAGGAACCCGCGGTGCACGTCATTGAGGCATCTGAAACAAGAATAAAGTTTATAAGTTCGCAGTTATAAACTCAAAATAGCTGAAGAACGTACCATATACAAAAGATTACAACAGTCCTAAAATATAGGGCTCTACATCAAAGAAAGCTCAGCGGAAACATAATAAGCCGTACAGATCCTAAAGGACACTAGAACCTGATGCTCTGATACCACCTGTGACACCCCGACTAATTAAATACCGGGTAGCTACTCCTTTATTAAATTAATTCAAAATGCCAAGTTGGTTCAGTTAATAGCATCACTATCGAAAACATTTAATGATTACTAACCACCTAGTATTTAAAAAGTAAGTTGCCAAATTTTAAACTAAATCTGATTAACATGCGATAAATGA
The DNA here is from genome assembly GCA_949130495.1 of Sambucus nigra. Classification (NCBI taxonomy): domain Eukaryota; kingdom Viridiplantae; phylum Streptophyta; class Magnoliopsida; order Dipsacales; family Adoxaceae; genus Sambucus; species Sambucus nigra. Next base: position 622,246,718 of record OX422215.1, read on the forward strand.
AATATGGAAGAACAATATAACCATTCACAATAAAGTCCAATCGTGAAATCAACCAGTAATAATGAGTAGAGGAAATACTTCTCACAACAATCCCAATATGGAAAATAAAGAAACAAGTCTACATCTTGAATAAATTACAAACCAAAGTCTGAATATCTGAAATATGAAATGTCTCTAATAGGATTGGGAGACATGCCCTAAAACTGGTGAAAACTGAATATAGAGTCAAGACAATTGAACCGTCTACTAGCAAGGCCCTGTAACTTCCACAACAGCTACAGCTCGTCACCCGAATGAAAATCCTATGCATGGTGTCCTTATGGCTGGGCACCTAAAAAGGTTTTTACAAAAAGTAGATTTGAAAGCAAACGGGTCAGAGCCCGAAAGTGGAGATTATATAAAAATAGCAAGTGTTTTAATAACATTAAAACAATGAATGCAAAATACATGTTAGGACATGCACTCACATGAAGTACTCACCTCTCGACTAATTGTGCACTCCTAACGTACCGTACCCCTCTAAGTGGCATTCATAACTAAAGAAACTGTAATAAGTTCTACCCCTTACTACTCGATTACCATTATGCTTTCTAGCGTTATCAATTACATAGAGGGCTTTACTTAAACTCGGATTCTTAATTATTAGCAATATAATTCACTACAGGATTATCCCTTTTTATTTCTCAAAGCGTTACCAGAATCATACTCACAATACCATCATGAAAGTTCTCATTATTTAAGCGTATATTATTCACATCATGAATATACAATACAAGAACCCGGGACTAAGCTGCGATGCACACATACTCTGCTATCCATCCCGGTACATCACGTACATAAGGATTACGCATTCCGAATCTCTCAGGAATCGTTCTCAAATAATAGCAAATCACAAAACAATGGAGGTGAACACAGTCACATCACATGGGTCACGCACATACCTACGCTCCCACGATCAGCAAACTTATTAACATCTCAATAAGTCCTTCTCTGACCTATGTTCTCGAGGTACCAATCTAAATCCGGGCAACACAAAGATTAGATGTCCCTAAGCGAACGTAAACCTACCGTGATAGCAAGTATGGTAGGTATGTCATACATATAAAATTATATATACTAAGCATGCACACATCTTACCTATTACCATATTTATATTAGTGGTATACTTCTCGTTCTTATACCCACACATTTGTCCCCGGTTTATATATACACATCATCCATTATCCTCACGTCGTAATTAGTTACTCACGTTCTAACCCATAAATATCATTTGGTTCAAACCGCACTTCTATGTTTTACTCCTCAATACATCACAAATGTCCCAACTATATCAATTAGTTATCAAGGAAATATCATCTCTATAATTTAATAAGGTTACGGAACACTAGAAATCAAATTAGGCCAAACTGTCAGCTCATTAGAAGTCTCATTCGAACGAGGCTGTTCGAACGAGAGTTCGTTCGAACGAAGTGGGCATTCTAACGAGATCTCGTTCGAACGAAAGGCTTCGAACGAACATCCCCCTCGTTAGAAGTCAAACTGTCAACTTGTTAGAAGCTCGTTCGAACGAGCTCGTTCGAACGACCTGGGCAGGCCTTCTAACGAGGTGACAGTTTCGAGCCCAGAATTTCCCCTTTTCGTTTTTCCCAAATTTCTTCACCTCTAATCCCATATAAAAATCGTCCCAATAGTATTTTAAGGTTTCTAATCCACATTAAACATTCATAGGTCATAACTAAACATTTATATAGGGCCAAATCTCCCTAAACATCATCTAATCATCAAATCTCTCCAATTTTTCCCCAAATCCCATGAACATGAACCCTAGAAAATTAAAGTCATCCATAGACATAATTAAATCCGTTTTTGGTGATATAAAAGAGGTATTTCTATCAGAATAATTACCCTAAAACAATTATACATGCAATCTCCTCATCAAAATGTAAATTTTTACTTCCAATTCAATGGGTTTTTGTCATTCTCCAAGAACAAAACAATTATATAAATTTCCTACGCATGGAAGAAACATTCTTTGCAAATAATGTGATTAAATCACTTGCCTTAGATAGTTCTCTGAATTTGATGTTGGTGAATGGATTGATTCTCTCCTTTCTCTATGGATTTCTCTCCCCAGGTTGAAGATGGTAGTTTTCTCTTTGGGAACTTCTTCTAACTTCTCTCCCACTTCTTCCTATAACTCCCGTAGCCCTCAAATGAGTTAAATGCTGGTAATGGCCTAGTGGGTTACAAAATAACCTAATATTAAGTCCCAAAATTCGTTGGTTATTATTCCCAAAATTTCAAAATTACTAAAATACCCTTTTAAGTTGCCGGTATGGCCCGAAAATGCCCCGGGACCCAAACTAAACCCCCGGGTAGTGTTTTCTGACTATTTCTACCCTTTCGGACTCGTTGGCGCACTTAAAATGACCATACGGTTGATAAAAATAAACATTCATTTTTTAATTTAAATAATTACATTCCTGACGCGACTGTCACGCGCGTCCCAACAAAATTTCCCAAATTGCCGTATTTCTATCTCACGACAAATTCAATATTTTCAATATTCATATATTGCCATATATACACATTATAATCAAATACCAATTCACATCTCGTTCGTATTATATCCAGATTAATTCTCAATTAATTCACATTTAATTTAATTAATCCCAAAAATAAATATTGATAAAAATGCGGGGTATTACAACAACATACCCAGGGAAATAAAGTATGATAACATGAATACATAGTATGACCGAATAATTGCAAAATTGAAAGTGGTTAGACTATTTTGAGCTAGAAATCAGTGTATCTCGGTTCGAAATACACTAAGTTAGGAAATGGAACCGTAAATCGAGAATTTAAAGTGCAAAAACAAGTGAATATACAGATTTGATCAGTGAGATGATCTTTATGGGGGTGTTTTATAGAAACTCTAGGATTTTCACAATTGGAGATTCGTAATTAAATGAGAAATAGATTGGCTTTAGTCGTTCCCACAGATGGCACCATTTTGTTATCATCTAGAATTGGTTTCAAGGTTTCATATTAGCTAGTTTAGATCAAATCCGAGATAACAAACGAATGAACAATCAAATGTAGATGTATGAAGATAAAGGTGAGGATGAGAAGAATGACACGCATTTAAGTGGTTCAGCCCTCAAGAATGATCTTACGTCCACAGGTTATCTTTTAGTACTAGGTTTCAATTCATCGGATGTCTTAGAATAGTACAATCACTCAATCTCTCTATTAAGATAGTCAAAATGTATTAATATCCCTCTGCCTATCCGTCGGTTGGCTGCCCCATTATCCAAAATAGGGTATTTCACCTTTTATAGCGAATGATTGTGAGGGAATGTCTATTGGACCAGTATGGGCTAGGTTGGATCATCTTTTGAATGGATCACCCACAAGATATGTAATAGTTTAATATTTTACCCATTAGGGAATGTTCCTTCACATCTTAGTTGTATGTGATGCCATGCACATGGCATTGACCATCCTTTAACAGCATTATTAAAGTTGTAATCTGTTAGTTAGCCTTGTTGTCATTGACCCAATCTGCCCGGGTGGAAAGGAGGCTGACCTCTTTGCTAAGCCGAGGTCCTTCCTTAGTATTTATTCGGTCGAGGCCGAGCTCTTTCACTTGATATTAAATAGTTTTATTAAATTTTCTCTAGGTCATGAGGTGGTCAACAAATATGGTATAACAATATCCAAAGAGACAAATACATGGTTGTTTAAGCATTAAGCATGTTGGAAAAATATTTCCCACCTAAGTTTTTTTATATTAACATTCACCTCACCATGCATCTAGCAGATGAAGCCTTAGTTTGTGAACCAACCAATGCTCATTGGATGTATACGTTCGAAAGGTGATTTTTTTTATCTTTTAATATAATCAAATATGCACTATTTAAGTTAATATTGCTTATTATTAATTTTTACTATCTTATTCAAATCGGATGATGAAAGATTGTAATGATATACCTAACAATAAACAGTATGTTGAAGGTTCCATTACGAAATCTGACATTTTTGATGAATCTATTAGATATTTCATGAGGTACATGCCAAATCCATTAGATGGAAATCATAAATTCTCACGTGAAGAATTTTTAGAGGAACATGGAGAGTTCTCTGATTAAAGTCCTTTGCTTGATGATAAGACTATAACATTAGGACCCATATAGTTTCAACAAATATGTCGATGGGTATTATTTGGACTTAATGTCGATGGACTTCAAGATTACTATAGGTTTGAATTCTTTCATCGATTTATAGTTAAAAAATAATTAACATCATAAGTTATAATTACTTATATCAAACGACATATTGCAGTGAGTATGAAACATCATTAAAATCTATGTCTCGTTCTAAAGTGAAGGGGATGGAAATGACAAAATTGGAAAAACAAACTTCTTTTATCCCTTGGTTATTCGAGAAGGTGATTCTATAAATACTAATAATTTTAAGGGTTTTTTTACATAACCCCTTGAGATAGTAATGTATATTGATTTAACTCCCTAACATAAGCCTAAAGTCAAATACGTTATTATCTTTGGGGGGTATGTCAAAAAATCCCTTTTTATTAATCTTTCCATTACTCTCCCTTTGTAATTATGATTTGTTTACATCGAACAGTTGCAGAAATCGAGAGAGATGAAAACAAATAAAATATTGTGTCGGTTCGTTCAAGGGCCGCAATTCAAGGCTAAAATATATAAAAAGTACCGTGTAAATGGTTTTGTATTCTTTCATAAGTATCATGATGATATTTTTGTCACAGAGGATAGCGGGGTTTTCTTGAAGGCATGGACACAATTTTGAGCTAGAAAAAGTGCTAAGAATCTCGCAAATCCTTGGACTATGTGGTATAGAGTTATCAAAAAAAAAATTAAGTTGAACTATACCTTATTTAAGGAGGTGGTGTTTTATTGTGATTGGGTGAGAGTGGAGGACAATACTAATGGTTGTAAGCTTTGTCCGGACTCTAACCTATTGATGGTAAATTTTGATAATTTAAGAGCGTTGATAATGAGTATGATGAGCCTGCCATTTTTGCATCCGAGGCAAGTCAAGTATTCTATTCGATAGATCTTAAAAATCGTAAATGGTGGGTGGTTATACAATCACTGAAGATATAGATGAGTTAAGTGGGAGACTTAGATCTACTAACAGTCTTTGAAGGCCAACCACATTTGGAAAGTTTTCTTAAGCAATACGACTCCATTTAGTTGTTTTAATATTTCCTTTTGGATATTTTAATCGTTGAAAGTTGTTTTATTTTGGCAATATGACTACATTTTGTTTTGCCCCATTTCTAATATATGAATTTGTTAGTGGTATGAAGACTCAAGTGGTTTATCTAAATTCATTTGAATTTTAGTTCACATCCATGATATCATCTTATAATTTTTATATGTATCTCTATCAATATGTTAATGATGAAGTAATCTTATAATTCAATACATATTATTTGTTGCTCTAGGTCGTCATTCATTTTATATTTTATATTGATGACTATTATTTCCATTTTTGGTAGCTTTATTTGTTTTGGCGACACTATATTGGGCATATGGCTTCAAGTGTAAATGGTGGTTCAAAGGAACAAATGTCATCATCTTCGCAACAAACATCATCTGCTCCGCAACAAGAATACGTCTATGGATGTTAGAAGTAACCATCTTTAAGTGAAAGTAAAAAGAAGCAAGTGGAAATAAATAAAAAGGCTAAGTAATTAGCATATATGAGCCTAAATGGTAAAATCATGGTCATCCTTCTAGTGGATGGGAGTGTAGTAGGTCCATGGAGTGGGAGATGGAGAACTTTTATCGGTGATCTTATTAGATCTTATATCCTAATTAGTTACGAAGATTGGAGAAGTGTGCCAAATAATTACAAAGATGATGTTTGGAATGCTTTAGTGGTAGGATTTTCATATATAAAATAAACATGACTTAGCCGTTGATTAGGTTCATTTATTTATTTATTTCAGCGAAAATTTGAGTTAGATGTTGAACCGGAAGTGGCTCTCTTGTTGATGGAGAATAGGTTTGCACAAAAGTTTAGGATGCAAAAACATAATATAAAATATTTTTTGCCTACCGAAGATCATTCGGGAGTCCTACCGTAATGTGTTGATCCTGACGTATGGAGATTGTTTTGTGAGAACGAAAGTAAAACAACAAAGAAGTCAAAAAAATTCAACATGCCAAGAATCGAACCAATTTAGAATATTCCCATACACTTGAGTGTCGCACCTATACTGCTTTGGAATATGAAATGGTATGTATCATAAATTTTCCTAATTACCAGCACTACTTTTGTGTATAACATGTGATATTTAAATTTTAGGTTGAATCGAAGTCAGAATAAGAATTAACGTGAGTATTTCATGGTTTGCTAACATGTGGACAAAATTGAGAATGTCCAAAATAGTGTTATGCTTTACTATGTGCGTATTTACATGGAAAACAACAGTATTTTTAAAATTATTCGTTGTGTTTATTAATTAAAATTTCTCATTTTCATCTATAACTATCATTTTATAGGATAAAGTAAGGGATACGGGGGGAAAAAAGACAGAGCAATAGTGGAGAGGGTAGTAGCAAGATACAATGCCAAAAGAACTATGAGTTGACAGCGGTTTTTAGGAAGGAGAAAAAGGGAGGAGTTCGTACAGTTTTTCCCCTTGTTTTGAATAAGAAGTTAATGGGTTTAGGGGTGGCAAAGGCCAAACTTAAACAAAAAAATAAGTCAAATAATGGTGCAGATGCATTGGAGGAAGATATCGTCTCTTCTGTCAATAAAATATTTAAGGAAAATAACACACAAATGTTGGTATATATGTATGTTATATAGTTTCATTTATTAAACCGACCTATCTAGATATAATATATATTAACTTACTATAGTTTGATCCATTTTCTTATAGGGTGTTATACAAAGTTTGGATCGGGCCTTCAATGCTCAAAATAAAAATGGTCCACCAATCACACCGAAAAGTGAGCATGCCTCCAAAATAAGTCAGCAACGTAGGAATCTTTCTCAAATTTTAGATAATGTTTTTGCATAAGCTTCTTGCCCTTTTCGCATGACCACACCTTCTCCTACTAACAATCCCAAAGTCATATTGCTTGATAGGTACAATAAGAATTGGCGAATGGGTATGTCGTGACAGATGCAACAAAGGATATATATCATGATAAATGAGTTGGAGTTGGAAAAGGAAAGTATATGTGGAGGAAGTGATGAAGCCAGATGCTCGGTTGTTTGATTCTCCTCAAGGTGGCCAAGACACTTTTGTTGACTTAGTCTTGGGGGGATAGTTGATTTGGATGCATTTTTGTCTTAAATATGTTTAATTTATGGGTTTGGACCATGATTTTGTTTTGGACTTAGTTTATAATTTTGATTTTGACTTAATTTTCCAATGCTTTTGATTTGGACTTACTATGTTTTTATTATGAACTTTGTTTAAGCTATCTATATTTGATTTGGACTTTATTTGCACTGTGTTTTTATTGTAAAACCCTTTTTAACTCTACCAATGCTAGTAATGAGTCCCAATTTGAGTAATTGTAGTATCCCAATCTAGTATATGAACTCAGGCAGTGGCGGAGTCAGTGTGTTGCTGGGGGGTGCACGTGCCCCACTCAGCATTTAAAAAAAACTAATAATATCTAACATAATACTCGCAGAATATCACATATAAAATATCTCCTACATAGTTGGACAGTTTGAATAAGTCTTCCATGTGAAACATGCATGGTCTATAATATTGGCAACTGGTATCCATGTATAACAGCAATATAGGACTTAACATAATAGAACAACATAGGACTTAGTCTTGGTTACTGTTTGTAAGCAGTTCTCCTGCTGCTATTTTCATGCAACACGTGAGCTGGGTATTATGTATAAATAGTCACCATGGATGTACATATTAACTTGAATATATACAAAGCAGTGTTATGCTTAAACTTTCTTCGTTGTATGGGAAAAAACAACTTTCTTCGTTGCATTTCCAATAACACAATTGTGTATCGATTCTAGCTGATGAAAATCATAAAGGGATATTATAGTTTTCCCGTTTTATATTTTAATTAATACTTACAATGATAAATTCATATTTTGGACTCTTATTAACAATGAAGTATTATGATTTGATTTGTTCTATTTTATTACTATAAATGTTTGAATATTTATCTTTTTAGCAATAAAGTATTAATGTGTGAATAACCTTCAAATTTTTTTGGGGGGCTACCGCCCCCAAACCCCCGTACTTTTTCTTCTTGTGCCCCACCCATTACATATTCCTGGCTCCGCCACTGAACTCGGGTCCAAGTTCTACCCATGATTAGACCTAGTATATAACATTTTTATTATCAAGGTCACATTATAGTTTAAACTTATTTGATAAGGTAAATTCCTTCATTTGTCTATATTAAGTGTTTATTTCTAACTTTTTTATATTTCCACATTCATAGATTGTCATAAAAGATCACATGCATTAACATTCTGGTGTTTTGCACAAAAAAATTGTTTGGACTATACCCTAGTCATTCTTCTGAATCTTGGTTTCAATCTATTCATCCTCACATTTCAAATGGAAGATCTGCCTAAAATGGTTGTCCTCCCATCGCAACTCCAAGATCTTCCTAAGATATTTTTAAATTTTGGATGTATTACGTATTGAATATCTTACATGCATGCATAGTAATATTGGTGTTGTTGATGAGAGTGAGTGTGTAGTATTCGATGAACTTGGCAATGCTCAGTGTTAACCCAAAATATCTATAGCAGATACAATAATGGTACATATTTCTCATATCTAACAAGTTTAAGTTATTTTAAATTATATATTTGAAAGACATATGATTTTCTTGTTTTAAATAAAGAAGAATTTCTTAAAGACATAAGGTTTCGAACATAAAACTATATATAAAAAGATAGTTGTAAAATTTAAAAGTCTTTCAAGAACGTTAAAACCAAAGTTTCATTCATAAATGGTAATTTATAATTTTATCATTAGAAGTGTTTGTATGTGGTGTTTGTTCCATATATATGAATTGGAATATAATGTAGGGTAAATTAAATATAAAACATGAGTATACACTACGATAGTAAGATTATACTCCATAACCCTGCCAACTGCTGGACTGTGCCATGAAATTCTATGACTTCTCTTTTTCTTTTAGTTAGAATGCATTAGAATATTTATAGAAGAATAATTTGGGGATTGTTTGGGTTGTTTAGAACTCAATACATAGACATATATAAATGCACAAATAGATGTTGTTGCTTTTGTCAAGCAGAACCTGATGCACATCCGGTGGGTGGGTTATGCAGAGTTAGGGGTGTAAGAGGTACGGTTTGGTCGGTAAATAATAGATACCAATACCAAAATGAAACTCTTGATGGTAAAACCAAATCGTACCGGTTTACCATCCGGTACACCAAAATCAATACCAAAACCAAACCATCCGGTATTTCGGTTTTTTTGGTAATTTTGATTTTTTCTGGTTTCGGTAAATTCTGATTTCAGTAAATTCTGGTTTTTTCTGGTTTCTAGTTTCGATTTTTTCTGGTTTAGGTAAACAGCACTAAAAGCCCCAAAAAATCAAAAACAAAACCAACCGACTTTTTTAAATATTAAAACCTGAAAACCCCGGATTTATTAATGTTCTTTAATAAAAATATATTTAAAATTTCCTTTTATGAAACACGAGATATATTTAAATTTCCTTTTATAAACAACAAATGCGGAAGCGTTAGGATGGTTCAACAAGTGAGAATTAACTTAAACACACAAAAGTATTAATTTTACTTAAACCAAGTAAATTCATCCAAGCCCTAGAATTTGCCTAAGTCATAATTATCAATATTCCAATGTTAGGTCAAACCAATTTTAGTAAAAGACTTGAATTAAATAAACTTTACCCAATATTTAATTTAGCATCAAATTAAATTAAGTGTGATAATTTAAACCAAATTTTATCTTGAATTATCCTAAGCATGCATTCTAAATTATTTATGCAAGATAAAATAAATCAATCACACTACGCCGCGATGTACGAGGAAAAACCCAAGACGGGAAACAACCTCGGACGGCCCTAGCCACAAATCCACTAGATACGGAATTACAAGTACAAGACAGAAAGGCTTACAACGCACGACTCGATCCCTCTCAAGCCTCGACGCTTCTTCTTGTAGACACCTCTTCCTAGCGGATAACCTTGGAACTCCACCGCGGTCTCGAAATCCACCGATAGGACTTTATATGGTCACCGTCACCCGAACATGAAGCCTTTCTCCAAGCGGGTAAAACAAAGTAAACAACTTCGTCTTTGTTTATGGGATGTATAAGAAAACCCGAAACTTCTCTTCTTCAAATCGGTAGAGAAAAACCGGTGCCAAACTCCAAGCAATTGATATGTATATATGTGAACTTGGATAAACACTAATTTGGGTGTAAACTAGAGTGGTGAATGATTTTCTCTTTGATAAAAACACACTCAAAACATGAACATTTTCCTAAAACCAATTTTGCTCTCAAACACTTTCTAAGAGATGAGATAGAATGGAAAAGTTCAGTTGGAAAATGTTATTCCCGCTAATGATAAAGTCTGAAAAAAATTGGTTAAAAACTAAGTGGGGAAGTGGGCTAAAAAACTGTTAAAAACTGCCAATAACTGTTCCCGCCTGACATCTCGTTCGAACGACATTTCGTTCGAACGAAATCTCGTTCGAACGAGACTTCTAACGAAGTTCCAGTATGGACTCGTTAGAAACTCGTTGGAAATCTCGTTAGAATGACAATCTCGTTCGAACGACATTTCGAACGAAGTTCCAGTATGCCTTAGTGAGAAGTCATTGGCAAACTCGTTCGAACGACATCTGGTTCGAATGACAATCTCGTTCGAACGACATATCGAACGAACTTCCAAAAAGTTTGGAAAATTCGATTTTAGCCCAGAAAACTTTATAAACTTATTTTAAAGTTCTAATGAATTCTTTCTAAAAATAAAACACAGTTTTTATAAAACGTAACACCCAATAAACAAGTTCCAAGCTCCTATATATATAATATTGTATTCATACCTCGGGAGCATGGAACCATAGTTGATGACGTAGAAACGAGGCACACAAATCGGCATATTGATGAAGCTTTATACTCTTTGCCGCTACATCTTCAACAAACACTTCATAGGCTTGAGAATATTACAATTAAATACAATCCTATGAATAAATTTTTTTGTCCGGAATTGAGCCAAAACTATATATGGACTCAATTGGAAATTTGTGTCCTTACAAATCTCCCCCTTTGGCTATTCCGGGACAAAAACCAAACAAAAATCCTAAAGGGCCGTCAAGCTCTACTAGACTCAAAAACATAACCCACCCAAACTTGACTCAACCCAAGGATCAAACACTTTGCCATTGAAAGATGCCACTTTAGAAGAATTCCTGCACACTTAAGCAAACTATCAAACGCATAGGGAATATCAAAATATTAATTGAAATTAATGAATTACTCCCCCTAAATTAATTCTCCCCTTTATCAAATAACGGACGTACTTAGAAAGACGTCTCCCCCTAAGATAAATCTCCCCCAAACTAAGATACGATAATAATAATAGGATTAGATACCATTTCTCCCCCTATCATTATTCTCCCCCTTTTTGTTCAGGAATAGAAAAAGGATAAAGAATCAAAACAGTAACTTATCTCCCCCAAATAAAGCATATAAGCCCTCTAGACTAAGCAAGGGATAAAAGAATGGGATAACAAGCTAAAACATGTAAGTGTGCATATAGTGATGGGAACATTAAAGCATATGGGCAACAAAAGTTTAACTAATCCAAACAATAACATCGGATACCAACTAGGATGTAATAAAATGATACCACTATGATATATAAATTATTAAGGATGTGATATCAATAAAGAATGCAATAGGGTGGATACCAAGTATGAATTAAAGCAGATATGGATTAGAAAGCAAAGCAAAGACTAAACAAAAATATCAAATATATGTATACATAATATATATCAAAGAGACTCAAGTACACATATATAGATTTAAACACTCAAATGACACACACAACATATAATAGGAGTCTTTCACACTCGTATGGCAAAAATGTGTCATATGGAAACGGAAGTGTAGGGGTGTGAACTAGTAACGATTAAATTTAGACCCAAACACTTAATAAACGTTCACGGAGTTCTTATTTGATTGTAAACTTCATCACATTTAAATATAACCTCATGTGACAATATAGATTGAACTCAATGAACAAACATACACAATGCATACAAGCCTAGCATATTGATGATTCTACAAACCAATAGAGTCATGACATGAGATATGCAACTAGGATAAACGGACATTGTGCAAACCGTTGATATACCATCCAATCTCCCTCAATAAGCATTTATATTAATTTTTAATGAATATATCAATCAAACATAGGCCTTGGCAATTTGTTTTTTATTTTAATGCCATATTTTCTGTTTTTAGGCCTTTGGACCACGTATTTCTTTTAGGTCCATTTCAAACGGTGGCTTACAATCGCAAAGGATCACTTAGTCCTTTCGGAGCCCTTCCCCGTGCACAATTATATTTATCATGTTTTTATTTTTCACACAAATCTCACATGCAACGGATTTTGACATGCACTAGTCCTCCTAAGTCACAAATATGTAGATGACAAGATTGGAAGGAGAACACCTCACATAGCTCAAATATACATATGAAGTTAAAATTTCAAAAGAGCTCGTGCATGTTTGAATAGAGGCATATAAAAATAGAATCCATTTAAACAACACAAAATCCAACTACTCCATAAAATATGGTAAAGAACATAATAAGGATTAATAATCTAAACCAAAAGTTCTAGCCACATGAGAGCGTTAAAGGAGGGATTCCAACACAAGTATATGCCACTTTAAAGTGTGTCAAACCAAAATACACACAAAAAAAATAAATCTTTTTAAGTTTTTGACATTTTTAACCAAAAATAAAAAATATATATACTCAAAAGACAAACACAAATCATTTGAATCTTTCATTAAGCTTAAATTATCGAGAGATAAAACCCAAATGATAAACAAAAATCTTTTTGTATTTTTCATTTAATGCAAACAAAATGAAGGAAATAAAATACAAAAGATAAACAAAAATCAGTATTCTAGTATGTGATAAGCATGGAGCATAGACTAGAAAATGATTAAACAAGCATACATTTAGCATGTGAATATATCATGAAGTACAAAAGCTAAAGTATGCAAACACTAACACATTCATCCTTTAGATTTAGCAAGGGAGGAAGCATGTGAAAGCAAATGAGAATCAAAAACCCTATTTTGCAAGGCAACCAAGTCGGATTTCCTAACCCAAATTAATGAAGAATGACAACTATGGGGTGTATGAATTTTAAATACATTGGTTGCTTTATGTTGGGATTTTCTAGAAATTTGTTTAAGATCAAAACAAAATTTCTTAAGATGACCTTTTCGACCACAATGAGTACAAGTAAAAACATGTCGAAAAGATTTACCTAAGGAGTGATCTTTAAATGCATTCCTAGTAGATTCTCCTAAAACGTTGGTCTTGGCTTTATGAATAGATTCATTACAAGTATTGAAGCCTAAACCACACGTGTCATTTTTAATTTGGACCGTTCCTAAGATTTTATCTAGTTTTTTCGAACGACACTCCAAATCAAATTTGACATTACTAGAGTCTTTTAATTTATTTTGCAATTCTAAAATGTTAGACTCTAATAAAATATTTCGCTCTTCAAAAGCAAGAAGCTCCTTTTTCACGGATTCCATTAAACCCCCTAAGGCTATCTCTTTCTCCTTCTACATATTCTAGCTTCTCTTGAAGAGTCCTCTCACGTGTCCTAAGGTCTTCAACCAACATACTATTATCAACGACCTTGACACTTTCATTCAAACTATCTTCTAACTTCAAATTAGCTCTTTTCAATTTAATAGATTCTTCATAAAGTTCTTGAAAAGCATTTTGAAGTTCACTCACATTAACCTCTTCTTCATTTTCACTCTCTCTTTCTTCTCCACTCTCACTATCATCAAAAATAAGAGAATCATAAACAATGACCTTGGAAGTGTCATGTGTTAAAGTTTCATCAATCGATGAGTTCTCACTATCACTCACATGACTAGCCATAAAAGCCACAAAATTTGGCTTAGTGGGAGAATCGGGTCCCTCTTCCTTATCACTATCACTAAGGGTCGCATTATATGCAATGGGTCGTTTACCCTCTTTCCTTAGTTTAGTGGGGCACTCATAAGCCCTATGGCCATAACCTTCAGCACCAAAACACTTATTAGACTCGTCCCTATCTAAATTTTCATTACTAGGTTTAGGGATCTTCTCGGCTTTAGAGATCTTCTCGGCTTTAGAAATCTTATCGCCTTTGTCATGCTTAGAAGATTCAAATTTCTTAAAATCATTTTTAAATTTATCTTTGTTAAGTTTAAGAAATTTTCTAAATTTACGAGTAAACAAAGCCATGTCTTCCGAGTCATTATCACTCTCGCTCTCTACTACTTGTTTGACCTCTTTTCGGTCTTTTAAAGAAACGCCCTTTTCGATTTTCTTTTCAGTTTTAGAGGGAAACATATCTAGTTCATAGGTCTGTAAATCACCTACAAGCTCTTCTAATTTTGTAGAGGCTAAAGATGGTAAAGAATTTAAAACGGTCACTTTTGGAATAAATCTATTGGGTAGGGACCTTAAAATTTTCTTTACAACACGGTCGTCAGGTATTTTCTCTCCCAAGTTAAAAGATGAATTAACAGTATCAGAAAGTCTAGCATAAAATTCATCAAAAGTTTCTTTTTCATTCATTTTAATAGTTTCAAATTGAGTGGTGAGGTTTTGGAGTTTTGAAGCTTTAACGACACTAGTTCCTTCATGAGTTAATTGTAAAATATCCCAAGCTTCTTTAGTGGTTTCACACGTCATAATACTTCGGAATTGATCCGGTGTGACAGCGCTAAACAAGGCATTCAAACCACGGGAATTGAAATTACCAAGTTTAAACTCATTTTCAGTCCATCTATCGGCGGGTTTTGGGAACACGTTCATTTTCAACTAAATAAGTTGGTGGGGACCACCCGTTAACAACAGACATCCAAACTCTCTCGTTGATAGATTTTAGTGTCGATTTCATGCGCGCTTTCCAATACGCGTAGCTTGAACCATCGAAAATAGGAAATTTTGATAATGGGGAAAATTCCATTTTAGCCAAAAATTATTTAAGGATCGTTAACGAAATAATTTATCGCTTTGGCTCTAATACCAATTTGAAAAACCCCGGATTTATTAATGTTAATAATAAAAATATATTTAAAATTTCCTTTTATGAAACACGAGATATATTTAAATTTCCTTTTATAAACAACAAATGCGGAAGCGTTAGGATGGTTCAACAAGTGAGAATTAACTTAAACACACAAAAGTATTAATTTTACTTAAACCAAGTAAATTCATCCAAGCCCTAGAATTTGCCTAAGTCATAATTATCAATATTCCAACGTTAGGTCAAACCAATTTTAGTAAAAGACTTGAATTAAATAAACTTTACCCAATATTTAATTTAGCATCAAATTAAATTAAGTGTGATAATTTAAACCAAATTTTATCTTGAATTTTCCTAAGCATGCATTCTAAATTATTTATGCAAGATAAAATAAATCAATCACACTACGCCGCGATGTACGAGGAAAAACCCAAGACGGGAAACAACCTCGGACGGCCCTAGCCACAAATCCACTAGATACGGAATTACAAGTACAAGACAGAAAGGCTTACAACGCATGACTCGATCCCTCTCAAGCCTCGACGCTTCTTCTTGTAGACACCTCTTCCTAGCGGATAACCTTGGAACTCCACCGCGATCTCGGAATCCACCGATAGGACTTTATATGGTCACCGTCACCCGAACACGAAGCCTTTCTCCAAGCGGGTAAAACAAAGTAAACAACTTCTTCTTTGTTTATGGGATCTAGAAGAAAACCCAAAACTTCTCTTCTTCAAATCGGTAGAGAAAAACCGGTGCCAAACTCCAAGAAATTGATATGTATATATGTGAACTTGGATAAACACTAATTTGGGTGTAAACTAGAGTGGTGAATGATTTTCTCTTTGATAAAAACACACTCAAAACATGAACATTTTCCTAAAACGAATTTTGCTCTCAAACACTCTCTAAGAGATGAGATAGAATGGAAAAGTTCGGTTGGAAAATGTTATTCCCGCTAATGATAAAGTCTGAAAAAAATTAGTTAAAAACTAAGTGGGGAAGTGGGCTAAAAAACTGTTAAAAACTGCCAATAACTGTTCCCGCCTGACATCTCGTTCGAGCGACATTTCGTTCGAACGAAATCTCGTTCGAACGAGACTTCTAACGAAGTTCCAGTATGGACTCGTTAGAAACTCGTTGGAAATCTCGTTAGAACGACAATCTCGTTCGAACGACATTTCGAACGAAGTTCCAGTATGCCTTAGTGAGAAGTCGTTGGCAAACTCGTTCGAACGACATCTGGTTCGAACGACAATCTCATTCGAACGACATATCAAACGAACTTCCAGAAAGTTTGAAAAATTCGATTTTAGCCCAGAAAACTTTATAAACTTATTTTAAAGTTCTAATGAATTCTTTCTGAAAATAAAACACAGTTTTTATAAAACCTAACACCCAATAAACAAGTTCCAAGCTCCTATATATATAATATTGCATTCATACCTTGGGAGCATGGAACCATAGTTGATGACGTAGAAACGAGGCACACAAACCGGCATATTGATGAAGCTTTATACTCTTTGCCTCTACGTCTTCAACAAACACTTCATAGGCTTGAGAATATTACAATTAAATACAATCCTGTGAATAAATGTTTTTGTCCGGAATTGAGCCAAAACTATATATGGACTCAATTGGAAATTTGTGTCCTTACAAAACCAAAACCAAAACCAACTTTTTTCTGGTTTCGATAAATTACGTACGATAATTTTGGTAAATTCGGTACGGTACGGTAATTTCGATACGATTTTTTTTGGTTTTGGTAAATTCGGTACGGTACGATAATTTCGGTACGATTTTTTCTAGTTTCGGTAAATTCAGTACGATAATTTTGATAAATCGGTTTTTTAAATATTAAAACCAAAACCAACCAACTTTTTTGCGGTAATTTTTGTTTTGGTAAGACCGGTTTCTGGTATTTTAATATATGAAACCAAAATCATTTTTTTCGGACCAAAACGGTACGGTACGATAAAAACTCGTACCGCTTACACCCCTATGCAGAGTCGTGGACTCAAGTGATCCGATAATATAGGTGCTTGTTTTGGAAGTGGTCTAGAGTGATCGGATCATGTAGTTGTTTGATTTGGAAGTGGACTATCCCAATCACTCATCTGAGATTCGTTGGAATTTTGAAATCATTTATTTACTGGAAGTTACTAGAACTTTGGGCAACACACTTGAATTTTGTAAAAAGTAAGATAAAAACTCGTGCAATGTTGAGTTTTTCAATAAGTTTTAATTCACAAACTATTTATGTTTAGTATGAAAGGGAATTTGATATTTTTCAATTATTGATCAACAAGCTTTAAAAAAAGGATCTTACGTGTTTTTGGAATTGCGTGACTCATTTTCTTTGTGATGCAACAAGTGGCATTGTCAAAGTAAATCTATTATTGTTTCGATGCCATTTACACAGCGATGTTGGCCACGCGGCGAAAAAGGCCAAAACTCCATGATGGTGCAGATTCTAATATTCTTTATTTGACTCGTAAACCTTGCCTATATATATATATATATATATATATATATATATATATATATATATATATATATATTCTTTGAAGCATCCATATTGTGACTTTTTTACCCTTTTATTGCTAAACCTCTATGATGTTTTGACAAGGACTTCAATTTATGGTCAATGACTCGGGAGGATTCTTTGGCATAGCTGCTGAATTTTTGGAGAATATCGTAGATGAATTTACAAATGTCCCAGTTGTTTTGGATTATTTTTGGAATTCTTTATTTGGTTTTCACTATATTGGTTTTACAACAATCTCGTTCATTTAATATAGTATGAGTATGATAATTAATTGGGAACAAATGTTTCTTATTATATAGGGATAATTATTCTTGGCATCCAATGTTTAGGTTATAATTGACTTGAGCCCACAATGTTTTTAGTTGTTGAACTTTTCGCTATTGGTATATATATATATATATATATATAGGAAGGGGTTGCCTAGTTCAATGTCGTGGTTTTTATAAATACATATTACTATACGTAATGATATTTGTAAATGTTTATTTTTTTTATGTCTTGGGGTATACACATCTTAGAGAACCTTACTAAAGTTTAATTTGAATTCTGTTATACAACCTATAAGAAGACTTTGGTTTTCATCCTCTTGGTCTCAGTAAGTAAAAAGTAAGTTTTTCCTTTCGTTACACACACAATAAGTCTCTCCAACAAACCAAATTAACGGACTAATTGAGTATTTAAAATAAATTTAGTAAGGATGATCTCCAATTTCATCCAAAAATTCAAATATTTGGCAAGTAAGATAATCATTGAAATATCCAACCGTTGAAAGTGTACGTATATATTAATTTTGCATTTTACTGAACTACCAATTCAATTTTTTTATTGAAATAAAGTGGATATGGTCTCATCATGCGTATCATGTTTACCAAATTCAGTTCATTTACAAACAAAAAGGGTAGGTCCATTCAATTCATTCATTAAATTAGGTTCATTAAAGAGAAACACTGTGTATAATTTAAGCTAATAGAATTACTTCCCTTTTATGGAATTCTCATCAGTTGGAGGCTATTCCTAATTCACATATATCTATTTTGGTCATGATGAGAGAACATGTACAAGGTTATGCTTTAATGGGAATAGATGTACAAGGTTATGCTTCATTAGGAAGAACTGGTAAACTTACTAGAAGCTTATGCATTCTGGTAAATTTTGCAGTTTGTATATCTAATATGATAATGATAACTTGGAATTTGTGTGATGTCGTTGTAGAATAAGCTAAGCTAATAAAAAAATCCTTCAATTACTTGCAAATATATAACAAAACTAGAATAGAGGTAAGCAATGGTATCAATCCAACTTAATGGAGTTAAACACAAGAAAAGAAATGTAATCCAAGTTTCTAGTTATTTTCTTTCTTAATTTTTCTATTTTTCTTTTTCTTTGTTTTCTATTTTTTTAATGACTTTTTATGTTAAAACAATTTTATGATGATGGCGAATGAGACTAAGTAACTAAGTGACTAAAAATCAAAAGAAATCTAAGTAGTAAGATGATGAGAAGGAAATAAAGAATTAAATACACCCCACTTCACACAATTAAATTTAATTTGACTATTTAATTTGATTGATTTCCAAAATATTCATTTAATTCAAAAGTTAATTCTCAATACACTAATGAATTGATTAAATATTCTTTTAAAAAAGCCAATCAAAATGAATTAAATTAATCAAATGAATCATCCGCTAGGAAAAATTCACTCAACTAATTTTAATTCAACAAAATAAAACAAGAGTAGAAGAAAACTATACTGTAATTTTAATCAATTTAATAAAACTATTTCTAGTTTAAATCAAGTGATAAAATTATAACATAATTTTCAATCCTTTCTCAAGGATGATTTTCCATTTCTCAATGTAAAAATAAGAGTAGGAATTAAAGTTACTAATCAAAGGAAATCAGACAAAATTAAAATTAGTAAACTAAATAATTTGGATTTACAGGAGCTTCAATTCATCCCTTGAATGGAAGATTAATCCTCCATAATTATCATCCAAGAATAAATGTAAATAATTAGAAGCATGAAATGAGTAATTAGAGAAGAATTTATCATGATAATGGTGTTAAGGGTATTTTTGGAAAGGGGACATAAGGCACTCTAAACACACGGTTCTATTTTATTTGGTCTTGCTTTTGGTTTGTTTGGGACTTAGGCAGATTCGATTTAAGGCACTTGGGTTAAAATGGGTCATGAGAGGGATATGGGTAAGGGTTGCTAGGCAGTCGGGTTTGCGAGATGTTGCAAGAGGTTGGTTGGGTTAAAGGATGTAGGGTCGCGGGTCTGTTCGGATTGTATGGGGGATGGAGGTCGAAACGAGTCTTCCCGGTGGGTCAAGCATGGGGATTCGGGTTCCGGGTTGGAGATCGCTGGCCGGAGTTTAGGCAGCTCCAATTTTCTAATTTTAGGTAGGGGGAGTCATAAGGTGGTTTGGCTGGGTTGAATGATCGGGTTGGAGATGGGTTTATGGAAGGAGGCCGGTTTAGAGGAGATCCAAAACCGGGTGAGCTCGGGTTGAGAGCACTCCGGCGGGTCAAGATATCGCGGGTATGACTTTTGTGGGTTGGTAAGACTGGAGGTGGATGTTGGGCTTAATGGAGGTGGGAGAAAGTAAGGGTTAGAGGAAGAAGATGATGGGTAATAGGGTGTGGTGAGGTGTAGAGGTGTAAGGGGTGTGTGTGTGATGTGCACCTAATTAAAAATAGAACAAAATTTTTTAAGACACAATTAAAAATAAAACTAAAATTAACAAATTAAAAATTAAAATTCTAACTTAATAAAATTAAATTAAAGAAAATATAAAATCTATTAACATTGAAAATTTAAATTCCTAATATCAATACTAAAATAAAATAATATGAATAAATCTAAACTAATAAAAAGAAAATTTAAAAAATTATTAATAAAAATAAACTAATAATAAAAAATAAAAAATAAAAATAAAAATAAAAATCAAATTAAATTAAATTAAACCTCGCACATTTACATAAATAATATAAAAACACTTGACGCACAATATATATTCACATAAATTAATAAAACACTAAATAAAATAAAATAATAAAAATGACTAGAAAAATATATGAATATAGAAAAACAAATGACACCACACACACAGAGAGCAATTTTAGGATAGGCTAGTGGGTTTGGGCTTGGTTAGGGGACAGGATAATAGGTATGGGGATTGGGTTTAGCTCCTTTTAATGCGCATTTGCCTCAAATTGAAGCGTTTGAAATCGCAAATGGCATTTGATCTACAAGATATACATAAACATTTATAAGACCAGTTTTACTGAGAATTAACTATTAAAAATCGTCTATTTGGGGTTTTATTTAAACACTTTTGGGTGCTTATCAGATAACATCATGTTTAAATCCGTATTAATGCCTAGCTAAAATTTGCCCAAAAAATCTCCCGACAAGATGAATCCCAAACCCACTATCCCATCCAATTTAAAGGAATATTAATATTCATTAAGATTCAAATAAAGTATAAAAGTGGTAGGCTTGTGCGTTAAACGCGCTGGTAGTGGCGCGTATACACTTTGCCAGTCTGAATTAGCCATGAAACACTTGTGTGTGATTCTTTTGACAATCTAATAAATTACAAATTAAACTCCTTCAAATTTTCAAATTCTTTATGTATGTACCCTGTCATAATTGTGAAAAGGTTTAAGCCTAGACTGATTTTCTATTTTTTACCTTATATTCCCTTCCATTATCTTAATTTCTCCAATATCTCCATTGTTGTTCCACCTACTATATTACTGCATCATGCATACTTTTATATGTTCATATGTGACAAGCCATTGTGTTGAACTCTTATGTCTTTCTTTTGTACCGATAAATAATTCATTATTTCCTTATTGCAGGAACTGAATAATTATTTGACAATGAGCACTTCTACTTCTATTGTAGTTGACAGGAGTTATGATGGTGAATTCTTACGCCTTGATTTTAATATAAGGTAAGGTTTAACAAAAGTTACTCTAGTAGTGGAGCTCAATATTTAATATTATATATGGGATTTTTCATTACCTCATCAGAGTCTCATTCAAAATGATTTTAGTAAGAAGAGTTTGATCAATCAAAACATAACTTAATTGGCAACAATTATTGTCAAAACATAGATTAATTGGCAACAATCAAAACATAGCATAATTGGCAACATAGTTTGATCAAGCATCTTAAATGATGAAAGTGTTCAAAAATCCCCTATACGAAATTAGGACAATAATTTACATGCATAAAGTTAAACGAGATTTAGTGGATTGGACGAAATTATCCCAGTAATAAAGATGTCGCTGAGAGTTTTTCCCTTTATTTTTACCGCTCATTCGCCGAGAATGCTTGGGATGGGCCATTTTTTAGAAGATAAACTTTATATCATGTATGTTAATAGAGTAGAAGGAAACGTCTTTAGCAGTGGTAGTTTTATTATTATCTTTCTATGAGCTAGTTCCCCACACATAATGAATACTGTTGATGTAAAAAACTAGACTAGGTCTAATTATTTAACCACAGATAATATATGTAGATAAAATAGAGATAAAAAGGCTTTTAAAGTGGTTTGGCTATAAGAGAAAGCCTATATCCATTGTTTTTCTTATTGCCTTGTATTATATCTTGCCTTTCGTACTTTGAATGGCTTGAACCTTCACTTGATGAAGGGATTATAATGTATTTATAGTCTCGTAAAGAGATAGAGAGGTGGAATGTAAAATGATGGAATGCCTTTATAGATTAGTCATTGACATCAGTACATGACTGTTGGCGCTTTGCTGACCCTATTGGCCGGTCTTCTCATTATTGGTCGGCATTCTGCATTGTTGGGCGGTATTCTCATTATTGGTCGACATTCTGCATGTTGGTCGGCAAGTCTATATCTTACTGATTATGATTTCTTCCATATTGGATAATATGTGTTCCTTTATGATTTCTCCACGTGAGTAGAGAATTTTTTGTATCAACAGAAGCCTCCAATGTTACATGCTTAATGCTTGCTTGAAAGTATGGAGCATTTAGTCCTGATAGTAGCTCGGCTACATTCCCGATGCTTGTTCAGTTGCCGACTTCCCACACTTATAAACTTTTATTGATATTGTTAATAGGGTGTTTTTCTGATGGAATTTTTATAAATATTCTGAACATTAGAGAACCGTCTCAGGGTAAATACATTTTTTTGTTTTCGCCATAATTTCAATCGTCGTTTCACTTTAATAATTACATTCGTCAGTTTTCAAGGAAATCTATAAAAGGCGGTAAATTTACGGTGTCTCTTACCTCAAAATTTCTAAGTTTTTGCTATAAATTCTTGAGTTTTCGTGCGATCATTCTTCCAATCTTCTAGTTATTGTTGAATCCTTAAGTTTTTGTAAGAATCCTGTCCTTATCTTCTTTTCTTCATATTGAATCATTTACATTGTTGTCTCTCTAGATGAGTTTAGAAAGGAATGGGATATACCAGACTGGGTAGACTTAGAGTTCCCTAATCCTCCTGTAGATGTTTTCTCTTTATCCGAAGGCCATTGGATTCCTTCCCTGTTCATAGTTGAATGCAGTTTCATTTTTCCCCCGAATCATTTGTGTGTAGAGTTTTTTCCATACTTTGATATTGTACCTGCTAGAGTAGCCCCCAACACTTGGAGAATAGTTAATGGCATCCATAGGCTTAATAAAATCCGTGGGACCCATATCGATATCCTTGAGATTATGTTCTGTTACAAATGGGTCACCAGTGACAGTACATATTATTTGAAGACTAGGTATGTTAATAGAGCTCTAGTTGTCAATTTTCCAAACTCCAATAGGGACTACTTTGATCATGGTGTTATAGCCAAAAATTGGCATTATGTACCTCTTAAAGGAGGTGAAGTATATAATGGACCAAGATGCCCACAAGAGAGTCATGGAATAGGTTGTAATATATTTTATATATTCATGTTGATGAATCATCTTCTTAATATGTTATCTAATATTTATCGTTTGTTTGATTATAGTTGAGAAGAAGAGAAAGTGTCCCAAGGAAGGTGATAGTAAACTTGACGAGCTTAAGTTTCTCTAGGGCATCCATCAAAGAATTGTTGAGGATCATACTAAGTCGCCTTTATACATGTTGAAGTACAAGAGCTCAATCACATATTTTGTAGCTCATCCAATAACTGATGCGCCCTCCATTGTAATTGATTTGGACCAAGACCCTGTGTCCACTTCATCTGCCACTACATTTGGTGGTGGTAAACCTGTTATTGGACCCTCTTCTTCTTTTGATTCAGACCTTCCTCTCTCAGTGAATATGGGAAAGAGGAAATTTCCCAATCTTCTTGGGGATGCTGTTGCTTGCACCACTAAGCCTGTTGATAGTTCTATGTCAAAAAAGAAAAATGATGTTGGAAAGAATCCCCCATCCAACAAGGTTGATGAATATCTTCTTAAAAGACTAAGGAGAGGCCCTGTTGACAAGCGGGTTGAGAAAGTTATTGATGCTGACCAACAGAGCTTGGCCGGTGTTACCCCATATGGTATTGGCTCCTCTGTAACCATAGGTCCTGGCTTGGCCAGGAAATTAATTAAGTCTGGTACTCTTCCAAACCACCGGGGTACTGCTTCTTCTATGCCTCGGGTTAAAATCTCTGAGAGGGTTGCTCAAAGCCTTGTTATGGTGAAAATTCTTCCATTGTATTTTTACTCCTTCATACTTTGTACTTTGTCTTTGACTTCTTGTACTGAATTTGTCTTTTTTCTTTGTAGTTTATGGTTGATTTCAACCAGATGTTAAAGAAGGACGATG
The DNA here is from genome assembly GCA_949130495.1 of Sambucus nigra. NCBI lineage: Eukaryota > Viridiplantae > Streptophyta > Magnoliopsida > Dipsacales > Adoxaceae > Sambucus > Sambucus nigra. The sequence goes on from OX422215.1 coordinate 622,271,398, forward strand.
CTCTTCGTTCTTCTCCAACTGATGTTGAGGAGGCCTTTGCTGGTCTTAGGAAATCTTTGCTTGACTCCCAACAAGCACTGGAGACTGAAAAGAAAACTTAGAAGAATAAAATAAAAGTCATTGAGGAAGCTTGATAGAAGGTTCTGGACAAGGCTGCTGAAGCTCAGAAGTAAGTGATTGAGTTGACAAAGGGCCTAACTGCTGAGAGGGCCAAAAGAAAGAAGGCTAAGGAAAATTCCTTTAATAAAGGCTAGGATAAATCTATCACTGCTGCCTCTGTTCAGATTAAGTATGAAAAGAATAAATTTTTTAAGGATGGTTGGTCGGCTGCACTGAAGGAGGTTAGCACAACAGAACATTCTGAACTCTTTCAAAGACATGAGCCTGGCTCTCCCCCCCCCCCCCCCCCCAATATGGATTATGAAGATAAAGATGATGTTGGTTCTGGGGAGTCTTCTCTAGTAGTTGAGTCTTAAGTTGACCAACCTAAGAATATTGTTGAGTCAATCATCCCATCCACCGAGCAAGTCACTCCAGGCATCCCTTCTTCTAACCAAGCTGGAGTTAAAACTGACAGAGAAAAGGTGTAGATTTGCTCGAAAGTTGGCCTTTGTATTTTTATTTCTTTTCTGCAGTACTTGTAACTTCCTTTTATATTAATAAAATAATTTTTATTTATATTGATTGTTGTTTCTCGGCTATTATTATATCTTCTTTTGTTGTTGATTGAATGTTACTTCATTTTTCTAGTTCATGGCCAAGATGGAACAGCTCTCTTCCAATGACTTTGTTTAAAGATGATCACATGAATTTGTCCGGGGAAGATTTATCAAACTTCCTCGGGGTGGATGCTACTGATCGAGCCAAGGATTCATATATTTATCTCAAGTTTATTCTTGATATGGTTGTGGCCAATAACGTGGCTTACTTTGAAACGGTTAAAGAACTTTAAGAGGAGCATAATGAATCTAAGTCTCTCCTTCACGCTGATTATGAGGCTAAGTACAAGGATTTAAGGGCAGTCTGGGGCTTTGATGAAAAGTTGGAGAAGCATGCCTCCATATATAGGAAAAAAGAATTTATACTCAAATGTGAGGCTGATGAAGTGAGGGCCCTTGCCATACTGTTAGAGGAAGAAAACAACAAACTGATGAGTGAACTGAGCACTTTGAAAAACCCTCCTTATGCTGAAGACGAAGGGGCATCTTTCCTGCAGAGTGATAATGCCCAATTGAGAGAAGAGTTGGAAACTCTGAAGAAGTCTAAGCCTGGCTCCTCATCCAGATAAAAAGTTAGCCAACCAACGACTACGGAAACTAGAACACAAAAAACCCCAGTCGACCAAGATGCCCAGCTAAAACCCAAGAATCGAGCAATTACTGAGTTATCCCAGAAGCTCAAGATAACACAATTTCCAACCAATCCTCTCAATTGCAGGCTAAAGATGGAGTGTTGAAGAAACTTCAGCATCAGGTCAAGAAATTAACTTTTCTGTTTTACAAGCATCCTAGAGAGGTATGGATGGAAGGATACAATGATGCCCTTGGGCATTTTGACGACCACTTCAGTCAAGCTCAACGTGAAGGTTATAAGTGGGGCTACACCAATTTCTTGACTGTTATGAAGGTTGATCAGAACAGTAGGTTGTGGTATTGGGTTGAACCTGGGTTCTTAGACTATAACAAATGTCCCTTCAAGCTTGACTTCAGCTAGATCCCTATAGAAACCATTCACCAGTGCCTGATACCCAAATACTTAGGGGATTATGGACTACATGATGAGTTAGAGGGAGTTCGGCCTTCACATTTGTTGGACACTCCAAGCAGCAGTAATAGGAGAATTCTTAAAGATTTCAACTTCATCAATTATCCATACACTTTAGATGATCCTCCAGCAAGCATGGAGCCAGTGCCGAGTTCCTCAAAGGCTGAAAGAAAGTGTCCACTAGAGTAGTTTGTCTTGTCTTTCATTTATACACAATATTTGCATGTAATCGTCATTAATATAAATTAAATGAAATTTTATCAACTTATCTTTGTATTTTTTTGGCTGGTTGAATGACTTTGTTATTTCATTAGTTCTACTGATACACTTAGACATTTGCCTAAATTTAGTATCAGTCACCAATGAGATTATCATATGTTCTACTAATATACTTAGATTTATAAGTTTAATACCATTTACCGTTGATATGGCCATAGGTTCCACTAGTGTACCTACATTAAAATACAAGTTTATCACTAGTCACCCGTGGTATTGCCATAGGTTCTATTAATTCACCTAAATTTTTAGGTTTAACATTAGTTACCAGTGGTGACCAAGCGTATGTGGAATATGTGCCTACATTCCTATTTAGGAATCTTCATAACGTTCTTCCTCTATTTTGCTCAGTTTGGATAAAACTTATTGATGTTTATACAGAGTTTTATCCCTGATTTTTCTTGACCAAGTCACTACACCAAAAACAACAATCTGGTATGGTTCAAAACAGTGTCAGTGGCACAGTTTAAAAGTGTGCCAGATTTGACCAAACGGGATCACTTTTAGCACATTTTAAAACTGTGCCAGAATTTGATATTTTTGGCACACTTTACAACTTGGCCAGATTGAGTACATTTAGGTACTCTTTTGGCACAATTAAAAACCGTGCCAACCTTTGATACATTTTTGGCACGGTTCTGAACTGTGCCAAAATTTTTGGATAAAAGAAAAAAATATATTTGAAAACAAGAAAATTCACAAATTGCGAATCTCGGAAGTCATTGATAAACTAATGTACATACAAACTTCAAAATATTACAAGTCTTAATAGTTCACAGATCAAAAAAATTGGGCAAAGTTTCCTCTATTTTCTGGACTATCTAAAACCTGTGTAATGTAAAGTCTGCACGGCCATAAAATATAACTATAAAATTACAAAAGCCCACAGGGCCATAAATAAAACTACAAAATCCCGCATAGCCATAACACAAAAAAAATATAATCCTGAATATTAATGACATAAAATAAATAATCCCCTTGTTGTAAACCATTGACTTCGAGTGTTCCATGTGTATAGAAGCTAATGACAAAATGTTACCTGTAAAAACATAAGATACAAAAAGAGATGATATTAGTAACCGGGTAATTTAAAAAAAAATCTTATTCAAGCTGAAAATTTGCATATACAAATTAAAATTATTAATGTATTCTCAAATCGAAATTCTTGTGACTCGTGGTCAGCTCCTATGAGTTACATTAGTTCCATGCGAGGTGTTAGTGCCTCTTACGGGGCGGTTTGGGGGTTGGTTTGAGTTTTCACCCTCAAGCGGCATGTTTTTAAGAATAATATAAATATTTTTAAATTATTGTCATATTCTCAAACCGAGAGACCCGCGACAATGCGATCAATTCCTACAATTTATATTGGTCCCATGCAAGGTGTTCGTGCCTCTTATGAGGCCGTTTGGGGGTTGGTTTGGGTTTTCACCATTTAACATCTTGTTTTTAAGCCTAATCTAGATATTTTCAACTTATCTTCATATTCTCAAGTGAAGAGACCTGGGACTACGCGATCAAGTCCTACGAGTTACATTGGTCCCGTACGAGGTGTTCGTTCCTCTTACGGAGCCATTTGGGGCCTAGATTAGGTTTTCACCCACTAACGGCATGTTTTAAAGCCAAAGTCTAGATATTTTCAAATTATCATCGTATTCTCAAACCATACATCCCGTGACTACGCGGTAAGTTCCTATGAGTTACATTGGCCCCGTGCGAGGTGTTAGTGCCTTTTACGGGGCCATTTGGGGGATGGTTTGAGTTTTCACCCTCAAACAACATGTTTTTAAGAATAATCTATATATTTTCAAATTATCGTCATAATCTCAAATCGAGAGATCCATGACTATGCGAACGGTTCCTATAAGTTACATTGGTCTTGTGCGAGGTGTTTGTGCCTTTTACGGGGCCGTTTGGGAGGCTAGTTTGGGTTTTTAGCCTTTAAGGGCTTATTTTTAAGCCTAATCTAAATATTTTCAAATTATCATCATATTCTCAAATTGGGAGACCCGCGACTACACGGCCAGTTCCTACAAGTTATATTGGTCCCGTGCGAGGTGTCCGTGGCTCTTACGAGGCCGTTTAGGGGCTGGTTTGGATTTTCATCCTTTAACGACTTGATTTTAAGTCTAATCTAGATATTTTTAAATTATCATCATATTCTCAAATTGAGAGACCTGCGACTACGCGGTCAATTCCTACGAGTTCCATTGGTCCCGTACAAGGTGTCCGTGCCTCTTATGGGGCCATTTTGGGTCTAGTTTAGGTTTTCGCCCACTAACGGCATGTTTTCTGCCTAGTCTAGATATTTTCAAATTATTGTTATATTCTCAAACCGAGAAAACCACGACTACGCGGTCAATTCCTATGAGTTACATTGGCCTCGTGCGAGGTGTTAGTGTCTCTTACGGGGCCGTTTGGGGGCTGATTTGAGTTTTCACCCTCAAACGGAATTTTTTTAAGAATAATCTAAATATTTTAAACTTATCATCATAATCTCAAACCAAGAGACCCGTGACTATATGATCAGTTCCTACAGGTCACATTAATCTCGTGTGAGGTGTTCGTGCCTCTTACGGGGTCGTTTTGGGGGGGGGGGGGGATTTTCACCCTTTAAAGGCTTATTTTTAAGCCTAATCTAGATATTTTTAAATTATCATCATATTCTCAAGTCGAGAGACCCGCAATTACGCGGTCAATTCTTACGAGTTACATTGGTCCCGTACGGGGCGTTCGTGCTTCTTACGAGGCCATTTCGGGTCTAGTTTATGTTTTCACCCACTAACGATATGTTTTTAAGACAAAGTCTAGATATTTTAAAATTATCATCGTATTCTCAAACCATATGTCTCGTGACTACGCGGTCAGTTCCTATGAGTTACATTGGCCCCATATGATTAGTGCCTTTTACAAGGCCGTTTGGGGGCTGGTTTGAGTTCTCACCCTCAAACATCATGTTTTTAAGAATAATCTATATATTTTTAAATTATCATCATAATCTCAAATCGAGAGACCCGTGACTACGCGATTAGTTCCTAAAAGTTACACTGGTCCCGTGCGAGGTGTTCGTGCCTCTTACGGGGCCGTTTCGGGGCTGGCTTGGATTTTCACCCTTTAACGGCTTATTTTTTAGCCTACTCTATATATTTTCAAATTATCGTCATATTCTCAAATTGGGAGACCTGCGACTACACGGTCAGTTCTTAAAAAATACATTTGTCCCATGCGAGGTATTTGTGCCTCTTACGGGGCCGTTTGGTGGCTAGTTTGGGTTTTCACCCTTTAACGGCTTGTATTTAAGCCTAATCTAGATATTTTCAAATTATCATCATATTATCAAAATGAGAGACCGACGACTATGCGGTCAATTCCTACGAGTTCCACTAGTCCCGTCCAAGGTGTTCGTGCCTCTTTTAAGGTCATTTGGGGTCTAGATTAGATTTTCACCAACGGCATGTTCTTAAGCCTAGTCTAGAAATTTTCAAATTATCATCATATTCTCAAATTGAGAGACCCGGGACAACGCGATCAATTCCTACGAGTTACCTTGGCCCCGTACGAGGTGTTAGTGCCTCTTACAGGGTCGTTTGGGGTTTGGTTTAAGCTTTCAGCCTCAAACGGCATGGTTTTAAGAATAATCTAAATATTTTAAAATTATCATCATAATCTCAAATCGAGAGGCCCCTGACTTCATGTTCAATTCCTCCAAGTTACATTGGTCCCGTACGAGGTGTTCGTGTCTCTTACGGGACCGTTTGGGGGCTAGTTTGGGCTTCCACCCTCAAACGACTTATTTTTAAGCCTAATCTAGATTATTTTCCTTTTCATATTCTCAAATTGGGAGACCTGCGACTACACGGTCAGTTCTTATGAGTTGCATTGGTCCGATGAGAGGTGTTCGTGCCTCTTACAGAGCCGTTTGGGGGCTGATTTGAGTTTTCACCCTTTAACGGCTTGTTTTTAAGCCTAATCTAGATAATTTCAAATTATCATCATATTCTCAAACCGAGAGACCTACGACAATGCGGTCAATTCCTACGAGTTATACTGGTCCCGTATGAAGTGTTCGTGCCTCTTACGAGGCCATTTGGGGTCTAGTTTAGGTTTTCACCCACTAATGGCATGTTATTAAGCTAAAGTCTAGATATTTTCAAATTATCATCGTATTCTCAAACCATATGTCTCGTGACTACGCGGTCAGTTCCTACGAGTTATATTGGTCCCGTGCAAGGTATTCATGCCTCTTACGGTACCATTTGGAGACTGATATGGGTTTTCACCTTTTAACAGCATGTTTTAAGCATAATATCTATATATTTTCAAACTATCATCGCATTCTCAAATCGAGAGCCCCACGACTATGCGATTAGTTCATATCAGTTACATTAGTCCCGTACGAGGTGTTAATACCTCTTACGGGTCCATTTGGGGGCCGATTTAAGGTTTCACCCTCTAACTGTGTGTTTTTAAGTCTAATCTAGATATTTTCAAACTATCATCATATTCTCAAACCAAGAGCCCCGTGACCACGCGGTCAGTTCCTACGAGTTACATTGGTCCCGTGCGAGGTGTTAGTGCTCCCTATAAGACCGTTTGGGGGATGATTAGGGTTTTCACTACCTAAAGGCATGTTTTCAAGTCTCCTCTAGCTTTTTTAAAAAATTGATAAAATCTACAAACACCGAAAATACTTTGTTTACGTGGACATTTGGTAAGGAGCAAAACTTCCTTCAGGATGTGAAGGTAAAATGTTTCCCATCTGGCACAAAAAGAAAACAATAAGATAAGAGACTGAATTTCGATGAAAGAAAAAATTCACTTAAGTCAACGAGCTCAACCTGCTTAAATTTCTATATCCCAACCCCTAGCATCATCAATCCATGAACTTGATTGCCAATGCTTCCCCAATTTTTTTCATACTATTGTTGCCAAGTTAATGCATATTTCCAGGAAGTATTTAGGGGGCCACAAAAGTCTTTACTGCTGTAGGTGTAGTGAGAAACGGCTGTTCTTGATGGGCAGAATATGGAGACACCAAACTGGACTGCATAAATTATATAATTAAATAAAAAAACAAACTGCAAACCTAAAGATTCAAAATATATACTTAGAGTTTACTGTGACACCCCGCCTAATTAAATACTGGGTGATCAGTCCTTTATAAAATTAAAAATCAAGGTGACTGGTTGGTTCATTCTTAGCATCACTATCGCGAAATAATAATTCCAATTTGAACACCTTAAATAATTAAGCTAAGTGACAAAACAATTTAAAACCTTATTTCCATTTTATTTAAATTCATATATGAAAACATTTTTAATGATTAAGAGTTTAAGAATCACATAAACATGAAGAATGGTAATAAACACCCAATAATTCAACCATTCAGATAAGCCAAAACCAGATTAAAACTATAAATGAAACCATCGTGACAATAACTAAATCCCATCGAGTACCGAATACTGGAAATATAAATAAACATAGATCTCTGATATAACCAAACTGAATAGGGAAATGGGCGACACATGCCCTAACTATGAAGAAGTAAAACAGGAACGGAATCAATTAAGAGGTCATCTAAAACAAAGGCCTACAACTCCCACATAAGCTGCAGCGCGTCCAATCCAAGAAACCTATGCATGATGACCCTGTGGCTGGGCACCTGTAATACATATACATATATATATATATACAAGAGAGAGAAAAAGACAAGAAACAGGTCAGAGCCCGAGTGTAAAATAGTTTTAAAATATTTTAGCAAGTATTTAAAATGCTTACCTGCTAATTCAACAACCATGTTAGTATGCGACACTCTCTTGAGAATTCTCACATCTCATCTATTGTGCACGCCTACCGTACTAATAAATCTTATAAGTCTTAACTCTTATTTTCCATAAATTTTTATCCCGCGGAGTAGAAAGTTATAATATTTAGTTTTAGAAAGTCATTCTCTTCAAAACTTATTACATTACTTAGAGCAACATCGTACCGTTACAAAGTTCCCGAACACTTAATATAAAGTTGAAGTATTTATTCATTTCTTAACTACATATACACACTGTAGAAAGTTTCCATATATATATATATATATCAATCACTCATACAATATATATATACTATCGTCACCCCACATAAACCTATGGTGCTGGCATACTCTGCTATCAAGTCCCTGTATCACACATACTAAGGGAAATACTAGTTCGGAATCACTCTCGAACTGTATTAACACAATACACAAACAAATGGAGGCGAAGCATTGTTCCAGGTCCTAAGAGGTCAGCACATACCCTCACATCTCTTAGAACATCTGACTATCATTTTTAGATAGCCTGTATCGAGGATAATATCTTCTAGGATACGAGTCAATATCCCCCATAAAGGTCCAATCGAGATAAGACTGTCCTGGCACGAAAACCCCCGTGATAGCAAGTAGACTGGGTATGATTTTTACACAGATACTTAATATATGCACAGTCACAGTCATGTATATAAATATTCTAAATTTCTAAATTAGGTTTTCCCATAACCCATAATTATAATTATCCGTTCTTAGCACAAATTACTCAATTATCTCGCATAACAAATTTGTCTCTTTTATTCCCATTTATGATTTATTTCATACATACTTATCATCTCTCGAAGTATTCTCCTGCTAAAGACAATTTCAGTAGGTATACCTCTCTAACCTTTTGGTCTAAGACTTTCACGAGTCCCTCAATTCATTAACAAACTTATGCACAATCTCTAATGTGTAACGAAATTCCCCGTTAACCCACAATTTCATCCTATATTAAATTTCATTCAATGGAATCTATTTAGACCCTACTGGTCCTCCTCATGACCCATTATACTCAATAAATAATAGTCAAGGGTTCCCACGTATTTAAATTGAATTAAATATAAAAGGGGACAAATATGCAGTTTTCCAGGAGGGGTCGATCGATCGAGTAAAGGGGGTAGATCAATCGATCATCGATCGATCGATGTTCTTGGGTCAATCGATCGATCAAGCAGTTCTTGCCCAGAAACTGCAATTTCAACCTACGGGTTTCAACCAATAATTTTCTCCAAAACGCCATTTAAAATTCCCAAACTCCCAAATAAGGTTACTACTGGTTCTATACACATATATGCATGATTTTCTACGTAAAACATGTACAATTTGATCAACGGAATTGAATTAAAAGGCCAATTTGTATTAACTCTCAAGAACCCTAATTTTCATAAGACTTTCATTCTTTTAATTTCTTTTTCCAGATTTCTTGCTTCTAAACTCATACCAATTCATGGCTTATCCTCTTCATGTGATTTAAATGTTCAGAATATGTCTACTTCCTCTACAATATTTGGCTTTAAGTCTCAAAATATCAATTTCTTCCACGAAACATGTTCTAAACAACCCTAAACTAACATGATTGATAACTAAAAAGAAAGCAAGATAGATACTTGCCTGGAATTTGTGTTTCAGATTTGTGGAAGAAAGTGGTATGGTTGCATTCCTCATCGCGCGATCTATGCTTTGGTGGTGGTGGTGGTGCAAACGGGTGAGTCTTTAGCCTTAAGTTGCTTGGAAAGATCTCCAACTCCTTCTCTAATGACCGTTCTTTGGTTTTGTGTTTGTTAACCCTAGAAGACAACTCCTAAAGGCTGGTATATCCTTAGGAAATTCGGGGGTTTAATTACCGAAAAATATAAAATGTCTAATATACCCTCCAGGGATGCCAATTAGGCCTAAAAAAAGTCCTGAGACCCAAACTAAACCCCCGGGTATACTTTTCTGACTATCTCGACCCTTCCAGACACATTGGTGCACTCGAAATGACCATACGGGCGACTTATAATTAATTCATTTATCATAATAATAATAATATAGTCCTGACACGACACAGGCGCGTCCCGACTTAATTTCCATAATTGCCATTTTATTCACTCGTGACAATTTTTATAAAATCAATCTTATATATTACTTTACTCATTTAGTAATATTCGACAAATTCCCAATAATTAATAACTCTTGTCACGCTAGTAAATTCTTAAATTGATTTCAGAATTAATATTAAATTTATATCTCAATTTAAATTTAATAAATCCCCAAATTTTGAAAGTCATAAAAAATACGGGGTATTACATACTTCCACCTAATAACGAAATTTTGTCTCGAAATTCGAAAAATAATGCCTAATAGTACGCAAACTATCTACATAGTAAAGCACTCAATCATTATAGCCCCCGCCTCAGAGCAAACTTATTTAACACTCTCATTAAAGACACTTCACATTGAGCTCCTATCCGACAACGTTCGCATAACACACGCCTATACATTATTAATTCCCATTATTTCACTATCATTGGGAGGCCGCACCTCACTACATGACAACTACGCAGATTTATTTAAACACAAAACTCCCATTCTGAGAGAAACCATACGAACATCTGACCACTCTTGTTCGCCTAAAACAGTCGTGGTAATTACACCATAGTCATCAGACTCTAACTCGACCAATCCAAAATTTTGATTATCCGCCCATCTCTTAACATTCAGAGTGAGAAAAGTTAAGGTTTTTCCACACCAAAACCTCAATAATAACCTTGTTCACAATAAACATGTACAAATGCTCCCATGGAACCCTACCATTTGGCAATATCCTTCCCCATTTATCGTACTATACTTGCTAGCTATAACCGTTATGGAAATGAAACGATCACAATGAATCCAAAATTACTTTCACAAAGCTCCACTAATGGTTAATTACTGCAAGTCTACTCCCCGAATTATGGGTGATACAACCTTCTCAACACAAAGTGTTATCCCCGTTGCTTTCTAAAATTCCATATTGAAGGTGGGATTTGAAAATCTCATCCTAATGAGAGCGATTATGTACCGGCGCGATTCTTTTTTTCAAAGGAAGACTCGGGCACACTAGTTAATATGGTAAATCACCCCAAAGGAATAGCAATCACTTACTTCTTGGGCGACTTGTTCCAAATGTTCAAATGAACCCTTGATTTTGCCATGAGGTTAGCAAGCCATAACTAAAACTTTACCGACTTCACTGGCCTCTTCCCTTATCAAAATCGTCGGTAGCCACAAAATTCTTTGATTGGCCCTCTTGTTCCAACCGATTTCTATTTATTAGTAGTGCCCACGGAGACTACTCACTATGTCCCGCTCGACATCGACTTCTACTTGTAATGTCTCACATTAAGTGACACTTAATACACCCTTTCTTTCCTTTGCGTATACTAAAAGTTCCGACCCATGCACTTTTCTCCACGATGTGCACTTCCGGACCTGTTATACCATACTAACATCTTCACTCTTTGTACGCATCAGTCACTCTCAACATTTGACTAATTACAACTCCGCTCTGAGTGTTCTCTATAGTAATTGAATTCTACCCTTTTCAAGGAATACCCCTTTTTAAATGGCTTCCCACAGCCTTCCAACCAGATTCGGTGTGCCACTCTGAACACAAATATATGGATTTATCGTCTTTCACACGGTGCCCAATCCACTCTACCACTTACATTTCGTTATGTTAATCCCTCAAACATTTATTCCACACGTTTATTTCCACGACCCTTCAACTCGGACGATTTTTACATCGGCTAACCAGGATGTACACACACCCTATAAACCCTACATACTAGCGTAAGTATCACATACGCTTCACACATAACACCCAATTCTTTATTTTCCTTGTGCTCAGAACGTGATTACAACACTCGGGTACTCTCAATCATCTTAGAAATCAAAATTTTAAATCCTCCTTATCATCGTTCCACCCCTTAACTCGTCGTGATGAGATAAAACTTTCAATGCCTTCTTACCACACCACCGGCTCCTCTAGACTTAAATCATAATTCAACTTCCAACTTATAGATATAATTACCTGTTCCTACTACGAACGAGGTACCAAACTCATAGACTAATGACCAAACATCTTCCCACTTCCAACCTTACGCTAAGTTTCATGCGTGGGATGTCTCGCAAAGTGAAATCCAAATAAAGAACCCCCCCCCCCCGATACACTACTACCTAGCATTATCGGTTATCGAAATTCGTTAGGCCCTCCGTCCATATCATGTACCCCTTAATTCCGTCTCTTGACAGAAAAGTTACATCTCCTCCCTTAATTACACTTAACAAAGAACATTTTGCCAATTGTATAATCGTTCATTATTAGTGGTACTCACATCCCATAAACCTCGAATACATACAATCGGGGTCCTTGAAATCCTGTCCCCAAACATATGGGTACAACTCTTAACTCTCACATCTCTAAATGATAGATATATCAATGCGCTCTTCCTAACACCAAGTCCTGAGCGGTAAACATAATAATGAGTTAAATATTTTCGCTCAACTGTAGACCCAATACGTACTGAATCATAACAACAAAGTCCCTACACACACCGGGATCGAATATCTCAAGACCACTGTCCCCTTCAAAATCTACAAAATAGATAATATAAGTGCGAGTCCGGCCCTCTCGCAGGTGAGGCCTTGCCAGAACAAAACATGCTGCCCTAAGGCAACCACTCCGATAGCCTTGAAATTACTGTCCACTGTTGTTTTAACCATTTTTAAAAACCATAATTAGTATAATTCCGTACTCTCATATCACATCACTAATACGAGAATTCTCAATAAAGAATATAAATCACTAATAGTGAACTCATTTGTCCTCCGCGGAGAACACTAAAGACAATCCCACTTTACCCGAGAAACATATACATAATAATAACGCTATAGATCTACGCACTAAATTCTTCTTACATGCGAATCTATCAATAAACAAAAATATAATGACTCGCTCATGTCACATAAAACACGCTTCATCCTCCGAAAATAAAACTCATACTTATACTCTGCCAATCGCCTTGGCTACTTAATCGTCTTTCGGACATAACGCAACTGTCTGAACCAAATCGGAAATTATATTAACCATTTCACTTGCAAGCACCATACCCTTGCCCTTATGCTCGCTTCGAAAATTTTTAACTCATGTGGTTTACTCTCCACATAATACCTCAACACATAACCCTCTTATCTCCTGAAATACATTCGGAAACTCACGAACGACTGGAATCGAATCCAAGAGAATCACAATCTCCTTAGAGGTATCCTCCTCTATGTAATACAAATGGGTGGAAGATCCTCCCTCTGGGCGAGGTATCACCACCAAAATATCTCCTGCCCCGCAATGGAAAAGATAATACTCCTAGCGAAATAATTTATCATGGCTCTGTACGCAGCGAGCCAATCCATGCCAATAATGACGTCATGCTCACGTATGACTAAAGCTAGTATGACTGCAGGTAAAATCAAAATATCAAACTATATATTTGCACCCCAGTGCATAAAGAAAATTAAAGACCCTTTTCCAATGATGAGTCTACGCATGACACCGTACTCTCAGTAGTGTCTAAAAATCCTAAGGTCCGTGCAAAGTCAGTATCTATAAAATAGTGTGACGCCCCAGTATTGAATAAAATATGTCCCATAGTACTAAAAGGAAAGAACGTACCATCAATGGTTGATGATGGTTGCTGAATTTCATTATGCTAGACGTCGTACACACATTTGTGTTATTTCTTCCCCTACTGCTGGGGTATCTTACTCTTATCTGGGCAATCCTGCCTTTGGTGGCCCATCCTGTCGCAATTGAATCATCTACCTCTAAACTATTTCATTTTACGGCTTTGTTGGTTTTGGTCTGATTGTACATTTCCACTTTTTCCTTGACCTTGTTGAGCATCTTGATGAAAAATGATATCTGGTTGAGGACAATCCTTCCACGTATGACCTATTTGTACACACTTATAGCAGATTCCTAAAAGTTCTCGCTGGTCGGGTCGGAGTTCCTCTCTAGTCTGATCCGAACAAGTTCGGCGTTCATGACCGTCCATTCCACATTTGAAACACCTCTTTGTGGCTTCACTCTAACCCCGACTTTGTTGGCCCTGACATTTTTGGGTTTCCCTGCATAATTTGTTAACTTTGTGGCTTTTATGGTCTTTAGTAGCTTGTTGTTGCGATTTAGTGTCTTCGCACACTTGTTATTTCTAGTCATGACAAATTGACTATACTCTCTAGATCTTTTGCCCCCTATAAGCTGTATGTTGCGTTCTTGATACTGTAAGACCGTTGTGGTAACTGCCTGTCCCACAATACCTGTTAACTCGACGGTTGATATTCTCTTTGGAGACACCTGAGGTGTGAGCTGACCTTGCTTATTGACTCCCCCAACAGCATTCGCTTATTCTTCTTGAGGATCCATCGAAAAATTTAAACAATCTGGATGAGTTCATCATTCACATAAACAAATCATAGAAGCACAAATTCCCAACGCATAAAGATGAATAAAACATTCCTAATATTAGGGCTCTAAATCAAATACGCTAAGCTAGAAACAAAATAAGCCGTACAAGTCTTAAAGGACACTAGAACCTGATGCTCTGATACCACCTGTGACACCCCGCCTAATTAAATATCGGGTGATCAGTCCTTTATTAAATTAAAAATCAAGGTGACTGGTTGGTTCATTATTAGCATCACTATCGCAAAATAATAGTTCCAATTTGAACACCCTAAATAATTAAGCTAAGTGACAAAACAATTTAAAACCTTATTTTCATTTTATTTAAATTCAGATATGAAAACCTTTTTAATGATTAACAGTTTAAGAATCAAATAAATATGAAGAATGGTAATAAACACCCAATAATTCAACCATTCAGATAAACCAAAACCAGATTAAAACTATAAATGAAACCATCCTGACAATAATTAAATCCCAACGAGTACCGAATACTGGAAATATAAATAAACATAGATCTCTGATATAACCAAACTGAATAGGGAAATGGGCGACACATGCCCTAACTATGAAGAAGTAAAACAGGAACGGAATCAATGAAGAGGTCGTCTAAAACAAAGGCCTACAACTCCCACATAAGCTGCAGCGCGTCCAATCCAAGAAACCTGTACATGATGACCATGTGGCTGGGCACCTATAATACATATACATATATATATATATATATGAGAGAGAAAAATACAGGAAATGGGTCAGAGCCTGAGTGTAAAACAGTTTTAAAATATTTTAGCAAGTATTTAAAATGCTTACATGCTAATGCAATAACCATGTTAGTATGCGACACTCTCTTGAGAATTCTCACCTCTCGTCTAGTATGCACACCTACCGTGCTAATAAATCTTATAAGTCTTAACTCTTATTTTCCATAAATTTTTATCCCACGGAGTAGAAAGTTATAATATTTAGTTTTAGAAAGTCATTATCTTCAAAACTTATTATGTTACTTAGAGCAACATCGTACCGTTACAAAGTTATCGAACACTTATTATAAAGTTAAAGTATTTATTCATTTCTTAACTACATATACACACGGTAGAAAGTTTCCATAAATCAGTATATATATATATATATATATATAT
The DNA here is from genome assembly GCA_949130495.1 of Sambucus nigra. Classification (NCBI taxonomy): domain Eukaryota; kingdom Viridiplantae; phylum Streptophyta; class Magnoliopsida; order Dipsacales; family Adoxaceae; genus Sambucus; species Sambucus nigra. The sequence continues at coordinate 622,286,897 of OX422215.1, forward strand.
ATATATATATATATATATATATCACTCATATAATATATATATGCTATCGGCACCCCACATAAACCTATGGTGCTGGCATACTCTGCTATCAAGTCCCCATATCACACAAACTAAGGGAAATACTAGTTCGGAATCACTCTCGAACTTTATTAACACAATACACAAACAAATGGAGGCGAAGTATAGTTCCAGGTCCTAAGAGGTCAGCACATACCCTCACGTCTCTTAGAACATCTGACTATCATTTTCAGATAGCCTGTATCGAGGATAATATCTTCTAGGGTACGAGTCAATATCCCCCATAAAGGTCCAATCGAGATAAGACTGTCCCGGCGCGAAAACTCCCCTGATAGCAAGTAGCTCGGGTATAATTTTTACACAGATACTTAATATATGCACAGTCACAGTCATATATATAAATATTCAAAATTTCTAAATTAGGTGTGCTCACGACCCATAATTATAATTATTCGTTCTTAGCACAAATTACTCAATTATCTCGCATAACGAATTTGTCTCTTTTATTCCCATTTATAATTTATTTCATACATACTTATCATCTCTCGAAGTATTCTCCTGCTAAAGACAATTTCAGTAGGTATACCCTCTCTAACCTTCTGGTCTAAGACTTTCACGAGTCCCTCAATTCATTAACAAATTTACGCACAATCTCTAATGTGTAATGAAATTCCCCGTTAACCCACAATTTCATCCTATATTAAATTTCATTCAACGAAATCTATTTAGACCCTACTGTCCTCCTTACGACCCATTATACTCTATAAACAATAATCAAGGGTTCCCACGTATTTAAATCGGATTAAACAAAAAATGGGACAAATATGCAGTTTTCCAGGAGGGGTCGGTCGATCGATCGAGTAAAGGGGGTAGATCGATCGATCATCGATCGATCGATGTTCTTGGGTCAATCGATCGATCAAGCAGTTCTTGCCCAGAAACTGCAATTTCAACCTACGGGTTTCAACCAATAATTTTCTCCAAAACGCCATTTAAAATTCCCAAACTCCCAAATAAGGTTACTACTGGTTCTATACACATATATGCATGATTTTCTACGTAAAACATGTACAATTTGATCAACGGAATTGAATTAAAAGGCCAATTTGTATTAACTCTCAAGAACCCTAATTTTCATAAGACTTTCATTCTTTTAATTTCTTTTTCCATATTTCTTGCTTCTAAACTCATACCAATTCATGGCTTATCCTCTTCATGTGATTTAAATGTTCAGAATATGTCTACTTCCTCTACAATATTTGGCTTTAAGTCTCAAAATATCAATTTCTTCCACGAAACATGTTCTAAACAACCCTAAACTAACATGATTGATAACTAAAAAGAAAGCAAGATAGATACTTGCCTGGAATTTGTGTTTCAGATTTGTGGAAGAAAGTGGTATGGTTGCATTCCTCATCGCGCGATCTATGCTTTGGTGGTGGTGGTGGTGCAAACGGGTGAGTCTTTAGCCTTAAGTTGCTTGGAAAGATCTCCAACTCCTTCTCTAATGACCGTTCTTTGGTTTTGTGTTTGTTAACCCTAGAAGACAACTCCTAAAGGCTGATATATCCTTAGGAAATTCGTGGGTTTAATTACCCAAAAATATAAAATGTCTAATATACCCTCTCGGGATGCCAATAAGGCCTAAAAAGCCCCGAGACCAAAACTAAACCCCCGGGTATACTTTTCTGACCATCTCGACCCTTCCGGACACATTGGTTCACTCGAAATGACCATACGGGTGACTTATAATTTATTCACTTATAATAATAATAATAATAATAATATAGTCCTGACACGACACAGGCGCGTCCCGACTTAATTTCCATAATTGCCATTTTATTCACTCGTGACAATTTTTATAAAATCAATCTTATATATTACTTTACTCATTTAGTAATATTCAACAAATTCCCAATAATTAATAACTCTTGTCACGCTAGTAAATTCTTAAATTGATTTCCGGATTAATATTAAATTTATATCTCAATTTAAATTTAATAAATCCCCAAATTTTGAAAGTCATAAAAAATACGGGGTATTACATTTACCTGTCTGGAAGGAGGACTAGTTAAAGAAGCTGAATGCGACTCAAATAAAATTGTAGCAGCGAATGAACTTGATAGGACATCAGTTTCATTCGAGCTACCCTCAAACTCTGGTCTATCATAAATTTTCTTGCACAAGATACTGGTTGATGTTTAAGATAGTCAATAAAAATATACCTCTGAAAGATATTTTTCACCAAATGTAAATTCATGAAAGTAAAACATACAAACATAAAAGCGCGCACACACAACTAATTGAAGGAAATTATCTCGGAATCCTTGGCTTCATAAATCAATAATTGGTGAGAAGTGATTACAACTGATGGCGAAAGGCCTTTATAGGCTAAATAACTATAAAACTAATTATAATTAAAGACTTAATGTATGAAACAAAAAGGTAATTCATAAACTAAATCTAATAACTAATAATAATTACATTATAATTAATTATCTACTACTACTACTAAAATTAATCCGCTGCAAACATCAGATACAATCTCCCTATGAGCAGAACTTTTAATTACACATTTTATGGATGGAATAATGGAACATGACTAAACAAAATCTTCATATTCTTGTCAGTGTATAACAAAAAAATATGAAGGACTTGAAAATAGGTACAATGGGATAATGTGCAACACCATCAAGTCAAGAAAACATAACAGCAATTGTCTATCTCAAGTTACTGATCATAAATAAGAAGGTACTTATAAATTTTAACCATTTCAAGAACAAAGAAATGAGCAACATTGGGAAGTCAAGAAAACATAACAGTTATTGTCTATCTCAATTTACTGATCATAAATAAGAAGGTACTTATAAATTTTAACCATTTCAAGAACAAAGAAAAACTCAGTACAGAAAAGTAAAAATAACATAAGCAATGACAACGTGAAGCTTTGTTTGAGAATTTGTTCTCATCCAAAAACTGGAAAATTTTGTCCACTTTAAAGTTGTCTTCTGCCAAACCAAATAATCTCGTTATGTAAGACAAAAACATAATTACAGATAAGATTATGAAAACATAAATACATTATAAAATATAAATGAAAAATAAGCATAAAAACATAAAAATTCCCCTATATAACATCAGAAGTATTAGCTGGTCAAAGTTGTAGTGTAACTGACTAAGTTGAACATGGCAATGAAACAAGAACCTTCCATCCTTTGGAAGAATTGAAATTCAAGTGAAAAAAAGTTTAACTAGTAGATGATCATGTTCATAAACCAATATGCAAGGAATGGTTTTAATAGTAATTAATCAACAACTTACAAAAAGAAGTATCACTCTGGCTTTATTTTAACAAGACCAAGGAAAACATTAATAGGCTTTATATCTGGGAATAGAATATTGGCAATCTCAGTGCTAGTCGTTTCGACAAATTGAATTTCATTGTCAGAAGTGGCGGCTTTTACAAACTCTTCATAATTAGCACCCTGAAAATTTTAATAGCTGTGAAAAACTTAAATGACATGGTAAAAATCTAGATTACAAGTCAATTTCATCTCGTTATCTAAATATAATAATGTTATGATAGTTTGAATCTGAAACAACATGGAAATCGAGAGAAAACTATCTATACTTTACTATTAAAAGAGAATTGATAAGAAAATTCCATCCAGTTTGGACACCAAATTTATCAAATTTCCAGTAGTGTCCTTGCGCTCTTTTCTCATTGCATAACATGTGAATGACTAAACAAAACGGTATTTGAAATAGAAAACCTCAGATCTAAAAAAATGCAGATCATATACAATAACACGATTTTTTTAAATAAATTGATATAATTAGTTCCGGATTTTAAAAAAATCAAACACAAAACATAATACACATGTATAGATACAATAACACAGGTGCTCGGTTAAATATAAATCAAAATAATAAGTATTTTAACAAATCCACAACTCAGCACATATATAAACAAAACCAAACAAGATGTATCAGATATATACCAGATTTAACCAAGAAGATTAATAACAAACAAAATATGTATAGATCATACCAGAAACAAGCAAGCATTAACTAAAATCGGGTTGCATTTCACCCCTTTTAATCAGATCTAAAAAAACTTTAGATCGTGTCAGCCAATTCCCAAATCGGGTAAAACAAATTCTTGATAAAGACTTAGGCATCTTGAGTGGAGTGAGAGAAACCTGAGGGGATAGAGAGAGAGAGAGAGAGAGAGAGAGATTGAGCTGATCGGAGAGAGCTCTCCACACGAACAAGAGAGAGAGCTGAGCCGAGAGAAATCGAGAGAGCATGAGAGGGTGAGCGGGAAAAAAAGAGCGATACACAAAGTTACTCTAATCATTTTTTTAGGGTATTTTATATTTTAGTCAAGTGTACTTGATTTAGGCAAACTTTAAAACAGTGCCAAAATTTGGCACTATTTTAAAGTGTGTCAGATTATCATTAAACCGTGCAAGAATTTGGCACAGTTTTAAACCGTGTCATATTTTTAATATCAGGGTGTGCCAAATTGTTATTTTTGGTATAGTGAGTAATGAGGACTTAAAATTCTATTTTAACTTGGGTTTCTGTGTTTTTCGAGTCAAGTATTGAATTTTCTGCTGATTTGCCGACCAACTATTGAATTTTCTACCAACCAACTTGTTATTAAGCACGTAATCAAAATTATTACAAGAGTTATTACTGGTAATATTTACTAAGATGTTCGGCATTCCAGGGATTCTTGAATTCTTCCCGTTACAAAGTTTCAATTCGATAACTTCATGGTCGAACAACTGCTAAGACACGATAAGTCCCATGCCAATTGGCTTCAAGATTGTTGGTCTTCTGAATCACCTTCTTAAGTACATAATCCCCCTCTTTTAAGTTAGTCGGCTTCACCCTCTTATTATAAAAGTGTGTTGTTTGTTATTGATAAGCAACATTCCTTAAGGCTGCATCTTCTCGCACCTCTTCCAGCATATCAAGGTCTAGCCTTCGCATCGAATCACTGATGGGAGAATCAAAATTTAACACTCTATGAGTTAGCAAACCTAGCTCAACTGGTACCACTGATTTAGTCCCAAATTCTAGCATATATGGTGTTTCCCCTATTGAATCAGTAGGAGTTGTTTGGTAGGACCATAATACTGAGTGCAATTCATTTATCTAGTTTCCCTTTGCCTCATCAAGTCTCTTCTTCAACCAATTGAGCAAATTCCTATGTGTCACCTCGGTTTGAGGATGACTTGGAGCAGAATGTAACTTCTGGATCTTAGATTGGGCAGAGTATGCTGCAAACTCCTCGTTGTTGAACTGTGTACCATGGTCGGTAATAAAGGCATATGTCAAACCATATCTACAAATGATGTTTTTTCCAGTTGAACTGGTACACCTTGTCATAGGGCATATCCACTAATGGCTCTGCTTCAACCCATTTGGTGAAGTAATAAATAGCTACAACCAAGTACTTGAATCTTCCTCGGGTGGTTGGCAATGGTCTGACCAAATCTATTCCCCAAATATAAAATGGCCAAGGTGAAGTAATGGAAGTCAAAGTTGTGTGTGCAGTTTGATGAATGTTGGAGAACTTCTGGCACTTATCACACTTCTTTACAAAACATGTACAATCTGCCCACATGGTCGGTCAGTAGTAACCTTGAGTGTCCATTCGATATAGTAATGATCTTCCTGCTACATGAGCTCCACAAGACCCCTCATGAACTTCTTCTATTAGATCTCTAACCTCTATTGGGTGAACACTGTGTTGCAAAGTGGTTGTTAACCCTCTTCGGTATAGAAATCCTTTATCTAACACGTACCTTTTTGCCTTATACTTAAGCTTTTTGGCCTCAACTGGATCTGCTGGCCGAATTCCTTCTTCAATGTAAGCTCTTATGGGATCCATCCAGGAAGGTCCCATATCTACTGCAATGAAATTAATCATCAAATCTTCATCAATACTCTGACTAGTTAGAAGCTCAAAGGGTATTGTTCTCCTAAGTTCAATCCTGGTTGTCGACACTAGCCGAGCAAGTGCATCAGCTCGTGGATTCTCCAATCTTGGAATCCTACTCATTCGAATAGCGGGAAATTTGTATATAACCTACAGAGTTTTGGCGAGGTACCTTGTCATTAATTCACCTTTAGCTCCATACAAACTTAAGATCTGATTGACCACCAATTGAGAATCACTGTGCACCACAACTTACTCGACGTTTACTATTTGAGCCAAACTTAATCCCACAATTAATGCTTCATACTCTGCTTCATTATTTGAGGCCTGGAACTGGAATCTAAGTGCATACTCAATATCAATCCCATCAGGGGTATTGATTATAATACCTACGCCACTTCATGTCGGACACGAAGATCCATCCATGTATAGATTCCATACTGGGATATTGCTGTCAAAGCCTTGGTTTGTCAATGTCCCATAATGGAATATTATTTTATTGCCTCATCATATTTCTTAGTCATCTTAAGTATCCTAGTTGACTGTTTCAACAGGTCGACAGTTGCTTCATCTGAGCTCTCCCCAATTGGGGTCTTCTCGGGCTGTTGGTCGGATGTGACTTTGGTTAAGCTTACCCTTGTTGGGTTTTTCTCTGCTCGAATGCCTTGTTGTTCGGGAATCTCCGGATAAGTAAATTCTATAATAAAGTCGCATACAGCTTGGCCCTTTAATGAGGACCTTGGTTCATACACAATGTCATACTCTCCTAATTCTACTGCCCAGTACATCAATCTTCTGGATTTCTCAAGTTTATAAAGAGCTTACCAAAGAGTCATATCAGTGTACACCACTATAGTGGTGCCTGGAAATAAGGCTTCATCTGTATGGATGCCTCTATAAGTGCTAAAGCTAATTTCTCCAATTGGGAATAGCTGATTTCTCCTCCCCGGAAGGCTTTACTGGTGTAGTAGACTGGTTTTTGCACTCTATTATCTTCTCATATTAAAGCTGAACTTACATCCGACTTAGAAACGTCTAAGTACAAATACGATTTTCCCCCAAAACTGGTCGGGAGAGTAGTAGTGGTGATCCAGAATATTTCTTCAACTCCTAAAAAGATTTCTCACATTCATCATTCCATTCAAAGGTCCTCCTTAGCACCTTAAAGAATGGCAAACACCTGTCTGTTGCTCGGGACACGAATCTATTCAAAGCAGCTACTCAACCAGTGAGCCTTTGAGCATTGAAAGAGTGGTCCTTATGCATGTGTTTCAAATCAAACCAATTTTTACCAAAAAATTATCCAACTTTTAATTAGCACCAAACCAAGTTGTGAAAAACCAATTCTTGCTTTAAACCAATTTTATCTTGATTAATCCTAAACATGCATCTAGTGATTAAAGCAAGTAAAGTAAAGTAAAGAATACTCAAAACGCAGGATGTACGAGGAAAAAACCTAAGACGGGAAAATAACCTCGGACGGCCCAAGCCAGACAATCACTATGAATGTGGAATTATAACAAATAGATAAAAGACTCACTCAACTAATCGATCCCCATGGGTCTTGACACTCTTCTGATCTTCAACCACTCCTCTCACAGTGCCCACGCAAAAAGTCCTTCTTTCGCAATACCTGTCCACAACACACGCGTCCACGTATATCTCGGTGTCCACCAAATGGTTTTGATACGTCTACTATGTCGAACAAGAAGTCCTTCTCTTTTCTTCATCGCAAAACCCAGATGTTCAAGTATAGAACAAACCTTCTTGGTGCAGCAAGATCACATAAACATGTAATAATGATAACTCGGATCTTTGCAAACTCTAAGGATGTGTTTAAGCTTTGAAACCTTAGAAAAACATGTGCAAAACTCGTACTGGATTGAAAACTATTTTCCAGATTGTACCCTACGTAAATTCTTACGAAACCACGCTTTAAATATGAAAAATTCACCGCCTGTAATAATGATAACTCAGATCTTTGCAAACCCTAAGGATGTGTTTAATCTTTGAAACCTTAGACAAACATGTGCAAAACTCGTACTGGATTGAAAACTGTTTTTCAGATTGCACCCTACGTAAATTCTTACGAAACCACGCTTTAAATACCAAAAATTCACTGCCTCAAAAAATGTATCGCTCGAACGAGATTGACCCGTCGTTCGCGCAATATAGCCATCTCGCTCGAACGAGCGAGCTTGTCATTTGAAGGATGCGCGTGTCAACTTGACTTTTTCTTTAAAACGTTTCTTCAAAAGAGATCCAATTAAGTCAAACTCTATTTTGAGCTTATCAGAATAAAACGTAGTGTAAAACACTTAAAACACTTTTAAAACATTTTTCCTTATAAAATTACATCCTTATCTTTTATAAAAATAATTCCGAGCACCATTAATTATACGCATTCATACTTGTGTGATCTCGGAATGCAATTAACTTGAAGACGAATAAACTTGCACCAATTTAAACTTCAGCATGATTAATTATTTGAAGCTCTGCCGCAACGTCTTCAATTTCTTCAATACGTCATAGACCAAGTGGGATCGTGACACAATAAAATCTCCCTATGACATATTGCAAACACAGTTTTGTTCACGAAATTAAGTCAAAACAATACAAGGACTCAATTGGAAATTTATGTCCTTACAAATCTCCCCTTTTGACTATTCCGGGACAAAACTAAACCAGTGAAATGCCTAAGTCTGGTCGTCAAGCCTTATGATGCCTAAATCCCATCCCATAACCCCAAATTCAAAAATTACAAGACACGGACTAGTATATGTAGCACCAACAAGCATGAACTGTCTGAATGTGATGTAGACTTAAAATCTCAAATCTCTTAAGCATACCTACACACATGAAACAGACAAACAAATACTTAGTGAAGTATGGAGGAACAAATAAAACCAATATATATATCCAAATGATACCAATTTTATAATAGATACCAATATGAATAAACTTTGAACAATCATTTGTTAAACAATTGAACAACAAAACGATACCAATTTGTAATACCAATGTGTAATACCAATTTGTAAAATATGTAATAAAAAACATGCTCAACAAATCTCAACAAATCTCCCCTACATCACATACATCTCTCCCCCTTTTCGTCTCGAATAGACAACCCGGTGAAAAGATAAACTAATCAACAAGTATCTATCATGAAGATATACCAAATAAAAATCGCTATATAATCATGAAACGACCAGCTAAATATGATCAATAGATGACAAATCTGTAGCTAGTAAACCAAGAATCACACAAAGAATATAGAAAACTAATCAGGTGTGATAAACGGAATCATATACAAAATATCAATTTTGAACCAATAAAACCTGCATATAAATCAGTTAGTCCAGAAAGCTTCCAGCAGTACCAAACATATCACAAAATAAACCAGTGGATTGCAAACCAATCAGAGGAAAATTCCCAGACCGTCGTTCGAACGAGCCAGGGACGTCGCTCAAACGAGATGAGGACGTCGCTCGAACAAGACTTCACGTGACATGGAGATATTGTTTGAACGACTTCTCGCGACAGGCCAAATTTTCCCAATTTCCCATAAATATCATAAATTTTTGTCCACTGAAAAAATTTCCAAAAAAAACACACGGGAAGGGCCTGACAGCAGCAAAACAGTGCTAAAACAGTATGCTTTTTACACAAAATGCAAAAACGCATAAAAACTAACAATGCGAGTTATATGCAAATATAGTACTTATGTGCTTAAACATGGACGTGGAATGTATGGGCGTATAACTACAACAAATGAGTCACAAATCCAACACATCGAAAAGATCAAGAAGCTCTAATTGATAGCGATAAATCATCAAACTTTATCATAGCTATATGATAATTAAAGTGTGAGCTTAATGAACTAAACATACTACATGCACACAAATCCAGAATTTTGGCGATTCTACAAACAATAGCGTCAAATTGCAATATTTTAATATTAGGATTTGTTGTGTAAACCCGTTTAAATTTTCTCCAACAAAACTCCCTCATAAACATTTTTTTTCAAGTTCTTTTGAGGTTTCTAGCATTCTCAACTTAGAGAAAATCTTATTGGCCCTTTTTATTAGCATATTGCTTTCTCTTTTGGACTCTTTTAAATGGTGGCTTTCACGACGAGTTAATTTTGAACTCTCGTAGCCCTTTCCCGTGAATCACTCATCATTTGTTCAATTAGGTACCAATTCAACCTCACGGTAGACGATTCTTACATGCACACTTCTCCTTAAGTCTACTTACGCATAAATGACAAGATTGAGATAAGAACGCCTCACCAAATTCAAATATGCTAGAGAAGTCAAACATCTATATAAACTCATGCATGTGTGCATTGATGGCATATATACAAAGTCAAATCAAAATGCATGTCAACTTCGACACAACCCCATATAAACAATAGTTAAGATCATTCTAAGCATCGATAATAATGACCAAATGTCCTAGCCACACAGATATGAAACGATGGGGGTCCAAGCACACCAATATGCCACATCAAACATGTAAACTCAAAAACAAAAAACTGAAAATCTTTTTTTCTTTTCAAACATATTTTGACTCAAATAAAAGAAAAATATTTTTAGATTTTCAAAAGTTTTCTCAAAAATAAAATATTTTTGTATTTTTTCAATAGGACTCAAACAAATGAAAACTATAATACAAAATGATACACAAGTAATTATACCAGCAATGAATATCATGAAGCAAACTAGCATATGACAAACAAGGCAACACTATCATCCTTTAGATTTAGCATGGGAAGAATCAAGTGCACCCAAATGAGAATCATTAAGTTTTATTCCTAGAGTCACTGAATCCGATTTCCTACCCCAAGTAGGGGTAAAACGACGCATGGGGGTTTGGGAAAGCGGGGAAACTTTATTCCTAAACTTCCTAGGAGCTTGTATAAGGTCATAATAATAACGCCTAAGGTGACCTTTCCTACCGCAAAACGTGCAAGTGTAGCGATGGTGGGAATGATTACCTATAGGTGGACCTTTTCTAATCATCCTAGTGTTTCTCACACATGCGGGGGGAATGGGAACAATTTTCTCATCAAAACCTATACCTCCCCTATCTCCCTAAATTTGGACGGTGACTAAGATCTTATCTAACTTCTCCGACCTAGCCTCCAAATCAAACTTAACTCTAGACGAGTCTCTCAATCTCTCATCCAACTCATGAATCCTAGACTCGAGCAAACTCCTAGACTCCTCAAACTCTAAAATCTCCTTTTTCAAAGACTCCATCAAACCACGGATATTATCTCTCTCACCCTCGACAAAATATAATTTCTCCCTAAGAGTCTTCTCTCGTGCCCTAAGATCCTCAATCAAACTATCATTATTTTTTATGGCATGCTCATTCAACTTAGCTTGCAATTTTGCACTTGCCTTTTTCACCTTAACCGTTTCGGCATACAACTCATTAAATGAAACTTGCAACTCTTTCACATCTACTTCCTCTTCGTCACTCTCTTCTTCCTCACTAACATGGGATTCACTCAAAACCTCCTCATAAGTGTCATTCACATGAGAATCTTCGTCGATCATATAACATGCCCTAAACGCAACAAAGTTACGATCAATGGGGGAACTCTCTCCCTCTTCCAGATCACTATCACTTAAGGTGGCACTATATACAATGGGTTGCTTTCCCTCTTTATTAAGTCTAGTGGGACACAACTTTACTTTGTGACCGTACCCCTCACACCCAAAACACTTATCCAACTCATATCTCACAGGCTTCTCAAACTTATCCTTAGAGGTGGGATCAACTTTGTTGTTCTTAAATTGTTCAAACTTTTTGGCATCTTTCTATTGCTTTTGAAATTTAATAAATTTTTTAAATTTCTTTGCCAACAAAGTAACATCCTCAAAATCGTAATCGTAATCCAAATCCAAAACTTTGATTTCCTCCTTCCGGGTTGTAATACCCCGTATTTTTATGGCTTTTAATTATGAGATTTATTAAATTTATTTGGGATAATTAATTGGAAAAATTAATCCAGATTTAAATGTTAGTGAGACGAGAGTTAGTATTAGATTATTTTGATTGTTGTTGAATATTACTTAGTGATTATGGTAATATGTGATTATTGAATTTATAAAAATTGTCGTGAGTTGAAAATATGGCAGTTTCGGTAATTAAGTTGGGACGCGCGTGTCAGTCGTGTCAGGACCCAATTTAATGGATTTAAAATTATTTTATTTTTATGTCATCCGTATGAGCATTTTGAGTGTGCCAACACGTCTGGAAGGTTCGAGATAGTCAGAAAACACTAGCCGGGGGGTTTAGTTTGGGTCCCGGGGCATTTTTATGCATAACCAACAAACCGGGAGGGTATTTTAGTCATTCCTAATTTTGGGTGAATAGTGACCCACGAATTTTAGACAGTTAATATCAGTCAACACTTTACTCCTTAGGGTTTCTCAACCAAAAATCATAAACGGCCATTAGAGTGGAAGAGAAGGAAGTTTCCAATGGAGAACCACCACACAGAGACCTTTGCACCACCGTCACCACCACCGAATAGATCGGAAAGCAAGGATCATCCCCATACCGTCTACTTCATCAGATTAGAATCTTCATTACCAGGAAATTGATTTAACTTGCAATAATTTGGCATTTATATTCTATGTTAGGTTAGAATTGGAGAATAACCTTGAATAATGAAAATTGAAAGGATTTGAAGAATTAAAATCATAATCTGGGTAAGTCCATGTAGTTTAACGTTGGAGATAATAGCAGCCACGAAATTTTGATTTATGGGTTGAGAATAATAAATTTGTATTGAATTACATAGTTTTCTTGAGGAAATTAGGAGAAATATGGTTTTTATGAAAATTGGGTGTTTTGATCCAAGAAACTCATAATCCATAAGGGTTTAATGATTCTAATTCGTTAGAGATGATGTTGATATGTTAATAGGATGATTAGTGAACTTTCTTGGGAGTTTGGGACGTTTTAATGAAGAATTAGAGGTGTAAAAGGGAAGAAACCCGTAACTATTTAAGAGAAATATGGGCTGATACCTGTTTGATCGATCGATCGACTCAAGAATGACAATCGATCGATGATCGATCGATCGACCTCTTTTCTTCGATCAATCGACCCCTTCTGATTTTTGGCAATTATTTTCCCTTAAGGCTTAATGAAAATCCCAAGGCCGATGATGATTCTTAAAATGTTTAAATTAATATTATGGGACTTAGTTAAGGTCAGTAGGGTCTTAGTTGATGCCGGGAAAAATGGTTTACCTTATGGAATTGAATACTATTGCTTACGAGGGTCTACCAAGTGAGGTACGATTAGAAATCGTTCGAATTGAACTATAATGGGAATTAATGATGACGTAAGGATAAGAACATTAACGGAGGGACTTTAAGTTACTGATATAACATTAGAAACTAATATGAGACCTAGTAACCTTTTGAGATAGGTTTAAATACTCAAATTGATATGACGAGAGAGTTATCAAGCTAAATATATATTACGTATGATATTCGGGATAAACTTGCTACGTACGAGACTTACGATATGGAATGTGTATATACCTATATTGAAATATGATTACTTAGGTTGTGTGAATGCCTAGTGTATGGATTTCTTATGTGTATGACATACCTACCATACTTGCTATCACGGGAGGTTAGTTTTCAGAAAAGGGCCATCTTATCCTTGTGTTCCTTCGGGGGGATTTAAATTGGTACCTTAAGGACATAGGACTGTGAATGACTTATTTGTGTATGTGCGTGACCCATAGGTATGTGAACTATGTTCGCCTCCAATATGTGTGATTTGTATTTAGACGGTTCCTGAGTGATTCGGAACACGTGATCCTTACGTACGTGATGTACATGGATTTGATAGCAGAGTATGCGAGCACCGCAGCTTAGCCTAGGGGTGCCATATATATATTTTTGTAATGAGAGTGTTATACGTATATACTTGTGAGTGGTTCACTGTTGCTTAGTAAATGTGAATAACTAAGATATTTGAATGGGTTAAGAATGAGAATTTAATTAACACTTGAGATAAGTAATTTAATGAATGCGAATATGGGTTATGAATATAACTTATCTGGATATTAAGAGTAGACATCTTATGGCAGAATGCGAAAGAGGAAGTGGTACAGACTAGTTAGTTAGCGACATAACTAGGATGGGTTAAGGGCATACGTTAGGCGTGCACATTAGTTGAGAGGTGAGAAACTCATGTGAGAGTACGCAACTAACATGTTTATAATATGTGTTGTTTAATTGTAATTTAAACACTTGCTAAACTTTTAAACTGTTTTCACCTCAGGCTCTGACCCATTTTCCTCGAAATCTATTTTGTTTCGAGAAATATTTTTAGGTGCCCAGCCACAAGGACGCCAAGCATAGGAGTTCCATTCTGATGACGTGTTGTAGCTGCTGTGGAAGCTACAGGATCTTGGTATTAGACGCCTTCATATTTATCCTTGGTTCCTTGAGAGTCATTTGTATCAGTTAGGGCATGTCGCCCATTCTTATTTAGAGGTTGTAGTTACAGACTAACATTATTTCGGTTTTTGGTTTATTTATTCAGACTCTTGTATTGGGACTTTATTTACTCTGGCATTATTATTATTGGAGTGTTTACTCCAGACTCAGTTGATTTCATTTCATTGGTTATTCATATGAGATTGTTTATGCGATTGATGGTTAATGATTTAATTCTTGATTATTTGATAACTTAATTAACAAGATTTGATATCTCTCTTTTTAAATATTAGGTGTCTAGTAATTAATTAAATGTTTTTGGACAGTGATGCTAAGACTGAACCAACTTAATATTCTGTATTAATTTAATAAAGGAGTAGCTACCCGATATTTAATTAGACGGGGTGTTACAGGTGGTATCAGAGCATCAGATTCTAGTGTCCTTTAGGATCTGTGCGGCTTATTATGCTTCCAGTGTAGTTTTCTTTGATATAGAGCCCTATGTTTAGGATTGTTGATTTCTTTGGTGAGATTTCGTTCTCCTGTTTTGATGTGTATGATAGTGAATCTTATTTGCATTCGGGTGTGTTCGTGTGCCGAACAATGCAGTAATTATGAGATTTATTAAAGAAGGATGAACGTAGTTGAAGTCACCCATATTATAGCACAGAAGTTCAAGACAGTAAAGACGGCTAAGGCGCGACTTGTGACTTCCAGGTATAACTATAGTAGAAATTGGGGTCAAATTAGACTCATCCAGTAGGGTTGGATTGGGAGAGAGTCAGACGAAACATTTAAAAGAACCAGCAGTGGAAATACTAGAAATGCAGAGATGGCGTGCGCTAGCCAACGAACATAAAATATCCAAAGGCTTGGGCATATGTCGGAGTATGGCTAATCGGGAGTGAAAACTTGGGGTAAATTCTTTCCTTGGCTCGTAAGAGCAAAGTTTCAATGGTGAGAGGCAACCACCACACTTAGAAGTGGAATGTTTGTCAAGAGAAGGCGCATACGTATGGTTTGACCATAAGTTCTTTCATCAGATGTTCTGGGTGAGATGTGAATGTTGTTCTGAACTCACACAAGAGGGTCGGACAGAGGTCACTTTGTGAGAATAAATTTAATTATTTAGCGAACTTTACACCGGATGAAGTAGGTGAAATGGAAAAGAGGACATTAAAGGGAGAATTTACATACAAGAAGAATTGTTAGCACTTCTGGGAAATTCTGCTTGGACGGTCAATGTAGATGGAAATAACGTCGCGTTTTGTTAATATGGGGTAAATGATTTCTTGTGTGGGGAGATACAAGAATCAAAGAATTTATATAGAGTAAGACTGGGGGAAATGGTGTTGGATAAGCACCACAAGGGGGAGACCCATCGGGGGACCCATTAAAATGATTCGGATAGCTGAATTGTTATGAGCGATGGTGATTTTAGTAAGAGATGTGGAAACTAGTAGCGTGTTCCTTAGGGCCATCAAAGCTAAGGGAACAATGGAGGTAGTCATCAGAGTCGAGTTTACCAACGTCCGAGAGAAGGACCACCTTAACATGGTCAGTGTGACCGGAGATAAGTGGAGTATGTGTAGAGGTATTTTGTGGGGAGTAAAACCCCATGCGTTATAAATGTTTCCCGAAGCAAGTATAGGGATAAGGGTATGGTGCCTAGCAAGGGAAATAGTTATTAAAATTTTTGATTTGGTACGGATAGGTGTGTTAAGTTCAGGAACCATTGGAGCATCCAGGGCAATTGACAAGATAAAAGTATGAGTTATATCCTCAGATGATGTTGCATGTTGTATGTGTCAGGAACGAGTTACTACATTTTTATTACTGCTATATTCGCATGAGAGTCGAGTTTAGTGAATATCTCGGCAATGTTATTATCTATGTGGATATTTTTCCCTCGTATAATGGAGTAACCTTTAGTGTTATCCGCGGAGGATAAATGGGTATATTGATAGTGGTATATACTTTATTGAAATTACTCGTTTTAGTGCAGTGTTATACGAGTATGATATTATCCTAATTATGGTTTTATAATATTCTTATACCGATAGTGTGTGGATATTGTAAGTTTATCGTGGTTACTACCTTGGTGTAGAATGTTTTGTTCTGGTGAGGCCCCACTGCGAGAAGGTCGGGCTCGCGATTGTATATTTGTATATATATATATTGTTGAGACTTTGAAAAGTACAATGATCTTAGATATTTTTTCCCGGTATGTGTAGAGACTTTATTGATATAAATCGGAGTGTATTTGGTTTACCGTTCAGCGAAAAGATTTAGCTGGTTATTATAATTAACGCTCAGGATGTAGTAATAAGAAGAGTGCATTGTTATATCACCTTTTAGAGACGTGGGAGTTAATACTCATAGTTGTAAGTCTGGGGAGGGGATTTTGAGAACCCCGATTATATTTGCATGATGTTTAAGGAAGGTGATTTCCATCAATGTTAAGAGACAGTGTCTTTCGGAGGCAGTTCCTTGTTTAAGTGTAATTGCGAAAGGAGATGTAACTTTATTGTCAAGAAACGGGAATATTGGGGTACGTGTTATAGACCGAGGGCCTAATAATTTCTGATGACCGACAAGGCTAGGATGTAGTGTATCGGGGGGTTCCTTATTTGGAGTTCGCTTTGCGAGATATCCCAAGCATGAAACTTAGCGTAAGGTTGACAGTAAGGAGATGTTTGGACATTCGTCCATGATTTGGGTACCTCGATCGTTATGGAAGTATGTAGTTAGAACTGGAAGTTAAAGGATAAATTAAGATATAAGGCCAGTAGAGTCAGTGGTGTGGTGAGGAAATACTGAAAAAAAAATGGTTTTATTACGGCTGGTTGAAGGATGCAATGAGGTTAAGGAGGATTTAGGATTTCAAATTCAGGGGTGATTAATAACACCCAAGTGGTATAGCCACGTTGCAAATGCAGGGGCAATAAAGAGTTTGGAGTACGTATGAAGCGTATATGATGTTTAAACCCGTATGCACGGGTTATAAGGGGTGTAGACATCTTGGTTTGCTAATGTAGTAATCGCCAGAAGGAGAGACATAGATGGGTGAAATTATTACTTATGGGATTAATATGACGAAATGGAAGTGGTAGAATGGGTTAAGCGTCGTAAGAGAAGGTGTTAATCAGTATACTCATGTGCAATCAGAGTAGCACGTCCGAATTTGGTGAAAATTCAGTGGAAAGCCATTTAATAAGGGAGTATCTCTTGAGAAGGCAAATATTTAACTATTATGGACAATTTAGAGTGGAGTTCCATCCAATCGAATATTGAGAGTGGCTTACGCATAAATAGAGTGATGATGTCAATAAGGGATAAATATAAATATATATATATATATATTAAAAAAATTACAGAAGCGCGCATCTTGGCGAAAAGTGCAGGGGTCGAAACTTTTGGTATACGCTCAGAGAAGAAGAGGGTTATTAAGCATCACTTAACGGGAAGAATTATACGTGGAAGTCGGCATTGAAAGGGATATAGTAAGTAGTAGATCGATTGGGTTAATATGATCAACCCGATAATTTTGTATCAAACCGACGATTCCAGTGATGGAAGAGTCAAGTTGGTAAATTTCCTCAAGGGGTTTCCAACTTATAGATAAGTAACGAGTCCCTTAAAATGTGGTACAAGTCGTCCAGAAGGAGAGACATTGTTATATCCTTGGGTGATTTACACTATTAGATAGTGAACACGCCGGTACGTAGTCCTACACATTATTATTCAGACCTACGATGAGATCCCCGAAATCCACATTCAACGTGGGGTATCAGGAAGTAGTAGAGATAACGTTTCGTTCTGAGAAGGTTGTATCATCAATAGCCCGAGGAGTAGGCGCAAGGTGATTGATGACTGGTGGAACTGTATGAAAGCAATTTTAGATTCATTGCGATCATTTCATTTCCAAAACGGGTATAACTAGTAAGTGATGTATATTGTGGTAATGGGGAGAAGATATTACCTAATGGTAGAGTTGGGTGAAAGCACCCGTATCTATTCATATAGTGGACAAGGTGCTTACTGAGGTTTTGTGTGGATAAACCTTATCATCCTTTCTCTGGATGTTTAGAGGTGTGCGGATTATTAGAGTTTTAGATCAATCAGGAGTTAGAGTCCGATGACTAAAATGAGATAACCATAAACAGTCGTGAGTGGCTTTCCCTTGTGTAAAAGTCATAACGCCGGGAACAGAGATTCAAAGAATGGGCAAGAGTAGTTAGATGTTCTATCGTTTCTCCTATGATGGGAGTTTTATGTCTAGATAAACGCGAGGGTTGATACGTAGTGAGGTGCAGACTCACAATAATATTGAGATAATGTGGCCAATGATATATAGGCTATTCTTATTCGAATGTTGTTTAGTAAGAGAACAACGTGAGGTGCATTTATTGAGGTGCAACCCTATAACTGATAAAGTATTGAGACTGTTCAACAAACTTGTTGTGAAGTGGGGGTTGTAGTGATTGAGCCTTATTTTGAATTTTGTTTTGAGTGCTGGAGGATACCTAATTTTTCCAGGTATGCCTTACTTTTTCGAATTTCGGGATGAAATTCCGTTATTAGGGGGGGAGTATGTAATACCCCGTATTTTTATGGCTTTTAATTATGAGATTTATTAAATTTATTTGGGATAATTAATTGGAAAAATTAATCCGAATTTAAATGCTAGCGAGATGAGAGTTAGTATTTGATTATTATAATGTTGTTGAATATTACTGAGTGATTATGGTAATATGTGATTATTGAATTTATTAAAATTGTCGTGAGTTGAAAATATGGCAATTTCGGCAATTAAGTTGGAACGCACGTGTCAGTCGTGTCAGGACCCAATTTAATGGATTTAAAAGTATTTTATTTTTATGTCATCTTATGAGCATTTTGAGTGTGCCAACGTGTTCGAAAGGTTCGAGATAGTCAGAAAACACTAACCGGGGGATTAATTTATGTCCCGGGGCATTTTTAGGCATAACCGGCAAACCGGGACGGTATTTTAGTCATTCCTATTTTTTGGTGAATAGTGACCCACAAATTTTAGACAGTTAATATCAGCCAACACTTTAGTCCCTTAGGTTTTCTCAACCAAAAATCATACACGACCATTAGAGTGGAAGAGAAGGAAGTACCAATGGAGAACCACCACTTAGAGACTTTTGCACCACCATCACCACCACCGGATAGATCGGAAAGCAAGGATCATCCCCATACCGTCTACTTCATCGGATCAAAATCTTCATTACCAGGCAAGTGATTTAACTTGCAATAATTTAGCGCATATATCATCCATGTTAGGTTAGAATTGGAGAATAACCTTGAAAAATGAAAATTGAAAGGATTTGAAGAATTGAAATCGTAATCTGGGTAGGTCTTGCATCTAGTTTAACTTTGGAGATAATAGCAGCCACGAAATTTTGATTTATGGGTAGAGAATAATAAATTTGTATTGAATTACATAGTGTTCTTGAGGAAGTTAGGAGAAATAGGGTTTTTATGAAAATTGGGTGTTTTGATCCATGAAACTCATGATCCATAAGGGTTAAATGATTCTAATTCGTTAGAGATAATGCTGATATGTTAATAGGATGATTAGTGAACTTTCTTGGGAGTTTGGGACGTTTTAATGAAGAATTAGAGGTGTAAAAAGGAAGAAACCCGTAACTATTTAAGAGAAATCTGGGCTGATACTTGCTTGATCGATCGATCGACTCAAGAATGTCGATCGATCGACGATCGATCGATCGACCTCTTTTCTTCGATCGATCGACCCCTTCTGATTTTTGGCAATTGTTTTCCCTTAAGGCTTAATGAAAATCCCAAGGCCGATGATGATTCTTAGGATGTTTAAATTAATATTATGGGACTTAGTTAAGGTCATTAGGGTCTTAGTTGTTGCCGGGAAAAATGGTTTACCTTATGGAATTAAATGCTATTGCTTACGAGGGTCTACCAAGTGAGGTACGATTAGAAATTGTTCGAATTGAAACTATAATGGGAATTAATGATGACTTAAGGATAAGAACATGAACGGAGGGACTTTAAGTTACTGAGATAACATTAGAAACTAATAGGAGACCTAGTAACCTTTTGAGATAGGTTTAAATACTCAAATTGATACAACGAGAGAGTTATCAAGCTAAATATATATTATGTATGATGTTCGGGATAAACTTGCTACGTATGAGACTTATTAGATGGAATGTGTAAATACCTATATTGAAATATGATTACTTAGGTTGTGTGAATGCCTAGTGTATGGATTTCTTATGTGTATGACATACTATCATACTTGCTATCATGGGAGGTTAGTCTTCGGAAAAGGGCCATCTTATCTTTGTGTGCCTTCGGGGGGATTTAGATTGGTACCTTAAGGACATAGGACCGTGAATGACTTATTTGTGAGTTAATAAGTCAGCTGACCATGGGAGCGTAGGTATGTGCGTGACCCATGGGTATGTGAACTATGTTCGCCTCCAATATGTGTGAGTTGTATTTAGACGGTTCCTGAGTGATTCGGAACACGTGATCCTTACGTACATGATGTATATGGATTTGATAGCAGAGTATGCGAGCACCGCAGCTTAGCCTGGGGGTGCTATATATGTATTTATGTACTGAGAGTGTTATACTTATATACTTTTGACTGGTTCATTGTTGCTTAGTAAATGTGAATAACTAAGATATTTGAATGGGTTAAAAATGAGAATTTAATTAACACTTGAGATAAGTAATTTAATGAATGCGAATATGGGTTATGAATATAATTTATCTGGATATTAAGAGTAGACATCCTATGGCAGAATGCGAAAGAGGAAGTGGTACAGACTAGTTAGTTAGCGACATAACTAGGATGGGTTAAGGGCATACGTTAGGCGTGCACATTAGTTGAGAGGTGAGAAACTCATGTGAGAGTACGCAACTAACGTATTTATAATATGTGTTGTTTAATTGTAATTTAAACACTTGCTAAACTTTTAAACTGTTTTCACCTCGGGCTCTGACCCGTTTTCCTCCAAATCTATTTTGTTTTGAAAAACATTTTTTGGTGCCCAGCCACAAGGACGCCAAGCATAGGAGTTCCATTCTGATGACGTGTTATTGCTGCTGTTGAAGCTACAGGATCTTCGTATTAGACGCCTTCATATTTATCTTTGGTTCCTTCAGAGTCATTTTTATCAGTTAGGGAATGTCGCCCATTCTTATTTAGAGGTTGTAGTTACAGACTATCATTATTTTGGTTTTTGGTTTATTTATTCAGACTCTTGTATTGGGACTTTATTTACTCTGGCATTATTATTATTGGAGTGTTTACTCCAGACTCAGTTGATTTCATTTCATTAGTTATTCGTATGAGATTGTTTATGCGATTGATGGTTAATGATTTAATTCTTCATTATTTGATAACTTAATTAATAAAATTTGACATCTCTGTTTTTAAATATCAGGTGGCTAGTAAATAATTAAATGCTTTTCGACAGTGATGCTAAGACTGAACCAACTTGATATTCTGTATTAATTTAATAAAGGAGTAGCTACCCGGTATTTAATTAGACGGGGTGTTACACAGGTTTTCAAAGCAATACCCTTTTCTTTCTTAGGCACTTGCTTGGAGGTAATCATGTCGATTTCATAGGTTTGTAGGCCACCTACAATCTCTTCTAGTTTCGTCGACTTTAACTTACCCAAGGAGTTTATAATAGTCACTTTCGCATCAAACCTACTAGGCAACGACCTAAGGATTTTCTTAATGACACGGTTGTCAGGAAATTTCTCACCTAGGTTAAACAACGAGTTGACAATATTGGACAACCTAGAATAAAACTCATCAAAAGTCTCACTCTCTCACATCCTAATGGTCTCAAACTGTGTAGTAATATTTTGAAGCTTCGACGCCCTAACCGTGCTAGTGCCCTCATGAGTGAGTGTCAAAATATCCCAAGCCTCTTTTGATGTTTCAAAAGTCATAATTCTATTATATTCTTCCGGATTGATATGTGAAAAAATAACGTGCAAATCCTTAGAATTATATTAGGAAAGTCTATGTTCAGTTTCAGTCCAGGACTCGACAGGCTTTAAATTAGTGACCTCACCTGAAATAGTGACAGGGGGTGTCCAACTTTCTCAACTGCTAGCCACACACGCTCATCAATAGATTTGAATGCACTTTTCATTCTCATCTTCCAATAGGTGTAATTAGTGCCATCAAAAATAGGAGTTCGAAAAAGTTCGTTATTTCCAAAATTCATCTTTGAAAACACACGGGATCACAAAACAAATAAATTATGTTTTCTAGCTCTGATACCAATTTGAAATAGTGGTCCTTATGCGTGTGTTTCAAATCAAACCAATTTTTACCAAAAAAGTATCCAACTTTTAATTAGCACCAAACCAAGTTGTGAAAAAACAATTCTTACTTTAAACCAATTTTATCTTGATTAATCCTAAACATGCATCTAGTGATTAAAGCAAGTAAAGTAAAGAATACTCACAACGCAGGATGTACGAGGAAAAAACCCAAGACAGGAAAACAACCTCGGACGGCCCAAGACAGACAATCACTATGAATGTGGAATTAAAACGAACAGACAAAAGACTAACTCAACGACTCGATCCCCACGGGTCTTGACGCTCTTCTGATCCTCAACCACTCCTCTTACACTGCCCACGCAAAAAGTCCTTCTTCCGCAATACCTGTCCACAACACACGCGTCCACATATGTCTCGGTGTCCACCGAATGGCTTTGATAGTCTACGATGTCGAAAAAGAAGTCCTTCTCTTTTCTTCACCACAAAACCCAGATGTTCAAGTATAGAACAAACCTTCTTGGTGCAGCAAGATCACATAAACATATAATAATGATAACTCGGATCTTTGCAAACTCTAAGGATGTGTTTAAGCTTTGAAACCTTAGAAAAACATGTGCAAAACTCGTACTGGATTGAAAACTGTTTTCCAGATTGTACCCAACGTAAATTCTGACGAAACCACACTTTAAATACGAAAAATTCACTGCCTCGAAAAACGTATCGCTCGAACGAGATTAGCTACTCATTCCCGCAACATAGCCATCTTGCTCGAACAAGCGAGCTTGTCGTTTGAACGACGCGCATGTCAGATTGACTTTTTCTTTAAAACATTTTTTCAAAAGAGATCCAATTAAGTCAAACTTTATTTCGAGCTTATCAGAATAAAACGTAGTGTAAAACACTTAAAACACTTTTAAAACATTTTAAAATATTTTTCCTTATAAAATTACATCCTTATCTTTTATAAAAACAATTCCGAGCACCATTAATTATACGCATTCATACCTGTGTGATCTCGTAATGCAATTAACTTGAAGACGAATAAACTTGCACCAATTTAGACTTCAACATGATTAATTCTTTGAAGCTTTGCCGCAACGTCTTCAATTTCTTCAATACGTCATAGACCAAGTGGGATCGTGACACAATAAAATCTCCCTATGACATATTACAAACACATTTTGTTCACGGAATTAAGTCAAAACAATACAGGGACTCAATTGGAAATTTATGTCCTTACACTTCTTGCAAGTCGGGGACTGCATTTCAATCAAAGCTTTTATTTTATCTAGATTAGCTTTAATTCCCCTCTGGTTTACTATGTACCCGAGGAACATTCCTTCATGCACTCCGAACACATATTTGGTCGGATTCAACTTAATCTGGTGCTTTTCCAATTGATTAAAGGTTTGTCTAAGGTCGACAATGTCTTAGAGGCTTTTTTACTCTTCGTCAGCATATCCTCCACATACACTTCCATGTTCTTGCCTAATTGATCTTTAAAGGCCTTATTCACCAACCTCTGGTACGTAGCACCTATATTTTTCAAACCAAACGGCATAACATTATAACAGTAAGTTCCTCGAGGAGTAATGAAAGAGGTACTTTCCCTATCTCCGAGCTTCATTTTAATCTGGTTGTAACTAGAATAGGCGTCCACAAAACTCAATAGCTCATGTCCTGACATAGCATCCACAAGTTAATCAATCCTGGGCAAAGAAAAATGATCCTGTGGACATGCATTATTCAAATCAGTG
Source organism: Sambucus nigra (assembly GCA_949130495.1). Classification (NCBI taxonomy): domain Eukaryota; kingdom Viridiplantae; phylum Streptophyta; class Magnoliopsida; order Dipsacales; family Adoxaceae; genus Sambucus; species Sambucus nigra. Next base: position 622,311,430 of record OX422215.1, read on the forward strand.
AAGTCCACACGTGTTCTCCACGTATTATTTTTCTTCTTGGCCATAACAACGTTGGCCAACCAATTTGGATATTTCACATTTTCAATGAATGAAAGCTTTTTGAAGATTCTCTACCTCCTCCTGAATAGCCTGACTCTTCTTGGGGATGAACACCTTGACGTCCTCCTGAATAGCCTGGAGATTCTCTACCTCCTCCTGAATAGCCTGAATAGCTTTTTAACGTCCTTGTTTCACTGCCTTGACGTCCTTGTTGACGTTGAGTTCATGGTAGAGGAAATTAGGGTCAATCCCAAGCATGTCCTCATGACTCCAAGAGAACACGTGTTTTCTCTATTTCGGGAATGTCACTAGTTCTTATTTAAGAAAAGGGTCTAGTGTTGAACCCACCTGTGTAGTTCGCTCTGGATTATCCTCATCTAAAATGATATTCTTCGCTGCTTTCACAATTTTTCCTTTCACCAATTTTGTCTCCTCTATTAAATCTAAGGTTTCGACCTCAGATTCTCTATTGGGCTCAGTAATGTCCACTTGGAAGTGGTGGTCTATTTCTTTATTTCCTCAAGATCCTCTTGCTCGGCAGAGGAGCAATAACATTCTCAGGCTACTTTTTGATCTCCCTTCACTACACCTACTCCGAAGGTGGTCGGGTACTTCAAACACTGATAGAATGTTGAAGGAACTGCTTCAAACTTTTTCAACCCTACTCTACCCGTGATGACATTGTAGGCTGACTACACGTTTTTGTCCATTACAAAGAAACGAACCTTCTCGGTCTGACTTGCTGGCCAGGTGCCGAGTAACACCTAGAACTTGATTATGCCCAAATGATAAACTTTTTCACTAGAAAAATCGGTCAAAGGCCTGTGGTATGGATCTAGATGACTGAGCTTCAAATCCAGTTTTTGAAGGCAGTAATAAAACATGATATCTACTAAGGTACCATTGTCAATCAACACCCTGGAAACAATTGTGTCCTGGTATCTGAATTTGACCACCAGAGGGTCGTTATAGGGGTATAGGATTCCTGACAGGTCATTTTTGGAAAACCCAATCACCAATTTTTCTTTATTCACCTTCCTCGACCTATCTTCCTCGACTAAATTGATCCTATGGATGTAAGAACAAGCTAAAGCCTCGATGACGTAAGCTTTTCTCTCTGTAGTGTGATCTCCACCTCCAGCATCTCCACCTGTAATCATCTAACAATCAAAGCAACCAAAACTAAGTGTATTCTGGTTGCTTGGACTTTGGGGGGAAATCGGGATCGTCTTCAGGATCATCTTCGTGATTTCTTTTCTTTTCTTCCCTGGGCCTGCATGGATATCTTGACCTTCGTCGAGCTCCTCTGTCGTCCTACCAATCAACAAACTTGTCCAGTTTTACTCGACGGATGAGAGTTTCTATTTCATTTTGCAGAGCAATACATCGATTTGTCGTATGCCCATGGTCCTTGTGAAATTCACAGTATTTTGATATGTCCCTCTTCCCAGTAGTTGCTCTTAATTTCTTTGGCCAACGTACCTTCTTGCTATGCTTAATTTTCTTCAAAACATGGTGAATACCCATCGTTAATGGAGTGTAGTTGTTGTACTTCCTGAGCCTGTCATCAATTTTCTTTTGCTTTAAATCTTTCTGATCCTTATGCTCCTTTTGATCCTCCTACTCGGTTTTGACTTCAGGCTTTGTGACCGAGCTCTTTTCCTTTTTAGGTTATTATTTGTTTTTTTAATGAATAATGACCGAAGTATTTAATAAGTAATAACTTTAATTGACTCCAATCACTCAATCAATTGAGAGAGATATTATATATATATATATATATATATATATATATATATATATATATATATATATATATATATATATATATATATGTATGTATTAGTCAAACTCTCAAACATACCTTCTAACAATATACCTATGAACATACCTACATTAAAAAGATAGTAAAAAAATATATTTTTGACCAAATTTTGTATACATGGTATCCATAATAAGGAGATCATCTAAAAAAAATTCATTCATAAGTATAACTTGAAAGTGGGTGATTTGAAAATTGGATGAATACGTGCATTTTTAACCATTGAACGTTGTGATCATCATCTCACCCTTTTCCAAGTTGAATTTTTGGATATAGTGTTCTTGTAGATGATCTCCTCGTTATGAAGATCATGCATACCAATTTTAGTTGAAAAATGTTTCTTTTTTACTATTTAAACAAATGGGTAAGCTATGTTGTTATATATATATACTAGCGGATGCCCGTGCCCGAGGGCACCGCGATAAATTTTACCCCGTGATAAAACTCAGCGCATAATAACCCGCATTTTTAAAAAAAACTTTTAACAAATTTTAAAAAATAAAATAAAATAATAAAAAAAATATATATTTTTTTAAAATAATATTTCAAAAAAAAATATTTTTTTAAATATTTGAATAATAAAATAATAATGTATGCATGCATACATGCATGTGTATGCATGCATACATGCAACACAAAAAATGTCATGCATGTTTATCATGCATGTTTATCATACATGAGTTACTATTCATAACACCATTGTCTCATATTATATAGATGTCATTTCCTATAAGGACTCCTTATGGTGCAGACTTCAGTACATACCATTTTTTTAAAATAGTATAAAAATAATTTTTTTTATGAAACTTCATGGATATGATCTCTATGGTAGGAAGATCATCTCCATTTTTTTTCATCAAAAAATTCAATAAAAAAATCGTTGAGATGAAGTGATATGTAAAAAAATGGTATAAATATGTATTTTCGACCGTTGAAATGTTAGCGATCATCTCACTCACTTTTTGATTGAATTTTTTTATGAAACTTCATGAATATGATCTCAATAGTGAGAAGATCATATCCATGAAGTTTCATCAAAAAATTCAATCAATAAACAGCTAACGCCAACCCAACATTTCAATGGTTGAAAATGCATATTTGTACCATTTTTTTACATATCACCTCATCTCAACGATTTTTTTATTGAATTTTTCGACGAAAAAAATTGGAGATTATCCTCTCACCATGTAGATCATATCCATGAAGTTTCATCAAAAATTTATTTTTTTACTATTTTATAAAAATGGTATGTACCGGGGTCTGCACCACAAGGAGCCCTTACAGGAGACTTTCTGTGTATATATATATATATATATATATATATATATATATATATATATATATATATATATATATATATATATATATCGAGTGAGGTCTCAGTTTGAGGAATCTGAATGAGGTCCATTTTTTTAAAATAATAAAAAAATATTTTGGAGTTGATTTTTTTCTATGGCTTTTAAACATTTCAGTAGAACCATAAAAAAATAATCAGCTCAAAATGAGTTTTTTTGCTATTTTAAAAAAATCGGTCAAACTGTGTCAGTTTTTAAGTTATTTTTAAACTCTTAAAAACTGACAAAGTTTGACCGATTTTTTTAAAATAGTAAAGAAATTCATTTTGAGTTGATTATTTTTTTATGGTCCTACTGAAATGTTTATAAATCATAGAAAAAAATCAACTCCAAAATATTTTTTTTACTATTTTAAAACAATGGACCTCATTTAGGGTTCTCAAACTGGGGGACCTCTCTCTCTCTCTCTCTCTCTCTCTCTCTCTATATATATATATATAGTGAGAGGTTCAAAAGTGAATCAAAAGAATGAACTTTTTAATGAACCTTAACAAAAAAAATACATAAAAATCCATTAATTTTAATTCCTATGTTGTAATTGATCCGCGCCAACGGCAACGGAGATGTGTGTCGATCGAATATTTGTGGGCGGGGTGGGGTGAGGGTGGGGGTGGGGTGTATATTAAAAAACACGTGTCTCCGTTGTCGCTGGCGCGGACCAATTACAACATAGGAATTAAAATTAATGGGTTGTTATATATATATATATATTTATATATATATATATATATAGAGAGAGAGAGAGAGAGATGCTCACCTACATCATACACCGTACATCACCTAATTCTAGGCCCTAGAAAACTTTTTTTTCAAAGTTTATGTTTTCTCCTTGAAATTAACCTTCCAACCAACCCATATGCAAAAAATTATGTCAAAATACATTTTGTAGCTATTTTTAAAAAATTCACAAAAAACTGCAGGCGCAGATCCTTATAAATAAGGTATTTTTAGCAGTTTTTTGTGAATTTTTTAAAAATAGCTACAAAATGTATTTTGACCTAATTTTTTGCATATAGGTTGATTGGAAGGTTAATTTCAAGGGAAAAATATAAAATTTGAAAAAAAAAAGTTTTTTAGTGCCTAGAATTAGGTGCGATGCACGGGTGATGTGTAGAGCATGATGTACTATAACCTCTCTCTCTCTCTCTCTCTCTCTCTCTCTCTCTCTATATATATATATATATATATATATATATATATATATATAGGAGAAGGATCACGAGTGGACCAAAAGAATGGACTTTTTAATGGACTTAACAAAAAAGACTAATAACCCACTAATTTTAATTCCTTGGTGTAATGGGTCCGCGCCAGCGGCACCCAATAACCGAGACTTATTAGTCTTTTTTGTTAAGTCCATTAAAAAGTCCATTCTTTTGGTCCACTTGTGAACCTCTCCCTATATATATATATATATATATATACAATAGTGCTCTTGTGCGGGCGGTCCGCATTTTAAGAGTGCAGAACGGACATGTGTCGTCTGGCGTTCTCCGTTGCCGCTGGCGCAGACCAATTACAACCTAGGAATTAAAATTAACAGGTTGTTATGTGTTTTTTGTTAAGATTCATTAAAAAGTTCATTCTTTTGGTTCACTTTTGAACCTCTCCCTATATATATATATCACTGTTCTAAAAAACCCGCCTAGGCACGCCTAGGCTTGAGGCTTGAGAGAAACGTCCCGCCTTAAGATTTTGACGCCTTATGCTTGGTAAAATCCTTAAGGCATACTTTTTCTCTAAAAACAATAATGCTTTAGTGAAACGATATCCCCTTTTAAAGATATTTTAACAAACCGAACCATTATCTCATCCAAAAAATCAAATACTATTTTTATTTGCAAATATTCAGACATATTTTTATGATATGTACAATTTTAGTATTTTAATATCCTTGTTATGGTTAAAAAATATTAAAATATATTAAAACGGCCTAAACACCTTTTCACGCCTTTTTACGCCAAGGCTCGCCTAGGCTTCTAAGGCTTAAGGCTTGGCCTCCACGCCTCGATCACGCCCCGCGTTTTTTAGAACCTTGATATATATATATATATATATATATATATATACAGAAATGATCTCATGCATACCCAGTTTGCATACCCTCTGTGCGGACCATTTTTTAAAAATAGTAAAAAAAATAATTTTGAGCTGATTTTTTTTATGATTTTTAAACATTTCAGTAGGACCAATGTAATTCTAGCTTCACTTGTGATATATAAAACGGTTTAACCAAGGACACCACAAGTGGACACTCGATTTTGTATTATTGTATACATTAAATTTTGTAATCTTTATATAAAGTTTTTGTAATTCGTTTAGAAAAAATTGTAAATTTTATAATATATGTATAAGAAATTTTGTTAGGTGGGGAATTAAAATGCATCTGGTCTTAGAAAGAAAGAAGAAGAAAAAACGAGAGAGAGAGAATGTAACAGGAATAAAAAGTATGTATTAGATATCAGATAAATAAATATTCAATTAAGTATCATAATATTGGTTTTTGTTGACCAAAGATAAAAATTTAATATACCTTTGAGAAATATGTAAAGTTGGTAGGTAACCCATGGGTGATGCAATCAGTTAGCATGGTCAAAGGCACCTTATCTGGCACATAACCCTCTTCCCAATGGGCCGAGCTCAATGGTGCAATGGGGATTTGGGCACATTCATTCCTATAATTTTGGCCTTGGCACTAGCCAAGGACCTTAACTTAGGTACCACACTAATATTTACCGGTGTCTACAACATTGTAACCGGGGTCCTTTATGGTGTCTTAATGCCTGTCCAGCCCATGAAGTCCATAGCCGCGGTGACCATATCCAACCCGGAGTTTGGGCTGCCTGAGGCCATGGCGGCTGGGATTTGCACCAGGGGGATTTTATTGTTATTGGGCCTAACGGGCCTAATGCAACTCGCATATAAGCTCATCCCACTACCCGTAGTTAGGGGAATTCAACTAGCCCAAGGCCTATCATTTGCCATGACCGCAGTCAAATACATTCGACACGAACAAAAATTTTCAAAGTCGAAATCTATTGGGGATAGGCATTGGTTAGGGTTGGACGGATTAATTTTAGCACTTGTTTGTGCGTGTTTTATCTTAGTTGTTAACGGTGCGGGTGATGAGAATGAGGGAGGAGATGTAAATGGCAATTTGGGCAGTGATGAAGAAAGTGTGATACAAAGGAGGAGATTAAGGTTGAGGAGAATCATAACCTCTCTTCCTTCAGCTTTTATTATCTTTTTATTGGGTGTTGTTTTGGCCTTTTTAAGAGGGCCTAAAGTGGTGGTTTAAATTTGGGCCATCTTCTATAGAAATTATGAGAATATCTAAGCATGCATGGAAAGAAGGGTTTATTAAGGGAGCAATCCCTCAATTGCCCTTATCAATCCTAAATTCTGTCATCGCGGTTTGTAAATTGTCAACGGATCTTTTTTCGGGCCGTGGGGTCTTGGCTACTTCGGTTTCTGCGACGGTTGGACTTATGAACCTGGTGGGCTGCTGGTTTGGGGCCTGGCCGTGCTGTCATGGGGCAGGTGGGTTGGCAGGGCAGTACAAGTTTGGTGGGAGGAGCGGTGGGTGTGTGGCCCTGCTTGGTCTGGCAAAGTTGGACTTGGGCCTGGTTCTAGGGAGCTCTTTGTTGAAAATTTTGGACAAGTTTCCTGTTGGGTTATTGGGGGTTCTGCTATTGTTTGTTGGGGTTGAGCTAGCAATGTGTTCAAGGGGTATGGGCTCTAAAGAGGAATCATTTGTGATGATTCTTTGTACTGCAGTCTCCCTCGTGGGCTCGAGCGCGGCGATTGGGTTCTTGTGTGGGATTATTGTGCATTTGATACTCGTGCTGAGGAAATTGGGTGATGGGCAATCATGTGCCACTATTTGGTTACATAGAAATCCATAGAACATATTTCCACCTGTCTTGTGTATGGTAAATAAAAAGCTTGATGGGTTTTTGTTTTGTGTCATTTTGTTGTTTGCACCAATCACCCAGTCGACTGGTTCTTAGGAGGAGTTGGCTAGTTTAGTTGCCCAACGGTTTGTAAGATTGTTTATGTATTTCCTTTTTACGTTGTTATCTGATTTTGGCAATTTTATATGGTTTTAAAGCCAGTCTATCTATTTGCTCTTCACCCCCAGGTTTTTATATTAATAAAATTACGGCTTGGGAGCTGTGGAGAATTTCGGCATAGGGTGCCAACCTAGTTGGGATGTTATGCCTAGATCATTTCCCTACGTCAATTTATTCTCATTTTTTCAAAAGAAAAAAGAAATCATTAGATCTTATGTTCTAATTTTATAGTATTACTTTCCTTTTTAAGATGTCCCAAAATTAGTCGCCTTTCTCTCAATTACTTTTTTGAAGAGATAGCTTTTGAAATTTGAAGTAAATCTTAGAAGTTTAGAGGTTTAGTTTTGAAAACCCAAACTGAGAACAAAAACACATTGGCTAAATACAACACTTTTTTTTTCTCATAGTACAGTCCTGGTGAAAAAAGCAAAGCCCAAAACCATAATCATACCATACCCAAACAAAGGTTATAAGAATTCTGTCGTAATTTTTTTCATGCTAATATCTAGAGTGTGCAAGGCAAAATGCTTGGTCACGTGATATTTCTGTAAAACTCATCTTTACGTTAAAAATTACACCTTTAGCTAGTCTTTGGCCTGGTGCAGAATAGGAAAATGGAGAAACGTGTGGCACTTGACGACAACGCAAATTAAGGTACTACACTTCACAAATAATGCACAACAAACACATGAAAATACACACACACACACACACTAAGAAAGAAGGAAATAAAAAAGGAAAATCGTATATTGATCTACAAGAGAGAAATTATATTATGATCTTGAGAAATATAAATATCCATCCATGCTCCTATACAATCAAATGCTACACACTCATAATCCTTTTTCATTGTCTAAAAGTCTAGAAAAAAACGCTTCATACGCAGCTTATTTCATCTTCAATCAACAGTACATACATCTCCTACATGTTAGGGGGACAAAATAGCAAAATTACGATGACAAAATAAAAAAAAAATAGTGTATTCTTGGAACTATCCAAAAGGGTTTCCTCCTGGGTATGAAAAAGAATTTGGAGCAGCGGGTGTCACGTTTGTGCCACTGTTCTGCTGGATTGGGTTTAAGGAGGCAAAAGCATCTATACCACCGCCATAGCCACTAGTTCCGTGTGGTCTGCAATGACAAGCAGTAAAACATCGAATTATTGACCCAAAAATTAAGAAAAAGAAAGTTGAGTTCAATTGTTCACAAAATATATCATCGTGGTGTGTGTGTTTGTTGTGTGTGTGTGTGTGTGTGGGGGTGGGGGGGGGGGGGGGGGGGGGACCGCAAATTGGTATATAATACATCAAATTTTATACATGCATATGTTTTTTAGGAAGAGGTGAGCACGTTGGAAGGGTTCTACTTTCGATAAACATGTTTCTGAATAAAAACTTCCATATCAGCAGTTGGATTGCTTAATATAAAATGTTCACAAATAAAAGAATGAATAGAACTAAAATTGGTGGCACCCATGCTTGACTTCTTTTGTATTCAAAATAGAATTTACAACATGCAAATTTACACATGTTTTAGATGGTTCTGTTATTTAGTATTTTTTCGGGATGTAGGTGGTTGAAACGATCAATCATGTTTATATTAAGTAAAAGAAACTGTCTAATACATGAACATATAACTATTTTATTTCCTGGGGCAACCAAATGCCCCATTGGTGTTTCATGTCATGTTGAAGGAAACATCTTCAAACAAAAACTGCGAAAAGAACCCAGAAGCAAGTATTTACCTAGGAGGCGGCGAATTATTAGGTAGTTGTTGGCCCATGTATGATTCTGAAAAAAATGAATATGGTATGAACAAGAAAGTGGGACCAATTGTCAAACCAATGAGAGGTCAAAGTTAACCAATAGGGATAATAATGTTATTTTACCTGGTGACATGCTCATTCCATAAGAAGGTGACTGAGGAACAAGTACAGATGGATAAGGTGAGGGCTGAGGCTGTAGACCTGTATGAGCTGACACTTGCGGAAGTGCTCCATGCAAAGATGCCACTGAAGGAAACTACATCACAGCAATCAGGAAACCCAATGGTCAAGACTCAAGAGTCAAAATATCTAGTTAAAAAGAATTTGTAAAATAAAAATCCTCACACACTCCTGTAACAAGAATTTCAGACAGAAACTAATCGATAAGATATTTCTAGCAAAGGAGAAAGTAGTTCATGTAAATTTTGATATCATGTCACGCTTGAAGTGAGTTTGTTCCCGAGAGGCCCATTTGATTTGGTAGATGAAAAATAAAAGTTCTCAGATGGTATCAAGAATTATAGAAAAATTAAACACCTTCCCTAGTGTCAAATTTGATACTTCCTCCTCCTAATATTAAGAGACATTGTTTAAAAGTCGGAACATTTTAATAGACATTATAACTTTCAAATTTAACCTTCATTTTAAAAGGTACACGACTTGAGTGAACAAGTTTTCTTAACTATTTTGCAGCCTAAATTTTGAAACACGTCTCTTTATTTGAGACATCCAAAAAAGAAAAATGTGAAGTTGATTTGAGATGGAGTACTTATCCATTGTACATATCCAAGTCCGTGAATAGTAATTCCAAAATATCGTCTAAATTATTTAAGATAACATTTACTTAGTCATACCAGTATTCACACCTGATAAACTATGGTAAGATACTGTCTTATTTCAGCAGTCTCGAGAATCCAAATCTTACCCAATCCCCAAAGAATTTGATTCCATGAAAAAATGAAAAAACTAAGACAACATCCCCATGTCCGTACATCTTTTTTTTGGCTTACCATAAAATGAACTGTTTTTAATCTAAGTGAAGTATTAATAAAGTTCACAGCACTGAATACACATCGTGATAGTATGAATCTTTCCCATGACCTACCTTATACTCTTTTGTCACCAATTAATAGGCCCTATTTAAAATTGACAGTTTTTAAGGATACACATTAATGACCAAGATCAAGTTTAGTTCATTGCGTATAATTTGGTTCGTTGATTATGTCCAAAAAAAGAAAGTGGGCTTTTCATTTCAGACGCCCCAAAAAGGAAATTAGGACTATTAATATGAGACTTAGAGAGTATTATCATCAACCCTAATTTAATTTAATTTGTTCAACGTGACTTTATAGGAGCGGAAATTTGAATAAAAAGATCCACACTCCTAAATGAATAAAAGTATGCACAATGTAGTTGACGTGGAACAACAGCAACACTATTCATATGAACAGTGACAGTAAAGTTGAGTAATAATGTGTCTTGAATTCTACCCTGGATTGAATAAACATAGATCATAGTGCAAGAGGTGGTAAACCTTAATATGCACTATGTGAAGCGATAAACCACAAAGACCACTTCTATAATTTTTTAAGATTTCTTTAGATGGGTGGTTTAGGTGTTAATTCATATCCTCCATTGCTTTCTCTAGTGGGTTAAGTGTGAATTATTTTAATGTTTTGTTCCCTTTTTTGCTTGCCCATATATAGGCAAGAGGTGCAAGCTTGTAATCATATCATTCTTACTCTCAGTATAATTAGGTGCAACCCCTTTGGGCAGCCGTGCCAGACTGTCCAACGTGTGGATCAGATGGTGTAAGAGATACAACGAACACTCGCTATACTTGCTCTCGGCGGCAACACGCATCAAAACCCAGGTGGGGGTCAGACCCTGAGGTTGCTTATGGCCATCAAATCATGGGTAGAGGTGGCGCAGATTCAGACTCAGACGAGCTTGAAGAAGATATCTTGAACGGTCGCGGTAGGAGGGATTACCGCTACTATAGGAATGCTGATGTTCCTAGATTTAAGATTTTTCAATGGACATCTTCATATTGAGGATTTTTTTGATTGGATCAGTACGGTGGAAAGTTTCTTTATTATCATGAATATCTCTGAAGATAGGCAAGTGAAATTAGTGACCTACAAACTAAAAGGAGGTGCATCAGCTTGATGGGAGCAAATGCAGTGCAATAGGAGGCGCCAAGAGAAACAACCAGTTAAAACATGGGTGAAGATGAAAAGATTTGTGAAGGAAAGATTCTTACCTCTAGACTATGAACATATGTTGTATTAACAATATTTGAACTGCCCATAGAGAACGCGGTCAGTTATCGATTATACAGAGGAGTTTTACAGACTGAATGCACGGAATAATTTGACTGCGACAGAGAGCCAACAAATTGCTAGATTCATAGAAGGACTGCGATAGAAAATTCATGATCTGATTAGCCTCCGTTTTATATGGAATTTATCAGAAACAACGAATATTGCAACCAAGTTGGAAGCTCAGTTGACGAGATTGACAAGGCAGACGCCCACCAGCACTAAAGCATTATATGCAGAACCAACAGTAGACAAAGGGAAATTTATATCAACAACCTAGTTTCAATCTCGAGCCAGTGTTCATGATCCAGGGGTGGGTACCAGCCATACCCAGGGGGGTCAACAAAATCCTCAGACGCAGTATGACCTACCTAACCTTGTCCAGTACGCTTATCCTGAAACGATTAAATTCTATCGCTGTCAACAAGTAGGGCACAAGTCTAACGATTAACATATAAGACCGTGAATAAACATGGTTGAGAATGCGGAAGGGGAAGAATATGAACTAGTAGAGGACGAGTGTAACAAGGCAAATATCGCAGAGCCTGATGACGGGGAACGTGTGGCCTGTGGGGTGCAGAGATTATTACTGGCCCCAAGGAAGGAAGTTGATTATCAACGACACAACATATGCCAAACTCGTTGCCCGTTCAACAGGACAGTGTGGAACGTGAGAGTGGACAGTGGAAGCAATGAAAATATTGTGTCCAAAACATTAGTTAAGGCCCTACAGTTACAGATTGAGAAACACGCATCACCGTATAGGATCGGTTGTATCAAAAAAGGATCAGAAGTGCATGTAATAGAGGTATGCCGAGTTCCTTTCTCAATTGGAAAGAACTATAAATATGAGATCATCTGTGATGTCGTAGACATAGATGCTTATCATGTATTACTTGGGAGGCCGTGGCAATATGATGTAGAAGCCACCCATAAGGGCAAAGATAACACATACCAATTTTTATGGCATGAGAAGAAGGTTGTCCTTATTCCAACCAATGAAAGAGAAACTGTACCCAATGGTTCTAAAGTGGAGGGGCAGACTTTCATAACATTGGTGGAGAAAGAGTTTCGAGAGTTGATAAAGGAAGAGAAAGAGGGACTATCACTGATTGTGAAGGGATAGATTGGAGAAGTTACACCAATCCCTGAGATTCGGCAACCAATTATGACAGAATTTCAAGATCTGATTCCTGTAGAGTTACAATACCATTTGCCACTAATGCATGATATACAACACCATATTGATTTGGTGCTCGGGCCAGTCTACCGAACTTACCCCATTATAGGATGAGTCCTAAGGATTAAGAGATTTTGCAGCAGTAGGTTGAAGAGCTATTACAAAAAGAATTACTCAAGCAAAGTATGAGTCCTTGCATTGTTCCTGCTTTGTTGGTGCTAAAGAAGGACGGAAGATGGAGGATGTGCGCGGATAGTCACGCCATCAACAAGATAATAATGAGTTTCACAGATTTTCGATCCCAAGGCTCGATGACATGCTGGATATGCTGGAAGGATCTAAGGTCTTCACCAAAATAGACCTACGTGTGGCTATCACCAAATTCAGATCCGACCTAGAGATGAATGGAAGGCAACCTTCAAGACCTAAGAAAGATTGTACGAGTGGATTTTATGTCATTCGGGTTGTTAAATGCTTCTAGTACAGTATCAGGTGCTCCAACCATTCATCGGTAAATTCGTTGTTTATTTCGACAACAATTTGGTATATAGTCGTAATGAGGCGGATCATATAGGGCACTTGAGAGAGATTTTGCTAACTTTACGTTCCCACAAGCTGTATATAAACTTGAAAAAGTGTAGCTTTATGGCAAGCCAATTATTGTTTTTGGGCTTTGTTGTGGGGTCGGATGGCATTCAGGTTGACAAAGAAAAGGTGCAAGCATTAGCCCACGCCTAAGATAGTGACCGATGTACGCAGTTTCCATGGACTTGCAACGTTTTATCGAAGGTTTATCCGAAATTTCAGCACCATTACTGCACCAGTGACTTCCTTTATGAAGAAGGGGTTGTTCCAATGGAAAGCAGAGCAAGAGGATAGCTTTGCATTACTGTAGGAAAAGCTTTGCTCTGCACCAGTATTGGCCTTACCAAACTTTGATAAACTATTTGAGGTTGAATGTGATGCCTCAGTTTCAGGGGTTCGGGCTGTTCTGTCTCAAGAAGGAAGGCCAATAGAGTATTTCAATGAGAAGATGAACAAGGCGAGGAAGCAATGGACCACTTATGAGCTGGAATTCTTTGCTCTATTTTGTGCCTTATGGCATTGGGAACATTATCTTATCCAACACATATTTATACTCTACAGTGATTACCAGTCCTAGAAGTTTGTGAATAGTAAAAAAACTACGAACATGATGCATGCTCGTTGGATCAGTTTCCTACACAAATTAGGGCAGTGAACAAGGTGTCTGAAGCCCTAAGCAGGAGTGCATCTTTACTTATTATTCTTAGTGCCGAGGTCGTGAGATTTGATTACTTAAAGGAGCAGTATATGGATGATGAAGACTTCCAAGACATTTGGGAGAAGTGTCGATCGAAGTTGGATACTGGAGATTTTCACATCCACGATGGTTTCCTCTTCCGAGCTAACCGTCTGTACATTCCGAGGACATCTCTTCGGGAGTAGATTATCGGAGAGTTGCATAGCGAGGGATTAGGAGGTCACCTAAGTAAGGAGAAGACCATTACATTGGTAGAAAAATGTTATTTCTGGCCACAGTTGAAGCGAGATATGGGCAGATACATAATGAAATGGGAAGATACAAAATACAAGACTTTATACGCCACTGCTGGTGCGAGAGCATATTTGGGAGGATCTGTCAATGGACTTTGTGTTGGGACTGCCATGAACCCAATGTAGGATGGATTCTATATTTGTGGTGGTTGACAGGTTTTCAAAATGGCACACTTCATTACTTATAAGAAGATCGACGACGCTTTTAATCTTGCCAATATATTCTTCAAGGAAATAGTTCGTTTTCATGGGGTGCCCAAATCCATTGTGTCTGACCGTGGCGTGAAATTTATTATTCATTTTTAGAAGACTTTGTGGGGGGAAGTTTGATAGTACTTTGAAGTATAGCAGCACAGCACACCCCCAGACCAACGGCCAAACATAATTTACGAATCGTACTTTGGGTAACTTGATTCGTTTCACATGTGGAGATAGACCTAGACAATGGGATGCAGTTCTTCTTCAGATGGAGTTCACATACAAGATGAACCGATCGACTAGCAAAACTCTTTTTGAGATCATATACAGTAAACCCCCACGACATGCTTTGGATTTGGTCCCATTACCAAGGTTGCCGAGGTTTAGCACTGCAGGAGAGAATATGGCGAAAAGGGTCCAGAAGTGAAGCAAAATTTGGAGCTAATGCAGAGTATAAGGAAGCTGCAGACAAGCATTAGAGGATCAAAGCTTTTGAGGTTATAGATTTAGTCATTGCTTATTTGCGCAGAAATAGATTTCCAATGCATATGTGGTGGAACTACCAGATGATATCTTTGGGAATATTAACTTATAGTAAATTGAAGAACAAAAAGTATAGACCATTTCGTATCTTTGGGAATATTAATGATAATGCATATGTGGTGGAACTACCAGATGATATATATATTTCATTCACCTTCAACGTTGCTGACCTATTTAAGTATCATCCTCCAGACGAGCCGCTTTACCCTAACTCGAGGATGAGTTTTATTCAAGTAGAGGGGACTGATGTGGAACATCAGCAACACTATTAATATGAACAGTGATCGAGAGTAATATTCATATCTGTCTTGGATTCTGCCTTGGATTGAATAAACATAAATTAGGTGCCTCTTGCACTATGATAAGTGGTAAACCTCAATATGCACTATGTGAAGTGATAAACCACAAAGACCACTACTATAAGTTTTAAAGTTTTCTTTAAATGGGGGGTTTAGGTATTAATTCATCTCCTCCACTGCTTTCTCTAGTGGGTTAAGTGAGTATTATTTTAATGTTTTGTTTCCATTTTTACTTGCCTATATATAGGCAAGAGGTGTAAGCTTGTAAGCACATCATTCTTACTATCAATATAATTTGGAGTGTATTCACTCTTTTGAGGTCTTGTGAGGCTTCTGCCTTGTGGATTCAAGGGTTTAGGGTTTGATCTCTTTGTTTCATCGCTTTCCGCTACGTCAGTAGTGCTTGAATTTTTTTGAAGAGGAGAGGCCCATAAACAAATTGTCTATTTGACCCTATTCCAATTTTCTTACTTTGGTGACTTCGTATCTTCTTTTGTTATTTCTTTCTCTACATAAGCCCCAGGCCACTGCCAAATAAATACTCTTGCACAAAGTCTCTCATTTATCACAATTACTACACAAACAGATTTCCATGGCTAGCAACTCATGTCAAGATTTTGGCATAATACTAATCACATTTAGTTCCATAACAAAAATTCTCCAAAAATATGTAGAAAATCTTTATTTTAAGAGTAATTGAGTCTGCTCTTTACATCTTTTACAAAGGATACATTCTTGCGGCGAGAAGCAAGTTTCTGGCATTATATGTTGCATCAAATCACACATGTTTATCCTATTATAAGCATCCAGCTATGCAAAAAATACCTACTTTATTAGGTATGTCACCTTTACAAATTCTTTTGTAAGGATCTAAAATGTAGAAGAGGGGGAGTCCACCGTGATGTTGGAATAAGATTTGCCAAAAAAAGACATGGAAGAATTACCTATCCAAATTCTCCTACCTGGAATTTGTTTGGAAAGAGAAGCCCTGTGAACAATTCTAAGAAGATAAACGAAGTGAAGAATATCGTGATGATTGTGATTCTTCCTAAAAGTCAACTCCAAGAGAGATTGAGAAGAGAGATCGATGTAACTAAAGATACAATGACACCATGATGAAGGTTATCCAATTAATATAGTTTATGGGAGAGGAAGAAAAGTTTAGAATTCCTTATCTATAAATTCTCCCATCATCTAATATTTATGCCATCCCCCACTCTAAGCCGAATGCAGTTTAGATGTGAATCCCATCCTACAGAGATCGATTTCCATTGACTACAGAGGGACCCCTTATTAATCACCCTCGCATCCCATCCATTCTCGGGAACTTCACTTTTACTTTTAGTTATGGAAGCCCAAAGGTAATCTTTTTCGTAAGTGAAATCTCCACAAACATTTCCCTAAGAGAGCTAAATTTCTTTTCCTTTAAGTTACCAATACCAAATCCCCCTTTATTTTTGGGTTTGCTAATAACATCCCAAGAAACAAGGCGTTCTTTTAACCTTCACTACCTCCTTCCCAAAATAAATCACTCATTACTTTTCTATATTTTAACCGTGAAAATGGGAATCTTGAAAATGGATAAGAAATAGATAGGAAGATGAGTGAACTAAAGTTAATCTTCCTCCTCTAGAAAAACTTCTGATCTTCCATTTATAAAATATCTTAGATTTTTTTTCAAAACCGTGTCCAAAAAGTGGGAGGAAGCTCTCAGGTTACCCTCCAGTGGCATTTCCAAATATTCCATAGGCCAGAACTAGAGTTCACAACCCACATTATTAGTGAGAATGGACAGTGATTCCTTACTAATGTTCATCCCCACAATGACACATTTGAGCATGTTGACATTTAATCCCAAAAAGCTTAACAATCCCACTAGGTTATCAAACTTTCCTTTATCACTACTAACAAAGAAAATAGTGTCATCCGCAAATTGTGAGACACGATGTGTTCTCTAACCCATAAGAAAGCCTTCAATCAATTGTTTTTCCTTGGGGTTTTCCATGAGACATATCAAAACCTCCTCTATTAGATGCAAAGAACTTCCCCCATGTCTCCCTTGATCATTGTTGAAAATTTACCAAATCAAAAATACTTTTATTTACTTTCTTCACCTCAATCCAACTGCCGTTTGTTTCAACACCATAATAAAAAAATCCCCAATAAATATGATCATACACTTTTAAAAATCATATTTGAAGACTAATCATTCTTTTCTCTCGCGTGTCAATTCTTTTACAATCTCATTAGTAATGAGCACTTAATTAATGATTTGTTACCTACCACATATTATCCTTGAGAATGAAATTTTTTATCCGTAATTTCTCTAAATCTCAAAGAAAGAACATTTTCCAACACTTCATATAAATTTGACACCAAATTGATGGGACAAAAATGCTTTAGTTTCAAAGAACATACTTTTTATGGAATTTATCATAAAATGTGTCATTAGTACGAGCATTGTTTACCCCATCATTCTGAAATTTTTAAAAAAACTCCATTAAACCAATTTGATTATAATATCATAACACTATCGTAAAGCCGACATGAAAAAACCATCTTCCTCGGCACTTTATCCCTCTCACACTCAAAAAGTGATTTTCTAACCTTCTCCTCATCAAATGGTCTTTCCAACCACTAAATTTTCTTCCTATAAAAAAACACCACTCTAAGCCCACTATGTCAAAACTTGATTCTTCCTTCTTGCCATATCTGTTCACAAAAAAAAACACGGGCTCCCTCACAATTTCCTCCTCATCCTCCAAATGACCAAGTTTTTCATTTTACATTTATATAGGATTTTTTTTTTCCTTCACTTGTTTTCCTATGAAACGAACGAGAGTTATTATTTATTCCGCTTTGACTTCTAAATTTTTGGTTCCATGAAATGTCTACTTTTAAAACTATGTATTCAAAATGATTTTTTTAATGAATCCCTCTCTATTCTAGTTTCCTCCCCGATGTATACACTCCCTCTCTCTCATTAATTTTATTTATTTTCCGTTTATACGCATTTCATGAGCTTGTACTCTCAACCCCGCATCTCACCAGACTCTCACCAAGATTTAAAATTACTTTTAATGTCCTTATGTTTCAACCACATGTTCTAGCATCCAAAGGGAGATAGACCTAACCTAAATGGGTATTTATAAAATATGAAGCAGTGATCGCATCAGTATTCAACCAAATCAAGGCATCCCGATTTACAATAGTGAACATATGCTTCCATCCTTTGGACAGAAAGAAATCGATGTGAATTGAGAATTGTTTAAGCGTCTCTCAACTTTGTTTCCCTAATAAATTGATCATGGGTTTTCAAGACTTTTGATATGATCCATTTAACATTTCTCTCATAAACATTGTTACATTAGAATCTCCACCCAATACCCATCTATTCCAACAAAATCCATAAAATGCTCTCGGCTATTCCCCAAATCCTTTCTATCTTTATTTTGTATGGCCTATAAAAGCCTAATAGCCACCCAAGGCTGCCCATCTTTGGTTTAGTGACAAATGGAGGCCGAAAAGGCCCCAAGGATAAACTCTACCCTGTCACTGCCCTCACATCCCACCCTATCATAATTCCTGTTGGATATCAGATTAGTACTATAGTATTTTATTATTATATTATTAGGCCACCTGTTTTGGGCTTTAGTTATTAAACTAATTTTATTTTTTACCATGTTCTTCTAGACTCTTCTATTGAGTAATGTAAATACCATAATGTGGCACCATTATTGAAAGAGTAATGCTACGTACCCCAAATAACTCCCCCAAACCTCCCCCAAAATGACTTGGGTTTTGTGCCCTGGCGGAACCCGCATCACATGGCAATAGATGACAAGCAAGTGAAAGAATGACGTGGCGTCCACGTAGAATTTGGGGGAGATTAGGGAAGTTGTTTGGGACTCAAATCATTTTCCTTATTGAAAAGCCAATACATCATAAAAAACTTCTTGGTATCAGAGGCAAATAAAACCCTAGTTATCTAAACCTCTAAAAACCCTAGCCACCGTCACTGACCTAACCTAGCCGCCACCGAGCTGACCTGACTTAGCTTGGCTGCCTCCGACCCTAGTTATCGTAACTGTCATGACCTAGCTTGGCCCCATCTGCTCCGACTTGCTTCGATCTACTCCGACTTGCTCTGATTTGCTACGATTTGCTCCAATGCACTAAAACCCTAGCTTGTGTGGCAGATCTATTTGCTTTCTTATATTTTTTTGGGATAACAGTCGTCTAGCAAAGCTCCTCTTCATTTGGTGCGCTTTTGGGCCTCTTATTGAAAGAAACTATGTAGATTTAATTCGGTTACATTTGGTGCGTCATTTTTTGGGTTTATGCCCTCCCATTAGTTACTTTTAGGATTTATTCCCTTTTTTTTCCTATGCTTTTGAGTTAGATTGATTTACTCATTGACAATTTTTTGGTCTTATTTGTGTGGGTTTTTATTCCCTCTTTGTTGCTGAATTTTGGATTCCCCCATTGGCAATTTTTTGGCCTTTCTTATGTATTTGTTGGATTAAATTTGAGTATTTTTTGGAGATATGGTTGATTTGTTTGGTCCTGAAGAGGTTGATCCTACCCCACATACCTACTCTCTTGGACACTCTACTTCCACTCTTCAGGTACTTCATCTGCTTTTCATGTTAAGGTTGTTAAGCATACTTGGATTTTGGATTTTGGAGCTTCTGATCATGACTGGTGAGCTATCTTTTTTTACTTATCTTACTACCCCTGTGTGTCGTAGTGTGTGTCTTGCGAATGGTTCACATGCTCTTATTCGTAGCAAGGGAAGCATCCGTCTCTCACCTTCTCTCACTTTATCTTCAGTATTGCATGTTCCCGATCTCTCTTTTAATCTCATCTCTGTTCATCAACTCTGCAAAGATCTCAATTGTGCTGTCATATTCTAACCTCCCATTCCTATTTGCAGGACCTGAGTTCGCAGAGGATTTTTGGCAGGGGATATGAGCGCGATGGCCTATACCACTTTGGGGATCCTCCTACCCCAACTACTTTTGTTTCTAGACTCAGTGCCGCACTTCCACTGAGCCCACTGTTTTCTATGTTTCCTTACAAACTTTGCGTTTGTGGCATGCCCGTTTAGGACATGTCAATTTTCAGTATTTATGCTTACTTTTTCTCTCTTTATCTAAGACTTGTAAAGACAAGAGGTTTACTTGTGAGACATGTGAGTTGTTTAAACATATTCGTACTAGTTATATTTCTCATATGAGTCATGCACCTAGTATATTTGATCTTATTCACTCTGATGTTTGGGGACCCTCACCTATCACTACTTTATCGGGTCACAAGTACTATGTCACTTTTATTGATGATTTTTCTAGATGTACGTGGTATATTTACTCAAACATAAATCTTAGGTGTTACCTTTATTTGTCCAATTCCTCCAAATGATTAAAACACAATTTAACACCACTATTCGTAACATTTGGTTTGATAATGGGGGGAGTATGTTTCTGATGCTTTTCGTTCACAACTTAACCAAAAGGGCATTTTACACCAACTCACTTACCCCTATACTCACGGAGCAAAACCGGGGAGCGGAACGTAAGAACCGTCACTTAATGGGAACGGTTTGGTGCCTTTTACGGGGTATGCATGTTTCTAAATCTTATTGGCACCTTACTCTTCTCACTGCCACATTTATTATTAACCGCACTCTAAGCAAAGTATTAAATGGCAAAACACCTCTTCACTCTATCTTTCATATTGCCCCCCTTTTTCCTATATTACCTCGAATTTTTGGGTGTGTGCTATATACAAGATCGGCGCCCCTCACGTCACAAACTTGATGATAAGGTCATTAAATGTATTTTTGTGGGCTATCCTGCCATGTCTAAAGCTTATAAATGTTATAATCCTCTCTTGACGTATGTATCACTCCCGTGATGTTACCTTCCACGAGGATACTCCATTTTCTGGTAGGTCTGCTAATCCCCCACCTCCTCCTCCTCTTAAGGAGGTTTCTCCAGCGGCTCGTCCTATCCCGTTATTGGATGTGCCTCCCTTTTTCCTAAGACAACCCCTTTGCAGGTCTATGCTCGTCGCCCTCGGCTTCCCCTGTCTCCTCCTCCTCCTATGGACTAAAGTACTGTTGATGCTCCTTCTTCACCACCCCCACCCCGCCTATTTCAGTTATTCAGTCACCCCTCCCCCACCTATTTATGGTTTCCAGTCCCGTTATCCCACTCGTGATCGTCACCTTCCTTCTCGTTATGCTAACTCTTGTAGCACTAACCATTCTATTCTTGAGCATCTTTCCTATTCCGGTCTTTCAGGGTCCTATCGTGCTTTGTTGGGTTGTCTTGACTTTATTTCTATTCCCCAGTCTTTGCATGAGGATCTCCAAAATCCTAAGTGGGTAGCTGCTATAAAAACTGAGATGGATGCCTTAGAAAACAATGATACTTGGGAGTTAGTGTCTCTTCCTCCGGGGGAGAAACTTGTTGGTTGGAAATGAGTGTTTAGTATTAAATATTTAGCTGATGGCTCCGTTGAGCGATATAAAGCTCGTCTTGTGGCACGTGGCTTTACTCAGATTCCGAGAAAAGATTTTGGTGCTACCTTTGCCCCGGTTGCTAAGATGACTATTCGTCTACTTATATCTCTTGCCGCATCTCACTCTTGGTCGTTGTATCAATTGGATATTAAGAATGTTTTTCTTCATGGGGATCCGACTGAGACGATTTATATGGCTCCTCCTCCCGGTTTTCGGGCTGAGGGAGAGTATGTGGGCAAGGTTTTTCGTCTTGCAAATCTTTATACGGGTTGAAGCAGTCTCCCCAAGCTTGGTTTAGCCGATTCAATGGGGTGATTACCTCTATGGATTCTCCAGATGCCAGTCCGATCATACTTGCTTTATTCGACGTCTGCCCGACCACCGGTGCATTATCCTTTTAGTTTATGTTGACGATATCATTATTACCGGTGATGATCAAGAGGGGATTGCCCCGATAAAGGACATTGGAGCAGTTTTTTATTCTAAAGACTTGGGTTCTCTTCGGTATTTTCTAGGGATTGAGGTAGCGAGATCTCGTTGTGGGATTTCCTTATCACAAAGGAAGTATGCTCTTGATCTATTACAGGATACAGGGATGATTGGTTGTCGTCCAACTTCTACTCCTATGGATCCGAATGTGAAGTTGACTTCTGAATGTGGGGATTTACTTTCTGAGTCGTCTAGGTATCAGCATTTAGTTGGTCGTCTCATCTACCTAACCAACACCCATCCTGATTTGTCCTTTGCCGTAAGTCTTATGAATCAGTTCATGCATGCTCCTCGCTCCGCCCATCTTGATGTTGTTTATCATATCTTGAGGTATCTAAAGTCTTCACTGGGTCTTGGTCTCTTCTACGCTTCAGGAGATCATAGGGGTTTCTATTGCTTCACTGATGCTGATTATGCGGGATGCAAGACTGATAGGTGTTCTGCTTCTGGCTTATGTACTTTCTATGGTTCTCATCTCATATCATGGAAAAGTAAGAAGCAAGCTGTGGTTTCTTGAGTACCGTGCTATGGCTCAAGGTACATGTGAGCTTTTGTGACTTCGATCGATTTTGGGTGAGCTAGAATTTTCTGAGGTTAGTCCTTCTGATTTGTTGTGTGATAACAAATCAGCTATTATGTTGTCATCTGATTCGGTTCTTCATGAGAGAACCAAACACATTGAGGTGGATATTAACTTTATCCGGGAGAAAGTATCTACAGGCATCATTCATCCCTCATTCGTCCCTTCATCAGCTCACACTGCAGATTGTCTCACCAAGGTTGTTGAACCTTCTTTACTTCACTCATCTATTGGCAAGTTGGGTTTGGTAGATATCTTCGCTCCAGCTTGAGAGGGAGTGTTGGATATGAGATTAGTACTATAGTATTTAATTATTAGGCCCACCTGTTTTGGGCTTTAGTTATTAGACTTATTTTACTTTTTACCATGTTCTTTTATACTCTTCTATTGAGTAATGTAAATACCATAATGTGGCACCATTATTGAAAAGCCAATACATCATAAAAAAACTTCTATTCCCCACAAATCCATTTGATGAAAAAAACATCCAGGCCTCAAATCTCCCCAACAACAATTTGTCAAAAGACTTTTTTGGTTTCTTGCAAAATCATTATGTCTATTTTTTCTTTACAAAGCGACTATTTTATTACTTTTCTTCTTTAACTTTTCCTATCCCTTTCTGACTGAGACTCTTTTTTACATCAAAATTTTGAGATTATCTCAACCCTCTGTGTTCACTTATAACGTTAACCTACCCCTTCCTCCAAATTCCTATTTTTTTTTATTACCAAATCTAGCTCTTTCACACATAAAATTGATGGCTATTCCCCTGTCCCAATCAACTCTACTGGATATGATAACCGGAACTTCAAGTAAGTTTTATTTTGAATTAAATTAAATGCCATTTTGATCAACAATATTTCCTCCAAAACCTCATTAGAAATATATCCCACATTCTCACTATCACTCCAAAACTTTCTTCTTTAGAGGAAGAAATTTGTGAAAAGTCTTGATTTTATGAGAAAAATCAGGATTTTGAAGAAAATAAGCAAATATTTACCAACACAATAATTAAGTGGTTTGGAAGTGGAAAGAGAAGAAGAAAGTCAAGATGGGTGAATTTACCCCATTATTCCCATTTATTCATGTACATAATTTCCCAAACTCTTTTTTGTGCAGACTATACCCAGCCCAATGCCACCTCAGTGAACAGCTATGCCATACAGAAAATCCCTACCATTGTCTTCCTTATTGAAGAAGATATCATATTCATCTTCCGAAAAGATTCAAATGACCTTTTCCTGTCCACTGTATGCCGGGAAACTGTTCATCGTTGTAAAGAGTCACTTCCTCGGGGATGAATCTTGGTCTATTACCTTTGACTTCAATTTTCGCAAAAAAAAGAGATTTCATATCTCTTCTAATTCAAAATTCATTCCCACTAATCCTCCACACTTTTCTTATTATTGTTTTAAAGATTTTCCTCTTCCACATGTTAAACCAAAGGCCATCAATGATTATCCAACTTCCTATAAATATTGATTCTCTCTCAATATAAACATAAGGAGTCCACCTTTATAACCTTATTTTTCTTCCAATATGGCATGCTTTGAATGTAAAAACAAAAAGGGGAAAACCAAGGACCAACATGAAGGTTAGAGTTAAGCGAAGGTAACATAAAGAATTTGTATAATTCATTATAATAACTAAAGCCAAATCTTAGTATTATTATCACCCTACTGTTCTGGATTTCCCCCACCACTGCAAGCAAACAATGAACAAAAACAATAAGAAATATATTAACACGTGCAAACAAGAGACGTTCTTTATGTAGTATGAAAATTGCTCCCACGTCACGGATCTACCCAATTCAGTTTAAACTCAAAATGGAATAAGAGTACACGAAATCATTCAGTAGCAGCCTCTCAAATCACCATCCACGTCCTAATTTCATAGGTTTCAATTTCTCTCTTTATACAACCCTAACACAAGATTTCTCTGGTTGAGTCTCTAAGTTTGTATATACACCCTAGTGGCTAAAATTCCCAAGGTTAAGTCTCCTTCCACCTTTGGGGATTTTAGACCAGTTAATCGTTGTAACTTCCCTAACAAGATTGTATTGAAAATTTTTGCTTAGAGGTTGGGTTGTTTGTTACCTAAAATCATTTCTCCGGAGAAAAGTTCTTTTGTGAAAGGGAGGGGAATGACAACATTCTTTTGGCTCCAGAATTGGTTCATGGGGAAGATAGCTAGAGAATGGAAAATTAGATTTGGCTAAGGTGTATGAAGAGTATCATGGCTCTATCTTACTAAAGTTGTGAGAAAATTTGGCTTTTCCAAAACCTAGATTGATTTGATTGATGGTTTTCAGTGTTGATTAATGGTCAAGCATCCGTTTTATCCGGATCTTCTCGTGGTCTTAGTCGAGGAAATCTTTAATCTCCTGGACTTTTTATGATATCTGGCAAGGTGCTATCCAGAGGGCTCAAGCATCTAATTAGTGCGGTGGTTCAAAGTTTAGCTTCTGTGGTAGGATGCCCTATTATATCTCACTTAGAGTTTGCGGAAGATGTGGTTAGTGTTACAAATAGTGGTAAGAGAAGTATGGAATCCCTTGTGTATTTCCTTCATGAATATGAGTTATCATCTGGGAACAAAATTAATGCTCATACGAGTAGTTTCATTGTTTCTAATTAAGTTCCCATGGCTAGCTGTTTGCTTATAGCTGCTACTACTGGTTTCCCTAAAAAAGTCTGCCTATAAAACACTTTGGCTGTCCATGATATTGCAGGAGAAAATTTTGCAGGCTCTTTCTGGACTTATTCAGAAAGTTAGGAACATGGTGGAGGGTTGGCAAGGGAAAGTCATGTCTTCTGGAGGTAGACTTGTCTTAATTAAGCTTGTGTTGATGAGTTTTCCTATGTATCTTTTGGCCATCCGTGATACCCCTAGGACAATTGTCCAGAAGATCAAGTCCATTTTAGCCAATTTCTTTTTGTGGGAGAAGAGAATTTGGGGTCAAACATCAATGGGTAGCATGGGATGATCTGTGTTATCCATTTGAGGAGGGTGGGCTTAACATTAGATATATTGAGGACCTTGTTCAAGCCTTATCAATGAATGTGTGGTTGAATTTTCGCAAAGGGGGTCTCTTTGGGAATATTTGATAAGAAATATTGTAAAAAAGATCACCCATGTAATGCTCTAATTCCTTCAGGGAGTCTTATATATGGAAGAATGGTGGAGATTAAAGAATAAGTTTGAGTATAACTTGAACACATTCACCAGGGAACCTAATGTAAGCTTGTGATATGATAAGTGGGATGATTTGAAGTTGGGTGTTCTTTACGTGTTGCTGAGCAGCATAAAAATCTGTTAGTTCACAATGTTTGGTCTAGAGAGAAGGGCTGGGGATCATAACCTTAATGATATTTGCTCTGGTCTAGTACCAGTATCCAAAACTCTGATCTTCATTTAACAGAGGGTCCTGATCATCCAGTTTAAAAATTAACAGAGGTATGTGAATTCACTTTAGCTTCTGCTTGGAGTTCAATTATGTACAGGGATGTCAGTATGGGGATTCAGCCTCTTGTTTGGCATCATAAAATTCCTGCAAAAATGTTGTTAGTGTGGTGAATTTTCAATGATGATGTCTCCTTATATGATTCTCTTTGCAGAATTGGTATAAAAATGCTTTCCACATTTCATTGCTGCGATGTGGGTGCAATTGAGACTACGGATCACGTTTTTCTTCAAATTATTCTGCATCACAAAGCTGGGGATATTTGAACATTGTTGTGGGATCAGACTGTCCAACAGTTTGAAGTTGTAAATTAAAGGTTGGTTGATCAATTGCACAGCTGCAGGATTAGAAAGATTTCTATGTGACTTGATTCCTATATGTAATTGTTGGGAAATTTGGAAAGCAAGAAACAAAGGTAGCTTTGATGAGATTCAGATGGAAACCGCTAGAATAAATTGTGGTAAAACATTTAATTACTGTTATCAGCCCATGTGCTCAATTAACAAGTTGTATTTTCAACTGGTAAGGTGGATTAAACCGCCGCCTCAAGTTATGAAACTCAATTTGGATGGCTGCTCCAAGGGTAATCCAGGTCTAGCAAGAGGTGGTGGAATGGTTCGAAATCATCAAGGTAAAAAAGATATTTCTTTCTTCCAATTTTATGGTCCCTGTTATAATATGACATTGAATTTAAAGCCCTCCTTTATGGCATTGTCCTTTGCATTTGACATTGAATTTAAAATGTCGTCGAGATTATTTTCCAAGTTATAGTTTGTATGATTCAAAGTGTACCTGAACATTCATGAAGGCTCATGAGGAGATTAATTTAGGCAGACGTAGAGTAAGAATGGTTGATGTGCGGATCATTCATTGTTGTAGAGCTATGAAGCACGAACACGGGTCCGGGTCTCGTATCCAACGACGTCGTTTTGGACGAGTCCATTTTAAAGTCCGCTATTTGAATCCGCATCTCATTAGTTCTCTCTCTCTGTGTGTGTGTGTGTGTGTGTGTGTAGTTAATTTATTTTGCACCTTACGTAGTCAAACTAATTTATCAAAATTAACATGGTTGAATATTTCATAATAACAGTCAAACCATAAATTAAAAGTATGAATTGAAATCGAGCCAGACACTAACTTCATTCATTTTTAACTTTTCTTCTTATTATGTATGAACTCCGAAAAGATTTGTTTTTTACATGATGACACTAATATTTATTAAAGGTAATTAGTTTTTGGCGCCCAGCCGTATCCGTGAAGTGCCCGCGAAGTGTTCGCCGCCTTTAAAATGTCAAATAAGTCCGACACTCCATGTGGAGTGTCGGACACGAGTCCGCGAAGTGTCGTACTTGTGTCGGAGTGTCCGACACGGGTACGTCACATCTGGAGAAGTGTCCGTAGAGTAGAGGATAGTTTAGCTAATTAAGGCTATAAACTTAAAAGATGATGGACTCGTGTGGGATTTCATTCAGCTTCCTAGATATCCTAGGCGTGCTTTGAATAAGGATAGGACTGGCTCACCTTATATTCGGGCTAGAAGGTCTCGTAGTTAAGTCATTCTTCTTGTACAGGCTAGTTCTTTTGTTTCAAGGGTTTGGTTTCATGCCCCCCTCTCGGTTTTTTGTTAGCCTAAGGGGACGGGCTATTCCTCCCCATTTTTTGAATTAATAAAATTTCCAGTAGAATAATGAGATAAATTGATTAGGGGAATAATTCATCAGTAGTTAGGGGTGTTAGTATTTAGTTCATTTAGGTTACTTTGGCTCCGAACGCCTTGGGCAATATAAATTGTAATCCCTCATATCGTAATCAACCAATGACATTATGAATGAGAATGAGCGGAGGAATCCTAAGTTTCTAAATAGTAGTAGTTGTTGTGCATGCTTCCATAATTCACATCAGACCTGTATATTATGACCACCATTCAAACAGCCTCAATATCATTTCGAATAAACTAAGCTCTGGAACAGAACTCAACTGGAAAGAAAGAAAAAAAGACCAACTGATGAAGCCAACACATTTAATCAAAATGCAACTCTCTCAAATGAATGCAGAACTCATTTGAACCAGTGTGTAACCCATCCGAACGGAAGTCAATATTAGGCTCCATGACACAACACATTTAATCAAAATACTGTATTACATTAACTGAAAGCATGCATACAAGTAAAATCAACATTTTGGATGATATACACAAACTGAACAGAGCGCATAATTTATTTTTTATTTTTGTAAAAAGTTGTCTAAATATGCATTACCATTGGAGCTCGAACTTGTGTGTTGTCATCAGTAAGATCAAATGGGTTTGTTGATTTTGCTGAATTGGGAAAATCAGGCAATTGCTGTCAAGAAAGATCCATACTCACAATTATTTATAAAAAGAAAAAAAAAAGCATCAAAGAGATTTTATTGAAATTTTAACGTATTGGTGGATGAGATACCATTGCAGCAGGATGGTACTGCATGTTGAATCCCATTCCATGAGATGGATGAAATTGCCAACTTGGAACTGGAGCAGGGTACGGTGAATAACTCATAGTGAAAAGGTCCTGCAGCATAAGATTAACAGCATTTGTAAATACTGTTTGAAAATAAACAGGGTAATGTGTAACATACCCTTAACAAAGCAACTTTTGCAAGACCCCCCTCCCACTCCCGAACTATTTAATGAATTGAAAAAAATCTTGGACTATGCATTTTTTGCAAAGATACCCCATTTATCGCTAAATAACCGTTGCTTAAAAGTCTCAAAAGGGAATCTTGCAACAAAATTAATAGTTCAGGAGGGTTTCTCACAAAACCTTCATGCAGCTTCTCCAAATAAATATATTACAGAAACAATACGAGTCAAATCACCAATACCGCTGGAAGTTCTTTTCTTCCATCCGTGTTTGACCCATCCCCTGAACTGGTATCTTGGGCTGTTTTGGAGGCAGTTTGAGATGATTGCTCAGCTGGGGCATTAGGAGGTGGTGCTTGAGCATTTGGTGCAGATGATGAAGTCCATGGCTGCAGTGTATGAACAACATGAAATAGAATTAGCTACATCTATCTTTGAAGAAGAAATATGAAGACATAACAAGGTTTAGGTTTAAATGTCACTCAAATTGTGACATATCTATATAATATGCAAGTTAAAATTCTACATTCTTTAAAATATAAAATTACAATAAGGGTTAGGATTGTTCCATATATTGAGTCAATCGCTGTGATTAACTCTTGTATTCTGATTTTCCCCTAAAATAATACACATGACACCACCGTATACCCCCCCCCCCCCCCGGCACACAGAGAGAGAATGTGAAACTGCAAAGATAACTGCAATTATTTTATAACATTTTATTTAGAAGTGTATTCAACTATTTAAAAGTATATATTTTTGCCCCAGAACTTTCTATAAATTATAAGATGAATCTCAATTGACCAGGGTGTGTGCAGCCTCTCCATATATAGGGGTAAGGCCAGCCGACACACCTGCAGTTAAGCAGGAGCCTTGTGCACTGTGCACAACCTTTTACTCAATTGACCAGGGAGTTTGTTGTAGGCCTGATCCCTAAAACATATACAATTTATCCTCTCATTTTTTAAGAAATTATAAAATAACGTTGTGGCGTACCATATACACAGTGTAACATAGGCCCGACTTACAAAACATGCTGTAGATGTGATGCACGAGATGTGCGTAAGCACAGCCCATGTCAATGCAGGAGGCAGTTTATAGCCTGTAACAGAGGAGAAGACAACTATTGTTTCTAACCTGATTAAATAAATCTTCAACTGATGAATTACTCTGTTGAACACTTGAGCAAACTGTCCCACCAGGGGATGCAGAAGGCTGATGTTGCTGCGTTGTCTGCAACTGTGACCCATCAGTAACATTGGACATCCAATCGCCACCACTACTAGGCATTTCTGCCTCATATCCTTTCGGTGAAGTTGCTGGATCACCCCCATTACTGTGGACTGCTCGTGTGTTGGTGGTTGATGGAGTTACAGTATCACCAACACCGTACGATGATGATGAGGATGCAGGTGTCGCTGATGGAACATCAATGCTGCTGGGTGCTTCAGACATTACATCGGAAGGTACAACAGCAGGAACTGACAGTCCAAACAGCAAAGATTCCAACGAATTGACATTTGGTGCATTAGGAGCCTTCTCAGTTGTGGAAGACGAGTTGGCACCATCACCAGATGGAGCAGTTTGCTGTGTTTGTGGCGCTGATGCAGTATCAGCAGGGTTGGGATCGGAACTGAAATCAATCAAACTACTTGAGATCTCTTTTGTATTTTCCTCTTCTTTTACATCAGTGGGCCCTGTAGTACTGGAACATGCTGTGTTCTGGAATAAGAAAGATCAAATGGTTAAAACAACAAGCATTTGAGGAACTGTAAAAATCAGGAACTATTATCAAATCTCATTGCAAAGTTTAAGGAAGGACAATCACTATTTAAACATAGAAAATAGTCAATTGTCTTCTCCTTTAAGGAAGTAAGAGGATGATTATTTTTTTGACTATTTACCCCAACCACATGTAAGTTGGGCGCCACAAGCACAAAAGGAAAATCTGAGAATGAAAGAAACAAAATTCCTTGTAAAAGAAACAGATTTTCTGTACATCGATTGCCAAAAGAAATTTCTCTCGGTGTGCATTTAATTAGGAACTTTTAGCAAGTGCTGGAGAATTGATTTGATGGAACAACTTAAAATCTATGAATAACAAATATATCCAAAGAAACAAAAACCACCAGCATAGAGTCTAGTAACTCTCAGGTCACTGGTTTAAGCATTAAGAGGCATCTAGAAAAGAACATGATATATAGGGCATGCTGTCAGCACCCCTTTAGCGTTGGTATTAGAAAAAATTGGCCAGTACAGGTTCATGCACAACACAACAACAGATCTAGCAGAAAGGGTGCATTAAAAAAAGAAAATTTTAAACTGTTATAGGGGAGATAAACTATCATAATGGAACTTTTAATATGATGTTACGTGCTTTTGCCATTCCAATTTTACGCAAAACAAGATGTTAATCCACTCACTTGGATAACAACATAAAACAAAAGGAACAATCCGTAACTTGATACAAGAAGAACTTATTGAAGAAAAGGTAATATCTGATGTACTTTTTATAGAAAATTAGAGAGAGGTCCTTTGTAAACATTTTTAATTGAATGTAGCCCCCTTTGTTTTTTTCTTTGCAAAAAAGTCCCTCTATAAAGGGGAGCCTTTCAAATCGGCCTTGATAATTTGCTGAAATGACATATAACACTACTGAAATTCACAACCACTTTCCAGAAATTCACAGTAACTTAACAAAAATTCACAGATACCATACAGAAATCTCAGATACCTTACCCAAGTTGAGGGCCTCTGGACTGCATCCTTTAAACAAAAAAGTATTGGAAGCAATCAATTAGCTTATTACTCCATAGACCCAATTCCGAAAACCATTTTATTTAAACATAAATAAGAACATGTGATAAGTTAAAAAAATAACCTCACCTGTGCAAGATCTGAGCCATCCGCATCCCTCCCATCATTTTCTTTAGGACGTTTGCCTACCTGTAGAGCTGGAACATTGCCCAAAATATCTCTGACAGGGCGCACCACTGGGGGACTGCTCATCTCCCTGCTTCTTCGAGGATCCGGTGACATGCTCCCCACCCTTAACTCTACATTAGAAAGCCTGAGATTTTCAGGTCTCCTTCCACTTCTCACTCCATCATCTCGGACCCTATCATCAACGATCTCAAAGTGAGCAGTGCGACTTCTATGACCACTAGACCTCATACTTTCTTGTCTGTATTGAGGACTGCTTCTTTCATCAATATAATGCCTTAAACTTCTTTCATTGTTCCTTCCACTCGGCATGGATCTCTCAAAAGAGTGTCGATCATAGTAGTCATCCCTGGAACCATGACTTGATCTTTCAAAAGAACGTCGCTCACCCTATAGCAGAAACAACACAACTAGTTACTCATGAGGATAGTATTGACCAGAAGAAGATATAATAGAATGTGGGCCCCAGTTGATGCGCAGGATAATAGAGTTGGATGTGGAGATGAGGTGTAAAATCGGACAGTTTATCCACCATACTTCTTATCCCATGTTTAGTGGTATAAAGCCTCCCAGTTTATTTTATTCGTTACAAATTATAAGCGATGCGTCTAACGGAAACTGAGCCACTTTATGTATACTAATCACATTATTCTACTGTATGCCATACTGCTTGAGTAGACTATAATGGCTGCCAGTTCATATGAAGGGGTAAGAGGCTTACTACTTTGACCATGGTGAGCTTATCAAAAGTCCTCTCGCCGGTGTATTTTCTATCCACATAGATGTGTTTAATAAAATCCCGAAGTCTATGAAGATTACTGCAAGGACCCAAAAAAATAATTACATTTTAATCATGACAAAGTATCTATATTAAAGAAAAAATTAAAATTTAAAAAGCTTATAACCTGCCATCAGGAAAGGAATTACGCTGTGGATCCCATGCTTTGAAATAAATTTCCTTTGCTCTCTACAAAAATGATATGTATGTGAGCCAAGACAAACAGAGAGTTTTAATCGAAAGATTTAAAAATTACACGATAACAAATAAATAAAAAAAGCCTGATCAATTTTGAATATTTGCATACACACCTCATTTCCCCCAGCTTGAAGAGCACTGACCTCTTCTGCATTAAATTTGGCCATCGACACTGATTTTATTCGATGCGTGAACTCCCGACTGGAATAATTTACGAACAATAATCAGTCATCAGAAGGTAGCTCTTATAATTAAATTCAAGTAATTTATACATTTATTATATAAAAACTTACTGTACTCCACTACAGTTAGTGCAAACGAATGTCCAGAAAGTTGTGCAAACATACTGTGGCCCCTGCTTGGAGTATACATATCAACCTTAGTATCGTACCACATAAAGGATGGTTCAATATTATGAAAATCCTCACAAACTGTAATTTCTTTTTATCTAAGATGCCCTTGAATGGAGAAATATCAGCAAACTAATGGTTGTGATAAATTCTATCGCTTCAATCTACTTCTTCCCATCAGTTCTCTGTGATGACGAAATTACTAAATGGAGTGAAGGCAGCATGGTCAAAAAAAGTAAGAGATATTAAAATCTAAATTATGTTGATCATGTATAATTATGACTTTTTCCTTTTTTCTTTTTGATTTTTTTAATCCTAATATAAATTTATTGATATGCGAGTGGGAATCTTTGGCTGGCATAGGGACTGTTTAAAAATGACCTAGAGATGGAAACATCAGCAAGAGCAAGAGAACACACAGAGAACACTGATGCAGCTTGATCGTTGGCACAGTTTATCAAAAATCAACTTTAATCCATACGATAATAACTGGTTCTCCTTTAAGAAATCCACTAGTTACTTTGAAGCAATATGTTACAATATTTACTTCACAATAGTCCAATATACATACTCTCTCCATCTCAAATTAATCGTCCTTGTTTGAAAATGGCGTTTTTAAGGATAAACTCAATCAAGCTTGTTCACTATAGAAAATTTGGTTCGTCGATTATGTCTAAAAAAGGAAAGTGGGATGTTAATTTGCTATGAAGCACCGACACTCTCCCGGAGGAGACGAATCTCATTTGGCACGTGTCGGACACGCGACACGCTGGGACACGCTCCCGACACGCGAGTCCCAGAGTGTCCTCTTTTTTTTTTTGCCCGACACGTTCGGACACGTTCCCGACACGCTCGTCCCTGTTTTTTTGCTATTTCCTCTTCTTCTTCTTTTTGTTTTTCTTTCCCTTTTCTTTGCTTTTTTTCTTTGTTGTTTCTCCCTCTTTATTTTATGCAACTACGGCAAAATAAATAAGATTAGAAACAACAAAAAAATAAATAAGTAAAAGAAACAGCAAAAAAAAGTGTGTTTGAATGTTAAATGCAACTAATGTGATGGTGATTCTATTTTATTTATGATTTTTAATGTTAAAGTGTGTTTGAATATTGTTTTATATGGTCCATTTTCTTAATTTTATTATGTTAAAAGCTCTAATAATGTATTTTATGGAAAAAAATTACTTTATTTCTTTTATATATATTTACATATATATTATATATTATACGTATCCTAGCGTGTCGTATCCTAGTTTTTAGAAAAATCACGTGTCGCGTGTCGTGTCGAAACACATATTGCGTGTCGAGTCCGTGCTTCATAGTTAATTTGGGACATCTCAAAAAGAAAAATTCGAGTATTAATTTGGGAAAGAGGGAGTATAAACGGTAACTAGATTTGGCTTCATTATATATACAAAAATTAAATGCTTAAGCCTCAAAGAATTTTGAAAACACTATTTCAATATCCTCTCATAAAAACTTTGATCGAAACATTAAGCGGACAATTTCCGTAATATTAATATATAAATTACGAGTTATACATGAATTAAATTTGCAATTCATATGAAAACTCTCCTATCATATAACAACGTCTCAAAATCCACATTGTCTCAATCAACAATTCAGACGGCTTATGAATTATAAAACCGCATAAAATACGAAAATTACAACATTCAAATTCCAATTCCAATTCCAATTGCACATATAGATAAAATAGCAATGCCCATACCAGACTGTTACAATTGATACACCTCCTATTCTCGGGTTGCTTAAGAAGACCACGAATGATCCTTTCGATCCTTTCGTCTTCCTTCACCTTGTGAGGCATTTTTCACTAATAAAATAATATTCCCCGCATGGGCGGAGGCAAGAAGAACATATGGCCACCTTGTCTTTTGGGCAAAATAAACTTCGACCGCAAATTTTTTTTTAGTAATATGTAAATGTTCACCTTATTAAAAATCTGTTAGTTAGCCTTAGCTCTAGCCTCTATTACTACTCCTATCCATAAATAATAAATAATAAAAATTAAGAGAAATTAGCATTTGTAGACAGATATAGAAAGAATCACAAAATTAATACTTAAAGAGAGAGTAGTGTGGTGTTCTTGTTCAAGGTTAATTTAGTTTGAATTAATTTTTTATATGTTAAAATTTTAGTTTGCTTTGTTTTTTTGGTGTAAAATTCGGATCTTTTTTTTGTGTAAATATATGAACTTGCTTTGATTTTTTTAGTGTAAAAATATGGACTTGCTTTGATTTAATTATTTGTATGTTAAAATTTGAGTTTGCTTTATATATTTTTTTGTAAAAATCTCATCGTGCCTTTATTTTATTTTATTTTTGTATAAAAATCTGAACTTGATTTTTTTTCGTGTGTAAAAATTTGAACTTTCTTGCTTTGATTTAATTGTTTTGTATGTTAAAATCTTGTTTTGATTTTTTTGGGTAAAAATCTGATCTTGCTTTTATTTATTTTTTTGGTGTAAAAATCTA
Source organism: Sambucus nigra (assembly GCA_949130495.1). Lineage (NCBI taxonomy): Eukaryota > Viridiplantae > Streptophyta > Magnoliopsida > Dipsacales > Adoxaceae > Sambucus > Sambucus nigra. Next base: position 622,347,035 of record OX422215.1, read on the forward strand.
AACTATTGTTTTGTTTTCTTAGATAAAAATCTGATTTTGCTTTAATTTAATTATTTTTATTTTTAAATCTCACTTTGTTTTGTTATTTTTTTGGTGTAAAAATCTGATCTTGCTTTTATTTATTTTCTTCTAGTTATGCTTAGGTACTTCAAAAAAATGCCTCGTCTTGTAAACCTCGTGATCATAAATTTCTTCAAAGAGATCAAGGAGGGTTAAGGAGATTTAATCTTTCTTGGTTTGACCCAATTTGGTTAGGATATAGTGTCCACAAAGAGGTCGCATATTGTTTTTATTGTTATCTTTTCAACGTGGTTGGTAAGGAGCATGTGGGTGGTTGTGATGCATTTTTTATAGAGGGGTTTTTCAATTGGAAGAGTAAAGAAAAAATTCAATTACATGTTAGGTTGCCCACTGCCACTCATAACAATACTTTGAAAAAATTCAATTGCATGTTTATTGGTGACCACAAAGTAGCGTAGGTGCATAAAGTTAAGAATTTTGATGTGTATCTTCCTTTTTTAACAAAGGAGAAATGCATGTTAAGGAGCTATGGATTATTCAATAAGAGGAAAAGAGAACATTATTCATGAATAAGAGTTGTAAAAGGGTTGTTCAAATATAAATGGAGGTGTAACCTCTATAGGTATAGTGATAACACTTAACCCGGTTACCCTTGATGATCACATGATAAACATAAAAACACAATTTAATAACAACTCAGATTGAACTCACAAATCTCTCGTGTATAACTCAAACAATAATAAAAGAAACTCCGAAGAAACTCATTCAAATGAAGATAGAAGTAAGCACCCTAGATACACCTTGCACGCAGCCAACACACCAACAAACTCTGAAGAATCTCTGGTTAGTCATTAAAAGATTCACAATAAATGACAATGACGGGTGAGTAAACCCTCTGGTTTGCAATAAATCCTCTATGATATATTCTCTTTCTAACAGTAAATTCTCTAGAAGGAACCCCCTTTCTCAGAGGTAGTTGAGGCTATTAAATAACCCCACACCATTTCTGAGATGCCTCAGTCCTTCACAGCTGTGAAAGACATCCCCTCATACTTTACGTCACAAACATTAAATACATGATGGCCAGTCATCCCTACGTCATAAACATTAAATCTCAAGACATGCCTTTTTCCCAACCACTGTGCGTCAGAGGACTATCACAACAGAGGTGGCTATCCAAACTGTCTAACAACCCCAATACCACAGTGGTTTACTCAACTACAGATTGAATAGAGTTTGGATGGCTAATGACATCACCTACAGTAGATGTGACATTCAATAGAGGACTGGTTGGCTTAAAACTCAATATACGATGGAACTCAAGGCTACTCCACACAAGATTCCACGGTGAAAGGTCTCTCGGTGTTTTATCAGGTGTATCTAAGATGGTCAAGATAAGCCTTAACGCTGCCTCACTTATTAATCATCCAAACCAAATCCCTCTGAAGTTCTCAAGACGAGGTCATTCCATAGAGCATGTAAGTTCTCCCAAGCCCAGCCAGTCCTGGTCTCTTGCGAGTAACGTTTGGCCTCACACTTTATATTACAATCATTACAACATTAAAACAAATGTATTTAACAGATGCAATTTGACTAAGTAAGAACGGAAGATGAAAAGGAGCTCTCTCGATCAGTTTACTTGCTAAGTTGTATCACTGAGATTCCTTGATGAGCTGCCTCGTCGAGCTGCCTCTCTAAGCTGGTTCGCTGTCTTCATGCTGCTTCCTTCTCTTGAGTCTCTTCTATTAATTGGGGAAGCTCTCGATAATTCAGAGATTACCTCCAAGCGCCCTACATGAACATTAAAGGTTAGTACTTGATTTCAAACATTCTTTGAAGAGTTTATATTGTCGCTTTTTAGTTAGTTATAGCAAAATTATCTTGGACTTCGATCGTCTAATTTTTATCCAATATGAATTTTAGTTAATTTCAAAACTAGTGTTAATTAAGATGGATAAATAATTTAAACAGATTATGATAATATCCGAATCCCGAGAATCCGAGAGGTCACAGATACCGATAATTATTTTTCTATCCAAGCGGATAAGGATAGGTATACAGATATGGATAGCATGGTATCTGCACCGTATCTATCATTTCACCACCCATAATTCTCCCAAAATGTCTAACACCAAAACAAATAAAAGAAGCTTGTAGAGATATTGAGAGAACCCACTGTTGAATGACCGAACAACTTAACTTCATCTCTACTTGATCTTGCTCATGCGACTAAAGAGATAGATAGGGTATTGGTTTTCCTAGCTCATGCCCAAGGTTAGTTTGGTTTTGATTAATTGTTTGCATGTATGCTAAAATCACAACTTGCTTTTGATATGTTATAAGTTTTAAAAATGAATGTTAAAAATGTGCCAATTTATTTTTAATACAAAGGTTTGTAAAATGTTAGGATTTGTTAAATGCGAAAATTTCAAATTTAGATTTTATAAAATATTAATATTAAACAGTAGGGTTATTTTAAATGCTAATTTATTAAATGTTTAGGTTTATTATCTTTCATTATTTTCTTTTAGTTATGCGTAGGTACTATCAAAGAAATGTCTCGACATTTTCTCCCCTTACGAGTGATGAAGATGATTATGATCTTGATGTCACGTACCATGTATTTTCTACATTTTCTTCCTTAAAGGCTCCATACCTACACCACAAGTCTCCATAACATTCTGGATTTTCCTAGTATATTATCTACTATTGTGTAATATGTTATGAAATATTGTAGGATTTGCTAGAATAATCTAGAGTTTACTTGTAATGAATGGAATAATCAAGAATTATAAAAAAGTATGTAGTGTTCTAAAATGTTCCTACAAGGACGTGGGACCATTCTGGAGAATTAATCCAGACTACTCATGTCTTTTAATCTCCACCATCCATTGAGGAGGTGGATGCCTACAAATAGGTGGGGAAGTCATTTGGCCAAACCATCCAAGCCAAACATTGTAGTATGTTCCTTTGTGTTCAACTTACTCCATTTTTGTCCCTTCTCTAACACTTGTGTTATAACTTCAATAAATTTCTCGGCTTAATTAGTAACCCATAAATTATTGGAGTGTTAAGTTATGCACGAAAGAGTAGTTAAAGTATATCCCCGTGACATTGGGAAGGAGCTAGTTTAATTGTTTTAGCTATTATAGTTTTTTTGTCGATAATTTATATGTAGATGATAACAACCCCTCTTGTGGTGTTATTCTGATTAAATTTTTAACATCATTTTTGTATAATATTTTTTTCTTATACTAGTTGAATGGTTTTTGCTATTATAGTTATTTTTTTGGACCCTTCGCCCACCTTAACAAATATTTCTGGATCCGCCCCTGATTCCCCAACTCCTTAATCTAACAATAAATGGAGGAAAATGTAGAAAATGATCAATATACAAATACATATATTTATTTATATATATCTTCAAGAAACTAAGTGTGTAAATGTATATCACCTGCTAAAGCAACCATCTATATATATATATACAAAATATGCCTCGCATGGTTGCTAAGAAACCCAACGGAAAGAAAATGAAAAATCATGACATTGAAACCGAAATGTCGTTATTTTCTTTGTGTTTCTCAGCTACCAAACGGAGGGTATGGTCAGTAGAAGATAAAGTGATATGTTACCTGATGAGAATTGATATATGTACAAGAACATCAAAGGATGTTTGCTAAAGAGATATTGACAAAGCAGACAGAGGTGGATGAATTTTGCTAAAGAAAGAGAGAGAGAGGCGAGGAGGGAATATTGGCGGTTTTGACGGTTGGATGACCATCATGACCATTTTCATTTCTCTTATTCAAGACCATCCCTACAAAATTCGTTCATTTTAGGTAAATATTATTTTACTACCTAATTTCTATCCCCGCATGATGAATGGGGCTCCGAACGATTTATTGCACACTCAATATCATTAGAGAAATATATGTAGGAACGTGAGGGTCCCCGGATTTTAAAACTTTCTTCAATTAAAATCAAACTTGTAATTTCCTTTTTGTAAAAACTTAATTTAAATGCGGAAGCGTAAACGGTGTGATGGTTCAACAAAACAAATAATAAAATTCCAAATTTTAGTTAACTCAAAAACAATTAATATTTACTTAAACCGATTAAGTCCAATTAAATAGATCCAAGCCCTAGAATTTGCCTAAGTCGTGATTGTTCATATTATCCAAAGTTAGGCCAAACCAAATTAATGCAAGTGACTTGAATTACACAATTTTACCCAATATTAAATTAAAGTCCAATTTTAATATAGTGTGAGAATTAAACCGAATTTTATCTTGAATTAAACCTAAAGCATGCGTTCTAAATTTTGTGCAAGATACAAATAAACAATGTCACACTACATCGCGATGTACGAGGAAAAACCCACTAACGGGAAAAAACCTCGAGACGGCCCTAGCCTCAAATACACTAAAAACGGTATTACAAAATACAAGACAAAAGACTTACTTCCTAAACTCGAACCCTCTCAAGCCGTGATGCTTCTTCTTGTATTGACCTCCAATTAGCGGATAACCAACGGAGCTCCACCGTGGTCTCGGACTCCACCGATCGGGCAATTAGGCACACCGGCCAAAACTCTCTTTGAATGGTGTAGAGAAACCGGTGCCAAACTCCAAGCAAGATGATAGATATATATGAACTTGGAATAAACAACAATGGGTGTAAACTAAGTGTTTAAAGATTTTTCTTTAAGTTGAAGAACACTCAAACATGAACATTTTCCTTTTTTAAAAAATCTCTCAAACTCTCTCTAGGAGATGTATTAGGATGGAAAAGTTATCTTGGAAAATGTGTTTCCTGCACATAATAATGTATGAAAAAAGTTGGTTGAAAACCAAGTGGAGAAGTGGGGAAAAACTGCATAAAACTGCCAAAAAACTATTCCCGCTGGAATCTCGTTCGAACGAACTTGATTCTCGTTCGAACGAGACTTCTAACGAGCGACCAGCCTGAGCTCGTTAGAACCTCGTTAGATACCTCGTTAGAACGAGAAAATTCGTTCGAACGACATATCGAACGACTGACCAGTTAGGGTCGTTGGCAAAACTCGTTCGAACGAAACCTGGTTCGAACGAAAAACTCGTTCGAACGAAACCTAGTTCGAACGAAAAAACTCGTTCGAATGAAACCTGGTTCGAACGAAAAAACTCGTTTGAACGACATTTCTAACGAATGACCAGAATGTTTGTAAAATTCGATTTTTGGCCCAGAAACTTTTATAAACTTATTTTATTAATCCTAACACCCAATAAACATTGTTCCAAGCTCCTATATAAATATAATTGCATTCATACCTTAGGAGGATGGAACCATAGTTGATGACGTAGAAACGAGGCACGCAAACCGGCATTTTGATGAAGCTTTATATTCTTTGCCGCTACGTCTTCAACACACACTTCATAGGCTTGAGAGTATTATAATAAATCACTAACCTATGAATAAATGTTTTTGTCCGGAATTGAGCCAAAACTATATATGGACTCAATTGGAAATTTGTGTCCTTACAAATCTCCCCCTTTGGCTATTCCGGGACAAAAACCAAAACAAAAATCCTAAAGGGCCGTCAAGCTCACTAGACTCAAAACATAACCCGCCCAATCTTGACTCAAGATTAAACACTTTGCCTTTTAAAGATGCCGCTTTAGTAGAATACCTGCACACTTAAGCAAACTCATCAAATGCATAGGGAATATCAAAATATTAAATGCAATTAAATAATTACTCCTCCTAAAATAATTCTCCCCTTTATCACACAAATGACATTTACTTAGAAAGACGTCTCCCCCTAAGATAAATCTCCCCCAAACTAAGATTCAATAATAATAGGTTTAGATACCAATTCTCCCCCTATCATCATTCTCCCCCTTTTTGTTCAGGAATAAACAAAGGTTTAAATTATCAAAACATAAAAACATGTGAAAGCTTAAGGTGATAACATGAAAGCATATGGGCAACAAAAGCATAACTAATCCAAAATAGATACCAAGAATGAAGTATAAACATGGATGGACTAGAAATGAAGGCAAAGACAAACAAATATCATATATATATATATATATATATATATATATATATATATATATATATATATATATATACTAGAAATATACCAATAGAGAACTTATATATATATATAGATATAAACACACACATGACACAAAATAAAATAAGTTTGCACACTCGTATGGCAAAAATGTGTCATATGGAAAAGGAAGTGTAGGGGTGTGAACTAGCAACAATTAAATTTAGACCCAAACACTTAATAAACGTTCACGGAGTTCTCATTTGATTGCAAACTTCATCACATTTAAATATAACCTCATGTGATAATATAGATTGAACTCGATGAATAAACATACACAATGCATACAAGCCTAGCATATTAATGATTCTACAAACCAATAGAGTCATGACATGAAGTACGCAACTAGGATAAACGGACATTGTGCAAACCGTTGATATACCATCCAATTCTCCCTCAATAAGCATATATATTCTTTTGTTTTTGTATGAGTATATCAAACAAACATAGGACTTGGCAATTGCTTTCTTTTTAATGCCATATATTCTATTTTTAGGCCTTGGACCACGTATTTCTTTTAGGTCCATTGAAAACGGTGGCTTACTATTCGCAAAAGATCACTTAGTCCTTTCGGAGCCCTTCCTCGTGCACATTTATATTTATCATGTTTTCATTTTCACACAAATCTCACATGCAACGGATTTTGACATGCACTAGTCCGCCTAAGTCACAAATATGTAGATGACAAGATTGGTAGGAGAACACTTCACAAAGCTCAAATATACATATGAAGTTAAAATTTCAAAAGAGATCGTGCATGTGTGAAATAGAGGCATATGAAAATAGAATCCATTTAATCAATACAAAATCCAACTACTCCACAAGAATTATGATAAAGAACATTTTAAGGATTGACAGTCTAAACCAAAAGTTCTAGCCACGTGGGAGCGTAAACGATGGGATTCAAACACAAATATATGCCACTTAAAGTGTGTCAAACTAAAATACACAAAATAAAATCTTTTTGAGTTTTTAACATTTTTCACCAAAAATAAATATTTACTCAAAAGGACAAACAAAAATCATTTGTATTTTTCATTAAGCTTAAATGAAATAAATAAAACACAAATGATAAACATAAATCTTTTTATATTTTTCAGTTAATTCAACACAAAATATAATACAAAAAGAGAAACAAGTCAAGTTCTAGCATGTGATGTCAAATAAAAAATTGACTAAACAAGCATACATTTAGCATGTGAATATAGCATGAAGTACAAAAGCTAAAGTATGCAAACACTAACACATTCAACCTTTAAATTTAGTATGGGAGGAAGCATGTGAAAGTAAATGAGAATCAAAATCCCTATTTTGTAAAGCAACCAAATCGGATTTCCTAACCCAAATTAATGAAGAATGACAATCTTGGGGTGTAGGAACATTAGCGACTGTGGTTACTTTACCATGGGATTGTCTAGGAATTCGTTTAAGATCAAAACAAAATTTCCTAAGATGACCTTTTCGACCACAATGTGAACAAGTGAAAACATATCGAAAAGATTTACCTAAGGAGTGATCTTTAAATGTATTCCTAGTAGATTCTCCTAAAATGTTGGTTTTGACTTTAGGGTTGAATTCATTACAAGTATTGAAGCCTAAACCAAATGTGTCATTTTTAATTTGGACCGTTCCTAACATTTTATCAAGTTTTTTCGAACGACATTCCAAATCAAATTTGACATTACTAGAATCTTTTAATTTATTTTCCAATTCTAAAATGTTAGATTCTAGTAAAAAATTACGCTCTTCAAGAACGAGAAGCTTCTTTTTCAAGGATTCCATTAAACCCCTAAGGCTATCTCTCTCGCCTTCTACGTATTCTAGCTTCTCTCGAAGAGTCCTCTCTCGTGTCCTAAGGTCTTCTATTAAGGCACTATCATCAATGACCTTGACACTTTCTCTTAAACAAGCTTCTAACTTCAAATTAGCTCTTTTCAATTTAATAGATTCTTTATATAATTCATGAAAAGCATTTTGAAGTTCACTTTCATCAACCTCTTCTTCATTTTCACTCTCTCTTTCTTCTCCACTCTCACTATCATCAAAAACAAGGGAATCATGAACAATGACCTTGGAAGTGGCAAGTGCTATCGTGTCATCAATCGATGAGTTCTCACTATCACTCACATGACTTGCCATAAAAGCCACAAAATTTTTCTTAGTGGGGGAATCGGGCTTTTCTTCCTTATCACTATCACTAAGAGTTGCATTATATGAAATGGGTCGCTTACCCTCTTTCCTTAGTTTAGTGGGGCACTCATAAGCCCTATGGCCATAACCTTCACAACCAAAACATTTATTAGACTCGTCCCTATCAACATTTTCATTACTAGACTTAGGGATCTTTTCGGCTTTAGAAATCTTCTCGTTTTTATCATGTTTAGAAGATTCAAATTTCTTAAAATCATTTTTAAATTTATCTTTGTTGAATTTAAGAAATTTTCTAAATTTACGAGCAAATAAAGCCATATCTTCCGAGTCACTATCACTCTCGCTCTCTACTACTTGTTTAACCTCTTTTCGGGCTTTTAAAGCAACGCCCTTTTCGATTTTCTTTTCATTTTTAGAGGGAAACATATCCAGTTCATAGGTTTGTAAATCACCTACAAGCTCTTCTAATTTCGTAGAGGCTAAAGTGGGTAAAGAATTTAAAACGGTCACCTTTGGAATAAATCTATCGGGTAGGGACCTTAAGATTTTCTTTACTACACGGTCGTCAGGTATTTTCTCTCCCAAGTTAAAAGATGAATTAACAATATCTGAAAGTCTAGCATAAAATTTATCAAAAGTTTCTTTTTCATCCATTTTGATAGTTTCAAATTGAGTGGTGAGGTTTTGGAGTTTAGAAGCTTTAACGACACTCGTTCCTTCATGAGTTAATTGTAAAATATCCCAAGCTTCTTTAGCGATCTCACACGTCATAATGCGTCGGAATTCATCCGGTGTGACAGCGCTAAATAAAGCATTTAAACCACGGGAATTAAAATTTGCAAGCTCAAACTCATTTTCGGTCCATCTATCGATGGGTTTGCGAACACGTTCATTTTCAATTAGATGATTTGGTGGGGTCCAACCGTTAACAACAGACATCCAAACACGTTCATCGATAGATTTAAGTGCCAATTTCATTCGCGCTTTCCAATACGCGTAGTTTGAACCATCGAAAATAGGAAATTTTGAAAATGGGGAAAAATCCATTTTAGCCAAAAATTAAAGGATCTTTAACGAAATAATTTATCGTTTTTGGCTCTGATACCACTTGTAGGAACGTGAGGGTCCCCGGATTTTAAAACTTTCTTCAATTAAAATCAAACTTGTAATTTCCTTTTTGTAAAAACTTAATTTAAATGCGGAAGCGTAAAAGGTGTTATGGTTCAACAAAACAAATACAAAAATTCCAAATTTTAATTAACTCAAAAACAATTAATATTTACTTAAACCGATTAAGTCCAATTAAATAGATCCAAGCCCTAGAATTTGCCTAAGTCATGATTGTTCATATTATCCAAAGTTAGGCAAAACCAAATTAATGCAAGTGACTTGAATTACACAATTTTACCCAATATTAAATTAAAGTCCAATTTTAATATAGTGTGAGAATTAAACCGAATTTTATCTTGAATTAAACCTAAAGCATGCGTTCTAAATTTTGTGCAAGATACAAATAAACAATGTCACACTACACCGCGATGTACGAGGAAAAACCCACTAACGAGAAAAAACCTCGGGACGGCCCTAGCCTCAAATCCACTAAAAATGGTATTACAAAATACAAGACAAAAGACTTACTTCCTAAACTCGAACCCTCTCAAGCCGTGATGCTTCTTCTTCTATTGACCTCCAATTAGCGGATAACCAACGGAGCTCCACCGTGGTCTCGGACTCCACCGATCGGGCAATTAGGCACACCGACCAAAACTCTCTTTGAATGGTGTAGAGAAACCGGTGCCAAACTCCAAGAAAGATGATAGATATATATGAACTTGGAATAAACAACAATGGGTGTAAACTAAGTGTTAAAAGATTTTTCTTTAAGTTGAAGAACACTCAAACATGAACATTTTCCTTTTTTAAAAAATCTCTCAAACTCTCTCTAGGAGATGTATTAGGATGGAAAAGTTATCTTGGAAAATGTGTTTCCCGCACATAATAATGTATGAAAAAAGTTGGTTGAAAACCAAGTGGAGAAGTGGGGAAAAACTGCATAAAACTGCCAAAAAACTGTTCCCGCTGGAATCTCGTTCGAACGAACTTTATTCTCGTTCGAACGAGACTTATAACGAGCGACCAGCCTGAGCTCGTTAGAACCTCGTTAGATACCTCGTTAGAACGAGAAAATTCGTTCGAACGACTGACCAATTAGGGTCGTTGGCAAAACTCGTTCGAACGAAACCTGGTTCGAACGAAAAAACTCGTTCAAACGACATTTCTAACGAATGACTAGAATGTTTGTAAAATTTGATTTTTGGCCCAGAAACTTTTATAAACTTATTTTATTAATCCTAACACCCAATAAACATTGTTCCAAGCTCCTATATAAATATAATTGCATTCATACCTTAGGAGGATGGAACCATAGTTGATGACGTAGAAACGAGGCACGCAAACCGGCATTTTGATGAAGCTTTATATTCTTTGCCGCTACGTCTTCAACACACACTTCATAAACTTGAGAGTATTATAATAAATCACTAACCTATGAATAAATGTTTTTGTCCGGAATTGAGCCAAAACTATATATGGACTCAATTGGAAATTTGTGTCCTTACAATATATATTTTGCTCTCGTAGGCACAATGTTACACGGGAACTATCATAGTAAAATTGCCAAATACTTGTGGCATAATGTATACATTTATGAGTAATGTAGGAGAAACATTACTTTTAAGGATAATGTCATTACATTTTAGCATGTGAAAATTATATAAAATGCTCTGAATTATTTTAATAAGATAAAGTGAAAATCGGTAAAACTCTTTTTTTGTTGTTGAGAGAAGGAATTAAAACACGACGTTCAATGTAAACTTTCGTTGAAAAATTTCAATGTCCTCGTATTGTAATATAATTGTTAAGGCTATTATAAGGTGTTGAAACTCCAATTGTGACAATGAATAAACCTAGAAAAATATGAAATTGATTGAATTGACTTTCAACCTTAACCGAACGTTTTGTTGCTTACTAGATGTTGTTAGGTATTTTGTGGTGTTTTTCATTCAAATTAAGACATCATTACTATTAATTGTTGCTATAACTTTTATTGTATTTGCACAAGCATTGCATGATTACTTTAAAATTGCAAATAAAAAATAGGCATTAAAAACAACATAATATGACAATAAAAGTAAAATAGTTAAATCATTTATATAAACATTTTTTGTGCATTTTATAGGAAGAATAAAATATTTAATTAATCTTGTAGCTCCAATAATGATAATCCATGAGAACTCAAATATTGTTGTACTAAATTAATCAATTCATTTGATTTAAGACTTTCGGTACATTTAGGCCTAACATTGACCAAGTGAAACTGCAATGAAATGAAATTATATTGTTCATTTGTTTATAAAACTGTAAGTTTTCTAAAATTTATTTTTTCCAACCAAACGGAATGGAGCTCAGTAAATTTTTAATAACTATATTCAATACAATTATTGATTAACTATGTTCACTACAAATTAAATTTTACCCAATAACTAAATGGAGTTCATTAGAATTTTCGTAAATCGTATCCAGTTTTATTAGATAAATAAGCATCATGACAGCCTTCTTTCAATTACAATTTTGATGTTAAAGCTAAATGACTTATTGTGGTAATAATATAAACATCTACTATGAAAACATCCTTCTCTCCCATCATTAAAACAAATAAAATACTATACAACAAAAAATAGAAAAGAGAACTAAAAACTCACTCCAAGTAGAAGGGAAGGAAATTACCTTGTGCTTCAAATGATTAGAATACGATATTGTTCCGTCGTATATTGTCCCTTCAATTTTTTCCATGTGGAAAATTTTTACACGTGAAATAATATATATCATATGTTGGGACGAAATAATTAGTGCGCTGATACCAATTTGTAAACGCAGGGAAAAAGCGTTTAATCTTAGGGTGGTCCCAAACAAAAATCGCAACACCAATTTTAAATGAGGAAGCTAATTTTAAACATATTTTATCTTTTTATTCTAAACATGCATCTATTATGATAAAACAGATAAATCAAACAAGCATTCAACAAATACAAGGTTAAGAAAAAATCCCCGCATGGCAAAACCTTTTATTCCTATAATTATTTGCAAATCGCAACTTACAAACTTAAAAACGAAATACAAAAATGATTCTCGCAAGAACCACAATGACCGCAGTCGACAACAATGATTCCCTCGATAACCACAAAGACCGCAGTCTTCCTCCTTCAGCCTCAACCTCAGTCTTCAGCAGTGAATCCCCGCAGGTATCACAAGTCAGCCATGGAGATCCTCTCCACAAAGGTGTATACAAAGATATAAAACTTTTTAGAGTTTAAATGAATTCACAAGAACAATATTCAAGGATGTTTTCTTGTGAATTAAATAGTGTTTTTCAATACAAAAATGTGAAGAACTTTTGCAAAAGTTATGAAGAAATGAGTTTGACAATAGTCTTAAATATTTTGAACACGAAATAGGTATTTATAAAAAATCAAGGTGGTGCATCGTTCGAACGATTTGAACAGGTCATTCTAACCAGATATAGATCTCGTTCGAATGGTATTTCATCTCGCTTTTAATGATGTATAAAAACTCAAAACAGAAAGCTTCATTTGATCCAAAAAAGTAGCAACCTATCAAATGAGGGATCTAAAGATATTGCAAAGTCGTTTGAATGACAGTAACATGTCGTTTGAACGAGATTTTAAAATTCCGCCTATAGTAAACTCAGAAAACATATTTTTCTTTTTCGAAAATAAAAAGTACTGTTCATTTTTTATAAAAAATAAATAAACATCTCAAATATAATTTCGTAAATTAATTCAAACTCTAAATTGTTTTATACCTCGTAGGGATGTCAGGAAGTCTTCAAACTTAGAGATGCTCGAGTTCGGTTCGTCTTGATGGTGCGTGGTGATTTGTAATGGGATATGCCAAACTAGCCTAAAGCTATGCTATGAACAATGTTAATTGTTCTTATAAATCTCCCCCTTTGTCTATTCCGGTACAAAAAAACAAACATGATCGAACACCAAATCAAAATCAAAATATCCTATAACAAAAATACTAACACCCTTCCTAACACTAGAATGGAATGGCATAAGTCTCTTTGTCTATAAACTTCTTCTTCTTCCCTTTCACACAATTTGTCTTCATCCGTGTGTCTTGAATTCGACTTTAAGTAACTACACACATGAGAAAAAAACATATACCTCGTGACTCATCGAGTTTAAAATAAATAACTCCCCCATAAATCAAACTCATTTTAATTTGCTCTCCCCCTTTGTTTTTATTCGAAATAAACAATGAAGTAGGAACATTGGCATGAAATATGAAGCATCACGTAGAAGATAAGATATCATCACAAAAGGATATAAATCAAGCACGTGTAATGATCATCTCAAAGGAAAACACAACTAATTATTTTAAAAAAAATTTAATTTAAAAAATAAATAAATTTCACAATCACAACAAACAATACCATATATAATATACGCAAAATATATCCAAGCAAATCCGGCACACACATATACGTATAAACGATCATAAAATATGACAAAAAATACATAAACTTTACACACTAGTATAGTATCGATGTATCCAAACGTGTGGGATGAAATGAATGGGTGTGAAATAGTAACAAATGAATTATAACCCAAACACTCAAATATGTTCGATAAGTTATAATTAACTGTAAAACTTTATCAAACTAATCTTTAGCCTCAAGTGACAAATAAAGTTGAACTTAATGAACAAAACAAGCTCAATGCAAACAAGCCTAGGTTATTGATGATTTTACAAATCAATAGCATCATGACAAAATATGCATAAGTAGGTACCATTATGCAAACCCGTTGATCTTCAACTAAACTCCCTCAAAAGACAAACATAATCATATTTTCATTCTTTTCTTTTCTTTTGAAGCGATTTCTTTTGAATGATCAAGCAAACTAAACTATTTAGCCTTTTTTGGCATATATTTCTTTTTATTGCCTTTATTTTTTCTTGGGCTCTTTTCAAAACGGTGACTTTCATGACGAGTTCACTTACCTCTTCCACCCTTTTCAGTGTACACTCATATTTTTTTAATATTAAATAAATTCTCACGGGCAATGGTTCTTACATGCACAAATCCTCCATAGTCAAATAAACATGTAGATGAAAAAATCAATTGGAGAACATATCACCATGCTCAAATATACACCATGAAGTAAAAAATTCAATAAGCTCGTGCATGTGTGTGTGGAGGCATATACAAAGTCGAATTCGTAAAGCAAATCAAGTTCGAAACAACTCCATGTAGACATGACTAAGAACAATCTAAGTGTTTAAAGTCATAACCAAATGTCCCAGCCATATAGAAATTGCGAAATGAATTGGATTCAAATACACCAATATGCCACACCTAATGTGTAAAACCAAAATACACAAAAATAAAAAATCTTTTTGTATTTTTAAATTTTTTTTATCAAAAACGCAAAATCTTTTTGCATTTTTAAATATGACTCAATAAAAGAAAAATATAATACGAAAGGATATACATGTCATAACACTAGCAAACATATATCGTGAAGCACAGCTAGAGTATGACAAAAAAAATCATGCAAGCAATCATCCATAAGTTATAGCATGTGAAGCATCATGTGCAAGCATGTGAGAATCAACCAATCTAACATTTAGTGTCACCAAAACCGATTTACTAATCCAAACAAGTGTATGCCTAACCCGAGAAATTATGGGAATCGATGGGACACTACACTTAATCTTCATTAGACCTCTTCCCAGATCATAACAAAAATGCCTAAGGTGACCTTTCCTACCATAATGCGAACATGTGTAAACGTGAGAAATATTACCTATGGGTTAACCTTTTCTAACATCCTTAGATTTAGTTGACCCTTTAAAGCAAACAATGGTATTGGCTTTAACACTCGAAGCACTGAAACATGTGAGCCATTACCATCACTACCCAAACTACTCGAGTCTTTTAAATCATCGTTTATCTTAAAAAAAATTTACTCAAGCAAAAAATTTGACTCCTCCAATTTTAGGGACTCCTTCTTCATATTTCAATCATTCCTAGAAGGTTATCTTGATCCCCCTCAATGAAAGTAAACTTATTCCTAAAATTCTTCTGACGTATCTTAGAATCATTTATAAAAACATTATCCTTAACAGCATAAACATTAACCCTAAAAAATTTAAACTCCTTTAATTCTTTCTCTAAAAATCGGACTCTATCATCACTCTTTTTCTTGAAAAACTCGCATTTTTTAAAATCACATTCCATTTCCATACGTCTCTCACAAAATAAATCTCTTTGATTTTGAACAGTTTGCAGAAGTTCCAAAACGATTTTAAAACGAGAATTTTTTTTTTCAAGAATTTCAATTCTTTTATCCAACTTCAAATTCAAATGATTTAAGTCGTTGAAACTATGAGAATCCATAGAGAGAAGAGAAATAAAACAAAATCACCCAAAGAGAAATAAACACAAATCAAAACGATAACTTAGTGCAATCCTCTTTGATACCAATTGTTGGGACAAAATAATTAATGCTCTGATACTAATTTGTAAACGCAGGGAAAAGCAGCTAAAAGCTCTGATACTAATTTGTAAAGTGTGCGTCTAATATCAGGGTGGTTCCAAACAAATATTGCAACACCAATATTAAATGCGGAAGCCAATTTTAAACAGATTTTATCTTTGTATCCTAAACGTGCATCTATTATGATAAAACAGATAAATCAAACAAGCATTCAATAAATGCAAGGTTAAGGAAAAATTCCTGCAGGGCAAAATCTTTTATCCCACTAATAATTTGCAAATCACAACTTACAAACTTAAAAGCGAAATACAATAATGATTCTCACAGGAACCACAATGACAACAGTCGACAATAATGATTCCCTCGAGAACCACAAAGATCGCAGTCTTCTTCCTTCTTCCTTCAGGCTCAGCCTCAATCTTCAATAGTGAATCCCCGTAGGTATCACAAGTCAGCCATGGAGATACTCTCCACAAAGGTGAATGCAAAGACATAAAACTTTCTAGGGTTTAAAGGAATTCACAAGAACAATATTCAAGGATATTTTGTTGTGAATTAAACGGTGTTTTGCAACATAAAAACATGAAGAACTTTCATAAAAGTTATGCAAAAATGAGTTGGGCAAAAGTCTTAAACATTCTGAACACGAAAGAGGTATTTATAAAAAATCAAGGCGACACGTTGTTCGAATGATTTGAACAATTCGTTCTAACGAGATATAGATCTCTTTCAAACAAGATTTCATCTCTCTTCTAACGACGTGCAAAAACTCAAAACAGAAAGATTTGTTTGATCCAAAAAAGAAGCAGCCTATCAAATGATGGATCTAACAACATTGCAAAGTCATTTGAACGGCTGTAACATATCATTTGAACAAGATGAATGAGATTTTAAAATTTCGCCTACAGTATACTCAGAAAACATATATTTCTCTTTTGAAAATAAAAATCCCTGTTCGTTTTTTATCCCAAAATATAATTTCATAAATTAATTCAAAGTCTAAATTATTTTATACCTCATCGGGATGTCGGGAAGTCTTTAAACTTGGAGATGCTTGAGTTCGGTTCGTCTGGATGTTGCTAACGATATGTAACGGAATACACCAAACTAGCCTAAAGTTATGCTATAAACAAGGTTAGAAAAAATGTTCTTACATCATATTAGTATCTCATAAGTAAAAAATAAATAAGATATCGGAATGACGATCCTTATTGGATATCAAACATGTTATAAAGAATGAAAAGAAACCAAAAAAAATGGAGATTATAAAAGAGTTTAGGCATTATAAACAATTATGCAAGAGAGGTTGGGCGACTTTATTTTATACCTACAAGAAGAGAGAGCAGGGACTTACATGTGATGAAGAGTTAGGAGTGCAGAAAGATATAGGAGAACAATTATGCACAGAGATAATACATATTAGAAAGGAAGAGGGAGGAAAAGAGGTCGAAAGAAGTTATGAATAGACACAAAAAGGCATGAATAAGGTATACGGAGGGGTGAGCGTGAGAGAGAAAGTTGGAATTAATCAAACATATTAAACTCTCTGTCGCATGGAAATCTCATATTTGGAGACACCATTTTTAAATAGTTATATTAGATAGCACCCAAAATTAATCACAGAATTTCTGAAGTTTTAAAAAGATAGTAGTCAAACCCATAAAACTTTTAAATTTACTTTTAACCCGACATAATGTACAACATAAAGAAATTTGGGCCTCTCTAAAATAAAATATTTATATCGGGTATTCTTGATGTCAGATATGGTTTATTACATTTTAAGCTGGGAATACAGAATGCGCCCTTATTATTAACCTCCCGATTCCAATAAAGATTACTAGGATCACGGTTACGTGTCAAGAACTAAGAGAATTTGTCGATTCCTAGGGGTAAACCTCCTTATGATGGACCTAGATGCCTCAGATAGGGGGTGAAGAGAAGTCAGATTACCTTTGAAAATTTCTTTCCCTCTTTTACCCATGCCCATGTAAACAAATGAGTTGGTTTATGATTGTCTGTTTACGTTGTTATTTTTCATTTGAGCACAAGAAGAAAGAACTAAGGCCCCTAAAAAGTAACTTTGCCTATCTGAAGAATATTCCAATAATTAAGCAGAGGTTAGGGTAAACCAATTATCATAGTTTGCTGCAGTTCTCTTTCTTACCCTTCCTATACCACTTTTTTTTTACCTTAAGACCATTGATTAGGATCATGAGATTCTCGAGGGTTAATGACCATATCCTTGATACTATTCCTCTTGGTGAATCTACTTTCAGTACCTCAAGTGTTTACCCAGACTAAGAGTCCATCGCCTCAGACGTTAAGGAGATATAGTTCAATGACCTTAAAACGTTTGCTGAGAATATGGGCCAAAAAAAGGTGCTCACCAAAATGATCTAATTATCATCTCGCATATTCATAAAAAAGGAAGGAGGCTAAGGGTCCCTCTGACCCAATCAACGTGGAGGATTCTTCACAAACTAAGAAAGAAAAGGCTCATGATAAGATCATCTTTAAAAAAATTTACTGCCCAATGATCTTGGATTAACCGTGTCTAAAAAATAATAATATTTGAGATCTAGGGTTTTATCACGATATTTTTTGCATATCTCATAGGTGATCCAACAGACGAGACAAAAGTTGATGAAGAATGTGAAAAAACACTAAAAATCTTCTAGTATATGATTTTACGAAGTAAAAAATATATGTGGACACTGATCTTGAAGAACTTGAGCGTGTATCTTTCCTTCTTTTATCTGTCTCTCCTATGCTTTGATCATATTCTCCTCTCTCTTTCTCTCCCTTGGGGTTGAGTTATGTAACTTATCTGAGGGGATTTTAGGAAAAAAATGAATATGGGCTTACTTTTATAATTAGGACTATTCTGGAGACTCGAGGCTAAATAATTAAAATGACTTCCAAATATAAATCTCAAATTAATCCATGTAATTTATTCCCATTTCAGTTTAATTATAATTAATTCAACTAAATAATTATAACTTCACCCTAATTCAATTATCTTAAAATTACTCAAATAAAGATGTCTTATTTGAAAAGTTATATTGCACATAATATAATTCTAAATTACAATGTATCACATATCAAACGTTAATCAAATACAAGAACTCAAAATGGTTCCAGAAGGTGCGTCGACCAAATGACATACGAACCAACCTGTCGTCAATATGTCGAACAGGCCTTGATCGTTCATTCACAAGGCCTCTTCCTTTTTCCCCACAACACCCGAATCACTCTAATCCAAGACTCGTAAGCTTGTAGTGGGTGACTGTACACCAAGGTAGCACTCAGATCCTTTTCTCCCTCTGTAATCCGTGATCCTCCACGTATGTCAAAGATATAAACTCTCTTCCTTGTTAGCTAAAATATTATCAGGATAGTGGGTTTGGGGGTAGAGTATAAGTAGAAGATTGATGATGAGTCTGTCGCTATCGGTGAGGGGGTGGAATAGCAGTCTCCTGACCAACCTTCTCCTTACCCTTCATCCTTCACCTTTGCGTTCTCTTTATCCTTGATCCCATATTCGAGCTCTCATTTGACCCATTCAAACATATAATTCATGGTGTTTTGGAGATTATTCAACTTTGAGTCCGTCTCCGATTTATACATGTCGACTTTCGAAAAAAAGGCACTTTGGCCACAAGCAAGGCTCATCAGCTTCGAATTTCCTATCCGCGAGATGACACTCCGAGTACGGCCTTTTCTATCTTAGCCCATCACTTGGCTCAGTGCTTTCGTACTTAGAGATGCCTTATCAACATCACTCTGATTCTTATGCACCCCCTTTAGCATCTGCTGAAACAGTATAAAACATGTCATTAACCTTGAAAATGAATACTTATAAAATACTGAAATTGACATATAATTTAAATTTGAACTTACCAGAGTCTCAATGACTTGCGAATTATCAATCACACCCTTCTTCAACCGAACATGTACATAGGAATCGATCTTGTGTAACTTTCCCCCCGAGCCACTCCCAGACTCCTGCACATATTAAATTATTCATTAAAATTTTATTTGAACATTAAAGAAAATGTGACCAATTTAAACTAATTTATTGACCATGCTATGCTCCACCTCCATCTAAGATCTCCCCCCAGAGTAGTGCACACCCACTTTTTTTCTCAATTAGTCCTCATCGACTCTCGGGATTCCAATTGTCTATCGGATGCCTCAAAGTCTATAAACTTTTTCCAGTTCACCAAGGTCACCTGCTCCTTATTCGAGACTTGCCCTCTCCATTTTAGCATGAACTCTCGGTCCTTCTCGAGATAGAGGTTGCATAGATTTTTCTTCAATGGCTTCCACTGCTCACAGATCATGACCAGGACATTATCCTGCTGTTCGGGCACCAAATCGAATTGTTTTTATCCAAAAAACATATAATATAAGAAATTTAATGAATTAATATTCAGCAAACTTATAATAAAATCTAAAATGAAAGTCATATATTTAATATAAATATTAAGATTTTAATACCTCTAGTGCCCCTAAATCATCTTTAGCTCCTCGGGCACGTTAATCCAGTTCTTATAACTCAGTTCATTTATTTATCTCACCAACTTCTAAAACCTCATCATAAAAGTCATCTTATTTTGAACGGCGCATTTGGTGGCGTTGAAAGTAATATGTTTTTTATTTGAAGAACCCTTGTCCCCCCCACTTTGACCCAGGGTACAATGGCCACCTGCACCTGATGTAGATATATTCTGCAAAAAATAAGGTTTATTAGTGTTGATGCAAAAAACTGGACCGAATCCCATTTTTATGATCACAG
Source organism: Sambucus nigra (assembly GCA_949130495.1). NCBI lineage: Eukaryota > Viridiplantae > Streptophyta > Magnoliopsida > Dipsacales > Adoxaceae > Sambucus > Sambucus nigra. The sequence continues at coordinate 622,367,688 of OX422215.1, forward strand.
ATAAATAGATAAAAGCAATCCAATCAAGCACATGAGAGACAAATATTTTTAAAGTGGTTCGGCTATAAGGAAAATCCTACGTCCACTGTTATTTTATTCCCAGGGGTTTACAATAGCACAATGTGGTAGAGAGAGGGAGAAAAAGGTTGTATCTTGTGTATGGTCTCTCATCGTTGTCGGATCTCTCCCTTTGGCTAAGGGAATACATGTATTTATAGTGATGGGAGATAAAGAGATTCATTGTATGTAGACATTTGTGTCTACATTCAACGAATCTGATTGTTGAATTGCTTGGTATGCTATGTGTTGTCATCTATTAATACCGTATAAATGTACATTAAGGCTCATTAAATGCGCTACCATCTTCATTAATGCACATTAAATGCATAGTTATCCTTTGATCTTCCTGGTTGGTATGCCGACCAACTCTCCTCGGGTGTCGACTAACTCTCCTCGGGTGCCGACCAACTCTCCTCAGGTGCCGACTAATACTCCTTGGGTGCCAACTAATTTTCCTCGGGTACTGACCAACTCTCCTCGGGTGCCGACTAATACTCCTCGGGTGCCGACCAACTCTCCTCGAATATCGAATATTACCACGTAGGATGACATGTGTCCTTTTCTGATTGGTCCTCGTAGATGGAGAATTTTTGCGTTAACAATTAGCATAAAATATATAACATAAATCATATGGAAATACTCATTCGCGATATAAGAATGTAAAATAACACATTACCAGATTTGTATGAGTACCCCTGAAGTTTTTCTTCAAAATTTAACCGGTCAAACTTATTCGGGGTTCCTGGCTAATTTAATGTTACAAATATACAAATTGGGGAATGTAATTATTTTGTTGAGAAAATAAGTATTGATCAAGGGTACTCACACAAATGTTAGTTTTTGTTTTATGTCAATACCCTTGAATTTTTTCTTCAAAATATAACCAGTTTAACTCATTCGAGGTTCCTATCTTCATAACAAGTCTATGCCATAACCTTTCTAAGCTTAAAACCCTGAATGAGTTTGACGGGTTATATTTTGATGAAAAATATCAAGGTTACTCACATAAAAGTATAACTATATTTGTGGGTACCCTTAATCAATACTTATTTTCTCAACAAAACAATCATATTCCTTGATTTGGGTATTTGTACCATTAAAGTAACAACCAACTTAAGCAAGCAAATTTCAACTTTGCAAAATTTGAGAATAAAAGCATACATGAACATAAATGTATTTATCAACACTCAATCCAATTTTCAAGCTTAAGCCTTAGATTTTTGAAATTTCTACCCAATTCTCACACCAAGAGTCACACGATAGAATGGGTTAATACTAAAAGTTAGTTTAGTCCCGTGTGACGTGATCGTGCCTCTTTTCGAGAATTTTTGTTATTAAATTATGTTATCACCCCCTAACGCTCTATTTTCAATCTTAAGCTTTATATTTTTGAAATTTTTACCCAATTAACCCATAAGTCACATGACTGCACGGGTTATTTTTATAAGTAAGTTTAATCCCGTATGACATGACCGTGTTTCTTTTCAGAAAGTTTTAATTTTAAATTATATTTTCATCCCCTAACACCATATTTTCAAGATTAAGCCTTATCAGAGGCAATGGAACCAATAATCTAAGACCTTGATGGGTGTGCCTATCCATCCATTGAAAGAAAGGAACTCCTCGTGTTGCCCCACTTCTTTAATTATGGAACCATGAACTCTAATCTTTATATGAATCTCTTCCTGACTGGGCCTTGATGAATCGGGTCGCCACTTGGGATTGGAATGGCTTAGCCTACATTCATTATTTAATGAAAGTATTCCAGTCCAGTCGCCTCTTTAAAGTGTTTTGTTAACCACGCTTTCCCTCCCTCAAAATAATCCTCCTCACCAAATGCCTTTCCTTGGGTTGGGGAAATTTTAAAATTTCTACTTAATTCTCATTGTGTGAGTCACACGACTACAAGGGTTATTTACACAAGTTAGTTTAGTCCCGTGTGATGTGATCGTGTCTTTTTTCCTTCACTTTTGTTATTATATTATGTTTTCACCCCCAAACCTTATAATTTTCAACATGTGAATCTAACAACCCACATTATATTTAGAAAACTATAAATTAGAGTTTGGAATCCACATTACATTTAACAAACTGCATACTACAAATTAAAAATTAGAATCCTCATTGTCTGCCCAACTAAAATTACCAAATTTGATCCGTAATAGATTGAAAAACACAAATGAATTTACTCATCTAAAGAATCTAGAAATTTCTTTAAGTTTGGGTTATCATGCAAAATGTATTGATAGTCAATACGAGCTATCAAGTCATCCACACTACTGGTGAGATGCTTTGGCATTTGTAAGATGACTGACCATGGTTCGTTATTGATATACTCCGAGTAAAACACTTGCTTGAGATTTTCAAATGCACAAGAAAACGCCTCATCATTCATATGTTCCTTGATCTTCATCTTGGAAAAGTTTACCATTATCATATTATTAGCAGAATCAACTTTACAATTATTATTATTCTCAACTCTTACCCAATTATAGTAAAAATAAAACCTCTTTGAAATATATAGTCTAATCCAAAAATGTTTTTAATTACGTCATAGTAAGTAATTTATGCTTCAACGAAGGTTTTTGTCTTTGGCATTTGCCCTAAAATACATAAGAGCCTTATATTCGGTGTCGTTGCTTTGTAAAATAGTATTTTTGTCATGAAACGTTGACTAGAATACATAACCAATTAACCGATACTTACTAAACTCGTGTGCCAAGAATTTATTTCCATTGGAGCGAAGAGCAAGCCTTGACGTGGCTTCACCCATCTTCAATAAATGAAATTATGGATTACATAAGTTACTTAGATATTTCTTAAAGCTTGAAATCATTTATCATTTAATAAGGGACGTTAGATGTAATGATTACCTTATGTGAAACCCAAAGACCAAATTCACCGTCTATATGTGAAACTGCATTTCACTTTTTGTTGTGCCAGAATGCATTATATTTTCCACATTGAATTGAAAAATTTATTAAGAAGGTGATCAAGTATATTAGATAACGACACAAAGTAAAATTACAACACGAACTTACTCTATCCATTCGTTGACATCTTCATGGGTTTCAAACATATAACAATATACTTGCTCATATTATAAGCTCAGTCTGGACGACTCCCATCAAGGGATACCTTAAAGATGGAAGTCTTCCCAATGACAAGATTCAAGCCAGGTGACTGAAGTCCCTGGCATCAAGATACTACATAGAGGAAGGATTCCTATTCAATAACGGGTTCTACTCAGCTCCTCAGTAATGTCTTGGTCCTTAATAATCTAACTATATTCTAAAAGACCTCCATAAATGTGTTTGTGGTTCCCACACGAGCCTCAAGAACTTAGTCTATAAGGTCCTAAGAAAAGGGTAATTCTGGCCTACCTTGGGTAAAAAAGCTAAATATTTAGTGTAGTGCTGTGACAAGTGTCAGAGGTTCGCCTTCTTCCTAAAGAAGCCAGTAGAGAAAATGGACTTAATGCTAAGTCTATAGCCATTTGTTCAACGGGGAGTGGATTTGGTAGGGTCTTTCCCTCTCAACAAAGGTTAAAATAATTTCTACATTGTAGCAATTGATTACTTCACTAAGTGGGTTGAGGTTGATCCTTTGGCTGCCATCACGGAAAGGAAGACCACTAATTTTGTATGGAAATAAAATCACTTTTAGATTTGGCCTACCAAGGGCCATTATCCCAGACAATGGGAAGCAGTTTGACAATCCCATGTTTAAAGAGTTCTGCTCAAATTATGGAATCAATAATCAATATTCTTCAACCATTCATTCACAGTAAAATGGGCAAGTGGAAGTAAAGAACATGACCATATTCCAAAATTTAAAGAAGAGGTTAGAAAAGCCAAAGGTCAATAGGTTGAGGAGTTTCCAAGAATATTGTGGGCCTATAGAACCACTGTCAGAGGTCCCATCAGGAAAATTTCCTTATCCTTAACCTATGGCATTGATGATGTCATTCCTATGAAGATCGAGATACCAATGAAAGGGTAGCTTAATTTGAAGAAGAAACCGACAACGAAGGACTCAAAATGTCCTTAAACGAGATAAAAGAACATCGTGAAGCAACTTTGGTCAGGATGGTATCATATAAGCAGAGGATTGTATCTTACTTTAATAAAAAAGCATGACACAAAAAGTCCTAAGTGGGTGAATTAGTCCTATGGGAGGTTACTATTGTAACCAAATAGCCAAGTGAACGTAAATTGGGTCCCACGTGAGAAGGCCCCTACGTGGTTACTAAGATTGAAAGGCCAAGATGTTATTACCTGAAAAATATGAAATGATATTAGGTTCCTTACCCTTTAAACATATAACATCTTAAGAAATATTTTCGATGATATAGTCTATTGGTGAAATGGAATGAAAAAAAACCTTTTTTTGCTACCATCATTTTCTATATGTAGTGTGATAAAGAGTTACAAGTATTCAATCCTTTACTATGAACTAAACCTAAGGTCTCAGGACCCAATAAGTGTTACAAGGCATTCATCCTTGGCCTTAAGCAAAGTGGATGAGGTCCAAGATCCTTAATCGATCCAACTCTAATAGTTACAAGGCATTTATCACTGGTTCCTAAGAGCTTTAAGGTCTCAAGATATAATAAGAGTTGTAAGGATTTCATCATTGGCTTCGTAAAATGGCCTAAGATCTAAGGACCCTAGATAAACCAAGCGAATTACCAAGGCTTCTATCTTTGATTTTGCCAAAAATAACTAAGGTCTAAGGACACAAAACTGTTATTTAAAAGACCTTATACTTGGATCCCAACTTTGTTTCCAACATATTTAGCCCTCGCTTTAAAAGATTTTTAAGGGGGCTAAGTATTAAAAGAATGATTTTTTTAGAACACATGGTTGAAAAAGAAAAGTTTAAAAACCTCTACTCTTACAATTTTTAAGGGGCTAAGAGTTTTCACAAATATTCTCAGACTTTTGGTTTGGAAACAAAGTACCAGGCATGTCCTAAACTTCTAAGGCTTTCATCTATAGTTGCTTGTATTTCTAAGGTCTTATGACCATTAGTAGAACTCCTTTATAAAACTTCTAAGGATTTCATCCGTAGTTAGTTGTAGTTTTGAGGTATTATGACCCTTGGTATAACTCCTCTCTAAAACTTCTAAGGCTTTCATCTTTAGTTGGCTATAGTTCTAAGGTCTTATAACCCTTGATATAACTCCTTTATAAACTTATAAGGATTTCATCCTTAGTTAGTTTCAATTCTTAGGACTTATGACCCTTAACAGAACACGTTTATAGTTATCTAGGTCTTTTATCCTTAGTTAATTTTAGTTTTGAGGTCTGATAGCCCTTAGAAGAATACTTTTATGGTTATCTAAGGCTTCCGACCTTAGTTAATTTCAGTTGTAAGCTCTTTAAACCCTCAAACATGTTTAATTCATGTTTATAATTTTTTGCCATTGCTTTACCAAGAAAAAATGGTGGGTTGGGTGATAACTCATCTGCCTCAGATGAGACAAAAGAAAAAATATTTCCCTCAACAAAGCAAACAGATACAAGAAAAGATAAAATTTTAAAACAAACAGTTGATATTCATAGTAAAAAGTTTCCATGTAAAAAACAAAGGCCACGTGGTTAGATAAGACAATAAAAAAAATTCAAAAGCCTTTTAAGGTTTGGGATTATCAATATCTTAGGATTCCTTCCCAATAAGTTTTGGGGGGGCTATGTCTCTATAAATGTAGGGGAAGAGGTTTCAGCCTTAACTTCTTATCTTAGATTCTCATCAGTTCCACCTTCACTACTGCTCTCACTCTTAAATTCATCTCCTTCAGAGAACAGATCTTAAGCAAAGAGTCCAGAAACATCAACGTCATTGAAGATTAATTGAACTTTTTCCTTAAAAGCTTCAAAGCTTGAGGAGTACCTCTGAAAAAAGAACCTCCTATAGGCTTTGTAGCTCAGATAATAATCAATTTAGCATTTCACTGTGGAGTCAACCTTCCCCAAGAGCTCAGGATGTTTGACATGATGTCTAGATAAGTCCTCTTATAGCTTCATACCTTGGGCCATCAACAATCTTTTTCCTCACTAAATTTAGATAGTTTCTTGTTCAATAACTCCACATCCTTAGACTTGTGTTGAAGTTTATCCCTCTCAGTCCATAACTTCAGTATCTTATCTTTAATGATCTCTACGATCTTCTTATACTAGGCCAACCTCTCGATATAGGACTTTTCAACCTCTGATAAAGACTTTCGAGTAGTTAAAATAAGGGCCTTGCTCTCATGAATAACTTCTTAATAAAGAAGACGGGTTTGGTCCAAATAAGAAATTTGAGCTGTAAAGATCTCCCTCTCATCCTCCATGGCAACCACTTTGATCTGTTAAAAACAAACAAGCTCACTAAAGCCTTCCTCCAAGACCAATGACGCTCAATGGCATAAGACATAAGGGCCTCAGTGAGATGTTTATCCTAAAACATAAAAATATTGCATCACCAAAAGCAACCTAAGCAAAAAGAATAATCTCAGAAACTGCAAAAATGCAAATTTATATTGACGGGGATATGGACAAGTTACTCTGAGTTGGATGAGGTCCCCTTAACCCTCAACGTACCATTTCATAATAACTTATCCCGTCTTATATCGCTAAAGCCTCAATAGTTGAGTCATATGAGTTTTTTTCTTCAGAAAACCTTGGCCTTGAATATTGGTCCTCCTCATAGAACGTCGGTTCAGTTCCTTCTTCTTTCTCAATAGACTCCATGTCCAAGTTATAGGTCCCTCGCCAATCGAATGATTTTGGGGAGACCCCCAATGTACTTCTCTCCTTCACAAGTGACCCCTCATATAATTTAAAAAAACTCCCCATAACTTCCTTCCCCTTTGAAAGGGGAATATCAAACTCCTTCACAACAATTGACGAGACCAGGTGCTGCAAGTCTCTTGGTATAGAAGGTTTAATTTAGGTTGCCCCAGAGGACTCACTTGCCTCTAATAATGCTTTTAGTAAAGGCTCTTCCTTTTGGCCAGATTTATGAACAGATTTAGCTATCGACTTTACCCTTGAGACAGGAATGGGGTCATTGGACTTAATGTGTTTAGTGGACTTGCATCCCTTCCCCTTCACCATAGTTATAGGATTTTAGGTCCACTTAGTCTGATACATGGCCATCCTCCCTTGTTCACGCTCATCTACTATGCCTAAAAATAAAGAGTTAACAAAAGAGAAGTTTACCAAAAAAAATTGAAAAACATAAAATACAGAAGAGTTCAACAATCTTACTCAGTGACTAGTTGGAGTCAGAGATAACCAAGTCATCCACAGGGTATAGGACACTATTAATATTGGGAGGAAGTACAATATCATTCTTGGTTCTCTTTTCCTCGCATTCACTAGCCTTAGGTACCCCAGAGGTAGCTGTTGAGCCCTTTGAATCATCAATAGTTTTTGCCTTGCGCTTCCTACGAATCAAAGTGTCAGCCTCAACCTATTTTACCTCTCTAAAAATGATCCACAAAGCCTTAAACACCCATCCAAATGGGTTTGTTTGAGTCTTAGGATCTATACCATTTTTAAATAGACGATTTGGGGTGACCAAGATCTCAAATAGAGTGTCCATTAACTTTAGATCTTCTTTCAGCCTCTCTGCTTCTTCATGATTGGGAACAATGGATTCTGTAAGGAAAGAGATGGGAAAACACTTAGTATAACCTTATACTAAGATAACAAGAGAAAAAATCACAAATAAACTTACTAATGGTCGATGGAGTGGACTATAAAGTCGGTCAACCAAGCTTCTCAACAGGGGATGGGGTAGACCAAATTCATTAATAAAGAAGAATATCTCCTTCCATTTCTTGGGAACATTGTGATTCTACTTAGCAAAGACCTTGGGACAAAGTACTCTAGACCTTTTTCCTTATCCTTAGTTTACTCTTGAACACAATATAGATTAAAGAATTTGGTTCGGGAGACATCAAACTTGCCTCCGCTAGCCTTCTCAAAGCCACAATAGTGAACATCAGTGGCCTTCAAGCATTGGTCACGATTTGATTGTGGGCTACCCCAATGAATTTTAATATTTTCACCACTGGTGAGGCAACAGAATCTAGGCTCCATAAGCAAAGAATAATTATTTAAAGCACGCATGTTGGGGGACTATAGAGCAGGCCCTCTCTTTAGCCTGACATCCCTCAAAGTCACATTGTCAGGTTGAGAAAAGTGTGTGTTATACTCAAGTAAACAACAACATCAAACCTAAAGGGGGTGAATAGGTTTGAAGACATATTATAATCAATTTTTCGAATTCAATGATTTTTCTTATTGTAGACACCCCATTCTAGTATCTCTCGTACACCTCTAAAAGGTCTAAATAAAGTCCCTTAAAATCTTGAACCATCGATCCTCCTTTGGACCCTAACTAGAGGTCACCAGATGCTCCCCGATCTCCATTTAACTTTGGTAAACTCTTGAATTTAAGAGTATTTAATCTCACTTCCAAAGGGCTCTGAATAACTTTTCTAATGGTCCCTACCACGTGCGAATCAGACTTACAGTTCAGATTTAGCAACCCTTTTACCCAAAAGGTCATCGGACGCCATCGATCTTCGTTTGACTTAGGTAAACTCTTGTACCCAAGAGTATCTCAACATACTTTCATAAGGCTCTGAATCCTCTTTGTAACGGTCCCCATCGTGCGCGAATCAGATTTATAATTACTTAAAAACCCTAACCAGAGATCACTAGATGCTCCCTGAGATCCTTTTGACCTTAGTCAACTCTCGAAGAGTATCCTAACACACTTTCAGATAACTTTGAATCTTCTTTCCAACGGCCCTGACCGTGCACCAAACGAACTTACAGTTTGCATTTTATGATCCATTTTTAGCCTGCCTATAGGCACCCCTCCCCTGTCTCTAAGCAGGGGAGACTTTACTTGGCCGCCAAGTCTGACAGCCCTGTTGATTGGCAGACCAAGTATCATGCCGGTCGGCACCCCCAAGGGCATCCTATTCTATTTTCCCTTTATGGTTTCCAATTGAAGGAAACCTTGACCTCATTATTCGAGACTTTCAACCTCCATATCAGTGTGATAACTTTCCAATACATCACTTTTAAAACATTCTCTATTTGTAAAAATTTATGTGTGATGAAGATTCGAATATATGCGCAAATTCCAATCACAAACTTATTTAATTAGAGTCAATTCATGAATCAAATTAACTAATCCCTAAAAAAAACTAGTTATGTGCGTGCATGTGTCAAACCAACATAAATAAAATATGCGATACAAAGTTCAGGAAAAATCCCCTTAGGGCAAAACCTTTTATTTCACTATAATTTATAAATCGCAACTTACATGGATTATAATGAAATACAGTTTTTTGACACACAAATATCCGTAGGCGTCAGTCGGCGTCGTTAGCAATGAATTACGCGCCATAATCCCCAAGAACCGTAGTCCTAACTTTAACAAAGATCCACACGCATCGAACCTCAATGACACATAACCATATGATGTTAAAATTTTCTCCACAAAAGCATGAACACCATCAAAGTCTGTTCTCAAACTCCAAAACAATTCACATGAACAATTGGGACTTTTGTGAGTTGAAAATAAAAGAGATTAAATTCTAAAAGAAGAAGCCAAAAGGTTCCGTTCATTTCACACTATTTGCAGAATGTGAAAACGTACAGACTTCTTATGGAAAACGGAGTTGAAAAGACCTTTTTATATAAAACTTAAGGCGGTGGGTCGTTCGAGCGAGATACGTTGTCGTTCGAGCGAGACACGATGTCGTTTAAAGTATCACGCGACATGCAGTGTCGTTTGAACAATATACAGTGTTGTTCGAATGAGATGATTAAAATAATATTTTTCTTGTTTATCCTTTCAGTAAATGCACCACCTCAAACACTCCAAAAAATATATTTTTGACGAAAAACATTTAAAGCTCCGCTCCGACACTTAGAAAATATTTTGTGAAAAATATCCCACTATTATAAGTGAATTATTAAGGAATTAAAAAAATAACTTTTCCATATTCAATTCGCAGAGGCTTGATTGTTGATGAAGCTAGATATTCGGACCATCTCATTGCGTATTTTGATCTTGAACCTCTTCGATGGTTGTAGCGGTATACGACATACTTAAATGTGACGGACTATGTCCTTACAAATCTCTCCCTATGTCTATACCAGTACAAAATAAAAAATCCGAATTATCAATATCAAATGACCTATATAAATCTACCCTCCCATAAACTCAAAAGTGGAAAGATAAACTGTCAAGTCTTCAAACTTTGCTTCAACAATCAAATCTTCAAAACTCTAAGCTTTTCTCATCAGTATGTGCAATGTAATGATCTTTAATTGTACCTACACACATGAGACAAATCAAAATACCTCGTGACGTATCGAGTTTGAAATGATATAAGCATAAACATGAAAGCATAACCAATTCTCCCCCATACTTAAACTCCCCCATAATGTCATAATTCATTCTCCCCCTTTTTATTTGTCTGAAATAGATAAGAAAAAAGAATAAACCAAAGTAAACATAGAGCGTCATGACAAACAACATAAATATGGATCAAACTATGCGCATGCAAAGAGAAACTCAAAGGATCCACAAACTATTTTTGATTTTTCAATTTTTTCAAACAAAATTTTTACAAAAATCACACACCATAAATTTACACTAAGATAACCAAATCATGAAACCGGAATGAATGGGTGTGAACGAATTCCATAGGAAGATAGACTCAACCATGACATGTGTGCAAGATGCATAAGTGTACTCCTAACGAATGAACATCAAAATAGTCCTTAGGTGTAAAAATGTTGAATTTAGATGACATCTTCTTAATCATATTAACAAATCAAAGTATAAATGATTTCCACACCAATAACGTCCAAAACTATGTAATACTTTTTCATGACTTTCAAGGATGTACGAACCGTTTTAAATTCCATTCAAACTCCCTCATTAAAAGATAATATATTTTTTATTTTTCTTATGAGGTGATGAAACTAAAACCTATTGATCCATTTTTGGCATAATTTTCTTTTTATTGCCTTTTAATTTTTCGGGCTCTTTTAAACCTCATTGGACCCCGGATAATTTTCAATACCTCACTTTTTTAGGTCCATTTAAACGGTGGCTTTATCGCAAAGGAAAAAAAGAAATACCTTTCGTCACCCTTTTCCATTTTTCAAAATAAATCACAAAAACTCACAAATGGTTTATAACATGCATTACTTTCTTGTCAAGTTTTGTCGTATTTGTTTCGTTGTACAGACATAATTGATATGGAAACACTCAACCAACATGTGATAGACAAGCACTAAAGTTATTAAAATCTGTGCATGTGTGCAATAAATGACAAATGAGTCAAACCTGTAGGTAGCAACTCTTTATATCATCTCAAAGACTCCAAACTTTGTAAAGCATATGACTGACACAACATATTGTCTCAAAACATTATCAAATAGTTACATGGATATGGAATGAAATTGTGACTCGGTCATCCTAAATGTCCATTCATATATGGTGTAAACCAAATACAAAACTCTTTTTGGATTTTTCAAAAAATTTATTAAAATAAAATCTTTTTGGGTTTTTAGAACACTATTCAGAAACAACCCAACAATACCAAATAAAATAATAATATGAACCAGAGGACTGCAAACAAATAAATACATAAAACCAACCAGGTCGTTCAAATGAAAATCAATGTCGCTCGAACGAAATAGGTTATAGTTAGAACGACTGCTTTGTGCGACAGGAGATCTCGCTCGAACAAGAAAATAGAAATTCCCCACTCTGTCCAGAATTTTAAACAGTATTTCCTAGTGGAAAAATTTCCAGAAAAAAGTACTTGGAAGGTGCTGACAGATCAAAAACAGTGCTAAAACAGTAGCAAAAGCAAAAAAAACTTTAAAGAGTTATATGCTAACAAAGTAAAAAACAAATGGTACATACTAGCAATAGGTATAAGATAACATCATGCAAATCAACCTATGCTAGCAAACATGTCTAGACCTCAACCGGTAGGTGCGGTAGAGTTTTCCAAAGATGGTGACATCTTTTGAAAAAAACCCATCAAATCATGTGATGTCATGAACAAAAACTTTACTTGTTGTCGGACATGTGCAAACTCTATATCATTATATGCAAGCAAAGTATCATGGGCGGGTGCATGTGTGCGAACATGTATAGAAACAAAGCGTGACACATGACCCAATTTAAAGAAAAACTCCCTAAGGTGTCCTCTCCTTTTGTAATGGGAGCAAACATAAACTGGCTTAAGTACACCATTCTCAAAATGTCTCTTAAACGCTCTCCTAACAAGTACATTACGCCTAAGTGGGTCGGGTCGAGAGTCATGTGAATCAACATTAAAGTAGGAACCGGCTAGGGTGCAACATGTGACGTAGACGCACCGTCATGACTTATTCCTAAACTCTCACCACTACCCAAAATGGGATTGAGAACCATCTTTCCAACCTTCTTATATGCATTCTCCAAAGTGACTTTAGCCTCCAGGGCATGCTTAAGATGATTCTTTAATTGTGACTCGCGAGCTATAAGTTCACTCTGTTCCCTATTCACGACGATCAACTGCTCACTCAAACTAATCTTCACCTTCTCAAGTTGACTCTCCATAGCCTCAAAACCTCTCAAACTCTCTCCAAATCTCTCACCTTAAGTCCTAACTCCTTATTCAATTTCTTAATTTTTAAGGTCTCAGTGTACAAATCTCTAAACGCAATCTGGAGCTCACTTTCATCTCCACTTTCACACTCGCTCTCAGACTCTCTACAAACACTCAAATCCTCCTCGGGGGTCTCACGTGCACAAGTGTCCTCATCGTCGTGGGACAAAGTGGATGTTCTCTCGTGATTGGCTAAAAGGGCAATGCACTTTCCTTGTGAAGACTCACCCTCGAAATCTTTCACATCTTCCTCACTATCACTCAGGGTGGCTGGCATAACAACTTTCTTGCCCTCTCTCCTAAATCTAATGGGACACTCAAACAACTTATGCCCTCTCCCCTCACACTACACCAAAATGGTTAAATTGGCACCCTTCAACCGACCAGCCTTATCACGATCATTGACCATGACAAAAAAATACACATTTTTTTGTCCCCTTTCTCACTCAAAACATTTCAAATTTTCAAAATTTTCTTCACCCTCTTTCTCACTGCTTTCTTTGACCTTGTCTTTCTTTTTGTTTTTCTTCGAAAACTTTTTGTTGGAAGAATTTTGTTTCAAAAACTGGAGAAACTTTTTAAAATTCGTTACAAGCAGGGCCATGTCAAAATCAGACTCGTCTTCAAACTCAGACTCATAAAAACTCACTTTGTTTCTCCTATCACTTGTGAACACTTCCTTTTCCTTCCTAGTTTGGACTTTAAGTGCTATCCCTCTATCCTTAAGTTTGACAGTGTCGGGGAACATGTCAATTTCGTACGTCTGGAGGTCTCCTACCAACTATTCTAATTTTAGATGACTCAAATTTCCTAAGGTATTCAAAACAATTACTTTCGGGATAAAACGTTTAAACATCGATCTTAAAATATTTTTAACCACTCGTGCATCAGGTATAAGCTCACCAAGATTAAAACTAGTGTTGATAATATCAGACAAACATGAATAAAACTCGTCAAAACACTCAGTCTCTAACATAGTGATCATCTCAAATTGAGTGGTCAAATTTTGAATTTTAGGTTCTTTGATCGCGTTAGTGCCTCCGTGGGTGAGTTGCAAAATATCCCACACTTCTTTAGACGTGGTGCACGTCATAATACGTCGAAACTCATCAGGGGTGATGTGTCCGAAAATTGCAATAAGCCCTCATGAATTATAAGTGCTCCACCTAAACTCTTCCTCAGTACAATCTGACACAGGTTTTAAATTAGTGGCATTATTTGCGGTGAAAGTGGAAGGAATCCAGCCTTTTAAAAAATTAACCAAAGTCTTTCATCGATTGCTTTTAAATGGGATTTCATTCGGGCTTTCCAGTAAGCATAATTAGATCCATAAAAATTGGCAACCGATTATATAAGTTTTCACTTGGAAACATTGTGACAATTTTTGACAATATGATTTTTCAAAAAAATCAATATCACACAATTTTTTTGCGAAAAATAGGAATACATAATAAATTAGTATAACCTGCTTTGATACCAATTTGTAAAAACTTATGTGTGTTGAAGATTCGAATATATGCACAAATTCTAATTACAAACTTATTTAATCAGAGTCAATTTATGAATCAAATTAATTCAGCCCTAAAAAAACAACTCGCTACGTGCGTGCATGTGTCAAACCAGCATAAATAAAATATACGACACAAAGTTCAAGAAAAGTCCCCTCAGGGAAAAACCTTTTACTTCACTATAATTTGTAAATCGCAACTTACATGGATTATAATGAAACACAGCTGTTTGACACATGAATACCCGCAGGCATCGATCGGCGTTGTCAGCAATGAATTATGCGCAGGAATCCACAAGAACCGCAGTCCTAACTTCAACAAAGATCCACACACAGCGAACCTCAATGTCATGTAGCCATATGATGTTGAAATCTTCTCCATGAAAGAATTTACACTAGCAACTCTAAAATAATTCACACGAACAATGGGGACTTTTGTGAATTGAAAACAAAAGAGATTAAACTTTAAAAGAAAAATCCAAAAGGTTCTGTTAATTTCTTACTGTTTGTAGAATGTAAAAACGTAGAGAATTCTTATGGAAAACGAAGTTGAAAAGACCCTTTTATAGAAAACTTAGGGCGGTGGGTGGTTCGAGTGAGACACACAGTCGTTCGAGCGAGACACGATGTCATTTGAAGTATCGCGCAACGTGTAGTATCGTTTGAACGATATACGATGTCGTTCAAACGAGATGATTAAAAAAATAGTTTTTCTCGTTTATCCTTTCAGAAAATGTACCTCCTCAAACACTCCAAAAAATATATTTTTTATGAAAAACATTTAAAGCTCCGCTCCAACACTTAGAAAATATTTTGTGAAAAATATCCCAATATTCTAAGCGAATTATTAAGGAATTAAAAACAAAAATTTACCATATTCAATTCGTGGAGGCTTGATTGTTGATGAAGATAGATATTCGTACCATCTCATTGCGTATTTTGATCTTGAACCTCTTCGACGGTTGTAGTGCTATACGACATACTTAAATGTGATGGTTTATGTCCTTACACTCCACATTCCCTTACATCATCCATACCTCACCTTTTTTCACCACTTTCCATGACTCCACCATTATTCAAAATCATCTTACAACACTTCAAAAAGCCATAATTTAAATCATTTACATAGTCCAAACTCTATCCATCCAATTTCATCAATTAAGTGTCATTTCTCATATCTTATTACTTTTAGCATATTTCTTAGCTAATCTTGTTTTCTCACCACTAATAATCTTTATATTATTTACATACTCAGAAACTTATTTTCATAAATATAACCCCCCCCCCCAAAGAGGGTTTAACTTATAAACCCCAAATTATAGTTTCCTTCCACTTTTTTACATTTTCACCACTTGTGCGCTCCTTTTCACAAATTAAAAATAGAAACTATAGTTTTCGATTTATGGGTTAAACCCCACCTTTATTCTGTTTTCGAACTACGTAGACTTTGATGTCCTCTTTGGCTATGTAGGCATCCCGAGTTTATCTTAGGATTCGAGTCATCATTTTATTTATTTTACTTTTCCTACCTCATTTTACTAAGTAATTTGTATATATATATTAGCCTATCTATTTTCACTTATTTTAGTACTCTTTAGCAATCTCGTTGACATGCATACTGGTATGTTCATAGTGAGTTGTGATCCAATCCATTGCTCATAGTCTATATACTATTATCTATTTTTTAGTAGTCCTATTGATATGTGTACTCACTTGTCCATAGTGAGTCACAACCCGTTGTATCGCTAATAGTGTAGCCACTTTCACTCATTTCATTCTCCTTTTTAGGGGTCCTGTTGACATGCATAGTCACTTGCTTATAGTGAGTCATGATCTGGTGCATCGCTAATATTTTAGCTACTTTTATGTTTTTCTCTTTCTTTTAGTTTTACTCCTTCAAATGATTCGTTCCCGTCTTTTCCATGATTCGGACATGGTGATTTTTCTCCTCCGATGCATAAATATCATATAAATGTCTGCCTTGGACACTCATACCTAGATTGCTAATTTAAACACAAAACTTTGTTAAAATTTCGAGTCGTCTTACTGCCCAAATTTCATGCTATTTTTCACATTTTTAAAATAAGATCCTATCCGTGCTTCTAGAAACAAGTCAAATCGTGTTTTTCATTGTGTACCCCATTATTTCCCAGACTCGGGTACTGTTTGGAATTTTCACTTGCACCCTAGGTGGAACATAATATATGTGAAACTTAATAATATCTACACTTGGGAATTTCCCTTCCCCCCATTTCCAAAATACCAAAAATATTTTCTCATTTTTTCCAAAATATTAAAAATATTCATTTTTAATTAAAAAAAACAACTCCCTCTGAGGTGCTATTGCACTGCTTGGCCTGTCTATGTATTTGTTAAGATTCATTATCAAGCTAGCTAGGAGTTATACACCTTCATCAACAAGTTCAATAGAAACTAAATGACCTTACTTAAGGTTTATCATGGAGAAACCTAATGAGAATGCTAATGCCCAACCAAATTTGATGATCGTACTTACTGATCTCACGATAAAAATTGATAGTCTACAAGAGTATGTTCACGAGATGTAGATAAATAGGGGTCCAATCCTAGAGGTAAAAGAACCAAATGTTTCCTTTCCTTCTTCTATGGGACCACAAATGCCCGAACCGATATGGGATCCAAATGAATATCACCAAGATCCACATTCTCCTCATGTTCCACTCATTAATGAGCTACTTCTTGCACATCTACCGATGCCAAATTTTACTCAGCAAGGGACTAAACTGCTCATGCCTATTCCTGATGATCCTAAGTAGGAATATCTAAATCGAGTTAAGGAGGACCTCAAACTGCTCTCGAACTAATTTGATGAGATAAATATCTCAAGGAACTATGTGGATTACACCCACATGTCCCCTTACCCGAAAGCTATGCTACTTGAGAAGTTCAAAATGCCTGACAATAAAACTTTTGGAGGTAGTGGACCTCCCATGGTGCATCTTAAAAACTAACATCATTATATGAGCCTACTTATGGCTACAAAAGAGATAATGTCTCAGATGTTCCAACAAACGCTTAAAGAAGTGCCCTCCGCTGGTTCCTATCGCCGGAAGAATTTTGAATTCCTAGCTAAGAAGATGAATTAAAAGAGTCCATGACTCTATATAAGTATAATGAAGAGTTATAAGTTACCTACCTAGATATTGAAAGTCTTAAGCAAAACTCCAAGGAATCTATTAATAGTTTCATCACCAGGTGGAGAGAGAAAGCCGCCATCATGACCAATCGCCCATCCGAGGAAGAGCATGTCAGCATTGTAAAGAAGAACATTTTACCTCACATTCGGAATTCCATGGGCAACCAATATTACCCTCATTTCAGAACCCTTCGGGAGGATGGAGTGGAGATTAAATAAAATGCTACTAGTTAGAAATCTGAGTATGAATTAAAGAAATCCATTAGGAACTTTACTCCCTGAAAATATGATAAGTAATGTCAACAACATTTCCTCTCAGCCTACCCCATGAGATTTAGAAGCCCTTATGCTATAACTCGATAATAATAAACTTAAATCCATGCTCCTCTCTCCCAAATGTACCAATCTCTCTTATCTCGTAACCTTATCAAATATTTAAACCCTCTTCCACTTCCTGACCCGCTTCTAAAATACTTCAAACATGATTCTCATTATGATTTTCATTAGACTGCCGGGCACACCATTAATCAGTGCCATTATTTGAGAAGTGTTGTCCAACGCCTCATCGACAAAGGCATCATCGCATCTCCTGCAAACCTAAAGCCAAACACTACTCAAAACTGTCTACCCATGCACCAAGATAGTGTGAACGCCATCCTTATAGATAAAGATCCATATTTTGACCCTTTTACCACGATCTGACCCATCACTAAGCCTACTTCATCCAATAGCTCTCCCAAATCACCTATTACTATCAAAGTTTTCCCATATTTCATTCTGCATCCTAAAAACACTCTTGATCTAACTTTTTCGGTTATGGCAAGGGCTTATATTGCTGTCTAAACTCGTTCAGAAATAGGAAGTACGGAATTATCTTCTATTCTAGGACAAATCATAAGTTTTAGGATGAAATTAGCATTTGAGATGACCGTCGAGGGAAAAGATTATGAAAAGATCAATGACATATACATCGAAGTACCTGGGTTACTCACAACCCTGAAGCTTAAGGGATATTTGGTCCCTTCTTCCAAAAACTTCTCCGTTGCATGGGAAGATCTGTATATTGAAGTAGTTGAAGTTAGGGAATGTATCAATTTATCTTGGAATAATAACATTGTCGCTACGGGATGGGGAAATGACTTTGATTCCTCGAACAACTCAGATGGTGAATCCAATGATGAAAAACCCAGTACAATTGCATCCTTATGTGGGATAATATCTTTTGAACAGTTATTATCACATATTAATGAAGTTTCTTCCGCGCCAAAAATAGATAAAGACACTGAGTTCCTGTTCTTCCCATCATCTATGAACAACATGATTCGATCTGGTCGGTATTATAAGGATCCAATCCTCCCACCAGAAAGTACACCTGTAAATAAAGGAAAAGGGGTCGTTGAATAAATCCCACTGCCCGAAATGTCAATTAAGGAAATCAAGATCCTCGAGTAGCTTAAAAAAACTTGGGCCAATATCACCTTGTGGGGACTCTTTGTCTTCCTAGCTTCAACAAAATGCTCTTATTAAGCTTCTCACTCAACCTGAGGTTCCTCTCTCCATATATCCCGACATAGCAATTCATATAATTGGAACTCAGACTACCATAAGAATCATATCTTTCAGTAATGAAGAAATCCCTAAGTTTGGTCCAGACCATAATTATGCTCTCACATCTTAGTGGAAGCCCTAGACAAAACGGTTCTGTTGGTGTTTGTTGATAACGATTTTTCCTTGAATGTATGTTCATTAAGAACTCTCAGATGCCTAGGGTTACAAGTTAGCGATCTCACTCCTACATCCACTACCGTGCATGCTTATGACAATACTCGATGAGAGGTCATGGGTTTGATATCTCTCACACTAGGTGCTGGCTCGATATATCCTCAGATAAAATTTTAGTCATTGATATCCATTCTTGCTTCAACTTACTTCTTGTTCACCCTTGTCTCCATTGTATCAGGGGAATGACATTTTCCATCCATTAAAAGTTGAATTTATTTTAAGACAACAAAGTTATTACTAATATCGAAGACGATGATAATTTATATGGAATCGTTACCAGTAATCCAGTTTTAGAGATCCGACATAGTGCAAACGACCTATTCCCCTCAGGCTTCAAGATTGATGCACTCTCTTTTCTAGTAGGAAAATACTTTAAAGATAAAGTGTGTTCTGAACATAGCCCACATGGAAATGTCAACGTGATTCAGATGTTTAAGAACATGTACTTTATGCCATGAATCGGGCTGGGTTGTAGACAATAAGGAAGCCTTAAGACAATTATTTTGAATGAAGCTTATCCTCTATATGGTTTGGGATATTAACCATATCCAGCTGAGATCATGGCTCTCCGTCAGTCATACAAAAAAAAGTGTTGAAGAGGAAATAAGTCATCTTTAGAGACTCTCTAAACTGGATTTTATTAAAGAGGATGAGGATTTCCCCTATTAAGGTTTCCCCATAGTATGGCGTTACTGAGAAAAATTAAAGCCAAGATTTAAGATCTTCTTTGAGGATAAATTTTCATGGACCGAAGGCCCCAAGCATAAGGTGAAACCGCTGACCATCAAGTCTGGCGACTCGAACTCCTCAGACGCACAAAGCATGAAAAGCCCTGAAAGCACCGACAATGATGAATCATTTGGCTTCATTGAACTGGGGTTAGACCTTTGCATGATCCACATTGAGTTTGAAATATCTTAACCTTCCTTAAAGATAACCCTTGCTAATGTGCTTCTCCTCAACTGCTGACACATTCAATTCAACCCAAGTCTGCCTGTCCAAAACCCTGTTGTGTATCTCTTGGAGTATGAACCTGAGTCAGTTTCCCTTTTTATATTGTTGATTCAAGTGTAAATAAGGCCTCCTTTGATAAGGTCCTTATTGTTATATTTCTTAAAAATTTTGTTAATGAAATAAATGAAGATTTTTAGAATCTTATTGTGCCTTATATTAATTTCCTAGATTATAATCAAACAATTGATAAAGATAATCTAATTAATGAATAATTCTTAACTGATCTCAATAAGAAAAAAAGTAAACAACATAACTGAATTTAAACTAATGATGATGAAACTATTATTATTGATCTTGGTTCTAGTAGCACTCCACGCGAGATTAGGATATGGTTCACCCTTAATGAGCATGGGCGATCACAATTCAAAGAGATCTTGAAAGAATTCATAGATTTCTTCGCATCATGCAACAAGAGATTCCCAGATATCTAGAATACAAGCCTATCAAGAAAAAGTAAAGAAAGCTCTGGCCCGAATGGTCCCTTAATGAACGTAAGTTTCATCCGCGTGCTCGAATATCTTACTTGGCTCACCAATATTGTCCCTGGGCCGAAATCAGGAGGGAAATTCTGCATGTGCATCGACTATAGAGACCTGAACAAAGCCTTACCGAAGGACGACTAACTTTTGTCTAATATTGATATGATCATTGAAAATAAAATAAATGCTTCTCCCAAGTCATTTGTCAATGGCTTTACGGGGTATAATCAGATCAAGATGCATCCCAACCACCAAGAAAAGACTACTTTCATAACATTATGGGATACCTTTTGCTATAATGTCATGACTTTCGGTCTAAAAAATAACGGGGCTACTTATCAAAGAGCAATCATAACCATATTGCATGATCTTATCCGAAAAGAGGCCAAAGTCTATGTCGACAATATGATCATTAAGTCCAAAACTAGATAAGGTCACATTCCTACCTTGTTGAAATTCTTTGAACTATTACGGTAATACCAGAAGCGCCGTAACCCATAAAAGTGAATTTTTGGTGTCACAAAGGGTAAAATCATTGGCATTATGGTCAGCAAAAGAGGGATTGAAGCAGAATGTGCTAAACTCAAGGCAATCCTCAAAATTCTTCCCCCTGAAATTGAGAAAGAAGTTCGTGGTTTCATGGGAAAACTCTAATACATTAGAAGATTCATTAGCCAACTCACCTTCATCTATGAGACCTTCTTCAAACTTCTCTAAAAAAGATTCTAACAAAGTCTAGAATGAGGCATGCCAAGAAGCCTTCAACGAGATCAAGTAATACCTTACCTAACCTCTAGTGCAAATGGAAACCACAACCTGGTTTACCTCTTCTCTTACACCTAACCATCACATACACTACAGTTAGGGCTATGCTATCCCAATATAATAAAGAACCACGCAAAGAGGGAGACAGAGGTACTATGCTAGTAAAAAAATTGGCAGGGTACTAGGTGAACTATACAACATTGGAAAACGAGTGTGTCGCCCCAATTTGGGTCATTCAGAAACTTCAACACTACATGCTTGTGTTCCTTATAAAGTTAGTGACTCGAATGGATCCCATGAAGTACTTGTTAGAAAATCATTCCGTGTCCAAAAGTATGGCCCATTGGCTATCGTTACTAGCCGAGTTTGACATCAGTATGTCATGTAAAAGGCGATTAAAGGAAGATCCATATCTAATAACCTAGTTGAAAATCCCATGGGAGAAACTGATGTATGGATTTCTGAATTCCTAGATCAGGATATTCTCTATACTTCTCAGGAAGAGCTCTAGTTACAAATGTTCTTTAACGAAGATGCTAACAAAAAGGGATATGGCATTGGGATAGTGATCGCACCTGATGAATCTCATACTCCCACAACCATCAAGTTAGACTTACCTTGAACTAACAACATAACACAATATAAATCATGCACCGTGGACCTCTTTCCCTCGATAAAGAAATCTGGTACCTTGATGTTTATGAAGACTTGGCCCTTATCATAGGATAAATCCTAAGGAAATGGAAAGTCAAAGATGAGAAACTCTTACATTTTCATGATCATCTAGAAGGGATCCCCTCTCAATTCAAAGATGTCACATTCCACTACCTGTCTCACTCAATAAACATCTTCGTCGACACACTAATGATATTGGTCTCTATGGCCAATATGCTCGAGGGAATAAAAATGTCCCCTTACAAGTTTAGAAGAAGTCCATGCCAACTCACTATTAACACATCGATCTTGCCACGGAAGAAGATTCAGATAAGGTCAGGTTGTGGTATTAAGATATTTGGTATATCCTCAAGCATGGTAGATATCCTCAAAGGGCTAATAAGAAAAATCGTATGACCTTTTGCAAGGTTACAACTTAATAAATCATCTGCGATAAAGTTCTATACAAGATAAATTTCAATGGCACCCATTTGCAATGCATAACATGGGATGAGATTGAAGAAGTAATGCATAAAATCCACAGTGGAGAATGCCGGCCTCGCATGAACGGTCATATGCTTGCTAAAAAGATTGTATGTCAGGGATACTATTGGACTACTATGGTCCAAGAATTTATTGTTTATGTTATAAGGTGCCTCAAATGCCAATAATTTACCAATATAAAACATTTACCCCTCAAGAATTATACAATATGGCCTCTCCATGGCCCTTCTCGACTTGGGACATTGACATTATTGGTAAAGTCGCTCCCAAAGCATCAAATGGTCATTGATTTAGTCTTGTCGCTATTGCCTATTTTACCAAGTGGGTTGAAGTGGACTCGTATGCAATATTAAATATAAAGAAAGTATCCAAGTTCATCAGAAAAAATATCATATATCGCTACGGGGTACCACAAGAGATAGTATCAGACAATTGGCTCCATTTCGAAGTTAAAGTCATAGAAGTGGTCTAAGGGTACAAAACTTGAAGACAAAAATCTTCTCCATACCAATTATAAAACAACGGGGATGTTAAAGCTTCTAATAAAAGCCTAAAATCCATAATTAGCAAGATGACCGAGAGTTATAGGGATTGGGTCGATCGGATGCCTTATGCCCTTTGGGGCTATCTCACATCCGTTAGAATGCCTACTGGGGCTACTCCTGCTCCCTAGTGTACATTATGGAAGAAGTACTGTTCTTTTGAACTTGAAAAACATCCCTCCGGGTCATGTTTTAAAGTCATGTCGAAGAAGTTGATTGTCAACAAAGCCGTTATGACGAGCTTGAAATCTTGGATGAAAAGATACTGAAAGATTTATATAACATACAAGGGTGTCACCGTCACATTGCATGATCATTCAATATAAATGTCAGACATCGCAGTGTGCAAGAAGGCGACCTCACTCTCAAAGAAATCGTAGAACCCATCTAGGACCCAAGAGGGAAAATCAAGCCTAATTGGAGTGGGCCATATCTTATGAAAAATATTTTGTTAGGTAGCACCGCTATGCTCGAAGACCTTAATAGAGAGGAGACAAAATATCCATTCAACCTAGACCGACTCAAGAACTTTTATCCTTAATCTGAATCTCTTCGTGCTATTTACTTAGCAGCTTCATTCCCTATAAAAAAACTATGTTCTTTCCTCCCTTGGCAAGAACTACGTAGGACTTGATCCTCTTAAACATCTTTTGACACTTTTAAATAATTTTTATCCCAATAGAGGTACGTAGGCAACCTATAAAGTGACTTTAGGCACGGTCCTTTCTTTCTCACAAAAAGATATTATTTTCTACCATCGAGAGACACTAGTCTCTCTCATGATTATTTTATGAACACAAGGATTATGTATCCCTTAGCGATTAGTGTAGTTAATTAAAATAGAAATAAATTACGCTAAAGGCACAAAAAAATATATCAATCATCATTTACTCCAAACACTTTTCTAAACATGGTTGTTGTATAAAGTATCAGTAAAAAGAAAGTCCTAAATACTTTCATAAACCCTCCCTACCATATACACACCTACATAAACCCATAACATATCCTACCCAAATTCATGCCTACACCGATTATGTTTCATAAATTTTCTCAACCACTCGAAGGTGCCCACCATCATCCTCATTTCCACGACCGTTGTTATACTCTAGAGGCCTCCAGTTATACCAATCTTAGTTATACTTCCTCACGCGCTCAATGCGATGATACACCTTGAACAGTTTGGACGGCACTACCACTCCCTCTTCCACATCATTAACCATCATAAGCCATATCTGCACTATCTCCTCAATAAAAACCTTCATAACCATTTCCTTCCATAACCACCTTAGATAATCGCTTGACACTACCGTCGCTTCCACCGCAGATTGAGTCATACGGGTAGATTATATGGGATGCTGCCACAAAGCCCCATAAATCATCCTTTGCGATTTAGTTAAGTCCTCCACGGGATGAAAGATGGTTATGCGTTGAGGAGCAATTTTCTCCCAGCCCACTTAATGCAAAATTTGTCAGGGAAAGTAGGAAGAGGTGTGGTGAAGACTCACGAGTCGAGCATAGCGAAAGTCATCCAATTGTAAAATTGGCTGCAACTCACCCCACCAGGCCATAGACCAACGGAGACATCTAGCCCCAGTTTCCAAGTGCCAGTCAGTCAAGTTATCCCCCGATGGACCAAAATCCATACGAGCCCAAAAAATGAAATGAGGAGTACCGATCAAAGGGCAATCAGGGGTATAACTACACAAAGACTACCCGTTAATCATATAAATAACATCCCGGGGCTACCTAACAGAAAGGTAAAACGTTTCTCCTTCTGGACATCAAAACCATTAATCATTTCCACCAGTATAGGAGCAACGGGGTTGTAATGATAATTAATGGTGACTACTTGTGTGTCCGTACTCGGATCTCCTATCACTAAGATCATTTGTATAGTCAATCCTAGGGCCATCATGCTAGCAAAGTTATTACCCCTTTGATTCATAGAGTCTAACACTGCTGGGAGATTGATAGCTCCCCCACAAACCAGTGATTCAGCAGCAGAAGGGGATATATGTGATAATTTTAGCCAACACCACCCTAAGAGAATGAGAAAAGTCGAGCATAATGGCAGAAACCTAAGGGTCGACACCCAACAAGGCAGAGAATTCTTCGTAAGTTGTTAACACCTCGTCCAAAACACAACGGAACATGTAGTCCTTCGAGTACCAAAATTACAGGGCTGCCTCCAGTAAACTCCAATTGATCGAGTGGTTACACCACAAGGTGGCAGGGAGCAGGTGGAAAGCGTCATAATTGATATTTATTAGCACATAACTTATAGGCCTTCGAGGTAGGTAGCAAACATCTATACTATGGGAATAACCATCTAGGAAGAATAAAAATCTATGGAAGAAGGAAAAGAAAGGGTTGAGATATGATTTAAACCCTCACTCCAAGACCATTTTTATACTTGAAATGTCCCATAAAATGATGGAATTAATGAACCAGCAGTTGCAATAAAGGAATTCTAGTACCAAGGGTGAAAAAAAGTGAAAGAAAGGTTAAAAAGTAATTGTAACCATGCAAGTGTGTTGATAGGCAGGCCAGGGTGTATGCTTGTCGTCACCCCCTTAAATGGGAAGATTCCCCTTTCCTTTTTTGTTTCCCTCATTTCGAAATAAGCCCATTTCAAAGTTAACTTTTTACAAACGAGTTTTCCATAAGTTCCTCTTTTTAAATAACCCAAAAAGCACATATTTAAAAATTTTAAACACATTTTCTTACTTTTCATTCAAATAAAATCCCGATTGGCAAATTAAAGTGCATGTAGTATAAGTTACTTAACTCATGATAATTAAAAATGAAAAACACATAATTTCTTATATCCACACACACACACACACACACACACACACACACACACACACACATATATATATATATATATATATATATATGTTGTTTCTCTTACATTTTATAGGTATAAGAAAAAAGAAAAGAACCAAAAAAAATCAAAATTTTCGGGGCACAACCTGGACTTTTTAAAAATCTAGTCTAAATAATAGCTTCAAGGGCCTCGACGAATGCGCTTCCCACAAGGAAGAGAAGTTGACCCCCTGCTTACAGAACTCGAGCCCGACAAATGATCATCAGTAGTCACTGGTGGTGCAACGCAAGATCGAGTTGTCATCCGCAGGCACTCGACCATAAAGGCCATCCAATCTCGAATGTCCCTTAACCAAGACATCGACACAGTCACAACCTGCAAAAAAGAAAAGAATCAAACAAAGAGTTTAAGTCAGTATTAAGCTAACCCAAGAATAAAAAATCAGGGCGTAAAATCAAAGTGCAGAGATTAAGAGAAGATAAAAATCATACCTCCAGGTGAATGTCCAGCTCTGGTAAGGGAGGTGATTTGTTTATCATCACCCGAGGAAGACGAGGCGACTTAAAGGACCGTACCCTTCCAAGATGAATGTAGTATGAGGGAGTGGGGTAGTAACAGAATGGAGGAGCCTCCATATCCATAACACTGCTCCCAAAATATTGAACCAAAGAACCCGATGCACTACTACCACCCTTAGACTCTGTCGATGGAGGAGGGACTTTATCCATTTTATTGATTGATGGAGGCATCAACTAGATGGACACGAAGTCCAGATAGTCATATGGCACCGCCATGTCAATGTGGATCATATAATGCTCCCCTTCAATCGTCATAATCAACTCAACCTCCGACGTCTTCCCACAACTCCTCATACGAAAAGGAGGGACCACTGGTGGAATCTCAATATAGCACTCCATCACCTGCCTAACCATCCTCTCACTCAAGTACTAGGTGTACTTGAAATCGTGTGTCAGCAGTCATCGCATTTGGGCATGTAAGCCCGGGCCCCAATTTATTGAAGCTTGACGCCAAGGGTAGAATGTCACATGTCCAAAATAAAATCAATCATCAATATCTAACAAAAAATACAAAAATACAACAAGCCACAAAATCCAAAAATTGAATAAAGTCTAACGTGTCCACTTGTGAGAGCGTTCAACACGACTCTCACATCCTTAAGGGCCAAACCACCTTCACCCTTGTAGTACCCCAGAATGAACCCTCATCAAAGCGAGATCCATCTTCAAAATTCAAACTAATAACGTAAATCCTGAGTGAAAGAACAAGCCAAAATTCATATTCAGAAATTATAAATAAAATAATAAATATTAAATAAATAAAAAAAATAATCGCATATTCCTCGGGGATTTTTACCCGAGCGAAAGGATGGGGCTCGGGTTCTCCTAATAAAATCCTTTCATCTTCCACCGCCTTGGCATGGTGGTACGCATTTTATGCCCCCGTCGGCATTACTGCAGCATGGACCCACTTGATGTTGACACAGTCATCAACGTCCACAATATTAAAGATCATTTTTTTTCAAAAGACCACAAAAATCGCTTGAGAGAATCTTCTAGAGAGAGGGAGAAAGAGAGAGATTTGATTTGATATGTGAAAATGAGGATGCCCTTAGCCCCTTTTTATAAGAGTCAAAAGGGTATGTCGGTCGTCACCCCTAGGTATGGCAGCCGACAGTGACCCTCAGGAACCCTCAAAATTCCTTGATTTTCTGCACCACGTCGATTGTCACATCTCATCAAGTTCCTATCGGCACCACCTCAATTTTTGTAACAAATTCCAAAAATTATTAAAAATGGATAAAAAGATTCCAAAAATTCTCAAAAAATTCACCTAATCTCAAGTTTCATTAAAATCCCATTTTTTGTATCAAATTTTCCACATGCATTTAAAAATTAGTGAAAATTTTCAATAAATTCTAAAAATTCTTAAAATTGCAGAAAATTCCCAAAAAAAAAAGTTCGAAAAAATTACACATTTTTTCGATAAAAATTCCCAAAATTTCAAAATATGGAGGCATTTAAAAATCATCAAATATTGTAAAAACTCTAAGAAAAATCTGAAACTTTCTCGAAAATTCCCATATCATCACACATCTTTTTTAAAACCAATTTTTTGACCCCTTAGGCCCTCAGAATCAGGTTGTGACCCTCTTTCTCGATTGCATACATTCTTTAGGTGATCATAATTGACCTAGGTCTTCAAAATTAGTTCACGATCCTCATTATCGATTGCATACATTCTTTAGGTCTTCATTATTAAGCCAGACCCTCATAATTAGGTTGCGATGCTTTGAATCGGTCGTATACACTCTTTAGGTCCTTGGAATTGACCTAGACCCTCATAAGTAGGTCGTGATCCTCTAAATCAATTGCACACACTCTTTAGGTCCTCATAATGGACCTAGGACCTCATAATTAGACCGCAATCCTCTGAATTGGTCGTATACACTCTTTACGTCTTCAGAATTGACCTAGCCCGTCAGAATTATGCCACGATTCTCTGAATCAATCACATACACTCTTTAGATACTTAAAATTAACCTATGCTCTCAGAATTAGGCCGTGATCCACGAAATCGATCGCATACACTCTTTAGGTCCTCATAATTGACCCAGACCCTCAGAATTTGGCCGTAATCCTTCGACTCGGTTGCATACACTCTTTAGGTCCACCAAATTGACCTCAACCCCCTGAATCATTTTCTTACACTCCTTATGTCCTCAGAATCAGACCATTATAACCAACATGATCAAAATCCACTCATCCCTAACAAGAGTTTCGACACATCAAAACTCAAAACTCACAATTTCCATTAGGGTGTCTATCTTTCGATGAGCTTCACTTATCCTAATCTCACCCATCGAGGGAATATTTAGGCACCCATTCTATTACCTTTATACACCTCCACAAGGTCCAAATAAAGTCCCTTCAAGTCTCAAACCCCGGGTCCTCCTTCGAAGCCTAATTATAGGTCATCGCTTGCTCCCCGAGCTCCATTTGACTTTGTTCAACTCTTGAACCCGACTTCCATAATTCTATGAACAACTTTTCCAACGGTCCCCCTACCATGCGTGAATCAAAATTACGATTCACATTTAGTAACCCTTTTACCCCAAAGGTCACCAGACACTTTCTAAGCTCTGTTTGACGTTCTTCAACTCTCGTATTAAATATTATTACAATGCACTTCCATAGAGCTTCGAATTCCCTTTCCAATAGTCCATACTGCGCGTAAGTTTGATTTACGATTTACATTTAACAACATTTTTACCCAGAGACCCGAACCAAAAGTCTTCGAAAGATCCCTGAACTGCGTTTGAACCTAGTCATCTCTCGAACCCAAGAATATCCCATAAAATTTCATAGAGCTTCTAATCCTCTTTCCAACGGTCCTGGTCGTGAATAAAATGTACTTATAGCTTGCATTTTATGACCATTTCCCCCCCAAAACCATTTTTATCCTACCTATAGGCACCCCCCGACTACAAGCATGGGATACTTTGCTTGGCCGCTAAATTTGGCAGCCCTACTGACTGGTAGGCCAAGCTCCATGCCGACTCGTACCCCCTAGGGAGAGCCTGGTCTTTCTTGCCCGTTAGGATTTCCTTACCCTAAACTCATTATTTAAGACCTTCCGCTTGGAAATCAGTTTGGCATCTTTCTATTACATCACTTTCAAAGTATTCTCTCTACATTCCCTTACATCATCTATACCTCATCTTTTTCCACCACTTGCCACCACTCCACCACCATACAAAATAAGTTTACAACACTTAAATTAGAATTCTAATAATTTATAATGTCCAAAATCTATCCATCTAACTTCATCAATTTAGTGTCATTTTTCATATCTTATTACTTTTAGCATATTTCTTAGCTAATTCTTATTTTCTCACCACTAATCACCTTTTTATTATTTACATACTAACAAACTTATTTTCATAAATATAAAAACTAAAAAAAAAGGTTCAACTTATAAACCCAAATTAGAGTTTCTTTTCATTTTTTTTGACATTTTCACCACTTGTGCACATTTTTTCACAAATTAAAAATAGAAAACTCTAGTTTCTAATTTATGGGTTAGACCCCACCATTATTCTTTTTTTGAACTATGTGGACTTTGATGCTGACTTCGGCTATGTAGGCATCTCGGGTTTATCTTGGGATTCGACTCCTCATTTTCCTTATTTTACTTTTCCCACCTCATTTTTTACTAAGAAGTTTGCATATATATTGGCATATTTAGTTTCACTTATTTCATTACTCTTTAGCGGCCGCGTTGACATACATAATCATTTGTCCATGGTGAGTTATTATCCGACTCATCTCTCATAGTCTATCAACTATTATTTATTTTTATTTACTTTCTTTCTTAGTGGTATTATTGAGATCCGTACTCACTTGTCCATGGTGAGTCACAATCCGATGCATGGCTCTAAGTGTAGACACTTTCATTAATTTCATTCACCCTTTTATCCATCCCGTTGCCATGCCTACTCACTTGCTTATAGTGAGTAACGATCTGGTGCATCGCTCATATTTTAGATACCTTTATGTTTTTTTCTTTCTTTTTGTTTTAATCCTCTGAATGACTCGTTCCCGTCTTTTCCATGATGCAGACACAATGATTTCACTCCTCATTCAATTTTCATGCACACACACACACACACACACACACACACACACACACACACACACATATATATATATTCACCCCAACATTAGACACATTTTAGGAGAAGGAGAACATTATTATAGCCCATGAGAGACTAAAAGTATGAAGTGGATGCCTAACACCTTCCTATTCCGTAAGTTAGTCCCCGACATCGTGATTTATTTGGTTTCATATGCATCAGTAGTATTTTATGCTGTCTCTTCGGGGATTACTAGCTCTATTACTTATTTTGAGTAAAATAATCTGGTGACTCCAATCTTTACACTTCCATACACCCTTGACTACGTCCGCTTCATGTCCTTTGTGAGCCCGCGGATATGCCGTGCAAGTGGCTGGAGAATTTTTTGCCCTCTTCGTTTCTTCTACGGGGCCCATTCAACTCAAGGATGGATACTCTTGTAAATTCAAATTAGTCAAGACATGATTCATAAAAGTGATTGCCAAATAACTTTATTAACTCACACAAAAATGTAATTAGGTGAATCGAGATGAACAAAATTATATCTAACACACCTAAGTCAATTTTATCTCAGTTCACTAGATTCAAATGTGATCTAAGTGATGTGTGTGATCAAATGTGTCTTTTTGAGTAGAAATCATTCAAAACCAACTACAAGATAAGGTCTATGAGGAAAACCCCCTCACCAAGGGGTAAAAAACCTCGACACACTCCAATTTTCATTTCTACTTGAAAATCAATTTTACACAATGCAAGAAGATACCTCTCACAGAATCACTCTTGTGTTGTTACCCATGAACCTTGAAACTTTCCCCCATGGGAAATGAAGATTCGCAATGAGCTTCACGTCATAAATGAAGAAGTCAACTCTCTTGCTTGAATTCAGCACCACACTTTAACTCCTCAAATGAATCAAAGTGTATCCTCTTTTAAATATAGAAGTATTTGATCATAAAATTCAAAGGTAGAGTGATTTGAACTGAATAGTGTGACACCCCACCTAATAAAATACCGGGTGATGAATCATATACCAAATTAAAACAGGAGTCTCATATGGTTCATTCTCAGCATCACTGTCGAAAACCAACTTAATTACTAATAACCTATTAGGCTGGCGTCAAAATTTTATTTAACTAATATTTTTAACCAAAACATTCAAATAAATCAATCCCAACAGTTTATGAAACAACTGAAATGAAATAAAATAACCGAACACTCGGTATAATATAATACAACCAAATCGAATGTCTCACTAAAGGGCGGTAAAAGAATAATTGAGTACAGTTGGGCCATCAACCCGAATGTTTCTACTATACCTCCTATCTAGATCTCAATGATAGAAGCATCTACAATAAACGTTCTTGCATCCACAGTTGCTGCAGCAAATGTCTGACTCGAATGAATCATCATCCAGGCGTCCCTGTGTTTGGACACCTAATACATATACATGTACAACAAGAGAGGAAAATAGAAAAACGGGCCAGAGCCCGAGTTTTGAAAATGTTTTAGCAAGTTCTTAAAATCCATATTTTAAAATATGATATCTCTCATATTTAAATTGGTATCACACTCTCATGAGATACCCCTCACCCCTCTTCTAATAGTGCACAACTATCGCATACCTTTTAAACAACCTAGTTAAGCTACTCTGCCTAACTAATTCATTTCATCCATCTTCTAAAATTCCTCATAAATCCAAGTACTAAGGACTAAACTTCTTTCCATTCCCAACATTGTGTTACATTCGTGCGTGGGGTGTCTCACGGAGAGAAATCCAAACAAGGAACCCCCCGATACACTACTACATGACAATGTTGATCGTCGAGATCTATTAGGCCCTCAGTACATAACACATATTATAAAATCCCATAGGTATATATAGTTCTCACTAGAACCTATGATTCATACTCATATAAATTCGGATATAAATCTACCGGAAGGAGAATATCACTTTATTCATTCTTTATAAAATATTCTAAGCTATCGCCTGAGCTTATACATCATAATCTCTCACTTATGATTCATCCTTACATCATGAATAACTTTCACTAGTTATTTACACTATGCACGTTTTAGTGTTATTAACCTCGTATATAATATTCTCATCTTTATATACGTATATCCCTATTTTATTCCGAATTTTATACTCCCGAAAGATTTAGAATTTAACTCACATTCCATTCTTTATTATGTCCGTATATATATGTTTCACATCTCATATAAATATATATATATACAATATACTATACACATAAAGTATATCCATACGTATATATCACACACTACATAAGTATAATAACAATCCCTCAGAGCTATAACTCAATGGATGCAGTCTCTCAATGCCATCATCTTCCAGGAAATTACTCACACATCATCCTGGGTACCAGCAGTCGGACTCTCACACCGACTTGGTAAAAACCAAATCACAACGTATGGGAAGCGGTCATAGTTCCTCCTCGAAAATGAGAACGAAACATACCCATCATGTTTCACCCCTAATAAAAATCACACAATATAAAATGGACGCTATGACCTGGGGACTATACGCTTCCTGCTCCTTAAGACAGGGGCCTCACCCACATCGCGCAACTTCCCATGATAGCATTAGAGGGGGTATGCTTCACATAAATATACCATTAACACACAGATATATTCATAATTATTTTATATATACTGTGATAATTCTCGTATATATAGTATATATCTCTTCTCAATATATATGGCTATAATTGTCAAACTCTTATAGCGATAGCCAAAACCTCGAATGTTCTTATTAGTAATAGTATATAAGTATTTACACACTTAAAATACTAAATCCACAAGTATTCTATTACTTAAAATATAACTCTCACCTTACTCACTTTGAAGGATTATAATATAAACCCGAATATACCAATACGTAATAATTAAATAAGTATACTAACTACCTATTTTAATCTCCATAGGTACCGCATCACATATAATAATAATTAACAATAAAGACATAAAGAATATTAGCTTGAATATCTTTAGCCCATGTATTAAATTCCATCCTACTCGCATTCTAGAATTCACTCAAATGTACTTGGCCCATAGTTATTCTCTACGCATAATTATATAAACACACTTGCTGAAGACTTTTCTCGAATGTTACCCATCCTAAACAATCATTTAAAAATATAGCCTGAATTTATTTCTACGAACCCAAAGTTTTTATTTATTTATTTATTTATTTTTCCTCAAGTAATTTAGAAGTCCAAAAAATTTATTTAGGAATCCCTAATATTTATCTCCAAACAATTCTAGCCTTAATTTTTCCAATTCTCGGTTTGATTTTCGAGCTAACGATTTCAACCTCGGAACAGCTTCCTTAGAAAAATCATTAAAAATTCAAAAAAATACGCAGTCAGCTCTCACGTGACCGTATCGAAAAGATCTAGAACTTTCATGCTTTGACCAAGAGCTGAATCAATTCTCTTCCTGGCCGAATCGACCCTGCAAGGTGTTGCATTACTGTTCACTATCTTCTCCAAATTACAAATCTCCATTAATGCACCTCCAAGCTTTTTTATCTTCTCTCACATCATCATCTAACCTCAACCAACAATATAACCACACATAAAAATGGTTCTAATCATCCTAGAACCAATAATCGACAACTAATTTCAATAAATTCTTAAGTTTCTCAAATTAGATATTAACCGGGTTTTACTCGTTCAAACTTCCGAAACCCCCGTTTTGATTCACGAAAACCCAACCCAAAACTCTTTACAATTTTTACACACCAAATATAATATGAGAAATAAACAAACTAAATAATAAAAGCAAGTTAAACACTTGCCTCGTGGATAAAATCCGACGACCCCGAGTCGAATCCTGCGAAATTTGGCCGGAAACCCCCTTTTGTCTTCTCTTATCTTTCTTCTTCTTTCTTCTCTTCTTTATCTCTTCTCTTTCTATATCCTAGGCCTGAAATGTTGGAGAAATGAGGGTTCTCCCCTTATAAATCTCGAAATTGGGTGTATACCCAATTGTAAACTGAGTCGTGTACTCGATTGCGAGTCCCTACTAGTCAAAAAAGCCCCCGAAACCCAAACATTACCCCCGGCTACTTCATTTTGACTATTTTGGCCATTCCGAAACCAATCCGCGCACTCGAAGTCTCCATCCGAGTCACTTAACTAATATTAACTAATTAAACCCAACACATTCTAATACGCGTGTTTTCCAAGTAAAATATTATCCTTTTTCGCTTTACCCAACTGTGACACGTAATTAAAATAATCCCACTCATATTCTTAGTCTCGTAAGAAAATATAATCCATGTAGATATTAATCCGACACTTGCAAACTAATATTTATAATTCTCAATTATTAAATTTATACTTATAAATTCTAAAATTACTATTCACAGTAATTTCCTCTAATTACCAAATTACGTCACTTAAGTAATTTAAATATCCATAAAAGTACGGGGTATTACAAATAGGCTATGTGAAATCTAAACAAAAATACTCCCAATTTTCTACCAAAAGCATATATTAAAACACCTTATGCAATTAACTTTCTAGGTTTGTTTTGAGTCTACACTGCATATGTCTTTCAACCAGTTTAGGTATGTAGACAAAAGGCTTATTTTTAGATATGAGCACCTCATAGGTATCTATTTTAAGTCCAAGTAGATTCAATACTTTTTCCACAAGTTCCATATTCATCCTTAAGTATGGTATGAAGGTAAAATGACCACACACATTGGACACATGTTACACATGCTTAATTAGTCTTTAATCAGATCTTAAATATGATTAATTAGCATTTATGTGGATTATTTAGTAAGTTAGTGGAATGTGAGTTTTCGTGCTTTAATTGGGCCTTAGCGTGTTTGTTTTGTCTCACAAATTTGGGATGTGTTTTTCACCGTTGATCAAACCTAAGGAATGGCTTAGATTAAGTCTTGGATCGATCCTTATTCAACACAACCAATCATTGATGTAAACCGATGATACTTGTTACAACCGATTAACTTACTTAGTCGGTTCATTTTCAACCACTGGACTTCATTGCAAACAGTAGAGTCAATCTCATATATTAATTTCTCACAACTTCACTAGAATATTCTTTAGCCAAAATATATAGAATGTTCATCATTAGAGAGGAATTTTTTTGCTCAGTCTAGAGAGAGAAAATAAAAAGGGGAGCTCAAAGAGAATAGAGATAAAAAGTAAGTAAAAGAAAATGAGGGAGAGAGAGAGAGAGAGAGAGAGAGAGAGCTAATAGTTTATTTTAGTGTTTCTTTCAAACAACACCGTGTTGACTGATTCTAAGTTTAACATATGAACTCCTAGGGTTTGTTCTACAACATATCAATACTTTCTCGATTGTTTTAGAAGTTGATTTTATTCATTAAAATCAAGGTTTAAAACCCCTTGATACATTTTTACACAATATTGAGTTTTTATAGCTTCAAAATATCAGCCTCATAATCTTTTTTCAAAATATTTGATTATTTTTTGATATTTCGAATAAATCTTGTGTTGCATGTGTATTTCTTTTAAATATCCATAAATTTGTCTCCTAAATAGAATATATCGAAGCAATTTGAGTGTTTAGATCTTGAAATTTTTGAGAGACTAATTTTATAACTTTTGAAATCTTTTCTTTAGTATATCTATATTTTGTAGATCTCAGAAGTTCTATACCCTTAAAAATACTTTCGACATATTTTTTAAAATTATTTCATATAGAATCCCATTTTAATTTAATAGGACTATTTGTACTATTAAGTGTGTGTGTGTGTGTGTGTGTGTGTGTGTGTGTGTGTGCATATAGAATAAATCACTATTTCACGAACATGTATTCTCACATAAACACTCAGTCTATGTGGTCGTTATCTAGGGAATAAATTACTACCCGACGTAAAGCTTTCTAAAGTACTTCTTACATCAAATAATTGGATCAGAAAAGTACTTTGAGGTATTGCTTGTTGTTAGGTATATTTCTTTTTATTTTGATCTGTTGTATGTTTGTATTTGTAAACCTTATTCTTTGTTTGTGGATTTATTTTATTTTGATCCATAGAGGGAGCCATGGATGTTTTCCTCTGTTTAGAGTTTTTACCATGTTATATATGTTGTTATGCCCACTCTACACATTCTTAGACTCACTTGTTTCTATGATTAATTCTGTTTTAGTATAACCAAAACTATTTGACTTGCTTCTTTAAACCAAGAGTTTCAAATCTTAAGTCTATTTAAGTGTTTCTTGTTTCTACACATCTTGTGTTAACTATTTTGATATACTATAAAAGTTTCTTTAAAAAGTTGTTTTGGATTTTCAGCACTAGCCTTTTTACTTTGTTAAAAACATAATGTTAATCTTTATCAAGTGGTATTAGAGCGTTTTTATTTTTTTTGATCCAGAGCTTCTAAAAATGTTCGTGTGCTCAAAATGGATGAGAAATTTAAAAAACTTGGAAACCTTTCCCGACCTCCTTCCTTTGATGGACACAATTTTCCTTACTGGAAAGTAAAGATGATTGCTTTCATCTGGGCACCTTAGGTGATGAGGTATGGGAAGCAATTGAAAATGGGTATTCTCACTTTACTTGACCAATTAGTGAGGGAAGCACTATAAGAATAAAGAAAATGTTAAGTGAGTTCACTAAAGAAGAAAATCAAATGTCTTTGTATAACAATAACGGAAAAATTGCATTTTATGTCTATGAATGAGAATGAATCAAAAGAATATCTATATGTACTACTTCAAAACAAGCATGGGACACGCTGGTCACTGCTCATGAAGAGTATAAGCGTGTCAAGGTAGGAAAAACTTAGATGCTCATTCAATAATAAAACACCCTTATGATGAATGATACCGAAACATTTGATGACTTCTTCATCAAATTGACTGATATAACCATAAAGTTTCATGCAAATGGAATTGTGTATGATAGGAGAGACATAGTCAAGAAAATACTTAGGTCTTTACCCTCTAATTTTGATAATAACATTTTGCCATTGAAGAAATAGATGACCCTAATTTGAACTATTCAGTAGGAAGTTGAGAACTGTTAAAATGGAACTCGAGTATAAAAGACATATGACCTCAACTTCTAAGAGAACCAATGGGTCAAATTTAGTTTTCACTTCTTAAATGACTAGACCTAACATAATTAGCCCAGACCTTGACATAGACTTAGGTGAAGACCCTGTTCTTGAGAGTCGTGATAACCAAGTATCCCTTATGAGTGAATAATTTAAAAAGGCAATCTAGTTTAGAAATTCTATGGCTACTATACAAGGAAAAAATGGTTATCAAAACCTCCAAGGTTCAAGAGCTCATGACTGGAATTTCGACATTCAAAATAACACTAATAATAATTAAAATCCAAAGAATGACCTTAATAATATTAAGTGTCATGTCGTAATATGGGTCATTATGCAAATAAATGTAAGTCTAAAGTCAAAACCACACCAAAGGCCTATATATGCAAAACTTAGGATGACTCAAGTGATTTGGAAGATGACAAGTCAAGTACTTCTGATATTAGTGAATTTTGCATGTCTTTATATGACAAAATTATATAGAATGATGATAAAGCATGCTTGCATGGTTTTTTTATGATTAATGTGTTTCCTAGTAGTACGTCAGTGATTGAGGCTTTGCCTACTAGTATGCATGTCATTGATTATGTACCCAATATTGTGGTTGTTAGTATTAAAAATGAATCAAGTGGGTGCGTGAGTCAAAGTGATAATCTATCTAATGAATTGAATGGGTGTGTAAGTTCTAAATTTCTAAATGAATCATTAGGGGACAACTCACACACTAGACTTAGTGAGTTCGATGATGATGATGATGATTTGCTAAATTTTCAAGATTTGTATGCTAAAACTTTAAAGAAATGTTCTAGACATGAAAAAATGGTGAAAAACTTGACTGAACAAGTGGGAGGTTTAACTAGGACTGTTAGGCAGAACGCAAAAGATTACGCTAATCAATGTGTATCTCATGAGAGTAAAGTAAAAGAATTCATGTTTAAATTACCCGAGCTCTCTGAGAAAAACTTTGTTTTAGAAGAAGGATACAAAGCTACACTGATTGAGCTAGAAGAATCTAAAGAAAAAGCTTAAAATATTTTCAAGAAATTTCTTCATTTTGACATAAATACAAAAACCTATGATAAAATCATAAGTTCTTGCAAAATCAATGGATAAGATAAAATTGGACATGGTTTTGAAAAAACAAACCAAGTAAATAATGTTATTAGTAAAATTGCAACTGTAACCGTGTTTAAATCCTTTGGAAATTAACCAAATTCACCAAGCGAAACTTTCTAAAATTCTTAGAAAGTTATTTCTAAACAATCAGTCTTACGAGTAACTGAAACTATAAGGACAAATTTCCAATTGAGTCAATTTTTATGTATTGGCTTAATTTCGAATGGAAATTAATTTCTAACTGAAACTAAATGAAAAAACTACTTTTGGTTTCAGTTGTTCAAACAATTTTATACAGTTCATTCAAAGGAGATGTGAATGTCCTTATAACGAACTTCAAATGAACATCTAACAAGAAATTTATATCGATAAAAAATATGTCGTTTGAAATTGGTATGAACGAGATTGGAATATTCATTCGAATGAGTTTTTAGTTTGTTCGAATGAGACAATGTTTTAATTCAAATGAACCATATGTTTTCATTCGAACTGGTTTTCTCGAAAGTGATCTCCCCTTAAAATTTGTGTTCTCTATAAATACTCAGGTTTTGCATAAATTTTCAGAGAGGTTTTTTGCTAAAATGATTTTTCAAGTTATATCTTGTGCCTTCCAAACCCTAGTTTACACCCAAGTTTGAGATCCAAGAATACTACATCTATATGTCAATTTAAGATCTTTTTTGTGTTGCACTATACCAGTTTGCTCTTCATAGTGTGAGCATTTCAAGTGATCGATACCATATTTATGTTGAGCGACGTCTAGACTAGTCATGAGACTAATAAGATCGGTGGAATACTGAGATGTGGGAATGCGCCCGCGTTGTGTGGATGTTGGAAAGAGACCAATATTGGCTATGAATAAGGTTACAAGGAATAAGGAAGCGCATCAAGGCTTTAAGGCATCTAGTCTGTGAGTAAGTCTAAGTCGTTCTTGTAAACTGCCTATATCATAGTGGAATTGTGTAGTTTTCATCGTACATCATCGTGTTATGGTTTGCTTATTTTATTCTTGCCTACACTCACCTAAATGCAGGCTTGGGTCAGACTAAAATTAGCAAACAGTTTCACACAATATTTTGGGTTTTATTTGGTGCAAAGTTTATTAAAACTATGAAAATTAAAAATTAATGGTGTTTCTCTACAAACCCTAAGGTTCATATCTTTCTCAGATTGGCATCAGAGAGGGTTACACTAGTTTGTTATGTTAAACTCCTGGTTAGCGATTGCTTAAGGTTTGGATGGATTTAACTGAGAGGGTATTTCTGTTGGATGACCTCCATTGTTTTATGGTTCAAACTATCTCTATTAGAAGGCGTAAATATGATTTGTCCTTAAATCAATCGACGATAACATTTAGAACTCGATTAAGTATGGATGGACTCCTTTAATTGAAGGTGGTTCTCCTAAAGCGTATGCCTCCTGGACAATGGCTAATAAGAAATTCTCGACTTTTAATTCCAGGGGTGTGAATGCAATTTTTTAATGTGTGACCGTTGAAAAGTTTAGACACATTATTACTTGTGAGAGAGATAAGGATGCTTGGGATATTGTGCAATCCAAACATGAAGGAACATATACTATTAGGGTTTCCAAGATTAAAAATCAGACAATTAAGTTTGAGACGATTAAGATGTTAGAGAATGAGACTTTTGATGAGTTGTATGACAAGTGTCTGATATTGTCAACTACTCGTTTAACTTGGGTGAGCCGATCCTCGAGTCTATAGTGGTGCAAAAAATCTTAGGGTCATTGCCTGGAATATTTAATTCCAAAGTCACAATCCTATATTCATTACATGGTGTCGAAGCTATGAGGGTCTAAGAACTTCTAGGTGATCTTCAAACCTATGATATGAACGTGTGTCCTCCAAATAAAGATAAGGTTATTGCCATGAAAGCCTTAAAAGAGGATGTGTCGGATTTTGATAGTGACGGTGAGCTTGATGCTAAAAAGATATATAGGTTTTCTAGGAAGTTCAAAAAGTTTCTTAAGCTTAGATATGAGAAGAGATTTGAAAAGAATTTTGAAAAGAAACCTAATAACTTTAATGATCATGATAGGAAGAATAGGGATGGTCCTAAGAAGGTGAATGAACGAGACAAGTGTTTTGAATGCCAATGTTTAGGTCATTATTCTCGTTAGTGTGCCACTAGACTAAGGAAAGAGGGTAAGAAACCGAAGGTATAAATTAACACCCTTAGTGATAGTGAGTCGAAAGAAGAAGTTAATTCCCCCATTGATATCAACTACACCGCATTAATTGCTAGTCATTTGGGCTTAAATTAAGTGCCTTACTCTGTTGAAGATAATCATGAGTGTTGATGTAAAAATTAGATTACTCTAATTTTTCGATCACAGATAAATAAATGAGACAAAATATTTTAAAGTGGTTCAGCCTTATATGAATGGCCTACGTCCACTATTATGTTATTGCTGAGTGTTTGGGAATTCTCGATATGTAGTTCTATCCAGAAATTCCGGTCCCCTTTGAATGAGGGTCATACAATATATTTATAGCCTTGAGGCTATAATCTGAAATGGTGATACATTAAATGATATACATATGAAAGGGTAATTCATTTAATGCTCTTCAAGCGTGTGCGTCAAGATGATAATCATTCAATGAATAGTTGAACTGTTGATTATCTGGCAATCAATGCTGTGGTCGAGATGCAGCTCGAACCGCCTTAGTTGCTCGTCGTTCAAGAGTTCCTCAGAGAGTTGGAGTTCCTCGGAGCGTTGGAGTTCCTCGGAGAGCTGGAGTTCCTCGGAGTATAGTTGTTGCTCGGAGTGAGTCTGACTTGGTCGGGGAAATATACTTCCTCGTTGCTATTATGCCACGTATATCGACACGTGTCTTCTTGTGATTTGTCTATATCAGCATACTAATTTTGGTATCAACAGAAGCCCCCAATGTTTCATATTTCGAACTTTGAGGAGTATGGAACATTCTTTCTCGGTCTATGGCAATATTAAATGATCTTCCTGGTTTTTAGGAACATTTCTCCGTATTTTGAATTTCTTTCCAAATTCGCAGAATCCGCCTTTTTGCATTTTTATAAGCGCTTCGATCTTTGTGTACTTTTTGTCCCAGGGACACCTTTTGTCCAGGCCATTGTGGGTTTTCTTACCCCGTCAAAGTTTAAAGCACCTGTGGTGACCCCCAAATATGATGGAAAGACAGATCCTGTTCTACACATAGAGCAATAT
This sequence comes from Sambucus nigra, assembly GCA_949130495.1. Lineage (NCBI taxonomy): Eukaryota > Viridiplantae > Streptophyta > Magnoliopsida > Dipsacales > Adoxaceae > Sambucus > Sambucus nigra. Next base: position 622,409,753 of record OX422215.1, read on the forward strand.
CAAGCTGCTGCCGACATCTATGCCGTCCCCGACGAGATGAAATGCAGAGCATTCTCAGGAACTCTTACTGGATCTGCCCAGATATGGTACAACAATCTTCCTCGGGGTAAGATTTTAACTTTCTTTCAGTTGGCCGAGTTGTTCATCTGCAATTTCTGTTTTGGAGCAAAGCCAGTAAAACGAATACCACACTTGTTAAGTGTTAGACAAAAATCTGGTGAGAGTACTAGAGATTACATAACTTGTTTCAATAACGAGAAGCTGGAAGTCATAGATTATGAAGAAAAGATAGCAATCACCGCCTTGATGAGTGGGTTGTTGCTTAACAAGTTGTATTACACTTTGGCCAAAGATCCACCTACAACTATGTCAGAGTTGATGGCAAAAGCGGCCAAAATCATGAATGCCGAGGAGGCTATGGGTGCGAAGAAGAATATGGATAAAGAAACCAAGGTGGAAGATGACAAATCCAAGAAGAAAGAGCATAAGGGCAATGGCGGTGACAAGCATTCCAAGAATAATAAATCGTCATGGGAAGTCCTGAAGAAATTCGATAATTATACTCCTTTGAAAATGGGTATTAATCATGTCTTGGAAGAAATCAAGAATAACGAGGAAGTAAAGTGGCCAAAGAAACTGAGGTCAGACCCTGGCATGAGGAATATGGAGAAATATTGCGAGTTCCATAAGGATCACGGCCATATGACCAAAAATTGCATAGATCTTTAGAACGCGATTGAAACACTCATCCGAAGAGGGAAGCTAGCAAAGTATGTTGATCGGGGAGGCGAAAGAAGAAATAATGACCGAACTAGAGAAAGGTCTAGATCTCCTCGTCGAGCAGAGGAGAAAAAGAAGAGACAATCATATGGAAGAAAAGAACTCAAATTTTATTAGATCATAGTGCAGAGTTACAAAGATCTTGATTACACTTGAAAAAGAAGAAAAATAGAAAGATAATACCGAACAACTTCACACCTTTTCCTTGTCTCCCAAGACTTTCTCGGGAGGCTGGGACGAGGAGCTCGGTTGCTCGGTGGAAACAATAATTTGGTCGGCTGGAGTTGAAACTTATTCAGGAGGAGCAGGCAAAGATGAAATCTCCTCGGTAGCTGTCTGAATAGGTTGGGAGGCAAGGACTTGATCACCTACTGTCATTGAAGACTCCTCGGATGCAGCTTCGTCTTCTTCCTCATCTTCAATTATAGGAGGGGGGCCAGGAAGATGTTGTTGAAATAGCTCAGAGTCCTCGCTAACCTTCAATTCTTGCAGGGCAGCAACCCAACCATCTCAGAAGTATTTCAAACTCCCATACTGCACCTGGGTCATTATGGCTGCTACCCCCTGTCCCATCCTTTATCCCAACCGGTACGAAAAGATTTTTTCACAACCACTTTTCTTTTCATTCTCTCTGAGGAAAGCTTCTCGAATAGAATATCCTCGGAGGCTTTCAACTTGGCCTCCACCTCCTCCTTCTGGCGATTTACATCTCGCAGAAGGGTTAGCTCTTCCTCAGTCGATTTCAACTTATTCTCAAGCTCCCCAAAGCTTGTGAGCTTCTCGTCATATTTTTTATTCTCTCTCTCCAAGTCTTTCACCTTATTTCCCAACTACACTTTCTCTGCCTCAGATGCATCCAACTTCTTCTCCCATTCAACCCTATCCTCGTCACACTTTTGACGAGAATCCTTCAAAGATTTGGTTAACCCCAACAAAGCATCCTCCACTCCAGACGAGGAGCTAGAAGCCTTGATAGCTTCATCTTTCTTCACAATGGTGTTGAAGCAACTCACTAGCTGAAAAAAGGAGATAATAATAAGTCAGCACAGAGATACATGTATTGATGGAAAAAAAAGATTCAGAATAAGAGAAACTTACTGAAGCAATGTGACGAGTAGCCAAGGATGTAAGCATATCCCTAGACATACTCTCCTTGATTCCTTGGACTTCAGGAATAGTCCAAGTCTTTACCGAGCTCATTGCAGAGCTCGGGGGAATGATAGTTGGAACACCAGCTCCACTAACTTGGAGCTGGGAAATATTTTCAGCCAGATTGACCGAGGTTGATTTCTTCAGTCTCCTCGGTGGCATTTCAGCAGTTTCAACCAAAGAACTTTTGGTGGGGGAGATGGTGACCACTTCCACAGAAGCACTTTTCTTGCTCGGAGCCATTGGGGGCTTCTCGGCAGCCTTCTGAGGAGCAACAGAAGGGGCATCATCTACTTTCTTTGTCCCCTTTGGGACATCAGCCTTGTTCCTTTTTCCATCTCCAACAGAGGTAGTCTCATCAAAGAAAGCAGGAACTCTTCTTTTGCCCATTTTCTGACTCAAAGGAATATGAGAGTCTGGTGAAGAATCCTCAGAAGCTGGCAATGGTTCACTAATGCTGACCACAGGACGAGAAGTAAAGGATGATGTATAGCTCCTGTACTGCAACAAGTATGAAGCAGACCTGACATGCTCATCTGTAACTTTCTGATGCAAACTCCAGATATGTTTTAAATGCTTGATATTAACTTCTGATTCTTTTGGAGTTTTTCTCTTACTGTCAACTGCAAACAAATACATAGTGAAATATCAGTCATAACTTTTATCAAACATAATGAAATCATAATTTCAGAAATAAAATAAGATGAAAATAACCTATCCCATTTCCATATGGAGGGCATTTGGGACCTTCATATACTTCATCTCCAACCAAAGGGGCATGTTGCCAATTTTTGATAACTACCCCATGTTCAAAATAATCCCTATTAGCATCAGGGAGATTGACTACTAAAGCCCTATTTAAAAATCTAGTTTTTAAATAATAAACATTGTCTAGAACATCCCATCTATAACAGTACATAATCTCAGGAATTCCTATACGAGTTCCATGAGTTTGATTTAACCTATGCACCCCATTAACTATTCTCCATGTGTTGGGGGATATTTTTGCAGGAACAAGATCGAAATAATGACAGAACTCTAAACACAAGGGGTTTGGCGGAAAAGAAAATCCACATTCAGCAATAAAAAGGCTGAGGAACCAATATCCCTCAGCCAAACGAAAATAATTTGAAGGCTCAGAAAGATCCTCCAAAGTTACCCAAGACGGAATAGAGAAATCAGAACGGAGTTTCTCAAGAGATTCAATAATATAAACCATGGTTAATAAAAGAAATGAAGAATAAGGAAGAAGATCTTACAGGAAAAAGGGAGATCTGTTGACAACGAACGAAAACAAGGATGAACGCACAAGAGAAAGAAAGACTATGGAAAACTCGAAAGCAGAAATTGGAAAAGGTAGAAGACGGTGATATTGTCTATGAAGTTTAAATACTTTGCCTTGGGAAATGACGAAAGAAATGATTATAAAAAGGAAACTATTACGCTACCGGCGGCTAAAAGGACAAAAAGAACACAAAGATCTAAGCGCTTATAAAAATGCAAAAAGGCGGATTTTGCGAATTTGGAAGGAAATTCAAAATACGGAGAAATGTTCCTAAAAACCAGGAAGATCATTTAATATTTCCATATACAGAGAAAGAATGTTCCATACTCCTCAAAGTTCGAAATATGAAACATTGGGGGCTTCTGTTGATACCAAAATTAGTATGCTGATATAGACGAATCACAAGAAGACACGTGTCGATATACGTGGCACAATAGCAACGAGGAAGTATATTTCCCCGACCAAGTCAGACTCACTCCGAGAAACAACTATACTCCGAGGAACTCCAGCTCTCTGAGGAACTCCAACGCTTCGAGGAACTCCAACTCTCCGAGGAACTCTTGAACGACGAGCAACTAAGGCGGTTCGAGCTGCATCTGGACCACATCATTGATTGCCAGATAATCAACAGTTCAACTATTCATTGAATGATTATCATCTTGATGCACACGCTTGAAGGGCATTAAATGAATTACCCTTTCATATGTATATCATTTAATGTATCACCCTTTCAGATTATAGCCTCAAGGCTATAAATATATTGTATGACCCTCATTTAAAGGGGATCGGAATTTCTGGATAGAACTACATATCGAGAATTCCCAAACACTCAGCAATAACATAATAGTGGACGTAGGCCATTCATATAAGGCTGAACCACTTTAAAATATTTTGTCTCATTTATTTATCTGTGATCGAAAAATTAGAGTAATCTAATTTTTTACATCAACAATGAGCATGATGGTTTTGAGGTTCGGTGCTTAGGTTCCTATTATAGTGAGGAGAGAAATGATGAAGAAGAAGAAGGTGAGGAGGATAGTGAGCTTCGAGTGGCCTTTCAAGAGCTATACATTGAGTCGTTTAAGTTAAAATATTTTAACTTGCATTTAGAAGCTAAGGTGATAGATCATTCCCTAGATGATGATAATGCTAAATTGATTAAGGATCTTAGGGAAGTTGAGAGGACTCTTAAGGAGAAAATCAAGTACGTTAAGGGTGAGAGAGATAGACTTCATGGTTTGATGGAAGTTTTAAAGAAGGAGCTACTTGAGTATTAGAGTCTAGGCATTTGCTCGAGTCTAGGATTGTGGAGTTAGAAGATAAGTATAGAGACTCGAATAATGTCAGATTTGCTTTGAAGTTCAGGTCGGAGATGTTGGATAAAATGTTAGGAACCGTTCGAATCCAATTTGTAAAGTGTGATATTATATTTAATGATACTAATACTTCCGCTGCTAAAGCCAATACCATGATTTTGAGAGAGACACCAATTGATACGGATGCTAGAAAAGGTCAACCTATATGTAACATTCCTCTTGTCTTCACTTGCACACACTGTGCTAGGAAAGGTCACCTTAGGAATTTTTGTTATGATCTTAGAAAAGGTTCTAGTAAGACTAAGGCTAGTATCACCAAGGTTCTCCAAGACTAAGTTCGTCATATTACACCTATGTGGGTTAGGACATTCGTTTTGGAGGCGTTAAATGTTAAGCTTGTTGAATCTTTTTTCCTTTCACATGATTCATCCCATGTTATATCTTACGAGTGATTGTGATGGCATGTTTGTCATACATTAATGTTTTCCTTCTTGCTATATGTTATTGCTAGTGTTATGACTGGTTTATCTTTTATATTTTGATTTTCCATTTTTGGGGGATCTTAATGAGAAAAATATAAAAATATTTTGTTTGTCTTTTGAGTTGTTCTTTTTAAATTGGTATCATTTTGAAAAATGTTTAAAAACTCAAAAAGATTTTGGTTTTTGTGTTGTTTTATTTTACAAATATTGTGTGGCATATAAGTGTGTTTGAATATTATTCCTTCCATGTATCCATGTAACTCAGACATTTGATTTTGATTTTTACTTCTTGGATTATTCTTAAGCATGGTTTCATGAAGTACTTTGAAATTGATTTTCATGATGGATTCACTTTGTACATGCCTTTACACATACTTTACACAAGATCTTTTGGATTTTAACTTCATATTTCACATGAGCTAAGTGAGGTGTTATCCTAACAATCTTGACATATACATAAAATCTTTGACTATGGTGGACTTGTGCATGTAAAAACCATTGTCCGTGAGTTTAATGCTTTATTGAAAAAATGAGTGTATAGGGGAAAGGGGTATGAAAGGAGAATTATCCTTTGAGTGAAAGGCCACCATTGACAAGAGCCTAAAAAGATTAAGAGGAAATAAAAATAGAAAAAATGATAAGGCCAAATTTATTTTTCATTGATGCTTCAAAAATTATATATCTTCAAAAAGAAACAGAGAGAGAAAAATGATATAAATATTTTGAGGGCGTTTAGTTGGAGATCAATGGGTTTGCACACCGAGTCCTAGTTAAGCTTAGTTGTGTTGATGCTATTGATATGAGAATTATCAAAATTTCTAGGCAAATGTGCATTTTGTTTCTTTGTCCTTTTGAGTTCTTTATTTGACATGTGAGACTAAATCGAATGTTGATGAATTATTGTGGTCAAATAGATCTACTTGGACATTTTTGAGTGATGGAATCATTTCTATTATTTCTAGTTCATGCCCCTTCACTTCATAACACCATGTTTAGACACATTGATACTATGCGGGTGTTTAAAGCTTACGTGTTTATGTCTTTTGTGGTCATTTGTACCTATATATAGATTGTTTTTTATTGGTATATGCGTGGTTATATATATGGTATGTTTTGTATTTTGAGTCTTGGCATTTTTATTTAATCCATGTTTGCCTTATTCTTAATCCTTGATTTAACTTTACATGTGTTATGATCATCTTGATATCTTATATTAAAATGCTTACATCATAGTTGATATCATTTGCTCGTAGTTTGAATTATTTGTGCATATGTTGTCGAATTATTTGTCGTTGCATGACTTGCTTCACACTACTGCATGATATATTTATTTTTTCTTTATAATTCCCATGCTTCACTTAGGGGGATATTTAGTTTTATTAGGGAGAAATGAGTTATTATTGTGCACCTTATTCTTTGTTTATTCCTGAACAAAAAGGGGGAGAAATGGGATCTAACTTTTTCATGTGGGGGAGATCTTTAATTTAGGGGGAGACATCATTTCTTAGGTAGAGATAGTTAGAAAAAGGGGAGGGTTTTTCATATGCAATTTATATATTATTATATTATCTTTGCATTTGAACGTGTGTTTAAATGTGCAGGTTAACAAAGATGCAAAAAGGTTTACGCAATAACAAAGCTACTCAAGTTTGTCAAGGTTTAGCGTGTGTAACTTTTTTCCTTTTGGGGTTGGGAATTGAGTCTTAGTGAGCTTGATAGACGAATAGTTTTTCATTTTGATTTTTATCCCGGAATAGCCAAAGCGGGAGATTTGTAAGGACAAATTTTAGAATTGAGTCAATTTGTATGTATTAGCTTAATTCCGTGTCTGGACAAAACTTATTTGAGTCATAGGTTATGATATACCCATATATAACCTCCAACCAGACGACCCCTCAGGGGGCCGACCCTTCATCAGTCTCCGGACGACCCCTCAGGGGGCCGACCCTTCATCAGGCTCCAGACGACCCCTCAAGGGGCCGACCCTTCATCAGGCTCCGGACGACCCCTCAGGGGGCCGACCCTGCATCAGGTTCCAGATGACCCCTCAGGGGGCCGACCCTTCATCAGGTTCCAGACGACCCCCCAGGGGCCGACCTTTCATCAGGCTCCGGACGACCCCCGAGTGTACGACAGTACGAGGCCCAAATTAGGCCAGACTCATTATCGGAAGGAACTTTGCCCTCGGCCTCATATCAAAGGCCGAGGGTGACATCATCATAGCGCGTGGTTTGGGAGACGCGTGGAACAGTGCGCGTGAGGCTCACATGGCATATGGGAGACCGTTATAACAAAATCACACCCTCACGTGAGGGAATATTATGTCATCATTTTGCATCTACAGGTGTCAACAGGGGATTGGCTAGATCACCATTCACATGCACCATGCATACTTGGGGGGTACACTACACCCCCCAAGACCTATATATACTTGTCACCTACAACCCTACAAGGGGATCGATCAATTTATTATAACCCAAGCTAAAACTCTGCTTGTACACACAGTAGAGAGAGAAAGTGAGCTTATGTGCATTGTATCTAAGGCCATTAGTGCCCATACTTAGTGGATCACACACTCACAGTGGATATAGGCCAAATTGGCTGAACCACTATACATCATTGTCTTATTCCTCTTATACTCATCCCCTTCTACATACTTATACACTTATACATCTCTATGGCTGCCATGGTTACTACTGTTTGAGCTCATTATCACTTATCCAGTGGTGCTAAATCTTAGCATCATCAGTTTGGCGCCGTCTGTGGGAACGAGAAGACATCTCTTCCTTTGTACAGCTTGACCTCACTGGGCACTCTGGTGGTGAGCCATCTCTCCCCTTAAGAGGAGATGTTTCACCATTGAAAGAGACCCACTAAGGTTCTCAAGCTCACCAGTCTTTTCTTCAGTTCAGCTTTTCATAGCTCAAACACATGGCACCTGAAATGCCACCGCCACCACTTCCCCTGCCGGATGATGGGGGAAGACCCAGTTCCAGTCAGCCACCACCTCAGTCTGAGATGGATGATGTGGCGGTAGCCTTAAAGTCTCTGGCAGCAAGCCAGCGGATGATGCAGGAGCAGTTCACAGCTCTAAGCCAAAACATGCTAAGACCACCAGGGGTTTCACCTGAGATGATTACTCCGGTAGCAACTCCAGGACAACATGAGGCCAGGGGACCACCCCAGGCACCACGCAAAGACCTGCCACCCCCTCAGCGGCGTAGGGATGTTGCTGACCCCTGGCGTCTACGCCTGGGGAGGGAAGGAAACCCTTGCCCTGAGGACAGGTATGAGGATCTGGAGGGATAGGAGGCCCGTATAGAATGCTGGGAACCATATGAGGTCTCCAACAATACTATACGACCTCTCCAGGATATTAGAGGAAAGTGCAGGAGACCAAATCCTGATGATCGCCCGAGAGGCTCTGCTTTTGATCGCTTGAGCAGGGGGTCGGCCTTTGAGAGGCTGGGCCTAGTAAATGACCTGCGGGAAAAATTGTCCAGGTCAAGGAGTGCTGTGAGGTCCAGGAGGGAGGCAGCAGATGGCCGACCCCAAGGACGGGATGACGGTTAAAGGGAAGTAAACATCCAACACAGACCTGCCGCAGCAGAACACTCCGTCCACTTTAAAGATGCGGCAGGGGATAACATCGACCAAGCCGACCCTGTGAGGCCCTGGAATGACTCGATCCAGTGACTAGAGGATAAGATCGGTGATATACTGAAGAGCCGGGACCCTCTTCAGAAGGGATACACCATAGGCTCACCCTTTGTGGCAAATATAGTAAACTTCCCTACGCCATCAAGGTTCAAGCCACCTGTGGTCACCCCATGATACGACGGGAGCACCAACCCTATCCACCATATTGAGATGTATCAATCAGCAGTAGACATATACTCTATCTCAGATGAGATGAGGTGTCGTGCCTTCTCTGGTACCCTGACTGGGGCTGCACATGTCTGGTACACGTCTCTTCCAAAAAATTCCATTGAAAACTTTAAGCAGTTGGCAGACCTGTTCATCCACAACTTTTTCTTTGGGGTGAGGCCACAGAAGAAGACCACCCACCTGCTCTATGTTAAGCAGGGGAAGAGTGAGAGCCTGAGGGACTACATAGACAGATTCAATAAAGAGAAGCTGGAGGTGGAAGACTATGAGGAGAGCATAGCTATGACAACCCTGATTGGAGGACTCTAAAAAGGGAAGATGTTATGGAAGCTTGCTGAAGACCCCCCTAGGATGATGGCTGAATTGCTGTCAACAGCAGGAAAGGTGATGAACGCCGAAGAGGCGATGGCCGCAAAATACGAAGATGAAAAAGGAGGCGCTATTGGGGGTAAATACCCTAAGAAGAACAAAGAGGGGAAGAAGAGGTCTATGGACGATAAATTCGCTGGTTACACCCCTCTGACGATCAGCTGTGAGTAGATACTCAATGAGATAAAGAGTGACCGGTCCCTGAAGTGGCCAGAGAAGCTGAGGGCAGCCCCCAACAAGAGGAACAAGAACCTATGGTGCGAATTTCACCAAGACCACGACCACGTAACAGACAAATGCTTTGCTCTGAAAGATGAGATTGAGAAGATGCTGAAAGAAGGGAATCTGAGAAAGTACGTCGACAAAAGTGCCTTCAAGAGGGGCCGAGGGGACGACCCCAGAAAGAAGCGAGGCGATGCATGTAGAGAAGGACCTCAAAAAAGAGGGGACGACCCTTCTGATGATGATGACGACCCTGACCTCCCGCCGAGAGACGACCAAGGTCCTGTCAAGAGGCTTAATATGATCTCGCTCGGAGTGGGAATGATCTCCGAGGGTCTAGCAGGAGGAGGGTCTGAGGTCGTTGATAGGAAGGCCCATGTGGCTGAGGCCAAGGCAGTGACGAAGATGGTACACTCAACCTCCCTGGAGGCCAAGTCAGAAAAGAGGAAGAAGGTTGATATGGACACCCTGATAGTGGGGTTCTCAAGAATGGACTTTAAAGGCCTCCTAGCCCCACACGACGACCCACTCGTCATCACAACTAGGGTGCACGGGTGTGAGGTGCCGAGGATATTGGTCGACGGGGGAAGTTCTGCAGATGTAATGTTTTGGCCTTGCTTCAAGGCCTTAGGTCTCAGCCGTGCTAGACTCGTCCCATACCATCATCCATTGATTGGATTCAGTGGGGAAAAGGTTCATCCCCTGGGAGTGTATGAGGCCGATGTTAGGATGGGGGACGAGTGGCCGAGATGGCTTACCAAGAAGGTCAGTTTCTTTGTGATGGATGAACATGTGTTTTCGGCTTACAACATCATACTGGGGCGTGTGGCCCTCAAGGGGTTTGAAGCTGTGCCGTCTACGGTCCATCAGATGATTAAATTTCCTACACCTTACGGGGTGGGGGAAGTTCAGGGAGACCAGACAACAACGCGAGAATGTTCCTACAACTCCACTGAAGAAAGGGAGGCACACAAGAGGGCTACGACCACTTACAATATTGATACCCTAGACCCCAGGGACGAGACGAAGCTCAAGAAAGGAGAGGCCGCGGAAGAGGTAGAATCCATCATCCTCGATGAGGATGACCCGGAAAAAACCGTCCAAGTCGGCAAGTCTCTGAAGCCCAATATCAAGGAAGACCTCATTAAACTGTTGAGGAGAAGACTAAGAGTCTTCGCATGGAGTCATGTAGATATGCCGGGGATTGACCCTGAAATCATGTGCCACAAGCTCAATGTGGTAGAGGAAGTGAAGCCGATAAAGCAGAAGAGGAGAATTTACTCTAGAGAAAAGTATGAGGTCATTAGGGATGAGGTCAAAAAATTAGAAGACACTGAGTTTATCAGAGAGGTCATCTACCCCGAATGGCTGTCTAATGCAGTCATTATTCCAAAGGCCAACGGGAAGTGGAGAATGTGTGTGGACTTCACAGACCTCAACAAGCACTGTCCCAAAGACAGCTTCCCTCTCCCCCGCATTGACCAGATGGTAGACGCTACCGCAGGCCATGAGCTCATGAGCTTCATGGATGCCTATTCAGGGTATAACCAGATCTTCATGAACCCTGAAGACTCGGAGAAGACAGCCTTCATCACTGACAAGGGGACATATTGTTATAGGGTCATGCCCTTTGGCCTAAAAAATACGGGGGCAACGTACCAGCGCCTCGTAAATAAAATGTTCGAAGACCAAATTGGGAAGTCTATGGAGGTCTATGTAGATGACATGCTGACTAAGAGTTTGAAGGCAGAGGATCATGTGGCAGACCTGGAGAGCACCTTTAATACGATGGACAAATACCAGATGAAGCTTAATCCGGGCAAGTGTGTCTTCGGGGTCGGAGCAGGGAAGTTCTTGGGGTTCATTGTCAACCAAAGAGGCATCGAGGCCAATCCTGAAAAGATAAAGTCCCTTGTTGAGATGAAGACCCCCAAGTCCATTAAAGACGTTCAGAGGCTCACAGGGAGAGTTGCTGCCTTGAACAGGTTCGTATCTAGGGCCACAGACAGGTGCCTACCATTCTTCAAAATTCTCAGAAAAGCCTTCGAATGGAGTGACGAATGCGATGAGGCCATCAAGGAGTTAAAATCATACCTGGGGTTTCCCTTGCTGTTTTCACGACCCGTGCAGGGTGAACGACTTTATGTGTACCTCGCCGTCTCAGAGTCAGCCATCAGTGCAGCCATTATGAGAGACGAAGACGGAATACAGAAACATGTGTATTTTAATAGAGAGGCACTCCAGGGGGCAGAGCAAAGATATCCAAGGATAGAGAAGTTGGCCTACGCCTTGATCCATGCATCAAGAAAGATGAAGCCATACTTCCAGTCCCATACGATGGTCATCCTCACTAACTCTCCCCTTAGGTAGGTTTTACACAAGCCTAAAAAATCAGGGAGGTTAATGGCCTGGGCTATAGAACTGGGGGAGTTTGACATAGTGTATCAGCCTAGGACGGCCATTAAGGGGAAAGCATTGGAAGACTTCGTGGCTGAGTTTACTTGGGAAGGTGATGAGGCCAAGGATGAGAGCCTCGGGAAGATAGATACCCGACAGGGTGAGCTCACCGACACGACTACAGATAAGGCTGAGACGAGCACCCCTGGAACACACCGAGGGAGGTTTCTCAGAAGAACACACCGTGTGGAGTCTCTTCGTCGATGGGTCCTCTTGCGAAAGCGGGAGCGGAGTTGGGTTAATAGTATCAGCACCCGATGGCACAGACATTGAGTACGCCCCGAGGTTCAACTTTAAGGCCTCCAACAACGAGGCCGAGTATGAGGCCTTGATAGCAGGCCTCTCCTTGGCCAGATCACTTAGTACGGCCAGATTTTGGTTCACAGTGATTCGAGGCTAGTAGTGAATCAGATACTAGGAGCCTACGAGGCTAAGGACAAGAGGATGGCTAGGTACCTTGAGAAGGTGAGGTCATTACTGAAAGGCTTCAGAGAAGTGAAATTAAAGAGGATACCTAGGCTCGACAATGGTCGTGTTGATTCCCTTGCGAGGTTGGCCTCGGCAACTAAGACAAACATCAGGAGGACGGTCCTAGTAGAAATTTTGCTTCAGCCAACTATTGAAGACGTCGAGGGAACACTTGGAAATTGCCTAAATATTTCTCAGGAAGCTTCGTGGATGAACCCTCTGATTAGGTACATTAAAGAGGGGATGATGCCAGAAGCAAGGCAAGAAAGGAAGAAGTTGAGATACCAGGCTGCAAAGTTCACCGTCATTGGGGATACCTTGTACAAAAAGGGATTTTTACTCCCCTTACTTAGGCACGTGCACCCATCTGAGGTCTCATCCCTTTTGCAAGATGTGCAGAAGGATCATGCTCAAGCCACATCGGGGGCAGATCCCTAGCAAAGAGGGTGATCACCCAAGGGTACTGGTGGCCGACCTTGGGGAAAGACGCCGCTGCATATGTAAAAAAGTGCGATAAATGCCAGAGATTTGCCACCATCCCTCACCAAACCCATCAGCCTCTTACCTCCATTACATCCCCATGTCCATTTGAAGTGTGGGGGATCGACCTCGTACGACCCTTACCAAGAGCAGTCAATAACTATCGGTTCCTCATCGTAGCTATTGACTATTTCTCAAAATGGGTGGGAGGCCGAACCAATGGTGACAATTACAGAGCAGAAGACCTTCCAGTTCATCTGGAAAAATGTTATATGCAGATATGGTCTCCCCAACACCCGCATCTCGGATAACGGGACTCAGTTCAAGAATACCTCTCTACAGAAGTACTGTAAAAGGGTGAGTATCAAACAATTTTTCTCCACCCCAGGCCGACCTCAGGCCAATGGGAAAAAAGAAGTTACAAACAGGACAATCCTAGATGGAATCAAGAAGAGGCTTGAGGAGGCAAAAGGAAGATGGGTCGATGAGTTATATGTCGTGCTGTGGGCCTACATGACGACAGTGAGGACCTCTACCGGAGAGACCCCATTCATGCTAGCTTATGGCTCAGAAGCCGTCATCCCCACCGAGATTGAGTTTCCTACTCATAGGGTCCAAATGTATGACCCCCAGATAAATACAGAAGAGAGGAGACTCGAATTAGACCTAATTGAGGAAAGGAGGGAGGACGCTGAGATAAGGCAGGCCGCCTACCAGCAGAGGACCGCAAGGTTTTACAATCAGAGGGTGAAACAGAGGCCAATCGCAGTGGGGGACTTGGTCCTCAAGAAGACTTGGAAAAAGCCCAACAAGCTCCATCCTAATTGGCATGGCCCATATAGGGTCATCGATGAAGTCGTCCCTGGGACCTATAGACTAGAAAACCTAGAAGGGGAACCCTTTTTCAACCCCTGGAATGCAGATCATTTGAAAAAATACTATCAGTAGTGTTGTAAGGTCATGATAGACCATAATTGTAATAAGAGTTTCTCCAACAGAACACTTGGAAAATTAATGAGAAATATCAATGTATCCCCTCATCCTGTGGTTGTTAGTTCTACTATGCGTGAAAACATCTACTAGAGAACTACCCTCGGCTATAATGAGGGTCAATGAAGGGGAAAACCCCACCATTGTCCTCAAGAAAGACGAGGGAAGACTTAAATAAAAACCACTAATCTGGTAATTGGAACCCTCGGCTATAATGAGGGCCAGTGGAGGGGACGACCCCACCACTGTCCTCAAGAAAGACGAGGGAATACTTTGTTTAAAACCATTAAGTTGGTGATTAACCCCGGCTATAATGAGGGCCAGTGGAGGGGACGACCCCACCACTTTCCTCAAAAAGACGAGGGAAGACTTTATTAAAAGCCATTAATCTGGTAATTGGAACCCTCGGCTATGATGAGGGCCAGTGGAGGGGACGACCCCACCACTGTCCTCAAGAAAGATGAGGGAATACTGTGTTTAAAACCATTAAGTTGGTGATTAACCCCCGGATATAATGAGGGCCAGTGGAGGGAACGACCCCACCACTGTACTAAAAAAGATGAGGGAAGACTTTATTAAAAACCATTAATCTGGTAATTGGAACCCTCGACTATGATGAGGGCCAGTGGAGGGCACGACCCCACCACTGTCCTCAAGAAAGACGAGGGAATACTTTGTTTAAAACCATTAAGTTGGTGATTAACCCCCGGCTATAATGAGGGCCAGTGGAGGGGACGACCCCACCACTGTCCTCAAAAAGACGAGGGAAGACTTTATTAAAAACCATTAATCTGGTAATTGGAACCCTCGGCTATGATGAGGGCCAGTGGAGGGGACGACACCACCACTGTCCTCAAGAAAGACGAGGGAATACTTTGTTTAAAACCATTAAGTTGGTGATTAACCCTCGGCTATAATGAGGGCCAGTGGAGGGGACGACCCCACCACTGTCCTAAAAAAGACAAGGGAAGACTTTATTAAAAACCATTAATCTGGTAATTGGAACCCTCGACTATGATGAGGGACAGTGGAGGGGACGACCCCACCACTGTCCTCAAGAAAGACAAGGGAATACTTTATTTAAAACCATTAAGTTGGTGATTAACCCTCGGCTATAATGAGGGCCAGTGGAGGGGACGAACCCACCACTGTCCTAAAAAAAGACGAGGGAAGACTTTATTAAAAACCATTAATCTGGTAATTGGAACCCTCGGCTATGATGAGGGCCAGTGGAGGGGACGCCCCACCACTGTCCTCAAGAAAGACGAGGGAATACTTTGTTTAAAACCATTAAGTTGGTGATTAACCCTCGGCTATAATGAGGGCTAGTGGAGGGGACGACCCCACCACTGTCCTCAAGAAAGACGAGGAAAGAATTTATTAAAAACCATTAATCTGGTAATTGGAACCCTCGGCTATGATGAGGGCCAATGGAGGGGACGACCCCACCACTGTCCTCAAGAAAGACGAGGAAATACTTTGTTTAAAACCATTAATTTGGTGATTAACCCTCGGCTATAATGAGGGCCAGTGGAGGGGACGACCCCACCACTGTCCTCAAGAAAGACGAGGGAATACTTTGTTTAAAACCATTAAGTTGGTGATTAACCCCCGGCTATAATGAGGGCCAGTGGAGGGGACGACCCCACCACTGTCCTCAAAAAGACGAGGGAAGACTTTATTAAAAACCATTAATCTGGTAATTGGAACCCTCGGCTATGATGAGGGCCAGTGGAGGGGACGACACCACCACTGTCCTCAAGAAAGACGAGGGAATACTTTGTTTAAAACCATTAAGTTGGTGATTAACCCTCGGCTATAATGAGGGCCAGTGGAGGGGACGACCCCACCACTGTCCTAAAAAAGACAAGGGAAGACTTTATTAAAAACCATTAATCTGGTAATTGGAACCCTCGGCTATGATGAGGGACAGTGGAGGGGATGACCCCACCACTGTCCTCAAGAAAGACGAGGGAATAATTTGTTTAAAACCATTAAGTTGGTGATTAACCCTCGGCTATAATGAGGGCCAGTGGAGGGGACGAACCCACCACTGTCCTCAAAAAAGACGAGGGAAGACTTTATTAAAAACCATTAATCTGGTAATTGGAACCATCGGCTATGATGAGGGCCAGTGGAGGGGACGACCCCACCACTGTCCTCAAGAAAGACGAGGGAATACTTTGTTTAAAACCATTAAGTTGGTGATTAACCCTCGGCTATAATGAGGGCTAGTGGAGGGGACGACCCCACCACTGTCCTCAAGAAAGACGAGGGAAGACTTTATTAAAAACCATTAATCTGGTAATTGGAACCCTCGGCTATGATGAGGGCCAATGGAGGGGACGACCCCACCACTGTCCTCAAGAAAGACGAGGGAATACTTTGTTTAAAACCATTAATTAGGTGATTAACCCTCGGCTATAATGAGGGCCAGTGGAGGGGACGACCCCACCACTGTCCTCAAGAAAGACGAGGGAATACTGTGTTTAAAACCATTAATTTGGTGATTAACCCTCGGCTATGATGAGGGCCAGTGGGGGGGACGACCCCACCACCGTCCTTAAGAAAGACGAGGGAATAATGTGTTTAAAACCATTAATTTGATGATTAACCCTCGGCTATGATGAGGGCCAGTGGGGGGGACGACCCCACCACTATCCTCAAGAAAGACGAGGGAATACTGTGTTTAAAACCATTAATTTAGTGATTAATCCTCGGCTATAATGAGGGTCAACCCAGGGGACGACCCCTCGATTCACCCTCAAGAGAGACGAGGGAGAGGTTTGTAGCATTAACAAAGATTCACAACACAAATAATGCAAAAGGCAAAACATGGAAGACAACAAAGGAGATGATAGTATAAATAAAATATCAAGTGTTATACAAGATTGAGTACAAAAATGTTAATTACATCTAAAGGGTGTGGGCTACAGACAGCCACCATATGGGACAATATCAGAAGGCAGGGCCTCCACATCCACAAGAGGGGTTTCCTCAATGACCACAACTGGCTGATCTTCAGACGTGCCGACCCCCTCGACTTGCACTTGGGATTCCACCTGGGTTAGAGCCTCGACAATCAGGGGGTCGTCCAGTTGAACGGCCTCCAGAGAGGGACGGACGGAAGAGACGACGTCGCCGAACTTGAGGACGACCCACCGGCAAGCCGTCCTTATCCCTCTCTCCAAGTACTTAAGGCCGAAGCCTTGGAACTCATCGGAGAGTTTATAGGCTTCCACAGCGTCTGCCTCGGCTTTCTTCACAGCCTCAGATAGCTCAATCTTAAACTGGGCCTCCCGATGGGTCATGGCTTCATCCTTATCCTTCAGAAGCAAGTCTTTGTCCTTCAGGTCCTCATCATGCTGTCTCATCAGCTCGTCCATAATTCGTGCATGTTCAGTTCTGGCACTCTCTAGCTCAGCCTTTGCAGTATCTAAGTCAGCCTGCAGGTCGGCCTCATGCTGGATGGCCCTCTCGGCCTCATAGAATTTCTCCTGATTCTCAGCCATCCATTTAGTTACCGAGGTAAAAGCGCATACAGACTGCATAGAAAAATAAACAGATGTCAAGAGGCCGAGGAAACAGTTGGTGAAAGAATGCAATTAAAGAAATGAATCAAGACCAAAACCTGAGCTAGAGCGTGCAGACCATAATCATACACTTTGGCTGGAGGCATCTTTGACAGAAATTCGTAATCAGCAGCCGAGGGAGCAGAAAACATTGATGCCTCGGCTGCCCTCAAATTTGCGATGAGCGATGGTGGATCGACCCTCAGATGTGCTAAGTTATGGGACCAGAAGGCCCCCATGCTAGATGAAGAAGCAGTCCCTTCAGATGCTTCGACCCTTTCCCTCGTCTGAGAATCTGGTGGAGGGTCAACAGGAATCTCAGGCTCTTTTCTTTTGTGGCTATCAGCTGTCGGCTCAACAACCATCGACCCCACGGCCTTCATCTTCCTCGGAGCTTGCTGAGGCTCCTTTCCTTTCTTCCTGGCCAAGACTGACAATAAACTAGGAGCAGTCATTTCCCAGAGAGAATCTGATATACCAGGAGGACTATCTGAAAAGAAGACGACACGTCAGAAAAGTACAAAGATGAAGAGGAAACACTTGAAAAGGTAAAGAAAAGTACAACTCACATAGTTCTGTAAGGGGGCTGACCTTCAGACCAGCTTCTTTGAGGAGCCTAGGGGTCATCAGATCTTCAAACTTTGGAAGTTCACCCCCTGTCCCTCGTCCTCTCAGATATTCAACTATATCTTTCTCTTCCAGGCTAAGTCCGGGGTCTGACCTAGCCTTCATTGACGGGTTAGACCATCTTCTGGGGACCCTCGGACCATCGACTACAGGTCGTGCCTCGGCGGAGAACTCCCAATCCCCTGAGACGAAGAAGAATCTCTTCTTCCAATCGCGGTTGGAGGTTTGAGCCACGTGGAGAAGTTTTTTCTCAGACCTCCTCGCCCCTAGATGATAGTACCCAGGCTGTTTGGACGAGGAGATGATATTGTAGCAGGCCAAGAATACGTCAGCCAAGGGCTCATCAGTGAAAGCATTCTTCCACAGGGAGATGTAGCCCAGGATCGTCCTCTAAGAGTTGGGAGGAAGTTGAGAGGGGGTAATGCCGAGGGCCGAACAAATGTCTACGATGATCGGATGTAAAGGGAGTCTGACACCTACCTTGAACATTTGTTCATATACTGTAACCTCACCCTCTTCACCCTCAAAAACCCTCTCGTCCTCAGAGGGAACCCTCATAGTTATGCTGTGGGGCACTCCATAGGCATGCCTCCACAATAAGAGGTCGCGATCCCTAACTGAGGAGATATAGGACGAGGTATGGGAGGTATCAACCTGGTCATCTGAATCATCGCCCTCGTCCTTAGTCCCCTCTCCCTCGGCCTGAGCATCTGCCAGAGGCCCCTGGGGAAAGGCCATCTGAAAAGCATGTGGAGATAGGGTCGTCACAAGGACAGCCTCGGAAGCAACTATACTCTCGACTTTTCAGCCCGGGCTTAGGTCAGATGTCTCTATTCTACCAGAAGGTCCAGAGCCAGTTGGCGAGAATGATCTCTCGTCCATCTCACTTGAATGACACTCAGCTGGACGATGGGACGACCCACAAGACTCAGACGGTTCAAATGGTTTTATTGTGGCTAGAGGAATGGGAAAGATGGGTCGTACCCATTTAGGGTCGGCCCCTCGTCTCCTCTCTTCCTCTTCCTCTATTCCTCTGATCTCTACAAAGAGCTTATTTCTCAAGGATGGGAATTCAGATGCTAAACTATAAATCCTCCTAAGCATTAAAGGGAAGACCCCACACTTAGAGATTTTAACTATGCTAGCTATAAATAATTTTATAGTTGACCAGGTTGGACTTTTGGATCGAAATAAAAGAAATCAAGGGTTTTACTCAAGAAAGCTCAAGAACACTTAAAAACCAGTCACCGAAGAAGATGCCGGAAATAATATAAAATAGCCTAAGTCTGACCATACAAGCCTAAAGCAAAGAAAGAAATGAAAGTAAAAGAGGACACTGGGGTAGAGGGATTACCTGAGGAAGGAGAAAGTGGGTGCCAAACTCGAAATGTCGAAATGTGCAGGTCTGTCTGTTAGAAATCTAGAGAGAGAGAGCTTGGGCGCGAAGAAGAAGAAGAGAAGGAAAGGTTTCAAAAATCTCTTAAATACCTTAGTAATGAGTGGGCCCATTAACCAAGGCAGAACACAGCCCACGAGGAGGGCATCATTAGGGCACAAAGTCCTAAGTCGTGTGCAGCCGCCACACCTTGGAAACTGAAATAACAGCGAGTATCTGCCCAGGTGTCACTCATCCAACAGACAATACACTTGTATCAAAATCAACATTATCCCTCAGCCATCTCAGCATCATCTATGGCTGAGGGCTGGGGGGTGATTGATATACCCATATATACCCTCCAACTAGACGACCCCTCAGGGAGCCGACCCTTCATCAGGCTCCGGACGACCCCCCAGGAGGCCAACCCTTCATCAGGCTCCAGACGACCCCTCAAGGGGTCTTCCCTTCATCAGGTTCCAGATGACCCCTCAGGGGGCCGACCCTTCATCAGGCTCTAGACGACCCCTCAAGGGGCCGACCCTTCATCAGGCTCCGGACGACCCCTCAGGGGGCCGACCCTGCATCAGGTTCCAGATGACCCCCCAGGGGGCCGACCCTTCATCAGGTTCCAGACGACCCCCAGGGGCCGACCCTTCATCAGGTTTTAGATGACCCCTCAGGGGGCCGACCCTTCATCAGGCTCCGGACGACCCCTCAGGGGACCGGCCCTTCATCAGGCTCCGGACGACCCCCGAGTGTACGACAGTACGAGGCCCAAATTAGGCCAGACTCATTATCGGAAGGAACTTTGCCCTCGGTCTCATATCAAAGGCCGAGGGTGACATCATCACAGCGCATGGTTTGGGAGACGTGTGAAACAGTGCGCGTGAGGCTCACATGGCACATGGGAGACCGTTATAAAAAAATCACACCCTTACGTGAGGGAATATTATGTCATCATTTGGCATCTACAGGTGTCAACAGGGGATTGGCTAGATCACCATTCACATGCACCATGCATACTTGGGGGGTACACTACACCCCCCAAGACCTATATATACTTGTCACCTACAACCCTACAAGGGGATTGATCAATTTATTGTAACCTTAGCTAAAACTCTGCTTGTACACACAGTAAAGAGAGAAAGTGAGCTTATGTGCATTGTATCCAAGGCCATTAGTGCCCATACTTAGTGGATCACACACTCATAGTGGATGTAGGCCAAATTGGCTGAACCACTATACATCATTGTCTTATTCCTCTTATACTCATCCCCTTATACATACTTATACACTTATACATCTCTATGGATGCCATGGTTACTACTGTTTGAGCTCATTCTCACTTCTCCGGTGGTGCTAAATCCTAGCATCATCAGGTTAGAACATGAGTTGTGCGTCCTTCAAGCCTATGATGTGTTATTGAATTCCATGAGGCAAACCTAAAATTACATAGATGATACATTGGGATACGTACCGAGTTTTTTTTAACATCCGAGGGATTTCAATAAAGGTATGAATGCATATTTATGTTTGCTCCCTGGATTTAGTTTGGGTGAGTTTGAGGACTTTTTGTAAAATGGATTTTAAAAAGAAAAAATATTTTTGGTTTTCAATCGTTCGAACGAGTTTACAATTCGTTAGAACGATATGTGAATGTCATTAAACAACCTTCAAAACGAACATCTAATGAGAAATTTATATTGATTAGAAATATATCATTCAAATTTAGTATGAATGAGATTGGAATGTTCATTTGAACGAGTTTTTATTTGGTTCGAATGAGACCATATTTTTATTCAAACGAACCATAAGTTTTCATTCGAACGATTTTTCTCGAAAAACATGTCGTCTCAAAAATTGTATGTTTTATAAATACTCAGGTTTGGAATCAGTTTTCAGAGAGTTTTTTTGCGAAAACAATTTTCCAATTTATATCTCATGCCTCCTAAATCCTAGTTTACACCTAAGTTTGAGATCTAAGAATCCTAATCTATGTCTGTTTGAGATCTTTTCTGTATTGCACGATTCTAGTTTTCCCTTCATACTTTGATCATTTCGAGCAGTGGAGACGGTGTTTGTGTTGAGCGGTGGATGGACTGGTCATGAGATAAGTAAGACAATGGGATACCGAGACATGGGAACGCATCTGCGTTATGTGGCTGTAGGAATGGCATCCAACATTGGTTGCAAAGGAGTTTACAAGGACCAAGGAAGTGCATCAAGGCTTGAAGGGGCCGAGTATGTGTGTAAGTTTAAGTTGTTCTTGTAAACTACATATATCGTCATTGTGAATTTTCCTCATACATCATCGTGTTTTGGTTTTCTTATTTTATTCTTGCTTATACTCACCTAGAGGCATGATTAGGTCAAGAATATAATTGGCAAATAGTTTCACACAATAGTTGTGGTTTTTACTTGATGGAAAGTTTATTAAAATTGTGAAAATTAAAAATTGGTGGCATTTCGCTACATACCTTAGGGCGCATTAGCTTTCTCAATGGGAGATTGTGTCATGATACTTCATCGTGACCAAGATTTCATCTCAGGGCAACGTAGTGAATGATTTTAATAATAACTTACCAGTTAAATATTTTGAAAGTTATGTAGAGGGAATATGTATTATATGCATAACAACATCATAAAACTTTATTTTCTAAGAAAAGATTGTCTAAGCTCGTTTTAAAATATGAAGCATATTTATAAGAATGTCATATTTTATTTATAAATATATTGTATATGTACTTCAATCATACTTACTAGGCATTAAACTGAGTTGGGTTCAACTAGATCACAAACGATCAAAATTTTGGTTCTAGTACGATTGACAATTCGCAGCCTATATAGGGAGTTGAATTCCTATCGGTAATGTTGCATATAAAGTATTAGTAGTTTATATTTACTACGGGAACCTGTTTAATTTCTTGTAACTGTTGATGTAAAAAATTAGATCACTCTAATAATTCAATCACAGATAAATAAATGAGACCAAGAATTTTAAAGTGGTTCAGCCTTATAACAATGGCCTACGTCCACTGTTGTTTTATTGCTGAGTGTTTGGAAATTCTCGATTTGTGAATTCTATCAAGAATTTCCGCTCTGGATTTCAGGTCCAGGTCCCCCCTACAATGAGGATTGTACAATGTATTTATAGCCCTGAGGCTGTAATGTGAAAGGGTAATACATTAAATGATATACATATGAAAGGGTAATACATTTAATTCCCTCTTTGCGTGCGCGTCCAAATGATAAGCATTTAATGAGCAGTTAAACTGTTGGTATCCTGCTTTGAGGTGCAGCTCGGACCGCCATGAGTCGCTCGGACCGCCTAAGCTTCTCGGTATTTAAGAGTTCCTCGGAGAGGCCTTGTTCCTCGGAGCTTCTGGGTTCCTTGAAAGTGTTTGTTATTGCCATGTAGATAGCCACGTGTCTTCATATGATTGGTCCATGTAAGCAGATTAATTTTGGTATCAACAGAAGCCCCCAATGTTTCATAGTTCAAAATTTTGAGGAGTATGGAACATTCTTTCTCGGAACATGGTAGCTTTAAATAGTCTTCCTGATTTTTAGGAGCGTTTTACCTTGTATTTATTTCTCCTTCCCTAATTCGTAGAATCATGCTTTTTTGGACTTTTTTGCGTGCTTCGATTCTCGCGTTACTTTTCGTCTTCTTAGCCGCTGTTGTTCGCTTCGATTCCCGTGCCACTTTTCCTCTTTTTAGCCGCTGTTGTCCGCTTTGATTCCCGCGCTACTTTTTATCTTTTTAGCCGTCGGTAACGTAATCATCCTTTTTTATAATCATTACTTCACCATTTCCCAAGGCAAGGTATTTAAACTTCATAGACGCTCCCATCGTCTTCTACCTTTCAAATTTTTATCTTCGAGTTTTACGTCGCCTCTTCCTACTCTCTTGTGCGTTCATCTTTTCCGTCGTTCTTCGTCAACAGCTCTACTCTTTTTCTGTAAGATCTTCTTCTTTCTTCTTCATTTTTTTTATTCATCATCATGGTTTACTCTATTGAGTCTCTTGAAAAGTTTCGCTCTGATTTTTCCATTCCCTCTTGGGTTGTCTTGGAAGAGCTTTCTGAGCCTTCTGATTATTTCAATTTGGCTGAGGGACATTGGTTCCCCAACCTTTTTATTGCTGAGTGTGGATTTTCTTTTCCACCAAATCCCTTATGTCTGGAGTTCTGTCATTATTTTGACGTTGTTCCTGCACGAATAGCCCCCAACACATGGAGAATAGTTAATGGGGTGCATAGATTAAATCAAGTGCATGGAACTCATATTGGAATCCCAGAAATCATGTTCTGCTATAGATAGGCAGTTAATGACAATATTTTTTATTTAAAAACTAGATTTTTAAATAGAGCCTTAGTGGTCAATCTCCCTGATGCCAATAGGGATTATTTTGAGCATGGGGTTGTCATAAAAAATTGGCAATACCCTCCATTAGCTAGAGATGAGGTTTACCAAGGTCCCAGATGCCCTCCTTATGGCAATGGGATAGGTTATTTTCATTTTATTTTATTTATTTTGAAATCATGTTTCTTTTGTGTTTGATAAAATGTGCCACTGATAACAATGTTTATTTATTTGCAGTCGATAACAAGAGAAGGTTCCCAAAAGAAGCAGATATCAATATAAGTCATTTGAAACTTATCTGGAGTCTGCATCAAAGTGTTGTCGACGAGCACATTAGATCAGCTTCGTATCTGCTCCAGTAGAAGAGCTACACCACTTCCTTCACTGCTCGTCCAGTGATAAGTGAATCAGAGCCAGTTCCTGGTTCCACAAGCTCATCACCTGAATCCCATATTCCTTTAAGTGAAAGAATGAAGAAGAGAAAACCTCCTGCCCTGTTTGAGAAGACTGCCTCCAGTTCTGGGGAGGTAAAAAGGAGTAGGATTGATGTCCCAAGGGAGGGGACGAAGAAGACTGATGCAGCTCCTTCAGCTGCTCCTGTTAAAGTTGCCGAGAAGCCCGAAGTGGCTCCGAGCAGGTCTGCTGCTCCTTGAGAGGTGATTGTGATATCACCGACCAAGGGTTCTTCCTTGGTTGAATCGGTACCTGTTCCCCCGAGGAGGCTGAAGAAGAGCTCATCGGTCAATTTGGCTGATACCATTGCTCAGCCCCCAGTTGCTGGAATTGGGGCTCCAAATTTTGTTCCCCCGAGCTCTGCAATGAGCTCGGTAAAGTCCTCGATCATTCCCGAGGTACAAGGTACTGAAGAAAACCTTACTCGTAACATGGTCAGCTCACTAGCTGCTCGTCACCTTGCTTCTGTAAGTCTTCTTACTTTCAATTTTTCATATTTCCTTTATCATTTCTATTTCTAACTTGCTTTCTTTTTCTGTTCACAGTTGACGAGCTGCTTCAATATAATCCTGAAGAAGGATGAAGCGATTAAGGCTTCTTGCTCCTCGTCCAACGTGGAGGGAGCTCTGGAAGAAGCTACCAAGTCTCTGGCAGATTCTCGCCAGAAATATGCTGATGACAGAGCTGTTTGGGAGAAGAAACTTGCCTCCTCCGATCAAGAAAAAGCTCGGGCTGTTGATGCCTCCAGGGAGTTGGAGAAGAAAAAGAATGCCCTGGAGAAGTCAAATGAAGAGCTTGAAGAGAAGCTTAAAGCTGCTGGAGAGCTTGAAGATAAGCTCAGAGTTGCTGAGGAAAGGTTGGGCCAGCTTCAATAAGTAGGTCGGCAAAAGGAGGAAGCCGAAAATAAATTGAAGGCTGCTGAGAACCTGCTGTCCGAGAAACTATCCTCAGAGAAACTGAAGAGGAAAGCTGCTGTGAAGAAGTCCTTCAGCTCTGGTTGGGACAAGGGGCTGGCCGCCATGGTGTCGCAAGTGGACTATGGCGGTCTTAAATACTTTAGGGATGGATGGGTCACTGCCCTTCAGGAAATGAAGGTTGACGAGTCTTCCGAGCTCTTCCAGAGACATATCCCTGGTCCCCCTCCAACTCCAGAAGAATTAGAAGAGGACGAAGCTACCTCTGAAGAGTCTTCGATGGTGATGGGAGATCATGCCCTATCCATTCATCCTACTACCCAGGAAGATCATCAAATTGTTTCCTCTTCCGAGAAACTTCCTCCTCTCCCCGAGCAACTATCCCTTCCTTCCGAGCAACCTACCTCTTCATCCCAGCCTCCCGAGAAGGTTTTGGGAGATAAGGAAAAGGTGTAGTGTTATTCGGGTTTCTCTTTATCGAATATAACTCAGAAGATGTAGCTCTGAATTATAATCTAATAAAACTTGAAATTTTTGCATACTGTTGTTTATCTTTCATTCATACTCTGCTTATTCTTCTTATTGATGATTGCTCTTCTTTCTCTGTTAGTTTCTCGCCAGGATGGAACTGCTCTCTGCCCATGATACAAAGTTACTGCGATAATGTAATGAGTACTTTAAGGCTGGTCACACAGACTTGAGTGCTGCACAAGTTATCGACATACTTGGTCATGATGCTTCAGAACAGGCACTGGAAGCGTATCAATATCTGAAGTGTCTTCTTGATAGGGCTGTAGACAATAACGTTGCCTATTACGAAATGATCGAGGATCTTCACAGCACCCTCGAGGACCTTCAGATCCAATATAAAGAATCCACTGCTTTGTTGCATGAGGGGTACGAGAAGAAGTACCAACAGATCATCGCTGACAAGGGCTACGAGAAGCTCTTCGCTGGGTATGATGTAAGGGAGAGAACCTTGAGAGGTGAAGTCGAAGAATGTAGAAATATTGATGAGTTGCTGGAAAAGGAAAATAACAACCTGCAGAAGGAACTGTCACAATTGAAGTCTGCAGCTTCCACTTCTAGTGCCTTGATCCCAGTGACCGATGAGGGATTTTCATTCTTAGAGGTTGAGAACGCCAAGTTGAGGGAAGAGTTGGAGACTTTGAGGAGCTCTGGCACCTCTTCATCTTCTCGTGGTTGAGCAAGAGCTCCTCGGGGACGAGCAAGAGCAACTCGGGTTCTTGTCGAGGAACAGAGATCTCAATCTGCGTTAGAGAACAAGGCTTTCCAATTAATGGCGAAGAACCAGTCTTTGTCTGATATGTCAAAGAAGATTAGGGACCTGGAAAAACAACTCTCTACGCAGAAGTCAATCTTGGAGAATAAGGAGCTTTTCATCAAGAATCTCCACGAGCAGTTAGAAAGGCTAACATACCAATTCCATAAACAGCCCAGGGAGTTCTGGATGGCTGGATACAATGAAGCACTATTCCACTTGGACGATCGTATCCAGAATACCAACAATGAGGGCTACAAACAAGGCTGCATGAATGCCTTAGGTGTGATGAAGCTCGAACAAGGTCATTATCTATGGGACTGCCATGATCCCGGGTTGCTCGACTTGCCTGTGCCACCATACAATTTGGAGATAGATTGGATCCCTGCTCGGGCCATTCCTCGGAGCTTAATTTCAAAGTATCTCGGTGACTACAATTTACATTCTCAAATCGAGGTATCTCGTCCCGAGCATCTCTTAGACCGACCATCCGTGATGAATGTCAGGATATTGAAGGACCTCAACTTCATCAATTCTCCTCTGTCTTTAAATGATCCGCCTGCTGGCGAGGAACCTGTGTCAAAAGAAGAGGGGAAGAGATCAGTAGAATAGGAATTCTTGATGCAATAGTTAGTATACATGTCAATGTAACTGTAATTTCATTATCAATGTAATTTATTTTGAATTCAATAAAAGACTTTCATTTTTGTTTGCAAATCTTGATTGCTATTGTCTTGTATTTATCAAACACTTTACATTTATTCATGTCTGTAAAAAAATAACAATATTGTGTTGTCTGTCGACCAACTTAGTAACAATTAAAAAGTTACAAGTATTAATACTGTTGCTCGATCACTTAATAATAAAGTAATGAGTATAAAAATGTTGTTTAAAATGTTTGCAATCAACCAAGGTTGTTAGATTCTCCATGTCGACCAACTACAGTTAGTGGGTTTTTATCCCCGACCAGCTATAGTTAGTCCTTTTGAAATAATTTACCTATAAAATGTTTCCGACCAACTAAGATCGGTAGATTTTGCTTGTCGACTAACTACAGGGTGGGTTTTTATCTCCGACCAACCATAGTTAGTAGACTTTTCTCTTAAATGTTTCCGACCAACCAAGGTCGGTAAATTTTCTTTGTCGACCAACTACAGTTGGTGGGTTTTTATCCCCGACCAGCCATAGTTAGCAGCTTTTGCTCTTTCTAGAATAATCTTACCTCCCGACCAACATAAGTTGGCATTTGTGAGAATATTTCGTTTCCTAGCCAAACAGGTTGACATTTTTAGGAATATTTCGTTTCCTAGCCAAACAGGTTGGCATTTTTAGGAATATTTCATTTCCTAGCCAAACAGGTTGGCATTTTTAGGAATATTTTGTTTCCTAACCAACCGAGGTTGGCATTTTTAGGAATATTTTGTTTCCTAACCAACCGAGGTTGGCATTTTTTGGAATATTTTGTTTTCTAACCAACCGGTTGGCATTTTTAGGAATATTTTGTTTCCTAACCAACCGAGGTTGGCATTTTTAGGAATATTTCGTTTCCTAGCCAAACAGGTTGGCATTTTTAGGAATATTTTGCTGCTGAGTAGTCTGAGCTTTGTCGAGTTTTGCCTAGTAGTGTGTAGCACTAGTATTCCCCGAAAAATTCTCAATAAAAGGAGAGACTTTAGCAGAACATCTTCATTTTATTTATACTGATGGAACTGTGTTACATATACATCACTGATAGTACTTGCGTAGGTGCTCTGCGTTCCATGCATTCTTGAACTCCTCCCCCTCTAGAGTTGCTATTCGATAAGTTCCTGGTCGAACAACTTCTGTAACTTGATATGGTCCATGCCAGTTTGCTTTTAGCTTATTGTGCTTTTGAATTACTTTCTTCAGCACATAGTCTCCTTCTTTCAGGTCGCACTTCTTCACCCTTCTGTTGTAGAACAAAGTTGTTCGTTGCTGGTAAGCAGCATTTCTAATGGATGCTTCTTCTCTAACTTCCTCGAGCATGTTTAAATCCAGCCTTCTCATTAAGTCGCTGACAGGGGAGTTGAAATTCAGTACCCTGTGTGTTGGAAGGCCCAACTCGGCAGGTATGACAGCTTCACTTCCAAACGCTAGCATGTATGGTGATTCTCCAGTTGCTACTCGGGGAGTAGTTCGGTAAGCCCAAAGTACTGATTGTAACTCGTTGATCCAGTTCACTTTTGCATCATCCAATCTTTTCTTCAAGCCATTTAGCAGCGTCCTGTTTGTCACTTCAGTTTGTCCATTGCTTTGAGGATGGCCTGGTGCTGAGTGGACCTTCAAAATATTTGATTGATGACAATAGGTGGTAAACTCCTCGTTATCAAATTGTGTTCCATGGTCTGTGATGAAGGCATGAGGTAGACCGTATCGACAAATGATGTTCTTCCAAACAAATTGGTACACCTTTTCGTACGTCATTTCAATGAGTGGCTCAGCTTCTACCCATTTAGTAAAATAATCCACTGCGACGACGAGGTACTTGAACCTTCCTCGAGTCGTTGGCAGTGGCCCAACCAAGTCTATTCCCCACATGGCAAATGGCCAAGGGGAAGTTATGGGTGTCAACAATGCTTGTGGAGTTCTTCGGATGGAGGAAAAGCGCTGGCATTTGTCACACTTCTTGGCGTAGGCTATGCAATCAGCCCTCATCGTCGGCCAGTAGTATCCTTGTGTCATTACCCTTTGTAAAAGCGTCCGACCTGCTACATGTGCTCCACAAGACCCTTCGTGGATCTGTTCAATTAATTCTTTCACCTCGGAGGGGTGTACACATCTCTGCAAACCTGCCATAATTCCTCGTCTATATAAAACACCATTAGTTAATACATACCAAGCAGCTTTAAACTTCAATTTTTTGGCAGCGAGCTTGTCAATTGGAAATTCTCCCTCCTCGATATACGCCCTGATGGAATCCATCCAAGATGATCCTAAATCAAGGGTGATGAAGTTCATCGTCAGATCTTCATCTATGCTCCGACCAGCTAACACTTCAATTGGGATTGTTCGTCGTAACTCGGTGCGAGTAGCTGATGCTAGTCGAGCTAGGGCGTCTGCTCTCGCATTCTCCATTCTTGGTATTCTGACCAGCTGAATAGCGGAAAATTCTGACACCATCTCCTTTGCCTTTGCATGATATCTGATCATTAATTCTCCTTTAACTGCATATATTCCCATCATTTGGTTTATGATCAATTGAGAATCACTGAAAACAATGACCTGTTGCGCCTCCATAATTTTTGCTAAACCAAGTCCTACAATCATGGCCTCATACTCAACCTCATTATTGGAAGCTTTGAATTGGAAACGCAAGGCGTATTCCATATCGAGCTCATCTGGAGTGCTCAGAACTATCCCCGCGCCACATCCTACAGTGCAAGATGAGCCATCTACATATAGTCTCCATATAGGTAACTCGTCTTCAAATTTCTGATCAGTTAGAGTTCCTCGGTGAGATATTTGTTCCTTCCTTTCCTCCTCGGATTTTTCTTGCTCTTCGTCGATCATTTCTTCTTACCCTTTTACCAACCGGAGTTGGTCCGAGCCTGAAGTCAATGATCTTGTAACATCCACTTGCCCTTTTACCAACCGGAGTTGGTCTGAGCTAGTGTTTGTTGATCTTGTAACATCCACAGGTTGATCATCGAGCAACTTTTGTTTCTCGTCCGGAGTCCTCACAACTATCTCCGCGTCACATCCTGTAACATCCACACGCCCTTTTACCATTTGGAATTGGTCTGAGCCTGTGTTTGTTGATCCTGTAACATCCACAGGTTGATCAACGAGCAACTTTTGTTCCTCGGAGATATCAGGATAGGTGAACTCCGCTATAAAATCTGCTACAGCCTGCCCTTTAAGCGATGATCTGGGTTCATAGATTATATCATATTCACCGAGCTCTATTGCCCAGTACATCAATCTTCCTGACTTTTCTAGCTTATGCAGGGCTTGCCTCAATGGCATATCAATATATACTACTATAGTATGAGCCTAGAAGTATGGCCTCATTCTCCTACTCACCTCTATTAGCGCCAGTGCCAACTTCTCCAGCCTTGGATATCTGATCTCTGCTCCTCGGAAGGCCTTACTTGTGTAGTAAATTGGCTTTTGTACTCCATTCTCCACTCTGATCAACGCCGAGCTAACTGCATTCTCGGATACTGCAAGGTACAAGTACAATTTTTCTCCCATCACTGGCCTGGACAACAGTGGAGGTGTTCCCAAGTATCTCTTCAAGTCTTGAAAAGCCTTCTCGCATTCATCATTCCACTCAAAAGTCTTTCTGAGTGTCTTGAAGAATGGGAGACATCTATCAGTTGCTCGTGACACAAATTTATTGAGTGCTGCTACTCATCCTGTGAGACTCTGTACTTCCTTCTTCGTCGTTGGAGATCGCAGCCCTAATAGAGCTTTGATCTTTTCAGGATTTTCTTCAATGCCTCGTTGATTGATAATGTACCCGAGAAACATGCCTTCTCGTACTCCAAAGATGCACTTCGTTGGGTTCAGCTTCATTTGATATTTATCTAGTTGATCAAAAGTTTGACTTAAGTCAACTAGATGATCGGCCGCTTTCTTGCTTTTCGTCAGCATATCGTCAACATAGACTTCCATATTGTCACTGATTTGTTCAGCAAAGACCTTGTTCATCAGCCTCTGATATGTCGCACCTGTATTTTTCAAACCAAAATGCATAACATTATAACAATAAGTTCCCCTAGGGGTAATGAAAGAAGTACTCTCCCTGTCTTCGGGTTTCATTTTAATTTGATTGTAGCCAGAATAAGCATCCATTAAGCTCAGCAACTCGTGTCCCGAGGTAGCATCCACCAGTTGATCAATTCGGGGCAGTGGAAAATGATCCTTTGGGCATGCTTTGTTGAGGTCAGTGAAGTCTACACACATCCTCCACTTGTTATTTTTCTTCTTTACCATCACCACATTAGCTAACCAATCTGGATATTTAACATCTTCAATGAAACAAGCTTTCTGGAGCTTCTCGACTTCCTCCTGTATAGCTTGATTCTTCTCGGGACTGAATACTCTTCTTCTCTGCTTCACAGGCTTGATCTCCTTATTCACATTGAGCTCGTGACATAATAAGTTTGGGTCTATCCCAGGCATATCTTCATGACTCCACGCAAAAGTTTGTCTTCTTCTTCTAAGGAAAGTTATCAATTCCTGTTTTAATGAGGCCTCCAACGATGAACCTATTTGATTAGTTCGCTCAGGGTGCTCGTCGTCCAGAATGATATTTTCGGTAGCTTCCACCACTTGACCCTTCACGAGTTGCGACTCATCTCGAGGATCCAATGTTTCAATTTCTGCACCTTCATCCACTTGATAAGTAGTGGTCTTTTTCTTTGATTCTTCCAGTTCTTCTTGCTCGACGGATGAATAATAGCATTCTCGAGCTACTTTCTGATCACCTTTCACAACCCCTACTCCAAAGTTTGTTGGAAATTTGAGGCACTGATGTACTGTAGATGGCACAGCCTCGAACTTCTTCAATCCTACTCTTCCCATGATGATATTGTACGATGATTGGACATTCTTGTCCATCACGAAGAAACGTATTCTTTCTGTCCGACAAGCAGGCCACGTACCAATGAATATATCCAACTTAATCGTCCCAAGTGGAAATACTTTCTCGCCAGCAAAACCGATGAGGGGTCTGTGGTAAGGCTCCAGTTGAGATAGCTTTAGATTTAAACTATCGAAACACGAGTAGAACATGATGTCTGCCGAGCTACCATTGTCGACCAGCACTCTTGAAATCATGACCTCCTTCATTCTCATTTTGATCACCAGCGGGTCATCGTGAGGATATAAAACACCTGCAAGGTCATTTTTTGAAAAATCGATAACCAATTTCTCCTTGTTCACCTTTCTCGGGCGATCTTCCTCAGCTAGATTTATTCGCTGAATGTACGAGCAAGCTTGAGCCTCACCGAGGTAAGCTTTTATTTCTGCGGTAAGGTCTCCTCCTCCTGCATCTCCTCCTGTAATAACATTACAATCAAATGACCCAAAGCGTATTGAAAATACCTCTCGTTCTGGCTGCCTTGGTTTCTTGGGAAGATCGGGGTCATCCTCTGGAACGACTTCATGGTTTCTCTTCTTGTTCTCCTCTGCTCGACGAGGAGATCTAGACCTCTCTCTAGTTCGGTCGCTGTTTCTTCTTTTGCCTCCCCGATCAACATACTTTGCTAGCTTTCCTCGTCGGATGAGTGTTTCAATTTCATTCTGAAGAGCTATGCAATTTTTTATCATATGACCATGATCCTTGTGGAACTCGCAATATTTTTCCCTATTCCTCGTGTCAGGGTCTGTCTTCATTTTCTTTGTCCAGTTTAACTCCTCGCTGTTCTTAATTTCTTCTAGGACGTGGTTGATATTTACCTTCAAAGGTGTGTAATTATCAAATTTCCTCAAGACCTCCCATGACGACCTATTTTTGGATTGTTTATCACCACCATTGTTCTTATGTTCTTTCTTCTTAGCTTTATCACCTTCCACCTTGGTTTCTTTAGCGTCCATATTCTTCTTCGCAGACATAGCCTCCTCGGTATTCATAATCTTGGACGCTTTTCCCATCAGATCCGACATGGTTCGAGGTGGATCTTTGGCTAAAGTGTAGTACAACTTGTTTGGCAACAGTCCACTCATCAAAGCAGTAATCGCTGTCTTCTCTTCATAATCAATGACTTCGATATTCTCATTATTAAAACGAGTTATGTAATCTCTGGTACTCTCACCAGCTTTTTATCTAACACTTAACAAATGAGCTACTCGTTTCACTGGCTTTGCTCCAAAGCAGAAATTCCTAATAAATAGCTCGGCCAGTTGAAGAAAAGTTAAAATCTTACCTCGAGGAAGGCTATTATACCATATTTGAGGAGATCCGATAAGTGTTCCCGAGAATTCTCTGCATCTCATCTCATCTGGGATAACATAGATATCGGCTACAGCTTGGTATTGTTCTATATGAAGGACAGGGTCAGTCTTTCCATCATACTTGGGAGTCACAACAGGTGCTTTGAACTTTGATGGTGTTGGAAAATCAACAATGTCCTGGACAAAAGGTGTTCCTCGAACAAAGGTTCATTGTAGAGGATTCTTGGCCTTAGCCATTTCCCCTAATCTATCCTCCAGCCTCGGAATATATCCTTTCCATGCATCATTTCCTTCCTCGGGCCTATTGGTTTGAGCAACTGATCGCGTTGAAGTAGCTGCCTGGGATTTATCTTGACGAGCAGCTGGTCACGACTGGGCAGATCCTTCCCTTAAATCTGATGTTCGTCGAAAGCTCCTCGACGCTGCATTAAGAGGAATTTTGTTCCTCCTAGGGCCTAATCGGTCGAAAGGAGAAACCCTGCTTAATCTTTCCAATGCGCTGGTCCTTTCTGGGGAGAGGGTGACACGTTGTTCAGTATCCGTGGATCACACCGACGAAGTTCACCCAGGTTGATAAGAGAAATCATAAGATTCCTCATTGCGATGTGAGTTAGTATGCCTAGTACGCAAAGAAGTTGCACGGGTATTTCTTTGAATGTTTCGTGGTCCGGAATGGGCTGATGCACCGCCATGGAGGGTTTGGATGAGTTGTCGCATTGTTTCTTGCATGACGGTATGGCCCTGAGCCAGATTTGGCATTATTCCAGTCAGATCTGGAATAATTGGTGGAGCAGATGGATTTGGAGGGGTTCCAGCATTTCGATTGCTGGATTCAAGAATATCCGCCATTGGTAATGGATTGTTTTTGATGAAAAACGATATTATCAGTCGATTCCCACAGACGGCGCCAATCTATTGATGTAAAAAATTAGATCACTCTAATAATTCAATCACAGATAAATAAATGAGACCAAGAATTTTAAAGTGGTTCAGCCTTATAAGAATGGCCTACGTCCACTGTTTTTTTATTGCTGAGTGTTTGAGAATTCTCGATTTGTGAATTCTATCAAGAAATTCCGCTCTGGATTTCAGGTCCAGATCCCCCTAAAATGAGGATTGTACAATGTATTTATAGCCCTGAGGCTGTAATGTGAAAGGGTAATACATTTAATGCCCTCTTTGCGTGCGCGTCCAAATGATAAGCATTTAATGAGCAGTTAAACTGTTGGTATCCTGCTTCGAGGTGCAGCTCGGACCGCCATGAGTTGGTCGGACCGCCTAAACTTCTCGGTATTTAAGAGTTCCTCGGAGAGGCCTTTTTCCTCGGATCTTGTGGGTTCCTCGGAAGTGTTTGTTGTTGCCATGTAGATAGCCACGTGTCTTCATATGATTGGTCCATGTCAGCAGATTAATTTTGGTATCAACAGTAACCTTGTATGATAGTTCAAAGAAGATTATTCCAATACATCAGGAATGTATTGAACAGGACCAACGGTGAGATTCAAGTCTAGGTTTCAACTAAATTATAATCACACAATCCGAGAGTTTGAAATGGTGCATAGATTATTAATCCATAGGAATATGATAATTGAATTATTTTCACAATTATTGCTTTCATTTAACATGGGTGAGAATTCAATTTATTAGGTCAATAATATTTGTTCTTGGTTAATCATTGTATGAATATGTACGATATCATATTCTTAACGAATCATCATAATCTAGATTCTTATAACCCCTTTAAAAATATTATAAGTTTTAATTATGCTAGTGAACCTAGCTAGTGAATTTTAATTATGTATAGTATCAACTAAGTTGTGTTTGAGATCAAAACGTAAATTAGACGTTGGTGAAAATCAATTACGGGAAAATTAAATTTCATCAAGAGGGTATAAAATATTTAACACGGGAAATAATATTATATACAATCTAACATTGCAAACATAGTATATTTGTCTGAATAATTTTGAGATAATTAAATTTGAGTGAAGTTGTAATTATTTAATGGAATTAATTATAGTTAAATAAAAAGAAAATAAATAACAAAGGCTAATATGGTATTTCCTTATTTCTATTTAAAAACTTATTTAATTATTTGTGTTGGGTTCCTAGGATTGTCCATATACCAATTATCAAGCCCACAAGTCTTTAAAAATGCAATTCGACAATCCCACTTCATTTACCTATACATATTGGTCTAAGGACGGGGTTTTAAGGTGAATTTATCATTTCTAAGGGTTAAAGAGGGTGATATAAGTCACTATTCACATTTTTTTGAGAGGGCTAGGAGAGAGAAAATATTTTTCTCTTATTTCACCTAGTTTCCATCTCAAAGACTGTCCAAACGCATAACTTGCTTTGGGTTGATCATTTCCTAGAAGAGCTAAGGTCTTTTGCTCATCTATAAAAGGATTTATGGTTGTGAATCATAAACAACATCATCTTCCTCACATTTGTGTCTTTTGTTGGATGACCTACAAGATTCACAAACTTATTATGATCTAAACGTCTGATAGATAGATAAATCTACTTTACGTTTCTTTGTATTCTGAAATATAAGGAATAAAATGTTTTAGGGAAATTTGTTTTTATTATTTTCAATCCTTTAAAGTCCACCATGGAGGTTAGGTTTATAGAATGTTTTGAAGCTATGAATCATGGATCATTATTGCAAAATTTTAGTTGGAGGATTAGTTTTATGGTATTTATCTTGAAGTCATTTTAAACTTATTATGGTAATCTTGTAACAGGCTTCTTGTGAAACAATGATAACTATTTTAAATTAGTTGATCACTGTTACAAATCTTAATGTCATAGAAGATGTTAGGGATTCACAAGCCTCAAATTTAACACATTAGTATGAGTGTTAATATAAAATATCCACCTATTAAAGGACAACTATCAAAGACCTTTATAAAACATGTATATGTATTGAGTGTAGTCATGAAATAATGTAATTGTGGATTTCTTAGTGCTTAAGTATTTGACACCATGTTTGATATATACAAAGTTATTTTCTGAACATTTACATTTTTGTCTTGCAATATTTGCTTACAAGCATGTGAATCGATGAATGTGACTAAAATAGTCGTGTACAAGACAATTGTTGGACCCTCATGATTAACCTTATTACAAACCTTGTTGAATAAATTATAAATGTCATAATACATGGAATGAACTGTGCTCTTGAATTAGTATGGAACTACTATAACTCACATTGATGTTTTATTATGTTAAGGATTTTGTGACGAACCCTTAAGAAGTTTAAAGTTTAATGCGCGCCTTTTGATAATTGTGGACCAAGTGAAAAACTGTTAGAATTATTCTTTGATAAACTCAATAATTTGTTCCATAACTAAATATATTAAAAGTTAGGTTCAGTACATGAAAGGGTTCTCCTATATACGAAGAGTAAATTTTTTTTGTTAAATAAAAAAGGCCATTTTATGTTAGTTTTCAATTTAGGGACTCTTGTATTTCTACCTTAATGGATGGTTCAAATTAGGTGACTACTGAATATTTGGATCCTCTACCATCCTATAAAGAAGTGGTTAAGTTTCACAATTCTGATACCTTGAAAATAGCAACATAGCGTGAGAATGTGCCTCTTGACAATAACTACCAAAATAAAAATTAATTAACCTGATTTGTGAAAAGGGAAGATTAATTTATTATTGAAAAAAGGTAAAAAAATCCCTATAGAATATGTGACAAAAATGTTTTACTATGTTTAGAGTCCAAATTTTATCTTTTTTTCATATAAGACCATGATTTTAAAAATTAAAAAAGTAAAATAATGTCACAAGATCGGATCTACGAGGGAAAAACCTCGAGCTAATATCAACGGAAAATGTACAATGGTAGAGTTTTACAAAAGAAAACTACGAGAAACTTACAAAATTTTCACTAGACACTCTTTCACACTATATTTTTTGTAAAACAAAGTTGATAGTTTAAGCATGATACACAACCACCCCCTTGGTCTACAACCAATGCCTTCAAATCCTCTTTGTAAGGACATGATTTTATAAATGTCCAAGTTAGAATCTAGGAATTTTCTGTATAGATCACAATTAGTATGTCTGATACCGCTACAGTCGGCACCTCAACATGATCATCCACGATGGCCTTGATCCGAATCCACGCATCCATCATCTTCATACGTGGATCATGCAATATGAAACACACTCTTCAACCTTTCGCATTACTCCACTCATGATTATCGTAAAATAATTTATTTGTAGTGTTTATTATTTACATAAATATTTGGGAAATTTTTATAAAATATTTTTAAAGGGCTGGAACGGTTTTACTCAGAAATATGAATTTCTTCTAATTGTAGCGGAAAAGGGAAAAATATCGTTGACGTCGTTCGGGTGAGATTGGATAGTCTTTCACGTGACATAGCCATCTCGCGCTAAGTCATTCGAGCGACGTGGCCTGACGTTCGAGCGACACTTGTACTTCATTCGAGCGATGCACCGACTCAATTTTTGTATTTAAAACAGTGTCATTATACATGTTTCCCATGTCTTTTGGCACTGCCCTTTCTGCAAATATTCTGCCCAAAAACAGACTTCATTTTTTTAAGGTTTAATTCCTTTTTGATTCACAAATCCTTCCCAAACATTTGTGTGAATCTTTAAACCCCTATACAGTTGTTCTACTCATCTTGGAGTAACCTTGTGGAGAAGAATGGTCTTTATCCACTGCTGATATTGGAGTTCTTACGGGACCTCTTGCTGACAAACGCCTCCGACGACGAATCAACGACTGTGGGTATTTGTGTGTCAAAATTGTATTTTGCAGTGATTGTAAGTCGTTACAAATTATAGTGAAATATATTCTTTTTCCCCTTTGAGGGATTTTCCACATATTGTGATTGACTTTTCATGTTTGGTTTGATTTATTTAATCTGTCACAATTTGGTTGCAAGAGTTAGGATATTCAGGATTAAAAGTTGGAATTTAATTAAACAAGTTAATCATTGATTGCTGGTGCACTCTCAAATTGGTATCAGAGCCTATCACACAATTATACCATGTAATTGTTTTCGCAAAATTTTTCTAGTTATCAATCTTGATTTAAAAATTGATTTTTGAAAAAGCGCAATTTCAATGGAAAACTTGTATAATCGAGGACAAACTGTTGACGGGTCAAATTACGCAAATTGGAATACCCGTATGAGATCTCACTTAAAAGTCATTGATGAACGTGTTTGGGTTACGTGTGAAAGAGATTGCACGCCTCCCACTATCACTATAGATAACGTAACTACTTTAAAATCTGTAACGGCTTGGACTGAGGAAGAATTTAAATGGAGAACATTTAACTCACGTGGGCTTAGTGCTATTTCCAAAAACGTCACCCCTGATCAGTTTCAACACATCATCACGTGTACTACGTCTAAAGAAGCATGGGATGTTCTTCAACTTACCCATGAAGGCACTAATGTAGTTAAACAATCAAAATTGCAAAATTTAACTACACAATTTCAGACAACCAATACGCTTGAATCTGAGTGTTTTGATGAATTCTATGCACGCTTATCCGATATTGTTAACAATAGTTTGAATTTGGGTGAACACATTCCTGATGCTAGAGTAATTAAAAAGATTCTGATATCGCTGCCTAAGTGTTTTATCCCTAAAGTCACCGTAATAAATTCATTAGGAAATTTGAGTAATCTGAAATTAGAGGAATTGGTAGGAAACCTCCAGACTTATGAAATTGACATGTTTCCTAATACGATAAAATAAATAGATAAAGGGGTAGCACTTAAAGCCCAGGCTAGAAAGAGTGAGTGGTCAACAAGAAAGAGAGGTGAGTCGTATAGAAAAAGAGAGGAAGAGTTGTTTGATTATGAGTTTGATTTTGACTTAGACGATTTGGCACGATTTGCTAAAAATTTCAAGAAATTTCTCAAATTAAAGAAAAATGGCAATTTCAAAGATAAAAATAATTTTGAGAAAAATAATTTTGAAAAGAAAAATGAAAAAGATAAAAAAGATGCGCCTAAGAAAGATGAGGAGAGATGTTATGAGTCTGAAGGTAGAGGTAAAAAGGCATTTGAGTGTCCTACTAGGTTGCAACATCAAGGCAAAGGCAAAGATGCTCTTAATACCTCCATTAGTGACGACAATGAGGTCGAGTCGGTGGATTCTTGAGATAAGTCACCGCATGAATGTAAATTCGCCGCATTCATGGATATTCATGTGAGTACTGATAGTGCTCCTCACGAAGATGAGGATGCTACTTAACAAGGACACATTGATAGTGGAAGCGAGGTAAGTGAGGGGGAGGATGTTACAAGTGCGAGCGCGAGTGATTTACAATGCGCGTATGCTGATTTATATGTTGATACTTTTAAAACTAAAAAGCGTAACAAAGCATTAGTACTTAAGATAATTTCCTTAGATAAAGATTTAGGAGAGACGCGCGAGAGAGAAAGAGTCCTCCATTACCACTGCCTTGAGAGAGAGAGACTGTTTGTGTTGAGAGAGAGAGTTTGTGTAGAGAGAGAGTCAGTTTGGTGATAGAGAGAGAGATGTTTAGAGAAAGAGAAAGGGGACTTGACTGATCAAGTGTCTAGTATTACAAGTGATATCTAGACCTCCATGGATACTCGAAAAAAACTTGAAGCCCTTGTATAGCCCAGCTTACTCATGACCTTGAGATAGCTAGGGAGGTCAAGGTAAAGATTGAGGATAGATCTAGAAATATGCTCCTCACCCCTGCTTTAGGTTTTGGTGAAAGGAAAGGAATTGGTTTGATGGTGACCATGTGACACCAGAACCAGCTCCTGAGTTTACTACGAACCCATATAGCCATCACCAAAACCCCTAAAGAGGAGTTCAGCCAAGAAAAGCAAACCAAGGTCGGCCAAAGCCTATGTACTTTTATACCTAGTGCAAAAGAAAGGTCCACCTTAGGGAGTTTTGCTAAATTTTGGGTCGGACACCATGTTTATTTGCTCCACTACGTGCCACTAGAGATTTTTTTATTCTTAGAGAGCAGGTTGAGTTTCTAGTTGCCACTTCTCAGAGTCCAATGGAAGAGTTCCAATGGATTTCTATACCGTCAGCGGACACTTCTAATATCCCGACAAGAGCTAACAATGATAAGGGTAAACAAAAAGTTATCTCCTATTGGGTACCTAAACTCGATGTAAGGGCCATTGTTGTTCATGTTGCTATCAAAGAACAAAACCCTTCTCAGTGGTACTTCGATAGTGGGTGCTCCAGACACATGACAGGTGTTGTCTCATTTTTTACCTACCTAGAGGATTGTAAGGAAGGTAAAGTCACCTTTAGAGATGGGAGAAAATCTATCATAGTAGGATGAGGTATAGTAGACATACCAGTATTTACTAAGCTAGAGGATGTTTTGTACATCAAATGTTTGAAAGCAAACCTTCTCAGCATTAGCTAGCTGCGCAACGCTGACTTTGTAGTAAAGTTTGTCCGAAACGAATGCAATGTTTATGATCAAGCCGATAAACTTCTATTGTAAGGGGTGAGGACTGAAGATAATTGCTATGGGATTGTGGCCAAGTCCTCATTTGTCTGCAACGGCGCAATGGTCACTCCTATGGATCTGTGGCATCAACGTCTAGGTCATGTGAACTTTAGAGATTTGGAGAAATTAGCTAAAAGGACCTAGTACGTGGCTTGCCAACACTTGGAAAGCTGACTTTCGCGATTTGTCGACCCTGTTAGTTGGGAAAGCAAGTCCATAGCCCTCACAGGAAGTTGAATTCCATTACCACTTCATGAGTACTTGAGTTGATTCACAGGGATCGTATGGGTCCTACTTGAACTGAGAGTTTGAGTGGTAAGAGGTATATCCTCGTGATGGTAGATTATTTCTCCCATTACTCGATCATAGGTTTTTTAAGAGAGAAATTTGATGCTTTGGAATTTCTTACGACCAAATGTCGTGTCCTGAAAAATAAACATGGGGTCACTATCAACAGAAGACGTAGTGACAACGGCACTGAGTTTAAGGAAGCTAAAGTAGATCTTTACTATGATAGCCTCGGGATCAAACATGAATTTTTGATCGTGAAGACTCCTCTGTAAAATAGGATTATTGAGAGAAAGAATCGGATAATTTAGGAGATGGCTAGATCTATGAATCTAAGTCGTAGAATTTCTAGGAGATTTTAGGCAAAGGTGGTGTCTACCGCATGCCACATGATGAATATGGTTTACTTTCATTCACACACACTTAAGGCGCCCTATGAATTGTGGACTGGAAAGAAGCCCAACCTTTCATATTTTCGTGTCTTTAGGAGTAAATGCTACATCCTACGGGATAAAGAGCAACAAGGAAAATTTGACTCCCGGAGCGATGAGGGAATATTGTTAATATATTCATCGACTAGTAGAGCATATATGGTTTTTAACTAGAGTAAGTCTAAGGTTACAGGGTCAATAAATGTCACCATGCAAGATGAGGAACCATCAACATTTGTTGATTATAACCTTTTATGTGAGGATGACGCACTTTCTTCTATTGATCCCATTGTGCCTTCCACACTCATAGTGGATCATATTCCTGTTTTAGGGAACACTCCTTCTTGGGTTCACAAGAGTCATGATCCTACTACTATTCTAGGAGATCCCACCCTAGGGGTAAGATTCGTGCTTAGCTAGAGAGTGTTATTAGCCATATTTTCTACACGTCCAAAGTTGAGCCCAAGAATATAGGAAGCACTCAAAGATTAACACTAGATATATGCTATGAAGGATGAGTTGCTTCAGTTTAGAAAGAATGATGTCTGGGAATTGGTCCTCCGACTTAGTGAGACAAATGTGATATGTGCGAAGTGGATCTTCAAGAACAAGGTGGATGAGACTGGTACTATTATCCGAAATAAGGCTAGGTTGGTCGCTTAAGGCTACACACAGATAAATGGTATAGACTTTGATGAGATATTCGCTCCTGTTATGAGGCTTGAGTTTGTCCGCTTACTATTCGCCATCACATGCCATCTGCGGTTCAAGTTAGATCAGATGGATGTCAAGAGTGCCTTTATGAATGGAATTTTATAGGAGAAGGTTTAAGTGGAATAACCAAAAGGGTTTAAAGACCCTAAGCACCCTGATCACGTCAACTATCCGAGGAAAGACTTGTATAGTTTGAAGCAAGCACCCCGTGCATGGTATGAGAGGCTTAATTCCTATCTCTTAGCCCGTGTCTTCAAGAGAGGGGAATTTTATATGAAGTTATTCATCAGGAGATATGACATTGCTATTTTAGTTGCCCAGGTCTATGTGGACAACGTAGTCTTTGGATCCATGTTCTCCCAACATGCTCACCACTTTGAAGAGGAGATGAAGAGTGAATTTTAGATGAGCATGGTTAGTGAGATTACTTTCTTCCTTGGTCTCCAACTTCGTCAGCTAGAGGATGGGATGTTCATATCCCAATCTAAGTATGCTTGATACCTTGTGAAGAAATTTGGTTGAGACTCTGCTAATCACGCTTGTATATTGATGAGTACCTCAATAAAACTTAGCAAGGACACTTCATGCAAGGACGTAGACCAAACCTTGTATCGAATTATGATAAGTAGTCTTCTCTACTTGACTACCAGTCATCCCGATATAGCCTTTAGTGTTGGAGTCTGTGCACAATATCAAGCATCCTCGAAAGAGTCACACTTACTCTCTCATAAACGTATTATCAAATACGTGAGTTGGACTCTCCACTTGGCATTTGGTAATCCTTTAATACCAGTGACCATTTATCCACCTATTCAAATTTCGATTGGGCCGGGGATGCATATGGATGTAGGAGCACTTTTGGTAGGTGTTTCTTCTTTAGTTCTTCTCTTGTCTCTTAGTTGAGTAAGAAGAAAAATTCCATCTCTTTGTCCACTGCGGAGGATGTGTACATAGCCTGCAAGAGTTATTGCAAGCAACTTCTATGGATGAAACAGATGTTGGAGGATTATGGGATATCATAAGACATTATGACTATTTCTTATGATAACACGAGCGTGATACACATATCCCGTAATCCAATCCAGCATTCGTGCACATAGAACATTAGGATACGCGAGCACTTTATCTGTGATCTTAAAGAGGAAAAGGTCGTATCCTTGAGTTTTGTATCTACCGACCTTCAGTTAGTCGATATTTTCACGAAGCCTTTAGATTCCCTTAGATTCGAGAGTCTTAGGAAGTCTTTAGCAATTTGCACATTTGACTGAGGGATGATCGTCATGTCTAGAGCAAGTTGCTTTTTTATGTCCATATCATCTGATTCCTATCTCTAGAGTGTATTACGTGTATCATTATTTTTTATTGTTTTGAAAAATTGAAAAAGATTTTATTTTTTGAATTTTTTTAAAAAAAGTCAAAAAGATTTTCGTTTTATAAAAAATTTAGAAAAAAAAAGAGTTTTGCTTTTTTTTTTACACCATTTATGGATGGGCATTTAAGATAACCATAATCACAACTTCATTCCATATTCTACGTGACTGTTTGATAGTGATTTGAGATGCTACATCATTTCATCCATGTACTTAACATTGTTTGGAGCCTTTGAGATGTGATTAGTGATATCTTCTACATGTTTGTCTCCTTATCTCCTTTATTGCACACATGTACGGTATTATTTGAGTATTGTACTTGTCTATCATATATTGGATTGAGTGTTTCCATCTCAATTCTGTCGATACTACGACCAAAATGCGATAAAACTTGACAAGATAGTAGTGCATGTAAAAACCGTTTACCGTGAGGATTTACTTGCAACAAAATATGATGAGTGAATCACGGGAAAGGTATAGGAGAGTTCAAAATTAACTCGTCGTAAAATCCACCGTTTGAAAAGAGCCCAAAAAAATTAAATGGCAATAAAAAGCAAAATATGCCAAATTAAATGGACCGATAGGTTTTAGTTTCATAACCTAAAAAGAAAAATATAATGTCTAACTATTTATGAGGGAGTTTGGATGAAAAAATAAAATAAAAAATGGGTTTGCACTTCCTTGAAAGTCATGAAAAAGCATTACAATGTTTTGGACGTTATTGGTGTGGAAATCACTTTGAGCTTTGATTTTTTTATTTGATTAAGTCAATTTCTTTTAATTCCACAATTCTTACACCTAAGGAAGATGTTGAGTTCATTTGTTAGGAATATCCAAAATTCATCGTGCATATATGTTATGGTTATATGTATTGATTCATGTCAAATTTGTTCACATCCCTATATTTTCGCTATCACCGACTTGGTTGTTTGGGTGTTCTTTCATGGTGAGATTATTTGTTGTATATTTTTTGAGAAAAATTTGGAAAAATTCAAAAAAAGAAATTTTATTACCTTGTGA
Organism: Sambucus nigra; assembly: GCA_949130495.1. NCBI lineage: Eukaryota > Viridiplantae > Streptophyta > Magnoliopsida > Dipsacales > Adoxaceae > Sambucus > Sambucus nigra. The sequence continues at coordinate 622,454,492 of OX422215.1, forward strand.
CATTCTCCATTTGCATTTGATTTATGTTCTTCATGCTTGCCTATTTGGGGACATCATAAAAATGGGGAGAACGAATTATCGGGGAGAAGAATTTTGTTTTATTTTATAGTGACTTGCTTGAGCATAAATTCTTACTTACTTTTGCTTATCATTATATTTTAAACTGTTGCGCGTCACATGTATTGTTTCTTGTCTCATGTGTGTGTACTTAATTGAGGATTATTTTTTGCATACCCTGATGATGATAAAGAAATGTTGAAGAATTGGAGATTTGAAGATGCTAAAGTTTGTTTGAAGACATGCATTTAGTATTTCCAGTTTTTGGGTTTAATGGGGATAAAGTTGTATGTCATTTGTTTTGTTTGGATAGCATAATTCAGATTTTTTATGTATGTACTGACATAGACATAGGGGGAGATTTCTAAGGACATGATTTTATAAATGTCCGAGTTAGAATCTAGGAATTTTTTATTTGTCCTAGATTGTAGTTAATATCTCAGATACCGCTACATTCGGTACTTCAACACGATCATCCACGATGGCCTTGATCTAAATCCACTCATCCATCATCTTCATATGTGCATCATGCAACATGCAGCATACTCTTCAACCGTTTATTATTTACATAAATATTTGGAAAAATTTTATAAAATATTTTTATAAGGATGGAACGTTTTTACTTCGAAATATGAATTTTGTCTAAGTGTAGAGTCAAAGGAAAAAATCTTGCTGACGTCATTTGAGCGAGATTGGTTGGTCGTTTGCGCAACATAGCCATCTCGCACGAAGTCGTTCGAGCGACGTGGCGTGACGTTCGAGCGACGTGGCGTGACGTTCGAGCGACGCCTGTACTTCTTTCGAGCGACGCGCCGCCTCAATTTTTGTATTTAAAGCAGTGTCATTCTGCAAGTTTTCCAAGTCTTTTGGCACTGACATTTCTGCAAATATTCTGCCCAGAAACAGACTTCGTTTTTCAAGGTTTAATGCCTTTTTGATTCATAAATCCTTCCCAAACATTTGTGTGAATCTTTAAACCCTAGATACAATTGTTCTACTCATCTTGGAGTAACCTTATGGAGAAGAATGGTCTTTATCAACTGCTGATATTGGAGTTCTTGCGGGACTTTTTGCTGAAAAACGCCGCCGATGAAGAACCGATGCCTGCAGGTATTCGTGTGTCAAAATTGTATTTTGCTGTGATTGTAAGTCATTACAAATTATAGTAAAATAAATGATTTTTACCCTTTGGGGGATTTTCCATGTATTGTGATGACTTTTCATGCTTGGTTTGATCTATTTAGTCTCTCACAATTTGGTTGCAAGAGTTAGGATTTTTGGATTAAAATTTGGAATTTTATTAAACAAGTTAATCATTGATTACTGGTTCACTCTCATTCTTGGCTAGAAAAGTCTTTTATAATGTTTAAGCATTTGTTCCATGGTTCAAACCTTCAAGAAACCACAAAATCTACACCTAGGATGTGTGTGGTAATCATATTTTTTGATTTGGGGTATAAAAGTGAAATGGTGTTTTGATCTCACAAAATGTTTTTCAAGTCTTAGTAGAGAAACCCATACTCATGAAAAAACAAATTAGTTAAAAATATTTGAACAAAAAGAATGAGTATGCAAAATTTCTATAAAGTTTTATAATATAGAAAGCTTAATGTTATGTCTTGAATAAAAAATCAGAGGATGTTAAAATACGATCTCCAATTACGATTGGCTTTGATTTGCAAAAATATTTTTCTTATCTCTCTCTCACTTGATTTGGAAGGGTGCTTGATATATAATTATATTGCCATTAATGAGGGAACACTTAGGAGGCTTGTAGATTAGGTGTTACACACTAATGGTCTCAAGTAGTCAGGTCTGGGTCTATTTAAGCCAAACCAAATTGTCCTTGTAACGCTTCCCAATGATATTTTTGAGAAAAGATATTCAGAAAGTGCAATATGCATACTTTAAAGCAACTTTGTTGGAAGTTACGATATAGGAATGAAACGCATTGCTGTAGAGATCCTGAGGTAAACTCAAGTCGCGTAATGAGCAAGGGTTTTTTCATAATGTACTTTATTCCAGCAAAAACCTATTCATTGCACCAAGGAAAACTTACCTAGTGGCGAGCAGGTCGCGTTGTTGTTGTCCAGATATTTTGTCCATTTTCTTCTTCCAAAGTTTGAAAGTTATTTTGGCAAAAACTCTAAGCATATTTTTTCCCAATAGAGAACACTGTAAAAGTATAGTATACTCAATATTCTCCATAGAATATATTGTCTAAATCCATTCCCAAAACATGTTTGAGTCTTTGTTCAAGACTCATAAAAAATAAGCAACAACTTCATCCCGGATTCACTTATACCGAACCTCAAGTACAACAGTTAGAAAATGTATAAAGACTTAGCTTAACTATTTTCACACATTGGTTCAAATTATTTTTATTTAACCTAGGTTTTGTCAATCTTTCAAATACATAATTTCAAGTATACTTTTAATATAGAAAAATAAATTTTAAATTATTTTTATAATTTTAAATTCTTTTTATTTAACCTAGGTTTTGTCAATCTTTCAAATACACAATTTCAAGTATACTTTTAATATAGAAAAATAAATTTTACAAATAATTTCCTCATTTATATGTATTTTAAGTATGAGTGTTTTTGGTTGGGAAAAACATCCTTAGTGTTTTATCAAAAACTTATTTTTGAATTTTTTTCTAAGGCAAAATGGGACAAATTCTGCAAATATTCTCACAACCAGCATTGCTATAGTATGAATCAATCAAGATATTCTTCTCTATAGTCAACTCTCTTCCCTGGACTTTTTCTGTCCAGTGAAAAATCTTTAGATGTTCGTGTGACCTGTTTCACTTCAGTTTCACCAAAGCGAAGAAAGTCCACACTTCAATGACGCTCCATCGAATCGCATCTGCAACATTAAAAGCATTTTTACACATGGTCTTTGTCTAAGATCTACTTGGTTTTTGTATTAAGTACACCTTTTTCGATGACTTACACCTTTAAATGACTACTATTTTGGCAAAAACTCTAAGCATATTTGGTTGATCAAAACATTTCATATATTTTGGATCACATTTTTTTCACTCCTCTTCTTTGAGTTATTCAAGCCATTGTTGTTCGATTTTTTCTTTGAGAAAACTTTAGATATGTATTTACTCACTTTGTGTCAATTTTTTTTTTCTAAACTATTTTGTTTGTGAAAAGATGTTTTCTCTTCCTTGGCTCGAAAAAATCATTTTGAGATTTAGATCACCATAACTATGTTATACACAACCTTTTAGTATTTCCTCAAAATCCTTGGTGATCTTTTTTGGTTGCTTAAAGACTAGTGGCGGTTGTGCAGCATACTTCAGTGGTCGGCGCTCTCCTCGAAGAATATGGTGTGAAAGAGTTTCTAATTGGTCTTTGCATCGTGTGTTTGTAATTCTTTGTCTTCTAGTTGTAATATCTCAACCATAGTGCATTTGTCATTCTTATCATCCTAAAGTTTTTCCCGTTAGTGTATTTTCCCCGGTACATCTGATTTTATGCTTATTTTACTCTATCTGCATTTTTTAGAATCATTATCTTAACTAAGAAGATAAAATCTGAGATTTTAAAATTTAGTAAAATATTTTTTCACATATACTTTTGAACTATTAAGCCTTTTTTATAATAAAAAATTAGTAAACCTTTTTCTTGAATTAGGTGAATTAATTTTTATTTGGTAATGCAAAGGCACACTCTCAACTGGTATCAGAGAGGGTCTCCAAGTTTTAGTTGTAATGGCCTAGGTTTAAATCTTTGTGTAAAATGGATGGAAGTTCAATATTTAAACCTCCTCTATTGATGGTAGAAATTATTCTTATTTGAAAGGCTACATGAAAACTTACTTGATGTATATGGATGATCAAATATGGAATAATGTGATTTTGAGACGGACTAGTCCTAAGGTTTTTGTCAGCGATGTCTTAGTAGATAAAGTTAGGTTAATTTGGGATGATAATTATCTTAAGGAGAGTGGGTGGACTATGAAGGTACTTGACTCTATTTTTGGTTGTGTGTCCCCGACTGAGTTTATATGTATATTCATATGTACGATGTATAAGGAGGCATGAAATTTTTTACAAATGACCTATGAAGGCACCTCCACCATGAAGTACTCTAAGTTTCAACGGCTTACCACCCTTTTCAAAATTCTTACCATGAAGGAGAACAAAACTTTTGACGAGTTCTATGCGGAGCTAAATAGCATAGTTACCTTCATCTTTGCTTCAAGATACTATTAAATAGGATATCATTATTGATAAATTTTATGGTCTCTCCCTATTAAAGTGGATGCCATTGATGAGGTTAGAGCTTTCATTTCGAATACAATGGATATAGACGAATTGGTTGGCTCTCTCCAAACCTATTAGGTGAATTTATCTTATCACTAAGGAATGCCTACTAAAGTGAAAAATCTAGCTTCTAAGTCGAACAATGCACCTTTCGAAGATAGCCAAAGGAAGGTGATGTTCACATTTTACTTTTGCAACAAGAAAGGACACTTGAAGGAGTTTTTACTTAGACTTAGGAAACATCAACATGGGTTGTCCTGTCGACCCAATTGTTTCACAACCCTGTAGGTATACACATTAGCATTAGATATGAAACTTTAAAGAGTTTTGTGTTTTGTTACAACCCACATTGCCATAGGTGATTTTTATAAGGGTGGAAATCTCGATAGGAAGGGAAAGAAGAAGGTGGAAACACATCAAAAGTTTTCCAAAGGGAATGGAAAGGTAAAAATGGTTGAATCTTCCCAACCTCCCAAGGTGGTTCTGAAATTCGATCCTTTAAATATCGAAACGAGTTGCGTTAGGAAACATGTTATTGATAGAGTTGGTTTATAAACCTGAAGAGAACGAGCTAAGGGAAGTTCTCTATCTTCATCTAATAAGAAATAGGATTCTTTTGGTATAGGTGTTTAGCTTACTCTTTTTGATAGGCATCTTGCTTTTTTCTATCATCTTTATTCTTTAGGATATGTTCGTTAATTTGCTCATAACTTTATATTTTATCCTTATGCAATATTGGTCTTCTATGTTTGTTTGGTAATATTTCATCCCTTGTTCTTAAATTCAAATATACATTCTTAGTTATTGTACCAATGGTTTTATTTAAGACTTTTATACTCCATTTTTGACTAATTTTAGCTTGAAATGCCTTAGTAAATTGAACTTTATATTTTGGAGTATTTTTTCATAAGTCAATGTAGTTTACACCACTAAATAACTTGAGAAATTTCCACATAAAATATAATTAAGTTATTTGTTTTCTACTTCTATCGGATATTAAAAGTTTGATGTGATGTGTTTATGAAAGGATGTCATTACTAATCATTTTTGTGTATGAGATATTTTTATCATCATGATTGGAGTTGAAAAATATATATGTTTGAAAATCATGAGTGATGATGTGGTAAGGGGTGCAACTTTGGGAATGTGAGAACTACCTTTGAAAAATTGATAATAGTTCCCAACCCTTTGTAGTGAATGATCGAAAGTCGCCACATGAAAAATTTATCAAAAAACGATGCCGCAAATATTTTTATCTATAAAAAAATTGAGTAAAATCGAGGATATGAGACTTAAAAGATTTTAATCATAAATTTGTTATTTGATGGGAAAAATGGTAGTTGATAATTTTATTTGTTTTCAAGGAAACATAAGGCTTTCTCTATTTTTATATGGCTTTAATTTGACCTTAGGCCTTTCAATGCTAAACCGTTCTTTGTGTAGAGTATTTGACATAACTAATAACCGTTGTATGATCTTTTGGAGGTTGTTTGACCCTTATAAATGGTATTTTGGGGATCAAAACATACCTATCTAGAGCTAAGAAATTAGTTATGTACACTTTCTTTTTAATATTCTTTGATTTGCATATTTTTCTTTTTCTAGGAAAGACCGTGACATGTGTCACTGATACTTTGCCGCAGTGAAATAGTCGCGACCAACGATTGACCCATCGCTATGACGAAAGCTTTTGGGTTTGTTCAAAATTCCCACTTCAAGATCTGAAAACATTTTAATCCATTTTGTCTCTCAAAACCTCTCTCACCTTTAAAACACTCCTGCCTTCCACCCATCAAAGCAATTTGCAAGTAGTTTTGGCAGTTTCAAACTTTTTTTAGTGGTTAATCGTTATCTTGGTAAGATTATTTGTCCTAGTTTTTCAAATTTACTCCATTTTTAGAGTTAGGGCTTGGTGATAATATTTTGATGGTTTTTGATGAAATATTTTCTATGATTGATGAGTTTTACTTATCTTGAGTTAAGATTGATTCTCTTGAGTATCATTATTGTGTATGACTTTGCGTTACATTGGGGGGGGGGGGGGGGGGGAGATTTTATTACACTTGTGTCTTTATGTGTGTGGGTTTATGAGTAATTGATATTTTTCGTCCTTTATTATACTCTTTCTCGTATTTTAGTATAGGATCCTTGGCTCTTGTTTATATTATTTGTTATAGTATTTTTGTATTTTGTGTCTTGGTGCGTGTGTTTTTAGGATATACTCTATGGCTCCAAAATCTCTCTCACGCGCCTTGACCTCCTCTGTCCGTTCTAGATTTGATGAGCTATTCTCTACACATTATATGCATTGGGAGAGATCAATTGATTTGGATTATTTTTTTGCACTTGTTTATATGAGTTATTGGATATAATAAATTGGATTGGAGTTTTCTCTCAAATTAGACCATGTTACCTGAACATGGTGAGAGAATTTTATTCGACTATTGTAGATTGTAAGGATCCCTTAGGCATTAGAGTTTTATCTACCGAAGTGAGGGGATTACAAGTGAAGCTTTCTTCTGAGTGGATAAGCAACCACTTTTGTGTACTAGAGGATAAATGCCCATATATTATTACAAGTTGATTAGTAGTGAACCTTGCAATTGGAATGTAATCAATTTTTTGAGTGACAACAATTGTCAGTCTTGGACTAGACATAATTTTCCTCGAGTATTCCTTGCTAAGGATTTTTATATTATGAATACGATAGTGTCCTCGTGCATTTTTTCCCACATACCACCCCCAAAACATATTCTTCAAACATGCATAGTTGTTGTATGCCATTAGATGGGGTGATCGTATGTGTTTGTGTGATTTAATCAATGACTCGATCTTTGCTCACACTAATGACAATATGAAAACTCGTGATTTTACCAGGTCGTGCACTTTCTTTTAGAGTATGGGTTTTTATTCTTCGAAATAAAGCTCAAGGAAAGAAGCAATCCACGTTGACCATTCAATATTATTATTGGCCTATTACTCATATTTGTTCTATAATGGTACATCCACACCACCTCATGTTATTCCTTAATCGATTATTCGTTCTTCCTCTACATCACGTGCACCTGGTATACACAGAGCTCTTCCCTCAGTTATCTACTCAATTGCGTTATAGTTTTTACTCATCTTTGAGGACACCAGGAATTAGTTTTCTTCATTTAGTTAAATGATTTCTTCCCTTAACAATGGCATCCAATGCACCTTTGATGATCAAGTGAAATCTTTTGGGGATGCTTTACAAAACGTTCACAACAAGGTTGTTGATTTGTGTGCTTTGAACACATTAAAGAATAAGTGATGTATTGTGTTTTATATTTAGGGGGCTTTAGTTAGGAGTTATTGGAGTTTTATTTGTATTGAACACATTTATTATAATCCTTGTAAATTTGGACCTTTATTTTAATGCTTATCTCATTAAGTCATTATATATATACATGATATATTTCATCTTTCCATGTGTGTAGTTAAAATTGTTGATCTTGGGCCTATTATTTTTTTATTATATTTTACATAGACTTCAATTTTATTGTTCACATACTATATGATTCCTTATCTATTTATTTGTTTGAGTAGCATGTTTTACTATCCTAACATGCCCTGAGATCTTGATCCCATTATGTTCTTGGTTCTTTCCTTTATCTCTTTCAATTCTTAGCTATTTACAATAAATATGATGATACTCTCCTCAAAGTTGAACTTTAGAATGATGACTATTGGTTTGGAGACATCACCCTTGCTAATAATAACTCAACGCTCCACCTTTTGATCTCTCAGTGAAATTATTTGTCCCATTATTACATGGAATCTTGGGGTGAGTTCACAATCACATTACAAGATGTGTGTGAAGTGATGGGAATATACCCCTGTCGTGATGTTCCAAATGATGATGAACTACTGGATAACAAGGAAGATGAAGCTCAAATGGATCTTGATATAGTTTTTCCTGGGCGCATAGGTGATTCTTTTAAGGTCACCTTTGGTCAATTGATTAAATATTTTTATAAGGTTACTTTGAAGTTGACCAAGGAATAGAAGGAAAATGGTATAATAGTTGATGTGCCATTTGGTCCTAGAAAAGATTAGCCTTCATAGCTAGCTTCCAATATTTTACGTCTTCTTTCTCATTTCTTCCTACCTGACAAGCCCAATGATCATTGGTGTAGAGACTTGATAAATTTCTCAGTTAGATTACCCGTAGAGTCAACATTCCTTTTGTGGCTATAATTCTAGGCTATCTATACACTTAGTTAGATAAATCTCATTTCAACACAGATCGCTCTATTGGTAGATATGATATTTCAAACTTTATCAACAAAATCTTCTTGATGGGCTTTCTTTTTAGTAGGTTCCCCAGGCTTGCTCTAGTAGAGCTCTTGATTAGCAAGTTTCCAATCAGACACCAAAGATTGTTGCATTGGAATAAGAAGAAGAGTAAGAAGGATTTTCTCCTTTGATTGGTGACCACATTAATTTTGTTGATAGACCTAATTTTGAGAAAACTCATGCAAAAATGTGGTCATTCTTCAAGGACTAAGATTACATGGTTCGTTTGATCAACTCAGAAGCTTCTGTTGTTGAAGGTCCTTCGTTGGTTGTGGTACTCCGACTTACACCCATCATTTTTCCTTGATTCACTGAGTGGGAGAAAGAAAGTGAGGAATACATGCCTCATCGCTGTGCTAGGAGATTTGGTTTTGACCAAGGGGTCCCCTACTAATTTTTCTAAATAGCAAAATTGATTATTCTTTCTATGCTTTATGTCTTGACTTTACACGATGGAGTGTATTTTATTTGTGTGCAGAGTTTAATGGCAAGATTATTACTACAAAAAGGGCATGATGATGTTTTGATGGGATGGATACGCCATTTTTAGCCAACTTGACACAGACAATTGAGGGAATTCGTTATAACACAACCAATGTACCCTGATGTGGAATGTTTTTGGTCCAACGAACTTGGTCTTAAAAATAATTCAATTTTTGTTATTGAGTTTGAACTAAGTACCAAAAAAAATGAACTACCTAAAGAGTTCCCTCCTTTGACCCCAATCAGTGAGATTATTCAAGGGGGAAACAAAGGAAATAAATGAGTTATTTAAGATGTTGTGTTGGAGCAGAAGTACAAATGTCTATTGAAAATGCGTATAGATCAAACTACCATAAAAATTACACATACGTGAAATCGTACAAAGCAGATTTAGGATTTACCTGTGAAATATCTTTGATTCGATCTCATCTTATTATGAATAGAATATGATGACATTTGATGTAGAATGCAAGCCTAGATGCACATCACGATCTTCTATTGTATTCCTGATATGAATAGTCATGAGTAGAATGTGGGCTCTTCCTTCGTGACCACCTTGTCATCTCTCGTTTCCTCTCTACTTCCTCTGTTTCTCACAAGTCCGAAAATGGGTCTTTTGTGACGACTAGGTTGAGGAAAAATGATTTTTAGTTTCATATATATATATATATATATATATATATATATATATATATATATATATATATATATATATATATATATATATATATATATATATATATATATATATAGGCTACAGTAGGGACCCTAAGGATAGATAAGGATGTGGCTCCTAATGGGCCTGAGAAAACCCATTCCTTCCCGGATTGTAATCACAGTCCCTTAATTATAATTAATACCACTAAATAATTATAATTGCAACTCTACTCCTTAACTCAAAATTATATTTTGACCTCCTTATTATTAATTACTTAATTCTACCCACGCTAAGGTTTCAAATACCTGTTAATAAAATAAATCATTGATAATTTATTTGATTAACTTCTTCAAGCCCTTGAGCAGTCCAACTTAACTTATTTGTAGTGTCGGATTAATATAATCCACCTACAGGGTTTGACAAATACAAAACATATAAGCATCTCAAGGGGGTATCATCAGTCTCTATACCGAGACATGGATTCCATCCATAAAAGACTTTCACCATACATTAATCACCATTACCCAATTTATTAACATTATTGATCCAACAATTCATCTCACCCGATAAGTCAAAGCAATAAATAACTAGTGCATGTGTTCATCAATCATATCCGGATTAAGAGCCTTAAGTAAACCTAATAATCACGTGGTGTACATTGTCTTATAAAATCAGTATAAAAATAATGACCTCAAATTGGTCTCGTTCAATACACGCAAAATGGACTATCACAATAAGTTGAAATTGTATCATTTCCCATAATCAAGATAGACCTACTAAAATATTGTGGTATAGTCCTACTGATGGTGTGTCTAGTTCCATCTAAGATTGTGAATGATAAAACTTATAATCCACAAGAACTGATGATCTGATACTCTACACACCAGAACACCTAGTGAGAAGAATAAAAGACATCGGTAATGTAAATACTACAAAACATTCTATCCATACATGATTCTCATTAAAATAGGAATAACTAATTTTATTAAAATAATAAATCCATAACTAAAACTATTACATAAAGCATGGTTTTAGTCTTATCTAACATGTTGTTGATACGAGAAGGAAAGAAACATTAAATGCACATCCCATAAAATCCAAAGCACAAAAGAAAACCAAAATGACTCAATGTCCGTCTGAGGTGGCTGACATACCCATAAAGTGTAAGGACAAATTTCAAATCGAGTCAATTTGTAGTGTTGTTTTAATTCCAGACAAAACACTTTGTTTCATAGGATAGTTGTGTGATGTATCCTTTCAAGACTATGCCATTTAAAGGTTGAGATGAAGACATAGCGGTCCAGATATTAAAGTTGCATCTTTGCCGATTTTAAGATCCATGTTTCACGTCATCAACATTATTTCATTCAAGGTCTCAAAGGTACGAATGCATTTATATATATTTAGGACCTTGGAAATTTTAGTTGGGTGTTCTTTTTAAAAACTTTTATCGTCAATGACTTTTTATTTTTCTTAGAAAATCATTTTATAACTTTTCATAAAATTTTTTGGGCTTAAAAAGCAATTTAAAGATTTTCAAAAAAGGCATTCGAACGAACCTGGAATCTCATTCAAACGAAGTTTCCAGGTCGTTTGAACGAACTTCTAATGACATTGTGCAATTTTTATCTATTTTCGCCTTGGTAGGTCGTTGGAACGAAGTCGTTCGAATGAAATATCGAACGAGAAATGTTCTGAATTCTTGTTCGAATTAACTTGGACGCTGAAATCTCGTTCAAACTGTGTCGTTCGAATGACATTAAAAAGTCGTTCAAATGACCGACGTCGGTTTTGTCAATTTTCGTTTAAAAAACTTCCCCACTTCCCCACTCTCCCACTAACCTTTTACCTAATAAAATAAGTGAGGGAATAACTTTTTGTATGGACTTTTTCAGTTTTTAGAGAGACTTTGAGAGGAAAAATACTACGAACAAAAGTCCCTTTCATGTGTTAAATTTTTTAAGATAAAACCCTTCCCAAGAACACAAAATGTACACCCAATATGTTTCCTTAATTTAAATCCAAGTTCATATATATATATATATATATATATATATATATATATATCTTTGCTTGGAGATTGTTTGGCACCGTGTTTCTTCTCTACCCATTAAGGAGAAAGTTTGGGTTCCTTCTCTACCCAAAAAGGAGACTATTTTTACTATGGCGTGCTCATACGGTAAAAGGCACCGCGTGTGGATTGATGGTAACCAGGCCCCATTGGTGGATTCCAAGATTCTAGTGGACTCTGGAGTTATCGACTGGGCGAAGGTTGAAGAGAGAGAGAGCATCAACGCTTGAAAGGCGAGTTTGTGTTGTAAGTTTCTCTTGTCGCATATTTTATAATAATACCATACTTAGTGGACTTGTAGGCTGGGCCATCCGAGATTTTTCCCGTTGTGGATTTTCCTGATACATCGTGCCTTATGGTTGTGATTGCTTATTTTATCTAGCAAAATCACCTCGATGCATGTGTAGGTTAAAAAGATAAAATTTGTCTTAAATCACAATTTTAGTTTAATTTGGTGCTAATTAAATTTGGATGATGTTTAAGGTAATTTAATTCAAGTTAGCATAATTTAATTTGATAATATTTATGCTAGGTTTGTTTAACTTGAATTGGATTGAATTTTGTTTAAGTGAAAATTAAAATGCTCGTTTAGTTTAATTTCACTTTTAATTTAATTTTTTTGAAGAAATTAATATTTGAGCTTTTAATTGTGAAATTTAAAAGAAATTTAAAATTTGGTATATCATTGAACCTTCTCATAATTTGAGTTTAAAATTTGGGGGCATTCTCTAGAACAAGTGGTATCAGAGGGAGAACGCTAAATAATTGCATTAAGATCCTTTGTCTAATTTTTGCTTGAAAAATGGGAAATTCACCATTTTTCAAAATTCCCTGTTTTTTAAGGTTCCAAATACGCATATTGAAAAGTGCGTATGAGGTCGGAACTTAAGTCCTTAGATGAGAGGGTTTGGCAATCCATAGTTAATGGGTGGTCCCCACCTACATGTCTACACGAAAATGTGTGTATTCTTAAACCCGCAGAAAGATGGAGTGAGAATGATCTTAAACTAGCTAATTTTAATTCCCGTGGTTTAAATGCTCTTTTTAGTGCGGTCACACCGGATGATGTGTGAAATGTCTAAGAATGAATGGGATATTATTCAACTCACCCATGAGGGCACTAGTGTCGTGAAAGCTTTGAAACTCCAAAACCTCACCACTCAATTCGAAACCATTAGAATGTTAGAAAATGACTTTTGATGAATTCTATGCTAGACTTTCCGACATTGTTAATTCGTCTTAACCTGGGAGAAAAGATACCCGATAACTGTGTTATAAGGAAAATTTTATGGTCATAACCCGAGAGATTTAATGCTAAGGTGATCGTCTTAAATTCTTTAAACACTTTAAACTCCAAGAAACTTGAAGAGCTCGTATGTGACTTACCAACCTATGAACTTGACATGCTTCCCTCCAAGGATGAGAATAAGAAAGATAATGGCATAGCCTTGATAGCCCATAAGGAGGAAACATCGATTTTGAATGATGAGTTTGAGATTGACTCGGAAGATAATGCTTTGTTTCCTAGGAAGTTTAGAAAATTTCCTAAGACTATTAAAGAGAAACTTAAGAATGATCACAAGAAATTTGAGAAGTCTAAGTATAGTATAGCCGAAAAATTTCCTAAAAATTGAAATGAAGATCTTAATAGGGAAGAGACAAATATGTGTTATGGTTCTGAAGGTTATGTCCATAGGGCATTCAAGTGTCCCACCAAACTAAGGAGGCAGGGAAAGCAACCAATTTCATATAATGCTACCCTTAGTGACAGTTAAAGGAAAGGGGGATCCGATTCCCCCATTGAGCACAATTTTACCGCGTTCATGGAAAGTCATGTGAGAATTGATAGTGAATCTTCCCATGAAGATATTCCTTTGCATCACACTTCCAAGACCATTATTTGTGAATCCCATGCGTTTGATGGTATAGAGAGTGGAGTAGAAAGTGAGAGGGAAAAAGAAGAAGAGGAGGAGGAAAGTGAGCTTCAAGTAGGCTTTTGAGAGTTGTATGACGAATCGATAAAATTAAAAAAGGGCAAGCTTAAAGTTAGAAGTTTGTTTGAGAGAATGTGCAATGGTTAATAATGAGAGTGATTTAGTGGAAAACCTTAGGACACGTGAGAGGGCTCTTCGTGAGAAGCTTGATTAAGTTGAAGGTGAGAGAGATAGCCTTAGAGGTTTAATGGAGGCTATAAAAAAAGGAGCTTCTTGGGTTTGAAGAGAGTAAGTGTTTACTTGAGTATATAATTTTAGAGTTAGAAGAGAAATTGAGAGATTCAAGTAAGGTCAAATTTGATTTGGAGTGTAGGTCCGAAAATTTAGGTAAAATCTTAGGAACCGTCCAAATAAAATTTGACATGTGTGGTATTGGCTTTGATACTCAAAATGCTTCCAAAAATTAAGCCAAAACTGTGTGTTTGAGAGAATCCTCTAGGAACACTTTAAGAGGTCAATCCTTAGGTACTACTTTTCATCGGGTCTTTGCTTGTACACGTTGTGGTCGAAAAGGTCATCTTAAAAAAATTATTTTTATCTTAAAAAGGATTCTAGGAAGTCCAATGGTAGAGTCACCAAGATTTCCAAATCCCGAGAGCGCCACATTTCAGTAGTTTGGGTTAGGAGATCCGATTTGGTGGATTTACAAGATAGGATTTTTTATTCTCATTTGCTTGCGCATGTTACCTCCCTTACTAAATCTAAAGGTTGAATGTGTTAGCTTTGTTCGTAGACTCTAGCTTTTGTGCTTCATGTTAAATTTTATTTTGCTAGTTGTATATTTGTTTGTTATTTTCTAGTCCATGCTTCATCATATATGTGTTGGTAGAATTATGACTTGTGTATCTTTTATTTATTGTGTCTTAATCGAAAAATACAAAAATAATTTTTTATTTTGTCTTTTGGGTTTGTGTTTGTTTAAAGTTTTTGAAAAACTCAAAAAGATTTTCTATTTTTGTGTATGGAGGATTTTAGAGCATGGAGTTTGGAAGATTATTGTTGTATAGATTGTCCATGTAATTTATTTGAAGAGTTTTGTATCAATTTTGAGTGGAATTATGGTAATTATTTTGGAAGTGTAAAGTTTGAATTCATTATATTTATTTTGTGAAATATATATGCTCTATACTATTTGTTGAGGATTTAGTTTAGTTTTAATCATAGTAGTGCCTCGTGTTTTGTGCGGTGTGTTATAATACTTGTCCATCCAACTAGGACCTTGCTTTGCAACAATTAATGTCTTTTTTTCCTCCATATGGATACTAGGATGGTCCAAGGTTTCCATAAGGCGATTCCCATGATCGGTGGATTCCAGTCTAGCTAGGTGGTCGACCCTAGTGTTTTCCTCTCTTGGAATATAATTGATACTCAATGCCTGGAATTGTGTTGCTTCCTTTTGAATATTTTTCATGTACTCCATCATGTTCTTATATTTCTCTTAGTACTCCTCCATCACTTATTGTACAACCACGTTTGAATCGTTGAAGAAATATACCTGATCTTCTTTGAGAGATAAGTCCAGTCGTGACCCTATAATTAATTGCTCGTTTGAAGTTGAAACGTAGCACGTAATCCGCAGTCGATCCATTAGGAGTCTCTATGATTAGATCGAATCCGTAACACTCTTTGCTGGTGGAACTGTCCACGTGAACCACCAATACCTTCTTCCCTTCTCTAGTTTTGTGAGCACTATCATTCCACTTTGTACTTAAAAATTCATCTATGAAGTCAGTGACTGCCTTCCCCTTGAATACTACTCTTGGTTTATAATGTATGTCAAACTTCTCGAGTTCAACCTACCACTTCACCAGTCGCCCAAGTACTTTCATCTAATTGAGGACCTACGTAAGTGGATAATCTGTTAGAAAAATTATGGTGAGTGAAAAGGCAAACTTCTCCAACATACGATATCAGGATTCTTTTCCTCCAAATACCCCAATGACATAATAGACATGGAAGTTTATCCTTGTATCATCTCTAATTAGGACCGAACTAACCACTATTGAGGAGATAATCAGGTAAAGGTAAAATTCTTCTCCATAAACGGGATTTGAGAGGAGTGGAACCTCTGATAGGTAAGTCTTTAGATCCCGAAAGGATTGCTTGCATTCTCCCATCTAGACGAACGCATTCCTTAGCATTTAAAAAAAAAGATGCACCTATTTTTCTCTTTCTTACGAACGAGTTCAACATAGCTACCCTCCTTATTAGTGATTATGCTTCTTTCCCAGTCTTTAGTCTTCTCATATCCAGTATGACCTGGATCTTTTTAGGGGTAGCCTATATTCCCCTTTATGTCACCATAAAGCCTAAGAATTTTCATGATGCCATACCTAAGGCGCATTTCTCTAGGTTTAACTTCATTTAGTACTGATCGAGGATCTTAAAGGTCTCCTCCAAATTGTTTACATTATCCTCCCCTCTTGGATATTTTACCAACATATTCTCAATGTACACTTACATTATCTCCCATATCTGATCTTCGAACATTTGGTTGATGAGCCTCCGATAAGTGGCTTATGCATTCTTTAAACTCAATAACATTATCCTGTAATAATACGTCCTCTTTTTGGCACGAAGAAAGTCTTATCTTTATCTGATGGGTGTATTTGGATATCGTTGTACCCATTTTATGAATCTATAAATGATAGGATCTCATGTCCCATCATAGCATTTACTAGGGAATCAATTCTTGGCAGTGGATATGAATCCTTCGGACATGCCTCATTTAAATCTGAGTAATTTACGCATAGTCTCCATTTCTCATTCGAATTTTGGGCCATGACGATGTTCGACTACCACTCGGGACACTTGACATCCCGATCAAAACCTTTGTCAAGTAATTTTCCAACTTCAATATTGGTGGCCAAGTTCCTCTCGAGGGTGAATGCCCTTTTCTTTTGCCTTGTTGGTCGAAAAGATGGATCAACCTTCAGTTGATGGGTCATCACTAACGTGTCGATCCCTGGCATATATTCGTGTCTCCATGAGAATGTATTGTGATGTCTCTTAAGGAATGAGGCCACTTTTACCGTCTCCTGGTAAGTTAGTGATGACCCCACATACATTACTTTCTACGGATGATCGTGGTACATTGGGATTATGATTAAGTCCTCAACTAGAGATCCTATGGTTGTCTCTTCCTTTCGATACAATCCACCTGTGCTGAAAGTATCTTGATTCTTCTTTAAGGGTGAAAAATAGTAACTTCAAGCCCGTGACTGACTTCTGCCCACTAACCTAGTCCCAATTGGTGTTGACAATCGAAAGGTGAGGGACTTGATGGACAAAACTACATCAAGTTTCCTCAGAGTTGTCCGCCCAATCAACACATTATAGGACGATAGCGATCTTATTACAAAAAATTCTACTTGAAGTGTGGTCATCTTTGACTCTTTCCTGATCGTGAATGGAAGTCAAATGGACCCTTTAGAGTACACTTTCTCACCGGAGAAGTGCAAAAGTGTACCCTTCATTATCTTCAAATGTGCTCCCCCCAACTTCAGTTGCATAAAGCATTCAAGATAGATATCAAATCTTTAATTAAGAGGGGATCAACGTGAGGGGTGATCAGGTCTCTGAAATCTTTGGTCATAAAAGCGATCTCATCCCACTTTTTAATGGGTTTCTCCGACTAGAATACCATCATCTCCCTCTTTTGTCCCTTATAAGTTCTATGTGCGGGCGTAAATTCCCCTCCACTTTCAAATCCACTAGAGATCATGTGTATACTTATTCCTTTCTCAACTAATACTACCTCCCTCTTCTCTTCTTGCCTTTTTTATCATTATTTGGACTGACTTCTCCACCAATCATCCTTTCATTTGTTGTCCCGCTCATCCTGTGTATCATCCCTTCTTTGTAAAAACTCGTGCAAGCGCCCTTTCTTCACTAAGACTTCAATTTCACTTTTGAGGTGGAGAAAATAGTTGGTGTCATTGCTGCAATCTCGGTGGAATTGGTAGTAGAGGTTAGACTTTGATTTCAGTGTTTTTTTTTCCAGTTTCATGGGCCACCTCAACATCTTCTGGTCATCCAAAATGTTCAACACCCGACCTATGATTGTGTTCGGGGTATAAATTGATCGATTTGGATTTGATTCACCTGAAGATTCCACTTTGGAGAAATTTCCACCTGTTTTGTTCATCCTCTTTTCTTCTCTACCCAGGATCTCCCTATCGATGAGCAATTTCTTGGCTGTGGATGGTTTCCTCCTCGTGCATATGCTTCTCCACCTTCCTCATTATCTCAATCATATTGCTGTGCGAGTTCTCAGATAATGAATAAATGGTGTTGATATTGTATACACCATTTAAGAAGGACTAAATGTCTACAATCTCATTCGTTCGGTCGATATGGATGAGATAATTATTAAACTTCTTCACATACTTCCTGAGATTCTCGTCCTTGGTTTGGATGACATTGAACAGGTGGTCGATAGTTTTTCTATCCACTTTTATCCCAATGAAATGTTATGGGAGATCTCAAAATTAGGTTATGGAGTTGGGCGGAAGCCAGTTGAACCAAGTCCTTGCTAAATCGTTCAGCGTTGTAGCAAATGCCCGATATATGACTTAGTCCAAACAAGCGAGGAAGTTAATGCGAGACTCATAATGATCTATGTGGTCCTTAATTACTGATGTCTCATCAAATGAGTCCATCTTTGGAAGTTTAAAATTGGAAGTCAGGGGACAATCCATCACTTATCTATAAAATGGAGATAATCTCCCGTCATATCCAACATTGGCAAGGACTGGTGGGCTATCAACTTACGTGGCCAATTTTATTTGGTGAACGGTGGACAAAAGCACTGGTGTGGGCGGATGAGGTAAAGGAACCTCATTTTACAAATTTTTTTCTACTGAAGGGACCTGATCCACCTGATGTTCAGACACTTAAGGTGGGTCAGGCTGCAGATGGTTCAAGATCACAACGAGTTGTGCTTAGAGGGCTTGTTTTTGTTCACCGAGGCAGTTGAAACCATGGGTTACCTGATTCTTATTCCTGACTTTGGAAACCATCGTCCCCACAAACGACGCTAATTGTGTTGAGGTACAAAAATAGTTTTCACACAAAAACACAATAATGATAAATTATAGTTAACAATGGTTAATAAAGAAAGTGTGCGATAAATGAGAGTAACACGAGATATACATCGTTCAGTTGGGTTCAGCCCACTTGCACGAGGTGAGGGGTGGGGGAGATGTTTTATTGCCTTCAAAACTATTGAAGATTAATGTGAGTATGTGAACTAGGTAATATCCTTATTTATGTTTTACTTGAGGCTTTATATAACAAACCTTTACAATGTCACTCCTAAATCTTAGCATGCAAATTGGAAAAATTTGAATATGATGAAGGCAAGTGTTCATCTCTAAGGGATCCATAGGCTCCCACATTTATCGCATTTTGATATTCCCGATCATATTCATAGGGAGAATGTTAGTCATTGCAACCAACGACAAATTGAAAAATTCATATAAGTTCAAATTGTCCAATTATCAATTGGCTGATGATCATGAATGGTTCAGCTGATGAAGGCATGATGTTCAGTCTTGTGAGAATGTCCACTTGGTTACTGGCTCGATTTGTGAGTGACTGTTTTCCTAGGCATAAGTTTCCCATCACTTGTTGGGCCTATGACACTACTTGTTCGACACCAAACCATCGTAAAATACTCCTCAGCAATGTTTTGGCTTGATTATATTATCTTTTTGTATCTTTAGTGAGATTTTAACTACATTCGTCGAAGTGAAGATATTATCACTAAGTTATTTCAAATGAAATAACTCAACATATGATCCTTGCTAGCACACTTGCTTAGTTTGATATTTGTTTACCGTTGTCAATTCCATAAAAAAGGGGGAGAAATATTAGATTAAGGGGGAATCATTATAATAAATATATATTGATATGTTTCACGAGACACTAAAATGAGATGGGGTATATATTCAAGTAATGAAGTATATTTATAAAAATTGTTTATAGCACTAAGATAATTTCATGCTAAAACTTGAATAGACACATTTTTTTGTTTAAATTGTTCATTACATTTGTATCATTATTTATTTTGTTTAGAATGTGTGACAACTTAATAGGTGCAAGATATCTTCCAATTCTTGTTTTCAAGATTTGTATTATAAGACATTCTTTTGCCTTTGGACGAGCTTGTGTCTTTATGACTTAGGTTGTTAGACTCTCTTATAAAAATTGTAGTATTTTTTTCCCTTATATTTTGTCACGAAATAGACCAACGGGGGATTGTAAGAGTATGCACTATACTCATGTGCTCCGATAGGACTACATTATAATATTCTATTGACCAAATATACTTTGAGTCTTGTCCTTGAGGTCGTTATGACAAAGTTTCATATAAATAATTCAAACAGTTATCCTTATCATCAATGTGTATCCTTTTATACCACTCGTAGGAAGGTAAAAGGATACATAGACTCATGCACATTTATGACCCTAGTTCTCTTTTATAAAAACACTTTTCGGTGAGTGTTTACATGCTTTGAAATTGGTTCCTTGGACTAAGTTTATATGAAATGCAATAATACGTTTTTGAAAAATCTAAGATTGCGTTTTATATGTTTGGGGCATTTTTTTTTATCATGTGTTAAAACCAACTTAGAATGTTGTTGTTTGTCTATCGATGAAGCATCCCCATAAAGAAGATTTTCTTCGCTGCAGCAATGGTCTCTCACCGGTCACGCCTTTGTCTAAAGATTTTAGCTCAGTTTTTCCTTGTAATCTCAGTGCAGTTTTGCCCCAGTGATGCATATTGATGCATCATTATGGCAAAGTCACTATAGAAAAATAGCTACATGCGAATGAGGATAGTGCGAAAAAACTTTATCCAATTGAGCATGTTACGAGCAATTACCAGTTTGCTCGATTAAAGTATTGATAAGATGTAAATGGTTATGAAGTTAAAATCACTATTTGACTTAAAGGAATATTCCTTTTGCATACGATCCAATGCATGTAGACTTTATATTATATAACGGGCAGTGCGCTTAAGCCACATGCTAAAGCTGAAGCACTTTTAGATAAAGTAATATTTTTTTCTATTTTTAAGGAAACTTTAATACATGCTTAATGGGTATATCCTCCATTAAATGATTGGTGGTGATTTACCAACAAAATTGTCCAAAAGTGGAAAAGGTACCCAAGATCCCATGAGCTAAAGCTGAAACTATATATGCTGCATTAATTCATCGAGGAAGATATATTTTTTAAGAGACTTGAATACGTTTCAATAGACCTGAAGAGACTGGAAGATACTTCAAGAGACTTCAATAGACTTGAAAAGATGATCCTTTTGAGAGAGTTTAAACACTTTATACACTTGAGAGGAGAAGTTTAATTTTTGAGACTGGGTATTTGTAAACATTTATTTTCATTCTCTAAGTGAAATAAAACTCGAGCTCCTATGGACAGAGCTCAAGTCAGGTGAATAATGGTAATTTTTATGTTCTTATAGTTGATTTCCTCCTTTCAGCATATTTTCCTTTACTGTTGAGTTTGATTTTCCATCATTCTTGTGAAGTATATTTTCCCATCACCATTAATACGGGCTACACCTCACTTTTACCATAAACACTCAAGCGATAAGAGAAATTACCACGTCATCTCCCTATATAGAGAGAAGGGCCCTTTTATATTTGGCGACTCTTGTAGGGAGGTATTCTATTAAAGATGATGAATGAAAATATAAACTGTACTCTTGTTTTTAATGATGTTCAGCACGAACATGGGCATGTTGTTATTTCACCTTCTAGTGAATATTCATGTGGGACAAGATTCCACGAGATCGGTTTTGGGGCCCAACCAAATGACCACTCTCATGGCCAAATTCATGGAGTTCCTTAAAAGTCAATAAGAAATGGCGATGTTTGGTTTCACGATGGATCCAAGCTCTTTCATTACACCAATTGCACAACCTCTCGTTCCTTTAACGGGAATGCCCATTACACATGTCAATCCATCTATTCCTATTATGGTCAATATTTATCCTGCTATAACGCCAATCATTAAAGCTCCAGTTACCATTACTACTTTACTTATGGTCACTCCACCACAAGACAATACATTAGATGCAGCTGTTTTGCCTTCTTTAACCATTGAGGAAGTTAAAATGGAAATGATGAAGATCGTGGCACCATCCATGCAAACATTTAGTGAATCAACGTATATTTATGATTATTTTGTACTCCCTATCCAAAGGATTACAATGAAGAACGGTATATTCTTCTAATATGTGAAAAGTTTAATGGAGGAGGGGGAAACTCGAAGGAGCATTTGAAGAGATTTTTTAGAACATAGGTTCTAAATGTAACAAAAAACGTTGCATTTAAGGGAGTTTTCAAAATTACTTACGAACAAAGCTTGCAGCTGGTAATCTCACTTAACCTCAAGGAGTGTGGCTATGTGGGAAGATATGCATGTATAATTTCTCCATAAATTATTTATAGCAGACAGTGAGTTCTGGCCTTGTGAGAAACATTAGAACCCCCAAAATTTTAAAATTCGCTTTTTAATTAAATATGAATCTCCTTAAGGTGCGGAATAGGATGGTTCAACACAACACACACAAACAACAAATTTTAATTTCTTTCAAATTAAAATTAAACTAAACTAAAATTGAATGAAATTACTCAAATATAAAAATTCACTTAGACAAATTTAATTTAACCCAAGTCCTAAAATTTTCTTAACAAGATTAATTCATTTTACTATTTAGGCCAAAATAAAATTTTATTAAATTAAAATTATCTTGACTTGAATTAAATTAAGTTAAACTTCACCTAAACTAATTTTAAGCGCCAAATTATATTAGTGTGATAATTAAACCAATTTTATCTTGAATTATCCTAAGCATGCGTTCTAAGTGATTTTTTCAAGATAAAGATAAACTAATCACACTATACGCCGATGTACGAGAAAAACCCGAATGGAAAAAACCTCGGACGACCCTAGCCTTAAGTCCACTAAGTATGGTTTTATGATTACAAGACAAATGGCTTATTACACACGACTTGACTCTATCCAAACCTTGACGCGTCTTCTTGTAACTACCTCCGCCTAGTCAACAACCATGAACTCCTCCACGGTCTCGGAATCCGTTGATGAGGCTTTTGGTCTCCGTCACCCTCATACGAAGCCGTTCTTCGAATGAGTACACCGGAGCAAACAATTACTGTCCTTTATGGGTAGAGAATAAAACCCAAACTCTCTTCTTTGATGGTGTAGAGAAAACCAATGGTGTCAAACCAAACTCCCCGCAAGATATATATATGGTAACATGGAAATTAAAACAAAACTTAATGGATGTATGTGTTTTTAGAAGATATTACGTCATATAAATCAAACACTCAAACATGAAATTTTTGGGTAAACATTTAGCTCTTTAGAGAAGGGAAAGTCTCAAAAAAGTTACTTAGAAAAGTCTTGTTTACGCACATCATGTGGCTGGTAAAAGTTAGTGGGAAACATGGGTGGTTAAACATGAAAACTGCAAAAAATTAAGCTTTCCCTCCAAAGTCGTTCTAATGAATTTTCCAAGTTGTTCAAACAACATTGTTCGAACGAGATTTAAAAGAAAAATAATCCAAAATCTCGTTGAAAAAACTCGTTTAAACGAGTTCGTTAGAACAAAACTTCGAACGAAAAAATAGAGAACAAATCATAATCTCGTTGGCAAATTCATTCGAACGACAATCTCTTTCGAACAACATCTCGAACGAAAAAATAGAAAGTCCAGATATTCAATATTAATTCCAAAAACTGTTTTCCAAAGTTCAAAAATAAGTTCTGAATAGAAAAAGCCATTTTAAATTAAAATTACACCTATAAAAAATTCCAAGTCTCCTATATATTAAATGCTTTGCCATACCTTTTGGAGATAATAGAATCCTCAACATGATGATGTAGAAACGAGGCATAAGAAACTCGACAATGATGAAGATTTAAGATCTGAGCTGCTACGTCTTCAACAAAAACGTCATAGGCTTGGATGGATACACAATACATTCTATCATATGACTCAAATTATTTTGTCCGGAGTTGAGCCAACACTACATAAGACTCAATTGAAAATTTGTGTTCTTACAAATCTCACCCTTTGACTATTTTGGGACAAGACCAAACCAAAAATACTAAAGGGCCGTTCAGCTCGTCTAGACACACATCCCATCCAAATAAAATAAAAAATACAGAAGCTGACTCGACCCAAGGATGAATAGATTTGCCGATATAAAGATACCGCTAGAATAAATTCCTTCACACTTAAGCAAACCATTAAACACATAGGGAATATAAAAATATTAAACGTAATTAAACTAAATACTCCCCCGAAATTAATTCTCCCTTTTATCAAATATGATCTACCTAAGAAGATCGTGACTCCCCCTAAGTTGAATCTCTTAAACTAAAGGTTTAGATGCCATCTCTCCCCCTTTTTTGTTCGGGAATAGACAAAGGATAAAGAATTAAAACATTACTTATATCTCCCTCTAATTAAAGCAATACCATTTCTCCCCCTCAAATCGAAACAAGGGATACAAAAAATGGGAAAACAAGTAGATACATGATGGCACGTAAAGTGATAAGAAAATTTAAGCATATGGGCAACACTAAAAGATAACTAATCCACAACAAGGGTAAATAGATACCAACTTATGATGCGATACTAAAATGTATTCAACATAAGCATGGGATAACAACCAAAGTTTGCAACAAGATAGACACCAATTATGAATTGAAAGCATAAAAGGACTAGCTAGCATTGCAAAGACTCAAAATAGACAACATATCATGTATATGAATACACAATAGATACAAAATAAGCATAAGCACACACATATATAGATATAAACACACAAATGACACAAAATAAAATAACTAAAATGAGTTTTTCACACTCTTATACCATAAATGTGTCATATGGAAATGAAAGTGAAGGGGTGTGAACAAGATACCAATGAATTAAAACCCAATCACTTAAACATGTTCACAGAGTTCTTATTTGATTGTAAAACTTTATCAACTAAGATTTAGCCTTATGTGACATGATAAAGTGAACTCTATGAACAAACAAGAACAATGCATACAAGACTAGCATATTAATGATTCTACAAACCAATAGAGTAATGACAATGAAAGCACAACTAGGATAAAAGGACATTGTGCAAAACCGTTGATATACCATCCAAACCCCCTCAAAATATGAATATAATACTTTTTAATGAATATATCAAACTGAACAAATTAGGCCTTGGCAAATTGTTTTTTTTAATGCCATATTTTTCTTTTAGGCCTTTGGACCACGTATTTCTTTTAGGTCCATTCCAAATGGTGGCTTCCTCGCAAAGGATAATATTTCCTTTCAGAGCCCTTCCCAGTGTACATTCATATATCAATTTTTATCACACAAATCTCACGTGCAACAGAATTAACATGCACAAATCCTCCTAGGTCACAAGATATGTAGATGACTACATTGGTAGGAGAACACCTCACAAAGCTCAAATATACATGTGAAGTTAAAATTTCAAAAGAGCTTGTGCATATTTGTGCAAAGGCATATAAAAGCGTATCCATTAAGCACGTCAAACTTAAACAAATCCATGGAAACATGACAAAGAAAATTTTAAGGATTGAAAATTTTAACCAAAAGTTCTAGCCACATGGAAGCGAAACGATAGGATTCGATACAAACATATGCCACAAAAGGTGTGTTAAACTAAAATACACACAAAAAAAATCTTTTTGAGTTTTTGAAATTTTTAACCAAACATAAAAAAATATTTACTCAAAAGACAAACAAAAATCATTTTGTAATTTTCATTAAGCCTAAATTACTCATAAGGTAAAACACAAATGATAAACAAAAACTTTTTGTATTTTTCTATTAAAGCAAACTAAAATGAAAAGAATATAATACAAAAGATATAAACAAATCATAATTTTAGCATGTGGTTAATCATGAAGCATAGACTAGAGAATGACAAACAAGCATACAACTAGCATGAACATATAGCATGAAAAACAAAACTAGAGTATGCAAAACAAAGCTAACAAATTCAACCTTTAGATTTTGCAAGGGAGGAAGCATGTGAAAGAAAATGAGAATAAAAAATCCTATTTTGTAAAGTTACCAAGTCGGATCGCCTAACCCAAACTAGTGAAGAGTGACAATCTCGGAATTTGGGGGTCTTAGCTACCTCGTTTACTTTACCTTTGGATTTCCAAGAAATTCTTTTAAGATCAAATTTTTTTCCTAAGATGACCCTTTCGACCACAATGTGAGCAGGTAAAGAACGTCGAAAAGTAGTACCTAAGGATTGACCTCTAGAAGTGTTCCTAGGCGATTCTCTCAAAAAATTAGTTTTGGCTTTATTAGTGGAATCATTACAAGAATCAAAGCCTAAATCACAAGTGTCATTTTTGACATGGATGGTTGCTAATATTTTATCTAATTTAGCGGACCAACTTTCCAAATCAAGTTTGACCTCGTTGGAGTCTCTCAATTTTTCTTCCAATTCAAAAATTCTAGACTCTTGCATAATATTCCTCTATTCAAACATAAGAAGATCCTTTTTCATTGATTCCATCAAACCTCTAAGTATATCTCTCTCACCTTCTACATATTCAAGCTTCTCTCAAAGAGCACTCTCACGTGTCCTAAGATCATCCACTAACGCACTCTTATTAATGACCTTGGCACGCTCTCTTAAACAAGCTTTTAACTTTAAATTACCCCTTTTAATTTAATAGATTCTTCATATAATTATCTAAATGGAATTTGAAGTTCACTCTCATCAACCTCTTCATCACTTTCACTTTCTTTCTCTTCTCCACTCTCACTACCATCATCTTTTTGGGATTTAGAAACAAAGGTCTCGGAAGAGTCATGTAAATGTATATCTTCATGGGAAGATTCATTATCGGTGCTCACATGACTTGCCATAAACGAGGTAAAGTTGCGCTCAATGGGGGAATTGGGTCCCTCTTCCTTTCCACTTTCATCACTAAGGGTGGAATTATACGAAATTGGTTGTTTGTCTTCTCTCCTTAGTTTAGAGGGGTACGCTCTCGCCTTATGGCCATAACCCTCATAACCATAACACCTGTTTGACTCGTCCCTATTAAGATTTTCATTATATGTTTTAGGGATCTTTTCAGCTTTGTCATGCTTAGATTTTTCAAATTTCTTATAATCATTTTTAAACTTGTCTTTATTAAATTTTTGAAATTTTCTCGCAAACATAGCCATGTCCTCCGAGTCACTATCACTCTCATCAACCACAACTTGTTTTTTCTCCTTTCGAGATTTCATAGCAATGCCCTTAGCTATTATCTTTTCATTTTTGGAGGGGAACATATCTAGTTCATAGGTTTGCAAATCACCTAATGACTCCTCAAGTTTGGTAGAGTGCAAGGTGGGTAAATAAGTTAAAATGGCCACTTTAGGGATAAACTTATCGGGTAGGGACCTTAAAATTTTCTTTACAACTTGGTCGTTGAGTATTTTCTCTCCCAAATTAAATGATGAATTAACTATATCGAAAAGTCTAGCATAAAATTCATCAAAGGTTTCATTCTCAAGCATTTTGATGGTGAGGTTTTGGAGTTTTGAAGCTTTAACGACTCTAGTTCCCTCGTGAGTGATTTATAATATATCCAAAGCTTCCTTAGCGATTTCACAAGTCATGATACGACGAAACCCATCCTTTGTAACCGCACTAAACAAGGCATTTGGTCCTCGGGAATTAAAATTGGCTTGTTTAAATTCATTCTCACTCCATATATCCACGGGTTTGGAGACATGCTCATTTTTTACCAAACACGAGGGTGGGGATCACCCATTAACAACTAATAACCAAACCCTCCCATCTATAGACTTTAGTGCCGATTTCATACGCGCTTTCCAATATGCATAATTGGAACCATGGAAAATTCCATTTTTAACAACAAAATTCTAAAAGGACCTTAACGCAACAAATTAGCGCTCCGGCTCTGATACGAATTTGAGAAACGTTGGAACCCACTAATTTTTAAAATTCACTTTTCAATTAAATATGAATTTCCTTAAGGTGCGGAATAGGATGGTTCAACACAACACACACAAACAATAAATTTTAATTTCTTCCAAATTAAAATTAAACTAAACTAAAAGTGAAATTAAATTACTCAAATATAAAAATTCACTTAAAAAATTTAATTTAACCCAAGTCCTAAAATTTGCCTAACAAGATTAATTCATTTTACTATTTAGGCCAAACCAAATTTTATTAAATTAAAATTATCTTGACTTGAATTAAATTAAGTTAAACTTCACCCAAACTAATTTGAAGCACCAAATTATATTAGTGTGATAATTAAACCAATTTTATCTTGAATTATCCTAAGCATGCGTTCTAAGTGATTTTTGCAAGAGAAAGATAAACGAATCACACTATACGCCGATGTACGAGGAAAACCCAAATGAAAAAAACCTCGGACGGCCCTATCCTTAAGTCCACTAAGTATGGTTTTATGATTACAAGACAGATGACTTACTACACACGACTTGACTTCGTCCAAGCCTTGACGCATCTTCTTGTAACTACCTATGCCTAGTCGACAACCATGAACTCCTCCACGGTCTCGAAATCCACTGATGAGGCTTTTGGTCTCCGTCACCCTCACGCGAAGCCTTTCTTCGAATGAGTATACCACATCAAATAATTACTCTCCTTTGTGGGTAGAGAATAAAACCCAAACTCTCTTCTTTGATGGTGCAGAGAAAACCAATGGTGCCAAACCAAACTCCATGCATGATATATATATATATATATATATATATATATATATATATATATATATATATATATATATATATATATATATATATATATGGTAACATGGAATTTAAACAAAACTCAATGGGTGTATGTGTTTTTGGAAGATATTAAGTCATAGAAATCAAATACTCAAACGTGAACTTTTTGGGTAAACATTTTGCTCTCTAGAGAAGGGAAAGTCTCAAAAAGTTACTTAGAAAAGTCTTGTTTCCACACATCATATGGCTAGTAAAAGTTAGTGGGAAACATGAAAACTGCAAAAAATTAAGCTTTCCGCCAAAGTCGTTCGAACGACTTTTCCAGGTCGTTCGAACGAGATTTCAAAGAAAAATAAGCCAAAATCTCGTTAGAAAAACTCATTCGAACGAGTTCGTCAGAATGAAACTTCGAACAAAAAAATAGAGAACAAATGGCAAACTCGTTGGCAAACTCGTTCGAAATCTCTTCCGAACGACATTTCGAACGAAAAAACAGAAAGTCCAGATATTCAATATTGAGTCCAAAAACTTTTATCCAAACTTCTAAAATAATTTCTGAAAAGAAAAAGCCATTCTAAATTAGAATTACACCCATAAAATATTCCTACTCTCTTAT
Source organism: Sambucus nigra (assembly GCA_949130495.1). Lineage (NCBI taxonomy): Eukaryota > Viridiplantae > Streptophyta > Magnoliopsida > Dipsacales > Adoxaceae > Sambucus > Sambucus nigra. The sequence continues at coordinate 622,483,806 of OX422215.1, forward strand.
ATATATTAAATGCTTTATCATACCTTTTTGGAGGCAATGGAATCCTCAACTTGATGGTGTAGAAACGAGGCACACGAAACTCGACAATGATGAAGATTTAAGATCTGAGCCGTTATGTCTTCAACAAACACGTCATAGGCTTGAATGGATACACAATACATTCTATCCTATGTCTCAAATTGTTTTGTCCGGAATTAAGCGAACACTACATATGACTCAATTGGAAATTTGTGTTCTTACACACTGCTTGCCCGAGACAAACAAAGGTCAAGTGAGGAGTTGGTGGCTTACATAAAGAGGTTTAGAGAGATATCTCTAGACCTACAAAAAATTACAATGGAGAGCAACCTCCTTCAGATTTGCATAAAAGGATTTCTACCATAGTTCATTTGTCATTAAATAAATGAGACTAGAGAAGGTACCTTTAAAGCCTTTATGAGAGCAACTCAAAATATTGCACTAGTCATTTGGACCCTCCCTGTCATGACTATCGTCATATGGAAATAACTAGTTGGCCAAGTAGTTAGAGGACCCCAGTTTTCATGAGTTAATTATAGTAAGGGTAGCGAAAAAACATGCAAAAATGGGAAGAAGAAGAATAACAATAGGAAGTTTGATCATGAGTATCCACATCCATTGCCTTATATCATTGAAGAGATAATGAGTTTCTACAGCTCCATGTTGGGGGATGGATTAGTTTTTCCTCCTATAAATTCTCCACCTTATGCTGCTAGATTCATTGGTAGAGACATTCAACCTGACCTAAATTACTGTCGGATTTATTAGTGCATCGGTCATCCCATGGTTTCATGTTTTAACTTGAGGAAGGTTATAAGTAAGCATATGTAAGCGGGGACTTTACATATTCCTCAATGCCATGTTAATAACAATCCATTGCAATCCCATTAGGCAAACATGCTTGATTATTTTTATGATGAAGAAGAAGCTCAAACGAGAGAAAAAAGAGGATTTCCACGATATATATGATAGTTGTTTGCAAGGAATGAATAATTTGGTTCTTTCCTACAATGAACCAAGTGGAAGAAATAGCTTATCAAGAAGAACAATATGAGGTGGATCCAAGCATGGAGTACCAAGGTATATTAAAGTCACCAAAGTTCTCGTGGTTCTTCGATTAGGTTGGGATACCGTCAGAAAGCAAGTTGGAAATTACTCAGACCATTTTGGACATAACAAAGAAAATTATTATTCCATCATTAGGGTGGAGAGGACCCATGGCCAGGCTGATATAAAAGCTTATGTCTGAGAGCACTTTCTCAGACTTAGATAGATCAATCAGATTTCATCACAGTTGACCTTTTTATGTAACAACATGCATCAATTGAATAAGTTTATCAAGAGCTTTGTTGGATGCAGGTGATTCAATAAATATCATGCCTAGTAGCTCATTTTATATTGCTAATATCTCAGAGACAAGGTTGGTGGGAATACCTCTTTCAATCTCAGGTTATGATAAACAAATTTTTAAGTCCATTGGCTATGTTAATGCTAGAATAATAATGAGAAATCTAACATCACACATTAAATTCCACATGACTGAGTGAGCTACATCATATCTCATGTTAATTGGGAGGGCTCGGATGCACAACCATGGTTTGGTTCCTTAAACATAACATCAATGTGAAAAAGCTAATGTTAAAGGATTTGGGATTCTGATTCGAGTAACCAAAAAGCTTTTTGTAAAGGGGGAGCACATTTGGTGGATGTTTCTTTCTAGATTAAGGTAAACGAGGAAGAACTCATCCTCATAAGGCATATAGAATGAGTGTGAGTGCCTTCTATCAGGGATAGGTTGGGACCTATAAGAGATCAAGAGGAGGAGTTTTAAGAATGTTAGAAAGTTGAGTAAGAGAGGTAGGTTATAATTAAAGGTCATTTTATTTATCAACAACTTATAGATATAATGAATCGATAATATACCCGATGGAATAAGAGGTTAAACGACATAATTCATTGAGTAAAACTAACAAACTAGTGATGGAGAAGATGAAAATTTCAAAAAAAGGAAGGCACCAACAATTATTGCATAACAATGAAAAAAATTGGTGTTTTTTGATGAAATAGTGGTATATTACCTTTAAAGGTGTGAGTGGGAAATTGAGGAACTTTGGGAAGATGACCTGAAATATGAAATTTTTTTGGTAGATAATCCAGGATTATGTCTTGTTATTGATGATTCAAATATCCAAGAGTCTGCAGAAGAGGTTGAAGCTGAGCCTGAATTTATGCAATATCATCCTAAACGCTAAGTTCAAGAGTTAGAGAAGATTGATTTAGACGAGCATAGCGATGAACCAAGGCCAATATTTATTTTGAAAGACTTGGAGGAAATGAAAAATATAGAGATGATCAAGCTCATTTAGGAGTTCAAACAAGTTTTTCTTTGAAATACACTGAGATGCCAAGGCTAAATCAAAAGATGAGCTTCCACAGGTTAAATTTTTTACCTTAAGTAATGTCGATCAAGTAGTCAACAGGAATGTACAATCCTAAGTTGGATCTTGAAATCAAGGTTGAGGCGGAATGATTGCTGGCAACTTGATTTATTAAGCTAATTCAACATCCAATTTGACTTTGTAGCATTGTGCCAGTTGGGAAGAAAGATAAAACACAAATTCACATTTGTATTGATTTTAGAGATCTTAATAGAGCCTGCCCCAAGGATGAGTTCCCTATACCTTCTATCGATAGATTGTTGATTCAATAGCTAGTCATGAGATGTAGAGCTTCATGGATGGCTATGCTAGCTACAACCAGATCAAGATGGATCCTGATGATGTGGAGAAGACAACCTTAATAACACCTTTGGGAAATTTCATTTACATTATAATGCCTCTTGATCTGAAAAATGTGGGGGCAACTTACCAAAGGATAACGATGGCTATTTTTCATTACTTTTTCCATGACATTATGGAATTATATGTGGATGATCTAGCTATTAAATCAACGAAGGAATATTCTCACTTAACTGCCTTGGGAAAAGTTTTTAACAGATGTAGGAAGTATAAGATAAAGATGAACCCACTCAAATGTGCTTTTGGTGTAATGAGTGGGAAATTCTTGGGTTTGGAGGTGGATCGATAAGGAGTGTGGATGAAATAAATAAAACAAAATGCTATTCTTGATACTCCTTGTCAAAAAACCCAAAAGCCCTGAAGAGATTCCTCAAGAATATTTCTTACTTGAGGAGATTTGTTCCAATTTTATATGAGGTTACTCACCCTTTGATGCATATCCTTAGGAATACCATGAAGTTCAAATGGGAGGAATCACACTAAGAAGATTTTGACAAACTTAAAAGATTGCTCAATTTTCCTGAAACGATGATCCCACCTAAGGCAGGATTAATTTTGCTGCTTTATCAAACCTCTACTATGAGGTCTATTGGTTCATTATTGGTACGATATATTTATGGAAAAGAGAGACATGTCTACTACTTTAGAAGAATCATCCATGATCTAGATGCAAGATATATAAGTATATAAGGATACTATTTGGCTTTAGTCTTTGTGGCTCAAATATTAGGCATTATATGCTGTCTTTTACTATCCACATAGTGATAAGATTTCAATTAAGTTTTTTCTTGTGCAAATGATCTTAATTGGGAGAAAAATAAGCTGGTTCTTTATTTTTTTCAGAGTACGATTTAAAGTGCGTGGTTTATTGAGTAATCAAGAGTCAATCCTATACAGATATACTGGACATCTTTCCATCAAGTTTGTTTGAACATTATTAAAAGATATACCTAGTGATAATTTACAAGATAATCTTTATGAGGTAGACTAGGAGGAATGATTTATAGAAATTGATGGTTCATTATCTCAAGGAAAATGAGGAGACAGATTCATTTTGTCGAGAGGAAAATAACAGATTTCTTTATCGTTCAAATTGGACTTTCTTCATTCGAATAATTAGGCAGATTATAAATCTTTGATTCTATAATTACTTAAGGCCCTTAAAAGAGGCATCCGTTCACTCTGCATTATAGGAGATTCCAAATTAGTGGTTAAACAAGTGAATGGTGAATATGCATTGAAGAAACTCAGTCTATCTCCTTATCGAATAATCATACAGAGTTTGGTCGACCAATTTTATGAAGTCAAAGTGAAGATACATCTATGAATGATGAACCTACATGTTGATGCCTACACCAAAATTTCATAAAAGATAGCCATGCAAGGTGAATCTATAATTGTGTTGATCCATCGTAGGATAACTTCATCTTTTTTACTCCATATCTTTCCCACATATGAGGCCTCAGACTTGAGAGGAACGATAAGAAGGCAGTTTGAAATAAGAGTTGGTTCAATGAAACTGACTGAGCTATCATAAATATTTCTTCTACAACGAAGTTTGTACTACAAAAATCCTGGTGAATGGTCGACCAGATGCTTTGGCCCAAAGGAAGACCAAAAACGGTTAAAAAAATTCACAAGGAGCATTGTTAGGCAACTGAGATTCTTATATATTAAATAATTCAAATATAAGAATATTTTTGGCCTACGATGAAACAAGATGCAATAGTAGTACAAAGAGAATGTGATAATTGTTAAGCTTTCTTCCAACAAGTGGAGTGCAACTTTTTGGAAGCTCAAACAGACTAGAGGCTTCCTTACACTGATTTCATCATTGACAGAGTTGTCCAAACATAAAAATAAGATACGATAGCTCTTAGAAGAATATCCTCAAGGTTCTACTTATTAGAAGAGAAGTTGTATCATTGTAGATATTTCAATAGGCCATTATGATGCATCACAACAGAAGAAGTGGAGGAAGTTATCAAGCAAGGTCAAGATCCATCTCACATTAGAGGAGTCAAACCATATGACCAACTTATGATGCTCATCTATTATTGGAAAATAATAGAGAGACATTCAACTGAGCTTGTTCAAAACTTCAAAACTTTCCATCTTCTAGTAATATCATTCATCAGTTGATATACACTCATTGGTAACAATTTATCCTTTCCATACTTGGGCGTTTGACCTCATGGTGGCAATTAAACCTCCATTTATGGGTAAAATATGGATTCTCGTGGAAAATGATTGCTTTACAAAGTGGGAAAAATCCATCCATTTTAAAAGAGAAACATCAGGAGTGGTGGCACAATTCATTAGAGAGTATGTCATTTCTCATTCTGACATTCCCAAGGTTATCATTTCAGATAATGGAAAGCCATTTATCAACAAAGAAGTGATAATGTTAAGCGATAAATATTCAATTATCCACCACACCTCATCAATGGCTTATCCTAAAGGTAATAGTCAAGAAGAAGCCAGAAATAAGACTTTAGTCAGTATTTTTGCCAAGATGATGGAAGATTTTTCTAGTGCATAGGATTATAAGATTCCTATGGTTCTTTGGGCCTATCAAATAAAAAAGAGGAGGACAACAAGTTATACACCTTTCTCCTTTGTTTATGGAGATGTACCAATCCTTCCAGTGGGGTTAAAAGTACTATATGCCTAATATGACTTTCAAAGCAACATGCTTCCTCAAAGTAGGCATGTTTAACTAGAAGAACTATATGAGCATAGAGAAAATACGTAAAACCACTTTCAAGTCTACAAAAAGAAACTCTCTAAAGCTTATGAGAACCTAGTGAGACTAACGAAGTTTATGGAGGGAAATTTAGTTTTGAAGTCTGCTATTAATCACATTACATAACTTCCTTTGCCAAAATTTTAAGCAAATTAAGAAGGACCATATGTTGTTAAAGAAGCACATGACTTGGGTAATTATATGATTTCATAAATCAAAGATGACATGCCATTCAAAATTAACAACAAGTGGTTGGAAATTTATCATGTTTGAGAAAGAAAATTGTAATTTTTCTTTTTCTATCTAGTACTTGAAGAAAATGCAAAGAAGCACATTAGTTTATAATATATATGAACTAAATATTGAAGCAAGGAATGAAGTGTACACATGAGATTAAAAAACAAATATTTTATATATATTTCAATATGGAATAATTACAATTTAAAAAGGAACTAGTACCCAGAGATATAGAATAATGAATTTATTCTAAAAAAAATCCTAAGCTAGAAGAAGTGAAGAAGCTCCTTCTAACCGAGGCAGATATATCTTGAGAAACCTTTCATTGATGCTCATACATAGCATAAATGTTTACCTTAACCTCTGCCTTTCGTTTAAGAATGGGTTTATGCTCTATTTTGTCATCTGTCAAAGCTTTCCCTACTACATCTACCGTTTGATCACACTTCTCAAAATGAGGAGTGAGATATCTTAATTTGCCTTTTTTTACCTTTAGATCCTCCACAACTTTAAGGTAACTAGAATGACAGGTAACTAAATGAGGATCATTCAAATTACTCAACTTTTTGATTGGTCGGGTAAAATCAAAACCATATTTTCTCAAAAGTTTGAGGTTTCCCATATACCAATTCAACACAGATCTCCCAATAGAAAATTGTGAAGTTTTCTCAATCTCATCTACAACAACAGCTATTGCTTATAAGAGATAAGCCATCATAAAGTCTTGAGGTCTAACACATTCAATAATAAATGTTATCAGCTATTGCTTATAAAGTCGTTTCAGTACATAATGAAGTGAGGTTTGAATTATAGTATTGTTCTCAAGCACGTATCGAAAAAACTAGGTTGGTGTTATCTTTGACAAAAGAGATTTAAAACCAGAATCACTCTCCTTTATCACCATATTGGTCGTATAACATTAATCATCGTGGAAGGATGAGTGAGAATGATATAGATAAGATAGATCAACCTCAACAGCAGACACAAGTAGTTGAGGTGCTTCGAGTGTGATGATTCCTATGGCAGGATGCAAAGACATAAGAAGCATATGAGTTTGCCAAAACCTTAACAAGATTTGAGCTAACTCACAAAGTTGGTCTATCTATTTAAAAAAAACTTAGTAGTAAGCTATTAAGTTGACTTACAAAGTGTAATTTGAACAAAAACCTTAGTAGTATGCTACAAAGTTGACCTACAAAGTGTAATCTTAAGAAAAACCTTAGTAGTAAGCTACTAAGTTAACTTACAAGGTGTAATTTTAGCAGCCAGCTGGTAAGTTTATTTACAAAGTGTAAATATGAGAAAAACTTAATAGTAATCTACTAAGTTGACCTACGAAGTGTAATTCTTTGAAAAAACCGTAGAAATTTTTATGCAAAGTTGCCTTAAAAAGTGTAAATTTATTTTAAAAACCTTAGTTGTGATTGAGTTAAGCGATATAGATAATCTTACATAGTTACAAAAACTACAGTACCAACATGTGAATCAAAAGTAGAGGAAGGGTGAAGAACCACATACCCTAAAGCTTGAGTTGGAGCATCACTATAGAAAGCTTGAGGTTCCACTACTGCAATAATTGGCACCAAAACCAAATTAACCTCATTGGAGGGATCTGGTTGATCTCTTTCTCTTAATTCCTGGTAACCTGAAATACCACAACCTGAAGAAGCTCATAGAGAAAGTCCTTGACAAAAAATACATAGAATAACATTTTTCTTCTAAAAATGTAAATTACCTTTACAATGGTTTCATGCGAAGTAGGAAGTTTATCCAGAGGAAGCACAATAGTAGCCATTATGTTCACCTACAGTAGCAACATTAATATAAGTCTTTGATAATCCACACATACTGAAATGAGATAATAGCATCCAAAAAAGTTTTCTTTCAACTTACCTGAACAAAACTATTTGGAGGGACCATTGCCAATGACAACTCTGTTGAAGTTAAGGGAGTGGAAGATTCAATAGATTCACTTGAAACTCTCACTGGTTCTTCGTCCATATGTAATTTTTGCGCTAGAAAAACAACATGCTCATAGGGGGACAATCCATAATAAGTAATCCCGGTCATTGAACTAGGGAGAAATAGAGAAGGTGCAATGTTGGTATCTTCAACAACTGGACTTAACGGTTCTTTCGATGGAGCTCTATCATACATATTTACAACATCCACTGGAAATGAGGAGACATCTTGTAGATGGAAAATAAAAGAATGCTCTAAAAGATATTTCTTTCACAAATAAATATATCCACACTTACAGAAATGAATTACCACTTATGCTTGCTGAGGTTGCTAAGACAAAAAATCATGCATGCAAATATCCTCCACAACATCACTTGGTTTATCGATTAATGTTACCCCAAAAGAACCTGGAGTAGAAGGAGTTAGAGTTATGATCACACGTGCCTGACTTAATTTCTTCCTCAATTTTTTTCCGGTGATGAGGCATATAAATGGGAGATCCTTTCTCCATTTGATCTCATAGAGTAACTGGCTTGCGATGACCCTAAGAAGTAATAAAACCATTAGCTAGGTGACTTCTCTCTAAATTAGCTAAATCATCACCTGCACTAACAGGAATGGGATTCATTATAGATAGAACATCAGCTACCATTAATTACACCTTATAAAAAAGGTCTGGCCTGATCAGCCCAATGGACTTTGTGATTGGATGAAATACCCTAATTTTAAATTACCAAGAAAACATGGTCCACAATATATTCAAAATTAAAATTTCTTTTTTGTTTAGTAATAAAAGTCCACAAATTTTAATTTCTTCAAAATTAAAATTAAATCAAACAACAAAAACACATACTAGAATTTTTCTTTTAATCTCAATGAAACAACATTAATCCAGTTCAAGTTAAAATTTTGCCAAACAAACTAAGCATGTATTTTGCCAAATTAAAGGCTGCGACTTGAATTAAATTACCTTAATCATTACCCAAATTTAATTAGCTCCAAATTAAACTAAAGTTGTGATTTAAGCCAAATTTTATCTTTTTAACCTACACATGCATCTAGGTTATTTTGCTAGATAAAATAAACAATCACAACTATAAGGCATGATGTACGAGGAAAACCCACAATGGGAAAAACCTCGGACGACCCAACCTACAAGTCCACTAAGTATGGTATTTTTACAAAAGACGCAATAAGAGGAACTTACAACATAGACTCGTCTTTCAAGCCTTGATTCTCCCTCGTTCTTCAACCTCTGCCTAGTCGATAACTCCGGAGTCTACCCGAATCTTAGAATCCACGATTGGGTCCTGTCTACCGTCAATGCACACACGTATGAGCACGTCACAGGAAAAACAATCTCCTTTTGGGGTAGAGAAGGAACCCAAACTTTCTCCTTAATGGGTAGAGAAGAAACCCGGTGCCAAACAATATCCAAGAATATATATATATATATATATATATATATATATATATATATATATATATATATATATATATATATATATATATATATATATATATATATATATATATATAGAGAGAGAGAGAGAGAGAGAGGAACTTGGATTTAAACTAAGCAAACATATTGGGTGTACATTTTATGTTTTGGTGAAAGGTTTGATCTTGAAAATTTTAACACATAAAAGGGACTTTTGTTGGTAGTATTTTTGCTCTCTAAGGCTCTCTAAAAAGTGAAAAAGTCCATACAAAAAGTTATTCCCGCATTTATTTTATTAGGTAAAAGGTTAGTGGGATAGTGGGTGAGTAGGGAAGTTTTTTAAACAAAAACTGACAAAACTGACGCCAACCGTTCTAACGACTTTTCAATGTAGTTTGAATGACACGATTCGAACGAGATTTTAGCGTCCAAGTTCGTTCGAATGATGATTCAGAATATCTCTCGTTCGATATTTCGTTCGAACAACTTCATTCCAATGACCTTCCAACGAGAAAACAGATAAAAATTGCACAATGTCGTTAGAAATTCATTCGAACGACCTGGAAATTTCGTTCGAACGAGATTCCAAGTTAGTTTGAACGACTTTTCGAAAAATCCTTATAGTGCTTTTTAAGTCCAAAAACTTTTATGAAAATTTCTAAAATAATTTTCTGAGAAAAATAAAAAGTCGTTGGCGATAAAAGTTTATAAAAGAACACCCAAATAAAATTTCCAAGGTCCTAAATATATATAAATGCATTCATACTTTTGAGCCCTTAGAGTGAAATAATGTTGATGACGCGAAACAGGGAACTTGAAATCGACAAAGATGCAATTTTAATATCCCGGACCGCTGCGTCTTCAACTCAACCTTTAAACTTCATAGGCATGAAAGGGTACGACACACAACTATCCTATGACACAAAATGTTTTGTCCGGAATTAAGACAACACTACAAATTGACTCGATTGAAAATTTGTCCTTAAAAATATCCCCCTTTGGCTATTTTGAGACAAAACCAAACCAAAAAATTCTATGGGTCGTCAAGTGCATATAGACACAATCCCACCCCAAAAAATAAAATACAGACGCTTGACTCGACTCATAGAAACTTGTTTGCCGCTTTAAGTAATGTGCTAAATATAAAATCCTGCACACTTAAACAAACCATCAAATGTATAGGGAATATGACAAATTAAAGTGCGTAAAACAATTTCTCCCCATTAATTAATTCTCCCTTTCATCTAACAATGATCTTCCAAGAAAGACATTTCCACTGAAGTTAGATCTCCACAAATTTTCAAAGGATTAGATACCATTTCTCCCCCTTTTTGTTCAGGAATAGACAAAGGTCAAGAATAAAATAACTTATTTCTCCTCCAATTTAAGAAAATACTCCCCTAATCTAAACACGGGATAAGTAAAATGGAAAAAACAAGTTTATTATGTGATGATGTAAAATGTGATAAGTACAATAAAGCATATAGGCAACAATGAAATTCAACTAACCCATACACTAATTCATGGATATCAACTATGATGCGATAACAAAAGATACCATTAAAATGTACTATGATAAGCATGTGATGTCAAACAAAAGTCGCAACAAGATAGATACAATTTATGAACAAGATGCATACATGGATTATATGCTAAGGCAAAGACTCAAAATAAAGAAATACCATACATATATATATACACACAAATATACCAAAAACTCACACGTTCATATGCAAGGGTATTAAACACCATACATGACACAAAGTACATTAAGCCTTCCACACTCATATGGCAAAAATGTGTCTAAATACATGTGGTAAACGAAAGTGAAGGGGTGTGAACTAGCAAGACAAAAATTAAGACCCAATCACCTAAACATGTTCACGGAGCTCTCATTTGATTGTATAACTTTATCAAACATATATATATCCTCATGTGACAATATAAAGTGAACTCAATGAACAAATATACACAATGCACACAAGCCTAGAATTTCGATGATTCTACAAATCAATAGAGTTATGATAAAAATAGCATAACTAGGATACATTGTCATCGTGAAAACCCATTGATATATCCAACCAAACTTCCTCATTAATATTCTTTTTATTTTTCTTTATTTATGAACATACCAACTAAATAATGACGGCCTTGGCTATTGTTGATGCAAAAAACTAGACTATGCTAATTAGTTGATCACAGATAAATAGAAATAAAAGAGAGGAGAGATTTTTAAAGTGGTTCGGCTTGATGCAAGATCCTACGTCCGTTGTTGTGTATTTATTTGGGATTGTTCAATTACCTCTCATTTTGTGTGTCCCTGTATGTAGGGTTTACATTGCATTTATAGCCCTCAGGGGGTGTGCAAAGCTGTAATATCAAAGGATGGAATGTCTTTATATCGCAGACATTTACATCTATCCAATCATTAATATATACAATTGTTTGTGTTTGCCTGTCATCGTTGGTCGGAATCCTTCGTGTTGGTCGGTATTCCTGGGGTTGGTCGGTATTCCATCCTTAACGACTAGGATTAATCCTCCACTGTATAATATGTGTCAGTATCTGAATGGTCCATGTAGATAAATAGTTTTTTGTATCAACAGCTATATTTTTTAATATCACATATTTTAGGCCAACTTTCAATGGTGGCTTTCATGCAAAGTAATTTTGTCTTTTGCAATCCGATTCCATTGATAAACAACTTCATTGGATAAATATTTTTCAATTATTTTTAAATCCGAAAAATGGTTCATACATGCACAAATCCTCCATAGTCATAGCAGCATGTAGATGACTAAAGTGATAGGAGAACATTTCACTTAGCTCAAATATACATGTGAAGTTAATGATCAAATGAGCTCATGCATATAAAAATAGAATCCATTAAGTAAGTCAACGAAAACTACTCCATGAAAGCATGATAAAGAACACTTTAAGGATTGAAAATCTTAACTAAAAGTTCTAGCCATATGGAAGCAGAAATGATATTGGATTCAAACACAAGTATATGCCACACAAAATGTGTAAAACTAAAACAAATAATCTATAGCATCCAAATCCACCCTAACGTGCCACTAAAAGAAAATACAGGAAAGTACACAATATGATGGGAATAGATGCTCAAAAATAATAACGGTGAATAAAGCGCAACAATACGAATTCGCATATATGAATCAAATGTAAAACTCAAGCATTGTACCAATTTGATTTCTCAATAACACATTAATAGGTCACCAGGCCTCACCTCACCCCAGCTTCGTAAAGCCTCGTCATGGCTACTGGACTTTTGGACTATTGGAGGGTGCCCATTATCCGTGTCATATAAAAGTATCATGACACCATGCCCATCAACAAATACAATATCCCAGGGAATCAATATTTTATATTCATAAAATATCTCATAGGATTGAAATGAATACTACAATTCAAGACGAGTGAAAATAACACATGAAACAATCGAAATACTCTTGAGAGAATTTAGGTGTATATTGTTTAAGTCCCGTACCTTAAAATCATCACATGAAAGCCATAAAGATTCTGCCCAAAATTTTGATCACACTACTGCGTTCCTCTCACAAAACCAATCAAAACTCGTTGTAGCCCAAACTCAAGAAAACACCAAATAAGACTTCAAAACTAGGGTTGAAAGTGTGATTAAATTGAGGCTAGGGTTTTATAGATGGAAGAAGATAAAAATAGAGGAGGCTAATGATGTTTGAGAAGGCTAAAATGTGTTTTATAAGTCCTAAACCCGTCACTTTATGTTTATATACCAAAAATAATTTGAGTCCTAATCAAACACAAACACTCGAAAATTTACTTCAGATGATCGGACCTTTGGAATTGGCTGATATGTCATAGCAAATGGAGAGACAGAGCTGCTGTAAAAAATTCTTCTCGATCGGACGGTCAAATTTTTAATTTTTTTTATTTTTATATCCCCTTAGGTCGGATCCTCCCCCGATTTTTATACAAAAAGTTATAATTTCCAAATTTTAATCCCGATTTAAATTCCACTTAAAACCTTATTTTTATATATAAAAACAAACATTTTTACATACCAAAATGAAATAGATTCCAAAAATTTATTTTTTCAAAATTTCAAAATTAATAGCATATTAAAATTATGGTGTGTTACATACTTCACCACTAGCTCAGGAATTTTTTCCTCAAAATTCGACGAAATCTAACGCTCAAGATAACATATGGTTCACAAACGTCTACCCATAAAGACCACGATTAGGCGCCCATACACTCAATCTTACACGCACGTACCCCTTGCACTCTCTCGTGAATTACTACTCAATTCTATCTCCCAAAAATCATCACAACACTAAAGTCCTCAAATCAATTCCAAGAATACTCACATAAAGATTTCTAATTCTAACCTCGATGCCTACCATGTCCTCAACAAAAAAATCATCTCCAAAGAAAACACGTCTAACTCTCATGCTAGACCAAAAACCCAAAGACCCGAGGGTCGTCGTATACCTAAGCTCTGATACCATCTGTAACACCCCTTGAACCACGTGGCGCTAGTACGGTTAAAACTAAACTAAATCCTCAACAATTAGTATAGAACATCTATATTCCAAAAAATAAATATAATGAATTTAAAATTTACATTTTCAAAATAATTAAAATAATTCCACTCGAAAATGCTACAAAAGTCTCCAAATACATTACAAGGCCAATCTATACAAAAATAATCTTCCAAACTCCATGCTCTAAAATCCTCCAAATAATTCGTAGCGTTCAAATCCACACTAACCTGCCACTAAAAGAAAATACGGGGAAGTACACAATATGACAGGGATATATGCTAAAAAATAATAACGGTTAATAAAGCGCAAGAATATGAATCCACATATATGAATAAAATGAAATACTCAAGCATTGTACCAATTTGATTTCTCAATAACACATTAATAGGTCACCAGGCCTCACCTCACCTCACCTCACCTCACCGAAGCTTTTTAAAGCCTCATCATGGCTATTGGACTATTGGCGGGTGCCCATTCTTTGTGCCATATAAAAACTTCACGATACCATTCCTATTAAAAAATACAATATCCCAGCGAATCAATATTTTAGATTCAAAAAATACCTCATAGGATTCCAATGAATACCAAAATTCAACGCGAGTGAAAATAACACTTGAAACAAACGGAATACTCTCGAGAGAATATAGAAATATATTCTATAAGTTCCGTACCTTAAAATTATCACATGAAATCCATAAAGATTCCGCCCAAAATTCTGATAAGACTACTACATTCTTCTCACGAAACCAATCAAAATGCATGATAGCCAACCTCAAGAAAACACCAAATAAGCCTTCAAAATTAGGGTTGAAACTGCGATTAAATTGGGGATAGGGTTTTTTAGATGGAAGAATATAAAAATAGAGGAGGCTAATGATTTTTAAGAAGGCTAAAATGTGTTTTATAAGTCCTAAACCCGTCACTTTATGTTTATATACCAAAAAGAATTTGAGTCCTAATAAAACACAAACATTCAAAAATTTAATATGAATGATCAGACCATTGGAATTGACTAAAATTTCAATATGTTGTGGCAAATGACGAGACGAAGCTGCAGTAAACAATTCAGCTCGATCGAACGATAAGATTTTTAATTTTTAATTTTTATATCCCCTTACGTCGGATCCTCCCCTGATTTTTATACAAAAAGTTATAATTTCCAAATTTTAATCCCGATTTAAATTCCACTTAAAACCTTATTTTTATATATCAAAACAAATATTTTTACACACCCAAATTAAATAGATTCCAAAATTTTTATTTTTCCCAAATTTCAAAATTAATTTAAATTATTACCGAATTAAAATTACGGGGTGTTACAAATATGTCTAGTTCATAAGATAGGGGACCCTTACGGATGATCGGGTGGAGGCAAAAAATATACGAGTAAAGGAAAAAAACTATCTACTCTATGACGGAGTTATATAACGAAGAGGGTATGTCCAACCAATTCTCCATTGTATTCATCCCACTGAGGTAAATACAGTCCTGGGAATGCTCCAAGAAGGTGCCTGCGAGGCATAGCCAGGGAAAAGTAACCTGGAATAGAGGGTGATAACTCAGGGATACTATTACCGACGATGAGCAGGCATGCCGAGAACTATGCCCAAAAGTGAAACCGATGCCACATGACTGTAAATGATATCCATCAGCCAACTGAAGAACTATTAGTAATCGTTTCACCGTGTTCTTTCGCCCTGTGGGGAATCGACATCCTTGATCCATTTTTGACCTGGAAAGGTTAATATAAGTTTCTATTAGTAGAAGTTAATTACTTTAGTAAATGGGTGGAGGCAAAGCCACTAGATAAAATCACTGACCAAAAATTACACTCATTCATCTGGAAGTTCATCATCAGTCAGTTTGGCATTCCAAACGCCATCATCTAAGACAACTAAAGATAGTTTGACAATGTGACAATCCGTAAATTATGTGACCATTTCAGAATCAAACACTACTTCTCAGCTCCGATGCACCCTAAATGCAGTGGTCAGGTTGAAGTAATGAACCTAACTCTCTTCTACAAGATCAAAACAGAGATAATAAACTCCAAAGGGTTATGGGTGTAAAAGTTAGTATATGTTTTATGGGCCTATAAAATAATGACAAGGGGACCAATGGGATCAATGCATTTTTATTTTACCGATGGTACTGAAGAAGTAGTACCAATAGAATTGGAGATGCATAGTCTAAGGGTTCATTGTTTCGAAAGAGTGGAAAACGATGAACGATTTAGGGCCAATTTAGATATCCTGGAAGAGTGAAGGAATGAATCAGCATTGAGGATGACCCCAACCCAGCAAAAGGAAGCACGATGCTACAACATAAGGGTAAATGACCAAACATTATAGGTCGGAGACCTTCTTATACATAAAATGATGCAATAAAATAAGAACCCAAGTCACGGGAAGCTGGGAGAAGGTTCGTATGTGGTGGCACAAGTCATACGATCGAGAACTTCTGGCCTTAGAAATCACAAGGGTCGTGCTCATCCTCTTCCTTAGAATGTTGAAAATTTGAAGCTCTACTACCAGTAAAGACAATCGTCAAAACATATGAAGAATCTATCGCCAACCAACAACTAACAACCGGCACTTGTGATGCCCTTCCTTATATCCCTTATTTATTTTAAGAAATTTGATTCAATTTTTTTTTTTGTATTTAATTCCTTGACATGTAGCTCTTTACTACATCATTATAGATAAAAGGAAACGTTTCTCCAATGATATGATGTTTCTCTCATTATATAATGTTTATCCTACCCACCTAAGCATTCGTGTCAAGCTAGATTATGAACCAACCACTAGGTAGGAAAAAGGATCAGAATAAGCCCTATCTTGGTATATATTTTCCATACTCATGAGTCTCAAAACTACCACTTGAATGATCACCGAGTTAACACCTGACCCCCTCATTCTGATCCGGTCTACATGGCGTGATCAGTGCGAGTATAAATTAGGATAACTCTGAGTTAAAGAAGGGTTATCTCCAATCACGCAGTTATTTTCAAAACAAAAGAGGGTATATATGGAGGGTAATAAGGTTGGCATGCTGAAATTCGATGAAAAAAATTCTTGTAAACAAAACTAGTAATCGGAACATAAATGATCGTTCGCAATACCCTTTATCGATTGGCCTTCGGAGTGTAAACAACACGGTTCATTAACTTAGTATAAAAAAATTGGTCAGTCACTTTAGGCATAACTCAGTTCATCAATCGAGTATAAATAATATGTCCAAATGCATTCGACATCATATAAATGAAGACAATACAAGTGTTTAATTTTCACCGTTTAAGTTAGCAAAATACACTTAGTATCACAAGTCAAGTGATTAGACAATGATAAATGTTGTTGTCTAAATTTGGTATAATGATTAGTATGAGTCTTACCCTAGTAGTACTAATTATTAATAACCACGGATAATATAAAAAAGATGTGAATTAGAGAGAGATAAGAGATAAAGAAAGAGACAAAGATTTTTTACGTGGTTCATCCTAGCAAGGTGCCTACATCCATGGGTGCAATGACACTAAGTATTAGGCTTTAAGTATAAGCCTCTCAAGAACACTCTAGTGTTGCGGGATAAAACTGTTTTTTCTTTATCCCCGGTTGAGGGTTGTAATGAGATATTTGTATCCATGGGAATAAGAAGAGGTGTAATACCTTTATATCTCTGGTATTTACACCTTTACACTATAATTAAAAATTGTGTACTTTATCACGTGCATGTACATGGTGAATGTTGAGATCCCATGTGTGTCTGTTCAACTTGCTGATTGTTCATATTCCCGAGGGAGGTCGGCTAGTGTATCAAAAAAAAAAGATAGTTCAGCTGATCGCTTCTCTATGCTGTCTTGGGCCCATTGAGTATAATGATAAGTGTCACATTATTATTGGTCCATCTAGCATAATTATTTAGGGTTACAACAAAATCCCCCAATTCTTCACTCTTGATTGAAGTGATTAGTGACTGAAAGGATGGAGTATTATATGTTAGGATTTGTTCGGATCTTTGGGAATATCTAGCAGCTGCCGACCACTAAGAGTTTACAGATTCTTGAATATCATTCCTTGTCTCAATGGAAATTTTGTAAATCGTAGAAAAAATAACGAACCGTCTGGGGGTACAATGGTCGTTTATTTTTAGGGGACTGACACGTCATCAAAATGTGAAGCGGTGGTATGTTTAATGATTTCACTTCGTGTAACTCAAGGGCAATCACTGAGTCCTATAAAACATCAATTCTCTCCCTTGTTATTCTCACCTTGAATTTCTAACTCTTTTTATTCCCTTTCAAGATTTTCCTTCGCCATTTGTGAGAGTCCTTCCTCCTTGCTGTTTCATTTTCCTCTTATTTTTTGTTTCATGTTTATCACAAAATGGTGTATATTGTTGATGAGAGTTCCTTGGAGGTGTTTAGTACTACCTATAGAATTCATGTTTGGGTAAATATAAAGTTACTAACAGGCCCTTGTGACCTCTGTGCGTTGGAGGAAGGTCACTGGAACCCCACTATTTTCATTACTGAGCATGGGGTGACATTCACCCCTCCCCCATCACTTATTTTTATAATTTTATCAGTATTTTGATGTTGTCATAGCCCAAGTGGCTCCCAATACTTAGAGAGTAGCTAATGTAGTAAATCGTCTTAATGGGAGGTTTAGGATCAACATAGGAACAAAGGAGTTAATGTACTGTTATAGTTGGGGAACCACTAATGAGAATATTTATTACTTGAACACAAGATACTCCAACAGAGCCCTAGTAGTTAATTTTCCTAATTTCAATAAGGTTTATTGGGATCATGGCTTGGTAGTGAAAGATTGGTAGTTTTTCCCTCCTTTTGAGGGTGAGGAATACAATGGGACCCGTTGCCCTCAGGAGGGTCAGGGTATAGGTCTGCATTTGCGCATTCTTGTACAATTTTCACCTTTTTAGTCTTTCATTTAATTTTGTTATTAACTGCATTATTTTGGTCTTTCTATTTTGTAGAGAAGAATAAAAATGATATACCTCGTGTCTCAGAGGTTAATTTTTCTGACCTAAAGACTATTTGTCCATCCAACAAAGGATTAGTGAAGCTCATCCTTTTTCCACATCTGTTTTACTTAGTTACCATAACTCAATTACTTCTTTTGTTGCTCTCTTAATCGAAGACATTCGATCAGCCGCCAACAATTAAGAAGACATGACTTCCTCATCTTTAGTCACTGAGTTTGAATCCCCACCACAATCAAAAGGTAATTTCTCTACCGGGGAAATTCTTCATCTTTTGCATCCTTAAACCTTGACGTCATGCCAACCAACATCTCTTCACTAGAAATAGTTAAGAGGAAGATTCATCACCTTCTTGTTGGCTCCAAGTACCAACCCCCTATTGAGAAGAAGTCTAATGTTAGAGTTCTAAGAACCCTATAGTGGTTGAAACTTCTCTAATAAAGAATCAGGAGCATCAATTTAAGAGGTTGAAGAGGGGTCCATCCCCCACTTTAGAGTTTCCTGGAAAAAAATCAGGTCGGCAAGGACCAGAGCAATACCCAATCAGTTGCTTTAAACCCAGGCCTCACTCGCGGACTAATTGGAGTGGGGGTTCTTCCAGCCGATGAGGTTGTATCTTCTTCTCTTCCTTGGGCTAGGTTGGTCAATCATGTCACTTATTATTTCCCTATTGCCACGTGTCACTATTATTTACTACTGATGTTTCTGAATGTTGACCTTTTTAATTCTTGGTTGACTATGACTAATTACAGAGGAGGGACAACTAGTTAAGGGGTCCTATACTGATGTGGAGGCATCTTTCAAAGCCATGCACGAATCCCTGGAGGCTATCAAAAAGGCTCATGAGGATAATAAGAAAAATCTTAAAGATACCATTAAGGAGTTGGAGGATGGGAAGACCAATGCTGAGAAAGATGTAGGAGATGATGCGAAGAAATATGACTAGTCAGAGAACACTACAAAGGTGGTTGAGAAGGTGACAGAGGAGGCCAAGGGCTAAGTGGAAGAGCTGAAAGCCAAGGCTCAAAAGGATAAGGAGGATGCCTATACCTGAGGGTGGGATAAGGCATTATCCATTGATGCCATTCAAGTGGTGTATTTGAAGAAGTCCTTCTTCAAGGAAGGTTGGGATGTAGCACTAACCAAGGTCGACACTGCTACTGGTTTTGAACTCTTCCTTTAGTAAAATCCAAAAAATCCTCCACAAAATGAGCAGGAAGAAGATAATGCAGATGGGATGGCTGAGTCTTCTGTGCCTCAGGAGCAGATGGTTGTGGTTACCCAATCAGAGGAGCAGGTGACCTAGGACAAGGATAAGGTGTAATAGATATGACTCTTTATATTTTTTATTTATGACTTTTCGTTGTAGTTGATCTATTTGTGTGCCTGTAATACTCTTTATAGTTTCAGTAAATTTTTTATGTTTTCTAGTCATGATATTGTACGATTCAGCGCATGCCTTTTCTTTCCTTACTTATACAATATCATATTCAATTCTGTTTAACTCCAGAAATGCTAACTTAGTTGCTGTTGAAAGAATTTTTTTTTGGAGGAGTAATCAATTATTTGGAGAAGTTTATGTGGAGCCATACGAAGAAGAGATAGAGGAACTGCTCGACATGGATGTATTTGACCATGCTAAGGATTCTTATGTTCAAACATGAAGGTTGTTCCATCAGGTAGTGGCGACCATCGCCTCCTACTATGAGATGATTCTCCAACTTCAATGATATTATAAAGATGCAGTCGCCAAATGGTCTACCAATTATGAGAACATGTTTGTTATTCTTCGATGCGATGGTGGATTCGATAATAATCTACAAGAATTGTCTTCAGCATACTCCAAGAAATAATTTGTACTGCAGTCAGGCGTGAGGAGTGCTCGAGTGGTAGCCAGTATCCTGGAATGAGAAAATAATTTATTGAGGGATGAATTGGAGGGCATTAAGAAGGAGACCACTACTGATCAGAGTGAAGGAGCATCATACGTGAATTTTAGTTTTTCCTTATTATTTTAAGATTCCATAATATTTGAAGATTGCTTAGCACATCTCCCACTCTCATAAAATATACAAGAGGGAGAAACTTTTTTATGAAACTTGGTGATCTTTATTGATAAATGAAAGATGAGTTATAAGAAATAACAAAGGATTACATTTCGTTGGATTAATGGTAATTCTTCCTCGTATGCTTGTCATTCCACGGGTTCTTAAACTATTCTCCTTTTAGATTTTTAAGTCGATAAGTATCTGGTCAGACGACTGCAGGAATGCGGTATGGACTATGCCAATTTGGTTCTAACTTGTTCCCTTTTTAGAGCACCCTTTTTAGTACGTAATCTTTATCCTTGAGGGTGATTAGTTTAACCCTCTTGTTATAGAACCGAACAATTATTTATTGATATGCTACCACGCGTAATGCCACGCGTTCTCTGACTTCCTCAAATAAAACTAAATCCAACCTTCTCATGAGATCACTCTTTAAGGAGTTAAAATTGAGTACCCTATGACTAGGCAGGCTAATCTCTGTGGGGACCACTACCTCCATCCCAAATGCTAACATGTAGGGGAGCTCATAAATGGCTATCCTTAGCATGGTCCTATAAGCCCAAATAACGCTTTGCAGTTCGTTGATCCAGTTTCCCTTAGTGTCATCTAATCACTTTTTCATTCCATCAAGTAGAGTTTTATTTGTTATCTCCGCTTGCCCATTACATTATGGGTGTTTGGGAGCAGATTACAGTAATCTTCAAACTCCAGATTGCCAAATTATGTTCCATGGTCGATGATGAAGGCATACGTCATCCCATAGAGGCAAATGATGTTCTTCCATATAAAATGGAAGACCTTTTCATAAGGCATCTCAACTAGAGGTTTTATTTCCACCCACTAGATGAAATAATCTATCACGACGACCATATATTTGAACCTTCCTCTTGTCTTCGGCAGGGGACCAACCAGGTCAATTCCCCACATGGAAAAGGGCCATGGGTATGTGATAGGAGTGAGTGTGGATCCAGGTATCCTATGAATTGTACAAGATCTTTGGAATTTTATTACAATGTCTTGCATAGCTGGCACAACCTGATTTCATGGTAGGCCAATAATAACCTTGGGTGGATACTTTCCTGACAAGTGATCTTCTAGATGAATGAGCCATGCATGTCCTTTTGTGTATTTCCTCAATCATATCTGGTACCTTAACTAGATGGACACATCAGAGTAGCGCAATGATGAATTGTCTTTTATATAGGATCCATCCTTCCAAAACGTAGCTAGATGGCTTGTACCTTAGTCTTCTAGCCTCCTTTGGATCGGTCATCAAGGTTCCCTTATCAGTGTACTCCTATATTACATCCATATATGATGGGCCCAAATCTAGTGCAATTATATTGAGTCTCTCGTCATCAATACTCCAATGCATGAGGATCTCAATAGGAATAGTTCTTCTCAGCTTTCAGTCGTAGAAGCGAGCTGAGTAAGTACATCTTCTCGGGCATTATTAATCATGGGAAATCTGATGATTTTAACCACTTAAAATTCGATTATCCTGTCACGGGTTTTGGCCAAGTATTTTGTCATAAACTCTCTTTTGACTCCGTAGACATCCAGCACTTGGTTTATAATTAATTGGGAGTCGTCGTGTGCCTGTATTTGCTCAACACCTAAATAGAATGATAATTCAATCTTAACTATAGACACCCCATCCTAGTACCCCTTAATTACCTTCTTAGATCCCTAACACTCCTCCTCCCTCCGTAAACTCTGAGTATTGATCTAAAGGCCATCGAACGGTTTTGGGCCTATATTACTTTTGTCAACTCCACGACTTGAGTGAATATTAATGAAAACTTTAAGGGATCTGAGTCCCCTTTTTAATGGTCTATAACACGCACTAGTCAACCTCACAATTTGCACGAACGATCATTTTTACTTTGAGAATTGATCTAGAGTCCACCGAAAACTTTTGGGCCTCGTTTGACCTTGGTCAACTATCCAAACCTATCAAAGCTTAATAAAAACTCTTAGAGATCTGAATTCCCTTTCTAATGGTCTCTATCGTGCGCAAATTGGCCTCGCAATTCGTACAAATTACCCTTTTTTACTTCGAAAACCCCCGTTTAGAGACCATGGAGTACTTTCGACCCCATTTGTTTTTTATCAACTCTTGAACCCGAGAGAAGCTCAATGGATTATTGAATGACTCTGAATCTCCTTTGTAATCATCCTGAACATCCATGATTCGAACTTAAAGTTTGAATTTTATGTCCGTTTTCCTAAAAGTCTATTTTGGGTGGCCTATAGGCACCCCAGACCCCCTGCATATCGACAAGGTGTACTTTCCTTGCCCAACAAGGCAGACATTGTGTCGATAGGTAGTCTAGGGGACATGTCGATCGACACCCCCCTAAACCCTAAAATGGATCTATTTAAGGATACCATGACCTCACTCCTAGAGGGCTCCTTTTCAGCAATAAAAAACATTCTCTCGAAATCAGAGCGCCAACATTCCCCCAAACCCTATTTTTCGATATTCTCTCCATTTCTCTTACCTCACTTTCCTATCACCTTTGATAACTTACCTTAACCTACTTCACTACCATTATATCATCATAAAATAATCCTACTCTCCTTCAAATTTAGTAGCAAAAGTCATCTAGGAGGTTCATTCCTACTCTTTTCCAATTTATCTATTTCGTACCATTTACTCACTTTATTTCCATTTTGATGTCTTCAGAGTCTTACTTTATTATCTCACATCAACTAACATCCTTTTTTTTATTAGTATTCACATAACCTATTTTCATAAAATCCAAAAGACAAAAAAGTGATTTTACTTGTAAACTCCAAAAGTAAAATTTCCTCACTTTTTCACACTTTTACACTTAAGCACGTTTTCTTAAAAAAATTCAAAGAATATTCTTAAATTTGGGTTTATGAGTTAAACCCCGCCCTTATGAATAATCAAACAACATTGACTTTGATGTCCCTTGGGATATGTAGGCGTTCCGAGCCAATCCTGGGGTTCGAGTCATGTTTTTCCTATTTTATGCTTTTATACTATCTTGTATTTATCTATCACCATGCTTTATATAGTCTCCATGCTCCGTTCCATGATTATCCCCCTTATCATATGATAGTCATACATAGTGGTAGTATTCCATTTATTTGGCATACATAAAACTCTCCATAAGATACTGATTAATACTAATGCATTTTTACACACTACATCACCTCGAGGTTCAGATCTACCTCCACATGTTATTCATGGAGCATGTGGGCTAGGTTCGGAATGTTTAACCATATCTGATGACCATCCTAGCCCAGCTCAGTACTAAAATTGATAACCTCCAAGTTGAAGTCTAGGAGATCCAATGACACCGAGTCCAAACTCGAAGGATCGTGAACCCGAGATCCTCTTTCCCTGTGACGTGGGACCACCTGATTCTGAACTAATTTGGGTCCCAGAAAAGTATCAACATACCCCATGTTACCCACCTAAAACTGGTCCACCACCCACTCAGCTACTGATTTTAGATCTTACCCAGCTAGGGGTTAATCTACAAGTGTTCGTGGATCCTAAGAAAGAAGAATTAGACAAGGTCAAAGAAGACCTCAAGTTGTTATCAAAGAAATTCGACCAAGTTTAGATCTCAGGGAATTACATGGAATACACTCACATATCCCCCCATCCTAGAGAATTTCAATATGCTAGACATTGAGAAATTCGGAGGTAGTGCACCCCGATTGTGAATCTACGTAGCTATAACTGAGCTATGACCCTCCTTGGGGCTTCAAAGAAAATAATGGCCCAAATATTTCAACAAACCCGTAAATAAAATGCCCTCAAGTGGTTCCTATCCCTCGAGGAGTCCAGAATCCGTAGTTAGGTGGATGTGGCCAGACAATTCATGTCACAATATAAGTACACTGAGGAATTAGAAGTTACACACCGAGACTTAGAGCTACCCAAAAAGAATCTGGGGGGAGTCAGTTAGTAGTTTCATTGGAATATTGAGAGAGAAAGCTGCTACCATGATAAATATACCATTAGAAGAAGAACAAGTGAGTATAGTGAAGAAAAACTTCTCGCCCCATATCCGAACATCGATGGGAGGTCAGTACTACTCACACTTCAGAGCCCTCTGGGAGGCTGGTATGGAGATTAAAGAAGGGGTTTCTAGTCACACAACAGAATCTGAACCAAAAAGGGTGATCGAACAATTTGTGCCAAAGAAGTATGACAAGCCGACCACCACCTCAATGTCGATAATCAACATACCCCAACCTACCATTTCTTAGGCACCTAAAAATCATCCCAATCCTTCCAAAAAGTATAATACTAAACTCCACGCTCCCATATCAAAAGTATACCAGACCCTGCTTTCACAAAAACTCATCAAGCCATTGGAACCCCGACCATTGCCAAACCCCCTTCCTAATAACATAAAAAATAACGCTCACTGTGATTTTCACCAGATCGCAGGACACACAACTAACTAGTGTTTACACCTAAAAAATATAATCCAAGGTCTCATAGATCGGGCCATCATCACTCCGCCAGCTAACTGTACACCTAACACCACTCATAACCCTCTCCCATCACATGGAACTGGGGTGAACGCCATTTTCCCAAAAGGAAGCCTAGAATTTGACCCCTTTACCCAAATCGTGCCTGTCAGAACACCCAGCATACCTAAAATATCACCCAAGCCCCTCAAGGTTTGCCCATCCTTTCTCTTACATCCAGCGAGCTTTGTCGATAAAGCTATGTCACTCCTCACCCGAGCCTGTATTATCGTTCATACCCGATCGGAGGGGGGAGGCATGGAATTACCCACAGTTTTAGACCAGCTTCGGAGGTTTGGGCTGAAATTTCCCACATAAATGAATATAGATTGCAAGAGGTTTAGTGATTTGTTCACGACAGCTCAAAAATGGGACTAAAAGTCATATGAATAGGTTGTCCCTGTAAAAGAGTTCAACTTAGATGATATTATATAGATCATGTCAGATGTGTTCCTCCAGAAAAGGGAGATATATAGTATCTCCGAGTTGCTTACAGTACTGAAGCTCCAGGGGCATCTGGACCCTTCACTCCTTCACTTCCTTGTTGAGTGGGAAGACTTGTTTGATGAAGCTATGGAAGTTATGGAATGTGTTGACTACTATTAGTAGGATGATATCATCACCAAGGGCTAGGGTAATTATTTTGAAAGCTTAAATGATGAATCAAAAGGAGAGGATTTTCCCTTCTGCAGGTTCCCTGAACCATGGTATGAGGCTATTGATCAAAAGATGAAACCAGGGCCAAAAGTCATCTTTAAGGATAATATTACCTGGGACAAGGAATAGAAACATGAGGTGGAACCTCTAACTGACAAAGCCATGAAAAGAACTGAAAACTCGAGGACAATGACATTGATGAGTCATTCTACTTTCACACACTACATGATCCGCCAAGAGGCACACTATCTGACCCATTAGGAAAAATCGCCACTACTGAAACATCTCTCCTCAAATGGCATGTCGTTTTAGTCCAACCTTCTCAACCCAATCTAAACCCTATTATCCACTCTCTTAAAGAGATCCTCAAGTCTATTTTTCCTGTTTCTGATATCATTATAAATGATGCCTCCTTTGATGAGGTCATCGATGTTGTATTTCATGAAAACTCCTTTAATGAAATAAACGAGCATTTTGATTATCTTGTTGTGACTTACATTAATTATCTTGATTCTAATCAAAATTTTGATGATGATGACTTAGTGAATGAATAATTCTTAACTGATCTCGATAAGGACAAAAATAAATAATATAACTACATTCAAGCTAATGATGATGAGGTTACTGTTATTAATATCGGTTCTAATAGCCATCTACGCGAGATTAGGATAGGGTCTACCCGCAACGAGTATGAGAGGGAATAATTTAAAGATCTTCTAATAGAGTTTGTGGACGTATGTTCATGGTCCTACGATAACATATCTGATATTGATCCAGAGATAACTCAACATGAGATCCCTACGAGAAAGCCTGTCAAGAAGAAACCGAGGAAGCTTCGAATAAAATGGTCCCTCAAGGTCAAAGAACTAGTGGTGAAATATTTGAATGTATGCTTTATCCGCATAGTTGAATACCCTATATGGCTTTCAAATATCATCCCCATGTCGAAATCGGGAGGGAAAGTCTGTATGCGCATTAATTATCGAGATATGAACAAGGCATATCTGAAAGATAATTATCCTCTTCCCAATATCGACAAAATCATAGACAACACGTCCAACCATTCTCTCAATTCATTTGTCAACGATTTTACTGGTTACAATCAAATTAAAATAAAACTTGACCACCAAGAAAAGATTGCCTTTGTCACCTCATGGGGAACCTTCTGTAACATAATCATGCCCTTCAATCTCAAGAATGATGGGTCTACCTACCAAAGGTTCTCTACAAACATATTTAATGACCTCATCTATAAATAAGTAGAGGTCTATGACGATGACATGATTATCAAGTCCAAGACCCGAGAAGGTCACATTCTTGCCTTGGGGAAATTCTTTGAGCTACTGCGATAGTATCAGATGCAACTCAATCTATAGAAATGTGTCTTTAGCATCACTAAAGGAAATCTCCTTGGTTTAGTGGCTAGTGAGAAAGGAGTTAAGCCAGACCCCACTAAGATAAAATCCATACTCAATATGCCACTGACTTGGACGGAGAAAGAAGTGTGTGGATTCTTGGGTAAGCTACAATACATCAGTCGATTCAGCAATCAACCGACCTCTATCTGCGAACCCATTTTTAAACTTCTCCGAAAGTACTCAAAAAAAGTTTGGAATGAGGCGTGACAAGAAACCTTTAATCCGATTAAAAGATGTCTCACTCGACCTCTAGTGGTCATATCTCCACAGTCAGGTCTCCCCCTCCTCCTATACTTAACTGTGACTGATACTGTAGCAGGGGATTTCTTATCCCAATACATTGAGGAATCTTGTAAGGAAAGGGAAATCTACTATGCTAGTCGAAAGCTAGTTGGGTACGAAGTCAACTACACTGCTTTAGAGAAGGCATGCGCTCCCCTAGTATGGGTCACACAGAAACTCCAACACTACATGCTTGCATTCCCCATCAAACAAGTATCTCGGATGGATCCATTAAAATACCTACTAGAGAAACCAACTTTGTCCAGTCGTATGGATCATTGGCTAATATTACTGGCTAAGTTCGACATCGTCTACATCTTACAGAAACGTATGAAAGGGAGGGACATCTTCGATTATCTTATCGACCATTCCATGCAAGGGACTAAAGTTTAGGTCTTTAAATTTCTAGATAAAGACATCCACTACACGTCTCAGTAGAATCTCAGGTGGCAGATGTTCTTTGATGGATATTCCAACAAGAAAGGGCACGGTATTAGGATACTCCTGATCTCCCCCGATGAATCTCACACCCCATCGCCATTAAGCTGAATTTCCCTTTCACTAACAATATGACTAAATATGAGGCATGCACCATGGGGTTCAAAATTGCCCTCAAGAAAGGCATCAGTCACATGGATGTGTATGGAGACTCAACCCTCATTATTGAGCAAATTCTTAGGAAATGGAAAGTCAAAAATGAGAAGATCCTACCCTTCCACGCTCACGTAGAAGAGTTTTATCACCTTCCATTACCTTCCTCACTTTAAGAATAGCCTAACTGATGTGCTATCAACCTTGTCTTCCATGGTCTACATGCCAAAGGAAATTACAAGGGCCCCCTTTCTAGTTTAGAAATAAGATGGACCCACCCAGTGCTACCATATCGAGCTCATCACAGAAGAAGATATAGACATGGCAGGATTGGCGCCTCCTCAAACATGAAAGGTATCCTCGAGATATGAACAAGAAAGATCGTGCGACCCTTCGTAATCTAGATGCCCAGTACATCATCTGTGATAAAGCACTTTTCAAGAGAAACCTCTATGGAACCCACTTGCACTATATAGCAGGGTCTGTAATTACAGATATAATGCAAAACAATCCACTGTGGGGAATGAGGGACCCATAAGAACGATCACATACCGGCCAAGAAAATCATTCGTCAAGGGTACTACTAAACCACTATGGTCTAAGACTGCACTTCTTATGTTTGGAGATGCCTCAAATGCCAACAGTTTGCCAACCTCCAGCACATGCCTCTGAAAGAGTTGTACAACATTATCTCTCTATATCCCTTTTCCACTTGGGGCATAGACATATTAGAGAAGGTTACTCTCAAAGGTTCTAATGAGAACAAATTCATCATGATCACCATTGACTACTTCATGAAATAGGTTGAATCCGAGTCGTACACGGTAATAAAGGCGAAGAAAGTGGCTAAGTTCATTAGAAAGAATACCATCTTCCACTATAGAGTTACCCATGAGTTGTTGTCACACAATGGAATCCACTTTGAGGCTTAGGTCACATAGTTAATTGATGAGTATAGAATTCAAATGCACAAGTTTTCTCCATAATGACCCCAAACCAATGGTGCTATTGAAGTCACCAACAAGAGCCTCCAGACCATCATTGGTAAGATGATTGAAAGATACATAGACTTGGCCGACCGAATGCCATATGTCCCTTGGGGATATCGTACCTCCACCAGAACATCGACTGGGGCTACCCCTTATTCTCTGGTATATGGCATGGATACGGTTCTCCCCATCAAACTAGAAGTGCCTTCTTTATGGGTTATGCTTGAAAGGAAGGTCAATGAGGAAGACTGGCATCAGAGCCACTATGATGAACTCTCACTCCTAGACAAAAATATATTAAAAGATTTGTACTATATATAAGGGTACCATTGCCGGGTCGCGCGATCATTCAAAAAAAAGTCAAGGACTGCAGTGTTCAAGAAAGAGATATTTCCCTCAAGGAAATTATGGAACCCATTTGGGATGCGAGAGGAAATTTCAAACCTAATTAGAGTGTGAGAACACACTATTTGGTTAACTTACTTGAGTCTGTACCATATAGGAGTTCCAACAAGTTTGGATATGGTAACAAAAGATTATAGATTTTGTTTAGCAATCTTCTCCATAGTTGTGCAAAGCGTAACCAATAATTGATCCTGTCTAAGACATCCTCACTGCCTTAAAAGGTAATTAATTTGATGCACTGAACACACTCTAGGATACAAATCGTGCATATTATAGTGTGGGTGCGTGTACATGTGTTAAAATATTTTTAGGTATTTTTTTAACATTTAAAATTAAGGTTTTAAAATGTTGTGGGATAAAAATGAATTATCTTTATTCCTAAAAAACTTTCCATGGTAGAATGTGAAACCGGCAGAGACTTTTAGGGTAGCAAGTTGAATTTATTACATCCCTAAAACGCGCGTCTTATAACAGCTTATATTGCCCCATGTGTTGTTTGTTGTTTGCGATACTTGTGTTTCTTGTGTCTCTTAGTTTTGAGGACATTTGTTATCCATCATATCAAACCTAATCTATGTTCTGCATATAATCTAAGTGAATCCTTGTGAGATTAGAATTGAATAATAGGACAGAGCGGTCCTTTTATAACCATTAGATTCAAATTCAAATAGTCGTTTCAATCTTCACCGTCCATTTGCATCGAACATTCACGAGGTTCCTCATTCAGTTTAAATGGAAACCTATGCTGAGCCTTTTGCGAACTTTTGAGAGGTCATATATTTGAGAAAAAATATAGAGAAGAGAGAGAAAAGAGAGAAAAGAGGAAGGTTAGAGAGAGATAGAGAGAAAACCAGAGTTCTGATATTGTAAGTCCATATGTTTTCTCCCAAACACCAACCAAAACACTTTCATAGTTAAATCCTATCAGAAAACCACCTTTGAGTGTTAGGATTATTAGGTTTTCTTATCGTCTTTGTAGTTTCTAAGTTTGAAGAGCACTCTTCACACTTTATCTCTTTTGGGAACCCTAATCTCGTTGGAGATCTCACATTTATTCCTAGAAATTGTGAGAAATACGTTGAGATACATTTTCACATATATTTAGGGTTTATTTACCTTCTCTGTTTGGATATGGTTTTTCCATGTGTATATTCTTTTAGATCCATTCTCGTTTTCATTTTTCTTGAAAAAGAGACTTCAAATCAGTACATATTTGAAATCTGATGTTTGTTTCTAAAAACTAAGTTTTACAGTTTGTGAAACTAGTTTTGGTATAAATAAAGTGTTCGAACATTAGATTTATTTTTTTTGAAAGATTTATTTCAGATCTGAAATATCTTTTGAAATAGAAGTCTGATTTTGTTGAAAAGTGAAACTCTGCATCTTATATAGAAATTTGTAATTCATAGGACTGTTTGTATAAATATTTTAAGAGACGTGAGTAGAATATTGCATTTGTGTTGCTCTTCACAGTCAAAAACACTCTCACACGAACACCTAATAAATTTGTGGTTCATTAGAGAGATTTTTTGTTGACTGAGTCCATCAAATCAAGGAGCAAGTATTGGCGCAAAGGAACTGCGAGGGAGATCAAAACCAGAATCAGAATAATCAAAGAGGATATTTTTGCTCTATTAGGTATAATTTTGTTCTTTAGCCTAGGATCTTGTGTTGCATGTTTAAGTGCATGTAATTCTTGCATACTTGTTTATAGTGGATTTTGTTTTACTCCGTATAGATAGTCGTGGATGTTTTCCCTAATTTTGGGATTTTACCCCGTTAAAAATACTGTGTCAAATTTACTATTATTATTCTTACTTCTTATATGGTTTGGTTTCTATTCAAAGAATTAGTATACATTTTTATTTCTAAAAACATAGGGTAATCAAACTACGAAGTCTAACATCCAACTTAAATCAGTTTTCACACATCTTGTGTGTTATTTTAAAAGGAGTTTCATGAAACGAGTTTATTTCGGAGTTTACTTAATATCTAAATTTTACTTAAAGACTTCGTGAACGATTTTCAAGTGGTATCAGAGCGGGTTTATGAAAACATTTTTGATATTGAAACTCTAGAAACTTATTTTGAAATATATTTCTAAAAATGGATGAGAGATTTGAGAATCTAGGTAACCTATCCCATCTACCTCTCTTGGATGGACACAACTTTCCTTATTAGAAAGTAAGGATGGTTGAATTCATCCAAGGTACATTGGGTGATGACATATGGGATATGAATGAAAATGGTTATGTACACCCAACTAAACCTTTGACTGAAACCAGTACTATAAGAATTAAGAAATATATTGGTGATTTTACCAAAGAGGAAAAACAGATGTCACTTAGTAACAACAAGGCAAATAATTTCATCTTTATGTCCATTAATGAGCATGAATTCAAACGTATATCTATCTACTCCACTTCTAAGCAAGCCTGGGACACACTAGTCGCCACACATGATGGTGATGAATATGTTATGGATGGGAAGACTGAGATGTTAGTCCATCGATACAATACTCTTATTATTGATGATAGTGAGTAATTTGATGACTTTTATATAAAGTTAACATACATTGTCACAAAATTTCATGCAAATGGAATAGCCTATGACAGAAAGGAAATTATACTTAAAATACTTAGATCATTGCTTGTTAAATTTGAGAATAAATGTTATGCCATAGAAGAAATGAATGACCCTAACATAACTCCATAATTACTAAGTAATAAATTAAGAATTGTAGAGATAGAATTGGAATATAAAAAGCAAATGACTGCCCAAAATAAAAGATCCTCTCGATCTAATATTGCCTTTTTATCCCAAGTGATTGTCCCAAAAATGAACCCACTGGACATTAACCTTGACCTTAGTGAGGACTGTGATTTGGATAACTTGGATAACTAGATAGACCTTATGATAAAACATTTTAAGAAAATCATTAAGTTTAGAAATTTCATGGCTTCTAAACAATTCATACCTGGTTATCAGAGTCATCAAAATCACAGACCTTATGAAAGAAACGATGACAAATAAGCCAACGACAATAATAGACCCAAGACTAACATTCAAAATGTCAAATGTCATCGTTGTGGTAAGATGGGACATTTTTCCAATAAGTGTAGAGTCAAACTTAACAATAACAATGTTATGGATAATATATGCAAGACTTGGTTTGACTTAAGTGATTCTGATGAAGATGAAACTGAGTCAATCGAGTTTGATGAGTTATGCATGTCCTTTTATGCCAAGATCATATATTCTTATGATAATGCATGTTTACTTATTGATGAATGTATTATGCCTATTGATATTGATGCCATACCTACTAGTGATATTACTTTCCCTACTGTTGTTGATAATAAAGTAGATAATCCTAGTTTATGGGTGAGTCAAAGTGTAAATATTGTTGATGAACTAATTGTGTGTGTGAGTTCCACTGCATAAAATGAATGGATAGAGGAAACTGCACACAACTCACTTAGCGAGTCTGATGATGAACTTCCTAATATTCATCAGTTGTACACTAAAACTCTCAAAAGAGTGCCAAACTTGATAAAATGGTTCAGCTTTTGACTGAGAGTGTTTAACACCTTATTAAAACTATTAGGAAGAATGCAGAAGATTACACTGCACAGTCGTTACTCATGAGACAAAGACAAAAGAGTTTTCTGTAAAATTAAAAGACCTTTCTAAGAAAAACATTATTTTAGAGGAAAGATATAAGGATACTCTAATTGAATTGGAAGAATCTAAATAGAAGGTTTCAAATGTTTTTAAAAAGTGTTTACATTTTGAAACTCAAGCTAAAACCTATGAATAGATAATTGTAGCAAGTAAAATGGATTTTGAAGATAAATCTGGCTTAGGTTTTGGGGAAAAAGTTGTGACTAACAAAACAATTGTATCTCATGAAAATGTCATTTTTGTAAAAGAAGGCCAAAACTTTAAAAAAAAACTCAGAAAGGAATTTACAGTGTTAATGTCTCTAAGGAAATGAAAAATATGTGTAATCAATTGTCGAAACCTAATGGAAAATCTATGGATGTGTGTCCTCCTGTAAGAGACCTCAGACAAAACACTAAGACCTTGTGGTAATTAGACTAATGTGTCTTACAAGACTAAACCTATCTTTAAGGACTTAAGTGATAGTGTCAAGCCAATATCTCATAAATATTTCTCTTATTCTGATGTCTATGGGCACCCCATTATCGAGTGTTTTCAAAAGAGATTCTATACACCTATTTATCAAAACTTTAACTATTTGAGAAAGAGTAGGAACATGTATATTCTCCCAAACAGACCACGCAAAAATCTAACTATAAAAAGAAGAAATGGGGACCAAAAACTACGAAGAAATCATTTAGAAAGAGCCATCAATCTTTCTCTAAATCAAAGGGTAAGAAATTTTATAAAACCAGACCCATTTGAATTAGAAAATGCGACTTGTTACCCCAGATCAAGTGCAATATGGTGATAATAACTTTTAATTCCTAACGCACCTCAGCTGGTTGGTAATTGGATTTCGGGTATTCCAAACATATGACCGTGGATGAAACAAAATTAAAGAACAAGACAGACATTCTTGGAGGTAGTGTCCTATTTGGAGATGGTGTTTCATTTCAGATCATAGGTAAGGGAACACTATGTAAAGAAGGGTTTCCCTCCTTAAATGATGTCCTCTTAGTTAAATGTTTTAAGGCTAACCTACCAAGTATATCTCAATTTTATGATTCCGATCATACCGTTACCTTTTCAAAAACTAATTTCAAAATCTTGAATGAAAAGGGTAATTGTATCCTTTCACTTAACAAAACTATGGATAACCGTTACACAGTGACTCCTAAGATTGAATTTTGCAAGGTTTCCACATTAGATGATTCTGATTCATGGCATAATATATTGGGACACGTAAATTTTGATAATTTTCATTGATTAGCCTCCCAAGAAATAGTTAGAGGTATACCCAAAATCAAAAACACTTTTAACTTTGTTTGTGATCCCTTCCAGGTGGGGAAGATGAGTAAATCTTCTCATAATAAAGTTAAAGACATTTTAACCTCAAAGCCTCTTGAACTTATCCACACGGACCTTATGGCTCCCTCTATAACTGTCAGCCTATGTAATAACAGTTATATTTTAGTTATGGTGGATGATTACACACGATTTACCTGGGTCTCTTTTATGAAAAATAAATCTGACACCTTCCGTGAGTCCTTAAAATTCTTTTAAAAATTGAGAACGGGAAGGATAACCAAGTTTGTCGCATAAGAAGTGATAGAGGGGGAGAGTTCAAAGACTCAGGTGTTACAGAATATTGTGTAGGTAATGGATATAAACACGAGTTTAGTGAACTTGGGACACCTCAGTAGAATGACATTTCTGAACGTAAAAATAGGACCATACAAGAGATGGCTAGGGTGATGTTACACTCAAAACGTTTGCCAAAATAATTTTGGGTTGAGGTTGTACAGACTAGGTGTCACATTATTAACCTTGCATACCTCAGGAAAAATACCAAAGAGACTACATATAAACTATGGTACAATAAGAAGCCTAACTTGAAATACTTTCTAACTTTTGGGAGTTTTTGCTATGTTTGCAAAGATAAAGAAAATCTTTCAAAATTTGATACCCTGGGTGATAAAGCCATTTTTCTGGGTTATTCCTAAACAATTTGGGCTTATTGTGTTTATAACCTTCACGAGAATTAGCAACTAAAATACGTCTATTCGGATGTGAAATGTTCACTTTTGGGTGCTTATAAAAATATTTTGTGACATAGATCAAGTATGGATGTGTGGCTATAAATTACATGCAATGTGATATCAGACATGCCTATTTCCAATTGGTCCTTACTTTATCCCAAAGTGAGATTAATCCTTAGTCTTTTAAACCTTATGTCATACTATAATTAAAAGATAATACATTCAGAGTAAACAACAAAAATAAAATATCATCAACTTTATTTTGTAGATAGCTATAACATACATAAAGTATCTCCATAGTGTTAAAGAAAAGAACAAGGACAAACTCCCACTAAAACTGCATATCATCAAACAAGATAAAGACCATGTGAGATGTGTTCTCATGAAAGTAAGCTTTAGTAAGTGAATCCGAGAGCATGGAGTTTGTTCCTATATGTTCAATATACACTATCTTACTCTGAACTCTCTACTTAGCAACAAGAAACTTAATGTCTATGATCTTAGACTTCAATGAGATTCTATTGTTATTTTAATTTAAAACTTCTGAATTACTATCACAATATATCTTTACAGGTCTTTTAATACTATCCACAATTCGCAACCCAGTGACAAAATTTCGCAGCCATATCATATGATTTGTTGCCTCCTAACAAGCTATGAACTCCACTGCCATAGTGGAAGGTGAAATGAGTGATTTCTTAGCACTCCTCCAGGAAATATCACCTCTAAACAACATCTAGAAATATCTAGAAGTGGATCTCTTAGTATCTTAGAAACCCACAAGATCGGCATCAGAATACCAAGTGATCTGCAAATTATCTAATTTTAGATAGATGAGCATGCAATATTTTGCTCTCTGTAAATACATTATAATACGTTTGGCTGTTATCTAATGATCCACCATAGGGTTACTAATATATCCTACAAACATACCCACTATATACGCTAAATATGGACATGTACATACTTGAGCATTCATAAGACTCCTTTCAATTGAAGCATAAGGAACCTTTTTCGTTTCTTTACTTTCAATCTCATTCTTGGGGTATTTATAGAGAAAATGAGAGTATCTCCTTGTGCAGAATATTTCATCATAAATCTAGCAAGTACCTTCTTTATATAGATCTTTTGTGATAACCCAAGGATACCCTGAGAGCGATCTCATTATATTAATTCCTAATTCAAAATAGGCATCCCTAAGAAATTTCATTTCATAATGCACAGTTAGAAACCTCTTAGCTTTGTGTAATAAGCCTATATTTCTACTAGCCAGTAGTATGTCATCGATATAAAGCATAAGGAAGATAAATTTACTCCCACTAAACTTATGATAAACATAGTCATCAACTTTATTAACCTCAAAATCATATATGATAATGACTTGATGAAAGTTATGATACCATTGACGGGAAGCTTGTTCAGTGCCATGGATGGATTTCTTGAGTTTGCAAACTACAGACTTTGGACCACCCGTGATAAAGTTTTCTGTTTGCACCATATATATGGTTTCCTAAATGTTACCATAGACCTATCTTAGCATCCATCTGATGTAGCCCTAAATCAAAATGAGATACAAGTGATATTATTATCTTGAAGGAGTCTTTCATCGAAACTGGAGAGAAGGTCTCTTTATAGTCAATGCCTTCCTATAGAGTGATAGTCAATGCCTTATGAACTATAGATAGGACGAATTGAAAGTATCTTTATAGTCAATGCCTTCTGCCCGACATAAGCCTTTCAATTCTCCTTTGGAAAATATGACCCAAATGTTTGTGCCATAAGGCGTAGGAATTCTCATTAGTCAATTTGCATTTTGTGTCTCATGTAGTTGTTTGCAAGGTTTCATTAAGTGAAGCATCGGTATTAAACATATATAATTTATTAATTAAAGAACCATTCACAACAAGAGTAGAATTAAGAAAAAGACTCACTTTATTATTTCAAGATAAACAAAAAAACCATATTTATCCAAAATAAAAATCAAATTCCGTTTGAAAAACGTTACTATATAAATCTTTTAATTCAATAAAATGACCAATCTTAAAATATAATCTAAAGGTTCCAATTTATTCAACTAAAAGTGTTTTTCCATCGCTCGCATAGATGAATCTTTCGAAATAACTTAGTCATCGGCTCCACCGGCAACCCCTGCATAGAGACATTTATATGAGTAGTAGCACCAGAATCTACCCACCAAGTATGACTAGGTACAAAAGTCAAATTAACTTTAAACTAAACCAAAGTGAGAAGTGCATCTTTTTTTACATGCTATGCAGCGTGCAAGAAACAGTCATTCTTGACATGCTCTGGTTTCTTGCAAAAGTAGCAGGTAAGTTTTGGATCCTGCTTCTTTTGGAGATTTTTGGGTTGTGATGTTCCTACCGCAATTTTCTTATTATCATTCCTTTCTCTCTTATTATTTGTTAATGTAGATACAACATGAGCACTTTCCATTGTCTTTTCTCATTTCAATCAGTTCTCTTCTTGCACATAATAAGAAAATTAAAAAAAAAAAAAAAATCATTAGAATTAAGGTTTGAAATGATTTCTTAATATATAATTCATTCACAAATCCATCAAATCATATATTTTTTACCCTGTGATCCAATTAATATGATCGAAAATGAATATTAAGGCGAAAGATTATATGCTTAACGAATAAATGTGGAGATTTTAACTCGATGAAATTTATGTGTCATTCAACATTTTCGAGAGATTTAAATCAATAACAGTTCAAATAACTCAAACTTTTCGTCAATGTGATTAATTCGTTGATGATCTCAAATTCTTTGTTTTGTTCGATTAATGAAAACAAAGGTTAAAATGTAAATTTTAAGCACTAAAAGTCTTAATAAGTTGTCTTTAAAAACAAATTAACTTAAAATAACTTGAGAGTTGAGATTATGCTATCGTTTGAAAACCCAAAAGTTAGGCCTAACTCCAACCTTTTTACATTATTCCATTACAAGTCGATTTCAACCAAAAACAAAAATAAGTTTTTTATTGAAAACCCATTATCCTAACCAACTCCAACTGGGAGTTTAATAGCCCATAAAAAGAAGCCATGCCCATTATCTGAGAATATTAGGATCAAATTGTGATAGGAAAAAGGCTGAAAAGAAAAGAAAGTTTACAAGAATTATGTGTGAAAAGAATAGAATAAAAAAAGGAAAGAAAGAAAGAAAGATTGAGAAAATTAAATGAAAAAAAAGAGTTTTTATCTCTGGAAAAAAAAAAGAAAAAAGAAAAAAGAAAGGAAAATAGAGGTTAGAAAAAGTGCCCCAAAATCAAAATATTTTCTATGCATCCCATGACATTTTGAAATCCAAATGAACTTTCAGATAAGAAATGTATCGATCAAATCCTTTGAAATTGACGATTATATTGTCTATGCATACATGCACGATAAGTTAAGATTGAGAAGTGACATTATACTATATAAATGAAATTTACATCCAAATATGGTTATATTACCTTTGTGTCCTTTATATAGAGTCAAGTTTTTGAATTTTATAGGTATATTCACTGCAAACCCTCATGAAAAAAAAACTCGTCCACTAGGTCAACCTAGGAGTTTAACGGCTTGATTCACAAGTTAAATGCAATCGTGATTCCTACGAAAGTGAGTTTGATCTTAAAATTTTAGTTTTCTCGAGAACTAGCAAAGTTTAGAGTTGGGGGTATTTGATTATTGCATTATTTTATATTATTTATTCTAAAATTCAGGCCTTGTTTGGCCCGTTGTATCATAAATAATGATATTTTAGAGTCATTTTCGTAAAAAAAAAGAAAAATACAAGTTTGAATAAAACTCGAGTTAAAAATTCAATTTTAGTAATCTTAGGGGATAAAACTATAATTTTAAAACCTTTTTGGGCTTACAAATAATTTTCAAATGTTTATCTCAGTAAAATAAAGTTCGCTATGAAATTTGGTTGAATTTCGGATTAAAACGAGCAACTTATGAATTTTATAGGGCTAAAATACAAAGAGGGGTAATTTTGTAATTTTTTAAAATATTTATGACCCGAAATTTGAATTAATTATTTTTAATTTGCATTTTTATAGGTATCCTAAGAGTTTTGACAATAAAGAAGTTGATATGCAATAATTGTTCAGATACGTCGCGACATGACACGACTGTACTAAATGATTCTTATAAAATTGCTCGAGAGTCTATTGAGACCATGCCATAGCTTTTCTGAAAGGTCTTGCAAAGTCTCACAACTTTCAAGATGAGACAAAAATGAGATTTTGAGGTTTTAGGGGTAAAAAATGATATTAAAGTTGGTGTTGTGAATAGTGACATTAATAGTGATGAAAATTGAGGATAAATATTAACAAAAAAAGACTTCCCAATTGTTTTCAACTCTTCGTAAGACTTCATGTGATAATTACCAATCCAAAATCAACCAAGAAAATGTAGTTTTACCCCAATTCAAACAACTCATCTCATAGCGTATAAATAGGAACATTGGGCTCATTATTTTACATAGAAAATTTTAGTGAGTGTTTAGAATAAGTTTTGGTACTTTTATTTTATTATAGGGTAAAGAATTATTATTATATGGGATAAATTTTATCAAGATCAACTGCCAGGCACTATTATTTTTGTAAATTGAATTATTAATGAAAATTAGTAGTCATTCTTGTAATTTTTCTTTGTCTTCAATGATGCTAACTTAATTTCTTTACTAGGACTAAGTGAATTTTATTATGTTTTATTAATATCGTGCGTAGTTTAAATTTGTATTTATTTATCGACTTGTTTAAATTGCTTTAAAAATTAAGCATTCATTTAAAACAACGCGATAGTTTGTTTTAAACCGTCCCCTTTGTTTGAAAAATTATTTTTTATTTTAAGTGTGAGTACTTTTTGATGAATTATGCTTGCATTAGATTGTTTTGATAGTCCATACATAAAGGCTATACTTTGAAATATAAAAGTGACTTTATAAGTGAATAAGGATTTTAGCCACCTAAATTTAGAGACATTAAATTTATTGCAAACTTAAACGTGTTGTTTTCGAAATGAAACGCGATGAGAGATGGTTTAATTTGAGTTACAAATTAGTAATGACGAGTTTAAATTATAATATATTGTTGGTGAAATGTAATATATGGATCCAACGTCCTAGTTTTGTCGCACACTTAATTATTAATTTTGCAGTTGTACTTTTTATTTGTGTTATCAAAGTTAAATATTTCATATCCTCTCGAACTCATTTCGTCTAGTTGGATAGTCATAATTATTATGAACGAAAAAATTGAAAAATCTCTGTGGGTACAATCCATACTTACACTCGCTATTATATAATAGCCCGCGCACTTACAACATTTTATAAATTGACAAACAAAGGATGAACCTTATAGAGTCTTAAAAAGCCTTAGGGCACTATTTTATTACTTGGTGTTTAGTTTATTTAAACCGCACAAATTCTTTGGGAGGAGAGGGCACAATGGACATAAGTACGACTTTCTGTAAATTAGGGTTTTTTGGTGTTTATTTAGATCAAACCCGAAGTGATATCTTGGGTTGCCTATGTATTTCCGAGTCAAAGACAATGGGGGTGTTTGTATTGAATGTCTGCGATAAAAATATAGCGAAGTATTTGGTTTACATATTACTCCCGAGACAAAAAAACAATGGGGTCTTAAAGTGTTTTAACTTACTTAATATGAAAGGTTGATGACTAAATTGGGGTTTTTGATTTAATTATGGGAATGCGTATGGGTTTGCATAGTCTTCCATACCTATTTATAACCGATTATTTTTGTGTTTAAACTGGTCTTTTACTTTTTTTACCACTAGCAGGGGTGTAAATGAACCGAGCCGAGCCAAACAATAGGATGCTCAAGCTTGATTTGAAAAGATTAATAAGAATATAAATAAGTTCAAGTTTGGTTTATTCACTTCACGAGACTAGGTCTAACGAGATCTAATCCGAACGACCATGAGTCGATGTCGAGTAGCTTGAATTTTTTACACTATTTTCATATGATTATTTGTAATCAAGCTGAATTCAATTCAAGCTCAATAAGGTGACGAGATTAAAAATTTTCTCAAGCTTGGTTTGTTTACCTTATAAGCTGAGATTGAACGATATTTTATCCAAACGAACACGAATCGAGGTCGAATAGCTTGGTTTGTTTGATAGTCCTAACCACTAGTGGGCTCAAGGAAAGAATTTCTTCAATCGATCGAGATTAAAGGGTTGGGAAAATGTTACTCCATCAAGATTAAATAAGGTAGCTGCCCCACCAAAGTTTATTTTGGTGACGAGGTAGGTTCCTCCCTAGTTAGGTGCAAATTTTCCTCCGGAGCCTGGGTAGGTTTGAGTTATTCTTTTAGGGACAGGTCACCCTCTTGTATATTTTTCTTCTTGAACTTCTTATTAAATGCTTGGGATATACATTGCTGGAGTTCCTAATTATGATAAGAAGCCTGTAGTCTCCTTTTATCAAGGAGAGCTAATTATCGTAACGGGATAGGACCCAGTAGGTTTCAGCCACTTGGCTTTCGATTATGACCCGTAAGGATAATATCTCAACTTATATGAGTAGGAATTCCTCCATTCTATAAAGTGAAGAGTGGGTTGGCCCCTGTTGAGATTCGCTAAGTAGTGTGGTAGCCCTAGAGGGCATAAGTGAGTTTTTTGACCAGTCGCTATAAGTCTCAGTCATCTTGCTGATGATGTTTTTGACGTTCTTGTTAACAACTTCAATTTCAAAATTGGTTTGCAATTTGTACAGATATAACTTATGCAGAGTGATTTTTTATTCATATAGTAAGTTTGAAACCTCTTTCTTGAAGTGAAACCCCTTATCTGATACCAACTCATGGGCTATGCCAAATTTGGCTACCAACACCATGATACCAACTCATGGTGTTTCAATGTATAAATTTGGCTAGTTTATTAGCATTTAGCACTGCATAAGATTTGGCCTCGACTAATTTGGTGAAATAATCAATGGAGACTAGGATAAATTTGAGCCCCGTGGAGGATATTAGAGTTACCTTCCCTTTGATATCTATTACCCTGGTGGAGAAAGGTGAGGGTGAGGTCCTGTAATAGAGTTATCAGGTAGGTATGGGGTGTACTATTAAAACTTTTAGTGATGCGGATCCCGTGCGATCATGCCGAAGCTGCGTTAGGGGGAGTTACATAATGGGGAAGTGAGGAGTGGTTGTATCCCTCTTCAGTTCCCCCTCCCCCGAGGTTAGGTTATCGGTTCAATATTTTTGGGTCATCGGTGACTTGACCATGGTTGAAGTTTGACACCATGTCCAATTTTGATGCACGCCCCTTTGGTTCGTGAGGAACTCTTGCAAAAAAAGGGTTTCAAATGTGTTCAGAGTCACCAATCTGTTTTGTATAAAAATAAACAAAAAGGCTAAGGTTAACCTTTTTGGGCTAATCTTACGGCAGGTTTTAAATTTTGGGAATGGTATATATATTATTGTTACGTAGGTTTAGAGAACGAGTTCACGCATATAACTGATGATCGTTATTAAGTACATAAGTGTGCGAGAAATGTCAGCTTGTCTAATGGGTGGCTATCAGTGTGCATATAATTATGTGAGGGGTCTCGATTTTTGAGATACTTTGGTATCTCAATCGGGTTATTATGAGATACAAAAAGGTGGGAGATGGTTGCATATTATTATGATTAGTGTATACGCATTTGCACATTTTTATATGGGAATATATTTGTTAGGTACCTTCTTGAGGTAGTTTGATATCTCATTTGCATGTTATGAGGGATTAAAGATGGATGCATATTTGTGGGGAAAATATATCATAAGATATACTATCGAGGCTCGAGCAACAAGGACTTGGTATTGCGCCTACATACCCATAAGGACTTGGGATCAAAGCCCACGTAGTTTGGTTGTATAGTTAGTATATGAATTTGAACACTTATATGTGTATATTTGTGAGATTACACCTTGAGATAGTTTGATATCTCATTTGAACTCGATAAAGATTAGAGATGGATGTAACTCAGTGAAGAGATATGTCGAGAAATATATT
This sequence comes from Sambucus nigra, assembly GCA_949130495.1. Classification (NCBI taxonomy): domain Eukaryota; kingdom Viridiplantae; phylum Streptophyta; class Magnoliopsida; order Dipsacales; family Adoxaceae; genus Sambucus; species Sambucus nigra. The sequence goes on from OX422215.1 coordinate 622,527,208, forward strand.
TTCTAGTCTCGAGCTCATGAGAAGGAATCGGTGTTGGAACTACATACCCAATTAGACATTCGATAAAAACTTATGTAGTTCAATTATTATATTTGTGGGATTAGAGATGGAGGCATCCTCGGGAATTAATATTCCGAGAAATGTAATATGAGGATTGATCTTCATGTATTTAGCTTGGCATAACGCTTATGTAAGGAAAGAGACTTAGGATTAAAGAGAACGTAGTTCCACCAAATGGGGTGAATTTATAGGGGTAGGTAAAAGGATTCCGGGTATACAAGGTACAACAGTGCGATAATTATGTAGCCTAGTCTTTGATATAACATTTGCATTGTCTTGGATTGATACATTGATATCTTAAAATTATATGTTTATCAATTACAATTGTTTCAAAACTTTTGAAATGAAAACATATATTTGGGTTATTGTGCAGAGAGGGGATTTGTTCCCACAGTTATGTGGTGAGTGTAGCCGAATTTTAGACGGTAGCATTCAAAGTTTTTCACTGAACGCAACTCAATGGCACTCCCTTGAGAAAGTATTTAGAAAAGTATATTTTCAAATTTTGTATTTTGGAATCATGGCATTTGATTTTTATTATTTTATTATAGGAGTATTTCAATTCTTACAAAAGTAGAAGTGTTGGGTTAAAAACCAGGCTTAAGCAAATATAAACAATGTAAATTGTATACCCAATCCCCTAAAAGGGGAGCCATGTAGAGAGGGTACATAAGTATATACAGTATATATATATATATATATATATATATATATATATATATGTCTTGAGGCATTGCTTTTTTTATCATTGATTGAGAAAATATTTCCCAAATATTTTAGGTTTGAGGGATATGGTCCATCGGCTATATCCTTTGGCCGATCATCTAACGTAGGATAGGCCTTTGTTCGATTGGCCAAAGGTTCCATAGGTATTGTTTGTTAGTTGCTTTAATGGATTAAGCGATTTTTTGGGCATTTTGGTTTTTTTGTATTTTGGCCCTATATAATTTGGGCTTCAGGGTTTTTGACACCAAAAACTTTATTGTAGGCTTTGAAAGTTGTCTTTTCTGGAATTTTCTTCCAGGATAGAGATAGTCAACTAAGAGTGTGCAAGTGAGAATACTCTTCGTCGAAATGAGGTCACAATTAAAATAGGTTTGCCTATTTTGGAAGTGATAAGAGGTCTATGAGTAACGAATAGGAAATTTAAAGGAGGAAAGTAGGAATTTTTTAGAAAATTCAAGGGTCTTTAACAAATCGACAAAATAGGAGGGGAGCAGTTTAACCGATCAACTAAGGGTTCGAAATGGATAGCTGATTGGCTAACTATGCCGTCAAACCAAAGTTTATTTAATTCTCCATAATTTTATATTTTGAGAAAGTTTAACTTTACCTCTTTATCTCTCTCTCTTAGTTCCCACTTTCACTTGAGTTTTATCTGATAATTTCATCCATTGGATTTTTTTGTCTTTCTCACGTGACATATTATGGACCATGGTAGCGGCTCAGGCTTCGAGATATTCGACTATTAATGTCTAAATTTAGATGAGATATATGAGGAATGATCTTAGCTTTAGTTACCCAAATTATAATCACAGATAAAGAAATTAAAGAAAATAGAAAGAGACACAAGTTTTTTGCGTGGTTCAGCTTAAGAATGGTGCCAACATCCACGGGGTAATGCTACTAATGATTTAAGGTCTAGTTCCAGTCTCTTAGTTACAATCTTTAGGGTTTTAGAAGATATTTCGTCCCCTTAGTTGAGAGTAGTAGTGTATTTATAATACTGAAAACTTAAAAGATGTAATGCCTTTATATCTTAGTCATTTACACCAATACATGATAACATGTAGCTGAAAAATGTTCATGTATGTGAATGGTGACTGTTGAATATCCCACGTATGTCTGTCCATCTTACTGATCGTTCATCTTTAGGGTTATGGTTGGTTGGGCGCCTGACCAAAGGTTACATCAGCTAACCGAGTTTACCCATTGTTGAGGGTCCAATGGAAATGGTTGTATGTGTCATTAAAGTGATGGTCCACTTGGCGTAATAATATTAGGCTGGAACAAAAGCCCCTAATGCTTTATACTTGACAGGATACCAAAATAATGGGATATTCATTCCAAACGCTTCTTAGCACTTTAGAAAGGGATGGTCGACATCCAGCCTCAAGGACATATACTTTTAATCCGTCACACTAAGGTGGTGAAAATTTTGTAAATATTTTGAAAAATTACACACCGCCTAAGGGTAGGCTGGTGGTTTGAACACATTGGGATATGAGACAATGTCGATATCTGAAACATTTGGTACGTTTAATCATTTCAAATTTCTGAGATCAAGAGTCACCACTCTACCTATAAATAGTCCGTTCCCGCTCGATCTTACTTCACCTTGCATTTTAAACTCTCCCCTCTATTATAGAGCTCTTACATTGGTATTTAAGACATTCGACTCATTTTTGTCACTGTAAGAACTTTTTCATTCTCATATTTTTTCTTTTTTAGTCTTTAAGATGATTTACATTGTGGATTAGAGTTCTTTCGAAGAATTTATGGTAAAGTGTAAAATTACAGATTATGTAACAGTAGAATTTGTTGTTGGGCCTTATGACCTTTGTGCTTTGAATGATGGTCATTGGCTCCCCACAATATTTATATCTGAGTGTGGAGTCACTTTCCCACCAAATAATTTATTCCTCCAATTTCGTCAATACTTTGATGTGGTCTCTACTCAAGTGGCCCCAAATAGTTGAAGGGCTGTAAATGGAGTTAACCTACTTAATGAGTTATATAGAACTCAAATAGGAATAACATAATTATTGTATTGTGATAGTTAGGGGACTATAACTGATAACATTTATTACCTAAAGACTCAATATTATAATAGGGATTTGGTGGTGAACTTATCTAACTCCAATAAATATTATTGGGATTATGGAATAGTTATTTAAAACTCGTCGTATGATCTTCCTCCCGAGGGTGCATAATATAATGGGACAAGACATCCTCAGGAAGGGCATGGCATAAGTCAGCACCTCAAACATTTGTATATTTTCTGTCTATTTGTTTTTCTCTTTATTAGTTTGTTGATCAGTACTTTTATGTTTATGTTTTGCAGAAAGAATGAAGAAAGATTACCCCTGACTCATAAGTGAATTTTTTTAACTTAATGCATATTTGGTCTATCCAACAGAGGATAGGAGAATCCCACCCACGTTTGGCTTTTGTCTAGCTTTATTACAAGAGCTCCATTACTTCTTATACAGCTCGACCTATATAATAAAATCTCAGTATCCCCCATAGACTTGGACGAGTTGACCTCGTCTTCATTTATTGCTTCTTTTGAATCCAATTTTTAAGAAGAAGGGAGTTTTGATCTAGGAGCAACATCCTCCTCTTTTGAGTCTTTAGACATAGCTACTGTCCCAATCACTCTCTTATCTCCAAAAAAATGGTGAAGGGGAATATCTTCAACTTACTTGCTAGGGTTAAATATACCCCTCCTCCTGAAAAAAGAATGCAGGGTAAGGGGGTTCTAAATGTCCCATAGATGTGGTTACTGAGGAGGTGAAAACCCAAGAGCCTCAGTACAAAAGGCAAAAGAAAGGTTCTTTTAACTGACAGGAGTTGGTGAAGAAATCTCACGATGACCAAGCCTCTATAGGTGCTATTTTTATGGAATCTAACCCTTATCTAGACAGGGTCTTAATAGGCTTTGGAGTGCTCCCCACTGATGAGTTTGCTACTGCTACTTTTTCAAGGTAAAGGTTGCTAGAAAGGGCCAACCACAATTCGTCTTTGGTAATTACCTCAATTTTGTATTCTATATATTTTACTTATGCTTTTAATGTTGTGATTAATTGAATTTACGTGTTTTTAGACTTTTGCAGTTCTTAGTGGATTATGACCAAATCCTTAGGAGGGATGACCAATTAAAGGAGTCCTCGACTGATGTGGAAGCCACTTTTAAAGGATTAAAGTATTCTTTGGATGACTTCAATAAGGCACGTGTAAAAGATTAGGAAAATATAAGGGTATAGTGAATAAAGTTGAGTTGGACAAGAAGGCTGCATTGAAGGTTACTGAATATGCTGCTAAGAAGGCTGACCAGGTTAAAAAAATGATGCTAACGTGGAGGGAAGTACTAGGGCCTATGGGATAAATTTAAAAATAAAAAAGAGGATGCTTACACCTGAGGCTAGGACAAGGCCTTCTTCACAATGATTGTACAGATTGATTTGTTATTCAAATAAAAATAGGATGTTGCTCTTAGGAAGGTCGACATTACCGATGACTCTGATATTTTCCATCAGTTTAACATTGGTAGTCCTACCATCATTAATGATGATATGGATGATGAATGAAGGACAACTGAATCCTCCATGGTCCCTGAAATGTCAATACTAACAGCTCGCCCTGAGGAGGAGGTGGCCCAAGATAAGCTGAAGGTGTAACCTCCTTAGGGATACTTTTTGTTTCTTTTTCTCTGTGTAATGCTTTGTTTTCTTGCATTTTGGATGAATTCACTTGGACGTACTCTTTTTCACAGTTTTTAATAAAATTTCCCATTATTTGTCCTGCAAAATGGTGATGTTTGGTTAATCTTTTCTTTGAATTTTTATACTCGTATTCTTTTTTTTTAATTTAAATCTAGGAGGTTTGTTGTAGCAGTTGTTGAGAGTGATCTATATAGGATAAGTGTTCAACTTTTTGAGGCAAGTTATGAAAGTTTGGAGGATGAAGAGCTGTAAGAGCTACTCGGATTGGATTCTTCTAACCAAATCAAATAAACTTACCTTCATCTACATAGGTTATTCAGCCAAGCTATGGTGACTAATGCCTGATACTATAAAATGATTCTAAAGATGTAGGAGGATCACAAGGCATCACTTGCCAGCTTGAATGCTAATTATGAGGCAAAATTCTCTCGACTAAGCAGTAAAAAAGGCTATTATAAAAAGTTACAGGATGTTTCTTTAGCTTACAATAAGAAGGAATTTGTAATAAATTGTGAGTTGACCAGTGCTTGGGAGGTTTCTAGATTTTTTTAAAAAAAGAGAACAATTTGTTAATGAATGAATTATAAGGTCTGAATAAATAAGTAGGTGCTGGCCAAAATAAGGGTGTATCCTTTTCGGAGCAAGAGAATGCCAAGTTGATGGAGGAGATCGCAATATTGAGGAAATCCAAAGGTGGCCAATTGTCCAAACATGCAGTGATTGCTTGGCCTTCAAGGAGTAAAAGATAAAGAAAACTTTAATGATAAGGATAATTTGATAAAGAGCTAATCTGGCAGTATTAAGAAGCTAAAAGAGAAGGTTAATCGTCTTACCTTTCATTTCCATAAGCAACCACATACTATTTGGATGAATGGTTATGATGAAGCCTTGGCACACATGGGTGAAGAGTTAGAGTAAGCTAAGAGATAAGGCTATAAGTGGAATTATCTAAATTCTTTAATAGTTATAATGGTGCCAAAGGAAAATTCTTTATGATATTGGAACTGATCCTAGCTGTCTAGATCATTCTACTGGGTTATTATGGCTTCTTGTTAAGGATACATTTTTTCAACCTCTGTACTTGGTAAATAAGCCTAGACTCAGTAGGCAAGAGAGACTTAGGGAATTGGAATCCACTGTTTTAACTTCTTATCTGGATGTTCCCCTACAAGGATAGAGAAAGCTCTTGGAAAATGCCCAACTTAATGAAGAGTGTTTAAAATATTTCTTCTTTGATCTTGTAATAGATAAACAATAACTTATAATGGGTATATGTTCTCTTATCTTGAATAAAATGTACGTTATTTTTTATGTTCAACATATATGGTTGTGGCCTAAAAGTTTCTTAGCCTTACGAGTATGTGATTATTCGTTGGCCGACTAAGTAGCTTAACTAATTACCATTTGGATGAACTTAAGTTCTCCATCCTTAGGTTTTATTAATACACTTGTAATTGTCCAAATGGATCTTGTTATTTCTTACTAAGTGTTTGAATTAGTTACCACTGGTGACAAAATTTTATAAGATTTTTTCTAGATTTGGTTTGGTAAAACTTCTTGTTCTTGACTTTACGTCATATAAGAGTTTTATAATTAGGAACTTCTTATATGAGACTTGTCAAAGATGAAGTCATATATGAAGTTTTGATGAAAATTTATCCCCACGCCACTTTGGTTTGATTGGCTTGGCCCCCTTACCGATATTTAATTCATGGCATATGAATTTTGGGTCAATGTCTAGCATGTCTTCATCACTCTAAGCAAATACACAATTCCTCTCTTTTAGGAATTTTATTAACTCATATTTCAGGGATGGTTCCAGAAACGAACCAATTTGCGTAGTTTTTTCTCGATGATCATCATTAATTATAATGATTTATGTAGCTTACATAACCTTCCCTTTAACTAAATCAGCCTCCTCACAAGGATTTAACATCTCAATCTGGTAGGTAGCAGTGAATTTCTTTACTTCTTTTTGGTCGGCGAAAGTACAATAACATTCCCTAGATTCACTTTGATTTCCTATAAGAATTTCAAATCCATAATAAGTGGGAAACTTAAGACACTAGTGGACAGTAGATGGTACTACTTTGATCTTTTTCAGACCAACCCTGTCGAGGATCATATTGTAAGATGATTGGAAGTTATTATCTTGGATGAATAAATGAAACCTTACCATCCTGCTAGCAGGATAAGTGTCGAGAAGAACTTCCAATTTAACATTTTTGAAGGGGTATACTTTTCCTCCTAAGAAGCCTATTGGGGTCTTGTGATAAGGTTCCAATTTTTTGTTGCGTAATCCCAAACTGTGGATCCAATGACGTCGATCGATCTACCATTGTCAATTAGGATATACCCTCATAGTGATGACCGAAGGATCATCATGGAGATAGAGCACCCCGAACATATATTTCTTATAAAAATTGATTACCAATTTATCTTTGCTTACTTTCCTTAGTCGATCATCAACATTATCAAATATGTTAATCTGTCAGATATAAGAACATGTTTTAGCTTTGTTTAAATATGTTTTCCTTTCTTCTATCTCATTACCACCACCATCATCTCCTCTTGCAATAAAATGATAGACAAAAGATATCATTTTACCTCAATATTAGGCTCTCGAGTTTTTTTTAGAAGATTTGGATCATCTTATGAATCATTATCTCAACCTTTGTTATTATCATCTCTCCATTTGCAAAGAGAATTTAATCGCCTCCTAAAGTCTCATTCCTTTGACGTTTTAATAAACTTTTACAGCTTGTCATGCTAGATCAAATTCTCAATCTCATTTTTCATAGAAATAGAGTTGTCAGTTGTGTGCCCATGGTCCTTGTGGAATTCATAATACTTGGACTTGTCTTTCCCATTAGGAGGGGACTTCAACTTTCTGGGCCATTTGAGGTCTCTGCTTCCTCTGATTTTCTCCAGGATGTGATGCACGCTAATAATTAGAGGAGTATACTCATCATACTTCTTAGGCATTTCGGACTTTTTGTCTTTTTGATCTTTCTTGTAAGATATTTTATGATTGTCGTCTTTAGCGTCTGGGACCTATTTGGCATCCATAGCCTCCTCGACGTTCATGATTTTCCCATCTTTAGCAATTAACTCAGTCATGGTTTTAGGGGGATCCTTGTCCGGAGCATAATATAATTTCTAGGGGAATAAACCGCTCATTAAAAAAGTGGTAACCTTCTTTTATTCATAATGTACCACCTCTATTTTTTCACCGTTAAAATGAGTTATGTACTCGCGAATGGTTTCCCTGGGCTGCTGGCGAACACTTAGTAAATGGGCTACCCTCATAATGGGCTTGGCTCCAAATAAGAAGTTGTTGATGAACAACTCGACGATCTCTTGGATGCTAGAGATTTGTACTCGGGACTTTGTGCCGATCCATTGATGGTGCTTAATAATGCTTGGAAATGCATCTCATCTGGGACTAAGTAAATATCGGTTGCTGCCTGGTAATGTTATACATAAAGTATGGGGTCAGTTTTACCGTCATATTTTGGAGTATCCACAGGCGGCTTGAATTTAGTAGGTATGGAGAAATTCACGATGGATGGGACAAAGGGTGTTCACTTCGTAAAACTCCTTTGCAATGGATTTTTGGATTTGGATATCTCTCCTAAGCGATCTTACAAATACTGGGTGTCTACCTATAAAAAAACTAAAAATATTATTTTATTAAAAATACTGAGAAGAAACCCCGGGTCCCGACAGAAACTCATATTGAGCAGGAACCCCCCGGGGTCCCGGTAGAAACTCATATTGAGCACGAACCCCCCGGGGTCCCGGTAGAAACTCATATTGGGCAAGAACCCCCCAGGGTCCCGGCAGAAACTTGTATTAAGAAGGAACCACCCCAGGGTCCCGGCAGAAACTCATATTCAGCAGGAACCCCCAGCGCCACTGCAAGTATCAGCGTCGCTGCAAGTGTCAACGACGCTGCAAGTATTGGCGCCGCGGTAAGTCTCTACGCCGCTGCAAGGGTCGGCACCGCTTCGAGTGTCAGCGCCGCCGCAAGTGTCGGCGTCGCGGCAAGTCTCTACACCGCTACACGGGTCGACGCCACTTCAGGTGTCTGCGCCGCTTCAAGTGTCGGCGCCGCGGCAAGTCTCTACGCCGCTGTAAGTGTCGGCGCCGCGGTAAGTCTCTACGACGCTGTAAATGTCGGCGCCGCGGAAAGTCTCTACGCCGCTGCAAGGGTCGGCGCCACTTCGAGTGTCAGCGCTGCTGCAAGTATCGGCGTTGCGGCAAGACTTTACGCCGCTACACGGGTCGGAGCCACTTCAGGTGTCTGCGCCGCCGCAAGGGTCGGGGCCGCTACATGTGTCTACGCCGCTGCAAGTGTCGGCGCCGCGACAAGTCTCTACGCCGCTACATGGGTCGGTGCCACTTTAGGTGTCTGCGCCGCTGCAAGTGTCGGCACCGCGGCAAGTCTCTACCCCGCTGCAAGTGTCGGCGCCGCGGCAAGTCTCTATGCCGCTGCAAGGGTCGGCGCCGCTTAGAGTGTCAGCGCCGCTGCAAGTGTCGGCGTCGCGGCAAGTCTTTACGCCGCTATATGGGTCGGCGCCACTTCAGGTGTCCGCGCCGCTGCAAGTGTCGGCGCCGCGGCAAGTGTCGGCGTCGTGGCAAGTCTCTACACCACTGCAAGTGTCGGCACCGCGACAAGTCTCTACGCCGCTGCAAGGGTCGGTGCCGCTTCGAGTGTCAACGCCGCCGCAAGTGTCGGCGTCGCGACAAGTCTCTACGCCGCTGCAAGGGTCGGAGCCGCTTCATGTGTCTGCGCCGCTGCAAGTGTCGGCGCCGCGACAAGTCTCAACGCCGCTACACGGGTCGGCGCCACTTCAGTTATCTGCGCCGCGGCAACTCTCTACGCCGCTGCAAGTGTCGGCGCCGCGGGCAAGTCTCTACGCTGCTTCAAGGGTCGGCGCCGCTTCGAGTGTCAGCGCCGCTGCAAGCCTCTACGCCGCTGCAAGGGTCGACGCCGCTTCAAGTGTCAGTGCCACCGCAAGCGTCCGCACCTCCGCAAGGGTCGGCGCCGCTTCATGTATCGGCGCCGCTGCAAGTGTCGGCGCCACGACAAGTCTCTACGCCACTGCAAGTGTCCGCGCTGCTCCAAGGGTCAGCGCCACTTCAAGCGTCAGCGCTACTACATAAGGGTCACTACAGTAATGACAGTCGAGAGAGTCAGCATCACTGCAAGACTCAGCGCCACTGCAAGGGTCACTGTAGAAATGTTATTCGAGAAGTGCTGCTATAGGGGTTTCGACAGAAACTCATATTGAGGAAGTAACTATCGCAAACAACTCCCCATCATGAAACATCAGTCTGAAAATGAACAACAGCACTAACACTTTACTTTCTTGTACAGGTTGCCTAGTCGAGCAAGCAGGGCTCGAACAGGAGCGTTGGGACCTCCCGGGAGTTTTGTCTTGGCGGCTGAGGGACAAGGTATGTTGAGCAAGCTCAACCACTTAGCACTATAGGATTGAGAGAATAATAGTAGGAGACCTTAGGGTTACCCACTCCTCACACCCCTCACACTTAGTCACAAGTGAAGTGAGCAGCCAAAGGGTTGGCTGCTCACAAGAAAAGAATTGTTTATAAAATGATTTTAAAGGAGAGGGTCCTCTAAACCCCTCTCAAGAAAAATGATTTTAGAAGGGGTCCTCGAGACCCCCCTCAAGCTTGCAAATATTTTAGAGGAGGTGGTCCTCGAGACCCCCCCCTCAAGTTTACAAAGTTTGTATCAAAGTTACTGTTTCAAAAGATATTTAGCAAATCAGATATTTTGTCTCCATTAGAAGACATATTTTCTTTTGAAATTTGGTCGGCGCCAGGGGGCATCTGCCAGAGGGGACAGGCAGACCTGCCTACAGGTAGGGACAAATAGTACACTGCAGACTTTGTCCCTCACCCACCCTCTAAGTTTTGGCGCCAAACGTGCCAACCCAGCCTTAGTGCCCAAGTATAAATAGGACCCCTGGGCAAGGTCATAGGGACGAAAAAACGGATATACAAGAAAAATTGCACTGTTACTCTGCTAAAATATCACCAGACCTACCTAGTATTCTCTCCCTGCTCATTCTCTTAGTGTTGAGTGCCTTGTTCCTTCACTCCCCACTGACAGCCATCACTCTCAGGTGTTTCCCTTGAGAAAATTACTATTTTTGCTGTGAAAGTTCATCTTCTTGCAGGGAGTGAGTTGAAGCTTGAGTTCCATTGTTACCAGAAGGAGAAGTTTTCTTCAGAAGTTGCACCAGGAGACCTTGAAGACTTGCAGACAGTGTCCATTGGAGTGGGTCACGCCTCACCCTTTCCAGTTATTCATAGACCCCAGTCTCACTACCCTCCTACATTTGGCAACTCTGCTGGGGAGGTATCCTCACTTCCATGGACAAAGAAGGTTTTAATGTTTCTAAGCAGCTAGTGTTTGAAGACATTCCATCTGGAAACGGAGATCAAAGAGACAAGGCCACTCAGGTGGATGTGGTGGTCATCGGAGCAAAGGTACCTGCTCCTCCGGGAGGGCAGACCAGCTCACCGCCAACAGCTCCGGTGGTAGAGGCTTATGAGTATGTTTTTAAGACTTGGCAAGTTTGGGTCAAGATTGTGTAAGACCAGCAGCAACCCCCTGTGGAGGGGCAGCCGTTCCGATGGCAATTCCGGTAGAAGTAGCTCAGTCGCGGAGGACGGCGCTGGAGCAAGTTGTGACAAACGTCAAGTTCACTGGCAGGAACCCCTGGAACCCATGGATGAGAAACCTTGGGTGTCCCTCGTTGCCAACAAAGAAGTTGTGGCAGCAGTCCCGACGAAGCATGAGGTCGAGACACCCTTGGATGGGAAGTCAAGGCGCGAGGAACTCACGGGCGAGGAACCCTGGGTGTCCCTCGCCGCCAACAAAACATTGTGGCAGCAGTCTCAACGAAGATTGAGGTCGAGACACCCCCGGATGGAAAGTCAAGGTGCGAGGAACCCATAGGCGAGGAACCCTGGGTGTCCCTCGTCGCCAACAAAAAAAGTCGTGGCAGTAGTCTCGATGAAGCATGAGGTCGAGACACCCTCGGATGGAAAGTCAAGGCGCGAGGAACTCATGGGGGAGGAACCCTGGGTGTCCCTCGTCGCCAATAAAAAAAGTCGTGACAGGAGTCCCGACGAAGCATGAGGTCAAGACACCCCTCATTCACTACAGCGATCGAGGAACCGATGGGCTGTAATGCATTCGAGGAACCCATGGGAAGTAATGGAACACGAGGAACCCACAGTATAAAAAGGGGTCTGACGAAAAATTTTCAGCAAATAACGCATTTCGCGAAGAACCCCCAGGAGCGTCAACACCCGCGTTACCACACAAGAAACCACTAGTCGGCGTCAAGACCCCCTTCTCATTGACGTCGAGACCCCCAGCTTCTGACGAGGCACCCGCGGACACAACGACAGACCGCGAGGAACCCTTAGTTAAATGGGTAGTCTGCGAAGACGAGACCACCATTTCTCCATGGGTCGAGACACCCATTTTCGTAAAATCCGAAGACGTCGAGACCCCCTCCTTTTGAAATAAAAAACTAGGGGTCGAGACCCCCCTCTCTCCAAGAAATTTCCAATCGCCGAGACCCCCCTCTCCAAACAAAGCTCCACCAGGCGGGGAACCCTTGGGTCAGCGCCTCGCACGAGGAGCTCACAAATAAAGAAGTCTTAAATTTCGAGGAACTCAAGGGCAGTAACCAATGCGCGAAGAACCGCTTGCACGGTAAGGGTTCAAAGTTGCGCTAGGTAAAGAGAGAGCAGCGACGCCTGAGGTGGCGCCAACAAAAAAAATTTATGGTGTCCGGGTAACTCTCTAACAAAGAAAGTGGAGATGGATGACTCATCCTCGAATGCACCTTAGAAGAGACTCTACTCACTTGTAGAATATGGATGCTCGACAACCTTGTTCAGACATATCTTGTGCCATATCAGCTAAGTACACTGCCTTACTTTATTACTTGTTGAATATGCTCATTTCACAAGTCTTGGTCCATATTTTACTAGCATTTCATATATATGCTAAGTGATTTAGTTGATAAAGAAAATCACACACAATTTCTCGAAATGATAAGTAATAAAAGATGAAAAATTATACTTATTAATTTTAGTTATTATTTTTATCAGAAATTGTGTGGAGAAGTCATGTTGTTTGTAAACAGCTACAGCTAGCGTTGATAGGCCTAATAAATGTAGTGCTAATAAATGTTGTGCTGCACTCTTTAAACCTTGGGAACCTACTTGCCATTTGTTATTTATAGTAGTCTTGACAAGGAAGAACACTTACTTTTTTTTCTTACTATATTCAAATTTTAATGGTTCTTATGTGGGTTCCTCGTTGGAACCCATAAATACAAAATGACACAGTAATATCATCAGATCCAAAAGATCACAGGGTGATTTGCTCGAGCTATACTGCTCAAATCAGTTTTGTTTCTCATTTAAAAAAAAATTAAATAATAATGTACTTATATCAGAGGGGGGTGCTCGCCCCATGTTCGTGGAATAATATAGAAGGGTTGCTCGCCCCATGCTCAAAACATGAAGCAGACATGTGGACTCCCTCGTTTGAGTATTATATACACGTGCCAACAAAAAAATATAAAGGAGGAACCCCTCAAGTAATTGGCTTCCAACAGAAATCTACACGAGAACCCCTCCAACACAGAACAAAAAAAATATACACGAGGAACCCCTCAAGTAATTGGCTTCCAACAGAAATCTACACGAGAACCCCTCCAACACAAAACAAAAAAAAATATACACGAGGAACCCCTCAAGTAATTGTCTTCCAACAGAAATCTACACGAGAACCCCTCCAACACAGAACAAAAAAAAAATATACACGAGGAACCCCTCCCAAAATCTGACGTGCTTAATATACCTCTCCCCAAAATGGAGTCGCCAGATTTTTCCCACCCGTTTAAATCACAATAACAGTGTGACTAGATGGATCTATCATCACAACTCACAAAAAAAGATGCGAACAAAGGCAAACAAGCCCTAATTTTTTTTTATTGCGTGATTGAGCAATGAGACGCAGTCCGCGAGGAAATCAGAAATCACTCGAGCTCGTGGCTTTATTTGTTCAGCTCGAATAATCATTTCAGGGGATTTGGACCAAACGTAAGGGATTAACTAAGGTAGGGACCGACATATCCCAAGATAAAGAGCAAAAGTTATAGATGAGCTCTCAGAAAATTAAATCCTCCACCAGACCTATAACAGTCTCTCTCTCTCGTGTTTGGAACTTGGACCCCCCAGCGGGATGTCTTTTCTCTCTCGTGTTTGGAACATTTTTAGCCACACACGTGGACTGGGTCAATCCTGTGTTTCCTTAGCCATATAGCATTTCAAAATCTAGACTTACTCGCTCAAAAAAGATTAAAAAAAACGGTACCGTTATATCTTGGGGGCAGTAGTCATCCAAAAGAAAAGGTGGACGCTCACATGTCAAGAAAAATATTATTTACACGAGCAATCATTGAGACATGTTGGTTTGTACGAATTCACATAATATCAGTAATGTAGTGTACTATAATACAGTACAAATATATTTACACTTGTAGAATTATTTTGTAGTTCAAGACAAGGTATATTGATAATGAAAAAAGGGGGATCATGAGTAGAACTGATACCTTTTAGATTTATCTTTTTCAAGATGTATATTTTGTACAATTAAATTATGCCTACCATCATTTGATTTGATTTAATAGTTGGACATAAAAATAAAATTTGTCCAAATATATACTATATACGACTTTAGTATGAAATTTCTCGAAGGATGTGAGTGTTCTTTTATAATAAAGTATCACAAATAAGGATTGCTTGAATTTACAATCCACATGTTTACGCTTTTAAGTTCACATAAAAAAAATAAAAAATAAGGGTTGCTTGAATTTATGATCCGAGCATTTACGTGACCAGGGTTGCTCGAATTTACAAGTCAAGTTTGTACACTTGAGTGCACAAGAATAGTGTTGCCCAAACTCATAACTCGCATGTTTGCGTGTTTTAACAAAGTTTGTTTTAGGAATATTCAACTTTTGATCGATAATCGTAAAAGCCTCAAATTTATTTATTCAGACTAATTCATGTGAGTAATTTCACATTTTATTAATGTCAAATAGTTTTAATAAGAGTAATTCATCATGTGAAGAAAGAGAATATCTCTTAATCCTTCACTCGAACATGATTGCCTAATTTGTTCAAAGTATAAACGACTTTGAAAGTATCTGTTACTATAACACGAGAAGTATTTTAGTCATATTAATTATTTGAAAATGTTCGCTATTGATATACAATTCGAAAAATTATGTTGTGCAGCTAAAAGATCATAATTGCTTTAGTGGACATTTTATTCTCTCACATGCTTGGATTCAAGCAGTGGGGGTAGCAAGCAGATGTATGAAGCCTTAATAAAAGGTTCAAGTCTCAAATTAACTTTATGGAAGTATACTTGACTCCAACATGCTTCATGAGCATTCTCACTTAGTGTGAAAGGCAAGATCTAGTAACAAAAAGTATGACGTATCAACTATGCCTTCTTAGCAAAGTTTAATGCTTATGAAACTACAAGTTATTCCATATGGGTAAAGGTGCATACCTATGCATTTTTTATTTGATAGTATATCTCCACCTAATAAAATAAGGCAATAGGTGCGAGAACACAAAAAGTATTTATGAAAGTATAAATATAAGGCGCTCCAGATGAGAACCTATGGTTCCAAGGGCACCGGAGCGCTCACAATCTTGAGCAAGTGCCAAATATAGATTAAAATGTAAGGTCTCCAGATTAGTACCTAAGGCTCCAAGGGCACCGGAGCGCTCACAGTCTTGAGCAAGTGCCAAGTATAAACATAAGGTACAACAGTTTAGTACCTAAGGCTCCAAGGGCACCGGAGCGCTCACAGTCATGAGCAAGTGCCAAGTATAAACATAAGGTACAACAGTTTAGTACCTAAGGCTCCAAGGGCACCGGAGCGCTCACAGTCTTGAGCAAGTGCCAAGTATAAACATAAGGTACAACAGTTTAGTACCTAAGGCTCCAAGGGCACCGGAGCGCTCACAGTCATGAGCAAGTGCCAAGTATAAACATAAGGTACAACAGTTTAGTACCTAAGGCTCCAAGGGCACCGGAGCGCTCACAGTCTTGAGCAAGTGCCAAGTATAAACATAAGGTACAACAGTTTAGTACCTAAGGCTCCAAGGGCACCGGAGTGCTCACAGTCTTGAGCAAGTGCCAAGTATAAACATAAGGTACAACAGTTTTGTACCTAAGGCTCCAAGGGCACCGGAGCGCTCACAGTCATGAGCAAGTGCCAAGTATAAACATAAGGTACAACAGTTTAGTACCTAAGGCTCCAAGGGCACCAGAGCGCTCACAGTCATGAGCAAGTGCCAAGTATAAATATAAGGTGCGCCAGTTGAGCACCTAAGGCTCCTAGGGCACCGGAGCGCTCACAGTCTTGAGCAAGTGCCAAGTATAAACATAAGGTACAACAGTTTAGTACCTAAGGCTCCAAGGGCACCGGAGTGCTCACAGTCATGAGCAAGTGCCAAGTATAAATATAAGGTGCGCCAGTTGAGCACCTAAGGCTCCAAGGGCATCGGAGCGCTCACAGTCTTGAGCAAGTGCCAAATATAAATAAAAGGTGCGCCAGTTGAGCACCTGTGGCTCCAAGGGCATCGAAGTGCTCACAGTCTTGAGCAAGTGCCAAGTATAAACGTAAGGTTCTCCAGATGAGCACCTAAGGCTCCTAGGGTACCGGAGCGCTCACAGTCTTGAGCAAGCGCCAAGTATAAACATAAAGTACAACTGTTTAGTACCTAAGGCTCCAAGGGCACCGGAGCGCTCACAGTCTTGAGCAAGTGTCAAGTATAAACGTAAGGTGCTCCAGATGAGCACCTAAGGCTCCAGGAGCATCGGAGTGCTCACAGTCTTCAGCAAATTCCACGCACAAACGTAAGATGCTCCAGATGAGCACCTAAGGCTCCAAGGGCACCGGAGCACTCACAGTCTTGAGCAAGCGTCAAGTATAAATATAAAGTGCGACAGTTTAGCACCTAAGGCTCCAAGGGCACCGGAGTGCTCATAGTCTTGAGCAACTGCCAAATATAAATAAAAGGTACGACAGTTTCGTGGACAAGTCCCTCGACATTACAAGACACTTCTGCACGAGGGGGATAATATTGAGAAGTCCTCAACCAAGTGAACAAATAGTAAAATAGCTTGGAGTGTGGGGATCCACTTATAGTGGCTCCACCTTCCCAAGATTGCAAGTTTGACAGAAAATAGCCTAGGTCGAGGGGATCCACCTTGAGTGCCCTCTCTTCCCAAACTTGATGCCAAAGAATAAGACCAAGGGCGAGGGGCTCACTGCGAGTAACCCCTCCGCCCAAGATGAAAGGCCCCAGAAGAAGGCCAAGGGCGAGGGGCTCACTGCGAGTTACCCCTCTGCCCAAGAAGGAAGGCCACAGAATAAGGCCAAGGGCGAGGGGCTCACCGCGAAAAACCCCTCCGCCCAAGATGGAAGGCCACAGAAGAAGGTCAGGGGCGAGGGGCTCACTGCGAGAAACCCCTCCTCCCCAGAAGAAGGCCAAGGGCGAGGGGCACACCGCGAGCAACCCCTCCGCCCAAGATGAAAGGCTCCAGAAGAAGGCCAAGGACGAGGGGCTCACCGCGAGCATACCCTCCGCCCAAGATAGAAGGCCACAGAAAAAGGCCAAGGGCGAGGGGCTCGTCGTGATCAACCCCTCCGCCCAAGATAGAAGGTCACAGAAGAAGGCCAAGGGCGAGGGGCTCACCGCGAGCAACCCTTCCGCCCAAGATGGAAGGCCGCAGAAGAAGGCAAAGGGTGAGGGGCCCGTCGCGAGCAACCCCTCCGCCCAAGATGAAAGGCCCCAAAAGAAGGCCAAGGGCGAGGGGCTCACCGCGAGTAACCCCTCCGCCCAAGATAGAAGGCCAATGGCGAGGGGCTCACCGTGAGTAACCCCTCCGCCCAAGATAGAAGGCCACAGAAGAAGGCCAAGAGCGAGGGGATCATCGAGAGTAACCCCTCCGCCTTAGATAGAAGGCCACAGAAGAAGGCAAAGGGCAAGGGGCACACCGCGAGTAACCCCTCCGCCCAAGATGAAAGTCCACAGAAGAAGGCCAAGGGTGAGGGGCTCACTTCAGTTAACCCCTCCGCCCAAGTTTATACTGAGATAAGGAGGTCCACTATAAGTGTCCTCATTTACAAAACTTGGGATGAAGTGACATAACATTTAATGACCCTAAGGGGAATGATGAATAAATCCTAGGGTCCCAGAAAATAAATGAATTTATGGCGTACAAAGCCTTTTGGTCTACCCAACACAAAAGACTTTGCACGAGGGGCTATTGTAGAAGGGTGTCTACCTATAAAAAAAGTAAAAATATTATTTTATTAAAAATACTGAGAAGAAACCCAGGGTCCTGACAGAAACTCATATTGAGCAGGAACCCCCCCGGGGTCCCGGTAGAAACTCATATTGAGTAGGAACCCCCCGGGGTCCCGGTAGAAACTCATATTGGGTGGGAACCCCCCAGGGTCCCGGCAGAAACTTGTATTAAGAAGGAACCACCCCAGGGTCCCGGCAGAAACTCATATTCAGCAGGAACCCCCAGCGCCACTGCAAGTATCAGCGTCGCTGCAAGTATCAACGACGCTGCAAGTATCGGCGCCGCGGCAAGTTTCTACGCCGCTGCAAGGGTCGGCACCGCTTCGAGTGTCAGCGCCGCCGCAAGTGTCGGCGTCGCGACAAGTCTCTACACCGCTACACGGGTCGGTGCCACTTCAGGTGTCTGCGCCGCTTCAAGTGTCAGCGCCGCGGCAAGTCTCTACGCCGCTGCAAGTGTCGGCGCCGCGGCAAGTCTCTACACCGCTGCAAGGGTCGGCTCCACTTCGAGTGTCAGCGCCGCTGCAAGTGTCGGCGTCGCGGTAAGTCTCTATGCCACTACACGGGTCGGAGCCACTTCAGGTGTCTGCGCCGCTGCAAGGGTCGGCGCCGCTTCATGTGTCTACGCCGCTGCAAGTGTCGGCGCCGCGACAAGTATCTACGCCGCTACACGGGTCGGTGCCACTTTAGGTGTCTGCGCCGCGGCAAGTCTCTACGCCGCTGCAAGTGTCGGTGCCGCTTCGAGTGTCAGTGCCGCTACAAGTGTCGGCATCGCGGCAAGTCTCTACTCCGCTATACGGGTCGGCGCCACTTCAGTTGTCCGCGCCGCTGCAAGTGTCGGCGCCGCGGCAAGTCTCTACGTCGCTGCAAGTGTCGGCGTCGCGGCAAGTCTCTACACCGCTGCAAGTGTCGGCGCCGCGGCAAGTCTCTACACCGCTGCAAGGGTTGGTACCGCTTCGAGTGTCAACGCCGCCGCAAGTGTCGGCGTCGTGGCAAGTCTCTACGCCGATGCAAGGGTCGGCGTCGCTTCATGTGTCTGCGCCGCTGCAAGTGTCGGCGCCGCGACAAGTCTCAACGCCGCTACACGGGTCGGGGCCACTTCAGTTGTCTACGCCGCGGCAAGTCTCTACGCCGCTGCAAGTGTCGGCGCCGCGGGCAAGTCTCTACGCCGCTTCAAGGGTCGGCGCCGCTTCGAGTGTCGGCGCCGCCGCAAGTGTCGGCACCGCCGCAAGCCTCTACGCCGCTGCAAGGGTCGGCGCCGCTTCAAGTATCAGCGCCGCCTCAAGCGTCCTCACCTCCACAAGGGTCGACGCCGCTTCATGTATCGACGCCGCTGCAAGTGTCGGCGCCACGACAAGTCTCTACGCCACTGCAAGTGTCCGCGCCGCTCCAAGGGTCAGCGCCACTTCAAGCGTCAGCGCTACTACATAAGGGTAACTGCAGTAATGACCGTCGAGAGAGTCAGCGTCACTGCAAGACTCAGCGCCACTGCAAGGGTCACTGTAGAAATGTTATTCGAGAACTGCTGCTACAGGGGTTTCGACAGAAACTCATATTGAGGAAGTAGCTATCGCAAATAACTCCCCATCATGAAACATCAGTCTCAAAATGAACAACAACACTAACACTTTACTTTCTTGTACAGGTTGCCTAGTCGAGCAAGCAGGGCTCGAACAGGAGCGTTGGGACCTCCCGGGAGTTTTGGCTTGGCTGCTGAGGGACAAGGTATGTTGAGCAAGCTCAACCACTTAGCACTATAGGATTGAGAGAATACTAGTAGGAAACCCTAGGGTTACCCAAACCTCACACACCTCACACTTAATCACAAGTGAAGTGAGCAGCCAAAGGGTTGGCTGCTCACAAGAAAAAAACTGTTTATAAAGTGATTTTAAAGGAGAGGGTCCTCTAAACCCCTCTCAAGAAAAATGATTTTAGAAGGGGTCCTCGAGACCCCCCTCAAGCTTGCAAATATTTTAGAGGAGGTGGTCCTCGAGACCCCCGCCCCTCAAGTTTACAAAGTTTGTATCAAAGTTACTGTTTCAAAAGATATTTAGCAAATCAGATATTTTGTCTCCATTAGAAGACATATTTGCTTTTGAACTTTGGTCGACGCCAGGGGGCATCTGCCAGAGGGGACAGGCAGACCTGCCTGCAGGTAGGGATAAATAGTACACTGCAGACTTTGTCCCTCACCAACCCTCTAAGTTTTGGCGCCAAAAGTGCCAACCCAGCCTTAGTGCCCAAGTATAAATAGGACCCCTGGGCAAGGTCATGGGGACGAAAAAATGGATATACAAGAAAAATTGCACTGTTACTCTGCTAAAATATCACCAGACCTACCTAGTATTCTCTCCCTGCTCATTCTCTTAGTGTTGAGTGCCTTGTTCCTTCACTCCCCACTGACAGCCATCACTCTCAGGTGTTTCCCTTGAGAAAATTACTATTTTTGCTGTGAAAGTTCATCTTCTTGCAGGGAGTGAGTTGAAGCTTGAGTTCCATTGTTACCAGAAGGAGAAGTTTTCTTCAGAAGTTGCACCAGGAGACCTTGAAGACTTGCAGACAGTGTCCATTGGAGTGGGTCACGCCTCACCCTTTCCAGTTATTCATAGACCCCAGTCTCACTACCCTCCTACAATAAAGTATGGGGTTAGTTTTACCGTCATATTTTGGAGTATTCACAGGCGGCTTGAATTTAGTAGGTATGGAGAAATTCACGATGGATGGGACAAAGGGTGTTCACTTCGTAAAACTCCTTTGCAATGGATTTTTGGATTTGGATATCTCTCCTAAGCGATCTTACAAATACTGGATCCATCCTTCTAAAGGTGGTCCTTTGGATTAGTTTTAATGAAGGAAACTCTGGTAGCTCTACCCTGCGTTTATGATGGGATCTCTTCCTAGGATGTCTTCTCGGGTCGCGCAGATCGTCGTACACTAGTTCCAGATCTAATAGATCCTTATTGGTAGTCTTATGATCTTTATGGTTACATGTGATTATGACCCCTATTTTCTCAGGGACCTAGTCAATTGAAATAAGATGCCTTACGCAATTTTTCCAAGACACTCAACCGTTCTGGAGAAAGACATCGCCATACATAATAGTCAATAAATTTTACAAAATGGGTCAAACCGGGGTGGTAAGACTGGTCTTGTGAGGATCGGGAACACCTGGTTCTGCTTCTCTCGTTTCTAAGAGGTAGAGATGGCATTTTCCTCTTGGAAGATAGAGCCGCGATGGGCCTGACATGGAGAGTTTAAGTAAGTTTCCTTACAGTTTCTTACATTTCTTCTTTCCCCTTAGCAATATTAATCAGAATCCCTTGGAAATCTCCTATGCCATGGGGAAAAGGATTGAAGTCGTTGCCTCCAGCAGGATTGCCCCTTAGGATGTCAGTCATAATTCAAGGGTGTGAATAAAAAAATATTTTAAAATAAAATGAATGGGAATAAACAATGACTTGTCGAGTTCCCAAACATGGCGCTAATCTATTGATGTCTAAATTTGGGTGATATATTTAAGGAATGATCTTAGCTTTGGTTATCCAAAATTATATTCACAGATAAAGAAAATAAAGAAAATAGAAACAGACCCAAGAGTTTTATGTGGTTCAGCTCAAGAATGGAGCCTACATCCATGGGGTAATGCCACTAAACCATTGGGTTTAGTTCCAGTCGCTTAGTTACAATCTTTAGGGTTTAAATGATGTGTACGCCCCCTCAGTTGAGAGTAATTTTGTATTTATAGTAAGTGCAAACTTAAGAGATGGAATGCATTTAAATCTTAGTCATTTACATATTTAAATGATAATATGTCGCTGGACATTGTTCACATATGTTCATGGTCACTGTTGAATATCCCATGTGTGTTTATACACCTTAATAATGGTTAATCTTCTTAGTTGTGGTCAGTTAGGCGACCGACCAAATGGTACATGAGCCGATAAGATTTACCCACTGTTGAGGGTCCAATGGTAATGTTGAGAGGTTCACTAAAGTGTTGGTCCACTTGGCCTAATAATTTTAGGCTACAACACCGACTTTCCTTTCCTATTGTATATGTTTGGGAGTATCCCCGTGGTTGATCATGTTTCTACTTATGCGTCGGTCACTACAGTGATATTGGAGGAGACTATCACATTATCATTAGGTATGGTTATCCCTTCCCGACTTAGGGTGAGTAGTTCTCAGCTCCTGATGTTGATGTCAACTTTTAGTGTAGTCTCCTGGGGTGAGGACCAATTTGTGCACACTTTCTAGTGGGGTTTTGCCTTTGGGACAGTTTTGGACTTGAGCCTTCCTTTATACGACATGAGAATTTTTTTCGAATTTTCATGTATATTGGTGGAATTCTCAATTTTATGTCTTTTTTAGTAGGTACTAGTTGCCACAGGTCATTTGAGGGAAATCCTTCTTAGGTGGTCGTCTGTGCATCTGGTATTGCAATAATCGATGTCAGAGGTTGCTCAAGATTCGATAATAAATTATTTGAGGTTTTCTATAGGGTTGACCCCATTCCCGGTTGGCTTTCCCCCACATATTGCTATAACTATCTCTGAGGAAGTGTTTAGGGCACCAAACATGACGGCTCCTAGTGGGATCTATGAAGGTGGTCACCCGGGGAAGAGGCCTTATATGTGTTGGGTGATGGTGACGGTGTTAGTGGTGCGCCTTTCAGTTGGATTTTGATATAGCCCCCTAAAATTGAATTTTATGGTCTTTTCTATAGAAGTATATAGGTAATATATTTCTTTAGGATGAACACGATGAATCATCAATACATTTTCATATTGTATGGGGTTCTCCTTTATTTATCGTGTCCATAAATAGAGATATTCCCCCTTACACGGGTTGGTTTTAGTATATGTTTTTAATTTTATTTTTCTCTTTATATATACATGCGTACCTATGGACAGACTCGGGCTTAAGCCTTTTTTATTTGAACTGATGAGAAATAGTAGTAGTAGTAGTAGTAGTAGTAGTAGTAGTAGTAGTAGTAGTAGTAGTAATCATCATCATCATAATAATAATAATAATAACAATAAAAAATAAAATAATAGTAATAATCGTAATAATAGTAATAATAATAATAAAAATAATACTAACAACAACAACAACTATAATAATAATAATAATAATAATAATAATAATAATAATAATAATAATAATAATAATAATAATAATAATAATAACAACAACAACAACAACAACAA
The DNA here is from genome assembly GCA_949130495.1 of Sambucus nigra. NCBI lineage: Eukaryota > Viridiplantae > Streptophyta > Magnoliopsida > Dipsacales > Adoxaceae > Sambucus > Sambucus nigra. The sequence continues at coordinate 622,550,378 of OX422215.1, forward strand.
CAACAACAACAATAATAATAATAATAATAATAATAATAATAATAATAATAATAATAATAGGAGGAGGAGGAGGAGAGGAATAAAGGTGCCTCATCTTTTTGAGACTTTATTTTTCTGGGGAAAGGCAATTTCATCCTCTTCGCCCGCGAGCCACATTGTGTGAAGGGGAGGAGGAGTAGAAGCCTCTTGTTTCTTTGAACTATGTTAGGGAAGAATCGTTTAGAAATAGCTTTTAGAGATAGGAGAGTCTTCCTTTTACGAAGAAAGTAGGGTGCCATTTAATAGGGAGCCCTTAGAGACTCTGTCCACCTCGATGTGTGTCCCTAGTTGTGGGGTATTTAGAGGGAAAGGGGAGAGATCTTGCGGATCTAGCTTTAGAGATACTAGCATCATTGTTTTACCAAAAGAGTATGATGTCATTTAGAAAGGAGCCCCTTGTGAAATTTTCTCCCTCGATATTTGTCCCAGGTAGTGGGGTGTTTTGAAGGAAGGGGCGGGAGCCTTCAGAGGTAGTTTTAGAAATAAGAGATTCGTGCTTTTACCAAAAAGAGGGTGTCATTTAATGGGGTCCCCTTATTAAGTATATCTACTTCGAAATTTACATCGGCTTTGTGGGGTAATCTGAGGGGGATTCTTATTTCTCTTTTAAGAAGAAGTTCATAGGGGTAGCGTGTTATCCGTTTCAGGATTTTTTTATTTTATTTTTCGTAGTATTAGCATTTGTGCGTAGGTTAATAAAAATGACCCTACAAAGTCTTTAGAATTCTTTAGAGCATTATTTTATTTTACTTGATTTTTAGTCTACTTGCATCACACCAGTATTTTTTAGAGCAAGGGTACAGCGACAATATACAGTGTTTTCCTGTAGAATCGACTTTTTTGTATTTATTTAGAGTGGGCCCAGAGTGATATATTGGGTTGCCTGTATACCTCCAATTCAAAGATAACTATATGTTTGTTGGAATCTTTATGCTAAAAATATATCTGATAATCAGGCCCTCGTAGTACATTGAAAAGAAAAAGTCGGGGGCTCAAGGAGTTTTAGCTGACTTCTAGCAAAAGGTTAGTGGCTCAAGTGGGCTTTTTGATGAATGGTTAGGGAATGTTTATGGGCTTGCATAGTATTCCCTTCATGTTAGGACCAATTATTTTTGGACCTTTCCTTTTCATTTCAGGAAGGTTTATAGAAATAATTTCAATAATCAGTCAAGATTGAAGGGTTAGTAAAACTTGACTCCATCGATATGAGCTAAGCTAGATACCCCGTTAGAGTTTATTTGGGTGACGAGGTACGGTCATCCCTAGTTAGGCAAAAATTTACCATTAGGAGTCCGGGATGGTTTTAGATTTTCTATGAGGATGAGGTCTCCATATTGGATGTTTCTCTTTTTGAACCATTTATTGAATTCCCAAGCGATGTGTCGGTGGTATCCCTTATTATGATAAGAAAATTCTAGAACTTTTAGCCTCATCTCATCAAAGATATCTAGCTCTTCGTAACATGATTGAACTTAATCGTCTTCTTCCACCTGACTCTTGAGAATGATCCCTAATTAGGATACCTTGAGTTTTAGGGGTAGGATTACTTCCATGTCGTATGAATTTGGCCACTTTAATATTATTCAGAACTTTTTACGATTCGTCATCAACCCATTTTGTTCATTCCCCATGGAGGCCTTGGGAGTTACATTCCTTATGATGTCGATCCCTTAGGTGGAGAAAGGACATGGTGAGGTCATGCAATATAGCACTTGAGGAGGTAGATGTTATAGGGGTGCGTAGATTTGGCACTTGAGGTGTCTCTTGATGTAGTTTGTACAATCCTTCTACATTGTGGTCTAGTAGTATAACTGTAAGAGTATTTTCTATACTAGGTGTGCCCAATCATGTGCGGGATGTATTCGTCACGTTTTTCCTTGATTATAGAGGTTTTGTTCTTCGTGTTACACTATAATTGTGTCATGCCCAACCCTCTCTTGTATAGCTGCCCCCTACAGATGATGAATGGGTTTCTAATCATCTCAGGGTAAGTCAGTCATTAGAAGAGGCATTCACTGGATAACCATTTTTTTTATCATTTTTGTGATGTCATAGTACCGGACTGTAGGTCCCACGATTATTTATTTAATGAACTTGACCTCAAACCAGTACAATAGGGTGTTGCGACTAGTTATAATGAATGTGATTTCTATAGTGCCCTCCAATATGTCTATCATAGAGACTAGAGTGGAAAGTGCATCTATGAAGTTTTTTTTATACCCTCGGGGGAAGTCGAATTCGAGGTGTCTGAATCACGAAATGATCTTTTTTAAGTAGCCATGGTACGTTTGAAGTTTGTCATCCCGGATCTTCCATTTTCCTACTTTTTGACTGATTACTAGGATGGAATTACCATAACCTTTCTGGTCGGTGACCCCCATTTCTAGGGTGATTTTGAGTCCCGTGATGTAGGGCTCATACTCGACCATGTTACTAATGCATTCGTATATGATCTTGATAGATGTGGGGAGTCGTTGTGAGTCGTGGGATGTAAGGATCATTCATATTTCAAATACCTTTTTGTTGGATGTCCCATCAGTCTATATTCCCTAATTGTATCCATCATTTAGCATGGAAAGATCCTCATTTGGGTTACCCTGCGATGAGGTCAAAGATATATCGTCTTTTCTTATCTTTTCGCGTGACATACATGATCTCAAACTCCTATATTTTGAGAATCCGTTAGGACATTCTAATGGAGAGAGCGGGTTTCTTGAATGGATACTTAAGGGGATCAATTCTCAAGACGAGTTTTACGCTAAATGACATCATGTAATGATGGAGTTTACGCATAATCTATACGAGGTATACATAAGTATTTTCTAAGACACTCTATTTGAACTCATAAGATACTAGATTTTTTCTTGAATAATATATTGCACATTCTCTTCGGGAACTATTTATGTACTTCTCTAACATGGCTCCAACAGCCGTATCAATTATGGTCATGTAGAGAAGGAACGGTTTCCCTGGTTGGGGAGTGACTAAAACCAATGGGTGTGTGAGGTATCATTTTATATTCTCAAATATTTCATGCCATTGAGAATTCCACTCTTTTGGGTATTACTTTTTAAGTATTTAGAAGATGGGTTCACAAATGGTTGTTAATGGTTAATCAACTGGCTTATAAACCGTACCTCGCCTAAGAACCCTGTAATTTTCTTTTCTATTCTTGGGGGGGGGGGGGGGGGAATTCCCCATATAGCTTTGAATTTGGTAGGGCCTACTTCGAATTCGTATTTCTAACTATTAATACAAGCTCTTTTCCCTTAGTGACTCTAGGGATCCATTTCGGTGGGTTTAGCCTAATTTTGAAGAGGCATAATCTTTAGAAGAATTTTTCGAGTGGATTAACGTGTTCCTTATGATCCTTAGACTTGATTATCATGTCTTCCAAATAGAATTACACTTCCTTATGTATGATGTCATGTAGGATGATTTTTACTACTCTTTACTAAGTTACACCAACGATTTGGAGACTAAATGGCGTGACAATATAGCAGTGAGTCCCCTAAGTGGTAATGAACCCAGTGTTCTCCTAATGGCCAAGGTGCATTTTTATCTGATTATAGCCTGTGAATTCATTTATTAAGGTTTAAGTACATTTCTAATTATAATGTTAACCAGTAAATCGATGTGTGGGAGAGGTAAATCATCCTTGGGGCAAGCCCCATTTAGATCCCTAGAGTCTATGAAAGTTCTAACTTTGCCATTGCTTTTGGGTTTTGGTGTAATGTTAGCTAGCCAAGTGGGGTACTACACCACTCGTATAAAGCTGACTTTTAGATCTTTCTTCACTTATTATTTAACTTTTAAGGATCATTATGATATGAACTCTTAGAGCCTCCATTTTAGGGGTTTAGTGTTAGGTAGAGTATGTATCTCATACATGACAATAATGAGGTCGATGTCGGTCATGTCAGTGTAGGACCAAGCAAAATTGTTTCGGGTAGGACCAAGCAAAATTCTGTTTATTCTCATTTAGTTAGGACCATATTTTTAATTGTTTCGGGTTTTAAAGAGTACCAAAGTTTATGGTAATTGTGTCATCCTCATTGGGAGACATATTATTATTATTATTTTGTCTTTGGTCAAGTTTTTGCAAATATATTAAGCATTTTAAGTCCATGGAATTATCCTTATTTATGGTGACTTATAATCCATCATTAGATTCATTATCATTGCATGTGTCACACAGTAAAATACTAAAAAATTTAGTCATTATGCAATCAAAAGGAGGAAGAACAACATTATAATAGTACAAAAGTCTGCTTTTTAAGATACATTAGGAGAGAGGAAAGGGGGGCCTATTTATCTAACAGGAAAAACCCAAAGGGATTGGTATGAAGGGTGCTCAGATGCATCAGGTAGAGGTACAGTTATTTGGTAGTGAGTTTCCCTTAATGTTGGAGATAAGGTGAGATGGTTTCTGATGAGGTAACTTTAGAGTGACATTTGGGCACTTCGTGATCTCAGTACTAATTACAGGCTAGGTTAAGCAATATTTCTTGGGTTTTTTTCTTCATCCCATATGGGTGATCTTATGGTCTCTAACAGAGTCTGCAATAGGGTTGGTGTAGGGAGGTGCCTTGGAAAGGGCTTTCAGTAAGCGCTGGAGATTTTCCTTATTTCTTTGATATTCTTATGTGGGTTTGTTGGGAGTGTCCTGAGGCTTAAATGAAGGTGGTGTTTGAGGTGTGGAAGTTATGGAGTTTGTCACACAAAGGTTGAGAGTGAGTTCAGGGTTGTTGATCAATTGTCCTTTCTCTATAATAGTGTCTTGGTTGGCTGAGGCAGTGTATTAATCATATAATCCTTCTACTTGGGTCAAATTATTGAGGCTTTACATAGCTATCAGGATAGTCTCATTGGGAAATAATGCGGGTAGTCCCCATTCAATTCTCTCTGGTTGACTGTGTGGGTTCCCCATAATCCACATACAATCCTTATTCCTTGAGGATCTCCATTCCGAGACATAGATATTTATGGGTCTTATCCTAATAGGAGTCTGTCCGTGATAGGGTAAGTCCTTTCTTCAGAGACGAAAGTGACCATTCCACCCTTAATGAGGGTTTTTGAGGCTATCTGTTAGGGCTTTGCAGTTGATGGTTCAACAAAGATCAACCATTACCTTATGTTTTATAGAGATGACTATTTTGAGGGTTCCCAATTGGTTCTTTTCAAGTCCTAACCCTATCATGTGTCCCCTATTTTTAATGATTTGGGAAGTTGCATTATGGATAACTAACTCCTCTTTTATCATGTGAGCGAATGGGATAATTGTTAATCAGTTGAGGCTAATGTCATTACTATAATAGTGAGGGTTGATGTTCGTATTGACTATAGTATTCCAAATATTTTCTCCTGAATAGTGATGACCTCAGGATCAAATGGGAACATATGAGTTGATAAGGGTTGTGTTGATATTTTTGTATCCAGGCTCTCATACATAAGAGCTCGATACTGACTGGGACATTGAGAACTTGGAACTCGACATTGCATTTAATTATCCATATGATGAGGGGGAGGATGACGATCCCTAAGATTTCTCAATGAGTTATATTATAGGCCCTGATGGTTAAGGAAGACGACATAAATTCTAGGGCGGTGTATACCAGACTGGTAACTGTGTGGAGAGGGATTTTTTTCATGGTGGAACTATAATATGCTAGTAAAAAGGGTACTATCCATCCACAAGTCTCAGTAGTGATGTGTAATGATAATTAGTGGTTGCGTCCTTGCATGGGGAGGTCCTCATCAGAGAAGCTTAAGTGTTGTTTCATGGTGGTCGATGTGATAATGTATGCCATTTTAATTGGAGATAGATTCGTAGGCACAAATTCTTGAGACAACAGGCAAATAATATCATCTCAATGTTCACGGGACGTATCTAGGAACTCCAAGACGGTGATGTCAGCTGAGGTTCTTTGGATTTTCTCCTAGATTTTTTTTATTTCACAAGGATAAGGTATGATGGTCACTTTGGCCAAATCTTTCTCCTATTGTTTGGATTTGGCAAAGTGGAGTGTCAACCTAAACTGATGAGTCATTTTCTAGAGTGTGTGCAGTTTTTGCCTAGGTCTTTATTTCATCTTTCTCTAGATATATTAGTAAATCAACCAAGGATGTGGGGACAAAGGCAAATGATGTTAGCTTTAGGGCCATCGCCTTGATCTAGTCTAGAATGGGGTTATATACCGAGCTATTTTGGGTGCGTATGGGATCTCAGGGAATGAGTTATCCATTCATCGTACAACTATATCCGAGTTGGGCGTGGCAGCAGGAATTTCTGCTACAATGTCCAGGACCTAGTCATTTGTATGGTTAGGTGCGTTGAGTAAAGATTCGGTGGACATGAAGGATCCCATCTAGAAGTAATCATCCGAGGAAGTAGCTTATTGCCTCTCATCATCGATAGGGGGTCCTGGATCCCCTGTATCCATTTATTTCACAACCCTAGAGACTTTGAAGAAGAGATTTCGATAGTAATACTGATATTCGGTATATTTAGCCCCCTTAGGCGAGATCTTAAAGACAAACCTAGAGAGAGTCAGTGCATATACAACATATTGTAGGCTATTATATTCATGGTAAATGGAGTAGACACGTTCCATTATGTTTGTCTAAGAGTACCTTTATATGGGAAGACTTTCTGGTGGGCAATATCCTGGGGGATTCATCTCATCTTGTAATTCAATAGTACTAATTATGTGGGTTTTTGTCTAGGTATAAGTTCCTGTAAATGTGCCTCGTATTTGTATGATGGTGGGACTATGGTGATCTATCCAGGACATAGAGGTTGAAGGCCATTTATTACACCAGCATATCTAATTTATCTTGGGAGTTACGGGGCCCTCTTTGGTTGGGGGAGCTTAGGGGTATCGTTGTATACTTTTATGAAGTTGCACATAATATCTTGTATTTGTACTGGTAGATTATCCCACCCAGTGGCCTGGATGCTCTGATATATGTCAATGATGGAATATTGGGGCCTTTCATTTATATTAAAATACAGGAGATGTTGTCCTTCGTATGAGAGGCTGGATTGTAGGTCGTTCACTGAGTATTTTCATGTGACAGGTCCATTATTCTTATTTCTCTAGTTGGTCAAGAACTTTTGTTGTATCTTTATAATTGATACCTACAATGAAGTTTCGGAGGTTTGGGGCCTTGAAGGACATAGGTCCTTTCTCATGTAACCTAAATCTTTACCCTAAGGAATAGTTCCATTATGCCATCATTTACTAAACCCAAGGAGTGAAGGTGATTTTATCTTCAGGACTCGAGGAAGTGTTTCCTTAGGTGATGAGGAGATGGTCAGGATAATCTATAATACCTTATTCTGACTGTTTTATGTACCACTCATAGTTAGGACTTAGTACAGGAGGTCTCCGAGTAAGCTCTGAAAGGACAAAAATGTTGTTTCTTATAGAGTCATCGACTATGGGCCTATGATAAATGAAGGATTGATGTCACCTTCACTATCGTTATGTATCATTTGGATGGTACCCAAGGAGTAAACCTTATTTTTTGGTTCGGGGGAGAATCTCGAGGGAGTATTCAAGATTCTTAGTTATATTTTGACTCATATAATACTTGGGTGATCACGACCCTTTGGTTATGAACGATTCATTTTCACATTTCTTTCGTGAGCTTTGGGTTGGCCTTGTAATTGATAGGTCCGGTATTATCCCTCATCTTGGCTTCCCAAGTTATGTCTCTTTGGATGTAATGGTCTTTTATCCCTTCTTCTTCATTGTATAACAACCGATGATAAGATTTGCATCTCTAAGTAATATAATCGTTGGCCCTGAGCTGTAGATCTTCCTCACTCATCTGTATCAAGGGACTCGGGTATCAGGGTGTCCTAATCATGATTTCTCTATATTAATGAATATACGTTATGGTGCTTCCAATGTTTACAAGAAAATGGACAGATGATAAGCTGAGAGTGGGGGATGAGGGGCTACTGTCGCTAGTTTTTATATTCGAGAGGGTGAATAAAATATCTTCTAAAGTGGAACCTTCCCATCTAATGAACATGATAGGTCCAATAAAGGTGATGTGCTATGTTCCCTATAAGTGTTTATCGTACATATCCACCCATTAGGTTGATACATCAAACTCTACTTAGAAGGGGGAGATAAGTACCGACTCTTTAGAGAGCATGAATTTTGTGATTAACAGTATGTTTTGACAATAATGGTTACTTTTTTCAGTGATGATTTGTATGATGAGCGATGGCATGCCCATGGGAGTAGTTGTTTGGAAGAGGGATGTGTCCTCATCTCGGGTTTGTGATAGATGGTGAGAACCATGGTAGAGGGACTAATTTTGGCATGGGAACATTTTCCAGGGTATTTGTGACAAGGTTAGGATGAAATGGAAAGGTGTAACTGGTGACATTGGGATTGGGAAAGATGAGGCTCACAACATCGATGAGGTCATACATATTGTACCTTAAGGGCCAAGAATAATTGGTGATGTAATCGAGTCCCTGTAGATATTCGCAATGTGAGTCCTATTTTTAGTTTTTATCTATAGTGGTCGGGAGTGGCCTTGAGTTAAGTGTTTTGAGATGACCATCTAACTTCAAAGAGCGAAGACTCGACCGAGGGGATTGCAAGTTAGTGAAGGTTCTCGATCGAGCCTATAACTCTTTAAGAAGAGGACTGGTCTAATAATTACTGTAAGGGGGTCCTGATGGGAAGGGTTCAACATTGGCTACCATGGTTGGGGTAGTATAGCTAACCAGGCTAAATCCTATTGGTAGAGTGACTATGATGGTGGTCATCTAAGATGAGGAATCCCCTAACGGGTTCTTATGGGAGGGGGAAACTGATTGGTAGTGTGGTGAAATTCCTTAGTGGTTTTGGCAACTTTGGTTTTAAGACTTTCTTCGAACTTACACACTATATGATTGAGGGATATAAAAATTTTGATCTAGAGGAACCCAAATTCACTTTGAACTTCTTAACATAGTTTTTTTTTATTATGATCTCTATCTGGTCATGCTCTACAGGATGATTAACCAATTGAATAGAATTCTCAATAAAACGATTGACGAAGATGCAAAACTATCTTCCCTTTTGCATATTTTTGCATTTTAAAATCCTTATGGGTGATGTACAGTTCTTCATTGTATTCGTACTGCTTTAAAAAATCATGACATTCATCTTACCATGTTTTGGTAGTCCTATTTACCAGGTGAGGGCTCTTCCGTCTAGCATGGATGAGAACATCCTTTACAATATCCCTAGGTCGACATTTTGGGCCTTCATCTAGTGTTGTTAATTAGATTAATGGGTAGGGTTAGAGCCTAAACCTTTATAGGTTTTGATGATAGGCATCTTGAATTTGTTTAGGAGACAGTCTTTCGGATAGAAAACATCTTCTTGATAATGGTTAGCTCATCTGTGGTTTTTAGTTTACTGATGTCTTCCTAGAAAAGACATAGTTCATATTAGAATTGTGTTTTTTTTTGGTTAGGTAGAGGTGGAATAACCTCTTTGATTATTAGGGGGCACAAATTTAGCCCATGAGGGAACTTAGAAAGAGGTGTTCAAGTACTCAGGGTATAGATGGCAGGGCAATAGGGGGTTAATGCTTGAACTAGAGCAGAAAGATCTTAGGGGTTGGTGGGAATGTCCTCAACAACTAGAGGAGGAAGGACATTCTCTCCATTATGGTGTGGGTTCGCTTCATATTTGTCCTAGTGCCATGATCTCGAACTACATGATGTTCTAGGAAGTAGTGGTGTGCTCAAGATGTCTAGAAATATTATCTATAATTGATGAAGCCATACCTTCTTCGGTAGACATTGATCGTACGATAGTGCAAACGTGATAATTGTGGGTAGGTAGTTCACTATTGAAGACTTAATGATTGTACGATTTGAGAATTCAGTTTTTTAGCGTAAGAACTTAATGGGATCCTTCTGCTAACAGTAATAACTGTAGAAAAAGTCGGGGAACTTCTGTTCAGTTTTTTTATGAGATAGAAGGAGTGATAAAAAGATAATACATAGGGGAAGAACGACTCACTTATGAAATGACTTAATTTGATGCAATTATTTTATCTATTTTAACCGTATTTGGACAGTATTTTTTTGAGTTCTTTCATTTGGTAGTATCTATAATGGAGGAGAAATTTAATAGAGTCCCGTTGGATTTGGGTAAATAGGGGTAAGCTCTCATTTTTCAAATGAGGAGCAGCAAAATACTAGACTTAATCTAACATATTATCAAAATAAAATGATTTTAGAGGAATACAATGTAAATGACTTTTGTTTTTATGATGACTTGCAAATTCATACTATTGATCTCCCTTGTGTAGGGAAGACATTCGACCTAGAATAAAAAGGGTTTTGGACTAGTCTCCGACTTCCTGACAATTTTATAAAATTCTACCAAGACAATTGACCCGTAAGTATCTTGTTCTTTTTGTGCAATATAGTGTGTTCCTAAATCTTTTTGTATATGTAAAAGGGGTTGGGTAACTCGGTTATTGGAGAATCTATTTTCATGGTCGTGGGTCACGATATACTTGAATCTTTGGATAGAGAAACCTTTAAAGTATGTGTGATACCATTTTACCCTAGTAATGAATATCTATGATTTCCTATTCGATGCACCCCAGTACTAAACAAACTTCAAATGTTCCCTCTCACTTAGACTTCATAATCAAGACAGAAGTTTTTTGGTATACCAAATGGGTGGACGAATAGAGTGAGGAAACTTATTGGCGACTAGTCCCTTGGGGAAGAGACTTTTCGAAAGTAACAACTTTATCCAAGGAAGTGACTTCCCAAAAGTATGAACATCTTTTGGGGGGAGAGATGAATTTTCTGAAGTACAAATGTTCCCTTTGATAAAGTGACTATTTTGAGGTCCGAACTTCTTTCGACTAGTTGCTTTTTGGAGCCTCGAGGGCATATGGTTTAAAAAATATGGAAATCAAGATTATGTATTACTTGGTCAAAATAGGTAATCTTTAATTCTTACATACTTGTTTAGTTTTATAGAGAGGTCCTTTGTGCGTACCTATGTGTTTGGTAAAACATAAAATTCAGTACATGGGGACCTAAGCAAAAATCTACATTGTTAAGGAGTCTAAAACTAAGGCATATAAATATTTCTAAAATATATATAAAATAGTAATGCAAGATAGAAATATTAAGGATAGTAAAAGGAAGCTTGTAGATAGTTCAGTTCTCTTGATTAATCTTCGGTGGAGTCACCACTATGATGTACCTGGAGAATTTAAGTTATTATACACAATGTTGTATTCTAATAGAATAAAAAAATGCTCCCAGTGGATTCACCACTGTGGTGTTGGGGGCCCCAATCGAGTTTTTCGATGATGCGCTTGGGGGGAGCTTCATCACTGGGATGCAAGAATTTCTTGTCTCCCACTTCCACTGCACCCCCTAAGGTCAGCTTATTGGTTCAATGCTTTATTGTCTTAGATGACTTTCCCTTAAATGTAGTTTGACACCATGTCCAGTTTTTGTACATGCCCCTTTGGTATGTGTGACTTTTGTGCTGAAAAGGGGGTTTCATATGTGTTCAGTGTCACAAGTTTGTTTTATATTAAAACAAACAAAAATGTTCGAGTTATCCCTTTCGAGATAATCCTAAGGCAAGTTTTAAAGCCTACGGTTGGTCCAAATATTCTTATTGTTTGGGTTTGGGAACTGGGTTGCCAGTAAGGAAGGTATTAGGAACCCCACTTATTATGTATGCTTCATTAATTGTATGCTTATTATTGGTATTTTCATTAAGTGATTACATTTTACTAATTTTCATAATTTCTTTACAAACCTTAGTATGAGGTCCCTAAAAATGTAGACAGACGCTCAGGTTAGAAAATGGTATCAGTGAGAGGTATAGAAACATCGCTTCAACCCGTGCATGTACACAAGATTTTCTTATGCATGAATTTGTGCTTTTACGTATATGACGGATGGCCTTTAATAAGTATGTAAGTGTAAGTGTGCAAGAAATCTTGACTTGTCTAAACAGTGGTCATCAGTGTGTATATAACTATGCGTTGGATCTTGACTTTTGAAATAGTTTGATATCTGATTCGTGTTGTGAGGACCCTGACTTTTGAGATATTTTGATATCGTGTTCGTGTTGTGAGGAGAGATATCAGGGTGAGATAAGGGTGTATCTCTGTTACGATTAGTTTAAACATGTTTGCACATTTTTTATGTAGGAATATGTTTGTAAGGTCTCATCTTGAGATAATTTGATATCTCATTTGCAGTATGTGAGGGATTATAGATGAATGCATCTCTATGGGGAAAATATATCATGAGACATATTATCAAGGCTCGATCTCACGAGAATGACTCGATATTGTTCCTATGTACCCAAGAGGACTAGGGATCAAAGCCTACTTAGTTCGATTGTATAGTTACTATATACGTTTGAGCATTTTTATATGTATATTAGTGAGATCATGCCTTAAGATAGTTTAATATCTTTTTTGAACTTGATACAGGTTAAATATTGATGCATTTCGATGAAACAATATGTGGAGAGACATATTTTTGAGGCTCAAGCTCATGAAAACGACTCAGTGTTGCACCTACGTACCCAAGGGGACTTAGAGACATAGTTAGGTTACGTATATTTATAGTAGTAGATAAAGAGGCATCCCAGGGAAATAATACGCCAAGAGATGTACTATGAGGCTTGGGATTCACGAGTTTAGATCGATATAATGCCTACCTACCCAAGGAGACATGGTATCAAATCCAACGTAGTTCTAATAAATGGGGTATATTTAAGTGTACACAACGGGATACTGAGTATACATGGTACATCAGTGAGATATTTATGTAAAATAGTCTTTATTATAGCATTTCTGTTGTGATGGAAGGATATATTGATATGTTAAAATAATGCATTGATCAAATGCAGATGTTTGAAAAGTATTGAAATGAAAACACGTATTTGGGTTGTTGGGCAGAGACGGGCTTTGTTCGGTCAAAGAAGTGGTGAGTATAGTCGAATTTTAGACTTTACCTTGCAAAGTTTTGCATTGAATGCAACTCAATGGTAGTCTCTTGGTAATGTATTTTATAAAGTATGTTTTCATGTTTTGTACTTTGGAAACATGTAATTTTATTTGTATTGTTTTATTATATGATTATATCAATTCGTACACAAGTAGAGGTGTTAGGTTAAAAACTAGTCTTAAACAAATATAAATGCTGCAAATTATATACATGTTCCCCTAAATAAGGGGCTAGGTTATAGAGGTACAGAAGAATGTATACCAAATCTTTTGTTTCAGAGGGCTTTGGTCGATCGATTATAGCCTTTAGTCGATGGTTTATTGTAGGAGAGTCTTTTGGTTGATTGACCAAAGGTCTGAGAGAATCTATTTGTTTGTTGTTTTAGTTGATTAAGTGGTTCTTTGGGGTTTTTGATTTTTGAATTTTAGCCCAATATACTTTTAGTCTTTAGTGTTTTTGACACCACAAACTTTAGTGTAAGTTCCAAAAGTTGGATCTTCTTGCGAATTCTTTTGGAGTTCATACCAGGGCCTGATTCGAGACTAGATGAAGCATTATAGAACCTCGATTAGAGGTTGAGGTGTCCAAAACATATAAGGAATTTCTTGATATAATTCGTGCAATGCTTTTGTATGTTTATCCTTTTGCATGGTTTTCTAGTAGTATGACATAGGATTTTTGTGGAGAGGGTGTGCCCACTCATGTGCAGACCACATTCGTCGCTATGTATTTTATCCATGATCTCGAGCATCTCATCTTCAGTGATCCACTATAATTACACTCTGTCAAACCCTCTTTTGTAAAGTTAGCCTACACGGATAGTGAATTGATCTACCAATAGTCTTAGGGCTGATCGATCACTTGGAGAAGATTTGTTTGGGAAGTGGTTTTTATGGAGCAAGTTTCGTATGTCGTACTACCATATTATGGGACCAATTTTTGTTTCCTGAATGGCATCAACCTCAAACCAATAGGAAGGGGTTCTCCAATTGGTTAAGTTAAACGTAATTTCCATAGTCCCTTACGACATGTCTATCATGGAGTCTAGGGTGGCAAGTGCTTCCACGAAATTATTTTTAGTCATGGGGAGAAAGTTGAATACAAGATATTTGAATGACAAATATACCTCTTCAAACTAGGAATGGTTTTCTTGTATTTTATCGTCCCGGATTTCCCAGTTGCCCAATATCTAACTGATGAATAGTCTAGAATCTCTATAAGCTGTTAGGTTAGTGATTCCTATTTCGAAGGAGATTTTGAGACCTGTGATGCAAGCCTTTTACTCGGCCATGTTTTCAATTGATTCATAGGCGAGTTTAATAGTAGTGGGGAGTCATCATGAGTTTGAATTTATAAGGAGGATTTCGATGCTGAAGATGGCGTGTAATTGTCATTCTTCCATTGGAAGGATACCATTACGTTTGAGTTGCCCTGAAACTTTGGCAGCAACCCCATCTAACAGGCCTCCCCCACTCGTGCTCAAGCTGACTTGCCCGAGTTAGCTGAATGACCAGTGCCACCTGTGGCTAACGCTGGGCATGGAGAAGTGTTGTTCCATTGTGGTCATCTCTACATTTACCTTGTGCGCCACTATATTGGCCACCTCTGCGGTTAAAATTTCCCTTATGGGGCTTTCTCTCCAACACTTGTTTTCGTCTAATGAGTTCTCTTTGACGGCATCTGAAACGAGATTGAAGTTTTTATAAGTCCACAGTCATGTACAAAGTAATAGAAAAATAACGTAACCACGGAAATGCATAAGTATGAATGCAACAGTCCTAAAATAGGGCTCTATACAAAAAATAGCTATGATGAAGTCGTAGTAAGCCGCACATATCCTAAAAGACTCTAGAACCTGATCCTAGTAGACTAAGAATGTCTACTAATAGCCTACCAAAGACATAAAAAATCAAGTGCAATATAGAACAAAATTGTTAGTGAGAACCCAGAGCATGGGGGGCAATAATGGAACTAAATAAATAAGAGAATTCCTAGTTGCCCGCCTTTGTGAGGCCATGGTCGTTTATGTTTTCCAAAACAAACTAGGTAAGGCAACGTCATTGGGGTATAGAAAACATATCTAGAGATAAGTAACCCCCTTGTGGAGTTTACATGTAACATATGATCTCTACAACCAAAATCTCACCAATAGGATGATGACTAAGGAGTCCCC
Source organism: Sambucus nigra (assembly GCA_949130495.1). Taxonomy (NCBI): domain Eukaryota; kingdom Viridiplantae; phylum Streptophyta; class Magnoliopsida; order Dipsacales; family Adoxaceae; genus Sambucus; species Sambucus nigra. The sequence goes on from OX422215.1 coordinate 622,565,617, forward strand.
ATGGGTGAAATGAGGTGTTATGAACCCAAAATAAGAGCAAAATAGATTTAATACCCCGATTCCCATAGATGGTGTGAAAATGTATGACACCCCGCTTATTAAATCAATTGGTGGCTAGCCCTCTACCAAAATAAAACGTTAGTCTCATATGGATCATTCTTAGCATCACTGTCAACACATGTTTAAATACTAACCACCTAATTAATTTAACAAGGACTCCTAATTCTATCCTTCATTATCATAAAAAAATATTAACCAATCTATCATAATACCGTGCACGATAATCATTATAAAATAAATTGAAATATAATGTTTAAAGATAAGATAAATAAATAAATTTACCGAATAAACTATCGGTTAAAAAGCCTGTACATCCAAACAAACTGTCTAAAATAAATGGAAATACATAAGTCTGAAATAAACTGTAAACACGTCTGACTGACAACTGAAATAAAGAACCTAGTCTTGATAGCAATAAATGAAACGGTTACTCAAAATTGTGCAAGCCTCCACATCAGTTGTAGCTACGTATCCATGGAAAGAGTACTCATACTTGGTGTCCCTATGACTGGACACTTAAAATTTTCTTAAAATATTTGATACGGGTCTGAGCTCAAAACCTTTGAAAAATATTTAGCAAGTGTATAAGATGCAGTTATTGAAAATTTAAAGTAATCTTCATATTTAAAGTGGTAGCACACTCACATGAGATAATCCTCACCCTGATCTAATGTGCACACCTAAAATATTCTCTTAAACCTCCTAGTTATGCTACTCCCCTCCCAACTAGCCTCATCCTTCATTTGTAATGCGTCACCCTACCTCAAGTATTGTATGTCACTGATTTGATACTTATCTTACTTCTTTGCTTAATTTATTATCTCATTATTATTCATTCTCATAACCTTATTCTGGTTATTGGTAATATTCATAATTTATGTCTTATATCCGTATATAATTGTCTACACCTTTATATACATATAATTGAAACACATCAAATACATATAAACACATATATCACTTGCTATATATATATATATAACCGATATCCCTCTAAGATTTACCTCATTTGATGCAAAATCACTAGCATGCTATCAAGCTCTAAGGAGTCTACCACAACCTGGGCAACCGGGTCGAAATCTCACCACCGAACCCAAAAGTGAAAAAAAACCCGAAGTGGTTATGGCTTTGAGTCCATAGTCATAACCATACTAAATTATTCTAAGGGACTCCAACCCTGCATAACGTGGGCATGCACAGACCTATGCACCAGGTAAAAGAGGACAACCTCTGCTGAGATTCGCTAGAGTGACCTCCCATGGTGCGCGACCTGTACCTACAACATATCCTTTAGGACGGGTATGTTTCACATAAACATCATGCACACCGATATTAATACTCATAAATATATACTATCACTATAGCTATATATATATCTCACGTCTAGCTAATCCGCGCCTAACACTTGAAGCACTACCCTATAAGTCAGGAGTTTGACCCCTATTCTTAAACATTTAATTATTTATTAATTAAATTAAGTTTTGTTACATATTCTTTTTGAAGTACCCAGACCTTCCTAACTAGCTCGTAATTAATTGTAATACTCCTCGAATTCTTCTACCCAAAATTCATAGTTTATATTTCGAGTGTTACCCCTCCTAGACACTCCTAACCCTAATTCGAGTCTACTCTCCCCTACCTAGATCATATAACTATTTACAATATTTTCAGAGGTCCTACAACACCCCATGTCAAATTTTACAATTTTTGATTTCTGAAAAGCCCTTCTAATTTCATTAAAGGACCTGATTGCCCCCCACAGCAGATCCGAACCGATTCGGATTCATAGACGAATCGATTTGCTTATGAGGACGAGTCGATTTGATTTTGGGAAGGAGCCCGGTTCTTGAATTAAAGTGATGGGTTTTCCAATCTCCCAACATTCAACTCCAAAACATTAACAACTTCAGCAATATTTTTAATCTCCCAAGGCTTTTTATACTTAAAACCTAATTTAAATTCTTCCTAACTTTCACGAATCCCATAATCATCATCCCAATTTCATCAACTCAACATATTCAAGAATTTTATCCCAATTTCCAGATTTCTTCCTCTTTTAATTATTTATCTAATTAGATACTTTAACAAATTATTTTTCACCCAACTTAGACTACATAAATATTTATTTTCACAACAATTAAGATTAATTTCATAGGAATCAAGATCTATTCTGGTAAAACTCAAGATTAGAATCTTCACGTGATTTGTATGTAACTCTTTTCCCAAAACCCCATTTTACATGTTGAATCTCCATCCCAAAATTAGTTATTACTATAATAATTTTGATATGAATCTAAACAAACACAAAATCACTAAGCAAGTTATACACATGGCTTGATTGGTGGTTGAATCTTACTCTCCTCCTTATTGAATCGAGCCAAAGATAGTCTTTTTCCACCCTTCCTTGTGTTCTTCCTCCTTTCCCCCCCAAAAGAGTCCCCGAGGTTTATAATGTGTAAAGTGGTTTCTTCCTAACCCTAGTCTCCCATTTAAAGCTCTAAATCTCGTAGTTAGGTTAATTTCTTAAGAAAAAATTACTTAAATGCCCCGAATGGGTCCCAATCAGTATAAAAAGCTCCTGGTAACCAATCTCTAACCCCGAGTAGTTGATTTTAAATATTTTGACCCATTCTGGATAAACCGTGCACTTAAAATCACCATCTGAGTCAAAAAACATCAATATTCCATGTCAACCTAAAATAGTCTATCCGTATGTCCCGGTTGAGATACCTTTAGTTACCGTCGTTATTACCTACTACGATGTACTATTAATATACTAACAGTTAACTTACTTAATCCCACTTAGTAAATTTTATTTTCAACATAAATATTAATTTTATACTCAGTAATTAATATGTATTCACTAAGCAATATTATTACGAGCACGCATGAAATTAAAATGCTAAAATTAATTATTTAAAAATACGAGGTGTTACATACTTCTCCCTTACAAAGGAATTTTGTCTCGAAATTCGAACGTACCAACGATAAAAACCTCTAGATACTTCTCTTGCATATCATCCTCCCACTCCCGCTTGCACATTTACTCATTTACATTATGGTTTTCCCATTATACATGAACTGGGGGAACCACCTTATACCTCGTCTTACGCTCATTACGATCAAGACTAGCATCCGGTCTCTCATTGTATGAGATGTCTGGATAAAAATCGATCTCCTCGAGTGGGGTTTGCCAAAAATCCCTCTCACTCCTCTGATATATCTTTTGCGACGATACGTGAAACACATTATGAATTCTCTATAAATGGTCTGACAAACCCATCTTATAAGCAACTGGCCCCACTATCTCAACGACCAGGAAAGGCCTTACATACCTTGGTGCTAGCTTCCCTTTATTCCCGAACCTCATGAATCCCTTCAAAGGAGGCACGTGTATTAAGGCTTGGTACCCAATCTCCACCTCTATGTGTCTCTTGTCGACATAAACATAACTCTTCTGCCTATCCTGAACTATCCATATACATCCCCGAATGATGTCAATCTTGGCAGTGGTGTTCTGAATCATCTCTAGTCCCAAAATCTTATTGTCCCCACCTCTAACCAACAAGTGGGCGAATAACAAGGACGTCCATAAAGTATATCAAACGGTGTCATACCAATGGTGAAATGGAAGGAGTTATTATAAAAGAACTCCACCATTGGAAGGTACTGCTCCCAACCACCCCTCAAAATCGAGTAAGGACACCTTGAGCATGTACTCTAACATATGATTAACCTTCTCAGCCTGTCTATCTATATGTGTATAATACGTCGTAGTTAACCATAAATTCGTACCCATCGCCTCCTGAAATCTCTGACAAAAGTGGGACACAAAAATCTTGTCCCTATCGAACATGATATGAACTGATACCCAATATAATCTCACAATCTCGATAATAAATAGCTGGGAATATTGTCTCGCCTCAAAATCCATATAAATCGGAAGTAATTTGGCTACTTTGGTCAAGCGATTCATGATAACTCAATTTGAATCATGTCACCTCTGTGACATAGGTAGTCCCGTGATGAAATCCATAGAGATACTCTCCCATTTCCAAACTAGAACCTCCAACTATTACAAATTCATGTCAGTCTCTGGTGGTCTACCTTCTTTAACTCGCATGTAGTGTACTTCGAGATAAACTTTGTTATGTCCAACTTCATCTACGATAACCAGTATTATATACGCATACACTGGTACGTCTTATTTTCCATCGAGATGTGCCGTAAATATCAGCCCATGATCCTTGGTCATCACTGCATGTCTAAACTCCTGATCTTCCAGAATAATAAGTCTCCCGTTGAAGTCTAAACCTCCCTCAGAACTAATCTAGTAGGACTTTTCCCCATCTTTCAATAATAGCCACACCCTATCTTGACAGAATTGATCCTCAGCTTGTTCTTTCACTACCCGCATAATGATCTCGTGAGTGCTAGCCAATACCGCCATATATGCTCTGGCCAGCTCGTCATCATGCATAAGATCCTCCTACTTTACCTTCCAAAACTTTACAACATCCCCCGTAGGTTGTCGACTCAATTCATCTGTCACCACGTTAACCCTCGCATGATGATACTAAATATCAAACTGGTAATCCTTCACATACTCTAACCATCTCCACTCCCGCATATTATGATCATTTTGCATGAACAGTTACTATAGATAATTATGGTCATTGAATAGACTGAACCGCTCACCCAAAAGATAGTGCCTCTAAATTCTCAAGGCAAACAAAACCGCTTCTAACTTTAGGTCATGTGTGGGGTAATTTCTCTTCTGGGGCTAAAGCTTGCGATATGCATAATCTATAGACCTATCCTCCTACTGCAATACAACTGCAAGTCCCTATAGGGATGCATCTCCGAAAACACTGTACTCCACTCCTCCCCTAGGTAGTGTGAGCATGTGCTTTGACGTCAATTTGTCATTTAGCTCATCAAAAGCTAACTCAAAATAGCCATCCCAAATGAACGTAACCCCCTGGCGAGTCAGATTAGTCACAGGACCCTCAATCTTTGAGAAGACCGACTTTTATGAAGTCTTGATACAACATGGCCCAAAAATTGTACCTCCCTCAGCATGAATCCGTACTTCTCGAACTTGGCGTAAAGTTGATGGTCCCATAATGTCTGCAAAAGCATAAGCAGATGCTCTGCGTGATCGCTCTCCATATGAGAATACACCTGAATATTATCTATGAATACGATCACAAAAGGGTCAGGAAAATCCCTTAACACCCTGTTCATGAGATCCATAAACACTACTGGCTCATTAGTCAGCCCAAATGACATCCCCCTGAACTCATACAATCCATTATGCATTAGGAATGCGGTCTTTGGAATGTTCTCATCCTTGATGCCTAACTGATGAAATCCCAATCCCAGGTTTATCTTAGATAAGTATGCTACTCCTTTAAAATGGTCGAACAAGTCATCAATTCAAGGCAATGGATACTTATTTCGCATCATTACTTTGTTCAGCTCTCTGTATTCCACACACAAATGAAGCGACCCATCTCTCTTTTTTATAAGCAATAATGGTGAAGCCCATGACGATGTTATTTTCCTGATAAAACCCGGTCCCAAGAACATCTTAATATTATCCTTCAGTCCCCGCATCCCTAACGGGGTCATGCGATATGGTGCTCGAGAAATTGGCCTAGTTATAGGCTCCAGGTTAATAGCAAACTATATCTCCTGACTGGGTGGTAACCCAGGTATCTCCTGGAACACATTTGCAAACCCCCTCACTATCGATATTGAATCGAAAAAATTACTCCCTCATGTGAGGTCTCCTTCTCAATATCATAAAGATGTGTGGTCGACCCTCCCTCAGGAAAAGGCATCACCACGAGGAACATATCCTATCCTAGGATAGAAAAAACAATGTTACTACCGTAACAATGAGTTTCAAAAATACTTTTTGAAGAAACTATTACAAAATCCTTTATAAGAACACAAGATGTGTAAAACACTTTAATGAACTATTAATTTAAGTCTCCTAGAATTAGGTTTTAGAATAAACCTAAGTCTGATTTGCATAATATAGCAATAAACAACTAAAAGACACACATAAGAGGTAAAGAATTTAATGTGGTAAAACCCCACCCAATTAGGCAAACATTCGCGGTGACCTATACGTCACAAAACAAAATCCACTATAAATGGTTTTAGGTTACAAGCATATAACAAATCATACAATCAATTCTTTTTTCTATGTCCAGAAATGTAACTAAAGGAGATTCCACTCTTTCTAGGCATGCCTTCTGACTTCTTTAATAAATCTTGATTATGCTTTCTTTATTCCTAGTTGTGTTCCCTTTCTCCTTTTACGTGATATTGACTCAGTAGTCAAAATACCTCGACCAACAACACACTTTAGTGTTAGTGGGTGGTTGTGTAGTGGGGGATGTTCTTAAATGTTATGCATATACTCACACACACTTAATTATAAACGGATCCTATGAATTACAACAGATCTCAATATGAACTTCATTTTTACACTTCAGAAACTTAGACTCGTTATTTTTGTAAAAATATTTCACAATCTGATTTCCGATTGGATTTTTAAAACTCGGATCCTTAGAAATTATTTATAAGCACAATTTTTTTAAATGAAAAATTTCTCAGATCTGAAACACGCAAGTCATGATTTTAGTTTGTAAAAATAAGAGATGTTGGATTAAAAGGTTTTAAAAACTTTACCCAAATAGAATCCAACAAGAGATTATGATGTCTCAAAATAAGAAATCAAAATAGCCTAGAAATCTAAACGTGACTATATCACAGTTTTAGATCTTCAAGTTTCTAACAAGAAATTAGATCATAAACATATGAGGCTAATAAGAGGGATATTGAAACTACAAGGAAAGTGAAACCCTAACTCTCAAATGATTTTGTGGAAAAATTTTGAATGAGTTTCTATACGAAATTATTTCTCTCCTTTTTATTTTCTCTCTTCTCTCTCTTTTATTTTTTATTTTTTTTCAACTCTCAGAGTTCCCAATAAAAACTCTGAAATGTAGAGACAAAGCTTCCTTTTATAAGATGAGAAAGAGATCTCAAAGGATGGTTTGAAATTACGGGCTCAGATTAATTATAATTTAAAACGTTGAGATTTAATGGCTCATAAACAACCGCACAAAAACTCCCTCTGATTGGTTAAAAATCGGCGCACAAGGATTAATTAAGAACACATGCAGACCGTTGATTGCACATGAACTAATGGCTATAGAGGATGCGCTAAAATGTGAGAGTAAAGAAACACAGTTGGAACCAATCATAAGCAATCACGTGTTGCTCTCTAACTACCTAAAAATGCGTGTTTTGGGCTTATTAGAACAATTTTAAACCACATATCTTTCTGACGATTTTGGATTCTACCCAAGCCATTTCTTAGGAACTTTTAAAATATAGATTTTAACCCCAAAACAATTTAAACCATTCATTAATTATTTAAAAAATAGATTTAATTGTTTCAAAATTCCTAAAAATTATAGAAAATTCATTTCAACTGCAATTAACACACAATAATCAAATATGATGTGACACCCTGCCTAATTAAATCCCGGGTGAGTACAACCTATCACCCACAGACTGACGGGCAGACCGAGAGAGTCAATCAGATGTTGGAAGATATGCTCAGAATGTGTATACTAGACTTTGGGGGAGGTTGGGAGAAATATCTTCCTCTGGTAGAGTTTGCGTATAATAACTCTTACCAATTCACGATCGACATGGCACCATTCGAGGCATTATACGGGAGACCTTGTCATTCACCGCTTGTTGGTTAGAAGTGGGGGACAACAAACTGTTGGGGACGGAGATTGTTCAGGAGACATCTTCCAAGATAGAGATGATCCGAGGGAGGATTCGGATAGCTCAGGATAGGCAGAAAAGTTACGCCGATGCTTCACGGAGACACGTGGAGCTAGAGATTGGGGATCAGGTATTGTTCAGGGTGTCTCCCATGAAAGGGGTGATGAGGTTCGGCAAGAAGGGCAAGCTAGCATCGAGGTACGTGGGACCTTTCCCTATAATCAAGAGGGTGGGGCATGTAGCCTACAGGCTGGGATTACCGGAGCATCTTCAGCGGATACACGACGTGTTTCATGTAGCATCGCTGAAGAAATATCGCAGGAGTGAGAGGGCCTTCTGGCACATTCCACTCGAAGAAATTGATTTACAACCAGACATCTCATATGAAGAGAGGCCGGTGGCTATCCTAGACCGTAGCGAGCGAAAATTACGATCCAAGGTTATTCCACTAGTTAGAGTACAGTGGGGTCATCACAACATTGATGAGTCTACCTGGGAGCGGGAGGAGGATATGCGGGAGCAATATCCAGAACTTTACATCACAGGTATGACCTAATTTCGGGGACGAAATTCCTTTGTAAGGGGGAGAGTATGTAACACCCCGCATTTTCATGCATTAAATATTTAATTAATTCGGGAATTGAAAATTACTTGTGAGTCGTAATTTAATTGAATTAATTAAGGAAAATTTTATTTAAATATTAATCGAGGAGTAAAGGGTTAATATTTACGGGAAGTTATTTACTAAGTGAATAATAATTATTTATTTAAGTCATTTTGAGTATTAATGACATGGTATGCACTTATCTCAATCGGGAATCGGTATAAACTAAAGGGGTGGGGGGATAAACATTTTTATAAATTAATTCGGATGCCAATTCTGAGTGTACGGTTGAGTTCGGATGGGCCGAGATAGTTAGAAAAGTGTACCCGGAGGTAGTAAACGGGTCACGGGACGATTTTAGACATAGCCGGGCCCACACGGGGGCATTTGGGTCACTTGGGCTTGGTCCATTAGGCAAAAAACGGGATTAGGTAAATTAAGAAATTTGGAGGAATGATAAAACAGCTGATAGAGTTTTAGAAAAAGGGTAAAGGGATTAAGGAACCCTAATAGCAGTTAAAGGCAATTTTGGGATCACTAGAGAGCCAACAAGGATCATCTTCAACCTTGGAATTCATCTCCGAATCAGACACTACGAAACCTAAGGCAAGTGGATAACTTGCAATAGTATTAAATCTTTTTTTTTGAAATTCATATTCATGTGATGTGTTTGATAAAAATTCATTTTGGGTGTTCATGGCATAAACATGAGGTTTTGAAAAATAATAATCTGATTTACGAATGTAAATGAAAATTCTTGTAGAAATATGATATTATAAATTGATACATATCTGGTACGATGATATCTGGATAAATAGAAATGAATTTGGTGTAGGGATTTGGGATGTAAATGTGTAAGGAATTAAAGATGGATATTTCCCTAAATCAAGAAATCGTAGTTAATGGACGAATTAATGATGTTGGTGGACATTCTGGAGGTCCCTAATAAGGTTTCTAACATGTATTAATTCTAAGAGGGCTTGAGGTTACTGGTAGAAGGAATTAGGGTTTGAGAATTTTCGTCCATGGCTGATTCTGTTTTCGCGAAGAAGACGAAGACCTGCTCGATCGATCGATCGAAGGTCTGGGGTCGATCGATCGAAGGTCAGCAGATTTCGGCATTCTGCCCAGTTATGTATATAAACGAAAATTTATATAATAAATCTTTATGTAATTAATTATGGGGAAATTATTACATGAGTTTAAACCTAATTAATCATGAGTAAACTTAATTAGGATTTGAGGAATTTTTGGTGTCACGTAATGAAGAAAATTCGGGAGTGAGGAATTTAGACTCGGGTGAGGTTATTTCGGACTACGAGAGTAAGTTTAATTTTACGGTGGGAGCGACACCAAAGGTGACTTAATTAATTAATGTACAAATTAATTAATAATTAGATTTGGGCCATAAAACTCTTAATGAATTAAATGGACTTATGTTACGGGTTTTGTACATAGGGTAGCCGGGACATTTTATATATATATATATATATATATATATATATACGGAGTGTGGTAGTATATATATATATATAGTGTATGTGCATTAATATTAGTGATTGAATATTATTAATATGTACTCTAGTTCTATAGGGGGAGGTTGCGCGCAGTGGATGAATCCCCTAGCTTGAGGAGTAGGGCGAGTATAAATCCCAGGTCATAGCGTCCGTTGTATGGGTGAGGGGTATCTCACTTTCAGGGAAGGAATATGACCTCCTCCAATTCGTATGTTAAACTAAGTTAGTGAGTGAATCTAACTTGGATAACTAGGTTACGTGAATACACCTAGTGGGATAGCACTTGGGAAAATTTATACTTTGTGAGTATTCTTACTCGGTCGAAAGTTTGTATTAAATGTTATTTCAGTATGTTTGTGAATACTGTAATATGATTAAATATATAATTAGGTAAATAATTATATAGGGGATAATTAATACATAGTGAAAAAGATGTATTATGTGCATAACAGGTGTGAATGTTATATGAAATTAAGAGGAGTAATGATTCAATTAAGTTGACGTTTATAATAACTTAAAAATCATGAATTAAGGCATACTCGGTTAGAGTAGGTAAAATTCAAGGGTTAAAAATAAGCATTGGGTCGGGAGCGTAGGACCTAGTAAATTAATTGGAAGTGTTAGTAGTGCACATTAGAGGAGGGGTGAGGAAGTCCTCAAGAGAGTGCGGCACTAACTAAAATATGAAGAGCATGCATATTTATTTATTACTGCAAGTTAATCATTTGTTAAATGTTTTCAAATGTTTTTGGGTACTAACCCTTGCCATAAAATTCTTTTAAAAACCTTTTAGGTGTCCAACCACAAGGGCGCCAAGCTTGACTCTATTCCAGGTATCCTTGCTGCAGCACATGTGGATGTTGCGGGGTTTTTCTAGACGCCTCTTTCCTCCATTCTTGTAGAGACTCTCTAGTAGTTATCTGAGCTTGTCGCTCACAGTTCATTTATCAGTAGTAGACTTGTTGAGATGTTTTTTGATATTTACTTGTATTGGATATTTGGACCGATGGTTTATTCGGTTAAGTGTTTTAATTGTGGATGGTTATTTTAATTAACTGTGATTGTGTATTGTTGTATGTTCCGCACGAGTTTTATTTAATTAATTGAAAGATAAAAATTGGCACCAGTCTACTTTTCTCACTTAGGTGATTAGTAATTTAAAAAGACGACAGTGATGCTAAGAATGGACCAACTGAGAAACCTTTTCTAACTTGATTTAGGACTGATCACCCGGGATTAATTACTCGGGGTGTCACAGATGGTATCAGAGCATCAGGTTCTAGTGTCCTTAGGATCTATGCGGCTTTCTACGTTTCAGTGTAGCACTCATTGTTATAGAGCCCTATTATTAGGACTGTTGATTCATTTTTAGCTTGTGAGATATCGTATTTCTGCTGTGTATTTTTGTATAAATTGTGTACTTATACAATTCAATCTATTTCAGATGCCACCGAAGAGACTGAGAGCGGAGAGGGCTGAGGCTAGGGATGAAATCAGGGAGGCTCATCAGGAGCCACATGTACCGCTACCACCACACCCACCCGAGTTAATTTCCACTACTCAGGTGGCAGTGATAGTGGCCCAGGCAGTCGAAACAACAGTGAGAGCTATGGCATCTCACTTTCCACAGCCCCAGGCACCGCCTCCAGTGGCACCAGCAGTTCAGGCTCCAGTGGGGCTATCGTCTTGGCAGAGAGTTAGGGAGACATTTCAGAAGGGTCACCCACCTGAGTTCCGGGGTAGTACAGATGTGATAAAGGCTTGTGATTGGAAGAAGAACATTCAGGGCCATCTACGCATGCTAGAGTGTACCGAGGTACAGAAGTAGATGCTTGCTACCTTTCGTCTATCAGGGGCAGCCTTACAGTGGTGGGAGTCAGTTACCACCGTCGGGGAGCGAGACTTAATGCAGATAGTAGAGTTTTGGGTGCGGTTCGACCGCAAATACTTTCCACCAGCAGTAGAGACTGAGATGAGGAAGAAATTCAGTGATTTAGTTCAGGGAGACCGATCAGTGGCAGACTACGAGGAAGATTTCACCCGTTTGGCAAACTTTGTGCCAAATGAGGTGAGCGATGAGGAGCGGAAGAAATCGAGGTTTATGGACGGTTTAGCCTGGAGGATCAGGCAACACTTGATTGGGAATCCGGCGTTAGTGACGTATACAGACGTCGTTAATGCCGCACTTGTACACTGCCAGGACCATCGCTTCCATGCGAAGGGGAGCAAGCGAACAGGGGAGCCGAGCCAACAGGGCAAGGCTGTTACTAGTAGTGACAAAAGTGGTGCTCAGCAGCAGGCGGGTAGTCAGCAAGGGAATCAGGCTAAGAAGTTTAAGCCTGGTGGTTTTCGACAGGGAGGACAGGGGTTCAGGCAGGGGCATCCGGACCCGAACCAGAACCAGCAACAGCAGGTTCCTCAGGGCCGTTAGGGCCAAGGGAATAATGGGGGAGGCCAACAGGGCCAGGGCCAGCCGCCTCAGGGCCAACAGGGCCAACGATAGGGGGATGGTCAGAGATGTTGTTTTGTGTGTGGCCAGCCAGGACATTTCAAGAGGGAATGCCCACAGAGGGGCAGAGGTCAACAGCAGGAGGCCCAACAGGGGCAACAGGGGTAATTACCACCAGCAGCACCAGCCCCACCTGTCCCACCTCAGCAGGGGCAGATGCACTACGGATGTGTGTATAACGTCCGGGATGTTCCTAATCCCCCGGCGCAGCAAGCACCGCCAGTAGTTAAGGGTATGTTTCTCATTCATGGTTATGAGGGTAGTATTCTTTTTGATACGGGAGCATCACATTCATTCATTAAATTAAATTTTGCTAAACGGGCCGGACTACTAGAGACCGCGGGAGGTCTTAGGATGTGTGTAGATTCGCCAGTTGGCAGCGGGGCTACGATTCACTCGATTTGTCGAGGTGTAGACATTTTGATCGGGAGACTCAGTTTAGCAGCGGATCTACTAGTGTTAGATATGGAGGGGTACGATGTCATCTTGGGTATGGATTGGTTGGCAGGTTATCGGGTGACGGTGGATTGCTACGATAGGACTGTCGTGTTCTCCATTCCAGGACAGGAGATGTTCTTGATATCAATGCCACTACCCGAGGGAGGGTCACGCATGCATTTGTATTACATTGAGGAGGAAACCTCACAGGAGGTGGCTATTCCATTGGATTCAATCCCAATGGTAAGAGACTTTGAGGATGTGTTTCAGGAGATACCAGGGTTGCCACCTAACAGGGAAATCGAATTTGTGATCGATTTAGCATCGGGGATGAGGCCAATTGCTCGGGCCCCATACCGTATGGCCCCTTCAGAGATGCGTGAGCTGAGGGAGCAGATTCAACAGCTTCTGGGTCAGGGTTTCATACGACAGAGTACTTTGCCGTGAGGTGCACCGGTGTTATTTGTGAAAAAGCGAGATGGCTCACTACGGTTATGCGTGGACTATAGAGAGCTGAATAAGGCCACGATACGAAATAAGTATCCGTTGCCTAGGATTGACGACCTATTTGACCAGTTGAGAGGGGCGTCTTATTTCTCTAAGGTCGACTTAAGGTCAGGATATCATCAACTACGTATCCGAGAGGAAGATGTTCCGAAGACCGCTTTCCTGTCGCGGTATGGATCTTACGAGTTCAGGGTGATGCCATTCGGACTCACCAATGCACCAGCAGTGTTCATGGACCTCATGAACAGAGTATTCAGGGAGTTTCTCGATCAGTTTGTTATCGTGTTCATTGATGACATTCTGATCTACTCGCGTACCGAGGAGGAGCACGCAGAGCACCTACATATAGTGTTACAGACATTACGGGATCACCAACTCTATGCTGAATTCAGTAAGTGTGGATTTTGGCTACGGGAGGTTCAGTTCCTTGGCCACGTGGTGTCAGAGCAGGGTATTGCGGTGAATCCAAGTAAAGTATCGGCGGTGAGGGAGTGGGGACAGCCTACGACACCGACAGAAGTGCACAGTTTTCTGGGGTTGGCCGGTTATTACAGACGGTTCATCAAAGGATTCTCGAAGATTGCGGGCCCTTTGATGAATCTTAACCGGAAGGGGGTACCTTTCACTTGGAATGATCACTGTCAATTAGCCTTCGACGAGTTAAAGGACAAGTTGACATCTGCACCCGTGCTTGCATTACCGAAAGGAGGATTAGAGTATCGGGTTTACACTGACGCATCCTTACAGGGACTTGGGGGTGTGCTTCAGCAGGAGGAAAGGGCTATAGCTTATGCGTCCAGGAAGATAAAGCCCCACGAGAAGAATTACCCCACTCACGACCTGGAGTTAGTAGCAGTCGTTTTTGCTTTGAGGATGTGGAGACATTATCTCCTAGGGGAGCAGTTCACGCTATTCACGGATCACAAATCACTTCAGTATCTCTTCACTCAGAAGGATTTGAATATGAGATAGAGGCGATGGCTAGAATTCGTGAAAGACTATCAGTTTGATATTCAGTATCATCCTGGTAAGGCTAATGTGGAGGCAGATGCATTGAGTCGGAGACCGACTGGGGAAATATCAGAAGTCTGGAAAGCGAAGTGGAGAGAACTTCGATACGAGGATGATGTAGCCAGGGCTTGCATGTCAGCATTATCCATCACACCCGAGATCATTATGCGGGTTGTGAGGGCTCAGGCAAAGGATCAGACCTGCTGGGATAGGGTGAGCCAGTTACTAGCTGAGGAAGCAGAGGGTTACTCGATCAGCTCGGAGGGAGGCTTACGCCATAATGGGAGGTTGATTGTGCCAGAGGATGCGGAGTTGAGGCACGTGGTTATGACGGAGTCTCATGGGTCAAAATTCGCGGTACATCCTGGTGGGGATAAAATGTATCAAGATATGAGGAGGCAGTATTGGTGGGCAGGGATGAAATGGGACATAGCAGAGTTTGTTTCGAAATGTGCCACGTGTCAGCTTGTGAAAGTTGACTATCAGAGACCATCAGGGATGCTACAGCCACTTGAAATTCCTGTGTGGAAGTGGGAGAGCATCTCTATAGACTTCATTACAGGATTACCGACATCACAAAAGGGTCACGATTCCATATGGGTTATTGTGGATCGGTTGACCAAGGTAGCCCACTTCCTACCAGTTCGCACAGACTTTGACACGATGCGTTATGCACAGCTATTCATAGCGGAAATTATTAAACTGCACGGGGTACCGATTAATATTGTGTCGGATAGGAACAAGATCTTTGTGGACCACTTTTGGCAGAGTTTTCAGGAGGCCATGGGCACGGAGTTACGTTTGAGTACAACCTATCACCCACAGACTGACGGGCAGACCGAGAGAGTCAATCAGATGTTGGAAGACATGCTCAGAATGTGTATACTAGACTTTGGGGGAGGTTGGGAGAAATATCTTCCTCTGGTAGAGTTTGCGTATAATAACTCTTACCAATTCACGATCGACATGGCACCATTAGAGGCATTATACGGGAGACCTTGTCGTTCACCCGCTTGTTGGTTAGAAGTGGGGGACAACAAACTGTTGGGGCCGGAGATTGTTCAGGAGACATCTTCCAAGATAGAGCTGATCCGAGGGAGGATTCGGATAGCTCAAGATAGGTAGAAAAGTTACGCCGATGCTTCACGGAGACACGTGGAGCTAGAGATTGGGGATCAGGTATTGTTCAGGGTGTCTCCCATGAAAGGGGTGATGAGGTTCGGTAAGAAGGGCAAGCTAGCATCGAGGTACGTGGGACCTTTCCCTATTATCGAGAGGGTGGGGCCTGTAGCCTACAGGGTGGGATTACCGGAGCATCTTCAGCAGATACATGACGTGTTTCATGTAGCATCGCTGAAGAAATATCGCAGGAGTGAGAGGGCCTTCTGACACATTCCACTCGAAGAAATTGATTTACAACCAGACATCTCATATGAAGAGAGGCCGGTGGCTATCCTAGACCGTAGCGAGCGAAAATTATGAACCAAGGTTGTTCCACTAGTTAGAGTACAGTGGGGTCATCACAACATTGATGAGTCTACCTGGGAGCGGGAGGAGGATATGCGGGAGCAATATCCAGAACTTTTCATCACAGGTATGACCTAATTTCGGGGACGAAATTCCTTTGTAAGGGGGGGAGTATGTAACACCCTGCATTTTCATGCATTAAATATTTAATTAATTCGGGAATTGAAAATTACTTGTGAGTCGTAATTTAATTGAATTAATTAAGGAAAATTTTATTTAAATATTAATCGAGGAGTAAAGGGTTAATATTTACGGGAAGTTATTTACTAAGTGAATAGTAATTATTTATTTAAGTCATTTCGAGTATTAATGACAGGGTATGCACTTATCTCAACCGGGAGTCGGTATAGACTAAAGGGGTGGAGGGATAAACATTTTTATAAATTAATTCGGATGCCAATTCTGAGTGTACGGTTGAGTCCGAATGGGCCGACATAGTCGGAAAAGTGTACCCGGGGATAGTAAACGGGTCACGGGACGATTTTAGACATAGCCGGGCCTACACGGGGGCATTTGGGTCACTTGGGCTTGGCCCATTAGGCAAAAAACGGGATTAGGTAAATTAAGGAATTTGGAGGAATGATAAAACGGCTGATAGAGTTTTAGAAAAAGGGTAAGTGTATTAAGGAACCCTAATAGCAGTTAAAGGCAATTTTGGGATCACTAGAGAGCCAACAAGGATCATCTTCAACCTTGGAATTCATCTCCGAATCAGACACTACGAAACCTAAGGCAAGTGGATAACTTGCAATAGTATTAAATCTATTTTTTTTTTAAATTCATATTCATGTGGTGTGTTTGATAAAAAATCATTTTGGGTGTTCATGGCATAAACATGAGGTTTTGAAAAATAATAATCTGATTTACGAATTTAAATGAAAATTCTTGTAGAAATTTGATATTATAAATTGATACATATCTGGTAGGATGATATCTGGATAAATAGAAATGAATTTGGTGTAGGGATTTGGGATGTAAATTTGAAAGGAATTAAATATGGATATTTCCCCAAATCAAGAAATCGTAGTTAAATGGAAGAATTAATGATGTTGGTGGACATTCTGGAGGTCCCTAATAAGGTTTCTAACATGTATTAATGCTAAGAGGGCTTGAGGTTACTTGTAGAAGGAATTAGGGTTTGAGAATTTTCATCCATGGCTGATTTTGTTTTCGCGAAGAAGACGAAGACCTGCTCGATCGATCAATCGAAGGTCTGGGGTCGATCGATCGAAGGTCGGCAGATTTCGGCAATTCTGCCCACTTATGTTTATAAAAGAAAATTTATATAATAAATCTTTATGTAATTAATTATGGGGAAATTATTACATGAGTTTAAACCTAATTAATCATGAGTAAAGTTAATTAGGATTTGAGGAATTTTTGGTGTCACGTAATGAAGAAAATTCGGGAGTCAGGAATTTAGACTCGGGTGAGGTTATTTCGGACTACGAGAGTAAGTTTAATTTTACGGTGGGAGCGACACCAAAGGTGACTTAATTAATTAATGTGCGAATTAATTAATAATTAGAGTTGGGCCATGAAACTCTTAATGAATTAAATGGACTTATGTTACGGGTTTTGTACATAGGGTAGCCGGGATATTTTATATATATATATACGGAGTGTGGTAGTATATATATATATAGTGTATGTGCATTAATATTAGTGATTGAATATTATTAATATGTACTCTAGTGCTATAGGGGGAGGTTGTGTGCGGTGGATGAATCCCCTAGCTTGAGGAGTAGGGCGAGTATAAATCCCAGGTCATAGCGTCCGTTGTATGGGTGAGGGGTATCTCACTTTCAGGGAAGGAATATGACCGCCTCCAATTCGTATGTTAAACTAAGTTAGTGAGCGAATCTAACTAGGATAACTAGGTTACGTGAATACACCTAGTAGGATAGCACTTGGGAAAATTTATACTTTGTGAGTATTCTTACTCGGTCGAAAGTTTGTATTAAATGTTATTTCAGTATGTTTGTGAATACTGTAATATGATTAAATATATAATTAGGTAAATAATTATATAGGGGATAATTAATACATAGTGAAAAAGATGTATTATGTGCATAACAGGTGTGAATGTTATATGAAATTAATAGGAGTAATGATTCAATTAAGTTGACGTTTATAATAACTTAAAAATCATGAATTAAGGCATACTCGGTTAGAGTAGGTAAAATTGAAGGGTTAAAAATAAGCATTGGGTCAGGAGCGTAGGACCTAGTAAATTAATTGGAAGCGTTAGTAGTTCACATTAGAGGAGGGGTGAGGAAGTCCTCCAGAGAGTGCGGCACTAACTAAAATATGAAGAGCATGCATATTTATTTATTACTGCAAGTTAATCATTTGTTAAATGTTTTCAAATATTTTTGGGTACTAACCCTTGCTATAAAATTCTTTTAAAAACCTTTTAGGTGTCCAACCACAAGGGCGCCAAGCTTGACTCTATTCCAGGTATCCTTGTTGCAGCACATGTGGATGTTGCGGGGTTTTTCTAGACGCCTCTTTCTTCCATTCTTGTAGAGACTCTCTAGTAGTTATTTGAGCTTGTCGCTCACAGTTCATTTATCAGTAGTAGACTTGTTAAGATATTTTCTGATATTTACTTGTATTGGATATTTGGACAGATGGTTTATTCGGTTAAGTGTTTTAATTGTGGATGGTTATTTTAATTAACTGTGATTGTGTATTGTTGTATGTTCCGCACGAGTTTTATTTAATTAATTGAAAGACAAAAATTGGCACCAGTCTACTTTTCTCACTTAGGTGATTAGTAATTTAAAAAGACGACAGTGATGCTAAGAATGGAACAACTGAGAAACCTTTTCTAACTTGATTTAGGACTGATCACCCGGGATTAACTAGTCGGGGTGTCACATTGGTGATTGATTGTCTTTCTCCTCCAATCTTCCTTCCCAACTAGTTTGTGGTGCAAGAGCCCTTTGAATCCTTCACCAATTCTTCCTTAGGCTTTGAGAATAATCTCGCTTCTCTCTCTAATGGCTTTTGTGTGTTTTTCTCTCCTCTAGCCCTAGACTCCAACTCTTATAATATGATTTAGAGTTTGTAAATTCGTAGGTATCCTCATCCTCATATGACAAAAGACTAAAATGCCCCCATACGGTCCCGGTTTAGCCCAAAAATGCCTCGATACCCGACTAGTACCCCCAGGTATACTATTTTGACTAATTCGACCCTTTTGGAATCATTTGTGACCTCTAAATTATCATTTGAGTCACTTAAAAATAATTGCGTATCTCATCCTCAATTTAGTCTACACGCGACACTGAGTTGAGATATAATCAAGTACGTCCATATCACTCGCTATGTCGTACAAATGAACTATCAACATTTACTATTCACACTTAGTAAATTTGAATCATAATATTAATCAGTGTCTATATTCCGATTAACATTTAATAATCACAATTATTATTTAATCCCTTAATAATCATAATTATTATTAAATCGCATTAAATTACTTCACTCGCATAATTTAAATATAAAATCACATTAAATTATTCCACTCACCTAATTTAAATTGGAACGTATTTTCCTTTTAATTACCCCATCAATTAAATTCTAAATACGCAAAAAATTGCAGTATTACATACTTCCCCCCTTACAAAGGAATTTTGTCCTCAAAATTAGGATATACTTGCGATAAATAACTCTGGATACTGCTCTCGCATGTCCTCCTCCCGCTCCCATATCGACTCGTCAACATTGTGGTGTCCCCACTGCACTCGCACTAATTGTACCACCTTGGATCAAATCTTACACTCGCTATGATCTAGAATAGCCATGGGTCTCTCCTCATACGAGACATCTGTATGAAAATCAATCTCCTCAAGTGGAACATGCCAGAAGGCTCTATCGCTCCTCCTGTATTTCTTCGGCGACGCCACATGGAACACGTTGTGTATCCACAGAAGATGCTCTGGAAGTCCCATTCTGTACACTACGGATCCCACCCTCTCAATAATAAGGAACGGTCCCACGTATCTCAGCGCTAGCTTCCTCTTCTTGTCGAACCTCATAATTCCCTTCATAGGAGAAACTCTAATCAACACCTGGTCTCCCACCTCTACCTCCACGTGTCTCCTACCGACGCCAGCATAACTATCCTGCCTATCCTCAGCTATTCGAATACGTCCTCGAATCAACTACATCTTAGTAGAAGTCTCCTGTATCATCTCCGACCCCAATAGCTTATTGTCCCCCACCTCTAACCAGCAGACGGGAGAATGACAAGGCCTCCCATAAAGTGCCTCGAATGGATCCATACCAATAGTGAATTAGTAAGAGTTTTTACACGCAAAATCTACCAGTGGAAGATATCGTTCACAATTTCCACCAAAATCTTGGATACACATCCTCAACATATCCCCAAGCATCTGATTTACCCTCTCAGTCTTTCCTTATGTCTGCGGATGATACGCCATACTCAACCGCAAGTTTGTGTCCATGGCCTCCTGAAAACTCTATCGGAAATGCGACAAAAATATTTTGTCTCTATCTGACACAATATTAATAGGAACCTCGTGAAGCTTCAAGATCTCTGAAATAAATAGTTGCGCGTACTACATCGTATCAAAATCCGTACGAACCGACAAGAAATGAGCTACCTTGGTCAGTCGATCCACTATCGCCCATATGGAATCGTGACCCCTCTGCGATGTCGGTAGCCAGTAATAAAATCCATCGAAATTATCTCCCTTTTCTACATAGGAATTTTCAGAGGCTGTAGCATCCCTGAAGGTCTATGATGGTCAACTTTCATAAGGTGACATGTAACACACTTCGAGACAAACTCTGCTATGTCTCGCTTTATACCCGACCACAAATATTGTCATCGCATATCTTGGTAAATCTGATCTCCATCGGTATGTACCACAAATATCGACCCGTGTGACTTTTTCATAACTGTATGCCTCAAATCTTTATCCTCGGATACTACCAGCCTCCCATTGAATCCTAGTCCACCCTCGGAGCTGATGGAGTAGGAATCTACCCCCTGGCTAGTAACTGCTGTACTTTGTCCTGATAGAACGGGTCCTCTGCCTGTGCCCTCACCACCCGCATAACACTTTCAGGAGTGATAGCTAAGACTGCCATGTATGCTTTGGCTACCTCATCCTCATGTCAAAGTTCTCTCCACTTCACTTTCCAAATCTTTGCCAACTCTCTAGTAGGTCTTCGTCTCAACGCGTCTGCCACCACGTTAGCCTTGCCAAGATGATATTGTATATCAAACTAGTAATCCTTCACGAATTCAAGCCACCCCTCTGCCTCATGTTCAAATCATTTTGTGTGAAGAGATACTGAAGTGACTTATGATCCGTGAATAGAGTGTGAACTAATCCCCCAGAAGATAATGTCTCCATATTCTCAAAGTAAAGACGACTGCTGCCAACTCGAGGTCGTGGGTGGGATAATTCTTCTTCTTCTTCTTCTTCTTCTTCTTCTTCTTCTTCTTCATGCGTTTTCCACCATATTCAATTATCTAACTCCCATGATAATCCACCAAACTTGTAACTAATGATACCTAACCATTCCTACATGTGCTAGGATGATTTCCAACGAATTAAACATTATAAATCCTTCCAATTTAGCCGAGAATAATTCAAATCTTCTAATTATTCAAGAACCCTAGTATGACATGTTCTTCCCATGTCTTCAATCATCAACCCAGATTTTAATTCGCTTTAACATTCACGATTCCTCTGATTTTCAATCCTCTAGAGATGTAAATCTAACTACATGTGATTTCTACCCAAACATGCAATTAATCAATTATTTTTCTCCAAGAATGTTCATTAAAATCAATTATTCATAAATCCTATACATGGATATTATAACTCAAAATAATTGGCAAATAACCACTTGCCTTATTCACAGATGATCTGATTTCGGTATTGTTGGTTGTGATTGATTGTCTTTCTCCTCCAATCTTCCTTCCCAACTAGTTTGTGGTACAAGAGCCCTTTGAATCCTTCACCAATTCTTCCTTAGGCTTTGAGAATAATCTCTCTTCTCTCTCTAATAGATTTTGTGTGTTTTTCTCTCCTCTGGACCTAGCCCCATACTCTTATAATCTGATTTAGAGTTTGTAAACTCGTAGGTCTCCTCACCCCCATATGACAAAAGACTAACATGCCCCCGTACGCTCCCGATTTAGCCCAAAAATGCGCCGGTACCCGACTAGTACCCTCGGGTATACTATTTTGACTAATTCGTCCCTTTCGGAATCATCTGTGACCTCTAAATTATCAATTGAGTCACTTAAAAATAATTTCATATGTCATCCTCAATTAAGTCTACATGCGACACTCGGTTGAGATATAATCAAGTACATCCATATCACTTGTTATGTCGTACAAATTAACTATCAACATTTACTATTCACACTTAGTAAATTTGAATCATAATATTAATCAGTGTATCTATCTAGATTAATATTTAAAAGTCATAATTATTATTTAATCCATTAATAATCATAATTATTATTAAATCGCATTAAATTACTTCACGCGCATAATTTAAATATAAAATCACATTAAATCATTCCACTCACGTAACATTAAATTATTTCACTCACGTAATTTAAATTGGAATGTATTTTCTATTTAATTACCCCATAAATTAAATTCTGAATACACAGAAATACGGGGTATTACATATAAGATGAAATGCAATCCTATGTGTTATGAGTGTGTTGGTTTTCTAACTTTATGGCTGATATTTTCTATTATTGAGGTAGCATATGAAGATCATATAATGCACTTGATGGAGGGACTTAATTTTGTCTATATTTCCAAACTAGTTAAGGCTCATATATAGTGAAGACTCAAGTGAGTTAACTATATAGTATGCTTCAATCTCCCCCTTTGGAAATGAGAGACAAAATCTTCTTTAAGTCATCCAGGACTCCCAGGGATAAAAATAAATAAGAAAAAACTTATTCTTATTCAAAAATTGTAACTACCCCATTTCCTAGAAACAAAAAAGTATGCAACTCAACTATGAACAAACCAATACCCTAAGAAGATCTAATGGTGTTGATTCCTGAAAAATCATATAACAATTAATGGCAAAGATCAAGAATTAGTAATGTTTTACAATAACTATCTTGTTGGACTCAAATAGCTCTCCCCCATTTTATCTCAATTGGGTAAAGGGTAAAAAACATAAAATGAATATAAAATCTAGGTAAACATCATTCTATCAATCTAAATCCAACAACGGATCACCTCAAGTGTCTCCTACATAAAATAGAGATATGATGCATCTTTTTTCATTTATCAAACGACTGTGCTCTATATCCTCAAGGACCAATTATAAGCATGATAGTAACTGAAGTATGTGATAGCTGATACATATCTAATCAAGAGTAATCATACCGATGGAATTGCTTAAAGATTCAAAATGTAAATTATCTGAAGGTTTAGTGAACAAGTCAGCTAGTTAATGTTCAGTGGGTAAATAGTTAATTTATAAATCTTTATACTCAACAAGTTTACGTATAAAAATATGTATAATTTTAATATGTTTAATTAAAGGATTTTTAAGATATTGATCGCACTCTTATTATTGCAATAAAAATTAAGTTTTTCTTCATTAATGTCGTAGTCTCTAAGCATTTGCTTTATCCATAATAACTGAGCGCAACAACTTCCTGCCACTATATATTTTGATTCGGCTGTGGAAAGTGATATGCAGTTTTATTATTTACTTATCCACCCTACTAAGTTGTTACTTATGTAATAACAAGAACATAAAGTTCTTTTACTGTCATTTAAGTAGCCGGCCTAGCCATCAACGATGTATACTAAAATTGTGATTATGGTGTCTTTTGTGTACCATATACCTAGGTTTATCGTTCCCTTAATATATTTGATTATTCGTTTAATAAAACTAAGGTGGATTTCCTTAGGTGAACTTTGGTAATGAGCACAAACACAAACAACGTACATAATATGTTATTAAGAAGCCATTAGATACAATAAACTGTCCATCATACTTCTATATAGCATAGGATCAACAAGTTTTCCATTCTCATATCTGGATAGTTTTGTAGTGGTGCTCATGGGAGTCCTAGAAACTTAAGCATTTTATAAACCATAATTTTTTAACTAATTCAATTGCATTTTTAGACTGCGATATAGATAACCCATCATCTTTTTGCCTAACTTGAGGACCTAAAAATATTGAAGCTCCCCCATAAGCGACATTTGGAATTCCTCCTGCAAAATTTTTGAAATTTTTTAACTTCAGCAGTAGAAGTAGATCCAATAATAATATCGTCAACATATACTTGAGCACTTAAGACCTGTTTGTTAAATTGTTTGAAAAATAATGTCTAGTAATTTTTTCCATGTCAAAAACCTTTATTGATTAAATAAGTTGACAGACGTTCGTACCAGGCTCGAGAGGATTGCTTTAAACCATATAATGCCTTTTTTTAACCTAAAGACATGGTTTGGGTAATTAGGATCGATAAAGATTTTGGCTATTCAATATAGATCTCCTTCGTTAAAATATTATTTAAAAAGGAGGATTTAACATCCATTTGATAAAGGATGAATTGTAAGTGGCAGGCTATGGCCAAGAGATCGAACATACTCGATGAGAGTAACTGGGGAAAAGGTCTCCTCAAAATCTATTCCTTCAACTTGAGAGTAGCCCTGGGTAACTAACCTGGCTTTATTTATAATTATTATCCCTGATTCGTCGATTTTATTTTTAAAGATCCAACGATTGCCAATAACCTTTTTATTTTCTAGCCTAGGGATGAGATTCCACATGTCATGACTCTTAAATTGGACTAGCTCTTCTTACACAGATCTAATCCAAAAGGAGTCACTAAGTGCCTAATTTACATTCTTTAGTTTCATTAGAGAAACAAAGAACACAAAATGGTACACGTTACGTAATTGGGATCTCGTATGCACTGGCTCATCAGGGTTACCAATTATTGATACAAAAAATTATCTATCTACATGGACCATTTAGATACTGACACGTGTTATACAGTGGGAGATTAATCCTACTCATTAAGGATGGAATACCGACTAACTCCAGGCATGTCGACCAACTCTTGGAATACCGACCAACTCCAAGAATGACGACCAATGTGATAGGCAAACACCAACAGTTGTATATATTAATGATTGTACAGATGTAAATGTCTATAATATAATGACATTCCATCTCTTGATATTCCATTTCTTGTACACCCCCTGAGGACTATAAATACATTGTAAACCCTACAAATAGGGGGACACGAAAAGAGAGGCAAATGAATAATCCCAAGGCAATAAATAATAGTGGACGTAGGCTCTTTCCTTAAGTCGAACCACTTTAAAAATTTCTTATCTGTTATTTTTGTTTATCTGTTATCAATTAATTAGCCTCGTCTAGTTTTTTGCATGAACATATTGGCGCCGTCTGTGGGAACGATATTTATAATCGATCTTACTCAATCAAACACCTAAATGGCTAAAATGCCTGAATTAAGTCTCAGGAATAAATGTATTCTTCCTACTTCTTATGTTCCTCCTTCTGCAAATGATTTAACTAGGATGCTTGCCAGTCTTGCAAGAGGCCAAAAGGCCATGCAAGATACTATCAGGAAAATTGCAAAAACCCTCCAAGACGGAGAACCTGCTTTATCTTCTCAAGGAAATATGCCACCCCCCCCCCCCCCAAGAGATGGATGATGTGGACACTCTATCTCAACAAGAGACGTTTCCTACTATCCAAGGTCAACTTCATTACTTAGAACCTCACAATCTTTTTATATGCAGTCTTATTCTCTAGAAAGGTTAAGCGCCTTAGAGAGATTAAGTCGTGCATCTCCCTTTGATTGTTTATGACCTAGGGGGACCAAAAATGTTCCTAGGGTAAGATTTGGTAATACTAGACGACCATCTAATCAAAAGGAAATCATGGATCAATCTCGATTAAATGCCCAACGAATTGTTATCGGACCGAGCAACGGGTTCAATAAGAAAGCTCAGTAATTAATAAAGTTGCAACGCATAAATATGGTGCTGCCAATGATGAATGGAAAGGCTCTATAGAAAGATTGGAAGACAGAATGGGAGAAATGGTGAAGAAAAAAAATCCACTGCAAAGAAGTTTTGTAAAAGGGTCTCCATTTGTGCAAGCAATTATGGATTTCCCTACTCCACCAAAGTTCAAGGCTCCAGTAGTAACGCTTAAATATGATGGAAAAACTAATCCAGTCCTCCATATAGAACAATACCAGGGAGATGCTGATCTTTATGTCGTCCCCGACGAGATTAGGTGTAGAGCATTTTCTGGAACCATTACCGGATCTGCCCAAATCTGGTACAGTGGTCTTCCTCGGAGATAAATTTCTATCTTCAACCAACTGGCCGAGCTATTCATTAACAACTTTTTCTTTGGATAAAACATGTGAAAGTGTGGCACACTTACTTAGTGTGAGACAGAATAAAGGAGAGAGCACCAGGGATTACATCACTCGTTTTAATAACGAGAAACTAGAAGTAGTAGATTATGATGAGAAGAATGCAATAACTGTCCTCATGGGTGGATTTCTCCCCGAAAACTTGTATTACACTCTTTTTAAGGATCCTCCAAAGACAATGGCAGAATTAATGGCTAAAGTAGCCAAGATCATAAATGCTGAGGAAGCAATGGCAGCTAAGTGTAGCTCAGGAAAAAAAGTTGATGGCAAAAATGATAAGAAAGATCATAAAGAACCCAGAAAACACAGGGAATCAAGAGAGAAATGGGTTTTGGAGCGACTCAAGAAGTACAATAACTACACTCTTCTAACTATGAGAATTCACTATGTTTTGAAGGAAATCAAGCATAATAAATATGTGCGCTGGCTTAATAGGCTGAGAAGTTCCCCGATCAAGAGAGACAAAACTAAGTACTGCTTATTTCACAGAGATCACGGTCACGCAAAGTAACATCGCATAGCTCTTCAAAATGAGATTAAAACTCTCATTCGAAGAGGATAACTGAATCAGTACGTTGATCGATAGAACAACTTAGGAGGTTGGCATAGATCAAAATCTCCTTGCAAGCCCAGAGAGGAGAAGAAAAGAACTCATGAAGATGATCAGGATGATGATGTTGATCTCCCTAAAACAATTCAGCAACCAGAGCGTGAGGTATTCTATATTAATTTTGGTTCTTTTGATTTCCAAATGATTACAGGTGGAGACACAAGAGGAGGAGATCATACAACAGAATGAAAAGCTCACCTCCATAAGGCACAGGCTTGCTCGTATATACAGAGAATCAACCTTGCAGAGGAGGATCGACCAAGTAAGGTTAACAAAGATAAACTAGTAATTGGTTTCTCTAAAAATGACCTTTTAGGAGTACTGTATCCTCATGACGACCATTGGTAATCAAAGTCAGAAAAGAATAGATCATTATCTCTAGAGTATTAGTAGATAAAGGTAGATCGATGGATATCATATTCTATCTTTATTTCAATAACTTGGATTTTAAACTTAGCCAATTAGAGCCTTAGAGTCGACCACTAATAGGCTTTGCAAGTGAGAAAATCTCCCCTTTGGGAACCATTAAAATGGAGGTGATGATAGGCACTTGGCCATCTTGCCGAACAGAGAAGATTTGTTTCTTTGTAATGGATACAAATATCCATTCAGCTTATAATATAATCATGGGAAGAGTAGGGCTAAAGAAGTTCGAAGCAGTACCATCCACAGTTCACTAGTGTTTAAAATTCCTTATTAATTTTGGTGTGGGAATTGTGAAAGGTGATCAGAAAGTAGCTCGGGAGTGTCACTATTCTTCAACCGAGCAAGAAGACTTGGAAGAAATAAAGAAGAAAACCACTACCTACCAAGTAGATACTCCTGATATTGATGAAGAATCTGAGGTTGAAACCTTAGATCCAAGAGAGAAAACAGAGATGGTAAATGGACAAATTGTGGAAGAAACTGAAAGAATCATGTTAGATGATGATAAACCGGAGCGCACCACTCAAATAGGGACAACATTGGATGTTCTTAAACAGTAACTAGTGAGCTTCCTTAAACAGAGAAAGCATGCATTTGCCTGGAGTCATGAAGACATGCCCGGGATATATCCCAATTTCCTTTTTCATGAGATCAACGTAAATAAAGAAGTTAAACGAGTCAAATAGAGGCAAAGACTGTTCAGTCCCGAGAAGAACCAAGCCATACAGGAAAAGGTTGAAAAGCTTCAGAAAGTAGCTTTTATTAATGAAGTGAAATACCCAGACTGGTTGGCTAATGTAGTTATAGTCCAAAAGAAAAACAAAAAGTGGAGAATGTGTGTAGATTTCACAAATTTAAATAAAGCGTGCCCAACAGATTATTTTCCTTTGCCCCGAATAGATCACCTCGTGGATGCTACATTAGTACATGATCTTCTAAGCTTTATGGATGCTTATTCTGGTTATAACCAGATAAAAATGAAGCTTGAGGATAGGGAAAACACTTCGGTTATCACTCCCCAAGGAACATACTGTTATAATGTTATGCCTTTTGATTTAAAAAATGCAGGTGATAGATATCAAAGGCTGGTCAACAAGGTGTTCGAGGAACATATAGACAAGAATATGGAAGTCTACGTAGATGATATGCTCACAAAGAGCAAAAAGGCATCAGAACACATTGCAGACCTCAGCAGGACTTTTGATCAACTTGAAAAGTACCAGATGAAGTTGAATCTAACTAAATGTGTTTTTAGAGTACAAGAGGGAATGTTCCTCGGGTATATAGTAAATCAAAGGGGAATGGAAGCCAATCCAGACAAGATCAAGGAACTAATTAAAATTTAATCTTTAACTTGCAAGAAAGATGTGCAAAGACTGACTAGACGAGTAACAACCTTGAATATATTTGTATCCCGAGCTACAGATAGATGCCTATCGTTCTTCAAGGTGATTCAAAAAATCTTTGAATGGAATGAAGAATATGAAAAAGGTTTTGGGGAGTTGAAAAAGTATTTAGGGTATGCTCCATTTCTCTCCCAACCAATCACAGGTGAAAAGTTGTACCTATACTTAGCTGTTTCTGAATCAGTTGTGAGTTCTGCATTGATTCGAGAGGAGAATAGAGTTTAAAAACTCGTCTACTATAACAGTAAGGCTTTTCGAGGAGCAAAAATCAGATACCCTCACTTAGAGAAATTGGCATTGCCATTGATTGAAGCATCTAGATGCATGAACCCCTATTTTGAAGCCCATACAATCATAGTTTACACTGATATGCCTCTAAGGCAAGATTTGCACAAACTAGAGAAATCTGGAAGATTAATGTACTGAACAGTGGAATTAGGAGAGTATGATATCATATATGAACCAAGGTCTTCTCTGAAAGTCCAAGAAGTAGAAGATTTTATAGCAGAGTTCACCTACTCTGAGGTCCTCGAGAAACAGAGTGATCAGACAGAATAAAAATAAGGAGAAGGTAATGTTATTAAGAAATCTCTCAAAGAACTTTCTTTAGAAGAAGCGAGTGCGGACCTACCAGCCGAATACAAGAGATGACCAGGAAGTATGAAGAAGCAAAAAGAAACGTATTCCACTATGGGAGTTTGACAAATCAAGCATTCAATAACAACGTCCACGTATGGAACTTATATATTGATGGGTCATCTTGTTCAACCGACAGTGGAGCAAGTATAATACTTAACACTCCTGATGGTATTGATATTGAGTATGCACTACGTTTTTAATTCCAGGATTCAAATAATGAAGCAGAGTACGAAGCTCTTACTATAGGCTTAAGTTTAACCCATTCATTGAGTGCCGAGAAAGTTATGGAAAACATTGATTCTCATCTGCTAGTAAACTAAACATTGGGTTTATATGGAGCCAAAAGAGAATTAACAACCAAGTATTTATCCAAGGCGATGGAAGTTATTACAAAATTACCAGCTGTTCAGATAAACAGAATACCAAGGTTGGGAAATGCCTGAGCTGATGCCCTTGCTCGGCTAGCTTCTACTACCATAATTGAACTCCAACAAACTATCCCTATTGAGATTTTGGCCAAGATGAGGATAGATGAAGATCTAATGGTCAATTTTATTGCCATAGACATGCGTCCATCATGGAAGGACACCATCACGGCATACATTGAAGAGGGAACTCTACCAGAAGATATGGTGGAAGCCAGAAGTTAAAGTATAAAGTAGCTCGGTATGTGTTAGACAAAGGTGTTTTATACCGGAGAGGACTAACAGTCAATTTTTAACGGTGTGTTCATCCATCATAGGTCCAAGATCTAATTCAGGAGGTGCATGAAGAATCATGTGGAGCTCACATAGTAGGGAGAACACTTCTGCAAAGAATCAATAATCAAGGGTATTACTGGCCAACAATGCGAGCAAGTCGTGCCACTTTTGCCAAGAAGTGTGATAAATGTCAAAGATTTTCAACAATTCGCAAAACTCCACAGGATGCCCTCACTCCAATCATTTCAATATGGCCATTTGGCATGTGGGGTATAGACCTGGTTGGGCCACTGCCAACCACCCGAGGAAGATTTAAATATTTGGTTGTCGCCATGGATTAATTTACAAAATAGGTGGAGGCCAAGCCTTTGATAGATATGCCTTATGAAATGGTCTATCAATTCATATGGAAAAAATATCATTTGTAGGTATGGGTTGCCTTATTCTTTCATTATCGACCATGGAATACAGTTTGACAATGAAGAGTTCGCAAATTACTGTGCTCAATCCAATGTTCAGAAATTGCATTCTGCTCCAGGACATCCCCAGAGTAAAGGACAAACTGAAGTTATGAACATAACTTTACTTAATGGGTTGAAGAAAAGGCTTAATGATGTCAAGGGAAATTGGATAAACGAGCTACACTCTGTCTTGTGGGCATATAGAACAACACTGCAAACAATAACTAGAGAATCCCCATATATGCTAGCATTTGGGACTGAAGCTGTCATTCCTGCTGAGCTAGGCGTACCATCCCATAGAGTTTTGAATTTTAACTCTCATGTAAGTGACTTAATGAGAAGGTTGGATCTAGACATGCTGAAAGAAGTAAGAGAAGATGCTGCCTTACGCAATGAGGATTATTAGCAAAGAACATCATGTTTTTACAATAAAAGGACGAAATTGACCAACTTGAAGGAAAGAGATTATGTGTTGAAGAAAGTACTGTAGAAAAATAACAAGATTGAATCCAATTGGCATGGGCCCTATCGCGTTTCAGCTGTGATCCGACTTGGAACCTATCGCATTGAAACCTTGGAAGGTGAAGAATTCAAAAACCCATGGCATGGAGAGCATCTTCA
Organism: Sambucus nigra; assembly: GCA_949130495.1. NCBI lineage: Eukaryota > Viridiplantae > Streptophyta > Magnoliopsida > Dipsacales > Adoxaceae > Sambucus > Sambucus nigra. The sequence goes on from OX422215.1 coordinate 622,596,934, forward strand.
AAAGTATAATCCATGATGATTGTAATCAGTTTTTAACTTGAATATTAATAAAATCCTCAGTTTCTTTCCATTTTTGTTGTTCATTTTTTTGGGAGTACTCGTGATATGCACTACATTAGCTTGATAAAAAAGTTATAAATTGTTGCTCAGTTCAGAAATTTAAAATTGTTGCTCGGCTCAGCAAATATTATCCTGAAAGTTAATCGACATAAGCAATAAATTGCTCAGAGAAGCCACAAACTTGATCATTTATACACGAAGTCCAAGTCAACAGAATATTAAAATCCTCAAGAAACTTGGTCCGCAAACATAAGGATAGAATAAGATCTTTATCCTACAGGGTAAAGTACAGTAATCATGTTGCAAAGGTTCCTCAAGAGGAACATAAGCACATATTCCGCAAATGCCTGGTCAGACCATTGGTATTTAATGTAAAAATCCAATACATCGGTGCATTAGTAAAACCTTTGGAGACACATAGGTAACTAGCTCTAAATTTAGATTTTAATCTAAGTATGCTAATATAACATCTGCACTCATTGATCATTGATGCTCAACTTAAACAAAGTGTATCAATAGAATTAATTATAAAAAAGGATTAAGATTAAATATAAAATATGTTGATTGAATTTCCATTTCATTAAATCAAATCAGTTACAAAACTGTGTTAAAAAAATGGAGTACAAAGTTTTATTCTGCATGACATTTTCCTTCCTCTTTAGAAACAGGGTCCATTCCAGCAGGAGGATCATCTAAAGTATAAGGAGAGTTGATGAAGTTAAAATCTTGAAGCATTCTGATATTGTTGTTAGTAGGACGATCAAGCAGGTGAGGAGGTATGATGATCTCTAACTCATCATGAAGCTTGTAATCTCCCAAGTACATTGAAATAAAGAATTGAGGAATACAGTGTACCTGAATCCATTTTACATATAACTTAAAAGAAGTATTGTCAAGCTCAAGCAAGCCTGGATCATACAAGTCCCATAATGAGCTATTTTGATCTACTTTGATCAGTGTCAAAGCATTGATCCAGCCCTCTTTGTAGCTCTCATTCTTAGCTTGTTGAATCTTATCATCGCGATGCCCCAGAGCTTCAATATACCCGTCCATCAAATTTTCCCTTGGTTGTTATGAAATTGGAAGGTTAATTTGTCAACCTGAGAATATAGCTTCTTTAACACTCCATCCTTCGCTTATAATTGAGAAGATTGAGTGGATAGTTTTTCAGACAAGGTCTGTAGCTTCTGGGATATCTCAGCAATAGCTTGATCTTTAGTTTTTAATTGCACAACTTTATTGGCAAGGGCCTGTTGGATCCAGACTTCCTCTATAATACCTCGGCCAGTACCTCTTCCAGGCTTGACTCTAGCTCGGGAAGATAAAAAAGCATGTTTTATTTTCTTCAGAGCCTCTCAATCCTCACTCAACCTTGCATTTTTAGATTCTAAGAAGGAATGAACCTCATCTGTAGTAGAAACAACATCAGTGGATGACTTCAGAGCATCAAGTTCATCTATAAAGTTATTATTTTCTTCCTCTAGATTGTCAATGTCCCTTACTTCATCCGTCTCACACTTCAACATAAATTATTATCTTTGGAAATAAGAAGCAAATTTATCCAACTTTTTCTCAAAGCCCCAACCTTCACTAAGGGACTAGAATATCTTCTCATAATCTTCATGAAAAAGTGCCCTAGCTTCATTATGTTCCTCTTGCAGCTCTTCAATAATTTCAAAGTATGCAACATTATTGGCCATTACACAATTAAGAAGACACTTCAGATGAACATATGCCACTTTGGCTTTCTCGGATACCCCTTCTCCGAGCAACTTCAGTAGGTCGGCTTCACTCAGAGATAATTGACCATCTTTGAAAAGCTCATTACACCTCTGGAGTAGCTCAGAATAAGTAGATTAGAAGTATTCCAGTTTATCCATAAACTATTCTAGAAAAAGAAAGTCATCAAAAACACAAAAAGGGGAACACAAATATCTCCCTTTTCATTAATAAAAAAGGAAGTACAAATACATCTTTAAAAAAGAAAAAAATACAACTATAAAAAAAGGGGAAATAAAAACTGCAAGATTTTACACCTTTTTATCTGCCTTAGGATTTGCTGAAGAAGAAATAAGAGTTGAGGGAGGAGGAGCATTAACTTTGGAAGGCGCAGTGGAATCAACGTCCTGGTGTTAATCGGTAGACTCCACCATTATCAAAGATTCACTAGAACCCCTATCATCAACTTCATCATCCAGGTTTGGAGGAGTCCCGGGATTATGCCGAGAGAATAACTCAAAATCCTTTAGAGTTTTGACCTCCACCATAGCAGCAGACCAACCATCCTTAAAGCACTTTTTCTTCACTAACTCAATTTGCAAAGAAACTGCACAAAAGGCCTTATGCTATCCCTTATTGAAGCCATCCTCTCTGGTCTTAGCTCTCTTCATCTTCTCAACACCTAGATCCTTTTGAAGCTGGGGAAACCTGACTTTTTTAGCATCCAAGTCCTTTTTCAACTTGTCATCCAGACCCCTATCATTCTCAGCAGCTTCTTTAGCATCTTTCATCCTACCCTCCCATTTCTTTTATTCGTTGTCCAAGGCTTGTTGGGATTTAAGCAACGACTTTTTCAACTCGTTGAAAGCTTCTTCAACTTCATCAGAGGAAGAAGATCTCAAAGCCTCATCTTTCTCTAATATATTGTTGAAGTCAATGAGAAACTACATAAGAACAACAACGAAAGTCAGTATTGTGAAGAACAATTCAATAGATAGTAATTAAAGACGATAAAAAGAATATACCATAGCAAGACTTTAAGAAGCTCTGTCAGAACTCTTGGAGTGAGACAATACAGCAGCAGCACTCCTGTGGTCTGGCAAAGTCCTAGACTTTATTAATTTTTTTGTCAACCTAGGTCCAAGGACCACTAGAGAGGAAGATGAAGATTTGTCGACCAACTCACGTTGGTAGGGATGAGTAGAAGAACCTTCTGCTAACTTAGAGGGAAGCCCTTTATTCAATTTAATTAGGGAGATCTCTTCAGTTTGTTTAGTGGGGGTCTTCTTCCCAATCTCATTTTTATTTTTCACCCCTGCTTCATCTCGTTTGGAAGGGGGATTAGCCGAAATATCTCCCAAAATGTTGAGAATCTTCCTCTTCCCCATGGATGCAGCAAGGGGAAAATTCAAATCTAAGAACGAAGGGGAAAGGGAAGTAAGGTCACCACTGTCAGATGCAGTGTCTGAGGAAGTGGAAGGAGGTTCTTGTTCAAGGTTAATTACAAGGGAATGAGTAGGACTAGCAATGAAGGAAGAGATTGTGTTCTTGTACTGCAACAAATAAGATGAAGACCTGGTGTGCTCCTCATCGATCCTTCGATGAAGTCCTCAAATAAACTTCAACTCCCAGAAATTCACCTCACTTTCCTTGGGGCACCTTCTCTTCTGATAAACTGCAATAAGAAGTTACAGAGCAATAATTAGTGTAACACTCAAAATAAGATATGTACAAGGCAAAGCAGTTAAATAAGGAATAACCTACCCTATTGCCAAAAGGAGGGCACCTAGGCCCCTGGTACTCAGCATTTCCAGTCAAAGGGACATATTGCCAATTTTTTACAACAACCTCATGCTAAAATTAATCTCTATTGGAGTCTGGGAGATTAACTGCTAACGCTTTATTTACAACCCTAGTTTTTAAGTAAAAAGTGGTATCAATAGTCACCCACTTATAACAAAACATTATTTCTGGTATTCCCAGATGGGTTCCATGAATTTGATTCAACCTATATACTCCATTTATAACCCTAAAAGTATTGGGGTCTACCCTATCATAGACAATGTCAAAATTTTGATAAAACTCAAGACACAGTTGGTTAGGAGGAAAGGAAAACCCATATTCATCCATAAAAATAGATGGAAACCAGTGACCCTGATCAAGTGAGAAACAATCAGCAGGTAAAATATGATGTTCCAAACCAACCAAAGAGGGAATTTTAAATTCATTTTTGAATTCATCAAGAGAATCAACAAAGTAAACCATGATGTAGAATATAAGAGAAAAGAAAGAATTCATATCGGAATTAAGAATTCAGCAAGAACTGAAGAACATAAAATAATCGTTCGAGAAAGAAAAAGAAAACGTGAACACATTGTAGCCCAAAAACACTCAGAAGATTTAAGATGGAAAAAGTTCATGGCTTTTCCTGCTCGTTATAGGTCGCCTCGAAAACTAAAAAAGTAATGATTAAAAGACAACATCGATTGAACTGGTGGCGGCTAAAAGGTAGAAAAAATGGATTTGCCCAAAAATGATTCATTAAAGCAGTTGATAATTTCAAAAATACCACGCATATTATATTCCCATAGTTAAAAAATAAATTTTTACAAGTATGGGAAGTCAGAAACCGACCAGGCTTAAAATTATTTCCCGAGAAACTTGAAGAGCCAAAATGATCCATACTCTTGTAAAAACTTCAAGCATGAAACATTGGGGGCTTCTGTTGATATCAAAGATTATCTATCTACATGGACCATTCAGATACCGACACGTTTTATATAGTGTAAGATTAATCCTACTCATTAATGATGGAATACCGACCAACTCCAGGAATGCCGACCAACTCTTAGAATACTGACCAACTCCAAGAATGTTGACCAATGTGACAGGCAAACACCAATAGTTGTATATATTAATGATTGTACAGATGTAAATGTCTATGATATAAATGCATGCCATCTCTTGATATTTCATATCTTGTACAACCCCTAATGACTAAAAATATATTGTAAACCCTACAAACAAGGGGACACGAAAAGAGAGGCAATTGAATAATCCTAAGGCAATACACAACAGTGGACGTAGGCTCTTTCCTTAAGATGAACCACTTTAAAAATCTATTGTCTCTTATTTCTACTTATCTGTTATCAATTAATTAGCCTCGTCTAGTATTTTGCATCAACACCAATAATATTATAAATGGGATGATCTTTAGAAACCCAATTAGGTACTTAAGGGGTCTCAGTTAGTAAAGACTTAACTTTCTCTGGAGAGTCATAAGTAAAATTATTTTTAGACACCTCCACGTTAATTGATCAATGATCTTTACTCTCAACATTAGTGTCACTCACTATCACATTTATCGATTCCATGATTACTTTGGTATGCAAATTATAAATGTGATAGGCCCTACTATTTAGGGGCTAACCCAAAAATATGGATTTGTCGCCATGGGTTTCCAAACTTAGACAGTTGTTCTTTATCTTTTCAAATATAGCAAGTACTACCAAAGGTTTGAAAATATTTCAAATTGGGTTTTTACTATATCAAAGTTCATAGGAGGTTTGTTTGGTATTTCTCCGAAGATAGCATGTATCATTACCCTGTCCACTTCTTGGATTATCCTATTCTTACGCTCGGCAACACCATTTTATTGGGGTGTTTTAGGAGAACTAAACTCATGCTGATAATAATTACCACTACAGTATTCTATTACACATGAGCCCTTAAAGTCACCTACTCTATGGCTACATATTCGATTAGCTTTGATATCTTTTTCATTATCGATTCCTAAAAGGATATTAAAAAATTCTATGAATGTATTGGATTTTTGTTTTAAAAATGCGACCCAAGTGAACCGAGTAAAGTCATCCACAATGACGAAAATGTAACTATTACCACAAAGGTTCATAGTTCGCGAAGGACCCATAAGATCTATGTGAATTAGCTCTAGAGGTTTAGATGTTAAAATGTCTTTAACTTTCTTATGAGCAATTTTGATCATTTTTTCTTCCTGACACGGCCCACAAACAACATTTGAAATTGATTTTATTTTATGTAACCCTCTAACTATATCCAGATAGCTCAATTTGCCAAGATTATGATAATTAATGTGGCACAACTGATTATGCTAGATTTTATTTTCATCAAGTCTGGCTATCTTATAAGTCTCCTTACCCAAATTTAGTGTGGAGTTGTTTATAGGGGGCTGTGACCTGTAAGGATACAGTCACCATTCTCATTTAAAATTTTACAATTGGTTTTGGTTGGAGTAAAAAAATTGAAATATGCTCAACAAATTAGCTTTAATACCTTTTACTTTATAATAAGGACTCCCTTTTCTTGGAGTATTCCTTTTCCTATGATATGACATGATACTCCATCTCCAAACAAAACATTCCCATCTAAGAAGTTAGGTCTTTTCGGATAATTTAGTATCGTCACCAATCATATGCTTGGATCATTCAGAGTCTAAGTACTAACCAAATGTAGTCCTCTCAACTTTTAAAGCACTAACCCCAATATTGCACTCCAATTGAGGTATTAGATCATCCTTTCTAACCCAAATAGCTCTAGTTTTAAAAAATTTATGAGGTTTAAAAACATATTTAGGACTCTTCTCTTAGATTTCTTCTTAGCACGATATCTTTTCTTCCTACCTTTATAGTTAGAGTTTTTATTGGGCTATTTAGGAAGTACATAATTATTCCTACTTCGCCTAGAATAGTTAAAGTTTTTGTAAATAGGTGAATTATATACACATTTATACAGTCGTTCTTGAAAACAGTCAACAACACAATGTCCATACACATCTCAATAAGAACATTATTAATGGCTCGACATTTTTTTTGCATTTTTAAATTTTAAAAAGAGGTTTATTCATTTTCAGTACATTGACCTTAGGTTTAACTGCAATAGTTTTAAATTTGGGATCACCTTGCCTAACAGGGGGCAAACATACTTAGCCTTAGGTTTAAAAGTTGGCTTCAGACTATTTTCCATCTGGTTGTCTGGACCTTTTTTCTTATTTTCAAAATCCTTCTTTAAGGTTTGAAAATCATGACACAAGTCATCTGATATTTTTTCAGAAGAAACAAATTGCACATGTTGAAAAGTTTTAGTTTGTGTCTTAGTTTTCTAATCAAAGCCTAAACTAGTTTTATCGTTAGAATTGTTTTTTCTTGATGCAACACAGTCTTCAAAAGAGTTAGCATTGTTTTCAACTTTAGAAAATTTCTTAAAGACAATTGAAACTTTTTGTTTAGATTCTTCCAATTTTATTAAAGTTTCCTTATATTTCTTGCCTAAAACCTCATTTGATCCAGAAAGTTCTTTAATTTTTTCAACAAATGATTTAGTTTTCATTTCATAGACCAGACACTGCTTTGTATAGTCCTCTGCACTCTATTTCACCAATAGTCTTAAAGATTCTACCTTTTTAGTTAAGTTCTTGACTATTTTGTATAGTTTAGTTGTGTTCATAAGAGTCTTAGCTTAGAGTGTGTGAATGTCAGGGAGATCATCATTATCGAAATCATTATATTATGTGCAATTTATGAGTTATCCCTAATGTTTCATTTGGCGAACTCACACACCCATTCAATTCATCATCAGCACAAACACTTTGACTCACACACATCATTGAAGAACCATTACTAGTAATTTCTATAGTATTTTTATTATCTAAGCAAGGAGTATATAAACTAGAAATAGACAAAACATCATCAGACATTATAGTACTAGGCATGATAGGATGAGGTTCAGCATTGTTCACAGACATATCATCATAATAGATATTATACAAGGATCAAAATAGTTGGGAGACTCATGCTCATCTTCTTCAGAGTCCCTTAAGTCCCTCAATTCTTATTGATATTGGTGTTAACCGTGTTATTCAGTTTAACCCTACAATTAGTAGCTATGTAATCATTTTTACCAAATCTAGAGTATTGGGTGTTTCTAAGGTCTCTTTTAGGTATATTATTGTTCTTAGTGTTTTGTTGGTCATGGTTTCTCTCATGAGGCCTACTATTAAAGTTGTTTTGATATCCATCTTTCCCTTTTTTAGAAGCAACAGTGTTCTAAACTTTATAATTTTCTTGAACTATTTTGACGTGAGGGCTATCTATTTATCCAAACTCTCTAAATCACAGCCCTCATCAGAGTCCAATTCTATATTAGGTATGATTAACTGAGGTGATGTCATTGTAGACGAAAAAATTACATTGGAACTGGACAGTCTTTTCTAATTATTTAAAATGTGTTTGTTAAACTCAAGTTCCATTTCTACCGTCCTACGTTGCTACTGAGGAGTTCAAGGGCCAAGTATGGATCATTTATATCCTCAATTGCATAAATTTTGTTATCAAACTTAGGGGAAGTGACCTAAGTATTTTTTACACTATTTCTTTCCTATCATACATGATTCCATTTGCATGTAGTTTCATAATTATGTCAGATACCCGTATATAGAATTCTTCAAAGGTCTTAGTCTAATTCATAAGTAGGGTGCCATACTTTTGTATTAACATCTGAGTTTTGGGTACCTTAACATGGTCATCACCTTCATGAGCAGTGACTAACGTGTTCCAAGCTTCCTTAGATGTAGTGCAATTAAATATGCATTTGAATTTGTGGGCATTAACAGACATGAATACAACATTTTCCCCTTTATTATTACTTAAGGAGGCAAGTTTTTCTACCTTAGTAAACTCGTTGAGGAGATTTTTAACCCTTATAGAACTACCCTCCCAAACATCATCTCCTAATGTCCCTTAGATGAAAGAAAGCATCCTTACTTTCGAGTAAAGAAAATTATTCCCATCAAAGAGGGGAGGTTGGGATAAATTTTCGAGACGTTCAAAATTTGTCCATAAGAGATTTTTAGAACAATTTTAAAGTACATGATCTTAAAAAGGTCTGAAAGTACAAAGCTCTGATACCAATTAAAAAACCTCACTATGTTATTTTAACAAAAGTTAAAAAGGTTTAATGAGTTTCGAAAATGCTTTTTGAATAAATTATCATAAAAATCTTTATAAGAACACAAGATGTGTAAGGCAGTTTAATGAACGATTTGTTTAAGTCTCTTGGAAATAGGTTTTAGAATAACGCTTAGTTTGATTTGCAGAATATAGCAATGAAGAACTAATAAGCACACACAAGAGACAAGGAATTTAACGTGGTAAAATCCCACCCAATTGGGGAAACATTCATGGTGACCTCTATGTCACAAAACAATATCCACTATAAACACTTTTAGGTTACAAGCATACAACAAATCATATAATCAATTCATATTCTAAGTCCAAAAATATACCTAAGCGAGATTTCACGCCTTCTGGGTATGCCTTCAGACTTCTTTAAGAAACTGGATTGTCCTTTCTTTGTTCCTGGTTGCGCTTCCTTTCTCTTTTTATGTGATGTTGACTCAGTAGTCAAAATATCTCAATCAAAAACACACTTTAGTGTTAGTGGGTGATTATGTAATGAGTGATGTGCCTAGATTTTATGCATGTACACACACGCGCGCACACACACACACACTTAATTACAAACGGATCCTATGCATTACAATAGATATAAATACGAAATTCATTTTTACACTTCTGAACTTTAGACTCGTTATTTTTGTAAAAATATTTCAAGATCTGATTTCCTTTTGGATCTTTAAAACTCACATTCTTAGAAGTTATTTATAAACATAATTTTTCGAAATTAAAAAATTTCTCAGATCTGAAAAATGGAAGTCATTATTTCAGTTTGTAAAAATAAGAGATGTTGGATTAAAAGGTTTTTAAATCTTCACACAAACATAATCAAATAAGAGATTATGATTTCTAAAAATAAAAAATTAAAACAGCCTAAAATCTAAACGTGACTGTTTCACAGTTTTAGATTTTCAAGTTTCTAAAAAGAAATGAGATCATAAACATGTGAGGCTGTTGAGAGAGAGATTGAAACTGCGAGGAAAGTGAAACCCTAACTCTCAAATGATTTTCTAAAAAAAATTTAACAGAGTTTTTATACGAAATTCTTTCTCTCCTTTTTTTATTATCTCTTTTTTTTCTCTTTATCTTTCAACTCTCAGAGTTCCCAAAAAACACTCTGAAATGTAGAGACGAGCCTTACTTTTATAGGTTGAGAGAAGGATTTTGAATGATGGATTGAACTCTAGATTAATTAGAATTTAAAACGTCGAGATCTAATGGCTCATAAACGACCGCACAAAAAATCTCTCATTTGTTAAAAATAGGCACACAAGGACTAATTAAGAACACATGAAGATCGTTGATTACACATGATCTAATGGATATAAAGGATGAGTTAAATGTGAGAGTAAATAAATACAGGAACCAATCACAATCGAGCATGTGTTTCTCTCTAATTGCCTAAAAAACGCGTACTTTGAGTTTATTAGAAATTCAATTTTGAACCATATATCATTGTGACGGTTCTGGATTCTACCCAAGCCATTTTTTAGGAACTTTTTTTAACCCCAAAACAATTTAAACCTTATTTTAATTATTTTAAAATTCTTAAATATTCTAGAAAATTCATTTTAATTCCAATTTACACACACTAATAAAATATATGATGAAATGTAATCCTATGTGTTGTGAGTGTGTTGGTTTTCTACCTTTATGGATGATATTTGCTATTATTGAGGTAACATATAAAGAGCATATAATACACTTGAAGGATAGACTCAATTTTGTCTATATTTCCAAACTAGTTGTGGCTCCTATATAATGCAGACTCAAGTGAGTCAACTATATAGCGTTCTTCACTATCGGTTGTCTTTAGTAGACTGACTGGGCGTGCAAAACTAGTGTCTATAAAAGAGTGTGATGCCCCCTATCAAATAACACCCTACTCAAATGACCATGAATAGGAAACGTATCCTCAACTGTGGGAGGCACCTGCTATGCCTGAGGCATGACTACATCCCGGACGTTATATACATCTCCCTATTATAACTTCCCCTGATATCGTGGGACTCTTGGAGTTAGTGATGCTGGTGGTAACTGTTCCTACTTCCCCTACTGGGCACCCTACTGAGGCCCTCTACCTGGATGTAGCAAATATCTCTTCTTGTGGCCCATATCACCATAAGAAAAACATCAGTCAATGAAGCCCCCTGTCTTTGTCCCTACTAACTTTATCGAGTCTGTCCCAATCATTGGCCCCGATGGTGTCGGCCCTGATAGCCTCCCTCGTTGTTCCTTCGGCCCTAGATTCCCTGGGGAACATGATCTTACTGTTGGTGTTAATGTTGAGGGCCTTGCTGTCCCTATTTATATCCACTACCCTCTAGTAAAAAACTTCTTGATCAAAACCTCTTAACCGAATCCCCCTATCGGGAATCCCTCTCTTATTGTCTGCCCTCATACTGTTAAGGGGCCCCACCGGCACCATTCTTTGCTACTCTACCGACCTAAATAGTATCCCCTGCTCTCTTGTATCCCTTTAAATGGAAGTGATGGTCCTGGAAATAAATTTGCGGCATTGACGACCTCAAAATAGGTGGTCGATGCTGAGTTGCCAAGCAAGTGCGGCCTAATCCTCCAAGTGAGTCCATCTATGAACTTCAGAGTGTTCTTCCCCACCTGTTCACCTCATCGGGCATAAATTTGGGTAGACGAGTAAAGTCCTCCCCTTACTTAACCACTGACCTGTCTCTCTAAGTAACATCCAAAAATTTTCCCCGCATCTCTGTCTGAATAACGAATAGAAAATACTTGTAGTCAAATCGTACCTAGAACTCTGCTATAGTCATAACATCCCTCTCCTCTATCGTGGTAATTAAATCCCACCACTGCAGTGCTGCGCCTACTAGACTAAAAGTATCCAGTTCTATCTTTGAGTGTCATTATACTCCATAAGGTGAAGATGGCATGTAATGTCCTTATTCCATTGGGCAGCTGCCACTACATCTGAGCTTCCCTGAAACTCTGGTGGATTCCCCTTATGAAAGTCCTCCCTCCCTCACTCACAAAATGATAGACCCTAGTTAGTCTAAGTGATCGGTGCCACATGTGGCTGTGGCTGGGCCTGGGGAAAGTGTTGTGCCATTGCGGTCATCGTCACATTTATTGCTTATGCCACTATATCGACCACATCTACAGCTGAAATGTTCCATTTTGGGGTTTCCTCTCCAGCACTCACTCTTATTTGACGGTTTCTCTTTGGCGAAATATGAAATGAGATTGAAGTTTGTATAAGTCCACGTTCAAGTAGAAAGTAATAGTAGAAGAACGTAAGCACAAAATGCATAAGTATGAATCCAACATCCATAAAATAGGGCTCTATATCAAAGAACGCTTCTCTGAAATAATAGTATGCTGCACAGATCTTATAAGACTCTTGAACCTGATGATCTGATACCATCAATGACACCCCACTTAATAAAATAATGGGTGTCCAGCCCTCTGCTAAAATAAAAAAGGTAGTCTCATATGACCCTTTCTTAGCATCACTGTTTAAACATTTTTAATTACTAACCACCTAATTAATTTAACAAGCGGTGCCAATTTAACTTTCATTATCATACAACAAAATTAACCAATCCATTATAATTCCATTAATAATAACTGATGATGCCAAAGATGGAACTAGTAAATAAACTTATAAAAGTATGAACAACTCAAGCTCAATCACAGCACAACAATGGTGATATAAAACATACCAGATATGTAAATAAGATATGGGAGTGAGGATAAGAGGAAGAACACCAGAATATAAGTGGTTCGGCCAGAGCCTACGTCCATTGTGCAGTTTAAAAGGTGGTTTTCACTATAGTAAGGGCACTAATGGCCTGTAAATACAACACTTAAGATTTTCTCTCTCTTACAATCAGTTTGACAGAGTTCTGCTAGGGTTATGAATCATCGATCCCTTCTCATGGAGAAGATGAAGAGTATATATAGGACTTGGGGGGTGTAGTGTACCCCCAAGAAGGCATGGAATGTTCCTAGATAATGAGGTTGTGCCATCTATCCTGTCACATGTATATCATCATGATGAAATATTTTCTCACGTGTGAGGGAGATATTGATATAACGATTTCATACGCGTGGGATCTCCAACCCACGCGCACCCTTCCACATGTTCCCCAATCCATGCGCTCTGCCAACTGTCACTGTCGACCGTACCGCCTAGGTCGAGGTTGAGATGACGAGTCAATCCGATAATGGGATTTACTGATGATGGTGTTGTCTGGGGTCGCCCGTCATCTCTTGAGGAGGAGGCCGAGGTCGAGGATGCACTTGTAGTGAGATCACTGGGGTTGTACATGCAGATCTGGTATTCAGAGTTGAGACTGAGATGTAATATGAGAGCTATGAGGCTAAGGTTGAGATGCAACATAAGAGCTATGAGGCCGAGGACGAGCCGACTCAAGTGGAGGTCATAGTCGAGTTGTTGAGCAAGGTCCATTGATGGAATGACACCTGTCCTACTGAGTTGTCACCTAATGTCATTATCGTCCGGGTGACGATCGAGACGAGGGTAGTAGATCATAAGAGCAATGTTATGGGGCATGTTTACTAACCTCTTAAAGGTCGAGGCTGAGTCAGCTTAGGCTAAGTCCACAGCGGAGACAATAAGTCAATCTTCTGATAGGACTGTTGTTAAGGTTGAGTTGTATCTGAATAGGAACCTCGGCTTCACTCTCATGGACGAGGTCGAGGATACCTGAGGTTATCGATGTTGTCACTGTATGATGAAACTTGGGGTAATAACCCAGCATATAAGCCGAGGCCGACGCCTTCTGTGCTGACCCCTAGGCCGAGGTGGTCTCAACTTCACTATTTGATGGTCAAGTTCGAGGGGATAGGCTAAGGACGAGGCCTCTAAGACGGGTGTACGACCGAGTCATATTTGTCCCAAACTAATTGTCTGTAACCACTCAGACTTGGCCGAGGGGTCCACCTCTAAGACGAGGACATATTTGGTATATCAATAATCATAATAAAAAAGACTTCAATATAATGTCTAAATCTAAGATAAATAAATAAAGTTCTCGAATAAATCATCGGTAAAAAAACAATACATCCAAACCAATTGTCTAAAATAAACAAGAAACACGCCCAACTGACAACTGAAATAAAGAACCTAATCTAGATAACAATAAAAAGGGGCTACTCTAAATCTTGCAAGCCTCCACATCAGCTGTAGCGAAGTATCCCTGGAAAGAGTACTAATCCTTAGTGTCCCTATGGATGGACACGTAAACATTTTTTAAAATATTTGATACGGGTCAGAGCTCAAAATCTTTGAAAAATATTTAACAAGTGTATAAGATGTAATTATTGAAAATTTAAAAAGATCTTCATATTTAAAATAGTAGCGATCTCACATGAGATAATCCTCACCCCTCATCCAATGTGCGCACCTAATGTATTCTCTTAACCATCCTAGTTATGTTACCCCGCCTAACTAGCCTCATCCCTAATTTGTAGTACATCGCCCTACCTCAATTATTATATGTCACCAATTTGATATTTCGCTTACTACTTTACGTAATTCATTATCTCATTATTATTTATTCTCATAACCTCATTCTGGTTATTGGTAATATTCACAATTTATGTCTTGTGTCTGTATATAATTGTCTACACATTTATATATGTATAATTGAAACACATCAAATGCTTATAAACACATATATCGTTCGCTATATGTATATAACCGTTATCCCTCTGAGATTTACCTCGCTGGATGAGAATTCACTAGCATGTTATCAAACTTCAGGGAGTCCACCCTAACCTGGCAGCCAAGTTGGAATCTCACCATCGAACCCATAAGCGTAAAAAAATTTGGAGGTGGTTATGTACTTAAGTCCGTAGTCGTAACCATACAACAATATTCTATGGGACTCCAACCTTACACAGAGTGGGCATGCAAAGACCTATGACCCAGGAAAAATAGTACAACCTCTGCTAAGATTCTTTAGAGTGACCTCCCATAGGGTGCAGCCTCCATCGTTAGCATATCCTCTAGGATGGGTATGTTTCATATAAATATCATGCACACTGATATTAATACTCATAAATATATACTATCCCTATACTTGTATATATATCCAACGTCCGACTAATCCGTTCCTAACACTCGAAGCACTAGCCTATAAGTCACAAGTCTACCCCTGACTCTTAAACATTTATCTATTAGCTAATTGAATTCAGTTTGGTTACATAACGTTTATGAAGTACCCGAACCTTTCCAACCAGCACGTAATTAATAATAATACTCCCCGAATTATTATACCCAAAATTCATCATTTACATTATGAGTGTTACGCCTCCAAGACACTCATAACTATCATTCGAGTCTACTCTCCCCTACCCAAGATCACATAACTATTTACAACGTTTCTAGAAGTCTTACAACACCCTATGGGAGTTTTTAAAAAAAATTATTTCTCAAAAGCCCTTAGTATTTCATTAAAGGACCTGACTGTCCCTTACAGAAGGTTCGAATCGATTAAGATTCGTCTGTCAAATTGATTCGCCTATGAGGCAGAATCAATTCAATTTTGGGAAGGAGCCCAGTTCTTGATTTAAAGTGACGGGTTTTCCAATCTCCCAACATTCAAATCCAAAACTTTAACAACTCCAATAATAATGTTTATCCTCCAAGGGTTCTTATACATAAAACCTAATTTAAAGTCATCGTAAGTTTCACAAATCCCATAGTCATCATCCCAATTTCATCAATTCAACAAGTTCAAGAATTTTATCCCAATTTTTAGATTTCTTCCTCTTTCAGTTTTTTCTCTAATTAGATTTTTTTCCCAAATCATTTTTCACCCAACGTAGACTATCATCAATATTTAATTTCACAGCAATCAAGATTAATTTCACAGGAATCAAGATCTATTCTCACAAAAGTCGAAATTAACATCTTCACATAATTCGTATGCAACTCTTTTTTGAAAACCCTATTTCACATGTCGAATCCCCATCCCAAAATTAGTTATTATTGTACCAATTTTGATATGAATCGAAACTAATACAAAATCAATAAGCAAGTTATACACTTGCCTTGAATGGTGGTTGAATCTTAGTCTTCTCCTTCTTGAATCTAGCCAAAGATAGTCTTTTCCACACTTTCTTATGTTCTTTCTCCTTCTTTTCTCCCCAAAAGATTCCCAGAGGTTTAGAATGTGTAAAGTGGATGCATTCTAACCTTAATCTCCCATTTAAACCTCTAAATTCTGTAATTAGGCTAATTTCTTAAGAAAAGTGACTTAAATACCCCCGAATGGGTCCCGACTAGTCTACAAAGCTCCCGATAACCAATCTCTACCTCCAGGCACTTGATTTTGACTATTTTGACCCATTTCGGAACAACCATGCACTCGAAATCACCATACGAGTCACCAAACATCAATATTTCATCTCAACCTAAAATAATCTATCCGTATGTTCCGGTTGAGATACCGTCAGTTACCGTTGTTATTACCCAAAAATTAATTTACTTAATCCCACTTAGTAAACTTTATTTCCACACGAAAATTAATTTTATTCTCACTAACTAATGTTTTTTAAATAAGCAACAAGCATGCGTGTAATTAAAATGCAAAAATTAATTATTCAAAAATACATGGTGTTACAAAATGATGATGCGAGAAATCATACATATGTCATTCCAAACCATCATACTAAGTGTAAAAGTGTAAATAAAAAATGTAAGAAGAGAAACACAAGATATATAGTGGTTTGGCAATAAAAATGAGCCTATGCCCACTTTGTTGTCCTACTCTCATTATCCTTGTTCAACAGTAAAGGATTGTGGGGCCATTAGAGGCGTACAAGAGGGATAGAGAGGATAATTCATGAAGATAGTAAGGCTGGGTAGCCTAGGATGCGGCCTGTAGAAGATGTCTTTGAATGGCTTCGGCCAGGTAAATCCCCAAGTGTGGTAACTTGTAGAGAGAGGTAGGGTAGAGACTTTGGTGGGGCTTCGCCACTAGATTTTTGTGAGATAAACACTTCTATTTATAAAAGTCAAAAGGGGGTATCACGTGCATGGAGCACGTGGCATGTGGATAAGTTGTATGATCGTGGAATCTTTCTAGAAGTACGACAACTGTCAACTATATAGCATGTTGGTTGTTCGAGGAAAGTTGTTCATTGTGAAAGGAGAAGGTGACCACGACCTGTTTGAACCCAGGCAGCGGTTGGTGTTAAATGATGGTCGCGGCTTGTCTGTTCCTGTGTAGCGGTCTCTTTACTTAGTCTCCCTGGCCAGTGCCAATATTCGGTATATCAGGAGGCCCATTTAGGTAGAGTTCCCAAGTTTTCTATCCTTTAAGGATCCTTGTCGGGGAAATCTGCCTAATTTTGGTCTTCTTTTTCTTTTGTCAAGGGTTGTCATGCAAGCAATTCGAAGATGTCTAGTCCTTTTATGAATTTTTGTGTGACATATGTGATCTCAAACTCGAATATCATCAATAGCCATTTGGTCATTCGCATAATGAAAGCCAAGCAATTTTCCTTTACTGATTTCAAATGAACATTTCTGCCGATTTAACCTCATTTTGAAAAAACGTAACCTTAAAAAGAATTTTTGACGTGTCGGAATATGTCATTCTCAATCTTTGAATTTTTGGAGTGTCGCACATGTCATTCTCAGTCTTAGCACTTTTGCTTTTAACGTATAGGCCATAACATTCTAATTGTCATCTAGAATTTAGGAATGTCATGTGAATATGCAGTCCTACCGAAAATACCTGGAATCACGCGAACTGTAATTCTAGCCAAATAAATGCTTTACTTTTTCGAGGACACATTACTGAAGCAAAAATGTCAATCTAGAAGAGCACACACCCCGCATAAATAAAGAAGTAGAGAAACTAGTAAATTACAGTTAAACTCAGCAATTCGTCTCTCACGTATAGTTGTTTTAAAAGGTGGCAAAATTACCATTGGAAGAGTTTAAAACTTTGATTTCATTTTAATTTTTTGTTTTATAATAAAAGTTATTGGCTAAAGGTGGTGTGAGCGGTAAGTAATTAGCCAATCATGCAAAAAGCCGTACTAGTACGTTGACATAATAGAAAGAAAAGGTCAAGTATAACACATACACCCATGTTCATGCATTTACACTAGTCCGTATTCTCCGTAACAGATCCACATGGGTTTTGGGTGTCTATATTCCAAAGGAATGTACCGCTCCTTATATATATTAAAAATACTCCAATTAGAACATGGTGCATTGGTTCTATTCTCACCTTCTCTAATAATATTTATTGTTGCAATGTATTATATTATATAAATGGAGTCTTTTGTGGGTTTTTATCATTGGTTTGATCTTAACCACTCACTCACATAACATAATGATATACTTCACACTAAAATAATGGTGTTTAATAAGGGCAATATAACATGGAGTAAATTAAATAAATAACATAGAATTTAAAAATATTACCGAAGTATCTTACTTGGCTTTTTACATATCATTTGGATAGGGAGTATGTGTACTTCCAGACGTTTCGGCTTTGGACGATATTTTCTAGCGGAACCGATCAGTTTGATTTTGGAAGAAGTCCACCCGAAACCAAACTGAGAATGAGAAAAACCGTTGGTTTCTGGTCACATCAGTTTCTGGTAGCTTCGGTCCACTTTTGATTTTCATCGGTTTTTGATTTTCATTGGTTATTGATTTTTGGATATAAAAATTGAAGTCAGTTAAAGGTGCTTTAATATAAATATTGGTGTCGGTTCATTCAAAATGATTTTTTTCTTGTCATATTATGGACCAAACTCTGAATCTTCCAACAATAGGCCAAATCGGGCTAAAAATATCGTTAGTTTCGACTCGGTTCGGACCGATTCAATTCAATTTTCAATTCGAATGATTTTTTTGTACACTCCTAGGCGTACTTAATAAGACAAATGGCGAAGGCAAGGTGGTCATTGTACTTTAGCTGCATAAAATTTAGCTTCTAATAAGGGTTTGTAATTTTTGGGCTTAAAATTTTCAAAGGTATAGGTTGGATAAGGATAGTTTAATTGCAAGCTCATCTATCTTATTGTTATTTCATTATCAATCCTAATATGATACTTACTATGTCAAAATTTGAATATGCATAACACAATTGAGACAGTCTCACATGAAGAAAAAAGAAAAACAGAATCTTGCACCATACTATATAAGTTGACCACTCCACTCCTCTAAATTCAGAAGCTTACAATACACGGCTTTGAATTCGTGTAATCATACGAGATACATCAAAACAAGAAATTAGTTATATTACTCCTACTGGAGTAAAAATCAAACCTAAAAACACTGACGACATATGACACAAGACGATAAATTTTGAAGTGCTTAAACTAAACACAAAAACGTTCAAGCGTTACAAACTAAAGGAAATTTCTCTTATTAAAATCATCATTGCAAATAAATAATTAATTATTAAAATTAAAAGTAAAAATTATAGGCATCATGAAGAACAATTGCAACGCTCTTCAAATCCATTTTAGAAATAATATCTAAAACATACATTTTGAAACATGATTGAATCACAACCTTGAGAGTTAAGCTTATAATTGTCAACATTCAATAGTATATTTTTCAAAAGAATCATTGTACATGGATCGTGAAACTTTTATTACAGCATTTTCTTAAAACTAGACCTTGAAGGCTCACATGGATAAATTAGCCTCTCCATTATAGTTATAGCTTATCACATGCCGCTGTCATTATCATAACTTGAAATTCAATTACGCAATATCGTGAAGAGTCACACTAAATTGTTTAATTATAAAATATGACCTAACCAAAACTGAAAATACAGTTATGTTCAATCTTCAAATCCCCACCTCACCTTATATATATATATCACCATTTGCATGTTCTCTCCATCCAAAATCTCTCTCTTTCTATACGCAAAACAACGATAACATGGCAAAGCTTATATTTAGTTTTTCTCTTTTAGCCTTATTGTGGCAATTAAATGCAGCAGCAACTTACAATGTGGTTAGTTTAGGTGCAAAACCAGATGGGAAATCTGACTCAACACAGCCATTTCTCAAGGCTTGGGCATTAGCTTGCAGTTCAGTCCAATCTTCAACAATTTATGTACCAAACGGACAATTTCTGCTCAAAACAATAACGTTTAGTGGGCCATGCAAGAACAAAATAACGGTTCAGATAGATGGTACTCTTGTGGCACCTACGGATTATAGGAGCATTGGAAATTCTGGAAATTGGATACTTTTTATTAAGGTGAATCAGGTTACTGTCGTGGGTGGAACACTTGATGCTAAAGGTGCTGGATTTTGGGCTTGCCGGAGGTCTGGAGCTAATTGCCCTGTTGGAGCTAGGGTATGTTTTATATATATATATATATATATATATATATGTGTGTGTGTGTGTGTGTGTGTGTATATAATGTGTGTGTAGCTCTTTCTGTTTGTTTGGATATGTAGAACCAACAAAATTTTGCATTGCATATAAAATTTGAAAATGATTATTTTAAGTCTATTTATATTATTTATATGTCGTAACTCTATTCTTATTAGTTTTAAATTTTAGTGTGTGTCGTTGGGGTAAAGGTTATAAGGACCCTATAAAATTTTCCAACTTTAAGGTAGAGGTATATACTTGGCCAACATTACTTTTTAAAGTAATATAGTGTCTCTTTCTCTTTCTATATTTCGTTAAACCATT
Organism: Sambucus nigra; assembly: GCA_949130495.1. Lineage (NCBI taxonomy): Eukaryota > Viridiplantae > Streptophyta > Magnoliopsida > Dipsacales > Adoxaceae > Sambucus > Sambucus nigra. The sequence continues at coordinate 622,617,394 of OX422215.1, forward strand.
TTGAGTAAAACTACAGTTACTTTGATGGTTGCTACAAAACCAAGTAGCCAGCAGTTATTAAGAGGGTCTGAATCATAATAAATCAAATAAGTGCCATGCTATGTGAAACAAACAAAAATCATCATCATGTTCCATGATATAATATTTTAATAAATAGTAAAATACCCTCATTCGTTAGAGTAATTGTTTCATCGTGGTATGTAGCTTATTTTTCACTTTAAGGACTACTTTTGCTAATCATTGCTTTCATCAAGTTGTCAAAATTTGGTCATATACATTAACTCCATTGTTTGTTACAAGTTAATATATTGAATATAGATAGGGAGATTCATTTTTTGAATTTTTTTTTTAAATCTAATAATATATTATGTAGATATTGAGTGGTGTTTGTAATGAATTTCTTTTAAAGTAAAAATACACTCAATATTTATCTGATACGTCATTAGATTTGAAAAAGGAATCCAATAACTTGCATTTGTGTATCATTACTAATATATTAGTTAGCCAATCAATTTCAAATACCCTTTTAGGCCATCTCCAATGGGCAAGCTAAATGTGTACATTTAGATCTTTTACCCTCACAATGGGTAGCTAAATGTACACATTTAGCTGAGAGAAAATCTACCGGCAATATAAATTTAGATGGACGATAGACAATGTGTAAATGGTGGGCCCCACAGGTGGGCGGGCAAATGTTAGCCGCCCAGCCTGTGGGCGGGCAACTTTCATCCGCCCAACCCCTTTCCCAACTAAAAAATTATTAAACGCTAACGGTAAAATAGGCTGGGCGTAAGAGTGTTGTCCGCCCAAGGCCTGGGCATGAAACACTCACCCGCCCAAGGCCTACCACCTCACCCTTAGCTTCTTGGTTGCACTGTCCCACTATGTATGCTTCCAACAAAATGTAAACTAAAAAAATGTAAGTTTGCATTGTGGGAGATTGTCTCACTGGAGATGGCCTTAGCCGTGCTCTCTCAACAAGGGCAGTTACTTTTTTTTTTGTAATAAAGATTCTCAACATCATATTAGAAATAAAAAGCAATCTTAGCTAAAATAGTACATATAACTCAAAAGCAAGTATGACAATATTGAAGACTTTTTATGTGTCCATGCAGTCGATAACATTCAACTGGGCTAACGACATTGTTATTAGCGGCCTAACATCAATCAATAGCCAACTAAGTCACCTTGTAATCAACAGCTGCATAAATGTAATGGTTCGAAATGTGAAACTCGTTGCCCCTGACAATAGTCCAAACACCGACGGTATTCACATCCAAGGCTCAACCGGTGTTACAATCGCCGGTAGTAACATGCAAACAGGAGATGATTGTGTTTCAATAGGTCCAGCCACCAACAACTTGTGGATGGAGAACATCATGTGCGGCCCTGGACACGGTGTTAGGTAATTTTAAATCGATCACTTTTTTTACTTCAAATTTATACATTTATTTTTTAGGACTTTTTAGACTTAATGTGATATCTGAATTAATCCTAACTTTATTAATCTATTTGATATAACCCTTCCACGAGGGGGATTTACAAAGATATTGCATAAAAATAGAAATGATAAGTTTAAGGATTTATTTTACTTTATCCTATGTTTATAATGTCAAATTGGGCATTATAACATCAAAATTAAATCAAAATGTTTTTTTTTTGTACCCCCCTAAAATGTTTTTTTTTTGTACCCCCCTATTATTACCTTTGTATCTCCATTATACCAATTTTAGTTTGTATGGGTTCTAGGTAATCCCAAAACATGATTTAAATAAGTTGTTAATATTTTTTTTCTTTTTTTTTCACAGCATTGGTAGTCTGGGAAAGGATGTTAATGAAGCTGGGGTTCAGAATGTGACTTTGATAAACTCAGTTTTTTCGGGATCGGATAATGGGCTTCGCATAAAATCTTGGGCCAGGCCCAGCAATGGGTTCGTAAGAAATATACTCTATCAAAACATTATTATGAGAAATGTAGCGAATCCTATCATCATTGATCAGAATTACTGCCCCAACAATCAAGGCTGTCCGCGTCAGGTACGTTCATATACCCAACTGGAATGTTGTCAAATAATTTACAAGGCCACCCAATTGTTTTTAAAAACTAAAATATTCATCAAATATATATCTAGCCCATTTTTGACTTATTATTGCAATTTTTATCATCTTAATCCAACAACCTCTAATATATTATTTTATTCAAGTCTGAAAAGTTGTATTAACCAATACCAACCACTTAATTAATTATTTTGTAACCACGATGCAATATAAATCAAAAGATAATAATGGAAAATATATTGTAATATTAATAAATTTTTACGCATATAAAAAAAAAGACACTAATCAATCTAGACAAATACAGTGATCACTTGGATGAAATAATTTATTTTGGACTAAAGTGCAAAAAAGGCACTTAAACTTTTATGCTTTGGAAATGAATGAACAACATATTCCATACAATTTTTTGGGTAAACTCTGCTCTAATTAGACATGCGCTTCTTCTTACTAAACTTCTCTATTCTCTTTAATACACAGGCTTCTGGGGTAAAAATTAGTGATGTAACGTACAAAAACATTCAAGGGACATCAGCAACACAAGTTGCTGTGATTTTCGACTGCAGCCCTAGTAATCCATGCTCAAGAATCAGATTGCAAGATGTAAAGCTTAGTTATTCCAATACAAAGGCACAATCGCTATGTAAGAACATAGGTGGTACCTCTAGTGGAGTTGTCATGCCTGATAGTTGTTTATGAGTAGCCAATTTTTGTATACGATTTTTAGGAGGGTGTTGTTATTATCCTAGCGTTGTTGGGTTTGGTTAAACAAGTGTTGTTGTGAAGATCTGAATCATTTTCTTCCACTAACTTTGAATAGTTACTATTAAATATAAATTGGTTTCATTATCTTTTCTTCCTACTTTTCGCTTAGCATTCTATCTTGTATTCGGTTGTTACGTGAATCTATGCAAGGCAAATCTTGACATTTTGCTTGACAATCTCGACTATTAGATTTTTTTTTTTTTTTTTTTAAATAGTACTTTTTGGGGAGAGAAGTTGAGTTTGAATTTTTGATGGAATGAAAATGGATTTTAATTTTAATGGGTTGTATGTTTGTGTTGGGCTACCAAACACACACACACACACACATCCGCCCGTGATCTTGCATCACTAAAAACATAACATATAAGTATGGGAGTGTGACCACATGTAACTTATAGTTTATGAATATATATCAAATAAAAACTTTATTTACTTTAACTCATAAACATGTACTAATATATGCATGGCTAGTCAAACAAATCACAACTATAATATTTAAACCGAAGATGTGACGATATCGTCGTGTGCTAGTGTAACATATCTTTCGTGTTGCCGCATGCAATAGATACCAATATATTGTAAAATAATGGCGTAGTCAATGCAATGCTTTTGCATGGTGGTTCAGTTGCATGACTATTGAAGTATTTTTCTGGAGAGGGTGTGCTTACTCGTGTGTAGGCCACACTCGCCGCTATGGACTTTGTCCATAATTTTGAGGGTTTCGTTCCATGTGACACGTCATAAGTGTTTATCGTCGAACCCTATTTTATAGAGTTGCCCCCCCCCCCCCCCCCCCAATTGATGAATTAGGTTGCCAATCGTCATAAGGTAAGTTGGTCATTGTCGAGGGGCATCTGATGGGTAGTGATTTCTACTAAGCAAACTCCAAGTCTTACAGTTAGTCGATGGTATCGACCACAAATAAATATGAAGGGGTATTTCGACTTGTTACGATAAATGTAATCTCTGTCGTAACCTCCGTCATGTCGATCATGGAGGCCATGGTGTCCAGTGCGTCTATAAAGTTAATTTTAGCTCTCGGGAGGAAGTCGAATTTTAGATGCTCGGATCACGAAGGAACCTCCTCTATGTAGGCATGGTATGGTTGTAGTTTGTCATCCTAGATTTTCTATTTTCTCAATATTAGACTCATAAGTAGGCTTTAATATTCGTAATCTTTCAGGTCAGTGTTACCTAATTCTAAGCAAATTTTGCAACTTGAGATACAAACATCGTACTCGACCATGTTGTTAGTGCCCTTGTATGTGGCCGGTGAGCTACAAGCTTGACACCTACATCCAAAGAGCAGAGAATTGGAACTGAAAGCATGATAAGTCTCAAACTAAGAATGATTAGTTGTGAGACAACGATTGAGGCCAAGGACCTATAAGAACAGTTCTAGAAACATATTTTGGGATATATTAACATTCGAATCACTTAGGAACTCTACCTATTTGACGTGGATAACAAGGTTAAGGTAGGCTCCCACAATCAGCACTTCGTATTCGACTTTTTATTAGAGGACGTGAAGTTGAACCTCAATGCGTACTCCATGCTAGCACACTCTAGCATTTCAATTATTCTTCGTGATCCACATACTTCTTTGTTTGAAGATGTGTCTACATTGATCTTCCAAAGTGACTTATCTTCCTCCATTACCTGCATTTTCCCTTAATTTCTTACGTTCAATAATTCTAGGATAAAGTCGGTCGCGACATGCCCTCTCACCACCACTCTTTTCTTGTACCTTATATAAAATTCCCCCAGCTCAACTGATCACTTAATGAGTTTGGCGAACACTTCCAAATTATGAAGAACCCGCATAAGAGGGAAGTCTATTAGAACTACTATTGCGTGCATTTGGAAATACGATCGTAAGGCCATGATAGCTAAAGAAAATGCTAATTTTTCCAAGATCGGCTATCTTGTTTTTGCTCCATTGAATACCATTCTCACATAATAAACTGGATTTTAAACCCCTTTGTCTCCTCTTATTATAACAGAGCTCACCGTTGTAAAAGAAACGGTGAGATAAATATAAAGGATTTCCCCTGGCATGGGTTTTGAAAGTAGGGGACTTCCATTAAGTAGCCTTTCATGGATTGAAAGGAGTGTTTGCACTCATTCATCCAAACGAAGGCCTTTCTTATTGTTTTGAAAAAGGGAATGCACTTATCTATGGCTTTACTTATAAATTGGTTCAACATGTCCACCCACGGGGCCTTTCGGGGGCTGTTTCGAGTTTTCACCCTCTAACGCTATGTTTTGATCATGTTTTTAAGACTAAGTCAAGAAATATGCAAATTATAGTCGTATTCTCAAACCGGGAGTCCCGGAGATGTGGGGTCAGTTCCTACGAGTTACATTGGTCCCGTGGGAGGAGTTGGTGCCACCAACGGGGCCGTTCGGGGGCTGTTTCGAGTTTTCACCTTCTAACGCCATGTTTTTAAGCCTAAGTCGATAAATATGCAAATTACCATCGTACTCTCAAATCGAGAGACCCGCTGCTGCGGGATCCGTTCCTACGAGTTACATTGGACCCGTGGGAGGTGTTGGCGCCACCCACGGGGCCGTTCAGGAGCTGTTTCGAGTTTTCACCCTCTAACGCCACGTTTTTAAGCCTAAGTCAAGATATATACAAATTATCGTCGTAGTCTCAAACCTAGAGTCCCGCGGCTGTGGGGTCAGTTCCTACGAGTTACATTGGACCCGTGGGAGGTGTTGGTGCCACCCACGGGGACGTTCGGGGGCTGTTTCGAGTTTTCATCCTTTAACGCCCAATTTTGCTTAAGTCTAAAAATATGCAAATTACCGTCATACTCTCAAACCGGGAGTCCCGCAGCTGCGGGGTCAGTTCCTACGAGTTACATTGGTCCCGTGGGAGGTGTTGGTGCCACCCACGGGGCTGTTCGGGATCTATTTCGAGTTTTCATCCTATAACGTCATGTTTTTAAGCCTAAGTCTAGAATTATGCAAATTACCATCGTACTCTCAAACCGGGAGACCCGTGGCTGTGGGGTCAGTTCCTACGAGTTACATTCGTACCATGGGAGGTGTTGGTGCCACCCATGGGGCCGTTCGGGGGCTGTTTTGAGTTTTCACCCTTTAACGTCTTGTTTTTAAGTCTAAGTTTAGAAATATGCAAATTATCGTCGTACTCTCAAATCGGGAGACCCGCGGCTGTGGGGTCAGTTCCTACGAGTTACATTGGTCCCGTGGGAGGTGTTGATACCATCCATGGTGACATTAGGGCTGTTTCGAGTTTTCACGCTCTAACGCCAAGTTTTTAAGCCTTAGTCAAGAAATATGCAAATTATCGTCGTATTCTCAAACCGGGAGTCCCGCGGCTGTGGGATCAGTTCCTACGAGTTACATTGGTCCCGTGGGAGGTGTTGGTGCCACCCACGGGGACGTTCGGGGCTGTTTTGAGTTTTAATCCTCTAACGTCATGTTTTTAAGCCTAAGTCTAGAAATATGCAAATTACCGTCGTACTCTCAAAACGGGAGACCCGCGATTGTGGGGTCAGTTCCTACGAGTTACATTGGTCCCGTGGGAGGTGTTAGTGCCACCCACGGTACCGTTTGGGGGTTGTTTCGAGTTTTCACCCTCTAACATCATGTTTTTAAGCCTAAGTCTAGAAATATGCAAATTACGGTCGTACTCTCAAACCGGGAGACCCGCTGCTGTGGAGTCAGTTCCTACGAGTTTCAGTGGTCCCGTGGGAGGTGTTGGTGCCCCCTACGGGGACGTTCGGGGGTTGTTTCAAGTTTTCACCCTCTAACGCCATATTTTTAAGCGTAAGTCAAGAAATATTCAAATTATCGTCGTAGTCTCAAATTGGGAGTCCCACGGCTGTGGGATCAGTTCCAACGAGTTATATTGGTCCCGTGGAAGGTGTTGGTGTCACCCACGGGGCCGTTCAGGGGCTGTTTTGGGTTTTCACCCTCTAACGCCATGTTTTTAAGGCTAAGCCTAGAAGTATGCAAATTATCGTCGTATTCTCAAACCGGGAGTCCTGTGGCTGAGCGATCAGTTCCTACAAGTTACATTGGTCCCGTGTGAGGTGTTGGTGCCACTCACGGGACCGTTCGGGGGTTGTTTCGAGGTTTTTCCCTCTAATGCCATTTTTTAAGCCGAATTCTTAATATTTTCAAATTTATCCTCATACTCTCAAACCGGGGGTCCCATGATCGCGCGGTCAGTTCCTACGAGTTACATTGGTCCCGTGCAAGGTGTTAGTTCCTCTCATGGGGACATTTGATAGCTATTTTAGGGTTTTTCTATCTAACGCCATTTTTTAAGCCTAATTCCTTATATATGTAAATTATTATCGTATTCTCAAACCGGGGGTCCCGTGATCACGCGGTCTATTCCTACGAGTTTCATTGGTCTCGTGTGAGGTGTTGGTGCCACCCACGGGACTGTTCGGGGGCTATTTCGAGTTTAGGCCATCTAATGCCATATTTTTAAGCCTAATTCCTTATATTTTCAAATCATCCTCGTATTCTCAAACCGGCAGTCCCTTTATCGCGCGGTCAGTTCCTACGAGTTACATTACTCACGTGCAAGGTGTTGGTGTCTCTCACGGGGCCATTCGGGGGTTGTTTCAGATTTTAACCCTCTAACGCCTTGTTTTTATGCTTAACTCTTCATATTTTAAAATTATCATCGTATTCTCAAACCGAGAGTCTCGAGATCGCGCAGTTTGTTCCTACGTTTTACATTGGTCCCGTGAGAGGTGTTGGTGCCTCTCACGGGTCCGTACGAGGGTTGTTTTGTATTTTTGTCATCTAACGCCTAGCTTTTAATCTTAAGTCCTAATATTTTTAAATTATCGTCATATTATCAAACCGGGAGTCCCGTGATCGCGGGGTCAGTTCCTACGTGTTACATTGGTCCCGTGAGAGGTGTTGGTGCCATATTTTTAAGTTTAAGTCTAGACATTAGCAAGTTATCGTCGTATCCCGTACTCCTTCTAATTATCCCATACTCCTTCTAACATATTATCTAACAACAAGTCAACAACCAATAATTATCCAACAAACAAACCAAACAAAATCAATAATTATCCCGTACTCCTTCTATCATCTAATAGATTTAATAGATAATGCATATCAATTATATAACTAATTTAGTTAAAGTACAGAGTACCTGGTGTGTAATGAAGAACTGGTATGTAATGAAAAAATGGTATCCAATTTGTTAGATCTGCAATACGTAAACAACGTGTTATGAAGAACGGGACTCAAATGGACCGACACCCGTATTAGTGCCATTAGTATTGACTTTAACTGCCCCTGCACTTGGAAAACACCAAGAAATTAGTCGTTGCTCAATGCCCCCGAGTGTAGGTACACTTACTTAACTAAATATATAATCAAACAACTCAAACCAAATTAACTAAATGTACAATCATATAGGGGTATATAATACACCATAAATTGACACCAATGCTCATTGTTACTCACTATAAAACTCGTGATACACCAATTCAACAACATCTTCTACGAAATAGCTGCACAAATCTGAAAATAAAGAATTCGAATCAATATAGTGTGAAGGAATCTAATTTACCCCGCAAACATTCGCATAGCAAACAGACAATAAAGAAAAAATTGATTCACACAGACAATAATAAAAAAAATTGATTCACACAACAAAATAAAGCCCGTGAAATAAGACTTATGTTATGCCAAATAAAATGCCATGTAAGAGACCCACGCATATCATGGCTTGTTCTGAAAACACACTGATGTAAAGGGTTATATAAAACAAACAGTAAAACCTAGATGATTAATAAAGTGAGACATAGAAGTTCTCTATCAAAAGTGATACAAAAGAGGAATAATGAAGTCCGCATAAAATTTATTAAACAGAATTGGAACATACCTTTGCAAGGATAAAGTTCAAGATCTTAGTTTTTTTTTTTATCTTAATCACTATGTAATAGAGAGAGAACTAGTAAAAAACAACTGAGGAATAATGAAATAAACAAATACTTGTGAAAGAACATAGGAATATAATACCTTTGAAAGAAAGCATAACTTTCCACACCAACAATCTTGTTAATTCCTCAATGAAATATTCCCTATACAATAGGATAATTTTCAATAAGCCTAACAATAGTAAACAAAATACCAATAAATGGATTATGTATTATTTTCCCATAAATCAACAGCTTCTGCTTCGAGCACCTGCTGCATGAGAAGGAGGAGTTTTTGCCGAAACCCTAACGACCCTCATTTTTAATATTTAATATTTTTTTTATCTCTTATATCTTGTCAACACAACTAAAATTAAATTATACTTAATGGATCAAAATGTGTACCTACCTTGTCATATAAGGAATATAAGGACTTACAGTACACTATTTTGGAAATTTGATAAAAAGATAGAAAAATCATTAACAAAAAGCAATCAATCTGAATGCCGACAAACAAGTAAAAATGATTTTATAAAAAATGTAATAAAACCGACAACATGAACATTACATTAGATTGATGCAGTGAGTCCATAATAGTCTATCTTAACTTATTTTACTTCCATATCCTACATTCCTTATGTATATTGCCTAATTAAAAGGTATGTCTCGAGTGAGCATCGAGGTTGTGCAAATGAGATTTCCCAATGTGACTAAGAAAAGGGTTATGTAAATTTGATAATGTTGAAATCAACGTTTTCCCTTTTTTCTATACACATCATGAGATGGTTGTGTTAATGGAAAATCAAACTATAATAAAAAAATGTTTGAAATAAAAAACATCAGGAAGAAACCTTGAACTAACCTTGGACTTCGATGTAAACAAAAAACCTCTGACCGATCACCAAATCCCCTGCCCCGGAGCTAAAACTTGGACCTCGATGGAAACCCCACCTTACCCGGGGTTTAGCTGATGCTCAAGCTCCAAATCCGAAACCCAGAGAGGGGATGCCGCCAGGGAGACGGAGGGAGGAGACTAGCGAGAGAAAGAGGGAGAGATGAAGGCAGCGTATGGGGAGGGTTTCGTTGGGGGAAATGAAAGAAACAAAGTAACGGATGGGAGAAAATAGACAGCGCTTTTTTTTCATATTGAACCTGGTCACGGCTCTCAGCCGTGACCCACCAACAAAACCATTTAATGAAATCATACTAGCCCATTAATTTGCGTATGGTCACGGTCCATAGCCGTGACCCATCCCAAGAAAGGGTCACGGCCCTCAACCGTGACCCTTAGTGTGTGTATTTTCTACTTCGCCATGCCTATGGTCACGGCCTAAGTCCGTGACCCATCCGCAATCAAGATTGGAGGGAATTTTGGTGTGGATTAGGCGCCAAAATGGTCACGCCCTGGTCACGGCCCAAGTCCGTGACCCATAGTGGTCAGGGATTTGGTCTGTGACCACTTGCAAAGCATCCATGACTCAGTGTGTTAATGAATATGGTCACCCCAAATATTGAGTTGGTCACGGCCTAAGTCCGCGACCAGCTGGTCGCAGACTTGGGACGTGACCCATTGGGCGTGACCATTCGCAGGATTTGGTATAGTGGTACCTTATCGGGTTCGAGCTAGCCATAAAATCCGTATGCACCCCGTAGTGATCGATATGGTCCCTTGGATCAGTGGTTCCATAAAAAGAGTCCATCCGTGGCAACTTAAAGATTGATGGAATTGGATATACCACAACTTCTGGAAAGAATGATGATTCCATTAGTTATCTCCAACAGCTTTGTCAATCGACGGGAGCCTAATCCCTCGGAGTATTGGGACCTAGTGTATGGTGGAGGAAAGTGTTGGGTGTAGTAGTGGTGGTATATGGTTCTCCTAAATTTTCATTCCGTGAGGTTCTTTATCCACTTGTTGATCTAGAAGTTATTGGGGGTTTGGGAAGTCACTTTAATAACTCTGCCAGGTGGTTATGGAGGACATGATGCTGCTCTTGAAGGCCTTTAATGTCATGTGTGACCTGGTTCTTGTTCATGGCTCTAGAAATACTCGTTCCCACAAATGGGGTAAATTATGTTGATGAAAAAATTTACCCAACGTAATAAATTTTAAAATTTCATGACAAATAATGAGGTGAGAGACAAAAGAGAACAATGCATATATGTGCTTCATTCGGGCATGGCCTACATCCATGCGAAGGGAGAGGTTATGTTTATTAATGGGGGAGAGTTAATACAGATATGTCGAGTATCAATTGGTGCTTTCCTTTTCTACTGTTACATGAGGCTTTATGTACACAACCTAGGACAAAGTTCTTCACAATTCTTAGCATACCCATTTGACACATTTAAATCTCAATCGGGTATGTGTTTGGATTTTTTGAGATATTTTCTGATAATAATAGGGCTTCTTCTAGCCTTTCAGTAAACTATCTTTGATAAAGTCTTCTAAGATTTTAACACTCGGGGGGGCATAAGGCCAGAATCAGGGGACCTTTCAACTTGCTGAAAGATTGATGTTCAGATATTTATGAGTCTTATTATTGCGGATCGATTAAGGATAACCACTCATTTATCCTTCCCATGGTTGAGTCCTTCATCTTTTGCCAAATCGGTGATTGAATACTATTATAAGGCCAATCGGATCTCCTTATCAACATGTTCGGACATTCTTCAGAAATTCTCCTTATCACATATTTTATATCTTCTATTTGAAATGGGAGGACATTTATCGTGGAATCTGAGGGCTTTTGGACCAGCTTCTGACTGTCTAACAATAATTATTTTGAATTTTTTATCAAAGTGAATGACCCATAAGTATCTATTCTTTTTGTGCAACATGATGTCTTTTATATATTTTTTCTTTATGCAAAAAGTCGATTTGACTCGGTGATCAGTAGATTGATTTTTATTTCCATGGATCATGATATACCGAGCAACTTAGACTAATTAACCTTCAAGGTAATTGTGAAACTATGTCAACATATTAATGAATATTTATGAAAGCCTAGTCGAAATACCCTAATACTGAATAAAATTCAAACGTTCACTGTCATCGAGACTTTAGGATAAAGAGATAAGTATCTCGATATACTAGGCAGTTGGACAAAAAGAGTGACAGTATCAATTATTAACTAGCCTTTTAAGGAAGAGACTTTTCATTAATACGAACTCCACTCGAGGAGGCCATTTTTCTAAAATTTGAAACTCCCTTAAGAAGAAGCGAGTTTTCTAAAATACGAACCTATTTTGGGTAAGGGGTATTTTCAAATGCAATAATTTCCTCTCAGTGAACTGCTTTTGGTCTCGATAGTTAGGGTTAAAGTAATATGAAAATCAAGACTATGCAGTGTGTGATGAAAAATAAGTAATATTCATTTTTACATACTTTCATGTTTATTTTATCGCGGTCTCCTTTGCACGTACATATACGTTTGGAAAAAATACAATGATATACACGTGGACCAAAGAACGTATCTACATTTTGAGGGACTCTAAAACTACAACCACTAAATAATTCGAAATATTACGTAAAGTATTCATGCGGAGGAGAAATACTAAGCATATTATGAAGGGGGCATAAATATAGTTTGGTTCTCTTGATTTATCTCCAAAGAAGTCTCCATTGTGTCATTGTAGGCCCCGAGCGGAGATGCACCGGGGGGGGGGGGGGGGGGGGGGGTAGAACACTACTTATTTGTGTTCACAGCAGATGCCAAGAGTGTTTTTTTCTCCGTTCATTACTTCCCCCGATGTCGGGTTTTAGGATTGATGTGGATCGAGCGGTATACTTTTTTCGTGGAATACGTTTTACATCATTTCCAGGTTGAGTCGCACACTAATGTTTCTTATCCCTAAGCCTAAGTGTGTTTTGTGTGATAAGGGGTTCGATTTCTTTGTTCAGAGTCACCAATTTATTTTATAAAAAACAAAGGAAATATTTAGGCTAGACCTTCCTGGATAATCTTAAGGAAGGTTTTTAGTCTACATTTCCTCCTTAATTATATAATGATTATTATTATTTACTTTAACTAATTACTTTTTCATTATTTTTAACACTATTTTAGATATCTTAGGCTGAGAATCCCTTAAACGTAGATATGTTCTTAGGTAAGTACATGGTATCATTTGTTAGACATAAGAATATCACTTCAACCGATACAAGTTCACAAGGGGTGTTTGTGTATGAATATGTGCTTATTTTTGTATTACATCTGGTCCTTATTGTGAATATTGGTACACGAGGAAAATCAATTTTGATATAGTTTGATATCTCATTTGAGGCTTGCGGAGAGGTAGTAAGTTAAGAGATGGATGCATCTCTGTTATTATTATTAGTGTATACATGTTTGCACATTTATATGTTTTTGAGCATTTATATGTGTATATTTAGGGGATAATGCTATGTGATACTTTTACATGATGTTTTAGTTACTTAAGTGTATTGGATGAAAGTCGATAGATGTTTATATCTCTATTGGATAATTGATTAGTATGTGTTTAACCGCTTGAGCATATTAAATATTATTTCGCCTTGAGATAGTTTGATATATCATCTTAGTTATGTACATTAAGGTATTTGAGTTACGATATGGGTGAATTTCCATAGAGTTAACATATCAAAAGACATATCATCGAGGCTCAAGCTCACAACAAGGAATCGATATTGTGCCTACGTACTATTATGGCCATGAGATCAAAACCTACGTACTCCGATTGGTACTTGTTCAAATGTGATGTATGTGCAAGTGTAGGATTTGGATTGGGAGGGGGAGCCCTGATGTATGGAGTATCAAATGGGAGTGAACCCTAAAATACCAGATATTGGCACATAACCTTATTATAGTCGGGTTATTACTAGTCGAAAGGTGTCATCCTTTAGACTAGTTTGTAAGTGTAGAATGGGAGGAATTGGGCTAAGAAAATGTAAGGTTACATCAAGGATGTAATGTTATATTTATGACAAGAATAGAAAAACACTGCATCTTAGTATTGGGGTTGACCAAGAGCAATTTATGGAGTTCAAGATGGGGGATGGATGCATAACGAGTGTATAATACATCGAAAGATGCATGGTAAGGCTTTGGGCTTCATGAGTTAATATTGGTATAGTACATACGTACCCAAGGGGACTTGGGATTGAAGTCGATGTAGTTCCAACAATGAGATTGGATAATAGACAGGGGTCTTTAGATTATATAGGTAGTTGTATTAGAGATGGCCCCATCCATAAGAAATAATATGCGGAGAGACGTATTGTGACGTTTGGGGTACACGAGTTTTTCTCGGTATAGTGCCTATATACTCAAGGTGACTTGTGATCAAAGCCAACGAAGTTGCAACAAATAAGGAATATTTCCAGGTGTTGGCCATGGGATACCGAGTATACAATATACAATATTATGGTTTTTATGGAGCCTACTCCATAATATAGAATTTCTATTATGTTTGATTGATATATTAATATGTTAAAATAATTTTTAATCAAAGTCTGGTATTTGGACATAAAATCACGTATTCGGGTGCAGCCATATGGACAGGATTTTTTTTGGAGAAGTGATGGGAACAGTTAGATTTTAGACTTTAGCTCGATACAAAGTTATGGACTGCTCGGCTCATGGACACTTTCCTCATAATGATTTTGAAAAGTATGTTTTCATGTTTTGTAATTATCGTTGTGGCATTTGGTTAGCGTTGTTTTAACATATGCGCATATCAGGTCAATTGAAAGAAGTGATGGATTAGAAACCAATCTTTTAAATTTAAACATTGTAAATTTGTTACCCGTTCCCATATACACTGGTCGGGCTAAATGAAATACACAGATATGTATAATTTATACCAATATATATATATATATATATATATATATAAAATAAAGTAGCACGGAGTTTTCACTATTCATAAGTTTTGGAAGACATTTAACGGTTAACTAGGCACGAAATGGACCGTTCAGATTACTTCCTACCAAACACATGACCAAAACACATGACACGACCGTGACAAAAAAAGTTGTCTCGCCTCGAAATGTCACGGTCATTGACCTTGACAAGTTGGATTTGTCAAGGTCAATGACCTTGACAAATGGGTAGATTTGGTGTAGTGCTAATCCACGATCTGAGATTGTAGCCTCACTCTTCTCATTCATCCGCCTTCGTCTCTCTCTTCCTCCCTCTTCTCACATGCACTAACCCTAACCTTACTTTTGTTTTGTTTTCCCTCTTTTTTTTTGAAACCCAATCTTCATAACTCGGCATGTTCTTCACCATCGAAAGACACCATTTGCCAGGTATGGTTTTGTTTCTTTTTTAGGGCTTTTGGTTTTGATCTTCAGCTTCATAGTGTAAATGTATAAGGTTTGTTGAATGGCTCATAGTGTCAAGATGAATATTACCAGGTATATTACTTGCTTTTTTTCGATTTTATTTTGAATCTTTGTTGCATTTAAATTAGGGCTTTTGGTTCTTTTTTGCATTTGTTCCTACATTTGTATTTATTTGTCTAATACAGTACTCAATCAGGTATCTATTCCACTGAAGATAGTCGCTGCTCACTTTCTCGACAGGTAATTTCTTACCTGTTTTATTCTTGATGAAGAAAAGGATGTTTGGTGTTTTTGTTCAGATATTGATTTATTTGATCCTATCAAAATGATATGCGGCTCCATTTAATACTTAGATAGTCTTCAGATCTATATACTTAGATATGTATACTTTTTTATTCTTCTCATTCTTTTATTTGATCCTATTAAAATGATATTCTTTTTTTCATGAGTTTGTTGCAATTGAAGACTGAATAGTTCATCCTTCTATTTTAAGAATTTTAGTTCTTCTGATTTTTTCTTTTTCTTTTTGTTCAGATGATTTTTCATCTTGAGTTTATATGGTTTTCGTCTTCTAACTTTTCGAATGATTATCTTTACTATGTTTTCAGGGGAGCCCTACATAACACAAATCCCATGTAGATAGTGGTAGTTTTGAGTTCCGAGTTCAGATTTGTAGGTAGTTTTGAGTTCCACTTTGTATGTTAATTTCTCAGATTTGTATGGTAGTTTTGAGTTCCTATTTTCATATTTGTATAGTAATTTTCAAATTTGTATAGTTCTGTTTCATCAATGTCGCGTATCTGAGTCCCTTTCATGAATGATGTGAATGCCTCATATGCGAATACTTAAATGCATTCAGATAGTTATGCTCCGTGTCTGTTCCATGTTCGAGTCTTTAAATTGATCTGTATGGTAATTTTGAGTATCATTTTCAGATTCCATGTCAAATAGTAAAGTTTTATTTACTAGAATTTTGTATTAGAGTGATATTTTTGTTTCAATTACTTGAATTTTATATTAGAATGATAGTTTTGTTCAAGCATATTTTATGGTAATAATTATCTGATTCTACTAATGATCCCACTATGCTTTTTTATTGTTTAGCTTCAAATGTTCGCCCTATATTTTGTTTCAAATTTAAGATTTTGTTTCAAGGTTTTCATATTCAGGGAGTACAACAAAAGGTTCCAATAAAAGTAGTTGTTGATTCGAACCTAAACTCATCGCAAGTACAATGTAGTGTATGTGCAATATTCGATGTATTTGAGTTTAATTTGTTTCATTACTCACCAATCCAAAACCTAGACTTGCCGAATTTGTTACTCAAACAGCTAATTGTGATTGTTTTAGGGACTTTTTCGATTGTTTAGACAATAACTGTGCCTTAGCATGTTTAATTGATGTGTATGACATGAATTTTTATTGGGATTTCAAATTTGGTTCTTAGATCACAGTGTTTTGTCGACTCACTCCCATTTTTGTTTTGCAAATCAGGTACCATACATGGGAATGTTGTTGATCAGGTACCAATTTTTTAGAGTGCCATGCACATCCATGTCAATTACGATTTTGACTTTCTCTATAACAGTTGATGTTGAGTTTAGCTTTTGGGTGAACTATGTGATCCTCTCTTAGACTAGGGTTGGATCGATTAGATCGATTAGAACAACCTCAGCTGAAAGTATGTCGACATTAGAATTTGGGTAAATTTTTATCGTAAATTTTGAGTAAATGTCATACATTGTATATTTCGGTGCTCATTATGGACCCAATTGAATGTCGGATAATTAAAGTGAAGTGAATCAGTGACCCTCAAGTGTTTTTAGATATGATGAGCTGAGATATATGATTCCTTTAATTTTCAAAATGATGGTAATGTCTTTCTTTAATACAATTAGAGTTTCAAGGTAGATCATTTCGTCTCTCCGTCGCTCTCTTATTCATGAAATTAGGGTTTTTAGTGCCCGAATATTAGATCTAATAAATATTTTAACTCTGCATCATTTTTTCTGTTTAGAAATCACATATTCAAACTAATTGACTCTACTGTTCCACAAAATATTGTATTGATATTGATGTAGTAGATGTTTACGAGATGTATTGATATTGATGTAGTGGACATTTAAATCAAGTTTTAATAATTTAGTACAATGTAGAGACTTTGAATTCTGAGGAATAAGAATAAAAAGATATGCATAAATTTTGTTTGTTTAGTGTTCAAAGACGCATACTTGAATTCAAAGGGTCCCTCAAACTCGGGATACCTTTTTGCTAAGAACATTTCCTTTCTCAACGAAAAAACTTTTGAGGGTCTTAAAGGGTACCGTCTTTGCAAGATTACCTACGTAAACTTTGTGTGGGCTGTCAACAAATGGTGTGTTTCCTCTGCTTGGAGAAGTGAAAAATCTGTAGTTGATAAAGGTTTTTCGTGACATTTACTCTTATTTCACGCCCTACGATTCCCTGTAACAAAAGGGGAAGAAAATTGAAGTAATTAAAATTTAATTATAGAGCCAAGAAATATTGGCAGTGACTATATGATATTATGCCATAAACTAAAACTTACTGTGACATTAATTTCTTCAGTAGCGACATTTGCGTCCTCAATCATTTGCATTGTAACAAACGTAAAACGACAGCTTCTTCCAGAGTATTTATCGATAATCAACCAAGCATCTCTTATTTTTTAGGCTCTAATGGGCTTTAAGAGGTGTTTTGTAATTCTTCTAAGGTTAATATTTAATTGCTTCTTTAATCTTTTAGTGAAGGCTTTGGGAAAAGGTATACTTCTACCCATTTATCTTACTATCTGTTAGATAAAGCCAGTGGTCACAACTTGTAGTTTGTCTATTATCTATAAGTATCCATTGATATAATGTGCGATGTGTAAAATAGGTTGACATATTCCAGATTGCATGACCGCACTTTGTTACTAAAAGTTCTATTAGAAATTCATGTATAGAAATTCATATATAGTTTTATGTATAGTTTTGTATTGATTCTGTGAAGTTCTTTAAAGATGAAAACTGAGGGGAAAATATAATGTTGATGATTTCAAGCTTATTGAAGGTATTCCCAATAGTGGATGTCACGAGGCTGTCTGGACCGAATCAGAAACATTACTTCTTTTAGAATCTATTTTGAAGCATGGTGATGACTTGGAGCTATGTTCTGTTTTAGTGATCTTTTGCTCTACTTTTATCATTGTACTTTTAGTGAGAACTTTTTGGTGTTATGAGAGGCCTAATCTCAAGTGTTTTTAATGCCACAACCAAAGAATCATATAAGGATAACACTCTATTTTCAGTAAGTAATTGAATTTTTAGTTTGAACGCTCTGTTGTCAAAGTTTTTATTACTTCTTATCTTTTTACTTCCCTTATTTAGCAATTAGGATTACAAATGAGGTTAATGAGATATTGACAACTTTATACATATTTAGATTAATTGAATTATTGGTGCATATTGGATATTGTAAGAGTTTCCATGATTTTTAAGTTGATTTTTTCCTGCTTACAGTCTTATTTGTTGATTCAATATCAACGACAATTTAAAATTTCTAAAATGAGTCTGTAAAGTTCAAACTATGATGAAATTAGACACATATAAGAACTTGGAAGATTGAACATTTCCCTTGCTAAAATTTTCATGTTTTGTTACTATCAAATGGACGGATATCTAAGAAATTAGGCAGTGAATATTTTCAAATTTCTATTTTGGTATGATTGTTTTGTAATTAGAAACACATGTTCTTTAAATGGATATATGATTATGGCAGTGTGTTGGTTCATTTGGAATGACTGTAACATCACGAGTTTTGTGTGTTCTTGAAATAACATGTGTGTTCTTGAGCTATTTTGAACCCACTTGCGAGTCAATTTGGAAAAACTAGCACTATCTTAAGCTATCTTGAACCCTCTTAAATATAAATGTTTGAAAAATGCATTAATTTGATTTTCTGTTGTCATTAAAAATAGTGAATTAACAACATAATTTATATAGAAACTATAGATCATTGCACAAGAAACATGTTCGGATGCAATTACATATTAACGGTGTGAAAGGTATTTTCTTAGTTCACAAACATGTGTTTTATCAGTTCCCAAGACCTTTATTATTCATAACACATGAGGAGTTATATGATGCAGGCGATATAAGCATGGAGAGTCTTTCAGTGTGTGTGCAGTGTGTATGTATGGGAGTCGAGCTAAAATCTGAGAACCGTTTGCTATCTATAGGTATGGACAAATCCTTGGACTGGTGCATTCAGTATCTTATATGTTAATATGTTTTCTGAAATTTTAATATTATAGTTTCTTTTAGTGTTAATGATTTGGAAATATCTCATAAGGTTCATGTGGTTCTTATAATAGGATGTTTTTTCATTCACTCAATGAAGCTCAAAATCAAGTCTTTCAGGGTCCTGAAGCTTTTTATTGAGATTCCAGAAACTGCAACAGTTGGTTCTATTAAGGTATTTTATTGTCAATCTGACAAATTTTATAGAAGTATCTTGAAAGGGAATGTCTTCGCATATAATTCGTAGTTTTTATACTAGTGTGGCTTGAATCTTCTGCAGAGGACAGTGACAGATGTAGTGTATGTTATAATTAGAGGTGGCCTACATGTTGGGGTACTTCTTCAGGGGCACAACAGTCGGAATAAAATTGGTTTTGAAAGTCAAAATGTCACTTTTCCCACATGTAGAGGCAAGAAATGTTTACATCGGCTAATTTATTGCACACGTTTTTTTTTTATTTCAGGGTCATGGCATGATTACGTATACAAGCTCGATTAAAGCTAATTCACATACTCCATGCTTGTTTTGACGTTTTTAAAATGTGCCATATGCTTATTACCCGGTTTTGCGTGTTCCATAATTATCCATGTACCAAAGGTTAAATCACCACTCTTATACTACAATGTCTTCAAAAGTACAACTCAGTTTGCTTCTTCTAATTTTTATGGGAGATTATGTGTATATACTGTACATGATGTTGCCAGTGCTGCATTTTTTTCCCTAAATTTTAAGGCAAAGGAAGAGGTGTTGAATATAGTTAACATTTAGATAGGAAATTAAATTGATCCCACTATAAGTTGAGTACATTCATTTATTGGAATGTCCATTAATCCATTTGGTAGCAATTCCTTTAATGTTTTAGGTTTCAAATCAAAATTATATGGAGATCTAAGAATATGTTGCCATTTTATTAGTGATATCCCTTATTTTATTTGGGTTTTTATTTAAGATTATGTCAAATTGGGGGCTGATATTGTCCTATCAATGGGGCACTCTTTTGAAAAAATTATGATCGTTCCTTCGGGATATGTTTCGAAGCCACATCACTTCAAAAATATATAAATATGTTCTTAAAGCCTTGCAGTTGTAGTATCCTGCACACATGGGAAAAATATTTTAGAGTAGAAAATGTTTTAAAGCAGTGCTCTTATGCCCCACACATTATATATGAACTTGCCACACATTTTTTATGCCATGCTCCTATTCCCCACACATTATATACAACATTTTTTATGCAGTGCTCCTATGTGTAGATATTTGAGTTCTTTGAATAAAAATTTGAAAATTGATGATTTGGTTTCT
The DNA here is from genome assembly GCA_949130495.1 of Sambucus nigra. Lineage (NCBI taxonomy): Eukaryota > Viridiplantae > Streptophyta > Magnoliopsida > Dipsacales > Adoxaceae > Sambucus > Sambucus nigra. The sequence continues at coordinate 622,638,064 of OX422215.1, forward strand.
TTTCAGAGTTCTTTGAATACCCTGGAGCTAAAGAGCTCATCAGTAAAGTGTGAACTTATCAAGGCTAAATCAGATGCCAATAATGTTGTAGAAAAGTGAAGGGAAGTTGGAAAATAGTGTTCGAAACTCCAATAGAATTTGCAAAGGTTATATTTCCTTTCTTGAAGATTTAAGTCAATCTTTTTTCCTCTACCCCCTTACCCTCCTCCCCCTGTACACTAAATGGGAAAAGAGGTGTGAGAGAAATCTTCAAAACACCCATAAATGAATGCAGCGTCGAACCCCAAGTTCAAAACACCTGTGTCAGCCTGGCATTTCTTCTTTAAAAAAGAATTAGTAGCCTGTATAATCCTTTTTGTAACATCTGTGATTAACACGTTAGCAGCAATTTTCTTCCGACAAATTTCTATACTTTATGTAGGGGAACATTGTCAATTGATTTCTATCCCGTTGGCAACATTGTCAGTTGATTTAAGTTTAACTTTTGTTAGGGAAAAACAAAACAAAGATCTTAGGGAAAAAACTATGGAATATATACACGGAATATCTGACCATTAGAGAGTATACATGTAAAAGTCACCCTTATTAGTTTGTAATGTTATTATATTTCAATATTAACAAGTCTATATTTATTACTTTTGTGTTTATTTTGATTTTTGGGATTTCAGATTGAACAAGTCTACCTCTGTACTGGATGGAAATGGATAAAAGGTGTCCTTATTTGTGTTCATGAGGTCTCGGGTGATATCACATTTGCTGTTCATAAAGTTTTGGATACAGGTGTTCATATAGGTAAAATTCCATTTAAGCAATGTTATATTCTATCTCCTTAGTCGCACTCACTCTCACTCATGTTCTCTTTACCCTCTGCCCCTCATGCTCGCTCATCTCTCTACCACTCCTCAGTCGCACTCACTCTCACTCATTCCATTTAAGCAATGTTATAGTTCACTTTGTTTACTGTCATGATCAAGTTTTATGCAGATTGTGCATTTCAAAAGACTTATGCCCAATTTTTGTGCAGAATGTTAATTTCATATAAACAATAATATTGTTCCGTGATGATTGGTGTATCATTACTGGTTTGGACCTCTATTTAAGTTATGAAATAGAATTATCAGTCCCTCCATTTTCTTCCACATCCAGCAGCATTTGTAGTTTTTCTTTGGATTTGAAAATGATGGCGTGCAGTCCACCATTTGGTAATTGAAAATGATGGCATGCAGTCCACATCCAGCGGCATTCGGTAACTGATTTGTCTTTACTACTCTGCTTTGCTTTTTTTTAAGCATCTTATGTCATTTACAAGCAGATATACAAGCTATACGAGCCTATAGAAGATTTGAATATCTTTTCGTATACTATTTATTTATGAGATTTTAATTTTCTAACTAATTCTTTCCTGTAGTTTCAAAAGGGCGCTCGAGCACTCCTTCTGGATGGTAGGTGGTGGTGCTTAGTGGATTTAGAAATAAAATGATCATGAATGGCTACGGGGGACACCTCCGAGTTATATTTCCAAAGCATTAGAGAGACCATTCATTCTTGATAAAATATTTAAATTCAAATGATATTTTCCAAGGGGAAAAATTCAAGACATCGACACATTCTAAGTCTGACCATTGATGTTTAGGATGAAGTAAGGTTTGGAGTTTGAGAGGAGACTTAAAAAATTCAATTTTAGTATTTGTCTCAACTAAACCTCCTGAGCTGAGCCCATTTGAGACTGGGCAATGGGCATTAATCACTTTAGACATCTGGTGAGATACCAATAGGGACCGTGACGAGTTTTGCTCAGTAGCAGCTTTAGATATCCCACCTTTTTCTTGAGAATTAATTAAATAAACTTCAACAATAGGACCTTGACTTAGCCGATCTTGATCCAGAGTCCAATTTTCAGCAAACTTTTGGGGTTTTTTGGTGATAAAGTTTGTGGCATCTTAAGTCTAAGTTGGACTCTTAAGTTAAATATCATCTTTGCATTGTCTCTAGAGTTGAGATGTTTGGAAAAGTCCTTTCTAATAGCCACTTTTCTTCCTACAGGTAAATTAGACGCATTCTTAGAGTTATTGGAAGCTAATTCTAGATAGGTAACATGTTTCTCAGAATCATGTTCAACAGGTGTGAGCATAGTCAGGGCAGCTATATCAGGTCTGAGCATAGCTAGTGAACCTATATTAGAATTCTCAGTGCTTTTTTTTTATAGTTTCAAAAGGGTGTTGAGGTCAGTCTTCCTGCTTGGATCTTATGGTTTGAATTTCATTATTAGGTGTAATATGGAAGGAACTATACCCTTATTTATTCAGTTTGAAGTAGGTTAATTGAAGTTTGGGTTTTAATTGTTAGATAGTATGAGCCTATTTGTTAGTATCCTCTGTTGGTATACTAACTTAAAATTATTGAAGTATGTCGCTTTTAATATTTTTCTATTCGTTGATCATTAATGGTGAAAACGATTCAATGTGTACGATTGTGTTTAGTTGATTCAAGGTTTCATTATGTCTTTCGTACACAATTTAGTGTATAATGTTAATTCCCTTATTAATTTTGTCATATTAAATTTGGGGTTTTAAATTGTAAATTTTTTAGTCCGGATCAGGTTATTTCTTTTGTATTAAAGTTTTCATTACTTTTATATTCCTTTCAGTAGAGTGAGGCTCTGGCCTAGATTACTATTAAAGTTTTCATTACTCGGACTGTTCAACGTCTTCTCTATTTTGTTGATATGCAACCAATATCATGGCTCTGGCCTAGATTGGGTGCAATCAAGTCCATTAGAAACTTATATTATTTAAAAACAGGATAATGGGTCATAGATAAATAGATTATTGTTTTCATTATGTGTTATATACTTGGGTAAACACGGGGGTGGGGGGAAATTCGGCAAGTTCTTTCTTACTCTATGAACTCACATCAAAAGGCATTGGTTTCTTTCCTTTTGAAAGTTGTTTGATATTCATTTTGATAATTTTGCGATTTATCCATGTTTTAATGAAGTTTTTTTAACTCAATTTTGTAATCATTTGAAACTTATTTGGATTTCTATTGTTCAATTATTTTTTTTGTATTTGTAACAATATATTTTTTTAAACAACATTTTATTCAAGTCTTTTTCTCTTACTTACAATCAGTATATGAATCAAAGTGACAGTGCCGGGGTGATGCTTTCGCATCCATGAACTTAGACATTCATGTGGTTAAGGGATTATGTTATTCAAGATTTTATGTCAATTTCAGACTTGCACTTATATTGTAGTGACTTTGGATATGGAATGGTTGGTATGGTATCAATTTTATGGTCCAGCTCAATGTGTTTTATAATGTTTGTATTCTAAACTTTCCCATGAAAATTGTATAGTTCACATGCGCGGTCTCATTTAGTTCACATGACAAATAACTTTCCCATGAAAATTGTATAATCAAGTTGCTTGACTTTTTTCATTTTCATTTAATTGTAGGAAAGGTTCCTATGGATTGTCAATCACACTCATCTATGCTGTCAAATGAGGTTGACTCATCTATGCAGTCAAATAAGGCTGATACATCAGCACATGATGGATTAACTTTACAACTGACGGATCAAATTTCTTTAAAATCTATCCAGTTGTTCCTCGAGCCCCCAAAACTGCTGCCTCCTAGCTCTCCAAGACCACTAACATTAATGAACTGAATGATGAAAACTAAGGTTCTCCTTTTTACCATTTTTATGCTGTAATTTCTATTTTCTCTTATCATGAACATGTCTTAGAAATTCAAGCCTGTGAGATAAACATAGGTAGTTTAGATTACTTTTTGTGGGGAGATTTACTATCCCTATAGCATTCCAAAAAAAAATTCATTAAGACCTAAGATTATATCTTTGTTGACTATGAGTGGTTCTAGATTTTACTCCTATTCTTTTTTATTTCTTCTTTGAGGACTTAAAAATCACGGGTTTAAATTCAGGAGCAGCGATGGCCTTATTTATATATGGTATCCCTTTCACAAATTCTTCCTCATCCAGAGAGGCCTAAGATTGCCATAGAAATCTGGTAGCATTCTTCTTTGTCGCTGCCGTTACTATTACTGTTTCAGCTTCCAGTTCAAACTACATGATTTCAAAAGTTGCTCTCTACTTCATGTACAAAATCAAGTACTTTTCTCCGAATCTTTGTTGTCACTGTTTTCTAAAAATAATTATAATGCATCATAATGTTTGGTGTCAGCAATACCAACTGGATACGTGTACATCATAATGTTTGGTGTCACTGTTTTCTGCTACTAAAATTAGTTTAAAAGAACTTATGATTTAATTAAATGGTTGTTTTATTCTTTGACTGCCTCCATAATTGGGGAAAGGGGATATTATCTCACGACTTTTTATACACTTTGGTACATGTTTATAAGCAACGAAATGATATGTAGGTTTTAACTTTGTGTTTCAAATTTTATCAGTGCTCACGGCCGATGGATTCGCTTCCGTGTTTCAACTTTTATCTTGGTGGATTTGATGTTGTTATCTCAGTGGATTTGATACTGTTATCACATGAATGATATTTCAATACATGTCCATATTTATCCAATTTATTATTTTATGGGATTTTGTTTTTTCTAAAGTGTAATTAGGTGGTACTTTGAAGATTTTGGTTATTATTTTTTTTCAGAACAGGATGCAGCGATGGAGTAAAGAGGGATGAAAGAAATTGATAGAATGCCGAAAAGAGAGAAATAAAGGAAGTATGCAGGTTGATTGGTTTTGGTAGTACACTATTGAGATAATAGTGATTTGGAATCAACAAACATAATCTTTGGTTCTGCTCGGGAAGAACAAAGCTGTAAATGCCATTGTCTTCCCATTTATCTTCTTTACATGCCTATGAGTACTAAATATTTGGTTTCGTTTTTCCATCAACATATATAGATCTTGATTGAATTCAATGTTGAAGTTAGTGTACTTTATTCTAACTCATATTCATGATGACAATTCTTAGATTTCTCAAATTTTCTCATATATTGAGATGAATTTCATATGTATTTCGATGAATTTTACATTAATATAATTTGGTCCATTAAATTTCATTGGGCTCATTGTGTGGATGTGTATTAGTGTTGTTGTGGACTATTTGTACTTTTATTTCTTAAACATGATAGTGGATAGTCCTATAAACTAAGGAAATTTTATCCAAATTTTCTAATTTTTTTACATATTGGTGTTGTGAGAAATAGTTTCCGACCTAGAACTATTTGATGGATTTGATGATTACACTATTGTTAATGTGATTGTGTGTATGTTTAATTAAGTTGTTTTATTGTTAATTGCAAATCTTTGTTATTTAGATTTGGAAGTGTGCATGTCGTATACCTTGGTTCAATTGTATGCTTATGTGTGTCGTTTGTTGGGGTGTTTGTGGTAGTTGGCGATGGTGTCGTGTTGTAAGTCCAAGTATTAATATTGGGGGTAAATTTATCGTCGTGCCTTCAGGCACGGGCATACCCTAGTATATATATATATATATATATATATATATATATATATATATATATATATATATAGGGGTATTATGACTCCAAAATTTGGGCAGAGGTTATTTAACCTCGTGACAAAAGATGACTTTTTTGTGGGGAGAGTTTCCCCCATTTTCGGTGCTTTTTAGGTGTGCAGAGCCTCATGTAGAAGTCTTGTATTTCATAGTTTTCTCTGTTTGTAGTTGGGATGAGATTCTAATGAAAGTTTTTTTTTTTATATTTTTTTTAAAGGTCTTAACCTATTTGGGACTCGAAAGAGACTTTGTTGAAGTAAGAGCTTTCCTTTTAAGGGGAAAATGAATTTTTTAAAGTTCAAGCTTTCTTAGAACTATCAAAATGACCTCGAGTATCTTGAATGCTTTAGGAGAATAAATTTAGAATATCAGATTTTTGGGCTCTCGATAATTTTTGGAGTGCTCTCGATGACTTTAAAAGTACTTAAAATGACAGGTGGTAATGTCTATTTATAGTGAACTCGATGAGCCCTTCTATCGTACTATAAAAGCATGAGACCCATTGATTTTTTATAAGGTTGCCACATGGGAAGCTGAGATAACTGACTCTGTTACGACTTCTACCGATCGATTAAAGGGGCTTTGGGACCTTTTTCGAATGGCTAATGCTCCTGGAGATATTTTGGGCATTTATATAATTACTTTTATCGTTAATTTATACCCTAATAATTTTTGGAAAATCTATTTTTTGTCCTTTTGGTGTCTTTTTGGGGTGTGTTGATGTAAAAAATTAGATTGTATCTAATTATTTAATCACAGATAAAATAAATGAGACAAAGAACTTTTAAAGTGGTTCAGCCTTATAAGAATGGCCTACATCCACTGTTTTTTGTTATTGCTGATTGTTTGGTAATTCTCGATTACAAGTTCAATCAAGAAATTCTGGCCCCCCTACAATGAGGGTAATACAATGTATTTATAGCCCTGAGGCTGTAATGTGAAAGGGTAATACATTAAATGGTGTACATGTGAAAGGGTAATGTATTAAATGCCCCTTAAATGTATACATCTGAATGATAAGCATTTAATGAACAGTCAAACTGTTGGTTATCCTGCTATTAATGCTTTGTTCGAGGTGCAGCCCGGACCGTCTAAGTTGCTCGGACCGCCTAAGTTCCTCGGTACTCAACAGTTCCTCGGAGATTTCTTATAAGTCGGAGCGTCTGAGTTGGTCGGGGAAGCAGTGTTCCGCGTTGTAGCATGGTTCCTCGAAGCGTCTGAGTTCCTCGAAAGTGTTTGTTGTTGCCACGTAGATTGCCACGTGTCTTCGCCCAATTGAGATATGTCAGCAGACTAAATTTGGTATCAACAGAAGCCCCCAATGTTTCATAGTTCGAAATTTGAGGAGTGTGGAACATTCTTTCTCGATGTATGGCGATTTTAAATGGTTATCCTGAAATTTAGGAGTGTTTCCTTTGTATTTATTTTTCCTTCCAAATTTGTAGAATCGGGATTTTTTGAATTTTTATAACCGCCTCGATCTTCGTGTACTTTTTGTCCTTCTAGCCGCCGATAGCGTAATCGTTTCTTTTTGTAATCATTAACTTTACCGTTTCCCAAGGCAAAGTATTTAAACGCTGCAGAAAATCCCATCGTCTTCTACTTTTTCAAATTTGTATCTTCGAGTTTTCCATCGTCTCTTTCTCTCCAGTGCACTCATCTCTTTCATCGTTCGTTGTCAACAGATCCCTTCTTTTTCTGTAAGATCTTCTTCCTTCTTCTTCATTTCCTTTATTCATCAGGGTTTACCTTGTTGAATCTCTTGATAAATTTCGTTCTGATTTTTCTATTCCTTCATGGGTTATTCTGGAGGAACTTTCTGAACCTTCTGATTATTTTCGTTTGGCTGAGGGACATTGGTTCCCCAGTCTCTTTGTTGCTGAGTGTGGATTTTCTTTTCCCCCGAACTCTCTATGTCTGGAATTCTGTCAATACTTTGACGTGGTTCCTGCGAGAATAGCCCCCAATACATGGAGAATAGTTAATGGGGTTCATAGACTAAATCAAATTCATGGAACTCGCATAGGAATTCCAGAAATCATGTTTTGTTATAGATGGGTTATTGGTGATAATACTTTTTATTTAAAAACTAGATTTTTAAATAGCGCTTTAGTGGTCAATCTCCCGGATGCCAATAGGGATTATTTTGAGCACGGGGTTGTTATAAAAAATTGGCAACATGCTCCTTTATCTGGAGATGAATTGTATCAGGGTCCCAGATGCCCTCCCTATGGCAATGGGATATGTTATTTTTATTTCATTGTATTTATTTTGAGATTATGCTTCCTTTATGTTTGATAAAATGTGCCACTGATATTTTAATGTTTATTTATTTGCAGTTGACAACAAAAGAAAGTGTCCAAAAGAGGCAAACGTTAATATAAGGCACTTAAAACTTATCTGGAGTTTGCATTAGACTGTTGCTGACGAGCATATTAGGTCAGCTTCATATTTGCTTCAGTATAACAGTTATACAACTTCTTTTACTTCTCCTCTGGTGATAAGCGACGCAGAGCCAGTACCAGCTTCTACCAGTTCTTCGCCTGAGTCACACGTTCCTTTAAGTGAAAGGATGAAGAAAAGAAGACCTCCCACCTTGTTCGAGAAACCTGCCTCTGGTGCTGAAGAGGCAAAAAGAAGTAAACATGATGTCCCAAAAGGGACAAAGAAAATTGATGCAGCCCCTCCAACTGCTCCTGTGAAGATTGCTGAGAAGCCTTCAGTGGCTCCGAGCAAGGCTACTGCTCCAGGCGAGGTGATTGTCATATCACCGACCAAGAGTTCTTCCTTGGTCGAAACTATTCCTGTTCCTCTGAGGAGGCTGAAGAAGTGCTGCTCGGTCAATTTGGTTGACACTGTCTCTCAGCCCTCGACTAGTGGAGTTCCCACTTTTGTTCCCCCAAGCTCTGCCAAGAGCTCGGTGAAGACTTGTGTCATTCTCGAGATCCAAGGCATTGAAGAAAACCTTTCTCGGAACATGGTTACCTCATTGGCTGCTTGCCATATTGCTTCTGTAAGTCTTATTGTTTTTAACTTTTCATTTTTCCCTTGTTATATCTGTATCTGACTTGCTTTCATTTTCTTTTCACAGTTGGTGAGCTGTTTTAACACAATTTTGAAGAAGGATGAAGCTATTAAAGCTTCCAGCTCCTCGTCTGGTGTAGAGGAAGCTCTGATGGGTCTGACGCGATTTGGAAGATTCTTGTCAGAAGCATGATGCTGACAAGACTGCTTGGGAGAAGAAACTTGCGTCAACTGAGCAGGAGAAAATTCAAGTCTCCAAGGAGTTGGAGAAAAAATTAAATAGTCTGGAGGAGAAGAATAAGGAGCTTGAAAGGAAGCTCGAGAATGCTGAGGAGTTTGAATATAAACTCAAGGTTGCTGAGGAAAAGTTGGGTCAGCTTCAGGAAGTAAGTCGGCAGAAGGAAGAAGCTGAAAATAAGCTGAAGGCTGCTGAAAATCTTCTGTCCGAGAATCTTTCCTTGGAGAAGTTAAAGAGGAAATCGGCTGTGAAGAAATCTTTCAGCGCTGACTGGGATAAGGGGTGGAACAAAGGCTTGGCTGCCACGATGTCGCAAGTCGAATATGGCAGCCTAAAATACTTTAGAGATGGGTGGGTCGTAGCTCTTCAGGAGATGAAGGTTGATGAAACTTCTGAACTCTTCCAGTGACACACCCCTGGTCCCCCTCCAACTCCTGAAGACGAAGAAGAGGACGAAGCTGCCTCTGAAAAGTCTTCCATGGTGATGGGAGATCAAGTTTCTCATCCCCCAGGCATCCCTCAGCAACTCGTTACTTCATCCGAGCAACTGCCAGCGCTCCCCGATCAACTTTATGTTCCCTCCGAACAACCTACCTCCTCGTCCCAGCCTCCCGAGAAAGTTTTGGGAGACAAGGAAAAGGTGTAGAGTTGTTCGGGTTTCTTTCTATTTTATTTCTCTTTATCAAATGTAACCCTGAACATGTAACTCTGATCTTTATGATATAATAAAATTTGAACTTTTGTTTATGCTTACTGTCATTTCTGCTCTTCATACTCTGTTGGTACTCTTATTGATTATTGCTTTTTCTTCCTCTACTAGTTTCTATCCAGGATGGAATTATTGTCTGCTCATGATACAAAGTTGTTACGACAATGCAATGAATATTTTAAGGCTGGTCACACAGATCTGAGCGCAGCACAAATCGTCGACATCCTCGGCCAAGATGCTTCGGAACAGGCCATTGAAGCTTACCAATATTTGAAGTGTCTGATTGATCGTGCGGTGGCCAATAATGTAGTTTACTATGATATGATTGAGGATCTCCAAGGCACTCTTGAAGACCTTCAACAACAATATAAGGAATCCATTGCCCTCTTGCACGAGGGGTACGAGAAGAAGTATCAGCAAATCGTTGCCGACAAGGGATACGAGAAGCGTTTTGGTGCATATGATGTGAGGGAAAGAACTTTAAAAGCCGAGGTCGAAGAGCACAGGAAAATAGCTGAGTTGTTGGAGAAAGAAAATAACAACTTGCAAAGAGAAGTATCTCAATTAAAATCTGCTGCCTCCACCTCAAATGCTTTGATCCCATTGACTGATGAGGGATTCTCGTTCTTGGAGGTAGAGAACGCCAACCTGAGGGATGAGTTGGAAATCTTGAAAAGAGCTGGCCCTTCTACATCTTCTCGTGGACGAGCAAGAGCTCCTCGGGGACGAGCAAGAGCTGCTCGAATTCCTATCGAGGAACAGAGGACTCAATCTGCTTTGGAGAACCAGGCCTTCCAGCTGATGGCGAAGAACCAGGCATTGGCTGAGATGTCTAAGAAAATCAGGGACCTGGAAGAGCAGCTTTCTGCGCAAAAATCTATCTTGGAGAATAAATAACTTTTCATCAAAAATCTCCACGAGCAGCTGGAAAGACTGACATATCAATTTCATAAGCAGCTCAGGGAGTTCTGGATGGCTGGCTACAACGAGGCTCTCTACCACTTAGTAATGATTTTAAAAAGTTACGAGTATAAAAAATTTTGCTCGACCACTTTCTTGTATTCATAAAATGTTTCTGACCAACTAAGGTAGGTAAATTTTCCTTCTCAACCAACTACAATTAGTGGGTTTTTATCCCCGACCAGCTATAGTTAGTGGATTTTTCCTCTACGAGGAGGTTTGACACTTTCTCGAATAATTTTACCTCTCGACCAACTTTAGTTGGCATTTTCTAGAATATATTTACTTCCTCACCAACATAAGTTGGCATTTTTAGGAATACTTTTACTTCCCGAGGAATACATAGTTTTACTTCACGTAGGAATACATAGTTTTACTTCCCACAGGAATACATAGTTTTACTTCCCAGAGGAATACATAGTTTTACTTCTCGAAGGAATACATAGTTTTACTTCCCGAAGGAATACATTGTTTTACTTCCCGGAGGAATACATTTACTTCCTAACCAACATAAGTTGGCATTTTTAGTAATACATAGGTTTACTTCCCGGAGGAATACATAGTTTTACTTTCTGGAGGAATACATAGTTTTACTTCCCGGAGGAATACATTGTTTTACTTCTCGGAGGAATACATTTGTTTCTCGACCAACCTCCGAGTTTTATCGAGTAGTGTGTAGCACTAGTATTCCCCGAAAAACTTTCAATAAAAGGAGAGAATTTGGCAGAATATCTTCATTTTATTCATACTGTCGGAACTGCGTTACATGAGAACATACATCACTGATAATACTTGCGTAGGTGCTCTGCGTTCCATGCATTCTTAAACTCCTCCCCCTCTAAAGTTGCTATTCGTTAGGTTCCTGGTCGAACAACTTCTGTAACTCGGTATGGTCCATGCCAGTTTGCCTCCAATTTGTTGTGCTTTTGAATCACTTTCTTTAGCACATAGTCTCCTTCTTTTAGGTTGCACTTCTTCACCCTCTTATTGTAGAACAAAGTTGTTCATTGTTGGTATGCAGCATTCCTGATGGCTGCTTCCTCTCTAACTTCCTCGAGCATTTCTATATCCAATCTTCTCATTAAGTCGCTGACAGGGGAATTGAAATTCAGTACCCTGTGTGTTGAGAGGCCCAACTCGGCATGTATAACAGCTTCACTTCCAAACGCCAGCATATATGGTGATTCTCTAGTTGCTGCTCGGGGAGTAGTACGATAAGCCCACAGTACTGACTGTAACTCGTTGATCCAGTTTTCTTTTACGTAATTTAGTCTTTTCTTCAAGCCATTTAGCAGTGTTCTGTTCGTCACTTCAGTCTGTCCGTTGCTTTGAGGATGTCCTGGTGCCGAGTGGATCTTCAAGATATTGGACTGATGGCAATAGGTAGCGAACTCCTCGTTGTCAAATTGTGTTCCATGGTCTTTGATGAAGGCATGAGGAAGACCATATCGACAAATAATGTTCTTCCAAATAAATTGGTACACTCTGTCATACGTCATATCAATTAGAGGCTCAGCTTCTACCCACTTAGTGAAATAATCCACAGCGACCACGAGATACTGAAGTCTTCCCCTAGTCATTGGCAGTGGCCCAACCAAATCTATTCCCCATATGGAAAATGGCCAAGGGGAAGTAATGGATGTTAATAACGCTTGGGGAGTTCTTCGGATGGAGGAGAAGCGCTGACACTTGTCACATTTCTTAGCATAGGCTATGCAATCAGCCCTCATCGTTGGCCCGTAGTATCCTTGCATCATCACCCTTTGCAAAAGCGTCTGACCTGCTACATGGGCTCCACAGGACCCTTCATGGATCTCTTCAATCAATTCTTTCACCTCGAAGGGATGTACACATCTCTGCAAACCTGCTATAACTCATCGTCTGTATAAAATACCGTTGGTCAGTACATAACGAGCAACCCGAAACTTTAATTTCTTGGCTGCAAGTTTGTCAGTTGGTAATTCCCCTTTCTCAATGTATGCCCTGATGGGATCCATCCATGATGATCCTAAATCGAGGGTAATAAAGTTCATCGTTAGATCTTCATCTATACTCGGACCAGCTAAAACTTTAATTGGGATTGTTCTTCATAGCTCGGTACGAGTAGCTGATGCTAATTGAGCTAGAGCGTCTTCTCTTGCATTCTCCATTCTTGGTATTCTGACCAGCTGAATAGCAGCAAATTCTGATACCAACTCCATCACCTTTGCATGATACTTAATCATTAATTCTCCTTTGGCTGTATATATTCCCAACATTTGATTTACGATCAATTGAGAATCACTGAAGACAATAACCTGTTGCGCCTCCATAATTTTTGCCAAATTAAGACCTGCAATCATGACCTCATACTCAGCCTCATTATTGGAAGCTTTGAATTGGAAACGTAGGGCGTATTCCATGTCGACCTCGTCCGGACTGCTCAAAACTATCCCTGCGCCACATCCTGTAGTGTAAGATGAACCATCCACATACAGACTCCATATAGGTTACTCGTCTTCAAATTTCTAATCTGACAGAGTTCCTCGGTGAAATATTTATTGCTTCCTTTCATCCTCCCTTGATATTTCTTGCTCTTCATCGATCATCTTTTCTTGCCCTTTTACCAACCTAAGTTGGTCTGGGCTCGAATTTGATGATCCTGTAACATCCACTTGCCCTTTTACCAACCTCAGTTGGTTTGAGCTTGTGTTTAATGATCCTGTAACATCCACAGGTTGATCAGCGAGCAACTTTACTCCTTGGGGGTATCAGGATAGGTGAACTCTGCTATAAAATCTGCTACAGCTTGCCCTTTCAGCGATGATCTGGGTTTATAAACTATATCATATTCACCAAGTTCTATTGCCCAGCACATCAATCTTCCTGACTTTTCTGGTTTGTGAAGGGCTTGCCTCAATGGCATATCAGTATATACTACTATGGTATGAGCTTGAAAGTACGGCTTTATTCTTCTACTTGCCTCGATCAATGCTAGTGCCAATTTTTCCAGCCTTGGATATCTGATCTCTGCTCCTCGAAAGGCCTTACTTGTGTAGTAGATTGGTTTTTGTACTCCATTCTCCACTTTTATCAATGTCGAACTGACTGCATTCTCGGACACTGCCAGATACAAATATAATTTTTCTCCCATCACTGGCCTGGATAACAGTGGAGGTGCTCCCAAGTATTTCTTCAAGTCTTGAAAAGCCTTCTCACATTCATCATTCCACTCAAAAGTCTTTCGGAGTGTCTTAAAGAATGGGAGACATCGATCAGTTACTCGCGATACAAATCTGTTGAGTGCTGCTACTCGTCCTGTAAGACTTTGCACCTCTTTCTTCGTCGTTGGGGATCGCATCCCTAGCAGAGCTTTGATCTTTTCGGGATTTGCTTCAATGCCTCGTTGATTGACAATGTACCCGAGAAACATGCCTTCTCGTACTCCAAATATGCACTTCGTCGGGTTCAGCTTCATTTGATATTTATCCAGTTGATCAAAAGTCTGACTTAAGTCAACTAGGTGATCGGCGGCTTTCTTGCTCTTTGTCAGCATATCGTCAACATAGACTTCCATATTGCAACTGATTTGTTCAGTAAAGACCTTGTTCATCATCCGCTGATATGTCGCACCTGCATTTTTCAAACCAAAAGGCATAACATTATAACAATAAGTTCCCCTAAGGGTAATGAAAGAAGTACTCTCCCTGTCTTCAGGTTTCATTTTAATCTGATTGTAACCAGAATAAGCATCCATGAAGCTCAGCAGCTCGTGTCCCGAGGTAGCATCCACTAGTTGATCAATTCTGGGCAGCGAAAAGTGATCCTTTGGGCATGCTTTGTTGAGGTCGGTGAATTCTACACACATCCTCCATTTATTCTTCTTCTTCTTCTTCTTCTTCTTCACCATCACCACATTTGCTAACCAGTCAGAATATTTAACATCTTCAATAAAGCAGGCTTTCTGGAGCTTCTCGACTTCCTCCTGTATAGTTTGATTCTTCTCGGGACTGAATACTCTTCTTCTCTGCTTCACTAGATTGATATCCTTATTCACATTGAGTTCGTGACATAAGAAATTTTGGTCTATCCCAGGCATATCCTCTTGACTCCATGCAAAGTTTGCTTTCTGTTTCTAAGGAAAGTTATCAATTCCTGTTTTAGTGAGGCTTCCAACGACGAACTTACTTGAGTAGTTCGTTCAGGATGCTCGTCGTCCAGAATGATGTTTTCAGTAGCTTCCACCACTTGACCCTCACGAGTTGCGACTCATCTCTAGGATCCAATATTTCAATTTCTGACCCTTCATCCAGTTGATAAGTAGTAGTCTTTTTCCTTGATTCCTCCAGTTCCTCTTGCTCGGCGGATGAATAATAGCATTCCCGAGCTACTTTCTGATCACCTTTCACAACTCCTACTCTAAAATTTATTAGAAATTTTAGGCATTGATGTACCGTAGATGGTACAGCCTCGAACTTCTTCAATCCTACTCTTCCCATGATGATATTGTATGATGATTGAACATTCTTATCCATCACGAAGAAGCGTATTCTTTCTGTTCGACAAGCAGGCCACGTACCAATGAATATATCCAACTTGATCTTCCCAAGTGGAAATACTTTCTCTCCAGCAAAATCGAGGAGGGGTCTATGATAAGGCTCCAGTTGAGATAACTTTAGATTTAGACTATCGAAGCACGAGTAGAACATGATGTCTACCGAGATACCATTGTCGACCAGTACTCTTGAAATCATTACCTCCTTCATCCTCATTTTGATCACCAATGGGTCATCATGAGGATATAGAACACCTGCGAGGTCATTCTTTGAGAAACCTATGACCAATTTCTCTTTGTTCACCTTTCTCGAGCGATCCTCCTCAGCTAGATTTATTCGTTGAATGGATGAGAAAGCTTGAGCCTCACAGAGGTAAGCTTTTCTCTCGGTAGTAAGGTCTCCTCCTCCTACATCTCCACCTGTAATAATATTACAATCAAATGACCCAAAGCGTATTGAAAATACCTCACGTTCTGGTTTCCTTGGTCTCTTGGGAAGATCGGGGTCATATTCTGGATCAACTTCATGGTCTCTCTTCATGTTCTCCTCTGCCCGACGAGGAGATCTTGACCTCTCTCTTGCTCGGTCGTTGTTTCTTCTATCATTCTTTCGATCAACATAGTTTTCCAGTTTTCCTCGTCTGATGAGTGTTTCAATCTCATTCTGAAGAGCTATGCAATTTTTAGTCATATGGCCATGATCTTTGTGAAACTCGTAATATTTTGCCTTATTTCTCCTTTCGGGGGCTGCCTTTATTTTCTCTGGCCAATTTAATTCCTCGTTGTTCTTAATTTCTTCTAGAACGTGGTTGATGTCTTTCTTCAAAGGAGTATAATTATCAAATTTCCTCAATACTTCCCAAGTCGACCTTATTTTTGAGTGTTTGTCATTACCATTGTTCTTATGCTCTTTCTTCTTAGATTTATCACCTTCCACCTTGGTTTCTTTGGCATCCATATTCTTCTTCGCAGCCATAGCCTCCTCGGCATTCATAATCTTGGATGCTTTCCCATCAGGTCTGACATGGTTCTAGGTGGATCTTTAGCCAAAGTGTAGTACAACTTATTAGGTAATAGTCCACTCATTAATGTAGTAATAGCTGTTTTTTCCTCATAATCAATGACTTCGAGCTTCTCGTTATTAAAACCAGTTATATAATCTCTGGTACTCTCACCATCCTTTTGCCTAACACTTAACCAATGTGCTACTCGTTTAACAGGCTTTGCTCCAAAACAGAAATTCCCAATAAATAACTCGGTCAGTTGAAGAAAAGTTAAAATCTTACCCTGAGGAAGATTATTATACCACATTTGAGCAGATCCGGTAAGAGTTCTTGAGAATGCTCTGCATCTCATCTCATCTAGAACAGCATAGATGTCGGCTGCAGCTTGGTATTGTTCTATATAAAGGACAGGGTCTATCTTTCCATCATATTTGGGGGTCACAACAAGTGCTTTGAACTTTGATGGTGTCAGAAAATCTACAATGGCCTGGACAAAAGGTGTTTCTCGAACAAAAGTTCGTTGTAGAGGGTTCTTGGCTTTAGCCATTTCCCCTAAACTATCCTCCAGCCTCTTAATAGAGCCTTTCCATGCATCATTTCCTTCCTCGGGCCTGTTGGTTCGAGCACCTGGTCGCGACTGGGCAGATCCTTCCCTTAAATCTGATGGTCCTCGAAAACTCCTCGATGCGACTTTAGGAGGACTTCTACTCCTTCTAGGTCCTAATCGATCAAAAGTTGATACCCTGCTTAGCCTCTCTAGCGCACTATTCCTTTTTAGAGAGAGAGTGATGCGTTGTTCAGTATCTGTGGCCCGCACTGATGAAGTTCGTCCAGGTTGATAAGAAAAATCTTCAGATTCCTCAGTACGATATGAATCAGTACGCCTAGTACGTGAAGAAGGTAAACGGATATTTCTTTGAATACTTCGCAGTCCTGAATGGGTTGGTGCACCGCCATGGAGGGTTTGTAGGAGTTGTCGTATCGTTTCTTGCATGACTGTCTGGCCCTGGGCCAGATTTGTCATTATTCCAGCCAGATCTGAAATATTAGGCGGAGCAGATGGATTTGGAGGGCTTCCAGCGTTTCGATTGCTGGGTTCTGGAATATCAGCCATATGTGATGAGTTGTTTTTGATGAAAAATGATATTACCAGTCGTTTCACACAGACGGCGTCAATCTGTTGATGTAAAAAATTATATTGTATCTAATTATTTAATCACAGATAAAATAAATGATACAAAGAACTTTTAAAGTGGTTTAGCCTTATAAGAATGGCCTACATCCACTATTTTTTATTATTGCTGACTGTTTGGGAATTCTCGATTACAAGTTCAATCAAGAAATTCCGATCCCCTTACAATCAGGGTAATACAATGTATTTATATCCCTGAGGCTGTAATGTGAAAGGGTAATACATTAAATGGTGTACATGTGAAAGGGTAATGTATTAAATGCCCCTTAAATGTATATATCTGAATGATAAGCATTTAATGAACAGTCAAACTGTTGGTTATCCTGCTATTAATGCTTTGTTCGAGGTGCAGCTCGGATCGCCTAAGCTGCTCGGACAACCTAAGTTCCTCGGTACTCAACAGTTCCTAGGAGAGTTCTTGTAAGTCGGAGCATCAGAGTTGGTCGGGGAAGCAGTGTTCCTCGATGTAGCATGGTTCCTCGGAGCGTCTGAGTTCCTCGAAAGTGTTTGTTGTTGCCACGTAAATTGCCACGTGTCTTCGCCTAATTGAGCCATGTCAGCAGACTAAATTTGGTATCAACAGGGTGGTTTCTCTAAAAGACCTAGGTGGGGTTGGGTTTAGGGTCCAGGACTTAGGCGAGGTTCATTTTATGGCGCCTAGTGGGTTTTTTACCCTAAATAACTTAGGCGAGGTGGGTTTTAGGGATTTTTTATGGGATAGAATTATCCATACCTCGATTTGTTGATCATGATGCTCATAGAGGTCGTCATCTAAGAGTGTGAACGTTCAGACTCTCATCAAAATTGAACGTCCAAAATGGGTTTTACCATATCTGGGGGACGTATTGGTGTATAAGGAAGGATAGTGGAAAAATTCGAGGGTCAAAAGTTATATTTTTGGAATTTTGGTTGGGGGTTTAACCGTACGGCACAAGGCTGCTTGTGTCAGTCCAGGTGATTTGGACATACCGCATTTTGATAAGGGGTGAGTTAACCTAATGACGGAATGATTCATCTCCTTAAATGTATTAATGTATACTTGGGCTTCCATCTATGGTAAGTCTCCCTTATTTTCCTTGACATTTTTTATCCTCGAGCCATTTTTTCTATTTCCTTCGAATACCTATTATGTATATCTATTCCCGTGGTTGTACTCTTTTTGGATAGATGAATTGGCCAAAGTTTTGGGATACTGGATGCCCCTTCTTTGTTCTTATTATCGAGAAATCTTTTGGTAGGAACAAGAGCATGTTCTCTGGTTCTTATTATCCCAATAGTGGCATAGGATGCTACTTCACATTCCTTGAGTTTTGTTACTCCGTCTTTATTAGCATCTCGGGTTTATCAATGTATGCTCTCGTTGGTGCATTATTCCTTCATAGTGGTTCTTACTGGGTAAGACCAAGTGATACATTTTTATCAATATGGCTCAGATTTCAGGATGCTAGAATTGTCTTTAAACCCTTCATATTTTGCGAATGACGTGCGTATTTATTAGTGTCTCCCTTTATGTATTTGCTTCTTTAGTTTTCACGAAGTTTTATGTTTTTACAAACTTTCAAAAGGTGTTGGTTGAAACCTTTTAGTTGAGGGAGATGTTGACGTACTAGTCATCAGCCCACTTGGCTTTATGCAAATTAATTGCGGAGGTTATCAGCGATGCTGACTCATACAATCTTAGGCTCTCAATGGTATTGTTCTGAGGTTCGAGCGGTTTATCCTATCCAATCGAGGTGTCTGTATTGGGTGTGAAAGCTAGACGACTGAGTTCAAAAGTTATGGTCAAGGGTCGTGATGGCGATCATTCTAAGAAGAGGCCTCGTGATAGATATTGTGGTGGTGGTGATGTTTTTGGGTTGGTCTTTTAAGTGGGATTTGATGTAATATCCTAAAAGGATATTTTTTTTATAGTTTTTTTATTTTTTGGATGTTGTATATATAGGTAGTAAACTCTTTTATATGAGGAACACGATGAATTATCGATGCATTTATGCTTTGTATGGGGATTCTTGTTCCATACATTGATGTATAAAAATAATGATTTCCCCTTTTCGAGGGTCTATTTTAGTATAAATTTTGTTCGGTTTTTATTTTCTAAATGAATGGAAACAATATGGAAAACATTGGGCCGAAACTTTTTTTCATAATGGCAATATTAATAAAAAAAATATGATAATAATAATAATAATAATAATAATAATAATAATAATAATAATAATAATAATAATAATAATAATAATAATAATAATAATAATAATAATAATAATAATAATAATAATAATAATAATAATAATAATAATAATAATAATAATAATAGGAGGGTAAGGGTGTGAAAACAAGGGTTCCCCATCTATTGGGATTTTCTTTTTGTAAGATAGACAACTTTATCTGCTTGATAGTGAGTCGCTTTCTTTGAATAAATTTCGGAACGGGCGGGGGGTCCCTTTTCCTTCTATTTGTGATGAGGTAAGAAACGTTTGTTGTAGCTTTCAGACTGAAGTACAATCCTCGTATCAATAATAGGGTGTTGTTTTTACGGGGGCTTTTAGTTACATCTTATTTGTATGTATTGATATTTTTATGGAGATATTCCATTTCATTTCTTTCAAAGAGGTAAGAGCCTTTTTTTATATAGACTTAGAATTGGAATGTAGTCCTTATGACTAAACATAGGGTGCTCCGGGATGTGGGGTGTTTAAGAGAGGTGCTTAGTATTTCGTTTTATGGGGAGAACTATATAGGGGCCGATTATTTCCCCTTTTGTCTTCTTCTTCTTTTTTATTTTTTCGTAGTATTAACCTTTGTGTATAATTTAAATATGAAGACTATGTGGAGCCTTAAAAATTCCTTCGAGCACCATTGTATTACTTGACACTTAGCCATTTATATTGGGCCAATTTTTTAGGAGTGCATGCACAATGACCATAAACATGGTATTCCCGTAACATGGGGGTTGTGTTTATTTAGATCGGACCCGAAGTGATATCTCGGGTTGCCCACATATCTCTGATTTAAAGGTAATGATGCACCCATAATTTTCAATGTTTGTAATAATAGTATAACAAAGAATCATGCCAACATAGTTCTCACTAAAAATAAATAAAAAGTTATGGTCTTAAAGTGTTTTAGTTGACTTCAAGAGAAAGATTGCTGGCTCAATTGGGCTTTTTGATGTAGGGTTGGGGTGTATGGTTTTGCATACTATTCTATCCCCCAACTATTGATTATTTGGCCTTTATCCTTTTCACCCTAAGTAGGTTCAAGAAAATAATTTATTCAATTGGTTGAGAAAGGGTTGGGAAAACGCGACTCCACCAAAATTAGGGGTGGACAATAGAACCTATCAACCCGAAGAACCAAACTAAACTGAACCAAACCGCGAGGTTTGGATTTTTTTTACTCCATTGGGTAAGTTCTGGTTCCTAAACTAAAACATTGATCGTATTGGGTTATTTCTTAATTTTATATCTAATCATATCCAACCTAAATCGAGAACCAAACTGATGTGAAATTATTTGAGATTTATGTGTTGATTTTAAAGTATTTGAGATTTATGTATTTAAATCTCACATTATTATCCATAAATATAGAACTATGCATTGATTTAAAAGTATTTGAGATTTACGTGTTTAAATATGAGATTTATGTGTTTATATCTGAAATTATGTGTTGATTTTAATGTATTTTTTATTTATGTGTTTAAATATCATATTATGTGTTTAAATTTTTTGGGAATAATTATGTGTTATCTTTAAACTCGAAATTAATGACATATTTAATCATTAGTAAACACATGTTATTTTTTGTCTTAACTTAATTATACATGGGTTTAAATTTTGTGATATGTTGGCTTAGAATTTTACGATTTTTGGTTTTTGAAATAAATAAAATTGCAAAGAAACCTAAAGTTACCCAAATAAAAACAAAAACAAAAATAGAATCGAACCATGATCAGTTTGATGTGATATGGTTCCATAACATGATTAGTTTTGGTATATTTCCAATAATACAAAACCAAAGTACATAGGTTCTTGTGTAGGTTTTAGTATTGAACCAAACCAAACCTACCCATGTCCACCCCTAGTCAAGATCATCTAAGGTAGTTGCCCCACTAAAGTTTATCTTGCTAACTAGATAAGGTCCTCCCCAGTTGGGTGAAAATTTCCTTCAAGAAGGTTTGGGATTATCTTTCAGGACTAGATTTCCCTCTTCAATGTTTCACTTCTTGACATGTTTATTGAATGTCAAGGTGACATGTTGTTAGTAGCCCTAGTTGTGGTAAGTGATCTTTATCCCTCTATCGTCAAGGAAGGTTATTTTGTCGTAGTAGGATATGATGCAGTCAGTTTTAGCTACTTAACTTTGGGGCATGGCCTTTAGAGAGGGCATCAAGATTTTGATGGGTAGTGTTGTCTCCAATACATTAACGTATGAGTAGGGGGTGGCCTCGATGGAGTTTCTCTCTATAGTATGGTAATCCCATATGGTGTATGGAGTGTGTTAAACCAGTCGTTGTAGGTTTCAGTAATCTTACCGATAATGCTTTTGACATTTTTCTTAGCAGCTTCGACTACTCCGTTGGTTTGAAGTCTATAGGGATATTACTTATACCTAGTTATCCCATACCTAGTAATAGGTTGGATACTCCTTTTCGAAGTAAGATCGGTTTTTGGGTACCAAATCTTGAGGTATGTCGAAGCGGCAACTGATTTTCATCGTATGTATTTAGTCATTTTCTTATCATTTAGAACTCGTAGGGTTCGATCTCAACCTATTTGGTGAAGTAGATAAACTAAGATTAATTCATGTATCTTGGAGGACTTAAAAGTGATCTTCCCTATGATGTTGATCCCCAGGTAGAAAACAACCAGGATGAGGTCATGCAATATAGCTCTAGACGAGGTAGATGTTATTAAGGGAATATAACTACCATTAAAGTCATCTCTTGACTTACTCAAGTGGGATTTTGTCCATAATTTTGAGCGTTTCATCTAACAATCATTTGTAAATTTGGTCCTACGTATGATGAGTTGGGTTTCCAATCTTCGTGGGGTAAGTCGTTCATTAGAGGGGGCATCTGATGGATAGTGATTTTTATTGAGCAAATTCCATATTTCGTAATATCAAAATGTGCATCCTACGATTATTTCTTTGATTGTATCGACCTTAAAGCAATACGAAGCGGTGTTTTAGCTAGTTACAGTAAATGTAATCTCTGTATTTCTCTCGGACATGTCGATTATGGATGCCAAGGTAGAAAGTGCTTTTTTGAAGTTATTTTTAGCTCTCTTTAATTTGAGATGCTCAAATTGTGAAGCAACCTCCTCTAAGTAGGCATCGTATGGTTGCAGTTTCTCATTTTGAATCTTGCATTTTCCCAGTATTTGAATGATGACTACGCTGGAATCCATACAAGCCTTAAGGTCGGTGATTCCCATTCCCAAGGCGATTTCAAGACCCTTGATGTAAGCGTCACACTCAACCAAGTTATCAGTGCAGTCATATGTAATCTCGATAGCAGTGGGGATTCATCTCAAGTCCGGGTATATAAATAAAATTCCTATGTTGAATCCCCTTTTACTTAGTGCACCGTCGAAGTAGAGTTACCATGCTTCTTTATCTTTTTGGGCGAAGAGATTCTCATTGGGGAATTGTACCTTATTTTTGTCTTCCTCATTTGACAGGGGTTGTCCTGTGAGGAGGTCGTAGATATCTCTACCTTTAGTGTATTTTGTATGATATATTATATTAATTTTAAATAGAATTAGTATCCACTTAACCATACGGTTAGAGAGAACTAGTTTCTTAAATAGGTATTTCAAGGGATCCATCATGGAGACGAGTCGTATGATGAAGGACATCATATAGCATCGCAGATTATAAGTTATCCATACGATGGATACACAATACTTTTCCAGGGATGTGTATTTGAGCTCATATGATACCAATTTTTACTGACGTAGTAGATGGAACATTCCTTTCTAGAGATTTCGATGTACTATGCTAACATGCCTATAAAGACCATGACGGTTATGGTCATGTACATCATGATTGGTTGTCCTCACTGAGGAGGAACTAGCCTCAGTGGATGAGTTATTTACTCTGTAAGGACACAAATTTCCAATTGAGTCCATATATAGTTTTGGCTCAATTCCGGACAAAAACATTTATTCATAGGATAGTATTTATTTGTAATATTCTCAAGCCTATGAAGTGTGAGTTGAAGACGTAGCGGCAAAGAATTTAAAGCTTCATCAAAATGCCGATTTGTGTGCCTCGTTTCTACGTCATCAACTAAGGTTTCATGATCCCAAGGTATGAATGTAATTATATGTATATAGGAGCTTGGAACAATATGTATTGGGTGTTAGGTGTAATAAAAACTGCATTTTATTTTCAGAAAGAATCAAATAGAACTTTAATATAAGTATATAAAAGTTTCTGGGCCAAAAATAGAATTTTACAAACTTTCTGGTCGTTCGTTAGAAATGTCGTTCGAACTAGTTTTTTCGTTCGAACCAGATTTCGTTCGAACGAGTTTTGTCGTTTGAACCAGTTTCGTTCGAACGAGTTTTGCCAACGACCCTAACTGGTCAGTCGTTCGATATGTCGTTCGAACGAATGTTCGTTCTAACGAGGTATCTAACGAACTTCTAACGAGCCCAGGCTGGTCGCTCGTTAGAAGTCTCGTTCGAACGAGAATCAAGTTCGTTCGAACGAGATTCCAGCGGGAACAGTTATTTGGCAGTTTTTTGCAGTTTTTCCCCACTCCTCCACTTGGTTTTCAACCAACTTTTTTCATACATTATTATGTGCGGGAAACACATTTTCCAAGACTACTTTTCCATCATAATACATCTCCTAGAGAGAGTTTGAGAGATCATTTTAAAAAGGAAAATGTTCATGTTTTAAGTGTTCTTCAACTTAAAGAAAAATCTTTAAACACTTAGTTTACACCCATTGTTGTTTATTCCAAGTTCCATATATACATATCCTTACTTGGAGTTTTTGGCACCGATTTTCTCTACCGAATTCAAGAGACGTTTCGGGTTTGCTTCTACACCCCATCACAAAGAAGACTTTTGTTGAGATTCTACCCACACGGAGAAAGGCTCCATGCTTGGGTGACGGTGACCATATAAAGTCCCATCGGTGGATTTCGAGACCGCGGTGGTGTTCCGAGGTTGTTCGCTAGGAAGAGGTTTCTACGAGAAGGAGCGTCGAGGCTTGAGGGGGATCGAGTCAGTCGTTGTAAGTCTATCTGTCTAGTAATTGTAATTCCGTATCTAGTGGACTTGTGGCTAGGGCCGTCCGAGGTTGTTTCTCGTCTTGGGTTTTTCCTCGTACATCTCGGCGTAGTGTGACATTGTTTATTTTATCTTGCTCATTAATTTAGAATCCATGCTTAGGACAATTTCAAGATAAAATTTGGTTTAATTATCACACTCATTTAATTTGGGACTTAAATTAAATATTGGGTAAAATTGGTTTATTCAAGTCATTTGCTAAAATTGGTTTCGCCTAACTTTGTTTAAATGAATAATCATGACTTAGGCAAATTCTAGGACTTGAATTATGTTTTAATTTGTTTTGAGAAATTAAAACTTGTTGTTATTTTTGAAGATTGAACCATCACCCCTTTTACAATGCTTCCGCATTTATTTAAAAGGAAATTATATTTTAATTTGAAATCATTAAAATGCGGGGTCTTTTCAAACTGGTATCAGAGCCAAAGCGATAAATTATTTCGTTAAACGATCCTTTAAATAATCTTTGGCTAAAATGGATTTTTCCCCATTTTCAAAATTTCCTATTTTTGATGGTTCCAACTACGCGTATTGGAAAGCGCGAATGAGATCGGCACTAAAATCTATCGACGAGAGAGTTTGGATGTCTGTTGTTACCGGATACTCCCCACCAACTTACTTAGTTGAAAATGAACGTGTTATAAAACCCGCCGATAGATGGACTGAAAATAAGTTTAAACTTGCTAATTTTAATTTCGTGGTTTAAATGCCTTGTTTAGCGTTGTCGCACCGGATGAATTCCGATGTATTATGACGTGTGAAACCGCTAAAGAAGCTTGGGACATTTTACAATTAACTCATGAAGGAACTAGTGTCGTTAAAGCTTCAAAACTCCAAAACCTCACCACTCAATTTGAAACTATCAAAATGGATGAAAAAGAAACTTTTGATAAATTTTATGCTAGACTTTCTGATATTGTTAATTCATCCTTTAACTTGGGAGAGAAAATACCTGACGACCGTGTTGTAAAGAAAATTTTAAGGTCCCTACCCGATAGATTTATTCCAAAGGTGACCGTTTTAAATTCTTTACCCACTTTAGCCTCTACGAAATTAGAAGAGCTTGTAGGTGATTTACAAACCTATGAACTGGATATATTTCCCTCTAAAACTGAAAAGAAAATTGAAAAGGGTGTTGCTTTAAAAGCCCGTAAAGAGGTCAAACAAGTAGTAGAGAGCGATAGTGATAGTGACTCGGAAGACATGGCTTTGTTTGCTCGTAAATTTAGAAAATTTCTTAAATTTAACAAAGATAAAGTTAAAAATGATTTTAAGAAATTTGATACTTCTAAACATGATAAAAGTGAGAAGATTTCTAAAGCCGAGAAAATCCCTAAACCTAGTAATGAACATTTAGATAGGGACGAGTCTAATAAGTGTTTTGGTTGTGAAGGTTATGGCCATAGGGCTTATGAGTGCCCCACTAAACTAAGGAAAGATGGTAAGCGACCTATTTCATATAATGCAACCCTTAGTGATAGTGATAAGGAAGAAAAGCCCGATTCCCCCACTAAGAAAAATTTTGTGGCTTTTATGGCTAGTCATGTGAGTGATAATGAGAAATCATCGATTGATGAAACAATAGCACATGCCACTTCCAAGGTCATTGTTCATGATTCCCTTGTTTTTAATGATAGTGAGAGTGGAGAAGTGAGTGAAAATGAAGAAGAGGTTGATGTGAGTGAACTTCAAAATTCTTTTCATGAATTATATAAAGAATCTATTAATTTGAAAAGGACTAATTTGAAGTTAGAAGCTTGTTTAAGAAAGAGTGTCAAGGTCATTGATGATAGTGCCTTAATAGAAGACCTTATGACACATGTGAGGACTCTTCAAGAGAAGCTTGATCATGTAGAAGGCGAAAGAAATAGCCTTAGGAGTTTAATGGAATCCTTGAAAAAGGATCTTCTTGCTTTTGAAGAGCGAAATGTTTTACTAGAATCTAACATTGTTGAATTGGAAAATAAATTAAAAGATTCTAGTATTGTCAAATTTGATTTGGAGTGTCGTTTGGAAAAACTAGATAAAATGTTAGGAACGGTCCAAATTAAAAATGACACTTGTGGTTTAGGCTTCAATCCTTGTAATGAATTTACTCATAATGCCCAAACCAATGTTTTAGGAGAATCAACTAGGAATACTTTTAAAGATCACTCCTTAAGTAAATCTTTTCGACATGTTCTCACTTGTACACATTGTGGTCGACAAGGTCATCTTAGGAAATTTTGTTTAGATCTTAAACGAATTCCTAGAAAACCCCATAGTAAAGTAACCACGGTAGTTAACGTTCCTACACCCCAAGATAGTCATTCCTCATTAATTTGGGTTAGGAAATCCGACTTGGTTACCTTACAAAATAGGGTTGTTGATTCTCATTTACTTTCACATCCTTCCTCCCTTGCTAAATCTAAAGGATGAATGTGTAAGTGTTTGCATACTTTAGCGTTTGTACTTCATGCTATATTCATATGCTAAATGTATGCTTGTTTAGTCATTTTCTAGTCATAACCTTATTTCGTATCACATGCTAGAAATCATGACTTGTTTATCTTTTTGTATTATATTTTGTGTTTGAATTAATTAAAAAAATATAAAAAGATTTTTGTTTATCATTTGTGTTTTATTTATTTCATTTATGCTTAATGAAAAATACAAATGATTTTTGTTTAGTCTTTTGAGTATATATCTTTCTTTGTGACTAAAAATGTTAAAAACTCAAAAAGATTTTGTTTGGTGTGTATTTTTGTTTGACACACTTTATGTGGCATATATTTGTGTTTGAATCCCATCATTTACGCTCCCACGTGGCTAGAATTTTTGGTTTAGATTTTCAATCCTTAAAATGTTCTTTACCATATTTTATATGGAGTAGTTGGATTTTGTATTGATTAAATGGATTCTATTTTCATATGTCTCTTTTCACACATGCACGAGCTCTTTTGAAATCTTAATATCACATGTTATATTTGAGCTTTTTGAGGTGTTCTCCTATCAATCTAGTCATCTACATATCTATGACCTAGGAGGACTAGTGCATGTCAAAATCCGTTGCATGTGAGAATTGTGTGAAAAATGAAAACATGATAAATTAATATATGCACGGGGAAAGGCTCCGAAAGGATGAATTAAATCCTTTGCGATAGTAAGCCACTGTTGATTGGATTTAAAAGAAATACGTGATCCAAAGGCCTAAAAATAGAATATTTGGCATTAAACAGAAAGCAATTGCCAAGGTCTATGATTGTTTGATATATTCATTCAATAACAAAAGAATATATATGCTTATTGAGGGAGAATTGGATGGTATATCAACGGTTTGCACAATGTCCGTTTATCCTAGTTGTTTTTAATGTCATGACTCTATTTAGTTTGTAGAATCATCATCATGCTAGGCTTGTATGCATTGTGTATGTTTGTTCATTGAGTTCAATCTTTATATTGTCACATGAGGTTATATTTAACTGTGATGAAGTTTGCAATCAAATGAGAACTCCGTGAACGTTTCTTAAGTGTTTGAGTCTAAATTCAATTGTTGCTAGTACACACCCCTACACTTCCGTTTCCATATGACACTTTTTGCCATACGAGTGTGCAAACTTATTGTATTTTGTGTCATGTGTGTGTTTATATCTATATATATATGCAAGTTCTCTATTGGTATATTTTTTTTGGTATCTATATATATGATATTTGTCTTTGCCCTGCTTTTATTGCTCATATGCTTTCATGTCTTATCACTTTAAGCTTTCACATGCTGTTTATTAGTTCTTTATCCTTTGCCTATTCCCGAACAAAAAGGGGGAGAATGATGATAGGGGGAGAAATGGTATCTAATCCTATTATTATCGTATCTTAGTTTGGGGGAGATTTATCTTAGGGGGAGACGTCCTTCTAAGTAAATATCATTGTTTGATAAAGGGGAGAATTATTTTAAGGGGAGTAATTAATTACATGCGATTAATATATTTTGATATTCCCTATGCATTTGATGAGTTTGCTTAAGTGTGCAGGTATTCTACTAAAGCGGCATCTTTCAATGGCAAAGCGTTTGATCCTTGGGTTAAGTCAAGTTTGGGCGGGTTATGTTTTTGAGTCTAGTGAGCTTGACGGCCCTTTAGGATTTTTTTTTGGTTTTTGTCCCGGAATAGCCAAAGGGGGAGATTTGTAAGGACACAAATTTCCAATTGAGTCCATATATAGTTTTGGATCAATTCCGGACAAAAACATTTATTCATAGGATAGTATTTATTTGTAATATTCTCAAGCCTATGAAGTGTGAGTTGAAGACGTAGCGGCAAAGAATTTAAAGCTTCATCAAAATGCCGGTTTGTGTGCCTCATTTCTACGTCATCAACTAAGGTTCCATGCTCCCAAGGTATGAATGTAATTATATGTATATAGGAGCTTGGAACAATATGTATTGGGTGTTAGGTGTAATAAAAACTGCATTTTATTTTCAGAAAGAATCAAATAGAACTTTAATATAAGTATATAAAAGTTTCTGGGCCAAAAATCAAATTTTACAAACTTTTTGGTCGTTCGTTAGAAATGTCGTTCGAACGAGTTTTTTCGTTCGAACCAGATTTCGTTCGAACGAGTTTTGTCGTTCGAACCAGTTTCGTTCGAACGAGTTTTGTCATTCGAACCAGTTTCGTTCGAACGAGTTTTGCCAACGACCCTAACTAGTCAGTCGTTCGATATGTCGTTCGAACGAATGTTCGTTCTAACGAGGTATCTAACGAACTTCTAACGAGCCTAGGCTGGTCGCTCGTTAGAAGTCTCGTTCGAACGAGAATCAAGTTCGTTCGAACGAGATTCCAGTGGGAACAGTTATTTGGCAGTTTTTTGCAGTTTTTCCCCACTCCTCCACTTGGTTTTCGACCAACTTTTTTCATACATTATTATGTGCGGGAAACACATTTTACAAGATAACTTTTCCATCATAATACATCTCCTAGAGAGAGTTTGAGAGATCATTTTAAAAAGTAAAATGTTCATGTTTTAAGTGTTCTTCAACTTAAAGAAAAATCTTTAAACACTTAGTTTACACCCATTGTTGTTTATTCCAAGTTCCATATATACATATCCTTACTTGGAGTTTTTGGCACCGGTTTTCTCTACCGAATTCAAGAGACGTTTCGGGTTTGCTTCTACACCCCATCACAAAGAAGACTTTTGTTGAGATTCTACCCACACGGAGAAAGGCTCCATGCTTGGGTGACGGTGACCATATAAAGTCCCATCGGTGGATTCCGAGACCGCGGTGGTGTTCCGAGGTTGTCCGCTAGGAAGAGATTTCTACGGGAAGGAGCGTCGAGGCTTGATAGGGATCGAGTCAGTCGTTGTAAGTCTATCTGTCTTGTAATTGTAATTCCGCATCTAGTGGACTTGTGGCTAAGTCCGTCCGAGGTTGTTTCCCGTCTTGGGTTTTTCCTCGTACATCTCGGCGTAGTGTGACATTGTTTATTTTATCTTGCTCATTAATTTAGAATCCATGCTTAGGACAATTTCAAGATAAAATTTGGTTTAATTATCACACTCATTTAATTTGGGACTTAAATTAAATATTGGGTAAAATTGGTTTATTCAAGTCATTTGCTAAAATTGGTTTCGCCTAACTTTGTTTAAATGAATAATCATGACTTAGGCAAATTCTAGGACTTGAATTATGTTTTAATTTGTTTTGAGAAATTAAAACTTGTTGTTATTTTTGAAGATTGAACCATCACCCCTTTTACAACGCTTCCGCATTTATTTAAAAGGAAATTATATTTTAATTTGAAATCATTAAAATCCGGGGTCTTTTCATACTCTTGTATTTCCTCAAATGCATCTTGGCATTGAGCGTTCCATTCATTATTTATATCCTTCCTCTGTAATTGGAAAATGGGTTCACAAATAGTGGGTAACTGTACTTGGACTAGGAACCCTTTAACTTCATTTTTTGTTCTATGTGATGCAATTTATAGTATGTGTTTGACATTGGTAGGGTCTACTTTGATTCCATATTTGCTAAAGATTAAGCCGATAAATTTTCCTTTAGTGACTTCTAAGACACACATTTTATTGATTTAGCCTCATTTTGTAGATGTGTAGCATTTGGAAGAATTTTCGGAGTGTCGGGACATGTACTTCTCAGTCTTTGGATTTAATGATCATGTTGTCCACATAAAATTCCACTTTTTATGTATGAGGTTGTGCAGGATAGTCATGGTCGCTCTCTGGTAAGTTGCACTAGTATTTTTTAGACTGAAGGACATAACCTATTAATACTATGTCCCCTAGAGGTAATGAACCCTATTTTCTCTCAATGGTGAGGGTGCATTTTGATCTGGTTATAACCTATTAATCCTTCGACGAAGGAGTTGCGTGTGTTACTGGTTGTATTGTCTACCAAAAAGTCGATGAGTGGTAAGGGGAAATCATCTTTGGGGCAGACTTGATTGAGATCCATATAGTCTATGCACATTAAAACTTTGTTATTGATTTTTGGTATTGTATGATGTTGGCTATCCAAGTAGGATGCTCGATCACTTGGATGAATCCGACTTGAGCTACTTTTATACTTCGTCCTTTACTTTCCAGGACCATTCAGGTATTAATTTACAAATATTTTTCTTTATTATTTTGCATTGGAAGAGTGGGTATCTCATGCATGACAATTTTTGGGTCGATGCCAGATATATCAACTTAGGACTAAGCAAAAATATCCCCAAAACTGGAAAAGATGTTTATGAGTTCTTTTCGTTCTTTTTATCTTCGGAGGACCCTATTTGTAACTTTTGAGGTTTAGGGGAATCTGCAAGTTTATGGTTATTGTGTCATGCTCATTGGAAAACATACGTCGATTTTGACATTCGTCAAATTTTTCTAAGTGTTTTCAGTATTTTAACTTCGCAGAGTTATCATTATTAGGGGTGTCTTCTTGTCCATTGTTTTATTCATTATCATACATGTAACACACACATTAAGTTATTAGAAATCACTATTTATTATCCCATCAAAAGGAGGAGGGACATCATTAATATTAGTTGAGAATTCTGATTTACAGAGGGATATATCAGGAGAGAGGATAAAGGGACTCTTTATCAAATAAGACAGACTCATAGGGCCTCGATATGATAAGGTTGGGATGCATCTAGTAAAGGTCCATTCTTGCGTCTAGTGGTTCACTTGATGTTGGAAGTGAGGCTTGTCGAGCTCTGCTGAGACACCTTTGGAGTGACCTTTGAGCATTTGGTAACTTTGTTACTGACTACCGATTAGTGGCAGGTGGTGTTTCTTAGCCTAAAACCTTTTTCCTTTGAGGGTAAATTTATGATCCATAATGGTGTCTGTAGTAGGGTTGGTGCATGAAGGACCTTTGGATAAGGCTTTCAGTAAACATTAGTTATTTTCCTGGTTCCATTCATAGTTACATAGGGGTCGTTGGGTGTGTCCTGAGGTTTTCCTAAAGGAAATTTTTTAAGGTGGAGGGTTGTGGAGTTTGGAATACGGAGGTATAGATTGAGTTTAGGGATATTGATCAACCGTTCTCTCTCTGTAGTGGCATCTCGAGTGGCTGCGGCCATTTATCGATTGCGAAAACATTTAATAGGGGTTAGGTCGATGGTTGCTAACATGGCTACTAGAGCAGTATTGTCATAAAATAATGTGCGTAGTCCCCATTTAGGTTCTGGTTTAGAGGTCTCCCTATCATTTGTAGTGACCCATGATACATTAATTCCACCCCGATGGACTCTATGGGCATTCCTGTAATCAACGTATAATCCCTCCTTGTGGAAGAGTACCATTCTTGGGTATAGGGATCTTTTTATTTCATCTTACAACAGCTCGAGGAGCCTTTGATATGTGATATCTTTTCTTTGGAGACATAAGTAACCATTTTACCCTTGATGGGGTTCTTTGCTACTTTTGATTTTGAATTTGTGATCGCATGTGTATCCAAGATCAGTCTTTTCCTAAAGTTCTATAGTGATGACAGCTTCAAAGGTTCATTGTTGATTTCTTTTTAGATTAAACTTGGGCATGTATCCCATCTTTAGGATGATCCTTGTCACACCCTATTTTTGGTACGAATGTACAAGATAGTAATAAAGTAATCAAACTAAAGTTAAGGTGAAAAACATAACTTTATTCATTAATATTGTATTACGTATATTGTACTACCACCACAGGGGTGAATTATTCATGTTACATTTTATCCCAACACTGAAAAATGATGTAGGTCATCGAGAAATGCCATTCTTTGCTTCCATATTCCTTAATCTCCTTCCATATAGTTATATATGCATACATATGATCTGTGCGTATCACAAAAGGGGGGTACAACT
The DNA here is from genome assembly GCA_949130495.1 of Sambucus nigra. Lineage (NCBI taxonomy): Eukaryota > Viridiplantae > Streptophyta > Magnoliopsida > Dipsacales > Adoxaceae > Sambucus > Sambucus nigra. The sequence continues at coordinate 622,670,884 of OX422215.1, forward strand.
TCCTTATTCTAAAACATCTGGAGAAAAAAGCAATTAGCGCAAATATGCTTAGCAGACTTTAACGCATTTCATAAAAACTATATATAGAGAAAGAGGTTTGAGTGTGTATAGATTTAACTGTTTATAGAATGGAGCAATCATTCTTAAAAAAGAAGGTAAATGATTTTTAAATGGATAATCCCATAATTACCAATTTACTAATGGTATTGGGACAATTGAGCATGATCAGTATAACCAAATAATAATATTATCCCAAAACCTTTGGGGTGGGGGAATAAATAACTAGGCACACTAACTAAAGTGACACTCATACATATGTAGCAATAAATCTAGGCTCTTGAGCATCTGAGTCCTATAGGCCAAGTAGAAAAATTATGTGGGATAATATGGTAGTTTACTGCCTAGTTAATACTTATGCTTATAACAAAGACAATTAAGGTCCGTTTGATAGCATTATTTGCCATGGCAAATGGCAAATAAGTTGGCAAATATGACATTTGCCTACAATTTGGTGTGTTTGATAGCAAAATTTGCCTACAAGCTATTTGCCAATGTACAACACCTCTTATGCATAACATGTTGGCAAATTTTGCTTTACTATATGGGTGAGAAATATTTGCCAACAAATTTGCTAACTTCTTAAACGCTTTTAATATTTTAAAAAACAATTTAAAAACTATTTTAAATAATTAAAAAAAACAGTTATGAATATTTTAAAAATTGTTATGAATATTTTAAAAATTGTTTTAAATAGTTAAAAAAATTGTTTTAAATTAAAATCTGTTTAAAAACTGTTTTTTAATAAAAACCGTTTTAATGTAAAAAACTGTTTAATGTAAAAATTGTTTTAATGTAAAAATGTTTTAATGTAAAAAATAAAAAATTGTTTTGATGTGAAAACTGTTTTAATATACAAAATTGTTTTAATGTAAAAAATTATTTTAATGTAAAAACTGTTTTAATGTAAAAAATTTAAAAGTGTTTTAATGTAAAAACTGTTTTAATGCAAAAAATTATTTTAATATAAAAACTTTTTAATGTAAAAAAAATTAAAAATTGTTTTAATGTAAAAATTAAAAACTGTTTTAATGTAAAAACTGTTTTTAGTAAGTAGTTTTGGCGTAAAAAACTTTTTTTTTATATATAGTTTGTTACTTTTTTAATAAATAAAAACGGGAAGTAAAAAAGAAAAGAAAAAGCTGTTTTTTTATTAAATAAGACTTGGGACGAAAATTTAAAAAAAAACATATTTATTATTATTATATATGTTAATATGGACGAAAAATGTGTTATTAAAATGTTTTGCCTAAAAAACTTGTTTTACCTTATTTGGTGTTTGATAGTCTAATGTGAGAAAAAAATATTTGTCTAGGCAAAATTTGTCCTGACAAATTTTGCCATGCCAACACTTTTGCCCAATATGTATCAAACGGACCCTTAGTACATAAGTACATAAGTACATAGGAGAAGTGATTCAATCATTGCAATAACCTTATGAAATCAGCTTTTAGATGATAAGGGTTTAAATTGATCCAAATTGTCCATACTCAGTAATAAATGATATTTAACAACATATGTAGGGCAGTAGCATAACATGTACATACTAAGAGTAATTGATGGCTATCTTAGTGTCATATCAATAGCAATTATATCGAATATGTTGAAATTACTATTGAAACAAAAAACCTACATATTAGCTTTAAAGAACATGTTTTGAATTGATTAAAGTTGGGATCGGGAGGGTCGGGTGCTTGATTATCTATCAATCAACATAGTTGTAAGTGCATATTTTTGGGATAGGACAAAATTGAAAAGAAAAATTAAAAAAACTTGCATTCTTTAAAGTTTAAGAGCTAATTTGTAATTATTTTTGAGGGTTTAAAATGTAGGGCTTAAGGTCATATGTGGAAAATGGTGTAGAAGACTGTTTTGCTTAAAATTTATCAAAGAGTGTGTGGAAAAAAGTTGGGTCAAAATTGAAAACTTAAAAAAGAATAGGAGTCAATTTCTAATTTTTTGAAACAATTTTAACCTAAGACCATGGTTTTCAATAATTTGGGCTAGGGTTGACCAAACACTATCTTACCTTATACCATGTTGACTAGAAAAAATTAATAGAAATTTTGAAAAAAATTAAAAAAAAAATTATTGGCCACGCGCCCTTGCGCGTCTTGTTACGGATGGCAATTTTCCCCGATATTTCGGATCCCCGCGGATACCCGAAAAAAAATAACCGAAAAATCCCCGAAATTTCGGGGATCGGGTCGGGTTCGGGGACTAAAAAGACACCCCGGAAGATTTCGGATCGGGTTCGGGTATACCCTTGGGTCTCCACGGGGATACCCGAATTATTAATATATAATAAAATATATATATTTATATTATAATAAATATATAAGTATAAAGCATCTATAAAAATAAAGCCTAGATCTCTCACTAAACTCACGTAGCTCCATCTAAAAAAATAAACCCTCGAGTCCCTCGCTATTCTCCCTAGTCCCTCACTCTCTCTCACGCCGCTCTCCCTCATCTGCCTCATCTTTTCCTCACATTCCCTGCATCGCTGCGTCATCTTTCCTCATCCCCTCATCTGCGTCGTCCTCATCCCCTCATGTCCCTGCATCGTTGCCGTCGCTGCGTCGTCAAGTCGTCTTGTAACGTAAACTCCACGATTCCCCTCACTCTCTTGTTACGATAATATATAAACTGATTGTTAGGGGTATTGATTTTAATTGATTGTTAGGGATTTTGATTTTAGTTGAAGATGGTTTAGTTGATTGATTTTAGTTGATTGGTAGTGCTGTTACAAAGGCCCAAATGATCCATTTATGAAATAACTTTCTTTTCAACAGGTTAACCAACCCAAAAAAAAAACTTCAACTACTCCATTTATGAAATTTATTCAAACTCCTACCCGAAATTTCAGATGATTAAACCAGAGGCTATTACCTAAGTATTCAAGTATTTTTCAATTATTTTACTACTTTTGAGAGAGAGAGAGAAAAATCAAAACAGGTTCCCCGCGGGGAACCCGATACCCGTTTTAAACGGAAACGGGGATCTCCTAACCCGTTATAACGGGGAACGGGGCGGGGACGGGGAATGGTTTTTCTAACGGGGACGGGGATGGGGAGTTGAAACCCGACCCCGAACCGACCCGTTGCCATCCCTACGTCTTGTTAAGTTTTTTTGTTGAAAAATTCATCTTCAACCTCTTGACAGTTGGCCTAGGTTTTGATAAAACTTTTACCTTAAATAACTCATTGTTTCCTAAACTAATCCAACCTATTTTTTTTTACGAGGAATCCAAATATATAGGTTTCATCAATGGAGGTTCAAAATTTATCGAGTTCCAACTAATGTGTTATTTTTAGAAAATTTGATGAATCATATATATGTTTGGCTTTGAATGTTAAGCTTATGGTTGTCCTAAGGAAGAGTTTGTCTTTGGGTTAAAGGATTAAGGTATCCTAGTTAAACAGAATTACGAAATTGAAGTTTCTGAACTTTGAAAATACTTTCGAGAAATTGGGGTTCAAAATTTATGTGTTTTTCAAAATAGCCATTGTATTCAAGATCCTAGGCTCATAAGGAACCCATTCCTCACTTTGAAACAATTTCAAAGTTAAGGAATGAAGTTTCGTCCTTAAATCTCAAGCTTTAATGTATTTTTGAAGGCATCTGCCTATACATGCTATTCTGCACGTAAGAGCTTGGTTTCTTTGACCGGGTTGTTTTATTTTGATAGTGCAAAATATATTTTGGATAAACAAATAGGGAATGATGCATAAAATCATAGGTGACTAGTTTGGAGCTACAAAAAACATGTTTGGTTATACTAAACTGGTGAGGTTTAAGGCTAGATTTTGTGCGCTATTTATACTATGAGCTAAAGGTACTTCCTTAGTTCATCAAAGAGGTGGATTCTTCCTGGTTTTAAAAAGATAAAACTTGGTCATAGGTGATCACATGGATAAATGGTGTTATCTATGTGAATTTTTTCCTTCTATGCTTATTATAATACTTTTTTGGGAGGACAAGAAAGTCTAAATAGGTTGGTTTTGATTTTGGTTCCTAAAGAGAATGTTTTATACTTATTTGGTATTTAATATGATATTTTTCCATGTTTAAATGGCATTTGTGTAATTTTATGAATGTTCAATCTTTAGGATTGCAAAAAATAAATTAGTTGAGGTCTAAAGGTTCAATTTGATATAAGGTTTGGGTCTTGGGATGGAATAGAGTTTAAGTTATGCTTTTTTTTAAAATTGTAGGGGTAATTTGGTCATTTTGTAACCTTAGGCGATACTTAGGTAATTCATCAAAGTTGCAGGGTTTCATGTGTAGTTGTAACTCTGTTAAGGTTCTTTTGAATTTGAGTAAGTTATAAGGGGGATATAACACAGTATGTTTAGTGATTAGATCGTAATTGGTCATTCTAGGGTTTGATACTACACGGGTATTACAGTCTACCTACCTAATAAATCATTTATCCCCGAATTTACCTTTAAAAAGCATGGGATATTATCTTTTCATTGCTTGTTCGAGTTCCAACATGGCTTCTTACTAATTTTGGTGTTCCCAGAGTACCTTTATTAAAGGAATTTACTTTTGTTAAGAACTTTTACCTGACGGTCCATAATTCGAATAGGGCGCTCTTCAAATTCATGATTGGAATGAACAAAAATTTTGTGCGACGTAATTACATGTGTTGGATCTAGAATATATCGACGTAACTGAGACACGTGAAATACACTATGACTATTCAAAAATTCTGGAGGTAAATTTAATTCATAGGCCACATGGCTAATACGTTTAGTAATACTAATGGGTCTAGTGCATCTTATCGCTAACTTCCCTTTCTTACCAAATCATAGAATTTCTTTTCGGGGCGAAACTTTCAGGAATAATTTATCAAAATCTTTAAATTTTATAGGCTTCCTATGATGGTCATTGTAACTCTTGTGTCAATCTTGGGCATCTTTACTCTTTCTCTAATCTGTCGTATCTTCTCGATAGTGTCTTTAATTATTTCAAAACAAAAATGCTTGATATCTCCCGATTCGATCCAATATAGTGGTGATTGGCACGATCTTCCATATAATTCTTCAAATGGGGAGGCTTTGAGGCTTGATTGATATCTAATGTTATATGAAAACTCAATTAATGATAAGTGCTCACCCCAATTGTCGGGCATATCTAAAGCACAGGCTCTCAACATATTCTTCAATGTTTAGATAGTGCGTTCAGATTGTCCAATGATCTGTGGGTGAAATACGACACTGAAGTTGAATTTAATGCCCATCACACTTTGGAGTGCTTGCTAAAATTTACCCATGAAATGAGAATATTGGTTTGATACTATGGATAAAGGAATTCCATGTAATCGAACAATTTCTCAGATGTAGAGTTTGCTAAGTTTTTGTAAATAATCAACAGTCTTCAATCGAAGAAAACGGGAAGATTTATTGAGTCGGTGTACTATTACCCAAACATAATTGTATCCTTGGGATGTACGAGGACATCCACTAATAAAGTCCATTATAATTTGATCCCATTTTCACTCGGGGATCGAAAGAGGTTGGAGAAGTCAGCCATGTCACTGGTGTTCTATCTTTACTTGTTAATAAGTGAGGACATCTCTCAACGAAGTCCTTAATATCGTTCCTCATATTTGGACACCAAAATTATTTCTTCAGTATATGATATATTTTTTAGCTTCAGGGATGTATCATAAATTTAGAATGACGAGCTTCTTGTAATACCTTTTCTCGCAATGACCACTCATTAGGTACATGAAATTTATTTTTAAACCGTAGACTTGTCTCTTTCTTGTATGACAATTCTAGAGTCTTACTTCCAGTTTGTTGTTTAATTACAAAGGGGTCTTGAAGTTGTTTTTCTAATATCTTTTTTCTCAGGCTTGGCCAAGAAATAATATTGGTGAATTTTTAAAATGGAGAGATTAGCTAAATATCATATTGCTATATGTTAGCAGCAACATCATAAGAAATCGGGTGGTTAAGTCTTTTAACAAGGTCAAGGCTTTAGGCATTGGCTATAACATTTCCTTTTCCTAGATGGTAGTCTAACTTATATCTGTACTATTTTAAAAATTCCATCCAACGTCTCTGTCATAAATTCATACTTTTTGGGTGAAGATGTATTTAAGCTTTTGTGATCCGAAGACATTCAAAATTATTCACCATATAAATAACAACAACATATTTTTAAGGCAAAAACTATGGATGCTAACTCAAGATCATGCATGAGATAATTTCACTCATGAATATTGAGTTGTCAAGATCCATACCCAACTACCTATTCTTCTTTCATCAATATACAACCTAAACCTTATGATGAGACATCGATATAGACATCATAGATTATGGTACTATAAGGAATGATTATGACGGGGGTAGCGGTTGACTTATCTTTGAAAGTTTGGAATGCCTATTCACACATGGAAGTCCATATATATGGTATTTTCTTCCTAGTTAACTTCAACAATGGAAGAGACATTTTGGAAAATCCTTCAATAAAAAGGCAATAATAACCAGCTAATCTAAGAAAACTTATAATCTAGGTGACATTGGTTTGTTTTTTCCATTATAAAACGGTTGTAATTTTATCCAAGTCGACTTGGATTCCACTTTCATAAATCAAAAGTCTTAAAAATTTAACTTCATTCATCAAGAATCGACATTTACTCTTTTTATCATATTGTCAGTGGTTTCTTAGGGTACCTAATAGTATCTCTATATGGTGGCCATGCTCTTCAGGATTTTGGGAGTAAATGAGAATATCAACAATGAATATGATAACAAACTGATCAAGAAAAGGTCAGAATATCCGATGCCTTTGGTTCATAAAAGGTCCAGGGACATTGATTAATCCAAAAGACATCACAGTAAATTAGAAATGTCTATAGCAAGTTCAAAAATATGATTTTTGGAATATCCTCTTCTCTCACTGGTAATAGATGGTAAGTGGATAGCAAGTTTATTTTTGAAAAGATCCTTGTACCCCTAAGTTGGTCGAAGAAATCTCAAATTCTAGGTAAAGGATAACTATTTTTAATTGTTACGAAATTCAACTTACGGTATTTTATGCACAATCTAAGACTTCCATCACTCTTTTTCATGAAAAAAATGGGTGCTTCCCAAGGAGATAACTAAGGAGAATAGAACCTTTTCTTAATAAGAGCATCAAGTTTGGTATGAAATTGACGAAGTTCTAGAGAATCCATTCGATACGGAGGTGTCGAAATCAAGGGAGTATTTGGGAAATGATTGATGGTAAACTTAATTTATCGAGAGGGTGGTATTTCGAGAAAACATCATCAAATTGTTCTAAGATCCTAGAAAATAAAGTGGAGTTGGTACTTCAGATTTGGGAAGTTGAAGTTGTAACACCCGTGCCCAGGATTTGAACTTCGGTCCTTGTAATTTGTCTGCCCTTGGGCCATGAACTGTATATTATGAATGGATGCCAAGTTTGAGTAATCTTTGTGACCTTTGTACAATTTTAATTGGAGTTTTAATGGCCTAAAGTTGAGATGCAGGAATTTGACTGTCGATAGAACAATTGTCCACGTCGTTCGAACGAGAATCCCCTATCAGTTGAACGAGATTCGAATGGCCTTCTAATGACCAAGACTTGTTCGACTTCCATCGTTATCTAGAATCTTGTTGGAATGCCCACGTACGAATGAGGTGCATTGATGTTCAAACCAGGGGTAGATTCCCGTTCAAACGAGCTGGATTACCTCGGCCTTTTTCACCCACGTTTTGACATCTTTAGTAACTTGTTAGATCTCTCGTTCGAATGAGAGACAGTCTCGTTCGAACAAGGTGCAAGACGTTTGAATGATCGGATGCAGGTTGGGATTATCTACACATTTTAATGTGATGTAGCGACGTGGGGCATTGGATTTGCTCAGTTGTCGAGCTCTCGACGGCTCAGATCAAAATATGGTGTAGCCCTTGGTTAATGGGTTAAGTGTTAGAGGGTTTAAATAGAGGAAGGTGAGTGGATTAGGCCATTTCTATCAGATTTTTGGAGCTCTCTCTCTCTTTCTAAAGCTACTCTCTCGCATTCCTCACCCATTTCCAACATTTTCCAAGGTTTCCCCTTCTACCATAAGAATTTTCCAAGCTATTCTAATGCTAAAACACCCATTTCAAGCCTAGTTGAGGAAGAAATTGGCTAGAAGAATCCATTATTTTAGCTCTCTTGAAGAAGTTGGAGCTTTCTTGTAGCTTTGGAGTTTTTAGGAGCTTTTAAGTCACTCCCTTTAAGTTTCCCCTCTTAAAATCAAATGTAGGCTTTTACTTCAAGACTTTTCAAGATTAAAAGATATTTGGATGAATACTAGATGGGTTTATTTTGTAAAAATATTTTTTAGTATGTCTATTTAAAGTTATTCTTACAAAAAAAATGAGATTTTTTATGAAAACTAAGCTCAAAATTGTTTTTGATGAACAAATAATATTTTAATCTTGGAAAAAGGAGGAAATAAGCATGAAAATTTATTCCATGTTAAAATCATGTTTAAGTTGCATATTTAAGGATTTCTAGGCTTGAAATCCTCTCAAGAATATGTAAAATATTATAGTATGTTAAAATATAAACATGATATATGGAACTAAAAATGGATTTTTTTTTTGTGAAAGAAGTTGGAAATATTGACCCTAAATATGTTGTGGAATGATTAAGATACAATATTTCTTGCGACATTTGGGTATAAGAGTAAAATAAGCACTTTGAAAAATGGTATTTATGAAATTAAATATGTTTCTTGAAAATAAATATGAAGTAAGGGGATTTGTTTTTAGAGAAAAATGTTAATGTACGATTTTTGGGACAAAAAATCATTAAAGGTGGTTTTAATGTAAAAGTGACGATTTATGATGCCATGATGAAAGTTTTTTCACAAGGTTTTGGTAAAAGGGTAATTTTGATAAAATTAGAAGGTCTTAGTGGTTGGACTTCCTCATTTTGCCTCATTGGTCGATTTTATAAAAAACGGATAAATGAATGAAATGGCATGAGAATAATGAAAGTAAGTAAATAATGTGGACATTGGTAAAAATTTTAAAACACATTAATATGGACTCAGATGAGACTGGAAAATAATTAAGAAAGTTTCGAAGGCCTAGGGTGAAAGACCAAAAATCATCGGCTAAATCATATGGTAGCATAGTCGGTGGTGTAAAGCCCGTTAAAGTACGCGAATAATTAGAGGATTCCGAGAAAGATAAAGGAAATAAAAAAAGAACTTGGTTGTGCTTAAGGAATGTAAATAAGACAACCTAATGAAAGGTATAAAAATGGAGACTATGGAATAAAATGTGATTAAATAGTCTCTAGACCCGGTAAAGGGTGGTTTGAAATTGTTAAGTGTGAGTATGAGCACATCGCTCGGGTGCATTGCATAGTAGTATCATTAATACTAGGTAAATTGTTGAACGTTTTCAAAATTATTTAAAGTACATTTTATATGTATAGTATTTTCGTTGAAAATGTATAGCTTGGTATTTCGTACCCTACTGAGCGTTCGCTCACCCCTACTTTTTATGTTAAAACCCCACCCCCACCTTAGGTACATCGAGTAGGGAAGTTGACAAGGACGCCGATAAGACCTCAGGGGGTAATAATCATCGTAAGAAGCTTTGTATTTTTATTTAAAATTTTCTTTGCAACATTGGATTAGGAATATAATAAATCATTTTATTTGAGCCTTTAGTCGAGGGTTGTAATAACACAGGGACAACTACAATTTACTTGTTATTTATTAAGCATTGATGATTCAACGAGTTTTCATAAATAAATTTCATTAATTAACCTAATTACTTAAAGTCATCATTGTTTCTCAAATCAAAACTGATCATTTAATCCTTATAAAATGTTTCAATTAAAGGATTTTTCTTAAATAATAGAATTGGACTTTCCTCCTCCCGCTTTAACTCCTTGACTCGGTGAGGGTTCACCTGACGGTGACCCACATTCAAGTCGGGGCGTTACAAATGGTATCAGAGCAAAAGGATTCTCGGGTGTGACAAAGTGTTTAAGCTTTCTTTATACATTTTCGTTGTAGTTATCGATTTAGTTACTGTTTTGAGTTAATCACTTCCTCTATCTCTTTTATTTCGTATCATTGTGTATTGAACTCTCCTTTATTGTGTAGATGACTACACATCGTGGTGGGGTTAGTGGCTTAGGGAACAACGAGCTTAGATGCATGGAGTAAGTTGTGCGTCAGATTGTAGACTCCCCATCATAGTAACAAAGGGCCAACCATAGTGGAACGATTAAGATCACTACTTTGGCCTCCACTCTAAAGGAGTTCAAAAGGCTGCACCTACCCACCTTTAACGAGGCAGTAGGCCCCGATGCCGCTGAAGAGTATCTTGATAAGTTCACTTGGGTTATGGAGATTCTTGACATGCCAAGTGTGCATAAAGTCAAGATAGAGAACTTCCAGCTCACTGAGCAGTTACAGCGCTGATGGAGGACCTACTCCGCCAGTGTCGTAGAGACGATAGAATGGGATAGCTTTAGGGTCGCATTATTAGACCAATACTTTCCCTAGTCATTTAAGGATGCCAAGAAGGATGAAATCCTTCATCTGATTTAGGGGAAGACATCGCTGAATGAGTACGAGGTCAGATTTGAGAGTTTGTACAAGTATGTGGATGTTGTACAGAAGGATGAGGCATAATAGACAAGGTTGTTTGTCAAGGTTTGTAACCTCGGTATTCGGTGGATCATGGACAGTTTGGATGTACCAAACTTCAAAATCACAGTGAACAGGGATATCAATCTAGAGTTAGAGGCAGAGGGTGGAAAGGTTATGAGGGAAAATAAGAGGGAGCCGAGCGGATCCAAGACAGCGATCATTAGAAGTCCGGGGGTAGAGTTTGAGGACTCTTTGTAAAGTTAAAGGTCTCCATAGGGATTGGTTCATCATCCACCCAGTGTACCAACGACCAGATTCCCATAGTCCCTACTGAGAGGGCATGTTTTACATGTGGTTTACCCAATCACATCAAGAGGGATTGCCTATAGAGTGCTTCGGGTAATCAACAGGTCAGTCAATAAGCTGTTAACTTATACCGAGAAAGAACTTTAATTACATGGGTCCCACCCATTAGCGGTCATAGTAACAGTTTTCCGTGGGTTATCATTAACTGGCGAGTCATAGCGTAGAAGGTTCATGTCCAAGTCAATGGCAAATTAGTCGAGGGACGGGTCAGGTGCCTAGTGGACAAAGCAGTAGGTTTAACCCTGGATGGGCCTATGCCATGTCACAGTTTACATCACCTTCTGCTAACCCCTCTATAATGGAAGGTATGATTATTTTATTTCTCACATGTATAAAGTATCTTTTTTATTCAGGCTCATCACATTCATTTATCTCGAGCTCATTATCATTCAGTTTTGGGGTTAGATGTAGACCTATTTTACCCTCTTATCTTTATAGGAATTCCGATTGGTGGCGGTATAGTTCTCGATAGCCAGAATTGCTTATTATGGATGGAGACTATGTTCTATAATATGACTTAATTCTCATGAACATGAATGGGTTCAAGGTGATCCTCGGTATGGATTGGTTGTCTTATTTTGACGCTATAATCGAATGCCATTGACATAATGTCTTAGTCTCTCTTCCAAATGAGTCTCTCCATCACTTTAATAACGAGCAGGATATTGGTTATCCTGTAAAGTTCTCCACCATGCATAAGTAAAAAAGGTACTTTGGATGGTTGAGAAGTATGATGACTGAGGACTAGTCGGATGGTATGTTGTTAGACTATCCATTAGTGCGAGAGTTTCCTAATGTGTTCTCAAATGATCTTACTAGTTTACCTCCACACCGAGAAGTGGACTTCTTCATAAAGCTGCATCGGGGTGTCTTACCTATCTCTATTTCACCTCACAGGATGGTTCTAGTGGAATTGCATGAGCTAAGGGTTTAGTTGGAGGAGTTGACTAGCAAGGGCTTCATTTACCCTAATGTGTCACCTTGGTGAGCTCCGGTCATCTTTACTAAGAAGAAGGACAACTCCCTGAGGCTTTGCATCGATTATAGGCAGTCGAATAGGGTAAAAGTGAAGAATAAATACCCTATACCCCGTATCGATGATTTGTTCGACTAGTTGCATGGGGCAGGTAAGTTTTCAAAGATTGACTTATGGTCCAGGTAACATCAGTTGCATGTCAGAGAGGAAGGCACTCCTAAAACTGTGCTTCAGAGTAAGTATGGTCACTATGAGTTTCTGGTGATGCCCTTTGGCTAGAAGAATGCCCTGGCAACGTTCCTGGATTTGATGAACCACTTCTATTTCCCTTACTTAAACCGATTTGTAGTGCACTTTGTGGATGATAAATTGGTTTACTCGGCATTGGATGTGGACCATGAGGAGCACCTTCACACAATTGTACGAGTGTGAAAGGAGAATAAGTTGTACGCTAAATTCATCAAGTGTGAGTTTTGTATGCATAAGGTCAAGTTCCATGGCCATGTGGTTTTCGACGTGGGCATTTTTATCGACCTTTCCAAGGAAGAGGTTGTTCAAAACTCGAATAGGCCAAAGACATTCGTGGAGGTTCATAACTTTCCTGGATTGTATGGTTACTACTGTAGGTTTGTACAAGACTTCTCGATGGTTACGTTGCCCCTCAACAAGTTGACTCGAAAATATTTGCACTTCGAGTGGTTAGAGGAATGTGAGTCGACCTTTCAAGATTTGAAGTTTAGGTTGACTTTCTCTCCCATTCTTATCCTTCCAGAGTGTGACAAGGGCTAAACCATGTACAGTGATTCTTCCAGGCCAGGACTCAGCGCGGTATTGATGCAAAATGGTCAGTTAATTACTTATTCGTCCTATCAACTAAAGGCTCATGATAGGAACTACCCCACCCATGATTTGGAGTTATTCGTCTTAGTTTTTGCACTTAAGATCTGGTTTTACTACGTATACGGGGAATGATTTGAGGTGTTTTATGATCATAAGAGCTTCCAATATATTTTCATGCAACGTGACCTCAATTTTCGTCAGAAAAGATGGATGGTATTGACGAAAGACTACAACTTCTCCTTAAAGTATCATCCTAGTAAGGCTAATATGGTCGTCGATGCTCTTAGTCGAGAGTCTATCCTTACTCTATCAGCGACAAAGTGTCACCGATCAAATATGTTCGATGAACTATAAAAGTTCTCTTTGTATGTATAACAGGGTTATGATAGGGGGTACCTTTGGGGGTGGCTAGGCCACTAATTTAAAAAAAAATTCTAGACACCCGGTCATGTAATATTGAGTTCGCACATTACTGTGATCGTATTCAGAGCAGTGAAGTGTTCGATATTGTTACTGTGAATAGGGATGGTGGTGTGCGGAACAAGCGCAAGTTGATCTCCTTAATGGTTGATGAGCTTTAAGACAAGGTGATGGCGGAGGCCCATCACTCGCGCTTCATCATACATCCCGGTGCTATAAAGATGTATAAGGACCTATGCAAGAATTTATGGTCGTTTTATATGAAGAGGGATGTGGAGACATACATAGCTAAGTGATACACATGCCAGCAGGTGAAGGCAGAACACAGAAAGTCAGTAGGAGTGTTGCAACCATTACCCATAGTAAAGTGGAAGTGGGAGCATATCACGTTGGACTTTTCCATAGCCTTACCACGGTCCGAGAATGGTCACGATGGATTTTGGGTTATAGTGGATCTACTAATTAAATCCGCACTCTTCTTACCGATTAAGGTCGCAAACAGCGTGTCTAAGTGGGCAAGGTTGTATGTTCATGAGATAGTCCAACTTTACGGTGTTCCGCTCTCAATTATCTCAGTTCAACGGGAGTTGGGAACTTAATTGAGCATGGGTATAGTGTATCACCTTAAGACAGATGGACAATTAAAATGATCCATCCATATCTTGGAAGACATGTTGAGAGCTTGCTCGCTTGATTTTCAGGGTAGTTGGGCAAAGAATCTGCATCTTGCAAAGTTTTCCTACATCAACAGTTATCAAACGATCATTGAAATGGCTCCCTATGAGGCTCTTTATGGGAGTCCTTGACTCTCTCCAGTTTATTGGGCTGAGGTAGGTGAGAAGCATCTCACTAGTTTAGATTTTATCAGAGAGATGATCGATAAAGTTCAGGTAATTCGATAAAGGCTCGTGACGGATCATAGCCTAAATAAGAATTACACTAATAATCGACGCATACGTCTGAAGTTTGAGGTGGGAGACCATGTGCTACTGAAGGTTAGATCTAGGAACGAAGGTCAATAGATCACCCAAAAGGGGAACCTTTCCCCTTGGTACATCGGCCCCTTTGACATCCTGGAATGGATTGGGGATGTATCGTATTGCTTAGATCCACCTCTATAGTTATCCTAAGTTTATAATGTGTTCTACGATTCTTTGTTGAAGAACTATCTTCATGACCCCCGGCACGTCATAGACTGGAATTTTATTATTTTAGAGGTGTTGGGGGTGCGACCAAGGAGAGAGACAAGGTCTTTCCTTTCGTGAAGGTCCTCTGGGAGTTTCAAGGTGTTGAGGGCATGACCTGGGAGCGCGAGTTAGAGATGCATGAGAAGAAACCAAAACTATTTACTTAGGTTGGTTGTTTTGAATTCGAGGACAAAATCTCCTAAGGAGGGGAGAATGTAACACCCGTGCTCGAGATTTGTACTTCGGTCGTTGTAATTTGTATGCCCTTTGTCCACGAACTGTATATTATGAATGGATGCCAAGTTGGAGTTATCTTTGTGAACGTTTTGCAATTTAAATTGAAGTTTTAATGGCCTAAAGTTGAGATGCATGAATTTGGTCGTTGTTCGAACGAGAATTCTTTATCGTTCGAACAAGTTTTGATCGACCTTCTAACGACTAAGGCTTGATTCATTTCCATTGTTCTCTAGAATATCATTGAAATGCCCTCATTCGAACGAGGTGCATTGACGTTCTCACGAGGTGGATTTGTTCTCCCTTTTCACCCACATCTTGACCTTGTCAGTACCTCATTAGAACTCTCATTTGAATGAGAGAGGATATCATATTAACGAGGTCTAAGTCGTTCAAACGATTAGATGAAGATTAATATTTTCTACACATTTTAATGTGTTGTTGGGACGTAGGGCATTGGATTTGCTGAGTTGTCGAGCTCTTATCAGTTCAGATTAAAATATGGGTTTAACCCTTAAGTGTTAGAGGGTTTAAATAAATGACAGATGGTGGGAGAGGCCATTTCAATCAGATTTTTGTATCTCTCTCTCTCTCTCTCTCTCTAAGCTACACTCTCCTATTCCTTGCCCATTTCCACATCTTTCCACGGTTTCCCCTTCCACCCCAAGCAATTTCCAAGCTATTCCAAGGCTAAAACACCGATTTCAATCCTAGTTGAGGAAGAAGTTGTGTATAAGAAGCCATTGTTGGAGCTCTCTTGAAGAAGTTGAAGCTTTTCGGGAGATTTGGAGTTTTTAAGAGCTTTCAAGTCATTCCCTTTAAGTTTCTCCTCTCAAATCAAAGGTAGGGTTTTCCTACAAGTGTTTTCAAGATTAAAAGCCATTAGGATGCATGCTAGATGGGTTTATTTTGCAAACTATTTTCTAGTATGTTTATTTAAAGGTTTTCTTGCAAAAATTGAGATTTTTGATGAAAACTAAGTCCAAAATTGTTTTTGATGAACAAATAATATTTTAATCTTGGAAAAAAGGAGGAAATAAACATGAAAAATATTCTATGTTCAAATCATGTTTAAGTTGCATATTTAAGGATTTATATGCTTTAAATCCTTTCAAGAATGTGTAAAATGTGACAGTATGTTGAAAGGGGTCATATCACATGATATATAGAATTAAATATGGATTTCTTGGTGAAAGAAAGAAGTTGAAAATATTAACCCTAAATATGTTGTAAAAGAAGCTCCTCTTTCTCACTACAATCCTCTCTCTTATCCTAACCATGCTACAATTTCCCATGGGTTCTAATCCACTCACCTACTTCGATTTTGACCCTATACCCTTCTATGATGAACCTTTCCCTCCACTTTGTGTTTCATCTACGAATAAGACTACCTTTTATATTGAACAATCTCATCCACCATCTTTTGCTGAAATTCTTGGTAAGAATTCTGTTCAAGATCAAATTTCTTTGACCACACCTTGTCTTCCTCCTCTCTCTCCCCTATTTTTTCATGGGGTTTCCATTTCTATACAACTTCTTGATGAGGCTTACCAAGAAGTCCTCAATTATTGTAGCTCCTCTACACTGATTGGGCATCTTATCCTTGCCAAAGGTGACAAACCATGGAAAACTTCTGAGTTGAAAATGGAACTTACACGTGTTGGGCAGATCAAGAAGTCATGGGATCTTATGCCCATAGATAAGGGTTACTTCAAATTACGTTTCACTTGCGCAAATGATATGATTGGGGTAATTTCTCTTCGTTATTTTAAGCTCTTTGCTGGAAGTTTAAAATTATTTCCATGGGTTCCTGATTTCAAACTAGAAATGCATGTTATTTCTACTACAAATGCATGAGTTAGATTTATGGGGTTGTGTCTAGATTATTGGGACCCTCGCCTTCTTCTCCAGATTGCAAGGGTTTCGGTCGCCGACAGCGTGTTGACAAGGAAACAATGGAAAGGTTTTGTGGCACATATGCTAGAGTTTTAATTGAAGTTAATCTTTCAACTGAACCTCTTGAACGGTTATTAGTTGAAAGAAATGATGGTTCTTTTTTTGTAAATATTCAATATGAGTCTCTCCCATTTTTTTTTTGTGGTAAAGAAGGGTAAATCCCGACCAGCTTGTGCGCATCTCGGACTAATTCCTCCTCCTCGAACAAGGCTTTCTATAACAGGCGTTTAATTCCTGCGGTCCGTGGCCCCAAGACGCAGCTGTCAAGTTTCGAACCCAGGTGCCTGGTTTACAGCTACACCCTGAGTCTACCAACTTGAATAACCCCTGGGGTTAAGTCTCTCCCATTGTTTTGTTGTTTTTGAAAGACTATTGGTCTTTTTTTTTTTGTAAAACAAGACTATTGGTCATTCATTCAACGAATGTAAGAAAGTTGGAAAAGAGGTGGCATATTCTAATGTGCACAAAATTTTCCCTACAAAAACTGTTTGTGACAAGGATCCTAATGCTCATGAAAGCAATTAGGCAGCTATAACACGTTCAAACGTGGTGAAAGCTGTAGTAGATAAGGTCATAAGTCATAGCAATGTAACAACTAAGGTCCTTAGTCTAGAAAATATAGCAGGTACGGTCACTGACCACACTATTTTTGAAGCATACCACGCTGTCACATACCTGATTCTAGGTTCTGTGACAGCTAAGGTCATTATTCCAATCGATGTTGAAGGTACATAAGATCTCATAGACTCGTGTGAACCTAGATCGCCTACTGTTTCTGCCTTACCTCCAAATCGTAGGCAATTTTTGGAAAAAAACGGAGTTAAAAATGGTACCAAAAAATCAATCTAGGTCGGCGACACAAAGAAAAAGGGTGACATCCCAAAAAATAGGAAGGCTCCAACAAATTGAAAATCGGATATCCTAATTTTACTACAAAGTCTATGCCTAATAATCTGGGGAGTATCCCAAAGAAACTGGTTCAAAATATTGGAGGATTTCTTTTTTGACTCAACAGTTACAGAAAAAGAAAAAAGATAAAGGGAAAATATTTTATTGAACAAAAAAATCAAACATCCAAACAGGTGGACAAAAAATATATTCAAATATTTCATCGGGGAATATTACGGATAATGAAAACTAATATGGTGATATGCCTCCATTAGAGGATATTCCAAACTTGTCAAATATCTCATTTGATTCTTTACCTAAAAAGGACGACCAGGAGATTAATTTATATGTAGAAATCCCTAAGTTTGATCTTGGAATGTCTTTCAATACCGCAAAAGCTCGAGCGTTTATTACAGACCCCTTTGAGAGAAAATGTGGAAATGAAATGTCCGTTCATCCAATTAGCAATTCGTTTGAGATTTTAGAAAACATTAAAAACTAAAATAATCCTCTTGAAGCAGATGGCCTTAATCATAAAAGAAAAGAGATTCAGGATTCTTTACCATACTTAACTGCTAAGGACAAATCGGCTCTAAAATATAATTTAAGTACAGCTGCTACTCGTTCAAAGTTTTCATAAGTTTTTCTTTGATTTAGCGCTTGTACGTGCCATAGGAGAGGCCATTTCTCATTCCTATTAATAAAATTTTCTTTCGTTAAAAAAATGATGAAGAAATAATATTTAATGCAACATTTGGGTATTAGGGTGAAATGGACATTTTATAAAGTCATCTTTATGACATTAAATATGCTTCTTGAAAAGGTATGAAGAATGGAGATTTTCTTGGAGAAAAAGTTTAATGTATGATTTTTGGGACATAAAATCATGAAAGGTGGTTTGAATGTAAAAGTGACAACCCATGGTGAAAGAAATGTATTTTTTCATAAGGTTTCAGTAAAAAAAATGGTCATTTTGAAAAAATAATGGGGTCCTAGTGATTAGACTTACTCATTAGACCTCATTAGTCAACTTTGTAAAAAATGGATAAATGACTGAAATGGCATGAGAATAATGAAAGTAAGGGAATAATTTGGACATTGATAAAAATGTTAAAACACATTAATATGGACTCGAATGAGACTAAAACAAAATTATGAAGGGACCGGAGCCTAGTGTGAAAGACCAAAAATCACTGGCCAGAGAAAATGGTATCATAGTTGACGGTTTAGACCCCGTTGAAGTATGTGAATAATTGGAGGATTCCAAGAAAGATAAAGGAAATGAAAATTAACTTGGTTGTGCTTAAGAAATGTGCATAAGACAACCTAATGGAAGGAATAAATATGGAGACTAAGGAATAAAATATGCTTAAATAGTCTCTAAACCCGGTACAGGGTGGTTTGAAATGGTTAAGTATGAGTATAAGCACATCGCTCGAATGCATTGCATAATAGTTGCATTAATACTAGCTAAACTGTTTAATGTTTTCGGAATTATTTGAAATACATGTTATATGTATAGTATTTTCGTAGAAAACCTATAGCTTAGTATTTTTCACCCTGTTGAGCATTCGCTCACCCCTTCGTTTTATGTTAAAAACCCCACCCCATCCCAGGTACATCTAGAAGGGACCTCGGTAAGAATGCCATTAAGACTCCTGAGGGTTATAATCGTTGTTAGAAGCTCTGTCATTTTATTTCAAATTGTCCTTTAAATATTGGATTTGGAATATTATAAATCGTTTTATTCGGGCCTTTGGTCGAGGGTTGTAATAATACAGGGACAACTCTGATTTATTTCTTATTTATTAAGCATTGATGATCCAATTGATTTTCATAAAATAATCTCGTTAATTGACCTAATTACTTAAAGTGATCACTGTTTCTCAAATTAAAACTGATAATTTAATCCTTATAAAATGGTGCAATCAAAGGTTTTTTCTTAAATAATAGCCTTTCCCCCTCCCTCTTAACTCCTTGACTCGGTGCAAGTTGACTTGACGGTGACCTAAATTCGGGTTAGGGCATTACAAAGGTTCGAAATGAGCATTTCCTTGGAACAGAAAGTGTGGTTTCTTTAATCTCAAAAGTATACTCTATTTAAATAAAAATGGATAAAAGCATGAAGTTTTGATAAAAAATCCACTTCGATAATAATATCGAATCCACATATATCTAAGATTATTAAATTCAGAAAGAGTGTACCTTTACCTAGCTGAATTTTATAGTTGTCATACTTTTGAGTAGGTGTGTAAACCTCATCGGTAGGTAATTCTATTTCTAAGGGAGGGTCCAATGATTTTGGTAAAATTTGCAGAACGTCAGCTAATTTAAAACCAATGAATGAGTGAGTTGACTAGAATTGAATAAGACATGAGTGGGATAATTACAAAATAATATCATACCTTCTACCACATCGTGTAAATTTTGTAGGGTCAACATGGAACAATTCTTCCCACGGTTGGGGACTGGCTAATGATTTTTTCCAGCGTTATAGAGCATCACTAATTGTAGGAAGGAGTTATACCTCTTAATCATTGGGAACTACCAGGTCTGTTTTGTGTCATGGAGTGGCATAACTTAGGACATCATGGGTGGATATGTTCTACTTCTTGACATTTATGGAATTAAATCACTGAATAGGTCGTGTTATGGTGAATTTGAAAATAAATATATCCACTAGATCTGTGATAAGGTTGAAATCGGGATCTAGGTAAGGTTCTAGAAATGTAGTTATTCCTATTGATGCGATTGGGCGGGCATATATATCCACTTGATGTGGGATTACACTAAAGAATCAAGGAGACATCAACTAGTTCAAAAAAATCTTGAATTTTCAAAGGTGTAACAGAGGTTTTAATTCATGGATATAATCATCTCTCAAAATTCTAATATTTCTTAGCATCTGTGCTTACACACTATAGAAGCAAATTTATCTAAGTTATATTATACAAATGATCGTTACAACTAGCAGTTTTTATTAGCATACTATCAGACACTCTAAGCATATACTAAGCACACTGAGTTTTATATAACATACCTTAAACTTACCCCACCTATATTTTTAGCATTGCCACAATATTTACAGGCTACTTATTAATTATATTACTAATAGAAGGAGGCAAATTTATTTTTCCTTCATTCTGGAACCACGTCGTCAGTCTCCCAGGGGTCGGAGTCCGGAACAAAATCAAAGTCATCAGGTTCAGATGGGTCATCATCGTGGAACTACTCGAGGAACTTGAGGAAATCTTGATGAAAAGTTATCCGTTAAAAGTGGCTTCGGGTTGGAGCGGGGTGGAGAGTAAATATCGTTCCATTAGAGATTGATAGCTTCTTAGAGAACAATCGGGTCTTGAACATATTCTTGCATCGTCCTCATCACTTATGCTTCACCATAGATTCGATTAGTCAATACAAGATGTTTCACGAAAGTACTAGAATTTCTCCGATCATCGTCCACCACTCGAACCATGGGACTGAGTCTAAGAAAGGTTTGTTCTTTCACTGTGTCTTCCCATATATTGGTTAAAACTATATCAAAATTAAAAATATGATAATTCCATATATTCATGCTGCAAAATAGATTTAGTATGTGACGAAAGTAAAGAAGTTACGAAAAATATAAAATAACTAATATTTTATGTTATTACCGTAAAGGAGTCTAACCATGCGCATTTTAAAATTACGCTCTGATACCAACTTGCCACACCCTGTTTTTAATTTGAATGTACAAGAAAGTAACAAAGCAATGAAACTAAAGTTAAGGTGGAAAAACATAACTTTATTCATTAATATTGTATTACATATAATATATTACCAACACAAGGGTGAATTATTCGTGTTACAATTTATCCCAAAACTGAACAATGACATAGGCCATCAAGCAATGCCATGCTTTGACTCCATCTTCCTTATTATCCTTCCATATAGTTATACATGCATACATATGATCCTTGCGTATCACAAAAAGGGGGAGGGGTATAGCCTCCTTATCCTGGAAAATATGGAGGAAAAAGGAATTTCCGTAAATATGCTAAGTATATTTTAACCCGTTCTATAACAATTATATATATATATATATATATATATATATATATATATATATATATATATATATATATGTGTGTGTGTGTGTGTGTGTGTGTGTGGATTTAACTATTTATAGAATGGAACAACTATTCTTAAAAAACAAAGTCAATGATTTTTAAACAGATAATCCCATAATTACTAGTTTAGTAATGGTATAGAGACAATTAAGCATGACCAGTGTAACCAAATAATAATGTCAACTCGATACCTTCGACAAAAAATAAACATCTAGGCATACTAACTAGAGTGGCACTCATACATATGTAGCAATAAATTTAAGCTCTCAATCATTTGAGACCTGGACAAGTAAAAAAAAATATGGGATAACAAGGAAGTCTACTGAAACACCCTATATTTTTTACTCACTTGAGTTTATAATATATAGGCGCTTATCTAGTTTGGAAAGAGTGACAAAATTAGAGCCATATCCCTTGCTAACAAAGAGCCTTAGGCATTTCATCAAATTCCTCTAATGGTATCAAAGGTAGTATACCAACACTTCACCTAGTCTTGCATATTCTATGTTGCATTTGTATCATTTTAGGTGTGTGAGTGTTAATTCCCATCAACATAATTTTCTAAATATTTTTGGGAGTTTTTAAATATTTTGTAGGAATTTTTAAACATTTTTAAACACTTGAAATTAAGGTAAAATGTTTTTGGCTAACTGGTAATATCATTTTATTCCTAAAAAGTTGGTAGGGTAGAAGCCGAAAGCTGCAAGAACTTATGGGGTAGAAACTGGGATTTTTGAGAATCCAAAAACACGCGTTTCATTTGAGATCTTAGCATTACACGTGTTTGATTTACATCGGTTAAGATTGTGTTTTTTGCCTCTCACATAACTACGAACTCTTATCAACCGTTGAATTAATCTTATCGATGGTTTGCATGTTGTTTATCTCAATCCAATCCTTAACCATTTTAACCAATGAGAGAGAGTTTAAATGCGATGCCTTTACAGCCTTTGTATTTACACTCAATTTGTTAGACTTGATTTTGACCGTTGGTTTGGTTAATGGTTCCAGACCCTTCCATTTTCTAGTATAAATATAGGTTATGGGTTATACGTTTACAAACTTTGGTGAGTTTAAGCTTGAGAGAGAAGAGAAAGAGAGAGAGAGAGAGAGAGAGAGAGAGAGAGAAAATACGAACCCTAGCCAAACTCTTGCAAAATTTTCCTAAAAAATTTCCCTTGTGAGTTTGAGAGTGGTTTCTGTTCGACAATTCATTCCTCTCTGGTTTTAAATCTCTTTTCCAACCAATCACTTAGTTAGATCTTGTTTTGTTCATCATAGAAAACGTAGATCTAATTTATGATGTGATATAAATCACCTAGATCTACTTAGTTTAATTTCTATTTCAAGAAATCTTTATTTGTTGGTATTTTTTACTCAAATGTTTCTTTCAATCGATTTACCAACAAATCCATCTTCTGTTTCAAGTTTTAAGAAAAACAAACTTCAAAACATTTAAAGATCTTCAGACGTTTGCACTTTCAAGTCCATATTTCACACTTTGTGAAATAGAAGTGTAAATAAATAAAAAGGAAGTGTATAGGACCTTGGCTCTTTTGAATATCAAGGTTGTCACTCGATATATCACAAAAAGTGAGAAGTCTAAGTTTTCAATAAACTGTGATTCAGAATCTTATACATTATCTTAGACGAAACCTGTCATTTGTAGGATTATTCGTTTGTATAAGTGTGTGTGTGTGTGTGTGTGTGTTCATGCATGTTTTAGGCACAACACCACAATACACGTTTCACACTACAACACTAAAACAGTGTTGGTTGAGATATTTCTGACCTTAGAGTCGACGTAAAGCTAAAAGGATCAGGAGGTACAAAGATGGGAGAACAACAAGAACAACTTCAGTGCCATCAAAGAAGTCAGAATTATCTAATGGGAGTGGCATAAATTCTTGACTTAGAATAGGTCTGATTGTGTGTTTAGTTTGTTAATAGTTTGTAACATGTTAACTCGTTTTTAGTGAATTTTTATTTTTGAGGTGTAGACGCCTCCGTGGATGTTTCTCTAATTGGGTGGAATTTTACCACGTTAAAAATATTTGTGTACTTGCATGTTTAATCTTCCTCTCATCCCCTTCTGATTGTGTCCCGATTTAGACTTTTTTAGTTTTTAGTTTTCAAAACTTGGTCACCTATAACTGAAATATCTCATTCATAACAATTTTCATACACATCTTGTGTGAGTAATTTGTTTTCCAAAAAAGAGTTTCTCAAACAAACTGTTCAGAGCCATTTAAACAGTTTTAAACCTTTTAAACAACTTAAGTGGCATATTTTTCATCTACTCCCTAGTTAATATTGGTACTTATAACAAAGACAATTAGTACATAATTACATAGGTGAACTAATTCAATCATTGCAATAACCTAATGAAATCACTATTAGATGAGAAGGGTTTAAATTGATACAAGTGATCCATACTTAGTTATAGATCATAGTTAACAACATATGTAGCATGGCAGTATAAAAACATGAACATACTAAGAGTAAATGATGGCTATCATTGTGACACCCCGCCTAATTAAACATCGGGTGATCAGGCCTTTATTAAATTAAAACAGGTTTCTCAAATGGTTCATTCTTAGCATCACTGTCGAAAACTTTTTAATTACTAATACCCTAAGTAAAATTAGACCGGTTCCAAATTTTATCTTTCTTAAAACAGATAAAACAACCATGCGGAACAACGTAAAAATAATCATGTACTATAACCCAATCAACAAAGTAAAAGTACAACAGAACAAAAGTATTACCGAATAAACCATCGGCTAAAAAATCCCAAACAACAATAGAATAACCATTAGTCTGAAACTAACATCTGAGACTAATACCGGACAACAAGTCCATGCATAGAAGAGTGTGAGATCCTGTACTAGATCTGAATGAGAGATATCGTCTAGTCAAAGTCTTGTAAGCATCCACCGTGCTATAACTCCGAGTCTCTGGAATGGAATCATCATACATGGCATCCCTGTGGCTGGACACCTAAAAGGTTTTGTAAATATTTTATAGCAAGAGTTAGTACTCAAAACATTTTGAAAATATTTAGCAAGCGTTTATCATAATATAAAATGCGGTTATTGATTACACATGTTAGGTTCTCGTACACTCTCTTGAGTTACTCACCCCTCATCTTTTGTGCACACCTAACGTTCTACACTTAGTTTATCTAGACATACCTCCTAAGCTAACTAAAACCAAAGTAGTCAACTAAACTTATTTGTACCCAAGTTCTAGTACCGCCCATACAGTACAATCGTTTCACTAACATCTCACGTATGTTAATTAATTCTCAAGTTACATTTCATCTATGTTATTTTTCAAGACTTCCCATTTAGTTTCACTACTAAAATTACTACAATTCTCACAATTGTTGACTTCCCACTTGTGTAAATAAGTTTCGCTACTTGAATTACTAAATATATTTTCTCTATCTAAAGATGCATTTCGTAATTAAGTTCCACTACTTAACTTACCAATTCAGTATGTATCTTTAAATACATAATATATATCAATCTACTAATACACAAAAGTATAATATCATCAAGTATATATATTTCACACACAATATATACTAAATATCAGTCATTACTATTTTGTCCTTTTTACACACGTAAAGGACTCTTGGTTCGGAATGATTCATCGTCCCCAAGTAAGAATTGGTTCGGAATGATCCATCGACCCCAATTATTTTTAAAAATATAAATATACACATATTCTGGTTCGGGACTCTCTCATCGCGACCCCAGTTCAAAGTTTGGTTCGGCATTTCTCATCGACCCCAAACACATAATAACTTTATGTTAGTTCGGAATGTCTCATCGACCCTAACATAATTAATTTAGGTATAATCTCCCTACCTAAAAGATCACATAATTCAGTAGGTACACGCCCGACCTATTAATCATATAAGTACGTAATATTTTAATCTCATATATCTACCGTACAATATTCGCTTTACGATTTATCTCATTAATCGTATTTATTTGAGTATTCACACAACTCTAAGGGTCCTAGTTACCCCTTACATATAATTTAAGTAGTTCTTTCTTACCCTACTGGTCTATTACTTAAAATTGAATTTACTTCGCCCCGTAACTCAATTTCCGAAATCTCCGATACTCTACTAAATCGGATTATTCTCCTCGGTCCGTAATCCAAGCCCTACACCCAATGGCCTTATTGGACCTCAACAATATACCCACTGGTCTTATTCTTACTCCCAAATAAGTATAATGTAAATCCTAGAATACTCATTCATTCCCGAACTCAACGAAGGATTAAACACAAAATTTTCGGAAAACAGCTTTCGTCGATCGATCGACGGCTGGGTTCGATCGATCGACATAGTCGATCGATCGACAGTCCGAGATCGATCGATCGATCGAACAGGGGTAGACGCACTCTTCTTCTTAGTTAAGATTTTTCCTCCATTAACAAATCTCCAAACTCCATTATAGTCCACCAAACTTTAACCTAATGATCCTAACATATTTCCACATATACTAGGACAGTTTCTAACGTGTCAAATACATCAAAACTCCAATTACTTTAAATAATTAATGAATTAAAACCCAGAATTTCTTGAAACCCTAGTTATGGTGTTCTTCCCATATTATCATTCAAAATCCAGATTTTTATTCCGAAAATCATCAAGTCTAATCTGAATATTAATTCTCTACATAGTTTAAATCATTCTACATGCAATTCCTATCCCAACATGCATAAATATCATCTTTCTCCAATCAAAATATTGATTTAAACAAAACTATTCAAAAACCCTACACATGGGTATTATAACTTTATAATTTTCAATAAACAACTTGCCTTATGATCAGTAGGGTCTGATTTCGTGGTTTTTGTTGATGATTGATGATCTTCATCCCTCAATCCTTCTTCCCCAACAAGTTGATGGTAGGAATCCCTTTGAATCCTTCCCAAATCTTCTTTTTGCTTTAGAAAGTTGTGCCTCTCTTCTCTCTAATGGTATTGGTGTTGTCATGGGTGTTCTAACCCTAATTCATCTATCATACGGCTGATATAAAACTCTCAATTTCGTAGGTCTTCATACCCTCTTATGTTAAAAGACTAAAATGCCCCCGAACGGTCTCGGTTTAGCCCAAAATTACCCCGGGACTCAACTAGTACCCCCGGGTATACTATTTTGACTAATTTGACCCTTCCGGACTCTTTGGTGACCTCTAAATTATCATTTGAGTCACTTAAAAAATATTACTCGTTCTCACCCCAACGCGGTCTATACGCGATAAGTAACTGTTTACCACTCGCACTAAGTAAATAAAATGATGCAATATATATCGGCATCTATCTTTCGATTAATACACCATAATTACAATTTTAAATAAAACTCTTTAAATTACTACTCTTACGTAATTTAAATCAAGCCGATATTTTCTCATTTAATTCTCCAATCTAATTAAATGGAATATTTGGAATATTCAGAAGTACTGGGTATTGCAATCATATTGTGATATCATAGCAGTTAAACCAAATACGCAAAAATTACTATTGAAAGGGAACAACCTACTTGCTAGCTATGAAGAACGTGCTTAGAATTTATTGAAGTTAAGATCGGGGATGGTCCAGTGCTTTTTTATCTGTCCATCAATATAGTTTTAAGTGTATATTAGTGGGATAGGACTAAATCAGAAATAAAAATAAAAAATTGTGTTCTTAAAGTTTAGGGACTAATTTGTAATTATTTTTTAGATTTTAAAATGTAGGGCTTAAATTCATATTTGGAAAACAGTGTAGAAAACTTTTGTCTTAAAATTTATCAAAGAGCATGTGGAAAGAAGTTGAGGTCAAAATTCAAATTTTAATTAAAAAATAAGGGGTCAATTTACAATTTATAAAAAGTACTTGTAACCTAAAACCTTGGTTTTCTATAATTTTGGTTTGGGTTGACCAAACACTGCCTTACCTTATACCCTTTTGACCAGAAAAAATTAACAAAAAAATTGCTAAAAAATCAGAAATTTTTAATTGGACACACGGCCACACGCGCCTGGTTAAGATATCTAGTTGAAACTTCCATCTTCAACCTCTTGAGTGCTGGACTAGGATTTGATAAAACTTTAAACTTTCATATCTCCTGATTTTCTAAACCATTTAAGATGATTCCTAAATCAATCGAACCAACTTTTTCAGAAGGAATCCAAATATTTAGGTTTCATGGATTAAGGTTCAGAATTCAAGGAGTTTCAACCACAGTATGTTTTTTAAAAATTTGACCAAATATTCGTGGAGCTAAAAAGTATGGAAATGACTTTTAAGATTATGACTGGATTTCTGCTATCCTAAGGATGAGTTTGGCTTTGGTTTAAAGGATTAAGGTGTCCTAGTTAAAGAGAATTTTAAAATTGAAGTTTATGAACTTTGAAAACATTTTTGGCAAATTAGGGTTCAAAACTTATTAGTTTTTAAAAATAGCCATTGCACCTAAGCTCCTAGGCTCATAAGGAACTCATTCCTCACTTTGAAACAAGTTTAAAGTAAATTAATTGAGTTTCACCTTTAAAGATTAAGCTTTAATGCATTTTTTGAAGGTTTCTTCATATACAGGCTATTCTACACGTAAGATCTTGGTTTCTCCTATTGACTTGTGTATTATGATAGCGTAGAAAAAATTTTGGATAAAAAAAAAGAATGATGCTTAGAATCATAGGTTACCAATTAGGAGTGAAAAAAAGTAAACATTGCTTCTAATGAACTGGTGAGGTTTAAGGCTAGATTTCGTGGGGTATATACACTATGAGGTAAGGGCAGTTGATCGTTGCACCAAGGATATGGATTTTCCCTAGTTTTAAGAAGATAAAACTTAGGTACAAGGCGATCATATGGAGAAATGGTGTTATCCATGTGAATTTTTGTCATTTTATGTTGATTGGAATGCTTTGTTGGTAGGGGAGAAAAGTCTAAATAGGTTGGTTATATTTATTTGGTCCTTAAAGAGAAAGTGTTATATTTATTTGGTATTTTCTATGATAATTTTCCATGTTTAAGGGGAATTTGTATAATTTTATAAAAGTTTAAGTGTTGCGATTATAAAATTAAATTAGTTAAGGTCTAAAGGTTAAATTTGATATAACGTTTTTGTCTTAAGGTGGAATAGAGATTAAGTCATGCTTCTTTCAAAATTTATGGGGGTATTTTGATCATTTTGTAACCTTAGGTGGTACTTAGGTAATTAACAAATGTTTTAGGGTTTCGTGTGTAGTTTAACTCCATTTAAGGTGTTTTTGAATTTGACCAAGTTATAAGGAGGATATGGGGCAATATATGTAGTTATCGAATCGTAATTGATCATTCTAGGGTTTGATTCTACGCGGGTATTACAACCTGGTTTCTAAATTGTGAATGATCGGATCCTCTTGTATCTTGTGCACTAGTGGGATGACTTAAAATCTGCTGAGGAGACTATCGCGATTGTTGTGATGGGTGTGTAGATGTGGGGTAGTGTTAGTGTTGATTAATGTGGACCAACTATCGTCTCCTTGAATAATGATGACCACATTTTCAAATCGAAACCCAACTTTCGTGTGGAATGATTAGGGTAGTGCCCCCATGGATGTATCCTTGATCTTTCGAGTAGGAGGTTGAAGTTGGCTGAAATGTTGAATAGTTAAACCTCGACATCATACTTAATATGCCCTATTATGAGAGTAAGGATAATGACCACATGATCAATTGACGGATGTTAAGATAATATCTGAGGCTATGGAAAACGATGTGAATTCTGAGGCGGTGTATCCTAAACCATTAGCAGTGAAGGGGGATACTTTGATTTTGTATTTTTTTTCTGCTAGTATTAAAGGTACAATTTGTCCACACAAGTCTCAATAGTGATGAGCAAGGGGAACCGATGGTTACAACCTTATGTGGTAAAGTCTTTATATGATAAGATGATGTGTTGTTTCATTGTGATGGAGTTGATGGTGGATGATATTTATATCAGAGTGAGATTCGTAGGTACAGAAGGTTGAGTTAATAGGCACACGAGAGTAGCCCGGTGCTCCTGGGAGGTGGCTAGCAAATCAAAGATAGTGATGTCGGATGACGTTCACTGAAGTTTCTAATGAATTTTATCATTTTTTTCAGGAGGGGTATGGTGTTTACTCCGGGGACCTCCCTCTTTATCAATAGGGTTTAGTGGATTAGAGTGTCGACCTAACTTGGTAATGAAATCAACTTCATTATCCAATGTGAGCATAGGTTTTGTCTGAATTTCTTGTTCAGTTCTTTCCAAGAGGATCAAGAGATCCACCAAGGATGCATGGTAGGAGGTAGGTGGTGTTGGATTTGGAGTCATGACTTTGGTCGAATCAAGGATAATAGTCTGTTTTTGGCTCTTGGGATCTCCATCCTAGGTTACTGAGGGGGCTTGGGATATGGGCCTCTATATCCATCGTATAACTGTGTCTGAGTCTAGAATTAGGGTGGAGATTTCTTAAACTATGTCCATGACTTGGTCACCTTTCTGTTCTGATGCCTTTGTTGGGGGTTTTGTGGACATCGAGGATACTTACCATATGTCTTTGTCCGATTTCATTTCTTGGTACTCATCTTCATATGAGGGGGCCTTCGATGCTGCTTCTTAGTGATCTCTATTAGATAATGGGGGATTTTTCTCCCCTAGATCCATTTTTTCACAATTTCGGCGGCATCATTGAAGATGTCTCCATAGTAGTATTAATACTCTACATACTTTGTTCCTCGGAGTGATATTTTATAGATAAACCTAATTAGGTTCAGCGTAGAGATAATGTAATAAATGCGTTAAATTTCCCTTCAGCATAGTCATGGGGAGCAGGATGGACGAGCTCCATTTTAGCTATATATGAGTACCTCTGTGAAGGGGGATTTCTAGTGGGGAAGGCCTCGATGAGTCCTCCAATCATGTTGTTCAGTTATATCAGTTATATGCATCACATCCAAATATTAATTCCCGTGATTGCATCTCATGAGATATCTACAGGAATAAGAGGTCATAATCCAGTTGTGGGATGAACATATCGTGTTCACTGTTAGGATTGATGGGTTGTTCCTAAGGCTAAGGGATTTCAGGAGTGTTATTATCTATTATTAGGGAGTTTCATGTGGCATCTCATATTTCTATGAGTAAGTCATCCCTTCATTAGTTCAAATGCTCTGATAAATATTGGTACTAGAATATCAAAGTTCCTCTTTCTTGTTCAAGAACTTGAATGGTGACACTCTATATAAGAGCCCCAATTATGTACGCTATTCGATGTGACATTGACTTTTCATATGATAGATCTAGTGTTCGTGTTTCTTCTGTAGTGGATTTATATCTGATCTAAAATATTTATTCTTGAATATTAGGGGCTTTAAAATATTTGGGCCTTTGTTCATGTAGACCGATATATTTTCTTGAGGAGTAGCCCCACCGTGTCATCATTTCCCAAAACTAAAGGTTAAGGGTTAAATCTTCTCCAGCATTTAGGGATGTGTTCCCTTAAGTGATGAGGATATGTCAAAGCAATCGGTAATCCCATATTCAGGTAGGTTAGTGTACTATACATGGTTAATATTTGGATGTTGGGGCTCTCAGATTGGATATTAGGGCTCTCGTGAGGGGTCAATATCACCCCTGGTGTTTGTTCGCATTATGTGGATAGTTCTCAAGGGGTAGGTCTGTGTTCGGGTTCCTAGGGAAGGGCTCCGGTGAGTGCTTTATGGTATAGGATGTACTCTGACTCAAATACAACTTTGTCCACTACGACCCTTTGGTTATTGCGGAGTCGGTTCCACTTTTTTTTTCGAGAGATCATCGGTTCCACTCTTTCATCGAAAGATTCGGATGTTGCATACGGTCTAGATCCTAGATTAGCCTTGAGCTTGGCTCCCCAAAAGATGTCTCTTCGGACTAAGTGGGCACTCAGACTTTTTTCCTCGTTGTACAGTAGTGGAGAGTTTTGAACTTCCAGTTTATATGATCGTTTAACTTAAATTGTCGATCTCTTTAACTAATTTGTACCGAGGGCTTGAACATCATGGTGGCTAACTAATGGGTCCTTCTTTTTGGTGACATGAGGATGTGGTGTTTCTGACATTTCTTTAGAGTTAACCGATAACGTATTTGAAGTTGTGGGTGGGTGGATATTATTGTTGTCTTTTGAATCTAAGATGGTGAACAGGTGTACTTATGAGGTAAATTCCTCCCATTCAATGGACTGAATAGGTACTAAGAAGGTGATATGTTCCACTAATTTAAGAGATCCATTGTACATTTCTTCCCATTCGGTCGAGTGATCAATTTCTACTAAGAAGAGGTAATGAGTTCCTGACCCCTTGGAGAGCATGAATTTTGTAATGAGGAGGATATTCGTGAGCCAATGGCTATTATAGAGAAGTATAGGGACATGATGTATAAGTTCATAAGATTTAATGGCGGTCTTAGTCTCTGTGATGAATTTTATGGCTGGCGATAGTGCTCCCGGGGGTAGTTATTTTGAAGGGTACGTGTGTACTCATCCTAAATTTATGATTAATTAGGACTATCACGGTGGAGGGTCGATGTTTGGAAAGGGAGCATCTGTCAGGATGTTGCTACTGGGTTTAGGGTGATGTAGTAGGTGATTGTTAGTAATATTTAGTTTAGGGGGGATGGGGCTCCTGGCATCGATGAGATATTTAAAGTTAAAATTTAAGGCCCAACAGTTATTGGTATTGTGGTTGGGTCCTTGATGGAACTCTAAATGTGCATTGGATCGCCAATTCTTACCTGAGAAAGTAAGGGTGGTCTATGATTGAGAGCTCTTAGGCACCATCCATTTTCATAGCAATGTATGCCCCATTGAACGGAGCGTGTAGGTTCGTAAACTATCTCCGTTGGTAACTGAACTCTTTTGAAGGGGGATAACTTGATAATTTTTGGGAGAGGGTCCTTTTTGGCAAGGTTTATCGGTGGCTACCATTGCTTGGGAATTATTGGTAACTGGGAATGATGTCAGTTTCTGGCTAACCACGAGGGTGGTGATGTGAGATGTAGAAGTTGTGATATTTTCTTATTGGTGGAGAATTGGATTTAGCTCGATGAGGTTATTCAGTGGATTTGGTAGTCTTTGCATCCAAACATTTCTTAATCTTTTACCTAATATAGTTAAGTACTTTGAAATCGCAGATCCATGTGAGCCTGATTTCATTTTATACTTTTTTCCCGAGATTTCCAAACATAATTTTTATCTGATCATTTTTAATAGGGTAATTGAGCATCTAACCGACTCGGTCTCTCCAGTGAGTGATGAAAGTGCCAAATGTCTCTCCATCCTCCTTTACTATCTCTAAATCTTTATTCGTAATGCTCTACTCCTCATTGTATTCGTATTATTTTAGGAAATCATGACGTACAATATCCTAGGTTTTAGAGGTTCCTTCTATTTTCGGTCCCATATACAAGGTAAGGGATACTCCGGACATGGTGGATGAGAACATGTTCTTTAGAACCCATAAGTCTACGTTTTGGACCTACATCTAAAGGTGGTGGTTTGATAAGTGAAAGGTAGGGGAACTTATTACTTTATATGTTTGGAAGAGTGTCATCTTCAATTTTTTTGAGAGTCGGGCTTCAGGATATAGGGACTTAATTTTAATATTAGTGATCTCATTAGTGGTTTGCATACCACAGATAGCTTTATGAAGGAGACATGGTTTAGATTGGACCAGCGTTATCTCCTCATTTAGATGTGGGGGGAAATCTCGAAGTACGGTGAGAGAGACATAGATTTTTATCATGGGGGGGATTGAAGGAGGGGTATGTATACTCAGCGTAGTGTTGTTATGGTTCGAAATACCCATGTTGTGCGAATGGTACATGGAAGTGGGGTTGTTATCATCACCAGGGGGATCTAATGATAGGACTGGTGGGAGAGAATACTAGGTAATAGTTGGTATTCATGACCTCTTATATAAACAATTATGCTAGTCTTATGGCCTGTAACACCCCGTATTTTTATGCATTTAATATTTAATTAATTCGGGATTAGAAAGTACTGGTGTGTTGTAATTTTAATTGAATTAATTATGACAATATATTTATTTAAATATTAATCGAGGAGTAAATGGTTAATGTTTAGGAAAATTTATTTACTAAGTGTATAGTAATAATTTAATTACGTCATTTAAGGTATTAATGGCGGGTATGCACTTATCCCACCCGGGAGTCGGTATAGACTAAATTGGGTGTGAGATAAGGATTTTTATAAATTAATTCGGATGTCAATTCTGAGTGCGCGGTTGAGTCCAGATGGGTCAAGATAGTCAGAAAAGAGTACTCGGGGGTAGTAATTGGGTCTCGGGGTATTTTTGGGCATAGTCGGTCCCACACGGGGTGAGTTGGGCCACTTTAATTTAGCCCATTAGGCAAAAAACGGGATTTGTGTTTTTAAACCTAAACCTAAGAAAAGGAAAAGGAGCAGCCAACATTATTCTAACCTAGGGTTTGAGAGGGAGATTGGGGGAAAACAATCAAAAGGCAAATTGGAGGTTATTGGAGCCAAATTAAGGGATGTCGACGACGGATCAGACCCTACGAATAATTCCAGGCAAGTGGTTAACTGTTTTTACTTCTAAATTGTGATATCCAATTCATATTTTAGTGATGTGTATACTAAAAATTCGTTTTGGGTGTAAATGGGTACAAAATGGGATTTTTGTTTATGGGACACTTGAATGAGATTCAAAGTAAGATTTAGATAGGTGATTGATATCTGAATATGTACATATGATTTGAATGAGAAATCCAGAACATAAAAGAGTAGAAATTAAATCTGAAAATTGGATTGTAAAACAGATAATTGTATTTTTGTGAAGAAAGACCCATTTCGAAAATCATGAGATAAGTAGATAAATTGATTATCCTAAGGTCCCTTGATGTGTAGGATGTGGAATAACTATGTTTATGTGGTCGGATAATGTGATTTGAGGTTTAGATTTTGGATTAAAAACCTTAATTTTCGTTAATGGTGAAATTCAGCAAGGAAGGAGAACTGGAACGAAGGGATCGATCGATCGATCGGGGGGCATCGATCGATCGACGATGGTTAATTCTGGGCAGTTCGGCCTGTGCGTGAGATAAGGGGGAAATTAATTATATATTAATTTTCATACATTAATTAGTGTTATAATTATGAAATACATATTCCTAGTAATTATGGGGAATAGTAATTGGGACTAGGAGCAATTTATGTGGGGAAACTCTATGGAGGAAATTGAGGGATGTTATTCCAAAATAAGGAGATACGGATCAAGTGAGTGAGTCCGGGTATATTGGCTAAGCGACGCCAAGGTAGTGAATTTAAGGTTGGAGATAAACTAATTAATTTAGAGTCGGAATATAGACTCGGGAACATATTAAGATACGGGCCAAGTGAGCGAGTTCGGGAAAAATGGTTGTGCGACACTAAGTATTAAATTAATTAAAGAGCAATTAATTAAGGTAGAGTCGGACTATAGACTCGGGAAAGAGGTAAATTAATTAATGTGCAATTAATTAGCTAGAGTTGGGCTGTAGGCTCGGGAAGGAAATAAATTAATTAGTGTGTAAATTAATTTAAATAGAGTCGGACCGCAGACTCGGATTGATATTAAATTGATAATTGTGCTAATTATATAATTAGAGTCGGATTGTAGACTCGGGAAGGTATTAAGTTAATTTAGGTGATATTAAATTAAATAAGGGTTGAGTTATAGACTCGGGCTATCATTATAGAAATTAATTGGGTGAAATTAATTAAAAGAAAGTCGGACCATAGACTTGGATTGGTATTAATTAATTAAGTGTGTAAATTAATTAACACAGAGTCGGACCATAGACTCGGGGAAAGTATTACTTTAATTAATATGGGAATTAATTAAATTAGAGTCAAACCATAGACTCAGGATAATAATAATAATATAATAAGTGAGAAAACTTATTTGGTCGAGTCAGGCGAGAGACTCGGTATTTCAGGCTAGTGTCACGGGTTGTGAGTACACGTTAAAGCCGGGGTTTATTATATATATATATATACGGTGTAGTGATAGTATATATATATATATGTGTATATATTGTGTGTGCTACTAAATATCAGTGATTAGATATTTATTAAATTATATTCTCTAGTGCTATCAAGGGAGGTTGCGCGATGTGGGTGAATCCCCTAGCTTGAGGAGTAGGGTGAGTATATACCCATGTCATAGCGTCCGTTATATGGGTGAGGGGATCATCTTACTTTCAGGGAAGGAATATGACCGCCTCCACTTCGTTTTGTTTTGAACCAGGTTGGTGAGCGAATCCAACTTGGGTAACTAGGTTAT
The DNA here is from genome assembly GCA_949130495.1 of Sambucus nigra. Taxonomy (NCBI): domain Eukaryota; kingdom Viridiplantae; phylum Streptophyta; class Magnoliopsida; order Dipsacales; family Adoxaceae; genus Sambucus; species Sambucus nigra. Next base: position 622,706,896 of record OX422215.1, read on the forward strand.
TTGAGCACACCTAGTGAGATGGCACTTGAGAGGGAATCATCCAGTGAGGGTATACTCGGAAGGATGGGTACACGTATTATATATGTATGGATGTTTTAGTAAGATTACATATAATATGGTAGTGAATATTATATGTAGGTAATAATACAGTGTGTGATGTATTTATTTTATATAACTCGGGTTACAGTTATATGCTGTTAATTAATGAGAAATTAATTAAGTTAAACATTTTTGGGAATAATACAGTGTGTGATATATTTAATTGATATAACTTGTGTTACGATTATGGGCTATTAATTAAGAAGGAATTAAATAAGTTGATTAGTGAGATAACTTATAATTCAGAAATAATAATACTCGGGTTAGAGTAGTATGGCAAGGGGAGGTTACACCAGGACTAGTTGGACGGGGTAGTACAACTAGGTGGGGTTAAGGTAACCGTTAGGGTGCACATTAGTGGAGGGTTGAGAATGTCCACAAGAGAGTGCGACACTAACTTTAATATGAAGAGAATTCATGCATTTTAAATTACTGTAGTTAATTCACTTGCTAAATATTTTCAAAATGTTGTGGGTTCTAACCCCTTGCTATAAAACTATTTTCCAAAACCTTTTAGGTGTCTAGCCACAGGGACGCCAGGATTGATACTCTATTCCAGGGACACGGAGCTGCGACATATGTGGATGTTAGCAGGAGTTTGGATTAGACGCATCGTTCATTCATTCCTAGAGTAGGAATCTTTTATCAGTTCAGTTTTACTTAGGGATTGTTGCCCAGACCTCTCAGTACAGTTTTCAGTTATATTTTATTCAGATGTTGGATGTTGTATTGTATTATTTTTACTTTGGTGGCTGATGGTTTATTCGTCAAGTTGTTTAATTGATTATGATTCAGTTTATTTTCATTCAGTTGTGTGAATGGTTTATATTTTAATTCCGCATGTACAGTTTTGGTTTAAGTAAAAGTTAAAAAATTGGCACCAGCGTTTGGGATACTAGGTGGTTAGTAAGTCTTAAAAAGTTTTCGACAGTGATGCTAAGGATGATCCAACTGAGATTCCTGTTTTAATTTGGTATAGGACTGATCACCCGGTATTTTATTAGGCGGGGTGTCACATGGCCCTAATTTCACACTACATGGTACTCTGATAGGCTGTGATGTTTTCAAATTCTCTCAAGATTTAATCCATTGCGGGCAAAGCCTGGTTTTCCTCAATAGACATGGGCGTACTCTAGAGAAAACTTGGCAGTCATGTGTAGGATGTTCAATGATGAAAATTAATTATCCGCAAAAAACGCAAAGCCGATTTTTCAGGTTAGGAAATTATTGTGATTTCTCTGCAGATGATAAAAACTGCAGAAAAAGTCAGGGCACGTTCGTTCAGGTTCTTATGAACAAAATGATTGATAAAAGGACAGTGCAAAGAAGAAAAGGACCCACATATACATGAAATTTTCTAAAATAATAATTTTATTGATTTTAATTCTGTTTGGACGGTACTTTATTTTATTATATTTTTGGTTTTGTAGTATCTTCAAAAGATTAGAATTTTCATAGAGTCTCATTAGATTTGAGTGAACACGGGTGAAATATCATTTTTTTTAAAGTAGTAACGAGGAAATAATATACAGTGGACTAGTATTTTTTTAAAATAAAATGTTATTAGGTTAATCCAACATCAAATAGATTTATTTTATCAATGACTTTCAAATTCATATTATTGATCTTCTTTGTAGAGGAAAATACATTCATCCTGGAATCTGAGGGGTTTTGGACCAGTCTCTGTCCATCTTACCATATTTTGAAAAAACAAATCATCTGAGGTATTGAGCCATAAGTATTTGTTCTTTTTTTAAAATATGTTGTGTTCCAAGATCTTTTTCCATATGAAAAGAGGGTGATGTGACTTGGATCGGAGGATCGATTTCACTTACACTAAACTAGATATACTAGGCTTCTTAGAATGAGCAACCTTTGAGGTACACGTGAAACCACTTTACCCTAGTACTGAATAACTCTAAGAGCCTATTTTATATACTCTAGTACTTAATAAACTTCAAACTTTTTATGTCACCGAGACTTTGGGATCAAGAGAGAAGTTCTTCAATATACTAGGCAGTTGGGACAAAAGAGTTAGGACACTTATTAATGACTAGCGTTTTGTTGAAGCATCTTTTAGAAAGTATGATCTTTACACGAGGAAGTGACTTCTCAAAAGTATGAACCTTTGTTTTGGGTTGAGTTACTTTTCTAAAGTACAAACGTTCCTTTGGATAAAGTGAATTTCCTAAGTTACGAAATTCTTTTAAATAACAGCTTCTGTGAGCCCTCAAAGGTATAGGGCTTAAATAATTTGAAAATCAAGACTATATAGTGCATGATGCAAACATGTAATCTTTGTTTTTACACACTTTAATGTTTATTTTATCACGAGGTCCTTCATTCATATCTATTTGTTCAGGAAATGTATAATTCTATACATGGGGACCTAAGCACGTATCAATATTGTGAGGGAACCAAAAACTAAGGCCCCTAAATTGTTATAAAATTTACTTAAATTACACATGTGGTAGAGCAATATTAAGCATAGTAAAAAGAAGGAATATAGATCGTTCGATTATTTTGATTTTTCCTCTGTGGAGTCGCCACTGAGGTGTAGTTGGAAATCTAGTTATGATATGGAATGTTAGTTTTCAATGAAAGAAAAATGTTCCCTAGTGGAGTCTCCACTGTGGTGTTGCGAGCCCCGAGCAACGGTGCGCCCGAGGAGAAAACTATTTTTGTTTGTTCACGGTAGATGTCGAGAGTGATTTTATCTCGGTCTATGGCTTCCCCTTGAGGTCATGTTATCGGATCGATGTTGGTCGAGTAGGATACTTTTTTCTTGAAATATGTTTGACATCATGTCCAGATTAAGTTGTACATCCCTAGTTCTTAGGCCTGGAGCTATGCGTGTTTTATTCAATAAGGGGTTCAGTTGGTTTGTTCAGAGTAACGGGTTTTTTCTATACAAAAAAATTAATATTTAAGCTAGCCTTCCAGTGATATTCCTAAGGCATGTTTTCAGACAGATATTGGTCTAGATATTCTTGTAGTGTGGGTCTAGAAACTGGGATACGAGTGGGGAAGGTATTATGCACCCCATTTCTTCTGTATGTTTCCTTATTTCTATTATTATTATTATTATTATTATTATTATTATTATTATTATTATTATTATTATTATTATTATTATTATTATTATTATTATTATTATTATTATTATTATTATTATTATTATTACTACTCTTTACATTAATTTATTACTTTATAATTATTTTTAGAACTTGTTTAGAGACCTTAGGTTGTGAATCCCTTAAAGGTATATAGGTGCTTAGGTAAGAACATTGTATCAATGATAGGTGTAGGGATATAAATTCAACTTGTATAGTACACACGAGTGTTTGTGTATGACTCTGTTCTTATCTTCGTAGAATAGATAATAGTAATTGTGAATGTATGAATGCGTGGAAACTCATTTTTGAAATAGTTTGATATCTCATTTGAGGCTTGAGGAGGGATATAAAGGTGAGAGATAGTTGCATCTTTGATATAATAAGTGTATGCATGTTTGCACGTTTGTATGTGTTTGAGCAGATGTATGTGTATATTTTGGAAATACGTCCTTGAGATAGTTTGCTATCTCATTTTAATTACTTAAATGTAGTGGATTAAAGTCAAAAAATTTATGGATATCTATTAGATAATTTATAAGTATGCATCTAAGCAATTGATCATACTAAATATTATCCCACCTTGAGATAGTTTAAAATCTCATTTTAGTTATGTAGATGCAAGGTAATAGAGTTAGTAGATGGGTGTACCTCACTAGAGACAACATATCGAGAGATATATTGTCGAGGCTCGAGCTCACGAGAAGGACTCAGTATTACAACTTATATACTCGTATGACCAAGAGATAAAAGCATACATAGTTCAGTTGTGTACGTGTTCAAACGTGATGTGTGTGACTATGTACGAATTGGCATGGTAGGGGGAGGACTGGTGCATGGAATATCATAATCGGAGAAAATTCTAATATGCCTGATATTGGTACATAACTTTATAATAACAGGGTGATTACTAGCTGGAAGGTGTTGTCATTCAAACTAGTTTGGAGGTGTAGTACTAGGAGGATTTAGGCTAAGAAGAAGGGAGGGTACATCAAGAATGAAATGTTTTATTGTTGAAAACCATGGCAAAACACTACATCTTGGGTTTGGGGTGAACTAGGACAAGTCGGAAGAGTTCAACATCGGGAAAGGATACATACCGAGTGGATAATATGCAATTCATAAAAGCTATAAATTTCATACTCGGTCACCTAAATGGGGTCCGAGCTAAATGAGATACATAAATGTGTGAAATTTATGGCAATATATGTGGGGTTATTGCCTCAAAATTTGTGCAGAGGTTCTTTACCCTCATTCAAAAATTTGCCTTTTTTCGGGGGGAATGTCCCTTATTTGCCTTTTTGTACATATTCTAAAGAGCTTGATCTTAGTGATTATTTGCAGGATTCTGTACAGTTTTTCTCAACACTTGTATTAGGGTATTGAATTGTAATTAGTTAATGTAATGTAATTTTCTTTTCTAGGAAATGGGTAGATAGAATTTTTGTATAGGAATAGGTTTTTCCTTTTCTTTTTGTTGCCCTACGAGTCCAAGTTGACTCAAAGGAGATTTCGTCTCATATTTCCAAAGGGAGATATTGAAGCACCTTATACTCTTGACTCACTTGAGTCTACATTGTATACTTGCTCATCTAGTTTTGAAATAGAAACAAAATTGAGTCCCATCCTAGAAACCAAAGAGCCTCAAACCTTCTCTACTTTTTATTCCTCTTGTTTGACTGATCTAAGGTATATTTACCAACACTTACACACTTTAGAACTACATACATTATTCATATATTGCATCATTTGGTTGTGTGTGTATTGAGTGTATTAATTTCCCTTAAAATATTTTTTAAAATAAATTTTTGGGAATTTTTTAATAGTTTTAAAACAATTTTTTCCTTAATTAAAAATTGGATTTAAAAGTTTTGGGGTCATTTTCTAATTCTGGTTATTGGTTTTATCCCTAAAAATTTCACTTAGGTAGGAACCGAAAGCGCTTGAGACATCAGGGTGCTTATGTAATTATTTTGGGACGCGCGTTTGTTATCCGGTATTTGCCTAACACCTGTTGCATTTCTATTGGCTGTCTGTGTGTTTCTTCTAAGAGAGAAAACCAGCGTGTTTTAATAACCCTTGGATTGAGTTAATTAATGCTCTGCATGCGTCCTTATTACAATCCCTGTAAACTCTTATCCTCCAATCAGAAGCCTCATAACCAAACGCTTACCTTTAACCGTTGGATGGAAGTCAATGGTGCAAGACTTGATCTCAGCCATTGATTACGAACCTCATTCTCGATCCTTCTCGATCCTTCTTGGTGTTGTATATAAGGAGGCTAACCCTCAGTCAGTAGAAGACTTTTGCCACTTCGTCATTTCTAGAGTGAGAAGAGAGTAGAGAGAGAAGAGAGAAACCAGAGAGAGAAATCAGAGAGAGAGAGTTAGAAACCCTAACCCTATTTCGTTCAAACTCTTCTTCAAACCCTAACTCTTGTACCAAAAATCAGTTTATACCAAACATAACCTTGAGTGTTTGAAAGTTTTTTAGAGTGGTTTGATAGTGGTTTCCTATTGTAATCTCTTCGTTTTAAGATCTTGTGTCCAACTTAAGCATTACACTTAGGTCTGGGTTTCTGTTTCATAAAATTTTTAGATCTGAACATTTTATGTTACATTACACTTAGATCTGCATTTATCATTTCTCGTCTTGAGAAATCAGTTGTTGATTCTTTTCTGTAAATGTTTTTAACTTCAAAATCAATACTAACATTTTTTGTTTCTAGTTCTTTTGAAACAAGACCTTTCGTCTAGTTAAGAATCGTACTTGGTGGTTTTCAATCTCAAAAATATTTTTAAAACCCTGAGATTGATTATGATCTTGAACCGTCTTCCGAGCAAGATAATCGTGGATTCTTGGATATTTTGAAAGGTCAAATAAGGTTTTTGTTCTTAGGAAGAGAGAAGCTGAAAATCACAACATATAGATCTTATATGTAATTTGCTAGGACTATTTGTAAAAATAAGCGTGAGTGTGTGCATGCATGTGTTAGATCACCATCACAAACACTTACACATTACAGCACTGAATGTGTTGGTAATAAGATCTTGAAACTAGAGTCAACGTAAAGACTGGAACAAAGTGGAAGTTAGCAAACTGGGAGAACAACATCAACAATCAGAACTGCAGAAAAGTTATAAGGACACCAGTGGGTACATTCCTAAACTTATATAGGTCTGATTTGTGTGCATGTGTGTTATATAGTTTGTAACTGTTATATTTTGTTTTAGTGGATTTTTCTTTTTACTCCGTAGAGGGAGTCGTGGATGTTTCCTCAGTTGGGTGAGGTATTACCACATTAAAAATCTCTTGTAATTAATCTTTCTACATCTCCTAATCTTATTCTCATTAGTAGGATGATTTAAAACTAATCTAGTTTTGTTTTTCAAAAGTTGTTAACAAATCTTGAACAGATCTCATGCATTATTTTTAAACACACCTTGTGGTTTAACTGATTTGATTGCTAGAAAAGTGTTTCTTCAAAAAATAGTTCGGAGTTACTTAAATAGTTTAATCTTGTATTAAACGGCTTTAGTAATAGTTTTTCACTTTATATATGTATCTACCTTCTCATAATAAGACTTTAAATTATGTTCAATGTGTCTGATCTCGATCCATTCGATATTAGTTTTTACAAACCTATGGATTTTTTCGTGTGGCTAGATAAGAGGAAATGTATCTGTGATTGATGTATAGATGTTCGTGACATGAAATCGGAATCCCATCTTTACAACTTATCGACAAGATTTAATTTAATAAAAATATGTCACGAGACATCACATTCTTGGTCAATGCTCTGTGTACGTAATTCTATCCACAACGGATGAATTTTTTTCTCCATTCTCTAATAGAGTAAGCAACGTTAGGGCTACATCGGGATTATGTATGCATAATATATTATCTATAGCATCATTCTAGTTTTCTGGCAGGGAAAATGGAATAGGACGGAATAGGTACTCTTGTTGGAGATCAATTCCACGATTTGCATGGTAGTTAAATTGCCCAATCTTCTTATTCTCATACTAGTAAATAGGAGCACCTTATTAATGGCACGCACTAATAAAAGAGGTATAAGTGTAGTTTAATTTCAACCTCTCATACTCTTGTTGCCAATGATTATCATCGTGCCTCATTTTTCCTAAGAAATATATACAAGGGTGTAAATATGAATCCTACATATAATGGCTCTAATTAATAATTAACTAGTTATATGATCCAATATAAGCTTTTCTTATTTTAATATATGTGTCCTATGAGAATAGAAGTAAATTGGACTCGTGAATTTAAGTAAGGGTATATTAGTTTTATTAAGGTTTTGATTCATCATAAGTACCCTTCTTAAACCCCATGTGTGTGATGTCTCGCCAAAGTGAAATCAAAACAAGGAAACCCTCGATACACTTACATTTAGATAGGATAACTGTTAAGACATATTTTGTTAGGATTTATTATAAGAAAGTATAGAAAGAGTTTGAAAGTATATATGTGTATTATAAATCCAAGAGATCCAATAACCAAACCAATAACCAATAATAATCATGTACTCCTTCTATCATCTTCATGATCAAACACATATTAATAATAACAACATCTCAAGTAAGGGCTTATATATGTTCTTGTATTAAAGAGACATGTAATTAACTCAAGTTTGTTACTAATAAGGGCTCATTTATGTTTTTGCATAAATAATGCATGTAATTAACTTAAGTGTGTAACATCATAAGGGCTCATATACGTATCAAGTGTCCCAAGTCATTAATAATGGATTCACGTTATTTCCTATAACATGAATGGGGTTCTCATAGTAAATCTCATCAATTTGGTTCGTATATATCAAAATAACACCCTTAAAGCATAAGGTACAATCCTACTAAGCATGAATTATTTTTTAATTCACTCACTACACCAAAATGGGCAAATTGTCACCTTTCAGCCGGCCAGCCTTGTCAAGGTCATTGACCGTGACAAAAAAACACGCGTTTTGTGTCACGGTCATTGACCTTGACACGACCGTGACAAGAAATTATCACGGTCAATGACCGTGACAATTGTTTAAATAATTGTCACGGTCAATGACCTTGACATGACCGTGACAATGTTTACAGCAAAAACCCTTTCCCTCTTCTTTTTTCCCTCCCGCGCCGTTCCCTCCCTCTCTCTCTCTCTCTCTCGACGCTGCTCTCTCTCGATCTCTCTACTTTCAGGTTTAATTCTCTCTCTCTCTCTCTCTCTCTCTCTCTCTCTCTCTCTTCCATTTATATATATGTTTGTGTGTATATATATGTGTGTATGTGTGTATATATGTGCGTGTGTGTGTGCATGTGTGGGGGGTGGGGCAGGGTGGGGGTAGGGGGTGGGGCAGGGTGGGGGTAGGGTGGGGGCAGGGTGGGGGTAGGGGGTAGGGGTTAAAAATGTAAATAAATAAGTAATTTTCTATAAATTCCTAAAATAATATCCAAAAATGTAATTGTAAATAATATCCAAAAAAGTAAATTTGTAGTAATTGTCATCCGAAGTTGGTAAAAGCATCCGAAGTTAAAAAAGCATGAAAAATAAAATATTTTTTAAGATTTGTGGTGAATAACTAAAGTTAAAAAAAGTATTACTTTAGTCATTAAATTACTTTTCGAATTCGGGCGATGCGCGTAAATTTAAAGTAATTGTCTTATAATAAAGATAAATTAGTCTATGTTGTTGAAAAATTTGATCAAATTGGTGAGCCCTTCATATTTTAAAAATGTTGTTTTTATTCCTATTTAACTTTTCTTTATATACACCCTTAATTATATTTAAAGTTTAATAAAATAGGAGTTATAGAAAGAAAAGTGGGGTTTAAATAAAAATACTTTTTTTAAATTTTAGGTTCTGGTGCATAATCTTACTTTGTCACAATTAATTTATATGCCTCAAAGTTATTTTATCACTCTTAGTTTATATTTGTGATAATACTTTATGAACCACAACTTTAGGTTGATTATTTTAGAACTTAACCCATGAATTTATTTTTGTATTTGAATTAACCCATTATATGAAACATACTTGAAATTAAATATAGTGCGCATAGATACTAGCATTCTAGTTCTTATGCGTACGCATTCAATAGCCCTTAGACCCGTTCGAGAGTCATTACCCCTGTAATGAGATCTCTCGAATTGCCCCGTTTGGACAGTTTGAGACTGTATATTTTCTGTATAATATTCTTATTGGCTTAAAGTTGTTACTTTTGGAGGAAGTTCTGCAGTCATATCTTAATGTTCTCTGGGTAGTGTAATACCCCGTATTTTTATGCTATATTAATTTGGGAATTTATTAAATTTAATGTGAGTGAATTATTTAATAAAAATCCGGAAATTAATTATGTTATAATTATTAACGTGACGAGAGTTAGTAATTATGGGAAATTTGTTGAATATTACTAATGAGCAAAGTAATATATGATATTGATTATATTGAATGTCACGAGTGAATAAAATGACAATTTTGGAAATTTGAATCGGGACGCGCCCGTGTCGCGTCGGGACAAAATTTTGTTAAATAAAAAGTGAATATTTTATAAGTTATTCATATGGTCATTTTGAGTGCGCCAACGCGTCCTAAAGGGTCGAGATAGTCAAAAAAGTGTACCCGGGGGGTGTAGTTTGTGTCTTGGGGCGTTTTTAGGCCTAATTGGTACCCCGGGAGGGCATTTTAGTCATTTTACATTCTTGGGTAATTAAACCCACGAATTTCAGCAACCTATATCAGCCATCTAGGTTAGTCATTTAGGTTTGGAATATTCAGAAAACCCTAGTACGGCCATTGGAGAAGAGAGGGAAAGCTCTCAAGGCAATTCAAGGCCAAAAAGTCACCGGTTTGCACCGCCGCCACCACCAACGCGTAGATCGCGAGAAGGGGAACGCAACCACACCAAAATCAGCCGCAATCCAGACTTCTGAAAATCCCAGGCAAGTATTTATCTTGCGTATTTCGTTGGTGCAATCTCCATATTAGTTAGGAATGATTATAGATGAACAATATGGAAGAAAAGCCAATTTGTGATAGGAAAATCCATGTAGTATTGATTTATATGAAAATTCTGGAACCCTTGCCATGTAGAGGAAGATAACCCACAAAATTTTGGTATAAATAAGAAGGAAATTCTGGGATTAAACAGATTAGAATCATGAGTTAGAGATTTTTAGGGTTCTTGAGTTTTAAATGAATTATGGCATAATAAATCCATGTTTAGTGATGTAAATTGATATGTTTTACGTTGAATATACCTGTTATGATGATATAAGGTTAGTAGTATTAATTCTGGATGATTGGGACTTGACAATATGGATTTGGTGTAAATTTGGAGATGAAACCCATAACTGCAATTCTGCAGATTTTCGCAGACCTGCTTGATCGATCGATCGAAGGTTCGATCGATCGAGCCCCAAACCTCGATCGATCGACCCCTCCTGGCAGATGACTATTTCCCTTTGTAAATGATTTAAAAATTGAATTGTCGTGATATAATTCTTGGGCATTCTTAGTATAATGATTTGGGAGACATAGAGGACCAGTAGGGCGTATAAATAAATGTTGGGATCATTAATATTCGACAAGAATGGTATTTATGGGATGTTTACTTTAGGGTTAGTAAATTAATATGTTAAAGTGTGAGGCGCGTAAGGGAGTTATGATGAAACGTAAATGTGACACCTACTGAATTTTCTACTTGGAAGAATAGAGTCCACGAGTGTCACGAAATAAGTGAGAAAACCCTTCGAGTTAAGGTTAGAGATGAAACCTTATACGTAATACTAATAATGTGAATTTAAGGTTAAATGTTGTAATTATGGATGACGAGAGGAACCCATATTAATATGATAAAAGTGGTACATTTATATGGTTGTGTGTACATATATTATATACATGTGAAAAACATATCGCGCTACTTGCTATCCTTGAGGTTACCGCGCTAGGACAGTCTTATTTCGATGGGACCTTTATGGGGGATATTGACTTGTACCCTAGAAGATAGATATCCTTGGTATAGGCTATCAAATTGATAGTTCAGACGGTCCTAGGAGACGCGAGTGTGTGCCATCCTCTTAGAGACTTGGAATCTATGCTTCGCTTCGATATTGTTTGTGTATGTGTTAATACAATTCGAGAGTGATTCCGAATTTGTATTCCCCTTGATATGAGTGGTATGGGGTTTGGATAGTGGAAGTATGCATGCACCATAGTTTTATTTGGGGTCCTGTATATATATATATATATATATATATATATATATATATATATATATATATATATATATGAGATTTGGAAACTTGAAACTGCCTACTATGATTTGATAAGTAGGACATGGTTGATGATTCAAATAGTAAATACTTATTTTGTGAAAGTATAATAAGACACTCGGAAACTTGTTAAATTAATAAAGCTAAAACGAGAGTTGTGTTGCTAATTGAAAGTAACTTTTTAAACAATGATATTGTTCGGTTTTGAAATCTTATGAGTAAGTTAAGATAAGCTAAGTTATTGGGAAGGTTAGTATGATAAAATGATAAGATAACCCGTTGGGAAGGCTAGTACGATAGGCGTGCACATTAGAAGAGAGGTGAGAATTTCTCAGAGAGTGTCGCTCTAATATGTTGTTGCATTGGCCTGTATCAATTTAAATACTTGCTAAACGTATTTTAAATCAAACACACTTTCGGGCTCTGACCCGTTTCTCTCTCTCTCTCTCTCTCTTGTATATATATGTATGTATTACAGGTGCCCAGCCACAGGGGCGTCTTGCTTAGGATCTCTTGAAAGGAACGCGTTGCAGCTTAGGTGGGAGCTGCAGGTCTCTTGATTAGACGACTTTATTCATTCGGATCCACTCTTAGTACTTTCATTTGGTTGAGCATGTGTAGCTCTTTTCATTATTCCGTTGTTATGGGACATTTGTATTTCAGTTATTTCCAGTATTGTTACTATGGGTTTTATTCAGTTTGATTTTGTCACTTTATATTTCGCATGTTGACATTCGATTGACGAATGTATTCTATTAATTGGTTTATGTTGCAGAATTTAATATGGTGTGATTCTTACTTATTGAATGTTGTTAATAAAAAAATAAATATTTTTCTTTAAATAAAATTTGGAAAGTTATGTATGAAAATGGTTTTGACACTTAGCTTAATTATTTAGGGTGTTAAATTTGAAAATTTATTTTTATCGACAGTGATGCTGAGAATGAACCAACTGTTCACCTTGATTTAATTTAATAAAGGAGTGATCGCCCGGTATTTAATTAGGCGGGGTGTCACAGGTGGTATCAGAGCATCAGGTTCTAGTGTCCATAGGATCTGTACGGCTTATTTCGCTTTCAGCTTAACGTTATTGCTATAAAGCCCTATTTTTAGGATTGTTGTATTCCTGCTTTTACGTTTAAGTCTTCAGCTATTTGAGATTTGATAATAACTGTAGACTAATAAACTTGTTCACATTTCAGATGCCTCCGAGACGTGCTCCGAAAGATAGGCGTGCCCAGGCCGAGTAGCCAGCAGCTCCGGCACCAGGCATAATGAATGCAAATGAAGTAGCCTCCATTGTTGCTCAGGCGGTGAATGCCGTGATAGCGGTGATTCAGCAGGATCCACCCCAGGTTCAAGCAGTGGCGCCAGTACCAGCGCAGCTTCCATCTGCATGGGAGAGGGTTCGGGATGCTTTTCAGAAAGCGCATCCCCCTGAGTTCTCTGGTAGCTCCGATATTGTCACAGTTAGCCAATGGAAGAAGGACATCCAACGGCACCTCCATATGTATGAGTGCACTGACGTGCAAAAGTAGTTATTGCTTCCTTTAAGATGGTGGGAGCCGCATTACAGTGGTGGGAGTCCACTACCACTTTGGAGGAGAGGGACACGATCCCTATTTAGTTGTTCTGGGAGCGGTTTAATCGCAAGTATTTTCCACCCGCAGTGCAGACTGAGATGAGGCGGAGATTACTGAATCTAAAGCAGGAGAATCTTACTGTAGCTGAGTATGAGGAGGAGTTCATGAGACTTCTCACCATTGTGCCAGATGAGGCACCTACTAAGATTAAGAGGATTATGTTGTTCGTCGACGGGTTAGCTTGGAGGATCCGTCAGCACCTTATTGGGAATTTATCTCTGAGTACTTTCACTGATGTACTCAATGCCGCGTTGTTACACTGCCAGGATCACTGCTTCCATCTGCAGGGAAGCAAGAGAGCAGGAGAGTCCAGCCAACAGGGCAGGACCGGGGGTAATAGTGCCAGTGGGGCACCATCTCAGGGACAGACTCGTCAGCACGAGTAGAGTTCCCATCAGGGGGGACCCTACTAAGCGATTCCGTTTAGGTGATTCTAGGCAGGGATTCGGGGGTTTTAGGTAGGGCCATCAGGTCCAGCCTAATCAGCAGGGCCAACACCGACAGCAGCAGGGCCAGCAGCGTGCTAATCAGGGCCAACAGGGCCAATGGCGGGGAGGTAACGTCCAGCAGGGCCGTGGGCAGCAGGGTCAGAGGGGAGGAAACTTCAAGGGCCGATGTTTTGGGTGCGGTAAACATGGCCATAGGCGTCAGGATTTCCCAGAGGGCGATAGGGCCCCACAGCAGCAGGGTGCCCGTAATGAGCCACAGAGGCCACTATTTCCACCTGCCCTCCCAGCTCGAGCCCAGGTGCCAGCCCTACCATCCATTCCAGCAGCTCCAGTGCAGCAGGGGTAATTACAGTATGGACGTGTCTATAACGTCCACCAGGCAGCAGCTCCACAGGCACCACCCGCGATTGAGGGTATATTTCCTATCCATGATACTATGAGTCGGGTTTTGTTTGATATGGGGGCAACACATTGTTTTATAGCTACGCATTTTGCGAAGGCCTTAGGGTTGTTAGCCACAGCAGAGAGCACAGTGACGTGTGTGGACTCACCACTGGGGAGTGGGTCACTTATTTTCTTTATATGCCGGGGAGTGGGGGTAGAGATCGGTAGTTTGGTATTACCTGCGGACATGTTAGTCTTAGACATGCACGAGCATGATGTGATTATTGGTATGGATTGGCTCGCATCTTATAGAGCCATGATTGATTGCTTCGGTGGGAGCATTGTTTTTGCCATTCCGGGGCAAGAGATGTTTGTAGTGGCGATGCCTCGCCCAGAGGGAGGTTCGACCGCTCATTTGTATTACATAGAGGACGATACCTCTAAGGAGGTTGTGATTCCCTTAGATTCGATCCCAGTTGTCAGGGAGTATTCCGATGTGTTCCAGGAGATACCAGGCCTACCCCCCAGTCGAGAGATAGACTTTGTTATAGATTTATTTCCAGATACGAGACCTATAGCACGCGCACCGTACCGTATGGCTCCGGAAAAGATGCGAGAGCTACGAGATCAGATAGAGCAGCGATTAGGTCAGGGCTTCATTCGCAGGAGTACCTCACCTTGGGGCGCTCCAGTTTTGTTTGTGAAGAAGAGAGATGGTTCACTGAGATTGTGTGTGGACTACCGGGAGCTGAACAAGGTCACGATACGGAATAAGTATCCGTTGCCTCGAATCGATGACCTGTTCGACCAGTTGAGGGGAGCAACTTTCTTTTCGAAGATAGATCTGAGGTCGGGGTACCATCAGCTACGTATTAGGGAGCAGGATGTTTCGAAGACTGCTTTCTTGACGAGATATGGGTCTTATGAGTTTCGGGTTATGCCGTTCGGACTCACAAATGCTCCAGCCGTTTTCATGGACTTGATGAACCAAGTATTCAGAGAGTTCTTGGATCAGTTTGTCATCGTTTTCATTGATGACATTTTAATATATTCACACTCTGAGGAGGAGCATGCCGAGCACTTGAGGCAGGTTCTTCAGACTCTACGAGAGCATCAGTTGTATGCTAAGTACGAGAAGTGAGGATTCTGGTTGCGAGAGGTACAGTTCTTGGGGCATGTTGTTTCTGAGCAGGGGATAGCAGTTGACCCGAGTAAAGTATCAGCAGTGAGGGAGTGGGGACAGCCCATGACACCGACGGAAGTGCGTAGTTTCCTAGGGTTAGCTGGTTACTACAGGAGATTCATTCGGGGATTCTCCAAAATAGCGGGTCCATTGACAAATCTGACTCGCAAGGGAGTAGCATATGTTTGGGATGACGCTTGTCAGTTGGCTTTCGACGAGCTGAAAGACAAGCTTACTTAAGCGCCAGTCCTTGCGTTAGCCTAGCCGGGTATAGAGTACCTGGTTTACACCGATGCGTCCTTACGGGGACTTGGAGGAGTACTCCAGCAGGAGGAGAAGGCTATAGCTTTTGCTTCCCGCAAGCTTGAGCAGCATGAGAAGAAATACCCCACCCACGACCTGGAGTTAGCAGCGATCGTCTTTGCATTGAGGATATGGAGGCACTACTTATTGGCTGAGAAATTCCGTTTGTTCACAGACCACAAGTCATTGCAGTAACTGTTCACTCAGCGACAGATGAATATGCGTCAGCGCAGATGGCTAGAGTTTGTGAAGGACTACCAGTTCGACATACAGTATCATCTAGGAAAGGCCAACGTAGTTGCTGATGCATTGAGTCATAGACCAGTAGATGAAGTGGCAGACGTCTAGAAAGCGAAGTGGAAGGAGTTAGGCCACCAGGACGCAATAGCACGTTCTTTCATATCCGTGATGTTAGTCACACCTGAGATTGTTATGAGGGTGATACAGGCACAGACCACAGACCCGTTTTGCCAGGAACAGATTGTGCGACTTCTAGCCGAGGGTGCTGAGTCCTATTCTGTTAGTTCTGATGGAGGTTTGCGATTTAATGGGAGATTGGTGGTTCCAGAAGGAGCAAAATTACGTCATGCAGTGATGACTCATTCTCATGGGTCCCGATTTACAGTACATCCGGGAGGCGATAAGATGTACCAGGATATGAGGAGGCAATACTGGTGGAGTGGGATGAAGAAGGACATTACTGAGTTTGTGTCCAAGTGTTCTACCTGCCAGCTGGTGAAGGTGGACCATCAGGATTACTTCAGCCATTGGAAGTACCCGCGTGGAAGTGGGAGAGTATTTCTATGGATTTTATTACAGGGTTGCCTGCCACGATTCTATCTGGGTGATTGTAGACCGTTTGACCAAGGTGGCTCATTTTCTGCCGGTGCGGACAGATTACACCACGGGTCAGTATGCTCAGTTGTTCATCGCTGAGATTGTCAGATTACACGGGGTGCCCCTGAATATTGTGTCAGATAGGGACAAGATTTTCGTGTCACGTTTTTGGGAAAGTTTTCAGGAGGCTATGGGTACTGAGTTGAGGCTGAGTTCAGCTTACCACCCACAGACAGATGGACAAACAAAGCATACTAATCAGATGTTAGAGGATATGCTACGCATGTGTATTCTCGATTTTGGAGGAGGTTGGGAGCCACATCTTCCATTGGTAGAGTTTGCTTATAATAACTCTTATCAGTTCACGATTGGCATGGATCCATTTGAGGCTTTGTATGGCAAGCCTTGTCGTTCCCCAGCTTGTTGGCTCGAAGTGGGGGATAACAAGTTGCTAGGACCAGAGGTGATCCAGGAGACCTCCGCGAGGATTGAGATGATCAGGAGTCGCATTCGGATAGCCCAGGATAGGCAGAAGAGCTACGCCGATGCGAAACGATTCTTCCAGGAGTTTAGTGTGGGGGAACAAGTGTTATTACGTGTATCTCCTATGAAGGGAGTGATGAGGTTCGGGAAGAAGGGGAAGTTGGCTCTGAGGTACGTGGGACCATTTCCCATCATCGAGAGGATTGGGCCGGTTGCATATAGGTTGGGACTGCCAGAGTATTTACATCGCATCCACGATGTATTCCACATCTCGTCGTTGAGACGATATCTTCGGGATGATATGGCCCATACTCACATTTTGATAGATGAGATCGACTTACAGCCTGATAGCTCTTACGAGGAGAGACCGGTGGCTATCCTAGACTATAGTGAGAGGAGATTGAGGTCGAAGATAGTTCCACTTGTGCTGGTCCAGTGGGAGCATCATAATGTGTAGGAATCCACTTGGGAGCGCGAGGCAGATATACGCGAGAAATATCCAGAGTTATTTTTACCAGGTTTGCCTTATTTTCCGAATTTCGGGACGAAATTCCGTTATTAGGGGGGAAGTATGTAATACCCCGTATTTTTATGCTATATTAATTTGGGAATTTATTAAATTTAATGCGATTGAATTATTTAATAAAAATCCGAAAATTAATTATGTTATAATTATTAACGTGACGAGAGTTAGTAATTATGGGAAATTTTTTGAATATTACTAATGAGCAAAGTAATATATGATATTGATTATATTGAATGTCATGAGTGAATAAAATGACAATTTTGGAAATTTGAATCGGGACGCTCCCGTGTCACATCGGGACAAAATTTTATTAAATAAAAAGTGAATATTTTATAAGTTGTTCGTATGGTCGTTTTGAGTGCGCCAACGCGTCCGGAAGGGTCGAGATAGTCAGAAAAGTGTACCCGGGGGTGTAGTTTGGGTCTCGGGGCGTTTTTAGGCCTAATTGGTACCCCGGGAGGGCATTTTAGTCATTTTACATTCTTGGGTAATTAAACCCACGAATTTCAGCAACCTATATTAGCCATCTAGGTTAGTCATTTAGGGTTAGAATATTCAGAAAACCCTAGTACGGACATTGGAGAAGAGAGGGAAAGCTCTCAAGGCAATTCAAGGCCAAAAAGTCACCGGTTTACACCGCCACCACCACCAACGCGTAGATCGCGAGAAGGGGAACGCAACCACACCAAAATCAACCATAATCCAGACTTCTGAAAATCCCAGGCAAGTATTTATCTTGCGTATTTTCGTTGGTGCAATCTCCATATTAGTTAGGAATGATTAGAGATGAACAATATGGAAGAAAACTCAATTTGTGATAAGAAAATCCATGTAGTATTGAT
Organism: Sambucus nigra; assembly: GCA_949130495.1. Lineage (NCBI taxonomy): Eukaryota > Viridiplantae > Streptophyta > Magnoliopsida > Dipsacales > Adoxaceae > Sambucus > Sambucus nigra. The sequence continues at coordinate 622,725,037 of OX422215.1, forward strand.
TTATATGAAAATTCTGGAACCCTTGCCATGTAGAGGAAGATGACCCACAAAATTTTGGTATAAATAAGAAGGAAATTCTGGGATTAAACAGATTAGAATCATGAGTTAGAGATTTTTAGGGTTCTTGAGTTTTAAATGAATTATGGCATAATAAATCCATGTTTAGTGATGTAAATTGATATGTTTTACGTTGAATATACCTGTTATGATGATATAAGGTTAGTAGTATTAATTCTGGACGATTGGAACTTGAAAATATGGATTTGGTGTAAATTTGGAGATGAAACCCGTAACTGCAATTCTACAGATTTTCGCAGACCTGCTTGATCGATCGATCGAGCCCCAAACCTCGATCGATCGACCCCTCAGGGCAGACTACTATTTCCCTTTGTATATGATTTAAAAATTGAATTGTCGTGATATAATTCTTGGGAATTCTTAGTATAATGATTTGGGAGACATAGAGGACCAGTAGGGCGTATAAATAAATGTTGGGATCATTAATATTCGACAAGAATGGTATTTATGGGATGTTTACTTTAGGGTTAGTAAATTGATATGTTAAAGTGTGAGGCGCGTAAGAGAGTTACGATGAAACGTAAATGTGACACCTACTGAATTTTCTACTTGGAAGAATAGAGTCCACGAGTGTCACGAAATAAGTGAGAAAACCCTTCGAGTTAAGGTTAGAGATGAAACCTTATACGTAATACTAATAATGTGAATTTAAGGTTAAATGTTGTAATTATGGGTGATGAGAGGAACCCATATTAATATGATAAAAGTGGTACATTTATATGGTTGTGTGTACATATATTATATATATGTGAAAAACATACCGCGCTACTTGCTATCCTTGAGGTTACCATGCTGGGACAGTCTTATCTCGATGGGACCTTTATGGGGGATATTGACTTGTACCCTGGAAGATAGATATCCTTAGTACAGGCTATCGAATTGATAGTTCAGACGGTCCCAAGAGACGCGAGTATGTGTCATCCTCTTAGAGACTTTGAATCTATGCTTCGCCTCGATATTGTTTGTGTATGTGTTAATACAATTCGAGAGTGATTCCGAATTTGTATTCCCCTTGATATGAGTGGTATGGGGTTTGGATAGTTGAAGTATGCACGCACCATAGTTTTATTTGGGGTGCTGTATATATATATATATATATGAGATTTGGAAACTTGAAACTGCCTACTGTGATTTGATAAGTAGGACATGGTTGATGATTCAAGTAGTGAATACTTACTTTGTGAAAGTATAATATGACACTGGGAAACTTGTTAAATTAATAAAGCTAAAACGAGAGTTGTGTTGCTAATTGGAAGTATCTTTTTAAACAATGATATTATTCGGTTTTGAAATCTTATGAGTAAGTTAAGATAAGCTAAGTTATTGGGAAGGTTAGTATGATAAAATGATAAGATAACCCGTTGGGAAGGATAGTACGATAGGCGTGCACATTAGAAGAGAGGTGAGAATTTTTCAAGAGAGTGTCGCTCTAATATGTTGTTGCATTGGCCTGTATCAATTTAAATACTTGCTAAACGTATTTTAAATCAAACACACTTTCGGGCTCTGACCCGTTTCTCTCTCTCTCTCTCTCTCTTGTATATATATGTATGTATTACAGGTGCCCAGCCACAGGGGCATCTTGCTAAGGATCTCTTGAAAGGAACGCGCTGCAGCTTAGGTGGGAGTTGCAGGTCTCTTGATTAGACGACTTTGTTCATTCGGATCCACTCTTAGTACTTTCATTTAGTTGAGCATGTGTAGCTCTTTTCATTATTCCGTTGTTATGGGACATTTGTATTTCAGTTATTTCCAGTATTGTTACTATGGGTTTTATTCAGTTTGATTGTGTCACTTTATATTTTGCATGTTGACATTCGATTGACGAATGTATTCTATTAATTGGTTTATGTTGCAGAATTTAATATGGCGTGATTCTTAATTATTGAATGTTGTTAATAAATAAATAAATCTTTTTCTTTAAATAAAATTTGGAAAGTTATGTATGAAAATGGTTTTGACACTTAGCTTAATTATTTAGGGTGTTAAATTGGAAAATTTATTTTTATCGACAGTGATGTTGAGAATGAACCAACTGTTCACCTTGATTTAATTTAATAAAGGAGTGATCGCTCGGTATTTAATTAGGCGGGGTGTCACAGGTACATACTAGATTGACAAGTGTGACTGTTATTTCAATTGATCAATTGAAATAACACTCACACCTGCCAATCTACGTCGTGTACTTGGAGAACTAAGGGGATATGCTGTCGATTTTTTTTCAAATCGTAACAATGTGCATGAGCTGTTAAGTATATTACAGAAAAATGCAGTCTTGAATGGGATAGGACCAATTACCCTTTAATAGGATAATTAAATGATAATTAAATAAAACATACTATAAATCTAAGTTTTGTTTACCTTTAATAGGTGTTTAGTTGTGGTAGCTGTGATGGGATATCCGAAATACAAAGAGTGGATGGGTGAGACTAATAGAATGGGGGATGTGTTTCGCAGAGGTGCTAACGAATTTGTGAAATATGTAAAGAGATGTCGTAATGATGAAGAGGTTCCGTGTTCGTGTGCTAGGTGTAAGAATGGTAAGGTGTTTGAGTGGAAAACAGTTGAACTACATTTGTTAAGATCGGGTATGCAAGATAGTTATTGATTTTGGAGTTTTCACGGTGAATTGAAAGTTCCTTTTGTCCCCGACCAACCTTCACAACAACCTTCAACAAGTAGAATAGATGTAGAAGGGGACGACGTAGATCATAATATGTTAGAGGATTTAGTTGATGATGCGTACGGAGTTTATGAAGCTGAGGAGAATGAGGTTACTGATGATGTAGAAGATTCAAGTGCTCCTGAAGATAACACGATAAAACTTGACGATGACTACCAAAGTTTAAAATTTAAGGCGACCCAACCGTTATACTTTGGCTGTGAGAAAGATCAAATAACTTTACATGCCATGGTTGGTTTGCACAGTTTGAAGACGCAGTACGGTTTGTCTGGCAATAGCGTGACGGGAATTCTGAAATGGGTGAAGGGCTTATTACCCAAGGTGAATACACTTCCAAATAGCTATCCTATTATGAAGAACAGTTTGAAAGGTTTGGGAATGAAGTATAAATCAATTCATGCTTGTGTGTATTACCGCATACTATACCGAAAGGAGTATGAAAATCTCGATTGTTGTCCGGTATGCGATGAACCTAGATATGTCCAATCTACTAGTAAGGAAGGCACAAGCTCAAAAGTGCCTCAAAAAGTATTGAAATATTTTCCCGTTGGGCCTAGATTAAAGCGATTTTTCACAGTGCCATGGATTGCAGAGGCAATGACTTGGCATGCTAGGGAAGAAGTAGGGGTAATATCATGCGTCATCCTATTGGTTCTATTGCCTGGCGGAGGATGAATTTTGAGTATCTCGATTTTGCTCGAGAACAACGCAACATTGGTTTGGCTATATCAACAGATGGTTTCAATCCATTTGGAAATCTAAGCACCAATCAGAGTGTATGGCCAGTGATCCAAGCCCCACTCAACCTCCCTCCTTCACAGTGTATGAGACCTGAATTTTCGATGATGGCTTTATTGATACCTGGGCCAAAGGCACCAAGTGATGACATTGATATCTACCTGGCTCCTTTGGTAGAATAATTAAATGAGTTGTGGGAAGAGGGTGTGCAATCATTTGACTCTTTTAAAAAAGAAGAGTTTACGCTGAAAGCTATGTTGATGTGGGAAATTCATGATTTTCCAGCTTATGGGACATTATCCAGATGTGTAGTACATAGTTATTTGGGGTGTCCTATTTGTGGAGAGGAGACTGAATCTCTTCGTCTATCCTCTAGCTTAAAAAATGTATACTATTGCCACAGGAGGTTTTTACCTCCAGCTCATAGTTCCAGATTTGAGAAAGGTTCCAATTTTTTATTGGGCGGAGTTGAACATAGGCTACCGCCGAGACAACTTTCGGGTTCAGAAATTGAAAGTAAATCTTCTGAATGTGGCCCAAATATGCCAGGTAAGAATCCCAAATTTAATAATGTCAAGCATAAGAAGACCCCAACTGCGAATGAAACTGAGATAAGAAAGGCATGGTCTCGGAGGTCAATTTTATTTGACTTTCCTTATTCGAAGAAAAACCCGGTGCGCCATGTATTGGATGTGATGCATGCAGAGAAGAACTTCGCTGAACATATTGTGGGTACTTACCTTGGGGGGAGTCATTCGAAGGATGGAGAAAATGCACGAAAAGACCTTAAAACGTTAAAACTTAAGCCACAACTATGGTTGAAAGAAGATAGTAGGGGAAGGACAATAATTCCCCCTGGTGCGTTTACTTTGACGAGTGAGGAAAGGAAGGTGCTTCTAGACACAATATATAATTTGAAGGGCCCATCTACTTTTTCGTCCAACTTGCAAAGGATTGTGAATTATGTTACTCATGATTTACATAAGTGTAAGTCCCACGATTGGCATGTGATCATGCAATTGGTTCCTCTATTATTTAAGCAATGTTTCTCCAAGCACAAGGATTTGCGTAGGGCTATTATGCAAATTAGTATTACCTTTTCCCTCTTGTGTGAGAAGGTAGTGAATCGAGAACACATAGTGGCCGCAAAATTGGCTGTGAACGAAGCGATTTGTGTATTGGAGAAGTACTTTCCCCCAGCATTCTTCGACATAAGTGTTCACTTATTGGTACACCTATGCGACGAGGCACTTCTTTATGGTCCAATTAGATATCGGTGGATGTATCCGTTTGAAAGATTGATGAAATTTTTTAAAGATTACGTCAAGAATACGCGATATATTGCAGGATCAATTGCAGAGGAATACATCACCGTGGAGTCATCAATATATACTCGGGAATATATGCCTGACTCGACTAGCATTGATGACACTGATGAATTCCTCGATGATGGTAAAAATGTAATGGGAAAACGAGTGAAATTAATGAGTTTGCAACATGAACAAGTAGCTCGTTATCTATTTGACACACATGAAGATGTCGAAGAATGGAAAAAATAAGTTTCGAATATTATAATGTTTAACATTATTTTAGATTATTTTATACATGATTAATTTTGTAATATGCAGTAAATATGAAGCCTGTGAGAACAATAAAAGACAAAAAACAATGGTACAATCAGACAGCGAATTTAGGCTATGGTTGACACAAGAGGTAATTATAATGAAAACAGTCGTTATATAACGTTACATTACACTCAAATTTTACCACTAATATAATTAATTTATCTATATTCTCAGCTCCTAAAGATGGGTGATGCGACATCAGGGCTTGCTCGTCTAGCCACTGGACCCTTGTTCGTGGCACAAGAGTACAAAAATTATCCATTGAACGGTTACATTTTTGGCGCTAAAGTGTACGAGGAAAGTACAAATGTACAGAACTCGAGAATTTCATACAAGGCTCTTACTTTCTTTCGAGCGAGCGCAAAAGATAAAAACCTCGTTGAAGCTGAAATGACTTACTATGGTGTAATCCAAAACATATTTGAATTGGATTATATAAGCTTCAAAGAGGTTGTATTTTACAGTGAATGGGTAAGAGTTGAGGATAAAAATGATTGTAAAGTTGATCCTGTCACCAATTTGATCATGGTTGACTTGTCCAAGTTGAAGAGCAACGACCACGTGAGCGATGAGCCGTTTGTTTGTGCATTTCAAAAGGTTAAGCAAGTGTTTTACTCGGAGTATATCAACAACGAGCCATGGTCAATTGTCCAACACGCGCCAAGGCGTCTAAATAGTAGTGTGGATGACTTGGCTACTCCTACCGAATATCAATCCATTTTTTATGATAACCCGAATTTGAAACAATTTTTCAATTTGTAATAAATATTTCAATTTGTACCGAAACATCCATTTTTAATGCTTTTACTTGATCTGCACTTTATCATTTTCACTCTTGTGTAGTGTGCGTGTGTGGAGAGGAGATTAATACATAAATATTCCAACTACATCTAAGTTTTGTTTATACTAATCCATGAATATACGCTTCTTACCTTTAATAGGTGATTAATACATAGTTATTTGGGGTGTCCTATTTGTGGAGAGGAGACTGAATCTCTTCGTCTATCCAAATACTAAGAAATGCCATAATCCTATGGAGCGATGCTCTGCAAATTCCTCCCAACCGTTATGTAGCCAAACATCACCAGTTGAAGTTGTCAATTCCACTTTCCATACCCCACCACTTGGAACTTCTAGCAAAACATGGGAGACCATTGAAAGGTGGAATTTACAACTTCAACTGCTGATTTTTGGCTACACAACGGTTGGAAGGAATTTGCAACGCATAACTCCATAGGATTATGGAATTTCTTAGTGTTTAGATATGAAGAGAATTATATTTGACACGATTGCCCGGGGTACATTAGTTGGAAGGAGGTGCCATATGAGCTCAAGTTAGCTGTTTGAGTGACACTACAGGAAATGTATTTATATTTATATGTCAATTTCGATTTCGATTTCAATTACGATTTATATTTATCTATATTTGAGGGGCGGATACTAATTTTACTTTATTTCAATTCAGGGGACAGGGAGTGGCCCTAAGGGTAGGCCACATATGCTCTATACTTATGTGTCTATTCGGACGAGAAGGGAAGGATAAGGAGGTGTTCCCGAGCATCGCGGTACAAAATCTCTTTTCCATGCAAATAATTTGTAGATTTGAGATAATTGATGGTGATGTTGTTTCTTCTTAAATAGTTTCTTATTTGAATATATATTTGCATTATCTTTAGTTTGTTCGGATATATGATGTTTGGAACAGGTACAACGTTGCTATAACAGGTACAAATATACTGCTGGGCAGTGGCAGTGGCCATACTGCCCAGCAGATCTTTTTTAAATTCTGCCTAGAATTGTCACGGTCATTGACCGTGACAATTTTTTAAGAAGGGTCACGACTTTGTCACGGTTATAAACCGTGACAAACGTGTCACGGTCATTGACCGCGACACGACCGTGACACGACCGTGACAAAAAAAGTTGTCTCGCCTCGAAATGTCACGGTCATTGACCTTGACAAGTTAGATTTGTCAAGGTTAATGACCTTGACAAATGGGCAGATTTGGTGTAGTGACTCACTCTAAATTTAAGTCCATATCTTACACTATCAAATCTCAATCGTTAAATTCTACTAATGGAGTCCAAATCTTAATGTTTTAGGGTAAAAGTATTTGGTCTTAGGTTTTAGGTTTTAGGTGTTTGGGTTCAGGCATTATAATATTGATTTAGGTTTAAGTTTTAGGGTTTTGCGTATTTTCCACTAATTTTAAAGTTGTGCAAATTTGTTACTAAGCATGCGTAATTTTTTAATTCACTAACTCTAAATTTAAGTCCATATCTTACACTATCAAATCTCAATCGTCAAATTCTACAAATAGGGTCCAAATCTTAAATATCAACTTTTCATGTTTTGGGTTTTAGCGTTTAGGCATTATGGCTTATAGTTTAAACTTATAATTTATGATATATGATTTAGGATTTGTGGTCAATGTTTTAGGGTTAAAGTATTAGGTTTTAGGTTTTGGGTTTTAGGTTTTTGGGTTTAGTCATTAGGGTTTATTGATTTGAACTTAAGTTTTAGGGTTTAGTAAATAGAGTTTTGGGTATTTTTGACTAATTTTAAACTTAGGAAAAAATTTCACTAACTAGAGCTTAAGAATGGGAAATATACACACATATACATACACATACAATCACATACATACACACACACACACACACACACACACACACACACAGAGAGAGCGAGAGAGAGAGTTCATATAAAGAGAGGGGGGGTTTCGAACCCACTTGTAGAGAGAGATGTTGTCGTCCTGAGAGAGGGAGGTTGCCGAAAGTGGATTTCTGCAAGAGTTTTAGGGAGAGAGTCAGAGTTTGAGTGAGGGAGAGAGTGAGAGTTCTAGTGAAAAGACGCTAGGGGATTTGGGGGGTTTAAATTAAAGACAGTGGTTACGGATCTAGATGGTGACCAATTAGTTTTCAACATTATCATAATGGTCAGAACCTGTTCAAGGATGAAAACGGTGACACTGTTGATGTCATGAACAAAAAAAATTGGCACATTCAATAGTCATGGACCTCGATCGTGACCATCTACCATGACCAATTCAAAATGGTCACAACCTAAAGCCATGACCACTATCAACTGAAAACCATAAATTGGTCATGGACATGGTCAAAGCCATGGTTCGTGACCATTGTTAGAGGGAATTTTGGTGCAATTTTTGTATCATAATTGTCTCACTCTTATCACGGACCACAATAGTGACCATCCTAGTAACGGCCTAGGTCTATGATCGTCTCCAGTTTATGTCATGGTGGAAATCGATCGTGGACCTGCTTACAGGTTCTTTGACCTTGGTTACAGTTTTAGGCCACGACTATGTATCACAGACCTGGATCGTAACCAGTTTGCCATGGCCATTTCCGATTTGTGGTGTAGTGAGTAACGCTGTAAAAGGTTAGCCAATACCATGTACATGGAACCAATCAACTACCAGCATGTGGACATTCTTTATGGGTAAAACATGAAACTATTTCTTATCTGGGTTGTTCCCCATTAATAAGATGATTAAAACCAACCCATACTGATGGTGATAGACATTTCCCCCACACTCAATCATTATAAAAGGAGAGATCCCAATGGATCGACTAATAGGCAGAGAGAGATTCTTACATTTAAATTGTTTAAAAAGAGAGATTGAGTGATTTGTACTTTTCTGAGACATCCTATCAATTAAATCCTAGTATTAAAAGTTATTATGTTGACGTAGACTCATTCTAGAGAGATAAACAATGTAATTCTTGGTGTAAATCCTCTTATTCTCACCTCTATCTTTATGTATCTAGATCTACTGCTTATTAATTATTTTTTATCTCGGATTGGATCTCAACTAGATAAGACAAAATCTTGAAACCAATTTTAAACGACAAAAAAATGGTGTTGTTTGTGGGAAGAACTAAGGTCAAGTTATTCTCATTTAATTCCTAATTTCTAATTGTGGAAATTATGATATTTTTGTAAAAATCCCCAAAATTTCATTAATAATCATCTCACCCATCAAATCAGCAGCTTTGCTTGATTTCATACTATAAATACTTGATTTACCGTTCCTTTGTCTAATTCTATGTAATTCGAACCTACATATAATGATTTTTACACTGAAACAGTTTCTCCTTTTTTAATTTTGCAAGTATATAGTGATACTATGTTTTCCTGTTATCATGCTCTATTTTTTAGGAATTTTACTAAAATGTTTGAACACCCATAAAGTAGTAGGGAGAAATAATTTGTTCCACCCTCAATCATTATTCTAATAAGTTTTTAAGAGGGTAGCTCACTTGTTAAGCGTACGTCGATACGAGGATGAAACAATAAGATAGTACATTACCAGATTTAATAGCGAAAAGATGGAGGTGGTGGACTACAGTGAGAAACTTCCCGTCAAAGTAGTTATGAGTGGGTTGTTTACTGGAATGTTAAAGTGGGAATTGACCAAAGAACCTCCAAACCATATAGATGAGGTCTTCGCCAAAGAAGAAAATATCATGAACACATAAGAAATAATGGTTACAAAAGCGTTAATCCATAAAACACTTGAAGAAGGTAACAACTCAGGAAGAAGGGAATATCCTAAAGAGAGCCCAAAGTCAAAGAATGATTGAAAACAATACCATAATTTTGAAGAGTATAATCCCTTGACAATAGGAGTACAACACATCCTCAACGAGATCCATGGAAATGATGAATTAAAGTGGCCAAAAAATTTAAAAACTCCTACTGGAATAAAAGATACGAATAAATTTTACAAATTCTATAAAGACTATAAGCATGAGATCGAAAACAACATGGTACTCAAAGACGAAATAGAGGCCCTTATAAAAAGAGATAATCTAAATAAATATGTGGAGAAAAATGGCATGCCAACACAAAATTGTGATAACTAGAATTAGAGGATAAGATTAAGATCACCTCGTGTTGAAAATAAGGATAGAAAAAGAGCTTGAGAGAACAATGATGAGGAAGATCTAGACCTACCTGAAAGGCTTGAGGAGATAGTAGAAGAACTGAATATGATTTCTCTAACAAGATGTTATATAAAAGGAAAGGATGATAGTGGAGGTGATGGACCAGATGTAAGAAAGGCATACCTCAATAAAGTAAGATCTTGTGCCGAGAATAAAGACATTATCATGACAACGACAACAAACGTCCTTCCTCGTAAGATCACCAAGAATTAAATGATAATAGGCTTCTCTAGAGATGACCTCTTAGGGTTATTATATCCTCATGATGACCCACTTCTAACATACATGATGGTCTATGATGGGAATGTGAAGATAATGATAGGCTTGTAATCTTCTTTGACTCGTTCCAAAGATGGAATATATCCAAAATAAAATTACAAGCCTATCATTATCCACTTATCGGATCTTCAAGTGATAAGGAATACTAACTCGGCACAATAGAGCTGGAAGTTGTTATTAGAATATGGTCGACTTAACAAACTGAAATGATGATATTATTTGTCCGTGATAAGAATATCTCATCTCCATATTATATTACTTTTGGAATATTGGTTCTGAAGAAATATGAGCCAATGTCCCCAACTGTTCATTAACACATATAGTTCCCTGCTAATTTCGATCTGTAAGTAGTGAAAAGAACAAAGTGGAAGCATGTGAATGCTACTGAACTTTGACCGATGAGGAATAAAGGAAGAAATTAGCTCAAACTCATCAGATAGAGGCATTAGATCCTTGATACGAATACAAGTTGGAAACTAGAGAAGCAATTGAGCAAACCAAACTAGTAATCTTGGATAATGATCATCCTGAAAGGACAGTCCATATCGACTCTTCCCTGGAACCCGTCCTCAATAAGAAAATGATAGACTTCCTATGAGCTAAAAAAAGAACTTTTTTCCTAAAATCATAAATATATGCATGGAATTGATACATCCATTAATAGTCACGAGCTCAGCATAGAAAGTGACGGGTATTCTCAAAGGAGAAGAACATGGAGATTCAAGAAAAAATGAATAAGGTGAAGAAAGCTAACTTTATTGTAGATGTGATGTATCCCAACTATCTAGAAAACATGGTAATGGTACAAAGAAAAATGACAAATGGTGTATTTGTTTGGATTTCACTAACTTGAAAAAGGCATGTCTAAAGGGATTATTATCCTTTGCCTTGAATTGATTAGCTGGTGGATGGGACGGATGGACAGAAACAAATGAGCTTAATGATACTTATTCTAGTTATAACTAGATTAAAATAAATCCAAAAGATAAAGAGAAGACTTCCATATACTTTTTGTTATAATGTTAAGTCCTTCGAATTAAAAATGCAGGTGTCACCTATCAAAGGCTGATGATCAAAGTGTTTGAGAATCAAATAGAGAAGAAAATGGAAGTTTATGTCGATCACATGTTAACCAAAAGCATGGAGGAAAATGAATATCAAAGACCTCAACCAAACATTCGACGACCTGGAGAAATATCAGATGAAGTTAAATCTATCCAAATGTTTATTCGGAGTCAAGGATGGAAAAATTATAGGTTCTATTATTAATAAATAAGGTGGTAAACCCTAACAAGATCGAGGAGTTAATCAATACGCAACCACTTAAGAGCAAGAAGGAAATCCAAAGCCTAAAAACTCAAGTGGAAACTTTGAATAGATCAGTGTATCATATTCTTCAAGGTTATTAAAAATTCTTTCCAATGGACGGAGGAATGCAAAGGTTCCTTACTGGAGCTAAAAAACTTCCTAGGATTGGTCCTAATGCTGTCAAGATCAATCCTAGGAGAAAAATTATACTTTTACTTAGTTGTGTCTCCATCAGCAGTTAGTTCAGCTCTGATCAGGTGTAATGAAGGAAATAAAAAAGAGGATAATATTTAAGCAAAGATTTTGTTGGCGTAGAAGTGAGAAATTCCTGAATGGAGACATTAGCTTTATCTCTGATTGTGGAATCATGAAATATGAAGTAGTATTTGCAAGTGCATTATATAGTTGTCTACACTGATCTCGCACTTTAGCAAACTGTACACAATGTGATAAGTCTATCAGATGGATGCCATAGGCAATAGATCTGGGCGAATTTGATATCACATATGAGAAAATGACTGTAATCAAATGCCAAGACGTAGCATATTTTATTACAGAATTCACCTATGAGGAGAATAAACTAGCCGAACATAGCCAAAGACTAGCTAAACAACCTATTGGAGTTTTATCCAAGCATATCCAAATATCAACTCAGTCCTCATCCGATCAAAATAGTATTTTTTGCATGGATTCATTTCCTATATAACTTTTTAAATATAATTTCTTAGTACAAAGATACTTTTAACATGAGCTTCCAGTATCGAAGATATTCATGGATAGATCATTACGTATGAGTGGTAGCAGAGTTGGATTAATAGTCAACATACCTGATAGAGTTGACATAAAGTATAATCTCCATTTTAAGGTTGAAGCATCTAATAATAAAGCATAATATGAGTCTTTCATGGATGGATTGGAGTTGCCTTTATTACTATGTGGGGCTAGGAATAAAACATTTATTTTCCTTTCTATTTATCCTTGTCCTTAATTATCTTAATATGATCTCTCTCTCTCTCTCTCTCTCTCTATATATATATATATATATATATATATATATATATATATATATATATATATTTATATTACTGTCAATACTAACACTAGTAGGTGGGATGAGGGGATTTTATAAAACCCTTACTGGGTTATTTGAGCCCATACTTTTTATTCATTAAGTTCCTCACGATAAGAGTTTGTGTAGAGTTGAGTGGCCCTGACATAGACTTGAGGCCGTGGAAGTACATAAAATAGAAAGATGAAAAAGATTTTATATATTTTATTTCACTTTGGAAACAAGTTATATTATTGGTTAAAACCTAGTTAGTTTAAACAAATTATAAGATTTGTTGTATGGAATCAAGAGATTAATTTATGCATATATCAAACACTAGCATTATTATTTGAAATGATCCTTTTCTTTTAAGCCTTACTATAGGTTATGAATGTATATTTTACCAACTTTAATACAATGGCCGAGGTCACTTAAAGGATGAGGTATAATAATATTTCCTTAATTAAGAATTAAAATTTTTGCTTTGTGAGATCAAGTGAAATAACCCTTTTTTGGACATGACAAGGTCATGGGCATTACAAATGGTATCAGAGCGATCATTTTTGGAACTTTAGGAATACAAGATAGAAAAATTAGGCAAACTCATACTTAATAATATTGTATTAGGGTAGTAGACATATATTTATGTGATTTTTTTGAAGAATTTATGGAAAGAGGAAATAGTAGAGGAGTTAGAGGAGTTGCAAAAAATAATGTTGCAGCCGCAGAACCAGTTATCCCCTACAGAGGAGCCCATGGGGAATTAGTGGAAGATGAAATGGTTGCGCTCGCAGAAGCCCCAGCCAGGGTAATGGCAGCAATAATGACCAAGGATTGGCCTACTGGATACACCTTTGAGAATTTAAAGAAGTTAGGGGCGCAGTGCTTTACAGGAGAAGTTCACCCCTTGAAGGTCGATGCCTAGATAAGGAATAATGAGAAGATTTTTTAGGTGATAAATGGCATGGAGGATCAAAATATGTTCTTTTATTCATTTATGTTTAAGGTTGAGGCTAATTAATAGTGATGATGGTAAGAAAAATACAACTTGTAGGGGATGTTGTGGACATTGGGTGGACGATATTTAAAGACCTATTTAATGGGAGATGCTTCCCTGTCGCGACGAAGGAGAAACAAGAGGTGTACTTTATGTATATAACTTAATGGATAATTTCCAAGGATGAATATGAATCTAAATTCACATAACTTTCACCTTTTTCTCCCCAAGCCATTACCACTGAGGAAATTAATGCTAAAAAGTTTGAAAGAGGCCTAAAACAGGGGCTTGGTAGTAGAGTTATTAGGTAAGGCTGAGTATATACACTGAGTTAATAGAGGTGGTTTGGATTATGGAGAAAGATTTTAAAGAAGGGATGAAAGATAACAGAGATAAGAGAAAAGGAAGAAATAATGGAATACAGAAGGATGATAAGCCTTGACACGAGGATCAGAAGCCACACAAAAATAATGGGGTCATAGAGGGAAAATAGTTTGAGAAGGTTGATACTGTAGTGGTTAATTTCTTCAAATGATCCATTAAAGGACATTTTTCCAAAAGTTGACTATTGGGAAAAGGCTATTACAATTGTTCCAAGCCAAATCACAAGGCTAAGGACTGCAGATTATCAAAGAAGGATGCAGAGAAATCATGAGCTCCATCTAGATTATTTTATTTGAATGCTAAGGATACTAAGAAGGTCAAGGATATTATAGAAGGTTTAATTACCATTGATGATAAAAATGATTACACACTTTTTGATTCTGGAGCCACACACTCCTTTGTATCTACCATATTTTCATGAAAGATTAGGATGAGACTTCAAACCTTGAACACTCCATTAGTGATTAGCACCACAGTAGGAGTAACGACTGAGGTCACGACAAAAAATAAGGGATGTTCCATGGAAATATGATATCCATATTTTTAAAGTGATGTAATACCCTTAAAGATAGAGGACTTTGATGTGATCTTATGCATAGATTTGTTTTCCACTTACTTCATTAAGATTGATTGTACTAGGAAAAAGGTCCTCCTTTGCAAACCTAGAGAGGCGGAGATGACTTTAGAGGAAATAAACCATGTATAAAGTTATTTATGATATCATCCATGAGAACTAAGAAGATGTTGGTTGGGTTTGTGGCTATTTAGCCTACATAAAATATATTGAAAGGTCCACGACTTCATTAGGACATGTTCTTATTGTTTCTGAGTTTGAGTATGTTTTCGGTGAAAACATTCTAAGGTTTCCCCTAGATCGAGAAATTGAGTTTAACATTAACCTCATACAAGAGACCACACCTGTTTTTGAAGTCACTATATATGATGGCACCCGCAGAGTTGAAGGCTCTAAAGAAACATATAAAGGACTTATTACAACACGACTTCATCAGGACCAACACCTTCCATTGGAGTTCCCTGACACTTTTTGTGAAGAAGAAAGACGGATCCATAAGAATGTGAATTGATTATAAGGAAATAAACAAAGTAAGTGTGAAAAAAAAAGTAACCCTTTCCTAGGATTCATGATCTTTTTAACTAATTGAAGGATTATAGATATTTTTCTAAGAATTATCTAAGGTCAGGGTATCACCAACTTAAGACAAAGGATGAGGATATTCACAAGATAAATTTTAGTACTAGATAAGGTCACTATGTGTTTGTATTTATGACTTTTGGGTTAACTAATGCCCCTGCAGCCTTTATGGATTTGATGAATCGAGCGTTTATGCACTTCCTAAATAAGTTTCTGATTGTGTTAATTAATAATCTTGATTTACTCTAAATTCACACGAGATCATAGGGAACACCTTTGTGGCATATTTTAGATAATTAGGAAAGAGAAGTTATGTGAAAAAATTCTAAGCGTGAATTCTTTCCTGAGGAGGTTGCTTTCCTCATCCATATACTGAGTAAGGAAGGTCTATACGTGAATCTGGGAAAGGTTGTGGCCATTGTTGATTATGATAGGACAACAATTATAACATAAGTTGGGAGTTTTCTCATCCTAGCAGGCTATTAAAGGAGGTATGTGGAAGGATTTTCCCAGAATTATGTGCCCTTGACCCAGTTAACACATAAGGACACAAAATTTATTTTATCCTCGGAGTGTGATGAGAGTTTCTAGAAATTGAAGGAAAAATTAGTGGTTGCCCCCATTTTGACCTTACCCATAGAGGGAGGATGTTTTGTGATCTATAGTGATGCCTTAGGTCGCGACCTAGTATGTTTGTTAATGCATAATGGTAGGTTTATTACTTATTCCTATAGGCAGTTGAGGCCAATTGATAAAAATTATTGCACTCATGACTTAGAGTTTGTGGTTGTGGCCTTTGCCTTAAAGATCTCTACACATTACTTGTGTGTAGAAAATTTTGAAATATTCATGGATCATAAGAGTCTAAAATAAATTTCACTTTGAGATATTTAAATATGAGTCAAATGATATGATTAGAGTTAATTAAGTATTATGATTATTCAATCAAATATCACCCTAGGAAGGCCAATGTGGTGGCTGACACCTTAAGAAGAAATAAATCCCTTAATTACACAAGGATAACTAATCAAGAACACATTGTGAAGGAATTGGATTCATTGGTAATTTAAGTCTTTATCCACAGAGTTCATGGACATTCAAGAGCCCTCACTATAGAACCTAATTTGATTTAAAGAATAAGCACTACCCAGTTTGAGGATCCCGATCTTCTAAAGATTCGGAGATAGGTAGAAGGAGGAGAGAACCCGACTTTTATAATAGATAACATTGGATCTCTAAGCTTTGGGAAAAGGATTTGTGAGAGATAAAGGTTGAGGTGTTAAAATGAGGTCAATTATCTCCCTTTTTCAGTCCACCCTAGGAGGAACAAAATGTACTAAAACGTGAAAGAACCTTTTTGGTGGAATAACATAAAGAAGGATATTGTGTAGTTTATTTCCAAATGTTTGGCACATCAAAAAGTTATGTCCGAACATCGAAGGAAAATTGGATTATTACGTCCCTTGCCTATCCCAGAATGGAAGTGGGAAATATATACATGGTCTTTTTAGTAGGATGGTTGTGAATACAAAGAGGGATGGAATCAATTTTTGTTATAATGGATTAATTAACTAAGATCAATAAAATTTTTAGCCATGAAGACCATGGTCGACGTAGATCAGCTGGCCAATCTCTTTATAAAGGAAATTGTTCGGCTCTGTAGAGTTCCTATCACCAGAGTGTTTGACCGTAACCCAATAAATAGCTTCCAAAAGGAAATGGCACCATAACTAAACTTCAGAACAACTTTCCACTCACTGATAGATGGATAAACTAAAAGGACAAATTAAACCTTAGAAGATTTGTTAAGGGCCTGTGTCCTAAATTTCCATGGAATAAGGAGGATGAACTTCCTTTAGTAGAATTTGTGTACAACAATAGTTAACATGCAAATATCAATATGGCCCCTTACACTACCTTATATGGTAGTAGATGTCGCAACCCCTTATGTTGGGATGATATAGGAGAAAGGCAATTACTAGGCCAAGAGTTGATGGAACGGTCCACGACAAGGTAAAGTTAATTCATGAAAGGATACGGAGTGCACAAAGTACATAGAATATCTTAGATGATATAAAAAAGAAAGGTGTGTACCTAAAGGCATAGGGACACGCATATAATATTGTTTCCCCTAAAAAGGAATTATGAGGTTTGTAAATAAATGGAGATTCAAACCGCGATATGTGGTCCATTTGAGATACTTAAAAGGATTGAAAATTCATCGATTATAGACTTGCCCTACCCGCATACTTCTCCCATGTTCACAATGTTTTTCATATATTAATGTTGAGGAATTATGTAAGAGACCGTTGGCATATTAAAAATCATAAACCCATTGAGATCCACGAAGATTTCAGTTCTGAAGAGGCCCCGATGGAAACTTTTGATATAAAGTAGAAAGAGTTTAAGACTAGGAGAGTCTCTTTGGTTAAATTACTATGAATAAACTAAGCCACGAAAGAAGCCACTTGGGAACTGGAGTTCGAAATTTGAGAGAAGTACCCACATTTATTTCAAGGTATGAATTGAACTGTATATATCCACTTCATTAAATTATAAGGGCGTGATTTCCTAAAATAAGGAGGTTATCAAACCTTAAAATCTAATAAGATCACAACCTTGGTAGGATTCACTACCTTAGGCCATGACTATTTTAGTTAGTCGCAAAGTTTATACCTTAAGGATGGGGAGGGCCCATTACATGGGTTACTAATGTGGATAATTTTCTTAATTCTTGTAAAATAAGTTTTAAAGATTCAATAAGCCTTTTTGAAAAGGTATTTATGGAAAAGTTGTGACATAAGTGGAAACCCTAGGTTCCTTGAAATTTCTTATAAATTGCAACCCTTGGTTCATTTCATAAAGCATCTAAAGACCCTAATCCACACTATATGAAGAGAAAATGAGATTTTGAAAAGAAACGGAGGTGTTGCCAAAAGAAGGTCATTGAGGCATACGCTTTATCGATGAGAAAAGGGTTGTTAAAGGTGACAAAAGCTTACTGTTAATCAGGTAAAGTCCTATTGGTAAGGAATATGTCATCTTCCTATTTTTCTTGAATAAACCCTAGTTTCCATGTTTCACTTTAATGAGATGAGCCCCTTTGAGATTTATGTGTTTAGGTCTAAAGTCCATGTAGTTTAATTGTTCATTATTATTTGAGTTTTCTAGGTTTTGAGGCCACGAATGTTTACTGTTCATTGTGATTTATGATTTTACTGGGTTTAAGTAACATGGACTTTCACATATCACTACTAGTGAGATTTCCTATATAGGTTTTTTTGGGAGTTAGGTATCTTGAAGTAGAATGGATTTTTAAGTAATTCATATTGATCTTATGAGGTTCTATTAACGCTTCCTTCTTGGCTCTTTAAAATTTTTACTTATGGGTTATATTGGGCAAATAATTATTTTACCAAATTACTCTTATTGTTTGAAGATAATGAGTTACAGCTCCTTCGTTGATATTGCACACTTAGGCAGTATAAGATTGTGCCTTACTTGTGCGTGATTTTGTTGGGTTGGGTGTTGAGGTCGTGGAATTTTTATGCCATGCCGAGACATCATGTATGAAGATGGATTTATCCTTTGTTCCTGAGGTCAAAACAACTATTTCTATGGAGATTGAGCCTAGACTATTTATCGGTCATAACTTTGACAGAGATCGGCCATGGATGTAGAGTTAACAACATCCAACGTATCGTTCATCTTAGACTTGGGCAGGAGTGGAGGCCATGGACTTTGGCATGATTGGGTTAATTGGAACTTAGAATAATTCCGTAGAGATTGAGAAATTCAAGTCTATAAGTAAAGGCTATGGACAACAGGGCAAACCATAGGAGATTGATCTATAGGGGAAACAGGGGAGCGATGGACCAAGGGATATTAAGCCTTAAGACATGAGCGTACTTTATGGGGTTGGGAATAAAATATTTATTTTCCTTCCAACTTATTCTTATCTTAATATGTACATGTTTTCATAAATTTTTCATATATATATATATATATATATATATATATATATATATATAGAGAGAGAGAGAGAGAGAGAGAGAGACTAACACTAACATTGCCAGGTAGATTGTAGACATTTGATTTAACCCTTAGTGGGCTATTTTAACTCCTCCCTTTTATTCATTGACTTTATTAAGATAAGAGTCGACGAAGATTTATTTGGCCACGGCTACGATGTGAGGCCATGGAAGTATAGAGTATTGGAAGTTGGGGATGAATTTACATCTAGTTTATTTCTGTTTAAAAATCACTTTTATAATCTTGGTCAACCCCGTAGTTAGTTTTAATTGTACTATCAGAATTATTATATGGAATCAAGAGATTTTATCTATGAACATATTAGAGACTCGCATTATTATTTAAAATGTTCTTTTTAATTTATGCCTTACTATTTTTTATGAATGGATATTTTATGAACTTAATAGTTAGGCCGAGTTCACTTAAAGGCCGTATCCTAATAAGATTGCCCGAAAAAGAATTAAAATTTATTTCTATGTGAGATCAAGTGAAATAACCACTTGGATGAATAGGGAAAAGCCACGGGCAGTACATATAATGTATAAATTATTTTCTAATGTACTAGAATAGATAAAATATATCAAATTTTATAAAATTATTTGAACATCTTTACAAAACAAATTTAGAATTAAAAACTACTTTTATAAAACTAAGTACATTTGAATAATTTACCTACATTGTCGTTATATAATCATAATATAAAAAGATGCTCTACTTCTAATACTAGTGACTTATTCTAGTTGCTTATTATTAATAACATCTCTATTTTAAGCATTTGCCCTCTTTCTTGGAACCTCTGCAAAATGTTGCAGTCATGATATGTGGTTCCCGAGTCTACACACCAATTTGTTGTACATTACGCCATAAATCATGTATTTAGTTTTAAGAGAAAAATAATTACCATGTCCTTTTCCTATAAAGATAGAAAAAATCGAACATATTGTTATAAATGTTCTAACTACTTATACTAACAATACCCAGGTACGTAGCCAAAATTTTGACTTAGTGGGGGCTAAAAATTACCAACACAAAATATAATTAGAATAACACAAAAAAGGACATATTATTCTACTAAATTTTTTTGTCACGGTTATAATTACAATTGTCCTCGACAATCTTCCATCTTTTGAAGGCAAGTAATGATAATCTCATCAAATAAATTGTTTCTAAGTATATAATCATCGTATCATTCATCCATTGATCTTTCATCCTATTGTATAATGAAGTCTTTGTGATATTCATAGCGAAAAATGTCCTCTCCAGAATCACTGCCAAGGTGATAAGTAAGTACACTAATGGATATACCAGATTTATCTTTGTATCGAACATTTTTTTTACAAGAGAAGAAATTCCCTTCAATCCTTTAAAGGTCGAACTATAGTGCATATCAAATTATACGTTCCAAGTTGCATATCAATTTCCACGAGTTGGAAGCTCGAAAATTCATTTGGATACAACTGGGAAAGAAGAAGTAACTTTTTCTTGTCAAAGGCAACAAATTCATCATTGGGACAAAGAGATGCAACACAAATAAGTAATTCCGAATTGCCTCATTGAAACTACCATTTATATCTTGAAGTTAAAAATCGATGATCGTATAAAATAACTCAATATGATAACGATGCACGTTCGTCATTTTGGCGCTTTTCGTTATCATCGTTTTTTGGCAACGAAAGCATCTTTTATTTCTGGAACTTCAATGTCATGTTTCTCATAAAAGGAAGAAACTTCATCAATTAATAAGTCCCATCCATCATCCATCATCATTTGTAGTCATTACTTACATACCCCGACTAAAGACATGGCATTCACAATATCTTGATCTTTCGTTTGCAATGCTTTTGATAATTCATTTGCAAACCCCAACATATTTTTCATCAAATGCATACTAAAAACAAAGTCAAAAGGTATGCATAGAATGCATAGCAACCCTAGGCTCAAATCCATGCTCATGTTTATTTGCATCCTCTCCTCCAATATTCAGAACACCAATTACGAAAGACAACATACTAATTAAGGCACCAAAATGTGAGCCCCCACGAGTGTCACGGGACATTATAGAGAGATACTTTGATTTAGTCCTTTCCCACTTTGAATCTTACCTTTGTAAATTTCACTACTAATCTTTTCAAATTATTTCTCACGAAGAATATCATGATCTTTACATAAGGCTCCAACTAGATTAATGTAACACCCCGTAATTTTATGCATTTAATAGTTAATTAATTCGGGAAGAATTTAAATTACTAGTGTGTCGTAATTTAATGCAATTAATTATGGAAATTTTTATATAAATATTAATCGGGAGAATAATTGGTTAATATTTATGGGAAATTAATTTACTAGGTAAATATTAATATTTAATTACGTCTTAAGAGTAATAATGATGTGGAGTTTACTTATCACAACCGGAAGTCGATTCTAGACTAAGTTAGGTGGGAGATAAGAAATTTTATAAACTTAGCCGGATGCAAATTTTGAGTGCACGGTTGAGTTCGAAAGGGACAAGGTAGTCGGAATAGAGTACCCGGGGGTAGTAAATAGGTCTCGGGACGTTTTTAGGTATAGCCGGGCCCACACCCATTTGGGTCACTTGTGCTTGGCCCATTAGGATAAAAATGAGATTAAGCCTAATTACTTAATTAAAAGGAAAAGGGGAATGACTGATTTCATTGTGAAAAACCTATAGTGGGAGAGAATACCCTAAGGAGCGGTTAAAGGCACTGGGAACCAATTTGGGAGACAAAGGAAAGAACCCAAGGGGATTTTTATCATCAACCTTGAGAATCACAACTCCGGATCAGACCCTACGAAACCATAAGGCAAGTGATTATCTTGTTGTAGCATTTATTTGTATTACAATTCATATTTGTGTGACGTGGGAATCAAAATTCGTTTTTGGGTAAAGAGGGTATAAAAATGGGATTTTTATAAATCAACCTCCTGATTAGAAATTCTTGTAGAGATTCATGATATAATCTGAGATTTATGTGTACTGGTTAGATGTGAAAACCCAGACGATTTATGAACGAATTTAAGATGGTAATTTGGTGTTGAGACAAATTAACGAATAACACGGGTTTTTCCCCAATTCAGAAAATAGGAGAGAAGGAAAATTAAATGGGGTTTGGGGACTTTATGGGGATTACTTATGATGTTCTTGGTGTATTATATTGATGATATGACTTGGGTTAGACTATAGAAGGAGTTGGAAATTTAAGGTTTTCGTCCATAGCAGAAATAGGCTTTCGAAAAAGACGAAGACATGTTCGATCAATCGATCGATGTCTAGGATCGATCGATCGATGGTCGGGGATTTTTGGTAGGTCGGCCAGTTTTTTTATATAAGGGAAATTCACTTAAAATTCTGTCCCACATCTTATTTAGTGAGAAATAAATATAGGACATAAATTCTTTACAATTATGAGGTAAAGTAATAGGGATTTGGAGGGAATTTATGGGTGACACATTGTGGTTAATTTTGGAGAAATATATCCCAAAATATTAAAATTCAGATCAAGTGGGCGAGTCTGGGTATAGTGGTTGAGTGATACCAAAGTTATTAAATTAATTAATGTATAGATTAATTAATAATGTGAGTGGGACCATAAACTCAAGTTATAACGTATAGGCTACTGTTACAGGTTTAGTTCACAGTAAAGTCGGGTTTGTTTTATTTATATATACGATGTGCGATAGTGTATATATATATATATATATATATATATATATATATATATATGTTGTGTGCATTAATATCAGTGGCTAGATATTATTATTATATACACTCTAGTACTATCAGGGGAGGTTGAGCGTAGAGGGTGAATCCTCTAGCTTGAGGAGTAGGGCGAGTATATCCCCAGGTCATAGCGTCCATTATATGGGTGAGGAGCATCTCACTTTCAGGGAAGGAATATGATTGCCTCCAATATTTATGTTATTAACCAAGTTGGTGAACGATTATGACTTGGAGTAACTAGATTATGTGAATACACTCAGTGGGATAACACTTTAGAGAATATACATTCGGTGAGTTATTAATTGGGAGCATGGTTATTATCCTTTATTATTTATAATTCCAACATATGTGTGAATGTTGTAATGTGGTTATACGTATGTAATGAGATAAATAATTATATACGAGTAAATTAATACAGGTCGTGAATTGTATTATATGCATAACGGGTGTGAAAGTTATATGAATTTAAAAAGGGGAATGATTGATTAAGTTAATGTTGATAATAACTTAGACATCATAATTATTACATACTCGGTTACAGTAGGGTGGTTGCAAGGGCTTATATCGGTTATCTAGTAGGGGATAAATAACTAGGGGAATTAATTAAGGCGTTAGTCGTGCACATTAGAGGAGGGGTGAGGATTTCCTCAAGGGAGTGCGACACTAACTAAAATATGAAGAGCATGCATACATATTTATTACTGCAAGTTAATCATTTGCTAAATATTTTTCCAAATGTTTTGGGTTCTAAACCTTACTATATATATTTTTAAAAATCTTTTAGGTGTCCAGCCACATGGACGCCAGACTTGACTCATTTCAGGGACCCGTTGCTGCAGTATATGTGGATGTTGCGGGAGTTTCATAGGTGCCTCATTCTTTTCATTTCTAGTATAGAAATTTCCTATTATTTACCCGAGCTTGTTGCTCACAACTTTATTTAGTATTTATGTCAGACTTGTTGAGATTTATCATTATCTGTCTTTACTTTTGTTGGATTTGAGCCGATGGTTTGTTCAGTCAGTTTATTTAGATGTGAATGGTTGATTTCTGTTAATTGTGATTGTTTAAATTATTTCGTTTCCGCATGAGTATTTAATTAAATTAATGAAAAGATAAAACTTGGCACCGGTCTAATTTTCTCACTTAAGTGGTTAGCAATTAAAAATGCGATAGTGATGCTAAGAATAAACCAACTGAGAAACCTGTTCTAGTTTAATTTAGGACTGATCACCCGGTATTAATTAGGTGGGGTGTCACAGATGGTATCAAAGAATCAGGTTCTAGTGTCCATAGGATATGTGTAGCTTACTACATTTCAGCGTAGCGTTCGGTTGTTATAGAGCCTTATTATTAGGACTGTTGACTCATTTTCCGCTTTTAAGATATTATTTTTCTGCTATTATGATTTTTATGTAAATTGAGTACTTATACGATTCGATCTATTTTCAGATGCTACCGAAGAGACAGAGAGAGGAGAGGGTTGAGGCTAGGGATGAGTTAAGGGAGGCTCATCAGGAGCCACAGGTACCGCCACCACTACCCCCACCTGAGTTGATTTCCACTACTCAGGTGGCAGTGATAGTGGCCCAGGTAGTTGAGACAGCGATGCGAGTTATGACAGCCCATTTTCCACAGCCCCAGGCACTGTCTCTAGTGGCACTAGCAGTTTAGGCTCCAGTCGGACCACCTTCTTGGCAGAAAGTTAGGGAGACCTTTCAGAAGGTTCACCCACCAGAGTTTCGGGGTAGCACCAATGTATTAGAGGCATGTGATTGGAAGAAAAATATTCAATGACACCTGTGCATGCTGGAGTGTACTGATGTGCAAAAACAGATGCTTGCTACCTTTCGTCTGTCGGGGGCATCCTTATAGTGGTAGGAGTCAGTTACCACTGCTGAGGAGAGAGATTTGATGATGATATTCGAGTTCTGGGTGAGGTTTGACCGCAAATACTTTCCATCGGTCGTAAAGTTAGAAATGAGGAAGAAGTTTAGTGAGTTAGTGCAGGGTGACCGTTCAGTGGCAGATTATGAGGAGGAGTTCACCCGTTTGGCAAACTTTGTGCCAAACAAGGTGAGCGATGAGGAGCGAAAGAAGTCGAGGTTCGTGGATGGCGTGGCCTGGAGGATCAGGCAGCATTTGATTAGTAATCCGGCATTGGTGGCGTATACAAATGTTGTCAGTGACACTCTTGTACATTGACAGGATCATCACTTCCATGCATGGGGAGCAAGAGGGTAGGGGAACCGAGATAGCAGGGCAAGGCAGTTGGTGGTGGTGACACAAGTGGTACTCAGCAGCAGACTAGCAGTCAGCAAGGGAATCAGGCTAAGAAATTTAGGCCTTGTGAGTTTCGACCGAGAGGACAGGGATTTAGGCAGGGTCAGTCGGGCCCAAATCAGTAGCAACAGGTTCCTCATGGCCATCAGGACCAAGGGAATAATGGGGGAGGACAGCAGGGCCAGCCACGTCAGGGCCAACAGGGCCAACGACAAGGAGATGGTCAGAGAGGTTGTTTTGTTTACGACCAGACAGGACACTTCAAGAGGGAGTGCCCGTAGAGGGTCAGAGGCCAGCAGCAGGGTGCTCAACAGGGGCAGTAGGGATAGATGCTGTCAGCAGCACCGGCTCCACCGACCCCACAACAGCAGGGGAAAATGCACTACGGGCGTGTGCATAACATCCAGGATGTTCCCAATCCTCCAGCACATCAGGCACCACCAACGGTTGAGGGTATATTTCTTATACATGGTCATGAGGGTAGGATAATTTTTTAAACGAGAGCATCTCTTTCATTCATTAAATCTAAATTTTCTAAACTGGTCGGGTTGCTAGAGATCGTGGGTAGTCTCCGAATGTGTGTAGAGTCGCCAGTAGGCAGCGGGGCATTGATTCACTCGATGTGTCGAGGGGTGGACATTTTGATTAGGAGACTTAGATTAGTGGCGGACCTCTTAGTGTTAGATATGGAGGGGTACGATGTCATCCTAGGTATGGATTGGTTGGCAAGATATCGGGCGGTAGTAGGTTGTTACGAGAGGACAATCGTGTTCTCCACTCCGGGAGAGGATATGTTCCCAATAGCAATGTCTCTACCTGAGGGAGGGTTGCGCACACACTTATATTATATCGATGAGGAGACCTCATAGGACTTGGTAGTTCCATTGGATTCGATTCCGATAGTGAGGGACTTCGAGGATGTGTTCCGAGAAATACCAGGGTTGCCACCCAGCAGGTAAATCGAGTTTGTAATCAATTTAGCAATGGGGATGAGGAAGATTGCTCGAGAACCTTACCGCATGGCCCCTTCAGAGATGTGTGAACTGAGAGAGAAGATTCAGTAGCTCCTAGGTCAAGGATTCATTCGGTGGAGTACATCGTCATGGGGTGCACCGGTGTTGTTTGTAAAGAAGCGGGATGGCTCACTTCGGTTGTGTGTGGACTACAGGGACCTTAACAAGGTGACGATACGGAATAAGTATCTGTTGCCTAGGATTGATGATTTATTTGACCAATTGAGAAGGGCGTCTTACTTCTCCAAGATCGATTTGAGGTCAGGGTATCATCATCTGGGTATCCGAGAGGAGGATGTTCCTAAGACCGCTTTCCTATCGCGGTATAGATCTTATGAGTTTAGGGTGATGCCATTTGGGCTCACCAATACGCCAGCAGTGTTCATGGATCTCATGAATAGGGTTTTCAGAGAGTATCTCGACCAGTTTGTCATCGTGTTAATTGATAGCATCCTGATCTACTAGCGCACTGAAGGGGAACACGCAGAGCATCTGTGTATGGTTCTACAGATGCTGCGGGATCACCAGCTTTATGCCAAGTTCCTGAAGTGTGGATTTTGGCTGCGGGAGGTACAGTTTCTAGGTCATGTGGTGTAAGACCGGGGTATTATTATGGATATGAGTATGGTGTCGTCAGTGAGGGAGTGGGGGCATCCCACGACACCGACCGAGGTGCGTAGCTTTTTGGGATTGACAGGTTATTACAGGCGGTTTATTAAGGGGTTCTCAAAAATTGCGGGCCCTTTGACTAATTTGACTCTGAAGGGGGTGCCTTTTATTTGGAGTGATCATTGTCAATTAGCTTTCGAAGAGCTAAAGGACAAGTTGACATCTGCACCCGTAATTGCTTTACTGAGGGGAGGACTAGAGTATCAGGTTTAAATCGACGCATCCTTACAGGGACTTGGGGGGTGTGCTTCAGCAAGAGGAGAGGGCTATAGCTTATGCGTCCAGAAAGCTAAAGCCCCACGAGATGAGGATGATGTAGCAAGGGCCTGCATGTCAGCATTATCCATCACACCGGAGATCATTATGCGAGTTGTGAGGGCTCAGGCGGAGGACCAGATCTACCGAGATAGGGTACGCTAGTTGTTAGCTGAGGGAGCAGAGGGTTACTCGATCAGATCGAAACGAGGCCTACGCCTAAATGGGAGGTTAATTATGCTAGAGGATGAGGAGTTGAGGCATGATGTTATGACAGAGTCCCATGGTTTGAGAGTTACGACACATCCCGACGAGGATAAAATGTACCAAGATATGAAGAGGAAGTATTGGTGGGCAGGAATGCAACGGAACATAGTAGAGTTTGTCTCGAAATATACCACGTGTCAGCTCGTGAAAGTGGATCATCAGAGACCTCCAGGGATGCTACAACCACTAGAGATTATCGTGTGGAAGTGGGAGAGCATCTCCATGGACTTCTTACAGGGTTACCTACATCGCAGAGGGGTCATGACTCCATATGGGTCATTGTGGATCGATTTATCAAGGTGTTCCACTTCCTGTCGGTTCGCACAGACTTTGAGACGATGCATTATGCGCACCTATTCATAGAGGAGATCGTTAAGATGCACGGGGTGCCGATAAATATTATGTCTGACAGAGACAAAGTTTTTGTGGCCCATTTTTGGTAGAGCTTTCAGGAGGCCATGGGCACAGAGTTACGTTTGAGTACAACCTATCACCCACAGACCGATGGGCAGACTGAGAGGGTCAATCAGATGCTAGAAGACGTGCTCAGGATGTGCATTTTAGACTTTGGAGGATGAGGGGAGAGACATTTTCCTTTGGTAGAGTTCGTGCATAACAACTCTTACCAATTCACGATTGGTATGGCACTGTTCGAGGCACTATACGAGAGACCTTGTCGTTCACCCTCCTATTGGTTAGATGTGGGGGACAACAAGTTATTGGGGTCGGATATTGTCCAGGAGACGTCTGCCAAGATAGAGCTGATTCGAGGGCATATTCAGATAGCTCGAGATAGACAGAAGAGTTATGTTGATGCTTCGTGGAGACATATGATGTTAGAGGTTGGGAATCAAGTATTAGTCCGGGTGTCCCCTATGAAAGGGGAGATGAGGTTTGGCAAAAAGGGTAAACTAGCACTGAGGTACGTGGGACCCTTCCCTATTATTGAGAGGGTGGGATCGGTAGCATATAGACTGGGATTGCTCGAGAACCTTCAGTGAATACACGACGTGTTCCATGTGGCATCGCAGAAGAAATATCGAAGGAGCGAGAGGGCCTTCTGGAACATTCCACTCGAGGAAATTGATTTACAGCCAAATATCCCGTATGAAGAGAGACCGATGTCTATTCTCGATTGTAGTGAGCGCAAGCTACGATCCAAGGTTGTTCCACAAGTTAGAATACAATGGGGTCATCACAACGTTGACGAGTCTACCTGAAAAAGGGAGGAGGATATGCGAGAATAATATCCAAAGCTATTCACCATAGGTACGATCTAATTTCGGGGACAAAATTCCTTTGTAGGGGGGGAGTATGTAACACCCTGTAATTTTATGCATTCAATAGTTAATTAATTCGGGAAGAATTTAAATTACTAGTGTGTCGTAATTTAATGGAATTAATTATGGAAATTTTTGTATAAATATTAATTGGGAGAATAATTGGTTAATATTTATGGAAAATTAATTTACTAGGTAAATAGTAATATTTAATTACGTATTAAGAGTATTAATGACGTGGAGTTTACTTATTTCAATCGGGAGTTGGTTCCAGACTAAGTTAGGTGGGAGATAAGAAATTTTATAAACTTATTTGGATGCAAATTCTGAGTGCACAGTTGAGTCCAGAATGGTCAAGATAATCGAAATAGAGTTCTCAGGGGTAGTAAATAGGTCTCGGGACGTTTTTAGGCATAGCCAAGCCCACACGGGGGTATTTGGGTTACTTGGACTTGGCCCATTAGACTAAAACGAGATTAAGCCTAATTATTTAATTAAAGGGAAAAACGGAACGACTGATTTCATTGTGGAAAACCTATAGTGGGAGAGAATACCCTAAGGAGTTGTTAAAGCACTGGGAACCAATTTGGGAGACAAAGGAAAGAACCAAAGGGGATTTCATCATCAACCTTGAGAATCACAACTCCGGATCAGACCCTACGAAACCATAAGGCAAGTGGTTAACTTGATGTAACATTTATTTGTATTACAATTCAAATTTGTGTGATGTGGGAATCAAAATTCGTTTGGGGGTAAAGAGGGTACAAAAATGAGGTTTTTGTAAATCAACCTCCTGATTAGAAATTCTTATAGAGATTCATGATATAATCTAAGATTTATGTGTACTGGTCAGATGTGAAAACCCAGACGATTTAAGAAAGAATTTGAGATGGTAATGTGGTGTTGAGACTAATTAACGAATACACAGGTTTTTCTCCAATTCATAAATAGGAGAGAACGGAAATTAAATGGGGTTTGGAAAATTTATGGGGGTTCCTTATGATGTTCTTGGCGTATTATATTGATGAGAGGACTTGGGTTAGACTATAGAAGGAGTTGGAAATTTAAGGTGTTTGTCCATGGAAGAAACAGGCTTTCGGAGAAGATGAAGACCTGTTCGATCAATCGATCGATGGCTAGGATCGATCGATCGATGGTCGAGGATTTTTGGCAGGTCGACCAATTTTTGTATATAAGGGAAATTCACTTAAAATTATGTTCCCACATCTTATTTAGTGTGAAATAAATATAGGAAATAAATTCTTAACAATTATAAGGGAAAGTAATTGGGATTTGGAAGGAATTTATGGGTGACACGTTGTGGTTAGTTTTGGAGAAATATATTCCAAAATATTAAAATTCGGATCAAGTGGGTGAGTCCGGGTATAGTGGTTGAGCGATACCAAAGTAATTAAATTAATTAATATGCAAATTAATTAATAATCTGAGTGAGACCATAAATTCAAGTTATAACGTATAGGCCAGTGTTACAGGTTTAGTACACGATAAAGTTGGGATTGTTTTAATTATATATATATATATATATATATATATATATATGGTGCGTGCATTAATATCAGTGGCTAGATATTATTATTATTATTATATATACTCTAGTGCTATCAGAGGAGGTTGCGCATAGAGGGTGAATCCCCTAGCTTGAGCAGTAGGGCGAGTATATCCCAAGGTCATATCATCTATTATATTGGTGAGGGGCATCTCATTTTCAGGGAAGGAATATGACTGCCTCCAATATTTATGTTATTAACCAAGTTGGTGAGCGATTATGACTTGGGGCAACTAGGTTATGTGAATACCCCTAGTAGGATAGCACTTTAGAGAATATACATTCGGTGAGTTATTACTCGGGAGGATGGTTATTATCCTTTATTATTTACTATTCCAACATATGTGGGAATGTTATAATGTGGTTATACGTATATAATGAGATAAATAATTATATACGGGTAAATTAATACAGGTCGTGAATTGTATTATATGTATAACGGCTGTGAAAGTTATATGAATTTAGAAAGGGGAATGATTATTAAGATAATGTTGATAATAACTTAGAAATCATAATTATTGCATACTCGGTTAGAGTAGGGTGGTTGCAAGATCGGTTATCAAGTTATGGGATAAATAAATAGGTGAATTAATTAAGGCGTTAGTCGTGCACATTAGATGAGGTGTGAGGATGCCCTCAAAGGAGTGCGACACTAACTAAAATATAAAGAGCATGCATACATATTTATTACTGCAAGTTAATCATTTGCTAAATATTTTTCCAAATGTTTTAGGTTCTAACCATTGCTATAAATATTTTTAAAAACTTTTTAGATGTCCAGCCACAGGGGCACCAGACTTGACTCATTCCAGGGACCCGTTGCTGCAGCATATGTGGATGTTACGGGAGTTTCATAGGCGCCTCATTCTTTTCATTTCTAGTATAGAAATTTCCTATCAATTACTCGAGCATGTTTATCACAACTTTATTTAGTATTTATGTCAGACTTGTTGAGATTTATCATTATCTGTCTTTACTTTTAATTGATTTGAGCCGATGGTTTATTCAGTCAGTTTATTTAGATGTGAATGGTTGATTTCAGTTGATAGTGATTGTTTAAATTATTTCGTTTTCGCATGAGTATTTCATTAAATTATTGAAAAGATAAAACTTGGCACCGATTTAATTTTCTCGCTTAGGTGGTTAGTAATTAAAAAGGTGACCGAGATGCTAATAATGAACCAACTGAGAAACCTGTTCTAATTTAATTTAGGACTGATCACCCGGGGTTAATTAGGCGGGGTGTCAGGATTAACAACACTAGAAACAAATGTAAAAAGAGTCATAGTATCACTGTCTTTCTTTGACACAGCAACAAGAGCCAATTTTAATTGGCGAGAAAACAATAAATATAAAAAACACATTCATCCCTCAAAATAAGTATTTTTAGACCATTTAGTTATCCACGTATATTTGATGCCCCATCATAACCTTGCCCACGTAGTCTACAAATACACAACGAAGCCTTGCAAATAACGTATATACTGACAACTTAAGAGACGCAATCGTTGTATCCCCAACATGTTCTACACCAATCAGGCATTCTATGATTTTTCAACTCTTATCCACATAGCGCAAAACCATGGCTATTTTCTCCATTACTGATACATCATGAGACTCGTCAATTAAAATTGCAAAAAATGAATCTCTTACATCTTTAATAATGTAGTCAATAGTCTCGCTTGTAATTGTATTAACAATGTCTTTTTGATTATCCGGTGATGTCAATAAATTATTTGAAGGATCATTCTTCATTGCAACGACTCTAATATCTGCATTAAGATCACAAGAAAAAAATTTATGTTCAAGAAAGTTCTCTTTATTTTTTGACAGTTTCGATTCATCATTA
The DNA here is from genome assembly GCA_949130495.1 of Sambucus nigra. Taxonomy (NCBI): domain Eukaryota; kingdom Viridiplantae; phylum Streptophyta; class Magnoliopsida; order Dipsacales; family Adoxaceae; genus Sambucus; species Sambucus nigra. The sequence goes on from OX422215.1 coordinate 622,757,255, forward strand.
CCACGAAATGCCAGTCCTTGGTGTAAAAGAAATCAAATAGAGTTGATTGATACACTTAGCCGTGTTCAATAGTCACTTGAGTTGTGTCTGATTTCCTAATACAACTATCTTAATGTGTTGATCTTGGTTTATTTAATCCGCATTTGCTTTCAAAGCTTGGTTATGAGAACTATTGGGACCTCCTATATGAGTTAAAAATCTTCCTTTCTCCTTCTAATTTGAAAACCCTTTTTCCCACAAATGGGTACCCACCAGCGTGGTAATGCACATTTGCCTTGAATAGATAACAACATAAACAATATGAGGTATTAGTAGTAGTGTTATATTCTAGCCAATGAGAGAATTCATTGAACCAAGATGGGTTAAAATGTCTCAATTATTTTTCAAAAGTTTTCATTATGAATGCATGGCCATGGGGCTGACAACGCCCCTTTTATAAATAGGCCTTTCAAATTATATTTTCTATTTTTGGATTACCACGGGAGATTGGAGTTCGTAATGCAGGATTACTATGAAAATCCTCCAAAATTCTTTCATCCTCTTTTACATTGCTCTCAATCTCAATAGGTGGTGGTGTGGATGTCGTCACCAATTTTTTTAAAGTACTTCTCCATAATTTAATCCTACAACATCAAACTAAAACTATCATTTTCAACCCCAAAATTATATCTACAACATCATACTTAAACAAATCATTAATCCTAAATAAATTAACCAAATAACATTAATATTTCGATTTAACAAAAACACAGACATTAATTTAATTTAACCAAAAAACTAGCAAATAAACTACCACAAATAAACCCCAATTAACCATTTAACAAACTAACACAAATTAACAATTTAGTATAACCATTTATTCTGACTAACAAACTAACAAAAATAAACAGTAACTAAAAACCAAAACTAACAAACTAACCCATTTATTTTTCAAAACATAAAAATGAATAATAAATGAACATAAAATAAATAAGAAACTAATTTTTGAAGGAGGCAATAGCAGGACTCACAGCAGGGGTGGAGTCATGGTAGGATGGCAGCGGCACAACCTCACAAGAGGCTTGGAGGGAGAAAAGTCTCTTAGGTAACGGAGGCTTTGGAGGAGGAATGGAGAATTTTTTACTTTGAGAGTATTTAGGTTTAACGGCAGGAGGCTGAAGAGATGACTAGTTCAGTGGGTTAATGTTTTTGATGTTTTTATATTTGAACTTTTACACCAATTTTTTTAATTATTATTTTATATATAAGTATGCATATCTATTTTTTTCTAAACTTTGGGGGATACAGTCCCCATTCATCCCTTGATACTTTTTCTCCTGAGTACACCTACTTTTTGGCTATTACACTACTACCAAGGAATATGAACTTTTTAAACTCAAATCGTTGTACCTCAAACTTAGTCTTATCCTCCCACTTCCATTTCTAGAAAAAACTAACTCTTTTATCAACAACTACCACCATTATTTGGCAACCAATGATGCTCATTGTAGTATTAGGAAATGGAATAAGTTTTTTCCACCATTTCTAGTCCCAAGAATCCCTTGTTCAATTAATGATGAAGATCATTTTAAGAATATGATTTTTGATTGAGTGTCATCAATTAACATAGGTGATAAAAAAACTCCCATCAGTACTTTCCTTAAAATTAAAACGTTCACATAGAACATTTCTGATGGGGGGACCGAACACTTGTAACACATAATTTATATGAAATACCATAAATTAAAGTGATTCCGTGATCATTTCTCTCTTATGGAAAGGAAAGCCGAATACTAACACAAGATAATAATCACACCACAATTTTAAAATATAGATGGGAACTTTGGGTTAAATAAGTAATTTCCCCTTAAGTTAGAACAATGTTCGATTACATTTTCAGTCATTGAAACTTATTCCGGTTAAAACTTTAAGACTTCCAATGAGACGAAGCTGAACTCATTTTTTTAAATCTTAAAATTATTATTTAAAAAATTATTTACCAATTTAAATGCGAAAATTAATTCGATTAATTTTAAAGTGGCATCCCTCTACCTCTAATTAAAATATAATCATGCCACACATCCTAATTACATTATAAAGTGAGATTTCTCGATGTGAGATTAAATCACACCACCTTAAATTAGATATATTTTCATCTTTCATTATGTTATTCGGACAACTCAGGAACCTTCTCTCCAACATAATGAATAGCCGACATCATTTGTTCACAAATCTAATGACAGTGATTTTGATGTGGATGATATTATTAGTTGTATACCATCAATTCGTTCGCTGAAATTAAACCCGCTCATGAACAACTTCCCCAATAGAAGGATCAAACTCACCTGCATTCAATTTTAATGAACTATCCCTTAAGAGTCTCGAGAATACCAGATGATGTGATTAAATCTATCTTATTTGGAGGGGGGGGGGGGGAGATTAAGTTGACATGAGGAAGTAATCACATCGCATTCTCATGACACCAACGCACATTGCGGGGTTTTTGTGGAAACCCTGTCCTCACTTAATATTTTGAACTTGAGGGATTTTGAAAAGCAATTCATTAATTTCTAATGCGTGAACTACATCCTTTGTAATTGCCACTTTTCTTAAACAAATTAAATTACCCGAACTCACTGTTTTAATTTTTCAAAAATGAAACCCTTTTTATATTAAAATAAAGCCCGTATAGCAAAATTTAATTTATATCTTTAGAATGATTACGTGATTAAAATCAATTTAGAAAAGAAAAATGTAAATGAATTTTCTAGAAAATTGTGGTCTTGGCCAGTCATAATAAAAATCCATGTGGTCCACAATGAATGTGGGATACTAATTAATCAATTAATTAGCATAGTATATTTATCAACATTCAAGCGATGAAAGAATCATAACAAATCACAATAGCATGCAATCACAATTTAAACAGGAATAAAATTCCCATCCCATCAAGGCCCGGTGCCCCTTCTTAAGGTAGAAGTCTTTAAGAACAGAAAACCCACTTTAAGTAGACTTCATATTGAGATTAAGATTATCCTTGAATCAAAATTCAATTTATCATGGAGTTCGTCACATGATAAACCTTTGTAAATAATCTATCATGTTCAAGCAAGACTTGGGAAGAATATCCTCTACGGAAACTAATCTGAAACGACATCAAACAAAATAAATCACCAGAACTTGCCAGGATCAGATCGAACCAATCTGGTTCAATGCATTTTGATACCCCTCTAAATCAATTCGACAGGGTCACAGATTGATCCGGCCCTGCAGTTTCATCTTCCTAGGTTAGGTTCACAATATGCATGCAGAAATGACCATAACTCATCCGAATCTTCACGAAACTTCACGAATCTTTGACCAACACCCAAACACATGCAAAATACATGATTCTAAATGCAAATAAATATTATATTTAATTAGTCACGATTATTGCTTATATTACCCTTTATACTTGTATATTATTGCACTCCCATACTCGATATTCCCCATATTTGTGCTCATTTACTGTAAAACCTTTATTCTCCATGTTTATAGCTTTTTCAGGGTTTATTTGAGACTTTTTTAATTATTGGGGATGCAATGTGCGAATTCGGTGCATTTCGGGAGAGTTTTGCTGAAAATGTGACTTCAATGCATTTTCGTAATTTCAGACTTTGGAGTCTAGTTAGCGAAATATCATGGAAGTATAACTCGTCGAGTTAACTTTGTGTGACCGTTGGCCGCGCGTCAATCCGAGTTCAAATGAGGATTGACATAATGCAAGAATGACTTGGAGAAGACAGTTAAAAGAAGCTAACTCCTCCAATATGTCATGTGAATAATGTATTCCTTCAAATGAGGATTGACGTAATGCAAGAATGACTTGGAGAAGACACTTAAAAGAAGCTAACTCCTCCCAATGTTATGTGAATAATGTATTCCTACTCAAAATCTTACTTCAACACATGAAGAATTGTATTCGAGGAAGTAAATAAATGATTATAACACGATATTAGAGCAGCAATACCATATGAAACTGTACGTCAGCAGTGCAATTAGTAAGAGAGAAACACAACGTAATGCATAAACATGTAGATAAGCCACTTACCTATATTCAATTGTTATTGGTTTAGTTTTCTACCCAAGTTATCTTAGTTTTATATTCCTTTCTATATAGTTAATTTCACAAATTCTTTTCATACATGAATGTCGTTCCAAATGGAAGAGACTAAATGTTGCGATAGGTAAATTATTACCTTATAATGCAATAAATCGTACTAGTACGTTGACGGAATATAAAGAAAAGGTCAAGTACAATTAAGAATCACACATGTTCATGCATTTTGTATCCTCCTCTCTCTTCCTTATTCCCCGTAACAGATTCACATGGATGTATTTGAATTCAATGCCAATGTTTTAAAGTAATGAAGCCGTCTTGTATATTAAAAAATACTCCAATGGTATATGTTACATTGGTCAAAGTATCACGCCCTCAATTTCCATATATTATTTATCTGTAATACTCCAAATATTATTTCAGCTTTTTTACTTTATTCTATAAGATAATGTCGTAATTAGATTTAATAATCTTCTTTCAAAAAATTAGATTCAATCCGAGCATGCATAAGATACAAAAAAGTCGAGGCATGCACATACAAGAGCTCAGTCTAATTATTAAAAAGATGGCGATTATATCTGATTACGACATTATTTCGAGAGTAAAGTAAAAATAAATTATTATATTTTTTCCAAATAGATATAAAGAGACTCTAAAATTGTACCCACAAAATATACCCATTGAAACAAGTGCCTTTTTGATAGCTAGTATATTCTATTTTGTATGTAACATTTAAGAGTCTTTTTAAAATTACTCCTTGCATAAAATGTTAATATTTAAAAAAATAAACAAACATAGAGTCAACAATCCAAAAGTAAGCTACGCTATAGTTGTTGAATTAGTCCCATATGTTAATACATTAAAGAATTACCTTCATCAATTAACAAATTCTTTATATTACAAAACTTTTCATTCCAATCATCGGTTCGAATAAAAACCTCCATCTTTAAATTGGAACTATTGGAGATTCACCCCTTTAAGTTAAGACATATTATCATTAACTATTTGTGTTTAATATTTGTTACTCGCATGGGTTGTATGTGTGACTCACATTGGATGAATGCACATATACCGTTGCACGTCTGACTCACGTTGGATGGATGCACATGTAAAAAGGAACGTGAGTGATTTCAGAGTTAATTGACATTAAAAAAGTCTGTGTTACCGTTGCGCGTGTGACTCACGTTGGATGGATGCACATGTAAAAACGAACGTGAGTGATTTCAAAGTTAATTGACATTAAAAAAGTTTGTGTTAAATTACGTGACTTTTGATTTTTTAGTAGATGTTCACTCACATTTTTATCTTTTAAAATGCGTCACTATATCTTATAAATAAAAAGATTTTCATATGATTTTATATAACAATTACACTCAATATTATTAATAAATAAAGTATTCCTTCTCTATCAATTCTTTATCCTTTATTTACAACATTTTATTACCACGACTCTCCAATCAAGATTCCCTAAAAAAATAAACATCATCAACACGTTCATAAAGAACCTAAATCTTAATTTCCGTTCAGATATTTTGATAGTACATCTTCAGGTATCATTCTTGTTATTTACATTTCGGTGAGTCTTTTAACATTGAATATCATTGAGAAGGTTGTATGTATGTTACTTTGTCTGTAAAGTTTTTTCTTCATATGGGATAATGTCAGATCCAATGTAGCACAAATGCCAATTTTTTCTTCATAAAGTTTGTATGTATGCTTTAGGTTGAGATTTGTTTTTATTAGAAGAAGCTCACAATTTATCAATTACTGTTTAGATTAAATTACACCCATAACTTTTGATTTCTTCTACAAATCCGACAACTATCAATATGCTTTTTTATATATATCTAAACATTATGTAGGACTTATTTCTATTTGAAAAATAAATAGATATTCTCACATACTCATGCAAAAGCATATTTTATATAAAAGAAAAGAAACATCCCATAACTTGTTATTGTCTGTTAACCAGGATTTGACGCTGGGACGGGCTAATGTTGGGGGTTCGGGGGCGGGAGCTCCCGAGCCGAATTTTTTTGAGATTATTTAAAACATTTTGACGAAAATCATCAAAATTCCTATTAAGGGTGGGCTGAAGTTAAATTTTAACACTACTTTTTTTTTTTTAATAATTAACTCTACTTTTTTTTTTTTTTTAGGGGCGGGCTGGAGCCCCCCCCCAGCCGACCACTAGTTCCGCCCTTGGTCTGTTACTGAGCTCGTTTGGTTCTCTATTCAGAAAATTCGATTTAAACGCTATTTTTATGTACTGTTTTAAAATTTTATTTTTTGTGTTTATAATTATTGGTGTGCGTTTGGTAAACTTATTTTTAAATACATTTTTTTAAAAATTTGATCAAATTGACAAACATGTATATTTATATCATACATGTGTGTGTGTGTGTGTATATATATGTATATATAAACATACGTAAAACTTTCATACATATATGATACATGAATGTATACATACATACATGCATACATACATCATAAATTATATACATGTACATTTAATATCATGTATTTTTTTTGGAAAGTTTAACTCTCTCTTTCTCTCTCTCTCTCTCTCTCTCTCTCTCTCTCTCTCTATATATATATATATATATATATATATATATATATATATATATAATGATATTGCATGTATAATTCACTATAAAATTATATACACACATAAATTGATAATATTTTTTAATACATATTTACTATATGTATATTTTATATTATTCCATACATTACTAATACATGTATAAAACTATATATAAGTATCATGTATCTATTGATAATATTATTTAACTTTATATTATTCCATACGTAATTTTTTGTACATGTACATATATATTTTTTATTTATAAGAATCACACACACATTAATGTATTATGTATGTATATTATATATTAAGGTATAAATGCTTTAAAATATTAAGAATGAACAATTATGTGTAGAAAAATAAAAAACAGAAGTTATAAAATACCATAAACCTGTTTTCTGAAAAACTTGATTATAACATAGAAATATTATAATTTTGTGTTTAAAAATTGGTTGTCAAACGAAGATTTTTATCAGAATTGTATTTAAACACAGAAAACAGAATTATAATTACAAACCAAACAGACCCTAAATTTCAAGAACAGTTGAAATTTTTTTAACATAAATACCAATTTTTTATTACTCAAGTAGTTATCAAATTTTATTTATTTTTCTATATTTTTAAACTTTTTTCATCTCATAAGTAATCAATGATTTGGAATAAGGCTAGTGTTATATGTATTTTTTTAGAAAATATCTCATCACCCCTTTTATTTCGGAAGTTAGAAAAAAAATATATAATTTGTTTTGTGTTCACCATATAATAGGAACCACCTGTATAAGTCAACGGACCATTTCATCCTTTGTTTTGTTTTGTCCATTTTTAATATAGTCTTTAATCTCGTATATTCATCAACGACTTTTTCTGCTCCATTTTTTAATGCTATAGATACAATTTGTGTATGTCTGTGTCTATATATATATATCACTATGTATACGATGCCTAAGCAATATGAGGGATTTAGCCCATTTCTGTTGGGACATAGTGTTATCACTTGTAATGGCATCACCGAGATTTAGAGCTTGTAGATGGAGCTCTGCATCTTGAGACCAGTTGAGATAATTATTTCTATTTATATCAAGTGCCACAAATTTCAAGTTTAGAGATGTTTGACATTTTGAAAACTGTTCATTTAAGCAGTAATAATTAGAAACACATAATGCATTATATAAATAATGCAAATAACAATATAAGTTTCAAGTTCGTAATATTAGATTTTGAATCTTTGATCTAATAATCAAAATTTCATTTACGTGCTATTTATTTGTGTATTCGGGATTTACATTCATTCAATTTTTTGGGCCAGAAGTTCCCAACAATTACCCAAAAATTAGGGCCCGAAGTTCCTAATTTACATTTAAATTTAGGACCTGAAGCTCTGAATTGCTATTTAATTTTTGGACCTGAAGTTCCAAATGAATACCCCCAATCATCACTTTAAGTTTTGATTATTTGTAAGGGACATTAGATGTACCTAAATAATTTATAATTTGGACCTAAAGTTTCAAATATATACTTGTGATCAAACCTGAAGCTTTGACACCATGGAGTATGTTTTTTAAAATTTGAAAATATTATTTGAACCCGAAGTTCAATCAATTTATGTATTTGAATCCCGAATATACAAATAAATAGCACGTAAATGAAATTTTGATTATTAGATCAAAGATTCAAAATCTAATATTACAAACTTGAAACTTAAATTGTTATTTGCATTATTTATATAATGCATTATGTGTTTCTAATTATTACTGCTTAAATGAACAGTTTTCAAAATGCCAAACATCTCTAAACTTGAAATTTGAGGCACTTGATATAAATGGAAATAATTATCTCAACTGGTCTCAAGATGCAGAGCTCCATCTACAAGATCTAAATCTCGGTGATGCCATTACAAGTGATAACACTATGTCCCAACAGAAATGGGCTAAATCCCTCATATTGCTTAGGCATCGTATACATAGTGATTTGTAAAATGAATATGTAACTGTGAATGATCCGTTGGAACAATGAAACTACCTGAAGGAAGGATATGACCATAAAAAATCAGTCATACTTCCATGTGCACCCCATAAACGGCTCAATTTGAGATTTCAGGATTTTAAGACAGTGTTAGAGTACAATTCTACTATGTTTAAAATCACCTCGTAACTCAAACTTTGCGGAGAAAAGATAAATGATACAGATATGCTAGAGAAAACTTTATCCACTTTTCATGCCTCGAATATGCTCCTGGAGCATCAATATCGAGAGTGGGGTTTTAAAAGATATTTAAATTTGATCTCATGTATCCTAGTAGCTGAACAAAATAATGATTTGTTGATGAAGAGTCGTTCATCAAGACCCACTGGATCTATAGAACTCCCTGAAGTGAATGCTAACGCAGTTCGAGATTGTGAAAGAGGCCTAGGAAATATACGGCAATGCCGTGGCAACCCCAAAAGAGGTGGATATCGTAACCAAGGTCCTAGACAAATTACAAATTTCAAGAACCACCAGAAGTGGAATGACCCAAATAAAAAAGAAAAATCAGAATTCTAACATGACACAATCGCGAGATGTAAGGACGTGTTTTATAAATGTCCGGGGTAGAATCTAGGAGTTTTCCAAGTATCCTAGATCACAATTAAGTATGTCTGATATCGCTACATTCGGCACGTCTCCATGATCATCCACGGCGGCCTTGATCTGAATTCTTACATCCACCATCTTCGTACGTGCATCATGAGTCAAGCAACGTACACTTCAACAGTTCCCACTACTCCGCGTACTTATGGTAAAAAATAATTTTAATTGGAGTGTTTATTAATTTGCATAAATAGTTGGGAATATATTTTAAAATAAATTTTTCAAAGTCTGGAAGCTGATAAACACACAAAATCTTTTTAAGGAGGTTTTCTAAGACACGTTACTGATGTCGTTCGAACGACGTCATATCTTGTTCGAACGAGATGCCATCTCGCTCGAACAATGCACTGCCTTAACTTGGCTATTTAAAAGTGTTCGTGCTACACATTTTCTCAAGTCTGCATACCTCCATTTCTGCAAAATAGTCCTTGTTTTCAAACTTCATATTTTCAAGATTTTAATACCTTTTTTATTCACAAATAATTCCCAATTCTTTATGTGAATCATCTATATCCCAAGGAAGATTATACTACTCATATGGAGTACTCTTATGGAGAAGACGAAGCTTTTCCATTGCTGACCTTATGAAGCTCTTGCGGGAACTCTAGTCGACCACATCGAAATCGACTCCTGAGAGTATTTTGTATGTCATTACTTGTATTTTCATTGTAATCTGTGTAAACCATTCTTTACAAATTATAGTGAAAATAAGATGGTTTTATCCATGTGGGGGATTTTTCCTCAACCGTGATTGTCTTGCATGTTTATATTATTTCTTTATTCTATCACGTTTGTTTATAAGAGTTAAGACTTGTTGGTATTAAAATTGGAATTTAATTAAATAAGTTTGACATTAATTGTTGGTGCACTCTTAAATTGGCATCAGAGCCATTTCTAGATATCAATTTTGTTCTAAAAAATGATTTTTAAAAAAGAGCAATTTCAATGGATAACTTATATAATAGAGTCCCAATTTTTTACGGGTCAAATTATGTCTTGAAAAAGCTGACAATTTCCTTTTTATATAAATATTCAAGAATGATGCGGAAGCGTAAAACGTGATGGTTCAATTTAATTAATCAATTCATATATTTATTCACTTAAACCGATTAATCAATCCAAGTCCTAGAATTTTCCTAAGTCATAATTATCAATATTAACAAAGTAGGCGAAACCAAATTTTAGCAAATGACTTGAATTAAATAAACTTTACCCAATATTTAATTTAGTCCCAAATTAAATGAGTGTGATAATTTAAACCAAATTTTATCTTGAATTATCCTAAGCATGCGTTCTAAATTATGATGCAAGATAAAATAAACAATATCACACTACGCCGCGATGTACGAGGAAAAACCCAAGACGGGAAACAACCTCGGACGGCCCTAGCCACAAGTCCACTAGATATAAATTTTACAAATACAAGACAAAAGACTTACTTCCTCAACTCGAACCCTCTCAAGCCTTGATGCTTCTTCTTGTAGACACCTCTTCCTAGCGGACAACCACGGAGCTCCACCGCGATCTCGGAATCCACCGATGGGACTTTCTATGGTCACCGTCACCCTAGCAAGGAGCCTTTCTCCAAGTGGGTAGAATCGCAACAAAGAGTCTTCTTCTTTAATGGATGTAGAAGAAAACCAAAACTTCTCTTCTTGAATTCGGTAGAGATAAACCGGTGCCAAAACTCCAAGCAATTTGATGTGTATATAAGAACTTGGATAAACAATATGGGTGTACAACACTAGAGTGATCAAATATTTTCTCTAAAATTTTCACTCAAAACATGAACATTTTCCTAAACAATTTTTTGCTCTCAAACTCTCTCTAAGAGATAAACTAGGATGGAAAGTTATGGAAATGTTCAGTTGGAAAATGTCATTCCCGCACATATTAAAGTCTGTAAAAGTTGGTTAAAAACCAAGTGGGGAAGTGGGTGCAAAACTGCCAAAAAACTGCCAAAAACTGTTCCCGCCTGGCCTCTTGTTCGAACGACATTTCGTTCGAACGAGATCTCGTTCGAACGAGACTTCTAACGACACACCAGTATGGACTTCGTTAGAATCTCGTTGGAAACCTCGTTAGAACGAACAATATCGTTCGAACGACATTTCGAACGACAGACCAGTATAGGTTAGTGAGAACTCGTTGGCAAACTCGTTCGAACGAAACCTGGTTCGAACGAAAAACTCGTTAGAACGACATTTCGAACGACTTCCAGAAATTTTGTAAAATTCGATTTTGGCCCAGAAACTTTATATACTTTTATTTAAAGTTCTAATTAAATTTTTCTGAAAATAAAAACGCAGTTTTTATTAAACCTAACACCTAACAAACTTTGTTCCAAGCTCCTATATATATACATATATATATATATATATATATATATATATATATATATATATATATATATATATATATATATATATATATATATATAATTGCATTCATACCTTGGGAGCATGGAACCATAGTTGATGACGTAGAAATGAGGCACGCAAACCGGCATATTTGATGAAGCTTTATACTCTTTGCTTCTACGTCTTCAACAAATACTTCATAGGCTTGAGAGTATTACAATGACATATTATCCTATGAATAAATGTTTTTGTCCGGAATTGAGCCAACACAATACATGGACTCAATTGGAAATTTGTGTCCTTACAAATCTCTCCCTTTGGCTATTCCGGGACAAAAACCAAACAAAAATCCTAAAGGGCCGTCAAGCTCACTAGACTCAAAAACATAACCCACCCAAACTTGACTCAACCCAAGGATCAAACGCTTTGCCATTTAAACAATGGCGCTTTAGAAGAAATCCTGCACACTAAAGCAAACTCATTAAATGCATAGGGAATATCAAAGTATTAAATGCAATTAATTAATTACTCCCCCTAAATTAATTCTCACACACTAAAGCAAACTCATCAAATGCATAGGGAATATCAAAGTATTAAATGCAATTAATTAATTACTCCCCCTAAATTAATTCTCCCCTTTATCAAACACATGACCTACTTAGAAAGACGTCTCCCCCTAAGATAAATCTCCCCCAAACTAAGATACGATAATAATAGGATTATATACCATTTCTAGATACCATTTCTCCCCCTACCATCATTCTCCCACTTTTTGTTCAGGAATAGGCAAATGATAAAGAACTAATAAACATAAAGGCATGTTGAAGCTTAAAGTGATAAGACATGAAAGCATATGGGCAATAAAAGCATAGGCAAAGACAAAACAAATATCATATATATAAACTAGAAATATACTAATGAAGCACTTGCATATATATATATAGATATAAACACACACATGACACAAAATACAATAAGTTTGCACACTCGTATGGCAAAAACGTGTCATATGGAAACGAAAGTGTTGGGGTGTGAACTAGTAACAATTAAATTTAGACCCAAACACTTAATAAACATTCACGGAGTTCTCATTTGATTGCAAACTTCATCACATTTAAATATAACCTCATGTGACAATATAAAGATTGAACTCAATGAACAAACATACACAATGCAGACAAGCCTAGCATGATGATGATTCTACAAACCAAATAGAGTCATGACATTAAAGACAACTAGGATAAACGGACATTGTGCAAACCGTTGATATACCATCCAATTCTCCCTCAATAAGCATATATATTCTTTTTCTTTTGAATGAATATATCAAACAAACATAGGCCTTGGCAATTGTTTTCTTTTTAATGCCATATATTCTGTTTTTAGGCCTTTGGATCACGTATTTCTTTTAGATCCAATAAACGGTGGCTTACTATCGCAAAGGATTTAATGCATCCTTTCGGAGCCCTTCCCCGTGCACATTTTATTTATCATGTTTTCATTTTCACACAAATCTCACATGCAACGGATTTTGACATGCACTAGTCCTCCTAGGTCATAGATATGTAGATGACTAGATTGGTAGGAGAACACCTCAAAAAGCTCAAATATAACATGTGACATTAAGATTTCAAAAGAGCTCGTGCATGTGTGAAAAGAGGCATATAGAAATAGAATCCATTTAAACAACACAAAATCCAACTACTCCATAAAATATGGTAAAGAACATTTTAAGGATTGACAATCTAAACCAAAAGTTCTAGCCACGTGGGAGCGTAAAAGATGAAATTCAAACACAAATATATGCCACATAAAGCGTGTCAAACTAAAATACACACAAAATAAAATCTTTTTGAGTTTTTGACATTTTTAACCAAAAATAAAAATATATACTCAAAAGAATAAACAAAAATCATTTATATTTTTCATTAAGCTTAAATGAAACAGATAAAACACAAATGATAAACAAAAATCTTTTTATATTTTTCAATTAATTCAAACACAAAATATAATACAAAAAGATAAACAAGTCACAATTTCTAGCATCGGATATGAAATAAGGCAATGACTAGAAAATGACTAAACAAGCATACATTTAGCATGTGAATATAGCATGAAGTACAAAAGCTAAAGTATGCAAACACTAACACATACATCCTTTAGATTTAGCAAGGGAGGAAGTATGTGAAAGTAAATGAGAATCAAAAACCCTATTTTGCAAGGCAACCAAGTCGGATTTTCTAACCCAAATTAATGAAGAATGACTATCTTGGGGTGTTGGAACTTTAACTATCGTGGTTACTTTACTATGGGGTTTTCTAGGAATTCGTTTAAGATCAAAACAAAATTTCCTAAGATGACCTTTTCGACCACAATGTGTACAAGCAAAATCATGTCGAAAAGATTTACCTAAGGAGTGATCTTTAAATGCATTCCTAGTAGATTCTCCTAAAACATTGGTCTTGTCTTTATGAGAAGATTCATTACACGTATTGAAGCCTAAACCACAAGTGTCATTTTTAATTTGGACCGTTCCTAATATTTTATCTAGTTTTTCCGAACGACATTCCAAATCAAATTTGACATTACTAGAATCTTGTAATTTATTTTCCAATTCTAAAGTGTTAGATTCTAGTAAAACACTTCGCTCTTCAAAATCAAGAAGCTCCTTTTTCAAGGATTCCATTAAACCCCTAAGGCTATCTCTTTCGCCTTCTACATATTCTAGCTTCTCTTGAAGAGTTCTCTCACGTGTCCTAAGGTCTTCTATTAAAGCATTTTCATCAACGACCTTGACACTTTCTCTTAAACTAGCTTCTAACTTCAAATTAGCCTTTTTCAATTTAATAGATTCTTTATAAAGTTCTTGAAAAGCATTTTGAAGTTCACTCACATTAACCTCTTCTTCATTATCACTCTCACTATCATCATCACCAAGAGAATCATAAACAATGACCTTGGAAGTGTCATGTGTTAGGGTTTCATCAATCGATGAGTTCTCACTATCACTCACATGACTAGCCATAAAAGCCACAAAAATTTTCTTAGTGGGGGAATCGGGCTTCTCTTCCGTATCACTATCACTAAGGGTCGCATTATAAGTAGTGGGTCGTTTACTCTCTTTCCTTAGTGTAGTGGGGCACTCATAAGCCCTATGGCCATAACCTTCACAACCAAAACACTTATTAGACTCGTCCCTATCTAAATTGTCATTACAAGGTTTAGGGATCTTCTCGGCTTTAGAAATCTTCTCGCTTTTATCATGTTTAGAAGTATCAAATTTCTTAAAATCATTTTTAAATTTATCTTTGTTAATTTTAAGACATTTTCTAAATTTACGAGCAAACAAAGCCATGTCTTTCGAGTCACTATCACTCTCGCTCTCTACTACTTGTTTGACCTCTTTTCGGGATTTTAAAGCAACGCCCTTTTTGATCTTCTTTTCAGTTTTAGAGGGAAACATATCTAGTTCATGGGTTTGTAAATCACCTACAAGCTCTTCTAATTTCGTAGAGGCTAAAGTGGGTAAAGAATTTAAAACGGTCACCTTTGGAATAAATCTATCGGGTAGGGACCTTAAAATTTTCTTTACAACACGGTCGTCAGGTATTTTTTTTCTTCCAAGTTAAACAAACAATTAACAATATCGGAAAGTCTAGCATAAAATTCATCAAACGTCTCTTTTTCATTTATTTTGATAGTTTCAAATTGAGTGGTGAGGTTTTGGAGTTTTGAAGCTTTAACGACACTAGTTCCTTCATGAGTTAATTGTAAAATATCCCAAGCTTCTTTAGCAGTTTCACACGTCATAATACGACGGAATTCATCCGGTGTGACAGCGCTAAATAAGGCATTTAAACCACGGGAATTGAAATTAGCAAGTTTAAACTCATTTTCAGTCCATCTATCGGTGGGTTTGATAACACGTTCATTTTTAACTAAATAAGTTGGTGGGGACCACCCGTTAACAACAGACATCCAAACTCTCTCGTCGATAGATTTTAGTGCCGATCTCATACGCGCTTTCCAATACACATAGTTTGAACCATCGAAAATAGGAAATTTTGAAAATGGGAAAAAATCCATTTTAGCCAAAAATTATTTAAAAGATCGTTAACGAAATAATTTATCGTTTTTGGCTCTGATACCAATTTGAAAAAGCTGACAATTTCCTTTTTATATAAATATTCAAGAATGATGCGGAAGCGTAAAACGTGATGGTTCAATTTAATTAATCAATTCATATATTTATTCACTTAAACCGATTAAATCAATCCAAGTCCTAGAATTTGCCTAAGTCATAATTATCAATATTAACAAAGTAGGCGAAACCAAATTTTAGCAAATGACTTGAATTAAATAAACTATACCCAATATTTAATCTAGTCCCAAATTAAATGAGTGTGATAATTTAAACCAAATTTTATCTTGAATTATCCTAAGCATGCATTCTAAATTATGATGCAAGATAAAATAAACAATATCACACTACGCCGCGATGTACGAGGAAAAACCCAAGACGGGATACAACCTCGGACGGCCCTAGCCACAAGTCCACTAGATATGGATTTTACAAATACAAGACAAAAGACTTACTTCCTCAACTCGAACCCTCTCAAGCCTTGATGCTTCTTCTTGTAGACACCTCTTCCTAGCGGACAACCACGGAGATCCACCGCGATCTCGGAATCCACCGATGGGACTTTCTATGGTCACCGTCACCCTAGCAAGGAGCCTTTCTCCAAGTGGGTAGAATCGCAACAAAGAGTCTTCTTCTTTAATGGATGTAGAAGCAAACCAAAACTTCTCTTCTTGAATTCGGTAGAGATAAACCGGTGCCAAAACTCCAAGCAATTTGATGTGTATATAAGAACTTGGATAAACAATATGGGTGTACAACACTAGAGTGATCAAATATTTTCTCTAAAATTTTCACTCAAAACATGAACATTTTCCTAAACAATTTTTTGCTCTCAAACTCTCTCTAAGAGATAAACAAACTAGGATGGAAAGTTATGGAAATGTTCAGTTGGAAAATGTCATTCCCGCGCATATTAAAGTCTGTAAAAGTTGGTTAAAAACCAAGTGGGGAAGTGGGTGCAAAACTGCTAAAAAACTGCCAAAAACTGTTCCCGCCTGGCCTCTTGTTCGAACGACATTTCGTTCGAACGAGATCTCGTTCGAACGAGACTTCTAACGACACACCAGTATGGACTTCATTAGAATCTCGTTGGAAACCTCGTTAGAACGAACAATATCGTTCGAACGACATTTCGAACGACAGACCAGTATAGGTTAGTGAGATCTCGTTGGTAAACTCGTTCGAACGAAACCTGGTTCGAACGAAAAACTCGTTAGAACGACATTTCGAACGACTTCCAGAAATTTTATAAAATTCGATTTTGGCCCAGAAACTTTATATACTTTTATTTAAAGTTCTAATTAAATTTTTCTGAAAATAAAAACGCAGTTTTTATTAAACCTAACACCCAACAAACTTTGTTCCAAGCTCCTATATATATATATATATATATATATATATATATATATATAATTGCATTCATACCTTGGGAGCATGGAACCATAGTTGATGACGTAGAAACGAGGCACGCAAACCGGCATATTTGATGAAGCTTTATACTCTTTGCCGCTACGTCTTCAACAAACACTTCATAGGCTTGAGAGTATTACAATGACATACTATCTTATGAATAAATATTTTTGTCCGGAATTGAGCCAACACAATACATGGACTCAATTGGAAATTTGTGTCCTTACATGTCTATTGAAAAGCACGCATGAAATCTCACCTAAAGGCTATTGATGAATGTGTCTGGGTTGTATGTGAAAAATGGTGAATGTCTCCCACTGTTACTGTAGATAATGTAATTACTCTAAAATCTATGACTGCATGGTTGAGGAGGAATTTAAATGGAGTACATATAACTCATATGGGCTTAATGCCATTTCGAAAACGTCACCCCTGACGAGTACTGACGTATCATGAAGTGTACCGCGTCTAAAGAGGCATGGGATTTTTTGCAACTTACCCATGAAGGCACAAATACAGTGAAAGAATCTAAATTGCAAAACTTAACTACACAGTTTGAAACTATCTCCATGTATGAAAATGAGTGCTTCAATGAATTTTATGCACACTTATCTGATATCGTGAACACTAGTTTTAATTTAGGAGAACACATTCCCGATGCTATGTAGTTAAGAAAATTTTGAGAACACTGCCTAAGAGATTTATTCCCAAAGTCACCGTGTTAAATTCATTAGGTAATTTGAATACGCTGAAATTAGAGGAGTTAGTTGGAAACCTACAGACCTATGAAATTGACTTGTTCCCAAACACGATAAAATCAAAAGATAAAGGGGTAGCACTTAAAGCCCAGGCCAGAAAGAGTGAGGGGTCAAAGAGAGGTGAGTCGTCTAGGAAAAGAGAGGAAGAGATGTGTGATTTTGATTCTGATTTTGACTTAGATAATTTGATCCTTTTTGCTAAAAATTTTAAGAAATTTCTCAAATTAAAGAAAAATGGAAATTTTAAAGATAAAAAGAATTTTGAGAAAAATAAATCTGAAAATAAATTTGAGAAAGATAAAAAGGACACCTCTAAGAAAGAAAGTGAGAGATGTTTTAAGTGCGGCGGTAGAGGTCATGGGGGGGTTGAGTGTGCAACTAGGTTGAAACGTTAAGAACAATCTGAATCTACGTTAAACACCACCCTTAGTGACGCTAGCGAGGTCGAGTCAGTGGACTCTGGGGACGAGTCATCGCATGAATGCAACTTCACTCAATTCATGGCTTGTCATGTGAGTACTGACAGTACTCCTCACGACGATGAGGTTGCAAGCTCACAAGGACACCTCGAGAGTGATAGCAGTGTGAGCGAGGGGGGGGGGGGAAGAAGCAAGTGAGAGAGAGAGTAATCTCTGATGCGCGTACGCTGATTTATATGTTGATACTTTCAAAACCCAAAAGCGTAACAAAGAGTTAGATCTTAAGATAGTAGCTCTAGAGAAGGAATTAGGAGAGATGAGATAGAGAGAGACATCCATGTCCATTGTATTGAGAGAAAGAAAATTTTTAAAGAGAGAAAGTGTTTTTGTGAAATAAAAAGGGGACTTGACTAAGCAAGTGGCTGATCTAACGAGTGATCTCTATTCCTCCCTGGACACTCGAAATAAACTGGAAGCCCTTGTAGCCCAACTCACTCAGGACCTTGAGAGAGCCCGAGAAGTCAAGGTAAGAATTGAGGACCGATCTGGTAAGATGGGAAAGATGTTCCTCGCCCCTGTTTTAGGTTTAGGTGAGAGGTCGGGAATAGGTTTTTATGGCGCTTCCACGTCCCATATGAAATTAGAACCAATTCTCAAGTTTATTACCAATCCTTATGGCCACCCACCTAGAAACCAGAAGAGACTTCGGCTAAGAAAAGAAAATCGAAGTCTGCCTAAGTCTACATATTTATGTACTTACTGCAAAAGAAAGGGCCATCTTTGTGAGTTTTGCTATAGTTTGGGTCGGACACGACGTACTTTTGTTCCACCACATGCCACTACTGATTTTGAGAGTCTTAGAAAGTGACTTGATTTTCTAGTCGCCACATCTCAGAGTATAGTGAAAGAGTTCCAACGAATTTCTATGCCGTCAGTGAACACTTCTAAAATCCTGACTAGAGTCAACAACAACAAGGGGAAACATAAGGTTACCACAAGCTTGGGTGCCTAAACACAGCGCAAAAGCCCTTGTTGTTCATGTTGCTCTTAAAACATATAATTTCCTACAGTGGTACTTCGATAGTGCGTGCTCCTGGCACATGACTGGTGACGTCTCTCTGTTTAACTCCCTTGCTAATAATAAGGAAGGTAAAGTCACTTTTGAAAATGGGAGCAAGTCTAGCATAGTAGGATGGGGTACAGTAGAGTTGCCAGGATTTTCTATGCTATAGAATGTGTTGTACGTCAAGGGATTGAAGGCAAATTTACTCAGCATTAGCCAGTTGTACGAAGCTGACTTTACAGTAAAGTTTGATGGGAATAAATGCCACGTCTATGATCAAACTGGTAAACTTCTATTGCAAGGGGTGAGGACTAAAGACGATTGTTATGGGATCATGCATGAGTCCTCATTTGTCTACAACAGTGCCACGATCACTATTATGGATCTGTGACACCAATGTCTAGATCATGTGAACTTTCAAGATTTGGAAAAGTTAGTCAAAAAGTACCTAGCATGTGGCTTACCATCACATGGAAAGCCAACTTTCCCAGTTTGTGGACCCTGCCAGTTGGGAAAGCAAATTCGTAGCCCCCATCGGAAGTTGAATTCCATTACCACCTCTCGCATACTTGAGTTGATACATATGGATCTTATGGTTCCTACTCGTACTGAGAGTTTATGTGGTAAGAGGTACATTCTTGTGATGGTAGATGATTGCTCACGCTACTTGATTATAGGCTTTATGTGAGAGAAATCTGATGTTGTGGATTTTCTTACGACCAAGTGTCGTGTGCTGTAAAATCAACACGGTGTCACTATCAATAGAATATATAGTGATAATGGCACTGAGTTTAAAGAAGAAAAATAGATATTTTCTGTGACAGCCTCAGATCAAACACGAATTTTTGGCCGTTAGGACTCCTCAACAAAATGGGATTGTTAAAAGGAAGAATCGGACGATTCAGGAGATCGATAGATCTGTGCTTTTGGGTCATAAAGCTGTAAAAAGAATTTGGGCAGATGTGGTGTCTACCGCATGCCATCCGATGAATAGGGTATATCTTCGTCCACACACACTTATGAAACCCTACGAATTGTGGTCTGGAAAGAAGCCCAACCATTCATATTTCCATGTCTTTGGGAGCAAATGCTACATCCTATGGGATAAAGAGCGATTAGGAAAGTTCGACTCCCGGAGCGACGAGGGGATATTTTTAGGTTATTCATCGTCTAGTAGAGTTTATTGGGTTTATAACCTAAATAGCTCTAAAGTTATGGAGTCAATAAACGTCACTTTGCAAGATGACAAACCACCGGCGTTTTTTTATTCTAACCTTTTGGGTGAGGGTGACGCACTTACTGATGATCCCGTTGTGCCTCCTATACCCATAGTGGATCCCATTCCTGATTTAGGGGGCACTCCTTCTTGGATTCACAAGAGTTATAATCCTTCTAATATATTAGGAGATCCCATCCTTAGGGTCAAGACTCGTGCTCAGCTAGAGAACGTTGTTACCCATGTTTGCTAGACGTCGAAAGTCGAGCCCAAGAACAATAAGGAAGAACTCAAAGATGAACACTGGATATGTGCTATGCAGGATGAGTTGCTTCAGTTTAGAAAGAATGATGTCTGGGAATTGGTCCCCCAACCTAGTGAGACAAATGTGATAGGTACCAAGAGGATCTTCAAGAATAAGGTGGATGACACTGGTACCATTATCCAAAGTAAGTTTAGGTTGGTCACTCAAGGCTACACACAAATTGAGGGTGTAGACTTTGACGAGACATTCACTCCTGTTGCAAGGCTTGATTTCGTTCGCTTACTACTCTCCATCGCATGTCATATGCGCTTCAAGTTATATCAGATGGATGTCAAGAATGACTTTCTCAATGGCATTCGACAGGAGGAGGTTTATGTGGAACAACCAAAATGGTTTGAAGACCCTAAGCACCCTGATCACGTCTACTATCTAAGTAAATACTTATATGGTTTGAAGCAAGCACCTCGTGCTTAGTAAGAGAGGCTTACTTCCTATCTCTTAGCTCGTGGCTTCAAAAGAGGGGGAGTTTATATGGTATTGTTCGTCAGGACAGATGACGGTGCTATTTTGGTTGCCCAGGTCTATGTGGACAACATAGTCTTTGGATCTACGTACTCCCAGCATGCGCAGCACTCTGATGAGGAAATGAAGAGTGAGTTTGAGATAAGCATGGTTGGTGAGCTTACTTTCTTCCTTGGTCTCCATGTTTATCAACTAGAGGATGGGATGATCATCTACCAATCTAGGTATGCTAGAGACCTTGTGAAGAAATTTAGTCTAGACTCCACTAAGCACGCACGTACATCGATGAGTACCTCAACTAAGGTTAGCAAGGACAATTCAGGCAAGGACGTAGAGAAAACCTTGTATCGGAGTTTGAAAGGCAATCTTCTTTATTTGACTGCCAGTCGTCCCGATATAGCCTTTAGTGTTAGAGTCTGTGCGCGATATCAGGCGTCCCCAAAAGAGTCACACTTACTCGCTCTTAAATGTGTTATCAAATACGCGAGTGGGACTCTCTCACTTGGCATTTGGTATTCCTTTGATACCAGTGACCGTTTATTCGCCATGGCACATATGTCAGTTTGTTTATTTTGGGCATCATAATTTGGATATATTTATGTATGTACCGGCATAGACATAAGGGAGATTTGTAATGTCATGTTTTATAAATGTTCGGGGTAGAATCTAGGAATTTTTCAAGTATCCTAGATCACAATTAAGTATGTCTTATGTCGCTGCATTCGTCACGTCTCCGTGATCATCCACAACGGCCTTGATCCGAATTCCTACATCCATCATCTTCGTACGTACATCATGAGTCAAGAAACGTACACTTCAACAGTTCCCACTACTCCACGTACTTAAAAGACAAGTGAAAACCAAGGAGGTTCCATGTAACTTAGAAGAAGAAGAAAACAAGAAGAAGAAGAGTCTTAGCCCATTTTTTTCAAAAGGTAATTAAATGAGGGATAACAAATTGGTTTGGAGGATTGCTACAAGAATAGGGAAATGTGGAAGTAAGAACATGAAGAGTCATATAGACTCTTTTTAAAAGTAATTAAATGATGGGTCATGATAACATATGCCCTAAAAGTACACATTAAAAATTTACAAATAATTGGAATAGAAGTTCTACTTAAATTTAATAAAGCACAAATACTCGTATTGAAATCTCATACTTATGTCTTAAGATAAAAAAAAAACATGTTTCGTAAACATGTTACGAAATGATTGGTAATATAAAGGCTTGGAGGATGAATGCTGCACGGAAATAGAACATGTGAACATGTTTCATAAACATGTTATGAAATGATGGGTAATATAAAAGTTTGGAGGATGGATGCTGTAAGGAAATAAAACATCTGAACATGTTTCATAAACATGAGGATGGATGCTGTACGAAAATACGAAATAGACTAACGTTACACGTTGACAGTATAAGAAGATAGGAAAACTAATTGCATACCCTCTCCATTATAGTTATAGCTTATCACATGCCGCCGTCATTATCAAACTGGAACTTCAAGCAGCCGATAACGTGAAGAGTTACACTAATTGTTTAATCAAAATAATATTATTATATCACCTAACCCAAACAGAAAATACAGTTATGTTCAATCTTCAAACCGCATCCACACCTTATATATAGAGAACCATTTGCATGTTCTTTTCATCCAAAATCTATCTCTCCTCTCTAATAAGAAAAGATGGCAAAGCTCATAGACTCTTGCGTTATATTCATTTTTTCCTCTTTAGCCTTATTTTGGCCAATAAATGGACAATCAACTTACAATGTACTCACTTTTGGTGCAAAACCAGATGGCCAAACTGACTCAACACAGGCATTCCTCAAGGCTTGGGCATCTGCATGTGGGTCTGTTAAAGCTTCAACAATTTATATTCCAAAAGGACGTTTTTTGCTAACGACAACAACATTTAGGGGACCATGCAAGAGCAAAATAAAGGTTCAGATAGATGGTACACTTGTGGCAGCTATGGATTATCAGGCTATTGGAAACTCTGGGAGTTGGATACTATTTATTAAGGTGAATAGGGTTACTGTTGTGGGGGGAAGCCTCGATGCTAAGGGTGCTGGATTTTGGGCTTGCAGAAGGTCTGGAGCTAATTGCCCTGTTGGCGCAAGGGTAAGAAATCTACACCACACAGTTACCAACTAACACACACAGTGACATACATGTAGAATCATTTAATAGAAGCTAATTTTTTTGTATATCAATGTATTTTAATCTATTATTTTTTTTCAAAAGGATTTTTAGTCCATGTAAGGTAATTAGCGTGACGAGAATAACATTTAATGTGCACATTTGGGCAGTGAATGTCTCAGTTTAGGGTACGAATAGGTTGCCACAATTGCATGTCAATGGTATGACAGCACTGGCTTTACATGGATGCCACATTTCTTGTCAAAAAATTCAAAACAAATGTCACGTTCATTGTTAGGGTTTCTGCTAGTATTGACAATAAGTGGAATTAATATTAAATGAAATAGTTTGGTAGGAATTCAATATCACTTAACTGTACAAGGTAATGCATGTTCAAGAATCTAACATGTTAGGTTAAAATAAAAATATTAGCTCTTTTATTATTAAATACATGTTAGACGCGTACTTGAATTTCGTGGTTTGTCCAAATGTTATTTTTAAAAATAAAAGAAGAATTTCTTTAGCTTATGACAAACTGTGTAAATAAAAGGCGAGAATTGTGCTATAATTTGAAGATTATCTAACTTATTAAATTTTTTGTTTGTTCATGCAGTCAATAACATTCAATTGGGCTAACGATATAATTATTAGTGGGCTAACATCGATCAACAGCCAGTTAACTCATCTTGTAATTAACAGCTGCAACAATGTGATGGTTCGGAACGTGAAACTCATGGCCCCCGCTGACAGTCCAAACACTGATGGTATTCATGTCCAAGGCTCAAAAGGTGTTACAATCACAGGTTGTAGCATACAAACGGGAGATGACTGCGTATCCATCGGTCCAGCCACCACCAACTTGTGGATGGAAAACATAAAGTGCGGCCCGGGACACGGCGTCAGGTAATTAAAAAATAAATGATATTGTACTTCAAATTTATCCAGTTTCTTTTTTCTCTTTTTTTTTGGTTTGATGTCACAGCTTGTTCATAAATAATGAGGCTTATATTTTAATTCGGAGCAATGCTACATCACCTGAATATATCCCATCGAATCATCCCTCGAATGTATTAGAGCTTGTACATTTGGGTGGGGGTACAAGTACTTAAAGCGTCGGAGGGATGATTTCTACGGATATATTGGGGGATCAATTTTCACCCTTAGGGTCCATTTGGTTCGTGGTGAAATATTTTTTACCGCGTTAAAATAAAATTCACCTAGGTAAAATATGTGTTTGGTTGGACATTTAACACGGTAAAATAAAATGAATATAGTGAAAAGTGAGGTGAAACTTTAACCATTTTAAACCATGGGTAAAGTGAATAATTTAACAGGTGAAAACAATGAAATTTATCTTATTACCAAAGTAACCTTTCTTATTTCCACTTACAATTATCACACATTCATTTCTCCCTCTCAATTAATACGATCATCAAATATTCATTTTAAAAAAATATATTTTTTCTAAATTTCATTTTTTATTTTAAAAAATTAAAAAAAATTAAAAAATTAATTTTTTTTAAATAATTTAATTAATTAAAAATTAAAATAAAAAATAAAAAATAGAATAGCTATTCCTACACCCTCTATGTCTTTCCCCACACCCTTTTTAATATTTAAATACTAAAAGATCAAAAGACCCTCTATGCAAATATGATTTGAGCAATTATAATTTTTTGCACAAAAATCTATTATTTAAAAAAAAAAAGGTAATATTAAGAAAAAAATAAAACATAATATTTTGAAAATAAAAATCCTAATATTCTAGAAAATTAAAATTTTAATATTCTGAAAATATAAAAATTATAAAAGTTATTTTTTCATTTAAAAAATATTATGTTATTTATAAAAAAACATATTACTTTTTATTTAAATGGACGTTGATAAAAAAACTATTTCGTTATTTATTTTAAAAAATGGACATTCTTTTTATCATTTCTAGTTAAAAAATTGTTTCTTTTATTTATTTAAAAAAATTGTTTCGTTATTTATTTTTTCAGTTAAAAACTATTTTTTTTCTATTTTAAAAATAATCTTTTTACTATACAAAAAAATGGTCCCGCGTCAGCGGTATGTATAGGCAGTTCGACCACTTATACATACCGTTGGCGCGGACCAACATATTAGACAAAAATGCTCCGCGCCAGCGGTATGTATAGGTGGTCAGACCGCCTATACATACCGCTGCCGCAGATAATATTTTTTAAAAATAGTAAAAAGATTATTTTTAATATATTAAAAAAAAAACAGTTTTTAACCAAAAATAAAATTTGTAAATAAAAAATAAGACACTTTTTAAGAAAAGAGTTTCTTAAGAAAAATAAATTTTACGTTTTATATACAGTTTTTTAATAAAACAAATAGATAAGATTTTACGTTTTATAAACAGTTTTTTTTATTATTACTTATAAAAAACAATTTTTTTTATTGAAAATATAATTTTTTTGTTTTTATCAAATGTAATTATTTTAGTTGGAGGTGAAAAAATTGGACATTTTGCTTTTATAAATTTAAGGGCGCAATTGTCATTTATTATTCAAAGGGTGTGGGGGAACATATAGAGGGTGTGAGAATATCTATTCCCATAAAAAAAATAAAAAAAATGAATATTTGTTTGGTGCATGGTAATGTGTTGGGAATTTAATTACTAATTGGGACGGTTTCATAGTTGGGAACTATTTTTTTTTTTAATTCTTTTAATTGGAACACTTTTTTTTTATAGTTGGGACTTTTTTTTTTAATTGGGATTGCTTTTTTTTCAATGTTGAAAACTTTTCTTTTATTTGGGACTGTTTTTTCATTGTTGAGAACCTTTTTTTTTATTATGGACTACTGTTTTTATAGTTGACTCTTTTTTGTTTAACTGTGATTTTTTTTTTTACAAATGACAGTTTTTTTTTTATTGTTGGAATTTTTTTTTTTAAATTGGGACTGTTTTCTTTTTTAATAAGGACTTTATTTTTAATTGGTATTGTTTTTTTACTTATTTGTCTTGCGTAGCGAAATATGACTAGTTGTGGGGGGGGGGGGGGGGGGGGGGTGATTATGTCAAATTTTAGTTTGGGGTAAATGCATATTTTTTAATGGCCATTGACACTTGTGTGATGAAAATCAAAATAGTTATATGCATTTGAAGTATGTGGGTAATATGGTCATTTTATTTTTTCACCATATTAATCTTGACCATCCAAATAACAAATGATGAAAAAGTTAAAATTTTCACCTAGTGAAAACTCGACCATCCAAACGGAGATGGTGAAAACAAAATCACCGCACTAATAATTCATCTTTTACTTTTAACACGGTGAAAAGTATTTCACCACGAACCAAACGGACCCTTAATGTATTCTCTTTCATCCTATCTCTGTTATGTTCATTTTGGTGGGAATAATTTTTCCCTACCACTGTCAAATATGTCTAACATTAGTCTTTCATATGTTGAGTCCCTCTTTGGGTAGAAAAAAACACGGTGAGGTTTAATTTTGGGGGGGAGCATATATCAAATAATCTCACCTTTTTTAATACACGTTTAATCCAAGCCTTTTAATTTTGTTTCAAAAATTCTCTTACCACATAAAAGCACTCAAAATAAGAAGCTTTAGTGAGGATCGTCGGAGCTCCGACAGTTTGTGAGAGAGGGGGGGGGGGGGGGGGGGGGGGGGTGCCGCTAACGCGGATCTTTAAAAATATATTGGTTAAATGAGTATTTAAGGAACTTTTTTAAAAACAATAAAAACGCTTTTACTAAATATGTATTAAAAATGTTTGAGGAATTTTTTGATAATTGATCCTTTTTTTTCTAATTTTTTCCCTTTTTTATTCAATGTTATTATTAGCTTATTAAATATTTTTATTTTTTCTGCAATAGATGCAAACACCATTTTTGAATTTTTTGTAAAATCCCAACCCTTATTTCTTGAAAAATTGTCAAACAATAAACAAATGACAATATCTATCCAAACACATCATACCTCAAAACAATTGACATATTTTCATTTGGCCCTATTTATTTTGCTATATTAAGTTTGACCGGAACACTCTTAAAGTTACAATTATTTTCATAAAGCGTTAAAATTTTGTATTCATGATGTTTGGGTGGATTAAAATCCATGATGTGAAAAAGTGGAGACCAAACTAAATGTAGAAAAATAAATTAGACGAAAGAGTAAATATCGAAAAATAGACAGTAAAAATGAGCTCAAAGAACAAACATTGAAAACCATTAGGGTTGTAAGCGAATATTCGAAAATCCGCATCCGTCCGATATCCGAATCCGAATTTGCGGATATTGATCCGAAAAAATGGAAATGGATACTCTATAAAAATATCCAATAAAACGGATACGGATACAGATAGTACTAGTATCCGACACAGATAATCCGTATCCGATGCGGAGTATCCATTTTACCGGATATCCGTTTTCCCAGATATCCGTATCCGTCAAACATATGTTTAAAATATTACTAATAATATTAGTATTAGTATTACTAATAAAATAATATTAAATAAAACCTTAATCGTTTATTCCCTAAAACAAAACAAACACATACTCCACTCAAAATAAAAACACCCTAAAATTATTATTTTATTGGGTATATTATAAAATGTCATGTATTATTATTATTTTATTGGGTATATTATCATGGAGCTACTGTTTTTTTTATGGCTTTAAGCTTATATGGTTGTAAAGTATGGATGAATTTAAGTTATATTATCATTATGGAATGCTACGATTATTATGGAAGCCGTAATTATTGATGTTAAGAGGTAGTAATTTTGTTATATATTTATTTGGATTTCATTGGATTGGATATTTTAATAGTTATTTTTTGCGATGGCTAAACAATGTAAACGGATATGGATATTATCTGAATCCGAGCGGATACGGATATGGATAGTTGTTTGAACTATCCGAGTGGATACGGATACGGATACGGATACGGATAGTGCATCCAGATGGTGGATACGGATATGGAAAACATGGTATCCGATCCGTATCCGTCCGTTTACCACTCCTGAAAACCATGAATATTTGCTAGTATTAGGATTGAGGCCTAGGCCCATAAATGGCCCAAAACAATAATAAAACCAATCGTGCTTTTTGCCTCTGTTTCACAGCATTGGCAGTCTGGGAAGGAATGTGAATGAAGTTGGGGTCCAAAATGTGACTTTAATAAACTCAGTTTTTTCGGGATCAGATAATGGGCTTCGCATAAAATCATGGGCCAGGCCGAGTAGTGGATTTGTTAGAAACATTCTCTATCAAAACATTGTAATGAGAAATGTAGAGAGACCTATCATCATTGATCAGAATTATTGCCCCAACAACCAAGGCTGTCCTAGTCAGGTACTCTCATATAATACTCAAGTTTATGACTATATTTGCAACGTTAACATATTTTTCAATTACTATAATGTAAATTGTATTAGATAATAAATATAGCCCGTTTTCAACTTCAAAGGCCAAAATTGTATCGAACAAGGCATTTATAATATTTTTTCAATAAAATATGTAATGTTGTATCAATTATCAAACACCAAGATCCAAGCCTCCAACATATGGTAACCATATGTCAACTCATATATTTATGTTGGTTAATAAGACTATGTTTGATTACTAATATTTGTGGGAGACCTGTCCTTTTTTTTAAAGGGAAAAAAACTGCATGCCTACTAACATGCAGTTCAAGTCTACGTAAAATGGCTAACACTTATTTTCAAATTTCACATTTGGTCTAAAGTATACTTGGTGCCACAAAGATTTATCCTTTTTTTTCTTACAGATATACTTTAGGCACGCAACACTTGACTTGCCGTATAAAGAAAAGTCATGTAGAAGAAGACATGCCGTTTGAACAACTTAGTTGTCAAAACGTCTGTTGTTCGAAGTAGACACTATTATTTCAGAGGTCCTTCTACACTGACACACAAAATCGGATACGTTTTTTACGCATGCTGACGTGTCGCATTTGCATTGGCGTCCGGGTTCCACATGGGTCCCACTGGCATGGATCCCAGACACGAGCTAATACAAATGCGACACGTCAATGTATTTTAAAAAATGTATCCAATTTAGTGTGTCACCCTAAAATTATCCTTATTTTAGAACCTAAAATCTTCCATTGCAAAACAAGCATTAAACTATGAATTAGTCTAAATGACATTTTTCTTCGAACACGAGTAATTTCATCAATTTAGTTAGATATTTAATACAATTTAATATCAGTATGGAAACTATTTAAGGAAGTGATATCCTATCTTACTAATCTCACTTGCTTCTCCTTACTAATAGTTTCCCTTTTTTTTTAATATGCAGACCTCTGGGGTAAAAATCAGTGATGTAACATACAGAAACATTCAAGGAACTTCAGCAACACAAGTTGCTGTGATTTTCGATTGCAGCCCTAGTAATCCATGCTCAAATATCAAATTGCAAGATGTAAAGCTTAGTTATTCCAATACAAATGCACAATCCCTTTGTAAGAACATAGGTGGAACT
The DNA here is from genome assembly GCA_949130495.1 of Sambucus nigra. Lineage (NCBI taxonomy): Eukaryota > Viridiplantae > Streptophyta > Magnoliopsida > Dipsacales > Adoxaceae > Sambucus > Sambucus nigra. Next base: position 622,787,351 of record OX422215.1, read on the forward strand.
TCTAATGGAGTTGTCATGCCTGATAGTTGTTTATGATTTAACAAATTTATTTCGTCTACCAGTATTTAGGAGGTTATTGTTATTGTGAAATAATTGTTGGATTTGCGAAAACAAGTATTGTTGTGAAGATTTGTACCATTTTCTTCCACAAATTGTATATTATTTTATAGATTTTCGAAAGATGTTTTGACAATAGGATTACTCATATGTATATGCTCGTTAAACATAAATTGGTTTCTTTCTCCTTTTACATTTGTGACTTTCACTCCATCTTGTGTTTGTTGTCATTGCATGAAAATACGCACGGTTGAATCTAGAACTTTTGGTCTAAGTGCGGTGATTTTGTTTTCATTTGTAAGAAAATGGAAACCTCAATCGAACATGGAACCAAACTGTAATCATTAAGCCATGACCAATTCTAATTAAAATGTTTCATAATTTTGGTTTGGTCACGGTCCGAAACCATGACCCTCAACTTGAAAAAATTGGTGCCAAAGTTCTCTTAATTCTGGTTACGATTAGATCATGATCCGGAACCATGACCATCGTGGTCGGGGTATGGAACCGTGCCATTGTCCTATCTAGGTAACCTTTGGAAGGGGTCACGGTCTTGGTCATGGTATTTTTACTATGCTCATGAATATGGAACTTAACCCCTGTGATAACATATTTGGACCCCGACTCACATTCTATGACCATTATTGGTATATGGCATAATCTTGATTACTATAAAACATATGTTATTCCATACACATTGATGGTATTTAGTTGGTTGATGAGTTATTGTTATCAAATGGAATTTGATTAATCGACGAATTATTATTATTTATGGGTTAATTTTTGTTAACGATTGGATTTTATTTGTGGATTAAAATTTATTTTTGATAGGACTTATGTCATCGGGTACTCATGGTTTTCAAGGAGATTTAAGGTATTAGTTAATTTTTATTTACTATAAGGTTATTGTTGGTTATTGATTATTGATGTTCTCGACGGGGTGTAAGTTAGTAAATAATTATTTAATGAAGGGATTTCGATTTTTGGTTGAGACTGAAGGGACTTATGTCAATTAGTTAATTCTTGTTTATGACGATAAATTGGTTAATGATTACTCCTGGTTTGAGAGGGGGTTTAGGTTGTTAATTACAAGTTAGTATTAATATATTTATATTGTATGCCATACGAGGTTATGGTTGGGTCTTATGACGTCGGTATATACATTAATTGTCATTGGTATCGTGTAGTTAGTTTTTTTATGAAGGGATTGTGATACGTTAATAATTTTTGGGTTACTAATACTAGTGTGGGGAGTTGACTTAAGACTATAAACATGTTAGGTTTTTTGTTTAAATATTCTTTAAAGAAAGGATGTCGTGATACGATAGGTACGCTATGGAAAATTACGGATTAAGGTAGTAGAAAATAGGTTTCAAAAAATGATTTAACACACTAAAATGCTTGGGAATGATAGAATAAGTTAGATATTTAAGTAATTTATCTGAATTTGGGGATAAAAGGACTTGAGAAGAATATGGAGTTATCGGTGAGAGAGATAATATCTTGTTGCCTTTAGACTAAGCCATTTGTCGAGTTTGATTACTTTGGTTTTGAGTTATAGGGTGCGTGGATTGGATTGGATACGTGATTTTTGGAATATTATGGCACTATTGTAGATTACATTTATTGGTGTAGGTATTATAGATGCAACTTCGCTAATTTAGGAGAATTAAATGATAGCAGGACTAGTGATATGAATTTTTTATGTTATTGTGTGTAGTAATGAGTGATAATTAAGGTTAGGTTCATTATGGCGTAGAATGACAAGTTTATCAATTGTTTTCTCACATCAACAATCTTATTTAGATAAAAGTGTATCCGGGGTTCCTTATTTTGATTTCATTGATGAGTCGTATCCCACATGAGTCGACAAAGGGTTAGGCGTTGAAGGTTTATGAAGATATGGGTGTGTAGATATTCTAGCATTTTAATTTTATAACGATATTTTTTATGTAATGTTGATTTCTAGATAAAGAACTAGGAGATTATGTTTGTTTTAGAGCTTGATATTCTAAACTTGGAATTTGGGGACGATGTCCTTATGGAACATTGATTCCTGGGTATGGGAGTAAGAGATTTGTGTTGGTTTTTTAATATTGAGCACTTTTTTAATTTATACAGAACTATATTGGGGGGTTCATTATTTGGATTTCATTTATGAGACTTCCTATGCACTGAGTCTAGAAAAGATTAAGAGGTCGGATCTTAGGGATAAATAAATGTATTATGCTTATAATCTGAGTTGAAATAAAATACGGAGCTTGTAATCTTACATAATGGTAGAAATGATAATTTTAATTGAGAATATTGAAATGGAAGAAGTATATTTGTGTGTGTCTATAAAGAACACATTATTTTTGTGTGGCCGTGATGGTAGTTAGATTTGACAATATGAAACAGGGTTTTATTTGTGCATAATGCGTATTGATATTGTTCAGACCGCGCTATTGAATGGTGGTGTCCTGTTCGCATGATAGTATTTTATCTATGCATCACAAGTCTTATGTTTTTTATGATTTTGCAATTAAATTATGGTGTATGATTGGTGTGATGAGATTTTGTTTGTGTCACACGTGTTGTAATTGTTCCAACAATGCTAGAGAAATGTGGTGCCTAGTTTTCTGTGACGGTATTTATTTATGCGTACCACATGTTCTTGAGATGGCCATGGGGAAGGGGTGCATGTTTGTTATGGTTTGATTACTTAATAGGATAGTTAATTATTGAAATGGATGAATCAATTAAATGGATTGAGAGGCTCTATTATTACACACGTACGGATTATTTTATATATGAGATTTGTAATGTTATCAGCGTTGGAGGTAGTTTTTTATGTTCGTACAATTGTATTTGTAGTAGACTATTTTATATGTAGGGTTGTGGGAGAGACCATTTAGTTATAACAATCCATTCAAGATAAATATATTATAATTGAGATAAGAAAGTTGGAAGGAGTTAATATGATAATAATTTCGTGAGTATGAGGCTGGTCAACTAAAATATAAATGGAATATGCCCATGATATAATTAATGAGAAATGGAAAGTTGTTTGAAAACTTCTAAGGAATTAATAAGTAAGGAAAGTAAATAGTTGTTATATATCTAATAAGGGTAAATTACACCAAACCACCCTAAATTATCTCGGGTTTATAAGCCACCCTCTCAACTAAAATACCCGATAAACTCATCCCCTAAACTATCAACCATTTCAAATAAACCCCAAAAATAGGTTCCAACTTTTTTTAAGTGTAAATTGATAACATTACCCATAAACCAAATTAAAAAATAAATTAAAAACATAAAATCAACCCACCAACATCACCTCATCCCAACTGTACCATTCAAAATCACCGTATCCAGAATAAAACCACCAAAAACCTCCCCGACAGACCACTCCATTATCAATTGAGGCACCAACCACACAAGTCGCCATGACCATCACCACCTATCAACTCCATTTCAATTAAAATACCAACTACAACCATCCAAAGCAACTAAACCATCATCTACTCAGTAGAACTCATGTACCCCTACTCAACTCATTGATGTATTTTAGATTTAATTTGGAGTTTGGGTTTAGAGAAGTGAAAACATAAAGCATAATGCCAAGGAAGAAAAGGAATATAACTGGCGTAGAAAAACAAAGAGGATAACTTTCTTATAATCTTTTACTAGTAGATTAACCTCCAAAATTAAAAACATCCCACTTCAAGTTCAAGAAAAAACCTATACAGTCTCAGAATACTCAAGCGGCGAGCTCATATTCTCATATTCTCATTTATTAAAGACACATTTAGGTTTGCAGCAAAAAGAAAATCAAATTTCGAAACCATTTTCTATTTCACATGTGATCATTGCACATATGTGTTAGAATTAATATTTAATTATTTAATAATTACAAAATTCAGCCAAATTTTGTAATTATAAATTAAATAAAATAATTGTTTCTCCTAATTAGTGTGGTCTAAATAAGGGGAAGAATTTGATTAAATTTATGTATTAATCTTAGAAAATAATTATTCTAAAGGTCACATGACTTTTGATATATTTGTGAGTCCTTTTAGCAACTTTGGTGGATGGTAGATGATGAGTTTTAAAGGGAATTTCGGGTCCCCTTCCACCCTATATATAGTGAACCAATCTTCACCATTTGGTATACAAGAACACACAAAAATATATTTGGACTAAGAAGAAAAAATCCTGAATTTTCAAATTCTCCATATTTTGGAATTCTGGCTGTTTTTTAGAGAGATTCTAGATCATTTGAAGGAAGAAATAAGATCTTCAAGAAAGGAACATCAAGGAGCTTTCTCAAGACACATCAAGAACTACAAACAAATCAAGTCTTCGTGGAAAAAGGTATTTTTCCATATAATTTGTAGTTAAAAATGAATTTGTGATTGCATGATTATATTAAGATCTTATAAGAATTAATTTCATGTTAAATTATGTGAGAAATTGTTCTTATGTAAAATATTTAATTCTGTCAAGAATTTGATTAATTTTAATCTGATTTCGAACAGTTTTAAATTTGATTAAAAACAGTTCTATTTAGTTGATTTTAATAAGAACAGTTTTATTGGTTGATTTTCAATCTGTTAAAAATTCCTGTTTGATTTTCATTCTGTTAAGAATTTACTATTTCATTTTTGTTTAACAAATCTGATTTGAAACAGTCGTGGTTGATCTGATTTGTTTAAAACAGTTTTGATTGTTAATCAATCTATTTCTAATTGTTTAACATATTTGTTCAAAATTTGTTTAAACAAATATGTTGAAAATAGTTTAATATTTAACAAGATTTGTAAGAATTATTAAAACAGTTGAAAATTCACATAAAACAGTTTAATTTGATGCTATAAAATCATTTACATGTCATTTTGATGTCATTTTAATGGTTATCTAATCCGTTTCAATCAACCCTACAAATTTCAAGCAATTCGGAAACAAAAAATTTCAAAAAGCGCTTGCGGTGAATAGTATTTTTACACTCGAACTTGCTCCGAATGCGATGAAACTTCGTAGTCTGGTTCAAAACGGGCCAGAGACTAATTTTCACCTCCTTCGATCGTGACATAAACTGTTTTTCGGCGATCCGAGATTGTTTAGGCCATCAAAAATCGAAATTTGTCATTTATGAAAATAATCTCGGAAATCATATCTCACTCCAAAAAAATTATTTTTTAATTTCGTCAAAAGTTTTGAGTTTCTGGAGTAATTTTCTATAGATTCATGTTGCTAACTCATTTTTCCATTTTTGGCAAAAATTCATGATTTTATATTATATAAGTGTTGCATCTAGAACTGTTTTATAAACCTTGTTCTAATGATCTTGTTTTAGTTGAATATTCATGCCAAATACAGGCAAAAATATTTCATATAATAGGATATTAGACTTGTGTTACTTTAATATTCATATTTTTATGAGTCTCGTGCCAAACACAGACCAATGATTCATAACAGTGAATATTAAATATATTAGAATTTTTTAATATTTTTTCTTTTATGAATCTCGTGCCAAACATGGGCTAATGATTCATAACATCGAATGTTAAAAATATTATATATTTTTTTAATATTTAGATTTTTATAAGTTCCGTGCCAAACACTCACCAGTGATTTATAATATTGAATATTAAATATTACTGTTTTGATATTTTGTTTAAAGCATCTCGTACCAAACACAGGCCAATGACTCATTACGAAAAATATCAACTTTATGTTTATTCTAAAGTTTGTTATTTTATAGATTTAATCAACTTTAGAATTATTAATTGAATATTAAATTGTCCAATAATGCGTTTATTAAATCACAATTTTCAGTATTAAAATTTCATTAAAGACATTTTGCTTTTATAGTTTTGTGATTTAATAAATATTAAAGGTTAACTTCTGATACAATTGATATAATTCTGCCATCAAAATTTGACAATTTTAATATATTCATTTCCTTGCATTTTAGTTATGTGTGTAAATTTTCAATTAGAGTGAGCATTTTGTAGAAAATATTAACCTATTTTTCCAAGCCTCGGCCTTTTCAAAATTTGAAGGAATTACTCTGTTGGAATGGTGCGAGCAAATCGAATTTAGCTTTGGTGTTATGGACATTATTATAGTACTTCCTACCGATGAACCCACTACTATTACTGAACAAAGCAGTGAGGATGATGTGTTAATTTACAATACATGGTCTGAATCAAATAGACTATGTGTGATGTTTATAAGAATGTGCATTTCACCAAATGTAAAGTACTCCCTACCAAAAACTACCAACGCCAAACAATATATGACAAATGTTAAGGAAAGGTTTCGCACTACTGACAAATCCCTGGCTGGGAAACTTATGGCCGACTAGACCACTATGTGGCTCGATGGCACTGAGACCAAGAACGCACATATTATTGAAATGACCAATATTGCTGCCAAACTAACGACTTTAGGCTGCTTAGTGGACGATTCTTTCTTAGTCCAATTTGTCCTAAATTCCTTACCTTCTGATTATGGGTCTTTCCAGATTCATTACAATACCATAAAAGATAAATGGAATGTTAATGGACTGCAAAGCATGTTAGTTCATAAATAAGGATGTCTTAAGCAGTAAAATGGTAAGGTGCCTAAATTGCAAGTGGCAAATGCCATGGCCAATAAAGGAGCTGGTAAGAAAAAGAAAGGAAAGGGCATAAAGTGCGGTCCTGGTCCTTCCAACAATGAACCTGGTTCTTCCAACCAAAAGAATGAAAAAGCAGCAGTCACGTGTTACTTCTGTCACAGGAAGGGACATTTTCGTAAGGATTGTATAATGCGTAAAGCTTGGTTTGAAAAGAAAGGTACACTTTGTGCTTATGTATGTTTTGAATCAAACTTGATTGATGTTCCTTCTAACACATGGTGGATTGATCCGAGTTCTACATGTCATGTTTCAAATACTATGCAGGGCTTCCTTTCCATCACAAAATAAAGCAAAATGAAGATATTCTTTACAAGTTAAACCGGTCCAAAGCAAAAGTTGAAGCTATTAGAGTTTTTCGTTTAAAATTACAATTTGTCCTTTATTTGGATCTTGAAAACACTTTTTTTGTACCCACTATTTCGAGAAATTTATTTTCCTTGTCTAAACTCTCAATAAGGGCTTTTCTTTTCACTTTCAGAATAATGGTTTTACATTATATAAGAATAATTCTATTTTTGGCTCAGGTTTTTTGTCAAATGGTTTATTTCAAATTAATCTTGATCCTCATTTTTTGGAATCTTTATTATCTCTGCATTGTAATATTGGAACTAAATGTATCTCATTTAATGAGAATTCTGCTTACTTGTGGCATAAAAGATTAGGACACATATCGAGAGAGAGACTTGAAAGGCTTATTAAAGAGGAAATTATCCCTAATTTGGATTGGTCTGATTTTAGTGTATGTGTGGACTGTATTAAGGGTAAACATACCAAACATACAAATAAAGGAGCCATAAGAAGCACCCAGCTTCTTGAAATTATACATTCAAATATTTGTGGTCCTTTTGATGTTCCTTCTATTGGAGGAGAAAAATACTTTATCACTTTTATAGATGAATTTTCTCGATATTGCACATTGTATTTGTTACATGATAAAGCTCAATCTGTTAACGCGATTGAGGTTTATATTACAGAAGTAGAACAACAATTGGGCAAAAAGGTAAAAATATTCGATCAGATAGAGGTGGCGAGTTTTATGGAAAATATGATGAAACGGGACAACATCCCGGTCCTTTTGCTAAACTCCTTTAACGTTTAGGTATTTGCGCACAATACACTAGGCTAGGTTCACCTTGGCAAAATGGTTTCGCTGAAAGGCGCAACCGTACTCTCATTGAAATGGTTAGGAGTATGATAAGTAGAACTCATTTACCTATATTTTGTGGATTCATGCTCTTATGACTGCTGCCCATATCTTAAATCGGGTTCCTAGTAAGGAAATTTCAAAGACTCCTTTTGAACGGTGGAAAGGTTGGAAACCCTTTTTAATTCATTTTCGTGTTTAGGGTTGTATAGAAGAAGCACGCATTTATAATCCACATGAAAAGAAGTTGGTCCCTAAAACATTAACTTGTTATTTTATTGGGTATCCAGCAAAATCCAAAAGGGTATAAATTCCACTGTCCTAACCATACAACAAGAATTATTGAAACCAAAAATCCTAAATTCATTGAACATGGTGAAATTAGTGGGAGTAATGAAGTTCGCAATGTTCTTATTCAAGAAATCAAGGAAAATTCGCCTCTTCCAAGAATTATAAATAATCATGATCATACACAAATATTGCGTATTTCATCCCCCGAACCAACGCATTTTAGCCCCCTCGGGTATCTTATTCCCTATATTTATGCTCGTTAACCATACAACCTCGAATTTCTACGTTAACATGTTTTGTAGGTTAATTGAGCTTTTATAGGTATTTGGATGTTAAGTGTGAAGTTCGGATGCATTCCGCTCGATTTTCGTACACGATTGCACGTTCAAGGGCATTTTATTCTTTTTACAGATTGGGTACCTGGTCCAACATCTATACGAAAGTTGTAGCCCTCCTTTCAAGCTTTGCGTGGCCGCGAACGATGCGCGATTATGATTCAGAACGAAAAAAATTACGAGAGTTTTAGCGGACGGGAAATCCAAGCAGCCCAAATCAGCAATGCAGTGTGCTGATACCTGCTTGATCGATCGATCGACCCCCTGTTTCCAGGAGATATTTTGCTGTTTTATTTTATTTCTTCTTTTCTTTTCTTATTTTATTCCCACTTACTATATAAAGCATTTTTGTTGTAAATATCAGATATTAAGTAGGATATTAGATTTTAGAGATTTGTAGCTTAGGGTTTGAGGGTTTTGAAAAGTTCTTCTCTGATTCTTCTTGGTTTGACACCCAATTGGGTTGTAAGTTGCACTATTTATCATCCTCTTCCTTTAATATATTGTGTATTTCATTAATTCTTGATTTGTAGTGTAATTTATATGCTTTCATAATTAGGTTTTCTTGCTTTGATTTACTTGCTTTCTAGTATAGATTTACCGCGTTTATTTACCTGCTTTCATTTATCGCGTTTTTATCATGCTTTCTATCTAATTTCAATTAGGTTGTGTTTGAATGGAACTCACTCGGGTTGACGCGTTGCTTTGCTTTAGTGATAATATTTACAGTTCTATTTCGGGTGTGTTGTCCTAGTTATTGCGCCTAGGAGATTTGACGGGGCATATCATGTATGTCCCGTGCTTATGACCTTTCGTGCATAATTTCTGAGATATTTGTTAACGCCAAAATCATATTAGGCTTTTATGCAAATTTAGGGGCGTGACAACCCTTAGTTCGAATAACTGTCCAAATTAGACGCATTCTAAATAACTCGTCGACCCATGTGACCATTTTATACAAATTAACTCGGGTGAGGGATATTCGACAAAACCTATATTTTTACTCGCTTTCTTTATCTAGTTTCAATACACTCGCCTAGATTAATATTTCCCTTTTGTGCATCATTTTCCTTTTAGTTTGTAATCACCTTTTACACTTTTATTTCAGAGTATTAAATCATATAAATTCTAGTAACTCGTCTCTGTGGATTTTCGATACCCGACTAACCGCTATACTCATCCGTTCAGTGTAGTCGTAATTTAGGTTTTTGTATAGTTCAGGTGAGCCGAACATAAAACGACCAATGTGTTGGTGACTCTCGCGCCGCAGTAAAACCCAGTCTATCAAATGGTGTCGTTGTCGGGGACTAGTTTGTTTTAGACTTTATTTGATTTACTATTTCATAGTATTTTCTTTCTATTTGTATTATTTGATAATACTTTTGTAGGACTTCCACATTTGAGCACTTAGAAACGCTTGCATTTTTTCTGCGCACACCTAGTTTGTGGAATTCGCCACTTCGAGCCATTTTGGGGTAAGCATGTCTTATTCCAATTCTTTCGGTATTCATTGTAATAATTCTCCAAATTCCCGCAAACCTATGCCTTTCGATGAATACTTAGAATCCCAAAAAATTATAAATTCAAACATGACTTTGGGTGAGTATAACGAAAGCCAAAATTTTGGTTATTGGAATTTCGATGATGATGATAATGATTTTGGGCCTTTAACTCCTTATAATAGGAATTTTGAAACGAATTCGAATAGTTTTCAAAATTCCTATAATAATGAGTTTTCGTTTAAGTCCGATGGTAATTTTCAAAGTTCCCATTTTCATGCATCCGCACCTCGACCTATGACATTCGGTGAGGGTTTGCGTATGTATGAAAATGAGAAAATTGAAAATCGTTATCGGGAAGAAAATCGTTGCTGGGAGCAAGACTTAGATTTATTATTCAAATCCGATGACAATTTCTCTTTCGAGACATTCAAAGTCGAGGAATGTTTTGAACCAAATAAGGACTTTGTGCCTACTTTGGAACAAACCATTCTAGACTTTGCCCATTTCATAATAGATATTGAAAGTGAGGATGAAAATGACGTAATATCTATTTGCAATGAAATGATTTCTACTTTGGCCCCCAAAGAAGAACAGTTCATTGAAAATGATATTATTTCATTCGAAACTCAATGTTCATGCAGTGATGATTCATCTCATGAGTTTGAATTTCTTTCATCCCCATTTTCATTCTCTGTTATCACACCATCACAAGTACCCTATGATTCGGTTTCAAACTTTAATGTTTTAAACCTTTTCGCCGACGAGGAGTACTTTCTTGAGTTGCCCTCCATAATCTTATATTTGACTTTGTGTGCGCCACCTCCCATTACACTTGCTAAATCTTTGGGAGGATATTCAGATTTTCTCAATCCCCATATTTTCTTATCACCCGTGCAATCCATACCCCCCATCGTCCCTCCAAAAAATTTAATTGGCGATGGTTCATTTCTTCTGCCCTACACATGCCTTCCGTTGTTCAAACGAAATTCGCATTTTTCAAAAGGCATGCTTGTATGTGAGGGTACACCGGTTATCCTCCAAAGTCAAATCGTTCTTATCGTGGACCCTCAGCTATTTAGACTTCTAGTGTACAGTTAGTGTGAAGCCTAAATAGTAGGTTGTATATAGTTAGCCTTTTATTATTTCTTTTCTTTTTAACTTAGTCTAGTGTAATTAGTTAACTTTTTGTTATTTATTTTTGCTATGCTTGGTACTAACGTGTTTTGTAGATTCTTCGGACTTGTTCTTATAGGGATCGCTCCAATTTTGGGTAATATCGTTATTTTCCTCTCTTTGACTTGGTTCTTAATTTACATTGAGGACAATGTCAAATTTTAAGTTGGGGGGTGTGGGATATTCTATCCATTTCTTTATCTAGTCCATGTTTTTTCTCACATGTTAGTCACTTAGTATGCTTTTCTTAGAAAATTCAAAATTTTCAAAAATATTTTCTTTCTTTTTTCTCCTTTGTTGGGCATTTTGTCCTTGTTTTCGATGATAAATTTTAATAATTTCCCGTTCGAATAGACAACCCAAAGATGCATGTTCTCGATTTTAGAATTTATTAGACTTTAGTCCTCAATTATTGATATTATGAATAACTTCATGAATTAAACTTTAATCCCATGAGCACATGCACTTTTATCGTTATATTGATTTGGTTTAAGATTTTTATAACTTGATAATCTTTTGTTTCATTGTATATACTTACACTGAATAAGCTTTGTACCTTTCGTCGTTTGTGAGTGTTATACACTATTCTTTCCTCTTTGAAAACGTTGAATTCGTCGGTAATCTCTATATTCTTTCATTTGACCGTTCATTAATTGAGTTCATACTTGAAATGTGTTACTTGAGCATGATTTTTATATATTGTTTTGACTCGAGAATTGCGTAAACTTTTTGATATGATCATAAGCCATCTTTGTTATATCACCCATATTGACCTTGACCTCACCTTATATGTTTCCCCTCGTCAACCCCTTTGAGCCCAAATATTAGCCTTTCGTTTCATAACCCAAATCCCATAACCAACTCCGAATTGGAGTTTTATCCCATACATACACTTTCCATACTTTTTTTGGGAATGTTACTTGGGATTGAATGATGTTGTTGTGTTGCGGTTTGCAATTTAGGCATATGAGAGTTTGAAAAGAAAATAAAAGAGAGATGTGAAAAAGAGTGAAAAAGAGAAAGCAAAAAGCAAAAAGCAAAATAAAACATGAGAAAAAGAAGAAAAGAAAGAAAAGAGAAAGTTGTAAATGTTGTGTATAGTGTTCAATAAGCTTTGATTACTCTCCCCGATGATATATCTACTGCCTTTTGGAACTTGTTTTCCAATTTTCATATTGCCCGCATCGTCCCATTATCCCGAGTTTTCATCCCGAACACTTTGAATCCGTACATACATATCCTTCATTTTGTACCCTTGCGTAGCCTACATTATAACCCTATAAAGTCCTATGTGAACTTAGGTTGATGTAATTTAAAAGTTGAAATAGTTTTGATAATCTGTGAAAATGCATTTCGGCTCTTTTAATGTGCGGTATCTTTCATTGAGATTACAGTTTTTCACTTTATATATAGCGTTCTTCATTTGTGACATGTGTGCGGCCTAGTTTCCATTTCCATTTACTCTTTATGCACGCACGTTCCGTATGTTGCCTCCCTATTTTGAGTGAATTCACTTGATGAATGTAATGCCCGTGAGGATTGAATGCGTTATTTAATATCCGGTTTATATAAGTTTTTCGCCAAATCACACTTTGCATGTGCTCGCTCCCCTCCCACATTTTAAGGTTTTAATTCTATGAGGTTCATTCTATAATGTTAATGATTTCGAACTTTTGTTTGAATTCGTTCAATGTGCTAATAATGCGTATGAAATCCTTTTCGCTATTGTTCGGCTTGTCGCATGTTGGTTTGGGAATTTTTTGAGGAAACAATGTGATGTTTGTGGGTATCATCCATGAAAACCCTCACGAGACGACACTCGTCCACTAGGGTGACCTAGGGGTTTAAGGGCTTATTGCTTACGCTAAATGCAATCGAATCACCCGCGAAAGTGGCCTTTTTCTTTTATACCATCCTTTTTTTTATATCTCCTGCTTTTGGTTTGCTTGTAGTTCTTGTTGCATCATATTTCATTGCTAAGAACTAGCAAAATGTAAGTTAGGGGGTGATCATACACAAATATTACGTATTTCATCCCTCGAACCGACGCATTTTAGCCCCCTTGGGTATCTTATTCCCTATATTTATGCTCGTTAACCAGACAACCTCGGATTTCTATGTTAACATGTTTTGCAGGGGTTAATTGAGCTTTTATAGGTATTTGGAAGCTAAGTGTGAAGTTCGGACGCATTCCGCTCGATTTTCGTACGCGATCGCACGTTCAAGGAAATTTTAGTCTTTTCCCAGATTGGGCACCAGGTCCAACATCTCCACGGAGGTTATAGCCCTCCTCGCAAGCTTCGTGTGGCCGTGAACGGTGCACGGTTCCGATTCAGAACGAAGAAGTTACGGGAGTTTTAGCGGACGGGAAATCCAAGCAACCCAAATCTGTAATGCAGTGTGCTGATACCTGCTTGATCGATCGATCGACGATTTGGGTCGATCTATCGATCCTTCTCGACAGTGGACTTTTTTCTTCTTGGTCGATTGATCGACGATTTTGGTCAATCGATCGACCCCCTGTTTCCAGGAGATATTTTGCTATTTTATGTTCTTTCTTCTTTTCTTTTCTTATTTTATTCCCACTTACTATATAAAGCATTTTTGTTATAAATATCAGATATTAAGTAGGATATTAGATTTTAGAGATTTGTAGCTTAGGGTTTGAGGGTTTTGAAAAGTTCTTCTCTGATTCTTCTTGGTTTGACACCTAATTGGGTTGTAGATTTCACTATTCATCATCCTCTTACTTTAATATATTGTGTATTTCATTAATTCTTGCTTTGTAGTGTAATTTACATGCTTTCATAATTCGGTTTTCTTGCTTTAATTTACTTTCTTTCTAGTATAGATTTACCGTGTTTATTTACACGCTTTCATTTACCACGTTTTTATCATGCTTTCTAGCTAATTTAAATTAGGTTGTGTTTAAATGAAACTCACTCGGGTTGATGCAATGCTTTGCTTTGGTGATGGTGTTTATGCGTTTATTTCGAGTGCGTAGTCCTAGTTATTGTGCCTAGGAGATTTGACGGGGCATATCATGTATGTCCCGTGCTTACAACCTTTCGTGCGTAATTTCCGAGATATTTGTTGATGCCAAAATCATATTAGGCTTTTATGCGGATTTAGGGGGGTGACAACCCTTAGTTCAAACAACTGTCGAAACGAGACGCATTCTAAATAACTCGTCGACCCATGTGACCATTTTATACAAATTAACTCGGGTGAGGGATATTCGACGCAACCTATAGTTTTACTCGCTTTCTTAATCTAGTTTCAATACACTCGCCTATATAAATATTTCCCTTTTATACATCTTTTTCCTTTTAGTTGGTCATCACCTTTTACACTTTTATTTTGGAGTATTAAATCATATAAATTCTAGCAGCTCGTCTTTGTGGATTTTCAATACCCGACTTACCGCTGTACTCACCCGTTGAGTGTAGTCATAATTTAGGCTTTTGTATAGTTCTGGTGAGCCGAACATAAAACGATCGGCGCGTAGGTGACTCTCACGCCGCGGCAAAACCCAGTCTATAAAATGGCGTCGTTGCCGAGAACTAGTTTGTTTTAAACTTTATTTGATTTAGTATTTCATAGTATTTTCTTTCTATTTGTATTATTTACTAATACTTTTGCAAGACTTCCACATTTGATCACTTAGAAACGCTTGAATTTTTTTCGCGCGCACCTACTTTGTGGAATTTGACACTTCGAGCCATTTTTGGGGTAGGCGTGTCTTATTCCAATTCTTTCGATAATCATTGTTATAATTCTCAAAATTCCCGCAAACCTGTGACTTTCGGTGAATACTTAGAATCCCAAAATTTTACAAAGTCAAATATGACTTTGGGCGATTATAACGAAAGCCAAAATTTGGGTTATTGGAATTTCGATGATGATGATAATGATTTTGGGCCTTTAACTCCTTATAATAGAAATTTTGAAACGAATTCGAATAGTTTTCAAAATTCCTATAATAATGAGTTTTCGTTTAAGTCCGATGGTAATTTTCAAAGTTCCCATTTTCATGCATCCGCACCTCGACCTATGACATTCGGTGAGGATTTACGTATGTATGAAAATAAGAAAATTGAAAATCGTTATCGGGAAGAAAATCGTTGTTGGGAGCAACACTTGGATTTATTATTCGAATTCGACGACAATTTCGCTTCCGAGACTTTCGAAGTCGAGGAATGTTTTTAACCAAATGAGGACTTTGTGCCTACTTTGGAACAAACCATTCTAAACTTTACCCATTGCATAATAGATACTGAAAGTGAGGATGAAAATGACGTAATATCTATTTGCAATGAAATGATTCCTTCTTTAGCCCCCAAAGAAGAACATTTAATTGAAAATGATATTATTTCATTCGAAACTCAATGTTCAAGCGATGATGATTCATCTCATGAGTTTGAATTTCTTTTATCCCCTTTTTCATTCTCTCTTATCACACCGTCACAAGTACCCAATGATTCGGTTTCAAACTTTAATGCTTAAAACATTTTCGCCGATGAGGAGTACTTGTTCAAGTCGCCCTCCACAATCACATATTTGCCTTTGTGTGCACCACCTCCCATTACACTTGCTAAATCTTTGGGAGGATATTTAGCTTTTCTCGGTCCCCACATGTTCTTCTCACCCGTGCAATCCAAACCCCCATCGTCCCTCAAAAAAATTTAATTGGCGATGGTTCATTTCTTCCGTCTTACACATGCCTTCCGTTGTTTAAACGAAATTCATATTTTTCAGAAGGCATGCTTATATGTGAGGGTACACCGATTATCCTCCAAAGTTAAATCGTTCTTATGGTGGACCCTCAGTTATTTAGATTTCTTGTGTACAGTTAGTGTGAAGCCTAAATAGTAGGTTGTATATAGTTAGCCTTTTATTATTTCTTTTCTTTTTAACTTAGTCTATTGTAATTAGTTAACTTTTTGTTATTTGTTTTTTCTATGCTCGGTACTAACGTGTTTTGTAGATTCTTTGAACTTATTCTTATGGGGATCGCACCAATTTTGGGTAATATCGTTATTTTCCTCTCTTTGACTTGGTTCTTAATTTACATTGAGGACAATGTCAAGTTTTATGTTAGGGGGTGTGGGATATTCTATCCATTTCTTTATTTAGTCCATGTCTTTGCTCAAATGTTAGTTACTTAGTATGATTTTCTTAGAAAATTCAAAATTTTCAAAAATATTTTCTTTCTTTTTTCCCCTTTGTTGGGCATTTTGCCCTTGTTTCCGATGATAAATTTTAATAATTGCTTGATCCAATAGACAACCTAAAGATGCATGTTCTCGATTTTAGAAGTTATTAGACTTTAGTCCTCGATTATTGATATTATGAATAACGTCATGAGTAAAACTTTAATCCCATGAGCACAAGCACTTTTATCGTTATATTGATTTGATTTAAGATTTTTATAACCCGGTAATCGTTTGTTGCATTTTATATACTTACAATGAGTAAGCTTTGTACCTTTCGTTGTTTGTGAGTGTTATACACTATTCTTTCCTCTTTGAAAAAGTTGAATTTGTCGGTAATCTCTCTATTATTTTATTTGACCGTTCATTAATTGAGTTCATACTTGGAATGTGTTGCTTGAGCATGATTTCCATATATTGTTTTGACTCGAGAATTGCGTAAACTTTCTGAAATGATCATAGACCATCTTTGTTATATCACCCATATTGACCTTGACCTCACCTTATATATTTCCCCTCGTCAACCCCTTTGAGCCTAAATATTAGCTTTTCGTTTCATAACCCAAATCCCATAACCAAATCCGAATTTGAGTTTTATCCCATACATACACTTTCCATACCTTTGTTTAGAATGTTACTTGGGATTGAATGATGTTGTTGTGTTGCGGTTTGCAATTTAGGCATGTGAGAGTTTGAAAAGAAAAGAAAAGAAAAGAGAGATGTGAAAAAGAGTGAAAAAGAGAAAAAAAAAAGAAAAAGAAAACAAAAGAAAACATGAGAAAAAGAAGAAAAGAAAGAAAAGAGAAAGTTGTAAATGTTGTGTATAGTGTTCAATAAGCTTTTATTACTCTCCCCGGTGATATATCTAATCCCTTTTGGAACTTGTTTTCTAATTTTGATATTGCCCGCATCGTCCCATTATCCCGAGTTTTCATCCCGAACACTTTGAATCCGTACATACATATCCTTCATTTTGTACCATAGCCTAGCCTACATTATAACCCTATAAAATCCTATGTGATCTTAGGTTGATGTAATTTAAAAGTTGAAATAGTTTTGATAATCTGTGAAAATGCATTTCGGCTCTTTTAATGTGCGATATCTTTCATTGAGATGACAGTTTTTCAGTTTATATATAGCGTTCTTCATTTGTGACATGTGTGCGGCCTAGTTTCCATTTACATTTACTCTTTATGCACGCATGTTCCATTTGTTGCCTCCCTATTTCGAGTGAATTCACTTGATGAGTGTAATGCCCGTGAGGATTGAATGCGTTGTTTAGTATCCGATTTATATAAGTTTTTCGCCAAATCACACTTTGCATGTGCTTGCTCCCCTCCCACATTTTAAGGTTTTAATTCTATGAGGTGCATTGTATAATGTTAATGATTTCGAACTTTTTGTTTGAATTCGTTCAATGTGCTAATAATGCATATGAAATCCTTTTCGCTATTGTTGGGCTTGTCGTATGTTGGTTTGGGCATTTTTTGAGGAAACCATGTGATGTTTGTGGGTTTCATCCCTAAAAACCCTCACTAGACGACACTCGTCCACGAGGGTGAACTAGGGGTTTAACGGCTTATTGCATATGCTAAATGCAATTGAATCGCCCGCGAAAGTGGCATTTTCATTTTATACCATACTTTTGTTCTATCTCCTGCTTTTGGTTTGCTTGTAATTCTTGTTGCATCCTATTTCATTGCTAGGGACTAATAATGTGTAAGTTAGGGGATGTGATCATACACAAATTTTTGGTATTTCATCCCTCAAACCGATGCATTTTAGCCCCCTCGGGTATTTTATTCCATATATTTATTCTCATTAACTAGACAACCTCGGATTTCTACGTTAACATGTTTTGCAGGGGTTAATTGAGCTTTTATAGGTATTTAGATGCTAAGTGTGAAGTTCGGACGCATTCCGCTCAATTTTCATACGCAGTCGTATGTTCAAGGGCATTTTAGTCTTTTCATAGATTGGGCACCTGGTTTAATATCTACACGGAGGTTGTATCCCTCTTCACAAGCTTCGTATGGCCGTGAATGGTGCACGATTCGGATTCAGAACGAAGAAGTTACGGGAGTTTTAGCGGACGAGAAATCCAAGTAGCCCAAAACAGCAATGCAATGTGATGATACCAGATTGATCGATCGATCGACGATTTTGGTCGATCGATCGACCCCCTGTTTTAAGGAGATATTTTGCTGTTTTATTTTCTTTGTTCTTTTCTTTTCTTATTTTATTCCTACTTACTATATAAAGCATTTTTGTTGTAAATATCTGATATTAAGTAGGATATTAAATTTTAGGGAGTTGTAGCTTAGGGTTTGAGGGTTTTGAAGAGTTCTTCTTTGATTCTTCTTGGTTTGACACTTAATTGTGTTGTAAGTTGCACTATTCATCATCCTTTTCCTTTAATATATTATGTATTTCATTAATTCTTGCTTTGTAGTGTAATTTACATGCTTTTATAATTAGGTTTCCTTGCTTTGATTTACTTGCTTTCTAGTATATATTTACCGTGTTTATTTACACACTTTCATTTCTTGCTTTTTTATCATGCTTTCTAGCTAATTTAAATTAGGTTGTGTTTGAATGGAACTCACTCGGGTTGACGCATTGCTTTGCTTTGGTGATGATGTTTATGAGTCTATTTCGGGTGTGTTGTCCGAGTTATTGCTCCTAGGAGATTTGAAGGGGCATTTCATGTATGTCCCGTTCTTATGACCTTTCGTGCGTAATTTTCGGGATATTTGTTGACGCCAAAATCATATTAGACTTTTATGTGGATACAGGGGCGTGACAACCCTTAGTTCAAACAACTGTTGAAACGAGATGCATTCTAAATAACTTGTCGACCCATGTGGCCATTTTATACAAATTAACTCGGGTGAGGGATATTCGACGCAACCTATAGTTTTACTCGCTTTCTTAATCTAGTTTCAATACACTCGCCTAGATTAATATTTCCCTTTTATGCATCTTTTTCCTTTTAGTTGGTCATCACCTTTTACACTTTTACTTCGGAGTATTAAATCATATAAATTCTAGCAGCTCGTCTCTGTGGATTTTCAATACCCGACTTACCGTTGTACTCACCCGTTGAGTGTAGTCATAATTTAGGCTTTTGTATAGTTCTGGTGAGCCGAACATAAAACGATCGGCGCGTAGGTGACTCTCACGCCGCGGTAAAACCCAGTCTATCAAATCACAATGCGGTTACTTTTATTCTTATTATTCATACTGATGTTGTTGAATCGATTACTGCTCCGAGAAACAACGAAGAACAAATGGATGAACTACATACTGAACAACCACTAAATGCAACGAATATTGAAACACCACAAGCCATAGCTTTAAGGAAATCTAAGAGGAATCGGAGATCAGCTATTTCAGATGACTATGTGGTGTATCTTCGAGAAAATGAATTTAATATTGGGGATATTGATGATCTGGTCTCTTATAACAAAGTTGTGTCTAGCATAGATTCTAATAAATGGATTGATGCCATGAATGATGAAGTAAAATCTATGAATTTTAATCAAGTATGGGAGTTAGTCGATTTTCCTAAAGGTTATAAAGCAGTCGTGTCTAAGTGGATATATAAGACCAAACGGGACTAAAATGGCAATATCGAGCGACACGAAGCAAGACTTGTTGCCAAAGGTTTTACTCAAAAGGAAGGCATTGATTATAGTGAAACCTTCTCTCCTGTTTCAAAGAATGATTCACTTGGAATCATCTTCACACTCATAGCTCATTATGACTTAGAGCTACACCAAATGGATGTTAAAACAAATTTTCTTAATGGGAGTCTACATGGAATAACCAAAGGGCTTCATTCAAAAATGACAAGAACACAAAGTTTGTTTGTTAAATAAATCCATATATGGACTTAAACAAGCTTCTCGTCAATGGTATATTAAGTTTCATCATACCATTACACCTTTTGGGTTTAAGGAAAACACTGTTGATCAGTGTATATACCTAAAGACTAGTGGGACTAAGTTTGTATCTTTGGTCCTATATGTTGATGATTTTCTTATCGCCAACAATGATATTAGTTTACTAAAGGACACTAAGAAGTACCTTTCGCAAAACATTGAAATGAAAGATTTGGGCGAGGCATCCTTCGTGATCGGGATAGAGATTTATCGTGATCGATCACGAGGATTGACAGGATTGTCTCAAAAGACTTATATTAACAAAGTTTCACAAAGGTTTGGCATGAAAAATTGTAATGCTATTAATGTTTCACTTCTAAAAGGGGAGAAATTTTGTTTAAGTCAATGTCCCCAAACTGAATTGGAAAGGGATCACATGAAAGGTGTCCCATATATTTTTCTTGTAGGGAGTTTATTATATACACAGGTGTAAGGCCCTAAAACATGATTTGGAAGGTTAATTACATGATTAAGTATAAGTTATTAGTTATTAGTTATAAATTGGTTATGTGTGTTAAACATGTTAATTATCATGTTTAAGGGATGCATGCTCATGTGATATATATGTGGTTTATATTAGATGCTAATCGAGCTTACGATCGGGGATAACATGTTTAGAACATATGACTAGTTATGTGATCAAATGCATCATAAAATATGTTTCTAATGAATGATTATGTTTACAAAAGTAAATTAGGGTGTTGGTGCGAGATTGGCAATGTTTGGTCGCCAAATGTGAAAGTTTTGAGATTTTCGGTAAATTGCTACTTTCCTGTTTGAGCCCAAATTACTCATACTAGTTTTATGATTTTGGGAAAACACAAAATATGAAAGTTGTAGATATTTGAATTAGGGTTATTAAGCAACAAACAGTGTGTTAAATGGAGGTTTTAACAAGAAGTTAAACTGAAAGTACGAAACAAGGGCGAATATGTCAATCCTTTAAGTGATATTTGTCTTATTAGCACAACATGTGTTATATGTTAACTTTAATGTCCCAGATTTAAATTCTCTCCTCGTGATGCTTTTTAATTTAGTAAATTCAGGTTTTTTATGTGTATATATGTTAAAACATGTTTATTATATGTTTCCATGATTGATACCCAAGGTGGAGGTTATGTATGCTTAAAAATGTTAAGTTATGCTTTAATGTTCTTTTTCAACCTAGTTGTGCTAAAATGGCATAAATCATGGAATACTTATTGGAATTGAGTGATTCTAGTTGAAGAGTAAAATAGACTCATATATGTATAACATATCTGAAAGTTGTATAAAAATACCAATCAATGAACCGTTGGTCATATTTTGAAGTTTTGGTTTAAAATCTGACCTAAAGGAGCAAGAATGCATACCAGGTATTTGACATTTTGCTCGACATAGAAAATAAGCCCTAAAAATTATGAAACATTAATTTTTTATTATTCAATGTGTTTATTGATATTGGGTGAAATATTATACAAAGTTATGATGTATAAAAATTATGAAAATTCTAGAAGTTGAAGTTGTGTTGTTGTTTTTCTTGAGAAATGATTTGGAAAAGGTTGTAATAAAACGGGCATAACTTTGTCTAGTGAATTCGTAATTTAATTCTGTAAATTTTTTTAGAACCCTAATTAATAGGGTGTTATATAAATGTGAAGTATCATATATATTTCCTCCTTAGTTATTTCTGATTGACCAAATGATGTGATGTATTACTAGGTTTAATGTTAATCGGTGTATTCAAATACTAATGATGTTGACTTGTTAGGTGGGGAAGAAGTTAACACTACCATACAAAGGAAGTAGTTTGGTATTAATCTTAGAATCAAATCCAAGGTGAGTGACATGTCCTATGAAATATAGATGCTTATATGTTCATATGGAAATGTGTAGATAAACACATGTGTTATAATGCTTATGGGAGTGATGTTGTATTTAGGAAACATATGCATATGATTAAAAATGTTAAACGATGTTATATATTGATATGGACTAGTGAGTCCTTTATCTAATGTTAAGGACTGGTGGGTCCTACGGGATGAAACGGCCCTGTTAATCAAATTTAAAGGTTTGTTGTACTCGGGCCTAATTAGGGGATTTGGTGTTCCCCATTGGCTGGGAGTTAATTGGACTGGCGGATCCAGGCTTGCGAGAGTTACACAATTCCTATTGGGTTATAAAATTAAAAAATAAAAATGGTTATTTGAGTTGGTTATATGTGTGGAATATGGTCATTCACTAAGCTTGTGTTTCTTACACTCCTATAATGTTATGTTTAAGGTATGCCTATCATTTGGAGTTCACTGCCAAGTTAGGACCTTAAAACAGGGGAGTGACAGATATCTAGTATGGTTTGAATATCAAGAATCTTTTTGTGTAAATATTAAACTAAGGATCTTGGTTATGTAAAGTTGTGTGGTACTTATAGGTTACATGTAAATGTAGTTATGTTTTCGTCTACACATACCTTTGGAAAAAAAAATCTCAAGGTATTTTTCCTCAGAGATTTAAATTAAAGCATTGTTTAAGGCAATTTATCTCTAATTAAAAGGATGAGTTTAACTTTATTAAGTCGGGACGCGACAATAGTTTGTACTCGACCGGATATAAATTTTTCCATTAGGATGCTGGGCAGATATCAAAGTAATTCGGGTGACTTCCATTGGAAGGCTGCAAAGAAGGTGTTAAGGTACTTGCCAGGAACCAAAGACTACATGCTCACTTATAGGAGTTACGATCACCTTGAGGTGATTGGTTATTTAGACTCAGATTTTGAAGGATGCCTTAATAGTAGGAAAAGCACTTCGGGTTATATTTACCTTCTGGCAGGAGGGGCCATTTCATGGAAAAGTTCTAAACAGAGTGTCATCGCTTCTTCAACTATGAAGGCTGAGTTTGTGGCTTGTTTTGAAGCTAACAATCATGGGTTATGGCTGCAAAATTTTATTTCAAGACTTAGTATTATGGGTTCGGTATCTAAGCCGCTAAAGATTTATTGTGATAATGTCGCAACAATCCTCTTTTCAAAAAATGATAGATATTTGAAAGTAGCTAAGAATATTGAGATGAAGTATATATCTGTCAAAGAAGAAGTTCAGATGCAAACTGTATCAATTGAACACATCAGTACTGATGATAATATAGCGGGTCCTTTAACGAAAGGGCTATCTCCGAAGATATTTTTGCAACATATTAAAGAGATGGGTCTCGAGTAGTTAATTGTGTAATTGTTATTTGCTTAGTTATTTGACACAACTTCTAATATCAATGGAGTGTTTCTGAATTCTAAATTTCTGTCTTAATTATATACATGCATGTGAATGACTGAATGTGACAGAAATAGTCTTTTTATAAAGACATTATGAGACCATTATGATAACTCACATATTTATCCTTATTAAGTATGACATTGGTAGCGTAGTACGTGGAAGGAACCATGCTCTTGAATTAGTGTGGAACCGCCATGACCCACGCTAATGAAGTATTTAGTTAAGGTGCTTAATGATGTTCTAAGATACTTGCGCAAACTTTTGTTAATCAATTCGTTATGGATAACCCTATTAGGACCAAGTGGGAGACTGTTAGAATTAATATTTAATTATTTAATAATTATAAAATTCGGCCAAATTTTATAATTATAAATTAATTATTTCTCCTAATTAGTGTGGTTCAAATGAGGGGACAAATTTGATTAAATTTATGTATTAATCTTAGAAAATAATTATTCCAAAAGTCACATGACTTTTGGTGTATATGTGAGTCCCTTTAGCTACTTTGGTGGATGGTGAATGATAAGTTTTAAAGGGAATTTCGGGTCTCCTTACACCCTATATATAGTGAACCAATCTCCATAATTTGGTACACAAGAATACACAAAAATATATTTGGGCTAGGAAGGGAAAATCCTGAATTTTCAAATTCTCTATATTTTGGAATTTCGGCTGTTTTCTAGAGAGATTCTGGATCATTTAAAGGAAGACATAAGACCTTGAAGAAAGGAACATCAAGGAACGTTCTCAAGACACATCAAGAACTACAAACAAATCAAGTCTTCATGGAAAAAGGTATTTTTTCCATATAATTTGTAGTTAAAAACGAATTTGTGATTATATGATTATATTAAGATCTTATAAGAATTAATTTCATGTTATAAATAATTCTTATTATTATTTACAATATGATGATTTGGTGTTTAATTATCAGTATCTCGAGATTAACCAAATTGTCCAAAGATGCTTCATTGTATGTCTTAGGAGAAAACACACATCCCCGTGGGATAAATCCAAATCCAATAGGGTTTTGAGTTGAGATATCATTTGGGAGTTTTCTAACGGTTCTGATTTATTTATCTTTGGATGGGAGAATGGGGAACTGAAATGAGGGGTGTGGTGATCGATAATCAGATAGGAAAGGCGGAGAAGGGATAATGAATCACTACACCAAATCTGCCGAATTGTCACGATCATTGACCTTGACAAGTTGGACTTGTCAAGGTCAATGACCGTGATAATTCTTGGGGTGATAACTTTTGTTGTTACGAACTTGTCACGGTCATTGACCGTGACAAGTTCATTAGACTTGTCACGGTCATGTCACGTTCCTTGACCTTAACAATTTTTGTCACGGTTAAGGACCATGACAAACTCGTGACAATGTTTAAAAAATTTTCACGGCCAATAACCATGACAATTCTTGCCATAATTGAAAAAAAATCTGTTGGGCAGTATGGCCACTGCCACTGCCCAGCAGTATATTTGTACTTGTTATAGCAACATTGTACCTGTTTAAACATTATATATCCAAATAAAATAGAGATAATGCAAATATACATTCAAAACAATATGCATCACGATATAATCCAAATAGAATTCAAATGTAACAACCTAAAACAATAATTCAATTCAAGTAATGTCACTAAATGTCTGGGGTGAGGTTAACTCTAAGGAGGTGAGTAGGCCACACGATATACGAATTGACACAACCAAGAATATACATCGTGTCACATTGTTCGCGCAACCACAAGGGGGAGTTCTTCTTCTCGGGTATCACATGCGTGACGAGCACCTTCGACTCGATGTCTTGAAGCAAATGTCCATGAACTGGCATACCCTGGACGGTATTCGGGTCCCTCAACCCCCGTCCTATCCGTTGGCCATCAAATATGTCCAGTGTAAACATGCTCGTCCAACCAAGTGTCGACATCGGTCGGTTGAAGGGAGCCATATAGGGGAGTGGATCGTCAAAGTCCGCACGTGTTGGCGATGAAGCAGCGAGGTCCACATCCTCGTCATCCTGCACCTCATCCTCCTACACCTACTTATCCACCACCTTCTCCTTCCATTTGCCCTTACGATTCCACCCAACGAACGCTTCATGAATGAGAACATATCTTGGACTGTCACCTCCAAACGGGACAGCTTCACGTCATGCGAGTCCACCATTCGAGCCAACCCGGTGTCGCTCATCTCCAATCTGATGATCCAAGATTTGGCCACCCGCAAGCTCACCCCCTGGTCCTCCCCTTGCGATTAGCGCCAAGGACTTGGCTGAGTGCGTCTGCGGATAAAGATGCCTTGTCGACATCAGACTGCGACTTATGCACTTCCTCAAGCTTTGCCTGAAACGACAAAAAGTACATGATTAGTAAACTAAGTAAATAAAAAAATTATAACGTTATTAATAATAAGTAAACTGATGAATTACTTACAATCGTGGCCGCGACGCTCGGGGACACCTCCTTATCCTTCCGAATATCCACATAAGTATCAAGCTTATGTGGCCTAACCCCAGGGCCACTCCCTGTCCCCTGAAATAGAATAAAGTAAAATTAGTATCGGCCCCGCAAAGTAAAATAATGCAGAATAATATATTTCTGTAGTTATAGAAAAATTAAATTAGAAGAAGACATGCAAATATGTACAATTACTACAAATCAAAATTAATTGTTACTGTTTAACACCTCAATTCTGAATTCCAAAACAACAGAATCTAGGTCATAATATGTACAATTACTACAAATTCGAAACATCCCCACCCCCACCCCTACTATTCACACACACGAACACGACACAAGAGAGAAAATGATAAAGTGAAAATCAATTAAAAACATTAAAATGGATTGATAAAGTACAAATTGGAATATTTATTACAAATTGAAAAATTATTTCAAATTCGGGTTATCATAAAAAATGGATTGATATTCAGTAGGAGCAGCCAAGTCATCCACACTACTATTTAGACGCTTTGGCGCATGTAGGACAATTGATCACGGCTCGTTGTTGATATACTCCGAGTAAAACACTTGGTTAACCTTTTGAAATGCATAAATAAACGGCTCATCGCTCACGTGGTCGTTGCTATTCAACTTGGACAAGTCAACCATGATCAAATTGGTGCCGGAATCAACTTTACAAGTAATTTTATCCTCAACTCTTACCCAGTGACAGTAAAATACAACCTCTTTGAAGATTATTTAATCCAATTCAAATATATTTCGGATTACACCATAGTAAGTAATTTCAGCTTCAATGAAGTTTTTATCTTTTGTGCTCGCTCGAAAAAAAGTAAGATCCTTGTATGAGATGCTCGAGTTTTATACATTTCTACTTTCCTCGTACACTTTAGCGTCGAAAACGTAACCGTTCAATCGATACTTTTTGTACTCTTGTGCCACGAACAAGGGTCCAGTGGCACGAGCAAGCCTTGATGTCACATCACCCATCTTTAAGAGCTGAGAATATTGATAAATTAATTATATTAGTTGTAAAATTTGAGTGTAATGTAAAGTTATATAACGGTCATTTTCATTATAATTACCTCTTGTGTCGACCACGACCTAAATTCGCTGTCTGATTGTACCATTGCTTTTCTTCTTTTATTATTCTCACAGGCTTCATATTTTCTGCATATTACAAAATTAATCATGTATAAAATAATATAAAATAATGTTAAACATTATAATAATTGAAACTTACTTTTTCCATTCTTTGACATCTTCATGTGTGTCAAATAGATAGCGAGCTACTTGTTCATCTTGCAAACTCGTTAATTTCACTCGTTTTCCCATCACGTGACCACCATCATTGATGAAATCATCAGTGTCATCAATGTTGATCGTCAAAGTAAACGCACCAGGGGGAATTATTGTCCTTCCCCTACTATCTTCTTTCAACCATAGTTGTGGCTTAAGTTTCAACGATTTAAGGTCTTTTTATGCATTTTCTCCATCCTTCGAATGACTCCCCCCAAGGCAAGTGCCCATAATATGTTCAACGAAGTTCTTCTCTGCATGCATCACATCCAATACATAGCGCATCGGGTTATTCTTCCAATAAGGCAAGTCAAATAAAATTGACCTCCTAGACCATGCCTTTCTTGTCTCAGTTTCATTCCCAGTTGGGGTCATCTTATGCTTGACATTCTTAAATTTGGGATTCTTACCTGGCATATTAGGGCCACATTCAGAAGATTTACTTTAAATTTCTGAACCTGAAGGTTGTCTCGACGGTAGCCTATGTTCAACCCCGCCCAATAAAAAATTGGAACCTTTCTCAAATCTGAAACTATGAGCCGGGGGTAAAAACCTCCTATGGTAATGGTATACATTTTTTTAGCTAAATGATAGACAAAGAGATTCATTCTCCCCTCCACAAATAGGACACCCCAAATAACCATGTACTACACAACCGGATAATGTCACATAAGCTGGAAAATCATGAATTGCCCACATTAACATAGCTTTCAGCGTAAACTCTTATTTTAAACTCTTCTTTTTTAAAAAAGTCAAATGATTGCACACCCTCTTCCCACAACCCATTTAATTCTTCTACCAAAGGATCCAGGTAGACGTCGATGTCATCACTTGGTGCCTTTGTCCCGTGTATCAACAAATACATCATCACAAATTCAGGTCTCATACACTGTGACAGAGGGAGGTTGAGTGGGGCTAGGATCACTGGCCATACACTCTGATTGGTGCTTAGATTTCCAAATGGATTGAAACCATCTATTGATATAGACAAACGAATGTTGTGTTGTTCTCGAGCAAGATGGGGATACTCATAATTCATCCTCCTGCAGGTTGTAGAATCAATAGGATGGCACATGAGATTACCCCCTACTTCTACCCTAGCATGCCATGTCATTACCTCTGCTATCCATAGTGCTGTGAAAAATCACTTTAATCTAGGTCCAACGGGAAAATATTTCAACACTTTTTGAGGCACTTTTGATCTTATGCCTTCCTTACTAATAGATTGGACATATCTAGGTTCATCGCATACCGAATAACGATCGAGATTTTCATACTCTTTCGGTATAGTATGCCGTCATACACACAAACATGAATCGATTTGTACTTCATTCCCAGACCTTTCAAACTGTTCTTCATAACAGGATAGCTATTTGGAAGCGTATTCTCCTTAGGTAGTAACCCCTTCACCCATTTCAGAATTCTTGTCACGCTATTACCAGACAAACCGTACTGCGTATTCAAACTGTGCAAACCACCTATGGCATGTAAAGTTATTTGATCTTTCTCATGGCCAGAGTATAACAGTTGGGTCGCCTTAAATTTTAAACTTTGGTAGTCATCGTCAAGGTTTATCGTGATATATTCACGAGCACTTGAACCTTGTACATCATAAGTAACCTCATTCTCCTCTGCGTCATAAACTCCGTACGCATCATCAACTAAATCCTCTAACATATTATGATCTACGTCATCCCCTTATACATCTATCCTACTTGTTGAAGGTTGTTGTGAAGGTTGTTTGGGGACAAAAGGAACTTTCAATTCACCGTGAAAACTCCAAAATCGATAACTATCTTTCATACCCCATCTTAACAAATGTAGTTCAACTGTTTTTCATTCAAACACCTTACCATTCTTACACCTAGCACACGGACACGGGAACTCGTCATCATTATGACATCTCTTTGCGTATTTCACAAATTCATTAGCACCTCTGTGAACACCCCCCCCCCCCCCCCCCAATTCTATTTGCCTTACCCATCCACTCTTTGTATTTCTGATATCCCATCACAGCTACCACAACTAATCACCTATTAAAGGTAAGAAGCGTATATTCATGGATTAGTATACACAAAACTTAGATTTATAGTATGTTTTATTTAATTATGTCTTCGATTCTTAAATTTCAAATTTAAATTCAATTTATAATATAAATTCATATTTCCTCCATCTCCTTTAACGGGTGATCCCATTCAAGACCGCATATTTCTTTAATATACTTAACAACTCATGCACATTGTTACGATTTGAGAAAAATTCGACAGCATTTCTCCGTAGTTCTCCAAGTACGCGACTTAGATTGGCAAGTGTGAGTATTATTTCAATTGATCAATTGAAATAACAGTCACACTTGTCAATCTAGTATGTACCCAGAGAACATTAGGATACGATTGCAGAACTTCCTCTAAAGGTAACAACTTTATGCCACTAAGAATATTATTATATAAAAATTATTCAGTCCCAAACTATTTAAACGGGACAATTCGAGAGATTTCATTGCAGGGGTAATAACTCTCGAACGGGTCTAAGGGCTATTTAATGCATACGCATAAGAACTAGAAGGATAGTATCTATGCACACTATATATAATTTCAATTATATATATATTATTCGTTATACAAAGTAATTTTCAAACAAAGTTGAAAAATCCCACCCCCATATGGATAATAATCCAGTGGTCATGCCACTTTTAAAATTAACCAACCCAACATCGATCCACTATAATCCAACCACAATGGCAACAACAAATGTGTATCCCATACTCCTTCTAATTCATCTAGTCAATTAATTCTTTTCATCAATTAAACTAACAATTAAAGTATACAATTTTTAATTTACTAATTTACAATAAGGGGCGATCCTACTTTCATATATTAATTTCTAAAAACAATAATAATTAATCAATTCGTTTGTAAAGGACACTACTTGAATATGAGGGAAAATATTTAATAAACAAATCAAAATTTAATAAAAAAAATTAACAACCCCCCCCCCCCGGCCCCATTTCCCCTTGCCTCACCCCCCGTATCATTTCCCCCTCCCGCACATACGCACAAACACGCACACTACACACACATATACACACACGCTCACATTCACACACACACACGCGGCCCCACCCCCAGCCCTGCTCCCTCCTTCCCCACCCTGCCCCACCCCCCTCCCCAGCCACACATACACTCACACCCACATACACCCCCTTCCCAGCCCCCACCCACCACACACACACGCATGCACATATATACACACACACACGCATGCACACACATATATACAAATGGAAGAGAGAGAGAGAGAGAGAGAGAGAGAGAGAGAGAGAGAGAGAGAGAGAGAGAGAAACCAAACTGAAAGTAGAGGGAGAGCAGCGCGTAGAGAGAGTGAGAAAGTGGAGGGAAACAAAGTGGTGAGAAAAAAAAGGAGGGGAAAGGGTTATTTGCTGCTAAACTTGTTACGGACATGTAACGGTCTTTGACCGTGGCAATATTATAAGAATTATCATGGTCAATGACCGTGACAAGTCCGTGACAAAGTCACTTGTCACGAGCCTGTCACGGTCATTGAACGTGACAAGAATTTATCACGGACTTGTCACGATCAATGACCGTGACAAAAAATGCGTATTTTTTTTGTCACGGTCAACGACCGTGACAAGTCTGGCCAGCTAAAGGATGTCAATTTGGCCTTTTTGGTGTAGTGAATGTTTATAGGTGTCGACAAAGTCATTGAAGAGATATAGGTTGATTCTGGATGGTACAATTTGGATGAGGTGATATTTGGTTGTTTTTATTTATTTATTTTTAATATAAAAAAGTTGGAACCCGATTTTAGGGTTTATTTGAATCAAATTTGATTTTAAGGGGTGAGTTTGTTGGGTATTTTAGTTAAAGTGGATGATCCCAAAACCCGAGATAGTTTAGGGGATTTATTGTAATTTACCCATCTAATAATAAATGGATCATCCTTCTTATTAGTTAAGAAAGGGATAATGTTTTATTGCTATCATTTTATGGATAATTAATCATCCTTTTTTTATTTATATTAGGGTTTAATTCTTAAAATCATGTGTAAAATAATTTATTTTGATTAATAAAAGGATTGTTTTATTAATTTTAAAATGAGAATCAAGTTTGTGAGAATTCTTTATATATATATATATATATATATATATATATATATATATATATATATATATATATAGAGAGAGAGAGAGAGAGAGGATCTAAAGTGAACCAAAATAATAAACCTTTTAATGAACCTAATAGGACATTAAAAAAATACTCAATTTTAATTCCTTGTTGTAATTGGTTCACGCTAGCGGACACGCTACCCCTCTACCCTTCTAACCGGTCGGTGACCCATCGCAACCTTAGCCTTTAGTAACTCCGGCGAACTCAGCTGCTCTCCCTTACTTACCCACGCCAGTGACCACTTTGACCCACTAACCCATAGCTAAACACGGTGTTGATTGGGTCTGGTATAAAGCAGGTATGGGGTAATTCCGGGCAGGTGGGTTTGTGGGTTACTCGGCTTCAAACCGTGTTGAGCTGGAATGGGAAGATGGTGAGAGGCATAGATCGGCGCCGAAATGGTTTAAGGGTGCAGTTCTCGAGTTCAAGAAGCGTTGGACAACAAACAGGGTTGCTCAAACATTTAGGGCATAAATAGGAAGCTTGGGTTGTCCGACAAAGTTTGGGATGGTGCCGAACGAATGTGTAGGCCGCCGAACAGGAGGTTGTGGGAATGGGTCGCGGTTTGGTGCGGACAGGAGGTAAAGTCGGGGAGTGTAGGTTAATGGGTAAGTGGTGCGGGTTATGGAGGTTAAGGCTAGTGGCAGATGGGTGGGGGTTAAGGTTTATCATGTGTGTGTGCGTGCATTAAAAAACACGTGTGTCCATTGTCGCTGGCGTGTACCAATCAATTACAACAAGGAATTAAAATTGATTAGGTTATTTTTTAATGCCTTATTCGGTTCATTATATTAGTTTACTTTAGATCATCTCACTCTCTCTCTCTCTCTCTCTCTCTCTCTCTCTATATATATATATATATATATATATATATATATATATATATATTCTAGTGAGTCAGCTTTGGGTTGTTCACAAGGAGATCGAAATTCAGATTTGAGCACAATTGGAAAGTTCACAACTAAGATAGGGGGTTGGTGGTGGTGGTTAGTGTGTGATAAACAATTATAAACTAAAAATCACTCCGGGAAAAACGATTTAAAGCCATAAACTCTTACTGGCGTAGGGTGAACGGATGATGAACCCAAAGAACAATAGTGAAATCCCCAACCACAAAGTAAGAATTTTTACACTTGAAGGTAAATTGTTAATATGGTAAAAAGAGAATGAGGGATTGTCCTTTATATAGGGACTGAAATGCACCACAGGCTTAGGTCCAAGGAATTAACAAGCCCAAATCACAAAGTAAGAATCCAAACATTCCTAATCACGTACATATCGATTCACCCTCGTCGACGAGAACCTCGGTTCTGATAAATTCAGGAACTCACATGAGCCTAAGTCAATTCGTGAACAAATGTGAAGACCCTTTACAATGAAGACGATCTGAACTTGAGAATTAACTAAGGTTTTGAACAATTTACACACTCTAGTCAAATTCAACACTGTTTGTAGAATTAAATGACCTCGACTCGAACGTATTTGGCCACCAACTTAAGCCTCAAACATTTCTCGAACAGAAAAAAAGACCCCTTATTTTTTTTATTTTAAATCTGGTGAAAACCAGAGGGGTTGGCTAATGCGATTTAAAATAAAACGAACTGAACCGGTTGTGTTGGTTTGGTTTGGTTCGATTTTTTAGACTATTGATTCACTCCTCGTTCTAAAAAATATAAAATCGATGTTTTCAATTCAATTTTCAGTTCCACTATGAATCCAATCCAAACCAATCCCAACCGATCTAGTATATTTTATAAAATTTATATGTATTTACAATATTAATAGTATTTTAACTCTTACATATAAATACTAATGTTGGGTACCCTAACATTTTACAATCTCACGACCCCTCCCTCATCCCTTTTTTCCTCCACGCATCTCCCTCTTCTTTTCCAAGTCGTCGGCCAAATACATCTCAGACCAAAACTATCTTCGACCAAAATCGAAACTAACTGAAGTAAACTTAAACCAACCATCATCTTCCCACCAAAACCGACTCATATCAAACTTAACTTCTTTCGACGAAAAAACTCAAATCGACCAAACAAGTAGCCATCACCTTTCGATCAAAACTGAAACCAGCTCAGATCGCGAAACCATCTTTCGACCAACACTCAGATCGACAAAACCATCTTTTGATTACCTCTAATCAAGTTGAACATAATAACACCGATTGTATTTGTAAGCATATCTCATCACCTAAGTTAGTTTTCTAATGATTCAACTTATATTTGTATCAACCTTCTGTTGTTGTTGTTCAAGACTATTTGTAGCTATTTTTTATATATATAATGTTGTTGATTTTCAAGACTATTTAGAGTTGTTATGTAAACCATTAATGTTGTTTTCGATGTTATTATGTAAACAAATGAGGCTGATTTTACTTTTTATTATCACTATTAAAATACACTAAAGTAAATATACAAAAATATTAGGGACCAAAGTAAGTTTTGACCTTAACAATATTAATTTTGAAATACATTAATCATAATATTTAATTAAGTTTGAAATAGTAATTTTGAATCGAAAACCGATCCGAACCAACCCAAGAATCATTGGTTCGGCTCTCCACAAATATCCGTTCGATTCCGATTCCAAAATCTCAATTCGGTTCCCAAATTAATAACAAAATCGAACTGTGTGCACCCCTAATGGAAACTAGACTCTCGACGAGAGTAGCTCCGATCTCAAGTTAACTACTAGCCATGAGTAGAGTTGTACCAATTTCAGGGCCAAGTTGGGCCTTCAGCTAAAACCAACCTCAATCTATTATCTATTATCTATTCTAAAATGGGCTGCGGGAATTTAATCTCTCTACAAGAGCAAGAGTACCACGTGGAAACCTAGTGATTATAATGTTACCCTTCCACCTATTACCAAATGAAAGACCAAAGGACGATGGGGCCAACAAACGTTGCAGGCCACTCTTTACACCCATCTTTTAATTTCAGTATTCTAAAAAACCATCCACTTTTCTTGGCTTTGTAATTTTATTTTTGGGAGTCTCAACGGTTATTCATCTTTCAACATTTAGGGCCTGTTTGGTTCTGTATTTAAAAAAACTCAATTTAAATGTCGTTATTAAATACAGTTTTAAAATTCAGTTTTTTATGTTTATAATAATTGGTGTGCGTTTGGTAAACTTGTTTTTAAGTACAGTTTTTTGAACTGTTAACAAAATTGGCAAACATGTATATTTATATTATACATATATGTGTGTGTGTGTGTGTGTGTGTGTGTGTGTGTGTGTACGTTTACATTTGTAATATATATATATATATATATATATATATATATATATATATATATATAATTCACTGTAAAATTATATACATACATGAATTGATAATATTTTTTAATACATATGTACTATATTTATATTTTATATTATTCCAAACATTAATAATACATGTGTAAAATTATATAAAAGTATCATGTATCTATTAATAATATTATTTAACTTTATATTATACCATACGTAATTTTGTGTAATGTACATATATATTTTTTATTTAAAAGAATTACACACATATTAATGTATTATGTTGGTATATTATATATTAAGGTATAAATACAATAAAATATTAAGAATAATTAATTTTGAGTTGAAAAATAAAAACATAAGTTATAAAATACCCTCAACCCGTTTTCTGAAAAACTTGATTATAACACAAAAATATTATAATTCAGTGTTTAAAAATAGATTGTCAAACGTAAATTTTTATTAGAATTATATTTAAACACGGAAAACAGAATTATAGTTACAAACCAAATAGTTACTTAATGATTTGTTTTTTTCATTTCTCCTGGATATCCTTTCATTTACCCCACATATATTCTAAATTTATTCTACCTTTTGCTCACTCCCACCCACCTCACCATCTCTCTACACTTTTCACCCTTTCAAAATTGATTGATGTTCTACCGTATGGTTGTTGGGTGTGAGAAGGTTTCAAGCAAAAGCTGTGAAGTCTTTAGTTTCAAATCTTGGCCCATGAAATTTGAGCAAGACTTGCTAATTGGCTTTCAACTTTTTTGTATCAGATTTGGTGCTTCATCTCCTTTTTTCCTTCCTTAAATCAACATTATTTTAAGCTTACACTAATGTTAGATCCAGCAACAGCAAATGAGTTGCTCCCACCATCCTGTTCACTAACCATCTCATTCGCTTCCTCTTTCGATCTCAATATTGTGACACCCCGCCTAATTAACCCCGGGTGATCAGTCCTAAATTATAAGTTAGAACAGGTTTCTCAGTTGGATCATCCTTAGCATCACTGTCGTCTTTTTAATTACTAACCACCTAAGTGAGAAAAATTAGACCGGTGCCAAGTTTTATCTTTAATTAACTTGAATGTAATCTCATGCGGAAAATAAAATAACTCAATTAATCACGATTAACTAAAACAACCATACAAAATTAAATGACTAACCGAATAAACCATCGGCCCAAAAATTCAACAAATATCAAATAAAGAGAAGTAATCAATCTCAACAAGTCTGACAGAAACTAAATGAACTGTGAGCGACATGCTCGAAATAAATGATAGAAGTCTTTACACTAAAATGAAAGAATGAGGCGTCTATCAAAACTCCCGCAACATCCAAATATGCTGCAGCAACGGATATCCTGAAATAGAGTCAAGTCGGGCATCCCTGTGGCTGGACACCTAAAAGATTTTTAAAAATTTATATAGCAAGGGTTAGTACCCAAAAACATTTGAAAAATATTTAGCAAATGGCTAACTTGCAGTAATAAATAAATATGCATGCTCTTCATATTTTAGTTAGTGCCTCACTCCCTTGAGGATATCCTCACCCCTCCTCTAATGTGCACTACTAACGCCTTAATTTAATTTACCTAAGTCCTACTCTCCTGACCCGATAACTTATGTAACCCCTTGCAATTTTCCTACTCTAACCGAGTATGTTTTAAATCATGATTTTTAAGTTATTATAAACATCAACTTAATTAAATCATTTCCCTTTTTAATTTCATATAACACTCACACATGTTATGCACATAATACATTTTACACTTTGTATTAATTATCCCATATATAATTATTTACCTAATTATATATTTAGTCATATTGCAGTATTCACAAACATACTGAAATAACATTTAATACTAGTATTTTTTCCTAATAAAGTCTCATCGGGTAGAAATTTCCTAAAGTACTATCCCACTAGGTGTAATCACATAACTGTAACACCCTGCCCGCTCGGGGAGAGCGAACGGAGCGCCAATATCGATAAAACTAAACAATTCCACATTATAACAAGGTATAGAGCATCTAAATCCCAATATAGAAAATAGACCACTAATCTCAAATCTCTTCAAATAAATACAACAATTCTCTCGAATAAATTACCACATCTAACTCGAAAATAAAATACAAATCTTCAATGCTCTATACATAAAAATAATGTGGAATTGTTTAGTTGTATCGATAGTGGCGCTCTGTTCGCTCTCCCCGAGTGGGCAGGGTGTTACAGAATGGTATCAGAGCTTAGTATACGACGACCTTCGGGTCTTGGGTTTGGGGTCTGGTGCATTTTTGTGGCGCGTATTTTGGAGGTAGAAATTTTTAGAGAATCGTTTCGCGTTAGGCATCTAGATTAGATGTGAGAAAATTATTTTTTGGTGACGAAATTATTTTTGGAGATTGTTGGCCTGATTTTTTAGAGTTAGGTATTCGGCGAATTTCGAGGTCGAAATTACATTGTTAGTGGGGAAGTGTAACAACCCGCATAATTTGGGGGTATTTTCAAAATATAGAGGAAAATAAAGTTTTTGGTAAAATTATTTTTATTGCTCAAATATGTTGGATTTTATTTTTAAAGATGAGAATTTCTAACGGTTTCGAAATAGGAATTAAAATGGGATTTAATTGAATTTTTATTATATAGAAGAGTTCTCAAAATATAAAACTCTCTTAGAGTCCTCAAAACATAAAACTCTATAACAAAAAAAAATATTTAAAAATATTGAACAGTCCGACCTAGCGGAATTTTTTATGTCGCTTCCTCTCCAAAATTACTCCATTTTATATACAAACCATAGCCCCAAACTTATTCAAGATTTCAACCTTAGATTAGAAGGCTTATTTGGTGTTTTCTCGAGTTTGGGCTAGAACGAGATTTGATTATATTCGCGAGAGGAACGTGATGGTGTAATTAGATTTTGAGGTTGATTTATGTGATGATTAATGTTGGTTCTTTTTGGTGGTTTAAGGTATGGGGTTTTACACAATATGCTCCTAAATCTCACGAGTGTTTATTCCATTGAATTTTTGTTAATTAACTCATATTTTGAATTATTAAATTCATTGAAATCTGAAAAAATAATTATTGGAATTATTTTGATTCATGTGGTATTATTCATGTTATCGTTGAGCACGTTGTCGTGAGATTTTAATATGGCACTGAGGTTGGGCATCCGCCAATATTCTTTTTTTCGGATATGCTAAAAAAATGCATAGGCGCGATACGGTGGTGAGGCCTGGTGACCCGGTTAATGTGTTATTGAGAAATTATATTGATATAATTGCTTATGAGATTCACATTGATTTTAATATTCGTACTCGTATTGTTACGCTTTATTCACCGCTAATATTTGTTGAGCATCTTTCATGTCATATTGTGTACTTCCCCATATTTTCTTTTAGTGGCAGGTCAGCGCAGATTTTGTGCGCTTTGAATTTGATTTGGAGATTGGATTTTAGCATGGATTAGTTTGGGAAGAGTATTGGAGAATACAAGTTGGAAGAATTGTATTTATTTTGATGTATAGAGCATTGGAGATTTTTTTTAGTTGTTGTATTTATTCGAGAGACTTGTTGTATTAATTTGAAGATTGAGATTACTGGTTTCTCGTTTGTATTGTGGGATTTTTAGATGCTCTATACCTTATTATTTGTAGAATTGATTTAGTTTATCGACAGTAGCGCTCCGTTCGCCCCCCCCCCCCCCCCCCCTCCCCCGGACGGGCGGGGTGTTACAATAACCTAGTTACCCCAAGTCAGAATTTCTTACTAACATGGTTAAAGCAGATACATTGGAGGCGGTCATATTCCTTCCCTGAAAGTGAGATGCCCCTCACCCATATAACGGACGCTATGACCTGGGATTATACTCGCCCTACTCCTCAAGTTAGGGGATTCATCCACTACGTGCAACCTCCCCTATAGCACTAGAGAATATAATAATAATATCTGTCACTGATATTAAAGCACACCCATATATATATATACATATACTATCGCACGCTGTATATATATATATATATAAAATATCCCGGCTATACCGTGTACTAAGTCCGTAACATTGTGCCTATTCCGTTCTTATAATGAGTTTGTGGCCCAACTCGAATTATTAATTAATTTACAAATTAATTTCTTTTGGTATTGCCTTAACCAATTTATATCCGGATTTACTTTCGTGGCCCGAATTAACACCACCCGAGTCTTAATTCCCGACTCTAAATTATTTAGCCTTTACCTAAATAAGATTTATATCTCGATATTTCTCAACCGTTATTCCCGGACTTGTTCACTATATCCATATTTAATCCTTTCGAACAACTTTCCAAAAATTCAACCTTAGTGTGTCACACCTAATTTCTCCAAAACCCAACAAATTTTTAAATTATGATGTCCCACTCAGTCGCTATTAAATTCTAATTAATTTTATTCACTATTAATTAGATTTTAAATCCATGTATTAATTACTCACCAATTTAAGGCATGGAAAAATGTTAAATTAAATTTTCTCCATATAAAGGAAAACTAGGCGAACTGTTAGAATCTGCCGACCATCGATCGATCGACCCCAGACCTTCGATCGATCGATCGATCGAGCAGGTCTTCGTCTTCTTCGCGAAGACAGATTCATCCATGGACGAATTTCTTAAAGCCCTAATTTCTTCTACCAGAAATCTCAATCCATCTTAACAATAATACATGTTAGAAACCTTATTAGGGATCTCCAGAATATCCACCAACATCATTAATTCGTCCATTATCAACTGATTTCTAAATTTGGGGAAAAATTCATCTTTAACTCTTAACCCATTTACACCCCAAATTCCTTCATCAAATTCGTTTCTAATTATCCAGATATCATCCTATCAGATATATATCAACTTATAATTATCAGATTTTATATGAATCCTTACCCAAATTCGTAAATCAGATTATTGTTTTCAAAATCCCATGTTTATGCCATTAACACCCAAAAAGAATTTCAATTAAACACCTCACATAAATATGAATTGAAAACAGATTCAATACTACAGCAAGTCATCCACTTGCCTTAGGTTTCATAGAGTCTGATTTTGGAGATGAATTCCAAGGTTGAAGATGACTCTTGTTGGCTCTCTTGTGATCCCCAAATCTGCCTTTAACTGTTATTAGGGTTCCTTAACACGCTAAGCCTTTTCCTAAACTCACATCAATCGTATCCTTATTTCTTCTATTTATCAATTAACCTAAATCCCATTTTTTGCTTAATGGGCCAAGCCCAAGTGACCCAAATGCCCCCGTGTGGGACCGGCTATGCCTAAAAATATCTCGTGACCCGTTTACTACCCCCCGGGTACACTTTTTCGACTATCTCGGCCCATCCGGACTCAAATGTACACTCAAAATTGGCATCCGAATTAATTTATAAAAATACTTATTTCGCACCCGAATTAGTCTATACTGACTCCCGGCTGAAATAAGCACATATCCCGTCATTAATATTCAAAATGACGCAAATATAATATTACTATTCACTTAGTAAATAAGTTTTCCTTAAATATTAACCATTCACTTTTCGATTAATATTTAAATAAAATTTCTCTAATTAATTCAATTAAAATTATGACTCACACAAGTAATTTTAAATTCCTGAATTAATTAAATATTTAATGCATGAAAATACGGGGTGTTACATACTCCCCCCCCTCCCCCCTTACAAAGGAATTTCTCCTCCGAAATTAGGTCATACCTGTTATGAAAAGCCCTGGATATTGTTCCCGCATATCCTCCTCCCGCTCCCAGGTAGACTCGTCAACGTTGTGATGACCCCACTGTACTCTAACTAGTGGAACAACCTTGGATCGTAACTTCCGCTCGCTACGGTCCAGAATAGCCACCGATCTCTCCTCATATGAGATGTCTGGCTGTAAATCAATTTCCTCGAGTGGAATGTTCCAGAAAGCCCTCTCGCTCCTGCGATATTTCTTCAGCAATGCTACATGGAACACGTTGTGTATCCGTTGAAGGTGCTCCGGCAATCCCAGCCTGTAGGCCACAGGACCCACCCTCTCGATAATAGGTAAAGGTCCCACGTACATTGGTGCTAACTTACCCTTATTCCCAAACCACATCACCCCTTTCATAGGGGACACCCGGACCAATACCTAATCCCCAACCTCTAACTCCACATGTCTTCGTGAAGCATCAACGTAACTTTTCTGTCTATCCTGAGCTATTCGAATCCTCCCTCGGATCAGCTCTATCTTGGCGGATGTCTCGTGAACAATCTCCGGCCCCAATAGTTTGTTGTCCCCCACCTCTAATCAACAAGCGGGTGAACGATAAAGTCTCCTATATAGTGCCTCGAATGGTGTCATGCCGATCGTGAATTGGTAAGAGTTGTTATACGCAAACTCTACCAGAGGAAGATATTTCTCCCAACCTCCCCCAAAGTCTAATATGCACATTCTGAGCATATCTTCCAGCATCTGATTGACTCTCTCAGTCTGTCCGTCAGTCTATGGGTGATAGGTTGTACTCAAATGTAACTCCATTCCCATGGCCTCCTGAAAACTCTGCCAAAAGTGGGCCACAAAGATCTTGTCCCTATCCGACACAATATTTATCAGTACCCCGTGCAGCTTAACAATCTCTGCTATGAATAGTTGGGCATAACGAATCGTCTCAAAGTCTGTGCGAACCGGCAGGAAGTGGGCCACTTTGGTCAACCGATCCACAATGACCCATATAGAATCGTGACCCTTATGCGATGTCGGTAACCCTGTAATGAAGTCTATGGAGATGCTCTCCCACTTCCACGCGGGGTGGCTGTAGTATCCTTGATGGTCTCTGATGGTCAACTTTCACAAGATGACATGTGGCACATTTCTAAACAAACTCTGTTATGTCCCGTTTCATTCCTGCCCACCAATATTGCCTCCTCATATCCTGATACATTCTATCCCCACCGGGATGTACCGCGAATCTCGACCCATGAGACTCTGTCATAACAGCGTGCCTCAACTCCTCATCCTCTGGCATAATCAACCTCACATTAAGGCATAAGCCTCCCTCTGAGCTGATCGAGTAACCCTCTGCTCCCTCAGCTAGAAACTGGCTCACCCTATCCCGACAGGTTTGATCCTCTGCCTGAGCCCTCACAACC
This sequence comes from Sambucus nigra, assembly GCA_949130495.1. NCBI lineage: Eukaryota > Viridiplantae > Streptophyta > Magnoliopsida > Dipsacales > Adoxaceae > Sambucus > Sambucus nigra. Next base: position 622,829,292 of record OX422215.1, read on the forward strand.
CGCATAATGATCTCAGGTGTAATGGATAATGCTGACATACAAGCCCTGGCTACATCATCCTCATATCGAAGTTCTCTCCACTTCGTTTTCCAGACTTCTGATATTTCCCCAGTCGATCTCCGACTCAATGCATCTTCTACCACATTAGCCTTACCAGGATGATACTGAATATCAAACTGGTAGTCTTTCACGAATTCTAGCCATCGCCTCTGCCTCATATTCAGATCCTTTTGAGTGAAGAGATACTAAAGTAATTTGTGATCCGTGAATAACGTAAACTGCTCCCCCAGAAGATAATGTCTCCATATCCTCAAAGCAAAAACGACCGCTGCTAACTCCAGGTCGTGAGTGGGGTAATTCCTCTCGTGGGACTTTAGCTTCCTGGATGCATAAGCGATAGCCCTTTCCTCCTGCTGAAGCACACCCCCAAGTCCCTGTAAGGATGCGTCAGTGTAAACCCGATACTCTAATCCTCCTTTCGGCAATGAAAGCATGGGTGCAGATGTCAACTTGTCCTTTAATTCATCGAAAGCTAATTGACAATGATCACTCCAAGTGAAAGGTACCCCTTTTCGGGTCAGATTCAACAAAGGGCCCGTAATCTTTGAGAATCCTTTGATGAACCTCCTATAATAACCGGCCAATCCCAAAAAACTGTGCACTTCAGTCGGTGTCGTGGGCTGCCCTCACTCCTTCACCGTCGATACTTTACTCGGATCCATCGCAATACCCCGGTCTGACACCACGTGGCCAAGAAACTAAACCTCCCGTAGACAAAATCCACACTTATCGAATTTGGCATAGAGCTGGTGATCCCGTAATGTCTGTAAAACTATACGCAGATGCTCTGCGTTCTCCTCCTCGGTGCGCGAGTAGATCAGGATGTCATCAATGAACACTATGACAAACTGATCAAAAAACTCCCTGAAAACCCTGTTCATGAGGTCCATGAACACTTCCAGTGCATTGGTGAGCCCGAATGTCATCACCCTAAACTCATAAGATCCATACAGCGACAGGAAAGAGATCTTAGGAATATCCTGCTCTCGGATACATAGTTGATGATACCCTGACCTCAAGTCAACCTTAGTGAAGTAAAACTCCCCTCTCAACTGGTCAAATAGATCATCAATCCTAGGAAACGGATACTTATTCCGTATCGTCACCTTATTCAGCTATCTATAGTCCACGTATAACCGTAGTGAGCCATCTCACTTCTTTACAAATAATACCGATACACCCCATGGCGATGTACTCCGTCGAATGAAACCTTGACCCAGAAGCTGCTGAATCTGCTCTCTCAACTCACGCATCTCTGAAGGGGCCATACGGTATGGGGCCCGAGAAATTGGCCTCGTCCCTGGGGCTAAATCGATTACAAATTTGATTTCCATGCTAAGTGGCAACCCTGGTATCTCCTTAAATACATCCTCAAAGTCTCTCACCACTGGGATTGAGTCCAACGGAATAGCCACCTCCTGTGAGGTTTCCTCCTCAATGTAATACAAGTGTGTGCGTGACCCTCCCTCAAGTAGCGGCATTGCTATCAAGAACATCTCCTGCCCTGGAATGGAGAACACGATGGTCCTTTCATAGAAATCCACCATCGTCGGATAACCTGTTAACCAATCCATACCCAAGATGACATCGTACCCCTACATATCTAACACTAAAAGGTCCGCTGCTAAACTAAGTCTCCCAATCAAAATGTCCACACCCCGACAAATCGAGTGAATCGTAGCCCCGCTGCCTACTGGAGACTCTACACACATCCTAAGACTACCCGCGGTCTCTAGTAGTCCGTCCCGTTTAGCAAAATTAAACTTAATGAATGAATGTGATGCTCCCGTATCAAAAAGAATACTACCCTCATAATCATGAATGAGAAACATACCCTCAACTGCTGGCGGTGCTTGTTGCGCTGGGGGATTGGGAACATCCTGGACGTTATACACACGCCGGTAGTGCATCTGTCTCTGCTGCGGTGGGGCGGGTGCTGCTGCTACTTTCGCTGGCGGCATCTGCCCCTGTTGGGCCTCCTGTTGTTGACCTCTGCCCCTCTGTGGGTACTCCCTCTTGAAATATCCTAGCTTGTCACAGACAAAATAGTGTCTCTGACCATCCCCCTGTCGTTGGCCCTGGCGCGGCTGGCCTTGGCCCTATTGGCCTCCCCTATTGTTCCCTTGGCCCTGACGGCCCTGCGGAACTTGTTGCTGCTGATTTGGGCCCGGCTGCCCCTGCCTAAACCCCTGTCCTCCCAGCCGGAACCCACCAGGATTAAACTTCTTAGCTTGATTCCCTTGCTGACTTCCCGTCTGCTGCTGAGCACCACTTGTGTCACCACTAGTAATTGCTTTGCCTTGTTGGCTCGGCTCCCCAGCTCTCTTGCTCCCCTTCGCGTGGAAGCGATGATCCTGGCAGTGTACAAGTGAGGCATTAATGACATCTGTATACATCACCAACGCCGGATTCCCAATCAAATATTGCCTGATCAGCCAGGCTAAGCCATCCATAAATCTCGATTTCTTCCGCTCCTCATCACTCACCTCATTTGGCACAAAGTTTGCCAATCGGGTGAACTCTTCCTCGTAGTCTGCCACTGATCGGTCCCCCTGAACTAAATCACTGAATTTCTTTCCCATCTCAATCTCTACTGCTGGTGGAAAGTATTTGCGATTGAACCGCACCCTGTTATTGTCATCAAATCTCGCTCCTTGACGGTGGTAACTGACTCCCACCACTGTAAGGCTGCCCCTGACAAACGAAAGGTAGAAAGCATCTGTTTTTGTACCTCGGTACACTCTAGCATGCACATATGGCGCTGAATATTCTTCTTCCAGTCACAAGCCTCTACTACATCTGTGCTACCCCGAAACTCAGGTGGGTGACCCTTCTGAAAGGTCTCCCTAACTCTCTGCCAAGATGGTGGCCCACTGGATCCTGAACTACTGGTGCCACTGGAGGCGGTGCCTGGGGATGTGGAAAGTGAGCTGCCATAGCTTGCATTGCTGTTTCGACTGCCTGGGCCACTAACACTGCCACCTGAGTAGTGGAAATCAACTCGGGTGGGGGAGGGGATGGTGGCGGTACTTGTGGCTCCTGGTGAGCCTCCCTGACCTCATCCCTAGCCTCAGCCCTCTCCGCTATCAGTCTCCTCGGTGGCATCAGAAATAGGTTAAATCGTATAAGTACATAATTTACACAATAATATACACAGCAGAAATACGATATCTCACAAGCGGATAAATGAATCAACAGTCCTAATAATAGGGCTCTATAACAACCGAGTGTTATGCTGAAACGTAAAAAGCCGCACAGATCCTAAGGACACTAGAACCTGATGCTCTGATACCATCTGTGACACCCCGCCTAATTAACCCTGGGTGATCAGTCCTAAATTAAGTTAGAACAGGTTTCTCAGTTGGATCATCCTTAGCATCACTGTCGTCTTTTTAATTACTAACCACCTAAGTGAGAAAAATTAGATCGGTGCCAAGTTTTATCTTTAATTAACTCGAATGTAATCTCATGCGGAAAATAAAATAACTCAATTAATCACGATTAACTAAAACAACCATACAAAATTAAATGACTAACTGAATAAACCATCGGCCCAAAAATCCAACAAATATAAAATAAAGACAAGTAATCAATCTCAACAAGTCTGACAGAAACTAAATGAACTGTGAGCGACATGCTCGAAATAAATTATAGAAGTCTCTACACTAGAATGAAAGAATGAGGCGTCTATCAAAACTCCCGCAACATCCACATATGCTGCAGCAACGGATATCCTAAAATAGAGTCAAGTCGGGCATCCCTGTGGTTGGATACCTAAAAGGTTTTTAAAAATTTATATAGCAAGGGTTAGTACCCAAAAACATTTGAAAAACATTTAGCAAATGGTTAACTTGCAGTAATAAATAAATATGCATGCTCTTCATATTTTAGTTAGTGCCGCACTCCCTTGAGGATATCCTCACCCCTCCTCTAATGTGCACTACTAACGCCTTAATTTAATTTACCTAGGTCCTACTCTCCTGACCCAATAACTTATGTAAACCCTTGCAATTTTCCTACTCTAACCGAGTATGTTTTAAATCATGATTTTTAAGTTATTATAAACATCAACTTAATTAAATCATTTCCCTTTTTAATTTCATATAACACTAGCGCCTGTTATGCACATAATACATTTTACACTTTGTATTAATTATCCCATATATAATTATTTACCTAATTATATATTTAGTCATATTGCATTATTCACAAACATACTGAAATAACATTTAATACTAGTATTTTCCCTGAATAAAGTCTCACCGGGTAGAAATTTCCTAAACTGTTATCCCACTAGGTGTAATCACATAACTGTAACACCCTGCCCGCTCAGGGAGAGCGAACGGAGCGCCACTATCGATAAAACTAAACAATTCCACATTATAACAAGGTATACAACATCTAAATCCCAATATAGAAAATAAACCACTAATATCAAATCTCTTCAAATAAATACAACAATTCTCTCGAATAAATTACCACATCTAACTCGAAAATAAAATAGAATTCTCTAATGCTCTATACATAAAAATAATGTGGAATTTTTTTGTTTTATCGATATTAGCGCTCCGTTCGCTATTCTCGAGCGGGCAGGGTGTTACAGAATGGTATCAGAGCTTAGGTATACGACGACCCACGGGTCGTGGGTTTGGGGTCTGTTGCATTTTTGTGGCGCGTATTTTGGAGATAGAAATTTTTAGAGAATCGTTTCGCGTTAGGCATCTAGATTAGATGTGAGGAAATTATTTTTGGGTGACGAGATTATTTTTGGAGATTGTTGGCCTGATTTTTTAGAGTTAGGTATTCGGCGAATTTCGAGGGCGAAATTCCATTGTTAGTGGGGAAGTGTAACAACCCGCGTAATTTTGGTATTTTCAAAATATAGAGGAAAATAAAGTTTTTGGTAAAATTATTTTTATTGCTCAAATATGTTGGATTTTATTTTTAAAGATGAGAATTTCAAACGGTTTTGAAATAGGAATTAAAATGGAATTTAAATGAAATTTTATTATATAGAAGAGTTCTCAAAATATAAAACTCTCTTAGAGTTCTCAAAGCATAAAACTCTATAACAAAAAAATAATATTTAAAAATATTGAATGGTCCGATCGAGGTAAATTTTTTTATTTAGCTTCCTCTCGTCTTCGGGTAATTCTCTATAAAATTTCATCCATTTCTAACGGTCCGATCGTCCGGAATAAATTTTTTAGTGTTTGTATCTGATTAGAACTCTTTTCTTAATCAAACTCTTAATCCTTTATATATCAACTAATTCGTTGCTTGGCTTTTCAATTCGCTTTTTCACAAACTTTTCAACAAGAAGACCTCTCCAAAATTACTCCCTTTTATATACAAACCATAGCCTATTTTAAATCACACCCATTTATATATATATATATATATATATATATATATATATATATATATATATATATATATATATATACTATCGCACGCCGTATATAGATATATAAATATAAAATATCCCAGCTATACCGTGTACTAAGTCCGGAACACAAGCCTATTCCGTTCTTATAATGAGTATGTGGCCCAACTCGAATTATTAATTAACTTACACATTAATTTCTTTTGGTATTGCCCTAACCAATTTATATCCGGACTTACTTTCATGGCCCGAATTAACACCACCCGAGTCTTAATTCCCGACTCCAAATTATTTAGCCTTTACCTAAATAAGATTTATATCTCGATATTTCTCAACCGTTATTCCCGGACTTGTTCACTATATCCATATTTAATCCTTTCGAACAACTTTTCAAAAATTCAACCTTAGTGTGTCACGCCTAATTTCTCCAAAACCCAACAAATTTTTAAATTATGATGTCCCACTCAGCTGCCTTTAAATTCTAATTAATTTTATTCACTATTAATTAAATTTTAAATCCATGTATTAATTACTCACCAATTTAAGGCATGGAAAAATGTTAAATTAAATTTTCTCCATATAAAGGAAAACTGGGCGAACTGTCAGAATCTGCCGACCATCGATCGATCGACCCCAGACCTTCGATCGATCGATCGATCGAGCAGGTCTTCGTCTTCTTCGCGAAGACAGATTCAGCCATGGACTAATTTCTTAAAGCCCTAATTTCTTCTACCATAAATCTCAAGCCCTCTTAACAATAATACATGTTAGAAACCTTATTAGGGATCTCCAAAATATCCACCAACATCATTAATTCGTCCATTGTCTACTGATTTCTAAATTTGGGGAAAAATTCATCTTTAACTCTTAACCCATTTACACCCCAAATTCCTTCATCAAATTCGTTTCTAATTATCCAGATATCATTCTACCAGATATATATCAACTTACAATTATCAGATTTTATATGAATCCTTACCCAAATTCGTAAATCAGATTATTGTTTTCAAAATCCCATGTTTATGCCATTAACACCCAAAACGAATTTCAATTAAACACCTCAAATAAATATGAATTGAAAACAGATTCAATACTACAGCAAGTCATCCACTTGCCTAAGGTTTCGTAGAGTTTGATTTTGGAGATGAATTCCAAGGTTGAAGATGACTCTTGTTGGCTCTCTTGTGATCCCCAAATCTGCCTTTAACTGTTATTAGGGTTCCTTAACACACTAAGCCTTTTCCTAAACTCACATCAGCCGTTTCCTTATTTCTTCTAATTTATCAATTAACCTAAATCCCATTTTTTTCCTAATGGGCCAAGCCCAAGTGACCCAAATGCCCTCGTGTAGGCCCGACTATGCCTAAAAATGTCCCGTGACCCGTTTACTACCCCCGGGTACACTTTTCTGACTATCTCGACCCTTTCGGACTCAACCCTACACTCAGAATTGGCATCTGAATTAATTTATTAAAATACTTATTTCGCACTCGAATTAGTCTATACCGACTCCTGGCTGAAATAAGCACGTATCCCGTCATTAATATTCAAAATGACGCAAATACAATATTACTATTCACTTAGTAAATAAGTTTTCCTTAAATATTAACCATTCACTTCCTGATTAATATTTAAATAAAATTTCTCTAATTAATTCAATTAAAATTATGACTCACACAAGTAATTTCAAATTCCCGAATTAATTAAATATTTAATGCATGAAAATACGGGGTGTTACAAATATCGAGGTAAAAAACACCCTTACCGTAATAATTGCTTATATATCTATCTGTGTATTTATATATATTTTAATTTTTTGTGTACAATCAACAGGTTCATTTTTTTCATGATTAAAGCGCAATGTTAGGGAAGATATTGATCTCCAACGACACACCCAAAAATGTGAGGAGAAAGAAGAAAAAGAACGTGGTGACTTTGGTTGCGGAAATGTTAGAGGAGGTGGTGGAGTCTTTGTAAGGACGAGATTCAAAGCCCTCAACAATAGAATTTGTAATATTTTTTGAACTGTTATTTTATTATTGTTTTTAATATTCCTCACTCCAAAATCATCTATTCCCACTCCACCTTTACACCAAATGATTATATTACTCTTAAATCTCACCATCTTTTTTCTTTCATTCAAAACAAATTTTTCCACCGACTAAAACAAATCCATTTGATAAAAATTAAAAATTTATATTTTCAATAAAAAATAAACTTTTTTTTTTTGTTAAAAAACTGTTCTTAATAAGATTATATTTTAAAAATATTTTTTTGCATTTTTTGTAAACGAATTAATGCGATGTGTGATACCGATTTAAATTAAATCGCAAATTTTTACTTTGACACACTTATTTAATTAGAGTCTATTTTTAAACCAAAGTAATTTATCCCCTAAATATGCAACTACATATCAAACCAAATAAGATATAGCATGCGACACAAAATTTCAGGAAAAATCTCCGAAGGGAAAAACCTTTTATTTCTAGAACTTTGAAAAGTTTACAAGAGCATTGACTTACATATAACCTGATAATCACCCACAAGTGTAACTCACGGTGTCTTCGTCAAACCTTCAAAGCAACGTCTAGAAATCTGCAGTTGTTCATGCACAGCTATACCACAAGGACCACAGCCCAAAAAGTCCGTAGAGACTCCCTCCATAATAGCACGCAGCTCTCTGGTTGTAAAGTTCTCCCCACAAAGAATAAACAAAAGAAAAAGTGTGTTCTTCAACACCAAAATAATTCACCAAAGCATATGTGATTTTTGTGAATTGAAAACAAAAAGGGATTAAACCCTAAAAGAAGAAGTCAAAAGGATTCTGCAGTTTCGCAGTTTTCTATCTTTCAAAACACTGGGACTTCTTAATAAAAATGAAACCATTTAATGAGTATTTATAGGAAAACGTGTTGCCTCGATTGTCGAGCTCGTTCGAATGAGAAAGGGATGTCGCGCGAACGAGATACGCGTGTCGTTTGAATGACATCGCGCGATAACGCAATGTCGTTTGAACGACAAGGCAAAGTCGTTTGAACCACTGTTACGTCAGAAAATATTATTTTAATGTCCGCTCCAACACTTAGAAAAATACTCATTCTCAAATTTTGACGAAAAAGTCCGCTCCAACACTTAGAATATTTTGTAAAAATATCCCAAAATCTCTAAGTGCAAAGTTAAGGTATTAAAAACATAACCTTACCAAAGTAAACTTCGCTGAGTCTTGAATGATGAAGAACTTGAAATTCAGATCCGTCTTTGATGCTTGAATGTTCTTGAATGCTCTTCGACGGTGTAGCGGTATATGTTATAATTAATTGATAACGGACTTATAAAAATATGTCCTTAGAAATCTCCCCCTATGTCTATGCCGGTACATACATAAAAACATATGAATTATCAAATATCAAAATTCCTATACAAATCTACCCTCCCATGAATAAATTTGCAAAATCTCAAACGATTCTTCAAAAAGTCTTCCGAAAATCTCAAAGCTTCTCTCATCAGGGTGTGCAACATAATGATCATCAATCTTTGTACCTACACACATGAGATAAAGAAAAAACCTTCGTGATGCATCGAGTTTGAAATGATATAAGAATAAATCATTAATAAATCAAATCTCCCCCATAATGAAAAACTCCCCCATAACATGATAATTCTTTCTCCCCCTTTTTATGATGTCCCCAAATAGACAGATAAGAAGAAAAATCAAAACATGGAGTATCACGATAAAAATGCATAGAAAACATGGATCAAATCACACGCATGCAAAGGTATGACTCAAAAACTTTCACAAACTATTTTTGATTTTTCAAAATTTTCATACAAAAATAATATACCAAAAATCACACCATGGATTTTACCTAAAACAACCAAGTCATGGAAATGGAATGAATGGGTGTGAACACATTCGATAGGGAAATAAACTCAATCAATCATATGTGCACGATACATACATGTACTCCTAACGAATTAACATCAAAAGTAACCTTAGGTGTAAAAAATTTTGAATTTCGATGACATCGTCTTCTGCAAATCAACAAATCAAAGTCAAAGTGATTTCCACACCAATAACGTCCAAAACTATGTAGCACTTTTTCAAGACATTCAAGGATGTGCAAACCCTTTTTAATTCTCCATCCAAACTCCCTCGTATATATTTTCTTTTAGATATGTTAAACTAAATTCTCAAACTTTGGAGAATTGGTGCAAAAACCTAATTGGCCCATAATTGGCATGAATTTCTTTTTATTGCCTTTAAATTTTTTTCGGGCTCTTTTAAACCTCTTTGGATCCCGGATAATAAAATTCCTCAATTTTTTAGGTCCAATTAAACGGTGGCTTAGTATTCGCAAAGGCTAAATGAACCTTTCACAACCCTTCCCCGTTTTCAAATAAAGCACACAAACTTACAAACGACTCTTACATGCATAACTTTCTTATCAAGTTTTATCGCGCTTGGTTCTATTTAAGGATAAGATTGAAGTGAAAACACCCAACCAACATGTGAAAAGACAAGCACAATAATCAAACAAATTCGTACATGTGTGCAATAAAGGAAATCATGAGTCAAATATTTAGGTAGTAACACTTAATTACATCTCTATGACTCCAAACATGCACGGATCATCCTAAGTGTTCATCCATAAAAGGTGTAAACAAAATACAAAAATCTTTTCGGATTTTTTAAAATTTTATCAAAATAAAATCTTTTGTATTTTTCAAAATTTTTCAAACGCAAAAATTTATACAAAAATGATACATACTAACAATAGGCAAATAAGGACATCATGAAAATTATCCTATGCTAGTAAACAAGTCAAACCTCAATCGTTAGGTGCGGAGGGGTTTTCCAAAGGTGGTGCCAACTTATGAAAAACCTCCATCAAATTTTGTGAAGTTTTGACCAAAAACTTAACTTGCTCACCTAAATGTGCAAACTCTCTCATGTAGTCTCCAAGAGCATGTAAAGTATCAAGTGTGGGTGCATGTATGGCAGAAACACTTGTAGTATCAAAACGTGACACATAACTCAACTTAAAACAAAATTCCCTAAGGTGTCCTCTCCTCTTTCAATGGGAACAAACATAAATAGGCCTAGGAACACGTCTCTAAAAAACTCTAGGATGCGCTCTCCTAATAGGAATGGGACACCTAGCTGGGTTAATTTTTGGGCCATGTGAATCTATCACTAAAGTGGGAATTGTATCGGATGCGACAAAAGAAGTGGAAGCACCATCATGACCTTTTTCTAGCCCTTCAACTCTACCCTTATCAGGATTAAGAATCACCTTTTCAACCTTCTTAGATGCGTTCTAAAAATTGACTTTGACCTCCCTAACACATTCGAGATCACTCTCGAGTTGGGATACACGTATCGTCAGACTAGACACCATCTCGGTCAAATAACATTTTTCCTTTCTTAAAACCTCCTTCTCTCTCTTCAAATTTAACACTCGACGACCTAAATCCCTATTATACTTCTTTGCTTTTAAATTCTCGGTGTACAAATCTCTAAACGCTTTTTGGAGCTCACTTTCATCTCCACTTTCACTCTCGCTTTCTCCCTCACTTGAAGCACTCAAATCATCACTATCGCATTCGTGTGCACTATTGTGGGACAAAGTGGGTGTGCTCACACGACTTGCTAAAAAGGCAATAAACTTCTCACCATTAGTCTCACACTACACCAAATCCTGCGAATGGTCATGCCCAGTGGGTCACGGCCCAAGTTCGCGACCCACTCAATATTTGGCGTGACCATATTTATTATCACACTAAATTATTGATGCTCTCAAAGTGGTCACGACCTAAGTCCGTGACCACAGTGGTCACGGATTTGGGCCGTGACCAGGTCGTGACCATCTTGGCACCAAACTCGAGCCAAAATTCCCTCCAAGCTTGGTCGCGGATGGGTCACGGCCCAAGTCCGTGATCCATGGCATAACAAAGAAGAGAGTACACACATTGAGGGTCACGGCTTAGGGTCATGACCATTTCTGGGTGTGGGTCATGGCTATGGGCCGTGACCATCCCTCATTCAAGCATTAGGGTTAATAAAAAAGGGTCGCGCATCATAGATTGAGGGTCACGGCTATGGGTCGTGACCATTTCTTGGTATGGGTCACGGCTATAGGCCGTGACCAATAGACTGTATACATCCCACTTAGCTTCATTAATGGGTCGCGGTGGGTGGGTCACGGCTCTAGGCCGTGACCAGACTTAATCCTAAAACAAAACAGCGCGTCTCAAATTCTCAATTTCCCCGCTCATCTTGTTTATGTTTCTTCCCCAAACTGTGGAAAAGACACACCCAAAGTCGAAAACGGCACTCACTTCCTCACCTCCTTCATCGATCGTGACCCCACTCTCAAATCCCTCCTCTCCCGCCTCGACATTTCCGCCCCCACCAACACCTCCCTATACGATGCATACCCTTTATTCAGCTCACCCGCATCGGTACCCTCAACGAAGATTTCTTCTCCGGCGACGACGACCAAGATCGCCTTCCCCATTCCAAACCCCAACTCAACACCACCTTCATAACACTCAACCCCAAATTAGGCTTCTCTAATCACATCACTAATAATGGAATTACAATCTCTTAAATAGTTGGTTGGGTGAGTTCCATTAGCCGAGTCGAGGTGAGGGCATGTTTGGGTTCGATCTTCTCTCAAATGTGGAGCTGCGTTCGGATTCAAATGGTCGGTTTTGGCAGAACAGAGTTTGGGACAGAGAGAGAGAGAGAGAAAAAGCGAACAAAGCTGACCCGATGGAAGCTCCAGATGCGTTTATTGACACAAAGTTTCATATGTACGTGTTTATTTTTATGATTATTTTTAATTCTGTGTTTTGAGCATTGAATTAAAAATTATGAGAGGCAATGGCACCTCAAAATCTGATGAGTTTGTTCGGGTTTGATTGGTTGGAATATGATAATGTCTAAGCCTCCATTCTACTTTGGCATTTGAAGATGGGCCAGGGTTTGATAGATTAGTAAAGGTAGAGGAATGGGTTCTTTAGGTTATTTATTTTTTAAAAGTATTTTGTAATGTCTGTAGTAAAATAATGGGCGTTAAATGTTTTCATAATTTGTCAATTTTAAAAATTTGTTTTCATAATTTGTATCTTCTTTTTTCTTAGGAAGATTTCAGTTAGTAATTTTCTTTTCATTTTCATATTATCGACAAAAAATTTGGTGTGCTATAATTTTGTTTATCATTTCATCAAACATTTGGTGTGCTATATTTTGAAATTTTAAACTAACATCATACATTACTTTGCTGTATTTGTTGTTTGTACTGTAGGATCAAACATTTGGGGTGTTATATCTTGGAATTTTATACTAACGTCATACATTACATGGTTGTCTGTTGTTTGTCCCGTAGGTGGTGATAAAATTGATAATAACGTTATGGAGACCTTTATTTGGGACACTTTTGGGCCAACACACAGCAATCTATCGAGGTAATTGTAGTAATAGTTCTTTTTGTAAATCAAAGTAAGTCTTTTTTTCCAATCTCTTTTTTAGAATAGTTTGAGTTAGTTATTGTTTGGGTGTTAAACGATCATACCCGCGCGGTTCTTTCTCTCTTAAGTATTTGAAAATGCTCACAAAATTTCTTAGACACGGGCAACTTTACGATGCTCACATGGTCATAATAAAATGGATTTCTAAATAGTCATAATGTGTTTATGTGTTGAAATTAATGATTTGGTTAGAAAATTTTAATCCGTTTCGTCGCATTATCATCACTAACCTTAGGTGCCTTACTAATGCTTCTATTATCTTGACATTGTATGGATAATTTCGTACACGATGCTACGATAATTTAATTCACTAACATGCCCGATTGACACGTGGAGAAGTTATTAACATATATACAGTTATTGCATATATGTATGCATATATGCTACTATTGCATATATGTTGTTGTGTTCATATACGCATACAGTTATAGCATATATGTATACAACGGGTGATGTTTTTAAGACTTTTTTCATGCTGGTTGGTAATGGGAAAGTCATAACTGATGCTGGGAGCATGAATTATGATCTTGCCAAGGGCTCAACAGCAGTTGCATCGCTTTTCTCTATTCTTGACAGACACTCACTCATTCAAGGCTACTGCGATGTAATTATACAATCATTTATCTTATTATTTTTCCTTTTCATATAATACGTTGATAAGACTTTTCATCTTTTCATCACACTTTTGGAAGATTAATGCTAAACATATAAATTAAATTGTACACTCCTCATTTTTTAACGAACTGAGATGCCCTTCAGAGACCGAAGAATAAAAGAGAGAGCATTTCAAATGTGGACAATTATTGCGATTGAGGTTTTGATTATTTTCTCTATTAAGATGTTGAGTACAAATTTTTATCTCTATTTGTTTTATCAACCTTTTGACTAATTTAAATGTAGGGTTTCCAAACTTCAGTAATAAGATGTTGGATTTAATTGAACCACTACATTCATCGAGGTAAAGTTTTGATTATTTATTAATAGTTTTCTTATGCGTTTATTGTATTTGCAATTCTTTACATAGTTGATTGTAGTAGTCAAGATGATCGAGCAGGTCTATAGTCCATCCACTCATAAACATGATTGTTGCAGGTACAGTGGAGGTTAGCACAGCAAAGTCATCGCCGTGAGGATCAATGGCATTAGTGGACAAGTGTTGAGGATGAATTGCAGACTTTAGGTAAAAATATCCCATCCCTCTTCTCTTAGTATATCGACAAAGGTCATATGTATGATTATTTCATATTCAAACCCCAACCTAAGAAAAGCAAAGAATCCAACTCAAACATTCCTCTACCTACACAAAAGCCAACCCCAACACTTATTTTGTTTGAAGGAAGTTTTGTAGCATCCCCTATATATTTTTGTAGCACCCCCATACGGTCTTGTACTTTCATTAATTTTCAAAAACAATTTAGTGGTTTTGTGAGCTAATTTATTTAATTTTACATACCCGTCCTTCATAACACATTGTTTACGTATTACAGATCTAACCAATTAGATACCAGTTCTTCATTACATACCACTTCTTCATTACACACCAGGTACTCTGTACATTAACTAAAGTAGTTATATAATTGATATGCATTATCTATTAAATCTTTTAGATGATATAAGGAGTACGGGATAATTATTTGGTTTTGTTTGGTTTGGCTATTGGATAATTAGTTGTTGTTGGCTTGTTGTTGGATAGTATGTTAGAAGGAGTATGGGATAATTAGAAGGAGTAGGGGATAATTATTGGTTTCATTGTTGGATAATATGTTGAAAATATTTTAGACCCCCGGTTTCAGAATACGATCATAACTTGCTAATGTCTAGACTTAAACTTAAAAACCTGGCACCAACACCTCCCACGGGACCAATGTAACTCGTACGAACTGACCGCGTGATCACGGGACCCCCGGTTTGAGAATACGATGATAATTAAAAATATTAGGACTTAAGCTTAAAAACAAGATGTTAGATAGAAAAAACACGAAACAACTCTCGTACGAACCCGTTAGAGGCACCAACACCTCTCACGAAACCAATGTAACACGTAGGAATAGACTGCACGTTCACGGGACTCCCAGTTTGAGAATACGACGACAATTTTAAAATATGAGGCCTTAAGCTTAAAAACAAGGCGTTAGAGGGTGAAAACCCGAAACAGCCCTCGAACGGCCACGTGGGTGGAACCAACACCTCCCACGGGACCAATCTAACTCGTAGGAACTGATCGCATAGCCACAGGATTTCCGGTTTGAGAATACGACGATAATTTTCATATTTTTAGACTTAGGCTTAAAAACATGGCATTAGAGGGTGAAAACCTAAAATAGCCTCCGTATGACCCCGTGGATGGCACCAACACCTCCCACGGGACCAATATAACTCGTAGGAACTAACTGCGCAGCCGCGGGACTCCCGATTTGAGAATACGAAGATAATTTTCATATTTCTAGACTTAAGCTTAATAACATGTCGTTAGATGGTGAAAACATGAAACAACCCCCGAACAGCCCCGTGGGTGGCACCAACACCTTCCACGGGACCAATGTCACTCGTAGGAACTAACTGCATAGCCGCGGGACTCTCAATTTGAGAATACGATGATAATTTGCCTATTTTTAAACTTAGGCTTAAAAATATGGTGTTAGTGGGTGAAAACCCGAAACAGCCCCCGAACGGCCCCGTAGGTCGCATCAACACCTCCCACGGGACCAATGTAACTCATAGGAACTGACTGCGCAGCCACAGAAATTCCGGTTTGAGAATATGATGGTAATTTGTATTTTTCTAGACTAAGGCTTAAAAACATGGCTTTAGAGGGTAAAAACTCGAAACAGCCCTCGAACGGCCCCGTGGGTGGCACCAACACCTCCCACGGGACCAATGTGACTCATAGGAACTGACCGCCCAGCCGCGGGACTCCCGATTTGAGAATACGACGATAATTTGCATATTTCTAGACTTAAGATGAAAAACACGGTGTTAGAGGGTGAAAACCCAAAACAGCCCCCGAACAGTCCCGTGGGTGGCACCAATACCTCCCACGGGACCAATGTGACTCGTAGGAACTAACCGCACAGCCGCGGAACTCCCGATTTGAGAATACGATGACAATTTGCATATTTCTTGATTTAGGCTTAAAAACATGTCGTTAGATGGTGAAAACATGAAACAACCCCCGAACGGCCCCGTGGGTGGCACCAACACCTTCCACGGGACCAATTTTACTCGTAGGAACTAACTGTACAGCCACGGGACTCTCAGTTTGAGAATACGATGATAATTTGCATATTTCTAAACTTAGGCTTAAAAATATGGCGTTAGTGGGTGAAAACCCGAAACAGCCCCCGAACGGCCCCGTAGGTGGCATCAACACCTCCCACGGGGCCAATGTAACTCGTAGGAACTGACTGCACAGCCACAGAAATCCCGTTTGAGAATACGATGGTAATTAGTATTTTTTTAGACTAAGGCTTAAAAACATGGCTTTAGAGGGTAAAAACCCGAAACAACCTCCGAACGGCCCCGTGGATGGCACCAACACCTCCCACGGAACCAATGTGACTCATAGGAACTGACCGCGCAGCCGCGGGACTCTCGGTTTGAGAATACGATGATAATTTGCATATTTCTAGACTTAGGATGGAAAACATGGTGTTAGAGGGTGAAAACCCAAAACAGCCCCCGAACAGTCCCGTGGGTGGCACCAATACCTCCCACGGGACCAATGTGACTCGCAGGAACTAACCGCACAGCCGCGGGACTCCCGGTTTGAGAATACGATGATAATTTAGATATTTCTTGACTTAGGCTTA
This sequence comes from Sambucus nigra, assembly GCA_949130495.1. Taxonomy (NCBI): domain Eukaryota; kingdom Viridiplantae; phylum Streptophyta; class Magnoliopsida; order Dipsacales; family Adoxaceae; genus Sambucus; species Sambucus nigra. The sequence goes on from OX422215.1 coordinate 622,846,080, forward strand.
AAAACATGTCGTTAGATGGTGAAAACTCAAAACAGCCCCCGTACGGCCTTGTGGTCGGCACCAACACCTCCCATGGGACCAATATAACTCGTAGGAACTGACCGTGCAGCCACGGAACTCCCGGTTTGGGTATACGATGGTAATTTGAATGTTTCTAGACTTAGGATGAAAAACATGATGTTAGAGGGTGAAAACCCGAAACAGCCCTCGAAAGGTCCCGTGGGGGGCACCAACCCCTCCCACGAGACCAATGTGACTCGTAAAAACTGATCGCGGAGCCGCGGGACTCCCGGTTTGAGAATATGATGATAATTTACATATTTCTAGACTTAGGATGAAAAACATGGTGTTAGAGGGTGAAAACCCAAAACAACCCCCGAACGATCTCGTGGGTGGCACCAACACCTCCCACCGGACCAATGTGACTCGTAGGAACTGACCGCACAGTCGCGGGACTCCCGGTTTGAGAATACGACTATAATTTGCACATTTCTAGACTTAGGCTTAAAAACATGTCGTTAGATGGTGAAAAGCCGAAACATCCCTCGAACAGCCCCGTTGGTGGCACCAACACCTCTCATGAGACCAATCTGACTCGTAGGAACTAAGCCCGCAGCTGCGGGACTCCTGGTTTGAGAATACGATGATAATTTAAATATTTTTATACTTAAGCTTAAAAGTATGGCATTAGTGGGTGAAAACCCGAAATAGCCCTCGAACGGCCCCGTGGGTGGCATCAACACCTCCCACGGAACCAATGTAACTCGTAGGAACTGACCGCGTAGCCGCGGGACTCCCGGTTTGAGAATACGACGGTAATTTGTATTTTTCTAGACTTAGGCTTAAAAATATGGCTTTAGAGGGTGAAAACCCGAAACAGCCCCCGAACGGCACCGTGGGTGGCACCAACACCTCCCACGGGACCAATGTGACTCGTAGGAACTGACCGTGCAGTCGTGGGACTCCCGGTTTGGGAATACGACAATAATTTGTATATTTCTAGACTTATGATGAAAAACATGGTGTTAAAGGGTGAAAACCCGAAACACCCCCCGAACGGTCCCGTGGGTGGCACCAACACCTCCCACGGGACCAATATGACTCGTATTAACAGATCGCACAGCCGCGGGACTCCCGATTTGAGAATACGATGATAATTTGCATATTTCTAGACTTAAAATGAAAAACATAGTGTTAGAGGGTGAAAACTCGAAATAGCCCTCGAACGGTCCCGTGGGTGGCACCAACACCTCCCACGGGACCAATGTGACTTGTAGGAACTGACCGCGTTGTCGCGGGACTCCCGGTTTGGGAATGCGATGATAATTTTCATATTTCTAGACTTAGGCTTAAAAACATGGCTTTAGAGGGTGAAAACCCAAAACATCCCCCTAACGGCCACGTGGTTGGCACGAACACCTCCCACGGGACCAATGTAACTTCTAATAACTGATCGCGCTGTCCCGGGACTCTCGGCTTGAGAATACAATGGAAATTTGAATATTTCTAGACTTAGGCTTAAAAACATGACTTTAGAGGGTGAAAATCCGAAACAGCCCTCGAACGGCCCCGTGGGTGATACCAACACCTCCTATGGGACCAATGTGACTCGTAGGAACTGATCGCGCAGCTATGGGACTCCCGATTTGAGAATACGATGATAATTTGTAAATTTCTAGACTTAGGCTTAAAAACATGGCGTTGGTGAATGAAAACTCGAAACAGCCCCCGAACGACCCCATGGGTGGCACCAACACCTCCCACGGGACCCATGTAACTCGTAGGAACTGACCGTGCAGTCGCAGGACTCCCGGTTTGGGAATACGATGGTAATTTGCATATTTCTAGACTTGGGCTTAAAAACATAGCGTTAGAGGGTGAAAACTCAAAACAGCCTCCGACCGGCTCCGTGGGTGTCACGAACCCCTCCCACGGGACCAATGTAACTCGTAGGAACTGATCGTGGAGTCCCGAAACTCCAGGTTTGAGAATACGATGGTAATTTGCATATTTCTAGACTAAGGCTTAAATACATAGCGTTAGAGGGTGAAAACCCGAAATAGCCCCCGTACGACCCCGTGGGTGGCATCAACACCTCCGACGGGACCAATATAACTCGTAGGAATTGACCGCACAGCTGTGGGACTCTCGGTTTGAAAATACAACGATAATTTGCATATTTCTAGACTTATGCTTAAAAACATGTCGTTAGATGGTGAAAACACGAAACAGCCCCCGAACAGCCCCGTTGGTGGCACCAACACCTCCGACGGGACCAATGTCACTCGTAGGAAATAACTGCGCAGCCGTGGGACTCTCGGTTTGAGAATACGGCGATAATTTACATATTTCTAAACTTAGACTTAAAAATATGGCGTTAGTGGGTGAAAACCCGAAACAGCCCCCGAGCGGCCCCGTGGGTGGCATCAACACCTCCCACGGGACCAATGTAACTCGTAGGAACTGACCGTGCAGCCGCGGGACTCCCAGTTTGAGAATAAGATGGTAATTTGTACTTTTCTAGACTTAGGCTTAAAAACATGGATTTAGAGGGTAAAAACCCGAAACAGCCCCCGAACGGCCCCGTGGGTGGCACCAACACCTTCCACGGGACCAATGTAACTCGTAGGAACTGACCGCGTAGCCACGGGACTCCCGGTTTGAGAATAGGACGATAATTTTCATATTTCCGAACTTGGGATGAAAAACATGGTGTTAAAGGTGAAAAACTGAAACAACTCCCGAACAGTCCCATGGGTGGCACCAACACCTCCCACGGGACCAATGTGACTCATAGGAACTGACCGCAGAACCGCTGAACTCCTGATTTGAGAATACGGCGATAATTTGCATATTTCTAGACTTAGGCTTAAAAACTTGTCGTTAGATGGTGAAAATCCGAAACATCCCCCGAACGGCCCCGTGAATGGCACCAACACCTCCCACGGGACCAATGTCACTCGTAGGAACTAACCGCACAGCCGCGGGACTCCCGATTTGAGAATACGACGATAATTTGCATATTTCTAGACTTAAGATGAAAAACACGGTGTTAGAGGGTGAAAACCCAAAACAGCCCCCGAACAGTCCCGTGGGTGGCACCAATACCTCCCACGGGACCAATGTGACTCGTAGGAACTAACCGCACAGCCGCGGAACTCCCGATTTGAGAATACGATGACAATTTGCATATTTCTTGATTTAGGCTTAAAAACATGTCGTTAGATGGTGAAAACATGAAACAACCCCCGAACGGCCCCGTGGGTGGCACCAACACCTTCCACGGGACCAATTTCACTCGTAGGAACTAACTGCACAGCCACGGGACTCTCAGTTTGAGAATACGATGATAATTTGCATATTTCTAAACTTAGGCTTAAAAATATGGCGTTAGTGGGTGAAAACCCGAAACAACCCCCGAACGGCCCCGTAGGTGGCATCAACACCTCCCACGGGCCAATGTAACTCGTAGGAACTGACTGCACAGCCACAGAAATCCCGTTTGAGAATACGATGGTAATTAGTATTTTCTTAGACTAAGGCTTAAAAATATGGCTTTAGAGGGTAAAAACCCGAAACAGCCTCCGAACGGCCCCGTGGGTGGCACCAACACCTCCCACGGGACCAATGTGACTCATAGGAACTGACCGCGCAGCCGCGGGACTCTCGGTTTGAGAATACGACGATAATTTGCATATTTCTAGACTTAGGATGGAAAACATGGTGTTAGAGGGTGAAAACCCAAAACAGCCCCCGAACAGTCCCGTGGGTGGCACCAATACCTCCTACGGGACCAATGTGACTCGTAGGAACTAACCGCACAGCCGCGGGACTCCCGGTTTGAGAATACGATGATAATTTAGATATTTCTTGACTTAGGCTTAAAAACATGTCGTTAGATGGTGAAAACTCGAAACAGCCACCGTACGGCCTTGTGGTCGGCACCAACACCTCCCACGGGACCAATATAACTCGTAGGAACTGACCGTGCAGCCACGGAACTCCCGGTTTGGGTATACAATGGTAATTTGAATGTTTCTAGACTTAGGATGAAAAACATGATGTTAGAGGGTGAAAACCCGAAATAACCCTCGAAAGGTCCCGTGGGGGGCACCAACCCCTCCCACGAGACCAATGTGACTCGTAAAAACTGATCGCGGAGCCGCGGGACTCCCGGTTTGAGAATATGATGATAATTTACATATTTCTAGACTTAGGATGAAAAACATGGTGTTAGAAGGTGAAAACCCAAAACAACCCCCGAACGATCTCGTGGGTGGCACCAAAACCTCCCACCGGACCAATGTGACTCGTAGGAACTGACCGCTCAGTCGCGGGACTCCCGATTTGAGAATACGACTATAATTTGCACATTTCTAGACTTAGGCTTAAAAACATGTCGTTAGATGGTGAAAAGCCGAAACATCCCTCGAACAGCCCCGTTGGTGGCACCAACACCTCTCATGAGACCAATCTGACTCGTAGGAACTAAGCCCGCAGCCGCGGGACTCCTGGTTTGAGAATACGATGATAATTTAAATATTTTTATACTTAAGCTTAAAAGTATGGCATTAGTGGGTGAAAACCCGAAATAGCCCTCGAACGGCCCCGTGGGTGGCATCAACACCTCCCACGAAACCAATGTAACTCGTAGGAACTGACCGCGTAGCCGCGGGACTCCCGGTTTGAGAATACGATGGTAATTTGTATTTTTCTAGACTTAGGCTTAAAAATATGGCTTTAGAGGGTGAAAACCCGAAACAGCCCCCGAACGGCACCGTGGGTGGCACCAACACCTCCCACGGGACCAATGTGACTCGTAGGAACTGACCGTGCAGTCGTGGGACTCCCGGTTTGGGAATACGACAATAATTTGTATATTTCTAGACTTATGATGAAAAACATGGTGTTAGAGGGTGAAAACCCGAAACACCCCCCGAACGGTCCCGTGGGTGGCACCAACACCTCCCACGGGACCAATATGACTCGTATTAACAGATCGCACAGCCGCGGGACTCCCGATTTGAGAATACGATGATAATTTGTATATTTCTAGACTTAAAATGAAAAACATAGTGTTAGAGTGTGAAAACTCGAAATAGCCCTCGAACGGTCCCGTGGGTGGCACCAACACCTCCCACAGGACCAATGTGACTTGTAGGAACTGACCGCGCTGTCGCGGGACTCCCGGTTTGGGAATGCGATGATAATTTTTATATTTCTAGACTTAGGCTTAAAAACATGGCTTTAGAGGGTGAAAACCCGAAACATCCCCCGAACGGCCACGTGGTTGGCACGAACACCTCCCACGGGACCAATGTAACTTCTAATAACTGATCGCGCTGTCTCGGGACTCTCGGCTTGAGAATACAATGGAAATTTGAATATTTCTAGGCTTAGGCTTAAAAACATGACTTTAGAGGGTGAAAATCCGAAACAGCCCTCGAACGGCCCCGTGGGTGATACCAACACCTCCTATGGGACCAATGTGACTCGTAGGAACTGACCGCGCAGCTATGGGACTCCCGATTTGAGAATACGATGATAATTTGCATATTTCTAGACTTAGGCTTAAAAACATGGCGTTAGTGAATGAAAACTCGAAACAGCCCCCGAACGACCCCATGGGTGGCACCAACACCTCCCACGGGACCAATGTAACTCGTAGGAACTGACCGTGCAGTCGCAGGACTCCCGGTTTGGGAATACGATGGTAATTTGCATATTTCTAGACTTGGGCTTAAAAACATAGCATTAGAGGGTGAAAACTCGAAACAGCCTCCGACCGGCTCCGTGGGTGTCACGAACCCCTCCCACGGGACCAATGTAACTCCTAGGAACTGACCGTGGAGTCCCGAAACTCCAGGTTTGAGAATACGATGGTAATTTTCATATTTCTAGACTAAGGCTTAAATACATAGCGTTAGAGGGTGAAAATCTGAAATAGCCCCCGTACGACCCCGTGGGTGGCAGCAACACCTCCGACGGGACCAATATAACTCGTAGGAATTGACCGCACAGCTGTGGGACTCTCGGTTTGAAAATACAACGATAATTTGCATATTTCTAGACTTATGCTTAAAAACATGTCGTTAGATGGTGAAAACACGAAACAGCCCCGTTGGTGGCACCAACACCTCCGACGGGACCAATGTCACTCGTAGGAAATAACTGCGCAGCCGTGGGACTCTCGGTTTGAGAATACGGCGATAATTTACATATTTCTAAACTTAGACTTAAAAATATGGCGTTAGTGGGTGAAAACCCGAAACAGCCCTCGAGCGGCCCCGTGGGTGGCATCAACACCTCCCACGGGACCAATGTAACTCGTAGGAACTGACTGTGCAGCCGCGGGACTCCCAGTTTGAGAATGAGATGGTAATTTGAACTTTTCTAGACTCAGGCTTAAAAACATGGATTTAGAGGGTAAAAACCCGAAACAACCCCCAAACGGCCCCGTGGGTGGCACCAACACCTCCCATGGGACCAATGTAACTCGTAGGAACTGACCGCGTAGCCACGGGACTCCCGGTTTGAGAATAGGACGATAATTTTCATATTTCCGAACTTGGGATGAAAAACATGGTGTTAAGGGTGAAAACTCGAAACAGCTCCCGAACAGTCCCATGGGTGGCACCAACACCTCCCACGGGACCAATGTGACTCATAGGAACTGACCGCAGAACCGCTGAACTCCCGATTTGAGAATACGACGATAATTTGCATATTTCTAGACTTAGGCTTAAAAACTTGTCGTTAGATGGTGAAAATCCGAAACATCCCCCGAACGGCCCCGTGAATGGCACCAACACCTCCCACGGGACCAATGTCACTCGTAGGAACTAACCGCACAGCCGCGGGACTCCCGATTTGAGAATACGACGATAATTTGCATATTTTTAGACTTAAGATGAAAAACACAGCGTTAGGGGTGAAAACCCGAAACAGCCCCCGAACGGCCCCGTGGGTGGCACCAACACCTCCCATGGGACAAATGTAACTCATAAGAACTGACCGCGTAGCCGCGGGATTTTCGATTTGAGAATACGATGGTAATTTGTATTTTTCTAGACTTAGGCTTAAAAACATGGCTTTAGAGGCTGAAAACCTGAAACAGCCCCACAACGGAATGGCACCAATACCTCCCACCAGACCAATGTGACTCGTAAAAACGAACCGCGCAGCCGCGGGACTCCCGGTTTGAGAATACAACGATAATTTGCATATTTCTAGACTTAGGATGAAAAACATGGTGTTAGAGGGTGAAAACCCGAAATAGCTCCCGAACGATCCCGTGGGTGGCACCAACACCTCCCACCGGACCAATGTGACTCGTAGGAACTGACCGCGCAGTCGCGGGACTCCCGGTTTGAGAATACGACTGTAATTTGCATATTTCTAGACTTAATCTTAAAAACATGTAGTTAGATGGTGAAAAGCCGAAACAGCCCTCGAACGGCCCCGTGGGTGGTACCAACACCTCCCATGAGACCAATGTGACTCGTAGGAACTAAGCGCCAGCCGCGGGACACCTGGTTTGAGAATACGATGATAATTTGCATATTTCTAGACTTAGGCTTAAAAGTATGACGTTAGTGGATGAAAACCCGAAATAGCATTCGAACGGCCCCGTGGGTGGCATCAACACATCCCACGGGACCAATATAACTCGTAGGAACTGATCACGTAGCCGCGAGACTCCCGATTTGAGAATACGATGGTAACACCTCCCATATTATGGCTTTAGAGGGTGAAAATCCAAAACAGCCCCCGAACGGCACCGTGGGTGACACCAACACCTCCCACGGGACCAATGTGACTCGTAGGACTGACCGTACAGTCGTTGGACTCCCGGTTTGGGAATACGACAATAATTTGTATATTTCTAGACTTATGATGAAAAACATGGTGTTAAAGGGTCAAAACTAGAAACACCCCCCGAACGGTCCCGTGGGTGGCACCAAAACCTCCCACGGGACCAATATGACTCGTATTAACTGACCGCACAGCCGCGGGACTCCCAGTTTAAGAATACGATGATAATTTGCATATTTCTAGACTTAAAATGAAAAATATAGTGTTAGAGGGTGAAAACTCGAAACAGCCCTCGAACGGTCCCGTGGGTGGCACCAACACCTCCCACGGGACCAATGTGACTTGTAGGAACTGAACGCACTGCCGCGGGACTCCTGGTTTAGGAATACGACGTATTTCTAGACTTAGGCTTAAAAATATGGCTTTAGAGGGTGAAAACCTGAAACAGCCCCCGAACGGCCACTTGGTTGGCACCAACACCTCCCACGGGACCAATGTGACTCGTAATAACTGACCGCGCTGTCCCGGGACTCTTGGTTTGAGAATACGATGGCAATTTGAATATTTCTAGACTTAGGCTTAAAAACATGACTTTAGAGGGTGAAAATCCGAAACAGCACTCGAACAGCCACGTGGGTGGCACCAACACCTCCCACGGGACCAATGTGACTCGTAGGAACTGACCGCGCAGCTGTGGGACTCCCGATTTGAGAATAGGACGATAATTTGTAAATTTCTAGACTTAGGCTTAAAAACATGGTGTTAGTGGATGAAAACTCAAAACAGCCCCCGAACGACCCCATGGGTGGCACCAACACCTCCCACGGGACCAATATAACTCGTAGGAACTGACTGTGCAGTCATAAGACTCCCGATTTGGGAATACGATGTTAATTTGCATATTTCTAAACTTGGGCTTAAAAACATGGCGTTAGAGGGTGAAAACCCGAAACAGCCTCCGACCGGCTCCGTGGGTGGCACTTACCCCTCCCACGGGACCAATGTAACTCGTAGGAACTGACCGTGGAGTCCTGAAACTCCAGGTTTGAGAATATGATGGTAATTTGCATATTTCAAGACTAAGACTTAAATACATAGCGTTAGAGGGTGAAAACCCGAAATAGCCCCCGTACGACCCCGTGGGTGGCACCAACACCTCCCACGGGACCAATATAACTCGTAGGAACTGGCCGCGCAGCTGCGGGACTCTCAATTTGAAAATACAACGATAATTTGTTTATTTCAAGACTTAGGCTTAAAAACATGTCTTTAGATGGTGAAAACACGAAACAGCCCCCGAACGGCCCCGTAGGTGGCACCAACACCTCCGATGGGACCAATGTCACTCGTAGGAAATAACTGCGCAGCCGTGGGACTCTTGGTTTGAGAATACGACAATAATTTGTATATTTCTAAACTTAAACTTAAAAATATGGCGTTAGTGGGTGAAAACCCGAAACAGCCCCCGAACGGCCCCGTGGGTGGCATCAACACCTCCCACGGGATCAATGTAACTCGTAGAAACTGACCGTGCAGTCGCGAGACTCCCAGTTTGAGAATACGATGGTAATTTGTATTTTTCTAGACTTAGGCTTTAAAACATGGCTTTAGAGGGTAAAAACCCGAAACATCCCCCGAACGGTCCCGTGGGGGGCACGAACACCTTCCACGGGACCAATGTAACTCATGGGAACTAATCGCGTAGATGCGGGACTCTCGATTTGAGAATAGGACGATAATTTTCATATTTCCGATCTTGGGATGAAAATCATGGTGTTAAGGGTGAAAACCCGAAACAGCTCCCGAACAGTCCCATGGGGGGCACCAACACCTCCCACGGGACCAATGTGACTCATAGGAACTGACCGCGCAACCGTGGGACTCCCTATTTGAGAATACGACAATAATTTGCATATTTCTAGACTTAGGCTTAAAAACATGTCGTTAGATGGTGAAAATCCGAAAGAACCCCCGAACGGCCCTGTGGGTGGCACCAACACCTCCCACGGGACCAATGTCACTCGTAGGAACTAACCGCACAGCCGCGGGAATCCCGGTTTGAGAATACGATGATAATTTGCATATTTCTAGACTTGGGTAAAAAAATTTAGCGTTAGTTGGTGAAAACTCGAAACAGCCCCCGAACGGTCCCGTGGGTGGCACCAACACCTCCCACGGAACCAATGTAACTCGTAGGAACTGACCGCGCAGCCGCGGGACTTCCGATTTGAGAATACAATGGTAATTTATGTTTTTCGAGACTTAGGCTTAAAAACATGGCTTTAGAGGGTGAAAACCTGAAACAGCCCCACAACGGAATGGCACCAATACCTCCCACCAAACCAATGTGACTAGTAAAAACTGACCGCGCATTCGCGTGACTCCCGGTTTGAGAATACGACGATAATTTGCATATTTCTAGACTTAGGATGAAAAACATGGTGTTAGAGGGTGAAAACCCGAAATAGCCCCCGAACGGTCCCGTGGGTGGCACCAACACCTCCCACGGGCCAATGTGACTCGTAGAAACTGACCGCGCAACCGTGGGATTCCCGGTTTGAGAAAATGATAATAATTTGCATATTTCTAGACTTAGGCTTAAAAACATGTCGTTAGATGGTGAAAAGCCGAAACAGCCCCCGAACGACCCCGTGGGTGGCACCAACACCTCCCACGAGACCAATGTGACTTGTAGGAACTAATTGCGCAGCCGCGGGACTCCTGGTTTGAGAATACGATGATAATTTGCATATTTCTAGACTTAGACTTAAAAATATGGCGTTAGTGGGTGAAAACCCGAAACAGCCCCCCAACGGCCCCGTGGGTGGCATCAACACCTCCCACGGGACCAATGTAACTCGTAGTAACTGACCGCGCAGCCGCTGGACTCCCGGTTTGAGAATACGATGGTAATTTATATTTTTCTAGACTTAGGATGAAAAATATGGTGTTAGAGGGTGAAAACCCGAAACAGCCCTCGAACGGTCCCGTGGGTGACACCAACACCTCCCACGGAACCAATGTGACTTGTAAGAACTGACCGCGCAGCCGCGGGACTCCCAGTTTGGTAATACGATAATAATTTGCATATTTCTAGACTTAGGCATAAAAACATGGCTTTAGTGGGTGAAAACCCGAAACAGCCCCCGAACGGCCCCGTGGGTGGCACCAACACCTCCCACGGGACCAATGTGACTCGTAGGAACTGATCGCATAGTTTCGGGACTCCCGGTTTGAAAATACGATGGCAATTTGAATATTTCTAAACTTAGGCTTAAAAACATGACTTTAGAGGGTGAAAACTCGAAACAGCCCTCGAACGGCCCCGTAGGTGGCACCAACACCTCCCACGGGACCAATGTAACTCGTAGGAACTGACCGCGCAGTCGCAGGACACCCAATTTGAGAATACGATGATAATTTGCAAATTTCTATACTTAGGCTTAAAAACATGGTTTTAGAGGGTGAAAACTCAAAACAGCCCCCGAACGGCCCCGTAGGTGGCACCAACACCTCCCACGGGACCACTGTGTCTCGTAGGAAGTGACCGCACAGTCCCAGGACTCCCAATTTGAGAATACGATTGCAATTTGAATATTTCTAGATTTAGGCATAAAAATATGACTTTAGAGGGTGAAAACTTGAAACAGCCCTCGAACGGCCCTGTGGGTGACACCAACACCTCCCACGGGACCAATGTAACTCGTAGGACTTGACCGCACAGCCGCGGGACTCTCGATTTGATAATACGATGGTAAATTGTATTTTTCTAGACTTAGGCTTAAAAACATGGCTTGAAAGAGTGAAAACCCGAAACAACCCTCGAACGGCCCCGTGGGTGGTACCAACACCTCCCACGGGATCAATGTGACTCGTAAGAACTGACCGTGCAGTCGCGGGACTCCTGGGTTGGGAATACGATGATAATTTATATATTTCTAGACTTGGACTTAAAAACATGGCGTTAGAGGGTGAAAACCCAAAACAACCTCTGAACGGCTCCGTGGGTGGCACCAACCCCTCCCACGGGACCAATGTAACTCGTAGGAACTGACCGTGAAGTCCCGGGACTCCAGGTTTGAGAATACGATGGTAATTTGTAAATTTCTAGACTAAGGCTTAAATACATAACGTTAGGGGGTGAAAACCCGAAATAGTCCCCGTGGGTGGCACCAACACCTCCCGCGGGACTAATGCGACTCGTAGGAACTGATCGCACAGCCCCGGGACTCCGGGTTCGAGAATATGATAGAAATTTAAAAATTTCTAGACTTAGGCTTAAAAACATGCTGTTAGTGGGTGAAAATTCAAAAGAGCCCCCATACAGACCCGTGGGTGGCACTAACACCTCCCACGGGACCAATGTGACTCGTAGGAACTGACCGCGAAGTCTCGAGACTCCCGATTTGAGAATACGATGGTAATTTAAATATTTCTAGACTTAGGCTTAAAAACATGGCGTTAGTAGGTGAAAGCCTGGAACAACCCCGAACGGTCCCGTGGTTGGCACCAACACCTCCCACGGGACCAATATAACTCGTAGGAACTGATCGCGCAGCCGCGGGACTCCCTGTTTGAGAATAAGACGGTAATTTGCATATTTTTAGACTTAGGCTTAAGAACATGGCTTAAGAGGGTGAAAACCCGAAACAGCCTCCGAACGACCCTATTGGTGGCACCAACACCTCCCACGGGACCAATGTGATGGGTAGGAACTGACCGCGCAGTCGCGGGACTCTCGATTTGGGAATTCGACAGAAATTTTTCATATTTCTAGACTTATGCTTAAAAACATGGCGTTAGAGGTTAAAAACCCAAAATAGCCCCCGAACGGCTCCGTGGGTGGCACCAACACCTCCAACGGGACCAATGTAAATCATAGGAACTGATCGCGCAGCCGCGGGACTCCCAGTTTGAGAATACAACGATAATTTGCATATTTATAAACTTAGGCTTCAAAAAATGGCATTAGAGGGTGAAAACCCAAAACAGCCCCCGAACGGCTCCGTGGGTGGCACCAACACCTCCCACGGGGCCAATGTAACTCGTAGGAACTGACTGCGCAGCCACGGAACTCTCGGTTTGGGAATATGACGGTAATTTAAATATTTCTGGACTTAGGCTTAAAAACATGGCGTTAGTGGGTGAAAACGTGAAGCATCCCCCGAACGGCCCCGTGGGTGGCACCAACCAACACCTCCCACGGGACCAATGTAACTCGTAGGAACTGACCGCGCAACCGCGGGACTTCCGGTTTGAGAATACGATGGTAATTTTCATATTTTCAGACTTAGGCTTAAAAACATGGATTAAGAGGGTGAAAACACGAAATAGCCCCCGAACGTCCCCGTGGGTGGCACCAACACCTCCCACGGGACCAAAGTGACTCGTAGGAACTGACAGTGTAGCTGCGGGACTCCCAGTTTGAGAATACGATGGTAATTTGCATATTTATAAACTGAGGCTTAAAAATAAGGCGTTTGAGGGTGAAAACCTGAAACATCTCCCGAACGGCATCGTGGTTGGTACCAACACCTCCCACGGTACCAATGTAACTCGTAAGAACTGACCATGCAACCGCGGGACTCCCGGTTTGAGAATAAGACGGTAATTTGAATATTTCTAGACTTGGGCTTAAAAACATGGCGTTAGTTGGTGAAATTCGAAACAGCCCCCGAACGGTCCCGTGGGTGGTACCAACTCCTCCCACGGGACCAATGTAACTCGTAAGGACTGACTGCGCAGCCGCATGACTCCCGATTTGAGAATACGATGGTAATTTGTATAAAAACATGGCTTAAGAGGGTGAAAACCCGAAACAGCCTCCGAACGGCCCTGTGGGTGGCACCAACACCTCCCACGGGACCAATGTGACGGGTATAAACTGACCGCGCAGCCACGGGACTCTCGATTTGGGAATTCGACAAAAAATTGCATATTTCTAAACTTATGCTTAAAAACATGGCGTTAGAGGGTGAAAACCCGAAACAGCCCCGAACGGCTCCGTGGGTGGCACCAACACCTCCAACGGGACCAATGTAACTTATTGGAACTGACCGCGCAGCCGCGGGGACTCCCGGTATGGGAATTCGACGGTAATTTTCATATTTCTAGACTTAGGCTTAAAAGCATGGCGTTAGAGGGTGAAAACCCGAAACAGCCCCCGAACGGCTTCGTGGATGGCACCAACTTCTCCCACGGGACCAATGTAACTTGAAGAAACTGAACGCGCAACCGCGGGGCTCCCGGTTTGAGAATACGAAGGTAATTTGCATATTTCTAGACTTAAGCTTAAAAACATGGCGTTAGAGGGTGAAAACTTGAAACAACCCCCGAACGGTTCCGTGGGTGGCACCAACACCTCCCACGGGAAAAATGTAACTCGTAGGAACAGAATGCGCAGCTGCGGGACTCCCGGTTTGGGAATATGACGATAATTTGAATATTTCTAGACTTAGGCTTAAAAATATGGCGTTAGTGGGTGAAAACCTGAAACAGCCCCCGAACGGTCCAGTGGGTGGCACTAACACCTCCCACGGGACCAATGTAACTCATAGGAACTGACCGCACTGCCACGAGACTCCCGGTTTGAGAATATGACGGTAATTTACATATTTCTAGACTTAGGTTTAAAAACATGACTTTAGAGGGTTAAAACCCAAAACAGCGCCCGAACGGCCCCGTGGGTGACAACAACACCTTCCATGGGACCAATGTAACTCGTAGGAACTGATTGCATAACCGCGGGACTCCCGGTTTGAGAATATGATGGTAATTTGTATTTTTCCAGACTTAGTCTTAAAACATGGCTTTAGACGGTGAAAACCAGAAAAATCCCCCAAATGGCCCCGTAGGTGGCACCAACACCTCCCACAGGACCAATGTGACTTGTAGGAACTGACCGTGCAGCCGTCGGACTCCCGGTTTGGGAATACGACGATAATTCGCATATTTCTAGACTTAAGCTTAAAAACATTGCGTTAGAGTCTTTAGAGGGTGAAAACTCGAAACAGCCTCTGAATGGCCCCGTGGATGGCACCAACACCTCCCACGGGACCAATGTGACTCGTAGGAACGGACCGTAATGCCGTGGGACTCTCGGTTTGGGAATACGATGATAATTTGCATATTTCTAGACTTAGGCTTCAAAATATGGCATTAGAGGGTGAAAACCCGAAACAGCCCCCGAACGGCTCCGTGGGTGGCACCAACCCCTCCCACGGGACCAATGTAACTCGTAGGAACTGACCGCAAGGTCCCGGGACTCCAGGTTTGAGAATACGACAATAATTTGCATATTTCTAGACTTAGACTTAAAAACATGGCGTTAGTGGGTGAAAACCCGAAACAGCCCCCGTACGGCCCCGTGGGTGGCTCCAACACCTCCCACGGGACCAATGCGACTCGTAAGAACTAACCGCGAAGTCCTGGGCTCCCGGTTTGAGAATCAAACGTTAATTTGCATATTTTTAGACTTAGGCTTAAAAACATGGCTTTAGAGAGTGAAAACTCGAAACATCCCCCAAACGGCCCCATGGGTGGCACCAACACCTCCCACGGGACCAGTGTAACTCGTAGGAACTGACCGCACAGTCGTGGGACTCCCAGTTTGTGAATACAATGGTAATTTGTATTTTTCTAGACTTAGGCTTAAAAACATGGCTTTAGAGGGTGAAAACCCAAAATAGCCCCCGAACGGCCCATGGGTGGCACCAACACCTCCCACGGGACCAATGTAACTCGTTGGAACTGACCGCGCAGTCGCGGGACTCCCGATTTGAGAATACAACAGTAATTTGTATATTTATAGACTTAGGCTTCAAAACATGGCTTTAGAGGGTGAAAACCCGAAACATTCCCCGAACGGCCCCGTGGATGGCACCAAACCTCCCACGGGACCAATGTGACTCGTAGGAACTGACCACGCAACCGCGGGACTCCCGGTTTGAGAATACGACGGTAATTTGAGTATTTCTAGACTTAGGCTTAAAAATATGGCTTTAGAGGGTGAAAACCCGAAACAGCCTCCGTACGGCCCCGTGGGTGGCACCAACACTTCCCTGGGGATCAATGTTACTCGTAGGAACTGACCTCGCAGCCGTGGGACTCCTGATTTGAGAATACGACGGTAATTTACATATTTCTAGACTTAGACTTAAAAGCATTGATATGTTGATAATTTTAACTCATATATGCAATTTTTCAGCTTGATTAATTTTTTTGTAAAACTACTTGGTTACTGATATTTTTTTTTGTATCCTATCATTTGTAGGATCTTTACACGTGGAACAAATGAAGGAGGCAGTGGTTTACAACATGAAGATTATGTTTTTTTATGTGTTACAGCCGTGCGGGCTTTTATTGTTTAGTTTTATGGTCGTGCGGGCTTTTATTGTTTAGCTTTATGGTCGTGCGGGCTTTTATAATCTGATTGTTGAATTTTATGGCCCTGCGGGCTTTATAATAAGCAGGTTTTACATTTACAGGGTTTGGAATGTCAAGAAAATATAGGAAACTCTGCCCAAATTTTTTTTGGTCTGTGAATTATTAAGAGTTGTAATATTTTTAAGTTTGTATAAATATTTGTTTATTATCAACGTTCTCGATTCGCAATTTGTGATTTATTTTATTGTTTTGCCAATAATAAATATTTGTAACACCTCGTACGTGTCCAACATTACACATAGCAACCAACGGTGCACTCACAGGACCCCCAAATTTAGGATTTGACCAAAAAAATACATTTTTTTAAAAATTATAGTTAAATATGGTCATGGACTTTGTCCATGATCATTTTTATTTTTTTCGTCACGCATAAAAATGGTCGCGGTCAAAGTCCGCGACCATTTTTTTTCTTTTGTTTCGTCACGGTTGTGGGTCACGGACTTGGGCCGTGACCAATTTGCCACGGTTGTGGGTCACGAACTTGGGCTGCGACCATTTTTTTTAAAAAAAATTGGTCGCGATTGTGGGTCACGGACTTTGGTCGCAACCAATTTTGTCATGGTTGTGGGTCACGGATGAGGGCCGCGACCAATTTTTTTTAATTTTTTTATCACGGTCGTGGGTCGCGAACTTTGACCGCGACCAATTTGTCACGGTTGTGGGTCACGGACGAGGACCGCGACCCGTCACAGCATGGGTCATGGCACAAGTCCGCGACCATTTGTCGTGACCCCTCTGGACCGTGACCATTTTTTGGTCACAGACTTGGGCCGCGACCCACGAAAATGGTCACGCCCGAAATGGTCACGGTCCAAGTCCGCGACCCACAGTTTTGGTCAGAAATTCTGGCCGTGACCAATCGCCAGTTTTGGTGTAGTGTCATCACCCTCACCTTCACTACTATCACTAAGTGTGGTGGGCATGGATACTTTATTCCCTTTCTTTCTAAGTCACGTAGGACACTCAAATGACTTATGCCCCTTACCCCCACATTCAAAACAAGTCACGTTCTCAAAATCCTCCTCACACTCCTCATCTCAGTCATTCTCTTTTTTCCTCTCACCGCTTTCTTTGGCATTTCCTTTCTTTATATTTTTCTCAAAAAATATCTTTTTATTGGAAGGATTTTCTTTAGAAATTTTGAGAAACTTTTTAAAAAATTTCGCAAGTAAGGCCAAATCATTGAAATCAAAATCTCCCTGAGAATCGGACTAGCAAACTTTTTCTTTCGTTTTCTTAAAATGAGTCTTTAAAGCAACGCCTTTATCCTTAGCCTTAATGGTTTGGGGAAACATGTCAATCTCATAGGTTTGAAGATCTCCTACAAGTTCTTCCAACTTAAGTGATTTCAAATTTCCCAAAGAGTTTAAAACTGTGACTCTAGGAATAAAGCGTTTTGGGAGAGATCTCAAAATCTTTTTAACGACATGTGTGTTATCAATTACCTCACCCAAATTAAAACATGTGTTAATAATGTCCGACAAACGTGCATAAAAATCATCAAAGCATTCAGACTCAAACATGGTGATAGTCTCAAATTGGGTGGCCAAATTTTATAATTTTGATTCTTTAACTGCGTTTGTACCTTCATGTGTCAATTTCAAAACATCCCATGACTCTTTAGACGTGGTGCACGTCATAATTTGGCAGAACTCTCAGGAGTGACGGGGCCAGAAATAGCACTTAAACCACGTGAATTAAAATTAGATATTTTAAAATCATCTTCAGTCCAGGCTTACACGGGTTTTAAGGAGGTAATATTATTAACAGTGACCGTGGGAGGAGTCCACCCATTTTCACAAAGCAACCAAACACGCTCGTCAATGGATTTTAAACAAGATTTCATACGAGCTTTCCAGTAGGCATAATTAGACCCGTAAAAAATATGCATCATATTAAATGAACGTTCCATTGGAAAAAATGCGATTTTCACAAAACTGATTTTTTCAAAAAAATTAATATCACACGATTTTGCAAAAAATAGGAATATGCGATAAATTAGTGCAACCCGCTCTGATACAAATTTATAAACGAATAAATGCGGTGTGTGATACTGATTTAAATTAAATCGCAAGTTTCTAATTTGGCACACTTATTTAATTAGAGTATATTTTTAAACCAAAGTAATTCGGACCCTAAACATGCAACTACGTATCAAACCAAATAAGATATAGCACGCGACACAAAATTTCAGGAAAAATTCCCGAAGGGCAAAACCTTTTATTTCTAAAACATTGAAAAGTTTACAAGACCATTGACTTACATATAACCTGATAATCGCCCACAAGTGTAACGCATGGTGTCTTCGTCAAACCTTCAAAGCAACGGCTAGAAATCTGCAGTGGTTCACGCGCAGCTATACCACAAGGACCGCAATCCAAAAACTCCGTAGACACTCTTTCCACTATAGCACGTAGCTCTCCAGTTATAGAGTTCTCCCCACAAAGAATAAACAAAAGCAAAAGTGTGTTCTTCAACACCACATATGGGATTTTTGTGAATTGAAAACAAAAAGGGATTAAACCTTAAAAGAAGAAGTCAAAAGGATTCTGCAGTTTCGCAGTTTTTTGTCTTTCAAAACGCTGGGACTTCTTAATGAAAATGAAACTATTTAATGAGTATTTATAGAAAAACGCACTGCCTCGATTGTCGAGCTCATTCGAACGAGAAAGGAATGTCGCGCGAACGAGATATGCGTGTCGTTTGAACGACATCGCGTGACAATGCAATGTCGTTTGAACGACAGAGCAAAGTCGTTTGAACAACTATTACGTCAGAAAATATTATTTTAATGTCCGCTCCAACACTTAGAAAAATACTCATTCTCAAATTTTGACGAAAAAGACCGCTCCAACACTTAGAAAATATATTATAAAAATATCCCAAAAGCTCTAAGTGCAAAGTTAAGGTATTAAAAACATAACCTTACCAAAGTAAAATTCGCTAAGTCTTGAATTATGAAGAACTTGATATTGGGATCCGTCTTTGATGCTTGAATGTTCTTGAATGCTTTTCGAGTGTGTAGCGGTATATGACATAATTAATTGATAACGGACTTATAAAAATATGTCCTTACATTTTTTATAACTATTTAAAAAACATTTCAATTGTTTTAAAAATGTAAATGTTATCATTTTTTTATTAAAAAACTGTTTATAAAACGTAAAATTTGTTGCCTTAAAAAACTGTTTTCATCAAAATGTTTTTATTTTATTTTCAAATTTTATTTTTGGTTAAAAACTATTTTTTTGGTACTATTTAAAAAATAATATTTTTTAATATTAAAAAAACGGTCTGCATCAGCGGGTATGTATAAGCGGTCCGACCACCTTTACATACCACTGGTGCGGACCATTTTTTTGTATATGTTGGGTCACGCCAACGGTATATATAGGTGCTTGTACATACCGCTGGTGCGGACCATTTTTTTTAAATAGTGAAAAGATTATCTTCAAAACGGTACAAAAAAACTGTTTTATTTAATAGAAAATACCGTTTTTTTATATCATTTTAAAAATAATCCTTTTTGTATTATTTTAAAAATAATCTTTTTACTAGTTTAAAATAAAATGGTCTGGATCAACGGTATGTATATGGGTCCGGCCACATTATACATACCGCTGGCGCGGACATATATATACGAAAAAATGGTCAGCGCCAGCGGGATGTATAGGTGGTCGGATCGCAAATACCTGATCGCTGGCGCACATAAATTTTTTTTAAATAGTAAAAAGATTATTTTTAAAATAGTACTAAAAAAAACTTTTTTTAACCAAAAATAAAATTTGTTAGAAAACAGTTTTTAAAGAAAACAAATTTTACATTTTATAAACAGTCTTTTAATAATTAAAAAATAGATCAGATTTGGGTCGCTCTAGTACAATTTTTTTTTACATATAAAAAGCTATTTTAAGAGCTAAAACAGTTTATTTTTGTAATAATTGGGCTGCTATAGTACTATTTTAATCGCTAAAACAGTTTATATATAGGCGATCCAATTACTTATATATACCGTTGGCGCGGACCAACATATACTAAAAAATGGTTCTCGCCAGCGGTATGTGTAGGCGGTCGGACTCCCTATACATTCCCGCTGATGCTGACCGTTTTTTTTAGTAGTAAAAAAATTATTTTTAAATAGTACAAAAAAACTGTTTTTAACCAAAAATAAAATTTGTAAACAAAATAATCACATTTTTAAGAAAACAGTTTTTAAGGGAACAAATTTTACATTTTATAAACAATTTTTTTAATAAAAAAGATATATAAGATTTACATTTTTAAAACAATTGAAATGTTTTTTTAAATAGTTATAAAAAGTGTAAAAAATATTTTTAAAATGGAATATTATTAAGAACAATTTTTTAATAAGAAACAGTTTTTTTTATTGAAAATATAAATTTTTGATATTTATTGAATGGATTTGTTTTAGTTGATGGTAAAATGTGTTTCGAATGAAAGAAAAAGAGATAGTGAAGTTTGAGGGTATTATAGTCATTTTGTGTAAAGGTGGAGTGGGTTAGATGGTTTGGAATGAGAATAGATGGACCATATTTTTAATGTCTCAAATAGTTTCATTAAAGTTATTAATAATGTAATTTATTTTAGCAAAACATTGTGTTCGAAAAACTTTTATAATTATACCGTTTTTATATTCGAAATAAGGCTGTTTTTTAAAAATTATACATTTTTTAGTTTTTGTGAAAATTATGTCTAGGTATTTTTTTATTAATAAAGAAATCATTTTTTTACAAAACATTTTTTTTCTCACTCTTTATAAAATATTATTATATAATTTGTTTTACAGTACACTTTTTTTTACAACTTTAAGAAAAAAATTCTAAATATTCAAAATATTATATTTTTTTATTTCATGAAAATTGTTTAGTTATTAACAAAGTAGTTGGATGTTCATAAAAAATGGATGTCATTTTTTTTAAATAAATGGACAAAAATTTTAAGAATAGCCGAAAAGAAAATAACTCTTAAAAAAATTGGTGGACAGACAAAATAAGACGTTTAAAAATGGATGTTATTTTCTCTTTTTTTAAAATAGATGGAAAGGATTTTTTTTTTTAATTTTTTGTTAAATAAATTTTATTTTATAATTTTTTAAAAAAATAATATTTTATAAACAAAATGTAATAGGTAGACGTAAGAAACATTTTTTTATAATATTTTTTAAACATAAGCATGCGATTAATGTACAAAATAAATATTTTATGTTTGTGATTTTTAGTTATCATTTTTTTAATTTAAGGTGAAATTCAAACTAAAATATAAGCCCTCTTTTTTGGCTTCAGTATTGAATCATATGGGGTGATTTTAGAATGATTGCAACCATGGAACACAAACGCATATGTGTACGTTTATTTCTGACTGTCTATTAGGCCTCGTTTGATACACCGTATAAGGGGTCCGGATATGATAGGATAAGAGTCAGATTGGATAGGATAAGAATGGACCGTATAAGGGTTATTCCAATACTGTGTTTGGAACAGTTCCGAATAAGAAGACGAGATGGGATATAATAATACAGTCATGCGTTTGAAATGCTCCGGATAGGATTAATTTATCTCCAGTATTCCAAAAATGCCCTTTTTTATATTTAATAATAAAAAAATAAAAAAATATATTGTTATCACATATTTTAACTCAATAACATAATATTTAATTCCACGTGGGATGTTAAAAAAATAATATTATGAGATGAAAATATGTATTTGTATTTATAATTTGTACACACTCAACCACTAGTAATCACTTACACGTATACAAAAATCATGTGTACACAAACTAGCCGCCAGAAATAATGAGATAGTAAAACTGGTTGCTTATTATCTTCTCTTTTGATTCAAAACAAATCAGTTGCAGAAAATTGATTGAAGTCACAACTAAATAACATCGATTTTACCCAAAATGGTCACCGAAAACATAAAGAAACAAATAAATTGAATTGTACACAATTTTCAACTTATCTAGCATATAGGTTAATAATGCATTAAAAAAAATATGTGTAACAAAATATTAGCTGTGAATTAATAACATATAACTTTCAACTTGTCTAGGAGGTGAGTTAACGTAATATTTGGATCGATTTAAACCAAAATGGTAGTTCATGATAAAGCAACAAATAGAAAAAAAAAAATGAGGAGGTTACCTACCGTGATAAAAAATATGAATGGAGAGTTATGTAAATCAAAGGGATCGCCGACTGCTATCTAATACTTGAGATAGTGTAAGTTGCGTTGATTTTTTTTATAAGTTATAAGGGTAGAGTAGTAATTTTTAATCAAATTTTGACATCGTGTAATTTTATATGATCTTGGAGGTGGAATTTTTTTTATCCCACTCCTTGTGAGATAAAACGCTCACTTTGGATAACTTATTACATCTCATATCTCATTCTAAATTACACCAAACATTAGATAGAATAATTTTATCCAATACGAACCTCTTATACGACGCATTAAACGAGGCAAACTAGCTTAGTAGTTTAATATTATCTTTAAAATCTCAATCATTTATGGGTTAAAAAAATTTATACGTGTAAAAATTAACGATTTTCATATAAGATATAGAGTGATTCTAGATGGCCCGCTCAGGAACCACCTGGGAGGAACCGCATTCACCCTTTTTTTTTTTTCTTTTTTTTTTTTGTGTTTAAGAATTGATATAAAAATAGTTTTTTATATAAAAAAAATGTTTTTCATACAGAAAAACAATTTTTTTCTATTAATATATAAAAACAAATTGTTTTATTGAAAGTAAATTTTTTATTAAGTAAATATTTTTTTATAAATAAAAAAAATTATATTTTTGACATGATATCGCGATAGATTAGTGTCGCTGGCGCGGACCCATAAAATATCGCGATTAATTAGGGCCGATGGCTCGTACCCATATTCAACAAATGATTTGGATTCGGGAATGTGGGTTCGCTCCAGCGTCACTAATTAATCGCGATATTTTTTAATAAAATATCGCGATTAATTAGTGCCGTTGGCGCGGACCCACATTCAGCAAATGATTTGATCCGGGAATGTGGGTCCACGCCAGCGACACTGGGCAACTAATTAGTGTCGCTGGCGCGGAGCTACATTTCCGGACCGAAATCATTTGTTGAATGTGGGTCCGCGCCAGCGGCACTTATTAATCGCGATATTTTTTCATAAAAAAATATTGCGATTAATAAGTGCCGCTGGCGCGGACCCACATTCAACAAATGATTTGGGTCCGGAAATGATACACTAATTAATCGCAATATTTTTATTGAAAAAAAATCATTTTATTGTTTTTTATTAATAAACATAATTTTCTTTATTTATGAAAAAAATATATTTTGTAATTTTAATTAAAAGTTGTTTAACTTTAATAAAAAATTAAATTTTTTTATATTAATAGGAAAACAGTTTTTTTTTAAATATAAAAAAGTTTTTTTTTTTAATTATAAAAACTGTTTTTTTTTTCATATAAAAAACTGTTTTTATGGGAACAAAAGAATAAAAAGCTTTAAAAAAAAGAAGATATTTTTCAATAAAATATTGTGATTAATTAGTGATGTTGGCGCGAACCCACATTCAACAAATGATGTAGCGCCGGGAATGTGTGTTCGTCTCAACGACACTAATTAATCACAATATTTTTAATTAATCACGATATTTTATTGAAAAAATATCGCGATTAATTAGTGTCGTTGGCGCGGACCCACATTAAACAAATGATGTTTATATGGGAATGTGGGTCCGCGTCAGCTGTACTAATTAATCGCCATATTTTATTAAAAAATATCGCGATTAATTAGGGTCGCTGGCGCGGACCCATATTCAACAAATGATGTGGGTCCGGGAATGTGGGTTCGCTCCAGCGGCACTAATTAATCGCGATATTTTTTAATAAAATATCGCGATTAATTAGTGCCGCTGGCGCGGCCACATTCAACAAATGATTTGATCCGGGAATGTGGGTCCACGCCAGCGACACTGGGCAACTAACTAGTGTCGCTGGCGCAGAGCTACATTTCCGGCACAAATCATTTGTTGAATGTGGGTCCGCGCCAGCGGCACTTATTAATCGCGATATTTTTTCATAAAAAAATTTTGCGATTAATAAGTGCCGCTGGCGCGGACCCACATTCAACAAATGATTTGGGTCCGGAAATGATACACTAATTAATCGCGATATTTTTATTGAAAAAATATCATTTTATTGTTTTTTATTAATAAACATAATTTTCTTTATTTATGAAAAAAATATATTTTTTAATTTTAATTAAAAGTTGTTTAACTTTAATAAAAAAATAAATTTTTTTATATTAATTGGAAAACTGTTTTTTTTAAAATATAAAAACTGATTTTTTTTTAATTATAAAAACAGTTTTTTTTTCATATAAAAAACTGTTTTTATAGGAACAAAAGAATAAAAAGCTTTAAAAAAAAAAGATATTTTTTCAATAAAATATCATGATTAATTAGTGATGTTGGCGCGAACCCACATTCAACAAATGATGTACGGCCGAGAATGTGTGTTCGTGTCAACAACACTAATTAATCACGATATTTTTAATTAATCACGATATTTTATTGAAAAAATATCGCGATTAATTAGTGTCGCTGGCGCGGACCCACATTAAACAAATGATTTTTATTTGGGAATGTGGGTCCGCGCCAGCTGCACTAATTAATCGCGATATTTTATTAAAAAATATCGCCATTAATTAGGGTCGCTGGCGCGGACCCATATTCAACAAATGATGTCGGTCCAGGAATGTGGGTTCGCTCCAGCGGCACTAATTAATCGCGATATTTTTTAATAAAATATCGCGATTAATTAGTGTCGCTGGCGTGGACCCACATTCAACAAATGATTTGATCCGGGAATGTGGGTCCACGCCAGCGACACTGGGTAACTAACTAGTGTCGCTGGCGCAGAGCTACATTTCCGGACCCAAATCATTTGTTGAATGTGGGTCCGCGCCAGCGGCACTTATTAATCGCGATATTTTTTTATAAAAAAATATTGCGATTAATAAGTGCCGCTGGCGCGGACCCACATTCAACAAATGATTTGGGTCCGAAAATGATACACTAATTAATCGCGATATTTTTATTGAAAAAAAATCATTTTATTGTTTTTTATTAATAAACATAATTTTCTTTATTTATGAAAAAAATATATTTTTTAATTTTAATTAAAAGTTGTTTAACTTTAATAAAAAAATAATTTTTTTTATATTAATAGGAAAACTGTTTTTTTTAAATATAAAAACGGTTTTTTTTTTAATTATAAAAACAATTTTTTTTTTCATATAAAAAACTGTTTTTATAGGAACAAAAGAATTAAAAGCTTTAAAAAAAAGAAGATATTTTTTCAATAAAATATCGTGATTAATTAGTGACGTTGGCGCGAACCCACATTCAACAAATGATGTAGCGCCGGGAATGTGTGTTCGTGTCAACGACAATAATTAATCACGATATTTTTAATTAATCACGATATTTTATTGAAAAAATATCGCGATTAATTAGTGTCGCTGGCGCGGACCCACATTAAACAAATGATGTTTATTTGGGAATGTGGGTCCGCGCCTGCTGCACTAATTAATCGCGATATTTTATTAAAAAATATCGCTATTAATTAGGGTCGCTGGCGCGGACCCATATTCAACAAATGATGTGGGTCCGGGAATGTGGGTTCGCTCCAGCGGCACTAATTAATCGCGATATTTTTTAATAAAATATCGCGATTAATTAGTGCCGCTGGCGCGGACCCACATTCAACAAATGATTTGATCCGGGAATGTGGGTCCACGCCAGCGACACTGGGCAACTAATTAGTGTCGCTGGCGCGGAGCTACATTTCCGGACCCAAATCATTTGTTGAATGTGGGTCCGCGCCAGCGGCACTTATTAATCGCGATATTTTTTCATAAAAAAATATTGCGATTAATAAGTGCCGCTGGCGGACCCACATTTAACAAATGATTTGGGTCCGGAAATGATACACTAATTAATCGCGATATTTTTATTGGAAAAAAATCATTTTATTGTTTTTTATTAATAAACATAATTTTCTTTATTTATGAAAAAAATATATTTTTTATTTTTAATTAAAAGTTGTTTAACTTTAATAAAAAATTAAATTTTTTTATATTAATAGGAAAACTGTTTTTTTTTAAATATAAGAACTGTTTTTTTTAATTATAAAAACAGTTTTTTTTTCATATAAAAAACTGTTTTTATTGGAACAAAAGAATAAAAAGCTTTAAAAAAAAAGAAGATATTTTTTCAATAAAATATCATGATTAATTAGTGACGTTGGCGCGAACCCACATTCAATAAATGATGTAGCGCCGGGAATGTGTGTTCGTGTCAACGACACTAATAAATCACGATATTTTTAATTAATCACGATATTTTATTGAAAAAATATCGCGATTAATTAGTGTCGCTGGCGCGGACCCACATTAAACAAATGATGTTTATTTGGGAATGTGGGTCCGCGCCAGCTGCACTAATTAATCGCGATATTTTATGAAAAAAATATCGCGATTAATTAGTGTCGCTGGCACGGACCCACATTGAACAAATGATGTGGGTCCGGGAATGTGCGTCTGCACCATCGACACTAATTAATCGCAATATTTTATTGAAAAAATATCGTGATTAATTAGTGTCGCTTGCGCGGACCCACATTCAACAAATGATGTGGGTCGAGGAATGTGCGTCCGCACCGTCGACACTAATTAATCGAGATATTTTTACAAGCAACACTAATTAATCACAATATTACGAAAATGTATTTTTTATTTTTAATTTAAATAAAAAACTGTTTGATTTTAATTAAAAATATGTTTTTTTATAGTAAATTGTAAAAACTGTTTTTTTTATATATATAAAAAACTGTTTTTCTAATATAAAAACTGTTTTTTTTTAATATAAAAAACTATTTTTATATTAAAAGTTAAAAACAAAACAGTAAAAAGCTATATAAAAAAATAAAAATAAAAAGAAGGCGGTCGCTGGGCCGGACAACAGGCGGGCCATATAGATTTACTCTAAGATATAAGTGTGATTTTTACAAAATGATTATGAGAATAATATGACTTGCGCGCGTTTGGCGCTGGTTTATACCTAGTCTGACCCTCGGTACTAACACCAAGAGATATTAATTGAATGGGTCGATCGAAGTTGGTTCGGATGCTCTATTTTTGTCCCCTGTCAGAAACTTGGGTGTTGATTTTAGATAATTGATTTTTTTTTTTTTTTGGTGAAAACAGGAAAGAACAACAAAAAGCAGAAACAGAAAACCTAGCCAAAGGAAAAACCTTCCTCTTCCAACTCAGTGTCTACCAACTTCATCAGATCATCTGGCGCCACCTCGTATTCCTTGTACACACTATCCGCTTCTCTAGCAACCTTCACCATACAGTCTGCCATGAAATTACTTGCTCTTGGGATATGCACTATGTTAACCTCAAGGTCACTAACAAGTGTCTTGCAGTCTTCAATGATATTGGCCAATGGGTGGTTGATGGTATTCTCCTATTTGATAACGTTGATGGCTTCAAGGCAGTCATTTTTTAAACAGATCCTCTTCCATTTTCTTTTGAGAGCTAAATTTAAGCCATGAAATATGCCTTCCAATTCCGCGCGAAGAGGGCTCCCGGTGCCCTGGATTTTCTCAGTGAACCCAACAATCCAATCACCATCTTCATTCCTGATTATTCCACCGAATGAGCCTATCCCACTTCTATGGTCGAATCCTCCGTCTGTGTGTATTATGTACTTACCTGCAATAGAAATCGGGTCAATACATACTAACGCAGAGTTTACTCCACAAACTTTTGCTCGTTTATTGTTATGTGCTTCAAACACGTAATTTACATAAGTTCTAATCAAGTGAGCAACTGTTTGTGGAGTATCATCAATATTCTTAAATATAAAATTATTCCTTGATTTCCAAATGTGCCATAAAGTAAAAATAAAACTTATATACCTTGTATCTTTGGAATCACCCCAAATATTACGGATGATCCACTCATTTACATTACCCGTGATGTTTCTTTCAAAATCTTGTTCGAAACCGAAGGTACTCCATATCTCTCTAGCATACCTGCATTCCTTTAAAAGATGGATGGTGTCCTCCAATAAACCACACCGTGGGCAGTCTCCAATGGATGTGAGTCCTCTATGCAGTCGATGCTCATTTGTGAGGAGCTTTCCATGGAGAATGGTCCATAAAAAGGTGATGATTTTAGTGGGGATATTGAGTTTCCACAACTTTTCCCAAATTTCCCAAGATTGGAGTTCATCATGTTTCCCCACAAGATATTTATAACAAGAACTTATGGTAAATTTCCCATTTTTACTCAAGGACCAAGAGGGATTGTCCCCATGATATCTAGTACGGGAAAGGGGAAGATTCATAATATCATTTTTGGTGATCGAATTGAAAGCATTATCAATTTTAGTGTAATCCCAATTTCCATTTTCCCCAATCAACGTGTCAACATTAAGGTTGTTTAAGTCTCTCAGTTGCTCTGCGGGATTGATAACTTTGTTCCCAACCCACCAATCTTTAAGAATATTGATTTTTTTGCCATTCCCGACATTCCATTTGACATTACTAGACATGGTCTCACGACATTTAAAGATACTTCTCCAAATGTGAGAGGAAGCGTTTTTTTTTCCCAAAGTCTCGGGTTTTGATTAACTTTATATTTATTTCTTAAAACCTTAGCCCAAATGGAATTATCGTTATTAACGATTTTCCACCCAAGTTTAGCGACACAGGCATGGTTATTAATATGGCTCTTTCTTAGGCCCAGGCCACCATTAATTTTTGGCGTGCAAATTTTATCCCAGTTAATCAGGTTGATTTTTTTCTTCTCTCTATCCTCACCCCAGAGAAAGTTTCTATTTAATCTATCAATTTCATTGCAAACCTTAATCGGGAGTAAGATGTTTTGCATGTTATAATTGGGTATGGTGGAGGTCACAGCTTTTATTAGGGTTTTCCTACCCGCAAAGGAGAGTAGTTTAGCTTTCCACCCCGTCATTCTTTTCTGAACTTTTTCTATGATGTCTTTACAATGTGAGCTAGTCATTTTACCATGTATAAGTCTATTGCCAAGATAAACTCCTAAGTCATTAGTGATGCTCATACCAAATAAATGACTAATATTAGAGGCCTCCCTTTTGGGGATATTGGGGGAGGCAAACACTTTAGATTTGGTGTAATTTATTTTTTGACCAGAGATATGGCAAAATTCCTCAAGAGTATCAACGATAGATTCACAAGAGGTGATATCATTTTCCGTGAAAAGGATAAGGTCGTCTGCAAAGAAAAGGTGCGAGATGTGAGGTCTCGCAGAAGACGCCCTAATACCTTTCCACTCTTTACATTTAACCTTTTCAGAAATCATGGTGGATAGATAATCCATACACATAACAAAAAGATAGGGGGACAACGGGTCTCCCTGACGGAGACCCCTAGTAGGGTTAAAACTAGGGAGGGGGGAACCATTCCATAGGATAGAGGTGGTGGTGTTCCTCACACAGCTCATGATTAGGTTAGAAAAATCTTTATCAATGTTAAACCAATTTAGGACCTCCACAAGGAAGTCCCATTCAATTCTATCATACGCTTTTTCAAGATCAATTTTCAGAATAAAGCCACCTTTTTTTCCTTTTAAATTCATAAGTGTGTGGATAATCTCCTGAGTGACAATAACATTATCTGAGGCTTGTCTTCCAGGAAGGAAGCTTGCCTGAAAAGGGCTAATGTTACGACACAGAATGGGTCTAAGTCTATCTACAATAATTTTAGCAAGAATTTTGTAGGAAACATTGCATAGTGTGATAGGTCTGAATTGGGATATGTTTTCCGGATTATCAATTTTCGGAATAAGTGTTATGTAACTGTTATTGAAATCCTTAGGAAACGTATATTCCGTAAAACATTTTTGGCAAAAATTGAAAAGGTTTATAGCAATGGTTTTCCAAAAATGTTGGTAGAAAAGTGGTTGAATTCCATCCGGGCCAGGGGCTTTAAGACCTTTCATACTGAAGACCGCTTTCCTAACCTCCCCCAATGAAAGTGGGGTAGTTAGGAAAAAATTGTCATCATCTACCAGTCTTATATTATCAAGATTACGCATCTGACTTTTTATATCATAACTAAATTCGGCTTTGAACAATTTTTCGAAATATACATTTATATGGTTAGATATGATGGCACCATTATCAATCCACTCCCCATTAATGAAAAGCTTCTTTATACTATTTCTTCTACGTCTAACAAGAGTAGAGGTGTGGAAGAACTTAGTATTTCTATCACCCTCGTTAAGCCATGAAATTCTCGATTTTTGTCTCCATAAAATTTCCTCATGTCTAAGTAAGGTGTTAAACTCATAGCGGAGCTTAATTTCAAGGGTAGCAAGATTATGGGAATAATAATTTTCTTGGGCCTTCTGAATGCCACTAAGTCTTCTAAGATTACGTTTTTTTATTTTTAAAAATATTACCAAAGCTGTTTTTATTCCAAATTTTAGTAATTTCAGTACAGTTGTGGATATTTGTGTCAAGGCTAGCAGAATTTTTCCAGTTCATGTTAATGAGATTATTATAGTCATATCTCTCAAACCAGCATGCCAAAAATCGAAAAGGTTTAGGACTTAAACGGTTAGTGGTCATACCTTCAAATCTGATCAAGATAGGGCAGTGGTCGGAGGCCGTGCGGGGGATGTTCTCAACACTAGCATCAGGGAATTTAAGGTTCCACTCAGTATTCGCAAGCCACCTGTCCAATATGATGAGGGTATTAGCCATACCCTTACGACTATTCGTCCATGTCAGTTTCGGTCCTGAACAACCCAGATCCGTAAGCTTGCATTTATTAATATTTTCAAGGAAGATAGAATTTCTGCTATCCTTAGTCTGCCTACCAAAACTTTTTTTCTCAGACTCGTCCACATGGTCATTGAAATCACCCGCAACCAACCAATGGAGGTTAATGTTTTTAGAAATGTCGTACAGATTCTCCCATAAAATTCTTCGTAACCGCGGTTGTGGACAAGCATAGATGGCAGAAAAAATCCAGTCTACGTAATTATTTTTAGTAACCATCAAATGGATAGCTTGTCTAGTAATAGAGAGGGTTTCCAACTCAATAGTGTTTTGGTTCCAAATTACCCAAATACCCCCGGATCTACCAATAGGTTCAGAGACCTCTCTTTTTGTAAAACCCATATTTTCGAAGAAGTTAACCAATTTGTCAATGTGGATTCGCGTTTCAAGGATAACCACAACATCCGGGTTATAAATTCTTTTAAGTTCAGCAATGGTGGGTTTGAAAAGAGGTTTACCAGCACCTCGACAATTCCAGATAATCGCAACCATTGATGGAATGAGTTGGATGAGAGACTCTAAATCAAACATTGTACACTTACATCTTTTGGCAATCTTCTGATGCAGCTGTACGTTCCTGGCTTTCTCTTCTACAATTTCTGTAATCTTCTCTTCGTGTTCCCACGTCTGTTCCAGTATGCTGACAATGGTCTTGATGCTGGAGATCTTCCAATTCACTCGAAAGATGACAGCCTCCTCCACATTCCCCACTATATTGGTTAATACTTCTCCCAAGATTAGAGTCATATTTTGGATTTGAACGTCCCCTAACATAGCTAGAGGAAATAGGAGGTCCATTATCTATTTGGTTAGCTGGTATTTTTTCTTTGGAAGTGTGATTCTCCTGGGAGTAGTTCTCACATATCCTCACATAACCAACGTTGACGTTATGTGGTTCAGGCTCTCTACATACTGGGTCTTTAATAGAAATGACGCCCACAGTAATGCTTTCTGCCTCACACACTTGATTATTGGCTGTGTACTGGTTCTGTCGTGTGCAGTTGTCATAAGCGCTCTTCCCCATACCTGTATGTACCGCCTGCGACGAGTTCAAACCATCGTTTCTGTTACACGCTAAGTGCGTTCCTGTGGATTTATCCACTTCCCCATTTTTCCTTTTTGCTATCATTTCTTTGAAACCCCCGCTTTTTATGCCATGTGTTTTCCTTGTATCTCTACCTTTCTGATTACTCACGTGGTTGGTATTGTGATAAGATGCCATATGTCCTTTCATCTGTGGGTTGGTAGCCGCCGGTGTACCTTTTCCAAGTTGTGTGTCATAATGGTTTTGGGACTTATCACCTCCATCACTGTTTAGGATAGCATACTTATTATTTGTCTTGACTAGCAGATCCTTAGTTCCATTTGGATTTGTTTTTGCTCTCTCATTATTGACTCTCCTATTACGTTGAACCAGCATCCATGGACCATAATGGTCTTGTTTCTTCTCCACGTCATCACTTCTATTAACTTCAATATTTCCGTTAGCCGAACATGTGGGGTGACCGTTATCAACAGTCGTAGCCGGATAAATTTCCACGGAGGTAACAGGCGGCTTTTTCGGTTGCTTATTTGGAGTGTGGTTTGGTGCATGCAGTGGGCAGTAGTCTGTTTTGTGCCCAATTTTTCCACATTTGAAACAGATGTAAGGTAGGAATTCATATTCCACTCTGTATTTACGACCATCCAATTTGTAGCATGGAATCAAAGGTTTTGAAATATCAACTTCAACACAGATTCTGGCATATTTTCCCCTAGATGATGATACCGAGTTAAAATCCGTTTTTATAGGTCTACCAAGTTTACTACCTATTTGAAATAGAGCTCTCTCATCAAACCACTCAATGGGAAGTCTGGGTAGTCTTGCCCATAATGCTGTATGTACCTGGTTAGACTCAAGGGGGTTAAAGTTTGGAACCCACTTTCTGACTATTAAGTAATGATTATTGATTATCCATGGGCCTCCAGTCAAGACATTATAGTAATCCTCTTTCATCATGAATTTGAAAACAAAGTGCCCCTCCTCCAAATCCACAACTTCATAGTCTCCCTGTAAATTCCACAGAGATGGAACTCTTGAACTAAGCAGTTTGTAGCCAATATTTTTACCAAGTAGGCTCACAATGATACTGTCACTCCATTTCTTTCTCAACTTTTCTACATGTTTTTTAGGTATCGATACAGTTGGGCACAGTGGGTCATCTTCTACTTCAGCAGGATTTGAATTAAGGTCCATCTCGTGATAGTTAGTTTCATGAGGGTCCTCCATATCATCATCAGACCACAAGCAGTTAGTGTCATCAAACAGAATATCCGAGTTTAATCTCTTGCCCACCACATCCTTATAAGAACGTGGTTTACTGTTTTTATCTTTTTCATAGCCGTTGGGATCGGTGGTATGTTCAGTTCCAAGACCAATATGGCTGTCTTCCATGATCATATCAGCATTTGATCCCTTCCTATTCTCATCGCTGGCCTCCATGTTAGTTAGAGTAACCATATTATCTTCAGTATTCTCTAGATCCATATCCACAGATACATCATGTTTGTCCTTATGTTTCTTTTTGCTTCGCAGAAGGAGGTCCTCTTCCTCTTTTGAGTAACTGGTCGCAGACGGCTGGGGAGGGGGGGGGCACTACCATTTGCATGTACACCATGCATGGTGGGAGCTAGCGTTAGTCAGCGAGAGAGCGTTTGTCAGAGAGAGAGCGTTTGTCAGAGAGAGAGTAAGTAGAATGGGGCCTGAAAACTTGCGGCTCAATTGTTGTTTACTCGCGGCATGCACTGACTTCAACTATCGTTTTCCCCTAATAAACTTTGAAACTTCCATTATTTAGATAATTGATGATCTATATAGAAAAACCCATCGACCTCTGAATGGCAACGTAAATTAGAACCATAGTCCAACAAACTGTCAGTAATTATGGATTCAACCCGCCGGCCTCTGAATGGCAGCGTCACGGAGCATCCATTTGTCATGCGGTTTTACGATCAAAGACTCGACTAGGCCAAAGAATAGCCCTCGTCTTGTCAGGGGTCAGCTAAGCTACTTGGGGTGTCCTATATTCGGCTAAGCTCATGTAGTTAGGTTTTATATATAGGGATTATGATACATTGATGAGTTTTAGGCTACTAGTATTAGTATGGGGAGTTTATTTGATACGTTAAATATATTACGTGTTATGTTTGAAGATTCATAGAAGAAAGTATTTTGTGATACGATAGGTAAGAAATGCTAAATTATGGATTGAGTTGGTAGAAATATTTGTGGGAAAATAATTTAATGCACCAAGATGCTTGGGCATGATAGACATCTTAAGAGGTTTAAGTATTTTGTACGAATTAGAGGATAAAAGTATTTGAGAGTAATATGGATATATGGGTAAGAGACATAATATGTTATTATCTTTAGAATTAGATATTTGTCAAGTGTTATTACTTTGCATTTGTGATATAGGCTAGGTAGATTGGATACGTGATTGTTGGAATATTTAGGCTTTTGAGTATATTGCATTTATTAATGTTGAGATGATAGAGGGAACTTGGGTAATTTAGGAGAATTGAATGATAGTAGGAGTATTGATATGAATCTACTTTGTGATTATGTGTAGTAATGTGTAAAAATTAAGGTTAGGCTCACTAGTACACAAAAGGACATCTTTAGCAACTATTTGCTCTCAATGACTATTTAATCATCAGAAAAATGTATTGAGGGGTCCCTTATTTGAATTTAAATTATGAGACGTCTCACACATGGAGTCTAGAGAGGATTAGGAGTTGAGGGGTAAGGAAGTGATGAATGGTATTAGATATTTTAGACTTAGAATTTGGGAATGGTATTTTTTATGGAAGGTAAATCCCTAGGAAACATATTAGGAGATTTTTTTTATGCTATATACTAATATTTTAGAGTTGGATTTTAAGGATGTTGTTTTTATGGAAAAGTGATTCCATTATATGGGAGTAGGAGTTTTATGTTGTTTTAGAATCTTGACTATTTACCTAATTTAAACAGAAGTGTCTCAGGGGAATTTGTTGTTTGGGTTTCATTTATTAGGCATCCTGTGCATGGAGTTTAAAGAGGGTTAGGAGTTGGGATCTTAGGGATAAATGACATAATTATGATTATAATTCGAGTCGAAAGAGATTATGGAACCTATAATGATACATAAAGGTAAACATGATAAAATTTAATTGAGAATATTCGAATGGGATAAGTATATTTATGTGTACCAGGAGAAAACACGTCACTATAATAAAACTGGCGAATGGTCACGGCCAAAACTCCTGACCAAAACTGTGGGTCGCGGACTTGAGTCGTGACCATTTCGGGCGTGACTAATTTCGTGGGTCGCAGACCAAGTCCGTGACCAATCGGGGGTCACGGCCCTGAGGGGTCATGGCAGATGGTCGCAGACTTGGGCCGTAACCCGCACCGTAATGGAAAAAAAATAGTCGCGGCCAAAGTCTGTGACCCCCAATCGTGATGAAAAATGATCGCGGCCAAAGTCCGTAACCCACACCGCGATGAAAAAAATAGGAAAAAAATGGTCGCGGCCAAAGTCCGTTACCCATATTGCGACCATTTTTTCCAAAATTTTTCGTCGCGGTGTGGGGTCACGGACTTTGGCCGCGACCATTTTTTTCCTTTTTTTTTTCACGGTGTGGGTCATGGACTGTGGTCACGACCATTTTTTGTCACGGTTGGCGGTCATGGATTTTGGCCACGACCATTTTTATGCACGACGAAAAAAATAAAAGTGGTCATCGACAAAGTCCATGACCATATTTAAATATAATTGAAAAAAAATGATTTTTTTAGGTCCAATCCTAAAATTGAGAGTTCCGTGACTGTGCGACCAGTTGCTACGTGTTACGTTGTATGCACACAAAGTGTTACAAATATTTATTATTGGCAAAACAACAAAAAAAATCACAAATTGCGAATCGGGAACGTTGTTAATAAACTAATATACATACAAACTTAAAAATAGTATACGTCTTAATAATTCACAGGCATACTTTCCTCTGTTTTCTGGGCATTCAAAACCCTGTTGAAATAAAACTTGCTTATTATAAAGCCCGTACGACCATAAAATTTAATAATCAAATTATAAAAGCCCGCACGACCATAAAACTATAAAAGCTCGCATAATCGTAACACATAAAAACCATAATCCTGAATGTCAACAACATTATATAACGAATCTTTATGTTGTAAATCATTGCCTTCTTCATGTGTTCCACGTGCATAAAAGCAAACGATACAACGTTATCCTGCAAAAAATAGGATACAAAAAAAGAAATGATATCAGTAACCGGGTAGTTTAAAAAAAATCGTATTCAAGCTAAAAAATTGCATATACGAGTTATAATTATCATCATATCAGTTTCTACGAGTTACATTGGTCATATACCAGGTGTTGGTGCCTCTCGCGAGGCCTATTGGGGTTGTTTCTGGTTCCCCCCCCCCCCCCCAAGCCGTGTTTTTAAGCCTAAGTGTAGACATTTTAAAGATATCATCGTATTATTAAACTGGGAGTCCTGTGATCGCGCAATTAGTCCCTACGAGTTACATTGGTCCCATGCGAGGTGTTGGTGCCTCTCACGGGGCCTATTGGGGGTTGTTTCGAGGTTTTTCCCTCCAACGCCCTGTTTTTAAGTCTAAGTGTAGATATTTTTAAATTATCGTCGTAATCTCAAACAGGGAGTCCCGTGATCGTGCGATCAGTCCCTACGCATTACAATGTACCATGCGAGGTGTCGGTGCCTCTCATGCGGCTGTTTCAGGGTCCCCCCCAATGTCGTGTTTATAAACTTAAGTCTATATATTCTAAAATTATCATCGTATTCTCAAATCGGGACTCCCGTGATCGCGTGGTCAGTTCCTACGAGTTACATTAGTCCCGTGTGAGGTGTTGGTGCCTCTCACGGGGCCGTTTTGTGGTTTCCCCTCCAACGTCGTGTTTTTAATCTTAAGTCTAAATATTCTAAAATTATCGTCATATTCTCAAATCGGGAGTCTCATGATTGTACGTTCAGCCCCTACGAGTTACATCGGTCTCGTGCGAGGTGTTGGTGACTCTCACGGGATCGTTTGGGGCCTATTTCGTGGTTTCCCCCCTCCAACACCGTGATTTTAAGCCTAAGTCTAGATATTTTCAAATTATCGTCGTATTATCAAAGCGTGAGTCCCGTGACCGTGCGGTTAGTCCCTACGAGTTACATTGGTTCCGTACGAGGTGTTGGTGCCTCTCACGAGGTCTATTGGGGGTTGTTTCGAGGTTTCCCCTCTAACGCCGTGTTTTGAAGAATAAGTCTAGATATTTTTAAATTATCATCGTATTATCAAATCGGGAGTCCCGTGATCACGCGGTTAATCCCTACGAGTTAAATTGGTCCCGTACGAGGTGTCGGTGTCTCGAACGGTGCCTAATGGGGTTTGATTCGGGGTTTCCCCTTCCAACGTCGTGTTATTAAGCTTAAGTCTAGATATTTTCAAATTATCATCGTATTCTCAAATCAGGAGCCCCGTGATCGAGTGGTTAGTCCCTACGAGTTACATTGGTCCCGTGCGAGGTGTCGGTGCCTCTCAGGGGGCCTATTGGGATTGTTTTGGGGTTTTCCCTTCCAACGCCGTGGTTTTAAGCCTAAGTCTAGATATTCTCAAATTATCTTCGTATTCTCAAATTGGCAGTCCTGTGATCGCGCGATCAGTCCCTACGAGTTACATTTGTCCTGTGCGAGGTGCTGGTGCCACTCACCGGGCCTGTTGGGGGCTGTTTCGGGTTCCCCCTACAACGTCGTGTTTTTAAGCCTAAGTCTAAATAAATTCCAATTATCATCGTATTATCAAACCAAGAGTCCTGTGATCACGCGGTGAGTCCCTATGAGTTACATTGGTCTCGTACGAGGTGTTGGTGCCGCTCACGGGGCCTATTGGGGGCTGTTTCGGGGTTTCCCCCTCCAATACCATATTTTTAAGCCTAAGTCTAGATATTTTCATATTATCGTCGTATTCTCAAATCGGGGGTCCCGTGATCGGGCGGTTAGTCCCTACGAGTTATATTTGTCCTGTGCGAGGTGTTGGTGCCTCTTACCGGGCATGTTGGGGGTTGTTTTGGTGTTTCCCCCTCCAACGCCGTGTTTTTAAGCCTAAGTCTAGATATTTTCAAATTATCATCGTATTTTCAAACCAGGAGTCTCATGATCGAGCAGTCAATTCCTACGAGTTAGATTGGTCCCGTGAGAGGTATCGGTGCCTCTCATGGTGCCGTTTTGGTAATGTTTCAGGATTCACCCTCTAACGCATTATTTTTAGGCTTAAGTCTAGATATTTTTAAATTATCGTCATTCTCAAACCAAGAGTTCCATGGTCACTCGGTTAGCCCCTACGATTTACATTGGTCCCGTGCGAGGTGTTGGTGCCTTTCACGGTGCCTATTGGGGACTGTTTCTGGGTTTTCCCTTACAACGCCTTATTTTTAAGCCTAATTCTAGATATTTTAAAATTATCATCATATTATCAAATCGAGAGTCCCGTGATCACATAGTGAGTCCCTATGAGTTACATTGGTCCCGTACGAGGTGTTGGTGCCTCTTACGGGGCCTATTAGAGGCCCTTTCGGGGTTTCCTCTTCTAATGCCGTGTTTTTAATCCTAAGTCTGGATATTTTCAAATTATCTTCAAATTATCAAATTGGGAGTCCCGTGATCACGCGGTCAGTCCCTACGAGATACATTGGTCCCGTGTGATGTATCGGTGCCTCTCACGGGGCCTGTTTTGGTGTTTCCCCCTCCAACGCCGTGTTTTTAAGCCTAAGTCTGGATATTTTCAAATTATTATCATATTCTCAAACCGGGAGTCTCTTGATTACGCAGTTAGTTCCTATGAGTTGGATTGGTCCCGTGAGAGGTGTTAGTGCCTCTCACAGAGATTGTTTCCGGATTTACCCTCTAACGCCTTATTTTTAGTCTTAAGTCTAGATATTTTTAAATTATCATCATATTCTCTAACTGGGAGTCCCGTGATCACACGGTTAGTCCCTACTAGTTACATTTGTCCCTTGTGAGGTGTTAGTGCCTTTCATGGGGCCTATTAGGGGTTGTTTCTGGGTTTCCCCTACAATGCCATGTTGTTAAGCCTAAGTCTAAATATTTTCAAATTATCGTCGTATTATCAAATCGAGAGTCTCGTGATCGCGTAGTGAGTCCTTATGAGTTACATTGGTCCCGTACGAGGTGCTGGTGCCTCTCACGGGGCCTATTGAGGGCTCTTTCGGGGTTTCCTCCTCCAATATCGTATTTTTAAGCCTAAGTATAGATATTTTCAAATTATCGTCGTATTATCAAATCGGGAGTCCCATGATCACGGGGTCAGTCCTTAAGAGTTACATTGGTCTCGTACGAGGTATATGTGCCTCTCAAGGGGCCTATTGGGGTTGTTTCGATATTTCCCCTTCCGACCTTTACGAGTTACATTGGTCCTTTAGGAGGTGTCGGTGCCTCTCACGGGG
Organism: Sambucus nigra; assembly: GCA_949130495.1. Lineage (NCBI taxonomy): Eukaryota > Viridiplantae > Streptophyta > Magnoliopsida > Dipsacales > Adoxaceae > Sambucus > Sambucus nigra. The sequence goes on from OX422215.1 coordinate 622,885,765, forward strand.
ACTATTGGGGGCTGTTTCGAGGTTTCCCCATCCAGCGCCGTGTTTTTAAGCCTAAGTTTAGATATTCTCAAATTATTGTCATATTATCAAACCGGTAGTCCCGTGATCACACAGTCAGTCTCTACAAGTTATATTGGTCTCTTGTGAGGTGCCAGTGCCTCTCACATGGCCTATTGGGTGCTCTTTCTATATTTCCCCCTCTAACACCGTGTTTTTAAGCCTAAGTCTAGATATTTCCAAATAATCATTGTATTCTCAAATCGGGAGTCCCGTGATCGCGCAGCCAGTCCCTACGAGTTACATTGGTCCCGTGCGATGTGGTCGTGTCTCTCACGGGGCCTGTTGGTGGTTGTTTCGGAGTCCCCCCCCCCCCCCAACGCCGTGTTTTTAAGCCTAAGTATATATATTTTCAAATTATCATCGTATTATCAAACTGAGAGTTCCTTGATCGCACGGTCAGTACCTACAAGTTATATTGGTCCCGTGCGAGGTGTTGGTGCCTCTCACGGAGACTATTGGGGGTTGTTTCGGGGTTTCCCCCTCCAACGTCGTGTTTTTAAGCTTAAGTTTATATATTTTAAAATTATCATCGTATTTTCAAATCGACAGTCCCGTGATCACGTGGTCAGTCCCTACGAGTTACATTGGTCCCGTGCGAGGTGTTGGTGCCTCTCACGGGGCCTATTGGGGGCTGTTTCGGGATTTTCCCATACAACGCAGTATTTTTAAGCCTATGTCTATATATTTTCAAATGATCATCGTATTATTAGATTGGGAGACCCTACGAGTTACATTGGTCCCATGCAAGGTGTCGGTGCCTCTCACGGGGCCGTTTGGGAGCTCTTTCTGGATTTCCCCCTTTAACGCCATGTTTTTAAGCATAAATCTAGATATTTGACAATTATCATTGTATTATCAAACCGAGAGTCCCATGATCGTGCGATCAGTCACTACGGGTAACATTGGTACCGTGCAAAGTGTTGGTACCTCTCACGAGGCCTATTAGGGTTGTTTCGAGGTATCCCCCTCCAGCGCCGTGTTTTTAAGTCTAAGTCTAGATATTTTGAAATTAGCATTGTATTAACAAATCGAAAGTCCCTTGATCGCGCGATCAGTCCCTATGAGTTACATTGTCTCGTGCGAGGTGTTGGTGTCTCTCACGGGGCCTATTGGGGGATGTTTCGTGGTTTTCCCCTCAACGCCGTGTTTTTAAGACTAAGTTCAGATATTTATAGATTATCGTCATATTCTCAAATCGGGAGTCCCGTGATCGCGCGGTTAGTCCCTACGAGTTATTAATTGTTTAACAACAAACTTTTAAAATTTATACTATTTTTCATTTATGTCTTACTTATATTCAGTTTAATCACAACCCTAAATGTTAGAAATGCCTAGGGCCAACCAACTCAATGGCCATCTAAATGTTCAAATCCACTAGTTAACAACAATTCAAGAATACCAAACAATAATTCAAATAATAATGCAATATTTTAGAAATTCCTAGGGCTAACCAATTCAATGGTCATCTAAACGTTCAAATCCACCAGTCAACAACAATTCAACAATCCTACAATATTCAAGGATCCCAAATTCATTTAACAAATATTTTAACAAAATAAACTTCGTAAAAAAATCCACCTATAAAGTAAATGTCTACACCTAAAAAATGAGTCAACTTGGTCGGAATGCTAAAACGATGGAAAGGAACATTACCCATACCAGCTTCGTAGCGGCCTCGTAATAGACCCATAGCAGCCCCGTAGAAGCTGCTACCATAGCTGCCCTGTAGCAGACCCAAGCCTTATTCAAGAATCAAGTACCTAAAAGATTCCAAGCCAAAAAAGAAAGAAAAAAAAGAAAATATGAGACAACAAACACAATAAACCAAATTGATATTATAGCAAAATTACTTACCTCTCTTTTCTGAAAAAAAGAAGATAAAAAGCATACCTCTTTGCTGGTTTCAGAACAGTCAGAAATACAAAGTAATTGGATGGGTCCTAGCTTGAAAAGCTGAAAACCCCATACAAAAACAAAAATGTAAATTGAGCTGGCAACCAAATAAGGACTGAAAAGAAACAAAAACAATATGAAAATAAGGACAATACTGGTGCATTGAGATAAATATAATATTACCTCAACATTACATAGTCAAGTTAAATTCCCAATAGCTCTGATACATGGTACAATCAATAGTTAGACTAAAAAGAAATTCAGTAAACGTTTTCATATTTTAAAATCAAATTATGTTAATTATCACCACCAAACAACATAATATCAAAAGTTAGGATGAAAGCCATTTAACTTCAACTTAATATACTGAAATTAGAGTGAAAACATAAAAATTTGGCATGTAAACCATTTAATTTCAATATATGAAGCATAAAAATTGATGACCACCTTCAATTTCTTTTACAAACCTGTGTTTTCCACACTAAGTGAAAATACTGAAGCACATACTGCAAATAACTAATTCAGAACAATAGTAATCAAGAACAACCCAAAGCATGTAGTGTATCATATTTCCTCCACCTTTATCCACCATGTTACTCAAATAAAATAACCATAAAAGCAAGGATAAGAATGTTAATATGATAAATCTCAAATTTGAAACAAAAAAATTATTTGAAAGAAAAAAGAATTAAAATACACTACTTTAGGGTTATGCATGTGATACACGTAAAATATGATGTTCAAACTCAAATTATGTTATCGGTCTTGCAAAACCATCATCCAAAACCTTGAATCAACCCTGAAACAAAATTAACACACAAATATTGGCTTGAGATAGAACCAAATGCCCTAAAAGAGTAAAAATTTACAATACTTAAATCGAACCTTCCTTTAGAACTAATTTCAATAAATATTGTCAATACTTAAATCGAAACAACATACTTAAAACGAAACAACATACTTAAATCAAAACAACATAAATAAATCGAAACCACCCAAATGGGGGAAAAGAAAAGCCCTCATTTGAAACCCATTAGCCGTGAGGAGAAAAGGTTGGGGCTAAGAGTGGCACCGAGGTGAGGGGGAGAAGAATGCAACAAGGCCGAGAAGTGGGTGGAAACAGGGAGATGAATGAAATGAAATGAAAAGGAGGTAAGGGGGAGAGTAATGAAATGAAAATGGACCAATCTCGATTGTTCATATTTTGGAACAGTAAAAGACCCCCTCTCATATAAAAAAGTATCGACGCCAAATTTTAATAAATGAATGAAACTTTTAATGAATTTTGATATATATGATCTCCTCACGATGAAAATCATCTACACCAAATTTCATAATTTTAAAAAAAAGAACAATCATTTAGTGGGTGAGATATAATTCAAACTTTCAACGACACGTAGATATTAAAATCTCAGTTCACCCACCTAATGGTTGAATTTTTTGTTGAAATTAGGTACATATGATATCCATGATGAGAAGATAACCTTCACCAAATTTCATCCAAATATTCATTCATTATTAAAAAAAAATTGAGGGTATGTTCTTGAGGTATGTTTAATGAGGTGTGTTGTAGAGCCCAAATCTCTCTATATATATGTAAAGGAGGATTCCGTGAATAAAGTCAAATACATTGATGGTTGACACAAACGATATCTATTGGACAATTAAATGATACAATGGAATGTGTTTATTTTTGCATTTATGTAATATGAGTGTGTGAATTGTTATAATTAATCCTATTGCCAGTACAGAGAATGGGTATGTCATCTTGATAGATATGGGTATACTTCGTCGGATATTTATTCTGGTATCTAGAACACGGAATATATGAAATAGATTGAGAACCAAATATGGTAATGACATGCACTATATAAAGTAGTTAAATACGTATTATTGAAATTAAGTGCATAAAATAAGCATATCATAGAATTTTAGCATATGCACCTCATAATTTACATGATATGATTTTATTTCTATAACCAACAAGGTTATAGAAATTACTAAGCAGACATAAATTTCATATTAGTTCAACTAGCATACAGTTATTTCAATCCCAAATTGAAATTGCTATTTCAGTCCCAAAATTAAAATTGTTATTTCAGTCCCAACATAATTCGGTGAACTAACAATCAATGTGTGACACCCCGACTAATTAAATACCGGGTAGCTACTCCTTTATAAAATTAATTCAAAATGCCAAGTTGGCTCAGTTAATAGCATCACTGTCGAAAACATTTTATTATTACTAACCACCTAGTATTTAAAAAGTAAGTTGCCAAATTTTATTTTAAGTCTGATTAACATGCAACAAGTGTAATGAAGAAATAAATAACACCATTCACCATACTGAAGTAAAAAGAATAACCATCACGATAGAAATAAATAAAGTCTGGAGGAAAACCCCTCACTACAATCCCATAACTGAAATAAATAAACTGAAACAATACATGCTAAAGTCTGAAAACTGAAATGTAAAAGATGTTCTAAATAGAAATGGGCAACATGCCCTACAACTAATAGATAGTGACTCTGGAATCCAAAAGATAGAAGCGTCTACATGCAAATCCCTGTAGCTTCCACAAGCAGCTATAGCTCGTCACCTGAATGAGAATCCTATGCTTGGTGTCCTTGTGGCTGGGCACCTAAAATGGTTTTACAAAGAAAAAGAGATTTGAAAAGCAAACGGGTCAGAGCCCGAATGTGGAGTTATATTTTAAAAACCTGCAAGTGCTTTAAAAACATTTAAAACATTAAATGCAAAGTACATGTTAGGACGTGCACTCACATTATATTCTCACCTCTCGTCTAATTGTGCACTCCTAACGCAAGTACCCATCTATAACGGTATAAACCACTAGCTAAGTGACATCATATCTAGCTAGACTGTACTAGTTCCTACCCTTAATACCCGGTTCATATAACGCTCGAAATTAGATAGGGATTTAATGTAAACTCAGATATTCAATATGCAATATATATAACTAACCCGTTATGTTATTCTCGAAACAATACTGTAGTGATATTCACATCATTTATATAAAGGTTCTTATAAATTAACCGTATATTATTCACATCATAAATATACAATACAGGCACCCCGAGAACTAAGCTGCGGTGCACACATACTCTGCTATCCATCCCGGTACATCACGTACATAAGGATTACATATTCCGAATCTCTCAGGAATAGTTTACCGATAACAATATCACAAATAATGGAGGCGAACACAGTCACCATCACATGGGTCACGCACATACCTACGCTCCCATGATCAGCGGACTTATTAATATCCTAATAAGTCTTTCTATGACCTATGTTCATCGAGGTACCAGTCTATATCCCCCCCGTAGGCACACAAGGATTAGAGGGTCCTAAGCGAACGCAACCTCCCGTGATAGCAAGTATGGTAGGTATGTCATACACACAATCCATATATTAATACTAAGTAAACACACATCTTAGTAATACCGTATTTTAATCGTAGTACGTATCGCATTCTCGTACTAACTATATTTATCCCAATTTATACTACTCCGGTTTATAATCATACGCGCCATATATTCTCACGTCGTAGTAAACACTCACGTCTCAACCCAAACCGTCCACGTAATACAACCCTCGTATATAATTTAATTCTAAAAAAAAATGCCCAAAAGTCCCAATTCTATCACTATATCATCAAAGGAATGCTAACTCTACCCTTGAACTAGTTTCCGGGACTCCAAAAGTCAAAACAGTCCAAAAGGGACCAAACTGCCAACTCGTTAGAAGTTTCGTTCGAACGAGGCTGTTCGAACGATATCCTTCTGTCAACTCGTTAGAAGTCTCGTTCGAACGAGGCTGTTCGAACGAGATCCCAGTTCGTTCGAACGAACTGTTCCTTCTAACGATATCTCGTTCGAACGAGATATCGAACGAGATCCCTTCTCGTTAGTAACGACTGGTCAACTCGTTAGAAGTTCGTTCGAACGAGTTCGTTCGAACGACCTGGGGGCTGCTTCTAACGAGCTACCAGTTTCGGCCTAGATTTTTCCCATCTCGTTTTTCACCATTTTTATCACTTCAATCCTTCTCCAAAGTTCGTTCTAACAATGATTTAAGTCCTATAATCATACTAAAACATGCTTAGGTCATAAACTAACGTCTTTTAAGGCAATAAGGCATCCTAAACATCATTAAATCCCAAGATTTTATACTTTTCCCCAATATCATCAAGAACATGAACCCTAGATATATATCAACATCAAATTCCAGAGTTTAATTCGTTTTTCTTTCACCCAATCATGTATTAACATCAGATTAATTGTCTCCAAACTATTCTACATGCAATTCTCTTCACAATTTCTCAAGTTCTATGATCTAAACTACATGGGTTTTCATATTTATCAAGAACAATCCATAAATCCGAATTTCTAACATGGAAAGAACATTTGCTGAAATTAAACATAATTAAACCACTTGACTTGGTTTGATTTCTGACTTTGGTGTAGGTTTGGTGAAGATTATGCAGAGTTTCCTCTCTCTCTAAGTTCCTTCTCCAATGGTGGCTCAAGGTGGCTAGGGTTTGATTTGGGGAAGATTGTAAACCTAATATTAGCCTCCGTAGCTTAAAGGGTTAATATGGGTTGGTTATGGGCTTAGTGGGTCAATATCCACATCAGATTTACACCTCTAATTTTCGTCACTTTTAATTCCTAAAAATGTAAAATTACCAAAATACCCTTTAAGTTACCGGTATGGCCAAAAAATACCCCGGGATCCAAACTATACCCCCGGCTAGTGTTTTCTGACTATCTCGACCCTTCCGGACGCGTTGGCGCACTCAAAACGACCATACGGATTATAGATTTTTAAATTCACTTTTTATTATCAAAATATTATACCGTGACGCGGCGGTCCCACGCGTCTCAACAAAATTTCTAAAATGCCGTATATAAATCCCATGACAAATTTTATAATACCAAGTTCATATATAATCATATATGCACATAATTCAATACCAACTCGCATCACATTAGTATTTATAACCCGGATTAATTTCCAATTAATACGCATTTAATTAATTAATCCCAAAAATAAATATAGCCAAAAGTACGGGGTATTACATACTTCCCCCCTAATAATTGAATTTCGTCCCGAAATTCGAAACTAGAAAGTACCTGCTAAAAACAGCTCTGGATAACGTTCGCGCATCTCATCCTCGCATTCCCATGTGGACTCCTCGACATTGTGATGTCGCCACTGAACTCGCACTAACGGGACTATCTTTGACCGTAGTTTCCTCTCGCTTCGGTCCAAAATAGCAATTCGCCCCTCCTCGTAGGAGCTATCCGGCTGGAGATCGATGTCCTCCACAGCAATGTGAGAATGAGCCAAATTATCTCTAAGATATTTCCTCAGCGAGGAAATATGGAACACGTCGTGAATCCGATGCAAATGCTCCGGTAACCCGAGTCTATACGCAACCGGTCCGATCCGCTCAATAATAGGAAACGGCCCCACATATCTCGGTGCCAACTTCCCCTTCTTCCCGAAACGCATGATCCCCTTCATCGGAGATACCCTGAGCAAAACCTGGTCCCCCACTTGGAACTCCCTGAAAAATCTCTTCGCATCAGCATAACTCTTTTACCTGTCTTGAGCTACTCGAATGCGACTCCGAATCAACTCAATCCTTGCCGAAGTATCCTGAATTACTTCCGTCCCAAGCAGTTTGTTGTCCCCCACCTCCAACCAACATGCTGGGGAACGACAAGGCCTACCGTACAATGCCTCAAACGGAGCCATGCCAATCGTGAACTGATAGGAGTTGTTGTAAGCAAACTCCACCAGTGGAAGATACTGCTCCCATCCACCCCCGAAGTCAATAATGCACATGCGTAGCATGTCCTCCAACATCTGATTGGTGCGCTCTGTCTACCCATCGGTCTGTGGATGATAAGCCGTACTCAACCGCAATTCCGTGCCCATGGCCTCCTGGAAACTCTCCCAAAACCTCGAAATAAATATCTTGTCTCTGTCAGACACGATATTTAGGGGCACACCGTGAAGTCTCACAATCTCTGAAATGAAGAGCTGGGCATACTGTCCCGTAGTGTAGTCAGTCCTTACGGGTAAAAAGTGAGCGACCTTGGACAACCTGTCCACAATTACCCAAACGGAGTCGTGACCCCTCTGCGACATAGGCAACCCCGTGATAAAGTCCATGGATATGCTCTCCCACATCCACACCGGGACCTCCAACGGCTGTAGCAATTCTGCTGGTCTCTGATGATCCACTTTTACAAGCTAGCAAGTGGCGCATTTCGAGACAAACTCAGCGATATCTCTCTTCATACCGCTCCACCAATACTGCCGTCTCATGTCTTGGTACATTTTGTCCCCTCCGGGATGTACCGCGAACCGTGAGCCGTGCGACTCTGCCATAACATCGTGTCGCAATTCCTCTCCTTCCGGGACTACCAATCTTCCATTGAAGCGCAATCCCCCGTCTGAGCTAACGGTATAGGATTCGGCTCCCTCTGCTAGCAATCGAACTATCTGCTCCTGACAGAACGAGTCATTAGCCTATGCCCGTACTATCCTCGTGATAATCTGCGGTGTAACGGTCATCACAGACATGAAAGATCGGGCCACTGCATCCTGGTGTCCCAATTCCTTCCACTTAGCCTTCCATACCTCTGCCACCTCATCTGCTGGCCTGCGGCTCAACGCGTCTGCTACCACGTTAGCCTTACCCGGGTGGTACTGGATGTCGAACTGGTAGTCCTTCACAAATTCAAGCCACCTACGCTGCCGCATATTCAATTCCTTCTGCGTGAACAGATACTGTAGTGACTTGTGGTCCGTGAACAGCTGAAACTTCTCCCCCAAAAGATAGTGCCTCCAAATCCGTAAGGCAAATACCACTGTTGCCAACTCCAAATCATGCGTGGGGTAATTCTTCTCATGAGGCTTAAGCTTACGGGAAGCATAAGCTATGGCCTGTCTCTCCTGCTGCAAAACACCTCCAAGTCCTTGCAAAGACGCATCGGTGTAAACCAAATACTCAACTCCCGGTCTCGGCAATGCTAACACAGGTGCTGAGGTCAATTTGTCCTTCAATTCATCGAATGCCAACTGACAGGCATCACTCCAGATGTATGGCACACCCTTACGAGTAAGATGTGTCAAAGGACCTGCTATCTTTGAGAAACCCCGAATAAACCTCCTGTAGTATCCTACTAAACCCAAGAAACTACGAATCTCCGTTGGTGTCGTGGGCTGTCCCCACTCCCTCACCGCTGATACCTTTCCCGGATCAACAGATATTCCCCGGTCGGAAATAATGTGACCCAAGAACTGGACTTCCTTCAACCAAAACCCGCACTTCTCGTATTTTGCATACAACTCGTTCTGACGAAGTGTCTGCAAAACCTGCCTCAAATGCTCGGCGTGCTCCTCCTCTGTCTGAGAGTAAACCAGAATGTCATCAATGAAGACAATGACAAACTGATCTAGGAAATCTCTGAACACCCTGTTCATCAAGTCCATAAACACTGCTGGAGCGTTGGTCAAGCCGAAAGGCATAACCCGAAACTCATAAGAACCATATCTCGACAAGAACGCGGTCTTCGAGACATCCTCCTCCCTGATACGCAACTGATGGTATCCCGACCTCAAGTCAATCTTCGAGAAGAAAGAAGCTCCTCTCAACTGGTCGAATAAGTCATCGATTCGAGGCAACGGATATTTGTTCCGTATCGTGACCTTATTCAACTCTCGGTAGTCCACACACAATCTCAGTGAACCATCCCTCTTCTTCACAAACAAAACCGGAGCGCCCCAAGGTGAGGTACTCCTACGAATAAAGCCCTGTCCTAACAGCTGCTCTATCTGATCCTGTAACTCTCGCATCTCAGCTGGAGCCATACGGTACGGTGCACGTGCTATAGGTCTCGTACCCGGTAGCAAATCTATAACGAAATCTATCTCTCGACTGGGTGGTAAGCCTGGTATCTCCTGAAACACATCCGAATACTCCCTGACAACCGGGATCGGATCTAAAGGAATAACAACCTCCTTAGAGGTATCCTCCTCTATTTAATACAGATGAGCGGTCGATCCTCCCTCTGGGCGAGGCATCGCCACTACAAACATCTCTTGCCCCGGAATGGCAAAAACAATGCTCCCGCTGAAGCAATCAATTATGGCCCTATATGCTACGAGCCAATCCATACCGATGATCACATCGTGAACATGCATGTCTAACACTAACATGTCTGCAGGCAATACCAAACCACCAATCTCTACCCCTACTCCCCGACATATAAAGAAAATAAGTGACCCACTCCCTAATGGTGAGTCGGCACACATCACTGTGCTCTCTGCCGTAGCTAACAATCCTAAATCTTTCGCGAAGTGTGTAGCTATGAAACAATGTGTGGCACCCGTATCAAATAACACCCGACCCATAGTGTCATGGATAGGAAACGTACCCTCGATTGCGGGCGGTGCCTGTGGAACTGCAGCCTGGTGAACGTTGTAGACACGTCCATACTGTAGCTGCCCCTGCTGAGCTGGGACTGCCGGAATGGGTGGCAGTGCTGCCATCTGTGGCGGTGCGGGAAGAGCGGCGGGAAACATAGGCCTCTGTGGCTCCTGGCGAGCACCCTGCTGCTGCTGCTGTGGGGCCCTGCCCCTATCAGGACAATCCTGCTTCTTATGGCCAGTTTTGCCACAAACAAAGCACTTCCCTGGGAAGTTCCCTCCCCTCTGCCCCTGCTGTCCCCGGCCCTGGTGGCCGTTACCATTCCTCCCTTGGCCCTGCTGGCCCTGATGAAACTGCTGCCCATTCTGCCCCTGTTGGCCCTGATGGCCGTTTGGACCCTGATGGCCCTGACGGAAACCTCCCTGTCCCTGCCTGTAGTTCCCTGACCGGAACCTCTTATTATCCCCCTGCTGGGTACCCTGCTCATTCTGTCTCTGCCCCTGACCCGATTGTGCCCCGTTGGCACTATGTCCTCCAGTCCTGCCCTGATGGCTAGACTCCCCCGACCGCTTGCCCTCGGCCATATGAAAACGGTGGTCCTGGCAGTGCAATAATGCAGCGTTAACCACATCAGAATAAGTGGACAACGATAGGTTCCCAAGCAGATGCTGACGGATTCTCCAATTCAACCCATCCGTGAACTTCTCAAACTTCTTCTTCTCTGTTGGTATCTCATCTGGAACGATGTTCAACAGATTAGTAAACTCGGCCTCATACTCGGCCACTGTCTTGCTCTCCTGCCTCAGACTCATCAGCTTCCTCCTCATTTCTGTATGAACTGCGGACGGAAAGTACTTGCGGTCAAACCGCACCCAGAACTCCTGAATCGAAAGAGTATCCCTCTCCTCCGCGGTGGTAATAGACTCCCACCACTGTAGTGCAGATCCCACTAGCTTGAAAGTAGCTAGCACCTGTTTCTGAACATCAGTGCACTCATGCATCCTCAAATGCCTCTGCATGTCCTTCCTCCATTGGCTCGAGACCACTACATCTGAGCTTCCTGCAAACTCTGGCGGATGCGCTTTCTGAAAAGCGTCTCGTACACATTCCCAAGCAGACGGGAATGCATTAGCCTGTACTGGCGCGACAATCGTCGCCTGAGGTGGTGCCTGCTGAATCACAGCAATCGCGGCATTTACCGCTTGGGCTACTATAGCAGCAACCTCAGCGGCATTCATCATACCCTGAACTGGAGCGGGCTGTGGTTCGGGCGTAGCATCCCTGGGAACTCATCGTGCACGTCGTGGAGGCATCTGAAATAAGAACAAAGTTTATAAGTTCGCTGTTATAAACTTAATAAAGCTGAATAACGAAGTATACACAAAAAGAGTACAACAGTCCTAAAATATAGGGCTCTATATCAAAGAAACGTAGCGGAAACATAATAGCCGTACAGATCCTAAAGGACACTAGAACCTGATGCTCTGATACCACCTGTGACACCCCGACTAATTAAATACCGGGTAGCTACTCCTTTATAAAATTAATTCAAAATGCCAAGTTGGCTCAGTTAATAGCATCACTGCCGAAAACATTTTATTATTACTAACCACCTAGTATTTAAAAAGTAAGTTGCCAAATTTTATTTTAAGTCTGATTAACATGCAACAAGTGTAATGAAGAAATAAATAACACCATTCACCATACTGAAGTAAAACGAATAACCATCATGATAGAAATAAATAAAGTCTGGAGGAAAACCCCTCACTACAATCCCATAACTGAAATAAATAAACTGAAACAATACATGCTAAAGTCTGAAAACTGAAATGTAAAAGATGTTCTAAATAGAAATGGGCAACATGCCCTACAACTAATAGATAGTGACTCTGGAATCCAAAAGATAGAAGCGTCTACATGCAAATCCCTGTAGCTTCCACAAGCAGCTACAGCTCGTCACCTGAATGAGAATCCTATGCTTGGTGTCCTTGTGGCTGGGCACCTAAAATGGTTTTACAAAGAAAAAGAGATTTGAAAAGCAAACGGGTCAGAGCCCGAATGTGGAGTTATATTTTAAAAACCTGCAAGTGCTTTAAAAACATTTAAAACATTAAATGCAAAGTACATGTTAGGACGTTCACTCACATTATATTCTCACCTCTCGTCTAATTGTGCACTCCTAACGCAAGTACCCATCTATAACGGTATAAACCACTAGCTAAGTGACATCATATCTAGCTAGACTGTACTAGTTCCTACCCTTAATACTCGGTTCATATAACGCTCGAAATTAGATAGGGATTTAATGTAAACTCAGATATTCAATATGCAATATATATAACTAACCCGTTATGTTATTCTCGAAACAATACTGTAGTGATATTCACATCATTTATATAAAGGTTCTTATAAATTAACCGTATATTATTCACATCATAAATATACAATACAGGCACCCCGAGAACTAAGCTGCGGTGCACACATACTCTGCTATCCATCCCGGTACATCACGTACATAAGGATTACATATTCCGAATCTCTCAGGAATAGTTTACCGATAACAATATCACAAATAATGGAGGTGAATACAGTCACCATCACATGGGTCACGCACATACCTACGCTCCCATGATCAGCGGACTTATTAATATCCCAATAAGTCTTTCTATGACCTATGTTCATCGAGGTACCAGTCTATATCCCCCCCGTAGGCACACAAGGATTAGAGGGTCCTAAGAGAACGCAACCTCCCGTGATAGCAAGTATGGTAGGTATGTCATACACACAATCCATATACTAATACTAAGTAAACACACATCTTAGTAATACCGTATTTTAATCGTAGTACGTATCGCATTCTCGTACTAACTATATTTATCCCAATTTATACTACTCCGGTTTATAATCATACGAGCCATATATTCTCACGTCGTAGTAAACACTCACGTCTCAACCCAAACCGTCCACGTAATACAACCCTCGTATATAATTTAATTCTAAAAAAAAAATGCCCAAAAGTCCCAATTCTATCACTATATCATCAAAGGAATGCTAACTCTACCCTTGAACCAGTTTCCGGGACTCCAAAAGTCAAAACAGTCCAAAAGGGACCAAACTGCCAACTCGTTAGAAGTTTCGTTCGAACGAGGCTGTTCGAACGATATCCTTCTGTCAACTCGTTAGAAGTCTCGTTCGAACGAGGCTGTTCGAACGAGATCCCAGTTCGTTCGAACGAACTGTTCCTTCTAACGATATCTCGTTCGAACGAGATATCGAACGAGATCCCTTCTCGTTAGTAACGACTGGTCAACTCGTTAGAAGCTCGTTCGAACGAGTTCGTTCGAACGACCTGGGGGCTGCTTCTAACGAGCTACCAGTTTCGGCCCAGATTTTTCCCATCTCGTTTTTCACCATTTTTATCACTTCAATCCTTCTCCAAAGTTCGTTCTAACAGTGATTTAAGTCCTCTAATCATACTAAAACATGCTTAGGTCATAAACTAACGTCTTTTAAGGTAATAAGGCATCCTAAACATCATTAAATCCCAAGATTTTATACTTTTCCCCAATATCATCAAGAACATGAACCCTAGATATATATCAACATCAAATTCCAGAGTTTAATTCGTTTTTCTTTCACCCAATCATGTATTAACATCAGATTAATTGTCTCCAAACTATTCTACATGCAATTCTCTTCACAATTTCTCAAGTTCTATGATCTAAACTACATGGGTTTTCATATTTATCAAGAACAAACCATAAATCCGAATTTCTAACATGGAAAGAACATTTGCTGAAATTAAACATAATTAAACCACTTGCCTTGGTTTGATTTCTGACTTTGGTGTAGGTTTGGTGAAGATTCTGCAGAGTTTCCTCTCTCTAAGTTCCTTCTCCAATGGTGGCTCAAGGTGGCTAGGGTTTGATTTGGGGAAGATTGTAAACCTAATATTAGCCTCCGTAGCTTAAAGGGTTAATATGGGTTGGTTATGGGCTTAGTGGGTCGACATCCACATCAGATTTACACCTCTAATTTTCGTCACTTTTAATTCCTAAAAATGTAAAATTACCAAAATACCCTTTAAGTTACCGGTATGGCCTAAAAATACCCCGGGACCCAAACTATACCCCCGGCTAGTGTTTTCTGACTATCTCGACCCTTCCGGACGCGTTGGCGCACTCAAAATGACCATACGGATTATAGATTTTTAAATTCACTTTTTATTATCAAAATATTATACCGTGACGCGGCGGTCCCACGCGTCTCAATAAAATTTCTAAAATGCCGTATATAAATCCCACGACAAATTTTATAATACCAAGTTCATATATAATCATATATGCACATAATTAAATACCAACTCGCATCACATTAGTATTTATAACCCGGATTAATTTTCAATTAATACGCATTTAATTAATTAATCCCAAAAATAAATATAGCCAAAAGTACGGGGTATTACACAATGATATATAAAACCATATTAGTTGAACTGATACGAAATTGGGTAACCAACACCAATGCATACAATTAATTGAACCATCATACAATCAATGATATATGCATATAGGGGAAACCATCACGCACTCAGTGTTTAACTAATATTAGACATGCATGTACTTATTCACATAAAAAACACATCTAAGACACTGTTTTAAAAAAAAATTACACTTAGATACACACAAAGAAAACAAATCAAAGAATAAATTATGTTTTAAAAATCAGATCCAAACTTATTTTGTTAACACAAAAGTTAATTTCTCAAATCAAGTCTAAAAATATACCAATAATGATTTTTCAACAAATCAAAACGAGTTAAATCAACGCTTAATAAATTTCAAGAAATAAATATTTAAAATATAACCAGCAGGAAAAACACATCGTAGCAGTGAATCGCTACTACATCCACCAGATCTAGAAATATCTGGATATAACCGGATCTAGAATTGTGCAAGTCCAGTAACATTATCAACACAATATTTCTAACAAAAATAGTTAACTTCACAATAATTTCAGATAAAAAAAAATAGAACGAGTTTTAGCAAAACAAACTCTAATATAAGAATTAAACTCGCATAAGCATTTAATAAAAAAACACGCAAGATCCAAAAGATCAAATAGGAAAAAAATCATTGGATGTCGATTTCAAAAATCGCTCACTAATGATTTACTTCTAGGTTGTGTTTCACCCCATCACACAACGATCCACAAATGTTCATCAAATGATAACAGAAATGATTTGACCTCCCTTACGTTGTGTAGAAGAAAACCCCATCTCGTACAATCGTATTTTATACAAAACAAATGATTTGACCCCCCTTACGTTGTGTTATGAATCAAAAACAAAAACACGAGGCAACGAAAAACTTAGAAAACCAAATACAAATCAAAACCAAAATATGAATAAAACCTGAATATGTATAATTACCTTCATTTTTGGAGAGAGAGAAGCGATCAGCGTTTGGCAAGAGAGAAAGAAGCCATAACTTCGTCTTTGACGAGAGAGAGAGAGAGAGAGAGAATCCATCAGTGTTGGGGAAATTCCATTAGCAAATAAAGGCAGGTAAATGAAAATGAGGCGCCTGTTTTATCTTTTTAGGACTAATATGGTCACGGCCTAAAGTCGTGACCCACCATCATAACCCATTAGTTCATCATCCTGTTGCTGGAATGACGAATGGTCACTGCCTACAGCCATGACCCCATACGCGACCACCAACAGATATTCCATTAAGGGATGATCATGGCCCCTAGCCGTGACCCACACCAAGAAATGGTCACTATAACAACCCGCGTAATTTTGGGGTATTTTCAAAATATAAAGGAAAATAAAGTTTTTGGTAAAATTATTTTTATTGCACAAATATGTTGGATTTTATTTTTAAAGATGATAATTTCAAACGGTTTCGGAATTGGAATTAAAATGGAGTTTTAATTGAATTTTTATTATATAGAAGAGTCCTCAAAATATAAACCTCTCTTAGAGTCCTCAAAACATAAAACTCTATAGCAAAAAAATATTGAATGGTTCGATCAAGCTGAAATTATTTAACCAGCTTCCTCTCGTCTTTAGCTAATTCTCTATAAAATTTCATCCAATTCCAACGGTCCGATCGTCCGGAATAAAATTTTTAGTGTTTGTATCTGATTAGAACTCTTTTCTTAATCAAACTCTTAATCCTTTATATATCAACAAATTCGTGGATGGACTTTTCAAATCACTTTTTCTCAAACTTTTCAACCAGAAGACCTCGCCAAAATTACTCCCTTTCATATACAAACCATAGCCCCAAACTTATTCAAGATTTCAACCTTAGATTAGAAGGCTTATTTGGTGTTTTCTCGAGTTTGGGCTAGAATGAGATTTGATTATTTTCGCGAGAGGAACGTGATGGTGTGATTAGATTTTGAGGCTGAATTATGTGATGATTCATGTTGGTTGGTGGTTTGAGGTATGGGATTTTACACAATATGCTCCTTAATCTCGCGAGTATTATTCTCGTTGTTTTCTTGTGATTATTGACTCATATTTGAATTGATAAAGTCATTTGGAAATCTAGAAATATTTGTTGGAATCTAATTTCTATTCATGTGATATTATATTTGGTGTTGAGCATGTTGTCATGAGATTTTAATATGGCACTGAGGCTGGACACCCGCCAATATTCCTTTTTTCGGATATGCTAAAAAAATGCATAGGCGCAGTACGGTGGTAAGGCCTGGTGACCCGGTTAATGTGTTGTTGAGAAATTATATTGATATAATTGCTTATGAGATTCACTTTGATTTGAATATTCGTATTCGTATTATGACGTTTTATTCACCGCTAATATTTATTGAGCATCTTCCTGTCGTATTGTGTACTTCCCCGTATTTTCGTTTAGTGGCAGGTTTGCGCGGATTTTTGGCGCTTTGGATTTATTGGAGATGGATTTTAGCGTGGATTATTTTGGGAAGAATTTTAATACAAGAGATGAGAAGATTGTATTATTTTGATGTATAGAGCATTGGAGAATTATTTTGCATCGAGTTCGATCGTTGTTTTAATTCGAGAGGTTTGTTGTATTAATTTGAAGATTGAGATTAGTGGATTTCTCTTTTATATTATGGGATTTTTAGATGCTCTATACCTTGTTATATGGAGGATTAGTTTAGTTTTATCGACATTGGCGCTCCATTCGCTCTCCCTGGGAAGGCGGGGAGTTACAGAATGTGAGAAAGTCGTAACGGTGTGATAATTGATAAAATTCGCAAATTTCTAACTCACTTATTTAATTAAAGTCTATTAATTCAGCCCTTAAACATCCATCTATGGTGCGTGTGTCAAACCATAAACAAATAACGCACGTGACACAACAAATATGCTGAGACACAGATTTCAGGAAAAAAAACCTTTCGGGTAAAACCTTTATTTCACTATGAATCTATAAATCGCAACTTACAATTACATAGAGAAATATGCAATGGATCAACGCACAACCAATTCACAAAGACACGCAGTCTTGAACTCAGCAAGAGAATACCCGCAACACCCTCCAAGGACTCGCAGTCCTATCTTCAACAAAGAATCTTCACGCAGCAAGATTCTCAATGACACGCAGCCATATGGTGTAGAGACGCACTCCACAAAAGATGAACAAAGGCAAAGATGTGTTCTTGAACACCAAAACAATTCACTAAAGCAAGATGGGAGTTTTGTGAATTGTAAATCAAAGAGGGATCAAACCCTTAAAAGAAGAAGCCTAAAGATTACTGCTTTGGCAGTGTTTCCGTTCTGGAAAACGTATGGACTTCTTAATGAAAACGTTACCATTTAATGAGTATTTATACAAAACCATACCGCCTCGAAATGCGAGCTCGTTCGAACGAGAAGCACATATCGCTCGAACGAAGTACGCATGTCATTCAAACGACATCGCACGACTTCCAATTTCGTTCGAACGAGATGCTGATCTCGAGCGAACGACCTGGGCGTCAAAATCGAGGACGCTTCAAGACTTAGAAAAAATACTCATTCTCACTTTTTGACGAAAAAGTCCGCTCCAACACTTAGAAAATATTTTGTAAAAATCTCCCAAAAGCTTTAAGTGAAAAGTTAAGGTATTTAAAACATAACCTTACCAAAGTAAACTTCGCGGAGCCTTGAATGATGAAGAACTTGAGTAATTCGGATCCGTCTTTAATGTAGATGTCTATTGAACGCTCTTCGACGGTGTAGCGGTATATGACATAACAAATTGATAACGAACCTATGAAAATATGTCCTTACAAATCTCCCCCTATGTCTATGTCGGTACATACATAAAAAAACCAAATTATCAAATACCAAATTGTCTATACAAATCTACCCTCCCATGAATAAATTTGAAAGACTTCAAAACTGTTCTTCAATTATCTTCGTCAAATCTCAAAGCTTTTCTCATCAGGGTGTGCAACATATCAATCTTCAATTTTGTACCTACACACATGAGAAAAAGCAAAACCCTTCGTGACGCATCGAGTTTGAAATGATATAAGAATAAATCATTAATAATCAAATCTCCCGCATAATGCAAAAACTCCCCCATAACATGATAATTCTTTCTCCCCCTTTTTATGATGTCCCCAAATAGACAGATAAGAAGAAACAATCAAAACATGGAGTGTCACGATAAAAATGCATAGCAAATAAGAATCAAGCTATGCAAATGCAAAGGAGTATCTCACAAATTTCACAAACTATTTTTAAATTTTTCAATTTTTCATACAGAAATAAGATACCACTTTGAAAAATATGATACAGAAAAAATCACACCATGGATTTAAACTCAAACAACCAAGTCATGGAAACGAAATGAATGGGTGTGAACACATTCGATAGGTAAATCAAATCAATCAATCATATGTGCACGATGAATACGTGTACCCCTAACGAATGAACATCAAAAGAATCCTTAGGTGTAAAAATTTGTTGAATTTAGATGACATCGTCTTATGCAAATCAACAAATCAAAGTCAAATGATTTCCACACCAATAACGTCCAAAACTATTTAGCGCTTTTTCAAGATTTTCAAGGACGTGCAAACCCGTTTAAATTCTCCAACCAAACACCCTCATATTTATATTTTGAATAGAGTCTTTCTAAATTCTCAAACTTTGGAGAATTGGTGCAAAAACCTAATTGGTCCATAATTTGGCATGAATTTCTTTTTATTGCCTTTCAATTTTTTTCGGGCTCTTTTAACCTCTTTGGACCTCGGATAATAAAATTCCTCCATTTTTTAGGTCCAATTTAACGGTGGCTTTTGCGCAAAGGATAGATAATTACCTTTCGCAGCCCCTCCCCGTTTTTCAAACAAAGCACACAAACTCACAAAACGGTTCTTAAATGCACAATTTCCTTATCAAAAATATTTATCGCGCTTGTTTCGTTTTAAAGGACAGGATTGAAATGAAAACATCCAACCAACATGTGATAAGACAAGCACAATAATCAAACAAATCCGTGCATGAGTGCAATAAAGGAAACATGAGTCAAACATGTAGGAAGTAACACTTAATTACATCTTAATGACTCCAAACGTTATAAAGCACAAGGATGAATAGACCTATTGTCTCAAAACACTATCAAATAGTCACATGAAAAATGGAAAGATGTTGTGACTCGGTCATCCAAAAGTCTTTATCCATAAACGGTGCAAACAAAATACAAAAATCTTTTTGGATTTTTCTAAAAATTTTATCAAAATAATTTTTTTTTGTATTTTTCAAAAGCAAAAATCTATACAAAAAGTACATGTCACAACGCTAGCAAAAATATATCAAAAAATCATAACTAGCGTATGACAAACATGCAAACACAATCATTTATATGATATGGAAAGAGAAGAATCATGTGCAAGCAAATGAGAATCAACTATTCTAAAATCTAGTGTATCCAAAAGTGATTTCCTAACCCAAACGGATGTAACACGTCGACACGGGGTTTTGGGAACCAACAAAACACTAGACATCGAATTCCTAGGATCTCTTTCAAGATCAAAACAAAATCTCCTAATGTGACCTTTCCTACCACAATATGAACATGTGTAAACGGGTGGAACGACACCTAAAGTGTGATATTTTCTAACATCCTTTGGAACGGTTGACCCTCTAAAATAAATAATGATTTTGGCTTTAGCACTAGAAGCATGAGAACAAGATGAGCCATTACCATCACTATCAAACCTACTTGAGTCCGTCAAATCATTTTTTAACTTTAAAATTTTTGACTCAAGCAAAGAATTAGACTCTTCCAAAGACAGGGATTTCTTTTTCAAATTTTCAATTAAACTTAACAGTTTATCACGCTCCCCCTCAATTAAAATAAACTTATCCCTAAGAGTCTTTTCACGTGCCGTAAAATCATCGATTAATTTTTTATCCTCGACGGCAAAAACGGGAATCCTAGAATTTTTTAAGTCCTTTAATTCCTTCTCTAAAACTAGGACTTTCTCATCACTCTTCTTTTTGGCAATTTTTAAAGAATCAAAATCAATACACAAATTATCAAAGTGCTCACGACAAATATCACTTTGGGTTTGAAACGCTTGCAAATATTCGATCTTACTTTTAAAGAGAAAATTTTATTTTTCCAAAAATTTAATTCTTTTGCAAAGTTTCAAATTCAAACTTTTTAATTTTTCAGCACGGTCGTGAACTTTTTCAAAAATAGGCTCCTCATTAAACGGGCGTACCATTGAAAAAATGCGATTTTCACAAAACTGATTTTTTCAAAAAAAATCAATATCACACGATTTTGCAGAAAATAGGAATACGCGATAAATTAGCGTAATCCGCTCTGATACCAATTTGAGAACGTGAGTAGACAAATTGTATCAGAAAGTAAATCCTCGAAAAATCAGGATCACGCGATAAATTAGCGTAACTCGATTTGATAACAATTTGAGAAAGTCGTAACGGTGTGATAATTGATTAAATTCGCAAATTTCTAATTTGGCTCACTTATTTAATTAGAGTCTATTAATTCAGCCCTTAAACATCCATCTATGGTGCGTGTGTCAAACCATAAATAAATAACGCATGCGACACAACAAATATGTTGAGACACAGATTTCAAGGAAAAAAACCTTTCGGGTAAAACCTTTATTTCACTATGAATCTATAAATCGCAACTTATAATTACATAGAGAAATCTGCAATGGATCAACGCGCAGCCAATCCACAAAGACACGCAGTCTTAAACTCAGCAAGTGAACACTCGCAGCACCCTCCAAGGACTCGCATCCCTATCTTCAGCAAAGAATCTTCACGCAGCAAGATCCTCAATGACACGCAGCCATATGGTGTAGAGACGCACTCCACAAAAGATGAACAAAGGCAAAGATGTGTTCATGAACACCAAAACAATTAACTAAAGCAAGATGGGAGTTTTGTGAATTGTAAATCAAAGAGGGATTAAACCCTTAAAAGAAGAAGCCTAAAGATTACTGCTTTGGCAGTGTTTTCGTTCTGGAAAACGTATGGACTTCTTAATGAAAACGTTACCATTTAATGAGTATTTATATAAAAACGTACTGCCTCGAAATACGAGCTCGTTCGAATGAGAAGCACATGTCGCTCGAACGAAGTACGCATGTCGTTCAAACGACATCGCGCGACTTCCAATCTCGTTCGAACGAGATGTTGATCTCGCACGAACGACCTGGGCGTCAAAATCGAGGATGCTTCAAAACTTAGAAAAAATACTCATTCTCACTTTTTGACAAAAAAGTCCGCTCCAACACTTAGAAAATATTTTGTAAAAATCTCCCAAAAGATCTAAGTGAAAAGTTAAGGTATTTAAAACATAACTTACCCAAGTAAACTTCGCAGAGCCTTGAATGATGAAGAACTTGAGTAATTCGAATCCGTCTTTGATGTAGATGTCTATTGAATCCTCTTCGACGGTGTAGCGGTATATGACATAACAAATTGATAACGGACCTGTGAAAATATGTCGTTACAGAATGGTATCAGAGCTTAGGTATACGACAACCCTCGGGTCCTGGGTTTTGGGTCTGTTGCGTTTTTGTGGCGTGAATTTGGAGATAGAAATTTTTAGAGAATCGTTTTGCGTTAGGCATCTAGATTAGATGCGAGGAAAATATTTTTTGGTGACGAGATTATTTTGGAGATTGTTGGCCTGATTTTTGAGAGTTAGGTATTCGGCGAATTTCGAGGGCGAAATTCTATTGTTAGTTGGGAAGTGTAACAACCCGCGTAATTTTGGGGTATTTTCAAAATATAGAGGAAAATAAAGTTTTTGGTAAAATTATTTTTATTTCTCAAATATGTTGGATTTTATTTTTAAAGATGAGAATTTCAAACGGTTTCGGAATTGGAATTTAATTGGAGTTTTAATTGAATTTTTATTATATAGAAGAGTCTTCAAAATATAAACATCTCTTAGAGTCCTCAAAACATAAAACTCTATAGCAAAAAAAAATATTTAAAAATATTGAACGGTCCGATCGAGCTGAAAGTATTTTACCAGCTTCTTCTCGTCTTTATCTAATTCTCTATAAAATTTCATCCAATTCCAACGGTCCGATTGTCCGGAATAAAATTTTTAGTGTTTGTATCTGATTAGAACTATTTTCTTAATCAAACTCTTAATCCTTTATATATCAACAAATTCGTGGATGGACTTTTCAAATCACTTTTTCTCAAACTTTTCAACCAGAAGACCTCTCCAAAATTACTCCCTTTCATATACAAACCATAGCCCCAAACTTATTTAAGATTTCAACCTTAGATTAAAAGGCTTCTTTGGTGTTTTCTCGAGTTTGGGCTAGAACGAGATTTGATTATTTTCGTGAGAGGAACGTGATGGTGTGATTAGATTTTGAGGCTGAATTATGTGATGATTCATGTTGGTTCTTTTGGTGGTTTGAGGTATGGGGTTTTACACAATATGCTCCTTAATCTCGCGAGTATTATTCTCGTTGTTTTCTTGTGATTATTGACTCATATTTGAATTGATAAAGTCATTTGGAAATCTAGAAATATTTATTGGAATATAATTTCGATTCATGAGATATTATATTTGGTGTTGAGCATGTTGTCATGAGATTTTAATATGGCACTAAGGTTGGGCACCCGCCAATATTCCTTTTTCCGGATATGCTAAAAAAATGCATAGGCGCAGTACGGTGGTGAGGCCTGGTGACCCGGCTAATGTATTGTTGAGAAATTATATTGATATAACTGCTTATGAGATTCACTTTGATTTGAATATTCGTATTCGTATTGTGACATTTTATTCACCGCTAATATTTATTGAGCATCTTCCTATCGTATTGTGTACTTCCCCGTATTTTCTTTTAGTGGCAGGTTAACGCGGATTTTGGGCGCTTTGAATTTATTGGGGATGGATTTTAGCGTGGATTATTTTGGGAAGAATTTTAATACAAGAGATGAGAAGATTGTATTATTTTGATGTATAGAGCATTGGAGAATTGTTTTGCATCGAGTTCGATCGTTGTTTTAATTCGAGAGATTTGTTGTATTAATTTGAAGATTGAGATTAGTGGATTTCTCTTTTATATTGTGGGATTTTTAGATGCTCTATACCTTGTTATATTGCGGATTAGTTTTATCGACAGTGGCGCTCCGTTCGCTCTCCCCGGGCAGGCGGGGTGTTACAGAATGGTATCAGAGAGCTTAGTTATACAACAACCCTCGGGTCTTGGTTTTTGGGTCTGCTGCGTTTTTGTGGCGCGAATTAGGAGATTGAAATTTTTAGAGAATCGTTTTGCGTTAGGCATCTAGATTAGATGTGAGAAAATTATTTTTTGGTGACGAGATTATTTTTGGAGGTTGTTGGCCTGATTTTTGAGAGTTAGGTATTCGGCGAATTTCGAGGGCGAAATTCTATTGTTAGTGGGAAAGTGTAACAATCCGCGTAATTTTGGGGTATTTTCAAAATATAGAGGAAAATAAAGTTTTTGGTAAAATTATTTTTATTGCTCAAATATGTTGGATTTTATTTTTAAAGATGAGAATTTCAAACGGTTTCAGAATTGGAATTAAAATGGAGTTTTAATTGAATTTTTATTATATAGAAGAGTCTTTAAAATATAAACCTCTCTTAGAGTCCTCAAAACATAAAACTCAATAAAAAAATATTTAAAAATATTGAACGGTCCGATCAAGTTGAAATTATTTTACCAACTTCCTCTCGTCTTTAGCTAATTGTCTATAAAATTTCTTCCAATTCCAACGGTCCGATCGTCCGGAATAAAATTTTTAGTGTTTGTATCTGATTAGAACTATTTTCTTAATCAAACTCTTAATCCTTTATATATCAACAAATTCGTGGATGGACTTTTCAAATCACTTTTTCTCAAACTTTTCAACCAGAAGACCTCTCCAAAATTACTCCCTTTCATATACAAACCATAGCCCCAAATTTATTTAAGATTTCAACCTTAGATTAAAAGGCTTCTTTGGTGTTTTCTCGAGTTTGGGCTAGAACTAGATTTGATTATTTTCGCGAGAGGAACATGACAGTGTGATTAGATTTTGAGGCTGAATTATGTGATGATTCATGTTGGTTCTTTTGGTGGTTTGAGGTATGGGGTTTTACACAATATGCTCCTTAATCTCGCGAGTATTATTCTCGTTGTTTTCTTGTGATTATTGACTCATATTTGAATTGATAAAGTCATTTGGAAATCTGGAAATATTTGTTGGAATCTAATTTCGATTCATGTGATATTATATTTGGTGTTGAGCATGTTGTCATGAGATTTTAATATGGAACTGAGGTTGGGCACCTGCCAATATTCCTTTTTCCGGATATACTAAAAAAATGCATAGGCGCGGTACGGTGGTGAGGCCTGGTGACCCTATTAATGTGTTGTTGAGAAATTATATTGATATAATTACTTTTGAGATTCACTTTGATTTGAATATTCGAATTCGTATTGTGACGTTTTATTCACCGCTAATATTTATTGAGCATCTTCCTGTCGTATTGTGTACTTCCCCGTATTTTCTTTTAGTGGCAAGTTAGCGCGGATTTTGGGTGCTTTGGATTGGAATTGGAGATTTTTTATTTAGTGTGGACTATTTTGGGAAGATTTTTAATACAAGTTGAGAAGATTGTATTTATTTTGATGTATAGAGCATTGGAGATTTGTATTTATTTTTCGAGTTAGATGTTGTATTTTTAATTCGAGAGACTTGTTGTATTTATTTGAAGAAATTAAGATTAGTGGTTTCTATTTTCATTGTGGTTTTTAGATGCTCTATACCTTGTTATATTGTGGATTAGTTTAGTTTTATCGATAGTAGCGCTCCGTTCGCTCTCCTCGGGCGGGCGGGGTGTTACAGTTATGACCCAGTCATGACCCCATATGCGTGTGTGTTTGTGCTTCATCATACCTATGGTTATGGTCCAAGGTCCTGACCCATTCACGACCAATCTTGGACGGAATTTTGGCGCGAATTTGGCGATAATATGCTCACGCTTTGGTCACAGCCCAAATTCGTGACCCACATTGGTCAGGGATTTGGTCCGTGACCACTTCCAGAGCATCCATGACTCATTGTGGTAATGAATATAGTCATGCCAAAAATTAAGATGGTCACAGCCCAAGTCCACGAGCGGACTTAGGCCGTGACCATTCACATGATTTGGTGTAGTGAATTATCTGTCATGCCCCATGATTGTAGTCAAATTTGACAAGATGGATCACGATTTTATGTATATATCACATGTGTTATTATTATTCTGGTCACGTTATTAATGGTGGTGTCTAGTTTGTCTGGCAATATTTTATTTATGCATCGCATGTGTTGTTACTGTTAGGACGAGGGGAATGAATGGTGGTGTCCAGTTTGTTAGATGGGGTTTTATTTATTCATCACACTGGTTGTAATTGTTTTGACTACTCTCGAGACAGGTTGTATCAGATTTTGTGTGACAATGTTTATTTGTCGTTCTTGAGATGACCATGGTTAAAGGGTGCATGTCTATTATGGTTTGATTACTTAAGGGGTTAGTTAATAACTGAAACTAATGAACTAACTAAATTGGATTAAGAGGCTCCATTTTTACAAAAGTGTGTATTATTTTATGTATGACATTAATACAATTATGCATGTTAGAGGTAGTTGTTTATGTTCATATGATAGTATTTTTAGTACACTATTTTATATACAGGGCGGTGGTCGAGTCCATTTGGTTCTAACAAGCTTATCAAGATAAATATATTATAATCGAGATAAGAAATTTGAATTTAGTTAATAAGATATTAATGTGGTTAGTATGAGGTCGATTAATTATAATATAAATGGAATATGATAAAAATGTAGTTAATGAGAAATGAAAGTGGAAAGTTGTTTGAAGGCTCCTAGTGAACTAATAAGTTAGGAAGCTAAATAGTTGTTATATATTTAATAATAAATAGATCGTTATTCTTAACAGTTATGAAATGGATGGTGTCTTATACCCGTCATTATGTGGAAATTTATTCATTCTTATTGTTTCATGGATAGTTTTTATTCCCATTATATGATGGATAATTGTTCACTTATGTTTTTACATAGATATATGGCTATTGCTGATTTTCTATGGCTATATGTTAAGAGTCTACGATTAAATGTTTATCGCTAAGTAAAAGACTACAATGTGATATTTACTTAATTTGGTACTTCTTTATAGGTTTATAGTACCATGTTTTGGAAACATAGTTAGTATTATTGCATTGCGTACTGATCGGTTGTTGTGGACTAACATTTTATGTTAGGTTGTGTAACACCCCGTATTTCTGAGCAAGTTAAAATTAATTAATTCGGTAATTATTTTCGTTTAGTTTTAAATTACTCGTGTGCCGTAATTTGATGGAATTAAATATTTTTGAGAAATAAGTATTTATTGTTGGTGGAATAATTTGTGCAATAATAATTATACGTTGTAGTAAGTGATATCGACGAGACTGTGTGGGATCTCAACCAGGGACCGCGTGTAGAGCATATGAGGTTGAGATAGAAAATTATTATAGAGTGACTTTTATGATGATTTCAAGGTTACGGTTGATTCCGAAAGGGTCAAAATAGTTACAATAGTATAGTTAGGTGTATAGTTTGTGTCCAAGGGAAAATTTTAGACCAACCCGACACCGTTTGAGGGCGTTTCGATCATTTGGGAGTTTAGGGTAGAAGGAACTCTGAAAATTAAAAGGTTATATCTGGGTTAACATAAATTTGAGAGAGGAAATGCCATAGGAGAGGAAGAAGAGAAGAAAACCTAGGCTTTCCACATAAATTTTCACTATTGACGTCCCTGAATCAAAATTGGAACAAGGAGAGAGAAACCTCGTCATTCTAAAATGAATTTAGACCTATAAATACATGGCAAGTGTTTTTGAAGAAGTTATAATACCCATGTAGTGTAGGTTTTTTAATTTCATGATTTTAATTATGTTCTTGGGATTTAGATGAATTGAACTCATAATTCAGTGTAAGTTTGCATGTAGAATGAATACCTATGTGAAGATAATATGAAATTAGAATATATTTGATGATTAATATGGAATCTTTATGGATTCTTGGTTGAAGAACATAAATCTTGAGTGACTTAGAGTTTAATTGATGAACATAGGATGTCAATCTGCCATTT
Source organism: Sambucus nigra (assembly GCA_949130495.1). NCBI lineage: Eukaryota > Viridiplantae > Streptophyta > Magnoliopsida > Dipsacales > Adoxaceae > Sambucus > Sambucus nigra. The sequence continues at coordinate 622,913,840 of OX422215.1, forward strand.
TTAACGTGACTTTAAACGTATGCCATTTAAATTTTACTTAGAATTAGAGTGTGTGCCATAGATTTATGGAAATATATATGTCTTATCTTTTCAATGAGGTTATAATAAGGTGATTTGGAGTTCTATAGAGGGAGTAATCATTGTTTTACTATAGGGTGTCTGACATGTCAGCATAGTAATCTCCTAGAATTTTTTATGTTGCTTTAAACGTATAACATTTTAATTGTTATTAGAATTAGAGTGTGAGACATATATGTATGAAAATTTCTATGTCTTAGATTTCCAATGAGCGTTGAATTATGTCATTTGGAGTTCTGTAGAGGGAGAAATCAAAATTTTACTACAGGTTGTTTAGTCTGGCAGAAAATTTACGACTCAATTCGGTTAACTATAATTGCCCAATTTTCCTTGTTTAAGCCCTGAGTTTGTGAATAATTAACGGGAGAAATTTTGTGACATATCTAAAATATAATGAGGGATATATTGAATTACAGTAGGCCTAATATGGGGTTGAGGCTTAGCCATAACGAGAGAATTAAGACGAAAACCTATTGGACATGAATTATAAAATTATGAATTTGAGGGAATGAGAACGGATTATGGAGAGTATAAGTGGACCTATGATGTAGACTAGTAGTGTATAAGTGAATTAACTACAGAAATAACTTAAGGGGTAACTATGGCCCCTCGGGTAGAGATTAATACTCGGGAAAATGTGATATAGGGTTATAATCATATATTGATGGTACGTTGAGTATTCAAGTGTTATATTACGTACAAATTGTATTTATAGGTTGTGTTTATACCAATGCGGACTATATTATAGGTTGAGTGTATACTTAACGAACTATATTTATAGGTTGTGTGCATATACGATAAATGGATAGGTTGTGTGTATGCCTATTATGTGCTTTCTTATGTGTGAACATACCTACGTTGCCTGTTATCACGGAGGTTCCGCGCAGAGGGAGATACCACCTTGATGATTCCAGTGAGGTCTGAATTTGTGACCCAGAACATAGAACTTGGTATGGTGACTATCTGAGTGTGCGATAGTATTGACTGTCAATTGGGTACGTTAGGTATAAGCGTGACCCATAGGCTTGGAACTATGTTCACCTCCAATATGTGTTAATTTGATTTTGGGTTCGGGGAGACATGTCGAACAATTAGTCCTTGATTTGGTACAAGAGGAGTTACATGGACTTGATAACAAAGTATGCAAGTGTGCATCGCGGTGGCCAGTCCGGGAGATGCTGCATATATATATATATATATATATATATATACACACACACACACACACACACTTGGGTGATTTATCCTACTTGTGTGTAATGTAGGAGAGTTAGATAGTGTATATCTAAAAGTGATTTAAATTACGAAATGATCTACTTAGTGTGTGATGGTAGTAAATCTAGATAGCGTATATCTAAAGATGATTTAAGTAAAGAAACTTAATGAAATGGTTTAATGATAACATACGTGTAATGTTAATCCTGGTTCAACAATAATATACTAGGAATGTTGACTATTAGTGCTACTATAGCGTACTGTATGGACGGTACGGGGGGCAGTTAAAGAGGTAATTTAACTAAGGACTTAATGAGTAAAGATTGGAATATTGTAGCATACTATATGGGCGGTACGGGGGAGCTAAATCTGTTAGTGGTTAGTTAGTTACTGATGAAACCTAGTTGGGCTAGGTAGTATGGCTAGGTAGGAGACGTTAGGCATGCACATTAATTGATGGGTGAGGAAGTCAAGGGAGTGTATATTAAACTAGCATGTGTAATCAATAACTGCTTTTAAACTGTGATAAATACTTGCTAATTGTTTTCAAAAAGTTTTGGCCCCAAACCCATTTGCAAATTATTTTCAAAACTTTTTACGTGTCCAGCCACAGGGATTCAAACTTGATGATCTATTCCAGGGATGCATAGCTACAGTACTTATGGGTGCTTGCAGTATTTGGTTGTCACTTCACTTACTTCATTCCTATAGTAGGATGCAGTTTAAGTTATTTCATGTGGGCATGTCGACCCTTCAGTTATATCATTTATTTACTATGTATTTAGGGATTCAGTTTGTATTTCTCTATATGTTTAGTCGGATTTTTATATTAGGAAGCGATTGTTTATTCGGTATTACTTTTACTTCAGTTATTTATCTGGTGATTGGTTCAGATTATTATTACTGTGTGGATGGTTTAGTTATTGAATTTATTTCCTCATGTTGTTGTTTAATAAAAAAGATAAAATTTGGCACCAGCTTTTTGAATACTAGGTGGTTAGTAAATTTTAAAACATTTTCGACAATGATGCTAAGAATGAACCAAATGAAATTTTTGTTTTATTTTTATAAAGGATTGATCACCCTCTATTTAAATGGGTGGGTGTCACAGATGGTATCAGAGCATCAGGTTCTAGTGTCCTTAGGATCTGTGTGGCTTTTTACGTTTCATCTTAGCGTTCTTCGATATAGAGCCATATTGTAGGATTGTTGTATTCTTCCTTACATATGCGCCTTTACGTTCTTTTTCCAATTACTTTGTATTTGATGGTCAACTCATACAATTCGATCTGATTTCAGATGCCACCCAATAGATGACGACCAGCTAGATCATTGATGAGGACTTGTGAAGAGAGGGAGGCTCAACTCGAGCCATATGTATTTTGGCCTTGTTCAAAATCTCGTTCAAACGACCTCGTTCAAACAAGATCGTTCGAACGGCCTCGTTCGAGTTCTGTTTCGAACGGCCTTGTTTAAGATTTTTTTTTCGTGTGCTGATATCTCGTTCGAACGAGATTAAGACTTGTTTGAACGATCAGAGCAGTTTTTGCGAAAAAGTGTCAGTTTTGAGCAGTTTTTCTCCATAACCTCCCACTACTTTTTCCACCCTTTTATGTAGTACGGGAGTTAACTTTTTCCACAACCTTTTTACATCTTCCTAAAGATAAAAACCTTTTGAGAAAGTCCCTTGTGTTTTGTTAATATTTAATGGTTTAACTTTCAAACAAAACATAAGTTTTACACCCAATTATTTATTTATGATCCAAAGTTCAACATGATATATATTTGAGATCAAGTTTTTGGCACCCGATTTGTAATTCTCTACACTATAGAGATTGTTTCTTGTGGTTGATTTCGTGTTCGTGGTATACATAGGGTGGACTCCGTATGTTTGACTGCAACCGTGATGTAGGTGGACTTATGCGTTGTCACTAGGCAGAGGTGGAAGGAACGAAAAGAGTCAAGGCTTACTAGGGCGTCGAGTCATTGTGTCAGTATTTTGTCATGTCCTATCTAATTTCTTTCTTAGTGGACTTGTGGCTGGGTCATCCAAGGTTTTTCTTATTGTGAGTTTTCCTTGTACATCGCGGCATTATGGTTGTATTTGTTTTATCTTGCAAATTCATCTTGATGCATGCTTAGGTTTAACAAGATAAAATTTGGTTTAACCATAAAAAGTTGTTTAATTCGTGCTTAATTAAATTGGGTAATTTTAGATTACTTTAATTCAAGTTGGAATTATTAATTTGGCAAATTTCATGTTTAGTTTGGTTTGTATAAATTTAGAACTTGATTTGAAGTTTTGTTTAAAAAGTATAATTTAATTTTGAAAGAATTTATAAAAATCGAAATATTTGGTGAACTATCCCTTTTGAAATTAAAATTTTGTATTTTTCGTCCCTCCAATTGGTGTCAGAGAAGGTTACACTAAAATATCATGTGATCCTGATTTTTAAGTAATTTTAGGCTTTAATATGGAAAATAAGTCATTTTTGAAATTTCCTGTCTTTGTTGGTTTCCGCATGCTTGCACATAACTCTTCACTTGCTATATCTTATGGGTGATTGCTTCCGTGTTTTACATACATTAGTTGTGTTTCATGATATATTCTTGCTAGTTGTATGTTTTTAGTCATGTTCTAGTCTATGCTTCATCATATAGGTTTTGCTAGAATCATGACATGTGTATATTTTGTATTTTATTTTTATTGGGTATTATGAAAAATACAAAAATATTTTATTTGTCATTTGAGTTGTCTTTGATTTTAAAATTTAGTTAAAATTTTGAAAAACTCAAAAAGATTTTTTTGTGTATTTTAGTTTTACACATTTTGTGTGGCATATCCTTGTGTTTAAATATTTTATCATTCCCCCGCTTCTATGTGGCTAGATCTTTTGGTTATGAATTTTAATTCTTACAGTGTTCTTTATCATGCTTGCATGGAGTAGTTTGACTTTGATTTGCTAAATGGATTCTCTTTGTAAATTCCTCCTCACACACATGCACGAGCTCTTTTGAACTTCAACTTCACATGTTATATTAAGCTAAGTGAGATGTTCTCCCATCAATTTTGCCATCTACATATTTTATGAGTATGGGGGTATTTGTGCATGTAAGAACTGTTGCCCGGATAAAGAAAAATAGATAAACATTTATCCGGTAAAGATTTGTTTAGCAATGGAATCGGGCTGCGAAAGTCAAGTTGACTTTGCATAAAAATCCACCATTGAAAAAGAACCTAAAAAGTATGGCATTGAAAAAATTAGCCAAAGCCAACATAGTTTAGTTTGTTTGAAATTTCAAAATAAAGAACTCCAAAAGAATTGAGAAAAGAAAAGAAAAGAAAATATGTAATACATTTATCATTTGAGGGTGTTTACATGAAGATCAACGACTTTGAACAATGAACCCTAGTTATGCGTATTTTATCATAATGCTATTGGTTTGTAGAATCATTAAAATTCTAGGCTTGTGTGCATTGTGCTTGTTTGTTCTTTGAGTACTTTATCTTGTCACATGAGGCTAAAACTAAGTTTGATGAAGTTTTGCAATCAAATAGAACTCCTTGAACATGTTTAAGTGATGGGGTCATAATTATTTTGTCTCTAGTTCACACCCATTCTTGTGTGGTATATATATATATATATATATATATATATATATATATATATATGTGTGTGTGTGTGTGAGCGCGCGCACGCTTCATTGATATCTTTCTCATATTTATATATATGGTATCATTTGTTTTTAAGTCTTTTCTTTTACATCTAGTCCTTTTATGCTTTTTATTGATATAAGTATTTATCTTGTTGCGACTTTTCATTGATATCTCATGCTTATATTAGTACATTCTAATTGGTATCATATTGTTATAGCATCTTAGTTGGTATCTAGTGTTCCTTATATGGATTAGTTGTTCTTGTGTTGCCATGATTTTTTTGGTATTTCTTGTATCACTATACAACATTGCAAGATATACTTATTTTTCCATTATGCTTATCCCTTGCTCTATTTAGGGGGAGAGTTGAATTAATCAAGGAGAAATGGGTTATTTTATGCACCTTAATCTTTGTCTATTCCTGAATAAAAAGGGGGAGAAATGGCATCTAAACCTTTTAAATTAGGGAGATCTATCTTATGTGGATACGTCTTTCTTGGTAGATAATCTTAGACAAAGGGGGAGGATTTAATTATGCAATTTATACTGTTATATTCCTTATGCGTTTGATTGTGTGTTTAAGTGTGCATATTTTCATCCATGCAACAAAGTTTTAAAGAAAGCAAAGCTACTCAACAAATATGTCAGTTAAGCACTGTATTTTTTATTTTGGGTTGGGATTATGTATTTTAGCTGAGCTTGACGGCCCATAGGATTTTTATTTTGGTTTTGTCCTGGAATAGTCAAAGGGGAAGATTTTGTAAGGATAAACTTCCAATCAAGTCAATTTGTAAGTGTTGGCTTAATTCCGGACAAAACTATTTGAGTCATAGGATAGAATTTTATGACCTTTCAAGCCTATGACATTTGAGTTAAAGACGTAGTGGCCAAATCTACCGAGATCACATCATATGCCGCATTTCCTGCCTTATGCCATCATCAACTTTCTAAGGATCTCTAAGGTATGAATGCATATGTTATATTGAGACTTCGAAATTTATTATTGGGTGTTAGAATTTTTGTTAATTTTTTTTTGAATTCATACCATCTACAGTTTTTGCTCTTGGTATCTTTTCGTAGAAAAATCATAACTAATTAAAAAAAATCAAAAAAATATGAAACTGGTGGCCACGCATTCGTATCGAAAATATCAAGAATCATGGTCTGAAATCTTGTTCAAATGACCTCATTCGAATAACCTCGTTCGAGATTTTGTTTTTCATGCACTGACATCTCGTTCGAGTGTCGTTTGAACGGGATTGAGACTCATTCGAACGAACAGAGAAGTTTTTGTGAAAATGTCAGTTTTGAGCAGTTTTTCTTTATAACTCTCAGTACTTTTTCCACCCATTTATGTGGGGATGGAGTTAACTTTTTCCATCTTCCTAAAGAGAAAAACATTTTGAGAAAGTCCATTGTGTTTTGTTAATCTTTAATGCTTTAACTTTCAAACAAAACACAAGTTTTACACCCAATTATTTATGATCCAAAGTTCAACATGAGTTTTGGCACCCAGTTTGTAATTCTCTACATTACAGAGATTGTTTCTTGCGGTGGATTCCGTGTTCGTGGTGTACATACGATGGACTCCGTATGTTTGACGGTAGCCGTGCCCCATCGGTGGACTCCGAGACGTAGGTGGACTGATGCGTTGTCACTAGGCAGAGGTGGAAAGAACGAAGAGTGTCAAGGCTTGCGAGGGCGTTGAATCGTTGTGTAAGCATTCTGTTGTGTCCTTTGTAATTCCGTACTTAGTGGAATTGTGGTTGGGTCGTCCGAGGTTTTTTCCCTTGTGGGTTTTCCTCGTACACCGCGATATTGTGGTTATGTTTACTTTTATCTTGCAAATTCATCTAGATGCATGCTTAGGTTTAACAAGATAAAATTTGGTTTAACCACAAAAAGTTATTTAATTGGTGCTTAATTAAATTAGGTAGTTTTAATTTACTTTATTTCAAGTTGGAATTATTAATTTGGCAAAATTCATGTTTAGTTTGGTTTGTATAAATTTAGAACTTGATTTGAAGTCTTATTTAAGAAGGAATTTATAAAAATTGAAATATTTGGTGAACCATCCATTTTGAAATTAAAAATTTGTATTTTTCTTCCCTCCAGGGTATTCATTTATGTGATATCTGACTCATGTTGATTTTTTTTTGTAAGGAACACTTATTTTGTAATAGGGGTTCACTTCATAAGTTGAGTAATTCATTTATTTTTATGCATTTTCCTTCCAATTTTAGGTTTAGATACTGTTATAGTTAAACATGAATATATGTTTATTATGTCTTCTACTATATGTATAGATTAACTTGTCCTAATAGATATACATGAGTTACTGTGAAATGGTACACAACTGTGTTTATATATTTTTTCTTTCATTGACTCATCGTTTTATTTAGGTATAACAAGCACGAAGTTTCTCAATATATGTCATAAGTACACGATTTATGGATGTTGTTCAGCAATTTTTTTCTATTATTTACTTTCTTTTTCTCATCTGCCTTTTTTTTCTCACATGATTTTTTTATGAATGTTGATTTCAACGATTTTCTTTCTGTGGTGCAAACCATTCTTATAGCTTCTTCTTGTTAAGGGATTTCATAGCACAAACGTGAGGTAAAGTCACTATTTGTTAAGGTTTTCATCTATTTAGTTATATCTGGGTTTTTATATTTCATTTGTTTAGTTTAGTTGCTGAGGTAGTAGGATCAATCTCTTGAATATTTATTTATTTAGCTAAATTTTGTGTATTTGTTCATATTCTGGATTTTATTAGGCGAATTTTTTCATAATTGAGTTGGATTTTCCGTACTTTAATATGGGTTTTTCTACTACACTTGTTTGTTTAATGAGAAAATTTGTGTCTCCATTGAATCTTGATTTCCTTAGCTGTATTTTGTGTACTTTATTGGGTGAATGTTTTCATAATTGAGGGGTTTCTTAATGTTGTCAAGATGATAATTTCTGGAACTGAGTTTGGTTTCAAGTCATGTTTTTTTTATGAATAAGTATGTATTTGATCTGGTATTGGGTTCTTTGATTTGTGGTATTGACTGCTTATTGGCTTTGTTAGTGTTGGAAATATCAATTTTTGTTACAAATTTTGTTTTTTTGTTGATTAAGTGTAGTGGAGTTATTAGTAACACTCTGTATGTATATATGGCTTGTGTGTGTTTGTTTTGTTGGATATGTAGTCAATGTGTAAGCACATTTGGTTTAAAATTCATCTATGAAATTATATGAATCAATCTTTGTTGGTTGGTTAATGAATATGTTAATTTTGATTTTAATTAGTTTAAGCATAATTTCAAAGTCCGTGAGATAACCCAAATTTGAATCAAAACTTAGATTTGTAATAAATATTCCAATTATTGGAAACAATTCTTAGTTTTGTTTGGTAAATGTGTCCAACTAATTCATTGTTTATATTTCTAAATCATCTTCTTATATATATGTTTCTACTAATAATAATTTTTGCAGGATACGTCTTCATCGGGGCATAAGGGAAGCGGCGGTGAGGAAAGCTCAAATAGCACTAGGTCCCTAAAGTGGGGCAAGTTGAGGATCTTAGTGAAGAACAAGACGGCCTTTCAATCCAGGGCCTTGGAATTTCTCAAAATGATTATTAGCCCCAGTGTGCCCTATGATCTTAAGATGGCCATTTGGGGGGCATTACATGTGCTTGCTTGACTCAATAATATTTATATTTTATTTTATAATTTAAATATAACTGTTGATACCAAAATTAATATGCTGACATAGACGAATAATAAGAAGACACGTGTCGACCTACGTGGCACAATAGCAACGATAAAATTTATTTCCCCGACTAAGTCATACTCACTCAGAGCAGCAAGTACACTCCAAGAAACTCCAACTCTCCGAGGAACTCTTGAACGACGAGCAACTAAGGCGGTTTGAGATGCATCTCGGCCACAGCATTGATTGCCAGATAATCAACAGTTCAACTATTCATTGAATACTTATCATACAGACGTATATTCTTAAAGGGCATTAATTGTTTACCCTTTCACATGTACAGCCCAAGGGCTATAAATACATTGTATCACCCTCATTCAAAGGGATCGGATTTTCTTGATAGAATTACATATCGAGAATTCCAAAACACTTGGCAATAACAGAAACAGTGGACGTAGGCCATTCTTATAAGGCTGAACCACTTTAAAATTCTTTGTCTCATTTATATTTATCTGTGATTAAATAATTAGAAGCAATCTAATTTTTTACATCAACAGATTGGCGCCGTCTGTGGGAAACGACTGTTGTTATCGTTTTTCACCAAAAATCATTCATCATCAATGGCAGATAATCCGGAATCCAGCAATCGAAATGCTGGAAATGCTGGAAATCTTCCAAATCCCTCTGCACCTCCAGATCTGGCTGGAATTATGACAAATCTGGCTCAAGGACAAACCTCCATGCAAGAGACAATGCGGTAACTCATACAGACCCTTCATGGCGGTGCACCTGCACATTCGGGACATCGAAGTGGTCAGAGGCAAACCTATTTACTGTCTTCACGATCCAGGCATACAAATGCGTATCGTAATGAGGAATCTGATGATTTCTCTTATCAACCCGGGCGAACTTCATTAATACGGGCTACAGATACTGAGCAACGTATCACTCTCTCTCCAGAGAGACCCAGTGCTTTGGAAAGACTGAGTAGGGTGTCTCCTTTCAGTCGATTAGGCCCTAGGAGGAATAGGAGTCCACCTAAAACCATGTCGAGGAGTTTTCGACAACCATCAGGTCTAAGAGAAGGATCAGCACAATCACGACCAGTTGCTCATCAAGATAGATCTCAGGAGGCCATGTTAGAACAATCAATTGCTCGAACTAATAAGCCCGAGGAAGGAAATGATGTGTGGAAAGGTTCCATTCAGCGGTTGGAGGATAGATTGGGAGAAATGGCTAAGGCGAAGAATCCCCTACAACGAACTTTTGTTCAAGGGACACCTTTTGTCCAGACCATTGTGGATTTTCCTACCCCGTCAAAGTTTAAAGCCCCTGTGGTAACCCCCAAATATGATGGAAAAACAAATCCTGTTCTGCACATAGAGCAATATCAAGTTACGACCGACATCTATGCCGTCCCCGACAAGATGAGATGCAGAGCATTCTCAGGTACTCTTACTGGATCTGCCCAGATATGGTACAACAATCTTCCTCGGGGTAAAATTTCAACTTTCTTTCAACTGGCCGAGTTGTTCATCGGTAATTTTTGTTTTGGAGCAAAGCCAGTAAAACGAGTAGCACACTTGTTAAGTGTTAGACAAAAATCTGGTGAGAGTACTAGAGATTACATAACTCGTTTCAATAACGAGAAGCTAGAAGTCATAGATTACGAAGAAAAGACAGCAATCACCGCCTTGATGAGTGGTTTGTTTCCTAACAAGTTGTATTACACTTTGGCCAAAGATCCACCTACAACTATGTCAGAGTTGATGGCAAAAGCGGCCAAAATCATGAATGCCGAGGAGGCTATGGCTGCGAGGAAGAATATGGATAAAGAAACCAAGGTGGAAATCGACAAATCTAAGAAGAAAGAGCATAAGGGCAATGGTGGTGACAAGCATTCCAAGAATAATAAGTCGTCATGGGAAGTCCTGAAGAAATTCGATAATTATACCCCTTTCAAAATGGGTATTAATCATGTCTTGGAAGAAATAAAAAATAATGAGGAAGTAAGGTGGCCAAAGAAATTGAGGTCGGACCCTGACAAAAGAAATAGAGATAAATATTGCGAGTTTCATAAGGATCATGGTCATATGACTAAAAATTGCATAGCCCTTCAGAACGAGATTGAAACGCTCATTAGACGAGTAAAGTTGTCAAAGTATGTTGATCGTAGAAATGAAAGGGGAAATGAAGACTGAGCAAGAGAGAGGTCTAGATCTCCTCGTCGGGCAGAAGAAAACAGGAAAAGAAATCATGAAGATGATACAGAGGATGACCCCGATCTTCCCAAAAGGCCAAGGCAACCGGAACGCGAGGTATTTTCAATACGTTTTGAAACATTTGATTGTAATGTTATTACAGGCGAAGATGCAGGAGGTGGAGATCTTACTGCAGAAAGAAAAGCTTACCTCGGTGAGGCTCAGGCTTTCTCATACATTCAACGGATAAATTTGGCTGAGGAGGATCGCCCGAGGAAGATAAACAAAGAGAAGCTGGTCATTGGTTTTTCAAAAAACGACCTTGCAGGTGTTCTTTACCCTCACGACGACCCTTTGGTGATCAAAATGAGGATGAAAGAAGTAGTGATTTCAAGGGTTCTGGTAGATAATGGTAGTTCGGTAGACATCATGTTCTACTCATGCTTTGATAATTTAAATTTAAAATTATCTCAATTGGAGCCTTATCATAGACCTCTCCTGGGTTTTGCTGGCGAGAAAGTTTTTCCACTTGGGACGATCAAGTTGGATATATTCATTGGAACTTGGCCTGCTTGTCGAACAGAAAGAATACGCTCCTTTGTGATGGATAAGAATGTGCAATCGGCTTATAACATCATCATGGGAAGAGTTGGTTTGAAGAAGTTCGAAGCAGTTCCATCTACAGTACATCAGTGTTTAAAATTCCCAACAAATTTCGGAGTAGGAGTTGTGAAAGGTGATCAAAAAGTAGCTCGGGAATGCTATTATTCATCTGCTGAGCAAGAGGAGCTAGAAGAGTCAAGGAAAAAGACTACTACCTACCAGGTGGATGAAGGTACAGAAATTGAAACACTGGATCCCAGAGATGAATCCCAACTTGTAAAAGGACAGGTAGTGGAATCTACAGAAAATGTTATTCTGGACGACGAGCACCCTGAATGAATAACCCAGATAGGTTCGACGTTGGATGCTTCAATACAACAGGAGTTGATAACTTTCTTGAGAGACAGAAAGAAAACTTTTGCATGGAGTCATGAAGACATGCCAGGAATAGATCCAAACTTCTTATGCCATGAGCTCAATGCGAATAAGGAGATCAAACCTGTAAAGCAGAGAAAAAGAGTATTTAGTCCCGAAAAGAATCAAGCTATACAAGAGGCGGTCGAGAAGCTTCAGAAAGCTCGATTCATTGATGATGTGAAATATCTAGACTGGTTAGCAAATGTGGTGATGGTAAAGAAGAAAAACAACAAATGGAGAATGTGTGTTGATTTCACCGATCTCAACAAGGCATGCCCAAAGGATCACTTTCCATTTCCCAGAATTGATCAACTAGTGGATGCTACCTCGGGACACGAGCTGCTCAGCTTTATGGATGCTTACTCTGGCTACAACCAGATCAAAATGAAACCTGAAGACAGGGAAAGTACTTCTTTTATTACCCCTAGGGGAACTTATTGTTATAATGTTATGTCTTTTGGTTTGAAAAAAGCAGGAGCGACATACCAGCGGCTGATGAACAAGGTTTTTGCCGAACAACTCAGTTGCAATATGGAAGTCTATGTCGATGATATGCTGACAAAGAGCAAGAGAGTTGCTGATCATCTAGTTGACTTAGGTCAGACCTTTGATCAACTGGATAAATACCAAATGAAGCTCAACCCGACGAAGTGCACATTCGGAGTCCGAGAAGGAATGTTCCTTGGGTACATTGTCAATCAACGAGGCATTGAGGCGAATCCAGAAAAGATCAAAGATCTTTTAGGGTTGCGATCTCCAACGACGAAGAAAGAGGTGCATAGTCTTACAGGATGAGTTGCAGCACTCAACAAATTTGTATCCCGAGCAACTGATAGATGCCTCCCATTCTTCAAAACACTTAGAAAAACTTTCGAATGGAATGATGAATGTGAAAAAGTCTTTCAAAACTTGAAGAAATATTTGGGAGCACCTCCACTGTTGTCCAGGCCAGTAATGGGAGAAAAGTTGTACTTGTACCTGGCAGTATCAGAGAATGCAGTCAGCTCGGCATTAATCAAAATGGAGAATGGAGTCCAGAAGCCAATTTATTACACAAGTAAGGCTTTCCGAGGTGCAGAGATCAGGTACCCAAAGCTGGAAAAATTGGCATTGGCATTAATTGAGGGAAGTAGAAGAATGAGGCCATATTTCCAGGCCCATACCATCGTCGTGTATACCGATATGCCATTGAGACAAGCCCTTCATAAGCCAAAAAAATCAAGGAGACTGATGTACTGGGCAATAGAGCTCGGTGAATATGATATAGTTTACGAACCCAGATCATCGCTAAAAGGGCAGGTTGTAGCAGATTTTATAGCAGAGTTCACTTATCCTGATACCCCCGAGGAGCAAAAGTTGCTCGCTGATCAACCTGTGGATGTTACAAAATCAACAGACACAAGCTCAGACCAACCCCGGTTGGTAAAAGGGAGAGTGGATGTTACAGGATCATCAATTTCGAGCTCAGACCAACTTCGGTTGGTAAAAAGGTAAGAAAAGATTATCGACGAAGAGCGAGAAATATCAGGGGAAGATGAAAGGAAACAACAAATATTTCACCGAGGAACTTTGTCAGATAATAAATTTAAAGACGAGTTACCTACATGGAGATTATATGTAGATGGGTCATCTTGCACAACAGGTTGTGGAGCAAGGATTGTTTTGAACACCCCAGACGAGGTTGACATGGAATACGCCCTGCGATTCCAATTCAAAGCTTCCAATAATGAGGCCGAGTATGAAGCCATGATAGCAGGTCTTAATTTAGCAAAGATTATGGAAGCATAACAAGTGATGGTATTCAGTGATTCTCAATTAATTGTGAATCAGATGATGGGGACATATGCAGTTAAAGGAGAATTAATGGTCAAGTATCATGCAAAGGTGATGGAGTTGTTGGCAGAATTTGATGCCATTTAGTTGATCAGAATACCAAGAATGGAGAATGCACAAGCAGATGCACTGACCCGACTAGCATCAGCTACTCGGACCGAGCTGCGAAGAACCATACCAATTGAAGTATTAGAAAGTCGGAGCATAGATGAAGACCTGACGATGAATATTATTACCATTGATTTAGGACCATCTTGGATGGATCCCATCGGGGCATATATTGAGGAGGGAGAATTACCGAAGGATAAGCTCGCTGCCAAGAAATTGAAGTTTAAAGCTGCTCGGTATGTACTAATTAATGGTGTTTTGTATAGACGGGGAATTATGGCAGGTTTGCAAAGATGTGTACATCCCTCCGAGGTGAAAGAATTGATTGGAGAAATCCATGAAGGGTCCTGTGGAGCCCATGTAGCAGGTCGAACACTTTTGCAAAGGGTGATGATGCAGGGATACTACTGGCTAACGATGAGGGCTGATTGTATAGCCTATGCTAAGAGATGTGATAAATGCCAACGTTTTTCTTCCATCCTACAAACTCCAAAATCATTGTTGACACCCATAACTTCCCCTTGGCCATTTGCCATGTGGGGAATTGATTTGGTTGGACCACTGCCAATGACCCGAGGAAGATTCAAGTACCTCGTCGTTGCAGTGGATTATTTTACTAAGTGGGTAGAGGCTGAACCTCTGATTGATATGACATACGAGAAGGTGTACCAATTCGTTTGGAAGAACATCATCTGTCGATATGGTCTCCCTCATGCCTTCATCACAGACCATGGAACACAATTTGATAACGAGGAATTTGTCGCCTATTGTCATCAGTCAAACATTTTGAAGGTTCATTCAGCACCAGGCCATCCTCAAAGCAATGGACAGACTGAAGTGACGAACAGAACATTACTAAATGGTTTGAAGAAGAGGCTAAGTGAGGCTAAAGTTAATTGGATTAATGAGCTACAGTCATTATTGTGGGCCTACCGAACAACTCCCCGAGCTGCAACTGGAGAATCACCATATATGCTGGCATTTGGAAGTGAGGCCGTAATACCTGCCGAGTTGGGTCTTCCAACACACAGAGTGATGAATTTCAATTCCCCAGTCAGCGACTTGATAAGGAGATTAGATTTGGACATGCTCGAGGAAGTTAGAGAAGAGGCAGCCATTAGGAATGCTGCTTATCAATAACGAACAGCCCTGTTCTACAACAAGAGGGTGAAAAAATGCGACTTAAAAGAAGGAGATTATGTGCTAAAAAAGGTCATTCAGAAGAACAATAAGTTGGAAGCAAACTGGCATGGACCTTACCGAGTTATAGAAGTTGTTCGACCAGGAACTTACCGAATAGCGACTCTAGAAGGAGAGGAATTTAAGAATGCATGGAATGCTGAACACCTATACAAGTATTATCAGTGATGTAAAATGTAAAGCAGTTCCATCAATATGAATACAACGATGATATTTCGCCATCTTCTCTCTTTTTATTGAATGTTTTTTAGGAATACTAGTGTGTAACACTACGCTGGTCGGCAATAAAAAGAACACGATAGTTCAAGCTCAGACCAACTCCGGTTGGTAAAAGGGCGAGAACACGATAGTTCAAGCTCAGACTAACTCCGGTTGGTAAAAGGGCGAGGACAAACCATACTCCTTTGGTTAGGAGGCGTACACTAGCTCAGACCAACTCCGGTTGGTAAAAGGGAGAGTGGACATCATAGTTCGAACTCAGACCAATTCCGATTGGTAAAAGAGCGAGAACACGACATTCCATCATAGTTCGAACTCAGACCAATTCTGATTGGTAAAAGAGCGAGAACACGACATTCCTAAAAATACCAGCTCCGGTTGGTTAGGAAACCATACTCCTTTGGTTAGGAGGCTGACACTGGCTCAGACCAATTTTGATAAAAGGGCAAGTGGACATGATAGTTTGAACTCAGACCAACTCCGGTTGGTAAAAGGGAAAGAACAATATTCCTAAAAATGCCAACGTGTTTGGTTAGGAAACTCTCAAATGCCAACTTATGTTGGTCGAGATGTAAGATTATTACAGAAAGGGCAAAAGTTCCTCGAAGAACAAAATATTCCAAACTGTACCAAGTATGGTTGGTCGGGGATTAAAACCCACTAACTATAATTGGTCGACAAGCACAATTTAACAACCTTGGTTGGTTGGAAAAATTTTAAATTTAACAACCTTGGTTGGTTGGAAAAATTTTAAACATTTTTATACTCATTACTTTGTTATTAAGAGATCGAGCAATATTACTGATACTTGTAATTTTTTTATTACTAAGTTGGTCATGAACCACACAATATTGTTATGTAAGCACAAATATAAAGTGTTTGACAAATACAAGACAATAGCAATACAAATTTGCAAACAAAAATAAAACTCTTTCATTAAATTCAAAATGAATTACACAAATTTATTACATTGATATTAAATTGTGTACTAATTATTACATGAGAATTTCCTATTCTACTGGTCTTTTCCCTTCTGCTTTTGAAATAGGCTCCTCGCCAGCGGGAGGATCTTCTAGGCAAAGGGGAGAATTAATGAAGTTAATATCTCGAAGCATTCTGACGTTCATTATTGAAGTTGTGTCATGTAGATGTTCGGGACGAGATACCTCGATCTGAGAATGAAGATTGTAGTCACCGAGGTATTTTGCAATTAAGCTCCGAGGAATGGCACGAGCTGGGATCCATTCCATGTCCAAATTATACGGTGGCACAAGCAAGTCAAGTACCCCAGGATCATAATAGTCCCACATGTAGTGTCCTTATTCGAGCTTCAGCATGCCCAAGGCATTCAACCAACCTTGCTTGTAGCCCTCATTATTGGCATTCTGGATACGATCATCTAAATGGAATAGTGCTTCGTTGTATCCAGCCATCGAGAACTCCCTGGGCTGTTTGTGAAATTGAAATGTTAACCTTTCAAGCTTCTCGTGAAGACTCTGGATGAAAAGTTCATTAGTCTCCAACATTGATTTCTTTGAAGAGAGTTATTGTTCCAGTTCTCTAACTTTCTTGGACAGTTCAGACAAGGCTTGATTTTTTGCCATCAATTGGAATGCTTGGTTTTCCAACGTTGATTGAATACGAGCTTCAGTACGACGAAGAGCTCTTGGTCGTCCCCGAGAAGGTTGAGTACTTTTTTCCTCGACAACATTCTGAGCAACTCTTCCTCGTCCACGAGAACCTCTTCTTCGTCCCCGAATAGCAGTAGAAGGCCCAGCTCTTCTCAAAGCCTCTAACTCTTCTCGCAACTTGGCATTTTCCACTTCTAAAAATGAGAATCCTTCATCGGTGACCGGTACCAAGGCAGTGGAAGATGAAGCTGCAGACTTATACTGTGCTAGCTCTTTCTGCAAATTGTTATTCTCTTGCTCCAGCAACTCGGCAATCTGTCTACATGCTTCAACTTCACCCTTTAGGGTTCTCTCCCTAACATCATATCCAGCGATGAGCTTCTCGTAGCCTTTCTCGGCAGAAAGTTGCTGATATCTCTTCTCATATCCTTCATGCAACATGGCGGTTGATTCCTTATACTGATTTTGAAGGTATTCTAAGGTACATTGAAGATCCTCGATCATTTCATAGTAAGCCACATTATTGGCTACAACTCGGTCAAGTAAACCCTTCAGATACTGATAAGCTTCGACTGCCTATTCTGAAGCATCATGACCAAGGATGTCAACAACTTCTGATGCACTCAGGTTTGTGTGATCAGCCTTATAATATTCATGACATTGCTTCATCAGCTTTGTATCATTAGCAGACAGCAGATCCATCCTGGCCAGAAACTAGCAGAGAAAGAAAAAGTAATCATCAACAAGAAGAGAAAAGAGACAATCATATGGAAGAAAAGAACTCAAATTTTATTAGATCATAGTGCAGAGTTACAAAGATCTTGGTTACACTTGAAAAAGAAGAAAAATAGAAAGAGAATACCGAATAACTTCACACATTTTCCTTGTCTCCCAGGACTTTCTCGGGAGGCTGGGATGAGGAGCTCGGTTGCTCGGTGGGAACAATGAGTTGGTCGGCTGGAACTGGAACTTGTTCAGGAGGAGCAGGCAGAGATGAAAGCTCCTCATCAGCAGGCTGGGTAAGGATGGTATCACCCACTACCATTGAAGATTCTTCGGAGGCAGCTTCGTCCTCTTCTTCATCTTCGATGTTTAGGGGAGGACCAGGGAGATGTTGTTGAAACAGTTCTGAGTCCTCATTAACTTTTAATTCTCGCAGGGTAGCAACCCAACCATCTCGGAAGTATTTCAAACTCCCATACTGCACCTGAGTCATCATTGCTGCTACCCCCTGTCCCATCCTTTGTCCCAATCGGTGCGAAAATATTTTTTCATCACCAATTTTCTTTTTATTTTCTCCGAGGAGAGCTTCTCGGATAGAAGATCCTCGGTGGCCTTCAACTTAGCTTCCACCTCTTCCTTCTGGTAGTTCACTTCTCGCAGAAGGGACAATATTTCTTCTGCCATTCTCATCTTGTCTTCAAGCTCCCCAAAGTTCTTGAGCTTCTCATCATATTTCTTTTTCTCCCCCTCCAAATCTTTCACTTTATTTTCCAACTGTACATTTGCTGTCTCAACTGCAGCCAACTTCTTCTCCCATTCAGCCCTATCCTCGTCATACTTTTGACAGGAATCCTTCAAAGATTTGGCCAATCCCAACAAATCATCCTCCACTCCAGACGAGGAGCTAGAAGCCTTGATTGCTTAATCCTTCTTCATAATGGTGTTAAAATAACTCACCAGCTGAAAAAAGAAGATAATAGTAAGTCAGCACAAGATACATTTATTGAAGGAAAATTCAAAAAAATGAGAAACTTACTGAAGCAAGGTGACGAGTAGCTAAAGATGTAAGCACATCCCTAGACATACTCTCCTCAATTCCTTGAACCTCAGGAATGGTCCAAGTCTTTACCGAGCTCATTGTAGAGCTCGGGGGAATAATAGTTTGAACACCAGCTCCACTAACTTGGAGCTGGGGAACGGTTTCAGTCAAATTGACCGAGGAGGATTTCTTCAGTCTCCTCGGTGGCAGTTCAACAGCTTCAACCAAAGAAGAGCTTTTGGTTGGGGAGATGGTTATCACTTCCACAGGTACATCCTTCTTGTGAGGAGCCAATGGGGGCTTCTCGACAGCCTTCTGAGGAGCAACAGAAGGGGAAACATCTATCTTCTTGGTCCCCTTTTGGACATTAGTTTTGTTTCTTTTCCCATCTCCAACAGATGTAGTTTCCTCAAAGAGAGTAGGAACCCTTCTTTTGCCCATCCTCTGACTCAAAGGAATATGAGAGTCTGATGAAGAATCCTCACGAGCTGATGCTGGCTCACCAGTGCTGATTACATGGCGAGCAGTGAAAGAGGTTGTATAACTCCTATACTGCAACAAATATGAAGCAGATCTGATGTGCTCGTCTGTAACTTTTTGATGCAAACTCCAGATATGTTTCAAATGCTTAATATTTACTTCTGATTCTTTTGGAGTTTTTCTTTTGTTGTCAACTGCAAACAAATACATAGTGAAATATTAGTCACACATTTATTCAAACATAATGAAATCATAATTTCAGAAATAAAATAAGATGAAAATAACCTATCCCATTGCCATATGGAGGGCATCTGGGACCTTGATATACTTCATCTCCAATCAAAGGGGCATGTTGCCAATTTTTTATAATTACCCCATGTTCAAAATAATCCCTATTAGCATCAGGGAGGTTGACTACTAAGGCCCTATTCAAAAATCTAGTTTTTAAATAAAAAATATTATCTAGAACAGCCCATCTATAACAATACATAATCTCAGGAATTCCTATACGGGTTCCATGAGTTTGATTTAACCTATACACCCCATTAACTATTCTCCATGTGTTGGGGGCTATTTTTACAGGGACAACATCGAAATAATGATAGAACTCTAAGCACAAAGGGTTTGGTGGAAAAGAAAATCCACATTCAGCAATAAAGAGGCTAGGGAACTAGTATCCCTCAGCCAAACGAAAATAATCTAAAGGCTCAGAAAGATCCTCCAGAGTTACCCAAGATGGAATAGAAAAATCAGAACGGAATTTCTCAAGAGATTCAATAACATAAACCATGGTGAATAAAAGAAATGAATAAGAAGGAAGAAGATCTTACAGGAAAAAGGAGATCTGTTGACAAACAAACGAAGAAAGGGATGAACGCACAAGAGAGAGAAAGACTATGGAAAACTCGAAAGCAGAAATTGGAAAAGGTAAAAGATGATGGGATTGCCAATGAAGCTTAAATACTTTTCCTTGGGAAACGGCGAAAGAAATGATTACAAAAAAGAAACTATTACACTACCGGCGGCTAAAAGGACAAAAGTGCGCGAAGATCGAAGCGCTTATAAAAATTCAAAAAGGCGAATTTTGCGAATTTTGAAGACATTCGAACACAGAGAAAATGCTCCTAAAAACTAAGAAGGTCATTTAATATTGCCATATACCGAGAAAGAATGTTCCATATTCCTCAAAGTTCGAAATATGAAACATTAGGGGCTTCTGTTGATACCAAAATTAATATGCTGATATAGACGAATAATAAGAAGACACGTGTCGACCTACGTGGAACAATAGCAACGAGGAAGTTTATTTCCCCGACTAAGTCATACTCACTTAGAGAAGCAAGTACACTCCGAGGAACTCCAACACTCCGAGGAACTCTTGAACGACGAGCAACTAAGGCGGTCCGAGCTGCATCTCGGCCACAACATTGATTGCCAGATAATCAGCATTTCAACTATTCATTGAATACATATCATACAGACGTATATTCTTAAAGGGCATTAATTGTTTACCCTTTCACATGTACAACCCAAGGGCTATAAATACATTGTATCACCCTCATTCAAAGGGACCGGATTTTCTTGATAGAATTACATATCGAGAATTCCAAAACACTTGGCAATAACAGAAACAGTGGACGTAGGCCATTCTTATAAGGCTGAACCACTTTAAAATTCTTTGTCTCATTTATATTTATCTGTGATTAAATAATTAGAAGCAATCTAATTTTTTACATTAACAATAACTAACTATTTTATTTTTATTTTTCATTTGTTTGACAAGAACAATTCAACTTGCCCCCACAAGAACGTAACTCCATGTTGGAACAACTAAGGGATCAAAAGAAAAAAGTTGAAGAAAAATATGCGTGCACAGTATTTTGTCTAGGACTGGGAGTCCGTCTTATGACGTAGGGACAAGGTACCCGAGAAGGATCCAACTCATTGGAAAACTAATAACAGGTTGTCGATAATGAGATATAGGGTAGGAAATTATGCTCTCGTTAATTGGGAAGGGAAAATCGGCCCAAGAAGATCGACGTGCACTATTCTAGGCGTACGTCTTAGACCGAGGTGGAGAATAAGATGGTAAGTTTTGAATGTTATTTCATTTTACTTTTATTTTATTCTATTGGTGATGATTATATACTAATTCATGAATTTTGCATCATATTATTTAAGGATACGGGGAATGCTCCTGGGGCTACGCCGCATAGGCTCGATGTCTATGTGGAAATTCGAATGAAGAAAGGGAAGGATAAGGAGGTCAATCCGACCGTGGCTGCCACTACTGTAAGTTATAATTTTAATTATGTTATTAAATCAACATTTATAATAACATATTTTTTTATTATTTATCTAATCGTGTACTTCTTTTGTTATTTCATAAAAAACTTAAAGAAGCCCATCGCTCGTAGAATGATACTGACAAGGCATTTCAGATTACGGATGCACTTAGCCAAGTGCTCAGGCAGGATAAAAAAAGGTCGTATTCAGGGTGTTAGCTCTTGAATGGGGAAGTCGAGGTTAACCGGGATTGCATCGAGCAACATTGGACTCGCACGTAAGGTCAACAAAATAAAGACCAATAACGACGAAAAAGTTTGATAACCTCGATAAAACATTGAATAAAATATTTTTGTTTGTTAAGAAAGCTCTTCAAGGTCGAGCCAGGTCCAACTCAGGGAAGGGTAAGGAGAAAGTAGTGGATGACGGGGCCACTGCTCCGTCTTTCTCACCCTATGAAGCATTGTACGATAGATGGTGTCGTAGACCGGTATATTGGGATGAAGTTAATGAAAGGAATATAGAGGGTCCATAGTTGATTAAAGTCACCACTGAAAAAGTGAATATTATTCAAGATAGAATGAGAACAACTCAAATTAGGTAGAAAAGTTACGCGGATAAACGGTGGAAAGATTTGGAATTCCAGAAAAGGGATTACGTGTTTCTCCAGATATCGCCACGGAAAGGAGTTATGAGGTTTAGAAAGAAAGGGAAGTTAAGTCCACGCTACATTGGACCTTATAAAAATTCTTGAGAAAGTCGTGATGTTTGCCTACAAGTTAGCATTACCACCGGAGTTAGCTCGATTATATGAAGTTTTCCATGTTTCTATGTTGAGAAAGTATATAGCGGATCCTTTACATGTATTGGTGGAGCAACTTATTGAGTTGCGGGATGACTTGAGCTATGTGGAAGAACCACTTGCTATCGTTGATAAGAAGGAACAAGTGTTGAGATCCAAGATGATCCCACTTGTGAAAGTTATGTGGAGAAGGAATTCCATGGAAGAAGCTACATGGGAGAGCGAGGATAACATGAAGCTGTGTTATACGTATTTGTTTGATTTGAACAACCAAGGTATGTCAATTTCAAGGACGAATTTTCTAAAGGAGGGAGAGCTGTGAGAGCACAATCATACTCACGACCTTAATTACTTCAATCATGATTACATTTTAAAATATGTTTTTTTGGTATAAAATATGTTATATTATTATCATTTAATTTGATTGTACCTTTTATTACCTATGATTTTTCAAAAATTGGTGATAGATATCTAATTTTAAAGTTTTGGTGGACAATTTCGGGTTTGAGGCTTATTTTGACTCATTATACATGATAATTTGATCTAAGAGTGAACTAAAAACATGTAGCTCTATGAGTTAGAATGCCACCACAATAAACGGTGTGTAAAACAGACATACGAGTGAAAAGATATAACAAAATTATGAACTAAGGGTAAAGTCATCCATTATTTTAAAAAAATTGTCTTTATTATATCCAAATATTATGTTTCAATTGGTTAGAGTGGGTGGTACCCTTATGCTGAGTTTGGCTACTAAAACCATCATTTCTTCTTCACTTTTAACATACATTTTAGCCATGAGAAAACTTTGTCTTGAAGAGAGAGAATTGTGAAGCTTATGAAGAAAAGTGTGAGGAGAAATTGGAGAAAAAAAGCCCATAAAATCAGATAAGAGTTCTTAAGGTAATTCTATCCATAAATATTGTTTATTTTTTTGTGTTACTGATTCAAATTATAGAATTTACTAAAATTTCATGCCTTGATGTATATGTATGGATAGATACAAGTTTGAAGAAAGTTGAATGTGTAAACCCTTTATATTGCTTTCTTTAAAACCCTTGTATATTTAAACTTTCATAAGTTTTTGTATGCTTACTGGAACTGAGTAATTCCAGTTGAAGATTAAAATAGACTCATATATGCAAAGCATATCCAAAAATTAGAATTAAACTCCTTGTGATTAGACCTTGGTGATTGTTGTAAGTTGGTCTATAGTTGTTATTTACATAATTCATTTGGATATGCCCTGAGTTTGATAATGCTTTTGACATAGTAAATAAACTCTAAAATTTATGAAACTTTAATTTTATATTATTAAATATGCGTATTGAAAATGGGTGAAAAATTATAGAAAGTTATGATGTAGAAAAATAATGAAAATTCTTTGAAGTTGACTAAACCATAGAGGATCTTGTAGGACATATTTAATATGTTGTAAAGAAATGGTCATATCTCGCTCTAGGAAGATTAAAAAATTACACTGTCATTTGTAATGGAAAGTATATTCAGATATGTTTTCATATGGATAAGGTTGGGCGTCTGTATTTGTACAATGTATAGATTTAGAATGGTTAAGAATAGAGGACAATAATTTGGTGCCATACTAGATACCCCGTGAAATAATATTCTTATCTCCTCCTTCCAAAGGGTATTTTGAGTACATGTTCCATGAGTATATATATTGAGAAGTATACTTCTACTTTTATTTGGTTTTATTTATAAATTCCTTACAAAGTATTTTCTAGGGTTGAATGCTTATAACTTTATCAACATAGATACCATCACATCATCTTCATGAAATTCTACTTAAGTGGGATTATATTGTTGTTGTATAATCATTGAAAGTTACATAAAGTATTAATATGATACTAATGATTTGAATTCAGTATTGATTTAGTTGGATTGATAGGTTTAAGGTCTAATCCACCAGGTTCAACTCCACCCGAGGGAAACATAAACATATAATTGAGAACCCAAGGTGAGTGTACTTATGATTATTTCGTATGTATATATATATATATATATATATATATATATATATATATATATATATAATGGATATGAATACAGCTCTAAGAGGGGATTGATTTGAGTACTTCGATATTTAGGATTTGTATGAATATTCAAACATCCAGGATTGGTTGGGTATTATAATCCAGGATCGAAATTGGACAAAGATCCAATAATTTATTTTGTCTTATGACAAGGATTTGTGGGAACTTTTGTTCCATGATTTTTTATTGCCTTAATGGGCAGGATTGTTTTGATTTTATATCCAAAGATTTGATATAGAACAATTATTTTATTATAGGGAAGGAGTGTCTCACTAAGCTTATAACTTAATGTTAATATTTTAATATTTTTTAGGTTTGTGTTACCACAAACTAGGATACCACATGATGGGTGATTTTGAGAGTTGCACCGTTAGAGAGAGGTGGGGTTTAAATATGGAATTTTTATTATTATCACACTCATGATTTTATTTCACTCATACATTGTATATATTGAGTTACCGTGGTTTGATTTGATGATTGTAATAGTTAATCATAGTATTGTATGTCCTCTAATTATGACTCTGATGTTAATTATGTTATGATACAGAGAAGATGATTACGTTCATTATGTACATTGTACATGATAATTTGAAATGAATTATATTTCAACTGGTTGAAGATTACGCTTTAATAATTATAAAATAAATTATTAAAATGGATTTGGGTTTGGGTTTGGGGTGTGACAAGTTTGCCCTTGGGTGGTGTTTGGCACCTCTTCCACATTAGCTTACTTTTCAATAAACGACATGAGATCGTCATGGTGTCTGCTTCCTTCTTAGTGAGAGACTAATGCAATATGTAGGTAGGGGAAAGCCGATCTTAAATGATACTACGACTACCTGCTCCGAGCAATCGTCCATATCTTTGTAGCTCTTGGCATATTCCCCTAAAGTCTCCCGTGGCTTCTTCCTCATAATGAGTAGAGAATCCATCCTCTTCGGATGCGAGATGTTGGTTATAAAGCGAGGTGTGAAGGCTTCTGCAAAGAACTTGAAGATTTTAGACGACTTATGGGGCCGTCTCTCAAACAATGCCTAGGATACATCTCCTATGCTGGATAGGAATATACGGCACATAAGAGCATCGTTGTGGTTCTATAGAGTTATTGCTTGCCTATACTGGCGAATATGATATTTGGGGTCAGTCATTCCATCGTATATCTTGAACCTTGGGGTCGTGCTCTTCTTTAGAGGATTATCTTCCTCAATTTCCCTTGAGAATGGGGACTTCATCTGCAGGATGAGGTCCCTTCTTATCGGCTCTTTTGTGAATCTAGCTCCACAATGTGCTGAATGTTAATTCATCTCTCTTCGAACCAAACTTCTTATATGCTTCTTATGACATTTTTCATCACGATTTCTTCTCATTAGATGACTTACGCGTTCTGAACGATCCTGCTCGTGGCCAGTACTCCTTATTTGGCTGTGAGTTTTACTCGCCTGAGGGCTAGGGGCCCGACCACGGCGTTGCGGTTTTTCTCACGGAGTTCTTTCTCTATCTTCTCCAATCATTACTAAAGACCTACATTCTCTTCCATTTAGAAGTAAGTTGCCTCTTGCTAGTGGAGTTGTTCTTTATAAGTATCGATCAGTCGTGAGATCTGTGTTGATCTAAGTTACTCATTGCTCTGCTCAGAAAGATGATCTTTATGGAAAAATTTAAGAATTCTTTCTTGATGATCCTCATATCTGATTTTGAGTGGGGAAAGATCGGCTCGTACGTTGCCAGTAAGGGGTGCATTGTTTGCGCGATGAGACATTATGTTCACTCTTTGGTTCCAAGTTGCTTTTTAGAAAAAAGAGAATCGTTCTCATTGACGACGACAATTGTGAGTACAAGAAATCATAATTAATAATTCTAAAGAGCAAAAGGATTAGAAAAGTAAAGAAATGATCACAACGCATAATTTTTACGTGGTTCGGCAACTGCCTACATTCACGGAGGGGTTCCTGAGTTTTTATTAATTCGCCAGATGTTCAAAATTATATGCACCATTGCCCCGCGGTGAGGGTTATATTTATAATAGTAAATAGTAGTTGAGTTGTACGAGAACGTCTCTTAACTCTTCATTGGCTCTCTAGTGATTCCTGTTTATTTCCTCCGATAATGTAGGTAACTATATGGAATCTTCAATTATCTACATGATATATTCTTGTGTTTATTCATGCAATGTTGAATTTGACTGCGGTAACGTGCTGGGCCTATTTGGGCTATCGAAAATTGAGCCTCTAAGGTTTTGCACCCACGAAATTCATTTCCAAGAAAATGCAATTTCTCTCAAACTGACATGCAATTCGAAAGTGAAACACATAAAATATACCAATTTTCAAGCCTAAATTAGTCATCCACACTTGAAAATCATTAATGCAATCTCTAATAACTTTATTCTTGGAGAAATTACTTTAAACGAAATTGGTTTATGACATGGGCTTACCTCTGAAGATTTGATATTTGGATGTCGTGGATTACATTCAAAATACAAACTAACAAGATTTGAATTTTAACATAAAATAAGTGATTTTGAATTAGTCAATTAAAAAGGGTATTTAAGCATTTTTTTTTATGATTTCGGTTCAAAATTAAAAATAAAACCGATTAAGTGAAAACAATTTTTAAATAAAATTAAAAAAGTGATCAAATAGCTAATAAAGCCTATTCACTTTTTGACTCTTTAAATAGGACCTCCTATATAAAAACCTCTATAAAATCCGTAAAAATCTTTTGACACGTTAATTTTGGTCATGCGTTTATCAAATAGACCCTAATATTTTGGGCATGGAGTAATATTAGGAATACCCTTTTTTATTACTCAATTAATGTATTAAACACACATTTGAATAGTGTTTCAAATATATTCATGTGAATTATAAACATCAATCGGATAATAAAAATGATCATGAAAAATAGTTTCCATAATATTACTTTTGGGTAAGACAATATTGTTCTTTGGGTAAGTGAGTAAATTCTCAATATTCAATTATTGGAAATATACTATAATTGATGACGAGCATGAGCCACCCACGAGGAGTGGGTGTCTTAATTGTTGGTTAATTAGATTCTCCCTGACAGGTCCCATGTTTCTCAATCACACCATATCCATTCTTTTCTGGTTTTCTTTTACCCATTTATCCTCTAAAGGTACCCTTCCACATTGTGGGTCCCAACTGAGCCCCACAAACCATATCTGCCAAACCTCATCAATGGCCTCTTTTCTCTCATCAGCTCCTTTTTTCTAGTGCATTTCTGATGTTAACAT
The DNA here is from genome assembly GCA_949130495.1 of Sambucus nigra. NCBI lineage: Eukaryota > Viridiplantae > Streptophyta > Magnoliopsida > Dipsacales > Adoxaceae > Sambucus > Sambucus nigra. The sequence continues at coordinate 622,941,345 of OX422215.1, forward strand.
CAATGGCGGCCCACTGTTGCACTTAAAAAATATTAAACTAATCAAGATGTATACCATGTTGGCTATAGCAAACGTTAAGGAGAGTATAAAAAACAATTTTTCTCTAACTAACTAACTATTTGAAAATATAGACTTTACATGTAATATGCAATGAACCACGTGGTGGGTGTAGTGTACTGTTTTTTGTTCTGAAACTTTTGCAAGGGCTTATGAACCTGCCAACTTTTAGGTTTGGGGTTTCTTTCGACATGGAATGCAAATGGGTTTTGATTTGTTATTGAAGTTATCTTAAGTTTAATCTTTTCAGATTTAGTGAAAAGATTGGTTCTTTCTATTAGTTTGTTGGGAGTTCTTGTTTCTTCATATCAAAATCAAGGTACTTGAGCATTTTAGTTATGGTTGAAGTTCTAATGCTCTTGTTTTATATGAAAATACTCATTTAGAATTTCAGATTTGGTTTTAACTTTCAAAACTTTGTTGGGGGTGGCAAGGACTTTGATATCTAATTTGGGTGTTTTTCAGTTTGGGAGAGTTCACTGTTTAAGCATTTTACAATATTTTTATGCTATATAAAACCATTCATCTAGAATATCAAATTTGGTTTGTAAACTGTGTTGGGGAACAAGGAGTTTGATATTTGAATTTGATGTTTTTTCAATTTGAGAATAGGGGCTTCATATAGAAAGAAGTGAATTTGGTTGGGTATTATTTGATATTTCTGTACAAATGTATCTCTACCATGAGGAAGCATGACAAGTTTTTAAGGTCCTAACCTAGAAAAGTTTCAAAAAAATTGGGATCCTTTGAAGTGGTGTTTGTTGGGGGATTGGTGAAGATCATAGAGAACCCGAATGGTATCCGAATAGCGACAATGGAAAAACACCCAAGTTTTCGAGGCGGGTTAATGGAGAAACAGAAGAGTTTTCGTGGGTTGATAGATAAGCAGAAGAGCTTTCGCGTAATAATGGAGAGGCAGATGAGCATTGTGGGTGAGAGAAAAAAGAGCAGGGACTCACCGGGGAAACGAGGGGATTCTATGCTCCATTTGGCTGCTAGAGGGGGGAATTTAGCTAAGGTGAAAGAAATTTTTCAAAAGTTTGAAGGTATTAGTAGTGTTATAGATTTGCTATCGAAGCAAAACCAGGAGGGGGAGACTGCTTTGTATGTTGCCACAGAGTATGGGCACACGTTGGTTGTTCAAGAGTTTTTAAAACATTTGAACCTTCAAACGGCTTCTATTCCGGCTAACAATGGCTATGATTCATTTCATGTTGCAGCGAAGCAGGGTCATCTTGGTAAGACTTTGATCCCATTAGAATGAATTTCTCATTCTTTGTTGTTTGGGAAAAAAAGATTCATGTTTTGTTGAGATTTTTTGTACTAGCGTTGAGGATAGGAATGAAGATAGTTTTGAAATTATTATTGGAACATATTTATTAACTTGTGCTTCCACCGCTTACAAGCTTGCAACCCTGTGTGATGTGCCCACATTTATACTTCTTTCAATTATAGATGATTGAAGAAAATTGCTGTCAAAGAAATATCAAATTATAAAGTTAAATTGAAGGGCTAATTGTGTACATAAGGAACATGTGATAAATTTCCATTTTTTGCAATATGTTATTTATGGAAATTGAATATAAGTAGAAATATATTTTGTACTTCCATTACCCCTTCCCTGACCTCGATCCTTGTAAGAGGGAAAGAACATTAGGGTTTGTTGTGTGTTTGGTAATTTATGTTTGTTTGTTTTTGTTTCATATTTTCCTATTTACATCTGTGTTTCAAATATTTTTTATTCACTTTCCTAAAACGTCTTTTTGGCATGATTTTACAGAGGTTCTAAAAGTACTCTTGCATCATTTCCCCAACCTGGTCATGACCACAGATTTGTCCAATTCTACTGCCTTACACACGGCTGCAGCTCAGGGTCACATTGATGTCGTCAATCTGCTACTAGAAGCTGATTCGAACCTCGCTAAGATAGCCCGTAACAATGGTAAGACAGTGCTACATACAGTAGCTAGGATGGGCCACTTGGAAGTGGTGAAATCCCTACTAAGAAAGGACCCAAGCATTGGTTTTAGGGCCGATACGAAAGGCCAAACTGCACTTCACATGGCGGTGAAGGGACACAATGTGGACATCGTGCTCGAATTGGTTAAGCCTGATCCCTCTGTAATGAGTTTGGAAGATAATAAGGGAAACACGGTACTGCATATTGCAGCAAGGAAGGGCCGAACTCAGGTTTTTCCTCCACCTCCTATTATTATTATCTATGGACAATCACTTCTAGGTCCTTAAGACTTGTGCATCTTACTAAAAAAACCTTTGTTTTTTAAATTTTATTGTGCAGTTCCTACATTTGTTAAAATTTTAATGTGTTATCCCTGTAAAATATCTTCCCTGCTGTAAAATAAAAGCAGGGATTGTAAAATATCATCGCAGGTTGTGTAGAATATCAGTGTCAGGGACCTGGACCTAAAATGCAAAAAACGTGGGCTTTTTACTAAAATATCTACACATCAAGGACTGGGAGCTATACCAGCTTATATATAATGTTCATTATCTTGCAAAAAATCTGGTTGACATTATGATGCAAAATACTTACGGATACCCAAAGTAAATCAATCTGTTAATAATATTCTTTACTTTTCAAAGGAGGCAATTCAAATATATGGGGTGGTGGGTGGGGGGTGGGTGTTGGCTGAGAAGGAGTAGCCCTAAAAGAGGAGAAGTCCTATAAATGACAACTTAAGGGAATATTCTATAATCCAGTCCACAAAAGGAATCGGCTAAATAAGCTAGCATCATCCATGGCATAAGCAACTAATTACCTAAAGCAATCACATCACCCCAGTATATGAATCAAATTTGGTTTTCCCATTTATCTCTCGCCTTGATTTTATTATGTTGGATTAATTCCAATATTTATTGAGTTTAATTTTTAGTTGTTAATATTTTATTATATTATTTGTGTTTTATTTTAAACATAGTTTGGGTTTTAATTTAGAAAGTAGAAACATGAGCAAATGGGTGTGAAAGATATGGGGAATGCTCAAAATCCCATATTGTCCCACATTGGAAGAATACTACAAAAGGTAGTGGTATATCAACTAAAGGACAACTAAGATTCTTAGTTGACAAGTCAAATAAGAGGCTATGATCCTACGCATCGCGGTGGTGCTTAAGCACCACCAATCGCGACACGCGTAAGCGCGAAAGGGCGATTGGGCGACTTAGGGCGCATTGCGCGCTTTGACGCGCACTTGGCACTTGCTGAGTCACTCCATGAAGAGTTGTGACTGTTGAAGAACAGTCACATAAATGGCTATAAAAAGAGTTCCAGACCTCTGTTTTGGACACCGAAAATTGCTAGTTTCTCCTCTCTCCGTCCTCTATACTTTGGCATTATCAAGTTACAAATTCAGAGTGTTCTCGGGTTTGATCAAACAGTACATAGTTTGAATCAAACAACTGTTCATACTGCATTGTATCCTGAAGGCAGGTTCTACAAAACCCATTGTGTACTCGCGGTTCTGGTTCTGTCTCAACCGGATTGGGAGAAATTTTGCCTAAAAGAAAGCGTTCCAAGAACGTGCCTTGCAGAAATTAATTATTATATTTCGTTCTTTCCATAAGAAATTTCCAACATATTATGACTTTGACTAGGAAGAATTTTGAGGTTGTTGATGTGGTTATCCTTTATGAAACCATTGGTTATGCCCAGGGTTCTGAAATTTATAATATTTGACAATGCTCCGTGTAGGCCTATAAACGGATCGGATTCGGACCGAATCAGGCAAATCCAAATTCATATCCGTTTATGTTAAACGGATTCGGATCCAATCCGTTTATTAATCGGATCGGATCAGGCAAATCCAAATCCATATCCGTTTATGTTAAACAGATTCGGATCCGATCCGATTATCCGATTATATGTTTATGTTAAACTTGATTTGCAACATTTTTGTTTTCAACTCTTATTTCATAAATTTATTTTGTAAATGTTCCAAATTAACAGATAATGAAATAAAGAACTATTATAATATAAATTTAAAATATTATTAAATACAATATATATTAATTAATAATATACTATATATATATATATATATATTAAAAATATTAATTGGATTGGATTATTAACAATTCGGAGTATAAGAATTCAAATTCGCTCAATTTAATAAACGAGTAATCGGGTAATTGGATAATCGGATTTTAGGTATGATCCATATCCGCTTAAATGGTTCGGACTCGGATTCGGATAAAATCCGATCCATTGACAGACATAGCTCCGTGCAAAAATTGTAAAAAAAGGCGCCTTTTGTGTGTATTGATATAAAATATTGGCCCTAAACATCTATATTATAACAAAAAGACTAACCGGGGGCTTCGTGCGATTGCCCACTTACCACATGGCCCTTGTTATGTCTATCAAGATGGAAACTTCAAATTCTTGCGATTTTGGGACATGAAGTATACATTTAAATTAGGTAACTTGGCTCCACAAAACAATATAAAATAGTAAAAAATGACAAACAAAAATAGTCATAAAAATAATTAACATGTACTCATTTGTTATGCAGTAACCGGTTACTTCAACCACTTGCTACAAAAACGTGGAACAATTTACCATGAAAACGTGATTCTTCACTAGTAATATCGTTACGACTCCTGTCAGTTTATGTTGTGTCTCATTTTTTCAGATCCAACAATATTGAAATCTGGCTTTCTTTATATTACAGATTGTACAGTGTCTACTATCAATTGAGGGCATTAACATCAATCCAATAAACAAGGCTGGCGAGACCCCTCTTGACATTGCCGAAAAGTTTAAAACTCTAGATGTCTTTACCATTTTAAAGGAAGCAGGAGCTACTCACTCTAAAGATCACGGTAAACCCCCAAATGCAGCAAAGCAACTCAAGCAAACTGTGAGCGATATAAAACATGACGTCCGGTCCCAAATTCAACAGACTCGTCAAACTAGCTTTAGAGTACGTAAAATTGCAAAGAAGGTAAAGAAGCTCCACATCAGCGGCCTCAACAATGCGATAAACTCAGCAACTGTCGTCGCTGTGCTTATCGCCACTGTCGCTTTTGCAGCAATCTTCACTGTACCTGGCCAGTATGTTGAGGATAAAACAAGCGGGTTCTCACTCGGGCAGGCTCACATTGCAAGAAGTGCTCCCTTCGTTATCTTCTTCTTGTTTGACAGCCTGGCACTTTTCATCTCACTGGCTGTCGTTGTAGTCCAGACATCTGTGGTTGTGATAGAAGAGGATGCAAAGAGGCAACTCATGTTTGTTATAAATAAGCTCATGTGGTTGGCTTGCATGTTCATTTCGATTTCCTTCATTTCTCTCACCTATGTGGTGGTTGGTCATCACGAGAGCTGGCTTGCTATTTATGCAACTGTGGTTGGTGGCTCAATTATGATTGCTACAATTGGCTCGATGGGTTATTGTATAATTCGGCATAGGTTGGAGGAATCAAAATTGAGGAGCATAAGGAGGGCCGAGACCCATTCCCATTCTTACTCAATTTCTATGGCGTCTGAGCCAGATATTTTGAACGAAAAATATAAGAGGATGTATGCAGTTTAGGAGAAAATGGATTCAACAGATGGGTATAAAGTGCAAAAAAGAAAAAAAAAATTGTTCTGCAATTTTGTAAGAAACCACTAAACTACTTTTAATGCAAATAAAAATCTGTTGGACTAAGAATTGCCATTGAAAGGGACCGCACTAACCGCACTATGTGGCGTAAAAAATCATTTTTGTCACTAAAAAGTTCTGAGAATGGTAATTTTGCAATGATATGCGTTGTTTATGGTGCATTAAAATCGTTAGAGAGTTCTTGCAAGAACTGTATAGCTTAATGGCTTCTTTTCGCACTTTCTATATTGGGAGAAAGAGAAGAAGAAAATTGAATATTGATGACCTTTTGCACCAATATCTATATTCTTCATTGTTAGTCGATGCGGCATTCCAATAACTTGAATTTTTATATCCGGAGTTGTATCTGTTCGAGAAACTCCAGATGAAGTATTAAGGTTACCAATATTCTCTTCAACCTTTGAATTTCAAGATATTAATGTTTTTGGGAGGTTAGATTTATGATCACAATTTGAAACCATGTAAATGGACTTATGTATCAGATTAGAACTAGAGGGGACAAGAAGTTATCAATGGCTGATGTTTACTCTAATCAGCATGTGAGTCTCTAGATAATCCATTATATGTAAAAAAAAATCAATGACAATTGTGATTTGTACATATTAAGTAATAGCTGTTTTGCAGTCATTTGTTAGTTTTCTCCAAGTCTTTGATTTATTTATTCTCCCTTTGATGTCAATTTTTTTTCTATTCACAATTTTTTCAATCATTTGTTAGTTTTCTTCGAGTCCTTGATTTATTTATTCCCCCTTTAATGTGAATTAATTTTTCTATTCACAATTTTCTCAGCCTTGCCTCATGTATAAACCTGTTTCAGGATTAGACTAGTTTTATCAGGCTATGAATTGTAGATTAACTTGCAAGATATTTTTATATCAAGCTGTTAAATTTGTTTTGCCACTAGGTAGCTGTTTTGTACTGCTGCAGGTGTGCAGAGTAGTTCATTGTTCCTAAGGGTTTGGGTCCAACTACCTGGTTATATGTTTGGTTCCCTTGTTCCTTAAGGTGGAATGGCTGAAAATAGGGGAACAGTGGATTGCCTCAGAAACAATCCAGTGTTCGTTGTCGCATTTTTTCAGGTTCGTTTACATTCTAATATAATGGCCAGTTGAGGCTCTAGCAATGGATCTGTTATTGAGTGGAAAACACTTAATAATTAGGTATTTCAAAGTCATTTGATCAAGTATTCTTTGGGGGATAAGAACACTGGGAAAGGGGCTCATAGTTGTTTTCATTTTGAGAGAGTTAACTCATTTAGACAGGCAAAGAAGAGAAATTTAGGATCACTATACGAGAGATATATGGTGTTAGTACAGATTGTTAGTAGTTAAATCACTTGAATGTATAAATACCTAGATTGGGTTTGTAGAGTGTTAGTAGAGATATATGGTGTTAGTAGAGTGTTAATTGGGTTTGTTAATGTTGTTAAGAGTAGTAGTGGCAAATGGACTGTTATGGGCGATTATGGACGGGTCAAAAATGGATATGGATAAATTTGGGCGCATCAAAAGCGGGTCGGACATAATAATTTGGGCGGATTTGGTCGTGTTAAATTCGGGTCGGGTCGGGTCAAACCCGGATCGGGTCGGGTTGACCCACTTTTTTTTTTTTTGAAAAAACAATTATTATACCATATACAAATAAACATAGTATAATAATTTTGAAAAAAAATATACAAGTACATACTTGAATAAAAAAAATCTTTTAATTCTTAAGTAATTTGAGTTTTATTTTTGTGAGGGTCCAAAACCATTTTGACCCGCTAATGACCCACCAACAAACCATCTTATTGGATCGTTCAAACCATTTTGACCCACAAACACAATTAATGGGATCCAAACACATTATTTTGGATGGATTATGGACGATTTCATCCTCAAAAGTCCATATTGTCAACCCTAGTTAAGAGTGTATGGGCAAGTTGTTGTAGTTTGTTAGTTGGTAATGGGTTTGTTTCTAGATTTGAATGTATAAATACTTAGATTGTATTTGCTATTGGGATATTCTTGAAATGAAGTAACAATTCATTTTTAACTCTATTACTCTCTCTCTCTCTCTCTTGTTTTCTATTCCATCTTCAACTTCATTCTCCTATTCTTAAATTCCTAATTCTGCACTCAATCTGTTTGATTAATTGCTTAGGAGAAGTCATCCAATCATAGCATGACAAATGGTATCAGAGCATGATTTTGGCCACCATATCTAAGAAATGCACGCAACTTCCTCTCATTTGTTCTTTCTCTCCTTTTTCTTCTTCTTTTGATCTATTCTTTGCAATCTCTTCCTTAGAGTTCTTCTTAAGTTCTTTTACTTCTTTCCTTCTCCACAATTCTAAATTTATATTTTATTTCTTGCTCATTCTAATACCCTCTTCTTATTTTATTCTTACTCCCATGTTATTTTTCTCCTCCAAGTATTCTATTTCTACTAGAAATTCTTATTTTCTCCCTCTCTTTTTGTTCTTTCCATAATCTCTTTTCTCTCGCAAACATATCTTGTGCAAGTCAGGAACCAATTTCCAGCAAATCAAGTTAACTAATATTGATTGGAAATTGCAAAAAAGGGTTAAGGATGTATTGGGATGAAATGAAGAACAATGACAAAGATGCAAAAAATATATGAAGATTCTCATTAAAAAATAAAAAATTATTCTTTAGTTAATCAAACCTCTATGGTGGAAGGCTACCAAAAAAATTTTGAAGAGCCAAAAAGCTAGAACGATGTAAAATAACAAAAAAATGATTGAAGAGTATTTTGTGTTAAGATTTAATAAAGGTCTCAAGAAGGAAATTAGAGATACGGTGGAGATCTTTAGGCTGATCAAACTCTCACATGACATTAGTTTGGCTATGCTACAAGAAAGTATATTGGGATTCAGGGCTAAAGAGACCCAAATGAATGGTGAACTCTACACGGATGCTTATTATATTCAATTATCAAATATTCATACTTTTCAAGAAGGATTTGTGGTGGAATTTTCATTTTGTGAAAGCTCTAAAGTTGTGCCTCTTCCAATAATTAAACTAGTTGAAGAAGATGTTGTTGGTGGGTATAATGGGATGGGATATAATGCCACAAAAGATAATGAGAAATAGAATAGTGTCTTTCAACAACTCATTAGGAGCTTGCATTACTTTGTACAAAAGCAACACAATAAGTGTGTTAGATAATTATTCCATAAAAATAGTTTGGAACCTTGAAAGAGCAGTAAATACAATTGGTGCCCATGGGCCACATGAAACAATAATTATGGTTATTGAAAATTGGGATGAATGTTTTGGTGATGGAATAGATTCACTTGAAGCTAATGCAAGTCATATGGTGAAGCATATCACATTTTTTTGAATGGTATTTGATCCCAGACGAGGTGTTGTTAATAGGTTAAAATCCTCAATCCTTGAGGACAAGGAATATTTAAGGGGTGGGGAATGTCAGGATCACCATAAGAGAGCTACGTGGTGTTAGTAGAGATAGTTAGTAGTTAAATCAGTTGAGTGTTAATTAAGTTTGTTCAGATTATTAGAGTGTATTGGCAAGTTGTTATAGTTTGTTAGTTGTCAATTAGATTTATTTCTAGATTTGAATGTATAAATACTTAGATTGTATTTGTTGTTGGGATATCTTTGAAATAAAATAAAAATTCAGTTTTTCCTCTATACTTTAATCTCTTTCTCTTTTTTTTCTATTCCATATTCAACTTAATTCTTTCATTCCTAAATTCCTAAATTATGTACTCAATTTGTTTGATCAATTGCTTAGGAGAAGTCATCCAGCCAAGGCATGACATATCCCTAATTTTAATTTGTGACTCATTTATATTTCTATTATCTTCCACATGTGTGTGCGTGTGTGTGTGTGTGTATGTATGTTTTGCGTATGCATATATTTATTGTATTTGTTGGGCGTGGTGCCCTCAGAGCATAACAAGTTGTACTCTAGAGACAATGGTACTCAAACACGCTATGATGGAAATTCAAACACGCTTTGAATTTTGTTTGGGTCTTTTCAACTTTATACCTCTGTAATTCGTAGTTTCACCAATTTTAATCGACTTTAATACATCTTTCATGATTTTCTAGTTAGACTTAATAGCCATGTACATCAAATGTTATCTTTATGAAAGATAACGTAAAATGTTTTCCATTTTTATTTTTTCTTAATAAAAATTTATCCCTTTCTTTTCGGATTTTTTTAATGATTATATTTACTGTTAAGTTTAACTGGATATCAATAAAAGGTATTAAAGTCAATTAATATAATTGACACTTACTAAACGTCTAAAGCATGTAATATGTATTGGATTTTATGTTATTTTGTATTTTTTTCCTTTATATTTGGGCCCGTTATGTGCCGGGCTTTTAAATGTTTTTAGTCTTATTTATTTACATATCATGTATATTCTAGATACATCCAAATATTAGTATGAATACATTTATTTGGCCCCCAGTTGGGTAAGCCACTTCATCATATAAATCTTCTTGGTATCGAAGCCAAACTAAAGAAAGCCATAATAATACCTTTCTTTCCATTCTATTCAGCCACCTAATCCTAACCCTAAACCACTTTTCTTCCTCACCTAATCAGGCTAAAACCCTAGCCCACTAAACTCTAAACAGGTCGCGACCTTACCCCCCCTCCCCTAAATACTAGCAGGTCATGACCCGTCTCTCTCTCCAAAAACCCATGTTGAAAACCCTCCTTTTGGTACTGTTCAGATTGTGAACCCTCTTTGGTAGGGTTCCGACCCATATACCCTATTTAAGGTTTTTTCATTTAGACATAATATGTTAAACTTCACTATTTGTTGGTGATTTTATGCTGCTGGTGTTTTCGACAACATTATTTTTATTGATTGCTGAGTTTTTTTAGCTACTTGATTACCTTTTACTGTAGTTTGGTGCTTTTCTTCTTGTGATTCATTACTATGGTTGATTCAGCTATTGGAAAATATAATTTTTTGTCCTCTCAACACGGTCATCGGTGAGTGTCCCTTTGAATGGCAAAATTTCACTTTGTTTCTATGTTGAGGGAATAGGCAAAACTAGTTGGCTATTGGGGACTGAGAAGCAACCTTCAGGAAATGATCCCAAAGGCATGTAGTCAGTGGAATATAGGTTGATGCACCATCTTGAGTTGAATGTTCAACTCAATTGAGGAGAGGCTTACATAATGATAATGTTTCTATGAGTCAGTTCCGGATCTTTGGATGGGCCTCAATCAGATGTATGCACATGCACACAATAATGCACGCATTTTTTATCTTTATCTGGAGATTTTATAAGCTTCACAGGAGTTCTTTAATCTCTTGGTTCAAGACTATTTTAGGTATCTTCAGTCCCGTTGACATCAGTGAGTTTCCTCCTAAGGCTCCGTCACTATTGGTGAAGCGAATGGATCGTCAACATCCATATTAGTTTCTCTTTGGTTTATAATAGTATGATATTTTAAGACTCCAATCATAAATTCATCTCCTATGCCTCATTTGACAGAGACGTTATCTATTGTTCAAGGTGAGAAGCATCATCTCTGCCTGAACCAGATGTCTAATGCTCCCATGATCAGATTACATTTTCTATACATCAAGGCCCCCGTCCTAGGGATGGGAAGGTTTTTTTCCACTATTGTGTCATCATTGGACACACTCGGGATAGATGCTTCATGCTCCATTTGAAGTTAAAGCAAAATTTTATTCGGAACTGATCATCTGGTACATCCCCCATTACCAATACAACTTATCCTTCAGTTGATTTTTCCTAGGCAAGTGTGGACCTACAGTGTCCCCAAGGTGGGTGGCCTCCTTACTTGAGTTTTCAGGATATTTCCCGACATATATTATGAAAAAAATTTGCACCCAAATGTAATTTTCTAAATTGAAAAGCAATGATTTTCTACCGTTTTAAAAGCTCAAGGACAAAATGTAAAAAAATGCGTACTTCTTTGCAAAAAACAAATTCTTAATTCCCTCTTTCACTCACCAATAGCAACCATCATCTCCTATCTCTACCAAGCTCCATCTCTCTCAATCTCCCCTTTCCATCTCTCCCTCTACACTGGCCACCAGTAGTCTGTTGGCCTCACTTATTCTTCTGGTCCCAGCCTCCTGCTCTGGTAGTGAGAGTGTGCTTTGGTTCAATGGCTCAACTTATTTAATTAAACTTCGATTTTATAACCATTTTTAATTAAGCCTAGAGCATGCAACTAAGTGATTGAAAGCAATAAATCTACCACTACAGAAAAAAGGCCAAATTGTCACCTTGAGCCGGCCAGCCTTGTCACGGTCATTGACCATGACAAAAAAATACGTGTTTTTTTCGCGGTTAATAATCGTGATAACTTTAGAAAGTTTTCATGGTCAAAGATCTTAACAGGTTCGTGACAACTTTGAGTAAAAAAACCCTACCCTCTCTTTGTTTCCCACCGTTTCCATTCCCTCCTTTTTTTTCCCTCTCTCGCACGGCTGATCTCTCTCTCTCTCTCTCTCTCTCTAAGGTATATTTTTCTTTCCCTCTCTCTTTCCATTATATGTGTGTATATGTGTATATGTGTATATGTGTGTGTAAATGTGTATATGTGTATATATACATTTTTCTCTCCCTCTCATTAGTTTTGTGTGTGTGTGTGTGTGCAGGTGTGTGTATGTAGCGGTGGGGGGTAGTGGTTGCGGGGGAGGGGGAGGGGGGGAGGAAGTGTGTTTGTGTGTGTGCGTGCGTGCATGTGTGTGTGTGCTGATGTGTGACATTATAAATATTGTTTAGAGAATGAAATTAATTTGACATTATAAATATTGTTTGTGTATTCTTATTTAGGTTTGAAATTGGTTAGAAATTGTTAATGTTCATTAGGTGTTATTATTTAGGGCTTGAAGCTAATTAGATATATGTATTTAATTTCTTATATTGTTGGAAATGAATTAGTTGGGTATATGAATTAGAAGGAGTACATGTTACACATTTGTAGATGAATTAGAAGGAGTATGTTTCATTTGTTGGTTTGTTGTTGCTGTTGGATTATATTGGACGGATGTGGTTGGATATGGAACTTGATTGTTTAATTTTTTGTACATCCTTAATTTAAGTCATACTAATAAATCCTTAAATAATCATATTGCCTTAATTTGTTGGGTTGGTTAATTTTGGAAGTGGCACGACCACTGGATTATTGTCTAAATGGGAGGGGAGGGGGATTTTCAACTTTTTTCTAAAATTACTTTGTGTCACGACCTGTTCGAGAGTTGCACGACCATAGACTTATGATAATTAAATGAAACATACTTTAAATTACATATAGTGCGCATAGATACTAACCTTCTAGTTCTTATGTGTACGCCTTCAATAGCCCTTAGACTCGTTCGAGAGTTATTACCCATATAATGAGATCTCTCAAATTGTCCCGTTTGGACATTTTCGGACTGCATAGTTTCTGTATAATAATATTCTTAGTGGCTTAAACTTGTTACTTTTGGAGGAAGTTTTGCAGTCGTATCTTAATGTTCTCTGGGTACATTCTAGATTATGCGATGTTAAGTGTTATTTCAATTGATAAATTGACATAACACTCACACTTGTGAATCTACATCGTGTACTTGGAGAACTATGGGGATATGCTGCCGAATATTCCTCAAATTGGAACAATGCGCATGAGTTGTTAAGTATATTACATAAATATGCGATCTTAAATGGGATAGGACCACTCACCCTTTAGAGGAGATGGAGGAAATAAGAATTAAAATTATAAATTGAATTTTAATTTCAATTTCAAATTAAAATTGAATTTGAATGCACGAATAAATTTACCCATTGAACCTAGCCTTTTAGTTATTACGCGTACACATTTAATAGGTGTTTATACTAATGGAAAATAAATATTCACACTTTTGTTTATGCTATTAAGCCCATAATAGGTGATTGTTTGTAGTAGCTGTGATGGGATATCCTAAATACAAAGAGTGGATGGATGAGACAAATAGTGTAGGGCATGTGTTTCGCAGATGTGCTAATGAATTCGTGAAATATGTAAAGAGATGCCATGATAATGAGGAGTTTCCATATTCGTGTGTTAGGTGTAAGAATGGTAAGGTGTTTGAGTGGAAAACAATTAAACTACATTTGTTAAGATCGGGTATGCAAGATAGTTATTGAAGTTGGGGTTTTCACGGGGAATCGAAAGTTTGTTTTGTCCCCGAGCAACCTTCACAACAACCTTCAACAAGTAGGATAGATGTACAAGGGGAGGATAATAATGTAGATTATAATATGCTAGAGTATTTAGTTGATGATGCATATGGAGTTCATGAAGTTGAAGAGAATGAGGTCACTGGCGATGTACAAGGTTCAACAACTCATGAAGATATCGGGATAAACCTTGACGATGACTACCAAAATTTAAAATTTAAGGCGAGCTAGCCATTATACTTTGGTTGTGAGAAAGATTAAATAACTTCACATGCCATGGTTGGTTTGGATAATTTGAAGACTCAATATAGTTTGTCTGGTACCAGTGTGACAGGAATTTTGAATTGGGTGAAAAGCATGCTACCCAAGCAGAATATGCTTCCAAATAGATATCCCACTATGAAAAATAGTTTGAAAGGTTCGGGAATGAAGTGTAAATCAAGTCATGCTATGTATGACTTCATACTATACCGGAAGGAGTATAAAAATCTCGATCGGTGTCCGGTATGCGATGAACCTAGATATGTCCAATCTACTAGCAAAGAAGGCGCAAACTCAAAAGTTCCTTTAAAAGTGTTGAAATATTTTCCCATTGGGCCTAAATTAAAGCGTTTTTTCACAGTACCATGGATAGTGGAGGCAATGACTTGGCATGCTAGGGCAGAAGCAGGAGAAAATCCCATGCGCTATCCTATTGATTCTATAGTTTGGAAGAGGATGAATTTTGAGTATCCCAATTTTTCTTGAGAATGACGTAAGATTAGTTTGGCAATATCAACAGATGGTTTCAATCCATTTTGAAATCTAAACGACAATCAGAGTGTATGGCTAGTGATCCTAGCCCCACTAAACCTCCCTCCTTCATAGTGTATGAATTTTCGATGTTGTCTTTGTTGATCCCTGGACCAAAGGCACCAAGTGAGGACATCGATGTTTACCTGAATCCTTTGATTAAATAAATAAATGAGTTATGGCAAGAGGGTGTGCAAACATTTGACTCTTTCAGAAAAGAAGAGTTTACACTGAAAGCTATGTTGATGTGGGAAATTCATGATTTTCCATCTTATGGGACATTATTCGGTTGTGTAGTAGATGGTTATTTAGGGTGTCCTATTTGTCGAAAAGAGACTGAATCTCTTCGTCTCCCCGCTAGCTCAAAAAATGTATACCATTGCCATAAGAGGTTTTTACCCCCTCATAGTTTTAGATTTGAGAAAGGTTCCATTTTTTTACCGGGCGAGGTTGAACATAGGATACGTCCGAGAATACTTTCAGGCTCAGAAATTAAAAGTAAATCTTCTAATTTTGGCCCTAATATGATAGGTAAGAATCCTAAATTTAAAAATATAAAGTATAAGAAGACCCCAATTGAGAATAAAATCGAGACAAGAAAGGCATGGTCTAGGAGGTCAATTTTATTTGAAGAATAACTCGGTGCGCCATGTATTGGATTTAATGCACGCAGATAAGAACATCATTGAACATATTATGGGCACATGCCTTGGAGAGAGTCATTCGAAGGATGGAGAAAAGACACGAAAAGACCTTAAAGCGTTGAAGCTTAAGCCACAACTATGGTTGAAAGAAGATAGTAAGGGAAGGACAATAATTCCCCCTAGTGCGTTTACTTTGACGAGTGAGAAAAGGAACGTACTTTTGAAAACAATATATAATTTGAAAGTTCCATCTAATTTTTCGTCCAGCTTGCAAAGGATTGTGAATTATGCTACTTATGATTTACATAAGTGTAAGTCCCACGATTGACATGTGATTATACAATTAGTTCTTCTATTATTTAATCACTGTTTCTCCAAGCACAAGGATTTGTGGGGGGCTGTTATTCAAATTAGTATCTGCTTCTCACTTTTATGTGAGAAGGTAGTCAATCGAGATCACGTAGTGACCGAAAAATTGGCAGTGAATGAAGCATCTTGTGTCTTGGAGAAGTACTTTCTACCACCTTTCTTTGACATAAGTGTTCACTTGTTGGTACACCTATACGACGAGACACTTTTTTACGGCTTAGTAAGATATCGGTGGATGTATCCGTTTGAAAGATTGATGAAAGTTTTCAAAGATTACGTCAAGAATACACGATACATTAAATGATAAATTATAGAGGAATACATCACCGTGGAGTCATCAATTTACACTCGGGAATATATGTCTGACTCGACTAGGGTGGATGATAATTATGAGTTCATCGATGAGGGTGGCCATGTGATGGGCAAACGAGTGAAATTAACGACTTTGCAATATAAATAAGTAGCTCGTTATCTTCTTAACACACATGAATATGTCGAAGAATGGAAAAAATGAGTTTAAATTATTTTAACTTTTAAATTATTTTAATTTTTACATGATTAATTTTGTAGTACTTTCGTCACGATCTATGCACAAAATATGAAGCCTGTGAGAACAATAAAAGGCGAAAAATAATAGCACAATCAGACAATGAGTTTAGGCTGTAGTTGTCGCACGAGGTAATTATAATTAATATAAACTGTTATCAAATGTCACATTACAAGAAAGCTTTACAACTAACATAATCAATTTATCTATATTCTCAGCTCTTAAAGATAGGTGATGCGACATCAAGGCTTTCTCGTCTAGCCACTGGACCCTTGTTCGTGGCAAAAGAGTACAAAAAGTATCTATTGAATGGTTACGTATTCGGTATAAGGGTGTACGAGGAAAATATAAATGTACATAACTTGGCCATTTCATACAAGACTTACTTTTTTCGAGCGAGCGCGAAAGATAAAAATCTCGTTGAAGCTGAATTGACTTACTATGGTGTAATTCAAAATATATTTGAATTGGACTATGTAAACTTCAAAGATGTTGTATTTTACTATGATTGGGTAAGAGTTGAGGATAAAAATGCTTGTAAAGTTAATCTTGACACCAATTTGATCATGGTTGACTTGTCCAAGTTGAAGAGCAACAAAAACATGATCGATGAGAAATTTGTTTGTTCTTTTCAAAAGGTCAAGCAAGTGTTTTACTCGGAGTATATCAACAACGATTCGTGGTCAATCGTCCTACATGCGCCAAAGCATCTAAACAGTAGAGTCGATGACTTGGTTGCACCTACCGAATATCGATCCATTTTTTGTGATACCCCGAATCTAAAATAATTTTTTGGTTTCTAATAAGTATTCAAATTATTTTTATGAAAAGTGGTTGTATTATTCTATTATTATCAGATGACAATTCAATTTTAATTATAATTTTCATCAATTTAAGCACAAATATCATTTTAATGCTAAGCATGTATTGGTATAAATTAGTATTGGTATTGGTATAAATTGAAAACGGTATAAATTGATATTGGTATTGGTATAAATTAAAATTGATATAAATTGATATTGGTATTGGTATTGGTATTGGTATAAATTGATATTGGTATAAATTGATATTGGTATTTATATGTATTGTTATTATCGGTTCTGAACATTAATTCAAATTTCATATACATCTTTGTACTAATTATAACAATTTTTGCAGAAAATAACTTGATCAGGACGCGGTAGCGGAGGCGATGAGGACTCGTTGAATAAGAGGCCATCAAAATAGAGCAAATTAGGGGTCGTCATCAAGAATAAGACGTCATTATTATCTAGAGAGCTAGAGTTATTGAAGGAGATTGTCGGCCCGGGGTACACTGATTGGAGGGCCGTGCCTATTGACCTTAAGATAAACATCTGGGGGGGCGCTACAGGTTGAATATTTAATATTTATATTTATATTTATATTTATAATTGTAATAGGTACTTATTGGATGGTTTGTATTTGTTTGACAGGAACAATTCGGCCTGCCTGTATATCTCCGCGACCCCACGTTGGAGCAATTGAGGGATCAATATAAGACAAGGAAGAAGAATTTATGGGCACGGTACTTTGGGAGAACCCGCGAGTCCATTCTGAGACTCCGTGATGTCGCCCCCCCCCCCTCCCAACGAGCCAATCGCATTGGCACAGTGGCAGAAATCTATCGACAATGAGACCAATGAGCGATAATTGACATCTCGCCAATCGAGGAGGGAGAACTGGGCAAAAAGTCGGATGTACACTACTCCGGGCGAACGTCTTACGCCGAGGTGGAGCACATGATGGTAAGTTTTTAATTTTCTTTAATTTTAGTTATTGTAATTTAGCATTAATTTGCAGTACTTACTAATTATGTATTATTTTATTTCAGGGGATGGGGAGTGGTCCTGGGGGTAGGCCACATAAGCTCGATGCCTATGTGGCAATTCAGACGAAAAAGGGGAATGACAAGGAGGTTGCCCCGAGCGTCGCAACCACCATTGTAAGTTATAAATGTTTAATTCTTTTAATTATGTTATAATTTTTTATATACTTAATTGACTAATCGTGTACTTTTTATTTTTCAGGCAAAGCTTAAGGAAGTGCATGGGTCGCAGTCTGATATCGACAAAGTATCTTTGACTATAGATGCACTCAATCAAGTGCTCGACCCGAATCGCAAGGGGAAGACTAGGGGTGAGCTCGCGGGTGGGGAAGTCCAGGATCATCGGCATGGAGACGAGCAACAACAGGTTGGCCCATAAGGTGGACTACCATGACGATAAGCTATCAAGGTTGGAGGCGACAGTCCTAGATATGTACGACTTCATGAAGCTTCAGTTGGGAAAGGTCAAGGGCAAGGGGAAGGAGAAGGTGGTAGAGGATGAGGACATCGACATTGACGACATTGCTTTATTGTCGATACGCACAGACTCAGTGCCATATGATGATCCATTTCCCATTGTGACCCCCGTCGAGCGGCCTACGTCAATACTCAATTGGTCGAGCGTGAATCTACTCGACATATACTGTGGCCTGTCGATAGAGAGGGGGTTGAGGGATTCGAACTTTCGCTCGGGTATGCGAGTTCATGGACATCCCCTCTCAGACATTGAGTCAAGAGTGCGCATCAGGCATGTGGTAGAGGGAAAGGAGAACTCACCTGTGTGGTTGAGCGAACAATGCGGCTTTTAGCATATTGGGGTGTGTGTGAATTCATATGTTGTGCGAATTTCCTTCCTCCTTCGACCTGCTGAAGATTGGCATTATTTCTATCTCTTTTTATTTTGAAAATTGGATTGTATTTATATTCTTTTGATTTTGGTACAATTTGGTTTGGATATGATGGATATTTGCATTTCTATTTTATTTGGATATGGATTATAAATGCCTTGATTTGGTATATGATTTGTATTTTATTTGAATATATATGCAGTTTGAACATGTACAATTTATTTATAATAGGTACAAATATGCTGTTGGGAAGTGGCAGTGGACGTACTGCCCAAATTATTTTTTTAAAATTCTGCTCAGAATTGTCACGGTAAAAAATCATGACAATTATGTGACAAAGAAACTTGTCACGGTCTTTGACCATGACAATTTTTTTAAATTTTATCACGGGTTTGTCATGGTCTTTGAACGTAATAAAAACTTATCAATGTCAAAGACCGTGATATGACAGTGACGAGTCTAATGATCTTATCACGGTCTTTGACCGTGATAAGTCCGTGACAATAGAAGTTGTCACCCCATACTTGTCACCATTAATGACCGTGACAAGTCGATAGTTTTGGTGTAGTGTATCTAGCATGCAATCCAACAATCACAATGATAGATTCAGGAAAAATCCCCGAAAGAGGCAAAATGTTTTTAGTTCACTATTGTATGTAAACCTTGACTTGCATATAGATAGAGAAATACAGATGTTTGACAGAAAAATACCCTCAGGTCTCGTTTCGTTATCTTCAGCGAGAGCTCCCATGAGAACTCCAAGAACAGCAATGGAGATAGCTTCCCCACAAGTATCACTCTAAGATTGGGTAATATGAATATAAGGGTGTCTTAATGATTCACATATATGATAAGGGAGGTTTGAGTGAATCTAAAGTGTTTTTGTCCTTTAAAAGTGAAGACTTAAAGTGCAGCAGGTCTGCAAAAGGCGGAGTTAAAAAGTCTTACGAAATACCTAATGAAAACAAGTATTTATAGGCAAACAAAAAATTGAAGACGACGACATGTTATTCAAACGACTTCTCAGGGTTGTTAAAACGACATAGAGATGTCGTTAGATAAGGGATCGAACGACCTAAGAAACGACCAAATGAAAATCAAAATAGTATGGGTTCGTTTGATCCAAATTATATCAGGGGCTTCAAACAACCCTTCTCACGAAATGTGCATATCGTTTGAACAACTGTTTGCAAAAATCAATTATATTTAAATTCTAGCCTTGCTTTTATAAAATAAAATCAATTGATAAATCGAATAAACTATCTTCCAAATATAAATGCGAAGATTAAGAACTCTAAATAAAAATAATACCATTAACGTAGTGGACTAGTGGAGACCAGTTGAAGTTTGAATAATGCACGTTGAAGAAGATGAGTGCGTGATGATGAGAACGTTGCCAATGATTCGAATAGTGGACGTCGTGGATGGTCGTATGTAGACGTGACAATGTAGTGAGATACAACATATCATATGTTATCTAGGACAACTTTGACAATTCCTAGATTCTAGCGGACAATCACAAGATTATGTCCTTATAAATCTCCCCCTATGTCTATTCTAGTACATACATAAAAATATCCCAATTATGCAACCAAAAAAATTCATAAGATATACAATCTAATATCCCCAAAAACCCTAAAATGGAAATATCAAAATACATGTCTTGAAATCTTCAAAACTTTAAACCTCCAAAGTTTCTTTGTCATCATCAGGGTGTGCAAAAAATATGATCTTCAAATTGTACCTACACACATGAGACAAAAAATAAATACCTGTGATGCGCAAAAGTTTGAAATAAAATGATAAGCATTAATGATAAATTAATTAAGCACAAAAAATTATCAAATAATCAAACTTTCCCACTCCCCTATAATTCGGTCTTCCCCTTTTTATCATGTCCCAAGTAGACAAGGAAAGAAAACATAAACAATAAATATGGAGTGTGTCACAAAAAACTTATCTTTTGAATTTTTCAAAATTTTTCTCACAAAAATATACAACAAAAATCGCACCACGAATTTTCACTATAAGATAACCAAGTAGATGAATGCGTAAGTATTGGGGTGTAAACAAATTCGATAGAAAAATGAACTCAAAGATTCATAATCACATGTGCACGATGAATTTTGGATACTCCCAACGAATCAACTCAAAATCATCCTTAGGTGTAAAAAGGTGAATATATATATGAAATTGACTCAATCTAATCGACAAATCAAAATCTAAAATGATTTTCGCACCAATATCATCTAAAACTATGTAATGCTTTTTCGAGACTCTGTCAAGAAGTACAACCCCATTGATTTCCAACCACAACACCCTCATAAATAATGATGCATTTGTTATTGAGGTTCTAAATTCTCTTTTTAAGAGATTTTCTATTGGCTCTATTTTTGGCATATTTTCTGCCTTACTTTTTTTTCTTAGGATCTTTTTAAACGGTGGCTTTCACGATGAGTCAACCTGTATCTCGCAACCATTTTCCATGATCACTCACAATTTCTCAATATTAAACAATCTCTCACGGGCAGCGGTTCTTACATGCACTACTTTCATTGACTCATTTTATTGCATTTGGTTCATTTCAAGACATGATTGAGATGAAAATATTTTGACCAACATGTGATAGACAAGTACAAAAATTAAATAAATCCATGCATGTGTGCATTAAAGGAGACAATGAGTCAAACAACTAGAAAGTAATTACTAATTACATCTCAATGACTCCAAAAATTACAAAGCACGTGGATAAAATGAAGTCGTGTCTCAAAACACTACCAAATAATCATGTGGATAATGGAATGATGTGGTGACCCAGTCATCTTAAGTGACCATCCATAAAAGATGTCAACAAACTAAAACAATCTTTTTGTGTTTTTCAAAAAATTTATTAAACCAAATCTTTTTGTCTTTTCCATTTTATCTTATAAATCGAAAATATTTTTGTATTTTTCACTTTTCTTAAAAACTATTTTTTTTGTATTTTTCTCAAATATGAAAAAAAAAATAATATAAGAATAATACAAATGATACAGTCTAGCAATAGGAACCAAGAATATGCAAGAGAAAAACATCCTACACTAGACACACAAACCAACCCCCAGTTAACTGGGAAGATACCTAAAGACTTCCTAAGACTCTCGAATCTAGGGGCATCTAAAGGTTTCATGAAAATATCGGCTAATTGGCGGTCGGTGGTCACAAAGCTCAAGGATACAATCCTATCCTCTACTAGGTCACGGATAAAATGTTCGCGTATCCTAATGTTCTTGGTACACGAATATGGATTGGATTGCAAGATATGTGTATCGCGCTCGTGTTATCACAGGAAATAGTCATGGTGTCCTGTGATATCCCATAATGCTCCAGCATTTGCTTCATCCATAAAAGTTGCGTGTAACAACTCTCGGCGACAATGTATTTAGCCTCCCCAGTGGATAAAGAGATGGAGTTCCACTTCTTGCTCATCCACGAGACAAGAGCAATACCAAAATAGAAACACCCACCTGAAGTGCTCCTACATCCATCTGCATCCTCGGCCCAATGGACATACGAATAGTCGGATAAATGATCATCGGTATCAAAGGAATACCAAATGCCGTATGAGGGAATCCCACTCACGTATTGGATAATAAATTTAAGAGCATGTTAGTTTGACTCTTTCGGGGACGTCTGATACTATGTAGAGACTCCAATAGTAAATGCTACATCGGGACGACTGACAGTCAAGTAAAGAAGGCTACCCATCATACTCCGATACAAGGTTTGCTCTACGTCTTTGCACGAAGTGTCCATGTTAAGCTTCGTCGAGGTACTCATAGTAGTGCATAAATGCTTAGTGAAATCTAACCCAAACTTATTTACGAGGTATCTTGCATACTTGGATAGGGAGATGAACATCCCATCCTATAGTTGGCAAACCTGGAGACCAAGGAAGAATTTAGGCTCACTAACCATGCTCATCTCGAACTCACTCGTCATATCCTCCTAAAAGTCGTGAGCATGGAGGGAATGTGTGGATCTAAAGACTATGTTGTCCACATAGACCTCGACAAAAAAAATAGCACCTTATCCTCTCTTAACAAACAACGTCTTATCTACTCCTCCTCTTTTAAAGCCACGGGCTAAGAGATAGGAAGTAAGCCTATCATACTAAGCACGAGGTGCTTGCTTTAAACCATACAGGGCTTTTTGATGAGTGAATTATTTTGTATATTTTATACCCAAATGTATACTTTGTTAGTCCCATTTTAGTGTATTTAATAAGTTCTTAGGACTATTTTATTAAAAAGAGGAAAAAATGCAAAAATGATTGAATTCATATTGAAAATGGCAATTTTAAGTAAAAAATGGGCACTTCGATAATTTTATAATATTCTTGTGCTAGTTTGTGAAAAACGTTGCCTAGAGAAATTTTTGCAGATAATGATGAAATTTGGTGCAAATTGATGATCAATTCAAAAAAGGAGCAAAAAAGCTGATTTTTACGGTCGTTCGAAAAAAGCTGCTGTTAAATCGTAAAAAAGTCAGAAATTTTTGTTCTCCGATTTGGACGAAACTCGGCATGCGTGTTCAGCAAGAAAAGATAAGAGTTTTCAAGTGGGGGGAATTCCGTCCCTTATCACTATCCAAAGATTAAAGAGGTGGAGAGGTAGCTACCAACACCATTCGGCCAATCAGAAAGAGTCCCACCAAAACTCAAATACCTCACCACTTGTCCTATAAAAAGGACCCTTAGGCTCATAATTTCGGAGAGAATTAGAGAGGAATTTCGGGGAGGATTTCGGGGAGCAGATTTGAGTGATTGTAATCAATTTGAGGGTCAAGTTTTTATCATTTTTTTAGAGGATTGAAGATTGCTGTGAGAGAACGATTTGTAAGTTTGGTTTATTAATGAAGATCTCTACTCATTCTTGCAATTTCTCTTTCATTATGGTAGCTTGATTCTTATATTAGGAGTAGGGTGATGTTTATCATAGTTAGCTAATATTATCACGTTAATTTTATCGTTGTTTATTCCCTACTTGTTTCAATTGTTATTAAAGATTCGGTATTCATTTTAAAGCAACATGAGAGTGTGTTTTAGAACCTTCAAGATTGTTTTATCAAATCAAGTTTTGAGATTTAAAAATAGTAATTTTTGATGGATTATGCTTGAATTTTGATTGTTTTGATAGTTCATGCTTAAATACATTTGCGAATTTTAAAACTTGTATTTTCTAAGAGAATAGGGATTTTAGCCGTCTACTAGAGACGTTAAAAATATTATGATCATAACCAGCATATTTTCCGAATTAAACGCGGTGAGAGTCAGTTTAATTTGAGTTATAAAAAGGGAATGAGAATATTAAATTAGTGTGCATTATTAGTTACGTGATACATGGACCCCGAATCCTAATTATTTCCTAATTGTTTACAAATATCTTGTGTTACCCTCATTTATCATAGTTGCTTTTATTTAGTGTAGTTCATAATCATTCTCTACCCCATTTAATCTAGTTGGACAGTTGCAATTTTTTTAATAATTAAAATTGACAAATCCTTGTGAGTTCGACCCATACTTACACTCGCTATTCTATAATAGCCCGTGCACTTGTGGTATTTTATAAATTGACAACACTTTCCTCAGATAGTAGACGTGCCCATAGTGCTTAAGTACTTTAAACCCTTTTGGTTGTTCCATGTAAACCTCCTCCTGTAGATTGCCATTCAGAAAGGCACTCTTGACATCCATCTGATATAACTTGAAGCTCATATGGCTTTCGATGGGGAGTAGTAGGCGGACGGACTCAAGCTTCACAACAAGAGCAAATATTTCCTCAAAGTCTACACCCACAATCTGTGTGTAACCCTGAGCGACCAACCTACCCTTATTACGTATAATGGTACTATTCTCACACATCTTATTCTTGAAGATACACTTAGTACGAATAACATTCTTCTCACTAGGTTGCGGGACAGGTTCCCAGATATCATTCTTTCTAAACTAAAGTAACTCTTCCTGTATAAACAATATCCAGTTTTCATCTTTGAGTGCTTCTTTAATATTCTTGGGCTCAACTTTGGACGTGTAGCACAAAAAGCTAACAATGTCACTACAAGAATTTTAGGTTTAGTCGACGTTTAAAAAACGTCAAAAAATAAAAAAAACGTCGGGAAAACATTTACCAACGTTTTTCTAATAAGTTGGCGTAGTCGCAGTCGGGAATTCACAACGTTTATAAAAAAACGTCGGCCATCTTTATTCCGACGTTTGTACCAATATTTTTAAAACGTCGGGTTATCTGTTTGCCTGCTAACCATTTGCCACGTTTAATCTAAAAACGTCGGAATCACTTGCCACGCTTGAACAATAAAGGTCGGAATAATTTGCCACGTTTGAACTAAAAACGTCGGAACAAAAAACAGTCCCCTTTCAAAAACATCACAAATGTTAAGGATGTTATGATGACACAAAATTATCAAAACAATATAATTTGAGCCATTTATATTAACTAGTCACCCTTTATATACCATGGTCCAAAAAAACATCTTCTATTACATCAAAATAGTATAACGTTCTCCAACAATACCCTAACAATATTAAACATAAGTCCAAAACGTCGGATCATCTAAATCCCAAACACAATATCCATACTAACATTCTACCCGTAGCCTAATACTAAACATATGTCTAACATCCGTGAAAACACCTTGTCCATGAGCATGATAAAATGCAAACCTGCAAAAATGAAGAAAAGTAAAGTGTCAAAGATGAATAAATCAAAGTTATAAAAATATCATGACTTACATTGTAAATTTAGAATACTTCTGTTTCTTTGCCTTCTTTGATGCCACGCGATCCTAAAATAGGAGAGAAAAAAGAAACACTTGATCAATAAATCTATTTTCAATCTTTTTTATATTATATGGCGACATAAAATTATAATTTAAAACATACACAAAATACATATTAATTGTACATCATATTAACAAAAGTTACATGGACATAGTTTAATTTACATTAAAAATGCAAGTATAAAAAATAGGGAACAAATAACTAATTAAAATTTAACTAACAAGTTTAAATCAAATTTACATTAACAATGCAATAATATAACACTTTTTCCTAGTTTAGTGGCTTGCATAGTGGGTCTTGTTGAGACTTTATTATATACAAGTAAGAGAACATTTGTCAGAGGCATACAGTAGAAAAGTGATTAAATCTAGTGTGAAAAAGGATTCTTGAGTTTCACAGTAATTGATTTTTGTTTAAATATTTCCTTTTAGCTCCAATACTTGGATAATTAGTATTTCTTTACCAATGTGTGAGGTTTAAACAACTCGGGGAGGGAGGAGGGGCCTGCAGGTTTCTGCGGCAAGGCAGTGTGACACCCCGACTAATTAAATACCGGGTAGCTACTCCTTTATTAAATTAATTCAAAATGCCAAGTGGTTCAGTTAATAGCATCACTGTCAAAAGCATTTTAATAATTACTAACCACCTAGTATTTAAAAAGTAAGTGCCAAATTTTAAGTTAAGTCTGATTAACATGCAGTAAAAGAATAATGAAAGAATAACAACCATTCACCATAATGAAGTAATGAATAACCAACAAAGTAAATATAAATCCGGAGGAAAACTCCTCACAACAATCCCACAACTGAAAAGTAATATGACAAGTCTGAATCCTGAATAATTACGTACCAAAAGTCTGAATAACTGAAATAAATGAAATGTCTAAAAGAAACGGGCGACATGCCCTACAACTGATAACTGAAGAATATCGAGTCAAGATAGATGAAGTGTCTACAAGCAAAGTCCTGTAACTTCCACAAACAGCTACAACTCGTCACCTGAATGAGGATCCTAAGCATGGTGTCCTTGTGGCTGGGCACCTAAAATGGTTTTTACAAAAAAAATAGGATTGAAAGCAAATGGGTCAGAGCCCGAAAGTGGAAATCATTTTAAAAACAGCAAGTGTTTTAATAACATTTAAAAAAAACATTAAATGCAAAATACATGTTAGGACGTGCACTCACATGAAATTCTCACCTCTCGTCTACATGTGCACTCCTAACGTATCGTACCCATCTAAATGATATACATAGCTAACCAAACCATAATAAGTTCTACCCTTTACTACTCGATTTCCATATTACATGCTTGCGTTATCAAATGAATAGAGAGCTTTACTTAAACTCAGATTCTCAAATTTTAATACAATTCACTATCGGTTAACCCGTTATGTTTTCTCAAAACGTTTCCATATTTATACACACAATATCACCTGAAAGTTACCATTAATTAAGTGTATATTATTCACGTCATAAATGTACAATACAAGCACCCC
Source organism: Sambucus nigra (assembly GCA_949130495.1). Classification (NCBI taxonomy): domain Eukaryota; kingdom Viridiplantae; phylum Streptophyta; class Magnoliopsida; order Dipsacales; family Adoxaceae; genus Sambucus; species Sambucus nigra. The sequence continues at coordinate 622,968,576 of OX422215.1, forward strand.
GAGACCAAGTTGCGGTGCACACATACTCTGCTATCTGTCCCGGTACATCACGTACATAAGGATCACGCATTCCGAATCTCTCAGGAATCGTTCTCAGATAACAACATCACAAATAATGGAGGCGAACACAGTCACATCACATGGGTCACGCACATACCTACGCTCCCACGATCAGCAGACTTATTAACATCCCAATAAGTCCTTCTCTGACCTATGTTCATCGAGGTAACCAATCTAAATCCCCCCCGTAGGCAACACAAGGATAGATGGCCCTAAGCGAACGTAAACCTTCCGTGATAGCAAGTATGGTAGGTATGTCATACACATAAAGTCATATATATACTAATTATGCACACTTCTTAGTAATCACCATAATTCAGTTGATACATATCTCATTCTCGTATCGACATATAATACTACACAATTTATATGTTCCCGGTTAAAATAATTAATTTGGTCGTCAATAGTTCTCGCATCGTAATAGACACTCACATCCTAATCCACAATTTCCTTTAAGTTCAAACTACACTTCTAGGTTTTACTCCTCATTACATCCCAATTATCCCAAATATATCACTCTATCATCAAGGGAGTATTAGCTCTACATATCAATAAGGTTACGGGAGACTCGGGATCAAAACAGGCTAAAAAGCCTAAACTGTCAACTCGTTCGAAGTCTCGTTCGAACGAGGTTGTTCGAACGAGAGTTCGTTCGAACGAAGTGGGCTATCTAACGAGTTCTCGTTCGAACGAACTTCACCCTCTTTAGAAGTCAATGGTCAACTCGTTAGAAGCTCGTTCGAACGACCTGGGCAGGTCTTCTAACGAGTGGCCAGTTTCGAGCCCAGAAATCCTATTTTCGTTTTTCCAATTTCTCTACACCCCCAATCTCATCCAAACATTAATCCAACGATTTTTTAAGGTTCCTAATAGTCCCTAAACATACTTAGGTCACATATTAACATGTTTGGGGACGTTAATTCATCCTAACATCATTCAAATGTCAAATCTCTACATATTTTCCCCAATTCTAAAAACATGAAACCCTAGAATTTATGAATCATCAAAGAACCTAAATTAAATCCGTTTTTGGTTTCATACTAATTGTAATATCATCAGATTAATCAGCAACTACAAATCTACATGCGATTTCCTCATCAAGAATGTAATTACTACTTCCAATTTAAATGGGTTTTTCATTAACTCCCAAGAACAATAAGGTTTTTCAATTCCTAAACATGGAGGAAACATTCTCTGAAATTAATTGAAATTAAACCACTTGCCTGATATAAATCTCTGATTTTGATGATGGATTGATGGAGTATTCTTTCTCTTTCTGCATAATCCTTCAATCTCTTTGGAACCAATTTCAATAACCTCCGTAGCCTATTTGGTTATTAGTGGGCTTAGTGGGTTATTGACAAATCAGATATTAATTCCCAATTTTCGTAGCTTTTAATTCCCCAAAATTCAAAATTACCAAACTACCCTTATACGTTGCCGGTATGGCCTAAAAATGCCCCGGGACCCAAACTAAACCCCCGGCTAGTGTTTTTTGACTATTTCGACCTTTCTGAATGCGTTGGCGCACTCAAAATGACCATACGGTTAATAGAACTAAAATTCACTTTTTAATTAAAATAAATATTTCCCTGACGCGACTGTCACACGCGTCTCAATAAAATTTTCCAACTTGCCGTATTTCAATCTCACGACAAATTTCATACTTCAATATTCATATATAATCATATATGCACATTATATTCAAATACCAACTCGCATCTCGCTAGTATTTTAATCCGGATTAATTTCCAATTAATACGCATTTAATTTAATTAATCCCATAAATAATTATCACAAAAATACGGGGTATTACATACTTCCCCCCTAATAACTGAATTTCGTCCCGAAATTCGGAACTAGAAAGTACCTGGTAAGAACAACTCTGGATAACGTTCGCGCATCTCATCCTCGCGCTCCCATGTGGACTCCTCAACATTATGATGTCGCCACTGAACACGCACTAACGGGACTATCTTTGACCGCAGTTTCCGCTCACTTCGGTCCAAAATAGCAATCGGCCCCTCCTCGTAGGAGCTATTAGGCTGGAGATCGATGTCCTCCAAAGCAATGTGAGAATGAGCCAAATCATCTCTAAGATATTTCCTTAGCGAGGAAATATGAAACACATCGTGAATCCGATGCAAGTGCTCCGGTAACCCAAGCCTATATGCAACCGGTCCAATCCGCTCAATAATAGGAAATGGTCCCACATATCTCGGTGCCAACTTCCCTTTCTTCCCGAAACGCATAATCCCCTTCATAGGAGATACTCTGAGCAAAACCTGGTCCCCCACTTGGAACTCCCTGAAGAACCTCTTCACATCGGCATAGCTCTTCTGCCAATCCTGAGCTACCCGAATGCGACGCCAAATCAATTATATCCTTGCCAAATTATTCTGAATTACTTTCGGCCCAAGTAATTTGTTGTCCCCCACCTCCAACCAATATGCTGGGGAACGACAAGGTCTACCGTACAACGACTCAAATGGAGCCATGCCAATGGTGAATTGGTAGGAGTTGTTGTAAGCAAACTCCACCAGTGGAAGATACTGCTCCCATCCACCCCCGAAGTCAATGATGCACATACGTAGCATGTCCTCCAACATCTGGTTTGTACGCTCGGTCTGCCCATCGGTCTGCGGGTGATACGCCGTACTCAACCGCAATTCCGTGCCCATAGCCTCCTGAAAACTCTCCCAAAACCGTGAAACAAATATCTTGTCTCTGTCAGACACGATATTCAGGGGCACACCGTGAAGTCTCACTATCTCTGTAATAAAAAGCTGGGCATACTGTCCCATAGTATAATCAGTCCTTACGGGTAAAAAATGAGCTACTTTGGACAACCTGTCCACAATTATCCAAACGGAGTCGTGACCCCTCTGTGACGTAGGCAACCCTGTGATAAAGTCCATGGAGATGCTCTCCCACATCCACATCGGGACCTCCAATGGCTGTAAAAGTCCTGCCGGTCTCTGATGATCCACTTTTACCAGCTGACACGTGGCGCATCTAGAAACAAACATGGCAATATCTCTCTTCATACCGCTCCACCAATACTGTCGCCTCATGTCTTGGTACATTTTGTCCCCATCGGGATGTACTGCGAACCGTGAGCCGTGCGACTCTGCCATCACCTCATGCCGCAATTCCTCCCCTTCCGGAACTACCAATCTCCCATTGAAGTGCAATCCCACTTCTAAGCTAACGGTATAGGAATCGGCTCCCTCTGCTAGTAGTCGGACTATCTGCTCCTGACAGAACGAGTCATTTGCCTGTGCCTTTACCACCTTCGTGACAATCTACGGTGTAATGGTCATCACAGACATGAACGATCGGGCCACTGCATCCTGGTGTCCCAACTCCTTCCATTTGGCCTTCCACACCCCTGCCACCTCATCTGCTGGCCTACGGCTCAACGCGTCTGCTACCACGTTAGCCTTCCCCGGGTGATACTGAATATCAAACTGATAGTCCTTCACAAACTCAAGCCACCTTCGCTGCCGCATATTCAACTCCTTCTGTGTGAATAGGTACTGTAGGGACTTGTGGTCCGTGAACAATCAAAACTTCTCCCCCAAAAGGTAATGTCTCCAAATCCAAAGGGCAAATACCACGGTCGCCAACTCCAAATCATGAGTGGGGTAATTCTTCTCGTGAGACTTTATCTTACGGGATGCATAAGCTATGGCCTGACTCTCCTGCTGTAATACACCTCCAAGTCCTTGTAAGGACGCATAGGTGTAGACTAGATACTCAACTCCCGGTCTCGGCAATGCTAACACAGGTGCTGAGGTCAACTTATCCTTCAACTCGTAAAATGCCAACTGACAGGCATCACTCCAGATGAATGGCACACCCTTACGAGTCAGATGTGTCAAAGGACCCGCGATCTTTGAAAATCCCCGAATAAACCTCCTGTAGTATCCTGCTAGGCCCAAGAAACTACGGATCTCTGTCGGTGTCGTGGGCTGTCCCCACTCCCTCACCGCGGATACTTTCCCCGGATCAACAGATATTCCCCGGTCGGAAATAATATGTCCCAAAAACTGGACCTCCTTCAGCCAAAACCCGCATTTCTCATACTTTGTATACAGTTCGTTCTGACGTAGTGTCTGCAAAACTTGCCTCAAATGCTCGGCGTGCTCCTCCTCTGTCTGGGAGTAAACCAGAATATCATCAATGAAGACAATGACAAACTGATCTAGGAAATCCCTGAACACCCTATTCATCAAGTCCATAAACACTGTTGGAGCGTTGGTCAAACCAAAAGGCATAACCCGAAACACGTAAGAACCATATCTCGTTAAGAACGCAGTCTTCGAGATGTCCTCCTCCCTGATACGCAACTGATGGTATCCTGACCGCAAATCAATCTTCGAGAAGAAAGAAGCTCCTCTCAAATGGTCGAATAGGTTATCGATTCGAGGCAACGGATACTTATTTCGTATCGTGACTTTGTTCAACTCTTGGTAGTCCACACACAATCTCAGTGAACCATCTCTCTTCTTCACGAACAACACAGGGGCACCCCACGGTGAAGTACTCCTCCGAATAAACCCATGACCCAACAACTGCTCAATCTGATCCCATAACTCCCTCATCTCAGCTGGATCCATACGGTACGGTGCGCGTGCTATAGGTCTCGTATCTGGCAATAAATCTATGACAAAGTCTATCTCTCGACTGGGGGGTAGGCCTGGTATATCATGAAATACATCGGCAAACTCTCTAACAACCGGAATCGAATCAAGTGGTATCACCACCTCCTTAGAGGTCTCCTCCTCTATATAGTACAAATGCGCGGTCGAACCTCCCTCTGGGCGAGGCATCGCCACTACAAACATCTCTTGCCCCGGAATGGCAAAAACAATGCTCCCACTGAAGCAATCAAATCATGGCTCTATAATCAGCGAGCCAATCCATACCGATAATCACATCGTGAACATGCATATCTAATACCAACATATCTGCAGGTAATACCAGACTACCAATCTCTACCCCTACTCCCCGGCATATAAAGAAAATAAGTGACCCACTCCCCAATGGTGAGTCTACGCACGTCACTGTGCTCTCTGCTGTGGCTAACAACCCTAAGGCTTTCGCAAAATGTGTAGCTATAAAACAATATGTTGCACCCGTATCAAACAAAACCCGACCCATAGTACCATGGATAGGAAACATACCCTCAATCGCGGATGGTGCCTGCGGAGCTGCTGCCTGGTGGACGTTATAGACACGTCCATACTGTAACTGTCTCTGCTGCATAGGAACTGCTGGAATGGCTGGAAGAGCTGGCACCTGGGCTGGAGCTGGGAGGGCTGGTGGAAAAAGTGGCCTCTGTGGCTCATGTCGGGCACCCTGCTGCTGCTGCGAGGCCCTGCCCCTATCAGGACAGTCATGGCATTTATGGCCAGTCTTGCCACAAACGAAACACTTCCCCGGAAAGTTCCCTCCTCTCTGTCCCTGCTGCCCCCGGCCCTAGTGGCCGTTACCGTTCCTCCATTAGCCCTGCTGGCCCTGCTAAAACTGTTGTTGACCATTCTGACCCTGCTGGTTCTGATGGACGTTCGGACCCTGATGGCCCTGCCGGAAACCTCCCTGTCCGTGCCTGAAATTCCCTGACCTGAACCTCTTGTGATCCCCCTACTGGGTACCCTGATCACCCTGTCTCTGCCCCTGAACAGATTGTGCCCCACTGGCACCATTTCCTCCAGTCCTGCCCTGATGGCTAGACTCTCCCGATCGCTTGCCCTCAGCCATGTGAAAGTGGTGATCCTGGCAATGGAGCAATGAAGCGTTAACCACATCAGAATAAGTGGCTAACGAGAGGTTCCCTAACAAGTGCTGACGAATCCTCCATGTCAACACGTATGTGAATTTATGTATCTTCTTTTCCTCTGTCGGTATCTCATCTGGAGAAATGTTCAGAAGATCAGTGAATTCGGCCACAGTCTTACCCTCCTGTTTAAGGCTCATCAACTTCCTCCTCATCTCCGTGTGAACAGCTGACGGAAAATACTTGCGGTCGAACCGCACCCAAAACTCCTGGATAGTGAGAGTATCTCTATCCTCCACGGTGGTAATAGACTCCCACCACTGCAGTGCAGACCCCACTAGCTTAAAGGTAGCTAGTATCTTCTTCTGGACATCTGTGCACTCATACATCCTCAGGTGTCGCTGAATGTCCTTCCTCCACTGACTAGAAATCACTACATCGGAGCTACCTGCGAACTCCGGAGGGTGTGCTTTCTGAAAAGCATCACGTACACGTTCCCAAGCAGACGGGAATGCATGTGCCTGAACTGGCGCGGCTACTGGCGCCTGAGGTGGTGCCTGCTGAACTACGGCAAGTGCGGCATTTACCGCCTGGGCCACAATGGCTGCAACCTCGGCGGCATTCATCGTGCCCTGAACTGGTGCGGGCTGTGGTTCCGGCGTTGCATTCCTGGGAACCCGTGGCGCACGTCGTGGAGGCATTCTGAAATAAGAATAAATTTTATAAGTTCGCAGTTATAAACTCAAAATAGCTGAAGAACGTAGCATATACAAAAGAATAAAACAGTCCTAAAATATAGGGCTCTACATCAAAGAAAGCTCAGCAGAAACATAATAAGCTGTTCAGATCCTAAAGGACACTAGAACCTGATGCTCTGATACCACCTGTGACACCCCGACTAATTAAATACCGGGTAGCTACTCCTTTATTAAATTAATTCAAAATGCCAAGTTGGTTCAGTTAATAGCATCACTGTCAAAAACATTTTAATAATTACTAACCACCAAGTATTTAAAAAGTAAGTGCCCAATTTTAAGTTAAGTCTGATTAACATGCAGTAAAAGAATAATGAAAGAATAACAACCATTCACCATAATGAAGTAATGAATAACCAACAAAGTAAATATAAATCCGGAGGAAAACTCCTCACAGCAATCCCACAACTGAAAAATAATACGACAAGTCTGAATCCTGAATAATTACATGCCAAAAGTCTGAATAACTGAAATAAATGAAATGTCTAAAAGAAACGGGCGACATGCCCTACAACTGATAACGGAAGAATATCGAGTCAAGATAGATGAAGCGTCTACAAGCAAAGTCCTATAACTTCCACAAACAGCTATAGCTCGTCACCTGAATGAGGATCCTAAGCATGGTGTCCTTGTGGCTGGGCACCTAAAATGGTTTTTACAAAAAAAAATAGGTTTGAAAGCATATGGGTCAGAGCCCGAAAGTGGAAATCATTTTAAAAACAACAAGTGTTTTAATAACATTTAAAAAAAACATTAAATGCAAAATACATGTTAGGACGTGCACTCACATGAAATTCTCACCACTCGTCTACATGTGCACTCCTAACGTATCGTACCCATCTAAATGATATACATAGCTAACCAAACCATAATAAGTTCTACCCTTTACTACTCGATTTCCATATTACATGCTTGCGTTATCAAATGAATAGAGAGCTTTACTTAAACTCAGATTCTCAAATTTTAATACAATTCACTATCGGTTAACCCGTTATGTTTTCTCAAAACGTTTCCATATTTATACACACCATATCACCTGAAAGTTACCATTAATTAAGTGTATATTATTCACGTCATAAATGTACAATACAAGCACCCCGAGACCAAGCTGCGGTGCACACATACTCTGCTATCTATCCCGGTACATCACGTACATAAGGATCACGCATTTCGAATCTCTCAGGAATCGTTCTCAGATAACAACATCACAAATAATGGAGGCGAACATAGTCACATCACATGGGTCACGCACATACCTACGCTCCCACGATCAGCAGACTTATTAGCATCCCAATAAGTCCTTCTCTGACCTATGTTCATCGAGGTAACCAATCTAAATCCCCCCCGTAGGCAACACAAGGATAGATGGCCCTAAGCGAACGCAAACCTCCCGTGATAGAAAGTATGGTAGGTATGTCATACACATAAAGTCATATATATACTAAGTATGCACACTTCTTAGTAATCACCATAATTCAGTTGATACATATCTCATTCTCGTATCGACATATAATACTACACAATTTATATGTTCCCGGTTAAAATAATTAATTTGGTCGTCAATAGTTCTCGCATCGTAATAGACACTCACGTCCTAATCCACAATTTCCTTTAAGTTCAAACTACACTTCTAGGTTTTACTCCTCATTACATCCCAATTATCCCAAATATATCACTCTATCATTAAGGGAGTATTAGCTCTACATATCAACAAGATTACGGGACACTCGGGATCAAAACAGGCTAAAAAGCCTAAACTGTCAACTCGTTCGAAGTCTCGTTCGAACGAGGTTGTTCGAACGAGAGTTCGTTCGAACGAAGTGGGCTATCTAACGAGTTCTCGTTCGAACGAACTTCACCCTCGTTAGAAGTCAATGGTCAACTCATTAGAAGCTCGTTCGAACGAGCTCGTTCGAACGACCTGGGCAGGTCTTCTAACGAGTGGCCAGTTTCGAGCCCAGAAATCCTATTTTCGTTTTTCCAATTTCTCTACACCCCCAATCTCATCCAAACATTAATCCAACGATTTTTTAAGGTTCCTAATCGTCCCTAAACATACTTAGGTCACATATTAACATGTTTGGGGACGTTAATTCATCCTAACATCATTCAAATGTCAAATCTCTACATATTTTCCCCAATTCTAAAAACATGAAACCCTAGAATTTATGAATCATCAAAGAACCTAAATTAAATCCGTTTTTGGTTTCATACTAATTGTAATATCATCAGATTAATCAGCAACTACAAATCTACATGCGATTTCCTCATCAAGAATGTAATTACTACTTCCAATTTAAATGGGTTTTTCATTAACTCCCAAGAACAATATGGTTTTTCAATTCCGAAACATGGAGGAAACATTCTCTGAAATTAATTGAAATTAAACCACTTGCCTGATATAAATCTCTGATTTTGATGATGGATTGATGGAGTATTCTTTCTCTTTCTGTATAATCCTTCAATCTCTCTCTCTACAAGCTTCCTTCTCCCAAAATCAATGCTGGCTAGGGTTTGTGCTCTAGGGACTCTTTGGAACCACTTTCAATAACCTCCGTAGCCTATTTGGTTATTAGTGGGCTTAGTGGGTTATTGACAAATCAGATATTAATTCCCAATTTTCGTAGCTTTTAATTCCCCAAAATTCAAAATTACCAAGCTACCCTTATACGTTGCCGGTATGGCCTAAAAATGCCCCGGGACCCAAACCAAACCCTCGGCTAGTGTTTTTTGACTATTTCGACCTTTCCGAATGCGTTGGCGCACTCAAAATGACCATACGGTTAATAGAACTAAAATTCACTTTTTAATTAAAATAAATATTTCCCTGACGCGACTGTCACACGCGTCTCAATAAAATTTTCCAACTTTCCGTATTTCAATCTCACGACAAATTTCATACTTCAATATTCATATATAATCATATATGCACATTATATTCAAATACCAACTCGCATCTCGCTAGTATTTTAATCCGGATTAATTTTCAATTAATACGCATTTAATTTAATTAATCCCATAAATAATTATCACAAAAATACGGGGTATTACATACTTCCCCCCTAATAACTGAATTTCGTCCCGAAATTCGGAACTAGAAAGTACCTGGTAAGAACAACTCTGGATAACGTTCGCGCATCTCATCCTCGCGCTCCCATGTGGACTCCTCAACATTATGATGTCGCCACTGAACACGCACTAACGGGACTATCTTTGATCGCAGTTTCCGCTCACTTCGGTCCAAAATAGCAATCGGCCCCTCCTCGTAGGAGCTATCAGGCTGGAGATCGATGTCCTCCAAAGCAATGTGAGAATGAGCCAAATCGTCTCTAAGATATTTCCTTAGCGAGGAAATATGAAACACATCGTGGATCCGATGCAAGTGCTCCGGTAACCCAAGCCTATATGCAACCGGTCCAATCCGCTCAATAATAGGAAATGGTCCCACATATCTCGGTGCCAACTTCCCTTTCTTCCCGAAACGCATAATCCCCTTCATAGGAGATACTCTGAGCAAAACCTGGTCCCCCACTTGGAACTCCCTGAAGAACCTCTTCGCATCGGCATAGCTCTTCTGCCAATCCTGAGCTACCCGAATGCGACTCCAAATCAATTATATCCTTGCCAAAGTATCCTGAATTACTTTCGGCCCAAGTAATTTGTTGTCCCCCACCTCCAACCAATATGCTGGGGAACGACAAGGTCTACCGTACAACGACTCAAATGGAGCCATGCCAATGGTGAATTGGTAGGAGTTGTTGTAAGCAAAATCCACCAGTGGAAGATACTGCTCCCATCCACCCCCGAAGTCAATGATGCACATACGTAGCATGTCCTCCAACATCTGGTTTGTACGCTCGGTCTGCCCATCGGTCTGCGAGTGATATGCCGTACTCAACCGCAATTCCATGCCCATAGCCTCCTGAAAACTCTCCCAAAACCGTGAAACAAATATCTTGTCTCTATCAGACACGATATTCAGGGGCACAACGTGAAGTCTCACTATATCTGCAATCAAAAGCTGGGCATACTGTCCCATAGTATAATCAGTCCTTACGGGTAAAAAATGAGCTACTTTGGACAACCTGTCCACAATTACCCAAACGGAGTCGTGACCCCTCTGTGACGTAGGCAACCCTGTGATAAAGTCCATGGAGATGCTCTCCCACATCCACATCGGGACCTCCAATGGCTGTAAAAGTCCTGCCGGTCTCTGATGATCCACTTTTACCAGCTGACACGTGGCGCATCTAGAAACAAACACGGCAATATCTCTCTTCATACCGCTCCACCAATACTGTCGCCTCATGTCTTGGTACATTTTGTCCCCATCGGGATTTACTGCGAACCGTGAGCCGTGCGACTCTGCCATCACCTCTTGCCGCAATTCCTCCCCTTTAGGAACTACCAATCTCCCATTGAAGTGCAATCCCACGTCTAAGCTAATGGTATAGGAATCGGCTCCCTCTGCTAGTAGTCGGACTATCTGCTCCTGACAGAACGAGTCATTTGCCTGTGCCTTTACCACCTTCGTGACAATCTACGGTGTAATGGTCATCACAGACATGAACGATCGGGCCACTGCATCCTGGTGTCCCAACTCCTTCCATTTGGCCTTCCACACCCCTGCCACCTCATCTGCTGGCCTACGGCTCAACGCGTCTGCTACCACGTTAGCCTTCCCCGGGTGATACTGAATATCAAACTGATAGTCCTTCACAAACTCAAGCCACCTTCGCTGCCACATATTCAACTCCTTCTGTGTGAATAGGTACTGTAGGGACTTGTGGTCCGTGAACAATCGAAACTTCTCCCCCAAAAGGTAACGTCTCCAAATTCGAAGGGCAAATACCACGGTCGCCAACTCTAAATCATGAGTGGGGTAATTCTTCTCGTGAGGCTTTAGCTTACGGGATGCATAAGCTATGGCCTGACTCTCCTGCTGTAATACACCTCCAAGTCCTTGTAAGGACGCATCGGTGTAGACTAGATACTCAAATCTCGGTCTCGGCAATGCTAACACAGGTGCTGAGGTCAACTTATCCTTCAACTCGTCAAATGCCAACTGACAGGCATCACTCCAGATGAATGGCACACCCTTACGAGTCAGATGTGTCAAAGGACCCGCGATCTTCGAAAATCCCCGAATAAACCTCCTGTAGTATCCTGCTAGGCCCAAGAAACTACGAATCTCTGTCGGTGTCGTGGGCTGTCCCCACTCCCTCACCGCGGATACTTTCCCTGGATCAACAGATATTCCCCGGTCGGAAATAATATGTCCCAAAAACTGGACCTCCTTCAGCCAAAACCCGCATTTCTCATACTTTGTATACAGTTCGTTCTGACGTACTGTCTGCAAAACTTGCCTCAAATGCTCGACGTGCTCCTCCTCTGTCTGGGAGTAAACCAGAATATCATCAATGAAGACAATGACAAACTGATCTAGGAAATCCCTGAACACCCTATTCATCAAGTCCATAAACACTGCTGGAGTGTTGGTCAAACCAAAAGGCATAACCCGAAATACGTAAGAACCATATCTCGTTAAGAACGCAGTCTTCGAGACGTCCTCCTCCCTGATACGCAACTGATGGTATCCTGACCGCAAATCAATCTTCGAGAAGAAAGAAGCTCCTCTCAAATGGTCGAATAGGTTATCGATTCGAGGCAACGGATACTTATTCCGTATCGTGACTTTGTTCAACTCTTGGTAGTCCACACACAATCTCAGTGAACCATCTCTCTTCTTCACGAACAACACAGGGGCACCCCACGGTGAAGTACTCCTCCGAATAAACCCATGACCCAACAACTGCTCAATCTGATCCCATAACTCCCTCATCTCAGCTGGATCCATACGGTACGGTGCGCGTGCTATAGGTCTCGTATCTGGCAATAAATCTATGACAAAGTCTATCTCTCGACTGGGGGGTAGGCCTGGTATATCCTGAAATACATCGGCAAACTCTCTAACAACCGGAATCGAATTAAGTGGTATCACCACCTCCTTAGAGGTCTCCTCCTCTATATAGTACAAATGCGCGGTCGAACCTCCCTCTGGGCGAGGCATCTCCACTACAAACATCTCTTGCCCCGGAATGGCAAAAACAATGCTCCCACTGAAGCAATCAAATCATGGCTCTATAATCAGCGAGCCAATCCATACCGATAATCACATCGTGAACATGCATATCTAATACCAACATATCTGCAGGTAATACCAGACTACCAATCTCTACCCCTACTCCTCGGCATATAAAGAAAATAAGTGACCCACTCCCCCAATGGTGAGTCTACGCACGTCACTGTGCTCTCTGCTGTGGCTAACAACCCTAAGGCTTTCACAAAATGTGTAGCTATAAAACAATGTGTTGCACCCGTATCAAACAAAACCCGACCCATAGTACCATGGATAGGAAACATACCCTCAATCGCGGATGGTGCCTGCGGAGCTGCTGCCTGGTGGACGTTATAGACACGTCCATACTGTAACTGTCCCTGCTGCATAGTAACTGCTGGAATGGCTGGAAGAGCTGGCACCTGGGCTGGAGCTGGGAGGGCTGGTGGAAAAAGTGGCCTCTGTGGCTCATGTCGGGCACCCTGCTGCTGCTGCGAGGCCCTGCCCCTATCAGGACAGTCATGGCGTTTATGGCCAGTCTTGCCACAAACGAAACACTTCCCCGGAAAGTTCCCCCCTCTCTGTCCCTGCTGCCCCCGGCCCTGGTGGCCGTTACCGTTCCTCCATTAGCCCTGCTGGCCCTGCTAAAACTGCTGTTGACCATTCTCACCCTGCTGGTTCTGATGGACGTTCGGACCCTGATGGCCCTGCCGGAAACCTCCCTGTCCGTGCCTGAAATTCCCTGACCTGAACCTCTTGTGATCCCCCTACTGGGTACCCTGATCACCCTGTCTCTGCCCCTGAACAGATTGTGCCCCACTGGCACCATTTCCTCCAGTCCTGCCCTGATGGCTAGACTCTCCCGATCGCTTGCCCTCAGCCATGTGAAAGCGGTGATCCTGGCAATGGAGCAATGAAGCGTTAACCACATCAGAATAAGTGGCTAACGAGAGGTTCCCTAACAAGTGCTGACGAATCCTCCATGTCAACCCGTATGTGAATTAATGTATCTTCTTTTCCTCTGTCGGTATCTCATCCGGAGAAATGTTCAGAAGATCTGTGAATTCGGCCACAGTCTTAACCTCTTGTTTAAGGCTCATCAACTTCCTCCTCATCTCCGTGTGAACAGCTGACGGAAAATACTTGCGGTCGAACCGCACCCAAAACTCCTGGATAGTGAGAGTATCTCTATCCTCCACGGTGGTAATAGACTCCCACCACTGCAGTGCAGACCCCACTAGCTTAAAGGTAGCTAGTATCTTCTTCTGGACATCTGTGCACTCATACATCCTCAGGTGTCGCTGAATGTCCTTCCTCCACTGACTAGAAATCACTACATCGGAGCTACCTGCGAACTCCGGAGGGTGTGCTTTCTGAAAAGCATCACGTACACGTTTCCAAGCAGACGGGAATGCATGTGCCTGAACTGGCGCGGCTACTGGCGCCTGAGGTGGTGCCTGCTGAACTACGGCAAGTGCGGCATTTACCGCCTGGGCCACAATGGCTGCAACCTCGGCGGCATTCATCGTGCCCTGAACTGGTGCGGGCTGTGGTTCCGGCGTTGCATTCCTGGGAACTCGTGGCGCACGTCGTGGAGGCATTCTGAAATAAGAATAAATTTTATAAGTTCGCAGTTATAAACTCAAAATAGCTGAAGAACGTAGCATATACAAAAGAATAAAACAGTCCTAAAATATAGGGCTCTACATCAAAGAAAGCTCAGCAGAAACATAATAAGCTGTTCAGATCCTAAAGGACACTAGAACCTGATGCTCTGATACCACCTGTGACACCCCGACTAATTAAATACCGGGTAGCTACTCCTTTATTAAATTAATTCAAAATGCCAAGTTGGTTCAAAAAATAGCATCACTGTCAAAAACATTTTAATAATTACTAACCACCTAGTATTTAAAAAGTAAATGCCAATTTTTAAGTTAAGTCTGATTAACATGCAGTAATAGAATAATGAAAGAATAACAACCATTCACCATAATGAAGTAATGAATAAACAACAAAGTAAATATAAATCCGGAGGAAAACTCCTCACAGCAATCCCACAACTGAAAAATAATACGACAAGTCTGAATCCTGAATAATTACATGCCAAAAGTCTGAATAACTGAAATAAATGAAATGTCTAAAAGAAATGGGCGACATGCCCTACAACTGATAACGGAAGAATATCGAGTCAAGATAGATGAAGCGTCTACAAGCAAAGTCCTGTAACTTCCACAAACAGCTACAGCTCGTCACCTGAATGAGGATCCTAAGCATGGTGTCCTTGTGGCTGGGCACCTAAAATGGTTTTTACAAAAAAAATAGGTTTGAAAGCAAATGGGTCAGAGCCCGAAAGTGGAAATCATTTTAAAAACAGTAAGTGTTTTAATAACATTTAAAAAAAATATTAAATGCAAAATACATGTTAGGACGTGCACTCACATGAAATTCTCACCTCTCGACTACATGTGCACTCCTAACGTATCGTACCCATCTAAATGATATACATAGCTAACCAAACCATAATAAGTTCTACCCTTTACTACTCGATTTCCATATTACATGCTTGCGTTATCAAATGAATAGAGAGCTTTACTTAAACTCAGATTCTCAAATTTTAATACAATTCACTATCGGTTAACCCGTTATGTTTTCTCAAAACGTTTCCATATTTATGCACACAATATCACCTGAAAGTTACCATTAATTAAGTGTATATTATTCACGTCATAAATGTACAATACAAGCACCCCGAGACCAAGCTGCGGTGCACACATACTCTGCTATCTATCCCGGTACATCACGTACATAAGGATCACGCATTCCGAATCTCTCAAGAATCGTTCTCAGATAACAACATCACAAATAATGGAGGCGAACACAGTCACATCACATGGGTCACGCACATACCTACGCTCCCACGATCAGCAGACTTATTAACATCCCAATAAGTCCTTCTCTGACCTATGTTCATCGAGGTAACCAATCTAAATCCCCCCCGTAGGCAACACAAGGATAGATGGCCCTAAGCGAACGCAAACCTCCCGTGATAGCAAGTATGGTAGGTATGTCATACACATAAAGTCATATATATACTAAGTATGCACACTTCTTAGTAATCACCATAATTCAGTTGATACATATCTCATTCTCGTATCGACATATAATACTACACAATTTATATGTTCCCGGTTAAAATAATTAATTTGGTCGTTAATAGTTCTCGCATCGTAATAGACACTCACGTCCTAATCCACAATTTCCTTTAAGTTCAAACTACACTTCTAGGTTTTACTCCTCATTACATCCCAATTATCCCAAATATATCACTCTATCATCAAGGGAGTATTAGCTCTATATATCAACAAGATTACGGGACACTCTGGATCAAAACAGGCTAAAAAGCCTAAACTGTCAACTCGTTCGAAGTCTCGTTCGAACGAGGTTGTTCGAACGAGAGTTCGTTCGAACGAAGTGGGCTATCTAACGAGTTCTCGTTCGAACGAACTTCACCCTCGTTAGAAGTCAATGGTCAACTCATTAGAAGCTCGTTCGAACGAGCTCGTTTGAACGACCTGGGCAGGTCTTCTAACGAGTGGCCAGTTTCGAGCCCAGAAATCCTATTTTCGTTTTTCCAATTTCTCTACACCCCCAATCTCATCCAAACATTAATCCAACGATTTTTTAAGGTTCCTAATCGTCCCTAAACATACTTAGGTCACATATTAACATGTTTGGGGACGTTAATTCATCCTAACATCATTCAAATGTCAAATCTCTACATATTTTCCCCAATTCTAAAAACATGAAACCCTAGAATTTATAAATCATCAAAGAACCTAAATTAAATCCGTTTTTGGTTTCATACTAATTGTAATATCATCAGATTAATCAGCAACTACAAATCTACATGCGATTTCCTCATCAAGAATGTAATTACTACTTCCAATTTAAATGGGTTTTTCATTAACTCCCAAGAACAATAAGGTTTTTCAATTCCTAAACATGGAGGAAACATTCTCTGAAATTAATTGAAATTAAACCACTTGCCTGATATAAATCTCTGATTTTGATGATGGATTGATGGAGTATTCTTTCTCTTTCTGCATAATCCTTCAATCTCTCTCTCTACAAGCTTCCTTCTCCCAAAATCAATGGTGGCTAGGGTTTGTGCTCTAGGGACTCTTTGGAACCACTTTCAATAACCTCCGTAGCCTATTTGGTTATTAGTGGGCTTAGTGGGTTATTGACAAATCAGATATTAATTCCCAATTTTCGTAGCTTTTAATTCCCCAAAATTCAAAATTACCAAACTACCCTTATACGTTGCCGGTATGGCCTAAAAATGCCCCGGGACCCAAACCAAACCCTCGGCTAGTGTTTTTTGACTATTTCGACCTTTCCGAATGCGTTGGAGCACTCAAACTGACCATATGGTTAATAGAACTAAAATTCACTTTTTAATTAAAATAAATATTTCCCTGACGCGACTGTCACACGCGTCTCAATAAAATTTTCCAACTTGCCGTATTTCAATCTCACGACAAATTTCATACTTCAATATTCATATATAATCATATATGCACATTATATTCAAATACCAACTCGCATCTCGCTAGTATTTTAATCCGGATTAATTTCCAATTAATACGCATTTAATTTAATTAATCCCATAAATAATTATCACAAAAATACGGGGTATTACAGGCAGGGTAGAGGGTAGTTGTATAACGGGTCCGAGAGGAGGTCCTGTACAATACATCTACAATATCTGCGTGTTGCCACCACATAAACCAACTCCACGAGGAAAAACCCCATACCATTTATCCCATTAACTCCTACAACCTCTTCCCAAAAAGCTTATATAAATTGACTCCTGGGTGAAAAATTGCAACAATCTCATGGTAGAATTTAGTCGTATGCAGATAAAACTAGGATTGTGTCTATTTGAGACTCTATAGCCCTATAAGCATGTGTAGCTTTGAGAAGGAATAACAAATTAACCTTAAGATACTACAAACATATTCAGTGTGTGAAACTATAGGGAGTGTATCATATAAACATTTCCCTCTCTCACTCCACAATTCAACCTAAATGGAAATATTACCAATAAAGTCCCAGAAAGCTTAATACAGAATAGAAACCAAAAAATTGTCTTGCACATTTCACAGCTTGTATAATGAATTCAACTAGGGGCTAGTTTGGTTCAAGGTTTAGAAAAGGAATGGGAATCCATAATTCTAGGAATTCTAAGTTCGTGGAATCTGAGATTCCTTTCCATTGTTTGGTTTAAGGAGGAATTCTTTTTTCCAGGCATCTCAGATTATTTTTCCAGATTAGGAATAAATATCATTTAACTAAAATACCATTGAGTGTGTGCGCATGAGTGTGTGTGTGTGTATGTGTGTATGTGTGTGTGTGTGTGTGTGTGTGTGTTTGAGTGTGTGTGTGTGTGTAAGTGCATGTGTGTGTGAGAGAGAGAGGGATAGTGTGTGTATTTATATGTGTGATAGTGTGTGTGTATATGTGTAAGTGTAAGTGTATATGTGAAAGAGGGAGAGAGAGAGAGAGTGTGTGTGTGTGTGTGTGTATGTGTGTATTTATATGTGTGATAGTGTGTGATATATATATATATATATATAGAGAGAGAGAGAGAGAGAGAGAGAGAGAGAGAAAGAGTGTGTGTGTGTATGAGAGAGAGAGAGAGAGAGAGAGAAAGAGAGCGAGAGAGAGAAAGCGTGTGTTTGTGTGTGTGTGTGTGTGTGAGAGAGAGAGAGTGTGTGTGTGTGTGTGTATTTATCTGTGTGATAGTGTGTGTGTGCATGTATGTGTGTGTTTATATGTGTGAGAGAGAGAGAGAGAGTGTGTGTGTGTGTGTGTGTGTGTGTGTGTGTGTGTGTGTGTGTGAGAGAGTGTTTGTGTGTAAGAGAGATAGATAGAGTGTGTGTGAATGAGAGAGAAATAGAGTGTGTGTATGTATGTATGTATGTGAGAGAGAGTGTGTGTATATGTGTGTGTGAGAGAGTGTATGTACGTGTGAATTTATGTGAGATGGTACTTTTTTCTTACCACAAAATTAAGATAATATGTCCGAAAATATAGGATTACCCCCATTTTAGAGGGGAAAGGAGATTTCTAATTTCATGGGAATTCTAAATTCCAGGAATTCTAAGTTTCCCCTTAAATTTCCAACCAAACATTGTAATTCTAAATGAGGGGAATTCTAAATTTTAGGAATCCTAAATTCTCTTTCCAAACCTCGAACCAAACGAGCCCTAGGTGTTTTCCTGCATATCTCCAAAAAGATCACCCAAAGCAATTTTGAAGAATATAAATGGTGAAGCTAGGCCAGGAGAGATTACAACCATTGCAAGTCCTAGCGGAGCTGGGAAAACTACACTGCTAGAGATTATTGCCGGAAAGATATCGCCAAGGAGAATGTCTGGCCACGTACTAGTCAATGGCTGCCCCAAAATTGTATACCTATTTTTTATCAATAGGTAGTGAAGTTGGCTTCCCATACCCAGAATATTCCCTAGTAGATGGTGCATGTCCCAAAGCAACGCACGAGTAATTATGGCACATGCTGGATGGGAAGACCCCTTAGTCCCAGTAGAGCAAGCACTAGTAGTACCATCTTCACCTACACAGGGTTAGTATTGTTTTGGACCTCAGGAGCTGGTTGAGATCATACGCTAGTCTATAGTGGTGGTTATGGTAGCGAGCGACTAAGAGAGGGCCCAAGAAGTCGAGAAGTCGATAGCACCAATGTTGACTTGGGAGAAGGTATGGGGTTCTTTTATAAAGAATAGTTCACATACATTTGTTGGTTCAAAGGATCTGATTGTGGAACATAGGTGGTTAAAAGATATTAAGTGTCACTTAAGGTTATAAGAATTCACAAATTTGCAGAAGAATGTGATAAAAAATTTCTCTTTATCAGGGATGCCCTCTAGTGAGGGCACAATCTACCTACAACAACTAAGAAAGAGAACTTTTCTTATGCCCAGTTTGTGTCAAGGATTGATAACAAGTATATCCCTTTGGCTTTACGGGTTTAAAAGAATAGTTATTTCCTTATCTTGCAACAGGAAGCTCGTATTGTAGCTGAGTTTTAGAACAATTTTGTGTCATTATCTTTATTTTTGGTAGAGGAGGTGAGAACGGGCAAGACAAATATGTAGTGTTTAATTCGAAGCTTGATACAGCACGTCAAGTAGGTTATTACACTTAATCCCAAGTGTTAAATTCTTCCTTGATGCATTGATAGGATCATAGAGAGCATAAATGGAAGATAAAAAAAATATGAGATGATCTAGTGGGTGCAAGGCAAAGAGTAACACAGAGGGAGATCGGAGGGGATATCTGAGTTAATAGTGCCAAGAGCAGTGGAGACTTCCTAAATAGGACACGATCAGCAGCATTAGATACATTAGGGGGATCCTTCATCCCCATTCACAGCGGTATGCTACAAGTGTGGTGGTACAAGACATAGATATCGAGTTTTCCCTAGTGTGGGGGAACATGGATAGAAGAGATAGGGACAGTAGGGTTTTTGGCCTTAGCAGTCATAAAAACATGAAAATCTCCCTCAACAACTCCTGACACAAAGACCGTAATAACTAATTGCACTTCGAGTGCCTCCAACCATATTGCGCAGCCACAACAGGAGGAGCACGAATTGATCTAGGAAGTTGATGATACATTTTATATTTCTGGAACCTAAGCTTGAGTCTTATTTGACACTAGTGCCAAAAACTCTTTTATATAATGTAGTTTTATTGAAATATATGGTTTATTGCCTACATCTTATGATGCGAATTTCTCTATATTTACTCCTTTAGGTTTGTTAACTTGTATTTTCGAGACTTGTGAGGATTTTGGATAGATATTGGTAGGCTACATTTTATGGATGATTTATTAGTTTCAGATACCCACTCTTATGATGTGCTATTGGGAATGGATTAGTTGGTTCGATATGAGGATTATGTAAATTGTACGGGTCTAATGAGTATATTCATGATATCAGGTCAGGATATTTATACATTTCCTATGCTTAGGCGGGAGTGTGGTGCAATGACTCACATGTACTTTATTGATAAGGATACTTAGGAGGAGATCATTGCTCTATTAAATTCAGTCCCAATCATTCGTGATTTTACTGATGTATTTGACGATAATCTCTAGAGTTTTATGTTTTAATTGACTTGACTCGTAGTACTAAGCCTATTACCAAGGAACTGTATCAGATGACTCCATTGAAGATGAGAGAGTTGTTGGAGTACATTAAGTAGTTGTTATATCGGTCATTGATTCGGCATAGGACATGGCCATGGAGATCTCCAATTATCATTATGAAGAAGAAAAATGGTTCATTATGGTTATGCATTGACTAATATGATTTGAACAAGGTGATAGTCAATAATATATACTCTATGCTAACAAATAATGATTTAGTTGATCAATTATAGGGTGTTTCCTTCTTCTGAAGGATCGATTTACATTCAAGCTATCATCACTTAATGGTATGGTACAAGTATGTATCAATACTAGATTCTTCACTCGGTACGGTTTGTATGAGTTCAGGGTGATGTATTTTAGTCATACCAAAATCCTTTCATGTTTATGGATTCTATGAACCTAGTGTTCCGATCATACTTAGATCAATTTATCATAGTCTTCATCGATGGAATATTGATTTATACATACACATAGGAGGATCATAACAAGCATTTAAGGATTTCACTTCATACAATATGACAGAGTAATTTATATGCAAAGAAGTGCATGTTTTGGAAGTGAATGGTGAAGTTCTTGGGTCATGTAGTTCCATAGAAGGGTTTGTCGATGGATCCATGACAAGTGTTAGCCATGTTAGATTAGGGATAACCCACAACACCTACGGAGGTCCATAGTTTATTGTGTTTGGAAGGCTACTATATGAGGTTTGTTAAGGGTTTCTAAGATATAGAAGGGCCATTGATTGAGATAACTCAAAAAGGGATTAAATTTGTGTGGACTAAGAGGTGTTAGTACGCTTGCGACACTATCAAGGATAACTTAACATCGGATATAATTTGGGCTCTACCTATGAGTGGGGTTAAGTATTTAGTGTATGTTAATTTTTCCTTGTAAAGACTAGGTGGGGTATTAATGCAGGAGGATCGATCAATTTGTTATGCATGAAAAATAATGAACCCTTAAGAGGTTAACTACTGGATCATGATTCCTAGCTAGTGGAAATAGTGTTCTCACTACATGTGTGGAGACAATATTTTTATGTAAGAAGTCCATGTTGTACAATAACGACAAGAGCCTACAGTATTTGTTCATGTATAAGGACTTGAATATGAGTTGGAGATGACTGTTTAGGTTTACCAAGTATTATCGATTTACAATTTAGTATCATCTTTGGAAGGCCAATATTGTAGTAGATGCCTTGATTCAATGACCAAATGATAGTGTGCCTACTATTAAGTTGATAGCTGTGGGTTCAGTTTAGGTTATTGATGAGTTGGTCGATGCTTTATGAGGATGCTCACAGTGACTCTCAACAAAATTATTAAAATATTTTAGGTATAGGGAGATGATTTGGTGAGAAAGGAGAAGGTGGATGAGCTTCTGGCTACTGGTGTACCTCTTTACACGATCAATTTTGATGGTGGTTGGGGTACAGAGGGGGGTTATTAGCATAGATATTCTATTTACATCCTAATGTAGATAAGATGTACGAAGATATATGGAGGTAGTATTTGGGTAAGATATGATGTGAGAAATTTCTACGCTTGTGTACCATTGCAACATTTATTAGATGCTAAAGCTAGATCATCAATGACCATCAAGTACACCTCAACCTTACCCATTCCTAGGTGGAAGTGGAACAACATTATGATGGATTGTATCATAAGATTTATGTTAATGCTTCGACGTCATGATTCAATTTAGGTTATAATGGACTACTTGATGAAGGTGGTATATTTATTATTAGTCCCCACAAATTTCTTCGCTGAGCAGTACGCATGGTTTTATGCATCGAATATCATTTTGTTGCACAGGGTACCTTTGACAATTATTTTAGATAGGGATCCGACTTTTGTATCTCAGTTTTGAGGTAAATTTTAGAAAGCAATGGCGATGCGATTACTGTCATCATCTAAAAATGGAAGTTAATTTGTGCCTTGGCTAGAAAAATACCAAATTAGAGATAACAAATAATAGATATATAGTATGTAAGAGAAGAAGCTGAGGATACGAGGATGAACAGTGAGATATAGGTGGTTCAACCTTCAAGATTAACCTACGTCCACAGGGTGATTTACTACTCTTAGATTTGTCTTAGATGATATATTCGTGCCTAAGGTTTTTAGACAATAAGGATGTTTGTGTATGTATGTTACAAGTTTCATTTTAAAATCAACTGGGATCCCCCCTTCTTTATGGGGGATTCATCCATTTATAGTGACCCTTGTAGAACGAATAGGTGCGCTAGCCAACATGGGCCAGGTGGGGGGCTCTTAAATTAGTGGAGCACTTGTTGAGTTATTTATGGGTTTTTCCTATCAGGTGGGGGGATTATCACATGGATACCATCTGAAAAGATGGATTGATGATGATGTCCAGCCTCTAAGGTTACAAGTTGTTAATTTGTCTTGTTGTCGTCCACCTAAGCAAGGAATATTGTCGAGATCATGGCTAGGCCAACCTCTTGAACTGACAGCTCTCGGTCGGGGTCGAGGTCTTTTGTCTATGATGTGTTGTTCACAAATATGGTATAAGAAAAGCCCCCAAGACTTTTCTCATAACTACAAAGGTGTGAATTAATTTTTATCATAATCATCACTGACCAATGATTACTTGATCAGATTGGTAATTTGTTCTATATTTAATCAATGGAAGGTGACCTCTATATCTTATCCCTGGAAGATCATAAGGCTGCCAAGTGAAACCATTTGTGTTTTCCCTGAGGAATTGGACAAGTCGTTTGGCCTCATATTTAAGTATACATGTTCTAATGAGAAAGATCTTTTATGGCTATGAGTCATCTAAAGGAACTAAAATCAATTCCTCTAATTCCTCTATGACATAGAGGTCACCTTCCACTGATTATATATAGAACAAATTACCAATCAGATCAAGTAAAACCCCAAAAAATCAGCACTAGAAAGGTTAAAGCAGTAGAGGCTGAAATTGTTTTAAATATTTGGAATTATTAACAGTAAGTTTCATTTGGGTCGCAGGAATGACATAATAATAAATACTTAATCGGAGAATACAAATGCACATGAGACCCCATGTCATATGTTCTCATTGCTGGAGCATATACTCAAAAGAGTAGGTACACAGAACATTTTTAAAGCAGACTCCTCGTTCATTCACCAAGATTTGTGACCTGCTCACGAACATGTTCTGATTTCAAGTGCTTGGATAAATCAGTATCGATTTCGACAACATCAGTCATTGAAGTCCAAAATACATCGATACAATTTGTTAACGGTAACATACATGTGTATATAATGTCATAATATCATACACATAAAACCAATCTCGTCCTTAAGATATTTTCAAAATTCAGGGATGTGGGTGAATTCTGAAAATATGCAATAACCTCGTTTTTTTCTAAATGCAGGTGGTTGCTCTAGAGGAAAAAAAGAAGACTCCATATGGTTGCATGAGCCAGCCTAGACTCTATCGTAAATAACATGGTTCAAAGTCTCGATCTCGATCCCCATATCGGACACCTTTCAACTCGGTCGCGGTATCGGGCAATACACAAAGATACACTATTTTAAGAGCACAAAAAAGTTTGAAAAAATTATAGAAATTTTTTAAAAAATAAGTTTAATAACGTGGACTAATTAGAAAAGTTCAAAACTAACCTTTAATATGCATATCATTGTCTAATCGATTATACAGACACGTGTCGAACTTGTCATATTCAATTTATACAGATGCACATCGAACTTGTCATATTCAATTTGTCATATATAATCAGTGGAAGGCGACCTCTATGTCTTATCCCTGGAAGATCATAAGGCTGCAAGTGAAACCATTTGTGGTGGTCCTCCGATCTTCGCCTCTTCTGCTAAATGAATAACCAAATATTCCATGACATCAAAAAATGAAGGCGAAAAGATCCTCTCAAGATGGAAAAGCGTGAGCTCAATACGAGATTGGGCATGATCTAAATCAGTTATGTTCATTACTTTTGAGTACATACTCCTAAAAAAGCTACTCAACTCAATTATTGGCCCAAGCACATTTTTAGGCAAAACATTTCTTAGGGAAATAGGAAGCAACTCTTTCATTAAGATATGGTTGTCATAACTTTTAAGTCCCGATATAGTACATTTTTAAGGTTAACACAACGCGATATGTTCGAAGCATAACCATTTGGAAGTTTCACCCCCTTCAATATTTTACAAATTATGTCTTTTCCTTTATTATCCAATGTGAAACACGCTGGTGGCAAATCATATTTGTTGTTTGCCCATTTTTGAGGATATAGTGACTTACGAATACCCATTTTTTGTAGATCAAGACGAGAATTTAGATTATCCTTTCCCTTACCATCAACATCTAATAGCGTCCAGAGCACATTATCACATACATTCTTCTCGATATGCATTATATCAAGATTGTGGCATATTAAATTGTCCTTCCAATATTCTAACTCAAATAACACTCTTGGTTTCTTCAATTATATGTGAGGTTCCCACCATCTTCATTATCATTCATTTTCCTCTTAAGTTCCGTCTCCGGATCCTTCCCAAACATATTATTGACATCCCTTACCTCATCAAAAACTTCAGCTCCAAATAGTCGAATGGGCTTTGTATCCAACTCAACTTTACTATCAAACGAGAATTTATCTGTTCCAAATTTATGCCCTTCCGGCAATCATCGACGATGGCCCATATAGCACTGTTTACGTCCCTTTTCCAACCAGCATGAGCGAGTATATTTGTGACAATAAGGACATGCCAATTTACCTTTATTGCTCCATCCTGACAAATTTGCACATGCGAGAAAATCACTTATTGTCCATTGCAATGATGCACGCATTTTAAACATTTGATTACACGATACATCATAAGTATCCACCCCAACCCATAATTCCTTTAACTCGTCAACTAAAAGACGCAAATAAACATCAATATCATTACCAGGCCAGCGAGGACCATCAATTAGTATCGACAATATCATATATGGTTATTTCATACACAACCATGGGGGCAAGTTATATATTATCACAATTACGGGCCACGTGATGTGAACAATACTCAAGCTCCTGAATGGGTTAAATCCATCACTGGATAATCCAAGTCTGATATTTCGCGGGTCCTCAGCAAAATCTGGATAAATGTCATCGATTCTTTTCTAAGCAAGTGAATCAGCGGGATGTCGTACCTTTCCATCATCAATACGTTCCTCGGCATGCCATCTCATTTCTGATGTTGTCTTCGATAACATATATAGCCTCTGGAGTCTTGGTATCAAAGGGAAGTATCTTACCACCTTTGTAGGAATTTTTTTATTTATTGTAAGATCGTCATCTGCTTGAGCCTTTAATTGCTTATATCTTGGGGCATGGCACTTTCGACATTCACTCTCATGTCCTGTCTCATTCCAATACAACATGCAATCGTTAGGGCATGCATGTGTCTTCTTATACTCTAGCCCCAAGTTTGCAATCATCTTGCGGGCTTTATAAAAAGACTTTGGCAATGTTTCACCCTCAGGAAATGCATCTTTTAATAATTCAAGCAACATTGTAAAGGTTTGTCGCTCCATCCACCAAGGCACTTTATATGCAACAGTCGTCCAATAAATGAGAATGTAGAATACTTCTTAAAATCTGGGTACAACTCCCGCTCAACTTCTTTTATCAGATTAAAGAATCTCTTAGTTTCTTCATCGGGACCCCACCCATATGTTGATGCTCCTCATCACTATCCATAAAGTTAAGCGGGTTTGAAGGAGGAATTCCAAAGGCATCGTGTATCATCTCTCGCATTTCATCACCAACAACTGATTCGGAAGAGGGAACTGAATATGAGGAAGATTCCCCGTGAAAAGTCCAACAAGTATAACTCGCTAGAAAGCCATTTCGTAATATATGTTCCACAACCTCATCTTTCTTCACAAATATCATATTGTGGCACTTCTTACATGGACACAATATTCTTTCAGCATTTGGTGTATTATCAGAGTAAAATTTAAGGAATTCCTCCGCTCCTTTCTCGTATAAAGGATGACCCCTATGTTTTATATTAATCCAACTTTTATCCATCAGTATATTCGGCCTAGTGAAAACAAAAACAAAAAAAGATTTAAAATTAATGTGAGAAATCATTATCGGCAACATAGATCTTACGATTATAGGTAAACAATTATGACTCAAATAAGTATTGAAAAACATACTTACATATTAAACGATTATAGGTAAACAAATTTGTGGATTTGCTAATGGGGGGGTACCATTGGTAATTGGTTCAGTTATGAATTTATTTTGAACTATGAAGCGAGATGCAAATAAGAAATTAATCTTAAATTTAGGGTTCCAAACCCCAAATTTCATGAAACCAAAATCATGATAGATTGAAACACACAAATATATAACATTATTGTCAAATGCAATTTGTGCAACCAAATAATATCAACACATGTTTTGTTTGTGAATAATTTCATAGTCTGAACAAAAAAGAGCATAAACATACCTAAGAGTAAACTGAAATAGTCAACCACGAAACTACGAGAAGCTATATGAAATTGGGGAATTGAAGAAACTGCAAGATAAGAAATTGGGGATTTACAAGAACTGCTAGATTCTTGTCTTGCAAGATAAGAACTGTTACAAGATATGAAGTGTTACAAGATGCAAAATACCTATGGATTCTTATACGATCAGCTATACCAAATTGCAAAAACAAATCGCAAGAACTGCTATATGATCAGCTATACCAAGAACTACAAATTGCCATATACGTTCAACTATGCCAAATTGCAAGAACTGTTATATGTGAAATTGCAATTTCATATTATAAGAAAAAATAAATTAAACAAAATCAACCACCTTATATATACATGATAAAAATACCATTGGAACTATGTGTCCAAGTTCTTTTTATATTATCAACTTTGCTTTGATCATAAATTTTTCTAAGAGTATTTCAACTTTTGATTAATTAATTACAAGAACCAACATTTAATTAATTAATTAAATAGACAAACAGACATTACAAAAACATTATTAGATTAGAAACCGAAAAAATCCATCTCGGATCATAACGAAAAGGTGGCGATTGAATAGGAAATGAAAATTAAAAGCGTAAAAAATCACAAATTATAACCAAAACGAAGATCTATACTAGGGGTGGCAAATTTAGAAACGATACGAAAAAACGACAGGGAACGACACGAAATTGACACGATATGTCGTGTTCGTGTCGTGTTCTTTTTACACGAAGTCGTGTCGTGTCGTGTTCGTGTCTGAATTATGAGTCGTGTCATGTCGTGTTATCGTGTTTTTTAGGTGTGAAATTTAGGAAATTCTGGTATTCATGTCGTGTCGTTTTATTTTCTATTCGGGTCGTGTTCGTGTCAACTAAAAAAATACGAATTCGTGTCGTGTCGTGTTTGTGTCCAAAAAAACTTATCGTGTCATGTCGTGTCGGCCGGAAACACGACCCGTTGACCCGAATTGCCACCTCCATACCCTCATATCTTCCATCGCCTGATCAAATGCTCATGTCTACTTTAACTCCTGGCTCCAAATACAACCCTACCAAAACGAGTCTACAGATATTGCGAGATATTGCGAGAGAGATTGATTATGGGAAGGAATTGGAGGGGACGGACTCTACAGATATTGCGACCTGATGAGATTGATTGTTTCCAAATAAAACCCTATCAACTATTTGCCTATTGTGACTACTATAAATCTTGATTGCGACTACTTGATGAGATTTACGACAATAATTTCATAGTAATTAATGCGCTCAAATTAGCAAAATGAAAAAGTATTTACCTACCTGATGAGATTGTTCGTCTCCATTGCAATTTAACGGCTTGATTGTCTACAGCATCAGATGGCGTATTGGATGAAAATTGTAGATCATAAGATTGAGTATTGGAGGGAAACTAGTATAGGTACTAAAAAATTAGAGTCCCACTTTTTGTTTTGAATATTACGTGTAGGAATAAAATGCAGGAAAATGGTACCCGACGTTTTTGTTCAAAAACGCCTCTTTTTTGTGGCGTTTAATAACAAACGTCGGTAATTTACGGCGTTTTACACTTAAACGTCATTAATTCCTAGCGTTTAGATAAAATGCCGATAAAGTTAGTAACCTTTTTAAATAAACGTCGTAAATTATTTCTATGCCAACTTTTTATTAAAACGCCTAAAAAAACGTTGGCATATATATTATTTCTTGTAGTGTGTTCTCTAGCTGAGCGCGAGTCTTGACACCTAAAGTAGCATCTCCTAAAATAGTGAAAGGGTTATGACTCTTGCGAACCCAAGAAGGTGTGTCACCTAAATCAAGAGTAGGTTCTACCTATGACACCCCACCTAATTAAATACCGGGTGATCAGTCCTTTATTAAATTATAACCATGGTGAACAGTTGGTTCATTCTTATCATCACTGTCGCAAAAATAAATTTTCCAATTAAACACCCTAAATAATTAAGCTAAGTGACAAAACCATTTTTAAGACATCAATTTATAAATTTAATTTAAAACTTGTAAGGACATTTTTCTCATGTCCATCATGTTACATTTATGTATGTCGTACGCCGCTACATTTGCCACGTCACCTCAAGATCTCACTCGACGGACTCAATCCGAATTTCGGGAATCTAGCATTCAACATCTCCATCATGTGTCCCTCGTCTGCCTCAACGACTTCACGTTCCATGATTTTAGGGACTTTATGCAAGTGGTACGCAAGAGAAGTCAAAACAGTATAAGAAGGCACGATAGGGAAGTTCAAGGGTATTTTGGTAATTTTACAGCCATCGTTCGGAGGACCGGTCACTGGAAAGTTAAAGATCTTGCCACAACAAAGATACTGGAAGAAACGGCACCTCAATCCGCGTTACGGTGAAGAAGTTATGGCACTTTTAAAATGGAGATAATTCCAAGAAAAAAACTTGGAAATTTTGCTAAGTGTTTAAAGCCCCCTTCCAGCGAGTTTCCCCGAACCCAGCCCGAATCGATTCGGGGGGCGAACCAGTTCGGAGGGGACCCAAAAACGATTCGGGTACCCTATACGATGGATAGAATTTCAGTGTTTTTAATTTGTAAAACTCTTCATTTGTTTTCCTATTTAAACCAACTTCGGGGGAGATGTTTTGCAAGACTTTGGAAGACGTTTTTGAGAGTTCAACTACCTCTAGTCTTCATAATTTTTGAGTCCCAAGACTCATGTTCTGATTCACACATCCTTGCCAAATATTTCTAAATTCTTTTGTAACCCAAGAACACAACCTTTGAGTTTGTTCAACCCTTGTGGAGAAGTCATCCGTCTTCTTCATTACTGACCACCTGGAGTTCCTGAGGGTGATTCCATCCGACACTGTTTCTAGCTATTCTTTAAAGGTTTTCTGAAGACACCGTGCATTACACTTGTGGGCGATTATCAGGTTGTATGTAAGTCAATGGTTTTGTAAATTATTCAAAGTTTCTAGAAATAAAAGGTTTTGCCCTGCGGGGATTTTTCCTTAACTTTGTGTCACATGCTTTATTTATTTATGGGTTGAATCACGTTCTTTAGATGCATGTTTAGGGGTTGACATTAAATAAGTGTGTCAAATTAGAAATTTGCGAAGTTAATCAATTATCACACAGTCATACGACGTTTACAAATGATTTGATTTAAAAGTTGACTCAAATTAAATAATGTTTACTTGGAAACTTGCGAGTTTATTTTAAATCGATAGTACACATCTTTACAAATTGGTATCAGAGTAGGTTACGCTAATTTATCGCGTATTCCTATTTTCCGCAAAATTTGTGTGATATTGATTTTTTTTAAATCAATTTTGTGAAAATTTGGAATTTTTTCGATGGACCACTTACCTAATTTGATGCCCCCTCCAGTTGACACAAGTCAATGTTTTAACGATTTAAATAGTTTGAATTTGACGTTTGCGAGGAGAATTAATGTTTTGGAAAAAGAAAATTCTCATTTTAAATCTGCGATGGATCTTTTGCAAACGGTTCAAAATCAAAGAGATTTTTATCGTGAAAATTTTGTTTCTTTGGACCATGAATTTAATGCTTTAAAATTGTCCAAAAAGGAGAGTGATGATAGGGTCCTATTTTTAGAAAAAGAATTAGAGGATCTTAAATATTCTATGGTTTGTGTTTGTGCCAAAGATGAAAAAAATATTTTAATCAATGAATTTGTAGTACGTGAAGAGACTCTTAGGGAAAAGTTTGCTTTAATTGAGGGGGAGAGGCATACCCTTTTAGAAATTATTGAAAATTTGAAAATGCAATCCCTGTCTTGGGAAGAGTTTAATTTAGTGCTTGAATCAAATATTTTGAAGTTGAAAAATAATTTAAACGATTTAAGTAGGTTTGATTGTGATGGTAATGGCTCATCTTGTTCTCATGCTTCTAGTGCTAAAGCCAAAACCATTATTTGTTTTAGAGGGTCAATTAATCCCAAGGACAGTAGAAAAGATCACACTTTAGGTAACATTCCTCCCGTTTACACATGTTCACATTGTGGTAGGAAAGGTCACCTTAGGAGATTTTATTTTGATCTTGGAAGATGTCCTAGGATGTCGAAGTCTAGTGTTTCCTTGCTTCCTAAATGCCCCACATGTTGTTTCACATCTATTTGGATTAGGAAATCACTTTTGGATACACTAGATTTTAGACAAGTTGATTCTCGTTTGTTTGCACATGATTCTTCTCTTGCCATATCATATAAATGAGTGTGTTTGCATATTTTTCATACGCTAGTTATGCTTTTTGATATATGTTTGCTAGCGTTGTGACATGTACTTTTTGTATAGATTTTTTGTTTTTGGAAATATTTTGAAAAATACAAAAAGATTTTTGTTTGCACCGTTTATGGATGACCGAGTCATAACATCATTTCATTTTTTTCATGTGACTATTTGATAGTGTTTTGAGACAATAAGTCAATTCATCCTTGTTCTTTATAGTGTTTGAAGTCATTAAGATGTAATTAAGTGTAACTTCCTACATGTTTGACTCATGTTTCCTTTATTGCACACATGCACGGATCTGTTTGATTATTGTGCTTGTCTTATCACATGTTGGTTGGGTGTTTTCACTTCAATCCTATCCTTAAAACGAACCAAGCGCGATAAATTTTGATAAGGAAATTGTGCATATAAAAATCGTTTTGTGAGTTTGTGTGCTTTGTTTGAAAACGGGGAAGGGCTGTGAAAGGTTCATTTTGCCTTTGCAAATACTAAGCCACCGTTTAAATTGGATCTAAAAAATGGAGGAATTTTATTATCCGAGGTCCAAAGAGGTTTAAAAGAGCCCAAAAAAATTTAAAGGCAATAAAAAGAAATTCATGCCAAATTATGGGCCATTTAGGTTTTTGCACCAATTCTCCAATGTTTGAGAATTTAGTTTATACACCTATAAAAGAAAATATATATGAGGGAGTTTGGTTGGAGATTTTAAAACGGGTTTGCACGTCCTTGAATTGATTGATAATGCGCTACATAGTTTTGGACGTTATTGGTGTGGAAATCATTTGACTTTAATTTGTTGATTTGTATAAGACGATGTCATCTAAATTCAACAAATTTTTACACCTAAGGATACTTTTGATGCTCATTCGTTAGGGGTACACATATGCATCGTGCACATATGATTGATTGAGTTGATTTACCTATTGAATGTGTTCACACCCATTCATTCCGTTTCCATGACTTGGTTGTTTGAGTTTAAATCCATGGAGTGATTTTTGTATGATGTTTTATTTTTTTCAAATTGGTACTTATTTTTTTTGTATAAAAATTTGAAAAATGAAAAATAGTTTCTAAAAAGTTTGTTTGAGCATCTCCTTGCAAGAGCACGTTTGCCATATTATTTGATGCTTTGTTTTGAATACCGTAACACCCCGATATTGCTTGTTTGATTCATTCTTCTTATTTGTCTATTTGGGGACATCATAAAAAGGGGGAGAAAGAATTATCTTATTTTTGGAGAGATTTGAGATTTGACTTATGCTTATCATTTATTGGTATCTATATTTATCTCATTTTAAACTCGATACGTCACTTGGTATTTTTTCTTTTTCTCATGTGTGTAGGTACTACATTGATGATCACTGAATTGCACACCCTAATGAGAAAAGAGTTGAGATTCCTGAAGATTTGAAGAACAAACGATGGAGACTATTCATTTGTACCTTTTCCAGTTTTGGGTTCATGGGAGGGTAGATTTATATAGGCAATTTCATATTTGATAATTCGAATTTTTTATATATGTATCAGCATAGACATAGGGGGATATTTGTAAGGACATTTTTCTCATGTCCATCATGTTACATTTGTGTATGTCGTACGCCGCTACATTTGTCACGTCACCTCAAGATCTCTCTCGACGGACTCAATCTGAATTCCGAGAATCTAGCATTCAACAACTCCATCATGTGTCCCTCGCCTGCCTCAACGACTTCACGTTCCATGATTTTAGGGACTTTATGCAAGTGCTACGCAAGAGAAGTCAAAACAGTGCAAGAAGGCACGATAGGGAAGTTCAAGGGAATTTTGGTAATTTTACAGCCACCGTTCGGAGGACCGGTCATTGGAAAGTTGAAGAACTTTCCGCAACAAAGATACTGGAAGAAACGGCACCTCAATCCGCGTTACGGTGAAGAAGTTATGGCCCTTTGAAAATGGAGATAATTCCAAGAAAAAAACCTTGGAAATTTTGCTAAGTGTTTAAAGCCCCCTTCCAGTGAGTTTCCCCGAATCCATCCCGAACCGATTCGGGGGGTGAATCGGTTCGCAGGGGACCCCGAACCGGTTCGGGTACCCTGTACGCTGGATAGAATTTCAGTGTTTTTAATTTGTGAAACTCTTCATTTGTTTTCCTATTTAAACCAACTTCGGGGGAGCTGCTTTGCAAGACTTTGGAAGACGTTTTTGAGAGTTCAAATACCTCCAGTCGTCATAATTTTTTAGTCCCAAGACTCATGTTTTGATTCACACATCCTTGCCAAATATTTGTGAATTCTTTTGTAACCCAAGAACACAACCTTTGAGTTTGTTCAACCCTTGTGGACAAGTCGTCCCTCTTCTTCATTGCTGACCACCTGAAGTTCCTGAGGGAGATTCCAGCTGACACTGTTTCTAGCCGTTGCTTTGAAGGTTTGCTGAAGATACCGTGCATTACACTTGTGGGTGATTATCAAGTTGTATGTAAGTCAATGGTCTTGTAAATTATTCAAAGTTTCTAGAAATAAAATATTTTGCCCTGCGGGGATTTTTCCTTAACTTTGTGTCACATGCTTTATTTGTTTATGGGTTGAATCACGTTCTTTAGATGCATGTTTAGGGGTTGACATTAAATAAGTGTGTCAAATTAAAATTTTGCGAAGTTAATCAATTATCACACAGTCATACGACGTTTACAAATTATTTTATTTAAAAGTAAACTCAAATTAAATAAGGGTTACTTGGAAACTTGCGAGTTTATTTTAAATCGATAATATACATCTTTACAAAACTAATATTTAAAACCTTTCACAATCCATAGTTTAAAAATCCCATAACAACTAGACTGGGAAATAATCCAAGTAATGTAAGCATTCAACTAAATAAGTCCAACATTAAAACTTTAAAGAAAAGACATCATCCCAAAGTATAAATACTGAAAATAAATGCATCACAATCTCTGATAAACCAACTGAATAATGGAAATAGGGCGACACATGCCGAACTGGATAAAATAAAACTAGAAATGGAATCAATAATGAGTTCGTCTAAGCAAGAGGCCTGCAACTCTCACCTAAGCTGCAGCACGTTCCTTCCAAAGGATCCTATGCAAGACGCCCCTGTGGCTAAGCACCTGTGATATATACATATATATACAAGAGAGAAACTAAAATAGGAAACGGTTCAGAGATCTTTAAAATGTTTACCGGCTAATGCAACAATCATATTAGTGCGGCACTCTCTTGAGAAATTGTCACCTCTCTTCTAATGTGCACACCTACTGCACTACTACTCCCAACAGTTTAGCTTATCTTAAGTTACTCACAAGATTTCATGCCGATAATTTCTAGTGTTAAGAAAGTTAATTTTATTTAAAAGCAAAGTTCTCACATAAGCTTTATTTAATTATGAAGTTTCTCAGTATTGCCTCTAACTTTTCAAACACTTAAATCGAAATTGAAATAATTATTCATTACTTGCCTATCTTTAGTCACAGTAGATAGTATTCAAATTTCAAGTTCATGTATATATTTATACTATCGGCACCCCACATAAAATTTATGGTGCCGGCATACTCTCCTATCAAGTCCCCGTATCACTCGTACTAAGGAAAATACTAGATTATCCCGTATAATGGTTTGTCTCTTTTATTCTTATTTATGAGATTATTCCAACTTACTACGTGACACTCATGAATTCCTATCTCCCCACGTGTAATTTCAGTAGGTACTCATTTATTTTTCAACGTAACTTCCTTACGAGTCTCACCCCTTAAACACCCGTCCCCATTGGTCCTTAAGTGTAAAACACCTCCGTTAAATATTAATCTCGTCTTACGTTAAGGGTTCCATTTTTATAAAGTCCTACTGGTCTTCTTTACCTCCCAAAATATTCTAACAATAATGTCCAAGAATTTCTATTCATTTAAGTTGGAACCACCTATTTAAATAAGAAATTTGAGTTTTCCAGGAGGGGTCGATCGATCGATGGAAGGTGCTCGATCGATCGATGCGTCGATCGATCGATACTCCTGGGTCGATCGATCGATCAAGCAGGTATGGCGAATCTGCAGAATTTTCAGTTACGGGAATGTTATACAAAAATCATTTGGATCAACATTTTTTATTTCCAAACTTCCAACCAATTATGCCACAAGTGTCATACCCCCAAATAATGAATATTCTACGTAAGACATGCGAATTTTCATCAATTATAACGAATTAAAAGGGTTGAAATCCAGAAAAATTACAAGAACCCTAGTATTTTCTTCATTTACTTTCTTCCCAAATCCTTTCCCAGATTTTATACTCCTAACTTAATGAAAATTCATGGTTTAACCTCTACATGTGAATTCGATTCCCAGAATATGTCATTTACCTCTACAACATGCAATTTAGAGTCTTCCATACATGATTTCTTTCATAAAAACTAGTCATAATCATCCCTAGACTAATATCATTGAAGCATTAACTGAATTAGAGCAAGATAGATACTTGCCTGGGAATTCTTGGTTCAGATTAGTGAACAAGATTGGTGTGGTTGCGATCCTCGTTGCGCGATCTAAAGTTTGGCGGCGACGGCGATGCAAATGGTGGAGTTCTTGGCCTTGAACTCCTTGGAAAGCTTCTCCTCTTCCCTTACAATGGTCGTCTTATGTTTTTGGTTGTTCTAACCCTAGAAGACAACTCCTATTATCTGATATTCTCTTAGAAATTTCGTGGGTTTTCATGCCCAAAAATGTAAAATGTCTAAAACGCCCTCCCGGGGTGTTAATTGGGCCTAAAAACTCCCCGAGACCCAACCTAAATCCCTGGGTATATTATTTTGACTATCTCGACCCTTCCGGACACATTGGCGCACTCAAAATGACCATACGGGTGACTTATAATTTATTCACTTTTAATAGTTCAAATTTAATCCCGACACAACACAAGCGCATCCCGATAAATTTCCAAAATTATCAAATTAGATTCTCGTGATAATTTTACTAAATACAATTACACCTCTTACTTTATCCATAAAGTAATTTACAACACAATTCCAATAATTACTAACTCTCGTCACGCTAGTAAGTATTTAAATAATTTTTCTGGATTAATATTAAATCAACATCTCTAATTAAATTTAATAAATCCCTAAAATTAAAAGTCATAAAAATACAGAGTATTACATACTTCCCCCTAATAACGGAATTTCGTCCCAAAATTCGAAAAAATAAGGTGTACCTGGCAAGAATAACTCTGGGTACTTCTCACACATGTCTGGCTCACGCTCCCAAGTGGATTCCTCCACATTATGATGCTCCCACTGGACCCGCACAAGTGGGACTACTTTCGACCTCAATCTCCTTTAGCTATGGTCTAGAATAGCCACTGGCCTCTCCTCGTAAGAGCTATCAGGCTGTAAATAAATCTCCTCAATTCCGATGTGGGTGTGGGATATGTCATCCCGAAGGTATCGCCTCAACGACGAGATGTGGAATACATCGTGAATACGATGTAAATGCTCTGGCAGTCCCATTTTGTTTGTTGCCAGCCTAATCCTCTCGATAATGGGAAATGGTCCCACGTACCTCGGGGCCAGTTTCCCTTTCTTCCCAAACCTCATCACTCCTTTCATAGGAGATACATGTAGTAATACTTGGTCCCCCACATTAAATTCTCAGAAGAACCATTTTGCATCGGCGTAGCTTTTCTGCCTGTCCTGGGCTACCCGAATGCGACTCCTGATAATCTCCATCCTAGCGGAGGTCTCTTGAATTACCTCTGGTCCGAGCAACTTGTTATCCCCACCTCTAGACAACAAGTTGGGGAACGACAAGGCCTGCCGTACAATGACTCAAATGGAGCCATGTCAATCGTGAACTGATAAGAGTTATTATAAGCAAACTCGACCAGTGGAAGATGTGGCTCCCAACCTCCTCCAAAATTAAGGACACACATACGTAGCATATCTTTCAACATCTGATTGGTATGCTCTGTTTGTCCATATGTCTGTGGGTGATAAGCTGAACTCAATCTCAACTCTGTACCCATGGCCTCCTGAAAGCTTTCCCAGAAACGCGACATAAAAATCTTATCTCTATCTGACACAATATCCAAGGGCACCCCATGTAGTCTAACAATCTCAGCAATGAACAACTGAGCGTACTGTCCCGTGGTATAGTCTGTCCGTACTGGCAGAAAATGAGCCACCTTGGTCAAACGGTCCACAATCACCCAGATATAGTCGTAGTCCCGCTGTGATGTAGGCAACCCAGTAATAAAATCCGTGGAAATACTCTCCCACTTCCACGTGGGTATTTCCAATAGCTGAAGCAACCCCAACGGTTTCTGGGGGTCCACCTTTACCATCTGGAAAGTAGAACACTTGGACACGAACTCGGCAATGTCCTTCTTCATCCGACTCCACCAGTATTGTCGTCGCATATCCTAGTACATCTTATCTCCCCCGGGATGCACCGCAAATTGGGACCCGTGAGACTGGGTCATCACTGCATGACGTAAGTCTGCCCCTTCTGGGACCACCAATCTCCAATTAAACCTTAAACCTCCATCGAAACTAATTGAATAGGACTCAACACCCTTGGTTAAAAGTCATACAATTTGCTCCTGGCAAAATGAGTCTGCTGTCTATGCCTGTATTACCCTCGTAACAATCTCCGGTGTCATCGTCATAACAGATATAAAGGAACGGGCTACCGCATCCTGGTGACCCAACTCTTTTCACTTTGCTTTCCAGACGTCTGTTACATCGTCTACCGGTTTGCAGCTCAATGCATCAGCAACCACGTTGTCCTTCCCCGGATGGTATTGTATGTCGAACTGATAGTCCTTCATAAACTCTAACCACCTACGCTGACGCATATTCATCCCTCGCTGAGTGAACAGGTACTGCAGTGACTTGTGGTCTGTGAACAAGCAGAATTTCTTCCCCAATAAATAGTGTCTCCATATCCTCTATGCAAAGACGACCGCTACTAACTCTAGGTCGTAAGTGGGGTAATTCCTCTCGTGAGGCTTAAGATTACGGGAGGCAAAAGCTATAGCCTTCTCTTCCTGCTGAAGTACTCCCCCGAGTCGCCGTAAGGAGGTGTCGGTGTAAACCAGATACTCCACGCTCGGCTTGGGTAGAGCAAGGACTGGTGCTGAAGTCAGCTTGTCTTTCAGCTCATCGAGAGCCAATTGACAAGTATCGTCCCAAACATATGGTACCCCCTTGCGAGTCAGGTTCGTCAATGGACCCGCTATCTTGGAGAACCCTCGAATGAATCTCCTGTAGTACCCGGCTAACCCCAAGAAACTATGCACTTCCGTTGGTGTCGTGGGCTATTCCCACTCCCTCACTGCTGACACTTTACTCGGGTCAACTGCTATCCCCAGTTCAGAGATAATATGTCCCAAGAATTACACTTCCCGTAACCAGAATCTGCACTTCTTGTACTTAGCATACAGTTGATGCTCTCATAGAGTCTGAAGAACCTGCCTCAAGTGCTCAGCGTGCTCTTCCTCTATATGTGAATATATCAGGATGTCGTCTATGAAGACGATGACAAACTGATCTAAGAACTCTCTGAACACCCGGTTCATCAAGTCAATGAATACGGCTGGAGCATTTGTGAGTCCAAATGGCATCACCCTGAACTCATAGGACCCATATCTCGTCAAGAAAGTAGTTTTCAAAACATCCTGCTCCCTAATACTTAGCTGATGGTATCCTAACCTCAAATCTATCTTCGAAAAGAAAGTTCCTCCCCTCAGCTGGTCGAAGAGATCATCGATTCGAGGCAATGGATATTTGTTCAGTATCGTGACCTTGTTCAGCTCCCGGTAGTCCACACATAGCCTAAGTGATCCATCTCTCTTCTTTACAAACAAAACTGGAGCGCCTCACGGGGAGGTACTCCTACGAATGAAGCCCTGACCTAACAACTACTTTATCTGATCTCGTAACTCTCGTATTTTTGCTAGAGCCATATGGTATGGAGCGCGAGCTATCGGTCGAGTATCCGGTAACAAATGTATGATAAAGTCTATCTCTCGACTGGTGGTAGGCCTGGTATCTCCTGAAATACATCAGAATACTCACGAACAACTAGGATCGAGTCTAAGGGAATCACGACCTCCTTAGAGGTATCCTCATCTATGTAATACAAATGAGCAGTAGAGCCTACCTCTAGGCGAGGCATCGCCACTACAAACATCTCCTGCCCCGGAATGGCAAAGACAATACTCCCACTGAAATAATCTATCATGGCTCTGTATGCTGCGAGCCAATCCATGGCAATGATAACGTCATGCTCATGCATATCTAAGACTAACATGTCTGCTGGTAAGATTAAGCTACCAATCTCTACTCCCACACCCCGACATATAAAGAAAATTAACGATCCATTTCCCAATGGTGAGTCTACGCATGTCACAGTGCTCTCTGCTATGGCTAATAACCCTAAGGCCTTCGCAAAGTGAGTAGCTATAAAATAGTGTGTCACCCCAGTATCAAATAAAACCCGACCCATAGTACCATGGATAGGAAACGTACCCTCAATTGTGGGTGGCGCCTGTGGAGTTGCTGCCTGGTGGAAGTTATAGACACGTCCGTACTGTAACTTCCCATGCTGCACTAGAGCTGCTGGAATGGCTGGTGCCTGAGCTGGTGCTGGGAGGGCAGCTGGAAAAAGTGGTCTTTGTGGCTCATTACGAGCACCCTGTTGCTATGGGGCCCTATCTCCCTCTGGACAATCATGGTGCCTATGGCCATTTTTACAACACCCAAAGCATCGACCCCTAAAATTTCCTCCCCTTTGTCCTTGCTGATTACGGCCCTGATAACAGTTACCACCCCGCCATTGGCCCTGCTGAAAATGTGGTTGACCCGAATTGCCCTGCTGCTGACCCTACGGCTGACGATATTAGCCCTGCTGGCCCTGCTGATTAGACTGGACCTGTTGGTCCTGTCTAAATCCCCCAACTCCCTACCTGGAGTCACCTGATCGGAACCGCTTGGCAGGGTCCTCCTGATGGGAACTCTGCTCATGCTAACGAGTCTGCCCCTGGGATGTTGGTGTTCCACTAGCACCACTACCCCCTGTCCTGCCCTGCTGGCTGGACTCTCCTGCTCGCTTGCTTCCCTACAGATGAAAGCTGTGATCCTGACAATGTAACAAAGCAGCATTGAGTAAATCCGTGTAGGTACTCAGTGACAGATTGACTATGAGGTGTTGACGGATCCTCCAGGCCAACCCGTCCACAAATAACAGTATCTTCTTCCCCTCAGTGGGTGCCTCATCTGACACTATAGTGAGAATTCTTGTGCACTCCTCTTCGTACTCAGCAACAGTCGAATTCTCCTGTTTCAAATTCAGTAACTTCCGCCTCATCTCAGTCTGCACGGCGGATGGAAAGTATTTGTTGTCAAATCGCGTCCAAAACGACTAAATAGTGATGACATCCCTCTCCTCCAAGGTGGTGGGGGATTCCCATCAATGCAAAGAGGCCCCCACTAGCTTGAAGGAATCCAACAGCTGTTTTTGCACGCCCGTGCAC
The DNA here is from genome assembly GCA_949130495.1 of Sambucus nigra. Classification (NCBI taxonomy): domain Eukaryota; kingdom Viridiplantae; phylum Streptophyta; class Magnoliopsida; order Dipsacales; family Adoxaceae; genus Sambucus; species Sambucus nigra. The sequence goes on from OX422215.1 coordinate 623,009,776, forward strand.
TCGTACATGAGCAGATGCCTCTGGATATCTTTCTTCCATTGGCTAGCTATAATGATATCCGAACTACCCGCAAACTTTGGGGGATGCGCCTTCTGGAAGGCATCCCTAACTCGCTCCCATGCAGATAGAAGCTGTACTGGTACTGGCGCCACTACCTGAACCCAGGGTGGAGCCTGTTGCACTACCGTCAACGCGGCATTCACCGCCTGAGCAATAATAGCGGCTACCTCTGTGGCGTTCATCGTTCCCTGAGCCGGAGCTACTGGCTGCTCGGCCTGGGCACGCCTATCCTTGGGTGCACGTCTTGGAGGCATCTGAAACATCAAGAAATTTTATTAGTCTACAGTTATTATCAAATTTTAAATAGCTGAAGACGTAATCGTACAAGCAAGAATTCAATAATCCTAAAAATAGGGCTCTATAGCAAGAACGCTAGCTGAAAGAGAAATAATCCATACAGATCCTAAAGGACACTAGAACCTGATGCTTTGATACCACCTGTGACACCCCGCCTAATTAAATACCGGGTGATCAGTCATTTATTAAATTATAACCAAGGTGAACGGTTGGTTCATTCTTAGCATCACTGTCACAAAAGTAACTTTTCCAATTAAACACCCTAAATAATTAGGTTAAGTGACAAAATCATTTTTTCAAAACATCAATTTATAAATTTAATTTAAAACTAATATTTAAAACCTTTCATAATCCATAGTTTAAAAATCCCATAACAACTAGACTGGGAAATAATCCAAGTAATGTAAGCATTCAACTAAATAAGTCCAACATTAAAACTTTAAAGAAAAGACATCCTGACAGTAAAAATCCCAAAGTATAAATACTAAAAATAAATGAATCACAATCTCTGATAAACCAACTGAATAATGGAAATAGGGTGTCACATGCCCAACTGGATAAAATAAAACTAGAAATGGAATCAATAATGAGGTCGTCTAAGCAAGAGGCCTGCAACTCCCACCTAAGCTGCAACATATTCCTTCCAAAGGATCCTATGCAAGACGCCCCTGTGGCTGGGAACCTGTGATATATACATATATATACAAGAGAGAAAAGAGAATAGGAAACGGGTCAAAGTCCGATTGTAAAACAGTTTAAAATTAGTTTAGCAAGTATTTAAAATGCTTACCGGCTAATGCAACAATCATATTAGTGCGGCACTCTCTTGAGAAATTCTCACCTCTCTTCTAATGTGCACACCTACCACACTACTACTCCCAACAGTTTAGTTTATCTTAAGTTACTCACAAGATTTCATGCTGACAATTCCTAGTGTTAAGAAAGTTAATTTTATTTAAAAGCAAAGTTCTCACATAAGCCTTATTTAATTATGAAGTTTCTCAGTATTGCCTCTAACTTTTCAAACACTTAAATCGAAATTGAAATAACTATTCATTACTTGCCTACCTTTAGTCACAGTAGATAGTATTCAAATTTCAAGTTCATATATATATATATATATTAAATGGGTGATTAATGTATATATATATATATATATATATATATATATATATATATATATATATATATATATATATACATTAATCACCCATTTAATATATATATATATATATATATATATATATATATATATATATATATACTATCGGCACCCCACATAAAATTTATGGTGCTGGCATACTCTCCTATCAAGTCCCCGTATCACTCGTACTAAGGTAAATACTAGTTCGTAATCACTCTCAAACTGTATTAACACAAAACACATACAAATTGAGGCGAAGCATAGTTCCAAGTCACTAAGAGGTCAGCACATACCCTCACGTCTCTTAGGACCGTCTGACTATCGATCCGATAGCATTGACCAATGATTCCTATGTTTTAGGGTACAAGTCAATATCCCCCATAAAGGTCTCATCGAGATAAGACTATCCCAGCGCGGTAACCTCAGTGATAGCAAGTAGCGCGGGCATGATTTTTACACGTATATAGTATATGCACAATCACAGTCATATATGTATACTACTATTCCCAATTTCTAATTTAGGTACAACCACGACCCATACTTATGATATTTATTCTCATTGCACATTACTAGATTATCCCGTATAACGGTTTGTCTCTTTTATTCTTATTTATGGGATTATTCCAACTTACTACGTAATACTCATGAATTCCTATCTCTCTAAGTGTAATTTCAGTACGTACTCATTTATTTTTCAACGTAACTTCCTTACGAGTCTCACCCCTTAAACACCCGTCCCCATTGTTCCTTAAGTGTAAAACACCTCCGTTAAATATTAATCTCGTCTTACATTAAGGGTTCCATTTTTATAAAGTCCTACTAGTCTTCTTTACTTCCCAAAATATTCTAACAATAATGTCCAAGAATTTCTATTCATTTAAGTTGGAACCAACTATTTAAAGAAGAAATTTGAGTTTTCCAGGAGGGATCGATCGATCGATGGTAGGTGCTCGATCGATCGATGCGTCGATCGATCGATACTCCTGGGTCGATCGATCGATCAAGCAGGTATGGCGAATCTGCAGAATTTTCAGTTACGGGAATGTTATACAAAAATCATTCGAATCAACATTTTTTATTTCCAAACTTCCAACCAATTATGCCACAAGTGTCATACCCCCAAATAATGAATATTCTACGTAAGACATGCGAGTTTTCATTAATTATAACGAATTAAAAGGGTTGAAATCCAGAAAAATTACAAAAACCCTAATATTTTCTTCATTTACTTTCTTCCCAAATCCTTTCCCAGATTGTATACTTCTAACTTAATGCAAATTCGTGGTTCAACCTCTACATGTGAATTCGATTACCAGAATATGTCATTTACCTCTACAACATGCAAATTAGAGTCTCCCATATATGATTTCTTTCATAAAAACTAGTCCTAATCATCCCTAGACTAACATCATTGAAGCATTAACTGAATTAGATCAAGATAGATACTTGCCTAGGAATTCTTGGTTCAGATTAGTGGACAAGATTGGTGTGGTTGCGATCCTCGTTGCGCGATCTAAAGTTTGGCGACGACGGCGATGCAAACGGTGGAGTTCTTGGCCTTGAACTCCTTCGAAAGCTTATCCTCTTCCCTTCCAATGGTCGGCTTATGTTTTTTGTTGTTCTAACCCTAGAAGACAACTCCTATTATCTGATATTCTCTTAGAAATTTCGTGGGTTTTCATGCCCAAAAATGTAAAATGTCTAAAACGTCCTCCCGGGGTGTTAATTAGGCCTAGAAACGCCCCGAGACCCAAACTAAACTCCCGGGTACGTTATTTTGACTATCTCGACCCTTCCGGACACATTGGAGCACTCAAAATGACCATACGGGTGGCTTATAATTTATTCACTTTTAATAGTTCGAAGTTAATCCCGACACGACACAAGCGCATCCCGATAAATTTCCAAAATTATCAAATTAGATTCTCGTGATAATTTTACTAAATACAATTACGGCTCTTACTTTACCCATAAAGTAATTTACAACACAATTCCAATAATTACTAACTCTCGTCACGCTAGTAAGTATTTAAATGATTTTTTCAGATTAATGAATATTAAATTAATATCTCTAATTAAATTTAATAAATCCCCAAAATTAAAAGCCATAAAAATACGAGGTATTACACTACCCTGGGTGTATGAAGGACCATGGGATCATCACATAAAAGTTTGTCATCCTTATACAAATAGTTAGGGTCAACAAACACCAACAGCTTGTCATATTTTACAGTGACATTTATTGACTCCATAACCTTATAGCTTCTCAGGTTAAAAATAATGTATGCTCTACTCGTCGATGAATATCGTAATGAAATTCCCTCGTCGCTCTGGGAGTCGAACTTTCCTAATTTCTCTATGATCAAGCATGGATTTTATCGCGGTGTCGCATCACCGACGCCGGCCATATTGTCATATTCGGCTCACCAACTCTATGCAAAAACCTAAACTATGACTACACTCTTTTAAGGGAGTATAACGTCCAGTTCGGGTATCGAATCCACAGAGACGAGTTGCTAGAATATTAATTGGTTTATTACTTCTCGAATAAAAGTGTAAAAGGTGATGGGTAGTCACGGTGAAAAAGGAAAAAGAAAGAAGTTAAGACGTAAAAAGCGAGAGTCGGGATCGCATTCTCACCACACGGGCTAAATAACTACTAATTAGAATTTTGGTTCGAAAGCTATTTAATCGACATAATAAATTAAACATAAACATCACATAATAAGGAATTCAATCCAAAGTTGTGAGATTAAACATTTAATGGAAAATGGTCACACGCGGATTAAATTCGGATTATCTCTATAAACACTAACGTTGTGTGACAAAGAAAGCTAAATGTATAAAAATCCGACTTTGATACGCGAGATTTCAATTAAACGCAATTTTACGCTAAATCTAACTTTCGGATCTCGACGTCCGTTAATGGCGAAAACACAACCTCGACCTTATTTATATAGTGACAAGACACGAAACTAAACTAATTTACACTAATTAACTAATAAAACAATAAATAAACACAATAAAATAATTTAACAAAGCATGTAAATCTAATTAACAAAGCAATAAATCAAGAAAAATAACTATATTAATGGAGAGGATGATGAATAGTACCAACTTACAAACTCAAAGGTTGTCACACCCAAAGAGGAAGAAGAGAATAGCTCCCACCATCTAAACCCTAGCTAAACTAAGCTAAAAAATAACTATTATTACAAGATATTAACTAAAAATGAGATATTTTCAAAATAAAACAAATGTTCTCTTATATACTAAGTGAGAAAAGAAATATAAAAATAAAGGAAAAAGAAAAGCAAAACAAAAATATCGAGCAAAAATAAAGGATCGATCGATTTGGTCGATCCATCGATCAAACAGGTTTCAACCCGCTGCCTTTGTTCTAAGAGTAAAAACTGAAGGGTTGATCAATCGATCAGGCAGGTATCAGCCTTTTACAGCTTCTTTTTCCTTCCCTATTTTGGTTGGTTTGTTGATCTCTTTCGTGAAAAGTCTCGTAACTTCTTCGATATAACTCCGATTCGTGTACTGTTTATGGCCACGCGAAGCTTTCTCACAGGGATAAAACTTTCATGAAGATGTTGGGCCAGATGCCCACACTGTGAAATGACTAAATTGTCCTTGTACGTGCGGATTTGTACGAAACTTATCCAGAATGCGTCCAAACTCCATACTAAGTACCTAAATACCTACAAAATCTCAATTAACCCCTGTAAAGTATGTTCACATAGAAATCCGAGGTTGTCTGGTTAACGAGCATAAATATAGGAATTAAGATACCCGAGGGGGCTAATAAGGTGTAGGTTAACGGGTGAAATACACAATATTTGCATCGTATCACACCCCTAACTTACACATTGCTAGTCCCTAGAAATGAAATAGGAAACAACAAGAACTATAAGTAAACCAAAGACAAGAGATAGATCAAAAAGGGATAAATAAATAAAGGCCACTTTCACGGGCGAACGATTGCATTTAGCATATGCACTAAGCCGTTAAACCCCTAGGTTACCCTAATGGACGAGTGTCATCTCGTGAGGGATGAAACCCATAAACATCAAATAGTTTCATCAAAATATGCCCAACCCAACATGCGAAAAACTCAACAAGATTAAACAAGATTTCAACATGTAATTAGCATAATGAACGAATTCAAATAAAAGTCCGTAGTTATTAACAGGTTAAATGCACCTCATAGAATTGAAACTTTAAAAATGGGAGGGGGGAGAGCACATGCATAGTATGATTTGATAAAAACTTAAATAAACCAAATAATAACATTAAAGCGTGTATATATCAATCCTCACAGACATTACACTCATCAAATGAATTCACTCAAAACAGGGAGGTAACACACGAAAAATGCGGGACTAAAAAGTAAATATAAATGGAAACTAGGCTTCACGTCACAAATAAAGAACACTATGTAGGAAATAAAACTATAATCTCAATTAAAGATACAACTCATTAAATGAGGCGAAATGTATTTTCACAGATTATGAAAACTATTTAAACTTATAAATTAAACGCACCCTAAGATCACATAGGACTTGTATAAGGTTGTAATGTAGGTTTGGGGTTATGGTACAAAATTACGCATTCAAAGTGTTCGAAATGAAAACTTAGAATAATGGAAAGAATGCGGACAATAACAAAAATGGAAAACCAAGTTCTATAATCAAACATTAAATATAACAATTGGAGAGAGTAAACAAAGCTTATTGAACATTATACACAACATTTACAAAACTTCTCTTTCTTTTCTTTTCTTCTTTTTCTCACTTTTATTTTTTATTTTTTTGTTTTCTTTCTTTCTTTTTTTCTTCTCTTTTTCACTTCTTTCTTTTCTTTAATTATCTTACTCTCTCGTGCCTAAATTGTAACCACAAAATGATAACATCATTCAATCCCACGTATCATTCCAAACAAAGGTAAGGAATGTGATATGCATGGCTTATAACTTCAATGTGGAGTTGGTTATGGGAATTTGGGTTTATGAAACGAAAGGCTATATTTAGGCTCAAAGGGTTGACAAGGGAAATATATAAGGTGAGGTCAAGGTCAATATGGGTGATATAAAAAAGATGTCCTATGATCATTTAATAAAGTTTACGCAATTCTCGAGTCAAAATAAACTTTGAAAATCATGCTCAAGTAACACATTTCAAGATATGAACTTAATTAATGAACGATCAATGAAAGAATGGTGAGATTACCAACGACTGTAATGTTTTCAAAGAGGAAAGAGAAGTGTATAACACTCAAAAATGAAGAAAATTCCAAAGCTCACTAGGTGTAAGTATATACAATGCGACAAAAGATTACCGAGTTATAAAAATCTTAAACCAAATTAGTAAAGCAAGAAAAGTGCATGTGCTCATAGGATTAAGGTTTAATTCATGAAGTTATTAATAATATCAATGATTGAGGACTAAAGTCTAATAACTTCTAAAATCGAGAACATGCATCATATAGTTTTCTATTGGATCGGGCAATTATTGAAATTTATCATTGGAAACAAAGGCAAAATGCCCAACAAAGGAGAAAAAAGAAATAAAATCTTTTTGAAATTTTTTATTTTTTACAAGAAAAGCATGCTTGGAAATAACACATAATCAAATCATGGAAACAACCAATGAATGGATAGAATATCCCACACTCCCTAACTTAAAACATGACATTGTCCTCAATGTGAATTAATAACCAAGTTAAAGAGAGGAAAATAGAGATATTACCCAAAATGGAGCGATCCTAGAAAGTACGAGTCCAAAGATTCTACAAAACATGTTAGTATCAAGGCATAACAAAAACTTAACTAATTGCACTAGACAATAAGTAAGAATAAAGAAAAATAAGAAAAATAAAAACTAACTATTTACAACCTACAATTTTAACTTCTAACTAACTGTACACTAGAAGTTGAAATTTTTGAGGGTCCACCCAAAATACGATTTGACTTTGGAGGATCGACGGGGGACCCTCCCTTAAAAGCATGCCTTCTGAAAAATAGTAATTCCGTTTGAACAACGGAAGGCATGTGTAAGGCGAAAGACATGAACCATCATCAATTAAAATTTTTGGAGGGATGATGGGAGATTTGGATAATACATGTGACAAAAATACATGGGGCCAATAAAAATAGAATTTTCTACCAAAAAAATTTCAATTGGAATGGGAGGAAGAGCACATGGAGTAAAATATGCCTTCATGGAGAGCAACTCGAGCAAGTACTCCTCGTCGGTGAAAAGATTTGAAACTATAAAGTTTGGCACCGAGTCATCGGGTACTAGCGACGGTGTGACAGTATAGAATAAAGATGGGGAGGAAATAAAATCAATATCAAGAGATGAGTTATCATCGCTTAAATATTGAATTTCGAAGGAGAAAGGATCATTTTCAATGAAACTTTCTCCTTTGGCGGCCAAAAAATAAATCATTTCATTGAAAATGGATACTATATTCATTTCACCCTCACTTTAATTCTCTACTATACTATGGGCCAAGTCAAGAATGGTTTGTTCCAAACTAAGTACAAAACCCTCATTTGGTTCAAAACATTCATCGACTTCAAAAGTATCGGAAGAAAAATCATCGTCGGATTCAAATAATAAATCCAACTCATGCTCCCAACAACGATTTTCTTCTTAATAATGGTTTTTAATTCTCTTATTTTCAAGCATGCACAAACCCTCACCGAAAGTCATAGGTCGAGGCGCGGATTTTTCGAAATGAGAACTTTGAAAATTATCATCGGAACTACACTCAAAATCATTATTATAAGAATTTTGAAAGCTAATGCATGTAGTTTCAACATTCTTATTATAAGGAATTAGAGGCCTATAATTATTACAATCATCCTCAAAATACACGCACTCTAAAGCTTGACTTTCATTATACTCACCCAAAGAGATTTTAGAATTTGCAATTTTTTGCGTCTCTAAGTATTCACCAAAAATCATAGGGGTACGGGGATTTTGAGAATTATCATTACAATTACCAAAAGATTTGGAATAAGACAAGCTTACCTTAAAAAAGGCTCGAGATGAAAAATTTCACAAAATATGTGCGGTCAAAAAATTCAAGCGGTTCTTGGCGCTCAAATGTAAAAGTCCTATAAAAAAAGTTAGCAAAAATAAAACAAATAGAAAGAAAATACTTACGAAATACTAAATCAAATAAAGTCTAAAAGAAACTCATCCCCGGCAGCGGCGCCATTTGATTGACTGGGTTTTTGCCGCGGTGTCGCGTCACCGACGCCAGTCGTTTTGTTATATCCTGTGACACCCCGCCTAATTAAATACCGGGCGATCACTCCTTTATTAAATTAAATCAAGGTTAACAGTTGGTTCATTCTCAGCATCACTGTCGATAAAATAATTTTCCAATTTAACACCCTAAATAATTAAGATAAGTGTCAAAAACATTTTCCATACAAACTTTCGAAATTTTAATTAAAGAAAAAGATTTATTTATTTAAAACAACATTTCTACAATTAAGAATCACACCACAAAAACCCACATAACATAATACATTCGTCAATCGAATGTCAACATATGAAACTAAAATCACAAATCCATCCTGAATAAATCCCATAGAACAATACCGGAAAATAACTGAAATATAAATGTCCCAACAACAAATGAAATGATGAAAAGGGGCGACACGTGCCCAATAAATGAGAGTACTAGGAGTGGAGTCAATAACGGAAGCCGTCTACTCAAGTGACCTGCAACTCCCACCTAAGCTGCAGCTCGTTCTTCTCAAGGGATCCTAAGAAAGACGCCCCTGTGGCTGGGCACCTGAAAATATACATATATATACAAGAGAGAGAGAGAAAAAGAAACGGGTCAGAGCCCGAAAGTGTGTTTGATTTAAAATACGTTTAGCAAGTATTTAAATTGATACAGGCCAATGCAACAACATATTAGTACGTCCCTCTCTTGGGAAAACACTCACCTCTCTTCTAATGTGCACACCTATCGCACTAACCTTCCCAACGGTTTGTTTTAACATTTATCATACTAGTCTTTCTAAAAGATTTAACTTAACTTAGATTACTCGAAAGATTTACAATACACGATTTCGATTTAAAAAGATGTTCCAATTTGTAGCCAAAGTTCTCTATCTTTAACTTCGTAAAAATTTATAAAATACCCGTGATATTTTATACTTTCTCAAAACAAGTATTTATAATATAAGTCAACAACCATGTCCTACTTATCCAATCACAGTAGTCTGTCTCAAATTTCATAATCTCATATATATATATTAACTACTCGTATAATATATATATATATATATATATATATATATAACAGCACCCCGAATAAAACTATGATGCGTGCATACTTCCACTATCCAAACCCCATACCACTCAAATCAAGGGGAATACGAATTCGGAATCACTCTCGAATTGTATTAACACATACACAAACAATATTGAGGCGAAGCATAGATTCCAAGTCTCAAAGAGGATGGCACATACTCGCGTCTCTTAGGACCGTCTGAACTATAGATTCGATAGCCTGTACCAAGGATATCTATCTTCTAGGGTACAAGTCAATATCCCCCATAAAGGTCCCATCGAGATAAGACTGTCCCACCGCGGTAACCTCAAGGATAGCAAGTAGCGCGGTATGTTTTTCACATGCATATAATATATGTACACACAATCATATAAATATACCCCTTTATCATATTGAAATAGGTTCTTCTCATCACCCGTAATTATACCATTAATCCTTAATTTCACAGTTATAGAATTACGTATAAGGTTTTATTCCTAACCTTAACTCGAAGGGGTTTTCTCACTTATTACCTAACACTCGTGGATTATATCCCCACACATCTGAAATTCAGTAAGTGACTTTATTAGATTCCAACGTAACTCTCTTACGCACCTCACCCTTTAAATTCATAAATCTAACAACCTAAAGTAAATCTCCCATAAATATCATTCTCGTTGAATATTAAAGGTTCCAACATTATTACATATACCCTACTGGTCCTCAATGTCTCCCAAATCATTTTATTTAGAATGCCCAAAAATTATTTCATGATAAACTTAATTTAACTAATTAAACAAGGGAAATAGGAGTCTGCCAGGAGGGGTCGATCGATCGAAGCTTGGGGCTCGATCGATCGAACCTTCGATCGATCGATGCTCGATCGATCGATGCTCTAGGCTCGATCGATCGATCAAGCAGGTCTGGGCAAAATTCTGCAGAATGCAGTTACGGGATTCATCAAACTTCTTCATCCAAAACTATGTTTTTCCATTCTAATCGTCCCAAAAATCCTACTTTCATCATCATTACATTATACCAGGTGTTTATAACGTAAAGCATGTGTATAACTATCATTAAACATGGATTTTCAACCTAAAATCATGTCCAATCATCAAGAACCCTAGAATTTTCTTAAACAGATTTCTAATGAATCTTTCTCCAATATTTCTTTATTATAATCACCAAATTTCGTGGATTGTTACCTCTACATGGCAAGGGTTTCCAGAATTAACATATACATCAATACTACATGGGTTCTCCTATCAAAAATGGGGTTTTCTTCCATAGTTTTTATCACAATTCATTCCTAAACTAATCATGAAGATTGCATCAACGAAAATAGCAATTTTAAACACTTGCCTGGGATTTTGGTATGCAGATTCACGGCTGATTTTGGTATGGCTGCGTTCCTTGACTCGTGATCTACGCGGTGGTGGTGGTGGCGGTGCAAACCGGTGGCTTTTTGGCCTTGGATTGCCTTGGAGCTCTCTCCTCTATTATCCAATGGCCGTCACTTGATTTGTGAATGTTCTAACCCTAAGAGGCTGACCTAATGGCTGATATAGGTTGGCTAAAATTCGTGGGTTTAATTACCTACTTATGTAAAATGACTAAAATGCCCTCCCGGGGCACCAATTAGGCCTAAAAACGCTCCGAGACCCAAACTAAACCCCCGGGTATACTTTTCTGACTATCTCGACCCTTCCAGACACGTTGGCGCACTCAAAACGACCATACGAACAACTTATAAAATATTTACTTTTTATTTAACAAAATTAGTCCTGACGTGACACGGGCACGTTCCGACTTAAATTTTTGAAATAGTCATTTAATTCACTTATGACATTCAATATAACCAATATAATATATTACTATGCTCATTAGTAATATTCAACAAGTTTCCCATAATTACTAACTCTCGTCACGTTAATAATTATTACATAATTAATTTCCGGATTTTTATTAAATAAACCGTCACATTAAATTTAATAAATCCCCAAATTAATATAGCATAAAAATACGGGGTATTACATACTTCCCCCCTAATAACGGAATTTCATCCCGAAATTCAGAAAATAAGGCATACCTGGTAAAAACAACTCTGGATATCTATCGCGCATATCTGCCTCACGCTCCCAAGTGGATTCCTCCACATTATGATGATCCCACTGGACTCGCACAAGTGGAACTATTTTCGACCTCAATCTCCTCTCACTATAGTCTAGAATATCCACTGGTCTCTCTTCGTAAGAGCTATCAGACTGTAAGTCAATCTCATCTATCGCAATGTGAGTATGGGCCATATCATCCCGAAGATATCGTCTCAACGACGAGATGTGGAATACATCGTGGATGCGATGTAAATGTTCTGGCAATCCCAACCTATATGCTACCGGCCCAATCCTCTCGATGATGGGAAATGGTCCTATGTACCTCGGAGCCAACTTACCCTTCTTCCCGAACCTCATCACTCCCTTCATAGGAGATACACTTAATAACACTTGATCTCCCACATTAAACTCCCGGAAGAACCGTTTCGCATCGGCGTAGCTCTTCTGCCTGTCTTGGGCTACCCGAATACGACTCCTGATTATCTCAATCCTCGCGGAGGTCTCTTGAATCACTTCTAGTCCTAGCAACTTGTTGTCCCCCACCTCGAGCCAACAGGTTGGAGAACGGCAAGGCCTGCCATACAAAGCCTCAAATGGAGCCATGCCAATCGTAAACTGATAAGAGTTATTATAAGCAAACTCTACCAGCGGAAGATGTGGATCCCAACCTCCTCCAAAATCGAGAACACACATGCGTAGCATATCCTCTAACATCTGATTAGTACGCTCTATCTGTCCATCTGTCTGTGGGTGGTAAGCTGAACTCAACCTCAACTCAGTACCCATAGCCTCCTGAAAACTTTCCCAGAAACGTGACACAAAAATCTTGTCCCTATCTGACACAATATTCAGGGGCACCCCATGTAATCTGACAATCTCAGCGATGAACAACTGAGCATACTGACCCATGGCATAATCTGTCCTCACTGGCAGAAAATGAGCCACCTTGGTCAAACGGTCTACAATCACCCAGATAGAATTGTGGCCCCGCTATGATGTAGGCAACCCTGTAATGAAATCCATGGAAATACCCTCCCACTTCCACGCGGGTACTTCCAACGGCTGAAGCAATCCTGATGGTTTCTGGTGGTCCACCTTCACCAGCTGGCAGGTAGAACACCTGGACACAAACTCGGCGATGTCTTTCTTCATCCCACTCCACCAGTATTGACGCCTCATGTCCTGGTACATTTTATCACCTCCCGGATGTACTGCAAATTAGGACCCGTGAGAATGAGTCATCACTTCATGACGTAACTCCGCGCCTTCTGGAACCACCAATCTCCCATTAAACCGCAAACCTCCATCAGAACTAACAGAATAGGACTCAGCACCCTCGGCTAGAAGTCGCACAATCTGCTCCTGGCAAAACGGGTCTGTAGTCTGTGCTTGTATCACCCTCGTAACAATCTCGGGCGTGACCGACATTACGGATATGAAAGATCGTGCCACTGCGTCTTGGTGACCCAATTCCTTCCACTTCGCTTTCCAGACGTCCGCTACATCGTCTACCGGTCTACGGCTCAACGCATCAGCAACTACGTTGGCCTTCCCCGAATGATACTGTATATCGAACTGGTAGTCCTTCACAAACTCCAGCCATCTGCGCTGACGCATATTCAGCTCTCGTTGAGTGAATAGGTACTGCAGTGACTTATGGTCTGTAAACAAACGGAATTTCTCACCCAATAAGTAGTGCCTCCAAATTCTCAATGCAAAGACGACCGCTGCTAACTCCAGGTCGTGGGTGGGGTAATTCTTCTCATGCGGCTTAAGTTTACGAGAGGCAAAATCTATAGCCTTCTCCTCCTGCTATAGTACACCTCCAAGTCCCCATAAAGACGCATCGGTATAAACCAGGTACTCTACACCCGGTTTCGGTAAGGCAAGGACTGGTGCTGAAGTCAGCTTGTCCTTCAGCTCGTCGAAAGCCAACTGACAAGCGTCATCCCAAACATATGGTACCCCTTTGCGAGTCAGATTCGTCAATGGACCCGCTATTTTGAAGAATCCCCGAATGAATCTCCTGTAGTATCCGGCTAATCCCAAGAAACTACGCACTTTTGTCGGTGTCGTGGGCTGTCCCCACTCCCTCACCGCTGACACTTTGCTCGGGTCAACTGCTATCCCTTGCTCAGAGACAACATGGCACAAGAACTGTACCTCTCGCAACCAGAATCCACACTTCTCGTACTTAGCATGCAACTGATGCTCTCGTAGAGTCTGAAGAACTTGCCTCAAGTGCTCGGCATGCTCCTCCTCGGAGTGTGAATATATCAAGATATCATCTATGAAGACGATGACAAACTGATCCAAGAATTCTCTGAATACTCGATTCATTAAGTCCATGAAAACGGCTGGAGCGTTTGTGAGTCCGAACGGCATTACCCTAAACTCGTAGGACCCATATCTCGACAAGAAGGTAGTCTTTGAAACATCCTGCTCTCTAATACGTAACTGATGGTACCCCGACCTCAGATCTATCTTCGAAAATAAAGTTGCTCCCCTCAACTGGTCGAACAGATCATCGATTCGAGGCAACGGATACTTATTCCGTATCGTGACCTTGTTCAATTCCCGGTAATCCACACACAATCTTAGTGAACCATCTCTCTTCTTCACAAACAAGACTGGAGCGCCCCAAGGTGAGGTACTCCTACGAATGAAGCCCTGACCTAACAGCTGCTCTATCTGATCTCGTAGCTCTCGCATCTCTGCTGGAGCCATACGGTATGGTGCGCGTGCTATAGGTCTCGTATCAGGCAATAGGTCTATAACAAAGTCTATTTCACGACTGGGCGGTAGGCCTGGTATCTCCTGAAACACATCGGAATACTCCCTGACGACAGGGATCGAATCTAAGGGAATCACAACCTCCTTAGAGGTATCCTCCTCTATGTAATACAAATGAGCGGTCGAACCTCCCTCTGGGTGAGGCATCGCCACTACAAACATCTCTTCCCCCGGAATGGCAAAAACAATGCTCCCACCGAAGCAATCAATCATGGCTCTATAAGATGCGAGCCAATCCAAACCAATAATCACATCATGCTCGTGCATGTCTAAGACTAACATGCCTGCAGGTAATACCAAGCTACCAATCTCTACTCCCACTCCCCGGCATATAAAGAATATAAGTGACCCACTCCCCAGTGGTGAGTCGACACACGTCACGGTGCTCTTTGCTGTGGCTAGCAATCCTAAGGACTTCGCGAAATGCGTAGCTATAAAATAATGCGTTGCCCTCGTATCAAACAAAACTCGACCCATAGTACCATGAATAGGAAACATACCCTCAATCGCGGGTGGTGCCTGTGGAGCTGCTGCCTGTTGGACGTTATAGACACGTCCATACTGCAATTGCCCCTGCTGCACTGGAGCTGCTGGAATGGCTGGTAGGGCTGGCACCTGGGCTAGAGCTGGGAGGGCAGGTGGAAAGAGTGATCTCTGCGGCTCATTACGGGCTCCCTGCTGCTGTGGGGCCCTATCGCCCTCTGGGCAATCCTGGCGCCTATGGCCATGTTTACCGCACCCAAAGCATCTGCCTTTGAAGTTACCGCCCCTCTGACCCTGCTGGCCGTTACCTCCACGCCACTGGCCCTGTTGGCCTAGATGTGCACGCTGTGGGCCTAGCTGGCCCTGCTGCTGTCCCTGCGGTCGGTGTTGGCCCTGCTGGCCGTGCTGATTAGGCTGGCCCTGATGGCCCTGCCTGAAACCCATGAATCCCTGCCTAGAATCACCTGAACGGAATCGCTTAGCAGAGTCCCCCTGATGGGAACTCTGCTCGTGCTGATGAGTCTGTCCATGAGTTTGTGCCCCACTGGCACTATTACCCCCGGTCCTGCCCTGCTGGCTGGACTCCCCTGCTCTCTTGCTTCCTTGAAGATGGAAGCGGTGATCCTGGCAATGTAGTAACGCTGCATTGAGTACATCAGTGAAAGTACTCAGGGATAGATTTCCAATAAGGTGCTGACGGATCCTCCAAGCTAACTCGTCGACAAACAGTAAAATCTTCTTGCTCTCAGTGGGTGCCTCATCCGGCACAATAGTGAGAAGTCTCGTGAACTCCTCCTCATACTCAGCTACAGTAAGGTTCTCCTTCTTTATATTTAGTAATTTTCGCCTCATCTCAGTCTGCACTGCGGGTGGAAAGTACTTGTGGTCAAATCGCTCCCAGAACAACTGAATAGGGATCGTATCCCTCTCCTCCAAAGTAGTAGTGGACTCCCACCACTGTAATGCGGCTCCCACCAGTTTAAAGGAAGCTAATAACTGCTTTTGCACATCAGTGCACTCATACATACGGAGGTGCCGCAAGATGTCTTTCTTCCATTGGCTAACTGTAACAATATCGGAGCTACCAGAAAACTAAGGGGGATGCGCTTTCTGAAAAGCATCCCGAACCCTCTCCCATGCGGATGGAAGCTGTGCTGGTACTGGCGCCACTACCTGAACCTGGGGTGGAGCCTGCTGAATCACCGCTATCGCGGCATTCACCGCCTGAGCAACAATGGCGGCTACTTCGTTTGCATTCATTGTGCCTGGTGCCGGAGCTGTTGGCTGCTCGGCTTGGGCACGCCTATCTTTCGGAGCACGTCTCGGAGGCATCTGAAACGTGAACAAGTCTATTAGTCTACAGTTATCTTCAAATATCAAATAGCTGAAGACTTAAACGTAAAAGCAAGAATACAACAATCCTAAAACTAGGGCTCTATAGCAATAAAGTTACGCTGAAAGTGAAATAAGTCGTACAGATCCTATGGACACTAGAACCTGATGCTCTGATACCACCTGTGACACCCCGCCTAATTAAATACCGGGCGATCACTCCTTTATTAAATTAAATCAAGGTTAACAGTTGGTTCATTCTCAGCATCACTGTCGATAAAATAATTTTCCAATTTAACACCCTAAATAATTAAGCTAAGTGTCAAAAACATTTTTCATACAAACTTTCCAAATTTTAATTAAAGAAAAAGATTTATTTATTTAAAACAACATTTCTACAATTAAGAATCACACCACAAAAACCCACATAACATAATACATTCGTCAATCGAATGTCAACATATGAAACTAAAATCACAAATCCATCCTGAATAAATCACATAGAACAATACCGAAAAATAACTGAAATATAAATGTCCCAACAACAAATGAAATGATGAAAAGTGGCGACACGTGCCCAATAAATGAGAGTACTAGGAGTGGAGTCAACAACGGAAGCCGTCTACTCAAGTGACCTGCAACTCCCACCTAAGCTGCAGCTCGTTCTTCTCAAGGGATCCTAAGCAAGACGCCCCTGTGGCTGGGCACCTGAAAATATACATATATATACAAGAGAGAGAGAGAAAAAGAAATGGGTCAGAGCCCGAAAGTGTGTTTGATTTAAAATACGTTTAGCAAGTATTTAAATTGATACAGGCCAATGCAACAACATATTGGTACGTCCCTCTCTTGGGAAAATACTCACCTCTCTTCTAATGTGCACACCTATCGCACTAACCTTCCCAACGGTTTGTTTTAACATTTATCATACTAGTCTTTCTAAAAGATTTAACTTAACTTAGATTACTCGAAAGATTTACAATACACGATTTCGATTTAAAAAGATGTTCCAATTTGTAGCCAAAGTTCTCTATCTTTAACTTCGTAAAAATTTATAAAGTACCCGTGATATTTTATACTTTCTCAAAACAAGTATTTATAATATAAGTCAACAACCATGTCCTACTTATCCAATCACAGTAGTCTGTCTCAAATTTCATAATCTCATATATATATATATATATTAACTATATATATATATATATATATATATATATATATATATATATATATATAACAGCACCCCGAATAAAACTATGATGCGTGCATACTTCCACTATCCAAACCCCATACCACTCAAATCAAGGGGAATACGAATTCGGAATCACTCTCGAATTGTATTAACACATACACAAACAATATTGAGGCGAAGCATAAATTCCAAGTCTCTAAGAGGATGGCACATACTCGCGTCTCTTAGGACCGTCTGAACTATCGATTCGATAGCTTGTACCAAGGATATCTATCTTCTAGGGTACAAGTCAATATCCCCCATAATGGTCCCATCGAGATAAGACTGTCCCACCGCGGTAACCTCAAGGATAGCAAGTAGCGCGGTATGTTTTTCACATGCATATAATATATGTACACACAATCATATAAATATACCCCTTTATCATATTGAAATAGGTTCTTCTCATCACCCGTAATTATACCATTAATCCTTAATTTCACAGTTATAGAATTACGTATAAGGTTTTATTCCTAACCTTAACTCGAAGGGGTTTTCTCACTTATTACCTAACACTCGTGGATTATATCCCCACACATCTGAAATTCAGTAAGTGACTTTATTAGATTCCAACGTAACTCTCTTACGCACCTCACCCTTTAAATTCATAAATCTAACAACCTAAAGTAAATCTCCCATAAATATCATTCTCGTTGAATATTAAAGGTTCCAACATTATTACATATACCCTACTGGTCCTTAATGTCTCCCAAATCATTTTATTTAGAATGCCCAAAAATTATTTCACGATAAACTTAATTTAACTAATTAAACAAGGGAAATAGGAGTCTGCCGGGAGGGGTCGATCGATCGAAGCTTGGGGCTCGATCGATCGAACCTTCGATCGATCGATGCTCTAGGCTTGATCGATCGATCAAGCAGGTCTGGGCAAAATTCTGCAGAATGCAGTTACGGGATTCATCAAACTTCTTCATCCAAAACTATGTTTTTCCATTCTAATCGTCCCAGAAATCCTACTTTCATCATCATAACATTATACCACTGTTCTAAAAAACCCGCCTAGGCTCCGCCTAGGCACGCCTAGGCTTAAGGCTTGGGAGAAACGCCTCGCCTTACGCTTTTCACGCCTTATTCTTGGTAAAACCCTTAAGGCGCACTTTTTTCTAAAAACAACAATGCTTTAGTGAAATGGTGTCGCCTTTTAAAGAATTTCTTTACAAATTGGACCATTATCTCATCCAAAATAATCAAATAGTATTTTAATATGCATATATTCACACATATTTTTATGATATGTGCAATTTTTGTATTTTAATAGCCTTGTTATGGTTAAAAATATATTAAGAAGGCCTAAACGCCTTTTCACGCCTTTTTACGCCTAGGCCCGCCTAGGCTTCTAAGGCTTAAGGCTTGGCCTCCACGCCTCAATCACGCCTCGCGTTTTTTAGAACCTTGCATTATACCAGGTGTTTATAACGTAAAGCATGTGTATAACTATCATTAAACATGGATTTTCAACCTAAAATCATGTCCAATCATCAAGAACCCTAGAATTTTCTTAAACAGATTTCTAATGATCTTTCTCCAATATTTCTTTATTATAATCACCAAATTTCGTGGATTATTACCTCTACATGGCAAGGGTTTCCAGAATTAACATATACATCAATACTACATGGGTTCTCCTATCAAAAATGGGGTTTTCTTCCGTAGTTTTTATCACAATTCATTCCTAAACTAATCATGAAGATTGCATCAATGAAAATAGCAAGTTTAAACACTTGCCTGGGATTTTGGTATGCAGATTCACGGCTGATTTTGGTATGGCTGCGTTCCTTGACTCGTGATCTACGCGGTGGTGGTGGTGGCGGTGCAAACCGGTGGCTTTTTGGCCTTGGATTGCCTTGGAGCTCTCTCCTCTCTTATCCAATGGCCGTCACTTGATTTGTGAATGTTCTAACCCTAAGAGGCTGACCTAATGGCTGATATAGGTTGGCTAAAATTCGTGGGTTTAATTACCCACTTATGTAAAATGACTAAAATGCCCTCCCGGGGCACCAATTAGGCCTAAAAATGCCCCGAGACCCAAACTAAACCCCCGGGTATACTTTTCTGACTATCTCGACCCTTCTGTACGCGTTGGGGCACTCAAAACGACCATACGAACAACTTATAAAATATTTACTTTTTATTTAACAAAATTAGTCCTGACGTGACACGGGCACGTCCCGACTTAAATTTCCAAAATAGTCATTTAATTCACTTATGACATTCAATATAACCAATATAATACATTACTATGCTCATTAGTAATATTCAACAAGTTTCCCATAATTACTAACTTTCGTCACGTTAATAATTATTACATAATTAATTTTCGGATTTTTATTAAATAAACCGTCACATAAAATTTAATAAATCCCCAAATTAATATAGCATAAAAATACGGGGTATTACATATTCGACTCACCAACTCTGTGTAAAAACCTAAATTATTACTACACTCTTTTATGGGAGTATAGCGACCAGTTCGGGTATCAAATCCATAGAGACGAGTTGCTAGAATATTAATTGGTTATTACTTCTCGAATAAAAGTGTAAAAGGTGATGGGTGGTTATGGTGAAAAAGGAAAAAGAAAGAAGTTAAGACTAAACAATTTAAAAAGCGAGAGTCGGGATCGCATTCGTACTAAACAACTACTACTTAGAATTTCGGTTCGAAAGCTATTTAACCGACATACTCAATTAAGCATAAACATCACACAATAAGGAATTCAATCCAAAGTTGCGAGATTAAACATTTAACGAAAAATGGTCACACGCGGATTAAATTCGGATTATCACTATAAACACTAACGTTGCATGACAAAGAAAGTTAAACGCATAACAATCCGACTTTGATATGCGAGGTTTCAATTAAACGCAATTTTACACGAAATCTAACTTTCGGAGCTCGACGCCCGTTAATGGCAAAAACGCAACCCCGACCTTATCTAACTAGTGACAAGACATGGAACTAAACTAATTTACACTAATTAACTAAGAAAGCAATAAATAAACACAATAAACTAATTTATTAAGCATTTAAAGCTAATTAACAAAGCAATAAATCAAGAAAAATAACTATATCAATGGAGAGGATGATGAATAGTACCAACTTACAAACTCAAAGGTTGTCACACCCAAAGAGGAAGAAGAGAATAACTCCCACCATCCAAACCCTAGCCAAGCTAAGCTAAAAACTGACTATTATTACAAGATATGAACTAAAAATGAGATATTTTCAAAATAAAACAAATGTTCTCTTATATACTAAATGTTTAGTTTAAAAATTTTAAATATATTAAATGTTTAAAACTTTAAATGTAATTTTTGAAAAATGTTGTTAAATTAGTTTAAACTTTAAAAGTTAAATTTATGAAATATACTTGTTTGTTGGGTTGTTAAAAATATTGGTTCGTTAGTTTGTTAACAATGTTAGTTTGTTTAGGCCCAGTTTGGTTGCGTAAATTATTTGATTATGTAAATTGGTTAATTGTGAATTACAAATGAGTGGATTTGAAATGGGTTTAAATCCAATTTTATGTGATGTTTGCTAATCTGGAATTGATGTTAAGGTTCTATGAGAAAAAAAAAAAAAAAAATTAACAGAGTAAGGGGGAGGAAGGAAAAGAAAGAGAGGAACAAGCACTAAAGTGACTCCTATTTCAAATGGATGCATTTTACGTTTTTTATGAAATTAGCCTCGAAGGCTCTCAAACCCACGATCTTTGTCCTGATAAAAAATTTGGGTCCACTAATTCCCCCAGGCAGCTCCTTCACCCTCTGCTCCGTCCATTGATCTGAGTTGATTTAGGAGCAACTGAGTTCACTCAGTCGTGCCCGACCTTTCACTCCTACGACCATTATAGCTTTAGGTATCCCTTTTGATTTTTATGTAAAGGTCGTCGAGCCTACTTGGGTTTTGGATTTCAGATCCACAGATCACATGATCAGTGAGTCGTCATTTTTCCTTTCACCTACATCTCATATTTGTCTTGTAGATGGATCCCTTGCACGTATTCATAGAAAAATGGTATATTGCTATTCCATGATATTACCCTTTTATCCGTTTTACATGTTCTAAACATCTCTTTTAATCACTTGTCTGTGAGCCAATTAAGCAAGCACCTCAATTCTGCTTTTGTTTTCTTACCCACCCGCTATTACTTGTAGGATTTGAGTTCGAGGAGGATTTTTTACAGAGGCTATGAGCATAACGTATACATTAGAAACTAAAGGAAATTTTTTATAAGATGGACATTAGGCCTGCCATGTTATATGGGACAGAGTTGGGAAACCAAAAAATAAAATGTGCAGAAAATTAACGTGATAGAGATACAAATGCTAAGATGGATTTGTGGTAAAACTAGAAATGATAAAATCAGTTATGAACACATTTGTGAAATGGTAAGAGTAGCTCCTTTAAAAGATAAATTGAGAGAATAGCAGTTTATATGGTTTGAACACATAAAGCGTGGACCTATGTATGCTCTTGTAAGGAAGAGTGATTTAGTTAGTATTGATGATGATGCAAGGGGTAGAGGTGGGCCTAAATTGACTTGGTAGGACATTATGAAAAATGACATGATATCATGTGGTTTAACTAAAGATATCGCGCTGAATAGAGATGAATGGAAAAATAAGATCCATGTATCCGATCCTAAATAATTGAAAAAAGTCTTAGTTGAGTTGAGTTTCTATGAGCGCGACGGACTATACCATTTTGGGTATCTACCACTTCAGCCTTCTACTTCCAGTCTAGTGCTTCTATCCTACCTAGTTCTAGGTCTTATGATGTTTCTCTCATGACCCTGCATTTGTGGCTTGCCTGTTCAGGACATGTCAGTTCTTAGTATTTTTACTTACTTTTTCCCTTTCTCTCTCTAAGGCTTATAAAGACAAAAAAATTACGTGTGAACTTTGTGGACATTCAAAACATATTCGCCTTAGTTATATTTCACATATGAATCATGCTCCCAATATGTTTGATTTGATTCATTCAGATGTTTGGGAAACTTCCCAGACCAACATTATTATGTGACATTCATTGGTGACTATTTTAGGTGTACTTGGGTTTATCAACTTAAAAGAAAATTTAAAATTTTTCCTTAATTTATTCAATTCCTTTAAATGATTAAAACTCAATTTAACATGTGGTTTGTAATATTCGACTTGACAATGAAAGAGAGTATGTTTACAATGAATTTTTCTCCCATCTAAATCAAAAGGTATTCTTCATCAACTTACTTGCCCGTATACCCTTGCATAAAATGGCGTTGCGAAACATAAAAGCTGCCATCTCATGGGCACTATGCGATATTTATTGAGCAGTGTAAAAATGCCGAAATCCTATTAGCATCTTGTTGTTCTTGCTGCTACATTTATTATCAATAGGACTCCGAGTTGTGCTTTAGGATGAAAGTCACCTCTTTAATGCCTCTAACTTGAAAGCACTTTATTTCACTTCCTTCTTCGTGTGTTTGGATGTATTTTTTTGGTACATGACTGGAGTTCCTCCCAGTATAAGCTTGATGATAAGGCTATTAAGTGCATCTTTTGGATACTTTGTTATGTCAAAGGGATATCATTGTTATGGTTGTTGATGTAAAAAATTAGATTATCTCTAATTAATCAATCACAGATAAAAACAAACAAGATAAAAGATTTTTAAAGTGGTTCAGCCTTAAAGGAATAGCCTACGTCCACTGTTTTGTTATTGCTGACTGTTTGGGAATTCTCGATTACAGGTTTTTACCAAGAAATTCTGAGTCCCCTTACAATGAGGATGATACAATGTATTTATAGCCCTCAAGCTGTAAATGTGAAAGGGTAATACATAGCTGTCCAATAGGAGTATACATCTGTATGATAATAATGAGCATTTAATGCGCAGTTGATTTGTTGATTATCCGGACATTAATACTCTGTACGAGATGCAGCTCGGACCGCCTAAGTAGCTCGGTATTCATGAATTGTTCGGTACAGTAAAGTTCCTCGGAGAGCACCTGTTGCTCGGAGTGTCTGAGTTGGTCGGGGAGGTTGAGTTCCTCGAAGTCAAGGTGTTGTTCAGAAATATTTTGTAAGTACCATATAGATTGACACATGTCTCCACTTAACTGATCCACGTCAGCAGACTAAATTTGGTATCAACAGAAGCCCCCAATGTTTCACAGTTCGAAGTTGAGGAGTGTGGAACATTCTTCTTGAAATATGGCGGGATTAAATAGTCATCCTGAATTTTAGGAGTGTTTTCCTTGTATTTAATTTTTCTTTCGAATTCATAGAATCAGACTTTTTGAATTTTCCCACTGCTTTGGTCTCCATGCCTTTTTTGTCCTTTTAGTCGCCGGTAGCGCAAACGTATTTCTTTGTAATCATTATTTTTACCCCTTCCCAAGGTATGGTATTTAAGCGTTGTAAAAAATCCTATCGTCTCTTACTTTTTCAAATCTGTATCTTTGATCTCTCCATTTCTTCTCCATCTTATGCGTTCATTCCTTCCATCGTTCGTTATCAACTGATCTACCCTTCTTCTGTAAGATCTTCTTCCTTATCTTTTATTTTCTTTGTTCATCATAGTTTACCTTATTGAGTCGCTTGATAAATTTCGTTCTGATTTTTCTATTCCTTCCTGGGTCATTTTGGAAGAACTTTCTAGTCCTCCTGATTATTTTCGTTTGGCTCAGGGACAGTGGTTCCCCAGTCTCTTTGTAGCCGAATGTGGCTTTTCTTTTCCTCCAAACCCCTTATGTTTGGAATTCTGTCAATATTTTGATGTAGTACCTGCAAAAATAGCCCCCAATACATGGAGAATAGTTAATGGAGTCCATAGGTTAAATTAGATTCATGGAACCTATTTAGAAATTCCAGAGATTATGTTTTGCTATAGATGGGCTGTCAGTGATAGTACTTTTTATTTGAAAACTAGGTTTTTAAATAGGGCTTTAGCTGTCATCTCCCAGATGCCAACAGGGATTACTTCGAGCATGGGGTTGTTATGAAAAATTGGCAACATGCTCCATTAATTGAAAACGACGTATATCAGGGTCCCAGATGCCCTCCCTATGGCAATGGGATAGGTTGTTTTTATTTTATTTAGTTTTTGAAATCATGTTTTCTTTATATTCGATAAAATGCGTCACTGATATTTTGATTTTTATTTATTTGCAGTTGACAGCAAAAGAAGGTCTCCAAAGGAGACAGAAGTTAATTTAAAGCATCTGAAACTTATCTGGGGTTTGCATCAAACTGTTGCTGACGAACATATCAGATCAACCTCGTACTTGTTGCAGTACAAGAGTTACACCTCGTCTTTCATTGCTCGTCCAGTGATAAGTAACATAGAACTAGCACCAGTTTCTGAAGGTTCTTCTCCTGAATCACATATTCCTCTCAGTGACAGAATGAAGAGAAGAAGATCTCCTTCCCTCTTCGATAAGTCTGCCTCTATTGCTGGAGAGGCAAAGAAAAGTAAGCAGTATGTCCCAGAAGAAGGGACAAGACAAATTGAGGCACCTCCTCCAGCTGCTACTAAGAAGGTTACCGAGAAGCCCCCTGTGGCTCCAAGCAAGATTGCAGCTATTTCCCCTCCAAGCGAGGTTATAGTTATATCACCGATCAAGACGACATCCTTGGTCGAGAATGTTCCTGCTCCTACGAGAAAGTTAAAGAAAAGCTCCTCGGATAAAGTGGTTGAATTCATTTCTCAGCCTCTAACTGCTGGACGTGGTGTTCCCACTTTCGTTGCTCCGAGCTCTGCCATGAGCTCTGTGAAGTCTTGGATTATCCTCGAAATCCAAGGTCTTGAAGACACTCTTTCCTGGGATAGGGTTACCACCTTGGCAGCTCAACATATTGCCTCAGCAAGTATTACTAATCTAAACTTTCACTTTTCAATATTATGTACTTGCACTGACTTACAATTATTTTCTTTTTCCGGTTGGTAACTTGTTTCAACACCATTTTGAAAAAGGATGAAGCTATTAAAGCTTCGAGCTCCTCGTCAGGTGTGGAGGAAGCTCTTGTAGGTCTGACACAGTCATTAAAGGATTCTCGTCAGAAGTATGATGAAGATTAAACTGCTTGGGAAAAGCAATTAAAAGCTATTGAGCAAGAGAAAGGGAAAGTTGTGGAGGCCTCTCAGGAGTTGGAGAGGAAAATGAAAGAATATGAGAAGAAGAATACTGAGCTTGAGGAAAAGCTCAAAAATGCTGGAGAGCTTGAGACTAACCTTAAAACTGCTGAAGACGAGTTAGGCAAACTCCGTGAAGCGGATCACCAAAGGGAAGAGGCAGAAAAGAAATTAAAAGCTGCCGAGGAGCTCATGACTGAGAGGGTTTCCTCAGAGAAGGCAAAGAGGAAACTTGTCGTTAAGAAGTCCTTCAGTACTGGCTGGGACAAGGGTTGGAATAAGGGTTTGGCTGCCATGATCTCACAAATGGAGTATAGCAGCCTTAAATATTTCAAGGATGGTTGGGTGGCTGCTCTGAGAGAGATGAATGTTGATGAGAATTCAGACCTATTTCAGCGACACATTCCTGCCCCCCCCCCCCCCTCCTCCTTCTCCCGGGGAAGAAGAAGAAGACAAAGCTGCTTCTGAGGAATCCTCTATAGTGATCGGAGATCAGATTCCTCATCCCCGGTTGTCCAGACCTCCTGCGAGCAACTTCAACCAACCAGAATTTCGACTGAGCAATTTCCAACACCCTCCGAGCAACCTTCTATGCCATCCGAGCAACCTACTTCTTCGTCTCAGCCTCCCGAGAAAGTTTTAGGAGACAAGGAGAAGGTGTAGAGTTGTTCGGACTTTTTCTCTTTGCTTTTTTGTTAAATGTAACTCTGGGATATGTACTTCTTTTATGATGTAATAAAATTTGAAGTTTTTGGTTGTGCAACTTAACTCCCTTTTTCTTGCTCTGCTTTTATTCTTCTTGCTCTGTCTGCATTTTATTGATTCTTTCCATCTCTTTTCTTTACTAGTTTATGGCTAGAATGGAACTCTTGTCAGCCCATGATACAGAACTGATGAAAAAATGTAACGACTACTTCAAGGCTGGCCATGCTGACTTGAATGAATCTCAAATCATCGATATCCGCGGTCCAGATGCTTCAGAGCGAGCAGTTGAAGTCTACCAGTATTTGAAATGCCTGCTCGACCGTGCAGTTGCTAATAATGTGGCATACTATGAGATGATTGAAGATCTCGAGGGTACCCTCGAGGAACTTCAACAACAGTACAAGGAGTCTACTATCCTTCTTCATCAGGGATATGAGAAGAAATATCAGCAACTAAGTGCTGATAAGGGATATGATAAGTTGTTTGCTGCTTACGATATAAAGGAAAGGACTTTGAAGACCGAGGTTGAAGAGCATAGGCAGATCGCCAAATTGTTAGAGCAGGAAAACAATAATTTACGAGGAGAGATATCTCAGCTGAAATCTGCAGCCTCTACCTCGGGAGCCTTGGTTCCTGTCAACGATGAAGGTTTTTCTTTCTTGGAGGTTGAAAATGCCAATCTGAGAGACGAATTGGAAACCTTGAAGAGAACTGGTCCTTCTACCTCTGCTCGCGGACGAGCAAGAGCTTCTCGGGGACGAGCAAGGGCTTCTCGGGTTACTAATAAAGAAGCTAGAATGCAGGCAGCCTTGGAGAATCAAGCATTCCAGTTGGTGGCGAAGAATCAAGCATTAGCTGAGATGTCCAAGAAGACTCTGAATCTGGACGAGCAGCTCTCTGCACAAAAGTCTGTCTTGGAGAGTAAAGAAAATTTAATGAAGAACCTCTACGAGCAACTGGAGAGGTTAACCTATCAATTCCACAAGAAGCCCAGAGAGTTCTGGATGGCTGGTTATAATGAAGCCCTCTACCATCTAAATGATCGGATCCAAAATGCAAATAATGAGGGTTACAAGCAAGGATGGTTGAATGCCTTGGGTGTGTTGTAGTTGGAACAGGGTCACTATTTGTGGGATTACTATGACCCTGGGTTGCTCGAGTTGTCGGTGCCACCTTTCAAACTGGATATGAGCTGGATTCCTGCTCGGGCCATCCCTCAATGTCTGATTTCAAAGTATCTTGGTGACTACAGTCTTCATTCCAATTTCGAGATATCTCGCCCTGAACACCTACTTAATCGTCCGTCGGTAATGAATGTCAGGATGCTTAAAGATCTAAATTTCACCAATTCCCCCTATGCCTTAGACGATCCTCCCGCTGGTGAAGAACCTGTTTCAAAAGCAGAGGGGAAGAAACCAATAGAATAGGATTCTTGATGTAATAATTTTTTATGTATTTCATTTTCAATGTATTTTGTTTTGGATTTAATGAAAAACTTCTAGTTTTCCTTGCAATCTTAATTGTCATTGTTTTGGGAAATATTTTGTAAGACATTTTCTAATGAATGTGCATGTATATCAGTTGAAAAGATAAAGATATTTTGTGCTATTTCAAATTGTCGATCAACTAGTTGGTGAAAATTTATTGTCGACTATCTGAATTTATCTGACGACCAAGCAGAGTTGGTGATATTTTATTTCTCGACCAACTATGGTGGTAGTTTTAAAATGCCATAAGTATCAAGAAATTTATCACTTTTTAATTGTAAGCCCTGAAATGACGTTCATTTGTTTGACCAATTGTTTCCGACCAACCGGAGTTGGTGGTTTTTGTTCCCGACCGACCTTAGTTGGCAGATTTTTATTCCCGACCAACCTTAGCTGGTGGATTTTTGTTCCCGACCAACCTTAGCTGGTAGATTTTCTTTCCAACCAACCGTAGTTGGTATTTCTGGAAAAAAATTTATTCCCGACCAACTATAGTTGGTGGATTTTCCTCCCAACCAACCGTAGTTGGTATTTCTGGGAATTTTTTTTTTATTCCCGACCAACTATAGTTGGTGGATTTTCTTCCCAATCAACCGTAGTTGGTATTTCTGGAAAAATTTTTATTCCCGACCAACTATAGTTGGTGGATTTTCCTCCCAACCAACCATAGTTGGTATTTCTGAGAAATTTTTTTTTATTCCCGACCAACTATAGTTGGTGGATTTTCTTCCCAACCAACCGTAGTTGGTATTTCTGGGAAATTTTTTTTTATTCCCGACCAACTATAGTTGGTGGATTTTCTTCCCAATCAACCGTAGTTGGTATTTCTGGAAAAATTTTTATTCCCGACCAACTATAGTTGGTGGATTTTCCTCCCAACCAACCATAGTTGGTATTTCTGAGAAATTTTTTTTTATTCCCGACCAACTATAGTTGGTGGATTTTCTTCCCAACCAACCGTAGTTGGTATTTCTGGGAAATTTTTTATTCCCAACCAACTATAGTTGGTGGATTTTCCTCCCAACCAACCGTAGTTGGTATTTCTGGAAAAAAATTTATTCGCGACCAACTATAGTTGGTGGATTTTCCTCCCAACCAACCGTAGTTGGTATTTTTGCGAAATTTTTTTTTTAGGTGGATTTCTTCCCAACCAACCGTAGTTGGTATTTCTGGGAAATTTTTTATTCCCGACCAACTATAGTTGGTGGATTTTCTTCCCAACCAACCGTAGTTGGTATTTCTGGGAAATTTTTTATTCCCGACCAACTATAGTTGGTGAATTTTCCTCCCAACCAACCGTAGTTGGTATTTCTGGGCTTGATGCGCAGTGTGTAGCACTAATACTCCGAAAAATTTTCAACAAAAGGAGAGAATTGGGCGAAATATCCAAAACTTTATTTATATCGAAGAAAACTGCATTACATAGAGATTAAATTATTGATAATATTTGCGCAGATGCTCTGCGTTCCATGCATTCTTAAACTCCTCTCCTTCCAAGGTTTCGATTATATACGTCCCTGGTCGAACAACCTCTGTTACTCTGTAGGGCCCATGCCAGTTAGCTTCCAGTTTGTTGTGCTTTTGAATTACTTTCTTTAGCACATAGTCTCCTTCTTTTAGGTCGCATTTCTTTACTCTCTTGTTATAGAACAGAGTTGTCCGTTGCTGGTATGCAGCGTTTCTGATTGCTGCTTATTCTCTAACTTCCTTGAGCATATCCAAATCTAATCTTCTCATCAAGTCACTGATAGAAGAGTTGAAATTCAACACTCTGTGCGTGGGGAGACCCAGCTCGGCAGGTATAACAGCTTCACTTCCAAATGCCAGCATATATGGAGATTCTCCTGTGGCTGCTCGTGGAGTAGTACGATAAGCCCATAGTACAGAATGTAGCTCGTTGATCTAATTTGCCTTTGCATCATTTAATCTTTTCTTTAAGCCTTTCGGCAGCGTTCTATTTGTCACTTCAGTTTGTCCATTGCTTTGAGGGTGGCCTGGTGCAAAGTGGGTTTTTAATATGGTCGACTGATGACAATACGCAGCAAACTCCTCGTTGTCGAATTGGGTTCCATGGTCTGTGATGAATGCATGAGGAAGACCATATCTACAAATGATGTTCTTCCATATAAATTGATACACTTTGTCATATGTCATATCGATAAGGGGCTCAGCTTCCACCCACTTAGTAAAGTAATCCACAGCGACGACGAGATATTTAAATCTTCCTCTGGTCGTTGGAAGTGGCCCGACCAAATCAATTCCCCACATGGAAAATGTCCAAGGGGAAGTAATGGGTGTTAACAATGCTTGGGGAGTTTATTGGATAGTGGAGAAGCGTTGACATTTGTTACATTTTTTGGCATAGGCTATGCAATCAGCCCTCATTGTAGGCCAATAGTATCCCTGCATCATTATCCTTTGCAAAAGTGTCCGACCTGCTACATGGGCTCCACAAGACCCTTCATGGACTTCTTCGATCAAGTCTTTCACCTCGGTGGGATGTACACATCTCTGCAAGCCAGCTATAATTCCTCGTCTATATAGAACACCATTGGTGAACACATAACGAGAAGCTTTAAACTTTAGTTTCTTGGCTGCGAGTTTATCAGTTGGCAAATACCCTTTTTCAATATATGCCCTAATAGGATCCATCCAAGATGGTCCTAAATCAAGGGTAATAAAGTTCATCATCAGATCTTCATCTATGCTCCGACTAGCCAAGACTTCTATTGGGATTGTTCTTCGTAGCTCGGTGCGTGTGGCTGAAGTTAACCGGGCTAAGGCATCTGCTCTGGCATTCTCCAATCTTGGTATTCTAATTATCTGCACTGCCATCAGACTTGATAAAATCTCCATCGTTTTTGCATGATACCTAATCATTAATTCTCCTTTGGCTGTATATACTCCCAGCATTTGATTTACGATCAATTACGAGTCACTGAATACAATAACCTACTCTGCCCCCATGGTTTTTGCCAAACTAAGACCTGCAATCATAGCTTCATATTCAGCCTCATTATTAGAAGCTTTGAATTGGAAGTGAAGAGCATACTCCACATCAACCTCATCCGGGCTGTTGAAAATAATCCCTGCCCCACAGCCTGTAGTGCAAGATGAGCCATCCACATATAGATTCCATATAGGTACCTTGTCTTCAAATTTTTCATCGGATAGAGGTCCTCGGTGGAATATTTGTTGCTTCCTTTCATCCTCTTCTAGCACTTCTTGCTGCTCGTCGACCAACTTCTCTTGTTTATCGACCGCCTTAAGTTGATCGGGGGTTAAATTTGATGATTTGATAACATCCACAGGTTGGTCGGTGTGCAGCTTTTGCTCCTCGAAGGTATCAGGATAGGTGAATTCTGCTATAAAATCTGTTAGTGCTTGCCTTTTTAGTGACGATCTAGGCTCATAAACTATGTCATATTCACCAAGTTCTACTGCCCAGTACATCAATCTCCCTGATTTTTCTGGTTTATGAAGAGCTTGCCTCAATGGCATATCAGTATACACAACTATGGTATGAGCTTGGAAGTACGACCTCATTCTCCTACTTGCCTCGATCAATGCTAGTGCCAATTTTTCCAGTTTTGGATATCTGATCTCTACTCCTCAGAAGGCTTTGCTAGTGTAATAGATTGGTTTTTGCACTCCATCCTCCATTCTTATCAATGCCGAGCTAACTGCATTCTCCGACACTGCCAAATATAAGTACAATCTTTCCCCCATCACTGGCCTGGATAATAGTGAAGGTGCTCCCATATATTTCTTCAATTCTTGAAAAGCCTTCTTGCATTTTCCATTCCATTCAAACGTTTTTCGGAGTGTTTTGAAGAATGGGAGGCATCTATCTGTTGCTTGTGATACAAATCTATTAAGTGCTGCAACTCGCCCAGTGAGACTTTGTACTTCCTTCTTCGTCGTTGGAGATCGTAATCCCAATAGAGCCTTGATCTTCTCTGGGTTTGTTTCGATTCCTCGTTGGTTGACAATATACCCGAGGAACATGCCTTCTCGTACTCCAAATATGCACTTGGTGGGATTCAGCTTCATTTAACATTTATCTAGTTGATCAAAGGTCTGGCCTAAGTTAATTAGATGGTCAGCAGCTCTCTTGCTCTTCGTCAGCATATCATCAACATAAACTTCCATATTGCAACTGATTTGTTCTCACATTCTGGTTGTCTTGGTCTCTTGGGGAGATCGGGGTCGTCTTCTAGATCATCTTCATGATCTCTTTTCTTATTTTCTTCTGCTCGATGAGGAGATCTAGACCTCTGTCTTGCTAGGTCGTTACTTTTTCTTTCATTTCTTCGATCAACATACTTGGCCAGCTTTCCTCGTCTGATGAGTGCTTCGATTTCATTCTGGAGAGCTATGCAATTTTTGGTTGTGTGACCATGGTCTTTATGGAACTCGCAATATTTGGCCTTATTCCTCTTGTCAGGATCTGACTTCATTTTCTCAGGCCAGTTTAGTTCCTCGGACATAGTTTATGTCTACTTTCAAAGGAGTATAATTTTCAAATTTCTTCAATATTTCCCATGATGGCTTTGCTTTTGACTGCTTATCACCGCCATTGTTCTTATGTTCTTTCTTTTTAGCCTTATCAACCTCCACCTTGGTCTCTTTGGTGTCCATGTTCTTTTTCGCAGCCATAGCCTCCTCGGCATTCATGATCTTGGCCGCTTTTGCCATTAGTTCTGACATGGTTCTCGGTGGATCTTTGACCAAAGTATAGTACAATTTATTGGGCAACAGTCCACTCATCAAAGCAGAAATTGTTGTCTTTTCCTCGTAATCAATAACTTCGAGCTTCTCATTATTGAAACGAGTTATGTAATCCCTGGTGCTCTCACCTATTTTTTGTCTGACACTTAACAAATGTGCCACTCGTTTAACTTGTTTTGCTCCAAAATAGAAATTTCCAATAAAGAGCTCGGCAAGTTGAAAGAAAGTTGAAATCTTCCCCCGAGGAAGATTATTGTACCATATTTGTGCAGATCCGGTAAGAGTTCCCGAAAATGCCCTGCATCTCATCTCGTTTGGCACAGCATAGATGTCGACAGCAGCTTGGTATTGTTCTATATGAAGGACAGGGTCAGTTTTTCCATCATATTTAGGTGTCACAACAGGTGCTTTGAATTTCGATGGTGTGGGAAAATCCACAATTGCCTGTATAAAAGGCATCCCTTGGACAAAAGTTCTTTGTAGAGGATTCTTGGCCTTAACCATTTCCCCTAGTCTATCCTCCAACCTTTTAATAGAGCCTTTCCATGCATCCTTTCCTTCCTCGGGCCTATTGGTTCGAGCAATTGATCTTATTGAAGTCGCTTCATGGGATCTATCTTGCCGAGCAACTGGTTGTGATTGGGTAGAACCCTCTCTTAGATCAGATGGTCGTCGAAAGTTTCTCGACACAGCCTTAGGAGGACTTTTATTCTTCCTAGAGCCCAATCGATCAAAAGGAGAGATCCTACTTAATCTCTCCAATGCACTAGTCCTTTCTGGAGAGAGAGTGATGTGTTGTTCAGTATCTGTGGCTCGTACTGACGAAGTTCGACCTGGTTGATGAGAAAAATCATCAGATTTCTCAGTGCGATATGAATCGCTTTGCCTAATACGCGAAGAAACTAAACGGGTATTTCTTTGAACACTTCGTTGTCCTGAATGGGTCGGTGCTCCACCTTGGATAGTTTGCATGAGTTGTCGCATAGTCTCTTGCATAGCCGTCTGGCCTTGAGCCAAATTGGCCATAATTCCAACCAGATCTTGGACATTTGGAGGAGCGGATGGATTCGGGGGGTTTCCAGCGTTTCGATTACTGGATTCAGGATTATCAGCCATTGGTGATAAATTGTTTTGGTGAAAAACGAGAATTTCAGTCGTTTCCCATAAACGGTGCTAATTTGTTGATGTAAAAAATTAGATTATCTCTAATTAATCAATCACAGATAAAAAACAAACAAGATAAAAGATTTTTAAAGTGGTTCAGCCTTAAAGGAATAGCCTACGTCCACTGTTTTGTTATTGCTGACTGTTTGGGAATTCTCGATTATAGGTTTTTACCAAGAAATTTCGAGTCCCCTTACAATGAGGATGATACAATGTATTTATAGCCCTCGGGCTATAAATGTGAAAGGTTAATACATAGCTGTCCAATAGGCGCATACATCTGTATGATAATAATGAGCATTTAATGCGCAGTTGATTTGTTGATTATCCAGACATCAATGCTCTGTACGAGATGCAGCTCGGACCGCCTAAGTAGCTCGGTATTCATGAGTTGTTCAGTACAGTAAAGTTCCTCGGAGAGCACCTGTTGCTCGGAGTGTCTGAGTTGGTCAGGGAGGTTGAGTTCCTCGAAGTCAAGGTGTTGTTCAGAAATTTTTTGTAAGTGCCATGTAGATTGACACGTGTCTCCACTTAACTGATCCACGTCAGCAGACTAAATTTGGTATCAATAATGGTCCTTACTCTAAACATATGTATCATTCTATTGATGTTATCTTTCATGAGGATGTCTCGTTTATGGGGGAGATATCACTTTATCAAATCCACCCCAATCATCATGAAGACGATCCCTTTCCTCTATCTCGTCCCATTCCATTATTTGACGAGGCTTCTAGTTTTGATCCTTTCGAGCCTACTTTGCAGGGCCTATCGCCTTCAACCATTTTTATAGGTTCCCTTTTCGGACTCAGGTATCATAGATTCTCCTGTAGTATCTCGTATTTCTGATTTTCAATCTCGTTATCCTTGTCATGTTCAGCGCCCCCTTCTGATATGGTCATACCTTTAGCAGTAAGTACTCTATATTTTAGCATATCTTATATTATGGTCTTATAGGACCCTATCGAGCCTACCTCAGCGAACTTGACTCCATCTCTATTCCTCGTTTAATGCCTAAGGCTCTTTAGAATTCTAAGTGGGTTGATGGAATGAAAGTAGAGATAGATGCTTTGGATAGAAATGGCACTTGGGAGCTTATGTCCCTACCCCCGGCAAAAAAACCATTGGATGCAAATGGGTCTTCAGTGCGAAGTATGTAATCAATGGCTCCATTAGTCTCTATAAGGCAAGACTGGTTGCAAAAGGATTCACTCAGGTTCTGGGAAAAATATTTTGGTGCTACTTTTTTTCTAGTTGCCAAGCTTACCTTTGTGCGACTTCTTATCTCTCTCGCAACATCTCATTTTTGGCCTTTACATTAGTTGGATGTTAAGAATTATTTTCTTCATGAAGATTTATCCAAGAGTATCTATATGGATCCTCCTCCAATTTTTTAGGTTGAGGGGAGTACACCGAGCAAGTCTGTAGGCTTCAAAATCTCTTAATGGGATTTACCAGATGTCATTTTAATCATACATGCCTTTTTCGTCGTCAACCCGATGGTTGATGCATCATCTTATTAGTTTATGTGGACGATATTATTGATACAAGGGATGACGCTGATGGGATTGCTCGAGTTAGGCGAGACATGGGAATAATGTTTGATGCAAAGGATTTAGGTCCACTCCGATACTTTCTTGGGATTTAGGTAGCCCAGTCTCGAAGTAATAATTTCTTATCCCATCCTAATGGAAGTACACTCTTGATCTACTACGGGATACTAGGATGATAGGATGTCGTCTGACCTCCACCTTGATGGACCCTAATGTAAAACTCTTGGCCGAGATAAGTGATTTGATCCTGAGTCTTCTTGGTTGGTCTCCTTATCTAGTTGACCAACATGAGGCCAAATTTTGGCGTTTACTGTGAGTTTGGTTAGTTAGTTTAGCATGCTCCACACGCCCCACATATGGATAGTGTCTACCGTATCTTGAGATACCTCAAGTCATGTCTAGGTCTTGGGTTATTTTGTGCTTTAGAAACTCAAATTGTACTATTTTGTTTCACTGATGTGGATTATGCAGGTCCAAGACTGATTTATGCTCCGCTTTAGGTTTTTGTACTTTCTATGGTTCTCATCTTATCTCATGGAAGAGTAAAAAAAGGTCATGATTTCTCACTCTTTTGCTGAGGTTGAATATCATGCGATGGCTCAAGGTACATATGAGCTCTTGTGGCTTCGATTTATTTTGGGATAATTATATTTTGTGGAGGAAGAATCTTCATTTGTGGTAGTAAATCGGCCATTATGCTCTCATTTGATTCCGTGCTTCATGAGAGAATAAAACACATAAAAGTTAATATTTACCTTCTCTAGGAAAAAGTAAGTTCTAGCGTCATCACCCCGCTTTTGTCCCATCTTCAAACCAGACTATAGATTTCTTCACCAAATCAGTCGGGCTATCTTTGCTTCACTCGTCCGTTAGCAAGCTAGGCTTAGTTGACATATTCGCTCCAACTTGAGAGTGTTGGATTTCATGTTATTTCGTATTTTTCCTTTTATGTTTGGGCCCATTATGTATGGGAATTTTATATGTTTTTAGTCTTCTTTATTTTCGTATCATGTATGTCATAGAACCATCCAAATATTAGTATAAATACATTTTCTTGGCCCCCAATTGGGTAAGCCATTACATCATAAAGATCTTCATTGTGAAAGATATTAAAGTCTAAAAGACCCATCTTCTCTTCTCAAGTTGACAATTTGTTGAGTGAAATTAGTTTTACTGTCACATGTAAGGCCTCTTTAGAACGATCTGTGTTATACTGAATATGGAATATGGGGGATATATCATTGAGTGATAGTCACTTTGATTTGGTCATGGGCTACGTAGAAGAGGAGGATAGACAGAAATTTAATTGATTTAAATAGAATCTCTCTATATAGTTATAATATCATCTACTGAAATACATTTTTAAACATAAGAGAACCCAAATGGTTCCATGATCCAAGGACTTGAAAACACACCAATTTGAAAAGGGGAAAGAAACAGCCCTTCTTGTGCTTCTATTATATATGCATGCATATATGTACTTCCTTTTTACATTACTGAACAAACAGAAGCCCGTGAAAATTACAATCTGCTCGGCTTTATGATGACAAAATAAAAATGTCGAAAAATTTGGACCTGCGACTAAACATAATATTAATGCTGAGAAACTAAGATGGCCTAGAAATGGACCAAAGCTCTAAGGGTCCATGAGTATGTACATCAAAAAGCTAACTATTGATGTCATAATGCCTCAAGAACCATTTGAACTTCCATAGTCATCAACCATATTGGACCCACTGCCAGTGAGACCAGGCCCACCCCGGTGGTTGGTACTTCTTGTGTTTCCTTCTCGGTTACTGTTATCTTTTGAGTCGATACGGATGGTTTTGGTTGAGAAGCAGTGGCGCACGTGAACTCGGTGCGTTCTTGACTTGGTTGAGCAACTGCCTCTTATAACGACCAACAAGACCACTTCTTTATCTCGGGTGTCTTCAGACCACCAGCTTTGTGGCACCCCATCAACTAAATCTTCCAACGTGTGGAACTCTTCGTGACGTATTGATACCTCTGCTGCTTGTTCGGGTTTGATTATGCCAGCTGCAGGTGTAACCTACACCACAAAGGAAAATAAACCACTTTGTGAGTACCATACAGCATATGCCCTGAACCAAAAAGAATAAGTTGGTGGCATATATGATACAGTGTTCTCAATTCAACAAAACTAAACTTTACCGTAGGTTAACTATATGGAATTAGTAAGAAATATATGTTTGTATTTTTAATAAATATGATTTTGCCTCCATGATCTCGTGACGGGATGGTAGTTTGGTCAGCGATTGGAGTGGCGTTCTGGATAGAGGGGAAGGAAAGAAATGAATCAGTGTCACTAAGGTGCCTTTTTTAATTTGACTCGGGTACTCGTTTGTTGCTGAACATATAAAACTTCGCTACTGAAGATAACATCCAATGACAAAAGGTACACGAGCCTAAAAAAAAAATCTTAAAAAGACATTTTCCTTGATACAACAATCAGAATTGTACCAAGTCAATTATGCAAAAAAAAAAAAAAAGGGATGTGACAACCTTTTGAAAGGTTTTCAGGAAACCCAGTCGTCACACAGGGCAAGAAACATGAACCCAAGTTTTTAAATAAAAGTACTACTAGATTTATCACAGAAGCAGTATAAAACATTACCTCAAGCCAACGAGGGAAACCAAAGGAACCTCTAGGACAATAATCCGGAGCTTGATCATCTTCCTTGATGGTAGATAGACCTTCACAGATAATTTGAAAAATAGCCTTGTCTTCCGTGGTTCTGTTGGTGATTTTTAGACTGCCCATGTCTTGGTTTTGTAGGACTATTCTGTCAGTACTAACAACCGTTTCTGGAACATAACGTAATTCATTAAGCAATGACATTATTTCATCATTCGACTGAAAGATTTTCCCAAACTCTTGTCTCCTTGCTGATCTATCAACACGAGAAACATCAACAGTGAATTTGCACCGCACAGGTTTGTGATCACTTTCTGTCACATCCATGCAAGCCTCATATCTGTAGAACAGGAGAAAACAAGTGTTAACATAACACAAAAAAGGCTCACAGATGAAAGAATCCCAATGAAACCTACTGTAAGATCGAAGAGACTACGGGGCACTCCAAACTGCATTCTGATGTTGGAGTTAACCGACTGTCTCGATATAGTACCCTATCACACCACGCTGGAATGCGCTTCTTCTCCCCAGAATCATATCCTGGAAGGGACAAGAGAAAAGAAATTTAGTTTTTGTATGTGTTATGTTTTCTTTTTTTTGTTAAACTCGTGCTATCACGTGCTCTTAGGACACCGGACTAATCCTCAAGGGACCTTCCATTATGCACATTAAGATACACTGAGGGAAGTAACTCCAAGAGAATTCAAACTCTTGTGTCGTAGCTAAGAGCACATGCCATTAGGTTTACCCGTTAGTGGCTCGAGTTTTTTTGCTTTTCAGGAAATCTAATTTGGTAATTTCACAAGTAAAGTTTGAATTTTAGAAAATGAATTAATATCTTGTTTTTAAATTCTTGACATGAATTAAGAGACTGTAAATTTACCATTTTAGATTCCCCAAAAGCCCAAATGGTCAAACCCACCGAGTACTTCATTAATTCTTCTATTTTTTGGGGCAACTCAGAGAAAGAGAAACACCTAAAGGGAACTATAGGCTGGTTTTCCAAAAGATAGATTTATTTGTATGGACATTCTATTAAGAGCCTAAGGTTTTTACAGTGGATAGTGTTTGTTTCTTCACAAATGAAGATGTCACATGTGCAGAAGGGTTTTGAGGGCTTGACATACATTGTTATCCCATTCTCCAACAGCTTAAGCTTTTAGAGCAGTTAGTGCTTAACATGCTCCCCAAAATAATATGAGAAAGTCACACATGAGGGAGGGTTTTAAAAGCTTGATAAACATTGTTGTCCCATTCCTTAATAGATTAAGCTTTTAAAACTGTTGGTTCTTAACAGTGTCCCTAATCAATTACTCCTAAACCCAAAAAAGAGTCCATGTTTTGAATTCACACATTTTAAGAAAGAAATTTTTGCTTCAATAGTAGCCTCCCAACTTTAATAATGCAGCAAATCAACATCACGTACTGTTGAACTTCCATGCCCTAGGCAATGTTATATTTTCATGCCATTTCATATACTACTACTTATAAGAACATGACTCTTAATTAAAGACACTCCGAAAAGGAAAACATAACTATTAATGTGGGGCAGATAGAATATAAAATTTGTCGAAACTAATCCTTAAGAACAAAACAGTTGGTAAAACATTTAACTCGGATATTATGACAATAATCATACCTCCTAAACCTGCCTTTCCCCTCTCAAACTTGTAAGTTGGCGGGAATCTGATGAGTGCCTCCCGCATGCCTTGGAAAACTTTACCAGCTTTCATTTCGGCTCTTAACTGATCCTTTTCTCGAAGCCAATCAAAGGTTCTCTGGGAAACAAAATCCCTTGCCTCATCGTAAGAAATTCCGAAAAGGCGATAATTAAAATCACCACAAAAGATGACCATATCAGCTTCAGCCAAATCAGGCTTCCCTTCTTCAGGATTGACCCCAGCAGCCTATTACAGAAAAAAAAAAGTTAGTAACACAGAGCCACTGATATATATATATATATATATATATATATATATATATATAGTCAGAGAGAGTAAATTGACTTAGGTATTAATGATAAAAATACGCATACATTTGAACCACGAAGCGTTTGAGCAGCAGAGGAGACACCAGCTGCAATAGAAAGGATCCATGGGAAGCCAGAAGAATAAAGCCTCCAAAATAAATATGTACGGAAAGCAAGAGAGAAAAACAAAACAGGTATGACACCATACCAGAAGCATTATTATGGAGGTTAGATGAACGGATGAAGACCATTGTTCGATAAATGTGATCAAAATCAGCATTGCGTCGATTGACAGCTTCCAAATGTGCAGCAAAGTGGCAGTTCACAAAGCACATTATCCGATCATGTACTCTCAGCCTCAGACCAACACCTCCCTGTTTAGTAAAATGTAGGCTTGTAAATCATAATTTAGAAGAAGAAAGTTATTGATTAGCCATTAAACTGGTGTTGGACTTTAGGATGCCAACAATAAATGAGTTTAAACTACTACATTCATCAACATTAGGCCTGTTTCGTTCAGGGTGAATATTTTTCACCTAGCTAAAAAGCAAAATTACGAAAAGCATTTTCAAATAGTCGGAATTAAAAATGGTAAATACATGCCTAATGTACTCACTATAAGAACGTGATCTTGGATTAGAGAACACACATTAACTCTAAAAGGGTAAAAGTACTTTTCATCTGGTGAAAAAAATCACCCCATACCAAATAGAACCTAGTCAACAATAGCCAAGAGTTTTTGAAAAGGTCATGTAGAGGTTATGGAAGAAATCATTGGACTATAAAAGCTTCTTCTCATCATTCCAAGTAGCACAAACAGTATAGGGGATTGAATTAAGAGAGATAGAGAGAGGGGGGGGATCATCAAGCCATATTCTTCCGACACTGGCATGTGCGATATATCACCCAAGTTCAAGCTATTTCAGCAAAATGGGATAAATAGATTAAAATGGTCTAAGTTTCTGCAATTAACAGATTTCGTTTCCACATAGTTTTGCCTAAGAGTATAAACCAGTAATTAATGTCCCCTTTCTCTCACTTTCATCAACCATAAATAGAATCAACATATTTAAACTCAGACCAGACTATGGCATATGATAAATGCACTGAAACCATATTTTTAACTGTAGTCCTATTGTTATGCTAAGAACATCGTTGTGGAAGTTGTTAGAAGTGAATGAGTATCCATACATACGTAACATATGTGATTATTGTGATACTACCTGCCTCTAGAGTGTGCCTTTGTCAATCTTTGAGAAAATCATTGGTAACAGAGTGTGGAAGAATAAATATGTGATACTACTGTTTCAAACATCGGCATTGCGCAAAAAGAGAAGAATGTAGAGCAGGAGAAGAACACAAAAATTCTGGTCTCCCACTTTCAACGTTAATTATTCTTATATTTTAAGAATAGTCCTTATGAAGGTTTAACCGATAAGGAAAAATTACTAAACGGTTTCCAACACTATTGTTGACATACAAAGGGAAAAATGGAGTAAAATGAGATTCAGCGGATTTAAATTTTGTTAAATAATACACTTCATAGATATCTCAACCATTAACTTCTCACTTTCTATAAGATATGATGTATGGCAACTCCTTCAGTATATGCAAACATTAAGGGTGTGTTTAGGAACTCCAAATATAAGCTTTGGAATTGGAATTGGGTCATATAAGTTCAAATTTTGAACTAGTGTTTCTTCCATTGCTATCCCAAAGCATGATACAAACCTCCCAAACAGACCCTAGAGGAAATGACAGAACCAAACAAAACCCATGATACCATAAGTTAACTCATAATAAAAATAAATAAAAAAAGTTAAGATGTAAATAACGTAACATCAAGCCTCATGGAAGTTTGAATAAATATAACTAGGATTGACAATACGGATTGATTGACAACGTATTTTATTACTAAACCAAATGTCATCTTTTGACATTTTATGATATTCCTTAGAAACAAAGCCCGTGAGATAAATAACCCTGGCGAAATTAACAACTTCCAACTTTTGATGCATTAAAACAAGCTCTTAAAAAAAACTTACATACCTTATTACCAATCGCACGACCTAAACCACATGCAACTGCTCCAACATCAAGATCACCCACATGTGTTCTAACAGTCCTTCTTACCCTGATTGAAGAATATCAATCAAACTTAGATGAATCCGTATAAATAGATATAAGCTCTTGAAAGATCTTTTAGGCAAGAAAAATATTCCTTAACAAATATCAATTAGGGGTTTTTATCTTTCTCAACATAAATCTAAAATCAGATAAATTAGGGATCTCTCGGTAATACGTATTTACCAGATAGCTATTAGCAAAGCTGCTAGCTGCCTAGATCCTACACGTTCAAAAGTTGATCCTTCACCCAAAATCTTGCCTATGGCGTCCTGCCACCATTGCCCAATAGAACTCCCTTCAAGTCCTACCTACATTTGACATAAGCATGATAGATAATTTGGAAGAATAAATTAAGGACTACAAAATCAACTACAAAGAACTTGGATTACAAATGTTACGTTTGATGAAGATATCATTTCATATGAAGAAATCATGCAGAATTTAGGACATTTCTCACAGGAATGAGTAGTTGAAAAAGGTATCTCTTAGATTAATCAAAGCCAAAATGATAGGAACTATGTCTTGAGAGATGATATTATTATACTCCTTCCGTCTCAAATTGGGAGAGTCACTTTCTTTTTTGGGACGTCTCATATTAAGAGTCACGTCTTAAAAATCAATGCATCGAGTTCCACGATAGAAAATAAATTTTAATCATGACCATTGTTTACATCAAGACTAATGTATTGTTAGAAGGTTTGACTATCAAATAGCAGACTCTTAATTTGAGAAATTAGTGAGTGAATTTTTATGCAATATTTTATCAGATATAAAAATGTCTGCTGTGGTCCTTCATGATCTATATCTCTCAACCATGCAACTCAAACGACTTTCAACTTTGATGTTAGATTACCATTGCATTTGGCAAGCAAACTTTGTTACCGATTCTGTTGTGATTTGGGGCTATAATTGACAACAAGATATCTACATGATGATTTGGCTTTGATTCATCAATCTATTAAAGATTTTCTTAGTCTTTATCTCATCTTAGAGGTGGATTATTTTGCTTCGAGTAAGGCTACTTAGCCCGAAAAAATCACAAAGGTTAATCTCAAATGCATGTTAACCACAAACTGTTTCCTAGCTCTCTCTTCCAGATTCCAGTCAATCTGTATTTATGATTTACTTATGGGATGAGTAGCAGTGCCACCCCACCCACTCCCCAAAATATCGTTGTACCCTATGTTTTCACAATGCTTTGAGTTTGCACTCCATATTTTAAATTGTTTGACTTTTCCCCTTACGTTAGCTTTAGTGACACATTTTTTTTAGCTTTTAGTGACACTGTTTCAGCTTTAGTGATAAATGACGGGGTGTAAATGGGGTGCAAAGTGAAACATAGGGTATAAATTCAAAGTATATCAAAAAAAATAACTCCATATTTTAAGAGTCCAAGTTTTTATTATGGATAAATTAAGGTTACACTCCATCAATGTAAACAAGTATAAAGTAGCATCTTACAGTTTCTTTTGCTGCAGACATGGCAAGAAAACCCGCACCCATTTCCACTTCTTGCAACCCAATAACAAGAATGTCAACATCTGATACAGCAGAACCCAACCAAGATGCAAGTGCGTCTTGAGAAGGTTTCCCTTGACTAACATTCCATGTGCCAACTAAAATTTTAATTTTTTCTTGTCTCGTGTACATAAGTTCCTTATTGGCTAATTTTGAACGTAAAATATTGTCAAGAGGTCCAGGGGACGCAATGTTCCATCCACGTATACCACCATGAGTAGCCAAGGTGAAAATATTACCATTACCAACTACCAAATTTATAACAGGACTATTGTGAGCAATCCAACCCGCAACTACATTTCCCTCAAGATCCAAAATCTGGACCATGCCACTCACGTACCCGACATATATTCGTGACCCAAAAGTACAAAAGCATAACACGGCACAAGGGTGGTGATGGAAATCTTGTATACGGTTTCCATTCCCATCCCATTGCACAATCAGCCCATTTGAGCATCCACTCCA
Source organism: Sambucus nigra (assembly GCA_949130495.1). NCBI lineage: Eukaryota > Viridiplantae > Streptophyta > Magnoliopsida > Dipsacales > Adoxaceae > Sambucus > Sambucus nigra. The sequence goes on from OX422215.1 coordinate 623,054,040, forward strand.
AATCATTCCATCTACGGTATGGACTAGCGCTTCTGTTTTTTTAGTATCTTCCACAAATGCCCCTGTGCCTTTGGTCGCGACTCGACGAACAGCATCTGCAGCCCCCATTATAGCATTACGTGAGCGTTGTAAGAAGGTTGCTCCTTGAGATTTTTCCTTTTTTGATTTGGAGACAAACTTGACATTCATCTCATCCTCAACTGCTTGATCTTGACCTGAGGACATGTCGACTCGATTCTCAATCTGACCATCTATATTGTATACTTTCAAGAGCTCCCTTGTACGAGCATCCCTGCATTTTCCCACTATTAGGAATTAGGACAGACTAATTAGGATAATAAGATTTAGAGACAGTGTCATTAGGAATGCTCTGCTTTCTTCCTTGCCAAATTTTTCATTCTTTATTATAAACTTTTTCTAGTTTAAAATGAATAAATATAGACAAAAATAAGTTGCTTAACATTAACTTTACAGAAATTCTCTCACAGGTCCGTTGTCAACTGTTTTTAATCACTCCAGAACTTGATGATGAAGTTTAAACAACGCAGTTCCTTCTAAGCGTAATGGATGGTCGTTAGCTATGTTTTTCCATAATATCAAATCTTACTTTCTTTAGGCTATTTCATTCTGATCTTTAGAACTACAATAAGTTTTATTTTACACATACAATTTTTGTAAAATTTGTATTTTTGACATCAGCTCATCAAGATCTTTAAAACAAGCCTTATGTCAAATATTACATTATGCAAAATAAAAAGTGTACGTAAAGCATGAGTGTGTATGGAAAATAATGTACACGCAAATTAAAATATTCTTATTCTTTCAAAAAGCATAGTAAAATAAGGTTCAAGTAAAAATAATTTGTACCTGATTTTTTTTGCAAGTATATATAAAAATATAGTACATGTTATTCAACCGTATACTTTAATGGTTGCGCATATGCTTTACCGTCTAGCATACTCTTTCACAATTTGACATGTATTTAACATTTTAATTTACTGGTCGTTTTTTTATAGATTTCAGCAAGTGGATTTTAAATATTATATGAAAAATGAATTCTAGGGGTATTTCTGGAACGGGATGTTGATGAGGAACCAAGATGTTTAAAATTACCGCATCCAGGTTCATGAAGTATTATATACTAGGAGCAACCTGGGAAGTTCCTTTAATTTTAACAAGTTGATAAGATGATAGATTGTCAATGTATTATATATAAAACACGTAAAGTGAAAATGTACCACAGTGAGAAGGATAGAGATCCAGCTGCCCACACTTTAGCTCTAACATTATCAGACAACAAACACTTCACATCAGTAGAAGAAATACTAGAGACACCATTGATAGTGACTTGGCTCTTGAGGTCAACAAATGATCTCTCCACTAGTAAAGCAGCCATGTGTCTTTCCTCTGGTGATAGAGAGAGAGATTTTTCAACAGCTTCCCATGGCCAGATCTTTATAACACCACCTTCAAAACCTGACCATATATCACCTGATTCCAAAGCAATACAAAGGTCAAAATTTTCAAAGGTGAAATTGAACTACACGATGTATAAAAAATTTCAGAATATATTTTTCTTGTAGTATAAAACAGTATATAACAGCCTAATTAGACTCTAGAACACCAGAGAGCCCTCCTCTACATTATACAATTCCTCATCACAGATTCTAAAGACCCTTGTAATACAGCCTTAGCAAAATTATTCGCCTAGCCGAGGTTATAGGATGTAGGATGTTAATGTACTCACTACACATTTTATTAGCTAAGTAGTACCTCAACTATCCAAATCTACAAGTCCTTAGAGTAAGCAGCTTTACAACGTCCCTTAGGCCACATGATGTTTCAGCAATAGGAGTGGAAGTTTATGTTGTATCAACTTTCTTGATTTACCACTATATCATAAATCATAAGACATACATTGACAAGCTTTATCTGTCAAAACCGTTGAACGTTTCTCAGCTCATTCTATCTTCTGCTTTTCTTCCTTTAGAAAAATAAAAGGTTCAAATAACGCCGAAGAAATGCCAATACCCTATTCTTATGGCAAATGAATTTCACGATTGCAATTGCTTGAGACACTTTTTATTTGTAGCTTGATCACGTCGTTTTCTTGATATAAAAAAACTAAAACTAGAAAAAATTTGAGCAGTTATGTTTAATCCTTGGTTAGGAAAATATTCTAGGATCCATCACATGTCATTTCACTATAAATAAAATGTAAATTAACACTGGTCCTTTCACATGGCAAATTAAAGACTGCTAGGGCGAAGAGGGTACCGAGCATCGAGGAACTTCCAAGTGACAGAGTTTCACATTGTAAACATATATAGAATTTTATGCGTTTTACAATATCAGAAGGCTCTATTTAGGGATTGATTGCCTTTAGAGACATGGAATAATTATGTAGAGTGGTCAAACTCTCAGTTTTCAACAAAACCCTTCAGTCCATGTACCGATCAATTCAACACTTGACAAGATTCACCATATTCAACACAATATCTATTGAAACCTCCTGCTCTATGACCAATCTTGCCAAAATCTCTCGAAATCTCAAATACGCAGTTGAAACCTCTTATGCCTTTGATATCTTTGCTGTTTGGGTATTGGTTTTGACTGACAAAGAACTTATCAATCACTTTGTACGATTTAATACCAATGAGCCTACCTAGCAAACTCATCTATTTACAAAAGTTAAGAGGTTGATGCTTGTATATTGGACTCTTGGGATGTACAGCGTAAATTTGTCAAGAAACTACAATTAATTGGCACACTATTTGGTGTGATGTTAATGATGCAATTTGCACGAGGGAAGAGAGATATTCAGCATTCAATGTCTTCGTGGATATTGAGAGGAAGTTCGAGATTCAATAAAAACATAGGAGATGTTGACTTGTTTAGAACTCACTTTATATACATGATTTAAAAAAAATACATTACCTTTGAACATGCTCCAAGTATTTTTTTACATATAGAGGCATAACAATGAACATTCAGCATTCAGGTATTCATGCAAACCAAATAAGTTTAAACACAGAACATACATTCAAAGAATTCAGCAATCTAAAATAGTTCAACATTAAGCATTCAGCATTCGGCGCTTAGAGGATAAAAAAACGTCTGTAAGTGAAGACAATTGAGGATGATACATATAATGAGAGAACAATCATTAAACAAACAAAAGCAAATAAGGTCTAATAACTATCAATGCTTAAGATCTCTAACAATTAATTGAGAAAAGGGAGTTACCATAAGAAGACATCACCATAGAAAGAACAGGACCGCGATGAGCCTGCCAAGACAACCCCTCCTTAATAGGAACATCATCCATATCCTGATCCATCTTCCAAGTCCTAATCTTCCCATCCTTATGGCCACTCCAAACCAATTTACTCCCCTTATCAACCATCAAGCACATTGTCGGCGAAGTATTCGCCGACTCGTAAAACGGCGCCGCATCCTCATCCCCTCTCCTAGCCCTACCCCCAATCCCAATTCCAGCCTCATAAGCATCAACAAAGTTCCACACCCTAACCCCACACTCTTGCCCTGCCCATAATTGAGTGTCTGTACAATCAATGGTTTTCAAGAATTTTCCCACTTGAGTTTCCCGAAGAGGGTGTGGCCGAAGCTCCAGAAACGGAGGCCTGCCAGGATGAACGGCAGAGCGTGATGGGGTTTTGAAGATCCCATCACCGCCGGCGGCGACGAATTCCGGCAATGGTTGTTGCCGGAATTCAGTGGTCGACCCTGAAATTTATAAGGACATTTAAAAAAAATAATAATTCATATATACGTATTAATGTAATAAAATTCGAAATTAAATGCATTACATGTTAGTTAAGACAATTTTCAAGCCTAAAACCCATTTTGATTGGCAAACTAAATCCATCCCACCCTCCAAAATAGGTAAAACTTATTTTTAAACCCAAATCTGGATCCATTTTGCTCGAAAATTTGGGTTTGATTAGCTTGGTGTAAGTACTATTTAGTCGGCAACTCGCTGCCACAATATTTCTTTTCACAGAGAATGGCACTTGTCCCATATTTGTAACAATAGGACCAACAACTTAAAAAAATAAAAATTTGAGAGTAGCACAAGTGAATATTTAAAAATGGAACTAAATACTTAAGATCCCTTTTTTATATTCATATAGATAAGAAAAAGGTATTTTACATCCAACTTTTTCTTCATTTTTTCCTTTTTATTATTGGGGGTAGGCACCCGAGGGGAAAAATATCAAACGACCAAATTTGACTCTTTGTAAGATGAGTTTAACCTATTTTGGTCAAGTAAAATGGGCAAACACTTGGAGAAGATCAATTAAATGTCAACTTTGAGCACCATCAAATTACAGTAAAGGTTGTGGGTTGGATTGACAATATTTTTCATGGAAAATATTAATGATTACCTATTTTATAACTTTTAGTTTGTTTGATTGCCTAAATCTTCCACAGATTTTTTTTTCCAATGTTGGCCTAATGTACAATCTCATAATGCACCTTTTGAACATTTTCCAAGGGGAGGTAAGAAAATTTTCTCATACAAATTTTGTTCTTTGGAAAATTTTTGGAGTATTTTGACGTTACTCACCGTGTAATTACCATTATTTGATTGTATCCACCATTTTATTTTTCTACTTTACCTCCTCATTGCTAACAGAGAAAATGAGGAAGTAAAGTAGAAAAACAAAATGGTAGGTAAAGTTAAATAATGATAAGTTAATGAGTCGTGTCGAGTTGTATTCGTATCGATTTTTATTATGTTCGGCTCTTATCGGATTTGTGTCTAAACGGGTGATTTTTTTATCATGTGAAAAAATTATATTTCAAACCCGACCCGTTATCTTAACGTGTCGTGTTGACTCTTTAATACCCATTAAGATAATGAATTATTTTGATATGTAAACAAGTTAGACATATTATTTCATTTTTAAACCCAAGCAGACCCATCAATTCATTGACATTACTAAATCTCTCATTTAGTAAATTTCGTTACGATTAAATTAACATTATGCTACAAAAATTATTTATAAGTCCTAACAATATATCTTATTTACTTAAATTAAGGAGTTATAACGGATCTTATCAGGAATTAACGAGTGAAGGGGGTCAACACTAACCCGTCCCGTTAACTATCGTGTCTTATCGGATTGACACTGATATGATCTGAAACCATTTAAGGTCGACCCATTAACTTATAAATTCAGCGCCGGCCCAAGGGGTAGGCCAATGAGGCAACCCCCTTGGGCCCCTAAATCTGATATAAAAATATAGGCCCCAAATGTTGTATAGGTATGTATAATAATATAAGATTCTAAAAATAGTCCGAACCCAAAAAATAAAGGATCAAATACCAAAAAGTCCCTCAAATAATTTTTAATTCACATTTAGTCCAAACCTTTTATTTTGTACCAAAAAGTCTCATTATTCTCTTATTTTTAAAGGTACGCGACATCGGCACGATGAATGACTTTTTGGTGCAAAATAAAAGGCTTGGACTAAACGTGTATATGTGTAACAACCCGCCCTTTTGGAGACCATTAAATTCCATAATTGGATATAAATTGGAATTTGGGGAATTTTCCTAAATAGTAATTTTTGGGATTTTCGAGGATTGAATGATTTTCGATGGGTGCTGTAAATTATTTTGGGACCATATAGGTCGAAATATTTTATTTATATGTCGCCGTGGAGTATAGCGACAAAAGATGTAAGATTTGGTGTTGAAAACCCGCATTTAATTATTTTGGGTTAGAATAGTGATTTGTGGTCAAGTACCTCGGATGGAAATTTTGACTGCGCCACGAGTCTCGGAATGTCCGAGATAGTCGAAAAAGAGTGTTCGATTTGTCGAAATTGAGTTCCGGATAATTTTGGAGTTAAATAGGCTCGTAATTGGATAAACGAGTCGTTTTTGGGTTTTAAAGGGATTTAACCATTTTCTCCTTATAAAAGGAGGGAGAGGGGGAGAAGAAAGAAGAGAAAGAAGAAAGAAGAGAGGGAAGAGAGAGAGAGGGAAGAAAAGAAGAAAAAGGGGGAGATTCCGGCCGGCCTCCGCGGGATTCGGCTCGAGGACGTCGGATTTTATCCACGAGGCAAGTGTTTACTTGCTTTATTTGTTTTCAAGCATAAATATCTCATATCATTGTTGGTATAACAAACCCTAATGATTTTGGGTTGGGTATTCGTGGATAAAACGGGTTTTCGGGAGATAAAACGAATAAACCCCTAAAATTGGTAAATTGGAGAAATTTAGAAATTAACCAAAAATATTGGGTGATTCCGGGTTCTAGGACATTTAGGACCCGTATTATAAGGGTATTTGTTGTTGGTAGAAGTTGTAGGCCGTTGGGTGAAGAGATGGAAGCTTGGGGGAAGCTTCCATGGCCGAAATAGCTTCTCGGAGAAGAAGCTGCCCGACATGATCGATCGATCGATCATTGAGGCTCGATCGATCGACCCCTGCTGAAATTGGATAATTTCTCTAGGATGATTTGGATGGGATAGATTCCATTTCACCTTGTTTTGAGGTTAATTAGGTGATAACCTAAAGGACCTTTTAGGACTTTATGGTCCGTAAATTAAGGCAATTTAGGAGGGTAAAGTAAGGGTTTTTAGTGTATAACCCTTAATCTATATTTTCGAGGAAAATAGAATAATTATGGAAATTGATGGATTAGGGTTCCTAAATTATATTGGGGACTTCTAAATGATTAATTGGACTAGGTATAGTCTTGGGGGTTCAAGGAAATGAAATCCTTAACTCGTTGAATTTAAGGTTGTTCGGGTGAGATAAATCCCGAGGATATTTCTCGTAGGCATAGAGGCCTATATAATTATGCTTATAGAAAGCATAATTATATCGATTTTCGTTAAGTGTATCCTAGGAGATACTTAGGATAAACTGGGAAAATAGGTATGTGTTGGTTTCACTTAGAGTGAAGGGTATCATTGGAAATATCCAATAAATCCTTAGATGGGATTGATGTATATAGTGATTACTAAATTAAGAAATATTTGGATTTAGTATCATGCTTATATGAATGCATGATTATGATTCCTGGAGGGAATCTTTGGGATTATTGGTCATCGCTAGATGCTATAGGTCACTATGGTCGTTTATATATATTCTAGGAAGAATATATAGGATATGTATATACTGTGTGATTTAGGTATATATATATATGTTATGATGGAAAGGTTTTTGAAAATATAAAAATAAATATTTTCAAAATGGAATGAGAAATGTTTTTCATAATTAATAAATTATGGATTATACACACCTCCCTAAATCGCTATCATAAGGGAAGTTGCGCGCGTTGTGGTGAAGCCTTCCTGGCTGTTAAGCAGGTTGGATATAGTCCCTAGGCCATATGGGCATTTGTATTACTGCGCTGGTTAGGGGATTCCGGGTGTGGTCCTGACTTTCCCGCAGGCAATATGGCCGCTCCCCGACGTTGGTAGGTTCCCAGGTTGTCTTGTATAGATAGGCCCTGGAAGATGATAGCCATTTAGGGGTGCGTCCAGTGGGAAAACCCGGAGGGGCGGTCTTAGATTTATTGAAGCAATTCATGATAATGGATTGGCTTCAATTTACATTTCCTGAGTATAAAAAGGGAAATGGGATAAAGGTTTGGCTTCGGTAACACTCCCGGATGGAAGAAGGGATGTGGAAGCATGGTTTGATCAAAGCATTTTCATGATAATGAAAATGGCTTTGGGTACATTTCCTGAGTATAAAAAGGGAAATGGGATGACATAAAGGAAAAGCATTTTTATGATAATAAAAATTGGCTTTTAAAAGGTATATGATTTGTTAAAGCAATTCATGATAATGAATTGGCTTTTATATTTACATTTCCTGAGTATAAAAAGGGAAATGGGAAGTTTTGAGAAAATAAAAGTATTGATAAATACTTGATATATGAACTCTCAGTCCGGGAGATAGATCCGGATGGTTATGGTAAAATATGATTAATACAAATGGATAAATCGAGTGCCGAGGGTCTAATGGATCCCGATGATCGACCTTGCCGCATAGTAGTGTATCGGGGGGGTTCCTTGTTTGGATTTCGCTTTGCGAGACACCCCACGCACGAATATGGCATTGTGTTGAGACTGGGGAGAAGTTTAATCCTTAGTGCTCTAATATTATAAATGTTTATGGCATATATATATTTATATATATATCTTTCTGTACTGAGGGACTGACGGATCTCGACGATCGACCGTGCCGCATAGTAGTGTATCGGGGGGTTCCTTATTTGGATTTCGCTTTGCGAGACACCCCACGCACGAACATGGCATAGCGTTGAGACTGGGGTGAAGTTTAGCCCTTAGTACATTGCTTGGACTATCTAGGATTGATAGTGGGTTTGGGATAGACTAGTTTAGCAGGATAGCTAGACTAGGATGTCTAGAGGGATGCGCTAGGAGTGCACTGTTAGTGGAGAGGTGAGGGGTATCTCATGGGAGTGCGATACCAATTTAAATATGAGAAAAACTATTTTTCTAAAAGTAAAGCATTTATGCACTTGCAAAATATTTTCAAAAATTCGGGCTCTGACCCGTCTATCTACTCTCCTTTCTTTCTATATATTATATATATATATATAGGTGTCCAGACACAGGGACGCCTGGATGAAAATTCTTTCGAGTCAGACGTCAGCTGCAGCTGCTGTGGATGCGTGCAGGTTTTTGATAGCCGCTTCCATCGTTGTACTCTAGATAGGAGGTATTGTATAGACATTCGAGCCAATGGCTCAACTGCTTTTATTTATTCTTTCGGTACAGCATTCGATGTGGTTGTATATTTTGACCGAGTGTTCGATTATTTTAGTTCATTTCATTTTCCTTTTTATTTCATTTACGCATTAAATTGTGGATGTTTTATTTTAATTGTTAAAAAGAGTAGTTAAGTTAAAATTTTGACACCGGCCTAATAGGTTATTAGTAATTAAATGGATTTTCGACACTGATGCTAAGAATGATCCATATGAGACTCCTGTTTTAATTTAATATTGGAGTGATCGTCCGGTATCTTATTAGGCGGGTTGTCACAATATGCCCCAAAAATAAACTTAAAACCCCAAATATTGTTTAGGTTTGTATAATATAAGTTTCTAAACATAGGCCCAAGCCCAAAAAATAAACTTAAAACCCACCCACCAACAACTAACCTTTCATCTTCATTTGCTCATTCATCACACCCATTTCAGAACTCAAAAAAAACGCTCCCATCTCACCCAACACCAACTTTCCAAATTTCATCCAAGTGCCAATCATTTAAACTCTCTCTCCTCGTCTCTAAAAATCGACCATCTTTTAAATGCTTACAATACTCTCAAGTTTCGATCCAAAAATATTCAAGAGGTTTGTATTTTTTTTATTAACTCTCTCTAATCATCTCATGTTAATTTTTTAGATTGAAATCTTCATTGTTGTTAAATATAAATGTTGTTTTTTATTAAACTGTTAAACACTTTAAAATACTGTTAATTTTTTTTTCATAAGTGGTTCTTGTTCATATTTTTTTTTAAATCCAAAAATATAAATGTTGTTTTTTACTAATTTGTTAAATACTTTTATTAATTGTTTTAAATGCAGTTATTTTACTAATCTAAGTGTTTAAAAGTGTATAGAAAATTATCTCTTCTTGTGTCATTTTTGATATGTTCTTGTTGTCATTTTGTTAAGTCCTTACTGTCATTTTTTTTATTAATCTGTCATTTTTTTTAATTATAGTTATTGTTGTTAATTTTTTAATTCAAATGTTGTTTTTTATATTTTTGGATTTAAATATTGTTCTTGTTGTCATTTTTTTTATATTTTTAAACACTTAGATTAGTAAAAAACAACATTTATATTTTTGGATTTAAATGATGTAGTTTAAAAGTGAATAGAAAGTTATATGTTTTTGCTATCATTTTTTTTTGTTAATTTGTCAATTTTTTAATTATAGTTCTTGTTTTTAATTTTTTTTTGTTATTGTTATTAATCTTGTTGCTCTTTTTAATCTATTATTAATTTTTTTTATTCTAATTATGTTAATTTTTTATGTGTTTCTTTAGCATTTTTTTTAGCAAAGAAGGACTTTCAAAGTTGCTTTACAAATTCAGCAAAACAGGTTCCATTATTCCTTTATTTTGTTGTGTTTGGAATTTTTTAGATTGATTGTTGGGTTGTTGTGTATTCTATTTTGTTCGTTTCTTGTTAGCTTGTAAAAATACGTAATATACTTTTTTTCAGAAAAAAATTATTATATAAAAGTCCATATTTTACAAGTTCGCCTTGAGCCACCAAAACTTCGGCGCCGGCCCTGTATAAATTCATATCAGTTCGTATCGTGATATTGTATCGTGCTTCATTTTGTCATATCTAACGAAAATACCCTAAAATTACACTAAATAATGTGACAATCTTAATTGCATCAAATAATGTGAATATTTCTTCGAGGACACTATATTTACACACACTTTTGTTGACAAGATATTAAGGTGTACCCATAGAATTATTATTTTATGTGAAATGGCTCACCTTGCACTTGTTCAGAGCCACCACCAACGTTGGTGGCATAAGGATAGAAATCTGCGGCATCGGAGGAGAAGATTCGATTGTCGTCGAGGCTGTGGTGGTGTTGGTGGAGCTGGTGGCGATTCAGATGGGTGCCGGTGTTGGTACGGAGTTGTTGGCTGTAAGAGTGGGATTTTCGGCTATGTGATGTAGTATTGGTGGTTGGCATTGTGGCCAAGGAGTCTCGCTCATCTTCGTCCAATCCATCATCCATTTTTTTTGGATAGAGAAAGTGGAAGTGTGTGTGTTGAAAGCTGGAGATGATACCAGAAACGTAACAAAAGCATAGAGAAAGAGAATGAATGTAGGAGGAGGAGGAGGAAAGTGTCAAAATGGGATGAGTGCGTGTGCATGAATGATGGGGGAGAAAAAAAGGCTTGCTATGAGCCAAAGGATAAGAAGGTTGTTTCATTTTTGCATGCATATTTGTAGCGACACAGATCCATCTTCGTAGCAAGAGAAGATCTTCCTTATTGGTCACCTATTGCTCATAGGCCATATCATTCATGACGTGTTAGCAAAAAAGTACTATTATTATACAGTCACTTAAATAAAAGTTCATTACATTTTATTTATTAAATAATTCAACCATTTATATTAATTATTTAACGACAATTCCCTGTCCCTCCCTCCCTCCCTCCCCATTCGGCTAGACCGGCCATTGAACATAAAAAACCCTGGCTGATTACGGTCACGGGACACTCTTCGAATTCTTTTTGCTTTTGGTCAATTTTCGAATTTGAGAGCATCTCAATGCACGTTATTTTAAAAAAGTTTTCCATTCATTTTTGTGATACATAAAGCCCCAATATTTGACAAGAAAGAGCATTTTGATATATTTACCCCCATTTTTGCCTCTCAACGCACATTCTTCTAAAAAAGTTTTCCATTCATTTTGGTGATACATAAAATCCCAATATTTGGCAAGAAAGAGCATTTTGACGCATTTACTCTCATTTTTGCCTTTTTCCGTTACCAAATGTAACGACACGGTTTGGATTGCAGCAATATGAAAACTTTGGAGTTTTATATATCAGTTTTGATATATTGGGTTTGAAATATAGAGGGGGATCGAAAATAAATGCTAACACAAATGCACACATACATATGAGATACACAAAATCACAAAGACTCATGCGCTCTCTCTCTCTCTCACACACACACACACATACACACACACTACACACAAAACAGTGTGACCATTGCCTCATGTGTTGTTCTGTGTGCAACCCATGTTGATTAATGGTACAAATGACGTCACGTATGACGTGTCGAGTGGTTGGAAAGATATCCGTGCTTGTTTTACGTGGGCAAGATATTTTTAAATGTGTATATGAAGATTTGGGGTTTAGTCTTAATATGTTAAGTACTTAAGCATTCAATCTAAAATCAATTGATAATGAATGAAGGAACCAATATCTCATGTATTAAATTGTCTTTCAATTACGTTCATGGACCATTTAGAAACTTTTGTCCAACATAACCGAATAGTCGGTGACATTTGGTTCCATAATTAATGACAGTGACTCCGTGGGAGATGATATCATTAATTATGTCTAGGCACGATATAGAGAATCAAGGGAGGAAGACATAGATTATATATCATAACTATTTAAATATGAATAGATGAACACAACTTATATCCCACTTACTTAATGTCGAATGTTTACAACCTAGATAGGGAGTTAACATTATATATGAATGGTTGTGATTCAATCTTAGTAGTTTATCTCAAACTACGAAAAATTGTATGCTAGTGGGATAACCTTACCTTATCAAAAAAATAAACTCCATTGGGGCGACTACATTAGTTGATCTCGACAGAGTCACGTTTTTCCAACTTTTCAAGCGACAGAGTTGCATTGTATATGAATATGAGCAGGAGGTTATGATTATATCATCGTCTTCCATAGAGGAAGTAAACATGAAAGAGAAAAATATGGAAAAGTTCATTTTCGTTTTGCCAAGGACAACCACAATGCTACTAAGAAATGGAAGGAAGAATTATTTCTTTTCTCTTTACTTTCTTTTCTTTTTTCTAGTATAGTTTAGCCTTTCTTCTTCGAAGTAATTTGTAAGGTAGATTTATTATAATTTTCATTTGGTTTTATGAAAATTTCCTATTGATTATTAATTTAAAATATTCTATTGTGATATTTATCTCTTAGGATTCTTATAACTGGATTCACGAATCCTATTTGGGAAGAGTTGCTAGTATTATTTGTTTTACTAAAGTAAACTTAAGGTTATTTAAACATTTTAAATTCACTACACAAAAAATACCAATTTGGCACACCTTGATATTAAAAATCTGGCACTAATTAAAACTGTGCCAAATTTTGGCACAGTTTCATAACAATCTGGCACACTTTTAAGAAGCGCCAAATTTTGGCACTGTTAAAAAGTGTGCCAAAATTGAGAACACTTCACTAAAATATAAATATCCTATAAAAAATTAATCCCTTCAATGATTTTTGTTCTCCCGCTCTCTCTCCTCTCTCAATATCGCATCTCGCTCTCTCTCTCTCTCTCTCTCATGCTCAAGAAAATCCCTAGTTTTTATCTCTTCCGCCTCAAATTCGCACCATTTCAGAGCGGTGATACAGTCACCAAGTGCACGGATCATGCCTTCAAGACCTATGCTAAGTTTGACGCCGCTGGCAACGATTTTTTTTATCTTGTCAAGTCTACTGGAGTTGTTCCTATTGCATCGATGGGAGTGATGAGGCCTGAGCTGGTGATGAAGTCGATTGTTCCTATTTATGGCTGGTGTGTTGGATATTTACAGCTTGCTTATTGGTGTTATTACTAGCATCGAAAATAACCCTAAGGCCATGGCTACGCACCTCTTTCATCTGGTCTTGCTTGTGGTCTTGCTTGCCTTTTAGTTGGAATGGTTATTGGAATTGTTGGTGATGCGGTGTTAGGTATTCGTTATTTCCATCACATTGTTGATCTCTAATTAATGCCTTGTTTTAACATCATAGTGGTTTTTTCTACATAGTTGTTTTGCCTAAGTGGGTGTTCATTAGCTGTTTCATTATGTGTAATATACTTGGAAAAAATCTCGGGAATCCATATTTGACGTATATGTGTTATTCTAACATTTGAGGCCATTTTCTAATTCGAATTGTTTATGTGGTTGACATTGACTTTGTATGCTACCACTGCTTACTAATTTGTGGTAATTGTGTAATATTCATGTTTAATTCAAATGGTTTAACTTTTGATTTAAACTTCGACTTAAGTTTCTGATTTAACCTTCAATTTTAGGGCTTACCTATGGATGGAAGCAACGACCAACGGAAGAATGTTGTACCATGAGGTATAAGATTGGAAATTATGCGTCGTTCATTGCGCGAACATGGTGGTGTGGGTATTCATTAAGTAATTCTATTGATTAATTTTCTTAGTTCTGTGGTAAAGTTCACATACACTAGGCCCGACAATTGGATGATTATGGGCAGATATGGGCGGGTTAGCAACAGGTCGGGTCAGAACTGGGCGGGTCATTGGCGGGTTGATACAAGGCAGTGGGCGGGTTTAGATTGGGCTTGTGCTAGATCAGGTTGGGTTAACCCGTTTCTCCCCTTCTTCTCCATATATATATAAACCACAAAACCACCTCCATAAATGTATACCAGAAATTTAAACCTACGCCCCCTTGATTAATCAAAACATATTATCTAACTGTTATTAAAGAAGAAAAATACTACCATTCCAAAGTTACAGAAACCAGAACCAATTGAAAGAGAACCCTCGTTTAGATGTCATAACCCGCTCCTGACCCATATGTGATCCGCAGTTAACCCGGTAGATTGAGTCTCGTGACCCATTTTCAACCCGTGTAACAGAAAAATGGGACCCAAGCATCTTATTATGGGTTGAAGTTGGGTAGGTTTCTGGCAATCCGCCCATATTTCTAGGCCTAACATACACATAGCAATTGTCTTGATTTTGTAGTATTTTAGCTCATTTCAGTCACTATGTCTTCTATTGCTACATTAGCACAACCACGTTTCATCTCTTCCTTATCGCCCTATCTTTTTAGCTAAACATAGATTAACATTGACATGAATTGTTGATTTCTTCACCTCTTTGTTAAGGTACACACAGAAGAAAACGAGTTACAAGCCCATATTTGGACCTAACAATAATATTAAGGTAAGAGTGATCAATGTTTGTCAATATAGCATTCCACAATGTTTTATTTGACATTGAACTATACATATATGTGTGGGTGGGTGGGTGGGTGGGTGTGTTTGTATTATATCAATGTTTGTCAATAGAGCATTCCAAAAGGATATAACATTTGTTACAAATAAACACTTAAAACATTTCTAACATTGTCGTCTCTCTCTTTTGTGGTTGCTATATCAGCAATGAATGCAGTAACTAAAGATATCTCTAAAGCAAGTCATTGAGATAGTTGAGTGGCAACGCCTTCGAGCTGGCAGTGTCTACTGAATGTAGTGGTTTCTGTTTCAGCAATGAATGCAATGACTAATGAATGTAGTGGCTAAGGATATCAGAGATAATCGAAAACGCCTTCGAGCCATCGTCTAAGATGGTATTCATGTTGGTTTTGTGATTTTGATTTATCAAACAGGTCAATGGGGAACTTTCGTTCCGTCATTGTAATAAATTATTTCAATGGGAAGTGGTTTGGCAATCGAAAAATTCATCATAATTGTTCAGCAAATGGTGTGGAGCTGATGACAAATCAAATTCACATTGTGGACCTAACCAATGGAAAATCAGAACATGGCTAAGACAAAGAGAAATGATGGCGCTATAAAGAATAATCCTCGGTTATTTAGGAAATCTTTCTCAAGAGGTTACTTCAGTTGTCTTGAGTCTAATTAGGTATACTCAAATGTCATTTGTATAATTGATTTTAGGATTTAAATAGTGTAATGGTTATCCCAGAAAAATGCACACACACATACACATACATATACACATATACATACAAGAACAATCATGGCCAATAACCTTAAAGCACTTTATGAACTTGGAAACACTTATTTTAGATCTTCTTCAGAAGACCTGATCACAGAAATATAGATGAGTGTTGCAATTGTCTATGCAGTATGCCAAATAAAATGTTGGCTCTTTATAATGTTGGTTTCACGATAATGCTATGTTGTGCAATCTGTTAATGTAATAGAAGTTTTTTAGTACTCTGGTAGAAGTTTAATCAGGTATACCTCATAAGCAGTATTAGTATTAATACTCTGATAGAAGCTTTCTACTGGGTTTCATAAGCAGTATTAATACTCTGATAGAAGTTTTTATTGTCTAGCTATTTGAACTTTTTTTGCCTATCATAGCTTTAGAATATTGGAGTGTTACATCCTCTGTGGATGAAATCAATTGGATTCAAAATCTATTATTCGAGCTACATGTTTTGGTCTAGACCACTCCTACAATCTATTTTGACAATGTGGGGGATACTTACATATGTGCCAATCACGTCTTTCATTGAAGCACATAGCAATTGACTTCGACTTTGTCCGTTATCAGTTTTCCAGAAAATAATCGCTATAAGATCGGTGTCCATTGTGGTACCCCAATCTTAAAGGGGCGTATCAGCGAAAATCTTTAACTTAAAATTCATAATCGTATCTCCCTTTGATGTCATATCTGTAAGATTATTATTGTTATGACTCGGTTCCACTTTTGTAGGCTTGGTATAAGGAATTGTACCTTGTATGAATTCACACATTCCCATCAATGAAACGTATAGAAAAATACATTTAAATAGACCAAACTCTGTTAAGCAAGGCATGTCTGGATACTATCCAAGTTTTGAATTTTTAAACTTGTCAACTTTTTTATAGTTGAATAGTCATTATAAGATAATTTCCAGTTCATCATTCTCGAATTTGGCAGGTTAAATTGAACATGTCGACAATCTTGGTATGCATGGTTTCATATCACCTTACTTGGGGTCAAGGAAACTATATTGGTTTTAATAGAAACTAGGATATTTGTGTTTGGGACTATGCCTTTTAACGTTGTATTTTAGGATTGTTTCTGATGGTGGTATAGTAATTGAGGATTGTGTGTGTGTTTGGTAGCTAGGAAACAAAGTAAGAAAGAAATACCACTAGTGATAATCACTTTTATCAATTGTACGAGTTTGTTTAGTTATAATTTGAACTATTGATGTGCTCTTATGAAATAAGGGTCTTACATGGAAGTTTCTACTGTCAAATACTATTTTATGTTGTTTCAATCATCAAAAGCTATCATTCTCCTTGCTTAGAATATATTGAAGCACTAATGTATAAAGTTTTATTATGTTCTGTTCGTTTTTATCTGTTTTAAACTTTTAATTATGTTGAAGTTTTTCAAACAATAAGCATTGAGATTTATTATGTTATGTTCATTTTTATCTATTTTAAACTTTTAATTATGTTGGAGTTTTTCAAACAATAAGCATTAATTCATATCAGTAGCTATATAAAGACTGATGTATAAATATTTCGTCACTTTTATGTCTGATCAGTAGCTATATCTTGCTAAAGGTTACTTGTACCAAAGTAACTACTATGTATGAGTACTTACTGCTATATCTAAGCAGTTACTTTTTTCACTGATAAGCAACTGCTATTTGTGGGCAGTTACTTTTTTTAGTTACGAATTGATATAGCTACCCAAGATATAGCTACCAACGAAGATATATCTTCTTATATAATTAAAAACTGATATAGCTAATTTTTATTATAATATTGCATTTGAGTTAGATCTACATTGATGCCATTCTTTACCTTATTTTAGTTTTATCTTTTTGTTTTTACAGTCAATAACGTTGGTTACGCTTGGTGATAGACAAATGGCACAAAGAATAGACAACCTTGTGGGTGTAGAAGACACGAAGAGATTCTATTTTCAGGTGAGCGCCTGTGTTAGCTTTCTTAAGACATCATTATATAACTTATTCTTTTCACAGTCATGTATAATATAGAACTACATTTATTGGAGCTCTAATTAAGCTTTTCAATAATGTAATTATAATTATAGTTATAATAGCAGACGTGAAAAGGTCATCTGCAAAAGCAGGAGGTAAAGGCCAGGGATCTCATTTTGCCTTGTCCCTTGCTTCGAGCTTAGAGACATACAGAAGCTGTTCATTCCGCTAGTGAGCTTCTTATTAGGCTGAGATAATAAGAGGAAGCTGTTGTAGTTACTGAGGTAATTATATGCATATATCAACAATTAACTATTTTATTCATGTTCTACTGTCTCGTCATTTTTTTTTTCTAATAATGAACACAAATTTATTTCCCTCAATGATGATCCAAGTCAAAATGACCCTTAATTATATTGCACAGATTTATATGAGAAGACTTAGATTAATCATCGCATAAAATGGGTTTTTGAGTAATTAAGGATCAAACAATCCAAAGTTTTGAATTCTAAAACTTTCAACTCGAATTCCGTTTTTTTGTTATTATCTTATCGTTTCAAAATCTTCTGACTTCATGTGGAAGTGCTAACCCTCATAGCTACTTGCGTATCCATGTAATGATTATAAGGCCATATTAACTTTCACCCTGAGTTTTTATTTATTATAATCCCTCTTTTGTAAGTTTGAGATATATTCCCCAAACCATTGCTAAATCTATTTAAATGTCATTTTGAGGGTCTTATATAGCATTATGTGAGCTTTAGCGATGCTTTTGTGAGTGTATCTCAAATTATTATATAAGTGAGGGTGTAATACGAAAGTTGAAAATAACAGTGAGGGTGAAAGTAGAAATATTATTCATATGTTGATATATGTTTTCCTCATGTAGATTGTATCGGAGATACGTAAGACGATGGAATATGTAGGCTTTCTTGAAATCGACACACCGGTTCCACGGGTTTGTAAATTTATTTAGGTTCATGTTCGATTGACTCATCTTGTGGTTATAGTTGTCTGATTAAAAGAGATAGAAAGATTAGAAGACATACACATTTAATAAATAAAAAAATTATTTCCTTTTAGACAAGTGAAAACCCAAACCAGACCCCAAACGGCCCGTAAGAGGCACTAACACCTCGCACGGGGCCAATGTAACTCGTAGGAACTGACTGCGTAGTCACGGGACATATGGTTTGAGAATACGATGATAATTTAAAAATATCTAGACTTTGGCTTAAAAACATACCGTTAGTGGGTGAAAACCTAAACTAAACCCCAAATGGCCCCGTAAGAGGCACGAACACCTCACACGGGGCCAACGTAACTCGTAAAAATTAATCGCGTAGTCGTGGGTATCTCGATTTGAGAATACGACGATAATTTGAACATATCTAGATTAGGCTTAAAAATAAGTCGTTAAAGAAACTCAAACCAGCTCCTAAACGGCCCCGTAAGAGGCACGAACACCTCGCACGGGACTAATATAATTTGTAGGAACTGACCATGTAGTCACGGTTCTCCCGATATAAGAATATGATGGTACTTTGAAAATATCTAGATTAGTCTTCAAAATAAGCCGATAAAGGGTGAAAACTCAAACCAGCCCCCAAACAGTACCGTGAGAAGCATGAACACCTCGCACGGGACGAATGTAACTTATAGGAACTGACTGTGTAGTCACGTGTCTCCCGATTTGAAATTATGATGATAATTTGAAAATATTTAGATTATTCTTAAAAACATGTCGTTTGAGGGTGAAAACTCAAACCATCCCCCAAACGGTCCCATAAGAGGCACTAACACCTCTCACGGGATGAATGTAACTCATAGGAACTGACCACATAGTCACGGGACATATGATCTAAAAATACTATGATAATTTAAAAATATCTAGACTTTGGATTAAAATCATGCCGTTAGTGGGTGAAAACCCAAACTAGACACCAAATGGCCCCGTAAGAGTCACAAACACCTTGCACGAGGTCAATGTAACTTGTAGGAATTGATCGCGTAGTCGCGGGTCTCTCGGTTTGAGAATATAATAATTTGAAAGTATCTAGATTAGGCTTAAAAATAAGTCGTTAAATGGTGAAAACTCAAACCAGACCCCAAACATCCCCGTAAGAGGCATGAACACCCGTGCGAGGGACCAATATAACTTATAGAAACTGACCGTGTAGTCATGGGTCTTCCGGTTTGAGAATATGACGATAATTTAAAAATATTTAGACTATTCTTAAAAACATGCCATTTGAGGGTGAAAACTCAAATCAGTCCCCAAACGGCCCCGTGAAAGGCACTAAAACCTCGCACGGGACCAATGTAACTCGTAAGAACTGATTATGTAGTCACGGGACATATAGTTTGAGAATATGATGATAATTTAAAAATATCTAGACTTCGGGTTAAAACCATGCCGTTGGCAGGTGAAAACCTAAACCACACCCCAATTGGCCCCGTAAGAGGCACGAACACCTCGTACGAAACCAATGTAACTCGTAAAAATTGATCAGTTTGAGAATATGACGATAATTTAAAATTTTCTAGATTAGGCTAAAAAACAAGCCGTGTTAAAGGGTGAAAACTCAAACCAACCCCCAAACGGCCCCGTAAGAGGCACGAACACCTCGCACGAGACCAATGTAACTCGTAGGAATGGACGGCGTAGTTACGGATCTCTCGATTTGAGAATATGATGATAATTTGAAAATATCTAGATAAGTGATGATGCTAAGATTTAGCACCACCAGGTAAGTGTTAGTGAGCTCAAGCAGTAGCAGCCATGGCAGCCATAGAGATGTATAAGTGTATAGAAGGGGATGAGTATAAGAGGAAATAAGACAATGATGTATAGTGGTTCAGCCAATTTGGCCTACATCCACTGTGAGTGTGTGATCCACTAAGTATGGGCACTAATGGCCTTGGATACAATGCACATAACCCTCTCACTCTCTCTCTACTGTGTGTTGTACAAGCAGAGTTTTAGCTAGGGCTACTGTCCATGGATCCATCCCTGTAGGGTTGTAGGTGACAAGTATATATAAGTCTTAGGGGGTGTAGTGTACCCCCCAAGTAAGCATGGTGCATGTGAATGATGATCTAACCAATTCCTTGTTGACACCTGTAGATGCCAAATGATGGCATAATATTCCCTCACGTGAGGGTGTGATTCGGTTATAACGGTCTGCCACGTGTCATATGAGCCTCACGCGCACTGTTCCACGCGTCTCCCAAACCACGCGCTGAGATGATGTCACCCTCGGCCTATGATATGAGGCCGAGGGCAAAGTTCCCCCTGGTAGTGAGTATGGTCCAATTTAAGCCTCGTACTGTCGGCCCCTCGAAGGGTCGTCCGGTACCTGCTGAAGGGTCGGCCCCTTGTAGGGTCGTTCGGGACCTGCTGAAGGGTCGGCCCCTCGGAGGGTCGTCCGGGGTCTGCTGAAGGGTCGGCCCCTCGGAGGGTCGTCCGGGGCCTGTTGAAGGGTCGGCCCCTCGGAGGGTCGTCCGGGCCTGTTGAAGGGTCGGTCCCTCGGAGGGGTCGTCCGGGTCCTGTTGAAGGCCGAGTCCAGGGGGGGTCATATGGAGCCAAATGAGGGGTCGGCCCCTCGGAGGGTCGTCTGAAGGGGTTGCCTTGATCCCGGCAGTCAGGGGGTAAATATGGGTATATCAATCACCCCCCAGCCCTTAGCCATTGATGTTGTTGAGATGGCTGAGGGATAGTGTTGCTTTTGAGGCGGATGTATGGTCAGTGAGATGAGGGATGCCTGTCAAGATGAGGTGACACTTGGGCGGTTGCCCACTGTCATCTCCAGTTCCCTAGGTAAGGCGGGTGTACTATGCTTGGGGCTTTGTGCCCTAATGATATCCTCCTCGTGGGCTGTGTTTTGCTTTGGGAAGTGAGCCCCCTCAATTAGCAAAGATATTAAAAGGATTTTCAAATCCTTTTCCCCTTCTAGCTTCTTCTTCATCTTCGCGCCCTTACTTTCTCTCTCTACAATTCCAGCTAACTCCATAGCCGTTTCTTCGCTGATTTCTCCATCGCTCTTCACTCAGCCGTTGCTCTTGTTTCCAGGTACTCTTCTTTGCCTGAACTCTCCTCTAGCTCTTCCATTTCCTTTGTGTGTTGGGGTCGAACCCCTTTTAGCATTTTTCTGGTTTTTCTCGCATTTTTCTGGCATCTTTTCCGGCGAACGACTTCGACTGTTCTTGAGTGTTCTTGAGCAAACCTTTCATATTCCCAGTTTTAGATCCAAAAGTCATAGGTTGGTCAATTGGAGTTTGTTTGTGGTTAGATTAGTAAAATCATCTCAAGTGTTAGGTCTCCCCCTTAATGCTTAGGAGGCTTTACGATTTAGCAGACGAGTTTCCATCCTTGAGGGAGAAGTTCTTCATAGAGATCAGGCGCATAGAGGAAGAGGAGGAGAGGAGACGACGGGACGACCCCATTTGGGTACGACCCATCTTTCCCCTCCCCTTGAAGAAAATTCTGCCCTCTGAGCCACAAGGGTCGTCCTATCGTCCATCCGACAGTCAGACGTTTGAGGGTGGTATGGACGAGCGTGCGTCTTCACCTGCAGGTGCTGGTCCCTCTGGAAGGAGAGGGTCGTCTGAGTATGCCCAGGACCATCAAGCCGAGGGTGTGGGACCCTCTGAGGCTGTCCCTGTGACGGCCCTATCCCCCCATACATTTCAAATGACTTTTCACGGTTCGCCCCCAAGAGGTGAAGAGGCCGAGAGACAGGAGGCCGAGGGTTATGCTGAGGACTCTGATGATGATCCCATTGACACTTCTCACGCCTCTGCTTATGTTTCCACTGTGAAGGATCGTGACCTCTTGCTGTGGAGGCATCAGTTCGGCATAAAGTCCTCTGTGACTATGAGGGTTCCCAACCCCGATGAGCGAGTTTATCAGGGAGACGAGGGGGAGGTTGCTGTTTACGAGCAGATGCTTAGGGTAGGTGTTAGGTTCCCTCTGCATCCTACCATTGTTGAGATCCTGTCTGCCCTTGGGGTTTCCCCCTCTCAGCTCCCCCCCAACTCTTGGAGGGCAATTCTTGGCTATATATCTCTTTGGAAGAGTGTCTTCACAGATGAGCCCTCAGCAGACTTATTCATAGGTTGTTATAACATTACCTCATCGTCCAAGCAGCCTGGTTACTACCACTTAGGGGCCAGGAAGTCTGACAGGAAGATCCTTCATGTAGCCCAGACCTCAAATCATGACTGGAAGAAGAGGTATTTCTTCATCTCTGGGGACTGGGAGTTCCCCTCTGGGGTTGATCCTCTTGAAGATAGTCCGAGGGTTTCCCAGGTATGGTCCAAACCTTCCATGAGGGCACGATCTGACCCTGGATTAAGTCAGGAAGAGAGGGTAATTGTTGACTATCTGAGGGACCAGGGGAAAGAGGGTGAACTTCCAAAATTTGAAGATCTAATGACCCCTCATCACCTCAGAGAAGCTGGCCTGAGGGTCGGCCCTCTGACAGAATTATGTGAGTGTTTTTCCATTTTCGCATTATGATTCCTTCTAAGTGTTCCCTCTTTGCCTCTGTATCTTTCTGACATATTTCCTTCTTTTCAGGTCGTCCTGCGAACATTTCTGACCAATTGTGGGAGATGACTGCCCCCAGCTTGTTGTCCGGTCTTGGCAAAAAGAAAGGGAAGGAACCTCAGCAAGCCCAGAGGAAGTCAACGGCCGAGGGGCCGAGGCCGGTAGAGCCGACCGTGGATAGTCGGAAAAGGAAGCAGCCTGAAGCTCCTGAGGGCTCTCGTCCTGATGCACGGACGAGGGCGAGGGCAGAAGTGTCTGAGGGGTCTGCCTCCAGCATGGGGGCATTTTGGTCTCAAAATTTAGCATCCTTGAAGTCTGACCCTTCTTCCCTCATAGCCAACTTAAGGGCGGCCAAGGTCTCCATGTTTTCTGCTCCTTCGGCCTCTGACTACGACTTTTTGTCGAAGATGCCCCCTGCCAAGGTGTATGATTACGGTCTGCATACCATGGCCCAGGTATTTGTTTCTACCGTACTTCCTCAGTTAATTTTTTGTCAATCTGTTCCCTCGGCCTCTTAATGTTTGCTTGTTCTTGTGCAGTCTATTTGTGCTTGGGCGTCGGCTACAAAATGGATGGCCGAGAATCAGCTGAAATTTCAAGAGGCTGACAGGGCCATTCAGCACGAGGCTCTTCTGCAGACTGAACTGGATACTGCAAAGGCTGAGCTGGGTACTGCAAGGGCTGAGCTGGAGGGTATGAGGGTTGAGCATACCAGGGTCTTGAATGAGCTACAGACGCAGCATGAGGCAGACCTGAAGGCCAAGGACGACCTTATTAAAGACAAGGATGCGGCCTTGAATAACCTGGGGGCTCACTTCAAGACTGAGCTTGAGGGTGCAGTAAGGAAGGCCGGGGCCGATGCTGTTGAGGCCTATAAGGTTTCAGACGAGTTTCAAGGCTTCGGCCTTGAGTATCTTGAGAGGGGAATTAGGACGGCCTGTCGGTGGGTCGTCCTAAAATTTGCTGATGCAGTGACGACTATCCGCCCCTCCCTTGAAGCCGTCCAGCTAGATGACCCCTTAATTGCTGAGGCCTTGGCACAGGTTGAATCCCAAGTCCACGTTGAGGGTACCGGCACATCTGAGGATCAGCCTCTAGTGGTCGTAGATGAGACCCCTGTAATCGATGTGCCCTCTGAGTGTGCTCAATAGGGTGGCTGTCTGTAGCCCACACCCTCTTCTTGTAACATTTTTTTTGTATTTTTGTTGATCAAACATTTCCCTTATTTGTAATATAATCACTGTCTTCTATTCCTGTCTTTGCTTTGTGATGCTTAGAAATTAACAATATTACCAACTCCTCCCTCGTCATTTTGAGGGTAAATGGGGTCGTCTCCCCCATTTGCCCTCTTCATAGCCGAGGGTGTTTACCACCAAATTATGGTGTTTTAAATCAAGTCCACCCTCGTCTTTTTGAGGGGAGTGGAGGGGTCGTCCCCTCCACTTGCCCTCATTATAGCCGAGGGTTCAACTAACCAAATTAATGGATTTTAATTTAGTCTTCCCTCGTCTTTTTTTAGGAGAGTGGAAGGGTCGTCCCCTCCACTGGTCCCCATTATAGCCGAGGGTTCAACTAACCAAATTAATGGATTTTAATTTAGTCTTCCCTCGTCTTTTTTTAGGAGAGTGGAGGGGTCGTCCCCTCCACTGGTCCCCATTATAGCCGGGGGTTCAACTAACCGAATTAATGGATTTTAATTTAGTCTTCCCTCGTCTTTTTTGAGGAGAGTGGAGGGGTCGTCCCCTCCACTGGTCCCCATTATAGCCGAGGGTTCAACTAACCAAATTAATGGATTTTAATTTAGTCTTCCCTCGTCTTTTTTGAGGAGAGCGGAGGGGTCGTCCCCTCCACTGGCCCCCATTATAGCCGAGGGTTCAACTAACCAAATTAATGGATTTTAATTTAGTCTTCCCTCGTCTTTTTTGAGGAGAGTGGAGGGGTCGTCCCCTCCACTGGTCCCCATTATAGCCGAGGGTTCAACTAACCAAATTAATGGATTTTAATTTAGTCTTCCCTCGTCTTTTTTGAGGAGAGCGGAGGGGTCGTCCCCTCCACTGGCCCCCATTATAGCCGAGGGTTCAACTAACCAAATTAATGGATTTTAATTTAGTCTTCCCTCGTCTTTTTTGAGGAGAGTGGAGGGGTCGTCCCCTCCACTGGCCCCCATTATAGCCGAGGGTTCAACTAACCAAATTAATGGATTTTAATTTAGTCTTCCCTCGTCTTTTTTGAGGAGAGCGGAGGGGTCGTCCCCTCCACTGGCCTCCATTATAGCCGAGGGTTCAACTAACCAAATTAATGGATTTTAATTTAGTCTTCCTTCGTCTTTTTTGAGGAGAGTGGAGGGGTCGTCCCCTCCACTTGCCCTCATTATAGCCGAGGGTTCAACTAACCAAATTAATGGATTTTAATTTAGTCTTCCCTCGTCTTTTTTGAGGAGAGTGGAGGGGTCGTCCCCTCCACTGGTCCCCATTATAGCCGAGGGTTCAACTTCCCATGCATGCTAGGACTGACAATAGGATGAAGGAAACACTGATATTTCTCATTAATTTTCCAAGTGTTCTGTTGGAGCAACCCTAATTACAATTATGGCCTTTCAAGACCTTACAACACTACTGATAGTATTTCTTCAAATGATCTGCATTCCAGGGGTTGGAAAATGGTTCCCCCTCTAGGTTTTCTAGTCTATAGGTCCCAGGGACAACTTCATCGGTGACCCTATAGGGGCCGTGCCAATTAGGATGGAGTTTATTGGGCTTCTGCAAAGTCTTTTTGAGAACCAAGTCTCCCACTGCGATTGGCCTCTGTTTCACCCTCTGGTTGTAAAACCTTGCGGTCCTCTGCTGGTAGGAAGCCTGCCTTATCTCAGCGTCCTCCCTTCTTTCCTCAATCAAATCCAGGTCAAGTCTCCTCTCTTCCGTATTTCCCTGGGGGTCGTACATTTGGACCCTATGAGTGGGAAACTCGACCTCTGTGGGGATGACTGCTTCTGATCCATAAGCTAACATGAAGGGGGTCTCCCCAGTTGAGGTCCTTACTGTCGTCCTGTATGCCCACAACACTGCACATAACTCCTCGACCCATCTTCCTTTTGCCTCCTCAAGCCTCTTCTTAATCCCATCTAGGATTGTCCTGTTCGTAACTTCGGTTTGCCCATTGGCCTGAGGTCGGCCTGGGGTGGAGAAAAATTGTTTGATACTTACCCTCTCACAGTACTTCTGTAAAGAGGCATTCTTGAACTGGGTCCCGTTATCCGAGATGAGGGTGTTGGGTAGACCATATCTGCATATCACATTCTTCCAGATGAACTGGAAGGTCTTCTGCTCCGTGATCGTGACCATCGGCTCGGCCTCTACCCACTTTGAAAAGTAGTCAATTGCTACGATGAGGAACCGATAGTTATTGACTGCTCTCGGTAAGGGTCCTACCAGATCAATCCCCCATACTGCGAACGGCCATGGGGATGTAATGGAGGTGAGAGGCTGGTGAGGTTGATGAGGGATGGTAGCAAATCTTTGGCATTTATTACACTTTTTAACGTATGCGGCAGCATCTTTCCCCAAGGTCGGCCACCAGTAGCCTTGGGTGATCACCCTCTTTGCCAAGGATCTACCCCCAATATGGCTTGAACACGACCCTTCATGCACGTCTTGCAAAATGGAAGGGACCTCTGAGGGATGCACACACCTAAGTAAGGGGAGCAGAAACCCCTTTTTATACAGCGTGT
Source organism: Sambucus nigra (assembly GCA_949130495.1). NCBI lineage: Eukaryota > Viridiplantae > Streptophyta > Magnoliopsida > Dipsacales > Adoxaceae > Sambucus > Sambucus nigra. The sequence continues at coordinate 623,080,806 of OX422215.1, forward strand.
CTCCGATGACAGCGAACTTTGCAGCCCTGTATCTCAGCTTCTTCCTCTCTTGGCTCGCTTCTGGCATCTCTCCCCCTTTAATGTATCGGATCAGGGGGTCCATCCATGAAGGTTCTTGAGAAACATTCATGCAAACACCAAGTGCTCCCCCAACGTCTTCGATAGTTGGTCGAAGCAAGATTTCTACCGGGACTGTCCTCCTTATGTCTGTCCTAGTAGCTGAGGCCAACCTTGCAAGGGCGTCAGCACGGCCGTTGTCGAGCCTAGGTATCCTCTTGAATTTCACCTCTTTAAAGTCCTTCAGTGATAACCTCACCATCTCAAGGTACCTAGCCATCCTCTCGTCCTTGGCCTCATAGGCTCCTAGTATCTGATTCACCACCAGCCTTGAATCACTGTGAACCAAAATTTGGCCGATACTAAGGGATTTGGTCAAGGAGAGGCCAGCTATCAAGGCCTCATACTCAGCCTCATTGTTGGAGGCTTTGAAATTGAACCTCAGGGCGTACTCGACGTCTGTGCCATCGGGTGCTGATAGTATCAGTCCAGCACCACTTCCGCTATCACAGGAGGACCCGTCAACGAAGAGGCTCCACGGAGTCTTTCCTTCAGAAAAATTTCCCTCAGAGAGGGAACCCTGTCTAAAGATGTATCTTCCCTCTTCGTTTTCAGTCACTTTCCTTCTAGCGGTGCTCGTCTCAGCCATTTCTGCGGGTGTGTCTGCGGGTCTGTCTTCTGTATCTGCCTTCCCGAGGGTCTCACCCTCGGCCTCATCTTCTTCCCATGTGAACTCAGCCACGAAGTCTGCCAAGGCTTGCCCCTTAATGGCTGTCTTAGGCTGATACACAATGTTAAATTCCCCCAGCTCTATAGCCCAGGTCATTAGCCTTCCTAATTTTTCAGGCTTGTGTAGGACCTGCCTAAGAGGAGAGTCGGTAAGGATGACCATAGTATGGGACTGGAAGTACGGTTTCATCTTCCTTGAGGCATGGATCAAGGCATAGGCCAACTTCTCCATCCTCGGATATCTCTGCTCTGCTCCCTGGAGTGCCTTGCTGTTGAAATATACGGGCTTCTGTATCCCATCTTCGTCTCTTACGATTGCTGCACTAATAGCGGATTCTGAGACAGCAAGGTACACGTACAGTCGTTCACCCTGCACGGGTCGTGACAACAGCAAGGGAGACCCTAAGTATGATTTCAGCTGCTTGAAAGCCTCATCACACTCTTCGCTCCATTCAAAGGCTTTTCTGAGGATTTTGAAGAATGGAAGACACCTGTCTGTGGCCCTTGACACAAATCTGTTCAAGGCGGCCACTCTCCCTGTGAGCCTCTGAACGTCTTTAATGGACTTGGGGGTCTTCATCTCAATAAGGGCCTTTATCTTTTCAGGATTGGCCTCAATGCCTCTTTGGTTGACAATGAACCCCAAGAATTTCCCCGCTCCGACCCCGAAGACACACTTGGCCGGGTTGAGCTTCATTTTGTATTTGTCCATTGTATTAAAGGTCCTCTCCAGGTCTGCCACATGATCCTCTGCCTTCAGACTCTTAGTCAGCATGTCATCTACGTAAACCTCCATAGACTTCCCAATTTGATCTTCGAACATTTTGTTTACGAGGCGCTGGTACGTTGCCCCCGCATTTTTTAGGCCAAAGGGCATGACCCTGTAACAGTATGTCCCCTTGTCAGTGATGAAGGCGGTCCTCTCCGAGTCCTCAGGGTTCATGAAAATTTGGTTATACCCTGAGTAGGCATCCATGAAACTCATGAGCTCATGGCCTGCGGTAGCGTCTACCATCTGGTCGATGCGGGGGAGAGGGAAGCTGTCTTTGGGACAATGCTTGTTGAGGTCTATGAAGTCCACGCACATTCTCCACTTGCCGTTGGCCTTTGGGACGATGACTGCATTGGACAGCCACTCAGGGTAGATGACCTCTCTGATAAATTCAGCGTCTTCTAATTTTTTAACCTCATCCCTGATGACCTCATACTTTTCTCTAGAGTAAATCCTCCTCTTCTGCTTTACCGGCTTCACTCCCTCTACCACATTGAGTTTGTGGCACATGATTTCAGGGTCGATCCCTGGCATATCTACATGACTCCACGCGAAGACGCTTCGCCTTCTCCTCAACAGTTTGATGAGGTCTTCCTTGATACTGGGCTTCAGAGATTTGCCAACTTGGACGGTTTTTCCCGGGTCATCCTCATCGAGGATGATGGGTTCTACCTCCTCAGCGGCCTCTCCTTTTTTGAGCTTCGTCTCGTCCCTGGGGTCTAGGGTATCAATGTTGTAAGTGGCTGTAGCCCTCTTGTGTGCCTCCCTTTCTTCAGCGGAGTTGTAGTAGCACTCTCTCGCTGTCGTTTGGTCTCCCTGAACTTCCCCCACCCCATAAGGGGTAGGGAACTTAACCATATGGTGGACTGTGGACGGCACAGCTTCAAACCCCTTGAGGGCCACACGTCCCAGTATGATGTTGTATGCCGAAAACACATGCTCATCCAGCACAAAGAAACTGACCCTCTTGGTGAGCCATCTCGGCCACTCGCCCCCCATCCTGACATCAGCCTCATATATTCCTAGGGGGTGAACCTTCTCCCCACTGAACCCAATCAATGGATGATGGTATGGGACAAGTCTGGCACGACTGAGGCCCAAGGCCTTGAAGCATGGCCAAAACATCACATCTGCGGATGAGCCCCCATCCACCAGGATCCTCGGCACTTCGCACCCGTGCACCCTGGTGGTGATGACGAGAGGGTCATCATGCGGGGCCAATAGGCCCTTGAAGTCCATTCTTGAAAATCCCACAATCAAAGTGTCCATATCGACCTTCTTCCTTTTTTCTGACTTGACCTCTAGGGAGGTTGAGTGCACCATCTTCGTTACTGCCTTAGCCTCAGCAACATGGGCCTTCCTGTCAGCGACCTCAGACCCTCCTCCTGCAAGTCCCCCGGAGATCATTCCCACCCCGAGCGAGATCATATTGAGCCTCTTGACAGTGCCTTGGTCGTCTCTCGGCGGGAGGTCAGGGTCGTCCTCATCATCAGAGGGGTCGTCCCCTCTTTTTTGAGGACCTTCTCTGCAGGCATCGACTCGCTTCTTTCTGGGGTCGTCCCCTCGGCCCCTCTTGAAGTCGGCTTTATCGACGTACTTTCTGAGCTTCCCTTCCTTCAGCATCTTCTCAATCTGATCTTTCAGAGCAAAGCATTTGTCTGTTACGTGGCCGTGGTCTTGGTGAAATTCACACCACAGGTTCTTATTCCTCTTGCCAGGGGCTGCCCTCAACTTCTCAGGCCACTTCAGGGACCGGTCACTCTTAATCTCATTCAGGATCTGTTCACAGCTGACCGTCAGAGGGGTGTACCCAGCGAACTTGTCATCCGAGGACCTCTTTTTCCCCTCTTTGTTCTTTTTAGGGTATTTACTCCCACTAGCACCCCCTCTTTCGTCTTCATATTTCGCGGCCATCGCCTCTTCGGCGTTCATCACCTTTCCTGCTGTTGACAGTAGCTCAGCCATCGTCCTTGGAGGGTCTTCGGCAAGCTTCCATAATAGCTTCCCCTTTTGGAGTCCTCCGATCAGGGCTGTCATAGCTATGCTTTCCTCGTAGTCTTCCACCTCCAGCTTCTCTTTATTAAATCTGGCTATGTAGTCCCTCAGACTCTCATTCTTTCCCTGCTTAACATAGAGCAGGTGTGTGGTCTTCTTCCGTGGTCTCACCCCAAAGCAGAAATTATGGATGAACAGGTCTGCCAACTGCTTAAAGTTTCCAATAGAATTTTTTGGAAGAGACGTGTACCAGACATGCGCAGCCCCTGTCAGGGTACCAGAGAAGGCACGACACCTCATCTCATCTGAGATAGAGTATATGTCTGCCGCCGACTGATACATCTCCACGTGGTGGACAGGGTTAGTGCTCCCATCGTATCTTGGGGTGACCACGGGAGGCTTGAACTTTGATGGAGTGGGAAAGTCGACTATCTTTGCCACAAAAGGTGAGCCTATGGTGTATCCCCTCTGAAGAGGGTCTCGGCTCTTCAGTATGTCGCCAATCTTATCCTCTAACCGCTGGATTGAGTCATTCCAGGGCCTCACAGGGTCAGCGTGACCGATGTTATCCCCTGCTGCCTCTTGGAGGTGGATGGAGGGTTCCGCTGCAGCAGGCTTGTGTCGGCTGTTTACTTCCCTCTGGCCATCATCCCGTCTTTGGGGTCGGCCCTCTGGTGCCTCCCTCCTAGATCTTGCAGCACTTCTTGACTTGGACAGCTTATCCCGCAGGTCATTTACTGGGCCCAGCCTCTCGAAGGCCGACCCCCTGCTCAGGCGGTCAAAAGCAGAGCCTCTCGGACGATCATCAGGGTTTGGTCTCCTGCACTTTCCTCTACTGTCCTGGAGAGGTCGCACAGTATTGTTGGAGACCTCGTACGGCTCCCAGCATTCTACTGGAGCCTCTTCTTCCTCCAGATCATCATACCTGTCCTCAGGGCAAGGGTTTCCTTGCCTCCCCAGGCGTAAACGCTGGGGGTCAGCAACATCCCTACGCCGCTGAGGAGGTGGCAGGTCTTTATGTGGTGCCTGGGGTGGTCCCCTGGCCTCATGATGTCCTGGAGCTGCTGCCGGAGTAATCATCTCAGGTGAGACCCCTGGTGGTCTCAGTATATTCTGACTTAGAGTTGTAAACTGCTCCTGCATCATCCGCTGGCTGGCTGCCAGAGACTTTAGGGCTGCTGCCACATCAGCCATCTCAGACTGAGGTGGTGGCTGACTGGAACTGGGTCTTCCCCCATCATCCGGCGGGGGAAGTGGTGGCGGTGGCATCTCAGGTGCCATGTGCTTGAGCTATGAAAAGCAGAACTAAAGAAAATACTGGTTAGCTTGGGAACCTTAATGGGTCTCTTTCAATGGTGAAACACCTCCTCTCAGGGGGAGTGTTGGTTCACCACCAGAGTGCCCAGTGAGGTCAAGCTGTACAAAGGAAGAGATGTCTTCTCGTTCCCACAGACGGCGCCAAACTGATGATGCTAAGATTTAGCACCACCAGGTAAGTGTTAGTGAGCTCAAGCAGTAGCAGCCATGGCAGCCATAGAGATGTATAAGTGTATAGAAGGGGATGAGTATAAGAGGAAATAAGACAATGATGTATAGTGGTTCAGCCAATTTGGCCTACATCCACTGTGAGTGTGTGATCCACTAAGTATGGGCACTAATGGCCTTGGATACAATGCACATAACCCTCTCACTCTCTCTCTACTGTGTGTTGTACAAGCAGAGTTTTAGCTAGGGCTACTGTCCATGGATCCATCCCTGTAGGGTTGTAGGTGACAAGTATATATAAGTCTTGGGGGGTGTAGTGTACCCCCCAAGTAAGCATGGTGCATGTGAATGATGATCTAACCAATTCCCTGTTGACACCTGTAGATGCCAAATGATGGCATAATATTCCCTCACGTGAGGGTGTGATTCGGTTATAACGGTCTGCCACGTGTCATATGAGCCTCACGCGCACTGTTCCACGCGTCTCCCAAACCACGCGCTGAGATGATGTCACCCTCGGCCTATGATATGAGGCCGAGGGCAAAGTTCCCCCTGGTAGTGAGTATGGTCCAATTTAAGCCTCGTACTGTCGGCCCCTCGAAGGATCGTCCGGGACCTGCTGAAGGGTCGGCCCCTTGTAGGGTCGTCCGGGACCTGCTGAAGGGTCGGCCCCTTGGAGGGTCGTCCGGGGCTTGCTGAAGGGTCGGCCCCTCGGAGGGTCGTCCGGGGCCTGCTGAAGGGTCGGCCTCTCGGAGGGTCGTCCGGGGCCTGTTGAAGGGTCGGTCCCTCGGAGGGGTCGTCCGGGTCCTGCTGAAGGCCGAGTCCAGGGGGGGTCATATGGAGCCAAATGAGGGGTCGGCCCCTCGGAGGGTCGTCTGAAGGGGTTGCCTTGATCCCGGCAGTCAGGGGGTAAATATGGGTATATCAATAAGGCTTAAAAATAATACGTTAAAGGATGAAAACTCAAGTCAGCCCTCAAACGGTCCCGTAAGAGGCACGAACACCTTGCATGGGACTAATGTAACTCATAGGAGCTGACCACGTAGTCACAAGAATTTCGATTTGAGAATACAATAATAATTTTAATTCGTAATAAGATTTTTTTTTAAATTACTCAGTTACTAATATCATCTCCTTTTTGTATCTTATTTTTTTGCAAGATAACATTTTGTCGTTAGCTTTTATCCACGTGGAACACACGAAGTCAATGGTTTACAACATGTGGATTATTTACTTAATATCGTTAATATTTAGGATTCTATTTTTTTGTATTATGATCGTGCGGGATTTTGTTGTTTTATTATTAGCTTTTATGGCCGTGCGGGCTTTTATAATTTTATTATTATATTTTATGGTTGTGCGGGCTTTACATTACGCAGGTATTATATTAGCATGTTGTAGAATATCCAGAAAATAGAGGAAACTCTGCCCAATTTTTTTAGTTTATGAACTATTAATACTTGTAATATTTTGAAGTTTGTATGAACATTAGTTTATCAACAACTTTCGAGATTTGTAATTTGTGAATTTTTTTGTTTTATAATAATTAATTTTTTTCTGTAATCCAAAAAATTTGGCACAGTTCAAAATTGTGACAAAAGTGTATCAAATTTTGGCACGATTTTGAACTATGCCAAAAGAATACCAAAATGTACTCAATCTGGCACAATTATAAAGTGTGCCAAAAGTGTCAAATTCTAGCATAGTTTAAAAGTGTGCCAGAAGTGTTCCTGTTTGGTAAAATCTGGCACACTTTTAAACCGTGTCAGAAAAAATGACCATTTTAGAACACCTGATTCTGGCACAGTTCAAAATCGTGCCAGATTTGATTTGACACAGTTTTAAACTGTGCCAGATTGTTGTTTTTGGTGTAGTGATTTGTGACCTTTTTTTATAATATATTACACATGTTTAGACAATTATATCCCTCACATACACCCATTCTCCATCTCTTTAAAAATAAGTACATATATACCTCTCTCTCTCTCTCTCTCTCTCAATACACACACACACACATGTGCACATATTATTATTTAAGTTTGCCTTGGAGTTTGGGTTTGATATACATAGCCCATTATCATCTAACGTACGTCATAATTGGGAATTATATAGATTGCCATAATAAATCCTAAGTAAATAAGGCGACCCACCAAACTTTGATACATAGATAGATCTTTCATAGGTTGACCAGTGCCTGCAGCAAGCTTTAGATTAGGGAATCACATAACCTATTTAACTGCAAAAACCAACGGAAGTAAATTGATTGTTGACGTGCGCCTAAAAGTAAGACCTTAATTTATGAGCGAATATGATAAAGGCATACACCAATTTCTCGATCTTCAGGATGACTTGATTATTCCCGTTCAATGCTCTCTGCAGTGCATTATTTTATATTCCAGTAGAATAGCAAAACAAGTTAAATTCTAAAAATTAAGGAAATGATTAGATGTTAGTTAAAGGGCTGGGGTGGGCGAGGTATGGGTATAATGTGATTTAAGTCACTATTCTAAATATATGAATCTAACATAGAGATTTTCAATAATTATCATCAATTCAACTATTTACCACATAAATCAATAGTTAATCTATAAAATCATATAAAGAATCATAATATAAGAGATATGCTTAGGGAATATATATAAAAAATTATATTTAACCAAATTTTAAGCCTACATGATTAATTTAGGTGAATTTATCAATTACATATATAAAATGGGAAGAGTTTGACATTATATTGCCTTAGATTTAAGTAAGTATAAAATTATGTAGATGTTCCTACTAATATGAAACACACACAAGACAAACAAGAATAATAATGGCAAAAAAATAATGAGATCAAACAAACTCACAAGATATACATGGTTCCATAACGTGCCTATGTCCACGGGGTGCTAGGTTTATTCTTTATTACTTGAGAACTCATGTGAGTAGAGTTATAGTACTGCTCGACGTTATAATGTTGCATGTCCCCTTTTCGTGGGGTCTTTTTACATTTATAAGGAAACTTATAAGATTCATAAGCCCCAGTAATAGATATTCTCGAGGGTTCATACTTATCCTTGATCATGACTAGTTATTACAAGTTATAGCGTTGAACATTTCTTTATTAAATTCGAGTCTTCATTAATTATAGGAGCACGTGGTCGGGGCGCACGTGGTCGAGTACATGCGAGTGCAATTCTTGATCCAATAATTTTCCCCAAAGTTCAGGGGTTCTCTGAGGTCTTTAGGCTTTGTACCCAGGTCAGTCGTTCATGTTAGACAAATCTTCTTATTCTACAAGAATAGTAATATTCTTCCTCTGGTCGAAGGTTGGAAGTTATCTGAAATGTCTGCGCGTTGGTTGGAGGAAATTTTTATAAATGCCCCAAAAACTAAAATCTTTTTTCTGCTAAGTTTTCCAGGGCATGCTCGTAATTCTATCATCTTTTATTAGCCTTGGGGGAATGCAGTCGTCGTTTCGGTAACCATCACACTTCATTTCAATTTTTTGTGAAATAATCATTTTGGAAAACTGTGAAGTAATTTCTCACCACAAAATGACCGTTCACTCTCTGTTCCCCTTCATTTAAAAACCAGTGTATTTTAAGAAGGATTTTCATAACATCCATTTCTCTGTAAGCACTCTAATTTATTCTCTTTTGTTTTTTCTGGCAATTCCAAATTACTTTTCTTTGATTATTTCTTTGGGTTGCCACCATTCTTTTAAAAATGGTGTATGTTATTAATGAGGATGCCATATTAAAGTTCAAACTTTACTACATCCCATGGTGGGTTACAATAGGGTTAGTTGGGGGCCCATGTGGGCTCTGTTGTAAACTTGAAAAATGTCATTAGTTACCTTCAATCTTTATTGCTAAGTGCAGGGTAAATTTTTCCTTGAATTTGGTATTTATTAAGTTTAATAAATACTGTGACACCCTACCCATTCTAATACCGGGTGATAAATCCTCTATTAAAATAAAACAGGAATCTAATATGATTTCATTCTCAACATCACTCTCGCAATAAGTAAAAAATATAAACTGAATATAACCATACATACAACTGAACAGAGATAATAATCGGATGCATAAATAAATAATCGTGGACCGAATAAACTATCGGCCAATACAAATAACCATCTAACGGAAAACTAAATCAAATCTTACATAAATAAATTCCTAACCAACTATGGGCAACAGGCCCAAAAGGAAAGACTGAAGTGAAACAGCATCCTATCTAGATAGAAAGAAGCTGAGGCGACTAAACAAACTCGAAGCATCCAGAACTACTGCAACGATATAAAAGATATATCCCTTTTGTCCCTGATGCTGATGCACACCTGGGGTTTATAAAAGAAAACAAGAAAAGAGATTTGCCCCCGGGTGTAAGTTCGAAAATGTTTGAAAATATTTTATAAGTAATTAAATGTTTTAAATTAATAAAATACGTAGTGCATTGCTTTCACAATAAATTCACCGGTTGGACTCATATGAGCCTTAACCTCACCTCTCATCTACAATGCGCATATAACGCATTAATTTTATTATCCTAATAAAGCTACGTAGTCAAAGTAGGATAATGACCGCTATCTAAGCCAAAACTCGCTAATAGTCACCATTAGCTAACCATATGCTACTCCCTTCAAGTATACTATAGTAAACGATTACATAGCTACACACTTGCTATAATTAGAGGTACATGCGATATAATAATATTGCTACACTCATGATATAAACATATATACATATTCCATCTTGTGCACACACACACACACACACACACACACACACACACACACACACATATATATATATATATATACTCGCTATATAAGTATAACCACATCCCCAGAGTCGGAACCTCGTAGTTGCATCCCTCGTGTGCTATTAGGCCCAGGCATATCACGCATCACATTAAGCGACCGGTTGGAATCTCTCCACCGAACCCAAAGCGTAAACACAAATAAACGGAGGCGGTCATAAACATATGTCTGGGGGTTACAACCATACCACATCGCACCCAACTAATCTCCAAACCATACCACTTCGCTATATTGAGATTGTGACTAATAATGGCTAAATCAATTCCAAACATGTCTTCATGGTTACAAGAAAAACTTTATTCCTAGTATATCAGAAGTCATCTAGTCTCTTCTAAAGGACAAGATCCAGGTACAAGTTGATATCAAATGTCCTTTTAGGATGCTCATCATCTAGAATTATTGGCTATATCTGCGTAATATCTTCTCATGTTACCAACTTATCTTCATCCCGAGAATCTAGTGTCTCACTCTGATAAGTTTTAGTCAACTTATTTCTTTTCTCTTCTTCAATCGAGGTGTAGTAATATTCATGCGCTTCCATGTGGTTTCCTTTAAACACTCCCGCATCAAAATTGCTAGGTAACTTTATACATTGATGAATAGCCGAGGCGACAACCTCGATTTTCTTCAGATCCACTCTTCTAAAAATAATATTGTAGGATAATGAGACATTCTTATTAAGGGTGAGGAATCTCATCGTCTCTATCTTAAAAGTCCACCATCTTCTAATAATCACCCTTAGCTCAATTGTGCCCAGTGGGTATACCTTCTTGCCTGAAAATTCGATTAATGTATAACAATAGGCATGCATATTTCTTTCGAACATATTCATCTTTATAAATCAGTCATAGAATAGTAAATCCTATGAAATCCCATTGTCTACTAGAATTATCTTCACACTCCTATCATAGACTATCATGGTTATCACCGTTAGGTAATGAGGATACAACGACCTCTCAAGAGAGTTCATCTCTCAAAAATCCTACCACTAGTCGATCTTTATCGACCTTATGAGGTAAAATGTCTACTACAGTTACCATATTGACCTCTCTGCTAGTCGTGTAAGCCTTTAATTGATTGAGATATGCCTTTTTCTCAAATGGTCTATCACCACCACAAACATCATCTCCTACTATGAAATAACATAGAAGATACATCATATCCATTTCTACCACTAACTCATTGGGCCTAGTAGGGAGGCTTTGATCTTCCTCATCCTCATCCTCCCGAGCTCTTTTCTTCTCCTTATTTTCTTCACGAGATTACCTTGACCTCGTTCCCGGATTTCAATCATCACGAGATGGTATTAGCCTACTATTTTGTCCACATATTTATTCAGCTTCCCTCTTTTGATGAGGGTTTCAATTTCATCCTTCAAGGCTAGGCAATCATTATTTTCATGCACATGGTATTTGTGGAACATATAATAGTTGTTCTCATCTCTCCTTCTAGTTGGGGTTTTCAACCTTCCAGGACATATAATTCATCATTTCCTCAGATCTCGTTAAGGATATGGTGAATCTCATTGTATTTGGAGTATACTTGTTATAATTCTGATATGGTTTTTTATCGTTCTTCGGCTTGGAGTAATATTTGGACTTTTCCTTCCTCGCTGAACTATTACCTTCTTCTAATTTCTTGTATCATGACTCTTTTATAGCCATTGATTCTTGGGCATTCATGATATTTCCTCCTTTGGTTAAGATCTCGATCATATTATTTGGAAGATCTTTGCTAACATCTAGTATAATTTCCCAAATAACTGGCCACTCATAATCATCGTGATAGAAATTTTTTCGTCTTAGTCCATTAATTCTAACTTTTCAGTGTTAAATATGGTAATATACCCTCGTGTAATTTCATCCTCATGTTGATAGATGCCTAACAAGTGAGATACCCTCTTACCAGGTTTTCTTCCGAAATATAAATTACTAACAAAAAGATCGACTAATTCTTAAATTTAGAGATCTTACCTTGAGTTAACCCATTGTACCAGATCTGAGAGTGACCTATGAGAGTGCTTGAAAACTTTTGTGCAACTCATCTCAGCAGCTACCAAAAAATATGTTGCATGCTAACTGGTATTACTCAATGTGAAAAATCATGTCTTATTTCTAATCATACCTGGGAGATATCACAGGTGGTTTGAATTTGTAGGTATGGGATAACTAACCACAGAGCTCATAACTGGCAATCTTTACATAAATCCTCTATGGAGTGGGTTTTTTATCTTAATAAGGTTTCCTATATGATACCATATCCTTTGAATTGATACTTCCCATGGTTTTTCTTCTTCATCTACGACTGCAACCTAATTTTCTCGTCCATGACTCTCGGTCGTGCTTTCTTCTCTTCGACCAATGTGCCCTGATCTTCTCGATACCTTGGCATTATATCTTAATCCGTTCTCCCTCCTTTAATTTTATCTCCAAAACTCTTCTCATCTTGCACTTCTTTCAGGGTGCGGATGTGCCCTCACCCCTCTCCTTCCTAACCTTTCAAAGACTGGTTATCGAGGCTCTTAAAAGCACTTATGCATTTTGTAGAGTATATTTGGTCATCACCATATCCAATTGACCTAATGGTTGAGGTTCTGCCTAGGTGGAATGAGGATCCTTCATATTCTAATCCACTTCTTTGAGAAGTTCTGCTCATATCAGTCCCCAAATTTAGCCTCATGGGGTTATCTACTATCTTACCATGGTTCTCTGGCCTCTTATCCATGTATGTGGTAGGAGGGGACATTTCACTATACTTATCTAAAATTTCCTCCACATCCAAGGTTAGTAGAATTAGTTTTGGATGAACTGGTCAGTTCTGTTATGCCAGAACACTTTGAGTGAGTTGCCTCATATTTTTTGCATAACCTCTTGGATCTTAATCAGGTTGTGTATAAATCTTACTACATCCCATATCCTAATATGGGTTTAGGGTGGTGCTTCTTCTTTATTCCTACTACTTTCAGTGTGTTTTGCTACTTTTCATAGGATTTGCAAAAAACAGAGTATAATAACAAGAAAATAGGTTATGATCAAAGACTTTCAAAATCAAAATTGGAGAAATTATTTTAAGTGATAAGAGTATCTAAGTTCGGATTACATAAAATTGTGCAATGGAACAATAAATCAAGAGTTTAAAATAGGAAATCAAGCAAATTTATTGATTTGATCAACGAGCTAATTTTCAATGAGATTATAGTGTATTTTACTCAGTTTTAGAAATTAAAACTTAGAAAACATGTGAGAAACAACTTTTCTTAATCATTCCTAGACGATGCCATTTTATTATCGTCTAAAATTTGTTTTATGGTTAGTCTTAGAAAATTGAGATCCAATTAGAGATAACAAATAATAAATAAGAAGTAAAATGAAAATATGGAAATATTGATATGAGAATAAGAAGAATCACATCAAAAGTTACATGGTTCAACCCTCAATGAGGATCCTATGTCCACATAGTATCTTTATGTGCTATAGCTTCAGGTGACCAGAGGTCCAATAGCAGTATTATTCACTCAATCTCTATTCTCCCAGTGATTTGACAATCTAATAGTTTAGATATCCCCTTATCGATCCAAATCCAAATAGGGAATCTATATATTTATAGGCAACGAGTATGAGAGAATGTATGCGAGGAAAAGAGGATGTACTTTACACCTATTTTGCCTTTATAGGTTGGGCAAGATCACATTTTTAATTGATTACAACCAAGGTTTAGGGTTTGTTAACACCTAAAGCAATATCTCTTCACGTGTTTTGTGATAATAGTATCAGTCACATGGTACTTGTCATCTTTTACTGCCTCATCACAGTTGTAATCTATCAGTTAGCCCTGCTGGCAATGATCATGTCCGATAAGATAGAACAGAGGCTGACCAAATTGCTAATGGATTTGTTATGCCGAGTCAAGGTTATCAAATGGAAAGTCTGCTCGGCTAAGTATAAGCTCTTACTCATAATATTGAATGGTTGTACTCTATTCTCTTCAGGTCACGAGATGCTATACAAATATGTTATAATTAATGTTGGTCAATTATGCTCAGTAGGAATTCTTATATGGGCATAGAAGTTTATAATTATAGTCTAGCATAGTTAAATAATTTACAACCTAGATAGGAGGGTTAAAATCCTATCGATAAGTTGTGAGTACAATTTTTGTAATTTATCTTTACTACGGGAACATGTCTGATGGCTCGGGAAGTTATTCAATAGTTCAAAGAATATTGTACCATTACTTCAGGTATTAAACATATCCAAGGATGAGATTTAAGTCTTGACGTTGACTTGATAAGACTTGCACAATATCATAGTTTTCATCGGATGCATAGATTCTTAATCCTGAGGGATATAAGGATCTAAGTATTCGCATCGTCATTGCTTTCATTTGCTGATAGGTGAAATTAAGTTTTTAAACTAGGTTAATAAACCATTTAAGTTGGGAACTGATCGTGTTAGTATATTTAAAATCATGTATCAGAGGAATCATCATCTAGGAAGTATCTTGGAATGTGACACACCTTAACAAACTTATAGGCTTTGCCTCTACCGGTAAACTCGACAGGTGGATTTTATAATAATTCGGTAGACATGTCAAATAAGTTAACTTTGAGATCAAGGAATGCTTATAAGATGTTGGTGAATATCAATTAACGTAAAATTGGTTTCACCAAGTGGGTATTTTATGATTTATACGAGGAATCATATTATTTTCCATCAAATTGTGCAAACATTAGGCTTCTCTATTGTTGTAATTCTAAGTAATTAAAATATGAGTGCAACTGTAATAATTTAGTGGAATTAATTACCATTAAATGTAAAAAGAAATAAATTATGAAAGTAAATTGGAATTTCATTTTTATATTTGGAATCCAATTTTAGTTATTAGCCTTGAGTATTCAATATAGTCCTTATTTATCCATGAGCCCTATTTTGTCAGTTTGCCTTTATACCCTTAGCTATTCTTAAGCCCCTTTATGTAATAAGCTTAATGAGGAATATTATGAGTCTTATGACTTGGTTACTAAGAAAATTAAGGTGGTAGGTTGATAGGAGTCGGCTAAGACTTGGTTAGAGGAGAAAGAAAACATGTGTAGTGGAGAGAGAGGAAAATAAAAGAAATTATATGGAAATTCTTCTAGCTCTTCCATAGATAAAGAATAACAGTCTTCTTCTCACATCAAAGGAAATATATTGGAAGACAAAGGTTTATTTTAGATCATAATCTACATCTAATTGACTTTATTTCATGGATCGATAACAAGGTCCGCAAATGTGTAGACTCGCAAACCCTACTTTTCATGTATATGATTTTCAAATCATTTAGTTGGTTTCGATTCACTCAAGATTGATCAATAACCTTGGGAAAACATTTTTCAAATTTCAATCCCATCCGTCTATGCTTTTCCCTTCGGTCCTCCCTTTACAACTATTCCAAGAGCAACATTTTTCTCCTAATAGTACATAGTAGTATTTCGTTCATTTTGAAGGCGCTTCTTATAATTGTTAATGAGTCTTGCGATCTAGTTAGATTATTCGGGACCATTACTATCACCTCGTTTCTCCTCTTAGGGATGATAGAATGCATTAAGAGACTATTAATAGTTTCATATCTCTAATCTAACCCTCCGAGGCTGGGGAGAAGGGTGACGATCCTCCTGGTCATCATTGCTGTCATATTCCAAATAATGGCCCTCCTTCTCTCTCTGACTATGTTGGTAATAACCCTCCTGGTCATTGAGGTTTTGATGATCTTAGTTAGTTGATTGAGACATCACAAAAAATTAGCTAGTGGCAAGGAACTAAGATTGTTCCCACAGATGAGGCCAACTATAGGTGGTACTTTCTTACAGGTAGTAATATTCAATGCACACATGCCAAACAATAAAAATAATGGTAGGAAATAATGAGATCGCACGCATAACATATAATGTATGTGGTTCTGCAACATGCCTATATATACGGGGTGCTAGGGTTTGTTCTTTATTACTTACTAACTCATCTTAGCAGAGTTATAGTACTACTCAACATTTCAATGGTTCATGAACCTTTTTAATGGGGTATCTTTACCTTTATAAGGCATACTAGTAGAGTCATAATCCATGTTAATAGCTATTCTTGAGGGTCCGGACTTATCCTTGATCACGACCAGCTATCACAAGTGATAGTGTTTAACAATTATTTGTTAACTACGAGTCTTCATTAATCGTAGGCCCACGTGGCTGGGGTGCACGTGCGAGTGCAATTCTAAAAATCAACATTCCTTAATTCATATCTTTGATCTCATGTAATCATCATGATTTCTTCCTCCAATATTCATCTTCTTGGTCGAGTTCTTGTTCAAAGGTTGTTAATGGATTATTTAGGTGTTTGAAAAAATGGTAAAAAGCTTTAGTAATTATTCTTAGGGTTCAAAGTGTTGTAGAAGTCGAATGGCTAGGGCTAGGTTGTGAATCCCAAGCTTCTTTGGTGGTGGAAATGGCTTTTAGAAATTTGATGCGAAATTGGTTAATTTCACGTACAAGAAGTCATATATAAAACCCCAACTCATGAACCCTGGAGCTAGCCCCGACTGTCTATATCCATAATCGTGAGGTGGTTTGCCCATGGTAGTTGTACTTAAACCATGGTTGCAGCACCATAAGGGTATAAGCGCACCCTCTTTGCTGCTCCAAAAATGTGTAGTGCATGCTTCTTTCAAATTATAGAAAAATAAGAAGAAAAAATTTCATAAAACAAATTATTAATGAAAAAATTTACATCGAATTTTGGAAAAAAAAAATATATGTCTTCTTTTCTTAAATTAAGGATTGCATTATCTCCCCAACAAAATAGATTTCATTAATGGAGTTTAAAAAAATAAGAATTATATTGGTGAATAAACAGACTAATATTAATCTAAACATATAATTCATAGCACATATACGCATTTAGGATCTTACCAAAGTGTGGAATGAGGAACGAACCATCCCTTGTTTGTTGTTACGACGTATTGTTGATCATAAATAAACATCACGCACTAAAAATCTCCTTATGTGTATGCCTTAATCTTTATGGGTATATCGGAATGGATACAGGAGTTGTTCAGTAATTTATGAACATAAAACCAAGACCCATTAGTGATGGCCTATACAGAAGAAGAGATTGAAAGAGTCATAAAAGAGGAAGAGGAAGGGGGATGTCTGTGTGTGATAAAGAGTGTGTGTGTGTGTGTGTGTGTGTGTGATAGAGAGTGAAAGATAAAGAAAGAAATATATATATATATATAGAGAGAGAGAGAGATTGTATCTGTATTATAGCCATCCCGTCCCCTCGCTACCTTTGGGATGTTTTGCGCACCAATGAGCATCACTTGGGCTTCCCTCGAGACGAGGGGTATTATAAAATTGGTCGTCATCAATGATGTGAGGTGTGTGAATGCATAGAGATTAGAGTCACCAGTCTATTTTACTCAAAATAGAAAAAGAAATAGCCATATCTAAATAGATAACATAAACGAATACTAGTGCCTACGAATCTAAATAAGATATTGGCTTAGAGACTACAGGATGAAATGGGAAGGTTTTAAGCACCCCGATTGAGGGAAAACCAAGTGATCATGTATAGAAACTGTTGTTGTTTAGTTTACCACTACAATGCAAAAAACTAAACTTTAACTACATGCGTTTTATAAGTATATCGGCGAGTTTGGGTACCACAGAGGTGTTTAGAAATCAAATGATTTATTAATTAACAAATAAAAGTGTAAAAGATTATCTTTTGGTCTAAAAGGTTTTATACCGCCATTAACACTAGATAAATATTTAAACAAAAGTAGTTAATAAGAAAGAAAACTATAGGATGAGAAATATATTCTTGACCAGTGACTAATTAGCAAAAGTGGTTGCATGGAAAGAAAAGAATTTTCAAGATTTATTCTCATTTGGAAAATTAATAAAACCTAAAGTTGTCACGTCATAAATTCTCATAAAATGTTTAATTTGAGTTTAGCGTCAACAAATATTCCCTAAATTACGCACGAAAGGTCGCAAATATGGCGCATACATGATATGCTCCATTAAGGTTCCTATATGCAAAACCAAGAACATTTAACCTATCAAACTAGCTTAAACCATAATACTATAACAAAGCAATGAGTTCGACAATCAAAACATAATTTAATTAGATAGAAAGCGTTATAAATGTTAACTAAAACTTTGAAATAAAACAAATCAATAAACCTGATTAACGAAGCATAAAACTAATTTATGAAAGCTTGAATTAATTAAAGAAGATGAATAGTAAGTTAAATACCCATGAAAATGTAAAACCTAGAAGAAAGATAGACAAACTCTAAAAACAAAGAAAACCCTATAACATATTAGCTCTCCTATAAAAAAAACCCAACTTACTATTTATAGTAAATGGTTTAATATAAAGGGCAAACCCAGTACACGAGGCTCCCGCCACTGCGGGGTACTTGGGGGTTGGATGTACGTAGCCTTACCCCTGTATATACAGAGAGGCTATTTCCGTGACTCGAACCCGTAACCTCCAGGTCACAGCGGGGGCAACCTTACCGTTTCGCTCGGGTTTGGGGGGTAAGTGGTTTAATATAAAGAATAAAAATAGAAAGAAACGTATATATCTTAATCTCCATTAGGTCTATCTATCAGGGGGGATCAATTGAACCATCAAAACCCATACATAATGTCTCTAAAATCTTTACAAAATAAGAACGATCGATTAATCGAGCCTAAGCCGATCGATCAGGACTCTATAGCCCTCAAACTTAATGTAAGTTAAAGAAATGCCCCTTCAAACAGAAGATAAAGAAAGTAGCATCTGCAGCGTCTGCCTTGTTCTAGGCTTTCCCTTCGCAGCCATCTGATTAGGTCGCGACTTTTGAGGTTGTTGTCGTGACTTCTCTTACTTTTTTCCCTCATCCCTACCCTTTCTCTTATCTTTATTGGCCTTTACACCATCTATAAAATAGTGTTCCATGATCCGAGCTACCTCAGTCAGTTTAGTGTAAACCCACAACCTCAACCCCACCACCCTTCTATGGAGTCCTCTCTTCATACCCCTCTCAAACGTTTTATCTTTCTTTTCTTTAGTATAAAAAACGTATGGGAAAAGTGTGACAATTCCACACATATAAAAAAATCATACTCTGCCACAGACATGTTTCCTTACATTAGATCCATAAACTCAATTTCCAGCTTATCCCTTATTGGCACATGGAAGTATTTCTCCAAGAAAATCTACTTGAACCTATCCCAATAAATGGTCGTGACCTCTCCTTCTAGTTGGGTCCTTTTCACCATAAACCACCGGTGATCTATCTCTCCCTCAAACATAAAGGAGGCAACAAATAATTTCTTCTCTAAAGAGAAATTTAAGATCTTAAAAAAATTCCCTACATACCTTATCCGGGCACCAGATTTGTTGGTTCTTGCTGATGAAGGTTTTCGTAGGAATAACAATCGATTCCCACAGACGGTGTCAATTATGGTGATAAAAATCTCAACACATAATAATAATGAAAGAAAACAATAACTAAGAAAATAAGAACAGCAACAATCCCAATCACAATACAAGAATTTACGTGATTCGGCAAATTGCCAACGTCCACGGAGAGGTCTACTTGTAGTATTAAGTAACTCTCGAGATGATTTTTTGCTACATGCCCCTATGCCCCGGGCGAGGGGTACAATATATATTCAATTAATTGAAAGTGTTGGTAACTAACACGTTGAGCCTGTATCCCTTGAATATCTCTTCGAGATTTTTGAGGGTAGACTCGGTCATATCTTCAAATGTAACTACTTAACCAAGGCTCATAATTTGGGCCAGAAACCTGATTAATTCACTTGGGCTTGACCGGCTACTTTTATGAGACACAATAGGCACCCATAGTTATAATTAGAGCCATCGAATAAAGATGGCCTATTGTACGAGTTATCACTATAAGCACCATGATTTATTTAAACAACTTGTAGAAATAAGTTGTGATATTAATTTGAAAAAGATAGCATGGTTTGTTATATATAGAAATTGTATATTAGGCCATACACACACACGAGCCATATTCTATTTAGTCTAAATTTTATCTTGATTAATTAGGTGAACCTAAACATAAAAGATATTGAAGCTAAATAAAAACAAACCACAAACTAAGAAGACAGGAGATGAGGAAAAATCCATTTCAAGCAAAATATATATTCAACACTATTACAACACTATTATGAAAGTGTTTGGGTTCCAAAGAAGATTAACAAAAGTATATGGGATTGTTTTGGTGAATCTAAAAAGTGTTTTGGCCCTAAAAGTGAAGACTTAATTGGAGTTGTTCTGCACTTTGCGTAAAATAAAATTCTTAATCAAAAGCCTCACGAAACAGGTTTTTATAGGAAAAACAAAATTTTTGAGGTAGCGGAATCTCATTAGAACAAGATCTCTATGCCGTTCGAACAACATTGAGGTGTCGTTAGATGTTTATTCAAACGACCAATCAAACGACCTTTTAAAAATCAAAACATTACTCTCTCGTTTGATCCATATGAGATCTTGAGCTTCAAATGACCTATCTAACGACATGCTAATGTCGTTTGAACTACATAATTATGTCGTTTGAATGACATAAACAATTTTATTTTTATTTTTTAAAGTCTGCCTACAGGTATTTCAGAAAACAATTTAAGTTTGGAAAACGCCTCATTTTGAAATAAAACAATTTAGAAAAGTGTTCCAATACTTAGTGAAAACCCTAAGTAAAACAAAACAAAATCCATACCAAAGTATACCTTATGTCACATAGATGTTGAATATGCTTGATATTTGAATTCGTCTTCTTGAACGTGTGAACGTGAATTCCTTTGACGGTTATAACGGGATACGGCATACTTAATGCAAACTAGGGACTATGAAAAATATGTCATTACAGTCAATGATAGATTACTTAATCGCGCTTTATTTTATAATACATATAGTATAAACAATGGCTGACCCAAAAAATTTTATCTGTTGGTGCGTTTTTTATAAATGTCGGGGGTTCGAGGGCGGGCGCCCCTGAGGAGAATTTTTTTAGGTTAGTTTTACTTGTTTTGGAAACTTTTATCCCTAAAACATTTGTGGGTAATATTCATCAATTTTTTATCTCTACGTAATAAACTAATATTTTTTAATAACCAAACAAACCAATATTTTTAACAACCCAA
The DNA here is from genome assembly GCA_949130495.1 of Sambucus nigra. Classification (NCBI taxonomy): domain Eukaryota; kingdom Viridiplantae; phylum Streptophyta; class Magnoliopsida; order Dipsacales; family Adoxaceae; genus Sambucus; species Sambucus nigra. The sequence continues at coordinate 623,101,845 of OX422215.1, forward strand.
TATTGCCTAAATATGAAACAATATTTCAAATTAAATTTTCAGGTAATATACTACAACAATTGAATTTTGTGAAATTAAAAATTTCAGTAAATAAAAAAATTAGGAAACATTTCATCAGCATAAAGTTTCATACAATATTAATTAACAAAATTTTAGCAACAAAGTTTCATACAATTGATAAATTAACTAAGAAAATTTGAGCAACAACAAAGTTTCATACAATATCAATATCCATAAAATTTCATAAACGAATCAAAATTTCATAAAATAAGAAAATAAACTAAATTTTTTTTACCAATGTTGACTCTCCCAAGAGGAAGAGCAGAGCAGAAGAGGGAAGGAGATCTAAGGGAAAGGTGAGAGAGATTTGAGAGAGGGAGAAGGAGAGGGAGAGAAATTTGACGATTGGGTTTAAATAGAAAGAGGGAGAGAGAATTAGGTTTGGTTTTATAGTCAATTATTAAATAGTCCCTACTATAAATATATATTTTTTAAAAAGGACACATATTTTTAGTTTAACCCATTTAGTCCCTCAAGCACTCAATATCCTCTTATTTTTAGAGGTCCGCGCCAGCGGCACTCCCTCTCCAAAATATGTGGCAAAGGACTTTTTGAGGGAAAATAAAAAAGTTTGGACTAAATGGGTATTAAAAAATGTCTGAGGGACTATTTGGTATATGTCCCTTGGTTTTATTTATCTTTAGGTTTATTTATAATCCGTCCCCATAGTTTTAAAATCTTTATCTGCTTGCCTTATATTTTAAAATTTTGTACTTAAATCCATAAAAAAATTTACAATATATACTCAACAAAAAATTTCAAAAAATTTATAAGTGCGGCCGACCCCTTTAAGATGGCGTTGGTATGCCCCCCGCGCACAAACACTAAGTATGGATATCATTTAATTGGCAAAAATGCGAAAATCCAAATAACCCTTTTTCCTTATTTCACCGCACCACTTCGGAGGCCCACTATGTTGACTTTAAATATGTCGTCACACCGAAAACCCTACCCCACGCATGTCTTTGCACCACTTCAAATTTGACCGAGGTAATAAACCCTCCCTAGTAGCAGTAGCTAGCCCGTAGGCATATGTTTTGCTCATATCATATTAACTGATAAGGCTTCTAACTTTCACAGAAAAATGATGAAACCCAAGTTGGTAAATGAAATCAACAGCATGATTATAGACAACATGCCTTCCTTCTTCAAGATAATATTTCCTGGTCACTCTAATGAAAATTTGGTAACTCTATAACCCTCTTTTATTTTTTCTACATTTCTCATTCTTTGTTTACATGCATGTGTGTTCTTTTTTATGAATTTAATCTATAAAATTTATGGGTGACTTTCATTTCAGGAATTATTATACTTGATTATGCTTAGGAGATGTTGGGTTTAATTTTATGAGTAAGTTCTATTTGTACATAGATCGTATGTACAAAAGGGACTAATGCGGACACGACATGTCACACGGACCAATTAGGACACAACACGTCATTTTTGTACATACGATTCTGTGAGCATCCTATGTACATATAGAATTTTCCTAATTTTAAACCCTGTTTTATTTGATCAGGAGCTAATTAGCTTTCGTTTGAAAGTTTTCTGATATCAGTTACCAACATTATATATATATACATGAAGTGAGACCCCCAGATTGAGGTCCTGAATGAAGTCTATTTTTTTAAAATAATAATAAAAAAAATTGTGGCTGATTTTTTTTTTATGATTTTTAAACATTTCAGTAGGATCATAAAAAAATAATCACTTCAAAATAAATTTTTTTACTATTTTAAAAAAATCGATCAAACTTTATCAGTTTTTAACAGTTTAAAAACAACTTAAAAACTGACACAGTTTGACCGATTTTTTTAAAATAGCAAAAAAAATCATTTTGAACTGATTATTTTTTTATAATCCTACTGAAATGTTTGAAAATCATAAAAAAAAAAAATTTAGCCCCAAAATATTTTTTTTACTATTTTAAAAAAATGGACCTCATTCAGGGTCTTCAAACTGGAACCTCACTTGATCCTTTCCCTATACATGAATATCCTAGCTTGTATATTTAAATGCACTGTTTAATTATGCTTGGCTATCCCAATAAATGTTAATTTGGGTTTTGGCCCCCGTTAGTTATGTTCGTTTGGGAATTAACCGCCAATTAACCCGATTTTCATTTTAGTGACACTTTCTGGAAAAAATCTGTCGTTAAACATAATAAAAATATCAAAAAATGTTGTTAAAAGTGAAAAATGGAGATTAATCGTGAAACAGACAACTAATAGGGACCAAAAGCTAAATAACCCAAAATTGAATGATTGTTCTTTTTCTTTTCCAAAATTGACAATCATGAATGTATAGATGATATTTTGACATGTTATGAATTTCAATAGTCTAAAGAGGCAAGCATATACATAACAAGTCAAGAATTCATCAAATACAAGAACTATGACCAAGTTCAATATTAAATGGAACAATTTTTTTTATTCTTTTTGGACACCCAAACAGCCTATTATCAAATCCTTCATTCTTAGTAGTTAGTGATGGATTTTCTAAAGAATGGGAGAACAAGACCTCTAATTTGTTTACAGTTTAAAACACTGCTATTGAAGTACAGTCATTTGCTTATCTATCCTTATAATTGTATAGTTAGAAGATTTTGGCCTAATGTGTAAAGTATCCTTCTTTTGTTGTTCTTAACATTCATTTTTCCCTCATAGACATTTCTCGTTTCTTCAATTCATTGATTCTAAAAAATTAACTTTCTTATCATTCTTTTATCCTCTAATATGTAGCGAATCCCACATCCGTTTATGAAGTATATGAGGAACGAAGGGACTGATAATGCAATTCTAAGGGTCACTTCCGGTTGCCATTGGCACATCAAACTACATCAAACTGTAGACGGTGTATACCTACAAAACGGTTGGCAGGAGTTCTTTAATGATAATTCCTTGGGGGACAATGAGTTTTTGACTTTCACATATCATGGAAAGATGTGTTTCAATGTGAAAATCTTTAAGAAGAACGGAGTTGAGAGAGTCGGTGTATCTGGTTCCACAACGCATGAACAATCTGCCACCACTGGCATAAAGAGGAAACGGGGTAGACCGAGAAAACGCCGTGTTGGTGCCCCGCGTTCTCAAGAGTTAAAATTTTGTCAAAACAATCCAGGTATTCATATCCTAAAAGAGAGACTCCATATTCATAAATATATAACTGAAAATGTCATCCCCTTGTCAAAATAAATTGCGTTCAGAGATCTAAATTCATTTTTTAATCCGTGATTATGAGGATCTTGAAATGACACGTGTTTCAATGTTGGAAATTGGGCAGATCAACATCTTCAATGTTGTAAATCAAACATATGTGAGTGTTTTAATTTGAAAGATGTCAAGAAGAAGAGTGAAACCAAGGAGAATTCTGATACGGTGATTAGTTCGGTAGAAACGGAATTATGTTCCCAAGATTTGAATTCTCCTTCCACATGTGATTTTTCAAGAAGGCCTTCAACTAAAAAGGGAAAAGGAAGGATCCTGGAAACAGTGGAGAATTTCGCCTCTGAATTTCCTTATTTCAAGAGCTGCTTGAAACCAGATAGCGTGGACAAAGAATTTGTTATGGTAAGAATGATACTATTAGTCAATTTTTTATCGTTTAATCAAATTATACTACAAGTATTTGTTTGTGCCAGTATATGTGCTTAACAATGCGTGTGAACATATATGTCGATGGATTTTCGCAAGATGAAGCTATGGTTATGATTATAAAAGTATTTCTTAAGGCCAATTTTAAAAATATCCCCTAGATTATACAACTTTTGAGAGTAACCCCTGAACTATTTTTAACGCAATAAGCACTACTACATTATGTAATTTATTGCAATGACGCCTTGTATGTTGCTAACAAGGATGTCGTTCAAAAAGTCTGCGGACTCCTTTTTTGAACACGGACACTTAGTACTCTCAATAATGATGTATTTGTCCCCTACTTTTTTCTTGCAGCCGATTCCCAAGTCCTTTTCTGAGAAATACCTTCCTGCATCCAAGTCAAAGATGGTACTGAGGAATCCGATGAAGAAACGTTGGATGGTGTACACCATTCCAGGTGTTGCTGGTGATTGCTACACTTTTTGTGGAGGGTGGAATTCCTTTGCACGTGACAACATGCTCAAGCAAGGTGATTGGTGCGTATTTGAGCTTGTCCTTAAAGATGAAATGCTGGTTCACATTTTCAGATCACCCCACCAAGTTTGAGTTCGCAGGAGATGTTGTAAAAGAACCATACTCACCGATTTTCTGGCTTCTTTATGGTGTAATTTGCAATATTTGAAAGGATAGTACTTCACTTTTGGCTTGCTTAAGCAAGATCAGACTCATGTTTAGCTTATAAGGATTCTGAATGTGACTTGCATGTTGTGCCTTCAGTCATCTCATGTTTATATTTCAGTTTCTGTCTAAATTTTTTTTTGTATATTTCAGCTTGTCTGTGTGAATATCTATTTGCAAATGCACAATGGGTTACCTATAACAAAACACATCAAAACAAAAACTCCAGTAGCTCCCCCTCACAAAGGTGGGCTCAAGGTCCTTCCAAAGGGAAATCTTAGGCTAAAAAACTATCAAGCCCAGTAGGAATATTTGAACACATTGCATCATAGAGATCCTTTTATCTTTGATCGCTCTGTCTAAATTTGTAGCTTTCAATTTGGCCTCCTAGCTGTTGAATATTCAATGTTAGAGAAGCTATTATCTCTCTCTAACCTTGATTTCTTTGGCTGTGAAACGATAAAATAATAATTAAAAAAATGTCCAAATAAAGTGTTCAAGTGATTGTTGACTTTCGTTGGAATTTTGTGACCCCTCGACTCTGGATTTATTTCGTTTCTTTCTCGGTTATTGTTATTTTAATGAAGAAATTTTCCGTAAAGTTTCATCATATTCTCTTTAATGTTCATAGAATAATCGATTTTTCTTTTATAAATTTAGTCCCTATATTTTTAGTTTGACACATGTAACAATTAATAGTTTTATCAATATCCTCTCTTGCGTAACCCTCTCTTTGATGACGGTTAATGTTGCCTCTTATTATAGTGGCCATTAAGGGCACCCCAAAAATTACTCCTTACTATCACACAACTATTTTCACAAATTTTTGTTAAGGACCACCACATGGTATAAATAAAATTTGCACGCCCAAAATGGATCTCACGACCATTTTCCCTCTCAAACCTTTTTCTCTCTCAAATCCTACTCAAACTTCACCATCAAACTATCATGAATCTTCATGTTAGAACTCGGGATATAAATCAACCATCACTTAAATACATTGAAAAGTAGTCTTTTCATCCAAATGTTGTACCATTTTCATCCCTTTTTGTTACCATTTTTATCATTGCACACTATGGAAGGTGGACATGATGCTAACGATGATTGTGGTCACCCAAACATTACTGAAAGGAGCGAAAATAATCAGTAAGAGGTAAATTTATGGACATCAATAGTTTTTTTTTCTTCATACTTTGAAAAGCTTAACCCTAAAAAATGGTGTTTAACAGTTGTTCGATATCAGGGGCCCCAAAAAAGATGACTATTTTTAGGGGAACTGCATAATGGATAAATAATTTTTTTTATGAAAATAGTTCATTTGGAGTAATCATACCGAGTTAAGGCTTTAAGTTCGGTGTAAAGATACTGAACGACAGTCAATTTTTTTTGCTTTTATAAAACTCCATGTGAGGTAATTATACCTAGATTCATACCTTCCTCGTCATTAGTACCCGATGTATATCATATACTTCGGAATGAATATGTCGAATCACCATTTTTGTTTTAAAACCATTTGTTTTTTGCTGTGAATTATTTCTACGAGGCTATTATGTATTAATGATAATATATCTTATAAGCCACACATGATTTTACTTATACATGATGTTTTCATAGATTTCAACTTCATTTTATTTGATGATTCAATATTCGGTGGGGACGACGAGAAGAAAGCAAATGGTGGTACTTTAAGAGTCGATGTTAGCTTAACTTTCTTTACAGGTCAGGTATATTGAATATTTCAACTTTGGAACTGTTTATATTGGTGTAGGTTCAACTGTAAGTTATAAACATGGACTAACTAATTGATGTATGTATTCTCAAGCATTTTCCACACGTCATGAGTTAGCGGACTGCGCTCAAAATAAAGCATGATTGGTCCGAACAATTATCGCAACCACCAAGTCTAACGCACCTTCGGCGACGCGAAAAGGACGTGTAGATTTGGGTTGTGAGAGGGGAGGAGAGTATAGAGATCATTATAGGAAGAAAAGTTGGAATAAATTAGAAAGTCAGGGTGAGAAGAAGCGGGAGAGAGATCCGACAACTAGGAAGAAAAATCATGTTTTCAGTTTTAATAAAAATGAACATCCCAAAATAAATTCAAGGAATAAATTTAAACTTAATAGAATTATACCTTCAAAGTATGGAGATGCTTGAATGTTGGAGATGTTGGATCTCCGAACTTCATCTCGGCTTGAATCAAATGGTAGCGGGATATGCTAGAAACTAATATAAGCCCAAGATATTTGAGTAATGAGATAAAACATGCTCTTACAGTGTCTTAGCGTGAATTCGTCCTCCGCTAGAAAGAACTTTTGCAAAAATTACCTATGCATCTCTTCTCAAGTGGGAATGATGTTTGGTGCCAAGTGGGAGTACCATGTGTACGCTTTTCTAGAGAGAGTTTTTTAGAACTCTCACAAATTCAACTCCTTATTGTTTCCATGAATACCTTGGAACTCCACAAACCTTTTCACGTGCCCCTAGGGTTTTCACACTTTTCATTAAATTTGATTAACTTAGGAGGAACGTACCCTTCTAGATACGTCTTGTCTTGATGCTTTCTGGGTAGGGATCCTGCAGCTCCTCATACATGTGAGAGGACTCCCTTTGAGAGGAAAGTAATTTTTTCACCTCCTCCGTAGTAATAACTTGGAGGGTGACTCATGTGCAGCAACGTTTTTCACCATTGGCAAGCTTGAGGGTACTGATGTGGTGTATTTTTGGCTCTCCGGTGGCTTCCCGTTGGTTCACGGCTGTTTTGGCAGAAAAATAGATTTTTTCTTGATATTTACAAAATTTCCACTTTGAGGAAAATCTATAAATAGAAGCCTGTTTTCTATTTTTATGCAGAGCTGTTTTTCTAGCTTTAGAGTGAACATTTTGTGAGTTTTTCAAAGAGAAAAATGAGTGATAGCTTCTTGTTTAAAGATTAGTTCTTGTTCTTGGTTTGCGAGTGACTTTCTTGGAGAGATAAAGAGTGTGAGTGTGTAACCTTGTGGTTCCTCCATTTATCAAAGAAAGAAGAAATCCTACCATTGTGGATGTAACCCTTGTTTGGGTGAACCACGTTATATTGTTGTCGTTTCTTTGCTTTGATTGCTTGTGTGTTCTTGTTATCCTACTTGTTGATTGTTGATTGGATTCGTTTTGAGTTTGCACACTTAATTTTCATTAGGAACAAGGTCTTGGGTGTTTTCCGCACACCAAGTGTTTGGTAAAATTCCAAAGTGAGTTTTATGGTCTTGGTTGCTTAACATAGGACTGTTTTAGCGCAACAAGTGGTATCAGAGCTTTGGTTGCTTGGTTTGCTCGGTATTTTGGTTCGTCTTGAATCAATTTGAGTGATATTGGCATAAGTTCTAGAATTTGTTCCAAATGGCGGAGGAGGTGTCGCGTACTCTCGAATCAACTTCTACAAGCGGAGGCTCTAAGAAGTGGGATCCTAGTTATGGATCCGGAGGCTCAATGAAGTTTGAGATAAAACCTTTTGATGAGAAAATTAATTTTGGCTTGTGGTAAAGAAGGATGCGGGGTGTTCTTGTTCAACAACGGTTGGTTATAGCATTGTTGGGTATAGAGAAGCGTCCGGTGGATATGACCGAAGTCGAATGGAGCGATATTGATCCAAGGGAGATTTTTTCAATTGAAATTTATATCACGAATGATGTGCTCAATCACGTGATATCGAAAACTACGGCCAAGGGCATGTGGGATCAATTGGAGGAGATTTATTTGGGCAAGTCTTTGTCAAATAAATTATTTCTAAAGAAGTTGCTCTTCAAGTTAGAAATGAAGGAGGGCGGTGATATGATGAAGCATATAAATGTCTTCAATGCTTTGATGAACGATTTGAACCGGATTGATGTTCAATTTAACGAGGAGGATCTAGCGTTGTTGTTGCTTGCTTCGTTACCCGATTCATATGAGCACTTTGTCACCACACTTATGTTTGGGAAGACTACTCTCAAGTTCAATGATGTAATGCAGGATATCATTTCTCACGTGGCCATGAAGAAGAAAAATGGTAGCGGTGGAGGTAGTTCATCTTCTCAAGGTGAAGGCTTGGTAGCCAAGGTTAGTGGTGGTGGACGAAGAGGAAGGTCGAAGTCTCGGGGTGCAAATAATCGGGGCTTCCAAAGGTCTCAATCTCGAGACATTAGCATGGTTGAGTGTTTCAAGTGCCATAAAAAAGGTCACTTTAAACGGAATTGTCCTGAGTGGAAGAAAGATGATAAGAAAGGAGACGCTACTAAGGATGTGGCCGGTGTTGCTACTTTAGAGGAAGGCGAAGAGGTTCTTACTTGTTTTTCCGCCGATCACGTTGATGGTTGGATTCTAGATTTCGGATGTTCATACCATATGTGTCCAAACCGGGAATGGTTTGAGGATTACAAGTCCAATACCGATGGTGAGATTCTCATGGGAAACAATGCTACGTGCAAAGTAGTGGGAATCGGGTCGGTGCACATAAAGATGTGGGATGGGGTTGTCCGAACCTTAAGTGAAGTGAGGCACGTTCCGGCACTTAAAAAGAACTTGATTTCCTTAGGCGCACTCGATTCAAAGGGGGGTGTGATTCAAGCCGAGTGTGGGGCTTTGAAGGTCAAAAGGGGATCGATGGTGATTTTGCGCGAAACAAAGTTACCGAACAATCACTACACCAAAAATAGCAATTTGGCACACCCTGCTGTTAAAAATCTGGCACAGTTTTAAACCGTGCCAGATTCTGGCACGGTTTAATGACAATCTGGCACACTTTAAAACAGTGCCAAAATTTGGCACTGTTTTAAAGTGTGCCAAAATTGAGTACCCTTAATTAAAATATAAAAGCCCCTAAAAAAATTATTATGTTTACTTTCCCTCCTCTTTCCTCTCTCATCTTTCAATCTCCCGCTCCCCCCGACTCTCTCCCTCCCCTCACCCGCTTACCGTCTCCAGCCCCTCCGTCCGACAAGGCTAAGGCTACACACTCTCTCCCCTCTACTGCGACGAGTCTACACCTCCAGCCACTCTGTCTACTGCGGCATCCAATCGCTCCGTATATTGCGACATCCAGTCGTTCCGTCCGGCTATGGTTAGTCGCTCCAGTGAAGAAAGCTGAGTGGGCTTCCCAGCCCATCATCCACACGTCACAAATGAATTAGGTTTTTCCAAAACCATAGCCATGTAAATACCAAGCGAGGGACTCTCAATCGCAACATCTGATTTTCTTCTTTTGGGAGAGAATTCGGCAACCAGACCTACTGAGAGAGAAGGAAACCAAGAGTTTGGTCCAAGATGAGGGCTAAGTTAAGTCATAGTAATCTTGATTTAGATTGAGGAAATAGACATGAATATGCTGTGTTAGCAATTTTGAAATTTTTTAGTTATTTTTCTTTATGATTTTGTAGTGATACAGACATAGTGCCCCAATTCGCTGGGTAAGGTCTTCGCCCCCGCCCTCAATTCGAGAATTAGAGAGTTCGTTGCTAATTCGGGCGTAAGTCTCGCACTGTGTTTTTTCCCTGTGGGCAATTTTGTTGTTTGGTGGGGATGGTTTTTGTTTTACTATTATGGTAGGCTACGTGTAGGTTGATGATGTATTAGCTATACACGTAGCGTTTGTTAGTGTCTCTGTTGAACATACGTAAATGTTTATTCACTCCAATAGTCTAATGTCTCTACACCGGCTATAATTATATATTAAAAATGCATAATTATATGTATTTTATATAAACGCACTGGTGCCGCTCTCAAATCTTAGTAATTTGGAAATTGACGCATTGGCGCACTCGTATTCGCACCCGCACTCGCACCCGCACCCGCATTAGGGCACTAAGGATACATAGCAACTTTAGGGTTAAATGTTTTGAGTGAAGTTGTTTTAGTTTTATTATCTTTATGGCTCTTGAAACTTTTAAGTTGCAAGACATATTTCTAAATTTGAACACCTTAATGCATTTTATGTTTAAATTCATGTCGTCCTTGTGTTATATTTTTATTTCTTCAGCATGCTACTCCTCCTCAATCATGTATTTTATCCTGGGTGAGGAAGTGAAGTATGATGCATGTTGTGTATCGTGTTGGAGTTGACAAGTATGATATTGGATTTGGGTTTGGCCATTTTGGTATTGCCGTTGATGATGTAAGTTTCAGTTGAATTTTTATGTTGTTGATATATATTTGGTCTTACATTTTCCCCGTTGCAACTGAACCTCCTTATGTTTATTTTATTTTTCAATCACATATACTTGAACATGCCTTACATTATGTGAATTTCATATTATTAATCACTGCAAATTATCCATTGATTAGCTACACAATCAATGGCTATGATAAAAATGAACGTGTATATTACATAAGATGTGTATAATACCTTCGTACCATATATATAGTCGCTACATGTAAATTGATTGTGTATATTACATGTAGCTATGATCAAAATGATTTAAGAATTTCCCGAGTTTAAGCCAGGTTATTACTCATGAGTTTAAGAATTTCATATGGAATGATTTGTGTTACAAGTAGCCTTATCAATATGAATAATTTGTTTCCCCTTACTTACAAGGGCATGTATGTATGTTGCGACCTCAGCTAGAAAGAGGAAGAATTTGAAGTTGTTGACGTGCCGTTAGAGTCTGTAGGCTTTGCTGAAATCGACACACCGATTCTACAGGTTTGTAAATTTCTTAATGTTTATGTTCGATTGATTCATCTTGTGGTTATAGTTATCTAGTTAAAAGAGCTAGTAAGATTAGAGAACATACATGTTAAATAAAAAAATCACTTCCTTTTTTAGACAAATGAAAATGCTAAAAATTATAATGCAAATTTGAAAATATCTAGATTAGGCAAATAATTGTAAGGTAGATTAGGGTTGAAAACAAGCCGTTGAAAGGTGAAAACCCAAATCTGTAACTTATAGGAACTGACCGCGTAGTCCCGGGTCTCTCGGTTTGAGAGTGTGATGATAATTTGCAAAAATCAACACTTAGACTTAAAAACATACCGTTAAAGGGTGAAAACCCAAACCAGCCGCCAAACGACCCCGTAGGAAGCACGAACACCTCGCACGGGACTAATGTAACTTTTAGGAACTGACCGCGTAGTTCCGGGTCTCCCGGTTTGAGAGTATGACGATAATTTGCAGAAATCACACTTAGAGTTAAAAACATGCATTTATAGGGTGAAAACCCACACCAACCTCCAAACGACCCCGTAGGAGACACGAACACCTCGCACGGGACCAATGTAACTTGTAGGAACTGACCGCGTAGTCCCGGGTCTCTCGGTTTGAGAGTATGATGATAATTTACAAAAATCAATACTTAAACTTAAAAACATGCCGTCAAAGGGTGAAAATCCAAACCAGCCCTCAAACGACCCCTTAGGAGGCACGAACACCTCGCACGGGACTAATGTATCTTATAGGAACTGACCGCGTAGTACCGGATCTCTCGGTTTGAGAGTATGATGATAATTCGCAAAAAATCAAATTTACACTTAAAAACATGCCTTTAAAGGGTGAAAACCCAAACCAACCCCAACCGACCCCTTAGGAGGCACGAACACCTCGCACGGGACCCATGTAACTTGTAGGAACTGACCGCGTAGTCCCGGGTATCCCGGTTTGAGTGTATGACGATAGTTTGCAAAAATCACACTTAGAGTTAAAAACATGCCGTCAAAGGGTGAAAACCAAAACCAACCCCCAAACGACCCCGTAGGAGGCACGAACACCTTGCACGGGACCAATGTAACTTGTAGGAACTGACCGCGTAGTCCCGGGTCTCTCGGTTTGAGTGTATGACGACAATTTGCAAAAATCACAATTAGAGTTAAAAACATGTCGTTAAAGGGTGAAAACCCAAACCATCGCCCAAACGACCTCGTAGGAGGCACGAACACCTCGCACGGGACCAATATAACTTGTAGTAACGGACCGCGTAGTGCCGGGTCTCTCGGTTTAAGAGTATGACGATAATTTCCAAAAATACACTTAGAGTTAAAAACATACCGTTAAAGGGGGAAAACCAAAACCAACCCCCAAACGACCCTGTAGGAGGCACGAACACCTCGCACGGGATCAATGTAACTTATAGGAACTAACCGCGTAGTCCCGAGTCTCTCAGTTTATGAGTATGATGATAATTTGCAAAAATCAACACTTAAACTTAAAAACATGTCGTTAAAGGGTGAAAACCCAAACCATCCCCCAAACGACCCCGTAGGAGGTACGAACACCTCGCACGGGACCAATGTAACTTGTAGGAACTGACCGCGTAGTCCCGGGTCTACCGGTTTCAGAGTATGACGATAATTTGTAAAAATCACACTTTGAGTTAAAAACATGTTGTTAAAGGGTGAAAACCCAAACCATCCCCCAAACGACCCCGTAGGAGGCACGAACACCTCGCACGGGACCAATGTAACTTTTAGGAACTGACCGCGTAGTCCCGGGTCTCCCGGTTTGAGAGTATGATGATAATTTCCAAAAATACACTTAGAGTTAAAAACATACCGTTAAAGGATGAAAACCCAAACTAACCCCCAAACGACCCTGTAGGAGGAACGAACACCTCGCACGGGACCAATGTAACTTTTAGGGAATAACCGCGTAGTTTGGGGTCTCTCGGTTTGAAAGTGTGATGATAATTTGTAAATATCAAGACTTACTTAAAAACATGTCGTTAAAGGGTGAAAATCCAAACCAGCCCCCAAACAACCCCGTAGTAGGCTCGAACACCTCGCACGGGACCAATGTAACTTGTAGAAACTGACCGCGTAGTCCTGGATCTCCCGGTTTGAGAGTATGACGATAATTTGCAAAAATCACACTTAGAGTTAAAACCATGCCGTTAAAGGGTGAAAACCCAAACCAACCCCTAAACGACCCCGTAGGAGGCACGAACACCTCGCACGGGACCAATGTAACTTGTAGGAACTGACAGCATAGTTCCGGGTCTCTCGGTTTGAGAGTATGATGATAATTTGCAAAAATCAACACTTAAACTTAAAAACATGCCGTTAAAGGGTGAAAACCCAAACCAACCCCCAAACTACCCCGTAGGAGGCACGAAGACCTCGCACGAGACCAATGTAACTTGTAGGAACTGACCACGTAGTCCCGGGTCTCCCGATTTGAGAGTATGACGATAATTTCCAAAAATCACACTTAGAGTTTAACGCATGTCGTTAAAGGGTTAAAATCCATCCCAGCACCCAAACGACCCCGTTGGAGGCACGAACACCTCGCACGGGACCAATGTAACCTTTAGGAACTGACCGCGTAGTCCCGGGTCTCCCGATTTGATAGTATGATGATAATTTGCAAAAATCAACACTTAGACTTAAAAACATACAGTTAAAGGGTGAAAACCCAAACCAGCTTCCAAACGACCCCGTAGCAGGCACAAACACCTCGCACGGGACCCATGTATCTTGTAGGAACTGACTGCGTAGTCTCGGGTGTCTCGGTTTGAGAGTTAGATAATAATTTACAAAAATCACACTTAGAGTTAAAAACATGCCGTTAAAGGTTGAAAACACAAACTAGCCCCCAAACGACCCCTTCGGAGGCACGAACACCTCGCACGGGACCAATGTAACTTGTAAGAACTGATCGCATAGTCTCGGGTCTCTCGATTTCAGAGTGTGACGATAATTTGCAAAAATTAACACTTAGACTTAAAAACATGCCGTTAAAGGGTGAAAACCCAAACCATCCTCCAAACGCCCCCGTTGGAGGCACGAACACCTCGCACGGGACCAATGTAACTTGTAGGAACTGACCGCGTAGTCCCGGGTTTCCCGATTTGAGAGTGTGACGATAATTTTCAAAAATCAATACTTAGACTTAAAAAAATACCGTTAAAGGGAAAAACTTAAACCAACCCCCAAACGACCCCGTAGGAGGCACGAACACCTCGCACTGGACCAATGTAACTTATAGGAACTGACCGCGTAGTCCTGAGTCTCCCGGTTTGAGAGTATGACGATAATTTGTAAAAATCACACTTAGAGTAAAAAACATGCCCTTAAAGGGTGAAAACCAAAACCAGCCCCCAAACGACCCCGTAGGTGGCACACAGACCTCGCACGGGACAAATGTAACTTGTAGGAACTGACCGCGTAGTCCCGGGTCATTCGGTTTGTGAATATGACGATAATTTGGAATAAAACACTTAAACTTAAAAACAAGCCATTAAAGGATGAAAACCCAAACCATCTCCCAAATGACCCCGTAGGGTGCACGAACTCCTCGCACGGGACCCATGTAACTTATAGGAACTAACCGCGTAGTCTCGGGTCTCTCGGTTTATGAGTATGATGATAATTTGCAAAAATCAACACTAAAACTTAAAAACATGTTGTTAAAGGGTGAAAACCCAAACCAACCCCAAAATGACCCTGTAGGAGGCCCGAACACCTCGCACGAGACTAATGTATCTTGCAGGAACTGACCGCGTAGTCCCGGGTCTCCCGGTCTGAGAGTATGACGATAATTTACAAAAATCACACTTAGAGTTAAAAACCAGCCGTTAAAGGGTGAAAACCCAAAACAACCCCCAAACGACCCCGTAGGAGGCACGAACACCTCGCACCGGACCCATGTATCTTGTAGGAACTGGCCGCGTAGTTCCGGGTCTCTCGGTTTTAGAGTATGATGATAATTTGCAAAAATCAACGCTTAAACTTAAAAACATGCCGTGAAAGGGTTAAAACCCAAACCAACCCCCAAACGACCCCGTAGGAGGCACGAACAACTCGCACGGGACTAATGTAACTTGTAGAAACTGACCGCGTAGTCCCGGGTCTCCCAGGTTGAGAGTGTGACGATAATTTACAAAAATAACACTTAGACTTAAAAATATGCCGTCAAAGGGTGAAAACCCAAACCAACCCCCAAACGACCCTGTAGGAGGCACGAACACCTCGCACGGGACCCATGTAACTTATAGGAACTGACCGCATAGTCTCTGGTCTCCCGGTTTGAGTGTATGACGATAATTTGCAAAAATCACACTTAGAGCTAAAAACATGCCTTTAAAGGGTGAAAACCCAAACCATCCCCCAAACGACCCCGTAGGAGGCACGAACACCTCGCACGGGACCAATGTAACTTATAGGAACTGACCGGGTAGTCCCGGGTCTCTCGGTTTGAGTGTATGATGATAATTTACAAAATTCACACTTAGAGTTAAAAACATGTCGTTAAAGGGTGAAAACACAAACCAGCCCCCAAACGACCCCTTCGGAGGCACGAACACCTCGCACGGGACCAATGTAACTTGTAGAAACTGACCGCGTAGTCCCGGGTCTCCCGATTTGAGAGTATGGCGATAATTTCCAAAAATACACTTAGAGTTAAAAACATGCCGTTAAAGTGTGAAAACCCAAACCAACCCCCAAACGACCCTCTAGGAGGCACGAACACCTCGCACGGGACCAATGTAACTTTTAGGGAATGACCGCGTAGTCCCGGGTCTCTCGGTTTGAAAGTGTGATGACAATTTGTAAAAAACAACACTTAGACTTAAAAACATGCCGTTAAAGGGTGAAAACCCAAACCAGCTACCAAACAACCCCGTAGTAAGCTCGAACACCTCGCACGGGACCAATGTAATTTGTTGAAACTGACCGCGTAGTCCTGGGTCTCCCGGTTTGAGAGTATGATGATAATTTGCAAAAATCACACTTAGAGTTAAAATCATGACGTTAAAGGGTGAAAACCCAAACCAACCCCTAAACGACCGCGTAGGAGGCACGAACACCTCGCACGGGACCAATGTAACTTGTAGGAACTGATCGCGTAGTCCCGGGTCATTCGGTTTGTGAATATGATGATAATTTGAAAAAACCAACACTTAAACTTAAAAACAAGCCATTAAAGGGTGAAAACCCAAACCATCCCCCAAACGACCCCCTAGGAGGCACGAACACCTCGCACGGGACTAATGTATCTTGTAGGAACTGACCGCGTAGTCCCGAGTCTCCCGGGTTAAGAGTGTGACGATAATTTGAAAAAATCACACTTAGAATTAAAAACTTGCCGTTAAAGGGTGAAAACCCCAACCAACCCCCAAACGACCCCGTAGGAGGCACGAACACCTCGCACGGGACCCATGTAACTTATAGGAACTAACCGAGACTCGGTTTATGAGTATGATGATAATTTTCAAAAATCAACACTTAAACTTAAAAACATGCCGTTAAAGGGTTAAAACCCAAACCAACCCCCAAACGACCCCGTAGGAGGCACGAACAACTCGCACGGGACTAATGTAACTTGTAGAAACTGACCGCGTAGTCCCGGGTCTCCCAGGTTGAGAGTGTGACGATAATTTGCAAAAGTAACACTTAGACTTAAAAATATGTCGTCAAAGGGTGAAAACCCAAACTAACCCCCAAACGACCTTGTAGGAGGCACAAACACCTCGCACGGGACCCATGTAACTTGCAGGAACTGACCGCGTAGTCTCAGGTCTCCCGGTTTGAGTGTATGACGATAATTTGCAAAAATCACACTTAGAGCTAAAAACATGCCTTTAAAGGGTGAAAACCCAAACCATCCCCCAAACAACCCCGTAGGAGGCACGAACACCTCGCACGGGACCAATGTAACTTGTAGGAACTGACCGGGTAGTCCCGGGTCTCTCGGTTTGAGTGTATGATGATAATTTGCAAAAATCACACTTAGAGTTAAAAGCATGCCATTAAAGGGTGAAAACCTAAACCAACCCCCAAACGACCCCGTAAGAGGCACGAACACCTCGCACGGGACCAATGTAACTTATAGGAACTAACCGCGTAGTCCCGGGTCTCTCGGTTTATGAGTATGATGATAATTTGTAAAAATCAATACTTAAACTTAAAAACATGCCGTTAAAGGGTGAAAACCCAAACCATCCCCCAAACGACCCCATAGGAAGCACGAACTCCTCGCACGGGACCCATGTAACTTATAGGAACTAACCGAGACTCGGTTTATGAGTATGATGATAATTTGCAAAAATCAACACTTAAACTTAAAAACATGCCGTTAAAGGGTTAAAACACAAACCAACCCCAAAATGACCCTGTAGGAGGCCCGAACACCTCGCACGAGACTAATGTATCTTGTAGGATCTGACCGCGTAGTCCCGGGTCTCCCGGTTTGAGAGTGTGACGATAATGTAAAAAAATCACACTTAGAGCTAAAAACCAGCCGTTAAACAGTGAAAACCCCAAACAACCCCCAAACGATCCCGTAAGAGGCACAAACACCTCGCACGGGACCCATGTAACTTGTAAGAACTGACCTCGTAGTCCCGGGTCTCTCGGTTTGAGAGTATGATGATAATTTGAAAAAATCACACTTAGAGTTAAAAACATGCCGTTAAAGGGGGAAAACCTAAACCAACCCCAAACGACCTCGTAGGAGGCACGAACTCCTCGCACGGGACAATTGTAACTTGTAGGAACTGACCGCGTAGTTCTGGGTCTCTCAGTTTGAGAGTATGACGATAATTTGCAAAAATCAACACTTAGAGTTAAAAACATGTCGTTAAAGGGTGAAACCCCAAACCATCCCCCAAACGACCCCGTAGGAGGCAAGAACACCTCGCACGGGACCAATGTAACTTGTAGGAACTGACCGCGTAGTCTCGGGTCTCCCGGTTTGAGAGTATGACGGTAATTTGCAAAAATCAACACTTAGACTTAAAAACATGTCGTTAAAGGGTGAAAACCCAAACCAGTCCCTAAACGACCACATAGGAAGCACGAACACCTCGCACGGGACCAATGTAACTTGTAGAACTGACCGCGTGGTCCCGGGTCTCCCGGTTTAAAAGTCTGACGATAATTTGTAAAAATCACACTTAGATTTAAAAACATGTCGTTAAAGGGTGAAAACCCAAACCAACCCCAAAACGACGCCGTAGAAGGCACGAACACCTCGCACGGGACCAATGTAACTTGTAGGAACTGATCGTGTAGTCCCGGGTCTCCCGGTTTGAGAGTATGACGATAATTTGCAAAAATCAACACTTAGAGTTAAAAACATGTCGTTAAAGGGTAAAGACCCAAACTAGCCCCCAAACGATCCCGTAGGAGGCACTAACACCTCGCACGGGATCAATGTAACTTGTAGGAACTGACCGCGTAGTCCCGAGTCTTCCGGTTTGAGAATATGACGATAATTTGCAAAAATCAACAGTTAGACTTAAAAACATGTCGTAAAAGGGTGAAAACCCAAACCAGCCCCCAAACGACCCCGTAGGAGGCACGAACACCTCGCACGGGACCCATGTAACTTGTAGGAACTGATCGCTTAGTCCCGGGTCTCTCGGTTTGAGAATATGATGATAATTGGCAAAAATCAACACTTAGAGTTAAAAACATGCCGTCAAAGGGTGAAAACCCAAACCAACCCCAAACGACACCCTAGAAGGCACGAACACCTCGCACGGGACCAATGTAACTTGTAGGAACTGATCGTGTAGTCCCGGGTCTCCCGGTTTGAGAGTATGATGATAATTTGAAAAAATCGACACTTAGAGTTAAAAACATGTCGTTAAAGGGTAAAGACCCAAACCAGCCCCCAAACGATCCCGTAGGAGGCACTAACACCTCGCACGGCACCAATGTAACTTGTAGGAACTGACCGCATAGTCCCGGGTCTCCCGGTTTGAGAATATGACGATAATTTGCAAAAATCAACAGTTAGACTTAAAAACATGTCGTAAATGGGTGAAAACCCAAACCAGCCCCCCAAACGACCCCGTAGGAGGCACGAACACCTCGCACGAGACCCATGTAACTTGTAGGAACAGATCGCTTAGTCTCGGGTCTCCCGGTTTGAGAATATGATGATAATTTGTAAAAATCAACACTTAGACTTAAAAACATGCCGTCAAAAGGTGAAAACCCAAACCAACCCCCAAACGACCCCGTAGGAAGTACGAACACCTCGCACGGGGCCCATGTAACTTGTAGGAACTGGCCCCGTAGTCCAGGGTCTCCCGGTTTAAGAGTATTATGATAATTTACAAAAATCACACTTAGAGTTAAAAATATGCCGTTAAAGGGTGAAAACCCAAACCAACCCCCAAATGATCCCGTAGAAGGCACGAACACCTCGCACGGGACCCATGTAACTTGTAGGAACTGACTGCGTAATCCCGGGTGTCTTGGTTTGAGAGTTAGACGATAATTTGCAAAAATCACACTTAAAGTTAAAAACATGCCGTTAAAGGGTGAAAACACAAACCAGCCCCAAACGACCCCTTCGGAGGCATGAACACCTCGCACGGGACCAATGTAACTTATAGGAATTGATCGCATAGTCCTGGGTCTCTCGGTTTGAGAGTGTGACGATAATTTGCAAAAATCAACACTTAGACTTAAAAACATGCCGTTAAAGGGTGAAAACCCAAACCAGCTCCCAAACGACCCCGTAGGAGGCACGAACACCTCGCACGGGACCAATGTAACTTATAGGAACTGACCTCGTTGTCCCGTGTCTCTCGTTTTGAGAGTCTGATGATAATTTGTAAAAATCAAACTTAGAGTTAAAAACATGTCGTTAAAGGGTGAAAACCCAAACCAGCCCCCAAACGACCCCATTGGAGGCACGAACACCCCGCATGGGACCAATGTAACTTGTAGGAACTGACCACGTAGTCCCGGGTCTCTCGATTTGAGAGTGTGACGATAATTTGCAAAAATCACACTTAGTTATAAGCATGCCGTTAAAGGGTGAAAACCCAAACCATCCCCCAAACGACGCCCTAGGAGGCACGAACACCTCGCACGGGACCAATGTAACTTGTAAGATCTGATCGCATTATCCCGGGTCTCTCGATTTGGGAGTAGGATGATAATTTGCAAAAATCACATTTAGAGTTAAAAACAAGCCGTTAAGGGTGAAAACCCAAACCAACCCCCAAACGACCCCGTAGGAGGCACGAACACCTCATACGGGACTAATGTAACTTGTAGAAACTGACCGCGTAGTCCCGGGTCTCCCGGGATGAGAGTGTGAAGATAATTTGAAAAAATCACACTTAGAGTTAAAAACATGTCGTCAAAGGGTGAAAACCCAAACCAACCCCCAAACGACCCCGTAGGAGGCACGAACACCTCGCACGGGACCAATGTAACTTGTAGGAACTAACCGCGTAGTCCCGGGTCTCTCGGTTTGAGTGTATGATGATAATTTGTAAAAATCACAATTAGAGTTAAAAACATGTCGTTTAATGGTGAAAACCCAAACCAACCCCCAAACGACCCCGTAAGAGGCACGAACACCTCCCACGGGACCAATGTAACTTATAGGAACTAACCGCGTAGTCCCGGGTCTCTCGGTTTATGAGTATGATGATAATTTGTAAAAATCAACACTTAAACTTAAAAACATGCCGTTAAAGGGTTAAAACCCAAACCAACCCAAAATGACCCTGTAGGAGGCCCGAACACCTCGCACGGGACTAATGTATCTTGTAAGAACTGACCGCGTAGTCCCGGGTCTCCCGGTTTGAGAGTATGACGATAATTTACAAAACTCACACTTAGAGTTAAAAACCAGCCGTTAAACGGTGAAAACCCCAAACAATCCCCAAACGACCCCGTAGGAGGCACAAGCACCTCGCACGGGACCCATGTAACTTGTAAGAACTGACCGCGTAGTCCCGGGACTCTCGGTTTGAGAGTATGACGATAATTTAAAAAAATCACACTTAGAGTTAAAAACATGCCGTTAAAGGGTGAAAACCCAAACCAACCCCCAAACGACCCCATAGGAGGCACGAACTCCTCGCACGGGACAATTGTAACTTGTAGGAACTGACCGCATAGTTTCGGGTCTCTCAGTTTGAGAGTATGACGATAATTTGCAAAAATCAACACTTAAAGTTAAAAACATGTCGTTAAAGGGTGAAACCCCAAACCATCCCCCAAACGACCCCATAGGAGGCACGAACACCTCGCACGGGACCAATGTAACTTGTAAAAACTGAATGCGTAGTCTCGAGTCTCCCGATTTGAGAGTATGACGGTAACTTATAAAAAACAACACTTAGACTTAAAAACATGTCGTTAAAGGGTGAAAACCCAAACCAGTCCCCAAACAACCACATAGGAAGCACGAACACCTCGCACGGGACCAATGTAACTTGTAGAACTGACCGCGTGGTCCCGGGTCTTCCGGTTTGAGAGTCTGACGATAATTTGCAAAAATCACACTTAGATTTAAAAACATGTCGTTAAAGGGTGAAAACCCAAACCAACCCTAAAACGACGCCGTAGAAGGCACGAACACCTCGCACGGGACCAATGTAACTTGTTGGAACTGACCGTGTAGTTTCGGGTCTCCCGGTTTGAGAGTATGACGATAATTTGTAAAAATCTTAAAAACATGTCGTTAAAGGGTAAAACCCAAACCAGCCCCCAAACGACCCCGTAGGAGACACTAACACCTCGTATGGGACCAATGTAACTTGTAGGAACTGACCGCGTAGTCCCGGGGCTCCGAGTTTGAGAATATGACGATAATTTGTAAAAATCATCACTTAGACTTAAAAACATGTCGTAAAAGGGTGAAAACCCAAACGACCTCGTAGGAGGCACGAACACCTCGCACGGGACCTATGTAACTTGTAGGAACTGACCGCGTAGTCTCGGGTCTCCCGGTTTGAGTGTATGACGATAATTTGCAAAAATCACACTTAGAGCTAAAAACATGCCGTTAAAGGGTGAAAACCCAAACCTACCCCCAAACGACCCCGTAGGAGGCATGAACACCTCGCACGGGACCTATGTAACTTGTAGGAACTGACTGCGTAGTCCCGGATGTCTCGGTTTGAGAGTTAGACGATTATTTGCAAAAATCACACTTAGACCTAAAAACATGTCGTTAAAGGTTGAAAACACAAACCAGCCCCCAAACGACCCCTTCGGAGGCACGAACACCTCGCACGGGACCAATGTAACTTGTAGGAACTGATCGCATAGTCCTGGGTCTCTCCGTTTGAGAGTGTGATGATAATTTGCAAAAATCAACACTTAGACTTAAAAACATGCCGTTAAAGGGTGAAAACCCAAACCAGACCCCAAACGACCCCGTAGGAGGCACGAACACCTCGCACGTGACCAATGTAACTTTTAGGAACTGACCTCGTTGTCCCGTGTCTCTCGATTTGAGAGTCTGATGATAATTTGTAAAAATCACACTTAGAGTTAAAAACATGTCGTTAAAGGGTGAAAACCCAAACCAGCCCCCAAACGACCCCATAAGAGGCACGAACACCTCGCACGGGACCGATGTAACTTGACGAAACTGACCGCGTAGTCCCGGGTCTCTCGGTTTGAGAGTATGACGATAATTTGCAAAAATCACACTTAGTTAAAAGCATGTCGTTAAAGGGTGAAAACCCAAACCATCCCCCAAACGACCCCCTAGGAGGCCCGAACACCTCGCACGGGACCAATGTAACTTGTAAGATCTTACTGCATTGTCCCGGGTCTCTCGATTTGGGAGTACGATGATAATTTGCAAAAATCACACTTAGAGTTAAAAACATGCCGTTAAAGGGTGAAAACCCAAACCAACCCCCAAACGACCCAGTAGGAGGCACGAACACCTCGCACGGGACTAATGTAACTTGTAAAAACTGACCGCGTAGTCTCGGGTCTCCCGGGTTGAGAGTGTGACAATAATTTGAAAAAATCACACTTAGAGTTAAAAACATGCCGTCAAAGGGTGAAAACCCAAACCAACCCCCAAACGACCCCGTAGGAGGCACGAACACCTCGCACGGGACCAATGTAACTTGTAGGAACTGATCGCGTAGTCCTGGGTCTCTCGGTTTGAGTGTATGACGATAATTTGCAAAAATCACACTTAGAGTTAAAAACATGCCGTTAAAGAGTGAAAACCCAAACCAACCCCCAAGCGACCCCGTAAAAAGCACGAACACCTTGCACGGGACCAATGTAACTTATAGGAATTAATCGCGTAGTCCCGGGTCTCTCGGTTGATGAGTATGATGATAATTTGTAAATCGACACTTAAACTTAAAAACATGCCGTTAAAGGAAGAAAACCCAAACCATCCCCCAAACAACCCCGTAGGATGCACAAACTCCTCGCACGGGACCCATGTAACTTATAGGAACTAACTGCGTAGTCCCGGGTCTCTCGGTTTATGAGTATGATGATAATTTACAAAAATCAACACGTAAACTTAAAAACATGCCGTTAAAGGGTGAAAACCCAAACCAACCCCAAAATGACCCTGTAGGAGGCCCAAACACCTCGCACGGGACTAATGTATCTTGTAGGAACTGATCGCGTAGTCCCGGGTCTCTCGGTTTGAGAGTATGACGATAATTTACAAAAATCACACTTAGAGTTAAAAACCATCCGTTAAAGGGTGAAAACCCCAAACAACCCCCAAACGACCCCGTAGGAGGCACAAACACCTCGCACGGGAGCCATGTAACTTATAGGAACTGACCGCGTAGTCCCGAGTCTCTCGGTTTGAGAGTATGATGATAATTTGAAAAAATCACACTTAGAGTTAAAAACATGCCGTTAAAGGGTGAAAACCCAAACCAACCCCCAAACGACCCCGTAGGAGGCACAAACTCCTCGCACGGGACAATTGTAACTTGTAGGAACTGACCACGTAGTTTCGGGTCTCTCGATTTGAGAGTGTGACGATAATTTGCAAAAATCAACACTTAGAGTTAAAAACATGTCGTTAAAGGGTGAAAATCCAAACCATCCCCCAAACGACCCCGTAGGAGGCACGAACGCCTCGCACGGGACTAATGTATCTTATAGGAACTGACCGCGTAGTATCAGGTCTCCCGGTTTCAAAGTATGACGGTAATTTGAAAAAATCAACACTTAGACTTAAAACATGTCGTTAAAGGGTGAAAACCCAAACCAATCCCCAAACGACCACATAGGAAGCACGAACACCTCGCACGGGACCAATGTAACTTGTAGGAACTGACCGCGTAGTCTCGAGTCTCCCAGTTTGAGAGTCTGACGATAATTTGCAAAAATCACACTTAGATTTAAAAACATGCCGTTAAAGGGTCAAAACCCAAACCAACCCCAAAACGACCCCGTTGAAGGCACGAACACCTCGCACGGGACCAATGTAACTTATAGGAACTGACCGTGTATTCTCGGGTCTCCCTGTTTGAGAGTATGAAGATAATTTGCAAAAATTAACACTTAGAGTTAAAAACATGCCGTTAAAGGGTAAAAACCCAAACCAGCCCCCAAACGACCCCGTAGGAGGCACTAACACCTCGCACGGGACCAATGTAACTTGTAGGAACTGATCGCGTTGTCCCGGGTCTCCCGGTTTGAGAATATGATGATAATTTGTAAAAATCAACACTTAGACTTAAAAACATGTCGTAAAAGGGTGAAAACCCAAACCAGCCCCCAAACGACCCCGTAGGAGGCACGAATACCTCGCACGGGACCCATGTAACTTGTAGGAACTGATCGCTTAGTCCCGGGTCTTCCGGTTTGAGAATATGACGATAATTTACAAAAATCAACACTTAGAGTTAAAAATATGCCGTTAAAGTGTGAAAACCCAAACCAACCCCCAAAGGACCCCGTAGGAGGTACGAACACCTCACACGGGACCCATGTAACTTGTTGGAACTGGCCCTGTAGTCCCGGGTCTCCCGATTTAAGAGTATTACGATAATTTACAAAAATCACACTTAGAGTTAAAAATATGCCGTTAAAGGGTGAAAATCCAAACCAACCCCCAAACGACCCTGTAGGAGGCACGAACACCTCGCACGGGACCCATGTAACTTGTAAGAACTGACTGCGTTGTCCCGGGTGTCTCGGTTTCACAGTTAGATGATAATTGGCAAAAATCACACTTAGAGCTAAAAACATGCCGTTAAAGGGTGAAAACACAAACCAGCCCCCAAACGACCCCTTCGGAGGCACGAACACCTCGCACGGGACCAATGTAACTTGTAGGAACTGATCGCATAGTCCTGGATCTCTCGGTTTGAGAGTGTGATGATAATTTGCAAAAATCAACACTTAGATTTAAAAACATGCCGTTAAAGGGTGAAAACCCAAACCAGCCCCCAAACGACCCCGTAGGAGGCACGAACACCTCGCACGGGACCAATGTAACTTGTAGGAACTGACCTCGTTGTCCCGTGTCTCTCGGTTTGAGAGTCTGACGATAATTTGCAAAAATTACACTTAGAGTTAAAAACATGTTGTTAAAGGGTGAAAACCCAAACCAGCCCCCAAACGACCCCATAAGAGGCACGAACAGCTCGCAGGGGATCAATGTAACTTTTAGGAAGTGACCGCGTAGTGTCGGGTCTCTTGGTTTGAGAGTGTGGCAATAATTTGCAAAAATCACACTTAGTTAAAAGCATACCGTTAAAGGGTGAAAACCCAAACCAGACCCCAAACGACCCCGTAGGAGGCACGAACACCTCGCACGGGACCAATGTAACTTGTAGGATCTGATCGCATTGTCCCGGGTCTCTCGATTTGGGAGTATGATGATAATTTGCAAATATCACACTTAGAGTTAAAAACATGCCGTTAAAGGGTGAAAACCCAAACCAACCCCCAAACGACCCCGTAGGAGGCACGAACAACTCGCACGGGACTAATGTAACTTGTAGAAACTGATCGCGTAGTCCCGGGTCTCCCAGGTTGAGAGTGTGACGATAATTTGCAAAAATAACACTTAGACTTAAAAATATGCCGTCAAAGGCTGAAAACCCAAACGACCCTGTAGAAGGCACGAACACCTCGCACGGGACCCATGTAACTTGTAGGAACTGACCGCGTAGTCTCGGGTCTCCCGGTTTGAGTGTATGACGATAATTTGCAAAAATCACACTTAGAGCTAAAAACATGCCTTTAAAGGGTGAAAACCCAAACCAACCCCCAAACGACCCCGTAAGAGGCACGAACACCTCGCACGGGACCAATGTAACTTGTAGGAACTGACCGTGTAGTCTCGGATCTCTCGGTTTGAGAGTATGATGATAATTTCCACTCATATATGTAATTTTCTAGTTTTGCCAAATTTTTTTTGTATATTATTGGGTTACTAATATCGTATCTTTTTTGTATCCTATTTTTTTTGCAGGATAATAGTTTATCGTTGGCTTTTATTCACGTGGAACACACAAAGAACTCAATGGTTTACAACAAGGATTTATTCCTGATTTCATTTATTTGTGTCATGGTCGTACGGTCTTTTGTTGTTTTATTGTTGACTTTTTATGGTCGTGCGGGCTTTTGTATGTTAACTGTTATATTTGGTAGCCGTGCAGGCTTTATGTTAGGCAGGTTTTGTATTAACAGGTGTTGGAATGTCCAGAAAATAGAGGAAACTCTGCCCAATTTTTTTTGGGCTTGTGAGCTGTTAAAGACATGTAATATTTTGAAGTTTGTATGTACATTAGTTTATTAACAACGCGTAATATTATTAATTTGTGAATTTTGTGTTTTCAAATAATTTTTTTTTTAAATAAAAAAATTTGGCACAGTTCAAAATCGTGGCAAAGGTGTATCATATTTTGGCACGGTTTTGAACTGTGCCAATTTTTTTTAAACTGTGCTGAATCTGGCACAGTTAAAAACTGTGCCAGACATATCAAATTTTGGCACGGTTTAAAAGTGTGCCAGAAGTGTTCCTGTTTGGATGAATCTGGCACAGTTAAAAACTGTGCCAAAAGTTTGGCAGAAATATCAAATTCTGGCATGGTTTAAAAGTGTGCCAGAAGTGTTCCTATTTGGCCGAATCTGGCACAGTTAAAAACTGTGCCAAAAGTGTGCCAGAAATATCAAATTCTGGCACGGTTGAAAAGTGTGCCAGAAGTGTTCCTGTTTGGCCAAATCTGGCACACTTTTGAGCCGTGCCAGAAAAAAATTGCCATTTTGGAACACCTGATTCTGGCACAGTTCAAAACCGTGCCAGATTTGATCTGGCACAGTTTTAAACCGTGCCAGATTCCTATTTTTGGTGTAGTGAATCTTTATAGATTGAAGGGAAATACGGTAGTGGGTGGAGCGGCAATCTCCACGGAGCCTGAAATCGACGAGCTACAATTGTGGCACATGAGACTTAGTCACATGAGCCAAAGGATCATGGAAGAACTTCATCGGCGAAAGTTGTTGAAAGGGATGCACGAATGCAAGCTTAGTTTTTGCAAGTATTGTGTGATGGGGAAGCAAACTCGAGTGCAATTCACTATATATACGAACAAGAGTAAAGGGACTCTTGACTATATTCATTCCAACGTGTGTGGGCCTTCGGATGTTGTTTTCATAGGCGGTTTTAGATACTTTGTGACTTTCATAGATGATTATTCACGAAAAGTGTGGGTCTACTACTTGAAGGAAAAATCGTAGGTTTTCGAGAAGTTCAAGGAGTGGAAAGCCATGGTGGAGGATCAAACGGGGAAGAAGATCAAGTATTTGAGGATCGACAACGGGGGTGAGTATAGAGATGGTGGGTTTCTCAAGTATTGTAAAGATGCGGGCATCACAAATCACTTTACCGTTAAGAAGACTCCACAACAAAATGGGGTGGCGGAGAGGATGAACCGCACCATTATGGAAAGGGCAAGGTGCATGAGGTTTCATGTCGGATTACCGAAATCATTTTGGGAAGCGGCTCTTGATCACGCCGTGTATTTGGTGAATCGGTCACCAAATTCGACTCTTGGTTTGAAGTGTCCGGATGAAGTATGGTCGGGGCACGAGGTCGACTACTCTACTTTGAGGGTGTTCAGATGTCCGGGGTACGCTCACATTCCTAGTGACGAGAGGACTAAGAATGACTCGAGAACTCGCCGGTGTATTTTCCTAGGCTATGGAAAAGGGGTAAAGGGGTTCAAGCTTTGGGATTCGTCTACGAGGATGATAGTTGTTAGTCGGGATGTGAGGTTTGATGAGACGTCCATGTTGAAGGCCAAGGAGTTCCTGGAATTTGTCGATGATGGTGGTGTTAGAACCATCGAGATTCCTTTGGTATTTTCAAGATCATCAACCACCGATAGTGATAGTGCATCTACTAGTGGTTCAAGTGATTCTCAATCGGGTGATGACATGGTTGAGGTGGAGCCGAATGAGGATGATTTGGGAGAGGAGTCGGTTGAGGTGGAGGACACTCAACGGGTGGATCAAGTGCCATCCATAGCACGTGATCGAGAGCGTAGGGAGATCAAGCCACCATCTAGGCTTGATTGGGAAGAGGTCAATTAAGCTCTCATTTCTAGTGAGGGTGATCCAACGACATACAAAGATGCCATTAATTGTGATATCAAGGCGAGTTGGATAGGTGCTATGTCGGAAGATATGGAAGCTCTACGAAAGAACTCTGTGTGGGAGTTGGTTCCTAAACCCAAGGGGCGACACATTGTTGGCTCTAAGTGGGTGTATAGGAAAAAAGAGGCAATTAACAAAATAGAAGAACCGAAGTACAAGGCAAGGCTAGTAGCGAAGGGGTTTTCACAAAAGG
The DNA here is from genome assembly GCA_949130495.1 of Sambucus nigra. Taxonomy (NCBI): domain Eukaryota; kingdom Viridiplantae; phylum Streptophyta; class Magnoliopsida; order Dipsacales; family Adoxaceae; genus Sambucus; species Sambucus nigra. Next base: position 623,130,690 of record OX422215.1, read on the forward strand.
AGAGGATTGACTATGATGAGATCTTCTCCCCGGTGGTGAGGCATACTTCGATACGGGTGTTATTGGCAATGGTTGCTCAATTCGATATGGAATTGGAGCAAATGGATGTGAAAATGGATTTTCTTCACGGTGATTTGAAGGAGCTTATTTACATGGTGCAACCGGAGGGGTTCAAGGAAGTGGGAAAGGAAGATCATGTGTGCTGGCTTAAGAAGTCATTGTATGGGCTTAAACAGTCGCCACGATAATGGTACCTATGGTTCGATACCTTCATGTTGCGGGTTGGTTACACGAGATGTGATCATGACCATTGTGCATATTTTTGGGTTCTTAATAATGGTTCGTCTGTTTTGTTAATGCTCTATGTGGATGACATTCTCATTGCGTGTCGGGACATGTCACGGATAACGAAGCTCAAGGTGGAATTGAGCCGAGAGTTTGACATGAAGGATCTTGGTGCGGTGCAAAAGATTCTTGGCATGGAGATTAGACGAGAAAGAAAAGTTGGCAAGTTGTGGTTATCTCAGAAAAATTATATTTTGCATGTCATCGGGAAATTTGGCATGTTGGATGCCAAGGCCACTTCTACCCCGTTAGCTTCACATTTCGCTTTGTCTGCAAAGCAATGTCCCTCTACGGATGATGAGTTAGAGGAGATGGCTTCAATGCCGTATGCTTGTCCCGTGGGGTGTCTTATATATGCTATGGTTTGCATGAGGCCGGATATCACCCAAGCCGTGGGTGTGGTTAGTAAGTACATGTCGAATCCGAGAAAAGAGCACTAGAAAGCGGTGAAATGGATTCTTCGGTATCTAAAGGGAACCAAGTTTATAGGCATTGTGTTTGAACAGAATAAAGGGGCCGAGTTTGTTGCGAGGTACGTGGATTCGGATTATGCGACGGATCTTGATAATCGGAGATCTACATCGGGGTATGTATTCACTATTGCTAGCGGGGCGGTATCTTGGAGATCCATGTTACAAGCGCAAAGTGCTTTGTCTACCATGGAGGCGGAGTATATGGCACTTACGGAAGCATCAAAGGAGGCGGTTTGGTTAAAGAGTTTGGTGAGTGAATTGGGGATGAATCAAGAGAGTGTTCATCTTCATTGCGATAGTCAAAGTGCTATGCATTTGGAAAAAATCAAGCGTATCATGCCCGCACAAAGCATATTGATGTGCAGTATCATAGAATTCGGGATTGGGTTAATTTCGGCGAAGTTTTGATTGAGAAGGTGCACACGGATGAGAATGCAGCAGATTTCCTCACCAAACATGTGACTACGGAGAAGTTTAGGCATTGCCTAAAGCTTCTAAATCTCACTTCTTGTTGAAGTTCGAGGAGAGGCTCCTCGGTTAGGTGGAGTCGCATTGAGCTTGGTAGATTTCGGGGTGATCTTCAAGCGGGTTCAATGGTTTTCATTCCGGGGTTTTGGTTGGATAATTCGGATCACCAAGGTGGATTTTGTGGTGTATTTTTGGCTCTCCGGTGGCTTCCCGTTGGTTCACGGCTGTTTTGGGAGAAAAATAGATTTTTTCTTGATATTTACAAAATTGCCACTTTGAGGAAAATCTATAAATAGAAGCCTATTTTCTGTTTTTATGCAGAGCTGTTTTTCCAGCTTTAGAGTGAACATTTTGTGAGTTTTTCAAAGAGAAAAGTGAGTGAGAGCTTCTTGTTTAAAGATTAGTTCTTGTGCTTGGTTTGCGAGTGACTTTCTTGGAGAGATAAAGAGTGTGAGTGTGTAACCTTGTGGTTCCTCCATTTATCAAAGAAAGAAGAAATCCTACCATTGTGGATGTAACCCTTGTTTGGGTGAACCACGTTATATTGTTGTCGTTTCTTTGCTTTGGTTACTTGTGTGTTCTTGTTATCCTACTTGTTGATTATTGATTGGATTCGTTTTGAGTTTGCACACTTAGTTTTCATTAGGAACAAGGTCTTGGGTGTTTTCCGCACACCAAGTGTTTGGTAAAATTCCGAAGCGAGTTTTATGGTCTTGTTTGCTTAACATAGGACTGTTTTAGCGCAACATCTGATACCTACTCTGTTCCAATTTTTCGCGATGCAACCACCTCCACTGTTGCTGCCATAGTTGTTGTTCGTCTTACGGGTTCCACCATGGGCATCATGAAAGTCTAGCTTAGACTCGCCATGTCAACGTTCTGCTTTAAAAACTCAAAAAACATACTCATTAGGTTCATCCCTGCTAAAGATGTGGCTATTGTTGAACTGTCTTACCCTCCGTGGGGGGCGAGTGCTCTAACTTAGGTCACCACCACCTACTCTCGTGTTGTCTGGTCGCTTTGAACTCCATTTCCTACTAGAGTGCCTTCAAACACTATCTTCTTTGAAACATCGTATCCTTCTTTATCCATGGCAATGATAATACCTCCCCAACGGAGTCACAAAATGTAGGAGGGTGATTGTACTGGGGTCTATATAGAACTGGATCTGGTGAGGTGTGACCCACTTCCACGGATACTATCTTCAAGGTCACCAAGGTCTCAAGAGCCGCTGGAGAAGAAAACTATCTATTTTCGGTAACAATGGAGTTTTTATAAATGCTATCTGAGAATACTTTTCTAGTGTCATTTTAGCAAAGTAACACAGCTAACTTTAGTTTTATATGTGTTCTTAACCTTACCCAAGTGTCTTATTTATAGGTTGACACTAGGGATGATGTGGCATTTGGGCGCCAAAATGAGGCACTCTTAGAGATAAACTCTAAAATGTACCTTTTGTCTCTGTTATATGTTAATCACTTGTACATTCTGATAGGCAACACCTGGTGCATAACAAAGTTAAAAAGCATATATGTCGGCTAATAGTGCCAAAACGTGTGATTTGGTAAATATCTTTTCAAACGGTAACTTGGTGAATAATTTTTTTAAAAAACTTGCGAGTGGCTTTGAGAGCCACTCGTTAATAGTTAGTTAAAAATACTTTTTGTGAGTGACCTTTTAAATACTCACTCATTTAATCTAAGTGTGAGTTATGTGAGTTCTTGGGAGACCTTTAAGGTCTCTTCTATTAGTATTCTTTATATCTTAAAGTGTCAAGTGGTTGGGCCTTGGCTTTGCCCCACAAACCTTGTCTCTTAGCCACCAAACCAAAACTCCTTAGAGATCCCAACTGGCCCATTAGAGCCCTTCTTGCTCGATCAAGGCTACCTGTGTAAGAAAAAAAATAATGTTAGTAACTATTTTTTAGGTTAGTCCACTCGTTGTGGACCCATTCACTTATTCTTGCACCCGCTAGCCTATGAGCCCCCTCGTCCCATTAGGCCTGCTTGTGGGCACTCGAGTGCAATGTATCCTAATATTTTTTGCATATCAACTCCTTTATTGTCTGAACTCCCGAGACTTTTGTAAAAATATAAATAAAATAATTAATTCAAATTTAGGGTCATAAAAGTTTATAAAATTACAAAATTATCCCTCTTTGCATTTTAGCCCCTTGAAATTTATAACTTGCTCGCTTTAATCCAATATTCAAACAAATTTTAGAGAAAGCTTTATTTTACCCAGATAAAATTTACAAATTATGTTTAGACCCATAAAATTTCTGAAATTATGTTTTCACCCCATGTCTTACTAAAATTATATTGTTAACATGAATTTTATTCAAACTTGCCTTTTTTTTAAAATAATAAAATGGTTCTAAAAGCTAATTATTTTTTATACAGCGGGCCTAACAAGGCCTGAATTTGGGCATATATAATACAAAATTGGATACTCATCAATTATTATTATGCATCACAGTTATGATATTGAGTTTAAAGATCCTATCGCTCAAATATCCTTCCCACGTGCACACCACTTTTAGAGAGTACAAACTACAAGAAACTGTACAATTTTTTGCGAAATAAATTGTGGCCAAATGTTAAAATTTATTTGTGAAAGACGATTGACAACGATATTTTTTTCATTGCATGGTCGTGGGTAAAGTCCCATGGATAAAAGTATATGAGAAGAAAAATGAGTTTTGTGGCCAATTGTTAACATATTGGCAATGAAAAAAGAAGTTGTTGTCTAATTTGTACCTTTCGCAACAATTCTTGTCGTTGTTGTTTTCAATATATTTCGTTGTAGATAGTCATATTTCATGACAAATTGTATTGCATGTATTCTTAAAAAATCGTGGTTGAATATATTTTCACTTTTTTGCAACAGCTAAAAATCATTTCAAATAGAATGTTTTTAGCACAATTGTCCACAAATAAAAATCGTGGCGAATGTTAATATTATAATCATTTTCCCCATATTTTTTGGCTAATATTATTAACTTAGTTTCGTTCAAAGCAGTTATGAAATAGTCAATTCTGAAATGATTAATAATCGATAGCATTAGTAATTTTACTTGTCAAATTTGCAAGTCCATCCACATACTAATGATATGACAATTAGAATGTAAAATCATATTCCAAATTGCAAAGTGTCATCAACAAAATAAGGTGCCATTCATCACAAAATTCCACTAAAAATCATTTTGTAATGTCTAATAACAAAAGTTCACAAAAAAAAGCATGCCACAATGTCTAATAACAAAATATCGTGGTCGAAGTCAACATTCTCCCAAATTTTCACTTCGATTTGCACCACAACATAGCATAGAAAAACTTTTCGCCAATAAGAGTCTTCGTCCGTTAATATCTACAATTCATCACAAAAAAAAATTGTTAGTTAAGTTTTATAAAGAAGAACAATAAAAAAACACCTTCAATATTTATGACTTTAATAGAAACAAATCAGTCGAATAATATACCATTGACCTAAAGATGTGGATGCATTCGTCTCAAAATGAGTAAGAATTGGATGATCTTATCAGATTCAACTTGCTTAGCTAAAATGGTGTCTATGAGTTCTCGATGAGAAGATGCCTCTTCTCGTTGTTTCATTATCTCCTCACGATGAGATGCAGACTCCGCCTCTTAAACTTTTAGGTGCTCCATTAACTCTTCTTGAGCCCTAACAGGTTCCTTAAGAGATTCCTCTAATTGTGCATTTTTTTGTTGCAAAGTTGTTTTAGAATTAGTTGGTTTGGGACCATGCCCAAGACAATTAATATACCCCGATCCCGTCCCGAGTACACGACCCTTCTCAAATACAGAGTCAAACTCAAGGCTTTTCATCTCCTCATAAATGAAAGAAATATAAAATTAGTATCTAAAAATACCCATATTTTAAAAATATTTTATATTTTAAAAAAATCGACAGAGTTTCCTTGGTTTTTACATGAAAACCAACATGTTCAATCTATTAAAAAATCACAAATGGCATAACAATAATCAATTATATTCAATCCCGAACTCCAATATAAAATATATAAGTCAACATACTTAATCTCGGCCTCCAATAAAATATTTTATATTTAAAAAAATTCGGCAAAGTTTTCTTTATTTTTACATAAAAACCAACTTGTTCAACCTATTAAAAAATCATAGATAACACAACAATAATCAATTATACTTAATCCCGACCTGCAAAACAACAAATATAAGTCAACATCCTTAATCTAGACCTTCAATAATCCTAAATACTTAATTCGTCCGATTACAGCTCAAAATAAATCGCAATTTTACTTACATAGGTTTCTTTGGCTTCAGGAGACGTCCATTTCTCATCTTTACAATGGGTCGCTTTATAAAACTCAATCCTATTAGGTTATTCATCGTCATCCCCACCTCTCTGTCAAAATAATAAAGTATATAATTAGTAATAAAATTCACAATAGAAAATTCAAATCTTAAAATAATTATATATTACCAGTTCATGACGAACAACTACAAATGCTTTGGATCCCTTGTTGTGCTTCACAGTTTACTTCGCTTTATTATTTTTTTTATTATGCATCGCAACTGCAATATATTATAAAATCATTATATTGAATATAAAAATTTACATCTTACATAAATAAAAATGGTAATAATTTTGAACCTCGTATTTAGGATCAGCATATAAATCACACAACTCGTGCCAATTTGCCTCGGTGATACTAAAAGGGATATTTTCCCGTGCTTCCTCCGGTGACCCATATTGCAAATAATGTTAATGAAGTTTACTTCATCGATACCTACTCCTCCCTTTCATCAACTCTTCGCAACTTCGCTTTCCACACTCATTCAAGTCAATTTCAAATCTCTCATGAAAACACATTACGTTAATTAATCAAATTAAAAAGAATAAATGTAAAAATTAATAGAAAATAGACTACTTAATAAATTATAACTTACGTTAAGTCTATCAAAGGATTCATACTTATCATGCCCACTAAGTGTTTTTCATTTCGTTGGCACTGGGATAAGTTTCCGAGATATAATCCCAATCTTAGTAGACATTGGCAGAGTTCTTACTATGAAGAGGCCTTCCTTTCTTTTTTGAAATTTCTATTCGCTTTTTATTTCCCGTTGCTTTTATCATCTTTTACAATTCTTTACCTTTGGTAGGTCCTTGAACTCTATTTTTTTCTTTGATAGAGACCGTGGATAACAAATATTCAATAAATAAGATGGAGAAAGTATTATACAAACATGTGCAGATAATAAATACATGTTGATTAATCTTGTTAACAATGTACAATACATGTTCTTGAGTGCTCTCATCTTTCGAAGTTTGAAGTTCTTATAATTATATGGTTTTATGTAATTTTCTTTATGTTGATGGCTTGATATGAGATCACTTGAACTCTATATTAGAGATGAAATGTAAATACTGCAATTTGTATAACTTATTAAATGGGAAACCCGAAATTGAATATTGGATTACATATTTAATAAGAAGAGTCTCAAACAGTAAAAAGAAACTCGCAATGTTAATCTAAAAAAAATCATAATTTTATTATTTCCAATATGTACAATATAATTACAAATTAAATTAAGATTATGTAAACGCTACAACTCTCTACAAAATACTCTGGTTTGATTTCCATAGTATTTGCACCCCCAACAAACGTTAAGTTCCATCTCTTGGCTTTCATACACACACACACACATATACATAAATATATGTGCAACAAACATGTACATGCAGGGACGTAGCCAGGAATATGAGACAATGGGAGCTAATTTTCGGGGGTTCGGGGGCGTGAGCCTCCCAAATTTTTTTTTTGAGGTTATTTTTTACTAGTTACCAAAAATAATTAAATTTATTTAATCTAATGGAAAGAGAAACAAATATATAAATGAGCATAACACAAAAAAAGAATACTAATTCAAACCCTAATTTAAACTATCAATTCAAACCCTAATTTAAAATCCCATTTTATTTCAAAATCCACCACCACTGCATTTAAACCCCAAAATAATTTTCCAGTGTGTCCATAAGGTTGACAAGGCCCCTTTTGTAAATAGGCTCTACGGAGTTTATCTTCCAGTTTACGATTTCCACGAGCAATTGGAGTTCGTAGGACGGGATCGGCATGTAAATCCTCCAAAATAATTTCATCCAGTTATATATTGCTCTCAATATGCGGTGTCGATGTGAACTCTAATTTTCTTTTATAAAACCTCTCAATAAGTTGACTGAATTGACAAAAAAAATTAGGTTCATTAATATCGCCATAAAAAATTAGATTCATTAATATCCCCCCCCAAAAATTAGGTCCATTAGTACACCCTAAAAAAATTAGGTTCAATAATATCCCTCCCAAAAAACTAGGTTCATTAATATCCCCACACCCAAAAAAAAAATTAGGTTCATTAATATCCCCAAAAAATTAGGTTCATTAATATTCCTAAAAAAATAGGTTCATTAATATCCCCCAAAAAATTAGGTTCCTTAATATATATCTCCGAACAAATTAACGCAACCTAATTAACCATTGATAAACAGGAGCAGCTAATCATAACATACATAATTTCATTCATAACCTACTTAACCATTAACCAAGTAAATTAATTTGTAAACATATGGGTTGGGAGAGAATTACCTGTGCTGTGCAGGTGACGGAGCAGTAGCAGACAACTTGTCTAGCAGAAAAGAGAAGGGATGTTGCTTCACTGGGGCTGCCTTGCCTTGCCGCCGGCAAGTTCCGATGGAAACGGATCCCCCGGGAAATGAGACGACACTGAGAGGAGAAGGAATGCTACTGTGCTCGTGGGTTTGTTTGTGCTGCTCTAGTCTTTGAGAGAGTTTTTTTTAGGTTTTTAACACTTGGTCTGCTACTCTTTATTTATAAAAATAACCCCAAAACTTTATTATTTCAATTTTTATCTCTAATATTTTTATATACCTACTTTTCTTTTCTTTTTTATTATAAATCAGTGGGGACACAAGCCCCCTCTAGGCCTCACCTAACTCCGTCCCTGTGTACATGTCTAACAACCATGGGAAGCCCGTAAATTAAACATTAATTCTCATTTCATTGTGATTTTTAGGAATCTCAATTAGTTAAGTTCACATCTAAAGTTTGAATTTTAGGAAAGGAAGAGGCATCATGTATTCAAACTCTTCAAATAAGATTGTGACACTTCATATGTGAATTTACCGATTTAAGATTCTAAAAAGGAACAAAAGTTCGAGCCAAACGTGAACTTAAACTACATTCTACTAGACAAGTTTGGGATATGGATCAATAAAAAATTCATCCTCCGCAATAGCTTTGCTCCATCTTTTTTGGAATACCTTGTATTCTATGTACGATTGCCTTCTTACCTAGACAAAGATGACTACGATGATACGAGTAATTTAAATTTGTATTTAAAATGCGGGTTACGTCTACAATCCTCATATACAAAGGTGATGTATACTTATTGGACTTTGGAAGATAACTGAACCCAACTGTAAAAAAATCGGGGAAATGAAGAACATCTAGCATTAGGATTACAAAATTTCCAGTACTAGGATTATAAACAACACCAAAAACAGACCCTTTAGATTTGTTTATTATAGTTCCATCTATTAGCTCAATAATTACTTCATAATCTCTTTACTGTGATTTTTTTTTTCATGGGCAGGTTTGCTTGCTAGCGCTGCAAATATGAGTTATATGTCAATTTCATCGACTTTTGGTTCAAGTGATGATGATGATGATGGTCTTGATATATTGATGGTTAGATAATCATATGTCTTGTATACATTATAAACTTACATTAAATTAGCATTAGCTTTATTACCTGGGCTATCTATAGGATTGTCACAGTTGGTTGCTTGAGAAGAATGTGCAGAATCTCCAGATTGCATGGCTTATACAATGGGAGGTTGCACATCTTGTACAATAGCATATTGTAACTCTTCTATGGTTGTTGTATCCACTGAAGATGATCTAGTTGACCTCTGTCGCCTAGAACACCCCGGTGCTATGCTAAAAGATCTACAATCGAAAGAGCAAGTTATGATGTGAGTGAATAGTAAGTTTTTCGAAGTAAATAAAAATTTTAAGCCTTCAACAATATCGTACGAGTGCATTAGCAAAATCATTTTACACAAAACATAATGTATGCAAAAGGAATAAACAAATCACATTCCAACGATAGAACATAATAGTAATAAGAAATTCCATTTTAATTCTTGAATAATAACTCGAGGATATCATCAAGTGCGTGAATAATATCATGTTATATCACACATGACACATGTGAAAGACATAAACAAATCACACATCAATGATGGGATATAATGGTGATAAGACATTTCATTTTCATTAAAACATAATATCTAAATTGAATTTAAGGCTACATTCTACTATAACTACCAACACATTCAATTTATATTACTCTCATCACTCTCCATACAAACAAGATCTTCCTCATCATAATATTTAATTAGTGTCTCGTCTTCTTCATCATCTCCATCACATACGAAAGTATTTCCATATGATACAATTATGGTGTTGTCTACAACACCAGCATCAACGATATTCGCATCCATATCATTTCTATGCAGCACATCAACATCAACTTCTATAATTTCAACACCCTCGGATGGCGCTATCTCCTGGTAAACTAAACTTTCATCTGCTTCTGTAATACCCATATCCATTCATTCCACATCTGGATCATATATGTGTTTATGCTAAAACTCTTGAACAACTTTCCAATATTTCCCCAACTTCGTGTCATTGATATAAAATACTTGTTTTTCTTGAACTGCTAGCACCTAAGGGTCATTCTTATACCACCTACCATTAATATTAATGCTTGTGAAGTGGTCATCTATTTGTATTCTTGAATTTTTCTTCTTATCAATTTCAAACCACTCACACTAAAAAGGAAAGTCTCGGTTCCCTTTGATATATTCCAATTCAACAATGTTTGTCATGATACCATAAAAATTTATTTCTCCATTGTCATGATCCCCTTTGACCACCAAACCGCAGTTCTGACTTTTTCGACAATTGTCACGTTCCCTAGTATGAAACCAAACTCCATTAACAATGCAATTCTTATACTTTTTCGCTCGAGTGTCAGGACCACACGCCAATGAATATAGTTACTCGATAGCTTTGGAGACTTTTTGTTATATAACTTTCCCATCTATTAAGAAAACATATGGATTATATTAATGAGTGTAGTTTAAGGTAACAATAAAAGACATATATATTTACATCATTATTTAATTATTTATTTAAAAGAGACGATGAATTATTCTTGTTTAACTTACATGTAGTTTGAACCAAGAAGGGAATTGTCGTTGTTGTCTCTCCTCCAAATTCAAAAATCTTTCTTTCTTGAGTTCTTCCATATGTTTACTAAATTGAAAGGTATCATTTATTTATTGCACTCATAACAACTTGCAAATTTACTAAACAAAAAAATTGACTTACTCAAAATATCTTGCAACTTCCTCACAATTATTCAACGTATACCAACTCATCATTTCTAGCTCGACATCGGAAAGAAAATCATATGAATAAGCCCTAAAAGGACGTATTTTTTGAGTGAACACATCCAATCTATCTTCTTGCACATCTCTATCGTAGTTTTGGTCCGCATGATTATATTATGTTTCTATTCCATTGAGATACATTGAACAAAATGTTAAGCACTCGTTAACAATATAAGCCTCTACTATGGAACCTTCAGGGTTAGCTTTATTAGGAATATATCCCTTAAGTATGCCCAAGTACCTATATACATATGAAATGTTACATCATGTCAATATAAACCCACAAACTACCAACATAAAGTATATATAACGAACAGATAAATATTAAAGCACACCTTTCAATAGGATGCATCCACCTATATTGAACCGATCCTCCGAGCACAGCCTCTCGCCGCAAGTGAACAGCTAAGTGAACCATTATATCGAAAAATGCCGACGGATAAATCATTTCAAATTTGCACAAAATTAGGGCGATGTATTTTTCCAATATCTTTAGTTTTTCTACATCTAACATCTAACAACACAAGTCATTAAAGAACTTCCCCAATTCAACTAATGCAGTATATAAATCCTTAGTTAAGTATCCACGAGCACCAACAGTCAATAATCATTATAATAAAACATGACAATCATAACTCTTCAACCCCGATATCTTACCATCATTAACATTCACACATCAAGAGATATTAGAAGCATAACCATCTGGAAACTCAACGGATTTTATGAACTCGCAAAACCCTTATTTTTCTAACTTAAAAAGAGTATAGGATGCTGGTGGCATGATATATGTATCACTATTCCGCTCCAAATGCAATTCCTTTCTTATTTTCATATCTTCTAGATATTGTCTCGCTTTATGCGTATATTTTGTTTTTCCTTCAATGTTCAATAATGTTCTTAATACACTCTCACATATATTTTTTTCAATGTAAATGACATCAAGATTATGGCGCAACTTTAATGTTCTTCAATACGGTAATTCAAAGAAAATGCTTTTTTTAGTCCAATTCAACTCTTGGGGTGTACGCTTTCTCTTTTTATTCTCCGAGTGTTTCCCTAGGACATAATCCTTAAGATGATGCAATTTTTACAACACGCTATTCCCATCTAACTCCATAGGCTTTGGACGAAGCTCCTGCGTACCATTAAATATTTTACTCTTCAGCCATTTATGATTTGACTCTAAATATCGGCGATGGACCATATAACAGATTTTACTTCTTAACTTTAAGAATAAGTATCCTCATTACAAGTAGGGCATGCCATATATCCTTTAGTGCTCCATCCAAATAAATTACCATAGGCTGGAAAGTCATTTATGGTCCATAAAACTGCCACATGCATTTGAAATGTCTTTTTAGTGGACGCATCATATGTCTCCACACCAACATCCCATAATTCCTTTAATTCATTAATTAGTGGTTATAAATGCACATTCATGTCCTTATCGGGTGCCTTAGGACCAAGAATGAGCAACGACATCATGAAAAATGGATCTTTCATACATTTTCACGGAGGTAAGTTGTATGGAATGTGTATAACTGGCCACATGCTATAGGAGTTGTGCATGTTACCAAACGGGTTGAACGCGTCACTTACTAGGCCAAGCCTTACATTACGAGGATCTTTAGATAACCACTTGTGTTCCTTATCAAATTCCTTCTGAGCATTAGAGTCAACGGGATGTCTTAACACATTTTCATTAGCACACCTCTCTTTGTGCGAAAGAATCATATCCTCAACTTTTTTCTGAACGTAAAGAGTCTTTGGAGTCTTTATTTTAGTGGGAAGTAGTGAAGTATCTTATGTGGAATTTGCGACAATATACATATAAAACAATTTCACACTTATGTATATATACAATCGTGTCAAGTCTTTTACTCGAGTTATACAATAGTCATTATTTATAATATAACATAATTTACATCATTAATTTACTAATTCAACACCAAATCATTTCAAGGTTATATATCCCTAATAACCTTAAGTATGTGATCAAGTTAGGATATTAGGCACAACACCACAATTATCTTACTAACAACATGAAAAATATTATCACTCTTATTTCAACAACATGCTGCCCAGAATTTAAAATGCAGATTCGAGGCTCTTCCAATCCGTTTTTGGAAAAACTTAAAACTACAAAGTTGTTCGTAACGTGATTTTATACAAGGACACATGAGCACGCTACCATAGCCGGCCTAAAACAGACCCGAAACTAACATATAATATCCGCCCCTGTTTTCGACAACATTCTGCCCAGAATTTTAAAACGTCGATTTGAGGCTTTTCCGATCTGTTTTTGGGAAAACTTAAAACTACAAAGTTGTTCGGAACGTGATTTTCTACAAGGACACCCGAGCACGCTACCTTATCCTACTTAAAACAGATCCGAAATTAACATTTACAGTTCGAACCTGTTCACGATAACTTTCTGCCCAGAATTTTAAAACGCATATTCGAAGATTTTCCGATCCGTTTTTAAAAAAACTTAAAACTACAAAGTTGTCCAGACTATGATTTTCTACCAGGCATGGTGGACGAAATATACATTCTCGGAATTAAAACAGCTCAAAACAATTTTTTTAATATGACGATTTACTCAATTTCATAGATTTCTCAAATTCAAGAGTTTGTTCAACAATTCAATCCCTATAATGATGTTATCGCATTTGAATCTACATGGAGGATGATCCTAATACATTGCATATCATTTTTAACATTAATTTCATATTAATTTAGGGATCCAAATACATGTTCATGTGAAATTTCATTATAGATACATAATATACACATATAGGTTATTAACTTGCCTTGGATTGTATGGAGAAATTGAAATCCTCTTAAAATCCTCTTAGCTTCTTCTCTTCCTACTCTCTCTCTCTACCAAACCCTAGCCCCCATTTCAAATGAAAGAATGAAGACTTCTTCTCTTCCTTTCTATATATACCTAGGGTTAGTTTATTTACAAAAATGCCATTGCACCAAATTTAACCCTCTAGATCATTTTACGCGTTAATTCGCTTCTAATATTTAAGTCGCACATTCGTATCTCAATTAATTCATTTTAAATTTTTATTTCCAAACATTTCGAATATATATACTGCCATAGTTATTTTTTTCTTCAATCAGTTCAATTTTAATTCAATAAAAAATGCGGGGTATTACACACATATATTCCCATATCCATAACCATAAACCCTCATAGAAATTTGTCGCAAAGCGAAATACGTTTTGGAGCATATAAATATAACATAAATTGCGATAATCATTTCGAAAGTCTCATAATTTGTCACAATTATGAATCAAATAACATTCATTCCTTTTATAATGCTCAAACTTCACATGTGGATTTTCTCATATAAGATTTCTCGAAAACCACAAAAACTCAAACCAAACAAGGTACTCAAAATACAATGAGTGTGTAAACCACATTTAATTATTCATTTGGTTGAAAATGATTTTAATTTTGAATTGATTAAATGTAATTATTAAACTGGGTTAAATCTATAGATTTTATGAAGTGTCCCAATGCAATGACGTCTTGAAACTTGAATCATAGAATTTGAGAACCAAAAATATTACATACCTAACCTAGGTGTGCGAATGGAAATAAAGACAAATTACAAAATGGACAATTACAATTTTGTTTTTACAATAAAACCTTTGTCGTGATTGATAAAGTCACTAACATTATTTGTTATGGGTGATAAAGTCACTAATCAAGTCAGTTATTGGTGATAAAGTTACTAATTGGGTTTGTTGTATGCGATAAAGTCATTAATCAATTATATTGTATTGATAAAGACATTATGTTTATTTATTTTCTTATATATATTCACAAATAATTCCATTTGCACTTGTTGATTAAGTCTCTAATAATCTATGTTGTGACTAATAAAGTCACTAATCAGGTTTATTATGACTTATAAAGTCATTAGTCGGGTCTATTATGGGTTGGTAAAGTCACTAATGAGTCTTGTATTGAGTAATAAAGTCCACAATCAACTTTATATTGGGTGATAAAGTCACTTTATATTCTAAATTGATTTTTATATATCCCAAAGTAAATTCGTTTTCTCCTAAAAAATGCATATGAAAAGCTGTAATAACATATGAAGTGGAAAAGGTAAATAGTTGGTGAATTAAATTATGTATTTTCTGATTAGGTGGAAATACAAAGTTAAAAAGTTTTAAGATTAGCAGGGAGAAATAGACTGTTGGTACAAGTGAAACAACAAATTAAGCTAGAATATTTGTACAAAGTGCAATAACAAATCGAAGTGAGGTTATTAAAAAGCATGGGTATGAAGGTCAAAGGTAATCACTATGCGAATGGAGTGGTCTCAACTGATTAATTCTTTTGGATTAATTTAGGGGCTCGAATTTTAATTATATGATCCTCAACCCCTGTAAATAAATTGAAAGTTATTTATATAGTGAGAATAAAAGGTGACATCACTCAGTAATATAACATGTATTTGGTATTAATGACTTTGATATCTCGTGCGACTTTGCTATCTCATTTTAACGAGTTTAGCAAACTCATTCTAACGAGAATCGTTCGAAGTTAAATATTACTACTTCTACAGTATACACTATAACATTTTGCGTAGGTACCAACCACATTAACTGTCTATCTTAATCTAATATTCATAATCATGAAATACTATATTACTGTGTGAATCTACTATCACGATTCACATAATAGAGGATAAACAGGGGATAAATTATCTTATTGGGCTGACCAGCAATCAAAGAACTATCACAGGGGTATTGTTTGTCATAGACTTGAATTAATTTGGTTTAATCGTTAGAAATTGAACTAGCATGGTAAATAATTATCGTTTTTTACTTAATTAGATATGCAAATAATGATGAAAATAATTCGTCTATACATTTGAAAAAATGTATGGATGTTGAATTAATTTCTAGAGAGTGTGAATGGGTCTCAAATACATAAAATCCAACCAATCTTAAAAAAATGGATAATAACCAATAGGTAAACAAACGGAGCCAAAAAGAACAAGATATAGTAGCAAATAATCTATAGGACACAACGTTCCATATCATAAAATACTATAAACTATTTCTAATCCCAAAACTCTGAACCAACATTTGTTTAGATATTAATCAGGGGGAATGAGGTTAGCGAAAGTAGAAGGTTGATGACAGCAAGAAATCAGTGGCGACACGAGGTTGATGGCGGCACAAAAATGATAAGGACGATGGCACGAGGTCGACAACAACAAAGGGATGGGACAGGATGATGAGAGAGACAGATGGACGGGACGAGGAGAGGCGAGGTGCGATGGGAGAATAGATAGAGAGAGAATGCTGGACTGGAGTGGGGTGAGTTTATAAGGGCCATTTTCTTTGTGGGTATAGGGTAAGTATATATTTGTAATAACAGATGATCTTTGGCTATGAAAATACTCTGTAACGAAAATACAATTTTTTTTAGCCACAAAAATATTTGTGGGTAACTTAATTGATTTTGTTGGGAAATAAATTGTGCTTGATTTTATAGGGTGGGAAATTGTGGCGCCCAATTTCTATTGATGATGTGACAACGAAATTAGAAATTCGTGGCTAATGGTTTACTTAAGGCCACGATTTATATTTCGTTGCTAAATGAGATCATTTAGCCAATAAATTACCTTTGTAGCTAAACAAATCATCGTTAAAAGTTTTATTTGTTGTAGTGTTTAAACATTAGTTTAAATCCTTTCTTAATAAGTAAGGATCCAGAAACCAAGTTCTTTTGAATGTATGGGACATTAAGCACGTCATTGAGAGTGAGTTCCTTTATTGAAGTCATTTTGAGTACAAATTTTCCTATCCCTTCAACCTTCAAAGAATAAGAGTTTCCCATGAAACGTTTCTTCTCATGATCAAAGTCTTGGTAAAAAAAATAAACATGTTCTTGTAATACCTCGTACTTTTAATAGTATTTAGTTCCACTTATGCATTTAATTATGAAATTAAATTGGTTTCCATAAATATTAATTAGCGTTTTTAGGACTAATATTTATGATTATTTACTTGCGTGTAATAAGTAAATAGTGATGTGAATAATTATATTATCAGTCGTTAGGGAGTTAAAATGATATATTTAAAAGGTTTAAGGGCGACGTGTACTGTACGCACGTGCCGGGACCAATTAATGAAACAATTGAACATTTTTAGTGCGGTGACTCAGATGGCCTTTTTGAGTGCACGAGTGTTCCAGAATGGGTGGGTTGAAATTGTCCACAACAGATACTCGGAGGTTATAGTTGGGTTTCGGGGGGCATTTTAGACATAAAAATGACCTGTATAAGGCTATGGTCATTTGTTTTACCCTTAGAGATGAACCCAAATAAGAAATTAGGGTTTAATTATGAAGTATGTAAGTGGGGATTAAAGGAGGGAACAAAAAAGAAGAGAAAATGAGAGGAAGAAAGCTTGGAGAAGAGAGGAAGGGCCATCTCCGGAATCAATTCATCTAGAACATGTCAAGCTTCAGATTTGAATCCATCAAGACAAGTGTTTACTTGCTTTAGACTTGAATTTATGCTATTAATTATGTTCATAGTTAATTAGTGATTAATCAGGAAATTAAGGATGTAATCATGGGGATTAATTAAGAGGGTTTGATTTGTGTTTAACATGTTAATGTGATTAAAAATGAATATGGATGAAATTTGCGATTAATCAGGGAATATAAACATGATAATGATGAACATTAATAGGGTGTTAGATCAATGGTTTTTAAGGTTTTATTAATTATAGATTGAATGAATTAAATAAATGATTAAGAATCTTTGGGATTGAACGTTGGATTCGGGTTTAAATCGGGTTTAAAATACATCTAGGATGTTTACATATATATATTTGGGATCTTAATTTATCGTTTTGGGAGGCTTGGGACCTCCATTAATGGGTTTGAGAGGTAAAATCTCGAGGTTGAAAACGAGGGGCAGTCTAGCAAACCGAACAAGTTCGCTGGGGGAGCGAATTGATTTGTTTGGCTGAAAAGTTCGGTCTGCCCGCGAACTGGTTCGATTTTATGTCATGTCCCGACTTTTATTTTGCGTTGTTTCAACCCGTTAACATTGGATATATGTGCATATGAGTTTTCAGGGTAGCTTGGGAATTCTGTGGAACATTATCATGGGGTTGGTGCGTATCTTAGGACAACTATTAATGGGATTATAGTGAGATGAATGGGTTAACAAATGAGTGAACACTTAATCAGAAATAAGAAAGTCAGTTCAGACTTTGGGATTGATAGACTCGTACGTTGTGGAATTTTCGTACGTAGTCGGTACTATATATATGTACATATACATAGAGCAATGTTTAAGTGCATCTTTCAATATACATAATTCATGCATCATAAATGAAACGCATGGCTTAATGAATAAAACGACATTGTCTGAATATGAGCCCTTTTAACCCTAAAAAAAAAGAACCTGACCCTACTCTCTCAATTCAGACCCGTTTTCAACTCTCTCTCATCACTTTCTTAGGAAGAAACGCAACCAGCTGTACACGCACTCACCGGAGCAAAAATCTTCACCGGACTCAACTAGTAAGTAAAAAAAACTCTCCACCTTAATAAAAAACAGTAATCGGTGAAAAACAAATACCTTGAAAAAAAATGTTTGGGGGTTCCCAGATCTGAGTTTGATGTTTCATTTTCGGCGGGGGGGGGGGGGGGGGGGAGGGGGGGGAGTTTTTAGTTTTTTACTTAGTTATAATCTTTACATAGATTATCTGTTGAAAAAAAAAACAGTTCCGGAGCATAGATTATATGTTAAAAAAACGTAGTTCATTAATTATTTGGGGGTTTGTAGATTATCATAAAAAACAGCTTTGATGTGTTACCAAATCTAAACCCTCAAATGTTTACTGGCATGAAAAACCCTTTTGTTGTGTTGCCAAATATCAGCGTTTGCTGTGTTGAAACACCCTTTTCTTTACTCAATTTTTTTGAGTTTAGTTGTCCCACATCTATAAAAAAAACTCCAATTTTTATCCTCGTTCATTTTTTTTCAATTAACAGTTCCATTTTTTTTTTCAATTAACAATTTCATTTTTTTGAATTGCTTACGTTTCAATTTTTCAATTAACAGTTTCATTTTATTGTAGAACTAATAGTTTCAATTTTTTTTAAAAAAATGATAACAAGCAGGGGTTCTAATTGTTCGAGAGTGAAGTGTTCTTGTGGTGTTGATGCCATTATTCGTACATCGAAGACAACCGCAAATCCCGGAAGGCTTTTATGTGTTGTCCAAATTCCGAAGATGGGTCTTGTAATTTTTTAAATGGGTGGAGGATAAAAAGTCTGTGTGCAATGAAAAATTTGAGTTAGCGACAAAGATAAATGCATTGAAGATGGAACTGGCAATAGTACGAATCGAATTCAATAACATTAGGGCGACAAAAGATCAATTAGGTGGACATAGAATTGGCGACACTCCGTAATGAATTCCACAAATTTAGAATGAAAATTAAATGTCTTTTTGTAGGATTGCTTGTGTTGTTCATTTATCATGTATTTCTCAATTAAGTGCGAGTGCAATTTGTAATGTTGGATTTTGTGGTGTAATTTGAAATGAAAGAATTTGCGGTGTTATTTGGAATGTTGAATTTGTGGTGTAATTTGGAATGTTGAAAACAAAATGTTGAATTTGTGGTGTAATTTAGAATGTTGAATTTATCATTTATCTTTTTGGAATGTTGAATTTGAAGCCAATTTGACATAGCAGTGGACACTGATAAAAGAATTGAAAATACAGACATTGAATGATTCAAGTAAATAAAGAATAGCAGTAAATAAAGACATTGAATTGGTGATATGCACTTAATGAAACAGATAATAGAAATATGGTTGCTACAGCTTGATATAACAGTGTGCACTTGACATTGAAAACTCCCAACTGACATTCAAAATATGGTTTCTACAACTTGACATTGAAAACACACCAATACAACTTGAGAATCAAAATACACCAACTGATAATTATACAACTTGACATCCAATACACATTCAACATTAAACTTGGCATCTCCTCAGACGAACTTGCAACAGAGATTTTTTTCAAAATTACCATCCTTGTCCCTACATGAGCAAAAAAATATTAATAACACTCAGACTTAAAATAAAAAATATTTCCTATTATTCAATACGAGGCAATTTCTTTTGTCATGAGCTTGCCCTATTGAAAGAGTTGGCGCTTGCGTTCAATTAAGAAATAATATAATAAACACCTTTTTAGCCCAAACAAACCCTAAACATGCAACTAGGTGTGAATGAAACAATATGAAATCATGCATGAGTTATTCAAACACACACAATTGAGGAAAAATCCCCCACAGGGGCAAAACCATTTATTTTCACTATAATTTGTAAGAAAACGGCGTACAATCGGATTACAATGAAAATACAAGTTGACAAAGAATTACCCTCAGGTATCGGATTCTGTAGTCGCGGCTGGAATTATCCCTTTCCAGTAGGGCTGCAATGAAGAGGAAGAAACGGTCCACTTCACAAGGGTTGAACAACAGCAATGGTGTTCTTGGGTTACCAAACTTGATTCACATAGATATGGAAGATGTGTGAATCTAAAAACCTAGAATCATAGGACTCAATAGGTGAAGACTTTAGGGTTGATATGCTCTGAAAAACGTGGGAAAGTCTTATAGAAACCAACTACTGATCGTGGTTTAAATAAGGAGTCAAAATCCTAAAAAATCTGCTACACGATCTGGCAGTGTTTATCCAGGGCGGATCGGTCCGGGCCTCAGGCGGATCGATCCGATGGCGGATCGGTTCTTTTAATTTGAAGCCGATTCGGTTCGCAATCGGTTCGGTGCTCTCTGGACTCATTTTGGAAGGCGGTCCGGTCCGGTCCTGGGCGGATCGGTCCGCAGTCGGATCGGTTCTTTTTATTTTGGGGCGGACCGGTCCGGCTGACTGTTTCCAGATTCCTTCTTCTTTTGATCTTCGGATTTCGAATTTCGTTGATGACGATGTGATCTTTTCAACCATCAATCTTGTAACGGCGTATGACATAACATATACATAAAGATGGACAAATTGTCCTTACAAATCTTCCCCTATGTCTATGCCGGAACAAACATAAAAAATCTGAATTATCAAGTATGAACAATGCCTATACAAATCTACCCTTCCATGAACCCAAAACTGAAAGAGGTACATATGACTAAGGCTGCATCATTTGTTCTTCAATTCTTCAGGAATCTTCACGCTTTTCTCATCAAGGTGTGTATCATGGGATTATCAAGGATGTACCTACACACATGAGATAAAGCAAATACCAAGTGACGTATCGAGTTTGAAATGAGATAATAAACATATGCATATATACATATATACCAGATTTATGATGAACCTCAAATTTCAAAACTCCCCCCATAATCAGATAATTCATTCTCCCCCTTTTTATGATGTCCCCAAATAGACAAAATGAGAGAAATGAAATAAACAAGCAAAACCGGGGTGACACAAGGTATAAATCACACCATTAATGAACATAAAACAACCAAGTCGATGATAGCGTAAATGAAGAGGTGTGATCAAAATTCGATAGGAAAATCAAAGCATACAAACATGACATATGTGCATGATGAATATTGGATATTCCTAACGAATGAACTCAAATGCTTCCTTTGGTGTAAAAGATTGGAAATATAAGACATTGACTATATCAAATCTACAAATCAAAGCTTAAAGTGATTTCTACACCAATAACGTCCAAAATGATTTTCATGCTTTTTCAGGACTTTCAAGGAAGTGCAAACCCGTTTTTCAATCTCCAACCAAACTCCCTCAGATTTATATTTTGAAGAGAGGAATACTAAATTCTCAAACTTTGGAGAATTGGGTGAAACCTAAATGGCCCAGATTTGGCATGAATTGCTTTTTATTGCCTTATCAATTTTTTCAGGCTCTTTTAACCTCTTAGGACCTCGGATATTAAAATTCCTCCATTTTTAGGTCCATTTTAACGGTGGCTTTTGCGCAAAGGATAGGAATCAACTTTCTCAGCCCCTCCCCGTTATGAAAATATACACACAGTCTCACCAAAATGGTTTTTTACATGCAATCCAATCTTGTCAAGTTTTATCGCATATTGTACATTGTATAGACAGAATTGAGATAGAAACACTCAAGCCAATATGTGATAGACAAGTGCAATAATCAAATATAGCCTTGCATGTGTGCAATAAAGGATATAGGAGTCAAATATGTAGGAAGATATCACTAATTACATCTCAAAGACTCCAATCAATGTAAAGCACATGGATGAAATGATGTAGCCTCTCAAATCTCTATCAAACAGTCACATGGATATATGAAATGAAGTTGTGACTTGGCTAACTTAAATGCTCATCCATAAAAGGTGCAAAAACAGAAAAATCTTTTTGGTCTTTTTCAAAATTTTTGTCAAAATAAAATCTTTTTGGATTTTTCAAAATTTTTCAAAACAAGAATATATACAAAAATGATACATGCTAGCAATAGGTAAAAAAAATATGATAAACAACCTATGCTAGCAATCAAGACTAGATCTCAACCGGGAGTAACGGTGGAGTTTTCTAAAGATGGTGACATCTTTTGAACCAACTCCACAAGATCATGTGTAGTCTTGATCAAAAACTTCACTTGCTCGCGAATATGTGCAAACTCTCTATCAAAATGAGCAGGCAAAGTATCATGAGTGGGTGCATGTGCATGAATGTGTGAAGTGGCATGATATGGCACAAAACCCAACTTAGAACAAAATTCCCTAAGATGTCCTCGCTTCCTGCAGTGGGAGCAAACATAAACCGGTCTAGGAAGTAATTTATCAACAATCTTGGGATGAACAATCCTAGACGGACACCCATGGGACTCACTCACAATGGTGGATATAGGCTCGGGTGAATTCTCTAATGTGACTTGAACCTCCCGTGCTTGTTTGAGGTCATCCTCGAGATGGGATACACGTGTCGTCAGACTAGACACCGTGTTGGTCAAGTCACCTTTTTCCCTTTTAAGCTCATCATTCTCTCCATTCAACACACCAATCCGAAGACCTAGGATCCTATTAGTCCTTTTTATGTCCATGGTTTCGATAAACAACTTTCTAAAGGCATTTTGGATCAAACTATCATCACCATTATCATCCTCACTATCACTTACAGATGTGGGCATATCAACTTTCTTGCCCTCTCTCTTAAGTCTAGTGGGACACTCAAATTTCTTGTGCCCTGTCCCATCGCACTCAAAACATCTTATCTTCTCAAGTTTTTTATTTCTCTCATTCTCACCACAACTCTCTCTTTCTCCAAGCAATCTTAAATCATTCTCTAAAGCGGTGAACTTAAGGGCTAAAGCATTATTACGCTTCTTGGTTTCAAAAAACTCAGAATATAACTCGGTGTAAGCGCGTGGGAGATCACACTCTCTCTCACTTGCCTCATCCTCCCCTTCACTCTCATTGCTCTTACTGTCGAGGTGTCCTTGTGACGTAGCATCCTCATCGTCGTGAGAAGCATTGGAGGTACTCACATGACTTGCCATGAACGCGGTGAAGTTACGCTCATGCGGTGACTCATCTCTCGAGTCCACGGACTCGACCTCACTTTCTCCCTCACTTGAAGCGCTCAAACCAATTTGAGAAACGTGTGCACTATTGTGGGACAAGGTGGGTGTGCTCACACGACTAGAAAAAGCTACAAACTTCTCACCACTAGTCTCATCACCCTCACCTTCACTACTATCACTAAGTGTGGCGGGCATAGCAACTTTCTTTCCTTTCTTTCTAAGCCACGTAGGACACTCAAACGACTTATGTCCCTTACCCCCACATTCAAAACAAGTGATGTTCTCAAAATCCTCCTCACACTCCTCATCGAATTTATTCTCTTTTTCCCTCTCACCACTTTCTTTGGCCTTTCCTTTCTTTTTATTTTTCTTTTCAAAAATATTTTTCTCAACATTCCTTTTATCATTGAAATTTCCACTTTTCTTGAATTTGAGAATTCTTTTGAAATTTTTTGCAAACAGGGCCAAGTCATCTAAGTCAAAATCACATTCAGACTTGGACTCAAAAACTTTTTCTTTCTTTTTCTGAAAATGAGTCTTTAAAGCAATCCCATTATCCTTAGCCTTAATGGTTTTGGGAAACATGTCAATATCATAGGTTTGAAGATCACCTACAAGTTCTTCCAACTTAAGTGATTTCAAATTTCCCAAAGAGTTCAAAACAGTGACTTTAGGAATAAAGCGTTTTGGGAGAGATCTCAAAATCTTTTTAACGACACGCGTGTTATCAATTACCTCACCCAAATTAAAACTAGTGTTAACAATGTTCGACAAGCGTGCAAAAAACTCATCAAAGCATTCGGACTCAGACATGGAGATAGTCTCAAATTGGGTGGCCAAATTTTGTAATTTAGACTCTTTAACAGCGTTCGTACCCTCATGGGTAAGTTGCAAAAAATCCCATGCCTCCTTTGACGTGGTGCACGTCATTATGCGTTTGAACTCGTCAGGTGTGACAGACCCAGAAATAGCACTAAGACCCTTACAATTAAAAGAAGACCATTTAAATTCTTCATCAGTCCAAGAAGTGTCAGGTTTCAAGTTGGTCACATTATCAACAGTCACGGTGGGAGGAGTCCACCCTCGTTCAACCAAAATCCAGACACGTTCATCAATGGCTTTTAAAGCCGACCTCATACGGGCTTTCCGATAAGCATAATGTGTCCCGTCAAAAACAGGCATTTTATAATATGACTTCTCCATTTGAACACGCACTTTTTCAAAAATCAATTTTTTTAGAAAATTGATATCTTAGAAAAATTTTGCGAAAAAATGAATACGCGATAGATTAGCGTAACCTGCTCTGATACCAATTTGAAAGAGTAGGCGCTTGCGTTCAATTAAGAAATAATATAATAAACACCTTTTTAACCCAAACAAACCCTAAACATGCAACTAGGTGTGAATGAAACAATATGAAATCATGCATGAGTTATTCAAACACACACAATTGAGGAAAAATCCCCCACAGGGGCAAAACCATTTATTTTCACTATAATTTGTAAGAAAACGGCTTACAATCGGATTACAATGAAAATACAAGTTGACTAAGAATCACCCTCAGGTATCGGATTCTGTAGTCGCGGCTGGAATTATCCCTTTCCAGTAGGGCTGCAATGAAGAGGAAGAAACGGTCCACTTCGCAAGGGTTGAACAACAGCAATGGTGTTCTGGGGTTACCAAACTTGATTCACATAGATATGGAAGATGTGTGAATCTAAAAACCTAGAATCATAGGACTCAATAGGTGAAGACTTTAGGGTTGATATGCTCTGAAAAACGTGGGAAAGTCTTATAGAAACCAACTACTGATCGTGGTTTAAATAAGGAGTCAAAACCCTAAAAAATCTGCTACACGATCTGGCAGTGTTTATCCAGGGCGGATCGGTCCGGGCCTCAGGCGGATCGGTCCGATGGCAGATCGGTTCTTTTAATTTGAAGCCGATTCGGTTCGCAATCGGTTCGGTGCTCTCTGGACTCATTTTGTCGGTTCTTTTTATTTTGGGGCGGACCGGTCCGGCTGACTGTTTCCAGATTCCTTCTTCTTTTGATCTTCGGATTTCGGATTTCGTTGATGACGATGTGATCTTTTCAACCATCAATCTTGTAACGGCGTATGACATAACATATACATAAAGATGGACAAATTGTCCTTATAAATCTCCCCCTATGTCTATGCCGGAACAAACATAAAAAATCCGAATTATCATGTATGAACAATGCCTATACAAATCTACCCTTCCATGAACCCAAAACTGAAAGAGGTACATATGACTAAGGCTGCATCGTTTGTTCTTCAATTCTTCAGGAATCTTCACGCTTTTCTCATCAGGGTGTGACTCGGGGTGCCGTATAATATATATATAATGGATTAAATGAATGAATGGATATTTATTATGGTTAAATCTATATACGGTGATAATTGTAGATAACGGTGAATAGAGAAAGATAATTGAATTAAGTTAAAGAATGTTTATTGAAAAACTTAATTCATATTAATGAGAAATGATTCATGTTAATGAGAAACGATGAAAAATGTATAAGAATGAATAATAAGGTAACGTATGGTATGGGACATACGGGGTTATGATATGGGAATGGAATTATATTATGGGATTGTTAAGGAGGAATCATTAACTAGGAGGTTAATAGGAAACGTTAAGTGTCCACTCTAGTTGAGAGGTGAGAATAGCAAGTGAGAGTTGGGTCTAACATGTACATAATAAAAGATTTATTGCACTTGTTAAATACTTGTTGTTTTAAAAATCATTTTCACAATCGGGCTCTGACCCGTTTCCTTGCATATTTTCTTTTCTATTGTATCTTCTATATCAGGTGTCCAGCAACAGGGACGCCAACCTTAACGGATTATGACAGGCTATGGAGCTATGGAGTTTTGCTTAGATGCTTATCTTCATTTGATTCACAGTATTCTTAGTTAGGGCATGTCGCCCAAAGGATTCAGTTATCTCTTTTCTATCGGGGTCAAGTACTATGGTATTCGTGTCATTTTAATACATTTGATATTGTTGGGATTACTGTAATGGATTAATATTATTTGGAAATGTTTATTCCAATTGCATTCAAATTACTTTGTGTTATCTAATTGGTTATCAGTGTTGTAGAATAAAATGTGTTGTGTTATTCTTAAACTGGAAATGGATTTTGTTAAATTAAAATTTGAAAAGTTTTTAACACCAGCTTAATTGAGTATTGGGTGAGTTGTAAATGTCTTTGACAGTGATGCTAAGAATGAACCAACTGTATATTCTGTTTTAATTTGGTATGGGACTGGCCACCCGGTATTTAATTAGGCGGGGTGTTACAGGTGGTATCAGAGCATTAGGTTCTAGTGTCCTTTAGGATTTGTACGACTTACTATGTTTTCAGCTTAGCGTTCTTTGATGTAGAGCCCTATGTTTAGGATTATTGATTTCTTTGGTAAGATCACGCATATATTAGTGAAGCTTATTGCGTTCGGACGGGTTAGTACGAGAAGTATGGCAGATGAGGGCCATGGGACGGTTAGCGGAGACCGTACTTAGGAGGTTATCAAGTATGTTCGAGTATGATGACCGTAGTCGAGGTCACCCCTATTATGGAAAATTGAGGAGAGACATCAGTAGAAGTTCTTGAAATGCGAGAATTGTGTGTGTTACCTAACGAAGGCAATATATTCAAAGGCTTGGCCATATAGTGGAGTGTGGTTAACTAGAACTGAAAATCTGGGGTAAAATTTTTTTCTTGACTTATCGGAGCAAAGTTTTATTAGTGGGAATCAACAACCATCACCCGCAAATGAGGGTATGTTTTCTATCTAAGGAATTATGAGGCGTATATTGATTTTTGTAGAAATTAATATTGTGTGGGCAAAAAGGGTTGCTAAACTTAGCCTATAGCATCGTTATTTACGCAGACTCACTGAGGGGTGTAAGACACCTATATATTACATGTTATTACGTGGGTTTGATTTTTATCATGGGATTACTTACTTTGGGCATGTCCGAGCATGATGTGACTCTCGGCATGCATTGACTCGTGGTATACGACAGCGTATGTACTACTATTAGCCAGCATCTTGTCTTCTAGAGAAGAGTAGATGAGTAAACTCTATTTGAAATCAATAAAACCTAAAAAAAAATTTGTTTAAATTGATAAACCTGATATTTTTTTTTCGATAAACCAAATTTTTATACACTATTAAATAAGGACCTTAGGAGTTTCGATGACCGACTACTTTAGGAAGTAGTGTATCGGTGTGGTTCCTTGTTTGGATTTTGCTTGCGAGACACCCCACGCATGAAACTAATAATCGTTGGGAGTCGAAATAAGTTAGGTCCTTAGTATATGAGTTTGTAACCTTTGCGACAAATATTATAATGAAAGTGGTACGATAGGGTGTATGGGCGCCCTGGATGATTGGATTGTAGTAGTTTTCAAAATTGTGAAACAGTAAGTAGTTGTCACTTCAGGATTTATTTGTTTAATAAGTGAGGATCATTTTTCCCAAACATTGTCACGAGGACGGTATAGGGAAGATTGGGTATAATTTAAATTTGATTCAGTTGGAACTATATGGTGAGACTTAGTGTAACATCGATAGGGATTTTCGTTAATGTACTGTATGGGTGGTACTACTTAGATTTTTGCGATGTGAGATTTATACTCGGAGTTGACCTTATCAGTATGGTTCATTTTTCTGAATTTCGGGACGAAATTCTGTTATAAGGGGGGAAGTATGTAATACCCCGTAATTTTAATGACTTTTAAAATGGGTTATATTTTAAATTAATGGATTAATTGGATCTTATTATAAATTAATTCATTTGGGTTTTATCCGAATTGTGGATATCTAAATGGATGATTCTGAATATTACTTAAATATATTTAGGTAATATATGAATGTGATGTCCTTGATATGACGGTATGATATAAATTCGGTAATTTAAATTTTTAGTCAGACGTGGTATGGGACGTGTCGGGACTAATTTATTAAATTAAAAAGAAAATTTATTTTCTATCGACCTTATAGTCATTTCGACTGCGTCGTTGCGTCCGGAAGGTTCGAAATAGTCAGAAAAGTCTATTTGGATGTTAATTTTGAGTCTCGGGTGATTTGGAAATGAAAAGACAACCCAAAAGGGCATTTTGGTTATTTTTACAAGGGGGATGAATAGTGATTTCGGGTTTTGTCTTATTATAAGTATTTGGAGATTAGTGTATGTAGGTTCATTTCATCTCTTCTACACAAAATTGAAATGTCATCTTCTTAGAGAGA
The DNA here is from genome assembly GCA_949130495.1 of Sambucus nigra. NCBI lineage: Eukaryota > Viridiplantae > Streptophyta > Magnoliopsida > Dipsacales > Adoxaceae > Sambucus > Sambucus nigra. The sequence goes on from OX422215.1 coordinate 623,159,395, forward strand.
GTGGAAGGTTGCTTGGAAAGAAAAAGAAGTTTGCTTGGGAAGGAGAAGAACCAAAGGTCAAAGGTCACCACCACCATCACCACCTGTGTTATTCAACTCCAAAGGATCAGATCTTCATTAGAGGCAAGTGTTTGATATTTGCAATTTAAGTTCGTATATTGTCCATGTTAGGATAGTTATAAAAAGAGATGATTTTCATGCTTGGAAGATGAAAGGATATAGTTGTTAATGAATTTTGGAATCTAAAAATATATAGGAATTAAACTCATGTTGTAGGTAGTTAGTAATCCAATAAATATTCATCAATCTGTGGAAGAAATTCTGAAAATAATTTAGTGTTCTTGAAGATAATATGTTGATAATTTTCTGGAAAAAGAGGCAAAAACGAGTGGAATGAGAAGAGCCAATTTGGAATGTTTAGATATTCTTTTTGAGTGCATTTGGATGAGATTTAAGAAAAACTCAAAACACATACTTGACTCAATTTTTCGTGTAGAATCCAAATCTGAAGTCGGATTGATGATTCGAATAATTTTTGGATCTAATTTTTCTGAGTATTTAAAATATGAGAATTCAAGATGTTGTTTCTTTTTAATGTTGGTTCTTATCCCAAAACTTTTGTGGATCTTTGGTGATTATTATTTGAATATTATGGGACTTAGAAAATATCAGTAAACCCTTGATAAGATTTGAATTAATTTGATTTGGATTCAAGTGATTAAAATGATGAAAATTATATTAAATGGAATTTCAGTTGCTAGATTCATTTGTTAAATTCCAAATGGGGATGTATGAGGATTAAAGATAGGACCAGTAGGGGTGATTTAATATAACACCTGGGTATCCTTAAGTTTAGAAGAGGATTTAATCCTAAGTGAAAGAAGATGTGTTTATAAGAGATTTGAAACTAGCGATTTAAACCTTAATTAAAGGGAGAATTTAAACTCGTAGTAATTCGGGAGAAATGATGTTATGGACCAGTAGGATATTAGTGACTTCTTACTGAATATATGTTGAGGAAAAACCTATTTGAATCTTGTGTATTGAGTGAGGGTAGACTTAGGGTTACAATCTGAACATCAAAGACTGATTTTAAGCTCATTATTGATTTCGTAAGGAAGGAGTGTAATACAAAAGCATAGTGGTATGGCTCCTGGATAGAGATGTGAGATTGGAACACATTTGGTTGAAAGAGGGTATGAGGTTATCCCGATCGCGTATTTGAAGTTGACGGACCTCCTCGATCGACAAAGTTAAGTAGTAGTGTATTGGAGGGGTTCCTTGTTTGGATTTCGCTTTGCGAGAGGCTCCGCGCATGAACCTTAACGACGTCGGGAGTGGAGAGATGTTATAGGATGCGAGGATAATTAAATTATGAAGTAAAGATGTGATATTTTAATACGTGGAATTTAAAAGAGATATAATGCTGCGTATGGGAATTATCTTAGGGTAGTGATATTACCTTACTGATATTATATTATAGGAATGATAATACCTATTTGATTGATTGATGATTTATGTGTATGACATACCTAGCTTACTTGCTATCGATGGGAGGTTTGCGCGTGAGGGCAGTCATATCCTGAGGAATCCATGGGATCTTTGATTTGTCGCTCGAGAACATAGGTCTATGAAAGACTTATCGGGGAGTTGATAAGTCCGCTGACTGTGGGGTACGTAGGTATGTGCGTGACCCATGGATACGAGAACTATGTTCGCCTCAAATGTTTGTGTTGTTGTTTATGGTTCGAGGTATCCTCACCGAACCTTTTGTACCCTTTTCGGCGACCAGCGATATTGGGACATGATAGCAGAGTAATGCATTGCACCGCAACTGTGACTCGGGGTGCCGTATTATATATGAATATATATATATAATGGATTAAATGAATGAATGGATATTTATTATGGTTAAATCTATATACAGTGATAATTGTAGATAACGGTGAATAGAGAAAGATAATTGAATTAAGTTAAAGAATGTTTATTGAAAAACTTAATTCATATTAATGAGAAATGATTCATGTTAATGATAAACGATGAAAAATGTATAAGAATGAATAATAATGTAACGTATGGTATGGGACATACGGGGTTATGATATGGGAATGGAATTATATTATGGAATTGTTAAAGAGGAATCATTAACTAGGAGGTTAATAGGAAACGTTAAGTGTGCACTCTAGTTGAGAGGTGAGAATAGCAAGTGAGAGTTGGGTATAACATGTACATAATAAAAGATTTATTGCACTTGTTAAATACTTGTTGTTTTTAAAATCATTTTCACAATCGGGCTCTGACCCGTTTCCTTGCATATTTTCTTTTCTATTGTATCTTCTATATCAGGTGTCCAGCAACAGGGATGCCAACCTTAGCGGATTATGAAAGGATATGGAGATATGGAGTTTTGCTTAGATGTTTATATTCATTTGATTCACAGTATTCTTAGTTAGGGCATGTCGCCCAAAGGATTCAGTTATCTCTTTTCTATCGGGGTCAAATACTATGATATTCGTGTCATTTTAATACATTTGATATTGTTGGGATTACTGTAATGGATTAATATTATTTGGAAATGTTTATTCCAATTGCATTCAAATTATTTTGTGTTATCTAATTGGTTATCAGTGTTGTAGAATAAAATGTGTTGTGTTATTCTTAAACTGGAAATGGATTTTGTTAAATTAAAATTTGAAAAGTTTTTAACACCAGCCGAATTGAGTATTGGGTGAGTTGTAAATGTCTTTGACAATGATGCTAAGAATGAACCAACTGTATATTCTGTTTTAATTTGGTATGGGACTGGCCACCCGGTATTTAATTAGGCGGGGTGTTACAGGTGGTATCAGAGCATTAGGTTCTAGTGTCCTTTAGGATCTGTACGGCTTACTGTGTTTTCAGCTTAGCGTTCTTTGATGTAGAGCCCAATGTTTAGGATTGTTGATTTCTTTGGTAAGATCACATATATATTAGTGAAGCTTATTGCGCTCGGATGGGTTCGTACGAGAAGTATGGCAGATGAGGGCCAGGGGACGGTTAGCGAAGATCGTACTTAGGAGGTTATAAAGTATGTTCGAGTATGATGACCGTAGTCGAGGTCACCCCTATTATGGAAAATTGAGGAGAGACATCAGTAGAAGTTCTTGAAATGCGGGAATTGTGTGCGTTACCTAACAAAGGCAATATATTCAAAGGCTTGGGCATATAGTGGAGTGTGGTTAACTAGAACTGAAAATTTGGGGTAAAATTTTTTTCTTGACTTATCGGAGCAAAGTTTTATTAGTGGGAGTCAACAACCATCACCCGCAAATGAGGGTATGTTTTATATCTAAGGAATTATGAGGCGTATATTGATTTTTGTAGCAATTAATATTGTGTGGGCAAAAAGGGTTGCTAAACTTAGCCTATAGCATCGTTATTTACGTAGACTCACTGAGGGGTGTGAGACACCTATATATTACATGTTATCACGTGGGTTTGATTTTTATCATGGGATTACTTACTTTGGGCATGTCCGAGCATGATGTGACCATCGGCATGCATTGACTCGTGGTATACGAGAGCGTATGTACTACTATTAGCCAGTATCTTGTCTTCTAGAGAAGAGTAGATGAGTAGACTCTATTTGAAAACAATAAAACCTAAAAAAAATTTTGTTTAAATTGAGAAACCTGATATTTTTTTTTGATAAACCAAATTTTTATACACTATTGAATAAGGACCTTAGGAGTTTCGATGACCGACTACTTTAGGAAGTAGTGTATCGGTGTGGTTCCTTGTTTGGATTTCTCTTGCGAGACACCCCACACATGAAACTAATAATCGTTGGGAGTCGAAATAAGTTAGGTCCTTAGTATATGAGTTTGTAACCTTTGCGACAAGTATTATAATGAAAGTGGTACGATAGGGTGTATGGGAGCCTTGAATGATTGGATTGTAGTAGTTTTCAAAATTGTGAAACAGTAAGTAGTTGTGACTTCAGGATTTATTTGTTTAATAAGTGAGGATCATTTTTCCCAAACATTGTCACGAGGACAGTATAGGGCAGATTGGGTATAATTTAAATTTGATTCAGTTGGAACTATATGGTGAGACTTAGTATAACATCGATGGGGATTTTCGTTAATGTACTGTATGGGCGGTACTACTTAGATTTCTTGTGATGTGAGATTTATACTCGGAGTTGACCTTATCAGTATGGTTCATTTTTCTGAATTTCGGGACGAAATTCTGTTATAAGGGGGGAAGTATGTAATACCCCGTAATTTTAATGACTTTTAAAATGGGTTATATTTTAAATTAATGGATTAATTGGATCTTATTATAAATTAATTCATTTGGGTTTTATCCGAATTATGGATATCAAAATGGATGATTCTGAATATTACTTAAATATATTTAGGTAATATATGAATGTGATGTCATTGATATGACGGTATGATATAAATTCGATAATTTGAATTTTTAGTCAGATGTGGTATGGGACGTGTCGGGACTAATTTATTAAATTAAAAAGAAAATTTATTTTCTATCGACCTTATAGTCATTTCGACTGCGTCCTTGCGTCCGGAAGGTTCGAAATAGTCAGAAAAGTCTATTTGTATGTTAATTTTGAGTCTCGGGTCATTTGGAAATGAAAAGACAACCCAAAAGGGCATTTTGGTTATTTTTACAAGGGGGATGAATAGTGATTTCGGGTTTTGTCTTATTATAAATATTTGGAGATTAGTGTATGTAGGTTCATTTCATCTCTTCTACACAAAATTGAAAACTCATCTTCTTAGAGAGAGTGGAAGGTTGCTTGGAAAGAAAAAGAAGTTTGCTTGGGAAGGAGGAGAACCAAAGGTCAAAGGTCACCACCACCATCACCACCTGTGTTATTCAACTCCAAAGGATCAGATCTTCATTAGAGGCAAGTGTTTGATATTTGCAATTTAAGTTCGTATATTGTCCATGTTAGGATAGTTATAAAAAGAGATGATTTTCATGCTTGGAAGATGAAAGGATATAGTTGTTAATGGATTTTTGGAATCTAAAAATATATATGAATTAAACTCATGTTGTAGGTAGTTAGTAATCCAATAAATATTCATCAATCTGTGGAAGAAATTCTGAAAATAATTTAGTGTTCTTGAAGATAATATGTTGATAATTTTCTGGAAAAAGAGGCAAAAACGAGTGGAATGAGAAGAGCCAATTTGGAATGTTTAGATATTCTTTTTGAGTGCATTTGGATGAGATTTAAGAAAAACTCAAAACACATACTTGACTCAATTTTTCGTGTAGAATCCAAATCTGAAGTCGGATTGATGATTCGAATAATTTTTGGATCTGATTTTTCTGAGTATTTAAAATATGAGAATTCATGACGTTGTTTCTTTTTAATGTTGGTTCTTATCCCAAAACTTTTGTGGATCTTTGGTGATTATTATTTGAATATTATGGGACTTAGAAAATATCAGTAAACCCTTGATAAGATTTGAATTAATTTTATTTGGATTCAAGTGATTAAAATGATGAAAATTATATTAAATGGAATTTCGGGTTCTAGATTCATTTGTTAAATTCCAAATGGGGATGTATGAGGATTAAAGATAGGACCAGTAGGGGTGATTTAATATAACACCTGGGTATCCTTAAGTTTAGAAGAGGATTTAATTCTAAGTGAAAGAAGATGTGTTTATAAGAGATTTGAAACTAGCGATTTAAACCTTAATTAAAGGGAGAATTTAAACTCGTAGTAATTCGGGAGAAATGATGTTATGGACCAGTAGGATATTAGTGACTTCTTACTGAATATATGTTGAGGAAAAACCTATTTGAATCTTGTGTATTGAGTGAGGGTTGCCTTAGGGTTACAATTTGAACATCAAGGACTGATTTTAAGCTCATTATTGATTTCGTAAGGACGGAGTGTAATACAAAAGCATAATGGTATGGCTCCTGGATAGAGATGGGAGTTTGGAACACATTTAGTTGAAAGAGGGTATGAGGTTATCCCGATCGCGTATTTGAAGTTGACGGACCTCCTCGATCGACAAAGTTAAGTAGTAGTGTATTGGAGGGGTTCCTTGTTTGGATTTCGCTTTGCGAGACGCTCCGCGCATGAACCCTAACGACGTCTGGAGTGGAGAGATGTTATAGGATGCGAGGATAATTAAATTATGAAGTAAAGATGTGATATTTTAATACGTGGAATTTAAAAGAGATATAATGCTGGGTATGGGAATTATCTTAGGGTAGTGATATTACCTTATTGATATTATATTATAGGTATGATAATATATATTTGATTGATTGATGATTTATGTGTATGACATACCTAGCTTACTTGCTATCGGTGGGAGGTTTGCGCGTGAGGGCAGTCATATCCTGATGAATCCATGGGATCTTTGATTTGTCGCTCGAGAACATAGGTCTATGAAAGACTTATCGGGGAGTTGATAAGTCCGCTGACTGTGGGGTACGTAGGTATGTGCGTGACCCATGGATACGAGAACTATGTTCGCCTCTAATGTTTGTGTTGTTGTTTATGGTTCGCGGTATCCTCACCGAACCTTTTGTCCCCTTTTCGACGACCAGCGATATTGGGACATGATAGCAGAGTAATGCATTGCACCGCAGCTGTGACTTGGGGTGCCGTATTATATATGAATATATATATATATATATATATATATATATAATGGATTAAATGAATGAATGGATATTTATTATGGTTAAATCTATATACAGTGATAATTGTAGATAACGGTGAATAGAGAAAGATAATTGAATTAAGTTAATGAATGTTTATTGAAAAATTTAATTCATATTAATGAGAAATGATTCATGTTAATGAGAAACGATGAAAAATGTATAAGAATGAATAATAATGTAACGTATGGTATGGGACATACGGGGTTATGATATGGGAATGGAATTATATTATGGAATTGTTAAAGAGGAATCATTAACTAGGTTAATAGGAAATGTTAAGTGTGCACTCTAAATGAGAGGTGAGAATAGCAAGTGAGAGTTGGGTCTAACATGTACATAATAAAAGATTTATTGCACTTGTTAAATACTTGTTGTTTTAAAAATCATTCTCACAATCGGGCTCTGACCCGTTTCCTTGCATATTTTCTTTTCTATTGTATCTTCTATATCAGGTGTCCAGCAACAGGGACGCCAACCTTAGCGGATTATGACAGGCTATGGAGCTATGGAGTTTTGCTTAGATGTTTATCTTCATTTGATTCACAGTATTCTTAGTTAGGGCATGTCGCCCAAAGGATTCAGTTATCTCTTTTCTATCGGGGTCAAATACTATGGTATTCGTGTCATTTTAATACATTTGATATTGTTGGGATTACTGTAATGGATTAATATTATTTGGAAATGTTTATTCCAATTGCATTCAAATTATTTTGTGTTATCTAATTGGTTATCAGTGTTGTAGAATAAAATGTGTTGTGTTATTCTTAAACTGAAAATGGATTTTGTTAAATTAAAATTTGAAAAGTTTTTAACACCAGCTTAATTGAGTACTGGGTGAGTTGTAAATGTCATTGACAGTGATGCTAAGAATGAACCAACTGTATATTCTGTTTTAATTTGGTATGGGACTGGCCACCCGGTACTTAATTAGGCGGGGTGTTACATCGACTATGTTGAAGGAAGTACGATTTGTCGCATGTTATGACCATACCTTTAGAATATCTAACGGTTAACTTTTTGGCTCTCTTGGTCCACCTACTCAAGATGTACTTCCTTGGTTAACTGTGAATGTAAAAAAACTTTACCATATACGCGAGCATGTGTTGGCATGGAATACCCGCACTCTCAAACAACTTGCAACTACACGACACGAAATCCAAATTATGATCGTAACTTACTAGTCGCACACGTTGGTTATCACCAATTATTTTTCGAACCTCATACACATTTTTATGGCCCTCTTCCGTCTTTAAATAAAACTTATAATTCAACATCTCCCACATCTCATTTTAAAACTTATGAAAGATTTCAGACGTATAAATGTCCACCATTTGCACCAAAACAAAGTGCATAAGTCTCAATATAGGCTTCTCGTTGTAGTCTTTGTGATCGCAAAGAAACTCTTGATGATGTTGATGTATAATACCCCTACTAAATTGGATCAAAAATTCAAATAGGGAATTGTTCTTCGACACATATGTCTTGAAAAAAGAGTGTGCACTTTTTGCTCTTTGGCCACTTGTCATATTAGCCGAGAAAATATGATTCACGTACGCGGGGACCCATTTTGAACGAATTTCATATAATTAATTAAGCCACTTGTTTTCACTTAAACCGCTTATTGTCATAAGATCAAGCCATTTGACATCAAACTCTTCCTTTGTCTCCGATTTCCATATGCAATTGAAAATCTCCCTTCGTTACGTGTTGTACTTCACCACATCTATTTTCTCCGAAAACTTCATCAAAATGTTCCACGAACATAGCCTATGATGAGTGTGGGATAGTACTTCCGCTATAGCCCTCGTCATAGTCGGATCTTGGTCGGTAATTATCAATTTCGACGCATCACTCGACATTGCCTCCAAAAATTCATTGAATAGCCAAATGAATGATTCAATTGTCTCATTGCTCAAAAAAGCACAACCAAATATAATTGTTTACCCATGATTATTAACCCCCATAAGGGGTGAAAAAATCAAACTATATTTATTTGTGTTGTATGTGGTATAAAACACCACCACGACCAAAACAATGTCTAATCCTATTTTCATCATCGGACTTGATTTTAAAATAAAAGGAAATTTTCGTTTGTTGCTCTAAATTGAAAAACTCTAACAACATGTCTCCATCAAGACCAATTAATTCACTACGCTTATTCCGGCCTTGGTTGTACAAATCTTTTTGAGTGAAGCCAACATTCTCAAACCCTCCCTCCCGTAATCCCAATAGGTTGTATTGTTGATGCTTTGGTATGTTAACTACACCAAGTTGTTGAGTCAAGCATTTTTGGACATTCGAAACAACTCGATGTGATCGTAGAAAATGAGTTTTTATTGGGGTAGCCAATGGATGACTATGACCCTCCACAAATATACTAACCACAAACTTATTATCTTTCGACCGCAACACCACAAGATTAGCTTTACAATTCTCTCTAATGGCCCCCCAACGTCTAGATGTGCACAATTTCGCTATAACCGTACTCTTCCCTTCTTTGAAACATACATATGTCTTCCTCACGATCTCATTCGTCTCCCGGCACCTATTAACCGTGGAATTACACACAGTAAATCCGACATTTTTAGCATATTCATTGTAAAAGTTACAAACCGCATCTAAACTTTCAAGTTATTTCCCAATCTTTGGTATTTTTTCCAACTCCACATAAGGGTTGAATAAATTATCTTGTTATGAATTTAATTCGACCTCTTGAACCTTCTCAGTTTCCACATTTTCTATGTCCTCAAATTCAAATTCAAATTTAATTTGCATATCTTCCCCTATCCAGAGTTCTTTGTTATTCCCAACAGAAGAAGAATGGTCCATTTTTCTGAAACATACAATAGAAATTAGGTTTAGTAAAAAAAAACTAATGACTAAGAAAAAAAATAGTGACTGGTTACAACACAAAAAAATGACTAAAAACAAAATTAAACTCAATATAACAATAAACATTTCAATATATAGCAGTGTATCAAGTTTCAGCATTGGAAATACATAACAAATAATCAATGAACTGCGATAACTGATTTTAAAATAATGCAACAGATAAAATGCAACAGATAATCTACAAACTCCCAAACTGTTACTTTTTATTAATGCAACAGATAAAATGCAACAGATTTCAATATACAACAGTGTATCAAAACTGTTTTTTATGATAATCTACAAACTCCCAAATAATCAATGAACTACGGTTTTTTTTAACAAATAATCTACGCTCTGGAATTGTTTTTTTTCAACAGATAATCTGTGTAAAGATTATAACTAAGTAAAAAACTAAAAACTCCCCCCCCCCAAAAAAAAAATGAAATATCAAACTCAGACCTGGGAACCCCTAAACGTGTTTTTTTCAAGCTATTTTTTTTTCACCGGTTGCTGCTTTTTTTTAAAGTGGAGAGTCTTTTTTACTTACCGGTTGAGTCCGGAGAAGATTTTTGCTCCGGTGAGTGCGTGTACAGCTGGTGCGTTCCTTCCCAAGAAAGTGATGAGAGAGAGTTGAAAACGGGTCTGAATTGAGAGAGTAGGGTCAGGTTATTTTTTTTAGGGTTAAAAGGGCTCATATTCAGACAGTGTTATTTTATTCATTAAGTCATGCGTTTCATTTATGATGCATGAATGATGTATATTGAGTGATGCACTTGAGCCTTGCTCCATATATATATACACGTGATTATTATTTATTTGTTTAAAATATACCTACTTGGTAGGGCTATCATTAGTAGGTTGCGTGTAGTGAGCAGTCCATCATGGCGCTGACCAACATGTGTTAGATTGATTCCCTAGGTCATAGTATTGTTGCATGGCCAATATCCATGTGTGAAGATACGTATTAGTTTGGAGATCATTGGGTGCGATGTTGGATGGTTTCGACCCCCAGACGCATGTTTATGACCGCCTTCGCTGTTTGTGTTTACACTTTGGGTTCGGTGGTGAGTGTAATACCCCGTATTTTTATGACTTTTAAAATTGGGGATTTATTAAATTTAATTTGAGATATTAATTTAATATTAATCCAGAAATTATTTTTAATATTTACTAGTATGATGTGAGTTAGTAATTATTGGAAGTTTGTTGAATATTACTGGATGAGTAAAGTAATATATGAGATTGATTTTATTAAAATTGTCACGAGTGAATAAAATGACAATTATGGAAATTTAATTCGGGACGCGCATGTGTCGTGTCAGGACTAAATTATTATTATTAAAGTGAATAAATTATAAGTCGTCCGTATAGTCGTTTTGAGTACGCCAAAGTGTTCAGAAGGGTCGAGACAGTTAGAAAAGTGTACCCGAAAATTTAGTTTGGGTCTCAGGGTATTTTTAGGCCCAATTGTCATTTCGGGAGGTATTTTAGACATTTTGTATTTTTGGGTAATTAAACCCACGAATTTTCTTAGTATATATTAGCCATTTGGAGTTATCTCCTAGGTTTAACAAACATAAAGCCTAAGCCCAGCCATTAGAGAAGAAGGTGAAGAGTTTCCAAGCAATCTAAGGCCTAGAATCACCCGATTGCATCGCAACCACCACAAAAACGTAGATCACACGATGAGGAACGCAACCACATATTTTTCATCAATAAATCAGATCCTTGAATCCCAGGCAAGTATCTATCTTGCTGATTTTCAAGTTAATATATCTTCCATGTTAGTCTAGGAATGAAAACCATATGTTTTAATCGAAGAATTATATATTTTGGAAGATAATTTATATGTGTTGTAGGGAGAATCCATATAGTCTGAAATCATGATCATATGTAGAGGACTACCCACGAATTTATTATGATATTTGGGAAGAAAATATGGATTAAAATAAAGGGTTGTGATTATTCATGCAAAATTTGGATTTATAAATAAATCTGAGATTAAACCCCTTTTTGATTGATTCGTTGAGGATTTATTGATGTTGTTACGTTATAAATTGTTTATATTTATTACTTATACATTTTGATTACTTTGATGGGAGTTTGGGATGAAGTTATAGAGGTTTGTAGGTATTCGAATGTTTGAACCCGTAGGTTGAAAATTACAGCAAACTGGGCAAGAACTGCTTGATCGATCGATCGATCGATCCCTCCAGGAAAAGTGCATAGTTTTCTCCTTTTTGTTTAATCCGGTTAAGATACGTAGGAACCATTGATTATTATTTTTGGAGTATAATGAGTTATGAAGAGGACCAGTAGGGGCTAGATAGACTCCGTTGAGCGAAATTAAATTGAGATGGAATTGTGGGTTAACGGGGAGTTATTCATACATTGAAAATTGTGGGTACGTTTACTAAAAGATTGAGACTCGTTAAAGATTTAGACTAGAAGGTAAGTGAGGGTATACCTACTGATATTTATACTTAGTGAGATAGAATACTTCGAGAGATAAGAAGTAAGTATGAAGTAAATAATAAATGAGAATAAAAGAGACGAATCCATTATGAGAGATAATTGAGTAAAATTTGTGTTGAGAACGGATAATAACAATTATGGGTCGTGGGCGAACCTAATTTGTAAAATATGAATATTTATATGTAAAACTGTGTGATTGTGCATATATTATGTATTTGTGTATGACATACATAGCTTACTTGATATCGACGAGAGGTTTGCGCGTGAGGGCAGTCATATCCTGATGAATCCATGGGATTTTTGACTTGTCGCTCGAGAACATAGGACTTATGTCGATTACCATTAGTGAGAACAATGGTATAGAACGGTCATTTGGGTGTGTAGGTATGTGCGTAGCCCAAAGGCTTAGGTCTATGTTCACCTCCATTATTTGTGATTTGATATTTATGGTTCGAGGAATCTTTATCGAACCTATAGTCCCCTATACAGTGACGTGATGTATTGGGACAAGATAGCAAAGTAATGCAGCACCGCAACTGTGTCTCGGGGTGCAGTATAGTATATATATATATATATATACATGTGATGATATCTACTATGTGGCTAAAGTAGAAATGTAAGATAGTTATTTATGAAAACACTTAGTTGAATTGAATTAATAAGGGACTTATCGATGATGAATCTAAATGGATATATATGTTTATAACATCATTATATGTATTATAAGGTTAATACGTGGGAATAATTTGGGCTATAAAGAATGGATACATGTGGTTAATCTAGTTAGTGTGGGAACTATAACTAGGATGACTTAGAGGTACGTTAGGTGTGCACACTAGATGAGAGGTGATGATTCTCAAGAGAGTGTCGCATACTAACATGGTTGTGATATTAGCCGGTAAGCATTTTAAATACTTGCTAAACTATTTTTAAAACTATTTTACACTCGGACTCTGACCCGTTTTCTGTCATTTCTTTCTTTCTTATATATGTACATATGTATTACTAGTGCCCAGCCACATGGGCGTCATGCTTAGGTTCTTTGCATTGGACGTGCTGCAACTTATGTGGGAGTTACAGGCCCTTGCTTCAGATAATTTTGTCATTGAATCAGTTCCTACTTTAGATCTTCATAGTTTAGGGCATGTTTCGCCCGATTTCCTATTCCATTTGGATTTGTTAGAGATTTATGATATATTCAACATTCAGTACTCCTCGGGAGTTAACTCTTGTCAGGATGATTTCATTTATAGTTCATAACTTGGTTTGGTATATCTAGATGATTTAAACGGTAGTGTAGTAATTGTTATCCTTTTATTTATGTGACTCTTAAACCGTTATTATTAAAAAGGTTTTCATATTGGTACTTAATAAAAGAAAAATGAGGTTTTAAATGGTTTTGACACTTAGCTTAATTATTTAGGGTGTTCAAATTGGAAATATTATTTTGCGACAGTGATGCTGAGCATGAACCAACCGTTGACCTGGTTTTAATTTAATAAATGACTGATCACCCGGTATTTAATTAGGTGGGGTGTTACAGTGAGATTCCGACCCAATGACCCAGTGTGGTGTGTGGTACGCTTGGAGCCTGATGGCACATGAGGAATGCATCCGCGAGGCCCTACTCCGGGGATGTTCTAAATATGTATATAATGAGTAATATATATGTATGTGTATATAAGATAGTGTGTGTATATTATGTGTGTATCTATGCAATAATTATTTTAACATACCTACTGAAGGTAGTGCATATTAGCTGATAGTGATTATTAACGAGATGGGCTATGTTGGCATTATTGTCCTAGTTAGACTGAGTAGCATGATTAGGATAATAAAATGAATGCACTAGGTGCACACTGTAGATGAGAGGTGAGGAAAGGTCTCATATGAGTGCGATTGGAAAGTTAATTATAAAGATAATACACTGCACTTTTACATTTAAGGCATTTAAATACTTGCAAATATTTTTCAAATGTTTTTCGTGCTTTGATCGGTTGTCAATTATTTTTAAAAACTCCAGGTGTTTAGCAATAGGGACTGCGGGTTAGTCTCTTCATCATGCCGTTGTGTGAAGTAGTTGTGGATGCTTTTGACTGTAGCCGCCTCAGTTCATTATATTTAGATAGAATTCATTATTCCAGTATTTTCCTTTTGGGCGTGTTGCCTGTAGATGGATAAGACTTTACTTTTGAGTCAAATATTTTCCATTATTCCTCAGTAGCATGTTCGTGTTGATACTTTTTGTGGTAACCGATGGTTTATTCGGTTTACATTATTTATGATTAAGCTCTTATCGGTTCTATTGGCATTTTTAGTTGGTGCATGTTTCTGTTGGTTGTAGTTAATACTTATTATGACAATGATGCTAAGAATGAAATCATATTTGATTCCCATTTAATTTTGATAAAAGCCTGATCAATCGACATTAGATTAGGTGGGGTGTCACAATTTTTTTCAGAATATATGTGACGAGTGACCCTAGTGTCTCTAGTATTTCCCACCATATTGTCTTCGGATACCACAACTGAAAGGCTTAAATCTGTAATATTATTTAAAGGGTTCTCAACTTCAGTGAAATTAACTTGTGTGGAATTTTGTTTCTTATTCCCTTAATTTTTGCGCTTACAAAAATCTCTAATATAATGTCCTTGCTTGTCACGTACAAATCATTCCCCATTGAACATATTAAAGTTCCCACCTTTAATCTTTTGAAAGGACTGCCTTGGTTCACACATTTTCTCTTCTTATTCTTGTTACTTTGCCCTTCCTCCACAACACGTTCTTTGGATTTCATTGGATTCCCAGTTTTTTTTCGGATGCACAATTATCCTCTTTAATCGTTAATATCACAATTAAGTCATCGAGCCCCACTTTTTACGTTTGTGTTTTAAATAATTTTTGAAATCTTTCCAAGATGACAATAATTTTTCAATCATTATTTTCACTTGGAATGATTCACTTAATTCCATTTTTCATCTTTGAAACAATCACTTTAAAATTCAAGAATCTACCGATAACAAATTTGTTCATTTTGACATCACCCATTTTATATTTTTGTCCAGAGATTTCCATATCTCTTTAGTAGTTTTAAGAGGAATATACACATTATATAACTTTTTTTCCACATTGGTGAGGATATAGTTCTTACTTAGGAAATAAGAGTTTTTCCATGCACTGACGACATCAATTACTTGTTGGTCAATTTCACCTTCTTTCAGAGTTGGTGCCTATTCATGAAGTATCTAGCCAAGTTCAAAGTTATGAAATAAAACAACATTTGATGTTACCAACGTTTGAAATAAGTCCATTTGAACTTTTCAGATTTTCACCATGTTTGGCATTTGTTGGTACAACCGCAATAGGCAAAATATAAGTAGAAACTATTTTGTTTTGAACACAAATTATAATAAATATTTTTATCACAAGACAAATTATATATATATATATATAATCACACCGTTTTTATTGATTAGTATATACCAATAAACTTATGAACAAAAATCGAGTTTAAAGTTAATAATTCACATGCAATAATAGTAAAATATTTTAACTAAATGAACACAAAATATATCATATCACAGAATTAACATGCACTATATATAAATAATTTTTTTATAAACAATTAATAATAAAAATACGTTTTCAGATATACTGAAAATAATTTTTGAACTCAGATTATTAAAACCGATTTTGTAATTAATTACTAACTCAGAAAATCATTCTTGTAAGTAATATAATAGAGTATACAAATCTCGTCTTAAGAATTGTCATCCAAAATGTTTTTTAGTAATTACAAAATATAAACAAGTACATATACAAAAATATACATATGTAATAATCTTATTAAACATGGAAACTTAGAGTGACAATAATGGATAATTGATGGATTGATGCAAGTGTTTAACACTTTGTCCTTAAGACGAGATTTTCTCCACAACGGTACTTCACGGACTCAATGACCATCGTTTCTTTGAATATAAGAATCAACACTTGTAGTATCACTCAAAATTACAAATAGCTGACGAACTAATAATGAAAGAACACTCTTTATTTTGGAGGAAAATTGTTTTATCTAAAATGAAATCCAAACCACCAATATATACACACTCAAATGGCAGTTAGAATAATTATGATTGTCATAATAGTTGGAACAAAAAATAATTGACAAAAATGGAATAAAACTGCACCATAAATAAATAAAATACACACAAAAAATAGGCTCACAAAATAATCGAAGGAGAAAGTTAATACTTTGACCAAGTCAAAGCCCACGCCCTACACACGTGCACGTGCCGAGCCGCGCCTAGCGAGCAGTGGTGCGTGCATGTGGACTTGAAATTCAATCCAACCTCTTCCACATCCTCCCTTCTTCAAATAATTGGATACCCAAGTTTATGAAAATCAAATGCCACAATGCATTGTAATATGCTACACCAATTTATCATATTTTATCAATATAAGACTTTGACTTTTCACAATACATTTCATTCAAATTTTATATTTCAAGGGAGTACACGTGAACATTCAACTTTATACTCTACACATGGAGGAGATTTCGTTTCGACCTCGAATCATCTAGAAAAATGAATGAATCTCATGTTAAATTAATTTAAAAATTGACCAAAATAATACTTTATGAACCCATTCAAAACCCATAAATTCCAACGATCCATGAATTCGAAACCATGCCATCCTTGGGCTTGCTTTCCACCGCTCTACTCGCCGTTGGAAATTTGGCCCCCAAAATTAGTAGGACCAGAAATAAATATTGTCATCATCATCAGCTGGGTATTTTCTCAAACACACCAAAGGCAAACCACCACCATCAGCATAGATATTCCACCACAATGAACTCAAACCCCGGTGTTAACAAATTCCAACAACTCCTAAACTCCGATTCTACTGGTACCCAATATATATATATATACACACACACACACACACACACCCATCTATATATATACAGGTGAAATTCAAACTGGATATATATTTCACATTAATATTTATGTGGGTTACTCCCAATTCATTTTTTTTTTGCGTCTGCTAAATTAATTCATCACAATTATATATATGTATATGTATATGCGTGTGTGAGTGTGAGTACACCCACTGTTTGGGTTCGGGTAAATTTTTTTCCATTGGGGAAAAGTAGCAGGGTTTTTACCTATATTGGGTGAAATTTTAGGAGTATTTTAATTTATTCACCATCTAATTATCACTATTTAACTTTATAGGTTTTTTGACTTAGTCTCATGTATAAAGATGTATTTAAGTTTCACTTTCATGTGTTTTTAAAATTATAAAAAGTCTTATTACCAACCATCCAAAACTACCCATCCTTCTTTTTGTAGACAATGACACTTGTTCCATATAGGACCAACAACTAAAAAATAAAAACATGAGAGTGATGACAAATAAATTATTATAAATAGGACTAAATACTTTATGCATCATTTTCTTTTAGACTTTATCACTAATTTTGACATTCAATGACACTTTTATTCCACTTTTGTGAAGCTTTTTCTGGCCCTATATGTCAAATTTGGGGGTTAAACATAAAGAAAAAAATGGGGGTAAAGTCAAATAATGATAAGTACATGCTAAATACATGGTGGGTAAAGTCAAAATACTCTTAAATTTTATTCATTGTTTTTCTCAAAGTTGCATAATTGTAACTTATTCACACTTTCAAAAGAATAAAAAAAATAATTGCAAATATGTGAAAAAGTAATTTTACCATTTACTTATCACTTTGGTTAAAAATATTTCACCCCAACAAAATGGTTGAATTTTTCGATTAATGACATTAAAAACACAGAAAATTTGCATTTTTTTTTGGCTAGAAGGCCACTAAATTTAATAAGTATTTTCATTTTAGTCCTAGTAGATCGTTTAGTGACTCTTAGAATTGGACTTTTGGGTCTAATTAAAAATTTGGTGGTTTTTGCAGGCAGAAAAAAAATGGTTAGTGACTTAAGTTTAGGAATTGTGTAAAGTTTGTTGTGGTTGTTGGTTAATAATACCAAGGGGGGCCACAAAGTGACCCGTTCTTGGGAAGTTCCCATGTTATCGAAAAAAAATATAAGCTGCATAGATAATATCCCTGGTGAGGAGGATCATCTTTGCCAAATTTTGCTAGAAACTACATTTATTTAGAGGTATGTTTTTAGGCTATGTTAGATAGCTTAGAACTCTTGGGGGCAGGGATAAATGTGATTTCACTACATAAATTGTATTATATTGTGTTGGAAATATGAAACTGCACTTGTGATGTACAAATAATGAATGGAATTATTTTCAGGCGGTTGGGAAAAATGTTGGGAGGAAGGATGTACACCTTGGGATTTGGGACAGCCTACCCCAATTATTTTACATCTTCACCAGATAGGTGCCCTTCCCAAGGGCAGGGCTTTGATCCCTGGTTGTGGCAGTGTATGTTCTCTCTCTCTCTGGACATGAGCATGGAGGGTTATTTTTGTATATTCTTTTATTAATAGTCATTTTAACTTTGGTTTTATGTCTAATAATGTCATGTGCGATGCACCTCCCCCAATGACGTCACGTATGTCATCACCAAACCTAGGACCTTTCTTTGCTCCTATAAAAAGGGTCTACTCCTTGTACTATACGTACTACTATTATTTTGAGATGAATGAGAATTAGAGGGAGAAAATTCCCTTAATTAATTGTTGTTGTTGTGTAGTTTAGTTTAATTGCTTCCGTTCCGCACAACACATCAAATTGGTAGTTTCCTCTTGGATATTTGACCATGGATTCGTGGCAGCACCCAAGTGCCACACAACTCACCACCATCACAAACGACTGTTTCCTCCCTCTGACCAGTCTAGACCCTGTGGAGTATCATATTTAGGGCTACAACCCAAACCCTGCCTCAGAGCCGGCTCTGACCAGATTTCATCACCGTCTATGACAATTGAGTGTGCTCAGGTAGAGCGAAATTTGATTTGGGCTCCTCTTTCGTTAGACATTACCGCAAGGCTTTTAGTCGATTCGGGTCCGTTTTGGCCCAAATTTAGTTCAAGGATCCCAATGCCAACCTTTTTATACGGAGTTGACCACGCCACACCAGATTCCCCTTGGGATGCATCATTTGGCCTCAGATCCGATAACTTGTGTATATTTGACGTGTATCCGTTGACTTATGGCCCTTGCCACCCAAAACAGTCCATCCGACCGCCAATTTCCATAACCTAACTCCCTCTTTACACCCTAATTCCAAACCCTTTCTCCCTCACCCTCAGGCAGATTTCTGCGTGACCCCATCCCACCAGTCCCCACCACTCTTATCCCTCTTCTTGGCCTAATGGGCCTCCCTTCAAATCAAACCTCTACACAAGCTGCCCATCTTTAGGCATTATACCCGTTCCTTAAACATTTCACTTATAGAGGTCCGTTCCACCTTTTGCCATCGGCGAGCTCGATGGGCCTCACTCACTCCGATCCATTCCTTACCTAACTCACGACCACCCAACGCCCCTTGTTCACTCTGGAGATATCTCGAACTCACCAGTACAGTAGGTCCCGTAAATGGCTTTGATTGGGTGCGAACTAGCTAATTTTACACTGTGTACATCTAAGGGTCATCAATATACTGTTGCCATTGATGGCAGATCCACCGATAATTTAGTAGCTCACGGAATGGTGGATAAGCTTGAGTTGCTTACGGAGTCCCTTATGTGTCCTTGTCGTATTGGTTGGCTTAGTAGAAGTGGAACATTGCCGGATTTTATTTGCGATTGGTTCCCACGTTGATGAGGTTCTAAGTCATCAACATGCACAACACATTTGTCACTTGTTATTAGGGAGGCCATAGTAGTGGGACCGTTCTAGCTTACATAACGATCGCGCCAACACCAATAACTTTCAACACTAAGGGAAGCAGTTATAGCTCCAACCGATGCAAAGCTCCGACCGCCACGACCTTTAACGTACGTAGTATCTTACACCACCCTACCCTGGCCGTAGTGTAAGAGGAAACCAGGTGATGCTATGCCTTAGTCTAATCTCCACGCCAGAAGCCATTGTATCACCCAAGGTTCAAGATCTTTTGAAGTCATACACGAACGTTTGGATCCCGCTGGACAAGCTACCACCACTTCGTGACATTTATCACGACATTGATTTTGTGCTAATGGAGTCATTACCTAACTTGCCTCACTATCGAATGTCACCCAACCATATCCTTCAATGAGGACATGCTCGACTAGTTACATGGGACTCGAGTATTCTCTAAACTCGATCGACAGAGCGGATATTATGAGATCTAAATGTGAGCAAAAGACTAATGGAAAACCCCCTTCAAAATGACGGTTGGCCTATACGAGTGGACTGCCACACTCATCAACTTCTAGCGCCCCTTACACCATTATGTGGGTTATGAATTATATACTTCGGGCGTTACTTGACAAGTTTGTGGTGGTCTATTGCAACGATATACTTATCAATAGTCCACTTATCTCACGTGGTCTAGGTCTAAGTAGTTCATTCCAAGTGTTTTTATCTTCACTAAAAGAAATGCTCCTTAAAGATGCCGTTTGTGAGTTATGTGGTTTCGGGAGATGCCGTATGTGTTAACTCATCCATTGTTGACTGGCCGACTCTCGTATCCGTATTACAGGCTTTCACAGCCTTGTAGGATTCTGTAATTCATCGTCGAGTCCAGCATAGTCATGGCGCGGAATTCTGATTTGATGGGTGTTTAATCTGCCACAGAGTTATGTTGGATTGATGCGGTTGATTGGGTTTTTCGGTAATGCCCCATACTCATGATCTCTGCCCAGTCCTGGCTCTCCCAGACTTAACCTTGCTTTTTAAGTTGTCTTGTGACACTTGCAAGATCGATATTGGTGCTGTTTTACTCTTAGTGGTCTCTATGAATTATCGACATATGACTTGGAATTCTATGCCGTTGTTAAAGCCCTGAAGTATTGACGGATGGTGCATAAGGAGTTCGTCACCAAATCGAACCTCAACGCTGTTTGATACTAACACAAGCCGAGGTGAATTTGCAATCCACACGCCAAATGGACTGCATACCTCCGGTGATACACATTACCAAGGTTTTAAAAAACGCGAGGCGTAGAGCTTAAGCCTTAGAAGCCTAGGCGGGTCTTAGGCGTAAAAAGGCGTGAAAAGACGTTTAGGCCTTTTTAATATATTTTAATATTTTTTAACCATAACAAGGCTATTAAAATACTAAAATTGTATATATCATAAAAATATGTTTGAATATTTGCAAATTAAAATACTATTTGATTTTTTTTGACGAGATAATGGTTCGGTTTGTAAAAAAAAGTCTTTAAAAAGCGATATCGTTTCACCAAAGCATTGTTGTTTTTAGAAAAAAGTGCGCCTTAAGGCTTTTACCAAGAATAAGGCGTAAAAAGCTTAAGGCGGGGAGTTTCTCCCAAGCCTCAAGCCTAGGCATGCCTTTTAGAACACTGTACATTACGTCTCCAATACAAATTGGGGAATAATAATGAAGTAGTAGATAATCTATGTCACCGTATCCATTCCCTAGTCATGTTTTTGAGTTTGATGAGATGCGTGACCTTTACGTCGTTGGTTCACACTTTGGCCCGATCCTGTCGGATTGCCAATGACAACAAGGATCATGGTTCAAAGTCTCGGTATCGGTCCCGGTATCAGACACTCGATTTTTAACTCGGTCTCGGTATCGGTTCCGGTATCGGGCGATAGGCTTATTTAGAGAGCGCAAAAAATTTGGAAAAAAATATTGAAAATTTTAAAAAATAAGATTAACAACGTGGACTAGTCAGATACGTTCAAAACCATCATGTAATATGCATTTCATTGTACAATTGGTTATATTGAAGCGCAACGGACTTGTCAGATTCAATATTCCATAACTGTAATTATGATATATTTTATAAAGAAAGTAAACGAATACACATTTTAAAAAGATAATCGTATATTTGTAAATAATTTTTAAGTACATACGTTTAAAAAACCAATTTACATTTATAAAGAATTTTGGAGTACATAAAGATGCACTAAAAAAATATAATGATACATTTTCAAATAAATAAAAAATGATACATTTTATGACAAAGTGCTAAGTAAATAATGATATATTTGAAAGATAATGGTACATTTGTAAAGAATATTTAAGTAAATAAAGATATCTTTAAAAAAACATTTATAAAGAATTTTAAAGTAAATAAAGATATATTTTAAAAAAGTATAATGATACATTTTCGAATAAATAAAAGATGATACATTTTATAATGAATTATTAAAAAATAAAGATGCATTTAAAAAAGATTGTGTTATGTTTATAAAGAATTTTTAAGTAAATAAAGATAAATTTAAAAAACCAATAATACATTAATAATTTTTTTAAGTAAATAAATAAACATCTAAAAAAATATAATGATGCATTTTCAAATAAATAAAAAATGTCTCATTTTATAACAAAATTTTAAGTAAATAAAGGTACATTTAAAAAGAAACAATGATATATTTTAAATTAAATACAGAATGAGATAAAATAATGATACAATTTAAAATAATTAGATAATGAATGTATCTTTATTTAATTAAAAGTGAGACAAACATTTACTAATGAGACAACCATTGCACCTGTAATAGACAACCTTAAAAGTACGACTTTAGTGCATTACAGCTTTAATGGACAGCTTTAAATGCACAGCTTTGAAAGCAAGCTTAGTCTGCCATATCAGTCTTTGCTATTAAACAAACCAAACGAAAATACTGTAAAGAACCCGTACATTTAAGAATGGGGTATTATCGACTGAAAAAGAGGAGGAGAGGGGAGCTCCTGACTGAAAAGAGAGAGAGAGAGAGAACGGTACTCCGGGTGGTTTTTACAAAGAGAGAGGAGATGATTTGTGGTTCTCCAACAAGCATCAAAACAACATACATATAGGTGAAATCCAAACCCTAAACTTTGATCAAAACCATAATCTCGGCGAGATATCGCCAACTCGGTCGATATAACGGCGAGTTGTCTCGGGTACGCCGAGATCTCGGTGAGATTTGACGATATGCTGCGATACTTAATTTTTTTCGATTCGCCTCTCGATATCGGTTCGGTGGCCTGCGATTTCGAGTCAACTCGGCCGATACCGAGTTGACTCGGTCGATACTTTGAACCATGGCAAGGATGGTTTCCTCTTCCTGACACCATTTTGTATACTTGCCTTCCTCGGGAGAAGATCATTGTCGAGATTCACACCG
Source organism: Sambucus nigra (assembly GCA_949130495.1). NCBI lineage: Eukaryota > Viridiplantae > Streptophyta > Magnoliopsida > Dipsacales > Adoxaceae > Sambucus > Sambucus nigra. Next base: position 623,182,684 of record OX422215.1, read on the forward strand.
GGGGCTTAGTCGGACACTCTAACACTGACGTCTATAGACATTTCTTGTGAGCCTACCTTGTACAATTCATGGCCATGACTTCTTTGTTATTGATCGATTCTCAAAGATGGACCATTTCATTTCTTATGCCTGCACAAATGCATCAAATGTGTCCATTCTCACTTTTCATGAGGACTGTCAAGTTACATGGCATTGTCGCAGTCTCACCTCTGACAGGGGCGTCCGGTTTGGGACCCATTTTTGGAACTATGTGGGGAAATTGTAATGCTCCCATCAGTTTTCTACGTTTTTTCACCCGCAGATTGACGACCAGCCGAGGTGGTTAACTAGAGTGTTAGGGATTTGCTTTAGCGTCTTGCCACGGATGCACCCCGACTTTGAGACATTTTGATTGCCCAAGTCAAATTTGCCTTCAACGATGTTGTTAACAACTCTATTGGCCCGTGCTTGTCCCCATTCTAGATTATTTTTAGTGTCCTCTCCCTCCATGCTTGTTACCCCCACTCCCAGCCAAATCCTCCACTATTGAGTTTGTCAGTTGAATGACCCCCATCCACGTGTATGTTCGCACCCGCCTTTAGCGTAGTATACCCCATACAAAAATCACGCTAATGCCCATCGTCGACCACTTGTCTTTTAGCCCTACGCCTTAGTTATGGTCTATCTTTAGAAGGCTTGCTGTCAAGGAATGGGCCACAAGCTCCATATGCACCACTTTGGACCTTTCCTCATGCTTTGTCGTTGCAAGGACAACACCTATGAGATTGACTTGCCAGCTAAGTCCGCATCACTAACTACGCATCACTAACTAGGAAGCACAGATACTTCATATAGGGTCACCGTACTTGTTTTGGGCAAGTATTAGATATCAATACGTTCCTTATATACCTTGATACGTACATGATACACCCAAAAGGTATCTTGATTTTATTTTTTATTTTTTAATTAACTGAAACATGTGGGATAAAGATTGAGGGATACAACACAATCTTTTTTTGTAATATGTAGAAGTCAAATTTGTGTAGTATAAAGACAAAACAAAATATTTAACTCGGTTCTTTTATTAAAGTCATCAAACAAGGGGGAAAGTAAAACACCGACATAAAAAATAATAAGAAAGGGGGAAAGTAAAAAGATAAAACCCTATAATCAGATATGATTGGATGAGGATAGGTGGCAGTTATGGGAGGAGGTGGCAGAGGTGAGAGGTTGTTGGATGGGCTCTTTAGTGGGGGTGATTTCAATGTTGTGCTATCACCATTAGAGAGAAGTGGGGGAGTTAGGTGGTAATGCGAGAGTATACCGACTATACCTTGGAGCTTGATCAAGCGGACCTTCATTTTTTTTTTGGGGGGGGGGGGCGCTACGTGGTTGCACAAAAGGGAGTTTCCATCCCTATTAGACTTGTTCGTTTCCTGGTTTCACGTAATTAGGAGGATCACTTTCTGGTTGCCTTTCAATTGTGCCTTTTAAGATGACTTTTGAACATTCCCCTGTTTTATTGGAGTGGGGAGGGGTGTCCGAGGCCGAGGTTGTTTCAATTTGAGAGTATGTGATTGAAGGAGGAAGGATTTGTGGATGGGCTTAGGGCATGGTGGCAGAGTTATAGAGTGTTGGGGAATGTTGGTTTTTTCTTGGTCTGTAAGTTGAAGTGCCTTAAGGAGGACTTGAAGAATTGGAACAAGGAGGTGTATGGCAATGTGAATCACAACAACGCATATGCCTTAGAGGAGATCAGGGATTTCGGTAAGAGGGAGGAAGATGGTCCTTTTTTGCGAGATGAGTGGCTTAAGAGGGAGGATAAAAAAGGGTTTGTAGAGAGGAAGATAGTGGGGGAGGAGATTAGTTGGCACCAGAAGTTTATGACATTGTGGTTGAGGGAGGGGGATAAAATATTAAAATCTTTTACAAGGCGACAAACTCGCATGGGCAGAGTAGCCGTATTGGCAGCATGGTCATTAATGGTACACTTTTGCAAGGGGGAGGAGTTCAAAAGGGTATTGTGTAGTTTTATTGGAAGTTATTTGAGGAGGCGTGATGACCTTTATTGGAGGAGGGATGTTGATTCCTTTTCAGGAGGAGGAGAAGGACGGTTTTGATTCACTAAAGAGGAGGTGGTTATGGCGTAACGTTATGTAAAGGTGAAAAATCGTCAGGGCGAGATGAGTTCTCAATGGCCTTCTTCCAGTTTTGAAGGAAGATGTGATGGCAGTTTTGGATATATTTTTCATCGAGTCTACTTTAAGAGATGCCTCAATATGTCGTTTATCACTTTGAACACAAAGTTTGGTGATGCGGAGGGTATTCGTGATTTCATATCTATTAGTTTGCTTGGGAGTGTATAAAGTCGTTGGCCAAGGTGTGATCACGAAGGTTGATGAATGTTTAGATTCGGTGGTGTTTCAGAATCACGTAACATATTGGGTAGACATATTTTGATGTGGTTTTAATTGCCAACTAGTGTGTGGAGGGTAGACAACGGGTTGGTGTTCTGGGAGTCATCTATAAGCTTGACATTGAGAAGGCTTATCCACATTTGAATTGGGAGTTCTTGTTGTATGTCGTACAAGTGGGGTTTTAAGGAGAGGTGGTGGAGGTGGATCAAGATGTTAGTCAAGTTATCTGTGTTGGTGATTGCCTTACCTGAAGGTTTCTTTGGAAGTTCATCTACTGTCACCGTTCCTGTTTATTTTAATCATGGAGGCCTGTAGTAGATTGCTAGCTAGGGCAGGGTGAGTGGCTTGAGCGGTTTTTGGGTTGTGGTGGTGGTTGGGATGAGGTGGTAGTCTCTCACTTGTTATTTGCTGATGAAACTCTTTTATTTTGCCGGGGAGAGGAGCAGATTTGGGCGCTGAGCATTGTGCTTGTGTTTCAAGGTGATGGTGTCGGGGTGGAAGATTAATGTGAGGAAGAATGAGATTAATCCTGTAGGAAATGTGGTTGATGTAGATGGTCTTATAGGAGTGATGAGGTAGGCCTGTAAACGGATCGGATTCGGACCGGATCAGACAAATTCAAATCCATATCCGTTTATGTTAAACGGATTCGGATCCGATACGATCCGATTATCCGTTTATGTTAAACTTGATTTGCCACATTTTTATTTTCAACTCTTATTTCATAAATTTATTTTGCAAATGTTCCAAAAAAACATATAATGAAATAAAGAACTATTATAATAAATATTTAAAATATTATTAAATACAATATATATTAATTAAAAATATATTGTATAATATATATATATTAAAAATATTAATCGGATCAGATTATTAACGGATCGGAGTATATGAATCCAAATCCGCTCCATTTAATAAACGGATAATCGGATTTTAGGCATGATCCATATCCGCTTAAATGGATCGGATTCGGATTTGGACAGGCCTATGATGAGGCGTAGGGTTGGGAGTTTATCCAACTACATATTTAGGTTTGCCTCTTAGAGCTAATTACAAGTGTAAGTCGAGTTGGGATCTGGTGCTAGAGAAGGTAGGTGGATAGGAGTTTGGCGGGGTGGACAAGGGTTGACCTATCGAAAGGGGGGAGGTTGACTTTGATTAAAAGCATGTTGGCTAATTTGCCTACTTACTTTCCCTCCATTCAACCTATCCCGTTAGCTGTAACAAAGAAGTTGGAGAAACTGATGAGGGATTTTCTTTGGAGGTTGGGGAGGAAGATTTCAAATACGACCTGGTTAAACAGGTTGATGTGTTTAAACCTCTTGCATGTGTGTGTGTTTGTGTGTGTGTGGATGGGGGTTGAGAGATCATTTGCGGTTGTTATGGAGGTTTTTCTGGGATGAGAGGTTGTGGAGGAAGGTGGTAGTGATAAGGTTTGGGGTGGAGGAGTTGGTGTGGTCTCTGGGTCACTCCCGAGATCCACATGTTCGTCTGATACAAGTCCTTATATGTGGATTATGAGTCTCGAAGGGGAGAGGGTCAAGGTTGGAATTATATTTTCAAGCGCCAATTCAGTTATTGGTGTTGTAGGTAGGGTAGTTCCTAGAGATGTTGGAACAAGTTGATATTCCTAGGGGAGTGAGGAACAAACATGGGTGGAAGGGTAGTGAAAAAGGATTTTTTTTGTTAAATCGTCCTATCCTCTCCTTAAAGGTGTGGGTGAATATTTTTTTATTTGGCAAGCGATTTGGTGGACGAGGGTTCCTTTGAAGGTTGCGTTTTTCACTTGGACATCAACCAAGTGAGCCGTTGAACATATGTAGGTTATGCAAATGGAGATATGGTGAAATTGGAGGGTCAAGAGATACCTAGAAACGATCATTTTTGTTATTTAGGATCGATTATCCAAAAAAATAGAGATATTAGTGATGATATTACTCATAGGATTAGAGCAGGCTGGGTTAAGTGGAGAGTGCTACCGGCGTATATTTTTAAAATTAAAAGGAAAATTTTATAGAACAGCCATTAGACCCGCTATGTTATATAGAACAGAGTGTTGGGCAACCAAGAAACAAAATGTGCAGAAAAATGAGTGTGGCGGAGATGCGAATGCTGAGATGGATTTGTGGTAAAACTCGAAAGGATAAAATTAGAAATGAACAAATTCGTGAAATGGTAAAAGTAGCTCCTATAGAAGATAAATTGAGAGAATATCGACTTAGATGGTTTGGACACGTCAAGCGTTGACCAATGGATGCTCCTGTAAGGAAGAGTGATTTAGTTAGTATTGATAGTAGCACAAGGGGTAGAGGTAGGCCTAAATTGACTTGGAAGGATATTATAAAAAGGACATGATATCACGTGGTTTAATCGAAGATATTGCACTGGACAGAATGGAATGGAAAAATAGGATTCATGTAGCCGACTCCAAGTAATTGGGAAAAGGCTTTGTTGAGTTGAGTTGAGTTGAGTTGAGTATGTAGGTTATGCAAATGTGATGGTTAGTAAGTGGATCACTTATTGCTCCATTGTGACTTTTCAAGGAGGTTGTGGGAGGTGTTGTATGCTTTTCTCGGAGTGTTAAGGGGATTCTTGGAAGGTGGTGCCATTGTGCTTGATGTGGTTTATGAGTAGGGAGTGGAATTGCAAGTGTTTTGGGGAATGTGGATTTGATTGTGCTTTTTGTCCAATCAATGATTGTAAGGACACAAATTTCCAATTGAGTCCATATATAGTTTTGGCTCAATTCCGGACAAAAACAATTATTCATAGGATAGTATTTATTTGTAATATTCTCAAGCCTATGAAGTATGTATTGAAGACGTAGCGGCAAAGAATTTAAAGCTTCATCAAGAATGCCGTTTTGTGTGCCTCGTTTCTACGTCATCATCTAAGGTTCCATGCTCCCAAGGTATGAATGTAATTATATGTATATAGGAGCTTGGAACAATATGTATTGGGTGTTAGGTGTAATAAAAAACTGCATTTTACTTTCAGAAAGAATCAATTAGAACTTTAATATAAGTATATAAAAGTTTCTGGGCCAAAATCGAATTTTACAAACTTTCTGGTCGTTCGTTAGAAATGTCGTTCGAACGAGTTTTTTTTCGTTCGAACGAGTTTTGTCGTTCGAACCAGTTTCGTTTCGAACGAGTTTTGCCAACGACCCTAACTGGTCAGTCGTTCGATATGTTGTTCGATATGTCGTTCGAACGAATGTTCGTTCTAACGAGGTATCTAACGAACTTCTAACGAGCCCAGGCTGGTCACTCGTTAGAAGTCTCGTTCGAACGAGAATCAAGTTCGTTCGAACGAGATTCCAGCGGGAACAGTTATTTGGCAGTTTTTTTGCAGTTTTTCCCCACTCCTCCACTTGGTTTTCAACCAACTTTTTTCATACATTATTATGTGCGGGAAACACATTTTCCAAGATAACTTTTCCATCATAATACATCTCCTAGAGAGAGTTTGAGAGATCATTTTAAAAAGGAAAATGTTCATGTTTTAAGTGTTCTTCAACTTAAAGAAAATTCTTTAAACACTTAGTTTACACCCATTGTTGTTTATTCCAAGTTCTATATATACATATCCTTACTTGGAGTTTTTGGCACCGGTTTTCTCTACCGAATTCAAGAGACGTTTCGGGTTTGCTTCTACACCCCATCACAAAGAAGACTTTTGTTGAGATTCTACCCACACGGAGAAAGGCTCCATGCTTGGGTGACGGTGACCATATAAAGTCCCATCGGTGGATTCCGAGACCGCGGTGGTGTTCCGAGATTGTCCGCTAGGACGAGGTTTCTACGAGAAGGAGCGTCGAGGCTTGAGAGGGATCGAGTCAGTCGTTGTAAGTCTATCTGTCTTGTAATTGTAATTCCGTATCTAGTGGACTTGTGGCTAGGGCCGTCCGAGGTTGTTTCCCGTCTTGGGTTTTTCCTCGTACATCTCGGCGTAGTGTGACATTGTTTATTTATCTTGCACATCAATTTAGAATCCATGCTTAGGACAATTTCAAGATAAAATTTGGTTTAATTATCACACTCATTTAATTTGGGACTTAAATTAAATATTGGGTAAAATTGGTTTATTCAAGTCATTTGCTAAAATTGGTTTCGCCTAACTTTGTTTAAATGAATAATCATGACTTAGGCAAATTCTAGGACTTGAATTTTGTTTTAATTTGTTTTGAGAAATTAAAATTTGTTATTATTTTTGAAAGTTGAACCATCACCTGTTGTACAACGCTTCCGCATCATCTCTATTGTGTTTTAGATTGAAAAGGAAATTAAATATTTTAATTTGAAATCATTAAAATCCGGGGTCTTTTCAATGATGTTATCTCTTTTGTATATATGATGTACAAATAGTGTTCTAGGATGTTTTTTTTTACGTTTTTTGGGGTTTTTAAGGGCAGGATTTTATAATTGTTCATAGTTTAGATATTTTGGCGTAGCTCGTTACAAATCGAATAAATCACATCTGTATATGCTTGCACGATCATTGTAGACAAGTTAGTGACCGAGCTACGTTCCGAAGTTCAAGCCGTTGAAACCTTCATGACACTATTTTTGAGGTATATGGTATTTAAGTTTTTTGATTTAAACTTTTTCATTTTATTCTGGGATGTGTTTAAATTTATTCGAGGCTCTTTTCTAAAATGTTTTTTCAAAATCACTTTTTTTGTTTTTGATCTCGTTGGAACGAGTTTTGACTCTTGTTAGAATGAGACCTGGTTCTCGTTAGAACGTAGTTGTAGTTCCTTCGAACGAAGGTATGTTGTTCGTTAGATCGTGTATCAAACGAGCTTCCAACGTGTGTTCTTTGCCTGGTAGAGGGTCACCCGTTAGAAGGTTGTTGAAAATTCATTGGAATGAACTAAGCCGTTCGTTCGAAAGAATCTTAACCTCGTTAGAACGAAAGCTTGATTTCGTTCGAATGAAGTCCCATTTTTGATCGAACGAAGTTGCCGCCTCGAAAATCGTGTTTTTCCATAAAAAGAATTCTTTTGGACTGTTTTACGCAACACTTTTGGCCAAAACGAATTCCTATAGCTGTTCCAAAGTTCTCCTTTTTGTTTCGTCGACAAGTTTTTTATTTTCCAAATCACTTATCCCTAGAATGATTTGTTGAGTTTGTCAAACCCTGGTTTTGTACACAAACATCAAACCCTTGTAGAGGTTTCTCTACGGTTGACATTTGTGGAGTTGCGACTCTATTGTTGAAGAAATGATTTTGCATCCCGAGGCTAATAGGTGGATACTGTGGGAAGAGCTACTTTCTGTTCGTAGTGTTAGGCATCACTTTTTGTTGAAGATTTGAAGACATTGTGCATTATATTAGTGGATCTCTAAGTAGTCTGTAAGTCATTCAAGTCTGTCACATTCTTAAACAGCGCTGAATATAGGTTTTGCCCGAAAGGGATTTTTTCTCAATTCTTCTTCTGTTTAATTTGTATTGGTTTGATTACTTGGTTTGGCATATTTAGCTTGGACTTTATCTTGCATGTTCACATAAATCTAACCAATATAAAAATCGGCTAAAAATTGAATTTTTGTCTGTGTGACCTAAGATACAAGTGAATCCATATAGTCCTCACTCTCAAATTGGTATTGGAGCCGGTTACACTAATTTATCATGTGATCTTTACTTTGCAATAGTCATTTATTTTTCTTTTGCTTCTAGGTTTAATAATGTCACGTGCGATTTTCCGCCTCAACAACATCACTCATGAGACTTAGAACCTTTCCTTGCTATTATAAAGTAATGAAAAGACTACTACTTATATTTTATATTTTTCTCACTCCTATTACTTTTGCGATGAATGAGAATTAAAGAGAGAAAATTCCCTTAATTAAATGTTGTTGTCAAGAATAGGATTAGTTATAATACAAAGGAGAGGAACTGAACATGATATAAGACTAAACCATACCCTCGTAAGTTTTACTCAATATCTTTGATATATTTTGACTTTTTCGACAACACTTGTTGTGCCTGATCTCCGCTTGGGAATATAAGTAACAAATTGTTTAGATAGTAATGTTACTTAAGAGCTCAATGTTGACATGACTTGAATTTTTAGTGCTGGTACTTCGAATCGAATGTCATTGTTTGAATCCATTGTTCGGTTGAAGTTGAACTGGTTGTACAATGAAGCATATAAAAGAAAAGTCATACTAGCTCAAAGAACTAAAGCTATGTTTCCATGCACGCCCAAATTAAAATTGAATCCTAACATAATCAACTCACCTCAACTAAACAAAGCCTTTTCCCAATTGTTTGGGGTTGGCTATGTAATTTTCTATTTTTGCATTTCGTTATGTTTAAACATCATGATATCATGATATCATGTCCTTTTTTACAATATTCCAGTAAGTCAATATATGCCTATCTTTACTAAAGTGTTACCATGTATACTAACGATGTCACTCTTCCTTACGATGACATGCATTTGTGTTCGTTTTACGTGTCTAAACCATCTAAGCTGATTTTATCTTAAATTTATCTTCTATGAGAGCTACTTTTAATGTTTCAAGAATGTGCTCATTTTTAATTTTATCCATTCAAGTTTACTACACATTCAGCTTAACATCCGCGTCTCCGTCACACTCATTTTCTGCACATTTTGTTCCTTGGTTGCTCAACACATTTTGTTTCTTGGTTGCCTAACACTCCGTTTTGTATAACATGGCATGTCTAATGGGTGTCATATAGAACTTACCCTTTAACTTCCAAGGTATACACTGATCACATAATCACATAATATACGGGTAGCACTTCTCCACTTAACCCAACTTGCTTTAATCCTATGAGTATTATCATCACTAAGGCCTCAATCTCTTTGAATACTCGAGCCTAAATAACGGAAATGATCATTTTTAGGTATCGCTTGACCTTCAAGTTTCACATCCCCATTTGTCCTACTATTATTAAAGTGCACTCTACATACTTTGTTTTAGTTCTGCTTATTTTAAACCGTCTTGTTTCTGGCGTTTCTCTGCACACTCTGAAATGAATATTAATCCATGCCCTAGTTTCATCTACTAAAACAATATCATATGCAAATAAAATACACCATGACACCTCATATTGTATTTGTCCAATCAATTTACTTATAACAATAACAAGAGTAAAAAGATTAGGACTTACCGCTAAACAATGGTGCATACCACTGGTCATTAGTAATTCACTACTTTTTTTCCGTATTTGTTACTATAGTAATGGCCCCATCATACATATCCTTATTCACATCAATATATGTACACGTTACTCTTTTTTAATATAAAACCCACCATATTATCTCTAGGTATTCTATCATTCGTCTTCTCAAAAATTTTAAAAACCAGATGAAGATCCTTTTTTATTCACTCTCAATACATTTCCATCAATCTCCTCAATAAATATATAGCTTCCATTGTTGACCACAAATGAATAAACCCAAACTGATTTTCGGATACGGTTGTCTACAATCTCGACCTATATTCTATCACTCCACAGTTTTATTGTGCGACTCCTTATCTTAATGCCACGATAATCATTGGCCAAAATTATAACATTAATATTGTGGAATTTGATTCATTTATTTTCAAAGTGGTGGGGCGTACAAGAAAAGAAAGTAAGACTCTTAATTTAGGACAAAAGGAGTATAGTCTGATTTTATTTGATGCGAACACTTGCAATTTGGCCTCATTAGTTAAGTTGAAGTCTGATTTAGAAAGAAGATGTATTTGTCATGTTCCAAATGACACAATTCTTTCTTTATTATTATTTGATCATATCTATGATACTGCTCAATCTTTTTTTCCAAATGGCAGGGTCATGACGTTGAAGCAATCGCATGCCCTGAACGCTATGTTGTTGGATTGGATATATCAGACAGTGCTATCAAGACTGCCACGGAGGTAGTAGCTGAATTTGTGGTCATTCCTTTTTAGACTTTTTAGATTTTAGTAAGGCCCTGTAGCCCTCTAAAAGAAAGAGAAGTGTTTGCAACTGTAGTATGACCTTGAAGCTATATCTCCCTTTATTACCCCCACCCCCACCCACCCTCTTTTTTATTTTATTTTATTTTTATTTTTGAAGAAGCTTATATTTCTTTCTGTGGTTTGACTAATCATTTTTTTTTACGTAGATGTATATGTGTATTTAATGGGACTATATGGCAAAAAACGGTTTCATCTTCCAACTCTTACCAAAAGAGTTTCTGATTAAACCGATATATTATTCAAGTCTCTCATCTGTATCTTTATCTAAATCTTCTTTTCCGCTATCTTCTAAATTTGCTTGAGCCAGTATCTTGAACCAATGCTTTCTTTATTGAACTTGTAGTAGTCATTTCAATTTATAATGAAACTGAAAGGTGTTCGACATGGGACCTATATAAGCTTTTGTCATGGTTAGATTAAGTTATCGCTCCAATGCTCCAAAGTAAAAACATAAGTGGATTTTAGGATTTCATGTACGACTCTATTTTGACACCTAATTGGCAATGAACTATTGTGATTTAAATTTCACAACAATGCTGAGATACAGGCACCATTAATCTCCTCAGCTTTAATAATGCATACAAGAGCAAGGGAATGGCGTTCTGCGCATTGTAAATTGGGTTGAATAAAGGGACAAGTCTGCAATGAGATATTAGAATATGATAATTTGTAATCCAATTCTTTGTAAAATATTGGCTTTCTTTGCATTTTAATTTGGATTGAATAAAGGGACAAGTCTGCAATGGATATTAGAATATGATAATTAGTTATCCCAGTTTTTTGTGAAATATTTGAAAGAACTTTTTCATTTACCAAAACAAGTTGCAAACATGAGGTGAAATCTTGAACTGGAATAAGCGATTGTTAAAGACCAACATAAATGACACATGATTGACTCAAAGTTATGCACTCATATAGTCTCAACAAGTATTAGGAATAATTGACGTTAAATCTAATGCTTTCTTGGGAATTTTCTCTTTGATTTTGGATGTTAAGGCAGTTGTCATTATCATCACCAAATGCTGATTATCTTACATTTCTCAAGACAGACTTCTTCGCTTGGCATCCAACTGAGTTATTTGATCTCATTTTTGACTATACGTAAGTTTTACATGACTTTAAGTTTAATTATCCTGTTGAAAGTTCCTTTTAGATTTTATCATCACAATCTGAAAAGAACGTTGCAGGTTCTTTTGTGCCATTGAACCAGATATGAGACCAGCTTGGGCCAGCCAAATTCGAGATCTTTTAAAGCCAGATGGAGAGCTCATAACACTCATGTTTCCTGTACTATTCTTCACATATCTGCCTTTCCTTGTACTCCTCTCACAATATTTTTTATTTGCAAGTGGATAAAGATTCCTTGATATCATATCGATGAATTCTAATTAGAGATATGATGCACCACACCAAGATACCTCAGCTTCATAAGATGAATTTTTCAAATTCTGAAAAGGGTAAACTTAGTTAAGTACCAAGTCCTTAAAATAAAAAGCTTTTTCTTACTGAAGCGATAATAATAGTAATAATAATGAAAATAATATTAAAAGGTCGTACCTAGTGCACATGGCTCCTGCTCACCTGCAGGATCTGGGAGATGCAAATGTTGGCTGACTTTACCCCCATATATGAATATGGAGAGGCTGCTCCCACGTCTCAAACTCGAGACCAATTGTAGCTTGGGTGAGGACACTTGCCATTGCACCAAGGTACGACCTCTAATGACCCGCAGTGGCGGGAGCATCGTGCACTGGGTTTGCCCTTATAACAATAATGTGTTTAGGAGCCCCAATCGATGTTTTGGAATTGGAACTGAAATATTTTCAATTCAAGTATAACTATTTTGGAATTGAAATTTTTTCAATTCAAAGATTTCGAAGTCTGAAGTCTAACTATTCCAATTCCAATTCCAATTCCAATTCCAAGCTCAATAAGCATGTTATTATGTTCAGGGTGGGGGATGGTACGAGGCTGAGATTTTGGCAGGACCCTTGCTGTGGTGGAACCTGTCATGGTGGAGACTAGAGTTTTATTATTGGGAGTTAGAGGAGCTTATAAAAGGCGGTTTGGTGTACGAGGACTCTGTTGTAATCCTTTTTCTCGTCGATGACTACTAAAAGTGCAATCCTCATTATTGATAATTTGAGGTGGAGGAAGATGATTGTAGTTAATTATTGTCGTTTGTGCGAAAATGATGGTGAGTTGGTGGATCAAATTTTGTTTCATTGTGCCTTCCCAAGAGGGTGTGGGAAGTGCTGTTTGCCCTTTTTGGAGTGCTTTGGGTCATACCAGAGTTGGTTACTTGGGTCGGGAGGAGATTATCATTGTTGCATTTATGGTGTATAAATAGTCCCGCAGTGGCGGGCGCCTCGTGCACTAGGTTTGCCCTTTAGATAGCCCCGAGCTCTTTTTTGTATTATGTAGAGTTTTTGGATGAATTATGGGTAGGAGTCTCAATTTATGTCTCCTTTACGTATATTGGGTTGGCACTAATGCCCCCTTGGGGTGATCTTTGTTGCACCCCTGTTTTTGTTGTATTTTGTTTTATTTATTTATTTATCTTTTTTGTATACATCTTGTATATGGGTTCCTCTCCGTTGGCATTATTTTAATCGAATTTTGTGTTTATGTAAAAAAACCAAATTACAAGGCATGTTACATGTATTTGGGATTTCCAAATGCAATTTCTGAAAACATCAAGTGAAGTTGTTCTTATCTTAGAATTCAGCTTTCCAACAATAGTTTAATAGTGAGTATTGGAAGTGATTTGCTTTTGTTGTTACCAGATAAGCGATCATGTTGGCGGGCCCCCGTACAAAGTATCCGTTGATGAGTAAGTCTCTACTTTTAGTTTATTTTTGTTCAATAAAGGTTTTCTTTTTTTCTCCAGATTTTTCGTATCTGTAATTCTTTCAAGACATAAGAGCATGTACTGTTCCATAAGCTTAAAATAATTTTCACATATGCAGTTATGAAGAGGCGTTGCAACCTATGGGGTTTAAGGCAATATCCATTGTGGAAAACGAGTTTGCTATTGGCCCTAGAAAGGTATGCTGATTTATAAATTATTAGGGTCGATGACATACATGTACACTAGTCAAAATGCACTAGAATTGCTCGTTGACTTAAAGAGTAAGCTTGAAATGCTTCAATCTTTACTCCAACACACAGCATTATTTATTCTTTTCATGAAGCCAGTGAGGAGTATATGTGCCTCCCTATAGGCAATGGATAGTTTTTATTAGAGATTTGATCTCACATCAGAAATAATGGGTATACTTTCCAAACTTCATGAGTGGTTAAATGTGAGAATCTCCATATTTTGGAGGTGACACATGCCATTCTTTTTCCAAATGAAGGTTCTCAAATCCTTCTGGGGTGATGTTCAGACGGCTTGTTATTTCATTAGCCGTATGCCAGTTTCTGGCCTTGATGACAAATCTCTATCCCAAATGTTGTTTACTGACAAGTCTCTCTCTTTTCGCTTAATTGTGATAAATTATACCTGTTTTTTGTTTTGGACCCTCCTTTGATTGTAGCTTCTTTACTTCCCCCTTATTAATGTATGTACTTTCTTTTACAGATTAAAAATCTTAGCATTATGTGTATATGTTACCTTCTTTTGGTCTCAAGTTATAGTTCTACTTGTAGTTGCCTTCTTTCAAGTCTGAAGTCTTATTTGCCGTTTACTTGTGTGAATTTGCACAAGAAAAGATAAAAAATTAGTTTGTTGAAATTTGTATACTCGGTGGGATGTCATTGAGTATAGTGAAATTTGTATACTCGGCAAGGCTAAGGTTGGGGCTACATTGGTTGAAACAGAATTTTCGTGTATTGTGTGGGGTTGAAAGTAAACATTTCTAAGATTTTAGTTGGTTTGACTTTTGTTTTTAAAACTCAAAAAAGAGATATTCACTTTTGGGTGCCAAGGATAAAGAGTAATTCAACTTTTTACGTGGTGTTTGGAGGAACAGGCGCCTTTATTAACACCTATTATATTATAGTTGCCAACACGACCTATGTGAAACAGTAGGTGCTACAAAGAGGTCCGTTTTTTTTTGGGTGTTTGTATGCCTTTTTTATTTTTCTTTCTCAAATTCTCTCGTAACCTTTGACATATTAATAAAATTTCATATCTTATCTAAGATATATTCTTAACCTGTGTAAACCACTATGAAGTATGGTCTGGTTAAATTTGTTGTCATGGTATTCTATGGTGAACTGGTGTGTACGTGATACTAAGCCTTTTCCTTTCTACGCCCCCCCTGTTATTTTTTGCTTCAAATTGGGACAGTGCTAAAAATAAACTATTTAATTTCTTTGCAGGGAAGAGAGAAGCTGGGAAGGTGGAAAAGGTCGATAGGCCAGTCAATGTTGTGATAATAATTTCATTAGGGCTGAAATAGTGGAGATATTTCATTAATGATTAGTGATTTGTTAAAGTAACCCAAGAAAAATATCAGCAATCTCTATTGTGTTAATCATTTAATGTCTGTGGTGGTGTATTTGGATATTGATTCTTGAGTTCTGATCAAATTGTACAAAATTTGTTCTTGAAATCTTTTATTCAATTTTCAATTTCAATTGTTACGTGGGGGAAAAAATACTAAATATTCCATTTGTCTCAAATTAAGAGCCCCATTTTTTTACAAGCGTAGTAGCCCTATGCAATATAAAAAATAAATGTTGCGACTCTTTTGAGAGAAATCGATATAAAAGACCAGTAAATAAGTTTCGTTTGGTTGCGCAAATTGTTTGATTATCTAAATTGATTAATTTTGAATTAGTGGATTGAAAATGAGTATAAATCCAATTTTAGGTTATGTTTGGTGATCTCATATTGATGTTAAAGTTCAATTAGAAAAAAAGTAAAAAAAAATTTGAGAGAGAGAGAGGAGCGATCAGATGATTTTTTTTTTAATTTCTATTTTAAATGGATGTATTTTACTTTTTTTTATAAAATATTCAAAATTTAAATTTTACATGAGCTAAAATGGGCAAATTAAAGAATAATTTCATTAATAAAACAAAACACAATTAATGGGTTAATTTGTAAATTAGGTAATTTGTAAACGAGTCAATTTACAATTTTGGAAGAGTGTAAGACCAAAATTTATAATTGCTCAGTTTATTTTTATTTAGTTTATCCAGTTACACTCCAGTTCTCTCAAGTCTTTGAAGATAAGAAATGTTAATGACATTTGCAAGATTGAAGATTGTACGTCATAACTTTGATGGAGAAGAGTTGTGAGATGGTTTAGCAAAGCTTTAAATGTTCAAGGGCTAATTTTCTAAAAGAGTTTGTCTTTACAAGTTTTCAAAATGTTTTTAAAATGATTTTAAAAGTTTTTTTGAAATTTTTGCATGGTCGTTAGAGCTAGATTTTCACGTTTGAAAAAGATCTGGAGCGTCGCCTTTTGGTATGCATTGGAATGTCTTGCGAAATATTGTTGGAAGCTGTTCGAACGAGAACACGTACTTCGTTCGAAAGAGTACGTGAGATTTTTTTTTAATCTCAAATCAAATTAAATCTTTTATCCCTATCTCTTTGTAACGACCTTTCCTATAAAAAGAGATGCGGAGATAGACTTTTATCCAACCTTTTTAGAGTTCTTTATATAATATAAATAGTCAATCGAATTTTTATTCAACCCTATAGAATTTAAGAGAATTAAGAATTGTTCATTTTAGTTTTGATTGAACAGGAAAAGAAAGAACGAGCTTCTCATTTTTTCTCCCATCACTTGATAGAAGGGAAAGACATGTAAGTTACAATTTTTTCATATAACCCCCTGGATATTTGAGGATCACTTTGCCAAATTAAGAACTACACACTCCAAAGTCCTAAACCCTTGTAGAAATTTTTTCTACTGCTGATTTGTGGACTTGAGCCTCTACGACTGAAGAAGAAGGGAACTGCATATTTTATCGATAGATACCGATGGAAGTTCTGCTTCCTGTGGGTGATGCTGTATTGCATCACCTTTTGTTGAAGATTTGAAGACTCACGTGCATTATACTAGGTGGATCTCTAAGTAGTCTGTAAGTCATTATGTGTTTATTAAACTCTTTAACACTGCCGAATTAACGGTATTGCCCGAAAGAGATTTTTCCTCTATTTCTTCTTCATTATGTTTTGGTTGGGAATTTGAGTTTACACCATCTTGCACGTTTACTTAAATTTAAATCAAGATAAAATATGGTAAAGAGTGAATTTGTGTTTTTGGCCTAAGATACAAGTCAATCCATATAACCCTAGAGATCTACAATTGGTATCGGAGCGGGTTACATTAATTTATTATGTGATCTGTATTTTGGAATTATATGGATAATTTGTATAATAGGCTACCTATTTTTGATGGGTTTAATTATGCTTATTGGAAAGCTTGAATGAGGTTGACCTTAAAATCGATTGGCGAGCAAGTTTGGTAAAGAGGGTGGACTCCACCCACTGTGAGTAATGACGATATCATACATCTTGAACCTATTAATGCATTGATTGAAGATGATTTTAAGTGGAGTAATTTGAACTCCCAAGGCTTAAGTGCAATTTATGGAGCCATCACCCTAGATGAGTTCCACTGCATTATGACGTGCACCACATCTAAGGAAGCGTGGTATATCGTCCAATTTCCTCACGAGGGTACCAACGTCGTGAAAGCTTTTAAGCTTCAAAATCTCACCACATGGTTTAGGACTATTACCATTCTAGAGACTGAGATTTTTGATGAGTTTTATGGCCATTAATCTGATATAGTCAATTCTATCTTTAATTTGGATTAAAGCATTCGTGAGACAAGAGTTGAGATAAAGAGTTGGAGATCCATGCCATCCCGTTTTATAGTTAAAGTCACCGTCCTCAATTCGTTGGGAATTTTACACTCTTAGGTTAGAAGAACTCGTAGGAGACCTTCAAACTTATGAAATCGATATGTTCCCCAAAACTCAAAAGAAAGAGGAAAAAATGATTGCCTTGAAAATGCAGACTAAAAATAAATAGGAATTTTTTTTGAATCTGACTTCGAGTCTGATTTTTAGATTGATGATCTTCCCATGTTAGCAAAAAATTTCAAAAAATATCTCAAATTTAACAAAGAAAATAAAAGTTTTGAGAAAAATAAAAATGCCAATGAGGGCAAGAATGTTTGTGAGAATGATCAAGTGAGATGTTTTGAATGTAAGGGAAAATGACATAAAGCACATGAGCATACCACTAGGCTAAAGAGATAAGGTAAAAGTCAAGCAACATATAAATCCACTCTCAGCGTTAATGACGTCGAGTCGGTGCATTACAGAGATGAATCATCACATGAACCTTACCTTGCATTCATGACCAGTCACGTTAGTACTTCGAGTTTGTCTCACGCCGGTGAGGACATTTCTAAACGTGCAATACACCAAAATAGGAGGATGGTCACGGATTCGGGCCATTACTAGCCGACAGGTCACGGATCTGATTCGTGACAAAAAAAGTCATGACCAAAACCACTGGTCGCGGACCTTATCCCAGACCAAAACGAGCAGTCACATACCAAGGAATGTGGTAATATAAGGCAGGCTAGTCGCAGACAAGAGCTGTGACCAGGCAGCCACGGACCAAATTCATGATCCTGTCGTGACCAATGTTTCAACATGGTCACAGACCATAGTCGTGACCCACTTTTACTCATGCTTGAACATGGTCTCGAACTATAGCCGTGACCCTGTTTTACATATGCTTCAACATGATCACGGACCATAGCCACGTTTACACATGCTTCACTCTGGTCACGGACCAAATCCGCAACCATAGATTTATTATGAAAAAGAATAAAAGATGGTCACAGTTCAAGTCCGTGACCATATTCAAATGAAAAACAATATGGGTTATTTTAGGTACTATTATCAAACTGAGAGTCCCGTGACTATGTGGTCGGTTGCTACGACTTACGTTGGACACATGTGAGGTGTTTGTGCCATTTGCGGGGAAGTTTGGGGCTGTTCAAGGTTTCGGCGCACTCGCGGCACATTTTCAAGCCTAAGTGTGCCTATTTTCAAATTCTCTTTCTATTCTCAAACCAGGAGTCCCACAACTACACGATTGGTTTCTACGAGTTATGCTAGACACGTGCGAGGTGTTCGTGCCACTTACGGGGTGTTTGGGGACTGTTCGGGGTTTTGGCACACCCGCGATACATTTTCAAGCCTAAGCGTACCAATTTTTAAATTCGGGCTTTTTTAAAATTATGAGCCCCACAATTACGCGATCGGTTGCTACGAGTTACGTTGGACACGCGTGAGATGTTCATGCCACTTGCGAGGCCGTTTGGGGCTATTCAGAGTTTTGGCCCATTCGTGGCACATTTTCAAGCCTAAGTGTGCCTATTTTTAAATTCGGGTCCTATTCTCAAACCGATAGTCCTGCGATTATGCGGTTGGTTGATACGAGCTACGTTAGACATGTGCGATGTGTTCATGCCTAAGTGTGACTATTGTGAAATTCAGATAATATTCTCAAATCGGGAGTCCCCAGATTACGCAGTCGGGTTCTATGAGTTACGTTGAACACGTGCGAGGTGTTCGTGCCACTTGCAGGGCCTTTTGGAGGTTGTTCATAGTTTTGGCGCACTCGCGGCACTTTTTTGAGCCTAAGTGTGCCTATTTTTAAATTCGGGTCCTATTCTCAAACCGAGAGTCTCACAATTATGCGATCAATTACTACGAGCTATGTTGGACATGTGCGAGGTGTTCATACCACTAGGTACATTTTCAAGCCTAAGTGTGCCTATTTTATATTTGGATACTATTCTCAAATTGGGAGTCCCACAACTACGCGGTTGGTCGCTACGAGTTACGTTGGACACATGCGAGGTGTTCATGCCACTTGTGGGGTTATTTGGGGGTTATTCGTAGTTTTGGCCCACTCGCGGAACCTTTTCAAGTCTAAGTGTGACCTATTCTCAAACTGGGAGTCTCACGACTACGTGGTCGGTTACTACGAGTTACGCTTGACACGTGCGAGATGTTCATACAACTTGCGGGGACGTTTGGGGGGTTATTCAGGGTTTGGGCCCACTCGTGATACATTTTCAAGCCTAAGTGTGCCTATTTTTAAATTCAGGTCCTATTATCAAACTAGAAGTTCCGCGACTACGCATTCAGCTGCTACAAGTTACATTGTATACGTGCGAGGTGTTCATGCCATTTGTGGGGTCGTTTGAGGGCTGGTCGGGGGTTCGTCCCACTCAGAGCACATTTTCAAATCTAAGTGTACCTATTTTCAAATTCGAATCTTATTCTTAAATCGAGAGTCCCCCGACTATGCGATCGATTGCTATGAGTTACGTTTATCACGTGCGAGGTGTTCATGCCACTTATGGGACTGTTAGGGGTTTCAGCCCACTCGCGACATGTTTTCAAGCCTAAGTGTGTATATGTTCAAATTCGGGTCCTATTCTCAAATCGGGAGTCCTACGAATACGTGATCGGTTGATACAAGTTACGTTGGACACGTGTAAGGTATTTGTGCCACTAACGGGGCCGTTTGGAGACTGTTCAGGATTTCAACGCACTCGAGCCATGTTTTTAAGCCTAAGTGTGCCTATTTTCAAATTCGGGTCCTATCTGCGACTACATGACCGGTTGCTATAAGTTATGTTGGTTATGTGCGAGGTGTTCGTTGCCCTTGTGGGGTAGTTTGGTATTTTTTTTGGGTTTTGGCCCACTCGCGGCACGTTTTCAAGCTGAAGTGTGCCTATTTTCAAACATTTAAAAGATTAGGCATATCAATTATATAAAAATGTTAGTTAAATTAAAGAATACTTAGTTCCTGCGATCTAAGAAGGCCATTAAATAGAGTCTTTTGACTGTGTAATTAAACCAAATTGATCCAAGAACCCCCCCGTATTCCTATACATATACATTTAATGATTAGTTTCATTGATATGATCTTCATAAAGTGAAGATAAAATTAACATCCCACATCGGATAAAAATCAACATTACTGATATCCTCATAATTTGGAAGCTCGTCACCAACTTAGAGTTTCCAAATTTTGATGATATCAATAATGTTGATTTTTGTCCCACGTGGGACGTTAATTTTCCTTCATTTTACGAAGATTGTATCAATGAAACTAATCAACAAATGTATATGTATAGGAACGTGGAAATTGACCTGTGTCAATTTGGTCCAATCACAAACTCAGGAGACTCTATTCTCAAATTGAGCATCTTGTGAAAGGTGTTCTTGCCCTTAAAATAAGATTAGGGACTCTCCATAATTAACATGTACCATAATTCTTCATTATTGTACATGCTAATGATGGAGAGTCCCTAATCTTATTTATGGAACAATTTTCATTTTCCTTCCAATAGATATTGATTTGGATTGTCAATAACATATTAAACATTCATACATCAAATTAAACATGCATAAATCATTTTAAACATTTGTAAATTAAACTAAACATCCATACATCAAACTAAACATTCAGAAATAAAATTAAAGGGCTAGTATAATGTCAATATCATAATAGGATACAAATAATATTTTCAAGGATAAAATAATGTTTTGATACTCAATCTTCCTCTAAATAAACCAAAAGATCCTTCAAATTAGGGTTGTAATCAAGAGATGAATAGAACTCTTTTACACCCTTTAATGTGTCTGCTTGAGTAGTCATCCCTTTGGTGCATGCACAATAATATACCAATTGCCATCGTTTATGGACTTTGACTAGAATACCTTCTTTACGTTCTGAAAGTCACAAATAAAAAGCTCGTCGACTATGCGATCTTTACTATTCATATTTGATAAATCTACCATAATAAGTTTGGAATCAGGATCAACTTCGCAAGCATTCGTAGTATCCTCTAACTTCACCTGATCATAATAGAATACGATTTTTGTGGAATTTAAGTAATCGAGTTATAGGACTTGTTAGATTATCCCATAATAGGTTAGTTCCGTATCTTTTGGATTTTTATCGCTTTTGCTAGCGACGCAGGTAGTTAAGGAAGAAATTAAAATTGCACTATTTTGAGTCAAAAGCTTTTCCTCATATAAACAAGAAGCAAAATTAGAATCGTCGGTGCGAAATTTCTTAAACTCTTTTGCATGAAAATTAAGACCTTTTGTTGGGCGTGAAAGCCTTGAAGAGACAAACACCTCTTTTTAGAAGATACATTTATTAATAAATTTGTATTAGGGCATGTTTTTACTACACATGAATAAATAACCTCACGCATAAGAGGTGAAAACCACCTTTTTTGACACCCATTCCCTAAAATAACTTGTCGTACAATTTCTCCTTTGATTTTGGCAAATTTTGTTCTCGTACTTCCTACGAGTAAATTATAGAGTTTAGATTATAATATATAAAATACATATATTCAAAGAAGGATAATTGAGTAGTACTCACTTTCTCCGGTATTCGACTTCATCTTGTGATTCGAAGACATAACGAGCTGCTTGATCATATTATAGATTTGTGACTTTCACATCTTTAGGGTTTCCAAAAGGAAATTCATCCTCAAACTCGTCAGGTTCCTGGAATTAAATTTTATTGGATTTTTGATTTTGACAAAATAGGAAAAAAAAGAGTTTCCAAAAATAGGGGGATGCCGATCGGTATACCCCGTGTCCTGCCTATCGGCAGGTGAATGCAGTCTAATCTCCCCAAGGCTTTGATTGAACTTTTCTTCAGCTTTGAGTAATTGGTGGGGCATGGCTTTTATTCGAGTTTCTCATACTTTTTTTATTTAACCTATCTTTTCCATGTATAAAATGGGGTAATGTGGTGTATTTTTCCACCCATCCACATTTATCTTCTTTCTTGTTTATGTCTTGCCCTTTGTCTTTATATGTCCAGCATGGCTCTTCCTGTAAGTGTTGAATTCTCCGCATACCTTGAGAATTTAGAGGCCATGTGCTCGTATAATGTAGACTACGATGCCTTTAATCTGCGTGGAGTCTCTTTATGGTATAACCGGCCTCTTGACTGGGATATGTTGGCTGCAGCAACCCAAGTTTGATATCCTGAGGATCACCTTTTCTGCTTTGGCTTGGACAAGGTTTTTTCGACTTATGAGGAATTTTAGGCTATATTGGGAATTAATCCCAGTATGGCGGCATCCATGCCTGAGTTCTCCCGATCTCCTCGATAATTATTGGCAGAATTACTCCATGTTTCTCGCTCGGCGTCTCGACCTTTAGTTATTGACGGGAAGATTTCTCTCCCGATCGTGCTGCATTTGGCGCGCTTGCGAGAGGTTACTGGTGCGGGCTTTGTTAGAGCTGTTGCCCTAGCCCTAACTGCGAGGCTTTTACTGCTGATAGAAGATATGATGGTGGACTCTCAATTGGTTGCTATTATTGAATGGATGTCATACCGTCGTAACCCTGCGATGGTGACACTAGACGAGACCCTAAATGGTTTAGACGCTTGGTGGGAGGGTCGTTCTGACTTTCTAAGGGGTGGCTCGATAATGCTAGTCATGTGGATATCAGAAAGAATTCGTTTGGCAGTCTCTCCTGAGTACCCCTTGGTAGTCGTGCCAAATTTCTTCAGCCATCATTTTATCAGTTTTGGCCCGTCCATAGAGAACTGGGTTCACTGGTTTGTGGAGCACGGGGATCGATGCTTGCATTGGTCCGTACCCAACATTTCAGCGTGTACAGATGGCATGTTTCTTGAACGACTACCACGTGTCGCTCGAGCGACTTCGCGCGAGATGCCATCTCGCTCGAACGACTTCGAGCGAGACCTACTATGTCGTCTTCTACAAAGCATTTCAACATTTTCTACCGTTGTTGAACCTAAAAACCTCTAAGATTCAACACCCAACGCCTCATCATTAATACCCATCAACACATAATAGGTTATAAATCATTCCTAACATCTTAGGATCATTAATTTGTCATTAATCCTCATAATTATATAAAATCCCCAAATTATTTCACATGAACCCTAGTTTCCAAAATTTCAATTCAAGAACTTAATCAACCCAGATTCGTTCATTAATATATGATTCAATTTCATAGTTTATCCTCTACATACATGAAGGAATATCAACAACTAATTAGCCCAACCTCTAATCATAATTTAAACTCCAATTTTCACCCAATTAACATGTAAATCATGATTAATTTCACCTACTATAACATGAGTATGATTATTGCTAAAATAAAGCACGTAATAAACACTTGCCTTAAATCGAAGGTCTGAATACTTTGGTGATGTTGGTATAAACGCGTTCCTCTCTTCTCGATCTACGCATTGGTGGTGGCGGTTGTGCAAGGTGGTGATAATTTGGCCTTCCCTCTTTGAAATTGGTTCTTCCTCACACCCTCTATGGTCGTTCTTTACTTTCTGTATCTCTCAACCCTAAAGGACTTTTCTTGGATGATAAAATAACTCCCAATTTTCGTCCATTAATTAAATACAAATATACAATTTACCATAATGCCCTTTCGGGACGTCGGTTAGGCCTAAAATTGCCCCGGGATCCAAACTAAACATCCGGATATACTATTTTGACTATCTCGACCCTTTCAGACTCAACGGCACACTCGAAATGACTATACGAGTTAATAAAAATAATTTCTCTTTTTTATCCCAGTCAATTAGTCTCGACACGACTCACACGCGCGTTGGACTTAAATTACCAAATTGTCGTATTTCTCACTTCCGACAATTTATCAAATATTATAATTCCATATTACATATCACACAGTAATATTCAATAATTCTCAACAATAAGTATTAACCCTTGGCACGCTAGTTAATAATTATTTTAATTCGGATTAATTAACAATTAAATTCTCACATTTTAGTTCAATTAATCCAACAAAATTATTAATCACAGAATTTTTTAAATCATTAAAAATACGGGATGTTACATGGCCAAGGTGTAGTAGAGCTTGTCTGGTAAAAGACCACTCATGAGAGCTATAATGACTGTCTTTTACTCATAATCTATGACCTCCAGTTTCTCGTTGTTAAAACAAGTGATATAGTCCCTGTTACTTTCTCCTGCTTTTTGCCTAACACTTAACAGATGTGCTACCCTTTTAATTGTCTTTGCAGCAAAATAGAAATTTACTATAAAGATCTCTGCCAGTTGATGGAAGGTTGAAATCTTCCCCCGAGGAAGGCTGTTGTACCATATCTGAGCAGATCCGGTAATGGTTCATGAGAATGCCCTGCACCTTATTTCATCGGGGGCTGCATAAATATTTACTGCAGCTTGGTACTGCTCTATGTGGATAACAAGATCGGTTTTTCCATCGTACTTCAGTGTGACCACAGGAGCCTTGAACTTTGATGGTGTGGGAAAGTCCACAATTACTTGTATAAATGGAGATCCTTTGATAAAGGTTCTTTGGAGAGGGTTTTTGGGCTTAGCCATCTCCCCTAACCTGTCTTCAAATCTTTGAATGGATCCTTTCCATGCATCATTTCCAACCTTGAATTTATTTATGTTTGTGTGAGTAAAATATCGAGCAGAGTTCTCCTCTTGGGATCTTTCTATTCGAGCTGCAGGTCTGGGATTTGGATGTGATTGGGCTGAGCCTTCCCTTAAATTATTTGGTCGTTGAGAATTTCTCGACGTAGATCGAAGAGGATTGCTATTCCTCCTGGGACCCAAACGGTCGAAGGGTGAGGCTGTACTCAACTTTTCCAGAGCACTTAGTCTTTCTGGCATTAGAGTGACGTTTTCCTATGAATCTGGAATTCTTATAAGGGAAGTTGCACTAGGGCGATAAGATGTATCACTTGAATTCTCAGAATGGAGAATTTCAGTATGTCTAGATCTTGACCTAGACTGTTGCTGTGACGAAGATGGTGGACGCATGCTCCTTTGAACGCTTCGTTGACCTGACTGTGCAGACGCTCCGTTTTGAACAATTTGAATGAACTGTCGCATAGTTTCCTACATAGACGTTTGTCCCCTGGCTAAGCTTGCCAAGATTCCAGTGATATCGCTTGCATTTGGAGGGATGGAAGGGTTAGGTAGATTCCCTTCATTATTCATATTTTTATATTCTGGAATATCAGCCATTTATGATGAGGTTTTTAGTGAAAAACGCTACGTATAGTCGTTCCCACAGACGGTGCCAATCTGTTGATGTAAAAAACTAGATTGCGTCCAATTAATTAATCAAAGATAAATATGAATAAATAAATAAGACACAAGATTTTTAAAGTGGTTCAGCCTTATGGAAAACGGCCTACGTCCACTGTTTTGCATTACTGGGTATTTTTCCTTGATCTTGATTATGGTCGCTTATGATTGCTTACCCTGCAATGAGGGATTTATAATGTATTTATATCCCTTGGGCTGTTAATGTGAATGAATAATACACATTTATTGAATAGGCATACTCATCCGTACATGATAGGGAATGACAGTAATACAATAAATATTGAATCTGTCTTGGTCGTTTAGTCTTCCCAACAATTTGCTTGATATTTTCGGTAGTTCAGTACATTTGAACTTGTGCCATGCTGGATAACACATGTCTTCATATAATTGGTCCATGTCAGGTGACTAATTTTTGTATCAACGATATACATGTTAGCTTTTCGACTATCACTTGATATTCTCACCTCTCAACTATTGTGCACGCCTAACGTACCTCTAATTCATTCTAGTTAATGTACCTAACTAGTTTGTAATCATAAGCCTTCTAAACTATCCCAAAATGTATCCACTCGTGTTTCCCATACAATACCGTATTATGTATTTATATATCTTTTCAACTCAAGTAATAATTTCTCAATTAATAGTTAAGTGTTCCCAACTTAAATTAATTCAGATTTCTTTATCTTTATCATCTACTAAGTCTGCATAGTAGAATATAACACAAGAGTACACACACACACACACACACACACACACACATATATATATATATATATATATATATATATATATATATATATATATTCATCACATTATCATATATATACAAAAGGATTCATTGACTCCTAAAAAATGGGATGATCCATGCAAACATTATTCGGGTGACATTATTGAAGATATTTCGGATAATGAGGTTTCTTACGGTGAAATGCCTCCTCTCGAGGAAATTCCAAACTCAGATAAGGAAGACTAATAAATTAATTTATATGTGGAAATTCTTAAATTTGACCTTGAAATGTCAACTAATTTTGCAAAAGCTTGGGCGTTTATTGAAGACTCGTTTGGAAGAAAATATAGATCCCAAATGTCCAAAACTCCAGTTAAAAATTCTTTTGAGGTTTTTGGGAATATGGAAGACTCAAATAATTATGAGATTGAAGAAATTACTTAAAAGAAAAAAGACAAACATGATTACTTTCCGTACTTAAGTGCCGAGGGGATATCGACTCTAAAACGCAATTCAAGGCGTCCTATAACTCGTTCTAGATTTCGTAATTATTCTTAAGTTCTTTGCTTTAGCGCTTGTAAGAGACATAGGAGATGCTTTTTCTCCTTCCAATAAATAAATTGTTCTTGTTTAAAATAATATATATATATATATATATATATATATATATATATATATATATATATATATATACATACTAATACTGCACCCCTAGGCACAACTGCGGTGCATGCATACCCTGTTATCAAGTCCAGCTACATCTCGTACTAAAGAAGGACACTAGGTTCGGTATCTCTCTCGAACCATAAATACAAATCACATAAACTTTGGAGGCGAACACAGTCCCTAACCAAATGGATCACGCACATACCTACGCTTCCATTCAATCATCAAAACTATCATACTCTCAGATAGCACGTATCGAAGGTCCTATGTTCTAGGTACAAGTTTGAATCCCCCCAAATGGGCTCATCAGGATATGACCGTCCACGATGCGAGAACCTCCCGTGATAGCAAGCAGCGTAGGTATGTCATACATATAAGAAATGATTCTATAGGTATTCACACAACCTATTCAAAGTAGTAGGAAAACACACAACCCGAATACGAATTCACACTTAGTATATTTTCTCTCTTATACTCCCGATATTATTTAACTTACGATTATTCTATCTTGCAGATTATGATTTACAATCCAATCTTCCACTACTAATTTAAAATAATAATCATAGTATGTCATTCCGTCTCTCTTGAATTAACTATTTCGTAAAGTTTGAAACTCATCTAGATAAAATTCTCCTATTCCAAAATCTCGTTAGAAGTGCCCGAGATTTCTTTCGAATAAAACTTTGAAAGAACTAGACCCTAAGATCTTGTTAGCAATGTCATTTGAACGAGTTCTTTCGAAAAAACTTAACCCCGAATTCTCGTTTGATAACTTGTTGGTAATCTCGCTAGTAATCTCATTCGAACCATGTCATTCGAACGACTTCCTCTGGTCGTTCGAACGAGATTTACCCAGTTCGTCTCCTACTTTTAAAAACTTAGTTTCTTTACCATTTTAATTCTCCCAACACCCATTGTTCTTATCCAAATTCAAATGTGAGGTTCTCAAACATTAAATACACTTATAGGGGTAATTCTTAACATAAAACATCACAAAATCTTTAACTATTTCTCCCAAAATTAACCATTCCATAATTATTAATAAAACCCTAGTGTTATGTTCTTCCATGTCCATACACCAACAATTCCATATTTATTACACAATTTTACTTTTCTTTAAAATCTAATTTCATTTCCTCAATATATAAGAGTCAAGTTTACATGTAAGACCTACCCAAGAACATATTTTATCATCTTCAAATTTACCCAGAACATGATGTTCATATAAAAATCATCCCAATCTAACATGGATATGTCATATTCTTATAAATTAGCAAGTTTAAACACTTGCCTCTTATTGAAGGTCTGACCCATTGTAGAATAAAGGTATGGATTTTCTTATCTCCTCTCGATCTATGCAACGATGGTTATTTTGGTGCAAGAATGGTATAATTTGGCCTTGGGGTCTCCTCTCTTCTTCTTCCTATGGCCTCTCTACAGTCTCTCACATTCTAACCCTAACTCCCTTTTCTTATCCTATATATTAACTCTCCAATTATCGTAGTTTTAATTACCCCAAAATTACAAATGACCAAAATACCCCTCCGGGGTGCCAGTTTGGCCTAAAAGTGCCCCGGGACCCAAACTAAACCCTCAGCTAGACTTTTATGGCTCTCTCGAACCTTACGGACTCAATGGAGCAATCAAAATGACCATTTGGATGACTTTAAAATTAATTAGTTTTTATCTCAATAAATAGAGTCTTGACACAATTGACACGCGCGTCCCGACTTAATTATAATAACTAACGTATTTCTCACTTGCGACAATTTTAAATAAATTCATAATCATATATTAATTTATTCACTAAGTGATATTCAATATAATTATCATCAACAAATATTAATCCTTGACTCGCTAATTAATATTTATTTTTATCCCGAATTAATTCCCATTATCAATTAAATTAATCCTATAATTAAAATCATTAAAAATACGGGGTGTTACAAATGGTCTCAGCATGATTATTATATATTTTTTTAATGTTTTAACCTATATTAGGTTAGCCTAAATGTAAAAAGAACCCGAGCCTGGAAAATTGGGTTTGAAAAGAAAAAAAATAACAGAAAATGGTTTGGACTTATTACCAGGCTCGTGGATATGGTCCTGTTTTAGTAAAAGACGAAATCGAGCAAAAATTTGGGCGACATGCCGACCGAGCATTTCGACAGACTTTATGGTAGTAAACGGCAAACTAAATATAAGTTTGACACCTATATGAGGGTATGTAGTTATTGGGTTAATTGGAAAGGGTTCCCCCCATTTGGCATGACTTTCACGATATACGTCTTTCTTTTGAGGGCAATCAGTATGCGTGGACAAGCCATTCAATATACCTGAGTGTACGTGAATTGTCTCACTATATACCTCATGGAGACAGTACGTGTGAGAGCTAATTCGATATACTCGATGTACGTGAACGAGTTCCGTGCTATATACCTCCCGTCATGACTTTGGTCAAGCGGTAAGATGCATACAGGGGGAACAATTTGATAGACGTCAAAGGTACTTGGCCAATGGAAGGTGGGAGCCATATTGTTTAGGCTAGTTGCGCTCTACCGGACCAGTACCCATAACAAAATGACCCCCTAGTACGGGTTAATCATTTGGTCAATAACAATGCTCTTGGTGATGTAGTGGGCAAAAATGCACGATTCTTGATTAGTATATTATAGAGAGAGTATTTTATTCATGTTGAGGATACTACTAAGATTAATGTACAAGTAACCAGATCTAGCATGGAGATTATACTAAGCATGGATACATGAGAGTGTGTGATTATTTATAAGTGAGCGTGTGATAGGTAAGCATGGATATATGTGATAAATGGAGGTGTGTGCTAGTGACACCTAAGCATGTATATTATACATGGTGTGTGCAACGTGTGGATCCTACGTGGAGCAGTGTGAGGTGTACATGAAGAATATTTACAAGTGTGTGAAAAGTGAGTAAGATGTGAGATAAGCATGAGGTTGATATATACAAGGGAATAATAGAGGAAAAATAAAGGGAACATACATGTAGGTGCATACGCACACAAGAAAATGATAACACCCATGTAAACAGAGTTTATCCCTCTAAAATAAATGTCCCCAGCGGAGTCGCCACGGTGGCCATCCCGAGGTTTCGATCTCCTTCCCCTTTTTTCCTCTCCTGGGGTGCTTCCGAGGATGGAACAAAAAATGGAGGGGGGAGGAAGACAAAAAAATGTCCCGCATCCCCTCGCTCTCTTTTTGAAGAGGGGGACGCTTCGACCGTCGTCGATGTGGGTTATGTAAAGAGATGGAATTACTAGCCTATTTTGCACAAAACAGGTAAAAAACATATTGCCATCTCGTGAGACGACATCAAAAGACTAACTGATGCATATGAAACCAATAGTTCGGAGGTTTGGGGGCTAAGTTACAGAATGGGAAGGAGTTAGGCACCCATTCCGCTCTTTCGGTCTCTCATGGGCTTGTGTTACTATTTCCTTAATTTCTCCATGAAATGTGTATGCGTGTATATATAAATGGATATCGGAATCGCTCGACTCTCATCATAGAAAAGATGGAGTGTGGTCATCCAAAGGAATGTTATTGAAATAATATTTTAGAAAATATGATGTGTGCGCTTATCGGGATGTTGATCGTATTATAAAATGACAACACACATTAGATGAAACGCGATATAAAAATAACAAATTTGATATAAGATGAAATATGAGAATAAAGATATTGGAAAATGGGGGAATATGACTCGAGTCTCGGGTTTTACCTTGAGATGCCTATATAGCCTATGAAGGCATCAAAGTCCACGTATTTCTCATGTGGCATAAGGTTAGGGTTTATCCCATAAATTCTAATGGGAATTTTTGATATGTATATGTCTGTGTAAAAAGATGTGTTTAGTATTAAAAAAGTGTGGTGAAAAATCCCATCGAAATTTACGAGTATAACCCTCTTTTTCTTTTTTTATAGAAAATAACTTGTGTGAAATATAACTAATAAAATGGTATAGTAATGGAGGTGATCTAAATAAGTAAAATGCTATGTTAAAGAATAAGTGATCTAATGCAAAATTAGGAGAATTTAGAGAGTAAATAAAAGGATGGACCTTCTTTAGAGATCTTGATTGATGGAGAGATTCCTTGCAAGTGAAGAATGTTGGAGGATTTCTAATAGATTGGAAAAGGATGGGAATGAAAGGTGGAGAGGATTTCCACATAAGGAAACTTACTGATCGAAGAAGAATGTTGCTGAGATTACTGATGCTGATGGTACTCTAGTCTCTTAAGAGTGATCTCATGCTCTCATTATATAGGGTAAGGGTGTGCCTATCAGCCTTGTCCACGAACTACCTATCGATAGGTGACCCTAGGCACACTGCCGACAGGCAAGGAAATGGACATGCCAATTGGCAGTCTCGTGCCGATTTTTCTGGAAATATGGTCGCAGAACATAATCCGTTGATCCGAATCACGCATGGGTCATAACGTTAGAGAGGTAATTCAGAGACCTTCAAAATTCCATTTGACTGCTCCTCGGTCCTGGAGTTAACTTTGGGTCAAATGTGGCTCAGAAGCGCTCGTCGTCCATTCTGATGGTAGACCGTCGGATGACGACGGACCGTTCGTCTAAATCATGCACGGGGATGATTGTTGGAAATGTCATGAGACTTACTTTGACATTCCAAAGAGTTTGACTTGGTTCGGAGAGTTGACTTTGGTCAACCGGGGCCCGAGAGCGCTCGATGACCTGTCAGAGTAAAATGAGTCATTCGTCCGTACCGTAATGATGATTCGCATATGGGATGGACCATTGGAAAGGGTATTCATTGCCTTTCAAAGTTTTATTCAGTCTCAGTCAATCTTAAGAGTTAACTCTGGTAAAATGGAGTCTGGGAGAACCCGGGGCGCTCTAGATCAATTTTTGAGGGAAAACAAATTATTCGAACTGTTATGCCGTTTCACCCACGGGGTAGACAATTAAAAATGGTTTTCAGTAACCTTTGAGGATCCATTGAGCTTTCGCTTTGAAGACAGATTTGATTAGGGTTAAATCGGGATCGGGAGCGCCTAGTGGCCTCTAGATCGGTTTTAGGTAGTAAAATGGTCTGTTTGTTTGGACCGTAAGTCTTATTCGTGCTTGGGGCAGACCATTGGTGAGGCTATTCAGAGTCTTTCTAGGTTTTATCAACATTTTTCTCTAATGTTGAAGTTAACCAGAGTCAAATTGGACTCTAGATCGGTACTCGGAGTATGATCTAGGGCTTAAATTTAATGGGGAGGTCCTAGGGGCCTAGGGAAGGACTTAGGGGGTCCTAGAGTGGGTTGTCTACATAGTTGCGGGACTCCCAATATGAGAATAGGAATAGGATTTGAAAATAGGCACACTTAGGCTTGAAAACGTGCGACGAGTGGGAGGAAACCACCAATCGCCTAAAAAAGGAGCTACAAGTCACATGAATACCTCGTGCATGTTCAATGTAAGAAGTAGAAACCTATCGCATAGTTGTGGCACTCCCGATTTGAGAATAGAACCCGAATTTGAAAATAGGCACACTTAGGCTTGAAAACGTGCCGCGAGTGGGCTGAAACCACTAATAACCCCAAAAGGCATCGTAAGTGGAACGAACACCTCATACATCTCCAACATAATCTGTAGTAACTGGGCATGTAGTTGTGGGACTCTCAATTTGAGAATAGGACCCAAATTTGAAAATAGGCACACTTAGGCTTGAAAATGTTCTGTGAGTGGGTTGAAATCACAAACAACCCTCAAATGACACCACAAGTGGTAAGAACACCTCGTGCATGTCCAACGTAACACGTGGCAATCGACTGCATAACCCAAGGACTCATGCCATGATAATAGGACCCAAATTTGAAAATAGGCACACTTAGGCCAGAAAACATGCCGCGAGTGGACGAAAATCATGTACATCTCCCAAATGGCATCGCTAGTGATACGAACACCTCATGTGTATCAACGGAACACGTATTAACCTATCATGTAGTCATGGGACTCTCGATTTGAGAATAGGATATGAGTTCGAAAACAGGTACACTTGGGCTAGAAAATATGCGGCGAGAAGGTGGAAACCACCACCAACCCCCAAATGAAACTGCAAGTGGAACGAACACCTCGTATGTGTCCAAGTAACACGTAACAATCGATCACCTATTCACGGGAATCTCAATTTTATGATATGACCTGAATTTGAAAATATGCACACTTAGGCTTGAAAACGTGCCACGAGTGGGCGAAAACCACCACCAACCCCAAAATAGCACCGCAAGTAGCACGAACACCTCGTGTGTGTCCAATGTAACACATAGTAACCGACCGTGTAGTCGTGGGACTCTCAGTTTGAGAATCGGATCTGAATTTGAAAATAGCCACATTTGGGCTTGATAACGTGTCGTGAATGGGAGGAAACACCAACAACCCTCAAATAGCACTGAAAGTGGCACGAACACCTCGTGCGTGTCCAACGTAGCACATAGTAACCGACCGCATAGTCGCGGAACTCCTTGTTTGAGAATATGACTCGAATTTGAAAATAGGCGCTTGAAAACATGTTGTGAGTGGTATGAAACCACCAAACGCCACCGTAAGTGGCACGGACACCTCGTGCGTGTGCAGGGTAATATGTAACAACCGACGACGTAATCGAGGGACTCTCAGTTCGAGAATAAGACCCAAAATAACCCATATTTTTTTCTAGTTAAATATGGTCACGACTCTGGTCTGTTACTATGCTTTATTTTTTTTGATATATATGGTCGCGGCTCTAGTCCGTGACCCAAATGAAAGAGATGTACCGTGACCCATGCGAAAACAGGTGTAAAGGATGCTCACGACTGTGGATCATGACCAAGTCGGGATAAGTGTAATGTTGAGTCACGACCTTTGTTAGTGACCAATGCCAAACAGGTGTCACAAATTTGGTCCGTGACCACATGGTCACGACCTTTATCCGTGACTAGGGCTGTAAATCGGGCTGGATGAGCTGGGCTTGGGGTTGCTCAGGCTCGGCCCGAACTCACTTACCCATGCTCAAGCCCGAGCTCGGCCCGAATTATGTTTTCCCACCTAGGCCCGAACTCGGCTCACAAGTATTACGGGCTTCGGGCCCGATTTCGGGAAGGCCCGATTTCAATTTTTTTTTGTTAAAAAAGTATGAATTAATTTTTTTTCTTGTATTTCCATCATGGACAAAATTACACATTAAAATTTAATTGATATTTCATGAAATAAAATATATAATTATTAAATGTATTAAATTAAAACAAGGGAAATAAGAGTGAAAATCTACAAATGCCTATTAAATTTCATACATTTAGCAAAATTTGATCACTACCAAAGGCCTATTGTGACTTGAGCAATTATTAAATCAAATACACATAATATGATTAACAATAAAATCACAAAATTGAAAATCACATGTAATCTAATGTATTGTAACAAATATTTTTTTTTTAAAAAGTACTAAATGAACTAAAAAAATGAAACCTAATTAAACAATGTTAACAAAAATATGTTATATTATATAAATTATTTATTTATTTATTTATAAATATGAAGTTCGGGCTTCGGGCCCAATTCGGGCTTGGCAAAGTTTGGCTCAAGCTCGGCCCGAAATTAATTCGGGCTTAAAATTTTGGCTCAGGCTCGGCTCGGCTCAAACTCAAATAAAGCTCGGCCCGAAAATAGCGGGCCGAACGGGCGGGCTTCGGGCCTCGGGCGCTGAATTTACAGGCCTATCCGTGACCATGAGCCATAACCACCCTCATGACTTCGTCCGTGACATTAGGGTTTGGTCAGGGACTAGGTTCGTGACTCGTGTTCCTGGGAATGCCTATTTTGGTCATGGATCGGACCCGTGACCCATGAGCCTGGTCACGACCCAAATTTACGACCATCTGTGCTAATTTTGTGTAGCGGGGGCATTTTTGCCTACTCGTACTTGATATCGTGGAATGAACCAATGGTGGAGTTGTGAATTGCTCAACAATTGGTGATGAGAATTCGTTCACGAGATGAGTATCCTAATTGGGGTATCACCTCATCACTTGGTACATTTTGTCCGTTGTCGCCCATCATTATTTGCATAAATAAAACTTAATAAGCGAATAAATAATTATAATAGTATGTAATTATCAATAACTAATCAAGTTTATGACTATATATGTATATTTAGAGAGAGCAAGAGAGAGATAGAGAGCGAGAGAGGCAGATTCTCATACATACCAAGTTTACATACTTGCTGACGCAAACCTATTTTAATAAAATAATAAAAATTATTTTTGATTTGAATTTTTTATGTGAAATTTAAACATTTCAAGGGACCCATATAAAAAAAAATAAGCTCAAAATATTTTTTTTTGCTATTTTTAAAAAATCGATCAAACTTTCACATCTTTTAAAGAATTTTAAAAGCTCTAAGTGTTTGACCGATTTTTTAAAAATAGCAAAAAAAGTTATTTTGAGAGGATGTTTTTTGTATGGGCCCCTTTAAATGTTTAAATACCATATACAAAAATTCAACTCAAAGATAATTTTTTTACTACTTTAAAAAAACTGATATGTAAACTTGGTATCTGTGAGAGCATGACTCTCTCTCTCTCTCTAGAGAGAGAGAGAGGGGTTCATAAGTGAACCAAAATAATCAACATTAGGAAAAACCACGTAACAACCAATTAATTATAATTCCTATGTTGTAATGTGTCCGTGCTAGCGGCAATGACCTGTGTGTTTTTTAATACCCACCCCACCCCTATCTTAAAACCCTATACCTGCCAACACCAAAATTCGGACCACCTTCTACTAATACCCGACCCCCCAGCTGCTTCAATACCTATACCTCCAGTCATACCCATTTCCTTAAACCATCTTCTACCCGACCCTTAACCTAGGAACACTGCCATAATCGGCGGCTCTAAAACCGACGAACCCCCCGCTCTAAATACAACAAACTCATCACCTCCACACCTTCAGCCAATTCCCACCGACGAACCATATAATTTGAAACCGGGGCATCACCATATTCGATCCACTAAAATCCAAATTCAAACCCTTTTTTTAAACCCTTAGACCCATTTTCTCTTGAGTCAACCATAGACACGACTACCCGTTGAAACCATAACCCAAGCTGGTTTTCCCCATACCCCTACAATCTTTGGCCTGAGCTAAACCTATGGTTGGCAACTCTGACTCCAAAAAACACAAAATTGTAACACCTTGTAAACCCGCGTGGTTTTTAAACCCATGCTAGACCCAAACCTGACAAACCATAATGATCAATGACATACCCGACCCGACATAATTGATGGTAGATGGGGGGTGGGTGGGTGGGGGTGATTTAAAAACTAACCCGTGTCACACGCGTGTCGATTGCCGCTAGCGCGGACCAATTACAACAAAGAATTAAGGGATATATTTTAATGTCTTATTAGGTTCATTAAAATGTTGATTATTTTGGTTCACTTTTGAACCTCTCTCTCTCTCTCTCTCTCTCTCTCTCTATATATATATATATATATATATATATATACACCTTTTTTAGTGTAAGACTTTAAAATATGTTCAATTTGTCTGATCTCCATCCATTCGGTATTAGTTTTTAAAAACCTATGAATTTTTTTACATGGCCAATTAGGAGGAACTGCATCTATGATTGATGTGTAGATATCCGTGACATGAACTCGGAATCCCATCTTCTTCAACTTATTAGCAAAATTCAATTTAATGTTCATATGTCGGAATACATCACTGTTTCTGTCAATGCTCTCTCTACGTAATTGTATCCATAACGAGTGAATTTTTTTCTCCCTTCTCTAACAGCCTATGCAAGGTTAGGTCTAATCGGGATTATGTACATGGAAGGTATTCTCTATAGCGTCATCCTAGCTTTCTGGTAGGGAAAATAAAATACGATTAAACATGTACTCTTAATGGAGATTAACCCCACGATTTGCAAGGCAATTAAATTATTAGATCTTCTTATTACCATACCTATGAATACGAGTAGCCTTTATATGGAGCACACTAATAAAATAGGTATATGTTCGGTCCAACTGCAACCTTTCATCCTCTTGTTTCAAGTGATTATCACTGTGCCTCATTTTTCTGAGAAAAATATACGAGGGATGAATATTTTCCCTACAAATAAGGTCTTCAATTAATCAATAACTATTTATTCTTTTTCAACTTATCAAATTTATGTTTATTTTATATTTTTATATATGAGGTATAAGGCAATATTAGTTTGATTAAGGTTTTGATTCATCACTACCCTTATCTTAACCCTGTACGTGTTAGATCTTGTCGAGGTAAAATTCGAATAAGAACCTACCGTAACTGTTAAGAAATATTTTGTTAGGTTTTATTATGAGATAGTTTGAAAGTCTGTGTAGTATAAATCCAAGGAATCCAACGTCACTATCCAACAACCAATAATTATCCCGTACTCCCTCTATCATATACATGATAAAACACATACCAATAATCACAATATCTCACTAGAGTAGGGTCGTTTTTCATTAAATTAGGGCAAACTTTCTACTAATTAAGGTTTAAGAATAAAAAATTAGGGTATCTAACTAAATTGAGGCTTAAGAATTGAAAATTTTAAATAGAGTTTGAAATGGTAAAATTTTCCACTAATTAAGGTTTAAGAATTCAAAATTTTATATAGAGTGTAAGAATTGAAAATTAGGGTGAAAATTTTAATTAGGGTTAAAATAAACACATATAAATATATACATGAAAATTAGGGTTTGAATTTTAATTAGGATTAAAACAAACACACATTAATATATACACACATCATTTACACACACACACACACACACACACGCTGCATATATACACACAATGTACACACACACACGCACACACACACACTCACACACACATATACACATACAAAAATACACACATAAATATACATATACATAGAGAGAAAATGTTACCTTAGAGATTGACAGAGAGACAACCGAAAAGAGAGAGAGGAGGTCGAAAAGGGAGAGAGAGAGAGATGAAACAACAAAGGGTTTGAGAGAGAGGGAAAGTCTGTGTGAATATGCTAAAAGGGTTTTGGGGGTTTATAAATAAGAAGCTTGGTCATGTCCCATAGTCGTGACTATTATACATGACCCCTTATTATTTCAATGTCACCATCCTTGACCATTAAATTATAATAGGGATGGTCAAGGCCCTGATCCGTGACTAAGAGGCGTGACTAACTCAAAATGGTCATGACCCAAAGTCGTGACCCCCTTAGAGGAAATTTTGGCCATGGTCATGGTCGTGGTCACGACTATAATTGGAGGGAAATTTGGAGTAATTTTTCAGCCATGATGGTCAGGCATTGGTTATGAATTATGTCCATGACCCACCATGGCCATGACTAATAGACCTGACCAACTCCAGCTAGGGTTATGACATTGTATGGTCATGGAACTGGTCACACATTTATGCGATCTAGTCGAGGCTTCGGGCCGTGACCAGCTGGTCATGGTCTTGGTACGTGACCAAGCTGTTGTGACTATCTGCATAATTTATAGTGGTGATAGTATCAATAATTTGCCGAACCATTTCGAAGTGAGTGTGAGTTATGAGGACAATTTGAGTGAGTGAGAAGGTGGATTTCAATGCGCCTACAACTAACTTTACAACGAGTCTTTGAGAACAAAAAAATGAAATAATACTTTAACCCTTAGGGTGTTTGATTTAGAGAAGGATGTGAAATTTTTTAGAGAGTGTGACCCCTCGGTGAGTCAACTCGAGAAGTTAAAAGTTTCTTTGTGTGAGCAATTGATTTTGGTTAGTAGGGAGAATACCGATTTGACCAACATTGTGGCTAGTCTTACGGGAGATCTTAAATATTAATTAGAGATACGTGAGAAAATTAATGCCCATGTATCACAACTTGAGAAAAATATCGAATGTACCGAGGAGGTCAAGGTCACTATAGATCACACATCTAAGAAGATTAGAAAGATGTTCTTTAGTCCCGCTTTAGTTCTTAACGAGATGCAAGGAATAGGTTATGATGGTGCATCCACTTCTAATGTCACACCCGAATCGATTCCCGAGTTTTTGATGGTCCTTATGGACCTCTACCTAAACCACCAAGGAGAGCGTCCTAGGCATGTTAACCAGGGTATGATCTAAGAACACAAATTACTTGAGTCTGTGCCATCTAGGAGTTCCAACTAGTTTGGATATATAGAAAAAATGCTATAGATTTTTGAGCTCTTCTCCATGGTACAATGAAGACATGAATCATCATCTAGATTTATCAAGCTCTACCAAATCAGGCAAAAGGGAAGTTAAAATATCACGCTTAGGACATAAATGTAACACCCCGTAATTTTAAAAAATTATCAATTTAATTATTTGTGGTATTTTAAATTACACGTGTGCAGTGACTTAATTAAAATGAAATATTCCATATTTAATAGATATTAATTTGTGGGAATTATATTGATATTTATGTGGTATATTTACTAAGTGTGTTTATAGTAAACAAAATATGGTGAATTGTTAATGCGTCTTAGTGAGTAAGATCGATGGGATTTTTGACGGTATCTCAACCGAGGCTTGCGAGTAGATTATTTCTAAATTGAGATAGGAACTGTATGTAGAGTGGCTCGGATGGTGATTTCGAGTTCACAGTTGGTCCCGAATGGGTCGAAATAGGTAAACTTGAGTACCCAAGGGGTAGTAATTGAGTTTCAGGAGCTTTTTAAACTAGACCGAGCTTACACATGGGTGTTTAGGTCATTTGGGCTTGGCCCATTAGAGTAATTTCGGGTTTAAAATTTTTTAATCTAGGATTAAGGTTTTGAGGCAGTCTAAATACACTTCTAAACCCTAACTAAGTGAGGAAAGAGCGAAAAGTGAAGAAGGAAGAAGAGAAAGAGAGTTTGGAGAGCCAATCCGAGGAGCAATTCATATTCTCCAACGGAATTTCAGAGCCTAAGAATCGTATATGGCAAGTGGTTATCTTGTTGTGAATTTTATGTGTGGAATTCGTCTTCATATCATAATAGGTGTAGAAAATTATTTTGGGAAGGCTTTTCTCACATAAAAAGGCGATTTGGGGTTTGCATCTATCTTCTGCGATATTCAATTGATTTAAAGGATGAATTGATGAATTTAAATGACTCATAACTGCTGGAAAATTTAAATTTGATTAGATGTAAGGAGTGATTAAATCTAAATTTATATATGTGGGTTTAACTTAGGGTTTTGGTTAAGATATTTGAAAATAAACCAATTGATTGATTTAATCATTAGTATTATTCCAATCTCTGATGTTAGGTTTCTTTAGAAGTGTTGGAATCATCATATTTGTGTTCCATTATATTGTATGTGCTTTAATGGAGGCTGGGTAACATATTGGAGAAGTTTATATCAAATTTAGAGAAAAGGGTTCGTAGTCAGTTAAAGCGAATTGGTTCGGATGTGGGGGTGAACCAATTCGGGTGCATTGAGCGAACCGGTTTGGGTGTCTGGTCGAACCGGTTTGGACCACCTAACATTTTCGGTTTTGTTGTTTAATTCGTGGGTTAATTCAGAGGGTTTCCAATAGAATTTTTTACGTAAGGATGAGAAAACTTGTTGGATAATTTGGGCATAATTATATTAACTCGGTTTGAACGAGTAATTAAAATGGAAAATTATTACAATGCGTGAATAAATTAGTTATTATTTTTTTATTGATTTGGGTGGGTAAATTCGTGGTTTATTTGACGTACGGGATGGTTGGGTAAGTCCGAGTATATAGATAAGTGATGCTACTATATTAAATATTGGTGGATGAGAATTAAAATATGTTCAAGAGTTAGGGATGTAGACTCTTAGTAATTAGGCTAGTGCTTTGAGCGATAGGCACAGTTTAGCCAAAATGGTGTTAATATATATACGAGGATACAGACAGTATATATATATATATAAGAATGATGATAATATTTATGTGTATGATATTGATTTGAACATACGCCTCTAGTGCTATCAGTGGAGGTTGCGCGATGTGGGCAATCCCCCTGGTGAATGCAGGGTGAGTATAGTCCCCAGGTCATAGCGCCACGCATGAGCCCTCGCGAGGGTTGAAGTTTTAAGTGAGGTAATTATGGGTATGGTTATGACACACTATCGAAGGACTATGGTCGCCTCCAATACGTTTGCGATTTTACCAAGTCGGTGTGAGATTCTGACCACTGGTATCCGGGATGATATGAGTATGCCTCGGCGATGATAGCATTGTAGAGAAAGACCTTTGACGAGTTATTACTAGGTGGACCTCTGATGAGTTATGACTTGGGGGACCTATGATGAGTTATTACTCATGGGACCTCCGATGTGTTATTACTCGGGGGACCTCTGATGAGTTATTACTTGGGGGATTATAGTTATATGCGACATATGTGTGCTTGTTATGGTATATCCTTTTCGTATATAATGGTGTAGTAATTTATATACGAGTTTAACGCATAAGAAGTGATTATATGTGTAACTCTTACAGGGTATCTAGAGGTATCTAATAGATTGATAAATTATATATAAATTTAATACATTAAGTGTGAGTGTGTGGAAATAACTAGATTAAAGTTATATCAATGATAAATTATGAGATAGTTAAATAAGAAAATGAGTAAACTACCTTAGTAATGAATGATAGAATGTACTCGGGTTTGAGTAGTGTGTTAGAAAGAATTTGCAACATAACTAGTTAGCCAGGGTAGTGTAACTATGCGGGTCAAGATGTACACACTATGGTTGCCTAATAGATGAGAGGTGAGGGGTATATCAAAAGAATGCGACATCGGCTTAAATATGGAACGTTTACTGCATATTTATTTACTGAATTTTAATCACTTGCAAATATTTTCAAAATGTTTTGGGCTCTGACCTGTGTCAAAAATATTTTCCGAAAACGTTTAGGTATCTATTTATACCAAAAATTATCCATCTACGTGGACCAATCAAAAATTGACAAATGTCTCCTTACATGGCAGAAATCCTAATCAATAATAATACATGTGTAAGTCTACAAGTAAAATTGTCGAGCAACAATAAATATGAAGATTCATTCAAGTAGGCAAAAAAGAGCGAATAAAATGATAATTGGAATGCACATGGATGGAAAAGGTGAAATGATTTCATTAATATATAAGAAAGAAGTTTACAACTTGTTCATAGCTGGTGACCCTATTACTTAAAGGAAAATGAAAAAATAAAAAGGATCAAGGAGTTAAACATTCTCCTTATCCTGAGAAGTACTTCTAGAAGGCTGGTCGGTGGCCCTGTCAACAGTCTTCAAAACTGATTCTGCAGGCTGAAGGGACGATTCCCCAGATCCTTCTTCATCATTATATTCCTCTTCCAAGTTTGGAGAAGTACCAGGACATTGCCTCAAGAATAATTCAGATTTAGCTAGAGTCTTAATTTCATTCAAAGCCGCCGATTAACCATATTTGAAGGATGATTTTCTCACAAACTCAACTTGGACAGCAGCTGCCAGTATTGCCTTATCCCATAATTTATTGAAGGAATCCCCCTTGATCTTTTTATTCTTGGTATTCTTAGCGACCAAGTCAGAGGAAAAACCGACAATTCTCTCCTCGATAGATTTCAAAGAACCTGCATTGGCAACCAACTTTTCCTCGGCCAACTTGGCCTTATTTTTAGCAATTAATAAAGTGGTCTCAACAGTGACCAACTTTTCAAAATCCTCTTTTACACTGGCTTCAGCAGTTACCAGCTTCTCCTCGGCAGCAGTGGCCCTATTATTAGCCTTCTGAAGTTCCTCCTCTCATAATTTCTACTTTCCCTCCAAAGCTTTCTGGCCAACAGTCAAGGATTATCTCAGACCTTCAAAGGCCTCTTCCACTTCACCCCTGAAGAATATATTTGATCGTCCTTCTCCAGTAGTTGGTTAAAATTGGTCAAAAACTGCACAAAGACAGATATGAGATAAAAATAAGTAAAAAGAGAGAAGAGTTAAAAATAATGAAAGTAATTACCAAAGCTAAATTTTGGCAAGCAGATGCTTCCAACTGTGATCTAGGTAAAGGAGCAAGAATTGCTTTATCAGAAAAATGGGTGCCAGTTTTTTTTTATCTCCTAGCAACGCCAGGAGGAATATCTATAAAGTATGGCCTAGTAATAACCAAATCCTCTTAGATCTTCTCGACCAACTCCTGGTCGGCAATAAAAATTTTCTCAATTATCTTCTCAGGCAAGCCCCTTTTTAGTCTTTTAAATTGATGGGCATCACCACCCACTTCCTCGAGAATGATGACCCGAGGAATTTTCTCCTTATCAGAAGTTATGGGAACCTTCTCCTTATCATAATGTTTAGGCCTCTTCTCTGGCCTCTTCACATTCTCAGCAACAACAGTCTTTGCCACAGGAGACAAGGCTCCACTCATCAAATTAGGCCTTTTCCTCTTTCCCATGGTAATAGATGGAGGTAGGTATGGCAAAAATGTCTATGGACTCACAGGACGTATAAGTACCAAACTCTTTCTAAACACCAGTATATTCCTCAGCCGAGGAAGTTGGAATTGGATCCTTTTCAAGATATATGAGGGCTAAAGCTGCAGAAGGGTCTAAATGAGCAACAAATAATGTTATAGAAATTCTGTACTGCAGCAAATACGAAGCTGATTTAGAATGCCCCTCGCTAATTTTTTGATGAATCTTCCACAAGAACTTCAACTCTTGTAATCCGACGTCCTCTACTTTAGGACGCTTTTTCTTAAAATCAACTGTGTAAAAAGAAAAAGAAAAGCATCAGATCAAAATATTATTAAATAGTGGGTCAACAAAATACAAAGAAGACAACAATCAAAGTTAAGAACCTATGCAATGACCCACTTGAGGGAACCTAGGCCCATCATACAGTACTACTTCCAAAAGGGGAGCATGTTGCTATTTTTTAGTAATAAATCCATAGTCAAAGTAATCCTTATTGGGGCTGGCAGATTGAAAACTAGTGCCCTATTTGCAAACCTGGTCTTCATGTAGTAGGTATTATCACTGGTAACCCATTTGTAGCAAAACATCAGTTCAGGGATGCCAATGTGGGTTCCATGTATTTTGTTAAGACTATATATCCCCATTAATAACCCTCCAGGTGTTGGGGCATACTCTAGCAGGGACGATATCGAAGTATCAGTAAAATTCTAAGAAAAAAGGATTAGGGGGAAAGGTGAAGCCACACTCATTAATAAAAAGAGAAGGAATTCTGTGACCCTCGGGAAAGGCAAGCACCTCAAAAGATGGCATTAGCATTTCTAATTCTA
Source organism: Sambucus nigra (assembly GCA_949130495.1). NCBI lineage: Eukaryota > Viridiplantae > Streptophyta > Magnoliopsida > Dipsacales > Adoxaceae > Sambucus > Sambucus nigra. The sequence continues at coordinate 623,226,888 of OX422215.1, forward strand.
CCCAATCAAGAATCTCCCATTCTTTCCTAAACTCGTCTAAAGAATCCCCATGAACGATGTAAACCATAGTTGCAGAAAAGATGATGCAAGAAAGTGCAATTAAAGGGATATCATGGAGAAAGCTTACAAGAAAACTAAAGGCTGAAATGAAGGTGGGATGCAAGAAAAATCTCTGATATGAATAAACTTGGAGAAGAAGAAGAGTTTGAAATCTAAGAAATATTTGATAAAGAAAATTCGGTGAAAAATCTAGACTTTTTATAACTTACCTAGGAAATCGTGCCTGAAATGATTACTTGAAACGACGATTGACATTTAGGCAACTAAAATGTTAAAAAGGCATGGAAATACTAAATTAACCTTTAGTGGTTCGTTGAAATTCAAATTATTTCCAAAAATGCCACAACTAAATGAAGACATGGAAAATTTTCAGAAGTCCTATAAGTCGGCATCTGCCGACCAACTCTGAAGAAAACATACTCCATCCTTTCAATAAAAGCATTAAGAATGAAGTATTGGGGTCTTCTGTTGATACAAAAAATTATCCATCTACGTGGACCAATAAAAAATTGACAAATGTAGCCTTACGTGGAAGAAATCCTAATTAACAAATAGTCACTCGGCAGGCGTGTCGACCTACGTTAAAAATGCCGACCAACATGAAGAATGCCGACCATCAATAATATAAATGAAAGGCCACAACGCCGCATGAACAAACCACTGACACATTGATTATGTACAAGGTGTAAATGCTTAATCATATAAAAGCATTCCATCCCTCGGTATTCTAACCATTGAACTCCGTATCATTATAAATACATTGTAACCCCATTTCCAAAGAGGAGAACAGACTCTCGGGATTTATTATTGATAAGAATACCTAGTTTTTTATAATCACTGTGATCAATAACACAACAGTGGATGTAGGTTTATTCCATAGCTGAACCACTTTAAAACCTCATGTTTCCTTTTCTTATTATTTCATAATAATTTTATATTGATTTGTGATTATTAAATTGGATCTAGTCCACTTTTTACATATATAGAATAATTTAATATTTATTTGTGTTTTTAAATTGGATTTAGTCCAGTTTTTTACATCAACAGATTGATGCCGTATATGGGTACGAGTATCTAATTACTGTTCTCAAATCTTTTATCCTTGTCTAAAGGAAAAATGAATGATCTTGAGTCCAACACCAGTAATGAAGGCAATCCAACCATCCCATCTACTCCGCCTACAACGGCCGACCTAACTGGAATCTTAGCTAGTCTTGCCAAAGGACAAGAAGCCATGTAGGAAACGGAGATGAATTTGGCCGCATTGTTGCAAGTAAGATCTCCAACCTTGTCCAGGCAACAAACGGTTCCCTCATCAAGAAGAGAAATACCTCTTCCACCCAGAGGTAATCAACATAGTTATTCCAGATCCTCAAAGGATAAGGATTACCATCTTGGATCCAACTTCTCTCCTGAAAGGGAAAGTGCTTTGGAAAGGTTGAGTAAAGCATCTCCTTTTGATCGCTTGGGACCCCGAGAAAACAGGAATCCTCCCAAATAGTTTCTAAAAACACTTCACATCCAACCGACCACCGTGAAGCCTCAGTCCATTTAAGATCAATTGTCCGACGATCAATACACACCGACCAGGAAGAAAGCTCAGCGCAAAAAAATGGTCGAGAAGCTTCACACAGGTCCAACACATCGAATCCCTTATGGAAGGGATCAATTTAACATCTAGAAGATCGACTGGGGAAATGGTAAAATCAAGGAATCCTTTACAGAGGAGTTTTGTTAAAGGGTTCCCTTTTGTTCAAGCTATTTTGGACTTCCCAACTCCATGCAAATTTAAAGCCCCTGTGGTAACTCCCAAATATAATGGGAAAACTGATCCAGTATTGCATATCAAATAGTATCAAGCTGCTGCTGCTGGCATTTATTCTGTCCCTGATGAGATGAGATATAGAGCATTTTCAAGTACTATCACTGGCTCGACTCAAATATGGTACAATAATTTGTCCCAAGGATAAATTACTCACTTCAATCAAATTGTTGAGTTATTTATTTGTAATTTCTATTTTGGGTCCAAACCATTGAAGAGAGTAGCACATCTCTTGAGGGTAAGACAACAAGTGGGAGACCACTAGGGAACACATCACTCGTTTTAATAAAGAAAAGTTGGAGGTAGTTGATTATGAGGATAAAACAACCATCACTGCTCTTATGAGTGGACTGCTATCCCGACCAATTTTGGGTAGAATTCAGAATGTGAATAAGTGTTCCAAGAATTGAAGAAGTACCTGGGATCACCACCATTGCTTAGTATCTTATGTATCACATTAGTATCATTTTTTTTTCATCTTTGTTGGTATCCGTTATTATTTGTATGGATTAGTAATGATTTTGTTTCCACTATGCTTTCATGCTCTTATCACTCTAAGCTTCATCGTGTTTAAATTAGTTTTTATCCTTTGTCTATTCTTGAAAAAAAAGGGGGAGAATGATAGGGGGAGAAATGGTATCTAATCCTATTGTACTCATATCTTAGTTTGGGAGATTTAACTTAGGGGGAGACGTCTTTCTAAGTAGGTCATTTATTTGTAAATGGGAGAATTAATTTAGGGGGAGTATTTATTTTACATGCATTCCATATTCTTGATATTCCCTATACATTTGATAGTTTGCTTAAGTGTGCAGGAATTCTTCTAAAATGGCAACTTTCATCGACACAGATATTGGTCCTTGGGTTTATGAGTCAAGCTATGTAATTTTTATTTTGGATGGGATATTTTTTTTAATTCTAGTAGAGCTTGACGGCCCTTTAGGATTTTCGTTTGGTTTTTATCCCGGAATAGCTAAAGGGGGAGATTTGTAAGGACACAAGTCTCCGATTGAGTCTTAATGTAGTGTTGGCTCAATTTCGGATAAAAACATTTGAGTAATAGGATAGTGTTCCAGTGTATCCATCCAAGCCTATGACGTGTTAGTTGAAGACGTAGCGGCCATGATTGTAAAGCTTCATCATATGTCGAGTTTAATGTGCCTCGTTTCTACGTCAACAACATTAGTTCCAATGCTCCTAAGGTATGAATGCATTTTATATATATATAAGAGCTTGGAAATTTATTGGGTGTATTTTATAAATTTTTTATTATAAAATAATTTTAACGACTTTGTTTTACTCAGAAAATATTTTTTTAAGAACTTTTCATAAAAGTTTTGGGCTTAAATAGAATTTAGCATTTTTTGGTAAGTCGTTCGAACGAACTGGAATCTCGTTCGAACGAGATTCCCAGGTCGTTCGAACGAGACTTCTAACGAGATTCCTTTTTTCACTCTGGAACATCGTTAGTAAAGTCGTTCGAATGAGAATGTCGTTCGAACGAAAATGTCGTTCGAATGACTTTGGAAGGAATAGTTTTTATGGCGTTTTTGGCAGTTTTCACCATGTTCCCACTATGTTTTCCCCACTAATTTTTGACAAAATTATCAAGTGCGGAAACCCACTTTTTCTATCTAACATTTTCACATTCTAAGAGACTGTAGAGAGCAAATTCTTTCAAAAAAAAGTTCCATGTTTTTGTGTTTGATTTTTATGGATTAAATTCACCAAAAACACATACACACCCAACTGTTTGTTTATTCCAAGTTCCTTCATATATATCCTTGCTTGGAGTGTTTGGAACCGGGTTTATCTCTACACATCAAAGAAGAGAAGTTTGGGTTTACTTCTACATCCCACAAAGAAGAAGTTTGTTTGCTGTGACATACCCACTTGGAAAGAGGCTTCTTGTTCGGGTGGCGGTGATCGGAAAAAGTCAAATCGATGGATTCTGAGACAGCGGTGGACCTCCGTGGTTATTCGCTAGGCACAGGTGTGTACAAGAAGAAGCATCGGGGCTTGGACGGAGTCAAGTCGGGTGTTCTAAGTATTTTTGTCTTGTACTTGTAAAATCATACTTAATGGATTTGAGGCTAGGGCCGTCCGAGGTTTTTTTCGGTTGTGGGTTTTTCCTCATACATCGCGGTGTAGTGATTTTTTTTATTTTATCTATTGCAAACTCACATTAGATGCATGTTAGGTAAAAGATAAAATTGGAATATTTAATTTGGTGCTAAATATGTTTGGGTAAAAATTCATTTAATTCAAGTCATTAATTTTATTGAAAAAAATTTGGTTTGGCCTAATTTGCAAAAATGGATTAATTATTTGTGTTAGTCATATTTCTAGGACTTGGGTTGAATTAATTTGATTTAAGTGAAAAATGTATTTCTTGTTTAATTTAATTTTACTTTGAGTTTAGTTTATTTTAATTTGAAAGAAATTAAAATTTGGTTTATGTAGTTGTTTAGTTGAACCATCTTTATTCCGCATATTTAAAGGAATTGTTTTCCAAAGAGAACGATTTAAAAATTGAGGGTCCTCGCGTTTTCAAATTGGTATCATAGCGGGATCGCTAAATTATTGCGTTTAAGATCCTTTTAAATATTTTTGATAAAAAATGGAATTTTCTCCATTTTCAAAATTTCCTGTTTTTGATGATTCTATTTACGCATATTGGAAAGCACGTATGCGTTCGACACTTAGGTCTCTAGATGAGAGGCTTTGGTTGTCTGTCGTTAACGGGTGTTCCCCACCTACATATTTGGTTGAAAATGAACGTGTTCCCAAACCCACTGATAGATGGAGTGAGAATGAATTTAAACTTGCAAATTTTAAATCCAGAGGTTTAAATGCCTTGTTTAGCGCGGTCACACCGGATGAATTCCGCGCATTATGACGTGTGAAACCGCTAAAGAAGCTTGGGATATTTACAACTCACTCATGAAGGAACTAGTGTCGTAAAATCTTCTAAACTCCAAAACCTCATCACTCAATTTGAAACCATCAAAATGAACGAAAAAGAAACATTTGATGAATTTTATGTTAGACTTTACGATATAGTTAATTCATCTTTTAATTTGGGAGAGAAAATACCCGACAACCGAGTAGTAAAGAAAATTTTAAGGTCCCTACCCGATAGATTTATTCCTAAAGTGATCGTGTTAAATTCTTTACCCACTTTAGCCTCTACGAAATTAGAAGACCTCGTAGGTGATTTACAAACCTATGAACTAGACATGTTCCCCTCCAAAACTAAAAAGAAAATAGATAAGGGCGTTTCCTTGAAAGCCCGAAAGGAGGAAAAATAAGTAGTATAGAGTGAAAGTGAGAGTGACTCGGAAGATATGACCATGTTTGCTTGGAAGTTTCAAAAATTTCTTAAATTTAACAAAGATAAATTTTAAAATGATTTTAAAAAATTTAAAAATTCTAAGCATGACAAAGCCAAGAAGATCCCTAAAACTTTTAATAAAAATTTAAATAGGGACGAGTCAAATAGGTGTTTCGGTGGTGAAGGGTATGGCCATAGGGCTTTTGAGTGCCCCACTAAACTAAGGAGAGAAGTTAAGAAACTAATTTCTTATAATGCAACCCTTAGTGATAGTGATAAGGAAGAGGGACCCGATTCCCCCACTAAGCCCAACTTTGTGGCTTTTCTAGAAAGTCATGTGAGTGAAAGTGAGCAATCCTTTATTGATGAAATTTTAATACATCACACTTACAAGGCCTTTTTTTGTGAATCCCAAAGAGATGATGGTAGTGAGAGTGGAGAAGAAAGAGAGAGTGAAAGTGAAAATGAGGTTTATGTGAGTGAACTTCAAATTTCGTTTCAAGAATTATTTGAAGAATCTATTAAATTAAAAAGAACAAATTTAAAGTTAGAAGCTAGTTTGAAAGAGCGTGTCGAGGTCATTAATGAAAGTGTTTTAGTGGAAGACCTTAAGACATGTGAGAGAGCTCTTCGAGAGAAGCTTGAGTATGTAGAAGGCGAGAGAGATAGCTTTAGAGGTTTGATGGAATCCTTGAAAAAGGAGCTTCTCAAGTTTGAAGAGAGAAATGATTTGCTTGAGTCTAGGATTGTAGAGCTTGAGAAGAAAGTGAGAGACTCAAGTAGAGACAAATTTGATTTGGAGAGTCGTTCGGAGAAAGTAGATAAAATCTTAGGAACTGTCCAAATTAAAATTGACACTTGTGGTTTAGGCTTTAATTCTTGTAACGATTCCTCTATTAAAGCCAAAACCAATGTTTTAGGAGAATCCTCTAGGAATAATGTTATAAATCATTACTTAGGTAAGTCTTTTCTCCGAGTCTTTAAGTGATCTCATTGTGGTCGAAAAGGTCATCTTAGAAAGTTTTGCTTTGATCTTAAACGAGGTCCTAGAAAATCCTTACGTAAGGCAATCGAGGTAGCCAAGATTCCTACACCCCGTGATCGTCATTCTTCGTTAGTTTGGGTTAGGAGATCCGACTTGGTAGCTTTACAAAATAGGATTTTTGATTCTCATTTACTCTCACATACTTCTTCCCTTGCAAAATCTAAAGTTTGAATGTGTTAGTGGTTTGCATACTTTAGCTTTTGTACTTCATGCTAATTGTATGCCTCTTAATCATTGTTCTAGTCTATACTTTATGCCTTATCACATGCTAGAATTATTATTATTGTTTATCTTTTGTATTACAGTTCTTTCTTGTTTGTCTTTTGAGTGAATATTTTTATTTTGGTTAAAAAATTTCAAAAACTCAAAAAGATTTTTGTGTGTGTATTTTAGTTTGACACACTTTATATGACATATACTTGTGTTTGAATCCCTTCTTTTTCTCTTCCATATGGATAGAACTTTTGGTTTAGATTGTCAATCCTTAAAATATTCTTTACCATGCTTACATGGAGTAGTTGGATTTTGTGTTGATATAATGGATTATATTTTTATATGCCTCAATTCACACATGCACGAGCTCACTTGTAATTTTAACTTCACATGTTATATTTGAGCTTTGTGAGGTGTTCTCCTACCAATCTTGTCATCTACATGTTATGTAACCTAGGAGGACTAGTACATGTTAAAATCCGTTACACGTGAGATTTGTGTGAGATATAAAAATGATGTATATATATGTGCACAGGGAAGGGCTCCGAATGGAAATATCATCCTTTGCGAGTAAGACACCGTTTTGCTTGGACCTAGAATAAATACGTGGTGCAAATGCCTAAAAGAATAATGACATTAAAAGAAAATATTTTCCAAGGCCTATTTTGTTTAGTTGATTTATTCATTCAAAAGATTAAAATAATATGCTTAAATTGAGTGAGTTTGGATGGTATATCAACGGTTTGCACAATGTCCGTTTATCCTAGTTGTACTTTCAATGTCATGACTCTATTGGTTTGTAGAATCATCAAAATTCTAGGCTTATATGCATTGTGTATGTTTGTTCATTGAGTTCAATCTACATTGTCACATGAGGTTATATTCAAATGTGATAAAGTTTGCAATCAAATGAGAACTCCGTGAACATATTTTAAGTGATTGGGTCTAAATTTAATTGTTACTAGTTCACACCCCTACACTTTCGTTTCCATATGAAACATTTTTGCCATACGAGTGTGAAAAGCTTATTGTATTTTGTGTCATGTGCAGTGTCTATACCTATATATATGTGCGTGTGCGTTAGTGATATTCATTATGTCTACATATATATGATATTTTTTTCTTTGCCTCGTTTTCTAGTCCATCTATGCTTCTAATTCATAATTGGTATCTATCTTGGTGCATATTTTGTTGAGATCACATGCTTAGTATCTTACGTATCACATTAGTATAATTTTTTTTGCATCTTCGTTGGTATCCGTTATTATTTGTATGGATTAGTTATGATTTTGTTGCCACTATGATTTCATGCTCTTATCACTCTAAGCTTCATCGTGTTTAAATTAGTTTTTATCCTTTGTCTATTCCTGAACAAAAAAGGGGAGAATGATAGGGGGATAAATGGTATCTAATCCTATTGTACTCATTTCTTAGTTTGGTAGCTTTAACTTGGGGGGAGACGTCTTTCTAAGTCGGCCATTTATTTGATAAAGGGGAGAATTAATTTAGGAGGAGTATTTATTTTACATGCATTTCATATTCTTGATATTCCCTATGCATTTGATAGTTTGCTTAAGTGTGCAGGAATTCTTCTAAAATGACAACTTTCATCGGCAAAGATATTAATCCTTGGGTTTTTGAGTCAAGCTATGTAATTTTTATTTTGGGTGGGATATTTTTTTTTAAGTCAAGTAGAGCTTGACGGCCCTTTAGGAGTTTTGTTTGGTTTTTATCCCGGAATAGCCTAAGGGGGAGATTTGTAAGGACACAAGTCTCCGATTGAGTCTTAATGTAGTGTTGGCTCAATTTCGAACAAAAATATTTGAGTCATAGGATAGTGTTCCAGTGTATCCATCCAAGCCTATGACGTGTTAGTTGAAGACGTAGCGGCCAATATTATAAAGCTTCATCATATGTCGGGTTTAGTGTGCCTCGTTTCTACGTCAACAACATTAGTTCCAATGCTCCTAAGGTATGAATGCATTTTATATATATATATAGGAGCTTGAAAATTTATTGGGTGTATTTTATAAATTTTTTGTTATAAAATAATTTTAACGACTTTGTTTTATTGAGAAAATATTTTTTTAAGAACTTTTCATAAAATTTTTGGGCTTAAATATAATTTAGCATTTTTTGGTAAGTCGTTCGAACGAACTGGAATCTCGTTCAAACGAGATTCCTAGGTCGTTCGAACGAGAATTCTAACGAGATTCCTTTTTTCGTTCTGGAACATCGTTAGTAAAGTTGTTCGAACGAGAATGTCGTTCGAACGAAAATGTCGGTCGAACGACTTTGGCGGGAACAGTTTTTTTGGCGTTTTTGACAGTTTTCACCATGTTCCCACTATGTTTTCCCCACTACTTTTTGACAGAATTATCAAGTGCGGAAATTGACTTTTTCTATCTAACTTTTTCACATTCTAAGAGACTTTAGAGGGCAAATTCTTTCAAGAAAAAGTTCCATGTTTTTGTGTTTGATTTTTATGGATTAAATTCACCATAAACACATACACACCCAATTGTTTGTTTATTCCAAGTTCCTTTATATATATCCTTGCTTGGAGTGTTTGGCACCGGGTTTATATCTACACCTCAATAAAGAAAAGTTTGGGTTTACTTCTACATCCCACAAAGAAGAAGTTTTTTTGCTGTGACATACCCACTTGAGAAAGGCTCCTTGTTCGGGAGGCAGTGACCAAAAAAAGTCCGATGGGTGGATTCCGAGATCGCGGTGGACCTCCGTGGTTATTCGCTAGGCAGAGGTGTGTACAAAAAGAAGCATCGGGGCTTGGACGGAGTCAAGTCGGGTGTTCTAAGTCTTTTTGTCTTGTACTTGTAAAATCGTACTTAGTGGATTTAAGGATAGGGTTGTCCGAGGTTTTTTCCCGTTGTGGGTTTTTCCTCGTACATCGCGGCGTAGTGGTTTGTTTATTTTATCTTTTGCAAACTCACATTAGATGCATGCTTAGGAAAAAGATAAAAAATTGGAATATTTAATTTGGTGCTAAATTTGTTTGGGTAAAAATTCATTTAATTAAAGTCATTAATTTTAGTGAATAAAATTTGGTTTGGCCTAATTTGTAAAAATGGATTAATTATTTGTGTTAGGCATATTTCTAGGACTTGGGTTGAATTAATTTGGTTTAGGTGAAAAATGTATTTCTTGTTTAATTTAATATCACTTTGAGTTTAGTTTATTTTAATTTGAAAGAAATTAAAATTTGGTTTATGTAGTTGTTTAGTTGAACCATCTTTATTTCACATATTTAAAGAAAATTGTTTTCCAAAGAGAAGGATTTAAAAATTGAGGATCCTCGCGTTTTCACTCATTTACTTCATGTACGACTTCAAGTATCCAACAAGTAAAGTAAACAAGAATTTTAACTTCATGTATGACTTTTTATAAACAAGTCACAGACAAGAAGATTTTCCCCGACCAAGATAGCTACAGGAATACATTCCTTACAATTGGTCGGCATTACTTACTTCATGTATGACTTTAGGTCTTCGACAAGTCAAAAACAAGAAGATAGTAAAAACTTATTCACTTCATGTATGACTTCAAGTCTTCGACAAGTCAAAAATAAGAAGATAGTAAAACTTCGTATACAACTAAATTTGTTACAAACAAGTTTAACTCAACCAAGGTGAGTGTAGGAAGACGTATAAATATTTCCAATTATTGGAGTATATACATATTCCTCGTACACTTAGTCACCACTGATAACTAATGCCAAACTGGGATCAACAAATCTAAGTGCCTTAGTAGAATCTTTGGTTTTATAAATAATTTTTTCAATAATTCAGTTAACTGATTGGTTAAAAAAATCAAGGGTTAACAAAACAAAAATATGGAGTTAAATTCATATATTAAACTGTTTTAAATTCGTATGAATACATAGTAAAAATACAGGAAAAGCTACTCGACATGACTTTTCCCTTGAGCCTTGGAAATCGACTGAGCTGGTTGTACTCTTTCCATTCCATCAGGAAGATCATCCAAAGTATTAAGCCTAATTAATGAAGTTAAAATCCCTTAACATTCTTCTGTTGCTGCTGCTCGGCATATTAATTAGATGTGGAGGATGAACTATTTCAAGTTCCTCATGCAATCCATAATCCCCTAAATACTTGGATATTAAACATTGGGGAACCGAATTAACAGTAATCCAGCTTATGTCCAACTTTAGTGGAGGATTTTGACAGTATAAAAAGATAGGATCATTCCAATGCCACAATTTGCTATTCTAATAAACTTTCAGCAAGGTGAAGCAATTGGTCCAACCCCATTTATAGCCTTCACGATGGCGTTGAGCAAGATGATCGTCAATATGGCCAAGGGCTTCGTTATAACCTTCCATCCATACCTTCATGGGCTGTTTATGAAATTGAAAGGTTAATCTTTCAACTTGGCATTGGAGTTACTTGAAGACATCATGCTTCACCTTCAACTGAATAGACTGGTCGGCGATGACTTTATCTTTAGCTTCCAACTTCACAGACAAATCAGTAATATCCTGACCCCTAGCCTTCAACGGAGCAGCTTGGTCGGCCAGTCTTCTTTTAATCCTATCCTCCTCAATAATTGGTCGAATTGGTCTCGGATGCCTAGAAGTTTTTCGGAGTTTATTTTTCTTTAAAGCCTCAAGCTCCTCCATGAGCTTAGCATTCTCAATATCTAAAAATAAAGCACCTTCATCGACACAAGCAACTTAAGATTGCTTCAAGGTATCTAACTCATTCCAGAGTTTGTTGTTTTCCTCTTCCAAGAGCTTGGAAATATTCCTGGCTTCATCTACTTCTCTGCGTAGCCAGAATTTATCCCTCCTGTACAATGACACATACCTTTTAAGTTTATTCTCAAAGCCCCATCCCTCACTCAAGGCTTTATAATTAGCTTCATAGTCGGCATCGAGGGAGAAGAGAGAGAATTTATGGTCTTTTTTAAAATCTTCAATCATCTCATAATAGGCTACGTTTTTAGTTACAGCCCTGTTCCATAAGTAATGAAGATTAATGTATGAGTCTCTCACCTAAGTAGGAGCATCTGGTCCAAGCAAGCCGACTAACTCCTCTTCAGTTAAAGAAACATGACCAACTTCCAAAAGAGATCTACTTTTCTTAAGAAGGTCGGATTCAACAGAAATCAAAAGTTGTTTCCTAGCATCGAACTAAAAAATACAGGTGTAAGTCTACAAGTAAAATTGTCGAGCAATAATAAATATGAAGATTCATTCAAGTAGGCAAAAAAGAGCGAATAAAATGATAATTGCAACGCACATGGCTGAAAAGGTGAAATGATTTCATTAATATATAAGAAAGAAGTTTACAACTTTTTTATAACTGGTGGCCCTATTACATAAAGGAAAACGAAAAAAATAAAAAGGAGCAAGGAGTTAAACATTCTCCTTATCCTGAGCAGTACTTCTAGAAGGCTGGTGGGTGGCCCTATCAACAGTCTTCAAAACTGATTCTACAGGCTGAAGGGATAATTCCCCAGATCCTTCTTCATCATTATATTCCTCTTCAAAGTTTGGAGAAGTACCAGGACATTGCCTCAAGAACAATTCAGATTTAGCTAGAGTCTTAATTTCTTTCAAAGACATCGACCAACCATCCTTGAAGGATGATTTTCTCACAAACACAACTTGGGCAGCTACTGCCAATACTTCCTTATCCCATACTTTATTGTAGGAATCCTCCTTGATCTTTTTATTCTTAGTCTTCTTAGAGACCAAGTCAGAAGATAAACCAAAAATTATCTCCTCGATAGATTTCAGAAAACCTGCATTGGCAACCAACTTTTCCTCAGCCATTTTGGCCTTATTTTTAGCAATTAATAAAGTGGTCTCAACAGCGACCAACTTTTTAGAATCCTCTTTTACACTGGCTTCAACAGAGACCAACTTCCGAGAAGCCTCTTTTACACTGGCTTCAGTAGTTACCAGCTTCTCCTCGGCAGTAGTGGCCCTATTATTAGCCTTCTGAAGTTCCTCCTCTCATAATTTCTTCTTTCCCTCCAAAGCTTTCTGGCCAACAGTCAAGGATTGTCTCAGACCTTCAAAGGCCTCTTCCACTTAACCCCCTGAAGAATATATATGATCGTCCTTCTCCAGCAGTTGGTTAAAATTGGTCAAAAACTGCACAAAGACAGATATCAGATAAAGAAAAGTAAAAAGTGATAAGAGTAAGCAACAGTGAAAGTAATTACCAAAGCTAAATTTTGGCAAGCAGATGCTTCCAACTGTGATCTAGGTAAAGGAGCAAGAACTGCTCTATCATTAAAATGGGTGCCAGTTTTTATTAATCTCCTTGCAATGCCAGGAGGAATAGCTACCTAGGGTGGCCTAGTAATAACCAAATCCTCTTAGATCTTCTCGACCAACTGCTGGTCGGTAGTAAAAATTTTCTCAATTGTCTTCTCAAGTAAGCCCTTTTTCAGTATTTTAAATTGATGGGCATCACCACCCACTTCCTTGGGAATGATGACCTGAGGAATCTTCTCCTTATCAGAAGTTATGGGAACCTTCTCCTTATCATAATGTTTAGGCCTCTTCTCTAGCCTCTTCACATTCTCAACAACAACAGTCTTTGCCACAGAAGACAAGGATCCACTCATCAAATTGGGCATTTTCCTCTTTCCCATGGTAATAGATGGAGGTAGGAATGGCAGAAATGTCTATGAACTCAAAGGATGAAGAAGTCCCAAACTCTTTCTCAACACCAGTAGATTCTTCAGCCGAGGAAGTTGGGATTGAATCCTCTTCAAGATATATGGGGGATAAAGCTGCAGAAGTCTCTGAATGAGCAATAAATAATGTTATAAAAATTCTGTACTGCAGCAAATACGAAGCTGATTTAGAATACCCCTCGCCAATTTTTTGATGAATCTTCCACAAGAACTTCAACTCTTGCAATCCGACGTCCTCTACTTTAGGACACTTTTTCTTAAAATTAACTGTGTAAATAGAAAAAGAAAAGCATCAAATCAATATATTATCAAATAGTTGGTTAACAAAATACAAAGAAGACAACAATCAAAGTCAAGAACCTATGCCATGACCCAATTGAGGGGACCTAGGCCCATCATACACTACTAGGGGTGTAAGCGGTATGGTTTGGTCGGTAAATAGTAGATACCAATACCAAAACCAAACTCTAGATGGTAAAACCAAATCGTACCAGTTTACCACCCGGTACACCAAAATCAATACCAAAACCAAACCGACCAGTATTTCAGTTTTTTTGGTAATTTCATTTTTTTCTGATTTTGATAAATTCTTTTTTTTTTCTGGTTTCTTCTGGTTTTTTCTGGTTTAGATAAATTCTGTTTTTTCTGGTTTCAGTAAACAACCCTAAAAGCCCCAAAAAACCAAAAACAAAACTAACCAACTTTTTTTAAATATTAAAACCAAAACCAAAACTAACTTTTTTTTTCTGGTTTCGGTAAATTTGGTATGGTAATTTTGGTAAATTCAGTACGGTACGATAATTTCGGTACGATTTTTTCTGGTTTCGGTAAATTCGGTACGGTAATTTTGGTAAATGAGTTTTTTAAATATTAAAACCAAAACCAACCAACTTTTTTACGGTAATTTCGATTTGGTAAGACCGGTTTCTGATATTTTAATATATGAAACCAAAACCATTTTTTTCGGACCAAAACGGTACGGTATGGTAAAACCCCGTACCGCTTCCACCCCTATACACTACTACTTCCAAAAGGGGAGCATGTTGCTAATTTTTAGCAATAACTCCATAGTCAAAGTAATCCTTATTGGGGTCTGGCAGATTGACAACTAGTGCCCTGTTGGCAAACCTGGTCTTCATGTAGTAAGTATTATCACTCGTAACCCATTTGTAGCAAAATATCAGCTCAAGGATGCCAATGTGGGTTCCATGTATTTGGTTAAGCCTATATACCCCCATTAATAACCCTACAGGTATTGGGGGATACTCTAGCACTGACGATATCGAAGTATCGACAAAATTCTAAGTAAAAAGGATTAGGGGGAAAGGTGAAGCCACACTCATCAATAAAAAGAGAAGGAATCCAGTGACCCTCGGGAAAGGCAAGCACCTCAACAGGTGGCACTACCATTTCTAATTCTACCCAATCAGGAATCTCCCATTCCTGCCTAAATTCGTCTAAATAATCCCCATGAACAATGTAAACCATAGTTGCCGAAAAGATGATGCAAGAAAGTGAAATTAAAGGTAAGAGGAAACTTACAGGAAAACTGAAGGCTGAAACGAAGGTGGGATGCAAGAAAAAGCTCTGATATGAATAAACTTGGAGAAGAAGAGTTTGAAATCTAAGAAATATTTGGTAAAGAAAATTCGGTGAAAAATCTAGACTTTTTATAACTTACCTAGGAAATCGTGCCTAAAATGATTACTTGAAACGACGATTGACATTTAAACAACTAAAATGTTGAAAAGGTGTGGAAATACTAAATTAACCTTTGGTGGTTTGTTAAAATTAAAATTATTTACAAAAATGACACAACTAAATGAAGACATGGAAAATTTTTACAAGTCCCATAAGTCGGCATCTGCCGACCAACTCTGAAGAAAACGTACTCCATCCTTTCAACAAAAGAATTAAGAATGAAGTATTGGGGTCTTCTATTGATACAAAAAATTATCCATCTATGTGGACCAATCAAAAATTGACAAATGTCTCCTTATGTGGAAGAAATCCTAATTAACAAATAGTCACTAGGCAGGCGTGTCGACCTACGTTAAGAATGCTGACCAACATGAAGAATGTCGACCATCAACAATATAAATGAAAGGCCACAACACCACATGAACAAACAACTGTCACATTCATTATGTACAAGGTGTAAATCCTTAATCATATAAAAGAATTCCATCCCTCAGTATTCCAACTCTTGATCTCCGGATCATTATAAATACATTGTAACCCCATTTCCAAAGAGGATAACAGACTCTAGGGATTTCTTATTGACAAGAATACCTAGTTTTCTGTAATCACTGAGATAAAAAACAAAACAATGGGCATAGGCTTTATTCCATAGCTAAACCACTTTAAAACCTTGTGTTTCCTTTTCTTATTGTCTCATAATAAATTTATATTATCTGTGATTATTAAATTGGTTCTAGTCCAATTTTTTACATCAATAGAATAATTTTATATTTATCCGTGATTATTAAATTGGATCTAGTCCAGTTTTTTACATCAACAATATCCATCCACAGGGACGCCATGGATGATCATTCGTTTTAGGGATGCGTATCTGCAACAGATGTGGAAGCTTATAGAGTTTGAGTATAGCCACTTCATTTATTCTTTCCTAGACTAGGTTCCATCTCCGTTATCAATTTGGCATGTTGCCTTTTATTCAGACATTAGTCATGGTCAGTTTATTTATTTTATTTCGAATGTTGTTATTGGATTTATGGTCACCGATGGTTAATTCGACACCCAGTTATTATTATGCGTTCAGACTTCTGTTGAATGTGATTTACCATTTGACAGTATTTCAAATGGTTATGTATGGATGGTTTTATATTGCATGTAATAATAAGATTAAAATTGACACTGCTTGTTAAACTAATTAGTGGTTAGTAATTTAATTAACTTTTCAACAGTATGCTAAGAATGAGTCATAAGAGACTTCCATTTTATTTTGGTAACTGGTTGGCCACACATTATTTTGATAGGCGGAGTGTCAGAGATGATATCAGAGCATGAGGTTCTAGATTCTTAGGATAGGTACGAATTTATTACATTTTCAGCGTTGCTTTTCTTTGATATAGAGCCCTATGCTTAGGAATGTCAATTCATAATGCGACTTACGTTCTCTTACTATTGAGTATAGTTGATGCAAATCATATAGGGGTTCAGTTGGGATTCATTTTACCTAATAACATAGGACGACTAGCGAGGGCCATTAGGAGGACTGTAGGAGGAGAGGCTTAATCGAGGCCATTGAGTATTTTGGAAACGGTGATCGCGGTAGAAGTCACCATAATTATTGTTCATGCAAATGACGTTGGGATAACTGCTAGGGCACAGTAGTTTCCCCAAGCACCTTCGTAGCAAACGGTGGCACAAATTCAGACTCACCCAGTGTAGTCATTAAGGGGGAGAGTTAGAGGGGCTCTTTCGAAGGGCCATCTATAAGAGTTTGAAAAAAAGAGGAAGCGTGATTGGACAATAGTAAGAGATCATCCAAAGGCAATTACGTATGGAGGAGTGAAGTGACACTTAAGATTTAAATTTTGGGCAAAATTTTAGCGTTGCCATGGTGGGAGTCAGTCACCACATATAAGGAAATAAATAAGGTATTAATCGAGAAATTTTGGGTGCGGTCTGTCCGTAAGTCCTTTCATCTGACGTTCAAACAAAGAAGCGAGGAAGTTTTTGGACTTATCACAGGAGGGGCGAGTAGAGGCCTATTGTAATAAAGAAATTTCTTGTTTAAGTGAACTTCATATTTGATGAGGTAGGTAGGGAGGAGAAAAGAGCTCTTAAGTGTTGTGATAGACTCATGAGTAGAAGTCGCCAACACTTGTGAGAAATCTATCTTGGACAACTTACGCATATGGCGTCGATGTTTTACTTTTACAACGCTTTGATGTGAAGGGGGCCAAGAGAGTTGGAAAAATCTAGCTAGGATGAAAAGATTAGATTTAATGGTGCTAGTGAGGCACCATATGAAGATACCCACTAGGGGACCCATTTAAGGGATTCAGATTCATGTAATTCCTACCAAGTGACGGAGGATTCAATTAGGACCATTAGGTCTAGTAGTGTGTTCCACAGGGCCAGTAGAGCCAAAGGAATAACGACAATAACAATCGGGGCTAAGGCTACCAGGTTCGAGAGAAGGACAACCTTAATATGTCCAGTCGGGCCAGAGACAGGGTAATGACACAAAGAGGTGTCTTATGTGTGGAGAGTAGGGCCACATATGTTGATATTGTTCGTAGTGAGGTAAGGACAAGAGCAGGATGCCTAGCAGGGGAAATAGTTATAGAAGTTTTGGTTCAATTGGACGAGATTATTATGTCCAGGAACCCTTCGAACCGCCAGTGCTATTAGAAATTAAAGGAATGAGTTTTATCCATGGGTAAATGGGATAATATTTGTGTGACACGGGTGAGTCACAATATTTTGTTAGCACTAGATTTGCGTATAAGATGAGTTTAGTGGGTGTATTATTAGTGTTACTATTGTGTGTATATAGTTATCGTTGGATAGCGGGGCTCTATTTTTTGTTCCATTTGCAGGTGAGTGGGTAAAAGCACTGAGAGGATATGTTTTGGTGGAGTTACTTCTTTTAGAAAATAATATGCGAGTATGATGTTTTACTGGGTATGAACTGGTTAACGATGGTGGGCTATCACATCAAGGCTATCGTATTTGCTGTTCTAGGGCAGGATGTGTGGTTTTATGATGTCTCACCTGGAAGAGGGTCGAGCTCGGGTTTATATTTTATTATGGAAGATACTTCAGAGAGTATAGTTTTCTCGTTATACTTGATCCCAGTGTGTAGGGACTTTATTGATGTGATTGAGGGTACATCGAGTTTTCTATCGAGCATAGATTTAACACATTATTGATTTAGCACTAGAGGCTTAGTGATACTGCGAGCGCATTGTTATATGACCCATTTAGATATGTGGGAGTTATGATTAGACTTATATAATGATGGGAAGACATGATTTTGTGTGTTTCGGTTATATACTTTGAGCCTATAGAACTCGACGATCGATCATTCTAGGTGATAGTATATCGGGGGAAATCCTTGTTTGAGTTTTGTTTACAGGACGTTCTACGTATGAACCATTATAACCGTCGAGAATGAAGAGACGTTGTTGGATACTAGGGCATCAGTTTTGAATGTTAATATTTGAAAGTGTAGAGAAAACACTTTGGGCTGGGAGCTCTTACATTATATACGACCAGTGGAGCCGATAGTGTTGTGTAGAAAGCACTGGGGAAATTTTGCACCACTAGTTCATAAGTGGGGCAGTCTCGAGGAGAAATAAGTCACGATTAGTAGGGAAACTGGGTACAACCTTACTTTGTAGCCACACTGAGAGTACGAGTCATAGCTTGAGATAAGTATGTTATGCATGAGACATTAGTGATGATTGTGTAGGTGTGCACGGGATATAGGGTGTATGGGCGCCCTAGTTGCATTTTGATATAGACGTGTCACTCGTAGGCTAATGGGTAGAGGAGAGGTGACTAGGATAATGGAGAATGCGAGAAATGTATACTCTAGATTTTTTGGTAATTAGGAGTGTTAATTACCACTGGTAGAGTTACGTGTAATACCTCATAGCAGTTTATTATTTGCGTGATGATTTTTGAGGCTTTATATGAAGATCTTATCATCTACCCTTCAACTGGTTAGAGGGGGGGGGATAATAAGTTTCTCAAACCCGAAGTGATTTATGGTCGATCGGTAAGGAATGAATTAATCTACGTCATTTTCATGTAGTTCAGGAACTTAGTGATAGTTACGTCTCCGTGAACCAAAGTTTGAAGTCTGACATGAGTGGTCAGGGGTTGTTGTGGGTGTCTCCCATGAAGGGAGTTACGCATTTTGGCAACTAGGGATATTGGCACCTACTGAAGTGGGGCCTTTTTCGACATTGAGATGATAGAGCTAGTGGAGTATATAATCATCTTTTTAAGTTTTTTAGAGGATTCATGATAACTTTACGTGTCATTGTGTAAGCGAGGCCTTAATAATGAGGGAATATATCGGCATGTAAGAGTTTGAATGGACACGTCGCTAATCTTGGGTTATTGTGAGTAAACCTTCAGTCAAAATGGTAGCATTGGCATGTGTATAGTGGAAATACCAAATTATTACGAGTTAACTCTGAATACATTCAGATGCTTTGAGAGTACGAATCCAAAATTTTAGTACTGGGCATATCTGAATTTCGGGAATGAAATTCCTTTGCAAGGGGGAAGTATGTAACACCCCGTAATTTTGAATAATTATGAATTAAATTATTTATGGTATTTTAAAATACACGTGTGCAGTAACTTAATTAAAATGAAATATTGCATATTTAATAGATATTAATTTGCGGGAATAATATTAATATTTATGTGGTGAATTTACTAAATGTGTTTATCATAAAAAATATGGTGAATTGTTAGTACGTCGTAGTGAGTGAGAACAATGATATTTTTGATGAAATCTCAACTGGAGCTTGGGAGTAGATTATTTCAAGGTTGAGATAGGAAATTTATGTAGAGTGACTGGGATGGAAATTTTGAGTTCACGGTTGGTTCCGAATGGGTCGAAATAGGCAAAATTGAGTACCCGGGGATAGTAATTGGGTTCTGGGAGTTTTTTTGACTAGACCGGGCTCACACGGGTGTGTTTAGATCATTTAAGCTTAGCCCATTAGAGTAATTTTGGGATTAAGACTATTTAATCTAGGGTTAAGGTTTTGAGGTAGCCTAAACACAATTCTAAACCATAACTAAGGGAAGGAAAGGGGGAAAGTGAAGAAGGAAGAAGAGAAAGAGATTTTGGAGAGCTAATTCGAGGAGCAATTCATCTTCTCTAATGGAATTTGATACCCTATGAATCATATCAGGAAAATGGTTATCTTGCTGTGAATTTTATGTGTGGAATTCGTGTTCATATCATAGTAGGTGTAGAAAATTATTTTGGAAAGGGTTTTGTATCACAAAGGGGATTTTGGGATTGAATCTATCTCCTGTATAATTTAATTGAGTTAAAGGATGAATTGACGTGACACCCCACTTATTTTAACCACGGGTGATCAATTCTTTATTAAAATAATCAGGAATCTCGTTTGGTTAATTCTTAGCATCACTGTCAAAAGTTTTAAATTACTAACCACCTATGTTAAATTAAGGTGGTGTCAAATTTTATCTTTCATTAACATAAAAACATGTGGAAATTAAAACTGAATAACTCATACACAACAAATATATAAGTCTAAATTACACACAATAAATAGATGAGTAAAAACTACTGAATAAACCATCGGTTCCCAACACAAATCTAAATACAAGTATGAAATCATAAACTGAATCCATAGAGTCTAATAAATAAACTGAAGTACTGAATAGTCTAAAGGGGAAACATGCCCAAATAAAATACTGAATGAAACCCCTAATCCAGGAATGAATAACTGAAGTGTTTAAAGAAAATCCTAAAAGCCTCCACAATGCTGTAGCTATGCATCCCTGGAATGAATCATCAAGTTGGGCATCCCTGTGACTGGACACCTAAAATTGTTTTGGAAAAATATTTTTGACATGAGTCAGAGACCAAGAAAACACTTTGAAAATATTTAGCAAGCAATTAAAATGCAAAAATTTAAATATGCATGAACCCTTTTCATATTTAAGTCAGTGTCGCACTCTTTTGAGATATAGCTCACCCTTCAACTAATGTGCACACATATCGCTTGCTTCCTATCCCAACTAGTTACACTACCCCACCAAACTAGCCTTGGTATACTCTTTTCATCACACTACCTTAACTCGAGTATTTCCTCCTTTGGTTTCCCGAAGTTTCTCTACTCTTTAACTTAGTTAAATCTTTTCCACTTCAATTAATTATATAACCTTCACACTAGTTATATGAATACTACATTCACACCTTGTAGTTTTAACCCGTATATAATTTATCTACACTATTATATATGTATGAATATACTATAACAAATACACACATGTCGCGTATAATAACCATCCTTCTGAGCACTAACTCATTGGATGCTTATCTCTAAAATGCTATCATCCCAGGTATGCTCACTTTAACCCGATTACCGTAAATTGGTTAACTCACACCAAAGTAGGTGAATAAATCGCAAACGTAATGGAGGCGGTTATATATCCCCGAGAGTGAGACCGAATCATACCCAAAATGCCCCACCTCGAAAACAAATCACACAATAAAAATACCGGACGATATGACCTGGGGATTATATTCTCCTTGCATTCACTAGCCAGGGAATTCACCCACATCGCTCAACCTCCTATGATAGCAGTAGAGGGGTATGTATTCACAAGTATATATATATATATATATATATATATATATATAGTTAAATTAAATTCGGCTGACCCGTGCCTAACTCCCATGGCACTAGCCATTAATACTCGAGTCTCTATCCCAACTCTTATTTTATTTAATTTAACACCCATTCAATAAATTAATATAACTTCACTTGCTAATATACCCGGACTCACCCAATCGACCCGTATTTAAATATTTATGAATTTATTTCACTCAATTCATTATTTAGGTTCCTCATATTTCTCATCATTTTAGGCTCATATACATCCACCCATAATCCCTAGGTAAAATAATCCCGTGCATCCATACTCGGATTTGATTTCTGACTAAAGATTTTGATTTCAGACATCGTTTCGTAGAAAATTCATAACTAATTAAAAAAAATTAGAAAAATACGAAACTAGCGGCCACGCGTTCATAGCAAAAAGATATATCTCCTTGACCAAAGCCTAGGGTCATTATAACTACATACCAGTCTCATTCGAATCACAAAGACACCTCCTTCGAACGACGTTCTAATGAGATTGGCAAAAATAGTGCAGAAACCCAAACGAAAATAGTGCAGAAACCCAGATTTTTCTTCTTTAAATCCAACCCAAACACCTTCTACATGATTTTATAAATTCATCAAATCATATGAAACATAAGAGAAATATTATTAGATGATTCTGACATCAAATAATCATCCTAATGCCAAAGATTAACTACAATCACTTAATTAATCCATTAAATTGGGTTTACATGATTAACCCCTCAAATAACCCTATATTTGATCCAAAGTACTAATTAATAATGATCAATCTATGAGTCTCTAACAAGGTTTAAATTCCAGCAATTATGATTCATTCAAAACATCAAATATGAATTCACTGTATAAGTTATGGGATAATTTCTCAAAACCCCCTTTTTTCATGTGAAACCTTTACCAAAAATGCTTTTGTTCTACACCTACTATGAAATCAATATGAGTTTTTGCAATCTAAAATAGAAGCAAGTTAACCACTTGCCTTTTTAGGTTTGTAGGGTCTGATTATGCGTTGTACGAGATGAATCGCTCTCGAATTTGCCCCAAATTAGGTCCCTTAAGCTCTCTTCCTTCTTCCTTTCTCTTATCTCTTAAATCTAGGGTTTATAGTTTGCTTAATGGCTGCCTCTAACTCAAAATCTTAGGTTAAATATTCTTAATCCAGAAATTAAGCTAACGGGCCAAGCCCAAATGCCCTGAACATCCCCGTGTGGGCCCGATTATGTCTAAAAAGGCCATGGGACCCAATTACTACCCTTGGGTATACAATTGTGACTATCATGACCCTTTCGAAACCAACCGTGACCTTGAAATCTCCATCCGAGTCACTCAACATAAATTTCCTATCTCGACCTCCTATAGTCTAAATGCGACTCCTGGTTGAGATATAACACTGTCACGTCACTATCACTCGCTATGACGTAAAATAATTATTTACTATTCACTTAGTAATTGTATTCCATAAAAATTAATCATTATCTCTCCCGATTAATATTTTAATAAAAACATAATAATTAATTCAAATAAATTACGTCACACATGTAATTTAAAATAATCGAATTAAGTTAATATTTAATCTTCAGAAATACGTGGTGTTACAATTGATGAATTTAGATGACTTATAACAACTGGGAAATTTAACTTTGATGAGATGTAAGGAGTGATTAAATCTAAATTCAGATTTGTGGGTTTAACTTAGGGTTTTAGTTGAGAGATGTGAAAATAAACCAATTGATTGATTTAATCATTAATATTAGTCAAATCTCCGATGTTAGGATGCTTTAGAAGTGTTAGAATCATTATATTTGTGTTTCATTATTTTGTATGTATTTTAATGGGGGTTGGGTAACATATTGGACAAATTTGGATTGAATTTGGAGAAAAGGGTTCGCAATCAAGTAAAGCGAACCGGTTCGAATGTGGGGGCAAACCGGTTCAGGTTGGTTTAGCAAAACGATTCAAGTGTCTGGCCAAACCAGTTTGGACAACCTGACATTTCTAGTTTTGTTATTTAATTCGTAGGTTAATTCAGAGGGTTTCCAATAGAAATTTCTACGTAAGGATGATAAAACTTGCTTGATAATTTGGGCAGAATTATATTAACTCGGTTAGAATGGATAATTAAAATGGAAAATTATTACAACACGAGAATAAATTAGTGATCGATTTTATTAATGAATTGGGTGGGTAAATTCGTGGTTTATTTGAGGTACGGGTTGGTTGGGTAAGCCCGAGGATATAATGGAGTGATGCTACTAATTTAAATATTGATGGATGGGAATGAAAACATATTCAAGTGTCAGGGATGTAGACTTGTAATAGGGCTAGTGCTTTGAACGATAGACATGGTTTAGCCAAAATGGTGTTGATATATATACGAGGATATATATATATATATATATATATATATATATATATATATATATATATATATATATAAGAATGATGATAGTATCTGTGTGTATGATATTTATTTGAACATACCCCTCTAGTGCTATCAGTGGAGGTTGCGCGATGTGGGTGATCCCCCTGGCTAGTGGATGTAGGGTGAGTATAGTCCCCAGGTCATCGCGCCATGTATGTACCCTCGTGAGGTTTGAAGTTCTAAGTGAGTTAATTACGGGTATGGTTATGACTCACTATCGAAGGACTATGGCCGCCTCCAATACATTTGCGATTTTACCAAGTTGGTGTGAGATTCTGACCACCGGTATCCGGGATGATGTGAGTATGACTCGATGATGATAGCATTGTAGAGAAAGACCTTTAACGAGTTATTACTCGGGGGACCTCTGATGAGTTTTTACTCGGAGGACCTTTGATGAGTTTTTACTCGGGGAACCTCTGATGTGTGGTTACTCGGGGGCCCTCTGAAGAGTTATTACTCGGAGGATTATAGGTATACTCAACATATATCTGCTTGCTGTGGTATATCCTTTATGTATATAATGGTGTCGTATTTTATATACGGGTTTAACAGGTAAAAAGTGATTATATGTGTAACTCTTAGAGGGTATCTATAGGTATATAATAGAGTGATAAATTATATAAAAATTTAATACATTAAGTTTGAATGTGTGGAAATAAGTTGATTAAAGTTATATCAATGATCAATGATGAGATAATTAAATAATCTAACGAGTAAACTAGCTTAGTAATTAATGATAGAACATACTCAGGATAGAGCAGTGCGTTAGAAATAATTTGCAGCATGGCTAGTTAGTCAAGGTAGTGTAACTAGGCGGGTCAAGATGTACATGCTAGGTGTGAACAATAGATGAGATGTGAGGGGTATCTCAAGAGAGTGCGACATCGGCATAAATATGGAAAATTTACTGCATTTTAATCACTTGCAAATATTTTCAAAATATTTTGAGCTCTGATCTGTGTCAAAAATATTTTTCAAAAACTTTTAGGCATCCAGCCATAGGGACGCCATGGATGATCATTCGTTCCAGGGATGCACAGTTTCATCGGATGTGGAGGCTTGTAGAGTTTACGAATATCCACTTAATTTACTATTTCCTAAACTAGTTTCCATCTCCGTCATTAGTTTGGCATGTTGACTTTTATTCAAACATTAGTGATGGTGAGTTTATATATTTAATTTTGGATGTTTGCACTGGATTTATGGTGACCGATGGTTTATTCGGCACCCAATTATTATTATGCGTTCAGACTTCTATTGGATGTGATTTACCATTTACCATTTAGCATTATTTCATATGGTTTATGTATGGATAGTTTTATGTTGCATGTAATAACCAGATTAAAATTAACATTGCCTGTTAAACTAATATATGGTTAGTAATTTAATTAACTTTTAAGAGTGATGATAAGAATGAGCCATATGAGACATCCATTTATTTTGGTAGTAGGATGGCCACCCATTATTTTGATTGGCGGGGTGCCACAACAAATACACTTCATGCATGGTGTGTGATTTTTTAAACATTTTTAACAATTTTCTAAACAATTAAAATGATTTTTATAAAACATTTTATTCTGGATTAAAAAGTTTTGGGTGTTAAATGCAAATAAGAGTTTTCCTATAAAAACCTGTTTGGGTAGAGAAAAAAAATGACACAAAGTATGTGGTACAAAGTTGGATATTTTAAAACTTCAAAACACACATTTTACCTCGAGAGATTTTGTGACACGTGTGTGCAGATTTTGTGCTCTTATTGGCTGATGGCATGTTTCTTCAATCTCACATAACTTAGATTCAAATTGAACCGTTAGATCAATTATAATCTAAGGTCTGCATGTCACGTAAGCTAATCCTAGTGTAAACTATTTTGACCAATAAAAAGAAGAGGTTGTGTGGTGCGTTGTGATACGTTGGATTAAAACTGATTAAATCACAACCCTTAATTTCATTCGACTGTCCAGAAACATCTCACACCAGTATAAATATGACCAATTGCTTTAGCCTTAAAAGTAGGTAGCCGTCCAAACTAAGAGAAAAAAAGAGAGAAAAAAGAGAGAAAAAAAAGAAAAAAAGAGAGAGAAAGAAGAGAAGAATATAGTGAGATTCGAGTGTTTAGTTTTCTAAACCAAAAATCATTTATGTTCGTACAAATTTGTTTTTGAAAACCAGAGTTTTGAGTGCCAAATACTTAGGGTTTTCTATGAGGGTTTTCATTTTTGGTTTCGGTATAACACTCTGATAACTTCATCTCTCTTAGAAATAACCTCTCTCTGTTCAACTCATATTTCTTTCCAGAAATTGTGAGGAGAACAATAGAGACATATTTACACGCTTATTTTAGGTGATTCTAGTTATTTATGTTGAAGAAATAATTTCTCTTATTGGATCTGGTTTCGTACTATTTATATATTTCGATCCAACCTTTCTCTTTTCAAAAATAAAGAAAAATAAAATTCTTGATATATATATATATATATATATATATATATATATATGTTTAGATCTGAAAACCTTTGTGAAATAAAGTTTACAGCTTATAAAATTTATTTCGTACTTAAATAAGCATAAACTTACATCTAGTTTTTGGGAGATCTAATTTTAGATCTAAAAACGTGTTTTAAAATAAATCGAAGTCTGATTATCTTGAAGTTTGAACATATTTATCTCGTATAGATCTCTTGTAATTCATAGGACTATTTATATAATTAAAGAGAGACGTGAGATTTCATATTGCATAAAATGGACATTACACAGTCACTACCACTCTCACACACGAACGCATAGTAAAGTGTGTTATTTCTGGGGGAGATCTATTTGACTGAGTCACTAAAATGAGGAGCAAAAATGTAAAGCAAAGGAATCGAACTAGGAGGGTTAAAGCATCAGATATACCGTGGTGGGGAGTTGCTCAAATAGGTATAACTTCTGAATAGCTTTAGGATCTTTTGTGTTTGTTCTTGTGTGCTTGAAATTCTTGAGAAAAAGTTTTTAGTGGATTTTTGGTTACTCTATAGATGGAGTCGTGGATGTTTCCTCAAATTGAGGTTTTACCACGTTAAAAATTGGTATGTCTATTTACTGTTCAAGTTTATTTATGCCTACATGCTTATAATTCTGATAAATACTTAATTAGATTTTTCATTTAAAGACCTGGTATCCAAGTTATTCAAAACTTGAAACCATAACATACTTGTTTTACACACCTTGTGTATTCTATTTGAAAGGAGTTTCCTAAAAGAGTTATTTTGGAGTTTGCCTAAGTTTTAACTTGTGTTGATAAATTGGTAAAAATATTTTGAAGTCGTATCAGAGCGGGTTTATAAAATAATTTTTGGTTCTATAACTCCTGAAATTGCTTTTTAACTCAAGTTTCTCTAAAATGGATGAAAATGTAAGGACAAATTTCGAATCGACTCAATTTGTATGTAACTGGAATAATTTCAGAGAAAATGTTTGAGTCATAGGAAAGACTTGGATTTGATCATCCCATGAGCCTATGACGTCGTTTGACAAAGATGTAGCGGCCAATCTTCAAAGAGTGGATATTCTAAGACATCTTTACCGTGCCATGTTTGTCTTCACATATGTTGAGGATATCGCATGTATATAATTTATGAGTCCTTGGAATTTTATATTCAAGGTGTTTTGTTTAAAATCATTTGGAACTTATTCTTTCGAAAATATTTTTCTTGAGGTTTATCGTAGGTAGAGTTTTAAAGTTTCGTTGAGATCGTACAAACACGATCTCCATCTCGTTCGAACGACATTGTGAGCTCGTTAGAAGTGTGCTTCAAATGTACATCTAGAGATAGCTTACTGTAATGTGTTTTTAGGGTCGTTAGAAGCGAGATAAACTCTCATTCGAACGTGATCTCTATCTCATTAAAAAGATGTCTTAACCTCCTTCGAACGATGTCCCTGCCTTGATTTTCTATAAAAGGATTTCTAGACTCAGTTTTCTATGAGACGAAGGATTTCTGACGAAAATGAAAAATAGATTTGTTTACAAAAGTTTCAACTCCAAAGTTTTACCCTTTTGGTTTATGAGATCCAAGATTCATAAATCATATACTTTAAGATCTTATTTGGGCACGTTGTTTATAGATTTCATCTTGATAGAAACTATTTTTATGCGATGGACTCCGTATGTGCTGATTGTGGTGAAGAAATATTGAATTCCATGTTCTGAATCGTAGAAGGTTGTCGAGCTGTATCGGTAGATACTTAGGTGCGCGTGAACTCGTGTGCTATGGACACTTACATGGGTGGACTCTTGTATTGGATTGTGGAGGAGTGGTTGATGATAGAAGAGCGTTAAGGCTTGTGGGGGATCGAGTCGTTGTATTAGTCTACTGTTTATGCTTTGTAAAACCATATCATAGTGATTGTCTGGCTGGGCCGTCCGAGATTTTTTCCCTTTGTGGTTTCCTCGTATATAAGCGTCTTATGGTTTGATTTATTTAATTTATTTGCTATCACCTATATGCATGCTTAGGGTAAAAAGATAACATTTGTTAAATCGATTTTCACAAGAATGGTTTAATTGGTGCCGAGTTTAATTGGGAGAATTTGGTTTAAAAGTTCAATCATTAAGATCGGAAAAACATAAAAATATTGAACTTGTGTTTAGTTGAACCATCCTTGCCTAAAGCACATACACATAGGGGTCTTCTCAAATTGGTATCCTAGCATGTTGCACTAAGTTATTGTGTAGATCCTGTTTAGTGCTTTTTGGGTGGTTATTTATTTTTCTCTCTTAGTATGTTTTTCTTCTCAATGGATGCTCGTAGTGATGAAGTTGTTAATCGAGATGAGTTTAAAAAACTTCTCGACCGTTCTGAAAAATTAAATCTTTTGAGTTTGAAGTTTGCAAAAAGAATTGAAATTTTTGAAAAAGAAAATTCTCGTTTTAAATTCGCTCTGGATCTTTTGCAAACTGTTCAAAATCAAAGAGTTTTCTTTTGTGAGAAACTTATGGACATGGACCATGATTGCAAAAAATCAGAATTGTCGAAGAAAGAGAGTGATGATAGAGTTTAGTTTTTGGAGAAAGAATCAGAGGACTTTAAAAATTCTAGGGTTAATGTTTGTGTCATTGAGGATATTGTTTTGATTAATGATTTTTAGGCACAATTCATTGAGGGGGAGCGAGATAACCTTCTAGAATTGATTGATAATATAAATAAGGAGTCTCTAAAATTAGAAGAGTCTAATTCTTTGCTTGAGTCTAAAATTTTGAAGTAAAGACTCGAGTAGTGTTTGTAGTAATGATATAGGCTCACATGTTTCTAGTTATTCCAATGTTAAATCCAAGATCATTGTTTGTTTTAGAGGGTCAACCAAAACCAAGGACGTTAGAAAAGGTTAACCCATAGGTAAAATTCCTCCCCTTTACACGTGTTCACATTGTGGTAGGAAAGGTCACCTTAAGTTTTTTTGTTATGATCTTGGAAGAGGTCCTAGGAAGTTTAAGTGTAGTGTCCAGTCGGTTCCTATAACCCCTCAAGTTAGGTATACACATTTTTGGGTTAAAAAATCAGTTTTGAAGACACTAAATGTTAGGTTGGTTGATTCTCACATGCTTGCACATGATGCTTCACCTGCTATCTCTTATCGTTGATTGTTTGCATGATTTTGTTTGTCATACACTAGTTTGTTATTCATGATGTATGTTTGCTAGTGTTATGACGTGTGTATCTTTTTGTATTATATATTTCTTTTATTGAGTTATATTGAAAAATACAAAAAGATTTTCGTTTAATATTTTTTGAAAAATAAAAAAAAATTTATTTTGATAAATTTTTTGAAAAATACCAAAAGATTTTTGTTTTTTTGTGTGTATTTTAGTTCTACACATTTAGTGTGGCATATTGGTGTGTTTCAATCATATTCAATCCGTAATTTCCACGTGGCTAGGGCATTTGGTTATAACTCTATATACATAGATTGATCTTAACCATGTTTATGGAATAGTTTCGAACTTTCTTTGCTTTATAAATTCAACTTTTTTTATGCCTCTACACAAATGCACGAGCTTATTGGATTTTGACTTCACATGTCTATTTGAGCCTGGTAAGATGTTTTCCTATAAATTTTGGCATCTACATGTTTATGTGACTATGGTGGATTTGTGCATGTAAGAACCGTTTCTCGTGAGATTTTATTTAGTACTGAAAAAAATATGAGGGTACACACGAAAAGGCTGAGAGAGACAAGTTGACACATCGTGAAAGCTAGTGTTTGAAAAGAGCCCAAGAAAAAAATAAGGCAACAAAGGAGTAAAATATGCCAAAAAGGGACCAAATAGTTTAGTTTTTTTGATCTTGTAAGACAAATCACTTCAAAAGAAAAAGAAAAGAATGAAATATGTAATATGTTTATCTTTTTAGGGAGTTTGATTAAAGATCAATGGATTTGCACAATGATACCTAGTTATGCTTACTTTTTCATGATGCTATTGATTTATAAAATCATCAATAATCTAGGCTTGTGTGCATTTTGGTTCTTTTGTTCATTAAGTTCAACTTTATTTGTCAATTATGGTTAAATCTTAATTTGATAAAGTTTTGCAATCAATTAGAACTTGTTGAACATATTTGAGTATTTGGGTTATAATTCTTTAGTTACTAGTTCACACCCATTCATTACATCCCACATGTTTGAAAACATTGATAATATGCAAGTGTGTAAAGCTTATGTATTTTGTGTCATGTTTTGTGGTCGATTATACTATATATGTGTGCTGCGTTTTCATTGATATATTTTACATATATTATATATGGTATTGTGTTTTGAGTCTTTGCTGTTTATATTTAGTCCATGTTTATCACATGCTTGATCTTTTGGATTACTTATGCTTGAGTTGCCATGTTGTGTCCTTACGACAGTTTACACCGTTGTATGATTTTATTCCCTCCTCCTTCAATTTTATTATGGTATCAAATTTATTTTAATATTGGTATCTTATGATCACTTATTTAAGGGGAGATTCGGTTTTGGGGAGTACTTATTTATGCTATCTTACTTTGTCTATTCCTGAACAAAAAGGGGAGAGAAATGGTGTATTTCCTTTGCATGATTAGGATATCTTTATCTTAGGGGAAACGTTTTACCTAGGTTGAGATTCATTTGTGAATTTATTTGCGAATTTATACTTATTATATTCTCTTTGCATTTGAAGGTGTGTTTAAGTTTGTAGGATTACAAGTTTACATCAATGCGACAAAGTTTTCAAGCAAAGCAAAGGTATTCATTTTTGTGTGTCTGTCGAGCATCTGTGCTATTTTTCATTTTTGGGGTTTGGGAATGAGTCTTTTTAGATAGCTTGATGGCTCATGGGATTTTTATTTTGGTTTCGTCCAGTAATAGCCAAAAGGGGAGATTTGTAAGGATAAATTTCTAATGGAGTTAATTTGTATGTAATTGTCATAATTCTGGATAAAACATTTGAGTCATAGGCTAGACTTTGAGTTGATGATCCCATGAGCCTATGATGTTATTTGATGAAGACGTAGCGGCCAAGATTTAAAGAGTGGATATTCTAAGCCGTGTTTACCGTTCCACATTTGTCTTCACATATGCTGAGGATCTCACAGGTATGGACGTATATAATTTATGAGTTCTTGGAATTTTTTTTACTAAGGGTTTTTGTTTAAAATCGTTTGGAACTTATTCTTTCAAAAATATTTTTCCTGAGGTTTACTATAGGTAGAGTTTTAAAGTTTATTGAGATCGTGAAAATAAAATCGCGTTCGAACGACATTGTAAGGTCGTTTGAAGTGTGCTTCAAAAGTACATCTAGTGAGAGCTTACTGTAAAGAGAGATAAACTCTTGTTAGAATGAGATCTCTATATCATTAGAATGAACACTTAATCTAGTTCTAATGATGCCGCCGCCTTGATTTTCTATAAAAGGATTTCTAGACTAAGTTTTCTATGAGACGGAGGACTTTTAACGAAAATAAAAAACAAACCTGTTTATAATAGTTCCAAATTCAAAGTTTCACCTTTTTAGTTTACAAGATCCAAGATTCATTAATCATATACTTTGAGATCTTGTTTGGGCACATTGTTCATATCTTTTATCTTGAGAGAAACTGTTTTCTTATGGTAGACTCTGTACGTGCTGATTAAGGTAAAGAACAGTGAGTTCTGTGTTCTGAATCGTAGATAATTGTCGAGCTGCATCGGTGGATACCGTGGTACATGTGGATTCATGTGATGTGGATACTTACGTGTGTAGACTCCTATATTTAATTATGGAGGAGTGGTTGACGAGAGAAGAGTGTCATGGCTTATGGGGGGTAGAGTCATTGGGTAAGTGTATTGTCTATGCTTTGTAAAACCATATCATAGTGATCGTCTGGCCGGGCTGACTGAAATTTTTTCCCTTTGTGATGTCCTCGTACATTGGTATCTTGTGGTTTGATTTATTTAATTTATTTGCTATCACCTAGATGCATGTTTAGGGTAAAAAGATAAAATTTAGTAAATAGGTTTTCTCAAAAACAACTTTATTGATGCTGAGTTTAATGGGGAGAATTTGGCTTAAAAGTTCAATCATTAAAATTGAAACAATATAAAAATATTGAACTTGTGTTTAGTTGAACCACCCTTGCTTAAAGAACATACACATAGGGGCCTTGTAAAAAAATTGGAAAAACTTCGATCCTGTCCCGTCCACCCCTCTTCGATGGACATAATTTTCCTTACTAGAAAGTAAGGATGATTGCCTTCATCCAAGGGACTTTGGGTTATGAAATCTGGGACATGATTTAAAATGGTTACAATTACCCCACTAAGCCGGGATCAGAAGGCAGCACTATAAGGATTAAGATACGTCTTAGTTAATTCACTAAAGAAGAAAAATAAATAACACTTAGTAATAATAAGGGAAATAACTATATCTTATGTCTATAAATGAACATGAATTTAAAAGAATAACTATATATTCAACTTCCAAAGAAGCCTGGGAAACTCTTGTCACTGCCCACGAAGGTGATGAGCGTGTTAAGGCTGGAAAAACCCAAATGGTAGTTCAACAATATAACACCCTTATGATGGATGAAAATGATTTTTTTTGATGTTTTCTACATTAAGTTAACTGATATTGTCACCAAACTGCAAGATAATGGGATAATGTATGGTTGAAAAGAAATAGTACTTAAAATCTTAAGATCACTGCCTCCTAAATTCGACGATAAGAGATATGCTATTAAATAAGTGGATGACACCAACCTAACACCTGTATTATTAAGTAGCAATCTTTAGGACTGTTGAAATGGAGTTATATTATAAAAAGGAAATGACATCACATAGGAAGAAAGATGCAATGTTTAATATTGTTTTTGCATCCCAAATAACTGTGCCTAAAGGCAACCCACTGGACTTTAACCTAGACCTTAATTAGGATTGTGACTTGGAGAGTTTAGATAACCAGATTTCCTTTATGAGCAAACAATTTAAGAAAATCATTAAGTTTTGAAATATTGTTGTTTCTAAACATTGGAAATCTGGGCATCAAAACTTTCAAACTCATATAACTCATGACAGAAATGATAACAAACACAATAATGAGTCTAATTAACCTAAGAAAGACCAGAGTCATATCAAATGTCATCCTTGTGGAAAATTAGGTCACATTGTTTCCAATTGTAGAGTCATATGGAAGGCTCATGTTAGAGCCAATATCTGTAAGACATGGGATGACTCAAGTGACTCTAAGGAGGATGAACCTGAGTTTTCCAATATCAATGAATCATGCATGTTATTTTTTACTAAAATTATACACACTAATAATAATGCATGCCTGGCTGTTGATTCTACGTTGCTCGATGATGTGAAAATAACTGCTTCTAGTGTAAATACTATATCTACCTATGCTGTGAATGTTCTAGATAATTCTAGTTTACGGGTGAGTCAAAGTGATATGCCTAGTAATGAATTGAATGGGTGCGTAAGTTCCAGTACACTAAATGAACCCTTAGGGTACACATTAAATGCAAAACTTAGTGAGTTCGATGATGACCTACCTGATATTCAAGAATTGTACACAAAAACCTTAAAAAGAAGTGTCAAAATTGAAAAAAATGGTTAAACAACTGAATGAACATGTAGAACAATTTTGTGACGCTATTAGGAAAAATACTGAGAGGTAGACTACACTATGTGTTGCACACGATGCAAAAATAAAGAATAAATTTCAAAACACAAAGATCTTTCTAAGAAAAATGAGATTTTGGAAAAATAAGGTATAAGGAAACTTTAGTTAAATTGGAAGAGTCCAAACAAAAAATGTCAAATGTTTTCAGAAAATGTTTACATTTTGAAACTCAAACCAAATCTTATGATAATATATTTTTTGGCAGTAAATTAAATCCTGATGACAAAATTGGCCCGAGATTTAATAAAAAACTTAAGGAAACAAAGAGTACACTTTCAAACTCAAACGTATTCTTTGTAAAAGTTGGCCAAATTTTATCTAAACCTCAGAAAGAAATTTTAAAAGTACATGCCTCTAAATCAACATAGAATGTATGTAACAAAAATACAAAATCTAATGGTAAGGCTAAATACGTGTTTTCTCCCATAAGAGATCTTGGACAAGGAAGTAGGACTGTTGCAGTTACAATCAATGTGTCTTATACGACCAAACCTATTTTTAAAGACTTTGGTAATAAAGTTAATCTTACGTCACACCAATACTATAATTACTGCGATGTCTATGGTCAAGTCATTACTGAGTGTTTTCAAAAACAATTGTACACACCAGTTTATCAAAACGTTAACTATTCTAGGAAAAGTAGATATACTTATATTCTCCCTAAGCTTACAACAAAAAAACTCTAACTATAAAAAAGAAAAAAAGGACCTCAAACTAAAAATAAACCATTTCGAAAGACTCGTCAAACCTTTTTTTAAGTCCAAGGCCAAACGAAAAATTAAGAACAGGGCCATTTGGGTTAGAAAATATGACCTCTTACCCATGCTTAGGTGCAATGTGGTTATTACTCCTTTTAGAGCAGAAAGTACCTCAGCTAATTGGTATTTGGATTTTTGGTGTTCGAAACAAATGAGCGTGGATGAGACTAAATTAACTAATAAGACAGACTTCTTAGGAGGAAATGCCCTTTTTGGCGACAGAGTCTCATCCCAGATCATTGGTAAAGGAACACTTTGTGAACAAGGCTTCTTGTTCTAAATGACGTAGTGCTAGTTAAAGGTCTTAAGGCTAATTTTCTTAGTATATCACAATTTTGTGACTCTGATCACACAGTCACATTCTCTAAAGCTTGTAAAATTATAGACAAAGAAGGTAACCACATTCTTGCAGGAAATAAAACTCAGGACTGTTACACAGTGCCTCCAAGTAATGTATCCTCCAGAATAGCTAGATTAGATGAATCTGATCTATGTGATAAAAGATTGTGTCACACTAATTTTGATAACCTATGCAGATTAAGGTCCCAAGAAATAGTTAGAGTTTTGCAAAAATTAAAAATTAATTTTAACTCTGTTAGTAGTCCTTGCCAAGTGGGGAAAATAAGTAAAATTGCTCACAAGAAAGTTAAGGATATTTTAACTTCCAGACCTCTTAAACTAATCCACATGGACCTAATGGGTCCTTCTAGAATTGTGATCCTTTGTGGTAATAGTTATATCCTTGTTATAGTGGATGACTTTACGCGATTTACTTGGGTTGCATTTTTGAAAAATAAATCAGATACCTTCCGTAAATTTCGCAAAATCCTTTTAAAAATTGAAAATGAGAAGGACACCCAAGTATTTTGTGAGTGATAGAGGGGGTGAATTAAAAGATTCAGGTGTGAGAGAATGTTATGTAGGTAATGGATATAAATATGAGTTTAGTGCACGTAAGACACCTCAGCAAAACAATATTATTGAGCAAAAAAATTGAACAATCGACGAAATGGCTAGGGTTATGTTACATGCCAAAGGATTGCTAAAATACTTTTGGGTTGAGGCAGTTCAGATGGAATGTCACATTATTAATCACATATGCCTCAGAAGAAATACCAAAGAGACTTCATATGAACTATGGTACAATAAAAAACCTAACATAAAATACTTTAGAACCTTCAGGATGATTTGTTATATCTGTAAAGACAAGGAAACTGTTTCAAAATTTGTTACCTGAGGTAATAAAGTAGTATTTTTGGGATATTCCCAATCAAGTAGGGCATAATGTGTTTATAATATGTGTATCAATGTCATTATGGAATCTATTAATGTAATTATAAATGACATAAGCGTTAAAAGTCGTGACAGTCAAACCATGGTCATGGATGAGTCAAAATATATTTTTACACTTGACTCTCTTGAGATAACAGATTCATTTCCACCTGAGGTCTCTACAATACCAACTTGGGTTTCTAAAGACCACCCATTTGAAAATGTTGTTGGTAACCCGTCTGAGCCAGTGAGACTCGATCCCAACATCAAAACTTGGCTAACTTTTCATGTTTTATTTCTCTAGTAGAACTAAGAAGTGTAAACGATGCTCTTTCTGACTCATTTTGGATTAATTCTATGCAAGAAGAGCTTATCCAATTTCAGAGTCATGATTTTTGGTATCTAGTTCAACGACCTTAAGACACTAAGGTTATTGGCACCCGTTGGATTTTTAAAAATAGAACTGATGAATCTGGGGTCATAGTTAGAAATAAAGCTAGGTTAGTAGCACAAGGATACTCTCAGATAGAGGGAATTGATTTCGATGAGACTTTTGCAACTGTTACATGACTCAAATTAGTTCGTCTCCTTTTTGTCATAGCGTGTCACTTGCAATTCAAACCTTTTCAAATGGACGTTAAGTCTGCATTTTTAAATGTTATTCTAGCTGAGAAAGTGTATGTTGAATAACCTAAAGTATTCGTGGATCCAAATTACCCTAACCCTGTCTATAGATTGAAAAAATCTTTGTATGGCTTAACGCAAGCCCCGAGGGCTTGGTATGAACGTTTCTCGACCTTTTTAGTTAATGAAGGGTTTGAGCGTGGCGGCACTGACCAAATATTGTTTGTCCGAAAAAATAAACATGAAATTCTGATTGCTATGCTGACAATATAAGTTTTAGATCCACTTCCTTAGACCAAGAGAGTTCCAAATGTCGTTAGTGGGAGAATTATAATATTTCTGAGGACTCCAAGTTAAACAATCTAGTGATGGTATCTTTATTTATCAAGCTAAATATGCTAGTGAATTAGTGAAAATGCTTGGTCTAGAAACATCAAAAATTGCACGAACCCCTATGAGCACTTCAACTAAGCTATCTAAAGATGAACATGGGAAATCTGTCGATCCTACACTATATACGAGTATGATAGGTAGTCTGTTATATCTCAATACCTCTAGACCTGATATTTTCTTCCAGTATGCGTGTGTGCACGCTATCAATGTTCTCCAAAAGAATATCACTTATTATGTGTTAAACGTATAATAAAATATGTAAAGGAACACTTAATTTTGGCATTTGGTCCACAAAAGACACTACAAGGGTCATAGTTGGCTATACAGATGCTGACTGGGATGTGATGTACCCATAAATACCCTCGGCCAGGCCGAGGGAACCCTGCCACAAGATGAGGCCCAGACGACCCTCCAGGGGGCCGACCTCTCAACACATATCAACCAACCTCTGATCATGGCCCGGACGACCTTCCGAGGGGCCGACCCTTCATCAGACCCATACGACCCTCCGAGGGGACGACCCTCATCATGGTCCAGACGACCCTCCGAGGGGCCGACCCTTCATCAGGCACAGACGACCCTCCGAGGATACGACAGTACGAGGCCTAAATTGGGCCAGACTCACTATCAGAAGGAACTTTGCCCTTGACCTCGTCTTACGGGCCAAGGGTGACATCATCACAGCGCGTGGTTTGGGAGACGGGTGGAACAGTGCGCGTGAGGCTCACGGGGCACGTGGAAGACCGTTATAACAGAATCACCCCCTCACGTGAGGGGATATTATGCCATCATTTGGCATCTACAGGTGTCAACAAGATATTGGCTAAATTATCATTCACATGCACCATGCATACTTGGGGGGTACAATACACCCCCCAAGACCTATATATACTTGTCACCTACAACCCTACAAGGGGATGGATCATTGTAACCCTAGCTAAAACTCTGCTTGTACACACAGTAGAGA
Organism: Sambucus nigra; assembly: GCA_949130495.1. Taxonomy (NCBI): domain Eukaryota; kingdom Viridiplantae; phylum Streptophyta; class Magnoliopsida; order Dipsacales; family Adoxaceae; genus Sambucus; species Sambucus nigra. The sequence continues at coordinate 623,265,055 of OX422215.1, forward strand.
GAGAAAGTGAGCTTATGAGCATTGTATCCAAGGCCATTAGTGCCCATACTTAGTGGATCACACACTCACAGTGGATGTAGGCCTAATTGGATGAACCACTATACATCATTGTCTTATTACTCTTATACTCACCTCCTTCTATATACTTATACACTTACATCTCTATGGATGCCATGGCTATTACTGTTTGAGCTCAACATCACTTATCTGGTGATGCTAAATCTAAGTATCATCAGTTTGGCACCGTCTGTCGGAAAGAGAAGACATCTCTTCCTTTGTACAACTTGACCTCATTGGGCACTCTGGTGGTGAACCAACTCTCCCCCTCAGAGGAGATGTTTCACCATTGAAAGAGACCCACTAGGATTTTCAAGCTCACCGGTCTTTTTTCTAGTTCAGCTGTTCATAGCTCAAACACATGGCACCTGAGATGCCACCACCACCACTCCCTCCATCGGAGAGTGGAGTAGGACCCAGTTCTAGTCAGCCACCACCTCAGTCTGAGATGGCTAATGTGGAGGCAGCCTTGGAGTCTCTTACAGCAAGCCAACGAATCATGCAGGAGCAGTTCACAGCTCTAAGCCAGAACATACTAAGACCACCAGGGGTCTCACCTGAGATGATTACTTCGGCAGCGGCCCCAGGGCAATATGAGGCTAGGGGACCACCCCAGGCACCACGCAAAGACCTACTACCCCCTCAGCGACGTAGGGATGTTGCTGACCCCCAGCATCTACGCCTGGGAAGGCAAGGAAACCCTTGCCCGGAGGACAGGTATGATGATCTGGAGGGGGAGGAGGCTCCCATAGAATGCTGGGAGCCATATGAGGTCTCTAACAATACTGTATAACCTCTCCAGGAGAGAAGAGGGAAGTGTGGAAGGCAGAACCCTGACGACCGCCCGAGAAGCTCTACTTTCGATCGCCTGAGCAGGGGGTCGGCCTTTGAGAGGCTGGGCCCAGTAAATGACCTGTGGGAAAAATTATCCAGATCAAGGAGTGCCGCGAGGTCCAGAAGGGAGGCAGCGGATGGTCGACCCCATGGGGGCCGACCCCAAGGACGGGACGATGGCCAAGGGGAAGTAAACAGCCGACACAGGCCTACCGCAGTAGAACCGTCCATCCACCTCAAAGAGGCGGTAGAGGATAACATCGACCAAGCCGACCTTACGAGGCCCTGGAGTGACTCGATCCAGCGACTGGAGGATAAGATCAGTGATATACTGAAGAGTCGGGACCCTCTTCAGAGAGGATACTCCATAGTCTCACCCTTTGTGGCGAAGATAGTCGACTTCCCCACACCATCAAAGTTTAAGCCACCTGTGGTCACCCCAAGATATGACGGGAGTACCAACCCTGTCCATCATATTGAGATGTATCAATCAGCGACAGACATATACTCTATCTCAGACGAGATGATGTGCCATTCTTTTTCTATCACCCTTATCGGGGCTGCACATGTCTGGTATATGTCTCTTCCGAAAAACTCCATTGAGAACTTTAAGCAGTTGGCAGACCGGTTCATCCACAACTTCTGCTTTGGGGTGGGGCCATAGAAGAAGACCACACACCTGCTCTATGTTAAACAGGGTAAGAATGAGAGTCTGAGAGACTACATAGTTAGATTCAACAAAGAAAAGTTAGAGGTTGAAGACTATGAGGAAAGCATAGCCATGACCGCCCTCATTGGAGGGTTCCAAAAGGGAAAACTGCTATGGAAGCTTGTTGAAGACCCTCCGAGGACGATGGCTGAATTGCTGTCGACAGCAGGGAAAGTGATGAACGTCAAAGAGGCGATGGCCACAAAATATGAAGATGAAAAAGGAGGCACCAGTGGGGGTAAGTACCCCAAGAAGAGCAAAGAGGGGAAGAAGAGGTCTACGTATGATAAATTTGCTGATTACACCCCTCTGACAGTCAGCCGTGAACACATTCTCAACGAGATAAAGAGTGAACAGTCCCTAAAGTGGCTTGATAAGTTGAGGACAACCCCCAACAAGAGGAACAAAAACTTGTGGTACGAATTTCACCAAGACCATGGCCACATGACAGATAAGTGCTTCGCTCTAAAGGACGATATTGAAAGAATGTTAAAAGAGGGGAAGCTGAGGAAGTACGTTGACAAGAGTGCCTTCAAGAGGGGTCGAGGGGATGACCCCAGGAAGAAGAGAGGTGATGCATGTAGATAAGATCCTCCAAAAAGAGGGTACGACCCTTCAGATGATGAGGACAACCCTGACCTCCCGCTGAGAGACGACCCCGGCCCTGTCAATAGACTTAATATAATCTCTCTCGGTGTGGGGATGATCTTCGGGGGCCTAGCGGGAGGAGGGTCAGAGGTAGCAGATATGAAGGCCCACGTAGCTGAAGCCAAGGAAGTAACGAAGACAGTACATTCAACCTCTCTGGAGGCAAAGTCAGAAAAGAGAAAGAAGGTCGACATGGACACTCTGATAGTGGGGTTTTCAAGAATGGACTTCAAAGGCCTCCTAGCCCCATATGATGACCCCCTCATCATCACTGCCAGGGTGCACGGGTGCGAGGTGCCGAGGATCCTGGTAGATGGGGGTAGCTCTGCAGATGTGATGTTTTGGCCGTGTTTCAAGGCCTTAGGTCTCAGCCGTGCTAGACTCATCCCATATTATCACCCACTGATCGGATTCAGTGGGGAAAAAGTTCATCCCCTTGGAGTGTATGAGGCCGATGTCAGGATGGGGGACGAGTGGTCGAGATGACTTACCAAGAAGGTCAGCTTCTTTGTGATGGATGAACATGTCTTCTCAGCCTACAATATTATACTGGGGCGGGTAGCCCTCATGGGATTCGAAACTGTGCCATCTACGGTTCATCAGATGATTAAATTTTCGACCCCATACAGGGTAGGGGAAGTTCAGGGAGACCAGATGACAGCACGAGAATGTTATTACAACTCCGCAGAAGAAAGAGAGGCACACGAGAGGGCAACAACCACTTACAATATTGATACCCTAGACCCCAGAGATGAGACGAAACTGAAAAAAGGAGAGGCCGCAGAAGAGGTAGAATCCATCATCCTCAATGAGGATGACCCGAAAAAACCCGTCCAAGTCGGCAAGTCCCTGAAGCCAAAAATCAAGGAAGACCTCATTAAACTGTTAAGGAGAAGACAAAGCGTCTTTGCATGGAGTCATGCAGATATGCTGGGGATCGACCCCGAGATCATGTGCCACAATCTCAATGTGGTAGAGGGTGCAAAGCCGATAAAGCAGAAGAGGAGAATTTACTCTAAAGAAAAGTATGAGGTCATAAGGGATGAGGTAAAAAAATTAGAAGATGCCCAGTTTATCAGAGAGGTTATCTACCCCGAATGGATGTCTAATGCAGTCATCGTCCCAAAGGCCAACGGGAAGTGGAGAATGTGTGTAGACTTCACCGACCTCAACATGCATTATCCCAAAGACAGCTTCCCTCTCCCCCGCATTGACCAAATGGTAGATGCTACCGTAGGCCACCAGCTCATGAGCTTCATGGATGCCTATTCAGGGTACAACCAGATCTTCATGGACCCTGAAGACTCGAAGAAAATAGCCTTTATTACCGACAAGGGGACATACTGTTATAGGGTCATGCCCTTTGGCCTGAAGAATGCAGGGGCAACATATCAGCGCCTTGTAAATAAAATGTTTGAAGACCAAATTGGGAAGTCTATGGAAGTCTATGTAGATGACATGTTGACTAAGAGTTTGAAGGCATAGGATCATGTGGCCGACCTTAAGAGGACCTTTAACACGATGGACAAATACCGGATGAAGCTCAACCCGGCCAAGTGTGTCTTCAGGGTTGGAGCAGGGAAATTCTTGGGGTTTATTGTGAATCAGAGAGGAATTGAGGCCAACCCTGAGAAAATAAAGGCTCTCCTAGAAATTAAGACCCCCAAGACCATTAAAGACGTTCAGAGGCTTACGGGGTGAGTGGCTGCTTTGAATAGGTTTGTGTCCAGAGCCACAGACAAATTCTTACCATTCTTTAAAATTCTCAGAAAGGCCTTCCAAATGGAGTGAAGAGTGTGACGAGGCCTTCAACGAGTTAAAGTCGTACCTAGGGTCTCCCTTGCTGTTGTCCCGACCACTACAGGGCGAATAACTACACGTGTACTTAGCTGTCTCAGAATCAGCCGTCAGCGCAGCCATTGTGAGAGACGAAGACGGGGTACAGAAGCCTCCATACTTCAACAGTAAGGCCCTCCAAGGGGCAGAGCAAATATACCCAAGGATGGAAAAATTAGCCTATGCCTTGATCCATGCATCAAGAAAGATGAAGCCATACTTCCAGTCCCATACAATGGTCATCCTCACTGACTCTCCTCTTAGGCAGGTTCTGCACAGGCCAGAAAAATCAGGGAGGCTAATGGCCTAGGCTATTGAGTTGGGGGAGTTTGACATTGTGTATCAACCCAGGAAGGCCATTAAGGGGAAAGCATTGGCAGATTTCGTGGTTGAATTTACTTGGGAAGACGATGAAACTGAAGACGAGTGCCAAGGGAAGACAGATACCCTACAGGGAAGACTTGCCGACACACCCGCAGACAAGGCAGAGACAAGCACCGCTAGAGAAAAAGTGTCGGAAAATAAAGAGGGAAGATATCTTTTTAGACAGGGATCCCTCACCGAGGGAAATTTTTCAGAAGATGCTGTGTGGAGCCTCTTCGTGGATGGGTCCTCCTGCGAAAGCGGAAGTGGAGCTGGACTTATAGTGTCAGCACCTGATGGCACAGACATTGAGTACGCACTGAGTTTTAACTTCAAAGCTTCCAATAATGAGTCCGAATATGAGGCTCTGATAGCAGGGCTCTCCTTAGCCAAGTCTCTTAATATCGGCCAGATCCTGGTCCATAGTGATTCAAGGCTGGTAGTGAATCAGATATTAGGAGCCTAAGAGGCTAAGGATGAGCGGATGGCCAAGTACCTTGAGAAGTTGAGATCATTGCTGAAGAGTTTCAGAGAAGTGAAATTAAAGACCTAGGCTCGATAATGGCCGTGCTGATGCCCTCGCTAGGTTAGCCTCGGCGACTAGGACAGATATCAGGAGGACGGTTCCAGTGGAAATTCTACTTCAACCTACTATCGAAGAAGCTGAGGGATCACTAGTCACTTGCCTGAATGTCTCTAAGGAAACTTCATGGATGGACCCCCTGATCAGATACATTAAAGAGGGGGAGATGCCAAAAGAAGGGCAAGAAAAGAAGAAGTTGAGGTACAGAGCCGCAAAGTTCACTATCATTGGGGACACCTTGTACAAAAAAGGTTATTTGCTCCCCTTACTTAGGTGTGTACATCCATCTAAAGTCCCACGCATTTTACAAGACGTGCATGAGGGGTCATGTTCAAGCCACATTGGGGGCAGATCCTTAGCGAAGAGGGTGATCACCTAAGGGTACTGGTGGCCGACCTTGGGGAAAGATGCCACGGCATATGTAAAAAAGTGTGACAAATGCCAAAGATTTGCCACCATCCCTCACCAACCCCATCAGCCTCTTACTTCCATTACGTCCCCGTGGCCATTTGCAGTGTGAGGGATTGACCTAGTAGGACCCTTGCCTAGGGCCATCAATAACTATCGGTTCCTCATCATGGCCATTGACTATTTTTCAAAATGGGTGAAGGCGGAGCCAATAATAACGATCACAGAGCAGAAGACCTTCCAGTTTATATGGAGAAACATTATATGCAGATATGGTCTCCCAAACCCCCTCATCTCGGATAACGGGACTCAATTCAAGAATACATCTCTACAGAAGTACTGTGAAAGGGTGAGTATCAAATAATTCTTCTCTACCCCAAGCCGACCTCAGGCCAATGGGCAAATAGAAGTTACAAACAGGACAATCCTAGACGGGATCAAGAAGAGACTTGAGGAGGCAAAAGGAAGATGGGTTGAAGAGTTATATGCTGTACTGTGGGCCTACAGGACGACGGCAAAGACCTATACCGGAGAGACCCCATTCATGCTAGCTTATGGTTCAGAAGCCGTCATCCCCACTGAGATTGGGTTTCCAACTCATAGGGTCCAAATGTATGACCCACAGAGAAATACGAAAGAGAGGAGACTTGACTTGGACATGATTGAAGAAAGGAGGGAAGACGCCGAGATAAGGCAAGCCGCCTACCAGCAGAGGACTGCAAGGTTTTACAATCATAGGGTGAAACAGAGACCAATTGAAGTGGGGGAATTGGTCCTCAAAAAGACTTGGCAGAAGCCCAATAAGCTCCATCCTAATTGGCACGACCCATATAGGGTCATCGATGAAGTTGTCCCAGGGACCTATAGGCTAGAAAACCTGGAAGGGGAACCCTTTTCCAACCCCTGGAATGCAGATCATTTGAAAAAATACTATCAGTAGTGTTGTAATGTCCTGACGGACCATAATTGTAATGGGTGCTACTCCCGCAGAACACTTGGAAAATTAATGAGAAATATAAACTCTCATCTTGTGTTTGTCCATTCTAATAAGCATGGGATCATATTTGACCCTCGGCCTATAATGAGGGTCAATGATGGGGACGACCCCATCATTGTCCTCAAGAAAGACGAGGGAAGATTTTAAAACCATTGATTTGGTAATTATAACCCTCGGCTATAATGAGGGTCAATGGTGGGGACGACCCCACCATTGTCCTCAAGAAAGACGAGGGAGGACTTTGAAACCATTGATTTGGTAATTATAACCCTCGGCTATAATGAGGGTCAATGGTGGGGATGACCCCACCATTGTCCTCAAGAAAGACGAGGGAGGACTTTGAAATTATTGATTTGGTAATTATAACCCTCGTCTATAATGAGGGTCAATGGTGGGGACGACCCCACCATTGTACTCAAGAAAGGCGAGGGAGGACTTTGAAACCATTGATTTGGTAATTATAACCCTCGGCTATAATGAGGGTCAATGGTGGGGACGACCCCACCATTGTCCTCAAGAAAGACGAGGGAGGACTTTAAAACCATTTGATTTGGTAATTATAAACCTCGGCCTATAATGAGGGTCAATGGTGGGGACGACCCCACCATTGTCCTCAAGAAAGACGAGGGAAGACTTTAAAACCATTAATTTGGTAATTATAACCCTTGGCCTATAATGAGGGTCAATGGTGGGGATGACCCCACTATTGTCCTCAAGAAAGACGAGGGAAGACTTTAAAACCATTGATTTGGTAATTATAACCCTCGGCCTATTATGAGGGTCAATGGTGGGGACGACCCCACCATTGTCCTCAAGAAAGATGAGAGAAGACTTTAAAACCATTAATTTGGTAATTATAACCCTCGGCCTATAATGAGGGTCAATGGTGGGGACGACCCCACCATTGTCCTCAAGAAAGACGAGGGAGGACTTTAAAACCATTAATTTGGTAATTATAACCCTCGGCTATAATGAGGGTCAATGGCGGGGACGACCCCACCATTGCCCTCAAGAAAGACGAGGGAGGATTTTATGAGTTCATATAAAGAATTCACAATACAAATCACATGAGAGACAAATATGGAAGACAACAAGAGAGATGATATTATAGAGGGAATATTACAAAAAGATGTTTGTTCAACAAAAGTAGAGTACAAAAACATTAGTTACATGAAGAGGGTATGGGCTACAGATAACCATCCTACTGAGCAGCGTCGAAAGGCAGTGATTCAACATTGATGACGGGGGTTTCCTCGATGAACAAAACTGGCTGATCTTCAGACGTGCCAGTACCCTCAACATGCACTTGAGATTCCACCTGGGCCAAGCCCTCAGCAATCAGAGGGTCGTCCAGCTTGACTGCTTCGATGGAGGGGCGGACCGAAGAGACGACATCACCAAACTTGAGGACGACCCATCAACATGCCGTCCTGATCCCCCTCTCTAAGTATTCAAGGCCGAAGCCTTGAAACTCATCCGAGGTTTTGTAGGCCTCCACAGCATCGGCCTCGGCTTTCTTGACAGCCGCCTCAAGATCGGTCTTGTGCTCAACCCCCATGTTGGTCAAAGCCTCATCCTTCCCCTTTATAAGCAAGTCCTTGGCCGCCATGTCTGCATTATGCTGCCTCGTCAGCTTGTCCAGGATCCTCGCATGCTCAGTCCTGGTGCTCTCTAACTCAGCCCTTGCAGTCTCAAGATCTGACTGTAGATCAACCTCGTGCTGAATAGCCCTCTCAGCTTCATGGAATTTTGCTTGGTTCTCAGCCATCCACTTAGTGGCCAAGGTAAAAGCATAGACAGACTGCATAAGAAAAAGAAACTCATTAAGAGGCCGAGGAAACAGTTTATGAAAGAATGAAATTAAGGGAATGAAGTAAGATAAGTACCTGAGCTAGGGCATACAGACCATAGTTATACACCTTCGCCGGAGGCATCTTGGACAGGAACTCATAATCGACAGTCGAGGGGGCAGAGAACATTGACGCTTTAGCCGCCCTCAAGTTGGAAATCAGAGAAGACGGCTCGACCTTCATTAATGTCAAGTTTTGGGACCAGAAGGCCCCCATGCTGGAAGAAGAGGCGGTCCCCTCAGAGCCTCGACCCTTGCCCTCGTCTGTGAATCAGGCCGAGGGTCGACAGGGACTTCTGGCTCTTTCCTCTTCTGTCTGTCGATGGTCGGCTCAGAAGGCGTCGACCCTATGGTCTTCATCTATATGGAGCTTGCTGAGGCTCCTTACCCTTCTTATTGCCCAAGCCAGATAGAAAACTTGGGGCAGTCATTTCCCAGAGTTGATCATATATACCAGAAGGACGACCTGAAAAGAGGACGCCACGTTAGAAAAATGTAGAGGCAAAGATGAAACACTTGAATAAAGTAAAGATTGGGAAAAACATAATGTAACTCACATAGCTCTGTCAGGGGGCCGACCCTCAGACCAGCTTCCTTGAGGAACCGAGGGGTCATCAGATCTTCAAGCCTTGTAATTTCACCCCCTTTCCCTCGTTCCCTCAAATACTCTACTATGTCTTTCTCATCCAGACTAAGTCCGGGGTCTGACCTGGCTTTCATGGAGGGGTTAGACCATCTTCTGGGGACCCTCGGACTATCGACTAAAGGTTGAGCCTCGGCTGAAATTCCCATTCTCCATAGACTAAGAAGAACCTCTTCTTCCAATCGTGGTTGGAGGTTTTTGCCACGTAGAGAAGTTTTTTATCAGACTTCCTCGCCCCCAGATGATAGTACCCAGACTGCTTAGACGAGGAAGTAATATTATAGCAGGCCAAGAACAGATCGGTCGAGGGCTCGTTAGTGAAGGCATTTTTCCACAGGGAGATGTAGCCGAGGATCATCTTCCAGGAATTGGGAGGAAGCTGAGAGGGGGCAACGTCGAGGGTTGACAAGATATCTACGATGAAAGGATGTAGAGGGAGTCTAACACCGACCTTAAACATTTGTTCGTATACCTCTACCTCTCCCTCTTGACCCTCAAAGACCCTCTCAGACTCAGAGGGAACCCTCATGGATATGTTGGGGGGGACACCATATGCATACCTCCACAGAAAGAGGTCACGATCCCTGACTGAGGAAATATAGGACGAGGCATGAGACGTGTCAACTGGGTCAACATCTGAGTCCTCATCATCCTCAGTCCCCTCTCCCTCGGCCTCATCACCTGTCAGAGGCCCTTGAGGAAAAGCCATATGGAAAGCATGTGGGGATAGAGTTGTCACAGGGACAGCCTCGGAAGCAACCATACCCTCGGCCTATCGTCCTGGGCTTATATCATACGTCTCTCTTCTCCCAGAAGGTCCAGCGCCAGTTGGTGACGACGCTTTTTCATCCATCTCTCCTGAATAACTCTCGGCTGGACGACAGGATGAACCGCAAGACTCAGATGGTCTAATTGTGGCTAGAGGAATGGGGAAGATGGGTCGTACCCAATTAGGGTTGGCCCCTCGTCTTCTCTCCTCCTCTTTCTCTATTCGTCTGATCTCAACAAATAACTTTTCTCTAAGGGATGGAAAATCCTCGGCTAAACTGTAAAGTCTCCTAAGCATTAAGGGGATGACCCTACACTTAGAAGAATTTGTCTAAGCCAACTACAAACAATCTCACAATTGACCAGGTTGGACTTTTCGATCAAAACCAAAGAATTAAAGGGTTTTTTGTCAAGCACATACAAGAACAGGCCACCGGAGAATACGCCAAAAAAATTATGAGACAGCTAAAAGAAAAGCCTAGTCCTACAGACCTAAAGCAGTCAAGGTGTAAAAAGCAATGAAATGTAAAGAGGACACCGGCTCAGAAGGATCACCTGAGAAGGAATGGCGAAACTTGATGCTGCAGTCGCAGAAATGGTTATGGCAATGGTACTGTAGAAGAAGTTAGAGAGAGAGTTCAGGTGCGAAGAAGAAGAAGAAGAAGAAAGAGAAACTTCAAAAATTGTTTAAATACCTTGCCAATGAGTGGGCCCACTAACAAATGCAGAGCACAGCTCACGAGGAGGACATCATTAGGGCACCAAGCCCCAAGCAGTGTGCAGCCGCCACGCCTAGAAAACTGGAACGCCATTGGATAAATATTTGACAAGTGTCACATCTAGGCCTGTCAACGGGTCGGAGACGGGTCGGGTTTAGGGAGATCCAGATCCGTGTAATCGGGTCTTGATCGGGTTCGGATTTGGGTCTGGGTCTTCATCGGGTCTACAATATTGGATCCAGACCCGGATCCGTTCGGGTCTTCGGGTCTCGAGTTCGGGTCTAGCCAAATATATACATTTATTTTATTTTAACCCCTTTATTTTTTTAATCTTAAAATTAAAATATTTTGTCATGTATTATAGCATATTATTAGTATAAATAAAACATATATTACTTATATTTATTATATACATAAATATATATTTTTATATATAATACTTACATGTTATATTGATAAGATATATTTATAAATATATATATATATATATATATATATATATATATATATATATATATATATATTTCTAAATAATAATGTACAATTCGGGTCGGGTCTTCGGGTCCGGGTCTTGTATAAGATCCAGACCTTGTCCGTTTAATAAACGGGTCTTCGGGTATTCGGGTCCCAAAAAATATGCTCAGACCCTATTATACGAATCGGGTTCGGGTCCAGACCCGACCCATTGACAGGCCTAGTCACATCAGCTTGACAGGTGTCATTCATCTAACTGACCAAACACTCATCTCAAGGGAAACACTATCCCTCAGCCATCTCAACGACATTGATTTCTAAGGGCTGGGGGGTGATTGATGTACCCATAAATACCCTCGGCCAGGCCGAGGGCACCCTGCCATAGGATGAGTCCCAGACGACCCTCCAGGGGGCCGACCTCTCAACACATATCAGCCGACCTCTGATCATGACCCGAACGACCTTCCGAGGGGCCGACCCTTCATCAGGCCCAGACGACCCTCCGAGGGGATGACCCTCATCATGGTCCAGACGACCCTCCAATGGGCCGACCCTTCATTAGGTCCAGACGACCCCTCCGAGGATACGACAGTACGAGGCCTAAATTGGTCCAGACTCACTATCAGAAGGAATTTTGCCCTCGGCCTCGTCTTACAGGCCGATGGTGACATCATCACAATGCGTGGTTTGGGAGACGCATGGAACAGTGCGCGTGAGGCTCACGGGGCACGTGGAAGACCGTTATAACAGAATTACCCCCTCACGTGAGGGGATATTATGTCATCATTTGGCATCTACAGGTGTCAACAGGAGATTGGCTAAATTATCATTCACATGCACCATGCATAATTGGGGGGTAAAATACACCCCCCAAGACCTATATATACTTGTCACCTAAAACCCTACAAGGGGATGGATCATTGTAACCCTAGCTAAAACTCTGCTTGTACACACAGTAGAGAGAGAAAGTGAGCTTATGAGCATTGTATCCAAAGCCATTAGTGCCCATACTTAATGGATCACACACTCACAGTGGATATAGGCCTAATTGAGTGAACCACTATACATCATTGTCTTATTCCTCTTATACTCACCTCCTTCTATATACTTATACACTTACATCTCTATGGCTGCCATGGCTATTACTGTTTGAGCTCAACATCACTTATCTGGTGATGCTAAATCTAAGCATCATCAGGCAGGATGTTCGGACGATAAAAAAAGTATATCTCTCGCCTGTTATTATGTAGGAAATAATCTCGTAGGTTGGAGTAGTAAAAAAATTGCATTTCCCTATCTATTGCTGATTCTGAGTATATTACAGCTGGTAGCTGTTGTGCGAAACTATTATGGCTAAAACAGATGTTGTGTGATTATGGAATTAGGGAGTACAAACTTACATTATTTTGTGATAACCAGAGTGTTATAAACATATCTAAAAATCATGTTCAGCACTTCCGCACTAAGCACATTAAAATCAGACATCACTTCATTAGAGAACTTGTAGAATCCAAAGAACTAGAAATTGAGTACCTCAACACTTAAAAATAATTGGTTGACTTATTCACAAAATCGCTGGATAACATTATATTTGAATCACTTAGGAAAGCCATAGGGATGATAATTATAACATAAATTTGTTTTTGCACAATTGTCATGTTCTCGATAATCATTATGCTGATAATTGGTTTCTAAGGATATAGGGTACGGTAGTTTAAAAAATGACAAAAGATGCCTCCTTTATCTATTTAATGTAGGAGACCCTCGATTTTTACCCTAGTTATGGCAATTTTTGTGCATGACTCATTTATATTATCTCCCTTCCTCATATATTTACCCTATTGTTTATTTGCAAAAAATTGGGGGAGAAGACCTTAAGTACTTATGCTATATTTTATCTCTCTATTCAACTAATTTGTCGTCAAGTGTTTTATTTCAGGCATCTCTTTCACAGATCACGTATACTTAATTCATATTAGGGTAGTTGTCTGTAATTAGTTGAGTTAGGTAATTTTTGCTTTCTTGGATGGGAATGGATAGAATAGATCTTTTGAATAGGAGTTGAGGATTTTTTTTAATAGTGTTGACCCATACTACAAGATACAACACTTAATAATATTTAGGAGATGATTTGGATAATTTTTTTAGGACTTAAAAGCATTTCTCCTCCGTGCATTATTAGAGCAGCGTATGTTGTAAACCCATTGAGTTGTAGACATATATAATCATACTCAAAAGGTTGTGCAATGATAACATTACTAAGAGTAAGCACACAAATTATACAAGTTTATACAAAATTGATACATTCATGAATAAAACAACATAAAATCATAAGTAAAATAGAAACACAATTGACATACAGTATCCAACACTATAAAGCCAAATGAAATCAGCAAATGGGAAAGCTTACTAAAAAGTAATATGAAATCCCGTTAATCTGATGGTTATCCATCATTAGTGAACATCATCCATGATGGTTTTGGGAGAGCTAATATCAAAGTCCTATTAGTCGCCTGACAAAAAGAATTTGTAGTTATAACTGTCATAAAGTTAATATTACTTGGAATAACTCTTATCATCTATTTCACACCATCATCAACCACAAATTCATCCAAACAAAACAAATGGAAACTCAACTTTACAAATGCACAGAGAGTCTTCTCATGCCTCTTCAATGCATAGACCACACCCATGGAAGTCACGGTCTTTCTCCCGACATGCTACGTGTAGATCACTGTATGACAAATCATTGTTTCCACTTAAAATATATATGAGAAATTTAATGGGGGGAGAGAGATCGTAAACACATGAGGAGTTGAAACAAGAGGTTGCCAACGGGTGAGGGAAGACAAACGGGTAGAGTTTGATTGAAGAGAGTGAAATTTAACGAATCAAACTTTTCAAATAGAAGTTGGATGGTTGCGAATGGTTTGATATATAATTCCATTAAAATAAAGGGGGTTTGTAAATATAGGACCTATTATAATATGTATTTTGAAAATAGGACATCAAACCTTTTATTTATAGGTTTAGTCCCTATTTTTGAATAAAGTCGCTGGCGCGGACCCATTTTCATAAAACGTCAACCAATCATAGCATGCCACGTGTCCCTTTAATTTGAAAATATGGACTAAAAATGAAAGCGAAATGTTTGTTGTCTTATATCCATAATCAATATTATTTTAAGTTCTAAAAATACATAATCTATAAAATAAAAGACCTAATTTAATATCTCCACGTGTCCATTTGTGGTGAGAGGTGCCAATATTAGACCAAAAAAAGTAGAGAACTGAGAAAGGTAGTTGTATGATTTTCAGCATATTGATTTCTTATATATATTTTTCCTTTTGGTTATCTACATCTCTCTCTTTCTCTCTCTCTCTCTCTCTCTCTCTCTCTATATATATATATATATATATATATATATATATATATATATATATAGGAGAAGGCTCACCTACATCATACTCTATACATCATCCGTGCATCACACCTAGTTGTAGCGCCTTAAAAACCATTTTTTCCAATTTTTTTGTTTGTTTCTTGAAATTAACCTTCCAATAAACCTATGTTCAAAAACTTAGGTCAAAATAAATTTTGTATCTATTTTTAAAAAATTGCTCAAAATATCTTATTTATAAGGGTATGCGCCAACAGTTTTTTGTGAATTTTTTAAAAATAGCTACAAAATGTATTTTGACCTAATTTTTTGAATAGGGGTTGATTAGAAGGTTAATTTCAAGGAAAAAATAAAAATTTTGAAAAAAAAGTTTATTCGGGCCTAGAATTAGATGTGATGTATGGTGTGATGTATACATCATAGCCTTCCTCTCTCTCTCTCTCTCTCTCTCTCTCTATATATATATATATATATATATATATATATATATATATAATGCTCTTGTGCGGACTAGTCTGTATTTTAAGAGTGCAGACCGAACATGTGTCACCTGACGGTGAACTTAGAAATTATCAGCTAAACTATAGGCACACTCTCTCTTTTTTGAGCTCAGCACCAGGTGACACATGTTTGGTCCGCACTCCTAAAATGCGGACTGACTCACACAAGAGCAGTACTATATATATATATATATATATATATATATATATATATATATATATATAGAGAGAGAGAGAGAGAGAGAGAGAGAGAGGAGAGGTTCAAAAGCGAACATTAAAACCGAACATTTTGACGAACATTAAGGAAAAATATCCAAAACCCATTAATTTTAACTCTTATGTTGAAATTGGTCCACGCCTGCGGCACCCGGGACCATTCCGGCAACCTCCCCCCCCCCCACCATGGCAGCAGGTAGGGCAACCGTTATGGTGGTGGGGGTGGAGGGTGCTGGCCGAAATTATTTCGGGTGCTGCTCGCGCGGACTAATTTCAATATAGGAGTTAAAATTTATGGGTTTTGGGTGTTTTTTCTTAATGTCCGTTAAAATGTTCACTTTTGAACCCCTCTCTCTCTCTCTTTATATATATATATATATATATATATATATATATATATATATATATTGTTGAAACTCTCTTACAAGTAACTTATTTTATATTTATATCTTTCAATACGCTTTAGGCATATCTTATGGATTGGTGTAATTGAGCAGAAAAGAGAGACTATGAGGCACTATTCGCAGTCACTTTAAAAATCATTTACAACAGTTTATAAATATATATATATTTTTTTTGTTTTAAAGCTATATACTCTATATTGGTAAATGACTATAAAAGTTTATTCAAGTAAACAAAATGATCATTTACCAAACGAATTGTGTACGATGGTGACTCTTTATTTTTGCTTGTAAATAAGCATATAATCACACAGATGACAAAGATAATTCACTAAAAAGACCTTACTAAGAAACCTTTCAAATTCATTCGTAAACCCCAAATCAAACCCATTTCATCAGAAGGACTATTTTTTTTAATTATTGAATAACTCAAATTGTCAAAAATAATTTTTTGAACTTCATCAATTTCTTTGAAAACATCCAAGTTATGAAAGAAATTATAGCTCCAGAATATATCCAAGAAATAACTCAATCTCTTTTCATCAAAGACAACACTACAAACTATATGTTTTTATGGGCCCGAACATTGATCACTACACCAAATCCTGCGAATGGTCACAGACTTGGGCCATGACCATTGGGGGTGGGTCGCCGATTTGGTCCGTGAACATTTCGTGCATGACCATTTTTGGTGGTTACGACCCAAGTCCCTAACCATTATCCTTGGTCAAGGCCCAAATCCGTGACCCAACCATTTGTATCCACAAAACATGGTCACGGACTTGGGCCGTGACCATTTTATTTTTAAAACAAAAAATTATAAACAATAGTCAAGGATTTAGACCGTGACCATCTTGGTCAAGAACCAAGATGGTGAAGGACTAAATCCACGACCCAACAATTTGTGCCCACAAAAATGGTCACGAATTTGGGCCGTGACCATTTTTTATTTTAAAAATAAAATGGTTACCGTCAAAATCTATGACCATTTTGTAACACCCCGTATCTTGAAGAACATGGAAAGTAATTAAATTGGTGATTTAGGAATTTATTTAATTTGAAGAAATTATTTAATTCGGATGATTTATATTTAATCAATTCAGTTTAAGTTAATTTCACGTATGTCGTAATTTGAGGTGAAAATAAGATGATTTTATAAAGTGACTCGGATGGTGATTTTGAGGTCACGGTTGACTCCGAAAGGTTCGAAACAGTCGAAAAAGTGTACCTGGGGGTATCGATTGGATCACGAGGCAATTTTAGGCCAACCCGACACTATATAAAGGCTTTTCGGTCATTCGGGAGTTTGTGGTGTAAAGAACTACGAAAATGATAAGGCGTATATCTTATGTTTGATAGAGGAACTAGGGTTAGCACAATCATAATAGAAGAGAGGCAAGAGGAGAGGAAGAGGAGAAGAAATCCAAAGCTTTCTACACAGTTTTTCGCCGCGAACGCAACGGAATCGAGATCAGAGCGAGGGGAGAACTACCCCACCATCATCAACCACGAAATCAGACTTGATATTGAGAGAAAGTATTTAAATGTCAATTTATTTTAAGCATGTTATAATACCCATGAAGAATATGGTTTAATTTCATGTCTTTGGGAGATATACTATGGTTTTGAGTGGGTTTAATTCATGGATTGAGATAGGAATGCATGGTGATATATTAATTTACGCTTATAACATGAAATCAAAGGATTTGGAGTGATTAGGATGAATTAAATCTGGGTTCTTGATGAATAAAGATGAAGAACAAGAGAAACTAGGGTTTTGTGTAAATTAAAGTTTTCATCGGTTCTTGAATGAATTTCTATGGGATTTAATGTATTATTTCCAATCAAAGTTGTCCCTATACCTTTAATGAATGATAGGTTAAGTTTGTTGGGAGTTTGGATAAGTGTAATGGAGTTTTGTAGAGAAACTTTCATATAAAAATCATAAAAACGTAAGGAAGATGATGAATAGTATTATTTCGAATCGATTCGGTCCAAGGTGTACCGATTCAGATGTTTGTCAAAAAATAAAATTTCTAGATCTTTTCGTTACGATGGCGTGGGCGCTGACCTCATATTTTTCTGATTTTTTTGGAATTAGTTATGATTTTTATTAGAAGGGTGTCGGAGATCAAAATCTTTAGTCAGGAGGATTAAGGCTAGAATTGTTTGGGCTTAAATCGTAAAGTAAACAATTCTAGAGAATGAGAATGGATCGTGGAGAGGATAAGGGAAATTATGAGGACACGAGTAGGACAATTTTGGATTAACTACTTAATTAACTTAGGGGGTAACAATGCGCCCTTCGGGTGGAGAATAATACTCGAAAATATATGATAGAGAGTATATATTGAATAAATTATGCGGTGAGTATATAAGAGATAAATACTACATACGGGTGGTAATCATAGGTTGAGTGTATACCTATACGATTTTATTATTATAGGTCATGTGTGTACTTATATTGAATATACATATGGATAGGTTGTGTGTATGCCTAGTATGTGCTTTTATGTATGTGAACATATCTACACTACTTGCTATCACGGAGGTCCTGCACAGTGGGCGATCCCACCTTGACGATTCCAGTGAAGTCTAAATTTGTGCCCCAGAATATATTACTATTAATAGATAACTATGCGAGTGAAATAGTGAAGCCGGTAGGTCGTTTGAGTACGTTAGGTATGTGCACAGCCCCAAAGACTTAGTACTATGATTAACTTCCACTGCTTTTGATTTGATTTTGGGTTCGAGGAGACATGCTGAACCATTTTTCTTTGATTGATTACGAGAGGTACTTGGACTGATAGCAGAGTACGCGAATGTGCATTACAGTGGCCAGACCGGTGGATGCTATATATATATATACTTGGATGTTTTCTCCTACTTATGTGCGATAGTAGTGAGGCTAGAGAGTCTATATCTAGACAAAGATTTATCTACTTATGTGTGATAGTAGCGAGACGAGATAATATGTATCTAAGAACGATTAATCTACAAAAGAGTAAATAGTAGGGAAATTAGATAGTGTATATCTAATTAATGATGAATCTACTAATGTGTGAATAGTAGGGAGATAGATAGTGAATATCTAAAATAAAGTTTAAGTAGAGAAACTTAAATGGTTAGGCTTGAACCATAATATACGTGAAATAATAACGTGGGTTTAATAACAACAAAAGAGAGATGTTAGTTATTAGGGGTATTCGGTTGCGTACTGTATGGGAGGTATAGGTAAGTTGAGGAGAATCTTAACTAAGGACTTAATGATAATTAAATGTAATTAGTAATATATTGTAGGGGCGGTATGGGTGAGCTATAATGATTTGAGGCTTATTAGATAATTGAGACCTTGTAGATTGGGTAGCTTGAGGGTGGGATGTTAGGTGCTCACTATAGATGGGAGGTGAGGAAACTCAAGGGAGTATTCATAGCCTAACACATGTATATAATAATTGTTCATCTAAATTGATATTTAAATGCTTGCTAAACATTTTCAAATGATTTTTACTTGGGCTTTGACCCTTACTTGCAAAACCTTTTTCCAAAACCTTTTAGGTGTCCAGCCACAGGGACGCCAAGAAGGATGATCTGTTTCAGGGATGCGTAGCTGCAACACTTGTGGATGCTTGCAGGATTTGGACTTAGATGCTTTAGTCACTTCATTCCTAGTGTAGGGTGCAGTTTAGTATTTCATTTGGGCGTGTTAGCCCTTAGTTATTTCATTATGTCGGTTACACTCTATATTCGGCTTTATTTATATTGGACTTTTATTTGGTTTTGGTAACTGATGGTTTATTTGGTACTATTTTATTTCAGTTTTTTAATAGATGATTGTTCAACTTATTCATTTTTGCATGGGTGGTTAGTTATTGTAATTGCTTCCACGTTTTGTTTTGTTTTAAATAAAAAGATAAAATTTGGCACCGACTTTTTGAATACTAGGTGATTAGTAAATGTTTTAAAAAGTTTTCGATAGTGATTCTAAGAATGAACCAAATGAGAATCCTAGTTTAATTTAATGAAGGCCTAATCACCCACTATTTAATCAAGGGACAACAAATGATATCAAAGCATTAGGTTCTAGTGTCCTTAGGATCTGTTAGGTTTTTCACGTTGCAGCTTAGCATTCTTTGATGTAGATCCCTATTATAGGATTGTTGTATTCCTCTACATATGCGATTTACGTTCTTATGCTATTTAGTATAGTTGATCCGATTCATACACGAGTTCGGTTGGGCTTTGTACACCGAACATCACCAGAGGACATGCGAGGGCCATTAGGAGGATTGCAAGAGGAGAGGCTCAGTATAAGTCATAAAGTATTTTGGAAATGGTGATGGCAATAGAAGTCAACATGATTATTGTTCAAACCGATGACAACAGGATAATCACTCGGGAACAGTAGCTCCCAAAGCACTATCGTAGATGACGGTGGTACAATTTCAGAATCACGCAGCGCAATCGATTAGGGGGAAGTCAGAGGGACTCTTTTGAAGAGCCATATATAAGAATTCAAGGAAGAGAGGGAGTGTGTTAATCTATTGGAAGGAGATAATCCAACGAAATATTGTTTAAGGTGGAGTGCAACAACACCCATGATTATATTTCAGGTGAAAGTTTCAGCTCACAAGAGCAGCGTGGCGCGATAAGATTGAGTCACCACGTATAAAGGTGTATATATGATATTAAAAGAGAAATTTGGGTGCGATTTGATCGTAAGATATTCTATCAGCTGTTCAGACAGAGATGCGAATGGAGCTTCGGAACTGATCACAAGAGGACTAAGTAGAGACTGATCGTGATAGAGAGATTGATTTGTTTACCATACCTTGTGCCCGATGAAGGGGATACAGAAAGAAAAAGGGGTTCGAAAGTTGATAATAGACCCATGAGTAGAATACAAGCCTGTATGAGAAATACGACTAGGGTGACTAGTGTAGAGGTCATCAAAAGTCGTATGTTTAAGAGTTTACATCAACGCTTCCATGAGAAGGGTTCCAAGAGGCTTAGAGAATCTATTTTAAGAGCAAGACTAGATTTAACAGTACTAGTGAAGCATCACAGGAGGGTATACCCAATAGGGGGCCAATTAAAAGACTTGGATCAATTGAGTTTCTACCAAGTGACGGTGGACTCAATTAGGGCCGTTGAGGTGTGTAACGAGTTCCATAGGGTCAGCAGAGTTAAAGGAACAACGGGGGTAGCAGATGAAGACAAAACTACCAGGCCAGTTGTAACGCCCCGACCCGAATTTAGATTACCGTTGGAATAACCCAAAATCCGATTTGGGGTGTTAAAGGGGGAGGGGGAAAAGTTTACTTTATCATTTAAGAAAAACATTTTTTTAATTGATTTAAGGATATAATATTCATTTGTCAAATTTCAATTTAAAAAGAATAGACGTTTAACATGCATAATAAAACCAACTTATGAATTTTCCATGAAAAAAAACATTTAATACCACAATTAATCTATCGAAATGAAGTTCACTGAGTAAAACAACACAATAGTCCAAATCTGATAATAGAGTTCCAACATATTAATTAAAGTACTACATATATAAATCTTAAACATATTATGGAACTGTCAATAGAGCGTCTAACGTCGAGTCACACCCTCAGCATCCAACTGAGATCCTTTCTAGTGTCACGAACTGAAGTTCCTGGGGTGGGAAAAATAAGGGGGTGAGCGAATTCCCAGTAGGGTGGGAAATACTAAGCAATAATTTGATAAACAAAATACTATACATATAAAATGTCTTTCAGTATTTTGTAAAAAAAACTTCTATTTCATTAAATGTTAATGCAACTACATGCAATGCACCCGGGCTGTGTGCCCAACTCACACTTAAGCATTTTCATGTCTCGTGCTAGAGACTTAACTTAGTAATCTAACGATGTTGTCATCATAATATTAATAAGTTCCATTGGCTTCTTGTGTTCGGCCTTCACCTGCTGACACGTGTAACACATTGCCACAAACAAAGCACATCTCGTTTCATCCTCGACCACCAAAAATCTCTACAAAGGTCCCTCTACATTTTAGTAGCTCCTAAATGTACATTTAATCGAGAATGGTGAAACTCTCCTAGAATCTCATCTTGAAGCTCCTTAATGGTTGGGACAATCAACCTACCCTTATGTCGAAAACCACCATCCTAATCAACTGTGAGAGTATCAAATTCCTCCTCGCACTGAATGCAGTTTCAAAAAAGCATGATCTCGTCATCACATAATTAAGCATCCAAGACCTTCTGATGAATGACTGGTCAAACTATCATACCCCATAAATAGGCCCTATAATTACTCCACTGAACATACAAGTCATAACGTTGAAGTTCGTCATACATATTTCCACGATAGCATTTTATCGTTGCTAAGGCAGGACTCGACTTCCTACTAAGGGCATCAGCCATAACATTGGCCTTTCCCAGATGGTATTCAAACGTAAAGTCATAGTCTTCAAGAAGATCGATCTGAGTGAAGATGTATCAGAGACTCTTATAATACCTCAAACGGCTCACCATATAAGTAATATCGCCAAATGTTCAAAGCAAACATCACTACTTCTAACTCAAGATCGTGAGTGGGGTATTTCTTCTCATATGTCTTAAGTTGTCGAGACGCATAAGTGACCACCTGGACCACCTGCATTAGAACTGCACCAAGACCAGATTTGGAGGCATCACAATACACTGTATACCCTCTTCCATGCTCCGAAAGAAGAAGAATAGGTGCTGAGGTGAGCCTAAACTTCAACTCCTAGAAGGCAACTTCACACTCATCTGACCACATAAAATGGACATTTTTCTGCATCAACCGAGTAAGGGGCGATGCAACTCGAGAGAAATCCTGAACGAATCTTCTGTAGTATCCAACCAAGCTAAGAAAACTCCGAATCTCTAAGATCGTCTTCGGTCTTGACCATCCAAGGACGGATTTAACCTTGGATGAATCAATAGAAATTCTCGCATCGGACACTACGTGGCCAAGAAATTTGACCTCATCCACCCAGAATTCACATTTGCTAAACTTTGCATATAATTGATTCTCCCCGAGTACTTGAAGTGTAGTACACAAATGCTCCTCGTGAACAACATCAGAAGTCAAATATACGAGAATATCATCAATAAAGACCACCAGAAATCGGTCCAAGTATGGTCGGTAAATACGATTCATGAGGTCCATGAATGCAGCTGGGGCATTAGTTAAGTCGAAAGGCATGAGCAAAAACTCGTAATGTCCGTACCTTGTTCGAAAAGCAGTCTTAGAGATATCTTCCTCCCTAACTCGCAATTGGTGATACCTAGATTGGAGATCAATCTTGGATAACCTTCCCGCTCCCCGTAACTGATCAAATAAATCGTCGATCCTAGGCATAGGATAGTTTCTTTTCACCGTCACCCTGTTCAGTTGCTGGTAATCAATGCAGAGTATGAGAGTGTTGTCCTTATTCTTTGTAAAAAGTAACGGTGCTCCCTAAGGTGACATAGTAGGGCATATAAAACCCTTGCCAATGAGATCATCCAACTGAAGCTTTAATTCTTGTAACTACTTCGGGGCCATCCGATGAGGAGGGATGGAAATAGGTGAAACACCCTGATAAATATCAATAGAAAAATCAATCTCTTAACTCGAGGGTAATCCTAGAAGATCCAAAAAAAATACATCGGGAAAATCCCGCACAATAGGCTAATCTGCAATCACACGTTCATGCTCTTATTGTGCCACAATGCTGATTAAACGTCCAAAGAAATGTTTTTGATCTCGGGTAGAAGATAATTTTCAAGGATAATTAATGCTGTGTTCACTGCCAAAGTGATAGCGAGACCCATCTGGAAGAGATACTAACACACTGTGTAGATGGCACTCGATAGTGGTGTCGAAACTGAACATCCAATCCACACCGAGGATAACTTCAAAGCCACCCATATCCATTAATATAAGATCATACTCCAGAATATAGTCTCCAGCTATGATCACACAATTCTGACACACTTCGCTAAGGACAACACTGCCACCTATGGGCAATCCCACAAAAATGGGCGGGCTAAACTCAACTACCTCTAACTCCAAATAGAAATCTAAATAACTAGATGTAAATGAATGAGATGCTCCTGAATCAAATAAGGCTTTCACCCAAGTACTAAATAGCAAAATCATACTTTCCATAACTGTTGAGTTCTGAGTGGGGCTGAGAAATGACATATGCACGACCCTAGTTGAACCTGCCAGTCTGACCACTCGGTACCTGAGTTTGCCCATGATTCCAATATCCCTAACGAGTATTTTTAGAGCCTTGTTTGTTTTGCTGATACTTTCTAGAGGAGAACTGATGGCGCTATTAGTTGGGACCCAAAAAGTTTGAGTTCCTTACAGATATAAAACTGTTGCCCCGCTAGATAACTTGTTGACCACTGCTTTGGGGGCAATCCCTCTTGGAATGAACGGGGGACCTATAAAGATAAAAAGTCTTCGAGAGATGTATGGAATCCTGATCACTGCTACACTGCCCTGGGGAATCGACACTAAATGCTTCCTTTAATTGGGCAATAATACCCCTCAGTTCAACCTTAAACCTCTTGTTTCCACCACCTTGGGACCCACTAGTCTCCCTCATTGGAGCACCTCCGTACTCCTTCCTTTTGTCCCGAATAATACGTGAATCTTCTACCTCAATTTCGATCCTGATAGCTTTTTGCACCGCCTCACCAAAGCTTAACTTATCAAATCCCACCACCAATTTATGAATGTAGGGGTTCAAATCCTTAATGAAAAATCTAGTCTTTTCATCATCATCAGTCTTCATAGCCTTCACATGCTTTAACAAACTCTCGAAGCGTACTAAATAGTCGTTGATAGATAATTTACCCTGGATGAGTTGGGAAAATTCATCTTTCTTAGCATCCTAGTAGGCCTTAGGAAAGTATCGATAAAGAAAAGCAGATTTGAAGCCATCTAAATTTAAGGGCTCAATCAAACTCGCCATGTGCATGACCCGCCATTGCTGGGCCTGCTCAGTCAACTGGAAAGTAGCAAGCTTGACTTTGTGACCAACCGACACGTCAAGAACATCCATAATCCACTCGACCTCATCAATCCACTCTTCTACTACATCATCTCCATTGGTACCACTGAAAGTTGAAGGGTTCAATCATCGAAAATCCTTCAATATAGAAGTTGCAGTAGTACTTTCTACAGTCCTGCTATGATTACCCATCTCTCCTTATGAGAGAGTGTTAGCTAACTAACGCATGACCCTTTCCATGCATTAAAGCTCGCTATTCCCAAAAGCGGCATTGTTACGCCTAGCTGCCATCCTATAAGAACATGTAATTCAATATACTACTTTATTCGAGAAAACATAAATAAGGAAGATGTGTTATCACTCCATTGCACACGTGGATCCTAATGCTTTGATTCCAAGTTGTAACGCCCCGACCCAGATTTAGATTACCGTTGGAATAACCCAAAATCTGAATTGGGGTGCTAAAGGAGGATGGGGAAAAGTTTACTTTATCATTTAAGAAGAACATTTTTTTATAATTGATTTAAGGATATAATATTCATTTGTCAAATTTCAATTTAAAAATAATAGACGTTTAACATGCATAATAAAACCAACTTATGAATTTTCCATGAAAAAAAACATTTAATACCACAATTAATCTATCGAAATGAAGTTCACTGAGTAAAATAACACGAAAGTCCAAATCTGATAATAGAGTTCCAACATATTAATCAAAGTACTAAAACTATAAATCTTAAACATATTATGGAATGATCAACAGAGCGTCTAACGTCGAGTCACACCCTCATCATCCTTACCAAGATTCTTTCCAGTGTCACCAACTGAAGTTCCTGGGGTGGGAAAAGTAAGGGGGTGAGCGAATGCCCAGTAGGGTGGGAAATACTAAGCAGTAATTTGATAAAAAAAATACTATACATATACAATGTCTTTCGGTATTTTGTAAAAAAAAATTCCATTTCATTAAATGTTAATGCAACTACATGCAATGCACCCGGGCTGTGTGCCCAACTCACACTTAAGCATTTTCAAGTTTCTTGCCAGAGACTTAACTTAGTAATCTAACGAGCAAATACATTTATCTGTTCATTTTCCCAATCTTTCATGAATATTACTTTGGGATTTGCCAACATTCACGATTTCACGACCTTTCACCGTCGGTATCGAGTACACATATGCTACACTGGCCAGGTTGTTTGGGGTCTTTCACCACTAGGGACGTCATGCCTTCCTTAATTAATCTTTTCGGCAACATACGAATGTCATTATCTTTTCATATATTCACATTCTTACAAATATTCACATTCTTAGAATTATTCTCATTATTCCAAGTACTCGCATTAATCTTTCGGTGTTACTTCTTTACTTCATTATTTGTCTTACTTTTAAAATAGTCGAGGAGGCCAACTAACAATAACACCGTACTTTGAACACTAACATCCAATCATTATTTCCTCTATTTATTTATTAACGAATTAACACATTTTTAGTAAATTCAAGCTGATTTTACAAGCATTTTAGTGTAAAGAAACATTATCTTCCATTAGTTTTTCACCTAATTACCAAAATTTCCATTATGCCATTTTTACACCAAAATGCGTCCTTTAAATGGGGTTTCAAGAGAAAAACATATCTTTATAATGCCTTACTGTTTTTCTATAATATTTTACTCATTTAATCATAAACTTAATGATTGAAATCACCATTTTAATATAGAGTTCAAATATAAGATTTTAAGTGGGTTTTCTACACCATATTAAGTCATTATCTTTACTTTTTAACAACATCAAAGTAGGGGCTGAAATTTATCATTATTTCAAAACTTGATGAAATCTATCTATTTCATTTCAAAATATATCATTTATCATGTCTAAAAATTATTTAAGTATATTCACATGAAATGAGGATTTCTACATAAGAAATCCATGTATATGCATCCTACACATTCATATTCAAGTAGTATATGATTATAACTTTTTTAAAAATAATTTTCATGTTCTAATCATTAATTTATACAAGCATAATATTATGAAATTTAATCAATAAAGCTTGTTCGTTTTAACACATAAAAAGCACGGGTTTGCATAATAGAAAACACAAGAACTAACAATTTTTGAGCTTTTGAAAACATAAATTTAGGAAGAGAAAAACCCTACTTCATTTATGAAGAGGAGATAACTTTGGAGAAGAAAACTTCAATTCCTCCTAGATTGCTCCTAAACTCCACTCCTATGCTCCCTAAATTAAGCTTTCAAGCCACACCAAGTTGTCCCACCCCTTGTATGATGTTTTAATGGAGTTTTGAGCTTCTTTAATGGAGTTTGAGGAGAGAGAATATGGGAATAAGGGTGAGCTATGAAATTTAAAAGTATTTTTTTCCTTAAGGATATAAGAGGGAAGAAGAAGAAGATGAGAATTTTATGTTTATTTGGTTTAGTAGGTTCATTGAATCTCCCCACCCTTCTTTGTATCAATTTTTAAGCTTTATTTTTCAATATTTTGACTCATTTAAGTCAACTAGGCTTGAAAATATAAGGGAAATACGTTTTACCTATGTTTGGAAAATACAAAAGCCAACAACCGAATAAATGAGCCAACCACACCACCTAAAACCAAATTTAACTATAATTTCAACATAAAATCTACCCAAAACAGGGTATAAAATATTTTTTTTGAGAATTCCGAAGAAGGAAAGTTGTTCAAAATTGAAATTTACGTTTGTCTGCAAAGTTTCAGATTTTTCTAAGCACTTTCATTTTTTGATGAAAAATGATTTATTTATTTATTTTATTGTTATTATTATTATTATTATTATTTTTTTGACCGCATGGTAATTTTATATGTATTTTTATGATTTTAAATATATGGTCAAATTATTTTTTTGACTTACCAATTGTCTTAAACAATTAGTCCAAAGTTATGTTTTCGCAGTGTTGCAGATCGTCAAAAAGTGATTATTCTATTACTCATGTCCATGCATCATTCATTTTTTTGTCTGAATTGCATAAGACTTTACCTAAGTGCTTGAATATATCATATTAGCATAAATAAATTCTCATGCAAGACATGCAATGTAGAATTTTCGTAAATGACGCTTTGATATATGAAAAAGCCGAAATACAAGTACGTAATACAAAGTGCGGGTATTACACGAGAGAAGGACATCCAAACATGACAAGTGGGGTCAGAGACAAAAGGGATGGCACATAAAGGTGTCCTATGTGTGAAGATTAAGTCCACTTGTATTGAAATTGTCCACAGCAAGAAAGTGAGACTAGTTAGACTAGGAAGTAGATGGGAACGGTGACTGTGGGGCCCGACAGCAGTCGTAGCGAGACTTCTAGCAGGGGAAATGGGGCAAAGAGATTTAGACCAGGAGTCAGAAACTCGAGAGTGGTGGGTGCAGGTAGGAAAATTGAGTACTCAACAACAATAACAATATATCCTTCCTTCAGGGTCGTTGGGGCCAAAGAACTGGCGGGAGAGGCCAGTAGGGCCTAGGCCAGAAGCAGGAGAGTTTCTCTGGCAGACATTATTTGTGTGGGATGAGGTACCACATGAAGAAGTAACTAAATGATGAGATCCTAAATATACAACCATTACAATGAATATTGGGTAAGTTACGATGCGAGAGTTACGTTGAGGAACCAGTCGACCGGGCCAGACAGATAAAGAATGGAGGAGAATTTTATTTCATCCTTATGACTATACGATTTTTTCAGGTGACATGGATTGAGATAGGAATGCATGTAAATATATTCCTTTATGTTTATAACATGAAATCAGAGGATTTGGAGAGATTAGGATGAATTAAATCTGGGTTCTTGATGAATAAAGATGAAGAACATGAGAAACTAGGGTTTTTGTGTAAATTAAAGTTTTGATTGGTTCTTGAATGAATTCCATGGGATTTAATCTATTATTTACGATTAAAGTTGCCCCTATACCTTTAATGAATGATAGGTTAAGTTGGTTGGTAGTTTGGAGAAGTGTAAATGAAGTTTTGGAGAGAAACTTTAATGGAAAAATGGAAAAAATGTAAGGAAGATGATGAACAGTACCATTTCGAATCGATTTGGCCCAAGGCAAATCGATTCAGCTTTTTGTCAAAAAAGAAATTTCTAGATCTTTTTGTTACGATCGCTTGGGCGTCGACCTCTTATTTTTTTGATTTTTTTAATTAGTTATGATTTTTCTACGGAACGGTGTTCGAGATCGAAATCTTTAGTCAGGAAGATTAAGGCTAGAATTGTTTGAGATTAAATCGTATAGTAAATAATTTGATAGAATGAGAATGGATCGTGGAGAGGATAATGGAAATTATGAGGTTGACCAGTAGGACAATTGTGGATTAACTACTGAATTAACTTAAGGGGTAACAATGGGCCCATTGGGTAGAGAATAATACTCGAAAATATATGATAGAGAGTACATATTGAATATATTGTGCGGTGAGTATTCGAGAGATAAATACTATATATGAGTGATAATCATAAGTTGAGTGTATACCTATATAGATGGATTATTATAGGTCGAGTGTATACCTATTTGGTTTTATTATTATATGCTGTGTGTGTACCTGTATTGAACATACATATGGATAGGTTGTGTGTATGTTGAGTACGTGCTTTTATGTATGTGAACATACCTACGCTACTTGTTATCATGGAGATACCGCGCAGTGGGCGATCCCACCTTGACGATTCCTGGGAGGTCTAAATTTGTGCCCCAGAATATAGTACTATTAATGGATAACTATGCGAGTGAAATAGTGAAGCCGGTAGGTCGTTTGAGTACGTTAGGTATGTGCGCAACCCCAAAGACTTAGTACTATGATTAACCTCCACTGCTTTTGATTTGATTTTGGGTTTGAGGAGACATGTCGAACCATTTTTCCCTGATTTATTTCGAGAGGTACTTGGACTGATAGCAGAGTACGCGAATGTGCATCACGGTGGCCACACCGGTGGATGCTATATTATATATATATATATATATATATATATATATATATATATATATATATACTTGGATGTTTTCTCCCACTTATGTGCGATAGTAGCGAGGCTAGATAATTGGTATCTAAATAAACATTTATATACTTATGTGTGATAGTAGCGAGATGATATAGTATGTATCTAAGAACGATTAATCTACTAAAGATTAAATAATGGGGAGATTAGATAGTGTACATCTAATTAATGATGAATCTATTAATGTGTGAATAGTAGGGAGATAGATAGTGAGTATCTAAAATAAAGTTTAAATAAAGAAACTTAAATGGTAAGAGTTGAACCATAATATACATGAAATAGTAACGTGGGTTTAATAACAACAAAAGAGATATGTTAGTTACTAAGGGTATTCGATAGCGTATTGTATGGGAGGTACGGGTAAGTTGAGGAGAATCTTAACTAAGGACTATATGGTAATTAAGGGTAATTAGTAACGTACTCTAGGGGCGGTACAGGTGAGCTAGACTGATTTGAGGCTTATTAGATACTCGAGACCTAGTAGATTAGGTAGCTTGACTACACGGGACGTTAGGTGCGCACTATAGATGAGAAGTGAGGAAACTCAAAGAAGCACAACCTAACATGTGTATCTAATAACTGTTGTAAGAGGGTACTTTAGATTATATATGTGGAGGCGTAACCCCTATTGAGTATGGTAACCACGGGTTAAATTAGCCAACACCCTAGACTAATTATAGGAAACACACACACAAAACTCAATGAAGATGGACTCAGTTTAAACTCGCAAAGCCTCTCGTGTATGACTCAGGGAATAATAATGAACTTTAGAAGTGACTTAGCTAGAGGGAGAGGGAAAATAAGCACCCTAGGTACATCCTGGTAGGCAGGTAGCAACACACCAAACTCCCTCAAGAATCTCTGTCAAATATTAAAAGCTTCGCAATAAATGACAATGGTGAGTTAGTGAACTCTCTAGTTTGCAATGACTCTTTTTCTTAATTCTCCAAAAAGATCATCCTCTCCTCAAAGGTGGTTGGGGTCCTTAAATAGCCCCCCACACCACCCCCGAGGCAATTCAGTCATTAAAGAGTATGAAAGACATCCCTCATACTTTATGTCACAACATTAAATGCCTGATGCACTAGTTGTCTCCACGTCATAAACATTAAATGCCAAGACATGCCTTTTGCCTATCCACTGTGTGTCAGGGGGTTGTTGTCGCAGAGGTGGTTCACCAACTACCTGACAGCCCCAAATACCACAGCGGTTTACTCAAGTGTATGTCTGACAACGTTTAGATGGCTAGTGACATCACCCATAGTAGATGTGACATTAAGTATAGGGTTGTTTGGTCCATAACTTAATGCCCGATAGAACTCCAAGCTGCTCCGCTTGAGGTTCCACGGTCGGGGTCCTTCGGTGTTTTACCAGGTGTATCTAAGGTGGTCAGGACAAGCCCCAACGGTGCCTTACTTCTCAATCCTCCAAACCAGGTCCCTCTAAAGTTCCCACAGTGAGGTCATTCGATAGAGCATGAAAGCTCTCCCAGGCCCTGCCAAGCCTGGTCTCTCGCAAGTACCGTTTGACCTCATACAAACCCTTTAGTTATTATCGTTACGTCATTACAATCGTTAAAGCTTACAGAAATCAATAATGAAAGTACGATGTGATTAAAACCACAAGCTAAAATATGAGTTGCCATGCTGAGCTGCCTCACCAAGGTGTCACGCTTGAGTTGCCATGCTGAGCTGCAAGCCCCCTCTACATTTGCCCCCTCGTGGAGAGATTTATTGGGACAAGAAATGTCTGCACGAAATGGCTCATCTTGATGGATTTTTCTTTGTGTAACCGTTGGAACATCTTCTTCGTTGTGGCTCCGTTGGGTAAGTCTGACAAGGAGATTGGCGCCAAAACTCAAACTTGCTGAGCAAGGCAACGCTTCCTGTTCTCTATGCATCATTTCATTAGTGACGTGCGCTGTCTTTTCAACTGTCACAGCACTTCCCGAAGTGCCACGTGTTCTTGTGAAATGATTACAGGCGGCCGTGCACGTGCGAGGGTGGGAAAATCTAAACGCCAAACTCGAAAGTCTCAACAGCCATTTTTTCAAAATACTTTGAACCTTAACCACGTGGGCCTAAAGGGTCTGCTTCTACTTCTTCTTTCCTACTTCATTGTTACCTTCTTTCCTCAGACTATCGCTTCTGTTCTTATAAAGAGAGAGAGAGAGGTAGATACGCCATTGTTGCAGAGAGTTATAATCACTACTTGTGATCGTTCGTCTCCAGTGTTGCCTTCAATCCCTTTTTTCTCAAAACCTTCTTTGTTACGGCTTCAAGCACCATTTCTGCCATGGCGTCTTCAAGCGACCCCACCATTTCTGCCACCAGTGTTCCGTCTGCCACCACCACTGCTGCCTCCGCCCGGGGTGCTGCTCGCCAAGAGCAGCTGAGATTTTACCGTCGCTCTCCCGTTTTTGGGGAGGGTGATGGCTTTGCTGTTGCCTGTAAGGCTGTTTGCTTTTCCTCCAAGTTTGACGCCCTGTTGCTGGGTGATGAAGACGAAGAGGTGTCTAAGTGGGGATTTTTGCCCCCAGAAGGAACTCTGAGATTTCGCTTAGAGCGAGGGGA
This sequence comes from Sambucus nigra, assembly GCA_949130495.1. Taxonomy (NCBI): domain Eukaryota; kingdom Viridiplantae; phylum Streptophyta; class Magnoliopsida; order Dipsacales; family Adoxaceae; genus Sambucus; species Sambucus nigra. The sequence goes on from OX422215.1 coordinate 623,297,096, forward strand.
CTTTCCATGGTCCCACATTGATTTCGAAGCACCCGGGGGATCCCCCGCCCACTTTGCTGCCTGGAACTCGCACATGCAGAGTTCCTATGCTGATATTCTTACCAAGATTGGACTGCAACGGGCTAAATGGTTTGGTGAGTTCACCATTTCAAAGAACAATGCTGCCCTTCCTGTCTTGATCTCTCGATGGAACGTGGATACTCATACGTTCATTGCTGCCTGGGGTGAGTTTACCATAACTCTGGAGGATGTGTGTGAGCTCTTGGGCCTCGATGCAACAGGCCATGAGCCCTACACCGATGAAGCTCTTGATGCTCAAGAGACTGCGGATCGTTCTGAGTTGGATCGCATATGCCGAAGCTGCATCGGCTCTTCCAACAAAGCTACTTTTTCTCCCCTGATCAACTATTTCTTCCAGAGTTCCAGCGAAGGCAGCTCTTCATCAACTGCCCCTGGTCAAGGTACTTCGTTGGAGCTTGCCGCTTACATTCTTGTGATTTTGTCCCGTTTCTTTTTGACGGGCAAGCCTAATGATCAGCCCCGAAGAGACCTCATCAACCTGTCCCTTCGCCTAGCTCGAGGCATAAAGCTTCCCCTGGCTGCAATTGCCCTGGGATCCTTGTACACCTGGTTAGACAGGACTTTATTCGACATGGAACGCTCTATTGGTCGTTATAACTTAGCCAATTTCGCCAATAGCGTGCTTCTGACTAGCTTTCTTTACTTCCGCTTTCCTGCCGTAGCGGCCAAGTCCAACCGACCTCCTTCGGCTGAATCAATTCTGCCTCCTCGGTCCTTTATTTACCATAAGAGGCAAAGCCGAAAGGAGTTGATTTCAGTGATTGACCGTTTTGAGAGCTTCGTTATGAGGCCTTATCAAGAAGAGGCCTTTTTTCACACTTGTAAGTTTTTTCATCCTGATGCCCGAATGATACGGGATCCCTCTCCTGACATCGAGGACCCCTCGCTGGCCGTAGTTCTTCTTCTTTCTCCTGGATATCTGCCCTCATACACCGAGTGGGGATACTCGAGCGAGCATTACAACCCCAACCGATGCAGCCGTCAGTTTGGGTTTGACCAGGGGGTGCCACGTCCAGTTTTCCAATCGTCAAACCCCAAAGTCTCCTTTGCCGAGGCATGTTCGTTGTTTTCTTCAACTGCTGCGTGGGGGATATCCTCAGCAATGGCTGGGCGTGTCACCATTCCTAGTATTACTAGGCGTGGGGATGTGACCCCTCTTTTTGCCACCAAATATTGGCCAAGACAACTAGCTGAAATTGCTAAGTTCATCGAGCAAGAGCCAGTGTACCCTCCTGTTTGCTCATTTTCTGCCCTAGAGTTGGGGCTAAAGGGCAACTCTGTGCTTGGGATAGAGTTCCCTCTAAGTTCAACCCACAAAGCACCTCCCAAGGAGCTTCCCCCACTTTGTGCCATGGTCCCAGTTGCCACGCCTAAGTCAAAAACTGCTGCTGCAAAGAAGGCTGCCCCCTCTGCTGCAGCTACTACCGATGAGGGGGTTTCTCAACCTCTTGCTAAGAAAGCAAGAACGGCCAAGAGTGGGACATCAAAATCAAAGTCGAAGTCCCAGAAGCCCCAAACTCCCGTGGCAGCTCTTCCTATAGCATCCGTTCCTCCTCCCATGCCTGCTGAGATGGCTGAGCGTGTGAGGAAGGAGGCCCAGGCAGAACTGGACCGAATACATGCTGAGTATCAACGGCATGCGGTCGTTGCCCCTTCCCCCGCTGCTTTCCCCACGGTGGTGGTGGATCCTTCAGAGCCAACGGCCAAAAAGAGGAAGAGTTCCCGGGTTCCTCAAGGCGTCAGCATTAGTGCAGCTAGCTCGAGAAAGAAGACTCTGGGCACCAAGTCCCAGAAGAAACGGACTCCTGAAGTACGCCTGACCCCTGAGGTGCAATCAACCTCTGCCCCCTCAATTGCTGCCACTCCTCCCACTTCGCCCGTGGTTGTGCCCTCTCGTTCTCCTTCTGAATCGGAGGTATGCATTGCTGACTTAATTATTATCCCCTTTTTGCTTGAGGATGACTGTCTTTGCTTGTGTGTATGCTTATCCCTCGCCCCCTTTCTTTGACAACTGTTTTGCAGGGGGTTGAAATAGAAAAACCAGACTCGTCCAGTCCTCCCGTGAGCCCTTTTGTGGGGGGACGCTTCGGTGTATCTCATACCGATGTGACTCCTCCCCGTTCCCCCATGACAGGGCTTACGTATTCTCGTCGTTTAGTCAGCCAACGTGCGAGGGATGTCATTGCGGGAGGTGATGCCGTTGACCCTGCGAGTGCTTCCTCGCCTGAAGCGATGACCCTGCCCGAAGTGGCATCTCCCGAGATAACACCTTTGGTCCCTTCAGATTTACAGGCCTCATCCGAGGTTCCTCTGCCCCTTGTACTTACTGAGGAGAGTGAACCCGAGGTATGATGTGATCTGTAATTTGTTTGTTGTAGTTCTTTCAGTCATATTCTTTCCTTATTTGGCTTACTGAATTGTGATATGTTTTGGGTACCCCAGGTTGAAGTGTCTTCGTTGTTGGAAAGTATTCTTCTTCGAACGATGTTGATGAGACCCCCGACTGTCATTCCTTTGTTTAGCACCATAACTGAGGTAAGCAACACGTCGAGCTATTTCTTCATATTTTCTGTGCCCATTCTTCTTTTCTAACACTTGGCTTTGTGCACAGTTTTCTCCCGATCTTGCATCAACTCCTGTAGTGAGGGCCCAGGTTGGTGTGTTTACACCCCTTCCTGATGTGGCTTTGTTTGAGGGCTCCGTGTCCTCTCGTGATGAACCCCATATGCTTGCCCTTGTGCCCTACACGGGTGATCAAGTTTGGACAAGCGTGGAGGCTTCTGCGTCCAGGGATCCCGTTATGGCATCTGGGTTAATAATTGCTCCCCCAACGGTTCCTGTCCCTGAGGCTGCCTCGAATGCTCCCATTGTGACTGAGGTATATCTTTCCTCCTATCTTTTGTTAAGATTTTCATAATCTCCATCCTATAATGTTGACTTAACAACGAAAGCGCTTGTTAAGATTTTTCACAAAACTCCACCTTATAACGGTGACTTAACAACGAAAACACTTGTTAAGATTTTTTTCCATAAAACTCCACCTTATAACGGTGACTTAACAATGAAAACACTTGTTAAGATTTTTTTCGCAAACTCCACCTTATAACGGTGACTTAACAACGAAAACACTTGTTAAGATTTTTCATAAACTCCACCTTATAACGGTGACTTAACAACGAAAACGCTTGTTAAGATTTTTCATAAACTCCACCTTATAACGGTGACTTAACAACGAAAACGCTTGTTAAGATTTTTCATAAACATCACCTTATAACGGTGACTTAACAACGAAAACGCTTGTTAAGATTTTTTTTCGCAAACTCCACCTTATAACGGTGACTTAACAACGAAAATACTTGTTAAGATTTTTCATAAACTCCACCTTATAACGGTGACTTAACAACGAAAACGCTTGTTAAGATTTTTCATAAACTCCACCTTATAACGGTGACTTAACAACGAAAACGCTTGTTAAGTTTTTTTCAATAAACTCCACCTTATTTGGGCTTTTCTTTTCAGGTTGCTCGGGGAGATTCGCCCCCAGTCCTCTCACCTGTAGGCTCGCCCTTCCGAGAACCTGATGCTTCGGAAAATTCTATTCATGATGATCAAGGTTCTACGACTGGTGCTGCAGTTGAGAGCGAATCTGGGTGTGAGGTCCCTCTTCCCGACCTAGCTCCTCACTCGTTCTGTCTCATGGTGCTTCGGCAATCTCCTCAAATGCCCGTCAACCATCGGCTGGTGATTGAACAATTGGTGGATCACCATCCTGAGACCTTCACACCGGATTGCCTGCGCTCAAATATTCATGTGATGAGTCACAGGCTGCAAGGCATGGCGATCGTTGTTGCTGAAATTGCTAGTACCCCCACTGCCAGTGTTACCAGATCCCTTCTCAACCAATTTCTAGGTTTTCTGAAGGAGTTGGGGCGTGATGGTTTCCGTTTTGACTGGCTTATCACGCATCTGAAGACTTTGAAGAACCAGCAACTGATCGGCCAGAGGGAAGTGTTGATAAGGTACCAGGAGGACCAACGGGCTGAGGAGGTTAAGTTAGCCGAGCTGGCACCTCTTTTGGAATCGGCCGATGAAGAAGTAACGAAAGCCGAAGAAGCTCTGCGTTTGGCTAAGCTAAAACGGGAAAAGCTCCTTATTGAACGCGCCCAGGTGCAAACCAGGCTAGAGGTTGCTGTCAACGCTCAAAATTCGTTTGCATCAGCTTCTTCGAGCCTCCCCGGGGATTTTTTCTCTTCCCCGGATCTGTGGTTTCTCCTAGCATAGTAAAACTCCTGTACATATTTTCTTTCTTTCATTCATGTAATTCCTGGGCAGTAGTTCCCTATTTTGCTTGTAATGCTCTCTTCTTTAATGAATGGAAGAATGTACGTTGTTTAATTTATCTCTGAGTTATGCTTGCTTTCATATCAATGTCTATATTTCATATCATCAGTAAAACTTGTATATTCATAATAAGAAGACCCAATACATCGATGGTACAAACAAACTGTCTACACATGATATACTTTCAGCCATTTATTGTTAATTTTGAATGGCCTATCTTCCTCCAACTTAGAAATTAGGCAATAACCTGAATCATGAGCTTCGTTCACGATGAAAGGCCCCTCCCAATTGGCTGCGAACTTTGGCAGAGGAAGTCCCCTAATGTGTTTCACTGCTGCCTTCAAAACGAGATCTCCCTCCACGAACCTCCTTGGTCTTACCATGTTGTCATATGCCCTAGAGAGCTGCTTTGTATACATTTGAAAATGTTGCATCGCGTTGTCTCTGTGTTCATCCAATGCCTCCAACTGCACATGCCTGTTCTGAGGGAGCATGCTGCTTCGCAAGGCGTATCGAGCCGAGGGAACTTCCAACTCTACTGGAAGAATTGCCTCAGCCCCATAGACAAGGGAGAACGGAGTGTACCCTGTGGGCTTCCTCTTCGTCGTTCGATAGGCCCACAACACTGTTGGTATCTTGTCATCCCACGATCCTGGAAAGTCCTCCATCGTTTTAGCCAAGATATTAACCAGAGTTTTGTTAGTTGCTTCAGCCTGACCATTCCCCTTCGGGTATGCTACCGTTGAAGTGTGATGAACAATGGAGTACTTGTCTGTGAGCATCGTTACTTCTGAGTTGACGAAGGGAGTCCCATTATCTGAGAGAATAACCTTTGGGATCCCAAAACGGCAAATGATATACTCTCTGATGAAGTTACTCACTACTCCAGCCGTGGCCCTTCTAAGTGGTATTGCTTCAGCCCATTTTGTAAAGCACTCCGTTGCTACCAGTATCCATATCTTACCCCTCGACGAAGGATGTATCGCCCCCACGAGGTCGAACGCCCAAGTGTGGAAAGGATAAGGCGTTGCCAGAGAGTGTAAGTCCACCGATGGGGCATGGATCATATTTCCATGAAGCTGGCAAGCCTTGCATTTTCGGACAAATTCGGCGGAGTCTTTCTCCATCGTTGGCCAATAATACCCCAACGTCATCAGCTGATCATATAACTTGGCCCCTCCCATGTGAGCTGGGTCATGGGCTTGTTTGAGGACCTCAGTTGCCTCTTCTTTTGTAATGCAACGCAACGGCCTGTTGAAGTACCCCCTTCGATAAAGCTGCCCCTCTTGGATATAGAACCTCGGGGCCCTTCGCCTTAGCCCCATCGCATCCAATTTCTCCGTTGGGACAATTCCATCCTGAATAAAGTCGATATAGGGCCGCCTCCAGTCTGTTTGGGCTTCAATGAAATGGCACTCAGCTGCTTCGAAAAATAGCTGACACTTATCACAATTCCGTTGTAGTTCTGCCGCATCCTGTTTCATTTTAGGCCAAAAATATCCCTCTCTTTGAATTCTCCTATAAAGAGGTATCTCAGTTGTTTCGCAGTGCTCCTCATGTGTTTTCTTCAACCTCCGCTCTGCTTCCTCTGGCCCAATGCATCTCGATAACCATCCCCCTGCATTTCTGAAGTAAAGATTTCCCTGGTTTGTAAAGTATTGGGCCAACTCTCTGAGTCCCATAGCTCCTTCGCCAGACTCCAGTTGCTTCCTGACCTCTCGTCTCCAACCCGCGTCTCCCTCCGTCGGTAGTATTGACTGTATCACCGAAGGAGCTGTTCTTCGTTGGATCGTAACAATAGTCGTATCGCTCCTCATGACCATCTTTTGAGCAATAGTGGCATAAGCGTCTGGATGTCGGTTCATTGTTCTGGGATGTCTTCTGATTTTGGCCCGATGGAACTGGCTGAGGAGCCTTTGAATGATCGTTCTGTATGGTGCCAAATTCATGTGTTTCAACGCATATTCTCCATTAACTTGCTGAATTACTAAGTTCGAATCACCCTTGATGCAGAGTGAACGAATTCCCCTTCGAAGAGCCTCCAGCAACCCTAGCACCAACGCTTCGTATTCTGCTTCGTTATTGGAGCAAGGGAAATCTAGTTTGTAGGAAAGGCAAATTTCCTCCGTTCCTTTTGAAAGGATGACCCCTGCCCCTCCTTTTTTTTCAGCCGAAGACCCGTCGAACTGCATCGTCCATTCCTCATCGGTTGTGTCCAGATAGTTGGCTTGTAAGTCGTCTCCCGGAACGTCTTCTTTAGGTGGTTCAAACGTTCCTGATGGAAAGATTGCCAACAGATCAGCATACGCCTGGCTCTTGATAGCACGAGGAACCACACACTTTAAATCATATTCGGAGAGAATAAGGAACCACCTAGCTGCCCTGCCAATCAAGATAGTTCTAGCCAACAAGTACTTAATAGGATCACATCTAGTTACAATATGAATTGTAAAAGACAGCATATAATGTCTAAGTTTTTGTGCTACAAAGACTAAGGCCAAACAATGCCTTTCTAGGCTGCTATATCTAATCTCCGGCCCCTGTATGATTCTACTGAGGTAATACACTGGCCGTTCTTGCCCGTCGATCTCCTGTGCCAGCAAAGCTCCAACGGACCTTGTAGTGGAGGTGAGGTATAGCTGCAACGGTGCTCCTGCCTGTGGAGGAACCATGATTTGTGGTGACACGAGCAGTTTCTTCAACTCATCGAGGGACTCCTGGTGATCCTTTTCCCACCTGAACTTTGTGTTCTTTCGCAGCAGTTGCATCAACGGGTGTGTTACCTCGGCCAATCCTGGTACAAATCTTCTAAGGTAGGAGACTTTACCGAGGAAACTTTTCAGCTCCTTCGCCGTTCTTGGGTACGGCATTTCTAAGATCGCGCGTTGTTTATCCTGGTCCATCTGCACCCCTTGTCGATCAACCACAAAGCCTAGAAACTTCCCACATGTTACTCCGAAGACGCACTTCAATGGGTTCATCCTTAGTTTATACTTCCTACATCGAGTAAACACCTTCTTTAAGTCATTTAGGTGGGACTCCTCCTTCTTCGATTTGATGACCAAATCATCCACATAGAATTCTACAAATTTGTGGAGGAAATCGTGAAAAATGGCCATCATTGTTCTTTGATAAGTGGCTCCCGCGTTCTTAAGTCCAAACGGCATTACTTTGTACATGAAATTGCCCAACGGGGTTCTGAATGCCGTTTTCTCTGCGTCCACGGGGTCCATCTTGATCTGATTGTACCCAACGTACCCATCCATGAAGCTATACATCTCATGTCCAGCCGTGGCATCTATCAAGCTATCGATGGAAGGTAGAGGGAACTCATCTTTGGGGCAAGCCCTGTTCAAATCTCTAAAATCCACACAGATCCTTATTTGATTCTTGTCCTTCTTCCCTACTGGCACAATGCTAGATAGCCACAGGGGATGTTGTATTGGTTTGATGAATCCTGCTGCCAATAAACGCTGAACCTCTTCCTTGATCTTCAAATCCAACTCAGGTTTATAAGTTCTTGTTGCCTGTTTTACCGGGATGGCTGAAGGTGTCACGTTTAACTTGTGGCAGCTCACTTCCTCATCTAGCCCTTCCATTTCGGTATACTTCCACGCAAAGACATCTATGAACTCCCGGATTAGCCCAACCAGGGCTTCTTGCTTCGCCTTACCGAGATCCTTCGCGATGAAGATGGGCCTTGGGTCTTCCCCTTCTTCTGCCAGGTTCAACCGCTCCAACACTTGTGCCTGGGGCTTCGGTTGATTTGCCATGTAGTCTGGTTCTTCGGCGACCTCCTCCACGAACTCCTGTATGTTGGAGTTGTCTATCACCATACACTGTCCCTGTTGATCTATCAAGAAACACTCATATAACGGGTCAGCCCCATCCTCGGTCTCTTCGGCCGCCCGCTCACATCGTTATAAACGGTATACCACCTTCCCCTCCTCAGTGATCACCTTCTTGCATTGCCTGTTGGTAGCTGTTGCCAAGGCCTTCCTCTTCCTTTCTCTCGAAGCCTCAGCGATTATTCCTCCTGAGAAGCGACTCAGCACGCTTTGCCGTTGGACCTCATGCTCCACAGGATCCATTCTAAGCTTTACTTTGTTTTTGAGCTGCTTCGTAGTACCTTGGGGTCGAGGGATCACCTGATGGGTTTCTTCGGCCCCCACCCCTTCATTATTCGCGGCTTCTTTGCCTTGCTCGTTCAGAGGCCCCATTCTATCTCTGATCGAGGGAACCCATGCCCCCTCCATTCTTCTTGTTAGGACTCGAGCATCTTCCTCCAACTCCGTATAAAAGGCCGCATCCACAAAGTGAGCTTCCTCGATGGCGAAGGGCCTTTTTGTAGCCCTAATGGTCACTTCTGTTCCTTTAACATTCGCCTTGGCGCATTGATGATATGTTGAAGGAACTAAACCTTGATTGTGCATCCATACTCTTCCTATTAGTAAATGATAGGAAGTTGCACTTTCTATTACATGGAACTTGATGTGGGAACTCAGATTTCCCATTACAATTCCCACATTCACATACCCAATGGATTTGGAAGATTGGTTGTCATACCCTGAGATTACCAGAGGCATGGGGACCAACCTTTCTTCTGGGATATCAGCTGCGTGGAAGGAGTTGATCGGCATAATGTTGATGGAAGCACCCCCATCCATAAGCGTTCTTGCAAAACTAACCCCGTTGATACTGGCCGTCACATACAAGGGCCTGTTATGTGGGAACCTTACAGCTCTATCTGCATCGCTGAAGGTCACCTCTGATAGGAACTTTTTTACCAGCCTCGCCATGGGTCCTCTCCATTTCAGCGAGGGAACCGCGTCCTTCTTCGCGATGTCAAGGATCGCCCGAGTTATCTCCAGTCTGCTCTCCTTTGGTATCCCCACTTGATCGAAGAACCAAGCGAACTTTGGGGATTTTGAAACTGCGCTGTATTCTATGATTGGACCTGTTTCCTCGCCCTCAACGCTATAGGCGTCTTCTGCGTCCCTAGCACTTGCTTCATCATACGCCAGAACTACGTTGGCCATTCCTCTAGTGCAATACTCAAGTGCTTTATCGAACTCCCTCGTTGCCCCTCTCCCCTCTCGCTCTACCTCTTCATCATAGGCCGTCACAACATTGGCCCCGTGCGCCGGGAGCGGGTTATTGTTAACGTTTTGTGGGGGAATTTGCAGCGTTCCCGCCTTCACGTACTTGTCTATGATTCTTCGCAGCGTGAAGCAGCTTTCTGTTGGATGCTGGACCTTTCGATGCACCTGACAATATTTGGGATTGGCCCTAGTTGCCACGTCGGGCTCCTCTATCGGGACACCTTTTGGCTCGTAAACCGTTCCGCCTTGGACCATTGCGTTATAGCAACTCATAGCCTCCTCCACCGTACAAGGCAACGGTGGCGGGTCTTCCTTATCCCTTCCGAACTTTCTTTTGTTGTCCTTCCTCTGAGCCTTGCCCCCATCTTCTCTCTCGACATATCCTACCCGTGGGGCCTGTGTCCTTCCCCCGAGGGGTTGTAATGTCTGTCTGAACATCATGGGGGCTACTACCGGGCTAGGTCGCACCACCAACGATATATTTCTTGCAGATTTTAAGAAAGCTGAAAAAGTTCCCTCGCGTGTCTCATTGATCAAGTGACAGATATACTCAGGAAGTAATCCCTCAGCACAAATTTGTAGTAACCTGGCCTCCTTAGCTTCTTCCCTCACGTCAAGGGACCTTTCTCTAAATCTTCGGATATAGGCCACTACCTCCTCTCCTGGCCTTTGCCTCTCCCTGCCAAGTTGGGTTAGGGTGAACTCATCTTCTGCCAAGAAGAACTTTCGGACAAACGACACGTGCATCTCCTCCCACGTGGAGACACTATTGGGAGGCAGGTGAGAGTACCAAGTGTAGGCCTTATCAGTCAAGGATTTGGAAAACTCCCTCAGCCTAAGCTTTTTGTCATTGCAATGCGCCCCCAGGTGCTCGACGAAACGCTTGATGTGCTCCTTCGGGTTCCCCCCCTTCCCTGAATATTTTTCAAAGGTAGGGGGAATATAGTCCTTCGGGTAGGGTTCGTCATTGTACTCCTGGGGGTAAGGTGTCCGGAAGTCGTCGTAGACTGCTGCCACCTCGCCCACAGCCTGCGAGGAAGACTGCATGAACTTCAGCATCTCCTTCTGCATCTCTTTTCTCATCTCTTCCAAGGGCGAGGCCACTGGGGCCACCTGCAACGGAGCAGATGGTTGAGCGCTTGTTGCAACTGGAGCGAACGTTATCGGTTGCGCCATTGAAACGCCTGAGCCGCCCATAGTGGGATTCACAACAGAGGGTACACTTGCTGGTACCGCTCCCGTAACGCCTGCCCCTGGTGGGGCCCCTGGGGCCACTCCTGGTGTCACGAAGGCACTAGTCTCCAATCCTCCCAGCATAGTGGAAGCTACTGGGGTTTGCAAAAACTCGTAAAATTTGCTCATGAGGAGCGCCATCTGGGTAGGTCCCAGCCCTACGCTCGTGGAGGGTTGTGCAGCCCCTGGGACGCCTATCGTTATTGGAGCCAGCGGTATCTCTCCCCGAGGAGCCCCATCTCTTAAGGCCTCCTGTTCCCTTGCAGCTTGTTCTTCATTATGCTGTATGTCATCAAAATTGAGTCTTCTAGTAGCGTTATCCTGCGCCATACTCCTTCTCTAGGAGGATGCCTCCCCAGCAGAGTCGCCAAATGTAAGAGGGTACTTTAGATTATATATGTGGAGGCGTAACCCCTATTGAGTATGGTAACCACGGGTTAAATTAGCCAACACCCTAGACTAATTATAGGAAACACACACACAAAACTCAATGAAGATGGACTCAGTTTAAACTCGCAAAGCCTCTCGTGTATGACTCAGGGAATAATAATGAACTTTAGAAGTGACTTAGCTAGAGGGAGAGGGAAAATAAGCACCCTAGGTACATCCTGGTAGGCAGGTAGCAACACACCAAACTCCCTCAAGAATCTCTGTCAAATATTAAAAGCTTCGCAATAAATGACAATGGTGAGTTAGTGAACTCTCTAGTTTGCAATGACTCTTTTTCTTAATTCTCCAAAAAGATCATCCTCTCCTCAAAGGTGGTTGGGGTCCTTAAATAGCCCCCCACACCACCCCCGAGGCAATTCAGTCATTAAAGAGTATGAAAGACATCCCTCATACTTTATGTCACAACATTAAATGCCTGATGCACTAGTTGTCTCCACGTCATAAACATTAAATGCCAAGACATGCCTTTTGCCTATCCACTGTGTGTCAGGGGGTTGTTGTCGCAGAGGTGGTTCACCAACTACCTGACAGCCCCAAATACCACAGCGGTTTACTCAAGTGTATGTCTGACAACGTTTAGATGGCTAGTGACATCACCCATAGTAGATGTGACATTAAGTATAGGGTTGTTTGGTCCATAACTTAATGCCCGATAGAACTCCAAGCTGCTCCGCTTGAGGTTCCACGGTCGGGGTCCTTCGGTGTTTTACCAGGTGTATCTAAGGTGGTCAGGACAAGCCCCAACGGTGCCTTACTTCTCAATCCTCCAAACCAGGTCCCTCTAAAGTTCCCACAGTGAGGTCATTCGATAGAGCATGAAAGCTCTCCCAGGCCCTGCCAAGCCTGGTCTCTCGCAAGTACCGTTTGACCTCATACAAACCCTTTAGTTATTATCGTTACGTCATTACAATCGTTAAAGCTTACAGAAATCAATAATGAAAGTACGATGTGATTAAAACCACAAGCTAAAATATGAGTTGCCACGCTGAGCTGCCTCACCAAGGTGTCACGCTTGAGTTGCCATGCTGAGCTGCAAGCCCCCTCTACAACTGTTCATCTAAATTGATATTTAAATGCTTGTTAAATATTTTCAAATGATTTTTACTTGGCTCTGACCCGTACTTCCAAAACCTTTTTCCAAAACCTTTTAGGTGTCTAGCCACAGGGACGCCAAGCAGGATGATCTGTTTTAGGGATGTGTATCTACAACACTTGTGGATGCTTATAGATTTGTGACTTAGGCACTTCAGTCACTTCATTCCAAGTGCTGGGTGCAGTCCACTATTTCATTCTGGCGTGTTACCCCTTAGTCATTTCATTATGTCGGTTAGACTATGTATTCAGATTTATTTATATTGGACTTTTATTTGGTTTTGGTAACCGATCATTTATTCGGTACTATTTTATTTTAGTTGTTTAATAGATGATTGTTCAGCTTATTCATTTTTGCATGGGTGGTTAGTTATTGTAATTGCTTTTGTGTATAGTTTTATTTTCAATAAAATGATCAAATTTGGCACCGACTTTTTGAATACTAGGTGGTTTATAAATGTTTTAAAAAGTTTTCAACAGTGATGCTAAGAATGAACCAAATGGGAATCTCGTTTTAATTTAATGAAGGCCTGATCACCCGATATTTAATCAACGGAGTTTCACGGATGGTATCAGAGCATCAAGTTCTAGTGTCCTTAGGATCTGTGTGGCTTTTCATGTTCCAAGTTATCATTCTTCGATATAGAGCCCTATCATAGGATTGTTCTATTCCTCTACGTATGCGATTTATGTTATCTTGCTATTTATTATAGCTGATGTGACTCATAAATGAGTTCGATTGTTCTTCATACACCGAACATTACCAGATGACCACCAAGGGCCAATAGGAGGATTGCAGGAGGAGAGGCTCAGCAGAAGACGTAAAGTCTTTTAGAAATGGTGATTGCGATACAAGTCACCATGATTATTATTAAAATTGATGACAACATGATAATCACTCGGGAACAGTAACTCCCAATGTCGTAGATGACGGGGGTTTAATTTTAGACTCACCCAGTGCAATCGACTAGGGGGAATTCAGAGGGACTCTTTTGAAGAGCCATATAAAAGAATTCGGGGAAGAGGGGGAGCGTGTTAACCCAATAGAAAGAGATACTCCAACGGCATATTGTGTAAGGTGGAGTGAAGCAACACCCAGGATTAGATTTCAGGATAAATTTTTAGCTGATAAGAGCAACGTGGCACGATAAGAGTGAGTCACCATGTATAAAGGTGTATATATGGTATTAAAAGAGAAATTAGGGTGCGATTTGATCGTAAGATCTTCCATATGTTATTCAAACAGAGATGCGAATGGAGCTTCGAAACTAATCACAAGAGGACTAAGTAGAGACTGATCATGATAAAGAGGTTGATTTATTTACCGTACCTTGTGCCTAATGAAGGGGATGCGGAGAGGGAAAAAGGTCCAAAAGTTGATAATGGACCCATGCGTAGAATACAATCCTAGATGAGAAATTCGTCTAGGGTAAATAGTGTAGAGGTCATCAAAATTTGTACGTTTAAGAGTTTACATCAATGCTTTCATGAGAAGGGAGCCTAGAGGTTTAGAGAATCTAGTCGAAGAGCAAGACTAGATTTGACGGTGCTAGTGAAGCATCACAGGAGGGTATACCCAATAGGGGGAAAATTAAAAGACTTGGATCAATTGAGTTCCTAACAAGTGACGATGGATTTAATCAGGGCCGTTGAGGCCAGTAACGATTTCCATAGGGTCAACGAAGCCAGAAAAACAACGGGGGTTACATGCGAGGACAAAACTGCCAGGCCCGAGAGAAGGACATACAAACATGACCAGTGGGGTTAGAGACAAAAAGGATGGCACAAAAAGGTGTCTTATGTGTGAAGAGTAAGGCCACTTGTATTGAACTTTTCCACATCGAGAAAGTGAGACTAGTTAGACTAGGAAGTAGATGGGAACGGTGCCTGTGGGGCACGACAACAGCTGTAGCGAGACTTTCGACAGGGAAAATGGGGCTTAGGCCTAGGAATAGACAACCCGAGAGTGGTGGGTGTAGTTAGGACAAGTAATTACTCAACAACAATAGCAAAATATCCATCCTTTAGGGCCGTTAGGGCCAAGGAAGTGGCGGGGAGGCCAGTAGGGACATGATCAGAAGCAAGAGGGTTTATCTGGCAGTTATCATTTGTGTGGGAAGAGGTAACACATGAAGAATCATTGCCCAAAGAGAGACAAGGGTAACTACAGGATGAGATCCTAAATATACAACCATTACGGTGAATATCGGGTCAGTTCCGATGCGAGAGTTATGTTGAGGAATGAGTCGACCAGGTGAGTCATATAAAGAATGGAGGAAATTTTTTTATTTCATCCTTATGAGTATAGGATTTGTTAGGGTGACAAGGGTGCGTTACTATATATGATTGTTATCACTAGAATTCACGAGTGAGTTGAATTTAGTGGGTGTGTTGGCCGTGATAGCCTTATTGGTCATATATATAATTAATTACCATGGGGTAGCGGGGCTGTTTGGTGTCACATACGAGAGAGAGCGGGTGTGTGCACTAAGAGGACATTTATATTATGTGTTATTTTACTATTTCAAGAATTATGAGAATAAAGTAGAATACTTTTAGAGATTTGACTGGTTAGCGATGGGTTGAGCGATCATAGATTCTGATAGTGAGATCTCGTGTTCGCTGTCCCAAAGTATGATTTGTTTTTTCTAGGTATCATCTGAAAGAGGGTTGAGCCTATATATATGTGTGTATATATGTTATAGTATATTATATAGTAGACTTATGTGTATCTGTTGTCTAGATATAATGGATCCCGATGAGTAGGGACGCTTACTGACGTGGTTCAGGGTAGATAGGTTTATTGTCGAGCGGAGAGATATAGCTCATGACTTTTAGCGCTAAGAAACTAGTGATAGTAAGAGTTCCGTGATATATGTTATCGTGTGTAGCATGAGAGTGGACGAGTATACTTTTATGTTAAGAGACGGGTATTTGAGGGTACGTACTATGGACTAAGGGCTTAACGGATCCTAACGAGCTTAACGGATCCTAACGACCGACAATGTTAGGTACTAGTGTATCTGTGGGGGGCTTCCTTGTTTGGATTTCACTTTGCGAGACATCCCACGCATGAAACTTAGCGCAACGTTGAAAGTGGGGAGATATTTGTCCATTAGGACATGGGTTTAGTACCTTGGGTGTTGTTCATTTATATAGTCATATTTGAGGGACAATAACTATGCTATATTTGAGGCTAGTGGAGCCACGTAATGTGTGTCCAGTTATGCATGGGTATAAGGTGTATGGACACCCTGGGTAGGTAAATTATGTTAATATTATCAGCGATTGAGGGATAGAAGAAAAATATGTAGTAATCATTTGAATATATGATTAAGGTAGGGTAGAAACCTTAAAATACTAGACATATCCGAATTTCGAGGACGAAATTCCTTTGTAAGGGGAGAAGTATGTAACACCCCGTATTTTGAAGAATATGAAAATTAATTAAATTGGTGATTTAGGAATTTATTTAACTTGGGTAAATTATTTAATTTGAATGGTTTAGATTTAATTAATTCAGTTTAAGTTAATTTCACGCGTGCCGTAATTTGAGGTGAAAATAAGATGATTTATAAAGTGACTCGAATTGTGATTTTGAGGTCATGGTTGGCTCCGAAAGGGTCAAAATAGTCAAAAAAGTGTATGAGGGGTATAGATTGGGTCCTGGGGTGATTTTAGGCCACCCGACACTATTTAAGGGCTTTCGGTCATCCGAGAGTTTGTGTTGTAAAGAACTCCGAAAATGCTAAGGATTATATCTGATATTTGAGATAGGAACTGGGGTTAGCACAATCATAATGGAAGAGAGGCAAGAGGAGAGGAAGAGGAGAATAAATCCAAAGCTTTCTACATAGTTTTTCATCCCGAACGCTTTAGAATCAAGATCGGAGCGAGGGTAGAACCACCCCACCATCATCAACCACAAAATCAGACCTGCTATCGAGAGGAAAGTATTTAAATGTCAGTTTATTTTAAGCATATTTTGATACCCATGAATAATAGGGTTTAATTTCAAGTCTTTGGGAGAAATAATATGGTTTTGAGTGGGTTTAATTCATGGATTGAGATAGGAATGCATGTAGATATATTCCTTTATCTTTATAACACGAAATCAAAGGATTTGGAGTGACTAGGATGAATTAAATCTGGGTTCTTGATGCATAAAGATGAAGAACAAGAGAAACTAGGGTTTTGTGTAAATTAAAGTTTTCATCGGTTCTTGAATGAATTTCTATGGGATTTAATGTATTATTTCCCATCAAAGTTGTCCCTATACCTTTAGGGCCCGTTTGGTTGCGTAAATTATTTAATTTTATAAATTGATCAATTTGAAATGAATAGATTGTCGATGTATTAATTTTAAATGGGTTTAAATCTAATTTGTGGTGTGTTTGGAAAAGAAAAATGGAGTTATTTATTTTTAATGTGTGTGTGTGTGTGTGTGTGTGTAGAGAGAGAGAGAGTAGTATGGTGAGAGGTACTCTATGGGAGTGGTGCATTTAAGATTCATGTTGTAATTATAAACTGTGCAATTTCAAACTTTTGGTGAAATAAAATAATTTAAGTTTTTGTGAATCAACATGAATTGGTTCATTTTTGAATTTGTTCGTTCTTGTAACCAAACACTAATAATAAAACAATTCATGAATGAGTTAATTTTAAATGGGCTAATTTACAATTTTGGGGACAACCAAACAGGCCCTTAATGAATGATAGGTTAAGTTTGTTGGGAGTTTGGAGAAGTGTAATGGAGTTTTGTAGAGAAAATTTCATATAAAAATCGTAAAAACGTAAGGAAGATGATGAAAAATATTATTTCGAATCGATTTGGTCCAAGGTGTACCGATTCGACTGTTTATCAAAAAATAAAATTTCTAGATCTTTTCATTACGATGGCGTGGGCGCTAACCTCATATTTTTCTGATTTTTTTGGAATTAGTTATGATTTTTATTGGAAGGGTGTCGGAGATCAAAATCTTTAGTCAGGAGGATTAAGGCTAGAATTGTTTGGGCTTAAATCGTAAAGTAAACAATTCTAGAGAATGAGAATGGATCGTGGAGAGGATAAGGGAAATTATGAGGACACAAGTAGGACAATTTTGGATTAACTACTGAATTAACTTAAGGGGTAACAATGCGCCCTTCGGGTGGAGAATAATACTCGAAAATATATGATAGAGAATATATATTGAATAAATTGTGCGATGAGTATTCGAGAGATAAATACTACATACGGATGGTAATCATAGGTTGAGTGTATACCTATACATATGGATTATTATAGGTTGAGTGTATACCTATACGATTTTATTATTATAGGTCATGTGTGTACTTAAATTGAATATACATATGGATAGGTTGTGTGTATGCCTAGTATGTGCTTTTATGTATGTGAACATATCTACACTACTTGCTATCACGGAGGTCTTGCACAGTGGGCGATCCCACCTTGACGATTCCAGTGAGGTCTAAATTTGTGCCCCAGAATATAGTACTATTAATGGATAACTATGCGAGTGAAATAGTGAAACCGGTAGGTCGTTTGAGTACGTTAGGTATGTGCACAGCTCCAAAGACTTAGTACTATGATTAACCTCCACTGCTTTTGATTTGATTTTGGGTTCGAGGAGACATGCTGAACCATTTTTCCTTGATTGATTACGAGAGGTACTTGGACTGATAGCAGATTACGTGAATGTGTATTACAGTGGCCAAACCGGTGGTTGCTATATATATATATATATATATATACTTCTATATTTTCTCCTACTTATGTGCGATAGTAGCAAGGCTAGAGAGTGTGTATCTAGACAAAGATTTATCTACTTATGTGTGATAGTAGTGAGATGAGATAGTATGTATTCAAGAACAATTAATCTACTAAAGAGTAAATAGTAGGGAAATTAGATAGTGTATATTTAATTAATGATGAATCTACTAATGTGTGAATAGTATGGAGGTAAATAGTGAATATCTAAAATAAAATTTAAGTAGAGAAACTTAAATGGTAAGGCTTGAACCATAATATACATGAAATAGTAACGTGGGTTTAATAACAACAGAAGAGAGATGTTAGTTATTAAGGGTATTCGGTAGGGTACTGTATGGGCAATACGAGTAAGTTGAGGAGAATCTTAATTAAGGACCTAATGGTAATTAAGGGTAATTGGTAACGTATTGAAGGGGCGGTACGAGTGAGATAAACTGATTTGAGTCTTATTAGATACTCGAGACCTAGTAGATTGGGTAGCTTGACTAGGTGGGATGTTAGGTGCGCACTATAGATGAGAGGTGAGGAAACTCAAGGGTATGTTCACAGCCTAACTTGTGAATCTAATAACTGTTCATCTAAATTTATATTTAAATGCTTTCTAAATATTTTCAAATGATTTTTACTTGGGCTTTGACCCGTACTTGAAAAACCTTTTTCCAAAACCTTTTAGGTGTCTAGCTATAGGGACGCTAAGCAGGATGAGCTGTTTCAGGGATGTGTAGCTGCAGAATTTGTGGATGCTTGCAGGATTTGGACTTAGACGCTTCAGTCACTTTATTCTTAATGTAGGGTGTAGTTCACTATTTCATTCGGGTGTGTTAGCCCTCAGTTATTTCATTATGTCGGTTACACTTTGTATTCAAATTTATTTATATTGGACTTTTATTTTGTTTTGGTAACTGATGGTTTTTTTGGTTCTATTTTATTTCATTTGTTTAATAGATGATTGTTCATCTTATTAATTTTTGCAAGGATGGTTAGTTATTGTAATTGCTTCCGCGTATTGCTTTGTTTTACCTAAAAGATAAAATTTGGCACCGACTTTTTGGATACTAGGTGGTTAGTAAATGTTTTAACAAGTTTTCGACAGTGATGCTAAGAATGAACTAAATGGGAATCCTGTTTTAATTTAATGAAGGCATGATCACCCGGTATTTAATTAGGCGGGGTGTCACACTTTTTTATTTTAAAATAAAAAATGGCTATGGTCCAAATCCATGACTATTTTTAATTATAATAAAAAAATATTCAGCATTTTTTTCTCAAACCGAGAGTCTAATTGGTCAGTTGCTGTGAGTGACCTTTGGGTTACATTGGTCCCTAAGGTGACGATGTGGTTGGTTCCTCTAGGTTAATTTGGTCTCGTGCGAGGTGTTCGTGCATCTTATGGGGCCGTTTTGTGGCTGTTTTACGTTTTCACCCTTTGATGACATGTTTTTAAGCCTAACAGTTTGCAAATTTTCATCGTATTCTCAAAATAGGAGTCCCGTGACTATGTGGTCGGTTCCTGTGGGTTACATTGGTCTCATAGGGGGTGTTTGTGCCTCTTACGAGGTCGTTTTGTGGCTGTATATATTTTCACCGTTTGACGACATGTTTTTAAGCCTAAGCCTAACAGTTTGCAAATTTTTATTGTGTTCTCAAACCGAGAGTTTTATGATATTCGTTCTGTTCTTACGAGTTACATTGGTCCCGTGCGAGGTGTTTGTGTCCCTCATGGGGCTGTTTTGTGGCTGTTTTACGTTTTCACCCTTTGGCGACACATTTTTTAGCCTAAGTCTAAGAATTTGCAAATTTTTTCGTGTTCTCGAACCGTGAGTCCCATAACTATGTGATCAGTTTCTACGGGTTACATTAGTCCCGTGTGAGGTGTTTGTGCCTCTTATGGGTCAATTTTATGGTCGTTTTACGTTTTCATACTTTGATGACATCTTTTTAAGCCCAAGTCTAACATTTTGAAAATTTTTGTCGTGCTCTCAAATCGAAAGTGCCGTGACTACGCGATCAGTTATTACGGGTTACATTAGTCCCGTGCGAGGTACTCATGCCTCTTACGGGGCCGTTTTGTGGTTGTTTTATATTTTCACCCTTTGACGACATATTTTTAAGCCTAAGTTTAATAGTTTGCAAATTTTCATCATGTTCTCAAAACGGGAGTTCCGTGACTATGTGGTTGATTGCTACGGGTTACATTGGTCCCGTGCGAGGTGTGCGTGCCTTTTATGGGGCCGTTTTGTGGCTATTTTATGTCTTCATACTTTGACGGCATATTTTTAAGCCTAAGTCTAACAATTTGTAAATTTTAGTCGTGTTCTCAAATCGGGAGTCCCGTGACTACGTCGTCAGTTCCTTCGGGTTACATTGGTCCCGTGCGAGGTGTTCATGCCTATTAGGTAGTAATTTTATGTCTATTTTATATTTTTAACCTTTGACGTCATATTTTTAAGCCTAAGTCTAACAGTTTGTTAATTTTCGTCGTGTTCTCAAACTGAGCATCCCCTGATTACGTGGTCGGTTCTTGCGGGTTACATTGGTCCTTATGAGGTCGTTTTATGGCTGTTTTACGTTTTCACACTTTGCTGGAATATTAATCCTAAGTCTAACATCTTGCAAATTTTCATCGTGTTCTTAAATCGAGAGTCCCATGACTACGCGATTGGTTCTTGAGGGTTACATTGGTCCTATATGAGGTGTTAATGCCTCTTACGGGGCCATTTTGTGGTTGTTTTATGTTTCCACCCATTGACGGAATGTTTGTAATCCTAAGTCTAACAGTATGTAAATTTTCATTGTGTTCTCAAACTAGGAGTCCCGTTATTACGCGGTCGGTTCCTATTAGTTACACTGGTCCTGTGTGAGCTGTTTATGCCTCTTATGGGGCCATTTTTTGGTTGTTTTATATTTTCACCATTTGACAGCATGTTTTTAAGCCTAAGACTTACAATTTTCAAATTTTCATCGTGTTCTCAAATCGGGAGTCCCGTGACTATGTGATAAATTCTTACGGGTTACATTGGTGCCGTGCGAGGTGTTCGTGCCTGTTATGGGGCCTTTTATGGTTGTTTTATGTTTTCACCCTTTGACGACATGTTTTTAAGCCTAAAAGTCTAATAGTGTGCAAATTTTAAATGTGTTCTCAAACCGGAGTCCTGTGACTGCGCCGTCGGCTCCTACAGGTTACATTAGTCCCGTGCGAGGTGTTAGTGCCACTTAAGGGGCCATTTTGTGGCTGTTTTACAAACCAACAACCAA
This sequence comes from Sambucus nigra, assembly GCA_949130495.1. NCBI lineage: Eukaryota > Viridiplantae > Streptophyta > Magnoliopsida > Dipsacales > Adoxaceae > Sambucus > Sambucus nigra. The sequence continues at coordinate 623,318,423 of OX422215.1, forward strand.
TAATTATCCAACAACTAAACCAAACCAAGAAAATAATTATCCCGTACTCCTTCTAACATACTATCCAACAACAAACCAACAACCAATACTATAAAATGGAGCTATTTTTTTTTTATCTTTAATCTTAGAAAATGGATATCAAGGCCAACAATAGATACTATTGAGCTAATATTGGAAGTCTCATTAATACTAAATTATATACGTAGTTAGAACACCAATCCTAGGTGTAATTAAATAAAGGATAACATGAAAATAAATACTAAAAAAAATTAAAAAAGTATGTCTCAATGTTTGTAGACATGCTATCGAGACACCTTTTTTGGATAGAAAGATCGTGCATTCTGGGAAAGGGAGAACAACACCATAATAAAGGATGGAAAGTTAAAAAGAACGGAACATTAAAAATAACAATTAGAGATGCAAAAACAACAAAATGTTTGGTGAAAATCCAATGTATGAGTAAAATTTTACAAAGTTCTTCAATAAAAAATATAAATAACTCCAATACTATAGTAAGAAGAACAAACACTAGTTTTAATCATCAAATGGAAAGATGTTTTTAACGCCATGTCTTTAAGCCTAAGTCTAGATATTTTTAACGACATGTTTTTCGCCCTCTAACATCATATTTTCAAATTATCTTTTTTAGTCTCAAACTCGGAGTCCCGTGACCAAGCGGTCAGTTCCTATGAGTTACATTGGTCCCGTGTGAGGTGTTGGTTCCTCTCAAGGGGCCGTTTAGGGGCTATTTTGGGGTTTCTCCCTCTAACGCCATGTTTTTAAGCCTAAGTTTAGATATTTTCAAATTATCATCTATTCTCAATCCGAAAGTCACATAACCAAGCGATCAGTTCCTATGAGTTACATTGATCCTGCGCGAGGTGTTTGTGCCTCTCACGGGGCCGTTTTGGGTTCTCGCTCTCCAACGCCATGTTTTTAAGCCCAATTCTAGATATTTTCAAATTTTCATCGTATTCTCAAATCGGGAGTCTCGTCACGCGATTAGTTCCTACGAGTTACATTGCTCCAGTTTGAGGTGTTGGTGCCTCTCACGGGGGCTGTTTGGGTGCTGTTTCGGAGTTCTGTCCTCTAACACCATGTTTTAAGCCCAAGTCTTCATATTTTCAAATTATCATCGTATTCTCAAATCGGGATTCCCATGACCATGCAGTCAGTTTCTACCAGTTACATTGATCTCATGCGAGATTTTCATGCCACTCGCAGGGCTGTTTGGGGGATTTTTTGGTTTTCTCCCTCTAACGATAAGTTTTTTAGCCTAAGTCTAGATATTTTCAAAATAATGTCATATTTTTAAACCGAAAGTCCCATGATCACGCGATCAGTTCCTACGAGTTACATTGGTCCCGTGCGAGATGTTCGTGCCATTCGCGGTGTCGTTTAGGCGCCGCTGGGGGTGTCAGCCTCCCGTAGCACGCTTTCAAGCGTAAGTTTGCCTATTTTCAAATTTGGGTCCTATCCTCAAATCGGGGGTCCCATGATTGCGCAATCGGTTGCCACGTGTTGTTAGGGTTTATTATGAGAGAGTTTAAAAGTATATGTGTATTATCAATCTAAGAAATCCAACAAGCAAACCAATAACCAATAATTATCCCGTACTCGTTTATAGATGACACCGTTATTAATGTCCACAACTGTTTGCAATTCATATTTAAAGTAGAGAAGTAAAGACGTGAATAACACGACGACAAGATACGATAAGACAATTGGCACGAGTCTTAATTGCAATACAAACACAACACAACAACAGTATTATAGTTCTTATACCATATATTTACAGAATCACCATGAACAATTGTCCTATATATCTCACATAAAATGACAACACGATTTTTTTTAATCGTTAGTATGTTATTCACCTCCCTTCCCCCACCCAGAACTTTGGTATGTTAATTGGGTACATGGTTATTAATTTCTACACATCCTTTGGAGATTGCATCTATGGGGTAGGTATGGGGAAAACTAAAAATGTTACTGAAACACACATATATAAGATAAATAAAACATACCAGATTGAAATGTTTTTCACATTTCCCCTCAATTATTTGCAACCAAAGGATTAAAATTATTAAAACTGATCTATCTGAACTCATAATGGAAGGTAAAGGAAAGTTAAATTCACCATTAAAAACATTCTCATACAAGTTATCCAAGACAATTACATGAAGAACCTTGTACATACACATTTTTGGGTCAACAAAAAAACACGCAAAGACAACTGGGCATGGTCAAAACTTTAGCACATTTATATACAATTGAAAGAAGAGTTATTAGTAACCTTAAAATCCATTCAAATTTTGCCCACAATCTACTTTAGTTTCAACAAATGAAGAATGGAAATAAAAGTGCCAAAATTATTTCAGATATTGCATTACTATTTAGCTACTACAAAAAAAAATTTATACCAAAGCTTCTCTAATAGGGAGGTCAATTATTCTGCTTTGTCGGGAAAGAATCTACGAAAATGAAAAATTGCACCAAATCATCGAAAGAGCTCTTGCAAAAGTTTAAGATCATCAAAAAAATGCCATCACCGCTAGCTTCTATATTTTCCCTCATTTTACTAACATTATTTATATGATTATATCATATGTTAAAGTAGAGAAGTAAAGAATTGCTAAAACATGAATACCACGAAATTGTCAAAAACAATATAATGTCTAGGGTTTTGAATAATATTTTGTCAAAAAATAATCCCCAATACAATGTGTAGGGTTTTGAATAATATTTGATCAAAAAAATAACCCCCAATACAATGTCTAGGGTTTATTGACATACAATACAATATGTTCATAGTTACACACACACACACACACACACATATACATACATACACACACTTACACACATATACAAACACACACACACACACACACACATATACACACATACGAACACATACACACACATATACTCACATACGATCATACACACACACACACACACACACACACACACACACATATATATATATATATATATACATAAATACACATATACACATATACAAAAATATATAAACTTAAATACTCATATAAATAAAAATATATACAAAGAAATCTAGGGTTTGTATTACCTTTGAATAAAATCATAAAGAAAATCAACGGCCAAAAAAGGAAATCGCCAAAAATCGCCAAAAGGGAGAAGAATCCAACAGGCGGCAAAGTTTTGACTGAAATGAAAATGGGGTAGTTTTTTATAGTATAAGGAAGATGGTCAAGTCCTATAACACCCCGTATTTTTACTGATTTTTAAATGTGAGATTAATTAAATGAACTATGAGAAATTAATTGAAAATTAATTCGGATTAAAATAAATATAAACTAGCAAGACAAGGGTTAGTATTTATTGATGTGAGTAGTGAATAAATTAATAAGGTATTACGAATATATTAAAATTATCGCGAGTGAAAAATACAATAGTTACAGTAATTTTGTAAGGATGCGCGTGTCAATCGTGTCAGGACTCAATTTAATGAAATAAAAAGTAATTTATTTTTTAGTCATCCGTATGGTCATTTAGAGTGCACCAAAGTGCCTGGAAGGGTCGAGATAGTCATAAAAGTCTATCCGGGGGTTTAGTTTGGGCCCAGGGCAATATTAGGCCAAACTGACACCCCAGGAGGGTATTTTAGTCAATTGTATTTTTAAGGAAGGAAGATCCACGAATTTAATAGGTTAAAATCAGATCGGGAATGATAGAAGTTAGGGTTACATGAACCAAAACTATAGAGGCTATCAAGGGAGGAAGGAGGAGAGTCCTGAGGGAGTCCCAAGACTGTCCAACACTATTCTTGAACCAAAAACACCACCGTTGCGTAGATCTGAGGGAGAGGAACACAATCATACCAGCAATTTTGTGGAATTCAAACCTACACACAAAGGCAAGTGTTTATCTTGCATAATTTACGAAGTATATATTATACATGATAGAGTAGGATGAATTATCTATGAATTTTATGTGTTTTTGAATGAATTGATATAGGATTACCTCTTGCATATAATATGAAACCCACGAAATTACATTTAATCTTGTTGAAGAAGTCTGGAATCTTTAATGAGGTTTTGAATAAACATGGAATCCTAGGGTTTTGGGAAGTTTAGTTGAATTAATTCGATATAGAAGGTTCTGTAAGGATTTATTAATTCCATTACGTTATAAATTGTATTTATATGTTGATGTAACGCCTAATATGATCGGTTGGGGGTTTGGGATTGATTAATGGAGTTTTGGTTAAGAAAGTGATTGAATTTTCATAACTGCATAAGGGAAGAAGACGATCTCAGGTCCGGCAGACAAGTTCGCTATACACCAAATCGGTTCGGAATGTCAGTTGTTTACAGTCCGTTGAATTGGTTCGCTGGAACCACATGACCGGTTCAGAATGTTTGTGAGGCCCTTTTTAATTAAATTTCCTTAGGTATTTGTGTTGATAATTTGTTCCCAGTTCGAGATAATTAAGTTTTGGAACTTTAGGGTAGATTTGGGTGTAATTGGACCTCACGAGAATTTAAGTGGGTTACGTAGAATGTGATCTAACTATAGAAATTATTTAATGATTAAATAATATTACATATCTTTAAATGAACGTGAAGGTTAGCAGTGAACCTGAGACCGGACCAGCGGTAGAGGGACAATTGACCTACTGAATATTTTGATGATTAGTTAGAATATTACGAGTAGCGAGGGATACTCGGGGTGTACGATGGGCAGTATAATTGAAATAAATTAATACATAGAATATTCAGGGACTATAGATATAGTACGTATGGGACATGTATGATAGTTTATGTGTATCCCTATACTAATGATATAAATAGGTAAATTATGTGAAAAACCTATTTTATGATTTCTTATATGTAAGACATACATATGTTTCTTGCTATCGTGGTAGGTTTTAAAAAGGGGACAATCTTATCCTGATGAGCCATTAAGGGGGATTTTATATTTGGTACCTTAGAACATAGAACTTTGATTTGATAACTATTTGTGTGATCAATGGTGTGCACGGTCATTGGGGTACGTAGATATGTGCATAGCCCAAAGGCCTAGAACTATGTTCGCCTCCATTTGTGTGTAAATTATATTTTATGGTTCGAGGGTGATCCCGAACCGATTGTCCTTATTTAGTACGAAATGTAGCGAGACTGGATAACAGAGTATGCGTGCACTGCAGCTGAGCCTAGGGGTGCCGTATTAGTATATATATAATATGGTGATGAATATATATATATATATATATATATATATATATATATATATATATATATATATATATACTTGTGATTTATTCTATTGTGTGGAATTTTTAGATAAGATAGATAAGGAATTCTAAAGTAACTTAAGTATGTGAACACTTAACTGTTAATTGGGAAATTCTTACTTGAGTTAAAAGATATGGAAATATTCGATAATGTATTATGTGAGAAATACGGGTGGACACCATGAGTAATAGTATTAAAAAGGTCGTGAACTGACATGTATATTATATCTGCTTTTAAGAATTTGAATGCTTTCTGAAATGTTTTAAATTGTTTTTATTGGGCCTCTGAGCTGTTTTCCAAATCTATTTTCTTTGTACCAATTCTTTTAGGTGTCCAGCCACAAGGATGCCAGGCTTAGGAGTTCCATGTGACTTGAAGTGTTGCAGTTAGGTCCTAGATATTAGACGCGATCACTTCTATCCATCTATATTCCTTATGCAGATATTTCAGTCAGGGCATGTTGCCCACTCTAGGCATTGTTTATTTTAGAGATATTGTATTTCATTCATCTGTAGTGTTGGGACTTGGTTTTATTTTGGATTATCGTATTTGAAATTTCAGACTGGAGTGTTTATTCAAGTTACTTTCATTTATTCAGTTACTTTGATATTTTATTATGTTGATTTTATTTCAATAGTGAATGTGGTTTAGAATTCTTATATTCTTGCATGTTAATAAAGATTAAAATTTTAACATCGGCTTAATTAACTAATAGGTGATTAGTAATTAAAAAGTTTTTGGATAGTGATGCTAAGAATGAACCAAATGAGAAATCTGTTTTAATTTAATAATTGACTGATCAGCCAGTATTTAGGTGGGGTGTTACAGATGGTATTAGGGAATCAGGTTCTAGTGTCCTTAGGATCTGTTCGGCTTACTATGATTTTTAGCATAAAGTTCTTTGATATAGAGCCCTATTATTAGGGATGTTGCATTCTTTATTGTGTATTTACGTCTTCAGCTATTTTGAGATTTTTTTAAAACTGGGGACTTATAGAAATCCTTTATCGTTTCAGATGCCTTCCCGACGTCCACATCGAGTTCTGAGAGATGCCCAGCCAGAGCCTCATCAATCTCTGGCCTAAGGTACCATGAATATTGTAGAGGTTTCCACTATAGTTGTAGAGGTGGTTAATGCAGCATTAACAGTATTATAGTAGGCCCCACCCCAGGTTCAGGAAGTGGCAATAGCCCAGGTACATGTTTTTCCTTCTGCTTGGGAGCGAGTTAGGGATGCCTTTTAAAAGTCACATCCTCTAGAGTTTTCGCGGAGTTTCGATGTTGTCATAGCCAACCAATGGAATAAAGATATCCACAGGAACCTAAGGATGTATGAGTGAACAGAGGTACAGAGACAAATTCTAGCTACGTTTAAGCTAGTTGGGGTGGCATTACAGTGATGGGAGTCCATTACCCCCATTGAGGAGTGAGACAGCATGACGATACAAGAGTTTTGGGGGCGGTTTGATCGCAAATACTTTCCATCTGCCATCCAGACTGAGATGAGGCAAAAATTATTGGATCTCACCCAGGAGGGGAGGAGGGTTACAGAGTACGAGAATGAGTTTATGAGGTTGACTAAATAGTGCCAAGAGAGGTACCTACTGAGGATAAGAGAATACAACTATTTACTGACGGTCTTACTTGGAGGATCAGACAACATCTGCTGGGTAATCTTTCCTTGAAGACCTACACCGATGTGTTAAACATAGACTTATTACATTGCCAGGACCATTGCTTCAACTTAAAAGGAAATAAACAAGTAAAAGAGTCCACCTAGCATAGCAAGACATGAGGTGGAAGTACCAGAGGGGGACAATCAACCCAGGTGCAGCCTAGGCAACGTGAGCATAGTTCCCAACATGGGGATTCTGCTAATCATTTTCGATCCGGAGGTTTCAGACAGGGTCAGGGTGGATACAAACATGGCCATTAGGGCCAACAAGGGTAGTAGGGCCACTAGGGCTAGCAGCATTACTAGCAGGGCCATCAGGGCCAAGGGAGCGGTGGAAACAGCCAGTAGGGTCAAAGAGGAGGAAATTTCACAGGTCGATGTTTCATATGTGGAAAGAATGGCCATAAGCGCCAGGATTGCCTCGACAAGGGCAGGTTCCACAGCAGCATGGTGCTCACTAGGAGCCACAGAGGCCTATCTTTCTAACTTCCCTCCCAACACCAACTCAAATGCCAAATTTTCCTGCTATACCAGTTACAGCCCCACCTCAGCGGGGGAAGTTGTAGTATGGGCGTGTATATAACGTCCACCAGGCAGCAACTCCTCAGGCACCGCCCGCAGTCGAGGGTACATTTTCCATACATGGGATTTTGGGGTATATCTTATTTGACATGGGGGCTTCACATTCTTTTATTTCCACTAAATTTGCATAGGCCGTAGGGCTGTTAGACACGACCGACAGTATGGTTACTTGTGTGGACTCGCCATTGGGTAATGGGATGTACCGTACATTTTGGATGACATGAGCTGAAGGACAAGTTAACTTCGGCACCAGTTCTCGTACTACCCAGGGTGGGGGTGCCTATACTGATACGTCACCACAGGGACTTGGGGGTATGATTCAGCAGGAAGATCAACCTATAGAGTATTCTTGCAAATTTAAGCCTCACGAGAGGAATTACCCCACCCACGACTTGGAGTTTTCGGCAGTCGTGTTTTCACTTCGGATTTAGAGAGACTACCTATTGTGGGAGAAATTTCATGTGTTCACAGATCATAAGTCCCTATAGTACTTATTCACTTAGAGAGAGATGAATATGCGTCAGCATAGGTGGCTTGAATTTATGAAAGATTACCAGTTTGAGATTCGGTATCACCTAGGGAAGGCTAATATAGTGACTGATGTGTTGAGAAGTAGGCCATTAGGTGAGGAGGCCGAGGTCTGGAAGGAGAAATGGAAGGAATTGGGATATGCGGATGCGGCTGTTAGATCATTCATGTCAGTTATGACCGTTACATCCTAGATTGTAACGAAAGTGGTACAAGCCCAGGCAGCAGATCCGTTTCGTCAGGAGATGATTAGACAACTATTGGTCGGGGGTCAGAGTCTTACTTAGTGAGTTTTGAGGGAGGCTTGCACTTTAATGGGAGACTAATTGTTCCCAAGAGGGAATGTTTGCGACCCGCAGTGATGACAAAGTCGCATGGATCTCTATTTGCGGTACATCTCAGTGGGGATAAGATGTACTAGTTTATGAGGCGACAGTACTGGTGGATTGGGATGAAGAGAGACATCACTGAGTTGGTCTCGAAGTGTGCCACCTATCAGTTGGTAAAGGTGGACCACCAGAAACCAACAAGGTTTTTTTAGCCGCTAGAGATCCCTTTGTGGAAATGGGAGAACATTCCCATGGATTTTACTATTGGGCTACCTACTTAACAGAGAGGTCGCAATCCCATATGGGTGATAGTGGATCGGTTGTCCAAAGTAGTTCACTTTCTGCCAGTTCGGACTGATTATACTATGGAGCAGTATGCCCAGATTTTTATTACTGAGATAGTGAGGTTGCATGGGGTGCCATTACACATTGAGTCCGATAGGGACAAGATTTTCGTGTCTTGATTTTAGGAGAGTTTCTAGGAGGTTATGGGTACCGAGTTGTTGTTGAGTACGGCTTACCATCCACAGACAGACGGGAAGACATAGAGGACCAATCAAATGTTGGAAGATATGCTACGGATGTGTGTACTTGACTTTGGGGGAGGTCGGGAGCAGTATCTTCCACTTGTGGAGTTTGCGTATAATAACTCCTATCAGTTCACTATTGGCATGGCTCCATTTAAGGCGTTGCATGGTAGGCCTTGCCATTCTCCTGCTTGTTGGCTATAAGTGGTGGACAACAAGATACTCGACCCGGAGTTGATTCAAGACACTTCGTCTAGGATTTTGATGATTCAGAGTTGTATACGGGTAGCCCAAAACAGACATAAAATCTACGCCGATGCCAAGAGGTTCTTCCAAGCGTTTGAAGTGGGGGAACATGTATTACTGCTGGTATTTCCTATGAAGGGGATAATGAGATTTGGGAAGAAGGGGAAGTTGGCGCCAAGGTAGGTGGGGTCATTTCCTACACCAAAAGGCCCGCTTTGTAACATATTGTTTTCATCTTTTGTAACGGATTTTTTCCATTACAAAATTGTAACGTTAAATAACCGTTACAAATTAAATAAAACCGTTGCAAATAACAATAAATCTTTGTATTTAAAATATTTTTATGGAAAAAAATATACAAACCCCAAACGTTGAGAAACGGGAGTTTTCCCCCGAGTCATGGTTCCTCTGTGCTCTCTCTCTCCCATTGTTGGGTCTCCTCAACGACATTTTATAATCTCATCGGAATTTTTCACTGGCACCCCAGGGAACAACTTAGAGTGTGTACCACTATCTCTCTTTCTTTTATCTTCCTCTTATTCTTCTCGTAATTTTCTACTCTTGTACATGTAGGGTTTTTCTTTGAGAAAGAATAACTCGTAGAATTCTTGTTTGAAATTTGAAGATTCAGGTATGAATTGTGGTTCTTTTATTCCATTGTATAGGTATGTCTAGGTTCGATATATTTACGTATATTAATTTTCTATATGTATTCTAATGGTCAATGCTCTGATTGTAGGTTAGTACAATGGTCCAACCCTCTCTCTTTCGATCGACGCTGAGCTGGGTTAGTGTATATTTTATTGTCTATATATATCTATGAGCCATGCTATTATTTTTTTATCTCAAATTTCCCTATTTTATTGAACTCTCCCAATTGTGTTTTGTTTTTGTTATAGAAAACTGAAAAATGAAGTTCCTAGATAGGTACATGAAGATAGGTATCATATCATCCATGATTGGGGTTTTATGGAGTTCTTCATGATCAAAACCAATTTATGTGTGTGAACTCTCCTTTCTAAAGTTTCCTTCGTGATATTCTCTCTATATGGTTGGTGGTAAATTATTTAAGTGGTTTAAAATTATGTGAAATTATGTAATCAACTTCTGCCTATATTTATTCAAGTTTTCTTTACTAAAATAAATAAATAAACTTTATTTTTACCACAATAGATCCATAATATGGGTTAATTTTTATTTGGTTAGGTACAACTGATATTATCCCTAACTTGAATATTTTCCTTGTTTTTGATAAATGATGGAATATTGGAGTTTAATTAAAAGATACATTTGTGTCCAATGAGATGGGGGTAATGTTCATCCAATCCAATTTGATATTGGGATTAAGGGTTTGTTATTGTGATATTAGGATTAGGGGTTTCTTATTGTGATATTGGGTGGGATTTATTATGAGGAAATATGGATTAGGGTTTTTTTTTATTGTGAATTAAAGAGAAAAAGTTTAACAAAAAGTTTGGTATTGAGTCGATCAATCAACTCGGTGAACGATTTAGTTAATAACCCTTTATTATATAATTTATCCTTTTCACTAAGCTTATTCAATGAGTTTAAAGTCAAGAGTCTTAGATGAAATTTCAAACCCTTTTATCTTTGAGGTGAAAATCATGTCATAAAAGGAATAAGTTGTGTACTGTTGAACACACCTAGCGGAGAGAACGAGGAAGATTACTAATTTTAGCATGTAAAACTGTTATCAAACATACCTAAAAAACACTCTATTATGATACAAGGTTTTTGGAATGAGTCTAAAATTGAACTAACTTTATCCATGATAATGACTCCTATTTTTTTTTCATAGAAAACCAATTGTCTCTATCTCACATATTATTTTAGATAATTAAAGCATGTCTCTTGGCATGTGAAAATCATATCCTCCTTAAACTACTCAAGTTCCTCACATATTCCCCACTTTATAGAGTCTATTTTGTCAAACAAGAAGTCATTCTCAAGTCTCAACTATCCGTATTCTTTTGTAATAAGAAAAGAAATCTCACCAACCAAACCCACATTATCTTCTTCTAAGAGATTACTCTCTCTTTTCTCACTCTTTTTTTACACAAGAGTTTATATATTTTTCAGGTTTATGGAGAATAAACCCATTCAAAGAACTGGCAGTGGTCCCCTCTAGCGGTAGTCTAATTCCCACACCCGAAAAAGTATCTCCCTTGTTTCGGCTCGAGATTTCGAACCATCGCTTTGTTACTAATTACCCCACAAAAGCAATGGGGGTGAAATTGTAATATCGGAACCTTGTGGGGATAGAATGGGGAAAATGGGACTAATTCAATAGTGAAGGATGGCCAATGGAGTTAGATATCATTGAGTTGGTGATTGAGAATTTCAAGCCCTTTCGCATGAGGTGAGATAGCAGACGCGCAGTATTTTTGTGTCGTCGAGGCCGCAATGATCACGACCCTACCACGCCACTCCCGCCATTTGTATCGCCTCCTTTAAATTTCACTTCTCGCCACTAAAAACCTCACGGAAAGGAACTTTTAAGTTGATCCATTTGTTAAAATAAGGAGGCTTTTGGATTTTTTTGTATCGACACTTTGATTCCAACATCACTTGACAATCCCAATTTGACCATGTAACCACAACAAAGTTAGTGTTCTTAATACCCTTATTTTCAATCCATTTGTCATGCCTAAGAGGCGATTCTCTTAAAGTAACACCTCTGTACACCTGAAGTTGCTGGATGCCAGAAGCTGATTGGACGTAGGACGCACATACGTTTGAAAACAAGCTTCCAATTGACCAGTCATGCAACTCACTATTATAGATGGAAACTCGATTATCTCCTGAGGGTGAGGATTTTTTAATTTGTCACATGTTTCCTCAAACTCAATGACTACAAAATAATGAAATTCTTGAAAAAATTGGGACTCATGAGCATGACACTGATTGAATATATTGAATGGAGCATATTGGAATCGGTTATCCACTGAAAATGGGTACATTTATCTATCTAACACATCCAATTGGCACATATATGTACCTTATTATAACCAAGATGAAAGGTTTACCTTGAGACAAAGTAATGTTGTTGTGGGGAATTTTTGTAGAACTCGTTTGAAGATTCAAATGACTGGATGCTTGACGAACGGTCCAATTCCATAATGTCCCCACCCGGATGAGCATAGATTTTGTCTTTTATCCCTAGAAAACCTTCATCGGGATTCCCTTTACGCTGCAAAGTGTAAGGGTATCCCTTTTTCTGGAGGGCCATGACTAACACCTCAGAGATCCTTTGCATAGTTTCTTTATGTTCTAGGGAAATCATGATCTTGTAGTATGTGGTTTAGATCCACCAGCAAGTACATCGGATCTCCCTAAAAAATTCCCCACTTGTTCTTGATCTGATGAAGAGGTATAATGACTCGTATTCCTTTCCTAAAAAATGGAAGATAAAATTCCAAAGATTACACATAGCCAGTAGCGTACTATGAAGATGTTGAAGTGAGAAGATGAACCATACACCTGTCATATATAAATTTCAGTTTATTGGTATAACTAACCATCTTCACTATATCTGCTACCACAATAGTTATTTCGTTGGACACAGAGTAAGGAAAGAATGCTAGAATCTCACGCGACACCTCTTATTCTTCGAAAGCTCATCCTTTACTTGTCTTGATTTTTTTTCTTTTCGTTTCCCTCCTAAAATGACAGTTTTAAGAACTCTGGTGGCTATAAAAACTATTATTTTAACTCGCAAAATGCGCAATTTAAGCCAATTGTGTGATATGTCATGGTTTTGTGTGCACAAAGTAGGGTCCTCGCAAAGATGAGGGGATGTCATGGTGAAACAAGCCCAAGATGTGAAATTTTATGCAATTTTACGCAAATTGCTATGCAATTTCAAACACCGATCAATAGGCCCCTTGTACTAAACTAAATCACTGCGGATGATTCACTAAATTGGAGTAAACGCTGGAAACAGTATTAGAAAATTTCAAAAAGGAGGCGGTTTTTTTGTTGTGTGCGCGCTAAAAAAAATTGAAACCAATTTTTGAACTGGCTTTCGGATTATATATTTTTTCTTTAACTTTCTAATATGATTCATCACTTGTGGAACATAAAACCAACCATGATCTCAAACATTCATTTTTCTTTAATATTGTCTGAGGTTTTGTACAAGTATCCTCATGCGGTATTGATGTGTTGCATATGCACAGGTCCCCCCTTGGGGTGCTGCCGCCTAGGAGAGAGAATAGATTTATTTCCTTTTGTTATTATCTCTTAGTTTATCTTTGGGTATTAGTTTTTTCTTTTAACTTCTTAGTTATAGTCCATGGTTGTCTAGGATTATCTATTAGTTATTTGTTAAATTTAGGCCTCAAGTTAATTATTACTATATATAAACCCACAACTACCCCCACTTTGGTACGTAGTACGTAAATATCACTGGTACGCGGTACGGTGGGGGTAGGCTTAGTTGGTTTGTTACTTCGAATTACAGAATGCTTTCATATGCTTGTTGAGACTGTTAGAACTATAAGTATATTATAATGAATAGATGTATTCAACTAATTTAGAATGCTTCACTAAAACTGTGTCCCGTGTATTATTATGTAACATATTAACCATTCTTCTAAACTTTGCTAGGAAGCCTGTTTTTCCTTCATTTATTTCACCCACTAAATCAAAAGTTTCATTATTACTTATGATAGCTAAAAAGATTTATTATTAATATTGGTTACATTACTTGTTTTTGGAGTTCTGCTTAGGCTAGTTATTGGCCCATAGATCCTTTTCTATATATTTTGAGGAAGAGAATTGATATATGACCTATTCAAAGTTGACATCGGAATGCTAATGATGCATCACAGAAGTTCTGTATCAACGTGTCATTATGCTATTAATTTTTTTTAGTTAAGTTCATGGAACATTTGATTTCGTACATATTCATTCCTGATTGTTTTGAAAATATATAAAGTAGATGTTAGCAGAATAATCTGAAAAATAGGGTTTTCTCTTACCCTTATAGTTTTAAAAGGGTTTCTTGTTTAATTTATTATTCTCTCTTACTTGATTTTGGCAGTTTTTAATTAGTTTGTTGTGCCTATGAATCTAAGTTTTTAATGCCAGAAGTATCTGTAGCAATTTAAATCTGTGGTTATCTTCTTGAGCAGGCACAATTCTCTCTTGAAGCTACAAAGTTGGCTCAGAGTAATACCTCACGTGGAATTTTTAATTCTTCAGCTAGTGAGTTCCATCAACTTAGAGGTGTAATTTATTGTGGCTTGAACTCGGGATCTACTATCTATGAAATGCACAACAAAGATAACTGACAAATACTTTATTCTCTTTCTTGTCAGTGTACTCAAGGCAAGCTAAATCCTTGGCGGATGATGCCTTTTTCCACCTTTCTATCATGTATGTGAGCTAATACTAATTTGAGCATTGCTTTGATATCTACTCGGTTCGTCCCATATACTGAGACATCTCTGTCTTTGTTTTGAGAATTAAACTTCATCCGTAAAAGTGAGTTTTGACCTATGAAGCACGGACTCGACGCGTGATATGGGATACGACACGACTTGGGACTCGCAATACGCATTTTTAAAAAAAATGTAGGATACGACACGCTAGGATATGTCACTACAAAAAAAGTTGCTTTTAAGACCCTATTTTTTGAGACAGACAAAATATAGTCTTTACAACATACTTTGTAAGACAAATATAATTAGCCGTCTTAAAAACTATTATTTATTGAGACTGCTAATTATAGCTGTCTCAAAAAGATAACTTTTTGATAGTCTTATAAAGTAAACCAAATAATACAGTAAAATATTTATCGTCTCAAAAGATATACCAAGTGTGACGGCTAAAAAAAATAGCTTCCCACCACTAATCTTTTCATCTCTCGCCTTAGCCTCCCACTCAAAAAAAACAAAAAAACAAAGAGTCACTCAACCATCCCAATCAGCCAAAACCAAAATCCTATTACCTGTATAGTCGGTGGCGAGCCCCTATCCTCCATTCTTCTCCTCCGCCCCGATCTTCTTTTACTCAGTTGTTCTCCCCCAACATTCTTCTCCTCCACGTTCTCCACACCTCTGGACGTTTTTTCTCTCAAGGTAACTTTTCATCTTCTTCACCCCACACCAAGTAAATGTTCCTTTGTCTATGAGATTTCGGGTTTCTTAGTTAATTAATTAGATGCATGAATGTATATGAGTGATTAAATACTCAATGGTATTTGTTAATTTTAGAGTAAAAGTATTTGTTTAGCCATAATTTTTTCCTTATTCAATAACAACTTTGCTACTATTAACATGGATAGAGAAAACAAATTCATTTACAGTGAGAAACATAATCTGGAAAACCTGTTTAGTACATGAATGCTATAAGAATGTTTAGTATGTGTATACTCTGGTTCTACACATTTCTGTCATATTTGATTTATGCAGAGAAAATATTATTGTTTTGTATGTTGCATTATTTATTAAAATAAAAAAGTAATTAAAGGGTTATCATGTCGGGCCATGTCCATCGTGTCTAATTGCCATGATTTTTTTAATTATGCTACTCGTGTCGGGAAATGTTCGTGTTAGCAAAAAAAACATGATATCATGTCGTGTTCGTGCTGAATAAAATTGTGTCGGGTCGTGTCGGACCAGGTCCCAACACGGCCCATTAGCCCAAATTGCCACCCCTAGTCCATATCCCAATCTTTCAAAGTAGCCCTTTAGCATGTAGTATGTGTTTAATACATGCTTTATATCTCCCTAATCCCGGATCCCGATCTTGGAAAGAAAACCCTTAGTGATTATCTCTCTAGATCTATTTTAAAAAAAGATAAATAATTTGATTTTCGACATTTTGGCTTTCTAATATTTCTTATTGATTCGAATACTATATGTGTTTGTGTGGATTAATCTGCTTCGATCTATGATTTTTGGGTTCTAATTTGCTTTCTATGTTTATCATATATTCGTCGGGACTAATGTATTTCATATCGTATTGATATGATATGTCATCTGAGCTACTTTTATTTTGTATATATGTTTATATCAGATAAGATGAACGTGTAGCCCGTGAAGTGTTCAACATCGGCAAATGTCTCGATCATCTAAATTTTGGGTAAAGTTTTATTTATTCTTATTTCAGCTGTAAAGGCATAGTAAAATGTATCTAATTATCTCTATTGAAAATGGATAACTATAATCTCACTTTAACTTCTTTTGTAGTTTAGAAGAAAAAATGAGATAATGTTATTTGACTGTACAAGGTGTTCTAATATGTGCACCTTTATATTTTTTTATTGATTTAGTTTAATCATCTCCTCCTCCACTTTTTTAGATCCAAGGATGAAGATTTAATTTCCTTAAGACTCTTTGAGAAAAGGTTGGCATAGCCCTGAGTGATTTGCTCTATGACTTTTTGAGCTAATTCAGATTTAAGTTTGGTCCTATCATGTAAGGCAATGTCTTCTTTGGCTTTCAAATTGATGGCTCTTTTCTGTGACCTACTTAAGTTGAGGGAGATAAGATTGTGCTTGTTATATAATTGAGCTTTAATTATGAGGTCTTTAGGGTTAATGGAAATTAACTAAGGACTTAAATCATTACATTCCTCACTATTTTCACGCTCCTCATCTTCATAAATGCCCCTTTCCATTTGAGATATTAAATTATAATTTTCATTATGAGAAGAATTGTTAATATCCCCAAAGTTAATTGGAACAACAAATAATTGGTTAAGGTTCACTGAGTAATTTTGCCTCTTAAATGTGACAGGCTTTAGAGGATACAACATAAAAGTTTTGGATTTAGGTTTGAGTTGTATAAATGAAATGACATAGACTTTTGTTAATGTATTGAATGACTCTCTGTATATGGTTTTACAAATTTAAATTTTCAATAAGCATTAACACTCGGACTAAGCAAATAGTATAAGAAAATATGTTTGTCAGTGTATGTCAATTACATTCTAAATTCCAATAACAATACATTCTAAAAAGCAGGTGTCATGTACATCAAAATGGCCTACAGCACGTCTTTTGCAGCTTCCTGTAAGGAGGATGGGTTGACTTGAGGTAAAGGGATCTGTTTTTGGCCTTCTTAACGGGGCATGCTGGCGCACTCTTAAAAAGAAGGTTTTTCATAACTGTCACTTAAGGCTATTCCATATGTGTTTTTTAGGAACGCTGGTGTAAATATTAGTTTCCCCCCTTACATTTCACTTTCCCCACTCACTTTTTCTCTACCCCCACTGAATCCTCGTTATCACTTTAGTTTCCAAAGTAAAACCCCTCTCTCTATAAACGTTTGATTACAAAATTTTTATATTTTTGTCTTAATGAATATATGTATAAATATCACCTAAAACGATCACACATCTCCCCTATTAACATGCATCATCTCTGTGTTAATGACCCCTCTCTCTCATGTTTTTTCCTTAAACTTTTCCTCTCCCCCATTAATATGCATCCTCTCTATCTCTTATCAATATGTACTCTGTCCATCTTCCCTCTCGCTCGCTCTCGGCTATAGTCATTGCGCTTGCACTGGTAAATACTACCCCCGTTCCGAATTAAGAGTCAACTATTCCTTTTTTGGGTTGTCCCAAATTAATAGTCCACTTTCTATTTTTGGATATAATCAAAAAACCAAATCCGATGATAATGATTAAGTTTTGATTTGTCCAGAGATTGATTGTATCCTTAATTTATACAAAAATTGGATAAGAACTCTTAATTTGGTACGGAGGGAGTATGTAGTTTTCCTATCACCCATTAGTTTTTTAGCAAATTTAAAAGATTTTATTATATCACCAAAAAAAAAAAAGAATACATACAAGAATAAGAAAGGGAGAAAAAGCATCAAATACAACTCCTAAAAGAATAGAACCTAAAAAATACAATGGAATCTAACTAGTCAATGAAATCTACATGAATACATCTAGCCTTAAGATTATCATCAGTTAGGAGGCCATTGTGTAATAATCTTCAACTAACGAAAGAGATTCCAGGAGGCACAAACTTAATTTGTAGACTTTTAAAATCGACAGCCATAGAAACATCACCTTTAAAACACTTATAAGTTTTAGTAAGAGAGAGGTCACCAGAAGAAGATCATTCCCAAATATGCTTACCTTTGGTTTCAAAATAGGGAGTTTTATTTTTTAAATAGAATCACAATTATAAGGGAATGATTTAATATAGCAATTAGGCATCTTCTAATTGAAATCAACAATGAGGTCCGAAACATTACACTTAAGAGGAGATAAATAATTAATGTTTAGAGAAGATGCAATAATAGTGTCAAGCCCATTATCAAACCAAACATTAATGGACTCCCCATCACAAATAATCCATCAAGGGTGCAGCTTAATGAAGGGAACTGAGGACTTAAGGCCAGGACAAATAGAAGATTTATAGTAGTATTTGATGCCGGAGCTAGCAAAAAAATTAAATATGCTATTAAAGAAAGAGGCACAAAGAGAAGACTTGTTTAGAAATCCCCAAGAGATCGTAAGAAGGGTAAGATTTATTCAGGCTTCTAGCATATTTTATCCCCAAACCTCAATCACATTACACATTCCTAACTTTGATCCAAGAAAACGTAACAATCTTTTTAGTGCTAACATCATAACTCCAAATGAAATTTCTCGCACAACAATTGAGATCTTTAAGAAAAGAAGTTGGCCACTTATAAACTTGAAAACTACAGAAGATGATGCTTTGAAAAACAAACTTTACAAGCTAAACTCTCCCAGTCATGGACAAAGGAAGACCCTTCCCACTGCTAAGCTTAGCTATAGCTTTATCAGCCAGAAGTTAAAGGACTTTCTTGGTGGGGCTTCCAATAAAGATAGGCTCTCCCAAATAAGAAAATGAAACACTGACTTCTTTAATGCCAAGAAAATCACCGACGTTATTCCTCCTATGAGTGAATAGGTTGCATAGATAAAATCCACTCTTGTATTTGTTCATGAACTACCCCTAAGATCTATTATAAAGATTAAGAAAATTGAGAAGATTGGATAGAGACTCAGTATCATCTCTAGAGAAGATAAGTAGGTCATCAACATATAGAGAGTGAGTAATGGAAATACAATTTTTAGGATAGGAAATGTGTTTGGTGTCCCCCCAAGAGAAGAGATTTGAAAGACACCTGTTTAAACCTTCTTCAGCCAAGCAAAAAATAATGGGCCAAAGAGGATCCCCCTTATATCATCACACAACTGCAATAAAAATATCCCATAGGAGCACCATTAACAAGGACAAAGAGCTTAGAAGACTTTAAAAGAGTGTAAATCATATGGATAAACTTCTGGTTAAAACAAAATTTAGACAGCATACTGAGAAAATAATACCATTTGATGTGTTAAAAGATTTGGTTATATCAACTTTAAGACCTAGATTCCCTCAAAAGATTTTGTTTTTCATCAAATTGAAGCCTTTAAAAACCACGCCAATGCTGTCAACAATGCTTCTTCCTTTAATAAAAGCATTTTGTTGAAGAAAAATGATTCTGGAGGTTGTTGGTTTGATTATCATAATAATGATTTTACGAATAACTTTAAAGATATTTTTTTAGGGCAATGGGTCTATATTGAATGATCTTATCAGCACCAATCTCCTTTAGAATGAGGGTGATCATATAAGCATTAAGATTTGGAAGAATTTAACCATTGGTAAAAACATACAGAATCGTATCTATCACCTTTGTACTAAAAATATTCTTATAGTGTTGATAAAAGGTACTAGAAAAGCTATCAATCCCAGGGGCTCTAATACCATCTATATCAAAAATAACTTTATAAATATCCTTTTAAGTAGGCACTTTAGTGAGCATCTCATTTTTAAATTCCGAATGTTTGTATATATCAAATCAATAGCTCCATCTCTATAATAATAAGTTTCTTGATAGATCTCAGAGTATAAATGAAGAATGTAGTGAGCTAAAAGACTGGGATCAGTTATTTTGAAGTCTCTATCCATAAGATGGTGTATTGAAGATTTGTCTCTCTTGACTTTAACGTAACTATGGAAGAAGTCTGTACGCATATTTCCATCAGTAAGCCATTTTACATTGGTCTTTTCTCCCCAAAATATATTGTCTCTAAATGGCATTCTTTACTTTTTTTTTTCTTGGCATTGACTTTAATATTGAATTATCAATCATTTATACCCTTACCTCTTATATGATTTGAAATATTTGTAAGATTTTTCTAGACTCTTAAATATTATCTTAGATATGACCAAAACTATTTTTATTACAAATTTTCAAAGCCTTGACTTCTTTGAGATTATAAACAAGTTCAAGCATAGGGCAACCCACCGTTTCAGTAAACTCCAAGCATTCTAAATCACATTCTAAAACTCAAAGGGGTTGATCCACATGGCCATTAATCTAAAAAGGGATGGAACCAAAGAGAGTTTATGACAGTTGAAAATCAGGGAAAATTTATCAGATATAGACCTGGAAAGGACTTAAACATTATCTTTGATATTAGTAGAAACAAGAATTAAACTAAGAGAAGACAAAAAAAAGTAGAGATATTATTAAAATCAATCATAGGTTCATCAATCCCAATTAAGCTTGAATTTTGAGCCTTGCAGAGGTTAGAAAACTAACACTGAGAATTAAAATTCCATAGACCTATGATATTACATAACAATAGCTTCATGGAAATGTTACCAACCCACTACTTCGGGTGGGGTAAGGTTATCTCATAAGAATTTTGTTATTAGCCTTCTTAATTCTTATTTTGGCAGATTTAGATAGATCTTTGATAATTCTCTATCATTATCCTCCTTCTTCTGATCTGAATTGATGATATTAATATCATGTTGGATGTAACAATAATTCTCATTAGATTCATTAAAACAAGTAAAATCATCTTGAGGCTGGCTGGCATCCATAAGAGCATTATGATTAAAAACTTATTTCCAAGATTTAGGGGCGTTGTTAACATCACCAAGGTCAAGAATTTCATCATCAACATTAGTTTTGCCTTTAGTACTATTTATATCTTCCAATTGATCCAAAAGAGGCTCAAAATAATACACCATATGCATGGGTTCTTGATCTTGATTATTTTCTTGATCATGATATGATATTACTTAGGGTTTTGGTATTTAATCATTTTTATTTGTATACTCATTTTCAACATAATTAGGCATATGGTTCCTATTACCCTTTGAGCACCTATAATTATATTGTCTTTAAAAATTATGATTTGCTTCTACTTCTTATGTGATCACTTAAAAATACTTTTATCTGTTTTTAAAGCAACAAATGACAAGTATTAACCTTACTGCACATGTTACAACACGTTATAGTTTTGTTCAAAAGGATATATCTATATTCGTTAAATATCAATGCTCTGTTAAACATTAACAAATTACTTATAATCTAACCCCATTTGTCCTTAGGACTATATGCAGCCTCCCAATTGACAAAGTGAACCTGAACCTTCCCCATACCACACCCTTACCATAATACGTTTCATATTAACCAACATCCAAGCATCTTTGACAAGAAGTCAACAATAGATAAGTAGATTAGAAAACTACTCGGTACAAGGCTTGCCAGTCGCCTAAACTAAATTATGTCCGGTCTCGCTCATATCTAGAGGGTCAAGGAGACTTGAGAGTAACAACTCAAAAGGCAACAACACACTATAAAGTGAAGCTTGAACACAAAAATTATAAGATCATGTAACTTGTCAAATTTATTCAGAACGATCTTCTTACTAATCTGAATCATTCCAATAGTAACACTGATCGAATGAAACACTGAGTAGTGTAGTGATTGTAACAGTACGGACAAATCATTGCCTGAAGAAATTACTAATATCCCCTCAACCGACTCCATGTGATGGGGTTTACAGACTATTTAATACATAAGATTAACACACGCATGCAGACTTTAGGCCACAAAAGTGGAGAAATGCAATATATAATGAACTCCTGTTATGTACACTGAAGGTGTGTATTAACACAATCAAGAATCAATGCACAATGAATTAAAACATGTTTCTATCTTGGAAAACAATTTAACACATGTTGCTTTCTCTGAAAATTATTGTTTTAATAAAGGCCTATCTTGAAATGAATTTGAATTCTTATGGTTCATTTTTTTACCTGTACATTAGTTGTAGTTATAAAGTTGAATCGTTTTAATAATTTTTGTTTTACATTAGTTCAACTTTTCTCATTTTACTGTTTGCTACATGTGAACTATAACAGTTAGATAACTTTGTTATATAACTCTGTTATATAACAACTATATAACAAAGTTATATAACAGTATAACAATTATATAAATTTGTTATATAACTCTATTACATAACTAGTTATATAACTCTGTTATATAACTGTTATATAACAGCTACATAACAAAGTTATATAACTCAGTTATATAACTTTGTTATACAACTAGTTATATAACAAAGTTATATAACTATTATATAACTAGTTGTATAACAAAGTTATATAACTGAGTTATATAACTTTGTTATATAGCTGTTATATAACAGTTGTATAACTAGTTATATAACAGTAGTGTAACTCAATAGAGGGATAAAATGGTTTTCTTCACATTATCTTTAACGTTTTGATGTCCCCAATCAAAGAATTACATCCTAGATATATTCTTTTTGTGTGTGTGGGGTGGGGGTGGGGGGATGCTTGAATTATTTATGAATACATATACGTCATAGTTTTTTTTGTATGAAAAACTGACTTGATTTGGGTTTTATTTATTTCATCTACTTTGACTGATTTCCAAACACAAGAATTTCTCTTTGTTCAACAGCATAGCACTCATTTATGTCCCTCTTTTAATTTTTTGTTTTTTGGTGTCTACATCATTAGTTGAATGCACGATGAACCTCATTTGGCAATGAACCTCTCTCAACATTGTCGTGTTTGGCGGCATTGAACGCAGTAGTAAGAATTTGCGCAGTTGCAACTGGTGGGCGCTATATATTAACATTATCAGGTAATTGAATATGTCCAAGATTTATTTACTCTCTCGGTTTACCTTAAATTTACTTCAAAACTAAAGTTTGGCGAAAAGCATTGCCAAAAATTAAAGTGCAAATCCTAAATTTGTGAAATACCGCAAAGTTTGCTTTTGTTTTGATAAATTTGTCAATAATCTCTCTCTGGGAAACGAAATAGAGCGGTATGCATATCAACTAAAACTACCGTTGTTCGTCAAAGTTATATGTTTAATTGTTAGATTCATTAATTTTCACGTATTTTTATTTTATAGGTAATGCTTCAAAGACGCTGATGAGCGGGATGTTTGACATCAACAAGACATTGAAGATCGAGATGCTCGACATCGACAGGAGCTCGAATAATTAAAAATTAACAGCCAACAATCTCTACTACAGATGCAGACCATGCTTCCAGAATTTCAATGACTCGTACCAACTAGGTAATAATACATCTTTATTATTATTAGATTGATGTAGCTCATACTATTTAAAATGGGAAATTCTCCATTTTAAAGTTACATATTACTATGTTGTGGCAATTGATTGCTGAGATGTTTGAGTAAATTATAACCTATAAACAGGTTGGTATTCATGAATATACAAAGGAGATTCTGTCGATTTTTTTGAAATAGTAGTTGTTGGTCATTGTAGGTTTGTCGTAGTTGTTTAGTCGTTGGTGGAAAATTCTTTTTTTTAAAGTGAAATTTTCAATGGTGGTAGTGAAAATTTGATATGGTGGTGGTGAGAGTTTGTTATGGTGGTGGTGAGAATTTGCTATTGGTTGGCGTATAGTATTCTTAGAATCAATTTTAATGTTTAAAACAGGTTGCCTACCTGTGGTTTTCATGAATAAACAGAGGGGACTCGGTCGATTTCAAAAAAAAATATTAGTAGTTAAATATTTATTAAAAAGATATTATAGCTTAAAAGTCATATTGTTTATGATGAGAATCTACTATATTGATTCATTGCATAATGTATTGTTGATGAGTGGGATATTAACTTTGATATAATTCACACCAATTATTTTTTTGTGCAGGTGGCAATTTTTGTAAAACAAGCAATCATAATCAGTGATTTTGGAGGTTGTACGCTTATAGATTGCGGGATTACTTTGATAAAAGAATTTTGTTCTTTGGAGTATAAGAAATTAATGTATTTTGTTGTCAAGTCGAATATTTGAACTTAGTGTTAACATTTTTGTTGTGATGAATATTTGGAGATTTTTGTAAGAATTCTTAATTATTGTTGAATGTAAATGATTCATTGTGTTTGTTGGAAATCATCTTATGTATTATGTTTTATGATTATTAGTTGTGTTGTCTCAAATGTAATTCAATTATATATTAAATTTAGCGATAGATTTTATTGCCCACAATATATTGGTGAAAATTTTTTAAGATCCCTTAACCCTTTTTGGGATGGTTAAAACTGACTCAAAAATATATTAAAGACGATTATGTTGCCGTCTCAAAAAGATCTTCTAAAATAGTATCCTTGTGAGACAGATTAATTCTTGTCTCAAAAGCACTCTTTTGGGACAACTCTCTTGCCGTCTCAAAAGGGTTATGTAAAATGGTGAGCTTTTGAGACGGATCTGTTCCCGTCTCAAAAAAATCTTTTGAGACGGCAATGGTGTCACAAAAAGTATTTATAAACCCCTATCAAAAAGACCCCCCCTAGCCGTCCCAAATAGCGTCCTAAAAAGTATTTGAGACAGATAAACCATCTTTTGGGACTGTTAGGTCACCGTCTCGAAAGATACTTTTTTTGTAGTGCGTATAATATATATATATATATATATATATATATATATTAATGAAATAAAACATAAATTGTTTAGTGGAATACGTAAATAAAAGCTCATCTTTTAGTGTTATTACATTATTGAAGGAGCAGGGCCGACTATCATGACTTTATTTTCAAGAGGTAATTCAGAGTACACTTCGAACAAGCCTTATACTTCACAAAAATGGACACACAAGTCTTGGTCATAGCATCCCTTAAGATCTGAATTATGACTACATCCAACTGCATCTTCTCTTTAGCTTTCTTAAGTTTATCCTCAACTTCGGCAATCTTTTCTATCTTCTTCTTTAGCTGATCCTCGGCCTAAGTATCCTGGGTCTGAGCAGCAGTCGACTCCTTACCTAAACGGGTAACCTGAGTCTGAAACATGTTGTTCATCTTTTTTTCGTTCTCAAAAGTCAAGGCATGTTCCTTAGACATAGAGGCATGCTCTTGAAGGATCGTAGTCGCTATATCTTGATATAAAAATATGAAATATGAGATCGTTCGAATAGTTAGAATACCATAAAAAGAAATAACACGATTAAAAGGATAATTGGATATCCTTGAGATGTGTGTAGAACCATATGGTGTTAGTGTTCATTTGTTTTGGAACTTATCTGTTATGAATGCCACATTTACTGCATTTGATCCTATAACAACTGATTCAAGTTGCAGTGAAGCCAAATCTAGATACACGGTTCAAAGTTGCTGTGATGCCCCATCTTTAAGAATGTTGGATTGGTTTTAAAATGGGGTTACTTAGTTTATTATGTAGGTTTGAGTGGGGTGGTGGGTCCCAATGCTCATTATAAGTTTACATTTACCTACACTCAAAATTATTAACATAAACATTCAACCTATTAGATAGAAGAAGGCTGTAGGTAGGAACAAGACTCCAGCACTTGGTGGGGTTTGGGCGAGGTAACATAGTAGGCCAACTTACCACCATTCCTAGAAAGCATAGTCCCTAATATCTAAATCTTACTATTGTTAATGAGTTGGAAAAAGACTTTTCCATTGCTCCAAGTGTAGTTAGCACGCTCGATATTCAGAGTAATAAAAGTTAAAAAACTTAATCCGGGACAATGATTGTCACATGAGACATTTTACCTGTTTTTATACTCTGAACACATGTTTATATTCTCAGCTATATCTAGACTACTGCTCAGTTTCAACCATAACTGACCAAAAAAATTGGATTTTACATTTAAAACTATTCATTATGTTTGCATAAGAATTTACTGAATAAAGAATGTGGAATGTGAGCACTTGTACTATTTTTATTGAACTCTGTATACAAATAATAATTCTTATCATCTTTTGTTGCCTTATCCAACATTGCAATGCATTGTAATTTTTCCAATAGTTTTTCTATCAAGTTATAACTCTCTGATTTGTTCAGGAGTTGGCTTTTTTCATTTAATTCCCAAATATAGTTGAACTCCTAGTCACTGATTATTCTGTACTATATTTTTGTTTCAATGCCATGTGAATAATAAAAATATTTTAGCTCCCTTGCTTCGTCTATCTGTTTTCCACATTGGTTATTTGTAGTGACTTTCATTATTTTATTATTCAGATCACAAGTAAAGATCAGGGTATAAGTTTGTAATGGGGTTAAGTACTATTTCCAATTGTAAGTTTTAATTTCATATCTTTCAATACATTTATATTCATTGGTGGCTTTGATTAATTATAATAAAACCCCACATTTCTTAGTTACATATGTAGTAATTCTTGGATGGTTTCAAACAAGTTTAACTATGCTTGAAGTTATTATAATCCTACTTTGATTTCTAAATTTTGTAGTAGTTTTTTTTATTCCATCTAAATTGGATAATTGGAGAATAGTTTAAGAGAGATTTTAATTAATAACTGTTTTAAGAATCCTAAGAAGTCTACATAAGAAGAACATGCAGTTTTATATGCTTTTGTAGTGGATATCCATTAAATTTATCACTTCCATTTTTTGTGTATTTCAGGTTATTTGAGTTCACATTCTCCTCGAATTGAAAGGGTGACTCGAAAACTTAAGAATGTTGGATCTCTAGGTACTTATAAAGCGCGTTTCATGAAACCTACGGACTATATGTTTGGGCAGTTGGTTTGGTCAAATGGTAAGCATTATGTGAGTAGTCCGATTGTGGTCAAATGGTAAGCATCCATGTTAGATTAAGTTTTATACATGAATGGAGATTATGTCAAGTCACATTTTTTTTTCATTAATGCTAGGTGGTAAGTTGCTCATTGATTTCCTCTTAGGCCAAACACAAGTTCAAATTTCTATCTGAAAAATATCAGGGTTTGGAAAGCACCAATGTTAGATCCTCATTAGAGTTTGGAAAGCACTTAAAAGTCTATACTTGTAGCTAACTAATGTTTACAACAAAGTTTTTCCTCCTAGATTCCTCCATAACCTGAAAGATAAAACATCCACTAGACTGTCTGGTGATCCTCTTGACACCTCTCCGATCCACTATCCTACTCACTCATTGAACATCTAGAGTTGATCGTTGGTCACTGAACGAGTTGAGTCAATATCCTTCCATACTGTTTCGATAACCAAAGTAGTGACACTGATGGTTAGTGTCAAAACACTAACTAAACATCTCAAGTTTTTATTTCCATTGCATCATATTTAACAAATAGGGAAAAAATGCCTTCGCTCAATACATGCATTATTTTTTAAAGCTGCCATTATTGCTTTCAAAGAAAAAACACAAGTCAGTGCAGATAAGGTAAGATTACTCTGTTTGGTCATATTACTTTTATTGCGCCTTTGTGTATTGTTTTACACAATAAATATATATATGTTCTTTAATCTTCATTTTAACTATGTTGGTGAGGATTCACATTTGCTAATAAAGACTTGATGCCGGCCTAGATGAATCAGTTTTTATTGTCATCCAAGCTGGTATTAGATAATTCTTGGTACTTTTGATTTCAGTGTTTATGGTTTATTGTAGTATTGGAACTTTATTATTTTGCAGCATTTTTAACATTTCGTAGTGCCAATAATCTTGCACGAGGCTCAAAGATAGTTGTTGATGCATAAGAGCATAATTATGTTACAAGTTGCTGTGAGAGGACATTTGGTTCGGAGTCATGATATGGGAAATCTACGTTGTGTCCAAGCCATTGTCAAAATGAAATCTCCTTTTTGCGAACGTTGCACTCGACTCCTTGTAGAAGGGTTAATATTGAAGATAAGCTATATGAAAAACATCTTGGGAAACACAATCAAAATTCAAAACTCCTAGTAAGGCTACCCAACTAAAATGAGCCAATTCCTAGCTACATGTGTTGATTACCCCACTTTTTTGCCTTGTTTCTAGTGTTTGTACGAGTATTTATGTATGTATGTATTGTGTATTTATTTGTTTGTGTGCTTGTATTAATATTATATTTAGACATGTAGGTTCTTCACTCTCAACTCTCCAAACCACCCCTTTCTTCTCCTCTCTCCCTTCCTATCTCATACTTTTTTATTTTGTTCTAGTTAAACTTAATAAATTAGTGGGTGAGTTTTTTTTTGTTCATTTCATTATCA
Source organism: Sambucus nigra (assembly GCA_949130495.1). Classification (NCBI taxonomy): domain Eukaryota; kingdom Viridiplantae; phylum Streptophyta; class Magnoliopsida; order Dipsacales; family Adoxaceae; genus Sambucus; species Sambucus nigra. The sequence goes on from OX422215.1 coordinate 623,346,919, forward strand.
GGAAGTAAATGCTAACGTGATTTGTTGAACCCATCTTCTCCGATATATCAGGTATGACTAATTATTGAAATGCAACTTTGGTATCATTATTTATTTTGACACTTTGTTCGTACATTTTAGTCATTTGTTAAAGTATGTTTTATAATATGATATATAGGATTACTTTTTACCTTGATTGACTAGTATATACTTCTTTTGGGGGTTAAAAATGGGTGATGGGAGACGAAAAGTTAAAACAACAACCTGTGAGCCTAGATTTAAGTACAAACACATCAAGCGATACCAATGTAACTTTTTTACACTAATCACCTCCTCGTCGGACTCTCGATTGACCTAATTAACTAGTATATGCTTCGTTTGTTGTGGAAATGGGCATTGGGGGAACTGAAAACAACCTAACAGTCTAGATTTAGGTACAAACACATTAACCAATACCAAAATAACTTGTCTAAACTAACATTGTCCTCATCGGACTCTCGATTGCCCTAATTGACTAACATAAGCTTCTTTTTGGGGTTAATATGGCGTTGGGGGGGGGGGGGGGAGTTAAAACTTAAAACAAAAACCTAACTACCTAGAAATAGATACAAACATAATAAGTGATACCAAAACAACTTGTCTAAACTAATCATGTCCTCATTCGACTCTTAGTTGGACTAAATGACAAGTATATGCTTCTTTGGGGGTTAAAAATGGGTGTTTGGGGGTAAAAACTGAAAACAATCTAACGACATAAAAATAGGTACAAACACATTAAGTTATACTAAAGTAACTTATCTAAACTAACCGCGTTCTCATTGGGTATGGCCATTTATTGTGTATTAATTACTCCTAAATAAAATTACATGCGTGCTAATGGCATATGAATTTATTACTCTTTTATGTTATTTACTCATTTATGCTTACACATTTACTAAGATTGAGTTTATTTAACAGGTTCTTATTGGGAAATATGAAGATTCAAGAATGAAGTCTACTTTTGCAAGGAATATCATGAACACTACTTTTGGGAGAATAATATGTTTAGAACTTTAATGATGTTACACTTCGTTTCAAGTTTATGGTTAAAAGCTAAATGGTTTATCTTGTAGTACATTTTGTTTTGGTAACTTTAATGGTTATGAATGAAATATAGTTTTAGATCGATTTAATATCACCAAAATGTAGTGTTGTTAATTTTGTCACGTGTGTTTTGAAATTATTGTTTGAGTGAAATTTGTGGGCATTGTTTTTGCATTACCATTGGTTGAGCACAAGTTTTTACTAGTGTATTTATATCTACTTGTTTAATGAAAAATGAATATTTTTTTAAAATAAAATAATATTGCTAACGGACTTTGACCGTTTCAATTAAAAACATATGTTATAAATATATGACACTCTCAATCCGTTGCAATGTATTTTGTAACGGTTTTTATCCGTTACAAATTATATAATTGTAACAGATAAAAACCGTTACAAGTTAGTATATTCTTTACTAATATTTGAGATATGTACGAATGCCAAATTCGTTACAAAGTATTTTGTAACGGATTTAGCCCGCTACAAATATTAAATTTGTAATAGATTTTATCTGTTACAAATTTTGTTGGTAAAAAAAATAACGCCAATTTTCTAACGGATTTAATCCTTTACAATTGACCTGTTCTGGTGTAGTGCAGACTGAGATGAGGTAAAAATGATTGGATCTCACCCAGGAGGGTAGGACGGTTAAAGAGTACGAGGATGAGTTTACGAGGTTGCCTAAATAGTGCCAAGAGAGGTACCTACTGAGGATAAGAGGATACAACTATTTACTGATGGTCTTACTTGGAGGATCGGACAACATCTGCTGGATAATCTTTCCTTGAAGACCTACAACGATGTGTTAAACATAGACTTATTACATTGTCAGGACCACCGCTTCAACTTAAAAGGAAATAAACAAGTAAGAGAGTCCAGCTAGCATAGCAAGACATGGGGTGGAAGTACCAGAAGGGGAACAAACAACCCAGGTGCAGCCTAGGCAAGGTGAGCATAGTTCCCAACAGGGGGATTCTGCTAAGAATTTTTGATCCAAAGGTTTCAGACAGGGTCAGGGTGGATACAGACATGACCATTAGGGCCAACAGGGTCAGTAGGGACACTAGGGCTAGCAGCATTACTAGTAGGGCCATCAGGGCCAAGGGAGTGGTGGAAACAGCCAGCAGGGTCAAAGAGGAGGAAATTTCACAGGTCGATGTTTCATATGTGGAAAGAATGGCCATAAGCGCCAGGATTGCCTCGACAAGGGCAGGTTCCACAGTAGCATGGTGCTCACTAGGAGCTATAGAGGCCTATCTTTCTAGCTTCCCTCCCAGCACCAACTCAGATGCCAACTTTTCTTTCTATACCAGTTACAGCCCCACCTCAGTGGGGGAAGTTGTAGTATGGGCGTGTATATAACGTCCACCAGGCAGCAGTGCCTCAGGCACCGCCCGCAGTCGAGGGTACGTTTTCTATACATGGGACTTTAGGGTATATTTTATTTGACATGGGGGCTTCACACTCTTTTATTTCCACTAAATTTGCATAGGCCCCAGGGCTGTTAGACACGGTCGATAGTATGGTTACTTGTGTGGACTCGCCATTGGGTAATGGGATGATGATTTTCTTTATTTCTCGGGGTGTGAGTATAGAGATTGGGAGCCTTATGTTACCTGCGAATATTCTTGTATTAGACATGTTAGAGTATGACGCCATTATTGGCATGGATTTGCTAACTACGTATCGGGCCATGATTGATTACTATAGTAGGAGTATTGTGTTTGCTATATCGGGCCATGAGATGTTTTGGGTAGCATTGTCTCGTCCTGAGGGAGGCTCGTCCACCCATTTATACTACATAGATGAGGAGACCTTTAAGGAAGCGGTGATTCCCCTAGATTCGATTCCTGTTATTTGCGAGTTCGCTGATGTGTTTCAGGAGATACCGGGATTATCGCCGAGTAGGGAGATAAAATTTATAATAGACTTAGCGTCAGGCACTCGATCGATATCACGTACCCCTTACCTTATGGATCCCATGGAAATGAGGGAGCTACGGGATCAGATCGATCAGCTCTTGGGGAAGGGTTTCATCCGTAGAAGTACCTTAGCTTGGGGTGCCCCAATGCTATTTGTAAAGAACAAGGATGGGTCATTGCGACTATGCGTTGACTATCGGGAGTTTAATAAAGTCACGATACGAAATAAGTATCCGTTGCCCCGAATCGATGACTTATTTAATCAGTTGAGAGGAGTTGCCTACTTCTCTAAGATAGACTGAGGTTAGGGTACCATCGGTTGTGTATCAGGGAGCAGGATGTGTCTAAAACTGCGTTTCTGACAAGGTTGTGTATTAAGGAGCAAGATGTGTACCGTACATTTTGGATGACACTTGTCAGTTGGTTTTCGATGAGCTGAAGGACAAGTTAATCTCGGCACCAGTTCTCGCACTGCCCAGGATGAGGGTGGAATACTTTCTCTATACTGATGGGTCACTACAGGGACTTGGGGGTATGCTTCAGTAGGAAGATCAACATATAACTTATTCTTCCTGCAAGCTTAAGCCTCACGAGAGGAATCACCCCACCCACGACTTGGAGTTAGCGGCATTCGTGTTTGCACTTCGGATTTTGAGAGATTACCTATTGGGGGAGAAATTTTGCATGTTCATATATCATAAGTCGCTATAGTACTTATTCACTTAGAGAGAGTTGAATATGTGTCATCGTAGGTGGCTTGAATTTGTGAAAGATTACCAGTTTGAGATCCGGTATCACCTGGGGAAGGCTAATGTAGTGGCTGATGCGTTGAGCCGTAGGCCATTAGGTGAGGTGGTCGAGGCGTGGAAGGAGAAATGGAAGGAATTGGGATATTAGGATGCAGCTGTTAGATCATTCATGTCAATTATGACCGTTACACCCTAGATTGTGACGAAAGTGGTACAAGCCCAGGCAGGAGATCCGTTTTGTCAGGAGAGGATTAGACAGCTATTAGTCGGGGGAACATAGTCTTACTCAGTGATTTTCGAGGGAGGCTTGCACTTCAATGATAGACTGATTGTTCCCGAGGGGGAATATCTGCGACCTGCAGTGATAACAGAGTCGCATGGATCTCGATTTGCGGTACATCCCAGTGGGGATAAGATGTACCAGTTTATCAAGCGACAATACTGGTGGAGTGGGATGAAGAGATACATCACTGAGTTGGTCTCGAAGTGTGCCACCTATCAGTTGGTAAAGGTGAACCACCAGAAACCAATAAGGTTTATTAGCCGCTAGAGATCCCTATGTGGAAATGGGAGAGCATTCCCATGGATTTTACTACTGGTCTACCTACTTCATAGAGAGGTCGGAATCCCATATGGGTGATAATGAATTGGTTGACCAAAGTAGCTCACTTTCTTCCAGTTCGGGATGATTATACTACGATGCAGTATGCCCAGATTTTTATTGCCGAGATAGTGAGGTTGCATGGGGTGCCATTACACATTGTGTACGATAGGGACCAAATTTTTGTGTCTTGATTTTGGGAGAGTTTCTAGGAGGTTATGGGTACTGAGTTGTCATTGAGTACGACTTACCACCCACAGATAGACAAGAAGACATAGAGGACCAATCAAACATTGGAAGATATGCTACAGATGTGTCCTTGACTTTGGGGGAGGTCGGGAGCAGTATCTTCCACTTGTGGAGTTTGCGTATAATAAGTCCTATCAGTTCACTATTGGCATGGCTCCATTTAAGGCGTTTCATGGTAGGCCTTGCCATTGTCCTGCTTATTGGCTAGAAGTGGGTGACAACTAGATACTCGACCCAGAGTTAATTCAAGACACTTAATCTAGGATTGAGATGATTCAGAGTTGTATACGGGTAGCCCAGGACAGACAAAAAATCTATGCCGATGCCAAGAGGTTCTTTTTGAAGTGGGGGATCAGGTATTACTGCGAGTGTCTCCTATGAAGGGGATAATGAGATTTGGGAAGAATAAAAAGTTGGCGCCGAGGTAGGTGGGGTCATTTTCTATTATCGAGAGGATTGTATCGGTGACATATAGACTTGGTCTGTCGGAGCACTTGCATCGGATTCATGATGAGTTCCATATTTCTTCGCTAAGGCGCTATCTCCGGGATGAATTGGCTCACACTCACATTGCATTGGAGGAGATTGATTTACATCTTGATAGTTTATACGAGGAGAGACCAGTGGCTATCTTAGACCATAGCGAGAGGAGGTTGAGTTAGAAGGTAGTTCCACTTGTGCGCCTCCAGTGGCAACATCATAATGTCGAGGAGTCTACTTGGGAGCGTGAGGCTGAGATTCGAGAAAAATATCCAGAGTTATTCCTACCAGGTATTCCTTTTTTCAAATTTTGGGACGAAATTCCATTATAAGGGGCGAAGTATGTAACACCCTGTATTTTTATTGATTTTTAAATTTGAGATTAATTAAATTAAATATGAAAAATTAATGGGAAATTAATTCAGATTAATATAAATATTAACTAGCGAGACAATGGTTAGTATTTATTGTTGTGAATTGTATTAAGTATTACTTAGTGAATAAAGTAATAAGGGATTACAAATATATAAAAATTGTCACGAGTGAAAAATATGACAGTTACAATAATTTAGTCGAGACGTGCGTGTCAGCCGTGTTAGGACTCAATTTAATGAAATAAAAATTAATTTATTTTTTAGTCATTCGTATGGTCATTTTGAGTTCGCCAAAGTGTCCGGAAGGCCTGAGATAATTAGAAAAGTCTATCTCGGTGTTTAGTTTGGGTCCCAGGGAAATTTTAGATCAAACCGACACCCCAAGAGGGTATTTTAGTCAATTGTATTTTTAAGGAAGGAAGATCCACGAATTTAATAGGTTAAAATCAGATCAGTAATGATAGAAGTTAGGGCTACATGAACCAAAACTAGAGAGGCTATCAAGGGAGGAAGGAGGAGAGTCCTGAGGGAGTCCCAAGACTGGCCAACACTATTCTTGAACCAAAAACACCACCGTTGTGTAGATCAGAGGGAGAGGAACACAATCATACCAGCAATTTCATGGAGTTCAGAACTACACACAAAGGCATGTGTTTATCTTGCGTAATTTATGAAATATATATTATACATGTTAGAGTAGGATGAATTATCTATGAAGTTTATATGTTTTGAATGAATTTGGAAGACATAAAAACATGATATTGGGTTAAAATTGATATAGGATGAATTCCCTCTTGTATGTAGTATGAAACCCACGAATTTACATTTAATCTTGGAGAAGAAATCTGGAATTTTTAATGAGGTTTTGAATAAATGTGGAATCCTAGGGTTTTTGGAAGTTTGGTTGAATTAATTCGATATAGGAGGTTCTGTAAGGATTTATTGATTCCATTACGTTAAAAATTGTATATATATGTTGATATAACGTCTAATATGATTGGTTGGGAATTTGGGATTGATTAATGGAGTTTTGGTTAAGAAAGTGATTGAATTTTTGTAACTGCATAAGGGAAGGAGACGATCTCAGGTCCGGCGGACCAATTCACTGTACCCATCGGATCGGTTCAGAATCTCAGTTATTTACAGTCCATCGGACCAATTTGCTGTAACCACCGGACCGATTCGAAATGCCTACGAGACACTTTTTACTTAAATTTCTTTAGGGATTTGTGTTGATAATTTTTTCCCAATTAGAGATAATTGAGTTTTGGAACTTTAGGGTAGATTTAAGTGTAATTGGACCTCATGAGAATTTAAGTGGGTTACGTATAATGTTAGGTAACTATAGAAATTATTCAATGATTAAATAATATTACGAATATTTAAATGAACGCAGAGGTTATGAGTGGACCTGAGACCGAACCAGCGGTAGAGGGACAGTTGACCTACTAAATAGTTTGATGATTAGTTAGAATATTTCGAGTAACGAGGGATGCTCGGGGTGTACGGTGAGCAGTATAATTGAAATTAATTAATACGTAGAATACTCAGGGACTATAGATATACTACGTATGGTACATATATGATAGGTTACATGTATCCCTATACTAATGATATATATAGGTAAATTATGTGAAAAACCTATTGTATGATTTCTTATGTGTATGACATACCTATGCTATTTGCTATCATGGAAGGTTTTAAAAAGGGGACAGTCTTATCCTGATGAGCCATCAAGGGGGATTTTAAATTTGGTACCTCAGAACATAGAACTTTGGTTCGCTCACTATTTGTGTGAACGATGGTGTGCATGGTCATTTGGGTGCGTAGTACAAACGCCTAGAACTATGTTCGCCTCCATTTGTGTGTGAATTGTATTTTATGGTTCTAGGGTGATCCCGAACCAATTGTCCTTATTTAGTACGAGATGTACCGGGACTTGATAATAGAGTATGCATGCACCGCAACTGAGCTTAGGGGTGCCGTATTAGTATATATAATAAGGTCATGGTATATATATATAAAATAAGGAGTAAAATGTTTGACACTATTTCATAAGTTGATAACTTAATTAGTGGTGAGGATTGTGCCAACAAGGCAAGAAATGAAAGGTTGAGATTGCTTTGTTTTATTTTACTCTTTTGACCCTTTATTTTTTATTTCCCCCTCTTTTGCCTCACTACTATTTGGTTTCTCTCTTACTTTAATTCAAAATCAGGGTTAAATGAGTAAATTCCTTTTTCAGTCCTGGAAAGTAGACAAGTCCACTCATTTGACCCGTTTTTCTCTGTCCCCATTTTCCAGTTCTGATTTTTTTCTCTGCTCGAAGCAGCAGTAAGTGCGATCTCCATCTCCATTTTCAAGTTCTTAAGAGGTACGATTTTCATCTCCATCTCCATTGCGATCTCCATTTGATTATCGATAAATTTCATGGTGTGTTCAGCATATATTTGGTTCATGTTTTGTTGTTGTTGATTAATAATATCGTAGGTGCTCATTTTGTTGTTGTTGATTGAATCGTAGGTTCATCGACATTTTTTTTTTGCAGATCCATCAGGTAAACGTTCGCTCTCTACCTTCGATTGAGATTTTTTTTTCCTTCAAATTAAAGTTCTATAAACTCTAATCTTTGGATGGGAATCATGTGGTTAACATGACTTTCAACATTTATGTGTGTGATTCTTATGATCAAATTTCATATTTAGGTTTTTTGTTTGATATTTTGGATTTTAGTTTATGTTAGTTCAATGTCAAAGCACTCTCTACATATATTAAGACATTAAGCTTCAGTATTTAACTTGAAATAAATCATTTTTCTCTCTTCTAACACTAATTGCATGAGTTGTTACCTTTTAAGCGTGTTTTCCTGTTCATTTGCTTATTTAGGGTTCTATAACTTCTAGCCAACATTAATGATTTGGGGTTTTACTTTTCTCATATTTTTGGTATAAAATGCTTTGGTATTGAAATGTTATTTAGGGTTCCACATCTTACTAAGTTGATTGGTTTTAAAATCTTACATTTTTATAACTGAGATGTATGACATAATTCCTAAGTTATGTGTTTGACTTTGCTAATTTCTTTCTTGATTAGATGTTCTATGCATGACACAAGAGTTCCTTTTATCCATTACGTGGATCTTTTCAAAAAGAAATAACTCGAATGCTATTGTGAGCTCTTGATGTTTGAAAACAAGGTTATATTGATTAACTAGAGACTCTAAAACTCTATTGTTCTTGTCATTCTTAGGGAGTCGAGCAGCATTGTACACAATTGCTTTGCATACTAGCTTGGAAAAAATGGGGGAACAATTGTTTTTCATACTCTGTTTCTTAACCGTTGATTTTGATACATCATATACTCTATTTCACTACAGTTGACAGTGCTACAATGACAGTGCTATCAGACGCGTGCTTACTTTACTTTATGGGCTACAATGACAGTTCTATCAGATGGATGGTAAAATAAATCACTTATTATCCAACTTCAATCTTCCTTCCATATCCATGATAGTATTGAGAAAATTGATGGACGTGGGCCCAGTGCAATTTGTCTATGAAGGTGAATTTAATTTAATTTTCATTTTAGTTAAATGCAAATTGTTAGCTTCATGTAGTAGTAAACCCCATTTATTCAATCAAGAAGAATCTTACTTTTCTTTGTTTTGATTGTAGAGGATTGCAAATGATTTGTCTGAATTTTTGTTTTGTGGACCTTCATTTTTAGTAGTTAACATGTTCATATGAATGAGATAAAAGACCATGAACATTCATATTATATTAAGTATCCAATGTAAGATGCTACAATATACACATCTCTATTCATTCACGACTGTTTTTTACCCTCCATTTTGCAGCATTTAATACCTATATTGGACTATTGGTATTCGAGTTAGATGAAAGAGGTTCAATATCAAATACAACACTTCCTTCACAGGTATCAAGTTTATCTTTTATGCTTGATTCTTTTTCCACATAACAATTTTTCTTTAAATTGTGTCTAAGGTTCCTTTCTTGCATTACCTAACATGGTTGAAAGTTGGGGGTTTTTTGTTCTATCATGGGAGCATTCAATTGCCTACTTTAACAAAGTGATGCACGATCAGTTAAATATAATATCCAAAGCAACACAAGATATAAAAGTTATAGCTATTCAGAGTAGCAGTGATTTTGACCTCCGTGAAGTTAGTATTTTGCTATTTAGAGTAGCAGGTATAGCTATTCAACACAAGTTAGGATTTTGATTTTGACCTATATGAAGTTTGAACTGGAGTTCTCGGTATCATCCGTTCGATGCTACATGCTACATTTCGTACACTAAGTCGAGGTTTTAGTGATTCATTTCTCATCTTCTGATTTTCATTTATATTACTACTGCAAAAAAAGATTACTAGATATATTTTTTTGTTTTTATGATGTAAATAAGGGATATATTTTGTACACAAATGTCATGTATGAAGATTTTGGGGTTCCAATTCTTTGTGCCATCAATGCTTTTTATATCATGTATGCCATAATTCTGTTGATATCATACAGTGCATTTTATACTAATTTTAATCATAGTGTTGTACTAATTTTCGAGACCAATGCATTTTATGTAGTATTGATATGTCGTTTTAGTTAATTTTATTTTTATGTTTGTATTAGAGAAGATAAACTTGTAAACCGTGAAGTGTTTAGCATCGGTGAGTGCTTTGAAATTGTGGGCAAGTGTTTTACCCAAAATTAGGTTTTTTTTATACTAACTTTATGTTTACTCTCTCCTTTGCTGTTGTTAGGGCTTTTTAGGGGTTTAATCTAAGGGTTTCATTTTTTAATGGAAGAAATAGTGTCAAAATACGGTTTTTAAAGTTCCAGGATGTTTGGTATCGAACCGTAGGCCATGACGAATAATATTAGTGGTTTGCTAAAGTTTAGACTATAGGTGCTGCTAAAGTCCTCACACCAACTTCCATAAAAGTTTAGACAATCTCGCAACGAGACTGGGAGGACTACAGTGAATGTAAGGATATTGTAGTAGGTATATGAGGTGGTTTCAGTATTGGTACTGACATTTGATATTGTGGATCTATTTTTATAGTTATACTCTTACAGTTTATTTTTGTTACATTTTATACTGTCATATGTTAAACTCTCACCTTTGTTTTTCTTGCAGGTAATTAATTTGACGAGTGTTATGTTAGTGAATTTAGGGATAGTATAGTAGGTATATGAGGTGGTTTCAGTATTGGTACTAACCTTTGATTTTGTGGATGTCTATTTTTATAGTTTTACTCTTATAGTTTTTTTTGTCGCATACAATCATGTCTTAAACTCTCATCTTTTTCTGAATATTTATTTGATTTCAAATTATTGACATGATAATTACAGTACTATCTGATGCCATTTTATTAATTCATTGATGATTGGTGGACTAATAAATGAGTGACCAGTGGCCTTCTGTAGGTAATATCATAAGTATGGCTTGGGATAACAAATTTAAGGTAGTTTCTACAATTTATTACAAGTTACACATGTATGTTGTGTTATTACATCTCTGTTTTAAATGGATGTGATTCTTTGACTATCATTTAAATCTACATTTTGGTGTTTCATTGCCTCTCATTTATATTTGTTTTTGTCATACCTATTTTGAAAAAAACTGTTACTAAATCCATTTAATACAAGATTAAACTATTTAAGTAACTTCAAACTGCTTTTTTGAAGAAACTCTTTTCAAGAAATCAAAACAGTTTAATCACAAGATGTGTATAAAAATTATGCACGAGATCTGTTCAAGATTTATTAACAAGTTTTGAAAAATAAAACTAAAATCGTTTTTAATTCAGCACACTAAACAGAAAGGGATGAGAAGATGTAGAAAGATTAATGACAAGATATTTTTTACGTGGTAAAACCTCACCCAACTGAGGAAACATCCACGACTCCCTCTACGGAGTAAACCAAAAATTCCACTAAAATAAATTATAACAGTTACAAACTATATAACACACATGCACACAAATCAGACCTATACAAATTTAGGAATGTACCCACTGGCGTCCTTCTAACTTTTCTGCAGTTCTGTTTGTTGATGTTATTCTCCAGTTTGCTAACATCCAATTTGTTCCAGTTCTTTACGTCGAATCTTGTGTCAAGATCTTATTACCAACACTTTTAGTGTGGTAGGATGCTAGTGTTTGTGAAGGTTCTTTCTAACACATGCATGCACACACTCACGCTGATTTATACAAACAGTCCTATCAAATTACATATAAGATCTATATGCTGTGATTTTCAGTTTCTCTCTTCTTAGGAAACTTTGAACCTTATTTGACCTTTAATGTTAAACCAGAATCCACGGCTATCTTGCTCGAAAGACGTTTCACGATCTTAATCAATCTCAGGTTTTGAAAATATTTTTGAGATTGAAAATCACCAAGTGCGATTTCGACTAGGTCAAAGGTTTTATTTCAAAAGAACTAAAAACAAAAAATGTTTTTGTTGATTTTGAAGTTGAAAACATTTACAGAAATAAATCAACAAAAGTTTTCTCAAGATGAAAAACTATAGATGCAGATCTATGTGTAATATAACATGCAACAACTAGATCCAAGATTTCTATAAAAGTAGAAACACAGATCTAATCAAATGTTTAAGTTGAAAACAAGATCTGAGAACGAAGAGGTTACAGCATCAAACAACTAACAAACTAACACTCAAAACTCTTAAACACTTAAGGTTGTGTTTGTAATATACTGGTTTTGAAAGATATTAGGGTTTGAAAGATGTTAGGACGTTTTAGGGTTAGGGTTTTTAACTCTCTCTCTCTCTGGTTTCTCTCTTCTCTCTCTACTCCCTATTCTCTCTCTACTCACTCAAATAGATGAAGTGGAAAAAGCCTCTTCTGGCTGAGGGTTAGCCTCCTTATATAGTGGGTTGAGAAGGATCGAGAAGATGGTTCAAAATCAAGGGCTACGATTTGGTCTAGGCAGTTTGACTTTGATCTAAGGGTTAGAGATAAGCGGTAGTTAAAACTCTTCTGATTGGTTTAAGAGGGATTCACCAGGATTGAATTAGAACGCATGCAGATCGTTGATAAAAACGATCCAATGGTTGAGATTGATCACAGGGGTTGTCTCTTGGAAGAAATACAAATCAAACCGATATATAAGCGACAGGTGTAGGGCTAGGATTAAAGCTGAAACGCATGTTTTGGAAGTAATTACCAAGATACCTTGTAGTCTCCAGCGCTTTCGATTTCTACCCAAGTGAACTTTCAGCCAATAAAACCAACAATCTAGAATTACATAATGACCCCAATACTTTATAAATCCATTTTTAATTAAGATAAAAAGTGTTTTAAAAATCATTTAAAATTCCCAAAAATTATTAAAAATCAATTTTAGGGAAATTAACACACACAACACAGACACAACCAATAATATGCAATATACAAGATATGAATGTAATCCTAATGTGTGTGAGTGTTGGTACATATACCTTTGATTAGACAAACAAGAGGAATGAAATTTAGACAATTTCTGAGGCTTTTTGGATTCTAGGAAAGGACACAATTTTGTCACTATTTCCAAACTAGATGAGCACTTATACAATGTACACTCAAGTGAGTCAAGAGTATAAGGTGCTTCATATTTTTGTTATATATGGTTGTTTCAGCTTACTGCCTCACAACCCAACCTTGATTTTGAAGTTGAAAACATTTACAGAAAGAAATCAACAAAAGTTTTCTCAAGATGAGAAACTATAGATGCAGATCGATGTGTAATATAACATGCAACAACTAGATCTAAGATTTCTATAAAAGTGGAAACACAGATATAATCAAATGTTTAAGTTGAAAACAAGATTTGAGAACGAAGAGGTTACAACATCAAACAACTAACAAATCAACACTCAAAACTCTGAAACACTCAAGGTTGTGTTTGGAATATATTGGTTGTAAAAGAGATTAGGGTTTGAAAGATGTTAGGACGTTTTAGGGTTAGGGTTTCTCTCTCTCTCCCTCTCTCTGTAGTTTCTCTCTTCTCTCTCTACCCTCTCTTCTCTCTCTACTCACTCAAATAGACGAAGTGGCAAAAGTATCTTCTAGCTGAGGGTTAGCCTCCTTATATAGTGGGCTGAGAAGGATCGAGAAGATGGTTTAAAATCAAGGGATACGATTTGGTCTAGGCAGTTTGACTTTGATCCAAGGGTTAAAGATAAGCGGTAGTTAAAACGCTTCTGATTGGTTTAAGAGTGATTCACCAGGATTAAATTAGAACACATGTAGATCGTTGATAAACATGATCCAATGGTTGAGATTGATCACAGGGGTTGTCTCTTGGAAGAAATACAAATCAAACCGATATATAAGCGACAGGTGTAGGGCTAGGATTAAAGCTGAAACGCGTGTTTTGGAAGTAATTACCAAGATACGTTGTAGTCTCCAGCGCTTTCGATTTCTACCCAAGTGAACTTTCAGCCAATAAAACCAACAATCTAGAATTACATTATGACCCCAATACTTTATAAATCCATTTTTAATTAAGATAAAAAGTGTTTTAAAAATCATTTAAAATTCCCAAAAATTATTAAAAATCATTTTTAGGGAAATTAACACACACAACAGAGACACAACCAATAATATGCAATATACAAGATATGAATGTAATCCTAATGTGTGTGAGTGTTGATACATATACCTTTGATTAGACAAACAAGAGGAATGAAATTTAGACAATTTCTGAGGCTTTTTGGATTCTAGGAAAGGACACAATTTTGTCACTATTTCCAAACTAGATGAGCACTTATATAATGTACACTCAAGTGAGTCAAAAGTATAAGGTGCTTCAATTCCTCCCTTTGGAAATATGAGGCAAAATATCCTTTGAGTCATCTAGGACTCGTAGGGCAATAAAGAAATGAGGAAAAAACCTACTCCTAAACAAAAGTTCTATCTACCCATTTTCTATAAAAGAAAAGTACATAACTCAACTAATTACAAATCAATACCCTATTGAGAATAACTGTACAAAATCCTGCAAATGATTTCTAAGATTAAGCTTATTAGAAATATGTGAGAAAAAAATTGAACGCATAAGACTCAAATTTCTCCTCCATTTTGTCTCAAATGAACAAAGGGAAAAAAAATCATGTAAATCCAAGAAATTATTCTGCACACACCATTCCAATTGATTTACGCAAGATAATATACCTATTAAAATCCAAAGGTTTGGTAAACATATCTGCAAGTTGCAAATCAATAGGAAGATAATTAATTTCTAATTCCTTAGTTTTAACTAATTCGCGAATAAAGTGATGTCTTATTTTTATGTGTTTTTTTTCGCGAGTGTTGAACAGAATTTTTAGAGATATTGATCGAACTTTGATTATCATAATAAAGATGCAATTGTTTTTCTTGAATACCATAATCACTTAGAATTTGCTTAAGCCAAAGAAGTTGAGCACAACAACTGCCAGTAGCTATGTATTCAGATTCGGCAGTGGATAATGAAGTGCAGATTTGTTTCTTCCTACTCCAACCTAACAAATTATTACCAGTATAATAACATGCGCCTGATGTGCTCTTACTATCGTTAGTACACCCTGCCCAATAAGTATTGGTGTATCCTATTATAGTGCTATGAGTATCATTGGTGTACCAAAGTCCTAAATTTAGAGTGCCTTTAATGTACTTGATAATTCTTTTAACACAAGTTAAATGACTCTCTTTAGTATTGTTCTGGTAATGAGCACAAACGCAAACAACATACATAATATCAGGACGCGAGGCAGTAAGATATAGTAAAGTTCCAATCATACTACGATAAAGGGTGGGATCTATGGATTTTCCTGTTTCATCCTTAGATATTTTGACAGTAGTAGTCATGGGAATTTTAGCATCTTTTGCACTTTCAAGACCAAATTTTTTAATAATCTCTAATGCTCATTTTAATTGCGAGACAAATAATCCTTCTGAATTTTATTTGACTTGAAGACCTAAGAAAAATTGCAACTCCCCCATGAGAGACATTTGAAATTCTTTATGCATAATTTTAGAAAAGCATTTAACTTCTGAAGGGGAAGTTGATCCAAAGATGATATTGTCTACGTACACTTGAGCTATAATGATATGTTTATCAAAATGTTTGACAAAAAGGGTTTGATCATTTCCACCTCTCTTAAAACATTTGTCTAAGAGAAAGTTGGAAAGGCGCTCATACCAGGCTCTTGGCGCTTGTTTTAGGCCATACAAAGCCTTTTTAAGACGAAAGACATAATTTGGATATTTAGGGTCAATAAACCCTTTTAGTTGTTCTACATAGGTCTCCTCAGTCAATATTCCATTAAGGAAGGCAGATTTGACATCCATTTGGTAAAGCGTAAAATGTAAGTAGCAAGCTATGGCAAAGAGAAGACAAACAGATTCTAATCGAGTAACGGGAGCAAAAGTCTTGTTAAAATCTATTCCCTCTATTTGAGAGTATCCTTGAGCAACTAATCTGACTTTGTTTCTAATGACTATCCCTCTTTCATCAGATTTATTTTTAAATATCCAACGTGTGCCAATAACCTTTTTACAAGCAGGCCTAGGTACAAGATACCAAACATCATGAATGAAAAATTAAAGAAGTTCATCCTGCATTGCAGAAATCCAATGAGGATCATTCAATGCATCATTAAAATTCTTTAGTTCCACAAGGGAAACAAAACATGCATAATGAGCATAGTTTCTTAATTGAGATCTTGTACGCACATGTTTACTGGGATTACCAACAGCGTTGTCTATGGGATGGTCTTTAGCAACCCAATTAGGTACTTCAGGTGTCTTTATTGGTAAAGAATCATCTATTTCTGGCGAGTCAATATTTTCAGACTCAACCACAATAGTTGGTTCTCCAGTCTTACTTTCTATAGTAGTGTCACTTACAATTATGTTTATGGATTCCATTATGGTCTTAGTTCGAAGGTTATAAAAACGGTAAGCTCTACTATTAGGTGAATATCCTAGAAAGATGGCTTTATCTCCTCGACTCTCAAATTCGGATAAGTGTTCTTTGTCCTTACAGACATAACATGTACAACCAAAGGTTTTAAGGTACTTAAGATTGGGTTTCTTCCCATACCAAAGTTCGTAAGGAGTTTGTTTAGAATTCTTTCTAAGATAGACCCTATTAATAATGTGACAGGCAGTACGAATGGCTTCTACCCAAAAATACTTAGGTAAAGTCTTAGCATGAATCATAACACGTGCCATCTCTTGAAGGGTACGATTCTTTCTCTCAGCTATACCGTTCTGTTGAGGAGTCTTAGGATCACTAAATTCATGTTTATAACTATTGTAGTCACAATACTCTGCAACACCTGTATCTAAGAACTCTCCACATCTATCACTAAGAATCCTATTTACTTGAGAGTCTTTCTCATTTTCAATTCGAAGTAAAATATTAAAAAATGTTTGGAATGTGTTAGACTTTTGTTTTAAGAAAGCTACCCAAGTAAATCTGGTAAAGTCATCAACCATAACTAGAATATAACTGTGTCCACAAAGACTAATAGTTCGAGAAGGACCCATTAGGTCCATATGGATGAGCTCCAAAGGTTTAGAGGTTAGGATATCTTTGACTTTCTTATGATGGGATTTAACAATTTTACCTTCCTGACATGAACCACATACAATATTAGAAATAGATTTGATCTTAGGAACACCTCTAACCATTTCTTGAGAAGACAATCTACTAAGATTTTCATAATTTATGTGACCCATACGATTATGCCATATCTCATTGTCATCCATTCTGGCAATGTTACAGACCTCAACACTATTTTGAACAGTATAACAATTGTCCGGAGTCCTGACTCCTGTAATAATGCACTCACCTTTTTCATTTAAAATTTTGTAATTATTCTTTGAAAAGGTAACATTATGATTTGAGTCACAAAATTACGAAATACTAAGTAGGTTTGCCTTAAGACCTTTTATAAAAGAACATCTTCAAGCACAGGTAATCCTTCTTTTTGGAGTGTTCCTTTACCAATGATTTGAGCTGATACACCATCACCAAAAATAACTTTTCCTCCAGCAAAGCTGGTTTTGTTTAAAAGTTTTGTATCATCACCAGTCATGTGTTTTGAACATCCAGAATCTAAATACCAACCAGAAGGTGTGTGTTCAGCTTTTAAAGCAGTAATCACAATGTTACACTTCATCTGGGGTAATAGATCATCTTTTCTAACCCAAATGGCTCTTGTTTTCATTTTGCGCTTATTTACTCTCATTTGATAAATTTACGAGCATTCAATTTTTGTTGAAAAATGTTTTGCGCATGATTTTGAATTTTATGAGACACATGAGCATTTGGTTTAGGAAAGTGTTTAGGGATCCTTCTAGGAAATGTTCTTTTAGGGTTGGTCTTTCTTTTCCTATAGTTAGAGTTTTTGTCTGGTTGTCTCGACAGAACATAATTGTTACGACTCCTTCTAGAGTAGTTAAAGTTTTGGTACACATGGGTATTATAGGCAGGGTTAACTAAACGTCTAGAGTAGCAACCATAAAAAAAGTGACCATACAAGTCACAGTATGAGCAATATAGATTGCTCGAAGACTGTATCGAAAGTCTCTTAACATAGGCTTGAGGAGATTTTGATGCTGAACCTCATTCCAAGGGAGTACAGTTTGAAAGACCGAATCACTCTTCCTAATAGGGGCATACATATTTAGTCTTAGATGGACTTTCAAACTTAGAGTTACTTGTTTCCCCAATATCAAACTTAGATTGGTTTTTGTCAAACTCATTTTTCAGAGAATGAAAGTCTGGACAAGTTTCTACAGGTCTTTTGCCTCTTGACACAAACTTAATTGGTTCAAAAGTTTTGGTTTAAGTCTTCAAATTGGGGCAAAATCCTATTCCAGTTCGATCATCAGAATTGATTTTGGAATCAACAACAAATCCATCAAAACAGTTTGAGTTATTTTCAAATTTAGCAAATTTTTTGAAAACTATTACTGTATTTTCTTTAGATTGTTCCAATTCTAATAATGTCCCTTTGTATTTTTCCTCCAAAGTTACATTTTCTTCGATCAACTTCTTCAACTTTTGATAAAAAAATTTAACTTCATTTTCATGAGTTAGACATTGGGTAGTATACTCTTCAGCGTTAAGTTTAACTATCATACTTAGGTCTTCTAATTTCTTAGTGAGATCTTTCACTGTCTTTTCTAGTCTAGTGCTTTTCTTGAGAGTTTTAGCATAAAGTGTGTGATTGTCTGGGAGGTCTTCAGTGTCTGAGTCACTAAGTGCAGTGTGTGAAGTGACCCCTAAGGATTCATTTCTTGAACTCACACACCCATGGAAATCATCATTATCGCATTCCCTTTAACTCACACACCCCGTGGTTAAACTAACAATATTCTCAGAATGTAAAGCATCTAAACCAGTAGCAACATGATTCACAACAGTAGGTGTAGAGTTACTATCATCATTCTCATACATAGGCATATCATCATTGTATATTATCTTAGCAAAGAAAGACATGCAAGGATCAAAACAATAAGAAGATTCAGGTTCCTCATTCTCAGAATCACTTGAATCATCCCATGTTTTGCAAATATTGGCCCTAGTATGTTTATTGACAGTGTTTAGTTTCACTCTAAAGTCTTGTGCTATGTGTCCTAATTTTCCACATCTAAAACACTCAATGTTCTTAAAGTCTTTGTTGGCTCTCATGTCCTTGTGATGTTTGTCTTGACCTTTCTCATGAGGTTTGTAGTTAGACTGACTTGGATAATTTGGCTTGCCTTGTCTGTTTGCCAATTTATTTCTAAATTTGACAATTTTCTTAAATTGTTTTAACATCAAGGCAATTTGGTTATCCAAACTATCTATATCACATTCCTCATCAGAATCATCAGTGGGAATAGTGAACTCAGGTTTCATGAACTTAGAAGAAAAACTCAAGTTGGAACTAGTATGTTTCCTATGGGATTGGGTCATTTGTTTCTTAAATTCTAATTCCATTTCCACAGTTCGAAGTTTACTACTGAGTAATTCGGGAGTGAGATTTTGATCACACATTTCCTCAATAGCATATCTCTTATATCAAATTTCTGTGGTAATGACCTTAGAATTTTAGATACAATTTCATGTCTGTCATAAGTTATCCCATTAGCATGCAGTTTGGTCACAATGTCAGTTAATCTCATGTCGAAATCATCGAAAGTTTTAGAATTATACATAATTAGTGAGTTATACTGCTGAACAAGCATTTGAGTTTTAGCAGCCTTAACTCTAGTGTCACCCTCATGTGCAGTGATCAGTGTATCCCAAGCTTCCTTAGAAGTGGTGCAAGATGAGATCCTTTTGAACTCATATTCATTTATGGACATAAAGATATCATTCTTGCCTTTGTTATTATTACGAGAAGTCTGCTTCTCTTCTTGTGTGAACTCACTTAATTCTTTCTTAACCCTCTCATTACTTCCTTCAGTGGCTAGTTTAGTAGGATAAGAGTATCCATTTTCAACAATATCCCAGACATCATCTCCCAAGGTTCCTTGTATGAAAGCAACCATCCTCACCTTCCAGTAAGCAAATTTGTTTCCACCAAAGAGTGGGGGTCTAGTCAAGTTACCAAATCTTTCATTTTTCTCGTCCATTGTTATGATTTTAAGAAAACAATTTCAGAAACACAAGATCCTTTAAAATAATTCCAAAGCTTTGATATTAATTGAAAGCAACTATTATTAAAGCCGTTTAATACAAGATTAAACTATTTAAGTAACTCCGAACTGTTTTTGAAGAAATTTTTTTCTAAAAATCAAATCAGTTTAATCACAAGATGTGTTTAAAAATTATGCACAAGATCTGTTAAAGATTTATTAACAAGTTTTGAAAAACAAAATTAAAATCGTTTTCAATTCAGCACACTAAACAGAAAGGGATGAGAAGATGTAGAAAGATTAATGACAAGATATTTTTAAGGTGGTAAAGCCTCATCCAACTGAGGAAACATCCACGACTCCCTCTACGGAGTAAACCAAAAATTTCACTAAAATAAATTATAACAGTTAAACTATATAACACACAAGCACACAAATCAGATCTATACAAGTTTAGGAATGTACCCATTGGCGTCCTTCTAACTTTTCTGCAGTTCTGTTCGTTGATGTTGTTCTCCAGTTTGCTAACATCCAATCTGTTCCAGTTCTTTACGTCGACTCTTGTTTCAAGATCTTATTACCAACACTTTTAGTGTGGTAGGGTGCTAGTGTTTGTGAAGGTGCTTTCTAACACATGTATGCACACACTCACGCTGATTTATACATACAGTCCTATCAAATTACATATAAGATCTATATGCTGTGATTTTCAGTTTCTCTCTTCTTAGTAAACTTTGAACCTTAATTGACCTTTAATATTAACCCAGAATCCACGACTATCTTGATCGGAAGACGTTTTAAGATCTTAATCAATCTCAGGTTTTGAAAATATTTTTGAGATTGAAAATCACCAAGTGCGATTCCAACTAGGTCAAAGGCTTTGTTTCAAAAGAACTAAAAACAAAAAATGTTTTTGTTGATTTTGAAGTTGAAAACATTTACAGAAACAAATCAACAAAAGTTTTCTCAAGATGAGAAACTATAGATGCAGATCGATGTGTAATATAACATGCAACAACTAGATCTAAGATTTCTATAAAAGTGGAAACACAGATCTAATCAAATGTTTAAGTTGAAAACAAGATCTGAGAACGAAGAGGTTACAACATCAAACAACTAACAAATCAACACTCAAAACTCTCAAACACTTAAGGTTGTGTTTGGAATATATTGGTTTTAAAAGACATTAGGGGTTGAAAGATGTTAGGACGTTTTAGGGTTAGAGTTTCTCTCTCTCTCTCTCTCTCTCTGTAGTTTCTCTCTTCTCTCTCTACTCTCTCTTCTCTCTCTACTCACTCAAATAGACGAAGTGGCAAAAGTATATTCTGGCTGAGGGTTAGCCTCCTTATATAGTGGGATGAGAAGGATCGAGAAGATGGTTCATTTGGTCTAGGTAGTTTGACTTTGATCCAAGGGTTAGAGATAAGCGGTAGTTAAAACGCTTCTGATTGGTTTAAGAGTGATTCACCAGGATTGAATTAGAACGCATGAAGATCGTTGATAAACATGATCCAATGGTTGAGATTGATCACAGGGGTTGTCTCTTGGAAGAAATACAAATCAAACCGATATATAAGCGACAGGTGTAGGGCTAGGATTAAAGCTGAAACGCGTGTTTTGGAAGTAATTACCAAGATACGTTGTAGTCTCCAGCGCTTTCGATTTCTACCCAAGTGAACTTTCAGCCAATAAAGCCAACAATCTAGAATTACATAATGACCCCAATACTTTATAAATCCATTTTTAATTAAGATAAAAAGTGTTTTAAAAATCATTTAAAATTCCCAAAAATTATTAAAAATCAATTTTAGGGAAATTAACACACACAACACAGACACAACCAATAATATGCAATATACAAGATATGAATGTAATCCTAATGTGTGTGAGTGTTGGTACATATACTTTTTATTAGACAAACAAGAGGAATGGAATTTAGACAATTTCTGAGGCTTTTTGGATTCTAGGAAAGGACACAATTTTGTCACTATTTCCAAACTAGATGAGCACTTATACAATGTACACTCAAGTGAGTCAAGAGTATAAGGTGCTTCATTTTTTGTTATATATGGTTGTTTCAGCTTACTGCCTCACAACCCAACCTTGATTGTTGTTGGTTTTGATTTTTTTGCATATATTGATTAATAAAAGAGATATTCATTGCAAGGTCAAATTGTATTTGGGTATACTGCTGGCAAATCTTAAGTGTTAATTGATCGAATCTTACCTATATGCAGATTTAGATACTAGCAGTCCTCTGGTGTCTACAAGTAATTGTGAGATACCGCCAAAATTGAGGTATATTGCATTATCTGATGTTTTTATTTTTTTATTTTATTTTTATTCAAATTAGGTATTTTGAACCCTTTATGATTTTATTCAAATCAAGTGTTCTTTTTTATTCAAATAAGGTTTTGGGTTTTGATTTTTGTTTTGTAATTTAGGGCTTTTGATTTTCAAAATCGATTGAAAGACACATAATCACAGTTTTGATCTTGGATCTATTTGGCTAGGTTTCAAAACAGGGCTTTTGATTCCCAATATGGGTTGGGGAAGTTAGGACAAATGAGTATGTTTTTGTGTTAGATCTCTACAATTGGGTGGATTAATGTTATATTTTGTTGTTAGATCTCTACATTTGGTTGAAATATCAGAGAATCAACTCCCAAGTCCCGTAAAAATTGAAAATAATGTGTACTCTTTTGTTATTTCATATTTGATACCCCTGAATTGGAACCTACACTTGGCCTGACCTGGTTATTCAAAAATACAATCTGACTTGGAAAACTACGTTTTAACTCTAGATTTTATGCTCCGCCCCCCCCCCTTCTAACAAACAACACATTATCAAACAGAGCCTTCAAATGAGACCTAAAACTTTTTAGGCTTTGGAATCTGAGATGGTGTTGTTGAAAGCCCTTAGAGCATCTTTACGACTTCCACTGTGTCATCAAGATAGTATCTTTAAGTCTTGGGTTGCCCACATTATGTTACAAGTACTGACTTTTTTTGTGCTCAAAATGAAGTATGGAAAAAATTAGAAAACTAATTATCTAAGATTATCCCAATCCGGATAAGGGTGCTAACAAACCCAACTAGGCCCACAGTATAGAGCACAATGCAACTCCAATCCGGATAAGGCCACTAACAAACCCATCTCCCATATTTATTGTTTCGAAGTTTAGCTTATCCCCTCTCATGTCCCCCCACCCCCACCCACCACCCACCCTAATCTCACAAAGATAAGGCTGTTGTGTCTATAATTATAATAAAGAATAAAGTTGTTTTGCTTTTCATTTTTATGAATGATACTTTTGTAGGACTTCATTGTTGGTATTCTCCCTCCTCCCGTGAATATTAAACCCTCAATGACTGAGAGAATCATTTGACAATAATGTATTTTAGGCACATTACATGCTTTGAAGTTTATTTGACAATGACGGACATTTCTGTGAGGTTTGTTTAATGTCTAGGTGACCTTGGCTCTTTGGGACATACCACCAACTGCACTGGACAGAAATAAGAACTACTGCACGGGTTATATATTATGTGTCAAGTTCTTTTCATATATTGTAGTGTCAAATCCTTTATCATTTTGTGTTTTCTATTTGCGATTCAATTTTTTGTACTGTTACTCAAATGCCCGACTTGATACAATTTTCGGTACTGATTCTAACTCACATATTTAAGATTTTTGTAGGTTATTTAATATAAACAAATTCTAATAGTGGATGGTTTTCAAACATCACATGGAGAAATTGCATGAGTATAGAAGTCATGAGAGTTTGTATGATGGACAGTTTGATAGGTTGCAGTTTTATAGTATTTTTTTTATCTAGAAGTTTATTTGACTACTTTAAAATATTTGACATGAAAGTTAGTGTATCAGGTCTCTATTAAATGAGACTCCTGTATTTTATCCTTGCCCGTGTTTGTGTAAATATTAAAACAACATGAGGCACAACAAATATTCAAGCAACATCAGGTGTCTACAAAGTTTATTTTTTAGGATCTAGCTGTTTAAGACTTGCCATAAGGGCAGAAGTCAAAACAAAGCAAAAAATTCTCTAGATGACCAAGTTATTCTAAAAGAATAACCATTTCCAACTCATTAGTCAAGTCAAAATACAAAAATTAAAGCTACTCAAAACTCTCACTCTCTCACACACACCGCCGCTGCAGCTGCCTTGATGTACTCCTCTGCTTTCGGTGCTCACTGGCTCCACGGCCTCTGGTCGCTCACTTGAGGTGCTATTTCACTATCTCTTTCAGTCTAATATTCTCTTACACTCTCTCTCTCTCGATCTATGAGTTATGAGTATTATAGATTTTTTTATAAGTTTATGTTTTAACTGTGGCTTGTCATTGATTAACATATATGATTAATTATTGTGAACTCATTAGTTGTAATTTAATTGTGAAATTACCCGCTTTATACAATGAAGTAGTGATTATATATGTGAAATGTTTGTGTCATTGTATTGATGTTAGATCGGTGGAGAAAGTCAGAATGGGAATAACGAAACTTACTCTGATCCACGCAGGCTTACATGTCACATCGCAATTATTGTCTTTATCTGAATGGCAGATAAAGATAGGCACAATTAGAATTTTTTCCCAGTTGATCCTTAGACAATGTTTTTAGAATCCTTTTAATATTTGTTCAAGATGTTTATCTTCTGTGACCATTTCATCCTTTTTAGAGTGCTTTAATGTTTGATTTTTCTCCGTCTTCTTCTGCAGAATTCTTGATTGCCCTATTTGTTAATATGTCATTATGTCCAGCTGAATTATATGTGGCCATGAATTAACATGAATTATATTATCATTAACATGAATTATATGTGGCCAAATGCCGATCGCTTGATGTTAGGGATGACATGAATGATGTGGACCACATTTTGCAAACGAAATATTAGAGGGAGTCGTGTGGTGAGTTATTCAACTCTAAAGATTTTGTATTATAAAGGTTTTGTGTTCGTGCTCTGTGTGGGGGTATGTGCATACATGAGTTATGGGAATGGAATGAGTAGAAATATAACTTTGTCAACATTTCATTTCACAAACTTACAATGATACTTGATTGTTGGTTCTTATGCTATGATTTTGAAGATATATTGGGAGTGGAATGAATAAAAATATATAAATGAAATATCAATTTGGGTATTTGTATTAGTCGCTTATTATTAATTCATCATGCCTTTGTTTATTAACTTTGCAAAAGACTATTTACCCAATTATTTTGCATTCATGAATAAATATGGCGTTACAACCTTTTGTTGTCAAGATTGTAACTGATATGTGTTAGATATAAGAAAAGAAGGTGTTGAAACCGAATGATATTAAAGATAGGACGTATTATTCATCTTGGTCATAGACTATTCAATTACGCGATTGTTTTTTATGGAATATCATATTGAGCAGTTGATTGTATTATTTGATTCCTTTTTTATATGTTTTCGACATACAATTTGGTATGACATTTTGGTTGGCTATACATTTCAACTGCTAATTTGTATTAAATTTTGGTTTGTAATGAATTCAACAGTTTTTCGTTTGTAATGCAACTCAGTTTTTGGTTTTTTATGCAATTGGTCTCTACTGATGTTAAGATGGCTTGAGAACCAACTTAATTCAACATTGCTTAATTCAATTTGGACTGTTATAGTAATGCTTTTACATTTCAACTGAGTAACATGTCTACATTTGAACTGTTATCGCATTATATTATTATAACATTAGACTGTTGTCATTTTTTGTCGGACTATTTTCATTTTTAGAAGGATTGTTTTCATTTTTGGTAGGACTATCTACTTAACAGGGTTGTTTTTATGAATGTAAGGACTTGAATTATTGGGATTTTCAATGTTCTTTATTTTTCCTATTATTAAATTCCCTGATCTTGGTTTGTAGGACTTTAACTGTTCTCTTTTCTTTATTTGTTAGGTGTATTTTACAAGTAGTACTTGCTTTCTTACTTACTTTAATGTTGTTGTATGATTATAGATGTACGGCCGCCAAGCAGTTATTATTTATTGCTCATGACCTGTTTGTATGCTATCCTCTTTTGAAAAAATTGTAAAGCCCATTGTATCAAGAAAATAATGTTTTTTTATCACTTGGTTGATTTTTTATATTTGTTATTTTGCAGAAAATAAGCAAAATAGTTGAAGGTTACTGATTGAATGAAGTATTTCTTCAGAATTTTCATATGGTACCCCCCTGATATAAGGTATTTTTTTAGCGATTGTAGAGAAATATGTTTGTTTTAGGATTGTTTTTGTTGCTCAAGACATGTCAGAATTTAGTTTTCAAATCTAATTTGGGGCTTATGTGTGGTTACATTTTCCCATCCATGGCAATCAATGCAGTAACCACATTTAACTCCAAGCATAACCCAGTTTTGATGCAATACCCATGAAGAGACCCCCCCCCCCCCCCCCCCCCCCCCCCCGCCCTTTACAATCTCACCTACATTAGCAAGTACTGAAAAGGCACTCAACACTGGTAACACCAATAATCGGACCATTCCCAGACATTTTCATAAACAAATCTAAAACAGCAGCAGGGTGAGATACATGGATCTAACCACCCATCAAGGTATTCCCTGATACTAAATTCCTGTCTTGAGAAAATTCAGCAAATACCTGGTGGGATCTTCAATTCTACCACAAACACAGTATAAGTGCAAAAGGGTATTTCTTACATTGACAAACAAATCAATCCCAAATTTAAAAACAATGGAATGAATCCTAATGATAGTCCAAATGGCATATTGCTGATTAATGTGTTTGGGTATATTGTTGATCATTGCTCATATTATTGATCAAGCACATACTCATATTGCTGATCAAGCATAAGCTCATTCTCATATTGCTGATCAATGGTGTGTAGATCTTATAATTTTAACCTATTAATGTGTTTGGGTATATTATTTGTTTATTCAATTGAGTATTTTGATTGCTTTGTGTTTAATTTAAGTTTATGGGTTGCAATAAATATTTTGATTAGTTAATAGGCGTCAACAACTATAAGGCATAAGTATTTTTTGCATCTCTGTTTTGGATTCTTTAGATATTATTCCATAAATCCTTTTTTTCCTATAGAAACTACTCATTCAACTTAGCTACATGGCATGATTTACACCATATAATACAATTTAAAATAACAGTAAACACATGTTCAAGTGTATCCCATCCAATTAGGTCTATTTTTTTTGTATTAGTATGATATTTTGGAAATGACTTATTTTATTTGTGTTATTCTATATGACTACTATTGGAATTTTTATACCTTCTATGTCATAGCCATATTTGGGTACAAAGAAATGGCTTATTTTATTTTATTACAATTATATGCAATCGAGGTTTGGGGTTATCAGTTAATCTATGTTACAACCATATTCTATGTCAATATGTGTTTGTTATAGTATATATTAAATTACCTTTGTTTTTTGCGGTGATTGAGATTAAATAAGCCATGTTTTACTCTATATTATGTTAATTTTTTCGCAGACCTTTTAGTTAAATAAAATAACTTTGTTTCTCTTTAATTAATGTGAATTAGGTATGTTGTTTGAGAATTTGAAGTTAGGGCTATTATTTTTTTAACTTGGTCGCCTCGATGTCCACGTTGGGGTTAGAACTTCATTTTTTAGGGGGTTTGATTTTTTTGTGTGCTCATTTTTGTTTTCCAGGTGCATAGTAAATTACACTTTAATTTATTTTATGTGTGATTTCGGGTTCTATGGGACACTTTTTGTTTGCGTAGTCTCTCTCGCCCGTCTCTTTCAAGCCTCCCCTATCTCGAGTAATTTAAGAAGCAACTCAAATAGTGTTTGCCTGTCTCTTTTGTTTTTCCATTGTAATGCACGTTCTTTGCGTAATTCAAGAAGCAACTTAAACAGCGTTTGTATTTTCTTATCACATCTCCAGTTTTTATTATGTTTTTATTCTATATTGCTTAGTTTTGAATAGGATTTTTGTTGGGGTCGCATGTGTTATAGTATATCACTTGCTAAAATTTTATACCGCTGTCGCAGGATGAAACTAATAATTTTTAATAATTTTGTTGCAAGTTCCTAATGTGAAATCCGCATTACTTTGATGGGATTTCTCGTGAAAGGAAATTAGTTATTGATATCTACAGTTGAGTTTTTAAAGTGGGGGTACCGTAGATTAGTAGTTTAGTACGTCTTTTTCCCTGTGAAAATGATTGTTAGTTTTAAATTTGATATATGTGTGATTTTGTTAGAAAGTTTGTTTCGTAAAAAGTATCTGTTAGATGAATTTCGGCTCTTTGAAAATTATTGGATTAGTTGTTATTGCTCAAGAAGGGTGGATAATCCAGTAAATAATGAGATTATGTCCATTTTTTTAAAATTAACACTTTGTTTATTTGATACACAATGTGAATTTTGTTGATGAATATTATATATTTCATGTTATATGTGAATTTGTTGGATGAATTGAGACTATTTGAATGTTGTTGGACTATTTGTTATTTGTTAACAGGGTGGATAATCCTATAAACAAAGAGAATTATAACCATTTTTTTTAAAAATACTCTTTGTTGTGTCCGTTTTGCAATTATGTATTTTAAAATTTTTTGTTGTTTTACGATTACTTTTGAAATTTTCTTCGTGCCCTCAGGCACGGGCATTCCGCTAGTATATATATATATATATATATATATATATATATATATATATATATATATATATATATATATACTTTTGATTTATTCTACTGTGTGGACTTAGTAGATAAGATAGATAAGGAAATCTAAAGTAACTTAAGTGTGTGAACACTTAACTGTTAATTGGAAAATTCTTACTTGAGTTAAAAGATATGGAAGTATTCAATAGTGTATTATGTGAGAAATATGGGTGGACACCATGAGTAATAGTTTAAAAAGGATAACGTATTCGAACTAGTTATGCATAGTAGCGATTAGAATTGTCTAGAAGTACGTTAGGTCTCCACACTAGTTGAGAGGTGAGACTTATCAAATGAGATCCGTGAATTAACATGTGTATAATATCTTCTTTTAAGAATCGCTAAAATGTTTTAAAATGTTTTTACTCGGGCTCTTACTCGTTTCTTCCAAATTTATTTTCTTTGTACAAATTATTTTAGGTGTCCAGCCACAGAGACACCAGGCTTAGGAGTTCCATGTGATTTGACGTGCTGCAGCTGCGATGAAAGTTGCAGGTCCTCGATATTAGACGCATCGACTCCTATCCATCTATCTTCCTTATGCAGATATTTCAGTCAGGGCATGTTGCCCACTCTAGACATTATTTATTTTAGTGATATTGTATTTCGTCCATCTCCAGTGTTGGTACTTGGTTTTTTTTTCATTAACGTATTTGAGATTTTAGACTGGAATGTTTATTCCAGTTACTTTCATTTATTCAGTTACTTTGATATTCAATTATGTTGGTCTTATTTAAATGGTGAATGTGGTTTAGAATTCTTATATTCTTGCATGTTAATAAAGATTAAAATTTTGACAACGGCTTAATTAACTAACAAGTGATTAGTAATTAAAAAGTTTTTCGACAGTGATGCTAAGAATGAACCAAATGAGAAACCTGTTTTAATGTAATAATTGATTGATCACCCGATATTTAATTAGGCGGGGTGTCACATGCCCCTTAGTAGTGACCAACAACCATGACGAATTAAAATGTTACATTTGCGTGTATTTGTCCTTTTGTCAAGACCAAGGCCGTAACCAATGCTTATACATATATATATGGTCACGGTCCTTAGCCGTGGCCAATATTTGCATGTAGTTGCCTTTTTATCACAGACTAAGGCCGTAACCAATGCTTATATATGGTTATGGTCCTTAGCCATGACCAAGAGTGCATGTGTTTGGCCTTTTATCACTAACTAAGGCCTTGATTCCTTCGTGACCAAGATTGGAGGGAGTTATGGTGCAAATTTGGGCGCCAAAGTTGACACGCCCTCGTCACGGATAAAGACCGTGACCCACAGGGGTTAGGAATTTAGTCTGTGACCACTTCCAAAAGCATCTATGGCCACACCTCGTCACGGACCTGGTCGCATCTAATGCTGAAATGGTCACGATCTTTGGCTGTGACCAGCTGGTCACGATCCTGGGCCGTGACCTTCCTTCTATGACCATTCGCAAGATTTGGTGTAGTGGATGTTGGTGGTGGATTCGTATTTTGAGAGGATGTGAGCTTAATTTTCTTCTTCTAGTAGTGATAAAGTCTATGGATCCGCCTCTCAGCAAGAATTAACCAAAATTTGTAGTATGTCTTTCATGTTCCTCTCCAAATTCTTTTGGATTGCAATTGCTTTCTTGATGGGGTGGTAAATATCCTCAGGTACTTCAGGCGAAATCCCTATCCAGTTATGAAATTGAAAGAAAATAAATCAATTCAATCTCCATAGAAAACATAATAAATATTCAATCAATAATAACATAATAAATTTTGAAGACATACTGGGCCTGAAGTTTTTGCAAAATCTTGCTACCCATGAAAGTCTTCATCTAAGAAATCCCCTGAGAATCACGAAGAATAACACCAATTTGAGAAGGTGTTAGACCTTATGGGGTGCAAACCATAACGAACCAATTCTTCACGGCCCAAGTGGGATAAACCCAGTAATATAAAGCGTACAACTCAAGTCAAAATTAATGTCACATGGGGTAAATATGGAGATCTCAATCATGTTATCTAAAATTGCAGAGGAGATTAACACAAATTAGGAAACGAAATAAGCCATAGCTAAAATAAGATTAACACGACTCAACCACCTTTATGGATATAAATAAAACTTGCACCCTAGGACAATGAGCCATGCAATTCATTCTTCACGAATTACAAAGAATTACTATACATGGAGAAATACCCTGTTGATGTTGGTAGTTGCCTAACCTCATCAATCCTTTTGTTGTGAGATTGTTGTGTTCCTTATTTGGTCTCAAATTGCTTAGATTGCTTTACTGAAAATAGGAGCCGTATGTGGGAAACAATTATTTTTCCTAAGAAAATCGAAACAAGCAATCTAAGCAATGTCGCACCCTATCAATGCACCTATTGAGGGAAATCGGCAAGGCGGACTCTCACTACACAGAGTCAGGTATAAGATCCCCTAAGAGAGAGATTAGGTCGTTGGCCATCCACAATTCCACCCACAAGAGCAACCTTATGAATATAGCAACGAGGGGTCTGAATCAATTTAGATCTCGTGGTTGGTTGACGATTATAAAGAATGACTCCATTAATAAGAGGAGGCAACACGCCTCTAGATAGAAAAAATGCGCGTCTTCAACGACGTATAGAAAAAATGAAGCGAGAGATCCGTGGAGATAAATGCAAGCATCATGGTCGTATGCCTAGAAGTGAGGAGAGTAAAAAATTATCATTGTCGAATAAGGAGTTCACATTGCAATCAGGACATTCAGAGAAGGAAAGCTTCCCAGTAAGGCTAAACTAAGATAAAGGACATCGTAGACACGGTGACCGAAGTCTAGTTCGAAGGGAAATAGATCAACATCCAGTTAATCGAGGGACTAGGTCCACCAAGGAACTCCTAAGGAGGCCACTCATCATCCAGATCTAGTCTCTATTGTTGAGGATAATTGAGGAGGAAGATCTCCGAATAAGTTCGCAATCCCAATGTTGAAGACATGTGACTGGAAGATCGATCTTATATACCACGTGCATCAATATGGGCAAGCGATGACCCTGTGAAACCGTAACGCCGCCTTAATTTGTCGTATATTCCCATCTAACCTAGGAGATGTCACACAAAAGTGGTTTGATAGGTTGCCTCAAATGTCGATCTAGAACTTCATGTCACTCACGGAGGCCTTCACACCCCGCTTCATTACGAGAGGTTCTAACCCAAAAATAATGAATTCTATCGTGACCATAAGGGAAAAACCCAAAGAGAATTTGCAATATTATGCCAGAAGCTACTGGAAAACCCTAAATGAAGTCGAAGATTGCTTGAAGCAAGTTTCCATAGGATTATTAAAGATAGGCCTTCCCCACAACTCCACATTGCACCGGTCCCTCACCAAGAAGATATGCAAATCATTA
The DNA here is from genome assembly GCA_949130495.1 of Sambucus nigra. Taxonomy (NCBI): domain Eukaryota; kingdom Viridiplantae; phylum Streptophyta; class Magnoliopsida; order Dipsacales; family Adoxaceae; genus Sambucus; species Sambucus nigra. The sequence goes on from OX422215.1 coordinate 623,379,081, forward strand.
AAGAAAGAAAGTACTTTGTGACTAGATAACATCATGATTCTATATATGTGTGGATGTGGAAAAAATATGCAAATATGATCCTCTTGTGCCAATAACTAACTTATGATTATTCTCTCGCTATGATTGTAAAATGTGTACTCATCCTACCTATAAAGGTGAGACATGCATCCTATTTTCTTCTCTCTTCTCTAACAACCTATGAAAAGCACACGTACCTCATGTGGGTATCTAGTGAGACTTTACTTTATTGTTATGATGCATAATTACATAGAGTACTTGGAGCTTGTATAATGTATTCTCCAATGACGTCTTCACAATAATCACTAGAATCACTAACACTTGTGGATATAGGTGTAAAAGTGTTGCAGATCATATAAAACGGGTTCTTCTCCTTTCTTTCTTTACTCTCTAGGTCATTCATGTGTTAGTGTCTTAGTAATCCTATCTCCTAACTGTTTATTTGTTGGTAATTAGTATATTTAGCTAATATTAAACTGTATACCAAATTTTAGCAATAATGAAGTTTTTTTTATAATTTACATTTTTCTCATAGAACTTCAGATTATGCAAATGTAAAAATACTTCTCGGAATCCCTTATAGCTTAGTTGCAAAGCGACGGGCTTATAAACTGGACGTGTAGTTCGACTGTGCATGGGGTAACCCTTTCATAAAATAATCCGTTTTCGATGTCATTAAAGGTTTTGTACTAATTATCTCATAGAGTAAGGAAAATAATAATATCAAACTATTTTGGGCATAACCACCCTATACAAAACTTAATTGTTATTCTCTTCCCGTAGGTGATCACTTATATGCCTCATTATTTAGATGCAAACGAAGAGCTGAAGTAGAAAAACAAACACATAAATTAAAACAAAACTAAGGGTTGGATTGTCTACTTTTATGAGGAAAGGAAAAACCTTAGATAAAAGAACTGTTACAATGCCACATTTAAGAAACCAAAAACAACAATTTTATTTAAGTGGTCCAGAACCAAGAAATTTTATGTTCATAATCATCATCATCTTCACTTAATTATCAGTAGGTAGATAGTTGAGTTCCTTGAAGACTTCAATGCACTCAGGAAGGGCTTCCTTTTTCAAGTAGAAAAGAGGGTTTGCTCGTCGGACAGGGTCGACCATGCCATCGTTGGCGGTGAGAACAATTCGGGAGGATTCCTTGGACCATCCATTGTCGGGTATCTCGTCACATTCCGGCATGCTGCTCTGCACCAACCCAACCTCACAGATATCATCTGCGTGGTCGCCATCCACTGGTAGGGCGTACGCGCCATTTTCGTCGGTTTCTCCGTCAACCGTGTAGGCTACATGGGCTGTGTTTAGGTGCCTACACTCCAAGCGTACCTTGGCACCTACAACCAGTAGAGGATAAAATGACATGACCTTAACAAATATAAAAATAAAAGAAATTTGTTCTTTTAATTTATTAGAAGGTTAAAACTACTGGGTTCCTTAAATAAAAGTATTACACAACTTATACTAACAAAATTCATCTGAGAGTTCCATAACACACCCTATAAGCCGTCACTAGTTTATGTACATATATTATATTTAATTTTTTGACTATTTTGTTGCAATCAAAGGAGAACTAAGAAAGTGAGAGGTGCACGAGACCCTCATTGGTCTACTTGTTATAATTTATATCTATAAGACCAATTTTTTAATATTTATATGTACGAAGGGGACTGTTTTACAATTTTGGAAAAGGGCCATATCAGTTTTTAATAACTTTTAGGGTTAACCGTGGTCCTAACGAAAGAGAAAACATGGCCCGTTGATTGGACTTTTGAAATAAGAACTCGGCGCGACATGTGTCACACTAAACGTCGCCCAGGATGGTGAATTAATTACTATCAACCCAGGATTCAGCAATGAGGGTAAGGGATAAGAAGCAAACAAATTTCTTTAATTTTATTTTTTAAATCCAATGAATACGATTCCAGGATCCTACAATGAAGGCAAGAAATTATATATTTCGTGTTTTATTTTTTTCTTTGAGTAATAATTTTTTTGTGTATCTTTTGATATAAAGAAGAAATCATATTTTTTCCCACTTTCTACCACGCCTATATGTTTGTGTTCCCTCTTATTATTGAGTCGTGTGATTCTTATTTGTTTATTTTTTTAGAGTTTAGTCTCTACATATACATGTTTTTTAATCCATAATGTTAAGTTTTTTGGACGAAGATTGGTAATTTTTAAAGTGATTGGACAAATACATTGGCATATATAGCACACATGATCAATTTTTATCCAAAAATTTAACATCCTAAGTATTTGAAGGTTAAGTGATGTTTTTTTATAAGCTTAGAAAATGAAAATACACGTGGTGAATTGAAAATGAGAACAAAGTTGGAGGGATCAAAGTGTAAATAACCTAAATGAAAAGGTAATGATGAAAATCTTAATGGGAATGTAATATTCCATATTTGGCTATGGGGAGTTGTACTAAGAACCCTAACCATAAATCATGCATCAACACTATTTGGGATTGAGTAATTAATAAACAAAAACAAAAACTCCGTTATATTCATTAATGTCAAATATTATAAAGGATTTAAATAAATACATTTAAAACAGTTTTTCTATCGAAAGCATTAGGAAAAAATTATAGTGTCTTTTGGACATCCTTATTTTATCACACTACTAATTATCTAAAATTTTCAAATCACCACGACAAAAAATGTCCAAATGGAAAATACGATGATAAATTAGGGAAACAATAAGCCTTTTGTTTTAGTGCATTGAAAACGTTGTACTCTCCACAACAAAGGTAAAACTTAAATACTTCGTTAAAGAATAATGATATGGGTACAAAAACATCTCCCAAAAACTCCACCAAAAGTGACGTGGATCCCATATATTTTCGCAGGTACCTATTAAATGTTACTTTGTGGTATGGGTCTCCCAAGGCAGAACATATTTATGATATTTGAGGGATTTGAGGGACTCATAACACTACTCCTTCGTTAAATAACTCATCTCAAATGCAAATGAAGATTCATATTTTCTCATATAAAGAAACGAAAACAAGGTTTTGGCCTCGAACGGATAATTCACGTCTACAATGAAAATTGTAATTCTTTTAATGTTTCATGGTACATGCACACTCACAATATTACTTTGAAGTATTTGTTGCGGGGTAATGATAATCCCTACATGTGCCATGGATGAAAAAATAAGTTTATTTGTGGTTGCAATTATTTTCCAATTTGATTACTTATTTTATCATGCAATTATTTTTCTATTTACTTGGATTTCAAAAATATTAATCATGGACATTAATTTTAAGCCATTTTCATGAATTAAAGAAAAACTATTATTGATAATCTTTTTGTTGATCAAACTAATTACGTTATCAACTGTGAGGACAAAATTAATCATCAACCATGATTTTATAAATGTATTCCAAACAATTTAAACACGTTGCACTTTCCGTGCGTTAAAAGGGTTAACACTAGCTTTTTTATATTTACATGTATGAAGGGGGCCTATTTTATAATTTTGGAAAAAGGTTATGTTATTTTTTTTTTTTTAAATTTTAGGGTCAATCATAGTCACAATAAGAGAAATAATAGCCATTTATAAAAGCAATGTAACATAGTGTCATGTAAATATATATACACCAATGTGGAACAATGTATTAGATGCATTGATATATAAATTTATGGCGAGTGGCGGAACCAGGAATTAGTGAGTAAGGTGAGAGTACATAATATTTCGGGAAGGAGGCAATCATATAAAGCTTTAAAAAATTTGCGAAAACAAAAATTATTAAAATTAAATAATATTGTAGAATTTGATGAAAATACGTACGAGGCATTGGTTTACTGAGTCTAGTCATAAACTGCGCACGACATGTGTCACAATATACGTCGCCCTGGACGATGAAATGGTCACGGGGAACCTGGGATTGAGCAATGGTGATAAAGGATAAGAAGCAAAGAGGTGCTGCAAAGAGGATTATAGTTTGAAATGAGTTTGTCATTGTGTTTGTATGTGGTAAATTATTGGAAGATTGTAGGTAGGTGGGGTTTGTTTTATAAGGATAAAGAGGTTGAAGTTGGTGTTTATATAATAGGAGATTTATGTGGATGTGAGGTGGTTATTGGATTAAAAAGGAGTTGAAGTAGGAGAGCCGTAAATTGGCTACTTCCTTAGGAACATACAAATGGTTGGTCTCAGTTAGTTGAAAGGAAGAGGCATTGTTATTGTGGAGACTTTCTCGCAGGATCCTACACCTGTGTGCATTTTCTACTTTTCCATCTTCCCCAACTTTCTCTCTCAACCCCATACCCAACAAAACCCCACATTCCTTCATATTTGGGTGAGAAGAGGAAAACGGATTGTGTAACCTCCCCACTACTGCCGAATGAACCCCCACATCCCTTAAGTTTTTATAACGAAATAACCCTTCTTTCTCCATACGGTTACACCATATTTGGCCCTGCGAAACGTCTTTCTCAATTGCATTCATTTCTTCGCTGCACTTAAACCGGTAAAGGTTTCACCTCTTAGGTTTTGTTTGATTTACTTTTTCAATGTTTTAGGTTGTCTTCAACCTTTTGAATTTATATTTCACAATATTTCCAGGATCAAAAATGCAAAACATCCCGACCCTCTAATATTTTACAAATTGTATGTTCAGTTTTTATGTTTGCGTTTTTGTTTCTTATTTCGTAATATTTGTTTCGTTTTCAGGGTTGTGAAAGCTTTCAAGCATTTCGTATGATAACTACATCAAATCATACTGCCATGGATTATTTTCATTAAATTTTTTTTTGAAGGTTGGGGAAGTAAATAATTGTTTTTTTAAACCAGTATATATTTACATTGATGTTACCAGAAAAGTGTATTCATGTGTTTTTACCTTGTTCACGTACGTTGAAGTGATTACAATTTGTTTATGTAACACTAGGTTGGATATTGAATACTTTTTAGTTGAATTGTGCATTCGGATACTGCAAGCTTCATTGCATTGCTTTCTTCATATCTTTACATATTTTGTATTTGTTAACAATTGATTTTTTAAAAAGTAAATATTGAAAAATGTCGCGTTAGCGTCTGTTCATCGCACGGGTAGCATACTAGTACTATAAGATGTTTGGGTGTTTTAATAGTAAGTTTAAGACGAGTGAGAAAGACTATAACCAAAAGCAACTTAATGATGTGGCTCAATAAGAAATTCACTCATTTGCTAAATCATCTTATGATTTTTTTCTTTCCTGAAAATATAATTTTCAAATTAAAAAAAACAGCTCAATAAAATAAAAAAAATTCATTTGGTGTTATTTTTTTACGAGTCACCTAAAATATTTAAATACCGCATAAAAAACTCAATTCGAAAATATTTTTTACTATTTTTAAAAAATGGTTCTCGCCAACGGTATATATAAGTGCTCCAACCACATACATATGCGGCCGACATGGACCACTTTTTTAAATAAAAAATAGTAAAATAAGTTTTTATGGGTTCTCTGAAATACTTAAATACCACACAAAAAAAATTAATTCAAAAATAACTTTTTACTATTTTTAAAAAAATGGTTCGCGACTGCGGTACGTATAGGCAGTCCGACAACTATACATACCGCTGACAGGGATCATTTTTTTAAAATAGTAAAAAAAAGTACTATTTAAAAAAAAGGTTTGTGCCAGCGGTATGTATAAGTGGTCCGACCAAGTATACATGCGGCCGATGTGGACCATTTTTTTTAAATAGTAAAATAAGTTTTTATGGATCCCGAATATACGTAAATACCATACAAAAAAAAAACTCAAAAATTAATTTTTACTGTTTAAAAAAATTGGTTTGCGCCAACAGTACGTAAAAACGGTCTGATAACTTATACATACCGCTGGCAGAGATCATTTTTTTTAAATAGAATTTTTTTTTACTATTTTAAAAAAGGGTATGCGATAGCGGAATGATAAGTGATCCGACCTCCTATACATATTTGCTGGCGTTGACCATTTTTTTCTAAAATAGTAAAAATATTGTTTTTTAATTGAGTTTTTCTGTGTCATATTTAAAAAAAAATGGTTTGCATCAGCTGTATGTGTAGCTTGTAGGGCTGCCTATACGTACCGTTGGGGCGGACCATTTTTTTTAAAATTGTAAAAAAATTATTTTTGAGTTGCGTTTTTTTATGGTATTCAAACAATATTTGAAACTTCAATTAAAATGAATAAAATTAATCAATTGCAAATCTAAGACATCAAATTAAACAATTTTTTTTATTAAAACTGATTTTAATAAAAAAAAATCCCCTATCGTGTCTTACCTGACACAATTTAATTAACATTAGATAGGACGTAAAATTGATTTTTATATAAAAAAAAGCTATCTAAAAAATCTGATTTTAACAAAAAAAAAAATTATTACATAAAGCAAATTACTATCGAAATTTTTTTATGTCGCACCATGTCGTCTTTTAATTAGGTCAGTTAATTCCTCATGCATAGGCCTAATCCATTTGGGATCAGATAGGGCTTTTTTTTAATTATTTGTTCAAAAGGTAATGTGGATGTAGTGTGAAGAGCAATATAAGGTAGGGGTGTGTTTCGGATGGATCAGATAGGAATAGGGGTGTTCGGAAAAAAATTCAAAATTTTCAGAATTTTAAAATCCTTTCCAATTAGGAAAAAATAAAAATCGAAAAATCATTTTTTTTCCTATTCGGCTGATTCGGAATATTCAGAAATTTCGGAAACTTTATTATTCGTAAAAATATCAGAATAATCGGAATTATCAGTTATAATATTTTTGAAAAATATTGGAAATGTCATTTTTGAAAAGGATATTTTGAAAATAAAAATAAAAATAAAAATCAAACACTTCATTTTTCATCACCTATGCAATAAACTATGACGCTATGTAAATGACAAGGTAATGTATCTCATACTATTTTGAAAATGCAATAAACTACAGAGCTATGCATCTCTTACCATTTTGTAGAAAGATCAATCAAGGCTTGACTATGATACTAAGAAACTACAAAGCTATGTGAATAAAAAAAAACTACTCTTTACCTACTTAAAAAGAGGAAATGCAAGAATAGTTAATAGCTGTAGCAGCGCCTGTGCATCAGTATTTCAGATAAAAAAAATGAACAAAAAAAATATGAGGGAAACTTAATATAAATCATTATTGGAATCTAAATTCGCATAACAATTGAATATAATTTCGGTTGTTGTCTTTCGATTTAGGGTTAGTGTGATGTAGAAGGTTAATATATATGGGTATATATTAATGACTGAGATGATTTTAAATGGAGGGTCAAGATTAAACTAATAAATAACAAATTTTATATAAAAATGGGGGTAGTAAAAATGTATTAAAATAAACAAAAATATTATTATTTCGAAAAATATTTTGGATGGATCGAATCGGCGTGATATTGGAAAATTCGGATCGAAAATTTGGAAATTCGGAATCCATATATGATTTCCAATTCCATTCCAATTTTTTTGAAAAATTCGAAAATCGAAAAATTAAAAAATGGTGTCTTGGAAAAATTCGGATCGAAAAATGAAAATTTTGAAAGTTCGGAAATAACTGACACACCTAATAGAAGGTAAAAGAGTTGAAGTTTGTTTGGACTTGGCTCTAGTAGTCATCGGATGGTGATTTTTCAGTGTAGGTGTTTGGTCAAGGTATAAGGGAATGGTTAGTTGAATACCCTTGGGATTGTAAATAGTGTTAGCTGAAGTTTTATGGTGTGGAACAATGTTGCTAAGTAGAGGTTTAGGTGATCAAGTAATGTTAATTTTTGTAGGTGTTTTACGGGTTTAATAGTTTGATGGTCAGTGAAGGACTGATGACCGTTAGAAACAACTGTAAGAGAGTTTGATGTGGACAGTGTAGAAGGTGTTATAGGGATGCTGGATAGATATTGTCTAGGAAAGATTTGACCGGTTGGTGTGTATGGGACGCTTTTTATTTTATAGGGTGTACCATTAGTCTTTGGAATCAAGTGTCTATGAGAGTAACCCTTATGGTAGAGTAATGCAAATATATACAGTGCTAAGCAATTTTATCCGGTTAAAATAGAGGAAAATGGAGGAAAATGTTATGGATAGTGTAAATATTCCCTACAAAACACCAAAGGGCCTTGTTTCTTCCCCGAGAAATGATGTTTCGCTTAAGAGGTAAAGGCACTATTCCTTAGGCGAAAAAAGATATTTCGCTTAAGGATTTATGACTTTTACATTTAAACCCTAACATAACTTCTCATAATTAAATAAAACACCTCAAATTAAATATTTCATCTACCTACCAACCCAATACCAAACGTACTAAATTTTTTACTCCTATAAATTTTTATCTGATTCATAAAAAAAATATTTGAACATGTATTTAAAAAAAATAGCCGTTTCAAAAATATATCCGTTGTAAAATTTAGGGGGTAGAAATATAATTAAACAAAAGTGTGAAAAATCCTAGGGGGAACATTATTTTCCGTTTATGTCATTTTTTCTTTGTTTCTTGGGCGGAACATCATTTTCCGCTTACGTTGCGCTGCCCCATAAAAAACCAACTTGTCGGTCGCTAGTCCATTTCCAAATTTGTTAATTTTTACCCTACTAAATGCTAAATATACAGGTTTACCTTACCTACAACGTACATCTTTAGTGCATATATACACATTTAACATTCCCATAAGGCCATCTCCAGAGGGCAATGCAAATGTATACATTTGCATTGTATTCTCTCACACTGGGTTCCGGATTGTGCACATTTAGGAGAGAGAAAGTGTAACGGGTGTGCAAACTTACACGGCCGGAAGACATTGTGCAGAAGGGGGGGCCCACATCTGGGCGGCTAAAAGACATCCGCCCAGAATGTGGGCGGCTAAAAGTCATCCGCCCATAATCTTTATACCCCTCGCGCGATAACCTTTCATAACAAAAAAAAATAATTATGCAAACGGTTTGAGGATAACGGTAATAAAATTATAACGGTAACAAAAAATAAAACGGTAACATTTATTTTTGTATATATACATTATGCACCCCTAGAATCTTTAACATCAAAACTTTGATATTTTATTTTCATTATCACCAATTCAAAAAATATTTCTATGGATACTCCTTCACAAAGTACTCCGCCAAGTTCTAGTCGACTACCAAATTTCACCCCACACGACGAGGTGTTACTTTGTTTGGCATACGTTAAATATTCTATAGATAGTCGTATGGGGACTAACCAATCACGAGCAACCTTGTGGGAAAAAATTACCCACGAATATAACACAAGCGAGGGTGTTATTTACAAACGAACCGAGAATGCGTTGCAGGGAAAATACCGAAAAATTAATGCTGAATGTTTGTTATATACATCGACTTTGTCCAAAGCTTACGGAACCGGGAAAGATAGCGGCACGACGGAGGTTACGTGGGTAATTACAATTAAATTCAAGTTTTTTATTTATTTATTAGTAAATTCTTAAATTGTCATCACTAATGCGGGTATTTTTCATATAGATTGAACGAGTTAGAGATAAATTTTTAAGCAAAGCAGGTCATAAATTCAATTACGACCACTGCTATGAGGTGCTCAAGGACTTGCCAAAGTATTCCATGTCAACCACCGGTTCACAATATACGGATGAAGAAAATAATGAGAGCCCGCTTCATTCGAACAACAACGAAATAAGGAAATTCAATAATGCTCTTAGAAGACCGGAAGAACGTAAAATGGCAAAACATAAAGGAAGGAAACGAGCGGCCGCCAACAGTGCAGCTACAAACACATCCCTTTTAGAGAACTCTGAAGAATTCAACACACTTTATGACAAAAATTCTGCGGAATCACAAGCAATCAGGAGAACTCTAAATGAAAAGATTGATGGTTTAATTTCAATCCGCACCAAAGAGTTTGAAGCTCAACTCCAACGTGACGAAGATCAGATTATTTACATGGATACAACTAAATTCACTCCCCAACAAAATGCCTTTCACGAGATGCGAATGAATCAGATAATGCATCGTCGGTCTCAAGCATATCGTAACTTCTTAGATTAGATAATTAGATTTGGCCGGGTTCTTTATGTAATCCAAATTTAGTAGTTATTAAATTTTGTACCAATGTTTATGAATGACTATTATTATCAAACCAAATTTTATTTATCACGAAGATAATTGTTATAATTGCCCATAATGGATAAAAATGAAATTACAATCAAGTTGATGATTCTGCATGACGAATCCAAATGTGTTCCTTAAGATCGTCACGTAACTGGTTATGAGCTTCCTTGTTCCACATCTTTGCCTGACGCACCTGGTACTGATAATGGCCAGCGAGACTCTGCCTGCTTAAGCATGGGGGTGGGTCACGTAAGGGCAGGTCAGCTCGCCATGTTCCGTCACGCAACTCCTCCTCGACAATCATATTGTGTAATATGACACAAGCCTTCATAATTACACGTAAGTCTTTATATTCCCAAAAATTAGCCGGGTTCCGGATAAAGTGGAACTGTTGTTGTAAGATCCCAAATGCCCTTTCCACATCCTTTCGGGCTCCTTCCTGAGCTCGTGTAAACACCTTTTGTTTTTGAGTGACTGGTCTCTTGAAACTCTTGACGATAGTTGCGATAGGCGGATAGATGCCATCTGCAAGGTAGTAACCTGTGTCATATGTGTTTTCATTTATTTCGAAGTGCATAGGGGTGCGATTTCCTTCTAGAAGTTCTTCAAACACGTGAGATTTGGCAAGAACATTCAGATCATTACATGCACCAGGCATCCCAAAGAACGAATGCCAAATCCAAGTATCATAAGATGCCACTACCTCTAAAATAATAGTGGCAGCATGACAATGTCCTTGATATTGTCCTTTCCATGCATGTGGACAGTTATTCCATTCCCAATGCATGCAGTCAATGCTCCCAATCATCCCGGGAAAACCGCGTCGTTCATTTTCGGGCTGCATGCGGGCAATATCTTCGACTGTAGATGTGCGACAATACTCCGGGTTAAACACCTTCACTATAGCCCTGCAGAACCGTTTTAAAGTCTCAATCACTGTCGTCTCGGCTATTTTTAAATATTCATCCTGCAAATCCCCGCATCCACCGTATGCCAACATACGAAGTGCACAAACAATCTTCTGGTGAGAGCTTAATCCCATTCGTCCAACACAATCGGCTCTCTGTATGAAATATGAATCTTTTTCACAGCATGCTTCTATAATACGATTGAAGCTCGCCTTGTTCATCCTGAACCTACGTCTGAACATTTCTTCAGGATAAGTGGGGTTCTCTTGGAAATAATCTTTCCATAAATTACGATGACCCATCTCTCTATCCCTATACACCGTTCTTCTCTCATGTATTTCCCTACCACTTTGTAGTAAGGACGATTGATATATTGCACTCTACAATCTGTTGTGGATCGTGGCGGCTTCATCATCTGAGTCAAGATCATAAGATTGGGCGATATGCGCTAATATCATCTCCTCTAGATCGTTGTTAGACATTTTTTTATGGACTTGGGAAAAAATATTATATGAGTAGGAAATATCGTTATGCTCAATATCTATCTAAATCAATTATTTATAGTATCGAACGGTACTTGAAAAGAACCGCCCAAAATTGAACGGTAAATAATGTTCTTCTGACTTGTTCATGATGCGACCACTCGTACTTGGACGGTAAATAAAGAACCGCCCAAAATTGAATGGTAAATAACGCTCCTCTGACATGTTCATAGTCACTTTCAACTGACATATGATGTGACCACTCGTACTTGGACGATAAATAAAGAACCGCCCAAAATTGAACGGTAAATAATGCTCCTCTGACATGTTCATAGTCACTTTCAACTGATATATGATGTGACCACTCGAACTTGGACGGTAAATAAAGAACCGCCCAAAATTGAACGGTAAATAACGCTCCTCTGACATGTTCATAGTCACTTTCAACTGACATATGATGTGACCACTCGGACTTGGACGGTAAATAAAGAACCGCCCAAAATTGAACGGTAAATAACGCTCCTCTGACATGTTCATAGTCACTTTCAACTGACATATGATGTGACCACTCGGACTTGGAAGGTAAAAAAAGAACCGCCCAAAATTGAACGGTAAATAACGCTCCTCTGACATGTTCATAGTCACTTTCAACTGGCATATGATGTGACCACTCGGACTTGGACGGTAAATAAAGAACCGCCCAAAATTGAACGGTAAATAACGCTCCTCTGACATGTTCATAGTCACTTTCAACTGACATATGATGTGACCACTCGGACTTGGACGGTAAATAAAGAACCGCCCAAAATTGAACGGTAAATAACGCTCCTCTGACATGTTCATAGTCACTTTCAACTGACATATGATGGACCACTCGGACTTGGACGGTAAATAAAGAACCGCCCAAAATTGAACGGTAAATAACGCTCCTCTGAACATTTATTCATCCATTTTCTTCCGTTTAAATAGCTATACTAACTTCAGATCATAAACTACAAAATGCATAACCAATTGTACATGCCTGATGAAGATTCACCCTCCTTAACCCATGTTCCCCTGAAAACTATGTCAGGGCAAAAACTTCCGTACTATAAATGGTCACCGCCAAAACAAGTTATGCAAAATGAATTCCTCTCAAGTGGGGGGATAAGAAGGACGCAACAGGTCAAGAAGAAAAATTGTAAGTCTAAAGCATCAACATCATTTGGAGATGACCATGATGAGGCGGCCCGCAACAATGTTGCACAAGTGTTGACTAACCCAGGGATCTACCAAGATCCCCATGGAGGGGGTTGGTTTGGTGAGAAAAGGGTGTTTGAAAACATCCCTATATGTACACTCCATTCCTTAGGCGATGTTAATCATGTCATGAAATGGTTAACTCCGATGAAAGGAAATATTCCATGGGATGATCATTTGAAATGGCCTATGTTATTTGATAGACGTTGTGATTTGGAGTGTTATTGTCAGTGGCATGGTTTACATGTGCCACAGGCAAAATCGGCAACATATTGCAAAGATGTAAAGAAAGATAATGAAAAATGAATTCGTTTATTGGAACGCGAAATTGCACAGATGGAGAAAAGGCTAGAGCGGTGGCATTCTAAACATTTGATAAATACTGAACTCGACGATCCAATTTATGAATCGGATTCGGAACTCCCTGATTACAAAGGTCTAGATTCGAACTTGGATTTTGTACATCATCTACCTAACATGTTGATGGGGGATGGGAATGCCTTATGTTGTGTTCCGTGGTTGCATAGGAAATAAAAAAGATAAGATTATGTAATTTTTTTATGTTTTTATATGTTAGTATTAATAAATTATAGTTGGTATTAATGTCACATGTTAGTATTAATAAATTATAGTTGGTATTAATGTCACATGTTACTATTAATAAATTATAGTTGGTATTAATGTCACATGTTAGTATTAATAAATTATAGTTGAATGTCACATGTTAGTATTAATAAATTATAGTTGGTATTAATATCACATGTTAGTATTAATAAATTATAGTTGAATGTCACATGTTACTATTAATAAATTATAGTTGGTATTAATGTTACATGTTAGTATTAATAAATTATAGTTGGTATTAATGTCACATGTTACTATTAATAAATTATAGTTGGTATTAATGTCACATGTTAGTATTAATAAATTATAGTTGAATGTCACATGTTAGTATTAATAAATTATAGTTGGTATTAATGTCACATGTTAGTATTAATAAATTATAGTTGGTATTAATGTCCATGATTGTAACATAAAATAGTAAATGGAAAATACACTGAAAATTCCATCGTATGGAAAATACACTGGAAAATTACATATGGAAAATACACTTAAAAATGCAATTTACATTGGACGTCCTCCCTCATATTGGTCATAAGGAAATGTATAGAAAATCCCAAAAACGTCATCGACAAGAGATGGTTGAGAAGACGATCCTAAAGGATCTTGGGAGGGTGGTTGTGAAATATTGGGATAAGCACTACGATATTCATCTCCATATATATATGGCGGTGTACGTTGTGGAATGGGGTAGTGTTCCGGGGCCGAACTCGGTCCCGCACCGCGTAGAATTGCAATTTCTTGATCTTTCTCCCGAATTTGCCTCTGCAACATAGTCTCTCATTCCAACGTTAAGGACCTTGTTTTTCAGATGAAGTCCTCTCTATAATAAACCATATCACGCCATTGTTCGCGTGAGTAAAATTCAGCCGGAGCCAAGTCATTCGGCGCACTTGGTGGATCTACCTGAATAAATGTTGTGCCAATTCCACTCATATGTGTCACCTCAAGTTCCCGTGATAACGGTATCAAACTCGAGGAAGAAGGTTGACCCTGTGTGTTGTACGAATGTGGATCTTGCCATCTATCTGTCGGTGTGATGGGTACTCGTAAATCATGTGGTACCATCGAGGCAAACCCAACCCCGTCATGGTTCTGCCACCGAATTAACGAAGGTAATATTGGACCCTTAGTTACAGCTCTCCAGTATGTAAGCCATTATCCTGCCCTGTGATTGTTACATTAGCAATTGCAGGTTGCCAATTGCCAATATGTTGCATATATATATTAAGAGGAATGAATGCCATTGGATATAGTGGGTTATTTAGGATAGCAATGTGGCTTGTCATTTGACGGTAACAACGGTCTCCAAGATACCAACTCCCACCTAATTCCGGATCAAAGAGCATGTACCGTCTCTGAGCAAAATCATGAGCAATTGCAGCAGCAGGAAACTCGTTTTGCGGCAATTCCATAAACGGTTGCCATATAATTGACTCGGGTGATCGCATTTCAAGCTGCTCCTGCATGACTGAACTTTTAAAACGCATTTGTCCCTGAACATTATCACGATTATTGATCCCCCATCGTAAAATGCGCGGCCATTTTTCCACTGCATCATTGTGCAATAGGGGAGCCATGGTGTGGAGGTACTCGTAACCGTAATACTGCGATTTATAAGAATAAGCAATTAATAAATTTGTATTTTCATATAATAACTATATTTATATTATTTGAAAAAAATGAAATATTAATTTCGTAAATACTTTACCTCTATTAATTGCCAAAAATAATTAACCATTTTCTGGACATTTGCAGCACATGCGTCTAGTGCGTAGTAAACTCGGGCAAGAATGGCAGAACCCCAATCTTTCCCAGCCATGTCATTTATGTCATCCAAATAAGTTGCCCAATCCACAAACACTGTATTGTGTCCCGTTGGAAAAAATATGGAGCTCATGACATAAACAATAAAAGCTCGAGTGATTTTATTCGCGTTCGCTAATCTATGCTGCGGATCTTGTTGGCGCCAATGCAACATGTATTGTTTTAGCGTTGCACACGAAATATTTCGTCCTTTGTACTGTGGGTGGCCTATTCCAGGATAATATAATTCAAATATTTCCTCCACCGTAAAAGGACTAGAATGAGGAAATGGTGGCAAAATTGGATTGGTACCAATTTCAATTCCTGAAACGGTTAAATTTTACAATGATTAAAAGTTGCAAATATGATATATAAATAATTAACATAAAAAAAGTGCGTAGCAATATATTGATAAATTACCGGTTAAATGAAAAAAATCAAACGGGGTGATCCCCAATTCCACTGATGGTAGCTGAAATGTGTGTGTTCTCTCCGACCACCTACTAATTAAGGCACCGGTCATTTGGTTATCTGAGTTGGGATAAATTTCATTGAACAAATGACTGAACCCGAAATTATTTATGGCGTCTCGGATTGCAGGAACGTCGGATAAACTTGCGTACACTTCAATCAGACCTTGTACACTACCACGCATGTGAAATTGACTATCATTTACTTGTGCGTTAGGATCAATAATTGTGTCCGTCACACGAGGTGTTTCGTCAGATAATCGAAATAAATTTCGATACACGATTGGTAAATTGGGTGGTGGAGGTGGGTTTTCATTTGGTTTGGCCTTTTTACGACCCCATTTTCTTTGAATGTGAAACATTTTGATGACTAAATAATTTGGTACAAAGGTATTTTTTTTAATGAAAGATATATTGTGGGTATGATAAAAAATGAAGGTAGATGTGTGATTTATATAGGTTTTTTTTTTATAATAACGGATAGTTTTTTTATAACGGTTGAATTATAACGGCTGGATTTTTAATGAGCAGAAGTGGTACTGGCCCAAACCTTGGGCGGACAAAAGTCACACGCCCAGCTCTTGGGCGGACAAAAGTCACACGCCCAGATTGATTTTACACTTTCCCCACTGTGGCAACCGCACTCCACAACCAACCCAAAAAATCTAAATTTGCATTGTTTGTGCATCTCCCATTGGAGATGGCCTAAGGGTTGCTCCGACCGTGTTCCTTTGACCAGACAACACCCGTCGGTGTTTTGTCAAGATTGTCGTTTATAAATAGTTCAGTTTGCATTGTTAAGTCAATATGGCCATATTGGATTGGAGAGACAACACTTGTTGGTGTATTTTCGAGACTCTGTTTTGTTAATATAGATGGTACAACTTATGCAGATGTACGATCAGTCCTAGAAACAGTATCTAAGGTTTGTGTAGGTGTAAAGTTAGTGATAGAGATAGTACCTACTGTATTCTTGACCAAATTCTTAGCTGATGTTGTTAAATCAGTGTGACTTGATGACTTGATGAATGAACACCACTTTTAAATGTTGAATGACCTTTGTTACAAATCCTTCTTTTCGTGCCTCCAGGAAATCCTGATATCTTGTCATATTTGTTATCTCTACACTAGTCCATAAGGCATTATAGTTTCATAAAAAATAACATGTCTTAACACATACATTTTCCTTATAGAGATGGATGATATCACCTATATCCCTTATGCAAGGAGCTATAACCAATGAAAGCATAAGGAAAATATTTTAGAGTGAATTTATGTTGAGCTTTTCCTTTAATATAAGGGAAACATATACATCCAATTTTTTTAAGAGAAGCATAGCATGGTTGCTAATGATACAACTTGAAGAGTGGAGTTTCTTTCTTTAGTTTAGAAGATGGTAATCTGTTGATGATATATACTGTAGTTATAAAAGCATCTATCCAAATATATAGAGGTATTTCTGCATAGAACTTAAGAGTTAGTAAAGTTTCAACAATGTGTCTATGACTTCTTTCAGCAACACCATTTTACTCCGGAGTATATGGATATGAGATTTGTCTAAATATAACATGGTTGTGTGAGTATTCAATGAAGACATTACTTGAAAATTCTCCTCCTCTATCACATTGAATTTTTTTGATTTTTTTTAACCATCTTTTGAAAATGGAGAAAGGTTTCATAAAAATCAGACTTGTTTCTAAGAGGAAATAACCATGTATATCTAGAGTAGTCGTCTAAAAACACGACATAATACCTCATGTTTTGAGATGAATCTATGGGAGCAGGCCCTCGTGAGTCTTAGTGAATTTTAGCAAGAGGTTCTAGTGAAATTTTATCATTAAAATTAAAAGGGTGCTTACAATTTTTTTCCATTTGACATGAAATGCAAGCAGTGGACTTTTTATGAGTAACATTCAAACACTTATTTTTGGACAATAGTTTTAGGGTTTGGCTATTATGGTTCGCTAATATCATCTGCCAAATGTCATTATTACCCTTGCTTCCTTGATTGGCAAACAATGCTTGCAGGGGCAAATGGACATAGGGCTCGGGGGGGGGGGGGGGGGGGGGGGGCGTTCAATTTAAAATACATATAAGTTTTTTTGGTAAAACTTCAAGGTATACCTCTAATTATTTACAAAACTGTAGTTTAATTTGAATTTTTTGTATTTGTATGTGTAGTCTCAAATTTTTGTAATTTGTAATTTTTTGTAGTCTGAATTTTTTTTATGCCCTTAATAACAATCAACCTAATTTTTTGTAATCTGTAATTTTTTTTATACGCCCTTAATTTGTAATTTTTTGTATTTTTATATGCCCTAAATGTGTAATCTGTAGTTTTTTTTTAAATATGTGGTGATATATGTAGTCTGAAATATATATATTTTTTTTAAATTGGAAGTCATGGTGAAATTTTGAAACGTAAAAGAGAAGACAACACAAATCGTATCCGAAGCTGAGGTTCAATCATCTCCCAAGTGGAGTTTGATAATCTTCTCTATCAAGAAGTTCAACCCCAAATTGTGGCAAAACCGCACAATCCCAGCACTCACCTAATTTTGAGGTCAATTTGGATGAACTATAATTTATATAAAACTCGAAATAAAGTTATAATTTATAGTTGTTTGGGCATTATAAGGCTATAATTTGTATAAAACTTAAAATAACCCCAAAAAAAGTTGCCTCGGGGGAGAGAGCTCCCGAACCCCTGGCATCACTCGTAACTTTCGCCCGATTGAATAAAAATCTTGGATCCGCCACTGAATGCTTGTACTTGTCATCAAAGGCATATAAAATATCATTGTCTACTTTCTTCGGCCATTACCTGTTTGGTCTTCTTGTCCTTAACAATAAAATCGTTGTTAGTAAATTCTAGAGTACATTCATTTCTTTAGCAAGTTGTGAGACAAAATGTGTGAGTTTTTTAAGTTTTGGAACAATAGGAACACTTTTAAGCGTGACTCCATTTATCTTACTTTCACTAATATGTGTTATATCTAATTGAGAACCAACACCCACAATTACTTTCTTATTACCAAAATAAGGTTTTAAATTTAATATGTTACCTATTATGTTGGTTATATGAGTGGAAGCATCAGAGTCCACATAAATGTTATGATGAGGAGGATATTGTTGTATAATTACAATTGCTTGTGTATTACCTGGAGCACTAACAGAGAAATCCCGCCTATAGTAGCATGTTAGTGCTTTATGCTTGTTTGAGACAAATATTTCACATTCCACTTGTGTTTTGTTAGTTTCTTATTTGAACCGTGTATTAATGATGGATTTGTATCTCTGAAATAGCCTCCTTCTGTGTGGAAAGTCATTGTGTCTTATCCCATGGCTTGTGTAAGCTCGTGTTGACAATAATAGTTGTTACCGTAATTACTATTCGCTTGCCTACCATTTTAATTAAAAAAAGAGTTAGTCTTAAGATAAAAACTTACTGGTCTAAAACCATAACCTCTTGAGTTATAATTTCCTCCAAAATTTCCTCTAAAATTTCCTCCATAGTTTCCCCTGCCTCTATTTTGTCTTCCTCGAGCATATCCTTGATATCCTCCTCGTTGTGCCATAAAGGCAAAAGAGTAATCCATACACGTGGATGTATGTTCATGAGTAGTGATTTTATTCCTTTTATTCTCTCATATCAAAACCTCTCAAAGATGTTATGAGTTATCCAGGGTTGGATATGGGGGATTTTCAAATCATAACAGTATGAATTTTTTTATACCTAACTCTTAACCCTTGGACAAAATAGATAACTTTTGAATCTTCATCCAAAGGTTTGTTGATGGACACAAGTCCATCATAAATTTCTTTAAAAGTTTTGACATATTCATCAATGGTTTTTCCTTCCATTGACATGTTATACAATTGTTCCTTGAGGGAGAATTCTTTTTCTTTAGAAACTCAAAGACATTGATCTTCAAGTGTATGCCATATTTGTTTGGCAGTATTACAACCCACTATTAAGTACATTTACTCATCACTTATAGTGCCTGAAATCCAGCTCCTCACAAGGCAATATTTTTCTCCTAAATAGCATATATAGACAATTACGTGTCTACTTCTCTGGTCTTTCAATTTGTAAGAGGCATTGGTGGCTCATCTTCGATAAGATGAGTTAATTTTAATGAATGAATTAGTCATAACATTTGAGTTCTCTAAATGAGATAATTAGAAGGTTTAATCTTCATAGGACAAATGGCTATTGACTGATGAAGAGAGATCAAAGAGAGACGCAACCCAGATGAAGTCATTTGACAAGAACCACTAAGCTTTGATACCATGATAAGAATATGGTTTAAAAAATATGAAAAATGTTTGAATATATTAAGTGGGATACAATGATACTGTTATATAACACTTGTCCTCGATGGTCTACTGTATACGCATGTAGTGATATTTATGGAATATAGCCAGCATGTGAATTTACAAACATGTGCATAAGAATAGCAACTAAAATGACCATTTCTATAACGTTAATAAATGAACTGAATGTAACTAGTTCTACCAACATACTAGGAGAGAAACTAGGCCTTCTACGATTGTAGGATTTCACGTGGGATATAGTTTATGTAGAGATTTATTATTCACATCATGACCTGTTGTTCTTCTCTTGTTATTTTCACTGGCCATTCCAATATTACAAGAGTGTGGTGGTATAGCTACTATTATAAAAAAGTTCTTATTTTGTGTGTTTTTCGATTTACATTTACTTTTCTTCTTTACTAGCGAATTATGACCACACTATGTGTTTATGATTAATAGGTAGTCGAATTTTAGTGCTTAGTTTCTTTTTAAAATCGTTAATATCATGGGTAATTTTATTTTTGAATATACTATGCATATACTCATATTTTTTGTGTTTGTGTTGTTAGAAATATTTTAAATAATAACTCTACAAAACATGCTCCGTAATTATATTCATATTAAGAGTCACTTTGGTTAATGAAAGCATACTCCAAATACCAAGAGTCAAAAGGGCTCTTGGGCATCTACCTTGATGGGAGGTTGAGATTAAGTGATTATTGGAGATTTATATCCCATCCCGACCTATAAATAAGTGACTGATTTTCCATCATTTAGACACACTAAGAGATAACATAATGAAATTATAGGGTAAGGGAGAGAAATCTAAATTCTCAATGAGGGTTAATTTCAAATAGTATTTTGACTATAAAAGAAGATCTAACCGTTGGAATCTACTGAAATTGGAATATATTCTTGCGGTATACAAGAGGAATCTATGGTCCGAAATTCAGCTTGATCGGACATTGTTAAGGTCAGCTACTTCGCTAATCTTTTCAATTGTGACATGATGGAGGTTTGTGATTATAATATCATTTTATGTTCTGCATAATGATTATATGTGATAATCATGTTGATCTAAGATCGTAGCATTAAATATAAAATTCATAACGTATTGTATATTAAAGAACAAATTATATATATAATTAGATACTCATGTGTTAAATTTATAGATCAATATAAAATCGTAATTATGTATTATTTTGATTATATTTACATGTGATATCATAGCTTAGGTTTTTAATCTCATGATTGACTATTAAGAAATTTAGCCTAAAACAATTCGAGTATTTTTTTTTATGCATTACTGAATTTTTTTAGCAATAATTTTTTTTTACGGAATTTTATGAAATTCATATGATCACCTGGAAACGTCGAAATAAAAAAAATCTACTGAGCACAATGGGCACCAACCTATCTCGACGATTTGAAGTCGTTTAGACCCCTAAAAATGTATTTTTGCCATTTTTTATAATAATGTCAACGCTAATAACTCTCCTTAAAAACTGATTTTACAATTCTGCGAATTGGAGAGTGATCTTGAAGAGATTGTTTATGTTACTATAATGATAGTTCAAAAAAATTCATTTTTGGAAAAATAAATTAATTTTCCAATTTTTATGATATAAATGACTACATATATTTTTTCCTCGTTAAATGATTTCACTAATATTCATGTTATCTATTATATGGTATTAACCAAAATGTTCAATATAATGTTTTGAACATTAGATGTATTGTTATGGGTTTGACAATAACATTTTCAGTAAATTAGTGTATAATCTCTATTTGGTTGTCGAAAGGTCCTAATATAATAATGAATTAATGTTACAACTATAATATTTATATGATGTTAGATTATGAAGACATTAAAGTATCTTAACGTAGAGTTATAAATATTAGATTATTGTGTATGCATCTATATTTGGACCCTTGATTATTCATTAAGTTTTGCATATAATGTTTTTTGGGGGGCATTGAATTTTACATACATTACGTAATATGTTTGTGTATGTATGTTCCATGAAAGTAATTTTTTATTGTAGACTCTATGAATTAATCATTTAAGCTTACTAAAGGATAAATCAATTTAGGATCTCTATGATTTCAACCATATGAATTAATTGGTATATCTGTATAATCACATAAAAGAAAATTTCATTAAAATTGAGATTTTGGTACCAAAATTTTTATGACAAAAGTAAAATTGAATTTGGTTCCCTTATTGTGATTTTCTTTTGTGACATTTAATTATGTCTTTTAAGCTACTTATTTTATAAAATTGTAAATCTGAAAATTTTGAGACGTTTTTAGTAACAATTTTCTTATGCCTCTAATGAGCAGTAATTGAGATTCAAATGGCCGACTCATTTGGAATTTAATGAAATTTTTATGTCAATCCGAAACGATTTAATGATAAAAACTCACCATTTTTTATGATGAACGTTGTTTGGACTATTTGAGCATGTTTAAGCCCTCAAAATCTTAAATTTATCATATTTGGTAATGAAGTTGAAAACTATTTCTTTCTCCATTTTTTTAAATTCCGCCCATTGGAGATTATTTTAAGAGTATTCCTAACTATTTTATAGTGATTAATCAAATTTTTCGTTATTAAAAATTATGAATTTCTCCATTTTATGTGTTTTAATAAATACATCAATTGGCTTACCTTATTTGGCTGTCATAATATTTCGATATACACCAAATATTGTTATGACTATTATAATTATCGTTAAGATTTTGATATCAATATTTATATTATCAGATTAGGTGTCCATTACACTGACCAAATCTATAATTGTAAATATAAAAATGCTGTTTATAAATTTTGGTGCCAATGAGTCCAAATATAATTATAAATGTTAAATTGTTGATGCAATGGTGATGTGGATTATTCATTTTAAGATTTCCCAAATGGACAATTTCGATTATCAAATGAACATTAATGAGTAGTATTTTTTTTCGCATCAACTTAACCTGAAAATATTTAAATTTTTCCTTGAGACCAATATTTACGTGAAGTTGAATTCAGTGCTCAAAATTATAAATATTATATTAACATGTATATGCTTATTATGTCTAATATTAGTAATGGAATATTAAAAAGCATGCCTTAAAGTTTTCTTCTCAGAATTTATATCATGATTAGATTACAATTCCACCAAAGTGGTCTAATGTAATAAAATATAAATGTTGAATTTTATGATAACATTCAATTCTATGTTTTGGCATGCCTTAAGGTTTTCATCTTAGTATTTATATCATGATTAGGTTACGATTCCACCAAAGTGTTTTAATCTAATAAAGTGTAAATACTAAATTTTGTGATAACATTCAAATATTATATTTTAGTTACTCTAAAGAGTCCAGATATGGTTTTGAGTGTTCGGATTATTAATGATTTCATTATGATTAAGCCATTGTGATTTGATTGATTCAAAGAGTCCGGTTTAAATGGTGAAGTTAATATTAAGGGGCAATATATTTGTTTATTAAGGTTGGTATTAGTTGCTCCAAAGAGTCCATAACCTTTCTTAATTTATAAGTATACTAACCATTTATGACTTTTGAAAACATTAATGCTTGTTGAAGTTATTATACAATCCATAAAATAATGTAATATTCATATAATGGATAGTTTGGTGATCACCAAAGTGATCCAATTAGAATGCTTGGGAATATTAAATTTAAAACTAAAAGTGAAAGTAATAACTCAATATAAAGACATTAATGGGCTATATTTAGTTTACTTCGTAAGTAAAATAATTTTTCAAAGGAAATTAATTTTGAGTAACTGAAATAAATACTAAGAAATCATGTAATTAGGTGGTGAAAGGTTATCCTAGATAACATGCCCATCTAAATTAAATAACATAGTACCCAATAAAGTCATATATAAATATTCAAAGTTGTTATGAAAGAAAGCCTACTTTTATAAAATATTATTAATGTAAGTGCTGTCATCTCATAGCATTAATGTAGTGAGCTATTTATCTCATTAATTGTATATCATTTTATCCATTATAATGTTCTCGATACTAACTTCTTATAATGAACTAAAAATGCTAAGTTTCACTTAAAAATGTTAAATCGTTATAATTTAGATTTACTTCAGGAACCCACTATTAATGAATTAGTGTCTGAAACTCTTTTTAAAATTTTGAAGAATTATTAAACGGATTAAGCATAAAGTTTATGAAAAATCTCATAATGTTAAATATTAAAATATGAGTACCCATTATATAACTTACATATTTTAAGCTATATTGTTTGAATTATAATGTATCATTCGATATGAATGAAATAATTTGTTTTATTTTTCAAAACTAGAGTTTTACAAAAAAAAGTAGTTCTAAGTTGATATGAGGATGCTTGCAAGACAAACCATAAAACAAACCATAAATTCTTGGGTTCCTTTTCTTATGTTATTTTGGAATCATTTAAAAAAGCCCTCAATTATCTTTTAAAATATTTTTTCTTAATTTTATCATGAGATATTTTTCTTGAGTATACAAGATATCTTTAAGTTTGTATGAGAATATATTTTCTTAATTAAGGTGTTCTCATTAGTGGTTTGTACAATTATGTTTTTGATAAAATGTTAACAAGAAAAATAATTCTGATCCTATATAATAATGTTGAAATTAAAGTATCTTTATTATTAAAACTCTTTAATTTTGTGGCTTAATTGAATATTAAGCTCTTAATAGACTAGATTGTCTTTGTGTTGTCACTTATGAATCTTGACGCTCACGTTTGAGCTCTTAAGGTTTTATAATTTTAAAATGATCTACGCGGCCCAAGTGAGAGATTATAGTTCTTATATAGTGGACCTACATGGATCATGTCATTGTAAAATAATAAGTCAAACGCAACAATGCCAATATTGCCATAAAAATTATTCACACGAAAATGAATATATATGGTTTGAAGTGTGTTATATAAATTTAACTTTACTTACATAATTTGACATGCCCTGATGGATTAAGAATGTCTAGTACATACATGGATTTATAATGCATTAAAAGAATTGGAATTTAGAATTATCTCTACACTTTTAAGAGGGTATAATAATTACTTTTAAAATCGAAAATGTGAAATGTGAAATTCTTTAAAGAATAGTGAAATTAGTGGGAGTATCAAATCACCTAATGTGATTATGAAATAGGTTAAGATACTCATCTGATTCCCTTAACATCCAAAGTAAATGCTCTTTTGGTAGGTGGATATGAATAGTTTTAAGAATCTTTTAAATGAGTTTGTTATTCTTAATGATTATGAGATTTATCACAAGAATGTGAATTTGATAGAGAGTAATAAAATATTCGATTTTGTTTTCACAAGTTTTAAAAATTACAAATCCAGAAATTTACCAAAATGAAGTTTAGGATCGTATTGAATTATATAATTGATACACTAGAATAAAGTGGAAATGCGTCTTTAAGCTTAAATACGACCCTAGTGATAATCAATGACATAAAGCTAGACTTATGGAAAAGGTTTTCATTACAAATAGAGAAAGGGGTGTAAATAGACATTTTCACCTATACATTAAAATGTGAAATTCTTATGGGTTTATTAACTTCCTTTTATTAAGATTTACATTTAGTGTGAAAAGTTATAAGAGTTTAAGAAAAGAACTCTATATGATTATAAATCACTATATAAACTTATCTTAGTTTCCCATAAATGGTATTTTAAGAATACTATATGTATTTTGATTCCTTGAAGTGAGTGAGAGTACATTTATATATTTCTGGGACTTCTCTTAGTAATGAGTGATAGATTAAAGAAATAAATTGTTTTAAGAGTTGTGACAACCCGCCTAATAAAATACCAGGCGATCACTCCTATATCAAATTAAAACACGAGTCTCATATGGATCATTCTTAGCATCACTGTCGAAAACCAATTTAATTACTAATAACCTATTAGGATGGCGTCCAAATTTTACTTAACTACTCTTTTTAAATAACTATAAATAAAATATCCACACAGTTTATGCGTAAATGAAAATGAAATGAAATAAAAATTACCGAACACTCGGTGAAAATTATATAGCCATATCGAATGCCGTGCTAAAAGGCGGTAAAAATGAATAAATGCAGTTGGATGATTAGCCCGAATGTATATACAGTACCTCCTATCTAGATTATAAGAATGGAAGCGTCTATCGAGAACCTGCATGCATCCACATCTGCTGTAGCGGACGTCTGACTCGAAGGAAGTGTCGTTCAGGCGTCCCTATGTCTGGACACCTATATAATATATATAGCAAGAAAGGAAAATATAGAAACGGGTCAGAGCCCGAGTTTGAAAATATTTTGCAAGTGCATAAATGATTTATTTTTAGAAAAGTAGATTTTTATCTCATATTTAAATTGGTACCGCACTCCCATGAGATACCCCTCACCTCTCTTTCTAACAGTGAACTCCTAACGCACTTAACATTCTAGTTAAGCTACCCTGCCTAACTAATCTAATACCCTCGTTTACTAGAAACCTCTACAACCCGAGCACTAAGGGCTAAACTTCTCTCCATTCTCAACACTGCGCTAAGTTCGTCCGTGGGGTGTCTCGCAAAGCAAAATCCAAACAAGGAACCCCCCCGATACACTACTACTTGGCAGGGTTAATGGTAGAGATCCATTAGGCCCGTAGTACAAAACTAATATATAAATTTATACTTATATAAGAATATACTTATTATATTCATTCTTATATACATCTTACAATATACATCCGGATAATATCTCCCGGACTGAGGTTTATTCTATTTTCATCTTTATAATACACATCCGAATTTATCTCCCGGACTGAGGTGTATTCTATACTTGTCTTTATAAGACACATCCGGATCTAACTCCCGGACTGAGGTGTATTCTCTACTCATTTTTATCTCTTTATTCTCATTAGAGATTTATATTACATTGTTCTCATACACAAGTAATATACCATGCACATATGCATACAAACCATCCCACCGAGATATAACTCGAGGATGCAGTCTCATAGTGCCGATCCAAACATCCGGGTTTGCTCATATATCACGATACCAGCCGAAATCCTCAACAGTCCTGGTAAAATACATAACGGTGGAGGCGGTCAAGTTCCCCCTGCGAGTGGGAAATCACATAAATTGCACTCGAACGCGAGACGTAAATGACCTAGGGACTATACTCTCCCTGCTCCTCGAGCCAGGGGATTCACCCACAACACGCAACCTCCATGGATCGCACTAGACTAATATATATAACTTGGATGTTCCAACCCTATACCAAAGGAAAGCCCGTGGAATGCAGTCAATCTAAATGCATACATATCATCACATATAGATATATATATATGTATTTATATCATATCATATATATACTTTAATCATATAGTATATATATACTACATATTCCTCCTCGAATATATACAAATGGTCATAATTGCCAATCATATCAAGTGATGACCAATAATCCCGAAGATTCTCCCAAAGAATCATAATCATGCATTCATATATGTATGATACTAAACCCAAAGTATTCCCTTACTTTGATAAATAATAATTTCCTTATTCATCTCCAAGGATTTATTGGATATCTCCAGTTATACCATCTCACACTAAGTGAATATATATATATATTCCAAAGTTCCATCATAATCCTCTCAGAGGATTCACTCAACCATAATCGATGTAGTTATGTTTCCCTATACGCATAACTACATAGGCCTAAATCCCCACTAAAATATCCTAGGGATTTATCTTTCTCGAACAACCTTAAATTTACTGGGTTAGGGGTTCCATTTCCGTGAACCCAAGGACTATATATCGTCTTTATAATCAGTTAGAGGTAGCCACCCTAACTTAGGAACCCTAAACCTTTAAATTCTACCATTTCTCTAGTTTCCTCAAAAATATAATTTAAGGGTTATACATTTAAAATCCTCGTCTTACCCTCCTAAATTTCCTCAATTGGAGGACTATATACTCCTAAAAGATCCCTTATGTTATCACATAATTATCCTTGAATCAATTAGAATTGGAATCTATCCCATACAATCAATCCTAGGAGAAATTACCTAACTTTCAGAAGGGTCGATCGATCGACCCCTGGTCATCGATCGATCGAGGCTTCGATCGATCAACCTCTGCCAGTCGATCGATCGATCATGCCGGACAACTTCTTTTTCGAGAAAATATTTTCGGCCATTAAAGCTTCCCCAAGCTTTTGTCGCCTCTACCGATATCCTACAACCTCAACCAACAACCAATACACATATATTACGGGTTCTAAACGTCCTAGAACCCGAAATCACCAATTAATTTTAATTAATTTCTAAGTTTCTCCAATTAGAAAAATATTGGGGTTTATTCGTTTTAGCTCCCGAAAACCCGTTTTATCCACGAAAACCCAACACAAAATCTTTAGGGTTTGTTTATACCAACAATGATATGAGATATTTATGCTCAAAAATAAATAAAGTACGTAAACACTTGCCTCGTGGATATAATCCGACGATCCCGAGTCGAATCCCGCGGAGGTTGGACGGAATCTCCCCTTTTCTCATCTTTTCTTCCTCCTCTCTCTCTTCTCTCTCTTTTCTTTTCTTTCTCTCTTTTCTCCCTCTCTCCCTCTTTATATAGAAAGAAAAGGGTTTATACCCCTTAAAACCAAAAACGACTCGTTTACTCAATTACGAGTTACTTTTATTTCAAAATTACCTGAAACTCAATTTCGACAATCGAAGACTCTTTTTCGACTATCTCGGCCATTTCGAGACTCACCGCCCAGTCAAAATTTCCATCCGAGGTACTTGACCGTAACTCGCTATTTTACCCCACACGACTTAATGCGGATTTTCTAATTAAAATCTCACCTCTTGTCGCTTTACTCAACGACGACGTGTAATTAAAATACCTCGATATATTTACTTAACCCCAAATGTAAATATTTCATCCATCGACAATCCTCAAATCCTTGAAAATCCCAAAAATTACTATTCCAAAAAATTCCCCAAATTCCAATTTACGCCCAATTATGGAATTTAATCGGCTCCAAGAGTACGGGTTGTTACATACTTCCCCCCTTACAATGGAATTTCATCCTCAAAATTCGGATGTAACCTACACCACCAAACTAGGATTACAAATCCCACTACATCTTAGTACCTCCAAAGTCTAAAGGTGCTAACCCGAAAGTCCTTTACCATATTCCACTTATCTGAAGGTGTACTCAACCATAATGGCTTCACCATAAGCTCATCTAAATCTCTACCCATAATGCACAGCAACGACGCGTTACTCCGATGGCTTCTCTTAATGCCAATAAGAGAAACGAGTCTATAACCACCGCTTTACATCTTGCAAGGCTGATACTCTTACTAACAAGCGTCCGCTCGTCCACACCAGGACAACTGATCTCCTTTACAAAGGAAACTCTACTAAGGCTTGACTATTGTCGTTAGTCTTGTCATTTATCTCAGGTACGTTACCTCTTATTGCCCCTTATACAAATGGAACATCGCGTACCTCTCACGAAATTCCATCTAACACACTCCAAATCCCTTCGCGACTGCCTCATGGCATAAACTTCAACTTTATATACTACGCCACTTCTATTTTAGGCGGTATATAAACCAACTCACTAAGGTGCCCATACACCTTTTTAACCCGTTTACATCTGCACATCCATTGCAAATGCTCGACACGTCACACTCTCTCTAAACAGGGGTCTCCTTTCCTCGGTGTAATACTTACATATGGGTCCTCCCAACTCGCAAAATTCAATTCTCCTTGCCTTGGCTCCACTAACTCTATCGAACATACTTCCTAATAAAGTTACGGTCTATGCATTACCCTACCTACATGAATCAAGTATAATCCTAAATGTATCCCTAGTGCCCAAGGCCTTTCTCAACTCCCGACATTTTCTTGGTTTCATGCGTGGGACGTCTCGCAAAACAAAATCCAGATAAGGAACCCTCCCATTACACTACTCCCTCCCATTGTCGGTCATCGAGATATAGCGACCTAAGGCACACCAGCGGGACGTCCTAAATCCTACATCTGTATCCTATGAACGCATTTCTATTATTTTATCCTATCATTCGGGCGCCTATTCTCTATCGAGATATTATAATTATCTTACCCAAAACATATTTCTCCAAAATCTGCCTTTTCATTAAGGCCTGAATATTATCCTCAAATTAATTTCTCTAAGTCCTACTCCACCCACCCACTTGTGGCGAGAGGACCACTTTAGTGCTTTTCAATAGCACAATATTTCCATAATCATATCATCATCACACGGCTCATAGTCTATAGTGGTTCATCCACACTATATGACTTTTCCACAAAACCTACATCCTCGCATCCTCTAACATCTCTCCACTCCCGACATCATTAAGATTCATGCGTGGAGTGTCTCGCAAAGAGAAATCCAAACAAGGAACCCCTCCACACACTACTACTTAACTTCGTCGATCATGGAGGTCCGTTATTTTCGAATATGCAACCGGGATAATCCTATCCCCCCTCTCATCCAAATGTGGTCTGAACTCCCATCTCTTATTCAGGAGCCATACCATCAAGCGCTCATATTAACTCTAAGTCCTTGTTCAATCAATAATGAGCTTAAACTTACAGCTCAACAATAAATCCTGCGGGCCTTAAACCATATGTATAAGGTCGCCAAATACTCAAATCATGATAATGAAACCTCTGCTTATCGAAGTTCCATTTACCCATAACAATAAGGGTAAGCTCAACCTGTATCCAGGCGAGATATCGCAACAACAACCTGTTCCACCCTAGAACCACGGACACGATAGTCTTGCCATCATTAGCATGCTATCACTCCGATAATACCATATCATCTTATACTCACCTTATTACCATACTCGTGTAAACATATAAGACGAGTATCATAAACCATATATATATATATATATATATATATATATATATATATATATATATATATATATATATATATATATATATATATATCAACACCCGCCTTTATAGAGAATGAAGGAACGTGAAACTTTGCTACTGCGAAAAACACCTGGGCCTACATTATAATGTTATCGAGACTGCCACAAAGCTCAAATTACACACACGAGTCTAGGGCAAACGAACACCGCAACTTTATCTAGTCACACCATTTACTAAAATTCTTAACTCTATGCCCCATCTGGGAACCCTAATCTTGTCCTTTATTCTTACCGGGAAAGGACCAACCGTGTGGCTCCACACTCCACGTCACTCTATTTTCATCACTGGCCTTCCTGACCATGATAAAGTTATCAGCACCATTTGACTCTATAGCCTTGCTCCTCACAATCATCTTACTAGTCCTCTTAACTTCTTCATTAAAAGGAAACTCTACTGCCGGTTTCAACAACCCTATTTCAATAAATCTCCCCATGTAGATGTCAACCCATGGGACACATGAACACCCCCGCATTATCAGAAAGTGTTCACGACACTTTTGTAAAAAGCCCATCATTTCTCTGAAGGACTCTCCCTTTGTTGTACCTACCTCACCTCGGTACAGGGTTCACTTCTCCACATCACTCTTTATCCACTGTCGGCCTTTGGCCGATCCTTATGTGGATAATCCAAAACTGTATTCCTTCCTAATCAACCAAAGGAACTCGCGGTTAAAACCGACCATAAAAATTACTCTATGAGCAAAACATCTAGCCCCCCATATGTGGTAACCATCATTATCACCACTACAATATTACTCCAACGAGTGAAAATCTTCCTCAAATTTTCACGTCTGGGTATTTCCATACCCTGCTCTAAGCCAAAGCTCCCGAGCATTCTACTTCCACTAGGTAGGGCCACTCTCACTTTGCACAACCCAACTTCAACTCATGGTCCTTATCAAAGACCCCCTTTGAACCCTTAGCTTCACAGGGTAATTCAACTTTAGTACCACCTTCCACTATAGCAGTACTTGGATGCTCATAACTACTATACTTTAGTAGTCGTTGCAATAATCCTTAGCAGTTACAATAAGGGGAGTGACCACCACGGAGGTTCTAGTCCCCCAACTTCTACTAGCTGCCCCAGCTAAGCCCCGCCTCCTGCTGTACTCATCATGGCCCTCCTTAGTCGTCCTTCCTCGATTGGCACACGAACCTAGAATGAGTGCGCAAAAGATTTACTATAATCTCATACTATAGCAGGAGAACGAAATCTCACAAGAGAAATCAACAATCCTAATCCTGAGGCTCTATAACAAATCGAGAGCAACGCTGAAAGCGTAGTACGTCCGCAAAGATTCCTAAGGACACTAGAACCTGATGCTCTGATACCATCTGTGACAACCCGCCTAATAAAATACTGGGCGATCACTCCTATATCAAATTAAAATAGGAGTCTCGTATGGATCATTCTTATCATCACTGTCGAAAACCAATTTAATTACTAATAACCTATTAGGCTGGCGTCAAAATTTTACTTAACTACTCTTTTTAAATAACTATAAACAAAATATCCACACAATTTATGCGTAAATGAAAATGAAATGAAATAAAAATTACCAAACACTTGGTCAAAATTATACAGCTATATCGAATGCCGTGCTAAAAGGCGGTAAAAATGAATAAATGAAGTTGGGTGATTAGCCCGAATGTATATACCGTACCTCCTATCTAGATTACAAGAATGGAAGCTTCTATTGAGAACCTGCATTGTATCCACAGCTGCTGCAGCGGACGTTTGAATCGAAGGAAGTGTCCTCCAGTTGTCCCTGTGTCTGGATATATATATATATATATATATATATATATATATATATATATATATATATATATATATATATATTACAAGAAAGGAAAATATAAAAACGGGTCAGAGCCCGAGTTTGAAAATATTTTGCAAGTGCATAAATGCTTTAATTTTAGAAAAATAGATTTTTATCTCATATTTAAATTGGTATTGCACTCCCATGAGATACCCCTCACCTCTCTTCTAACAATGCACTCCTAACGCACTTAACATTCTAGTTAAGCTACCCTGCCTAACTAATCTAATACCCCCGTATACTAGAAACCTCTACAACCCGAGCACTAAGGGATAAACTTCTCTCCATTCTCAACACTGTGCTAAGTTTGTGCGTGGGGTGTCTCGCGAAGCGAAATCCAAACAAGGAACCCCCCTGATACACTACTACTTGGTAGGGTTAATGGTAGAGATCCATTTGGCCCGTAGTAAAAAACTAATATATAAATTTATACTTATATAAGAATATACTTATTATATTCATTCTTATATACATCTTACAATATACATCCGGATAATATCTCCCGGACCGATGTTTATTCTATTTTCATCTTTATAATACACATCCGGATCTATCTCCTGGACTGAGGTGTATTCTATACTTGTCTTTATAAGACACATCCGGTTCTAACTCCTGGACTGAGATGCATTCTGTACTCATTTTTATCTCTTTATTCTCATTAGAGATTTATATTACATTTTTCTCATACACAAGTAATATACCATACACACATGCATAGAAACCATCCCACTAAGCTATAACTCGAGGATGCAGTCTCATAGTGCCGATCCAAACATCCAGGTTTGTTCATATACCACGGTACCAGCCGGAATCCTCAACAGTCCTGGTAAAATACACAGTAGTGGAGGTGGTCAAGTTCCCCCTGCGAGTGGGAAATCACATAAATCGCACTCGAACGCGGGACGCAAATGACTTGGGGACTATACTCTCCCTGCTCCTTGAGCCAGGGGATTCACCCACATCGCGCAACCTCCCTGGATCGCACTAGAGTAATATATATAAGCTGGTTGTTTCAACCCTATACCAAATGAAAGCCCGTGGAAAGAAGCCAATCTAAATGCATACATATCATCACATATAGATATATATGTATTTATATCATATCATATATATATACTTTAATCATATAGTATATGTACTATATATTCCTCCTCGAATATACACAAATGTTCATAATTGCCAATCACATCTAGCGATGACCTATAATCCCAAAGATTCTCTCAAAGAATCATAATCATGCATTCATATACGCATGATACTAAACCCAAAGTATTCCCTTACTTTGATAAATAATAATTTCCTTATTCATCTCCAAGGATTTATTGGATATCTCCAATTATACCATCTCACACTAAGTGAATATATATCTATATTCCAAAGTTCCATCCTAATCCTCTCATAGGATTCACTCAACCATAATCGATGAAGTTATGTTTCCCTATACGGATAACTACATAGGCCTAAATACCCACTAAAATATCCTAGGGATTTATCTTTCCCGAACAACCTTAAATTTAGTGGGTTACCGATTCCATTTCCGTGAACCCAAGGACTATATACTGTCTCTATAATCAATTAGAGGTCCCCACCCTAACTTAGGAACCCTAAACCTTTAAATTCTACCATTTCTCTATTTTACTAGAAAATATAATTTAAGGGTTATACATTTAAAACCCTCACTTTACCCTCCTAAATTTCCTCAATTGGAGGACTATATACTCCTAAAAGATCCCTTATGTCATGAAATAATTATCCTCGAATCTATTAGAATTGGAATCTATCCCATCCAATCAACTTTAGGAGAAATTTCCTAACTTTCAGAAGGGTCGATCGATCGACCCCTGGTCATCGATCGATCGAGGCTTCGATCGCTCGACCTATGCTAGTCGATCGATCGATCATGCCGGACAGCTTCTTCTCCGAGAAGCTATTTTCGGCCATTAAAGCTTACCCAAGCTTTTGTCGCCTCTCTCGACATCCTACAACCTCAACCAACAACCAATACACATATATTACGGGTTCTAAACGTCCTAGAACCCGAAATCACCAATTAATTCAATTAATTTCTAAGTTTCTCTAATTAGAAAAATATTGGGGTTTATTCGTTTTAGCTCCCGAAAACCCGTTTTATCCACGAAAACCCAACCCAAAATCTTTAGGGTTTGTTTATACCAACAATGATATGAGATATTTATGCTAAAAAATAAATAATAAAAGTAAACACTTGCCTCGTGGATATAATTCGACGATCCTGAGTCGAATCCCGCGGAGGTTGGCCGGAATCTCCCATTTTCTCCTCTTTTCTTCCTCCTCTCTCTTTTCTTTCTTTCTTTCTCTTTTCTCCCTCTCTCCCTCTTTATATAAAAAGAAAAGGGTTTATACCCCTTAAAACCCAAAAACAATTAGTTTACTCAATTACGAGTTACTTTTATTCCAAAATTACCCGAAACTCAATTTCGACAATCGGACACTCTTTTCAGACTATCTTCTCCATTCTGAGATTCACCGTGCAGTCAAAATTTCCGTCCGAGGTAGTTGACCGCAACTCGCTATTTTACCCCACATGACTTAATGCAGGTTTTCCAATTAAAATCTCACCTCTTGTCGCTTTACTCAACGGCGACGTGTAATTAAAATACCTCGACGTACTTACTTAACCCCAAAAGTAAATATTTCACCCATCGATAATCCTCAAATCCTTGAAAATTCCAAAAATTAATATTTCGGAAAATTCCCCAAATTCCAATTTACGCCCAATTATGGAATTTATTCGGCTCTAAGAGTACGGGTTGTTACAAGAGTATCAAGTAATTAGATGCCTAAAATATTATATGCTCACATTTATGATAGTTGTTCTCTCTTGATTAAGTAGATTTCTTTTCGCATAGTGGCGCCAATATTATGAAAGAGTGAGAAACAATTAATATTATATGTAGCATGCTTTGGGGCTATAATTTATGTATTATGGCTGCCAAAAATTTATTTCGGGATTTATAGTTGTCGACACTATTACCAAGCCATTGAAATATTATGATTGAACAAAGAAGTTCGGAAACAACAAGTGTCAGTTGAATACATTAGTGTAAGTGTTAACGTAACATATCCACTATTAAATGGGCTATCGCCAAAGGACATTCATTAAACATGTGATGCGACTCCAAATGTATCTCTAACGTGTGTAAATACGATTCAAGTATAAACCGATCTCTCAAGTAATAATTTGATAAATCGGGTATCAAACATATAGACTAAGATGATCTATCATAAAGAATACTAAAGAATACCACTAACCTTAATGATTGACTAACAAAAATAAGGGAAAAGATGATGATTGTTGAAATCTTTATATTACTTCTAACTAAAGAAATTAAATCCTATCTAAGTTAACTACGCATGCAAGACTAGACATTAACTGATTAATTAATCTAAGAGAAAAATAAGGTTAGAATACAATCCCCATCCCTTAGTAATTTCACCAGATATAAAACTTATCAAGAATTGAACATTTAATTGAAAAGAAATCTTTACTCATTTCAAGAATTACATATATGAAATAATTAACCAGCAAAATACATAATCAAGAATAAAGTTAACTACGTGACAACATACGTGCATCGCAATCTTAGCCACTCTGGTTACCTAGGGAAAACGGAGTCAAAAATCCTACAACGGTTATATTAACAAAATACCACATATTTAGTTACTTGTTTTATTCAAGAAAACATTTTATATCCATGCAAAAACACGTAGGGCTGGGTTTATGCATCCCAACACTTGGAAACCTAGCCAAACATGATGTTGCTAACAAATAATATGGTTTCCACGTTGCATATACTCATATTTATCATTAAGTGTATCTAAGAATGCAAGAATACAAAGCTAAAGAAATACTCAAGTATGTACAAAAGAACTTGAAGAATTAAGAACAAGGTGAGAAAGGCAAACTTTATTAAGAAATACTTGAATTCAATCCAACAAGAATGTAACTTGATGAAGACAATATTGCCAATACTTTTTTCTCTTTTCTTGCTCTCAAAATTATGTTTATAGTCTTCTATCTAACCCTAAGATCAAGTGGGAATAAAGGCCCAATGTTTTTATAAGAGTTTGAACCATTTACATCTTTAATGTTTAAGTGCATAAACCTCAATTTTTGAGCACAAATCTTTGAACCAGTTCCCTTCAGAACCAAATCGGTTCTTTTTTCCATTATAGCCCAGTTTTTTTAATCGAACCTGGAAAGGCTACGTGATATCAATTAAATCCTAACTTTGCAAATTTCCAAGTTCAAACTTATTTAATTAGAGTCAATCTAAGATTCAAATTTTATTAACCCTAAAATATGCATCTATGTGGATTAAAGTAAATCATGCAAATCCAATAAACACAGAGATTCGGGAAAAAACCTTTTTCGGAATATCGATAAATCGCAACTTATTATATTATAGGGAAAACTGCAATGAATCTCACACAGTAAACTCATATAGACATGTAGCCTTATGAACAATGGATCTGCTCAGAAAATCCACATGAATCGTAGCTCCTTCAGTAGTGAACGCCCTCCAGGATCCCTAACGACCGTAGTCTTCTTTAGCAAGCAGCTCCCTGAAGAACTACCAAGTCAGCATTAGAGATCTTCTCTATAAGAGAAAATATACCAAAGATGTGTTCTTTGGTTCCAAAACAATTCACACAAAGTAATTAGGAGGTTTGTGAATTGAAAACAAAGGGTTTATGCCCCAAAGGAGAAGAAAATTAATTTGCAGTTTGTAGTTTTTGTAGAATGAAAAATGCAGGTCTTCTAATAAAAAATGGACATTTAAATACGTATTTATAAACAATAAGTCAGCAGCCTCGCTCGAACCACATAAGAATCTCGTTCGAACGACATAGAGATGTCGTTTGAACGACTTCTCTTTCTCATTTGAACGACATGTGATGTTGTTTGAAGAGATAGTTTCAAATGAGAAAAATCATAAACGAGTAAGGTCTCGTTTGAAGTAAATTAATCTCGCGACAAACAGCATACTTCGCGCGGCATTATTTCTCGCTTGAGGCTATCGTTTGAATGACATTTGCATGTCGTTTTAACGAGCCTTCGAAAATGTTTTCTTTTTAATAGTCCATCTACAGGTCTTAAAAAATTATTTTGACGAAAAATAACGCCTCAGATGTTTAAAAATATTTTATAAAAATTATCCCAACACTTTATATGAAACATTAAGGGACTAAAAACACATCCTTACAAAAGTTTAAACTCATCAAGGCTTGTTGTTGAAGTAAACATGATATTTGGATACGTCTTGATGTATGAATGATCTTGAATTTCTTTGGCAGTTGTAACAATATACGACATACGTAATGTAACATTCGAACTATGGAAAATACGTCCTTATAAATAGTGGTGCATACTAGCAATAGAAATAAAATATGATCATGCAAATCATCCAATGCTAGCAAACACGTCTAAACCTCAACCATTAGGTTCAAAGGAGTTTTCCTAAGATGGTGACATCTTTTGAAAAACTTCCATAAAATTATGTGAAGTTTTAACCAAAAACTTTACTTGCTCCCTAATATGTGAAAACTCTCTCATGCTGTGCTCGGGATCATGAAAAGTATCATGTGTGGCTGTGTGTGTGTGTGAACACATGTCATAGCATAATGTGGCAAAGATTGATTAGACACACTGCCCAACTTAAAGAAAAATTCCCTAAGGTGTCCTCTCTTTTTGTAATGCGAGCAAACATAAACGGGCCTAGGGCCACGTCTCGCAGCATGATTATGATGCACTCTCCTAACCGGAGCCAGATGTCTAGGTTGGTTGGATTTAGAGCCATATGGATCTATCACAAACTCAAGAATCGGCTCGGGTGAAACTGATGATTTGGACGCACTGTCATGACCTATTTCTAATCTCTCAATGTTACCCAAAGCGGGACTAAGGAGCATATTTCCTACCTTCTTAGATGTGTCCTCTATAATGACTTTTACTTCCCGATTTATTTCGAGATCTCTCTCGAGTTAAACCACACGGGCTTCAAGTTCACTCTTCTCCCGACTCAGCACGATCAACTGCTCACTCAGCACGATCATCACGATTAACTGCTCACTCAACGTAATCTTTATGTTTACAAGTTGACTCGTCGACACCTCACAAACAGTCAAAACCTCAATCTCACTCTCTACAAATATAACACCCTATGACCTAACTCTTTAGTCAACATCTTCGTCTTTAAGGTCTCGGCGTACGAATCTCTAAAAGAATTTTGGAGATCACTTTCATCTCCTTCACTTTCTATCTCACTTTCACCCTCACTTAAAACACTCAAATCATCCTCGGGACTCTCATGTGTATAATTGTCTTCATCGTCATGGGACAAACTAGCTGTACTAACCCGGATAGCGAAAAATTCTACACACTTCCCATGGGCTTTTCCATCACCCGAAACATCATCCTCGGAGTCATTATCGCTAAGAGTGGTTATGTTAACAATATTTTTACCCTTTCTCCTAAGCATAGTGGGACACTCAAATGACTTATGCCCTTTAACCCCACATTCAAAACACTTAACATCCTCTTCCTCTTCCTCTTTCTCTTTCTCTTTATCTTTTTCACCA
Organism: Sambucus nigra; assembly: GCA_949130495.1. Lineage (NCBI taxonomy): Eukaryota > Viridiplantae > Streptophyta > Magnoliopsida > Dipsacales > Adoxaceae > Sambucus > Sambucus nigra. Next base: position 623,418,464 of record OX422215.1, read on the forward strand.
CTCTCTTCGGCCTCTTTTTTTTCTCAATAAATCTTTTATTGGAAGAATTTTCTTTTGACATTTTGAGAATTTTTTTTAAATTTTTAGCAAACAGGGCCACATCATCAAAATCAAACTCACCATCAGACTCAGACTCACAAACTTTTTCTTTCTTCTTTTTCTTAATTTAAGTTTTTAAAGCAACGCCTTTATCCTTAACCTTAATATTTTTAGGAAACATGTATATCTCATATGTTTTAAGGTGTCTTACGAGATCTTTTAACCTAACTGAATCTAACATACCCAAGGAATTCAAAACCGTGACTTTAGAAATAAAGTGTTTTGGGAGCGATCTCTAAATTTTCTTAACTACACACACGTCATCAATTTTCTCACCCAAATTAAAACTTGTTTTGACAATGTCTGACAATAAAGCATAAAAATCATCAAAATATTCGGACTCTGACATAGTGATTATCTCAAATTGAGTGGTCAAGTTTTTTAATTTTGATGCTTTAACAGCGTTCATACCCTCATGTGTCAATTGGAGGACATCCCATGCCTCTTTAGACGTGGTGTACATTATAATACGGTAGAACTCATCGGGAGTGACTGCTCCAGAAATAGCACTCAGTCCACATGAATTAAAATTAGACAATTTAAACTCGTCCTCAGTCCAGTCCAACACATGTTTTAAAAAGGTGATATTATTAACCGTGACAGTCACACTCGTCGATTGCCTTCAAACTTGATTTCATACGGGCTTTCTAGTAGGCATACATATTTTCGTCAAAGATGGGCATCCGATTATATAAGTGTTCCATTGGAAAATTTGAGATTGTTTAAAAATTAACTTTTTCAAAAATGATTGATATAACAAAAATTTTGTGGAAAAAGGATCACTCGATAAATTAGAGTAACCCGCTTTGATAACAATTAGAGAATGCTATGCGATCCCAAGTTTGAAAATTTCCAATTTCAAACTTATTTAATTAGAGTCAATCTAAGATTCAAATTTTATTAACCCTAAAAGATGCATCTATGAGGATTAAAGTAAATCACGCAAATCCAATAAATATGGAGATTCAGGGAAAAAAACTTTCGGGTAAAACCTTTATTTCATTATAATTGGTAAATCACAACTTACACTATTATAGATAAATATGCAATGAATCTCATGCAGAAGTCTCACATAGACACGCAGCGTAATAAAAAAATGCATCTCCTCATAAAATCCACATGAACCACATATTCTTTAGCAATGAACACCCTCGAGCATCCCCAACGATCGTAGTCTTCTTTAGTAAGCAGCTCCCTTAAGAACTACCCAGTCAGTAGTAGAGATCTTCTCTACAAGAGAAACTATACTGAAGATGTGTTCTTGTTTTCTAAAACAATTCACACAAAGTAATTAGGATGTTAATGAATTGAAAACAAAGGTTTATGACCAAAAAGAGAAGACAAATAATTATGCAGCTTGTAGTTTTCGTACAATGAAAAACGTAGGTCTTCTAGTGAAAAACAGACTTGTAAACATGTATTTATAAAAAATCAAGTCAACAGCCTCATTTAAATGACATAGAGATGTTGTTTGAATGACTTCTCTATCTAGTTTGAATGATAGGTGATGTCATTTGAAGAGACTTCGCGCGATAGGTTCAGATGAGAAAAACCACAAACCAATAAGGTCTCATTTGAATTAATGGATCTCGCAACAAATAGTAGACTTTGTGCGACATTTCTTCTCACTTGAATCTTTTGTTTGAACGACATTTGCATGTCGTTTGAACGACATCTGCATGTCATTTGAACGACATCTGCATGTCGTTTGAATGAACCTTCGAAAATGTTTTCTTTTTAAAAGTTCGTCTATAGGTCTTAAAATATTATTTTATAAAAGAATGCCTCAGATGTTTAAGAATATTTTATAAAAAAATATCGCAACACTTTATATGAAACATTAAGGGACTAAAAACACATTCTTACTAAAGTTTAAAATTGTCGAGGCTTGTTGTTGAAATAAACTTGATATTCGGATACGTCTTGATATATGAATGATCTTGAATGTCTTTGACAGTTGTAACGGTATACGACATATGCAATATAACATTCGGACTATTGAAAATATGTCCTTACAGGACCGGTTCCCCTTGTGTCCAAACCAGTTCAGATTTCTAGCAATCTCCACTTTTGTCTCTTTCTTCCTCTTATTTTTACATTCTCGCAACTTCCCAACCATATTTTGGAATTGTATGTCGTTTCTTCCGCTGCTCGAATCTCAATGTCTTCGACTCTTCTTAGGTTCCGCATCGTAATTCTAGTTGTAAAATTTACAAATTTTCCCTTGACTTTTCCTTCTTTCTTTCTCGGCCTTAGTTCGATTTCTCTTTTGCTTTCAAGCACATGAAATACCTGCAAAATGTAAGAGAAATACGCGAACACGACGCATTAGTAGTAAAGGGTCAGTAACAATGATATTAGATAGAATCATATCATTTACATCGCATGGAGTGATAAAAGTACCTAAATCATGGGAATGAATATGAAGTATTTATGATGAATCAAATCCTCTGACTTAGAACTTTGCTCGTCCTGAGTAATGTAAAGAATCTCAATATGGTCAAACACTTATAAAACTTTTTATTTGGATATAATTCCTTTTTCACGGTCAAGAGATTTCATTTAACACGTGCAAGAAGGTGTTAAACCCCTAGGTTACCCTAGTAGGACGAAGTGGTGTCTCGTGAGGTTTTGCAGTGAATTTAACTACAAAATTTATTTTTCGACTAAAAAAATATCAAAATAATTACAAATCGTAAATTTTAAATTCTAGAAAAATAATAACTTTAAAATTTTATTCAATAAATCTCAATTCATAGTGAGTGTGTGCAAAATCAAAAATTAAATCGCTAACTTCCACCGATTGGTCATTACGTTACTTTTCAAAAATTCGTTTGATTCAAATTCTAATGGATGTTCTCACAAATGAATCACTCAATTTTTTTTTATTTTCCCTTGGTGTGCGTGATATAAAGAGTAAACATAATGGATGCAAATTCATGCACACAAATTAAAAGTCAGAATATTTTGGGTGAATATATCTCATCATCGGAACACAAATATTGAAAAATGGGAAACACTGGCTCTTATTCACACCAATTGATCTTTCTTATTATATTTTTATGTCTTAGATCTCCACGCGGTAAATAATTTAGTTATTCGAACTTAGTAAGGACTTTCTGGGGTTATAAGGTGTGTTGGGTAAATGGGAACGGTTCGATAATGCAGAGTTGGAAAATTTCCTTGCTTGTGATGTTCGTTGTTACTTTTTCGGGCATTTGCTCTTTCTCTTCTTTTCTAATTTTTTTCTCATGTTTTTCCAATTTGTTGAGCATTTTCCTATTTTTTGCCCTTTTTTACTACACCATTTGGACTTTCTTGATGAATTTTTATTTTCACAAGTCCGTGCTAAATGGATTTTTCGGGTTATCAAATGAAAATGAAAATGAAAATTTTTATTAGGGTCAAAATGGCTAGCGAAAGGATAACTTTTCATTACTTTTTATGGCTAATATTTTTGAATAAACAAATGATGGCCTAAATTCATTTGTCCTAATTGCTCATTATTTTACCATATGCGTCTTGAGATTAATTTGATTTAGACATATTTTTAGCGTGTTTTTAAGACTCCATCTCGCTCGTTTCCCGTAACTGATAAAAATAAAAACATAGAGATCTTCAATGACTTATTTAAATGCTGAAACGAACGTTGAGTTAACCATTAACTCGAATTGATTTGATTACTCGAAAAAAGGAACAGGATCGAAATCTCACCGGATTAATAAATCTTCACATTTATTCGTTAAGTCGTCAATTTTCTCGCAATTTCTGTTTTTGGTCAATTTCAGCTTAGTGCATTAAGTTTTTACAAATTAATGCTTCAAACAAAAAGTTAATGATATTTTTGAAGATTTTAAACTCTTGAAGAAAAATATTTTTGGTTTTTTCAAAATTTTGAAATTTTTAAAATTTTGAAATTTTCTATTTTTTGGGTGCATTTTAAAAATATATGACATTTTTAAATGCACTTGTACCCCCTCCCCCTAACATAGACTTTGCAATGCCCTCATACAAAAGGACTAAAACCTAAAATAAAATAAGAGTGCATAATAAAATAGAGCAAATAAACAAAATGGATTTTTTTTATATTAATAGCATGATAGATTGCAATGCGATAAAAAACAAGGATATAATGACATAGTTCTTGTAACGATTGAGTACAAAGTAAAATGAAGAACTACATCAAAAAGTGAACAAGAACCACAAAAGCTTATCTAAGATGGACTGGGGCCATTGAGATCGAGGGGCATAGGAATTGTAGTAGTAGCTTGGAAACCCACTATCCAACCATAGTTGTATCCTATACATGTCTTCTTAGAGTCGGAACATCATGCTCAAATCCCTATAGTAGTCTCGAGTCTAGGTCCTCCAATCATCTCTATACTACGTAATAAAATCATTCATCGTGGCCTCTAGGGCATCGATGTGGTTGGAGAGAGCAGTCGAGTATGGCTTGTAATCAGGGTTGGTGGCCTCGTCATAATCCGCCTTTTCCTCCCCCATATCAACGTCCTCATCCTCTTGTACCACCGGTGGGGGAGGATGGGAGAGTCCCATTTGGTGCACACTCCACATAACGGAGGTTTTCCCAATTGTCTTAGGGAGTTTGGGCTACATGTTGGGATCCTCGATCCCGACGTTATCTAGGATTGACGTGATGAATCAGGTATAGGGGGAGGGCTACCTTGTAGATCTTATTATAGGCGGCGTGCACGATTTCTCCATAAAAGTGCGATCAAGGTGGATGGTGCTCCACTCGTCAATCAAGTAATATACAAAATTGGCTTAACGGATCCAGAGGGCGAAGTTGTTTGAGCTTTGTAAGATTGAACCGTGTGTGATAAAAAAGACCAAGCGGGCCCGCTCATCTATCTCTCCAACCAAAAAAAGGTTGCGTGGCCAATCGCGATTGGTGCGATTCTAGCAATGTATGCAGCCTTGGATAAAGAGACGCCCTTAGTAGTATAGGTCCATTATTGGGGTATGCGTACACTTTGGCATACATTTTATTGATCACCAAGTCGAGAGAGAAAAGAATCCACGTCTCTTCGACATAATCTTCGGCTGACGAATTTCCCAACTTGATTAGGGTGCCATAAAATGTGCGGACCTAAACAACCCAAACATCCTCCCTAGGATGTTCAAAGAAGTTGTGCCACCCTCGAGGGCGGAATAAGGCGATTACTGCCTAGGGTATCTTGCTCTAAATCACTTTCCGATCGGTATGTATGGTGTGGGATGCGAAGAATTAGGCTTCGTTCCAATCGCACTCTTGAATGAATCGGTATGTGTGATCACCGTCGTTGAGAACATCGATTTCATCATGTGTTGGCAACGACGTTGACAGCTTGAGCCCCACTGGATGCAAGAGCTTGGAGAGTTTGGGAGAATTGGATTAAAGGTTTGGATGGTGGTGGAGGGAATAGAGGAGAAAGATGTGTATTTATAGGTGGGATGAATTGGTTTTGGGTGCGAAAAGAGGATGGATGGGTGGGAAGGGGTGGAGGGAATTAAAGGGTAAAATGTTTTGGGTTTGGGGGATGTTGGGAGGGTAATTTTTGTGGGGAGGGAGGGATGAATTTGGTTAAATTAGAAAGTAAGGAAAAAAGGGAGGAGGATTAATTTGTTTTTAAGAAATTTGAACTGGTTTGCCCTAGGGATAAATCGGTTCGATTTTTCACTAAAACCTTCTGTCAATCCTAACCGGTTCTACCCTACTAGTATAACTAGGGCGAACCGATTTGCACCTTCTCAACCCCTACAATTAATTTGAATCGTTTCTACCCTGGTCGTATAACCAGGGAAAACTAGTTCGCAAAATGAGTGATCAACCTCGAACTTTGTCTTCCTCTCTCAAAAACTAAGTGTTGGTACTCCTCTTATCCAACTCCCTAAACTTAAACAAGGTACTCTTACCCAAATTCTACCTCGATACTTCTCAAAATCTCATCACGAACCGCGCATGCTCTTTCATGTTGTGCAACGGTGTTCTTATCCTTCCTAAATTGCGACCTCTATGGAATTCTAAACTACAATAAAATGGACTTAACTCATTAGTATAGGACATGAACTCACCCCATATGCATCGGGGGTGCGACGGCCTCTTTCTTAACTTCAATCATCCCTGTAGATGGGGTTTGACAACCAAATCATGTCATTTTCCTCAACACATGCCTCAAGATTTGGATTTGGTGTTGTCCGTTAACTTTAAACGTATCCCAACCCTTTGAATTTTCTAGCTCTATCGTATCGTGGGGAAATACTTCCTTTATGACAAATAGACCCGTTGATCGCGAATGCAACTTACGGAGAAACAAGTGTAATCATGAGTTTTAAAGAAGTATCTTTTGACCAGGATGAAAATTCTTTCGATGGTTAGAGCGCTCGTGCTTGAGTTTCATCATCTCTTTGGATATGCGGGCACTCTCATACACATCATTGCGTATTTCTTCTAACTCATGCAATTAAAGTTTATGCACTTCATTGGCTTTATCTAAGTTGTGATTCAACCTCTTGAATTCCCCATGTGGTTTATGCTCGAGCTCGACAGGAAGATGGCAAGGTTTGCCATAGACAAAGCAAAACGGGAACATTTTGAGGGGGTTCTTATAAGCGGACCGGTAAGACCATATCTCATCGTTCAGTCAATTAGATCAGTCCTTTCGGTTAGGATCAAGGGTTTTCTTAATAATTTGCTTTATCTCAAGATTTGCTAGTTCAGATTGTCGATTTGTTTGTGGATGATAAGTCATCCCAACTTTATGGATGATGCCATACTTTCTCATTAATTTCTCAAATGACCTATTACAAAAGTACTTATCATTGTCACTAATAATCACCTTTGGAGCACCAAAGTGAGAAAGTATGTGTTCTTGGGTGAACTTTATCACCACCTTATTGTCATTCGTCCTAGTAGCTATGGCCTCAACCTATTTTGACACATAATTTACTGCAATGAGGATGTATAAGAAACCAAAAGAAGGAGAGAAAGGACCCATGAAGTGGATTCCCCAATAGTCGAATATCTCGATAACGACAATAGGGGTCAAGAACATCACGTCTCATCGAGTGATGGCTCCCATCCTTTGGCATCTATCGCATGATTTTCAATGAGCGTTTACATCTAAAAAAATTATGGGCCAATAGAGACCTCTTTGAAGAAGCTTAGCGGGTGTCTTATTTGTGGAAATTGGCCTCCACATGCTTCTATATGACAAAAGCAAATGGCACTAGGAATCTCATCATCCAGCACACATCTTCGGATGTTTGGTCTGTATAATATTTGAACAAAGAGGGATCGTCATAAAAGAGCATGCATGACCAAGCAAGGAACTTCTTCTTCTCTTGTCGTGTCCAATTGGGATGGAACGGACCCCGTGACTATATAATTCACTATATCCCCAAACCAAGGGAGATAAGAAGTGTTAAATAATTTCTCATCCAAAAAATATTCGTCTATGATCATAGGATCGGTAGGTACGTCGAACAAAAATGTCGATAAATTATTGGCCACGACGTTTTCTACTCCTTTTTTTATCTTTAGTGGAAAGATCAAATTCTTGGAGGAGGAGTATCCACTTAATGAGGTACGACTTCACATCGTTTTTGGAAAGAAGATATTTGAGAGTCATGTGGTCGGTGAAGCAAGTAATGGGTGAACCGATGAGGTAGGAGTGGAATTTATCGAGGGTGAAGACTACAACTAGAATGTCTTTTTTTATGGTGGAGTAGTTAATCTGGGGTTCAGTTAAGGTCCGACTAGCATAATAAATGACGTGGGCTTTCTTATCATTTCTTTTCCCCAAACAATCCCAATTACATAGTCACTTTTATCACATATATGCTCTAATGGGATGGACTAATTCGGGGCTTGCATGATGGGAGCGGAGACGATCATGCTTTTTAGTTTTTTAAAAGCTCATTGGCATACTTCACTCCACTCAAAGGGGGCATCCTTCATGAGTAGTTTGCTTAAGGGCCTAAAGATGTCACTAAAGCCCTTAATAAACCTACAGTAGAAACCCATGTGGCCCAAGAAAGATAGCACATCCTTTAGTGACTTAGGTAGGGGAAGATCGACAATGATGTCAATTTTCACCCTATCTACCTCAATACCTTTGGATGAAACTATGTGGCCAAGAACTAGACCCTAGGTAACCATGAAATGACACTTCTTCCAATTCAGTACTAAGTTCTTTTGCACACATTGGGCTAACACCTTCTCAAGATTGGAGAGGGAATGGTCAAAAGAGCGATCGAAAACCCTAAAATCCTCGATAAACACCTCTAGTCCTCTCTCAACTATATCGCTAAAATACTAAACATGAACCGTTAAAACATATTGGGTGCATTACATAATCCAAATGACATACATTTGTAGGCAAAAGTGCCAAAAAGACATGCGAACATCGTCTTTTCTTGATATAGCATGTTCGCCTCGATTTGATTATATCCAGAATAACCATCTAGAAAGTAGTAAAATGGGTGGCCAGCTACTCTCTCTAGAATTTGGTCAATAAATGGTAAGGGTAAATGATATTTTCTAATGCCGACATTGATCTTCCAGTAGTCAATGCAAATTCACCACCTGGTGGTGGTATGTTTTGGGATAAGTTTACCTTTATCGTTTTCGACCACAGTCATCCTCAACTTCTTCGGGACAACTTGAATAATACTCACCCATTTTCTATCCACAATGGGATATATGATGCCCACATCCAATAGTTTTATAATTTTTTCTCTCATGACATCTTTCATCATGTTGTTCAAAGGCCTCTGCATCTCCCTCGAGGGTTTCACATCCTCATCAAAGTGGCTTTTATGGGTACAAATTAGGAGACTTATACCCTTTAAATCCATAATGCACCAACCAAAATAACTTCGGTGATTCCTTAAAATGGCCATAATCTTTCCCTCTTGCTCTTTACTTAGGCTCGAGGAGACAATAATAAGAAATGTATCATCCTTTACCAATTAGGCATATTTAACATTCGAAGGAAGCTTTTTCAATTCGAGGGTAGGAAATTTCTCATCGAAGGCAATCATACATGACTTCCTCGGTGGTAGTTCCTTGAATCGAGAGACTGAAAGACCTTCGTGTGATAAAGATTCAAATAGATGCACAAGTTTCAATCATAAACTTATTTAATTAAAGCTAATTTATGAGTTATATCAATTCAGTCCTTAAACATAATCAACTACGTGCGTGCATGTGTTAAACAAATTTAAGTAAAATATACGACACAAATTTTTGGAAAAATCCTCGAAGGGAAAAACCTTTATTTATAGAACTTTAACAAGTTTACAAGACTAATGACTTACATACAACCTTATAATTGCCCACAAGTGTAACGCACGGTGTCTTGGTCAAACCTTGAAAGCAATGGCTAGAAATCAGCAATGGTTCACACGCAGCTATACCACAAGGACTCACAGTCCAGACACACAGTCTTCAACAAATAATCAATACACAGAAGATCATCAATGACACGTAGTCATAAACTTCATAGAGACTCACTCCAAAATAGCACACAACTCTCAGTTGTAGAGATCTCCCCACAAAGCATGAAAAATAGGAAACTATGTTTTAGGTTCCACAAAACAACTCACACAAAAGCAATTGAGATTGTGAATTGTAAAACAAAAGTTATGAACCATCAAAAGATTGGAGAATAGTATAAAATCATATTCCGTGAAAACAAATTTTTCTCCACACGAAAATCAGAAGTCTGACACTCAATTTATATTAAAAATCAAGGCAGTGATATGTCAGCTTAAACAACATCTGGTTCGAATCACACGATGTCGTTTGAGTGAGATACGATCTCGTTTGAACCAGGTATGATGTAGTTCGAACAACATCATACATGTAAACTCAAAAACCTTCAGTCTTGTAAATATCTTGGAAATCACAAAACTTAATACTGTTCACGAGATGAGAAACATTTATCCAACACTTTTATGATTTTGAAAAATTAAAATCATTTCAAAAAATCTTTTTTTCATAAGTAGAAAAATAATATATCTTTCACAAAAATATTCCAACACTTTTAATGTAAAATGTTAATGAAACTTAAACACATTTTATCAAATCCATCCTTGTTGGGCTTGAATGTTGAAGACTTCTTGAAATTCGGATTCATCTCTTGTAGATGTAAGCTTATCAATCCTTCGATGACTTGTTGCAACTTGTAGCCGTATATGACATAATTAATTATGACAAACAATGTCCTTACAGAGACCTAACTAATATCTCTCACATCCTCATTGCTCTCACTCCCATTTAACAACTCTTCTATCTCCTTCACCTCTCTCTCAAAATCTGTGGATGCACTATCACCCCCACTCACCATATAAGACACACCTCTATTAAATCCCTAGTGTGATTACCCTAAATGTTTTCTTGTACTACCTCCTCTATAAGATTTCTGTTCTATGAGTCTTCCTCCTTTACCCATCTACTTGGTGATGTTGAAGATATTGGTCTCGAGAGTCAAATTCTCGAACCCTCAATAATCTCGCGAGGTATCTTCACCGAATGATCCACGAGTCGGGGAGTAATTTCTATGGTCTTAAGGTCCCCCGAATTGACATGTCTATATATGGAGTAAGGTATAATATTAACACTCGCTCATAAATCTAGTAGATCTTTCTAAATTTTTCTCTCTTCAATGGTTCACGAAATGGTGGGAGCACCTAGATCTTTATAGTTTGACGGGAGGTCACTAAAAATTAAAAAACTTACATTTTGTGCTAGGAACATCTTCTTCACGTTTAGTCTACGTTTAATTGTTAGCAAGTCCTTGAGGAACTATGTATAAGTGGATATTTGCTTTATTGCCTCGGGAAAAGGTAAATTAAGCTTTACTTGCTTAAGCACTTCTAAGATATCATAACTAAGGGATCCTTTAGGGAAGGAACCAACCATTGAGGTTAAGGATAAGTATTAGGAGGTTTTACTACTAGCTCGGGCCTAATTGTGTCCTCTTTATCAGTCTCCTCTAAACGGGAATCTTCGGCCTCTTTCACACGGGGTAAAACCTCTTTGTCGTTTTGCTCGTCATGTATGAGAGGTGACAAGTCAATAACCCTCCCACTACGTAGAGTGGTAACCTCTTGACATTGCTCTTTGTTCTCGTCAGTATTAGAGCTAACATAATATTGACCTTGGGGAGGTCTTTGGCCTTAGGCGGGCAACTTGCCTTTCTCTTGGACACTAAGGAAAGATTGTAGCTTAGACAACGATGCCTTTAAATAACATAATTTTGGGCGTTTATCACTGACTGAGTTTGTATGAATTCGTTTAAACTATCGTCGAGACTTCTTTGTTTTGGGGTAATATAAGGCGCATGAGGGGGGTACTTGTATGGGTGGAGCATGTTAGAAGGCGGGAGTGGTGGCAGGTGTTGGGAAACAAGTGAATTCGGGTTCATCGTTGCGTTTGGTAGCCCGTAAATAAAACCCGAATGGTTCCACTATGAAGGGTTATAAGAATTTTCGTGTGGAGCATTAAAGTTACCTTTAAAATCTCCTACCCATTCCACTTGCTCTTGGAGAATTACTTTGTAGGTGGGTGTCATCGGTCATTCCTTCGTTGAATGTCCCACCTCACAAATAGCACACACCTTCTCTCTAAATGCTTGAGTAGCTCCGGATATGTCTCTCCCCTATCCTTGACCATGTCCTCTAACCTCTTCTCTAGTTTATTAATTTTGAGTTTTAATTGGGCTTCCTTATCCAAATGATAGAGTCCGAATGTGAAAGGATCCATTGACGTTTGTCTAGGCTTGGGTATTTGGGTCCAATATGTCCCACTCTTGAGTAGTCTCAGAGACATATTTAAAGTGGCCCTCCGCATTGTTCATGTCTAACCCTAAGAACTCTCCATCTCATGTGGTCTCAACGAGTTGTTGGGAAGTTAATCTTAGCCCATGATGGAAGTAGGAGATGAGTCTCCACTTCTCAAAATCATGGTATGGGCACAAGCTGACTAACTCATTGAAATGATCCCAACATTAATCAAGGGGCTCATTCTCGTTTTGTATAAATGTTTGAATTTGAACCCTAATTGCATAGGTCTTATATGCGGGAAATAAATTTTGGAGAAACTTGGCCTGTATATCCCTCCAAGTGGCTATTGAGTTCGGTGATAGTGACAAAAGCCATGTCTTAGCCTTATCCTTCAGGGAAAAAGGGAGCATATTGAGATGCACTACATCTTGAGTGCATGCTTAGTCTGTGAAAGTCTTGAACGCCTCCTTGAACTACCGAATATGGAGGTAGGGTTTTTTGGACTCTATATCGTGGAATGTTTAGAGAATCTAGATCTATAAGGACAAAATTTCGAATTGAGTCCATTGTATGTATGTTTGAGTTATTCCCGGAACAAAACTCATTTAAGTCATAAATATATTTTTAATGTCACGATCCCACACAGTCTATGACACATTGATGTTTATTGAAGATGTTGCGTTAAAGCTTCAAAGAATTATCATGCCGGTTTATGGTGCATATTTTGTCTTCAGTCAAATTGCATTTCGAAATCACTCAAGTATGAATGAGTAATTTTAATGGGACTTGGAAAATATTTTAAAATTGATTAAGGATGTTATTTTATTAAAGAAAGATTTTTAAAGTGTTTGAAAAGGTTTACACTTCTTTTATTCTAAGATAAAAATGGTTTAGAGTTGTGTAAAACACAAACTCACTTGTACAGTCGTTCAAACTACATTGAAGGTTGTTCGAGCGAGATGCACATGTTGTTCGAGCGATATGGACATTTTATTCAACCGACATGCATAAGTCACTCGAACAATACGCCGACACAAGTTTTGTACATAAGGCATTTTTCACTCATAATTTTGAAAAAGTGGAGTCCAAAAAATCAATTTATATCCAGTATATTTTTTGCACAAAGTTTTCTAAGGTTTTCTAAGTCTAAAACATCCTTAGAGTTTCAAAAATCCGAGCTTACATTATCATATGAAAAAGTGATCTTTATTTGCACCACGTTGGAGTTTGTTCTACATCATTAAAGAACATCGTTGGATTTTGCGATAAAGAAGTGAAGGAGTTCATGTTCAACATCATAGATGTTATGAAGCCATATCGGTGGACATCGAGACATAAGTGGACGTGTGTGTTGTGGACGAGCATCTTAGAAGAAGGACTTTCTGCGTGGGCACTGTGGAGGAGTGGTTAAAGATTCGAAAATGCGTCAAGACCCATGGGGTTCGAGTTATTGAGTAAGTTTGTCTTTGTACTTTGTTAGACCGTATCATAGTAATTGTCTGGCTTGGGCCATCCGAGATTTTTTCCCTTAGTGGTTTTCTCATGCATCCGGCGTTGTGATTATTCTTTACTTTATTTTACTTGTTTTAATCACTAGATGCATGCTTAGGATTAATCAAGATAAAATTTGGTTAAGTTAAAATTGGTTCACAACTTGGTATCGTTTATAAAATTTGGAAAAAAAGTTTTTTTAAAAAGAGAAAAGTTGATTTGTCATCCTTAAAACACATTCGCATTAAAAAGGGGGCCTACAAATTGGTATCAGAACTAAAGAAGTATTTTATTGTGTAGAGCTTTTCTTTGTGTTTTTAAGGATGAATTTTAGAGGTTATGATAGTTTTCGTACTTCTATTTTTATGGCACTAATTATGCTTATTGAAAAATGAGAATGAGAAGTGCTTTAAAATCAATTGATGAGCGTGTGTGGTTAGCAGTAGAAAAGGTTGGACTTGATTGGTTACACTAGAGGGTGAGGCCACAAATTTAAAACCGTTCCGTCATGAATCAAAAACGAACATTGAAGTTCACTTTACAACTCTAAAGGTCTTCACATTATTGCCTCACATGTCACACCAGAAGAGTATAATAGAATCATGACTTGTGAAACTTCAAAAGAGGCTTGGGGTATTCTTTCACTTACTTATGAGGGCACTAGTACGGTCATGGCATCTAAACTTCAAAACCTCACTACACAATTTGAGACGATTAAGATTTTAGAGAATGAGACGTTTGTTGAGTTTTATGCTAGATTGTCAAATATTGATAACTTGTCGTTTAGCTTATGAGAGAATATACCCGACAACCGAGTCATAAAGAAAATCTTAAGGTCGTTGCCTAGTATATTTGATCTTAAAGTCACATTTTTAGACTCCTTGGGTGCGCTTGCATCAATGAAACTTGGAGAGCTTGTATGTGACTTACAAACATATGAGCTTGACATGTTTACCTCCAAGAAAGTGACAAATAAAGAAAAGGTCATTACTTTAAAATCCCGAACGGAGGAAACGAATATTCGGATGACGATTTCGACTTTGAGGATGTTGCCTTGTTGGCAAAGAAATTCAAAAAATTTACTAAGTTCCAAAAGCAATCGAAAAATTCCAAGAGACTAGAAAAATTTAAGAATAACAAGGAAGATCATGTCCCTAAAGATAAAAATGATAAACCTACGAAGGATGAGTCAAATAGGTGTTTTGGTTGTGAAGGTTATGGCTATAGGGTTAAGGAGTGACCCACTAGACTTAAGAAAGAGGGCAAGAAACCGATAGATTATAATGCCACCTCAAGTGATAGTGAAATGGAAGAGGGAGAGAGTTCCCCTATTGAGCGCAACTTTGTACCATCCATGGCATGCCATGTGAGCGACGATAATAAATTTTCTTTTGAAGATACTCATGTGAATGACACTTCCAAGGTCATTAAGTGTGAATCCCAAGTGAGTAATGGTGAAGTGAGTGAGGAAGAGGAGGCTGATGTGAAAGTGTTGCAAGTTGCCTTTAATGAATTGTATGCCGAAACGGTGAATGTGAAAAAGGAAAACTCGAAATTTCACGCTAAGTTTAATGAGCATGACATAGAGAATAATGATAGTTTGATTGGGGATATTAGGGCATGTGAGAAGATCTTAAGTAAAAGTTAGAATATGTTGAGGGCGAGAGAGATAGCCTTAGGATATTTATGGAGGCTATGAAAAAGAAAATTTTAGAGTTTAAGGATTCTAGGCATTTACTTGAGTCAAGTATCGGTGAGTTAGATGTGAGATTGAGAGACTCGTCTATACTTAAGTTTGATATGGAGGCTAGGTCGGAGAAGTTAGATAAGATCTTAGGTACCATCTAAATTAGGAAAGATAGGGGTGGTGTAAGCTTCGATGATCGTATTGTTCCCATTTCCAATGGCAATACCAACCGTGTGAGAGATACCACTAGGAACATTAGGAGAGTTTAATATTTTGGTAATCATTCCCACCATGTTTACACTTGTACTCATTGTGGTAGGAAAGGTCACCTTAGATAATTTTTTTATGACCTTAGAAATGTTCCTAGTAAGTTTAGGAATAAAGTCGTTTGGGTTCCAAAAATCCCCATGAGTCACTTCACAGCTACTTGGGTTAGGAAATCGGACTTAGAGGCTTTAGGAATTAAAATTCATGGTTCTCATTTGGTTGCACTTGATACTTGCCATGCTAAATCTAAAGGATGATAGTGTTGCCATGTTTGTCATATTCTAGTCTTTGCTTTATTATTTTCATCTTGTTAGTATTATTACATGTGTATCATTTTGTATTATATTTTTCTTTGTTGGGTCTTATGTGAAAAATACAAAAAAAAATTCTTTTGATAATATTTTTTAGAAAAATACAAAAAGATTTTGTTTTATTTGAGTCAAAATATGCTTGGAAAACCAAAAAGATTTTCTATTTGTTTGAGTTTGAGTTTTCATGTTTGATATGGCATATTGGTATGGTTGGACCCCCTTCACTTCATTATCCATGTGGATAGGACATCCGGTCATAATTAGTGATGCGTTGAATGATCTTAACCATTTTATTATGGATTTGTTTCGAAGTTGATATGCATTTTGATTTGAGTTTGTATATATGCCATTATTGCACACATGCACGAGTTTATATGAATGTATGATATCTTATGCATATTTGAGTTTGGTGAGACATTCTTATCTCAATTTTATCATTTATATGTAATAAGACTTAGGAGGAGGCGTGCATGTAAGAACCATTTACCCGTGAGGATTTGATTGCTTATATTAAAAAAATAGGGAGTGAAAACAGAGAAGGGATACGACAGGTACTCATTTATCCTTTTCAATTAAGCCACCGTTTGAATCGAACCTAAAAAAGTGTGGTATTGTAAAAAGTAGCTAAGGTCCAAAGAGCCCGAAAAAAACTAAGGCAATAAAAAGAATATATGCCAAAAATGGGAAAAATTACTTTTGTAAGTTCATTCTTAATAATTACGATATATATTTGAGGAAGTTTGGATGGATATATAAAAAGGTTTGCACCATGAATCCTAGTGTTGAAAATCGTATCATGATGCTATTGTTTATAGAATCATCAAAATTCTAAATTTGTGTGTATGATGTTTGTTTGGTTCGTTTAGCTCAATTTATAATTTGTCACACGTGTCTAAAATTAAGTTTGATGACGTTTCACTCTTAATTAGAGCTTCTTGAACGTTTCAATATGTTGGAATTGTGATTCATTTGTCGTAGTTCATGCCCATTCATTCTATGTCCATGTTTGAGCACATTGATACTATGTTATCAAGAAACTCACATTGTTTTACTTGTTCTATTTTTTCATTTTTGAGTTTGTTTTGCTACTGTCTACTCTTTCCAGTTAAATTTTCCAGGAAATTTTTTCAGTGGGCAAAACTTCATGGTTTTTAGCACTGGAATAGAGATTTTTCTAATCTCGTTCGAGTGACAAACAAGCTTCATTCGAGAAGCATATAGATGTTGCGCGAAGCATTGATCAAGCGCGGTTCCTGTAAGATAAAGAAAAGTGTTAGGTATGGTCGTGCAAAGGTCATTCATAGGTCATGAAAATGATTTTTATGTGTGAGAGCATAATGGTTTGCAGAATAAGGTCACTTGATGGCTCATTTGATGGCTCGTTTGACCGACCTACCTATGTCGTTCAAAAAACAAGGTTGTGTCCTTCGAACGACCTATTGAGAATTTTGTTTTTCTTCTGATGTCTTTGTTTCAGTACCCTAGTTCATATGATCGTATGTTTTTGGTACTTACTGGGCTTATCTTTCACGTTAAGAAGGCTATAGAAGCATTTGGGGCTATAGGATATTGAAAGTAGGTTCGATCGCATGCTACAGAGGAATGATAGACGGATCAGAGAAACGGATAAGCAGATGGG
Organism: Sambucus nigra; assembly: GCA_949130495.1. Taxonomy (NCBI): domain Eukaryota; kingdom Viridiplantae; phylum Streptophyta; class Magnoliopsida; order Dipsacales; family Adoxaceae; genus Sambucus; species Sambucus nigra. The sequence continues at coordinate 623,435,748 of OX422215.1, forward strand.
TGAACCCTTCAATATATAGATTGAATAGCACTACTAACTGCATTATGTCCATTTAATCACACCTACTTAGATTGTTGATTCATATTGCGTGATTACTGTCTGTTAGCTACTGAGTTGATTGATTGACATTATTAGTTGGTTTTTTAATGTTTATCTATCTATGCTTCATATGTTTTTTTTATTATGATAGATTTGTTTATCTTTTCACCGGTTGTCTATTCGAGACAAAAAGGGGGAAAAATGCATGTGATGCGGGGGAGTTTTGATTGTTGAGCAAATATGCATATTTATATATATTGGTATCATATTGTTGTTGGTTTACAAATATATATGACGATAATTTTTTCACAAGTTTAACAAATGATTATGGATGTTCAAAATTGGTATCATTATGATTTTTATATCATTTGTTCCTCCATACTTCCTTGGGTACCTCTCTATTTCATGTGTGTAGGTATGGTTAAAGAGATTCGAGATTTCGAGACTACATCATATTCAGATAGTTCATGCTTGTCGCTCTTACTTATACTATATCGTAACCTATAATTTTTTATTTTTTGTTTTATGGGATGAGATTTAGGTTTCATACATCTTGACAGCCTGACTTAGCATTTACTGGTTTAGTTTTGTCCCGAAACAGTCAAAGGGGGAGATTTGTACGAATAAAATTTCCACTTGAGTCCATTGTATGTTTATTTGACTTATTCTAGGAACAAAACTCGTTTGAGTCATATATAATTTTTTTATTATCATGATCCCACACAGTCAATGACGCATTGATGTTTATTGAAAACGTTGCGACAAAGTTTTAAATAATTATCATGCCGCTTTATGGTTCATATATTGTCTTCAATCAAATTGCATTCCAAGATCACTTAGGTATGAATGCGTAATTTTGATGAGACTCAAAAAATATTATTAAATTGTTTAAGGATGCTATTTTATTAAAGAAATATTTTTAAAATGTTTTTAAAGTGTTTGAAAAGTTTTACACTTCGTTTATTCTGAGATAAAGATGGTTTAGAGTTGTGTAAAACACAAATTCACGTGTACAATCATTAAAACAACATTGCAGGTCGTTCGAGCGAGACACACATGCCGTTTGAGCGCTATGGGCATTTCATTCAAGCGACATGCATAATTCATTCGAATGAACCGCGACCTCAAGTTTCCTATATAAGGCGTGTTTTACTCATAATTTTGAAAGAGTGCAGTCCAGAAAATTAGTTTACATCCAATATGTTTTCTACACAAAGTTTTCTAAGGTTTTCTAAGTCTAAAACATCCCTAAAGTTTCAAATATTTGAGCTTACATTATCATATGCAAAAGTGATATATGTTTTATCCATGTTGGAGTTTGTTCTACAACATTGAAGAACATCTTTGGGTTTTGCGATGAATAAGCGAAGGAGTTCGTGTTCAACATCGTAGACGTTATCAATCCATATTGGTGGACACTGAGACATACGTGGACACATGTGTTGTGGAAGAGCATCGTAGAAGATGGACTTTCTGCATGGGAACTGTGGATGAGTGGTTGTAGATGCATCAAGACCCGTGGGGATCGAGTCGTTGAGTAAGTTTGTCTTTGTACTTTGTAAAACCATATCATAGTGATGGTCTGGCTTGGGCCGTCCGAGGTTTTTTCCCTTAGTGGTTTCCTGGTACATTAGGCGTTTTAAGTATTATTTACTTTATTTTACTTGCTTTAATCACTAGATGCATGTTTAGGATTAATCAAGATAAAATTTGATTAAGTTAAAATTGGTGTGGTTTATAAAATTTGGAAAAAGATTTTTTTCAAAAAGAGAAAAGTTAATTTGTCATACTTAAAACACATTCGCATTAAACAGGGGCCTATAGGATCATTTGATTTCTAGAAGGAAACTACTCTGCATTATACGAGAGTATAATGCATCCTAGAGTGAAGATTCTCTCGGGATATAAGAGTTATCTTTTAGGGCGATACGATAACTCACACGTACCATAACTACCTTGATCCGACATAACGTTTACACCTATGGACTCACCTTCCTCATCAGACGCTCTAGATGCATGACTCATGATGGAATTGGGTAGTGTAGGAGGTAGAACCCAGAAACCGAGTGCGTTTGGGGTACGTGGGCTATCAGAGGTAAGCTCGGCTGTTGGATTATTGTGTAGGAATGATGGAATTAGGAGGAGTATTTTGCATTTAAGGACAGAGAGAGTATTTTTGGATTTTTTTTGTTTGAATTTATGAATGTTTTTGAATTGTTGCAATTTTTTTTATTTTTAAGAATTAGAGTCAAATTATAGGATTAATTCGACCTAACCTAGTATATCTACCTAGTCCTCGACAATGGCGACAAAAACTTGATGCGACTCAAAATGTGTCTCTAAAGCGTGTAAATACAGTTCTACTGTAAATCGATCACTCAAGTAATAATTCATTAAATCGAGAATCGAACACTGGGACTAAGACGATCTCTCGTAATGAATTCTAAGGAATGTGACTAAGCCTAACGATTGACTCACAAAAAGAAGGAAAAGATGATGATTGTTGATCCTTATACTACTTCTAATTAAATCAATTAAATCCTATTTAAGTTAACTATGCATTTAAGACTAGAGATTAACTGATTAATTAATATGAGAGAAAAATAAGGTTGTAATACAATCCCTGACCCATAGTAATTTCACTGTATATAAAACTTGTCAATAATTGAACATTTAGTTGAAAAGAAATCTTTACTTGTTTTAAGAATTACATATATGAAAGAATTAACCTGCACAATACACAATCAATAATAAAAGTAAAGCGTGTGACAATATTATTAATACACACATCACATTCTTAAACACTCCGATTATTTAAGGAAAACGAAGTTAAAAATCCTGCAATGGTTATATTAATAAAATACCCCGTTTTCAATTATTTGTTTAATTCAAGAATATATTTTATATCCATGCAAAACACGGAGATTTGGGTTCATGCATCCCAACCTTTGGAAACCTAGCCAAACATGGTGTTGCTAACAAATAATATGGTTTCTACCATGTATGTAATCACATTCATCATTAAAATGTATCTAAGCATGCAAGATAATAGTATAAAGCTAAAGAAATACTCAATAACATGAAAAAGAACTAGAAGAACAAAGAACAAGATGAGAAAGGCAAACTTTATTAAGATATAATTGAATTCAATCAAAAAACAATGTAACTTGATGAAGACTGTATTGCCAATAGTTCTTCCTCTCAAAATTATGTTTCTAGCCTTATATCTAACCCTAGGATCAAGTGGTAATAAATCCCCTAATTTTACAAGAGTTTGAATCATTTACAACTCTAATTTTTAAGTGGATAAAATTCAATTTTCAAGCACAGATTTTCGAATCGGTTCCCTTTAGAATTGAGACGGTTCATTTTTCTAGTACCCAAGTCTTTCTGATCGAACTGATTCCTCTTAGGGACCAAACCAATTTTGAATTTCCAACAGTCTCCACTTTTGTCTTTTTCTTCCTCGTATCTTCACATCCTCGTAATTTCCCAACCATATCTTGCAATTTGACGTTGTTTCTTTCGATGTGATCATGAGCTGAGTGTCTTCCACTCTCCTTTAGGTTCCATATCCAGATTTTGGTTGTACAATTTATGAATTTATCCTTGATTTTCCTTCTTACTTTCTTGGCTTTAGTTCGAGTTCAATTTTTCTTTCAAGCGCATGAAATACCTGTAAAATGTAAGAGAATACATGGAACACAATGCACTAGAAGTAAAGGGTCCATAACAATGATACAATATAAAAATGTGTAATTTACATAGCACGAAGTAATAAAAGTGCCTATATTACAGGGATAAATATGAAGAATTTACGCCGAATCAACATGATTAAGATATGAGTCTTGCGTGTAGATAATTAAGTATACGTGATGTGGATTATTCGGTGCTTAAATTTTGATACTATACTCGATATCAATTTAACTATATTCTCACGATTTCAATTTATGTCTTGCAATATAAGTTTACATGCAAGTGAATTGATGAATGTGATAGAAATAGTCTTTTATATAAGACATTATTGGACGATTATTGAATAACACAATTTATAAACCATGTTGTATGAGTTGTTAATGTTATGGTTTATGAAAGTGATCATTCTCTTGAATTGGTATGTGAGCGCTATGACTCACCTTAATGGTTTGTTTAATTAAGGTATTTATGAAAAACTATTTGAAGATGACTCAAAGATTATTGCGCTTTTTATGATAGTTATGGACCAAGTGGGAGAATGTTAGAACTATTTTAAATAATAACTTTACAAAATGTGCTCCATAAGTTTATTCATACTATGAGTCACTTTGTTTAATGAAAGAGTACTCCAAATGCTAAGAGTCAAAATGACTCTTGTGTATCTACCTTGATGGACAGTTGAGGTTAAGTGACTATTGGAGATTTAGATCTTATCCCTACCTATAAATAAGTGATTGATTTTCCATCATTCAGACACACTAAGAGACAATATAATGAAATTATAGGATGTTGATGTCTAAAATTTGATTAATTCTAATTTCATACTCACGTATAAATAATATGAAAGCACTTAATTCACACACACAGAACAAGAAGTCTTTAAAGTGGTTCAACTACAAATTAGCCTACATCTACTATGAGTTATTATTACTTGGTGATTACAATAGCTCAGTGCATATGGGATTCAAGTTGTCCTTGAGCTGAGGGATTGCAATACATTTATAAGGAATGAAACCCTAGAGATGGAACTCCTTCATATGCCAGGCATTTACATCTATGTATAATAAATAAGGATTTTAGAATTCAATGTTATTGACATTCTTGTTCGAGTAACTATTGAACTTACAATTGGTTTGCCTTATATAGTTGATTGAAATTCATTCCGACTAAGTGTTGACTTGCCACGCTAGATTAAAAGTATGCCTTCTTCATTGGTCCGTGTGGAGGTGTAATTTTTACATATAACAGAAGCCACCAATGCTTAATGCTTGCATGAAAGTATGGAGCATTTAACTCATGAAGTAGGTCGGCGTATTACCATAGTGCATGGTCAGCATCCGACCCACACCTGTAATAATTTTGTCGGTACCATTTGAAGATGGCATTTTTGTAAATAATTTGAATTTTTGAAGAACCGCCCAAGGACAAATCTATATTTTCCCATTTTTGGAACAGTTCACCGTAAGAACATCAATCTTTGGGACATTTAATAATTTTTTTCATAGTTTTTGAGAAAATCTGTAAAAGGTGAGAATTTTCTATGTTTTCACCTTTCCCCAAATCCTCTAACTGTAGCAGATTTCTTCGAGCTTTTCTCTGTGCAATCGTTTACCGCCGTTTGTCATTCTTTTCCATAGTTCTTGCTTAATCCTTAAGTCTCTGTAAGAATTATTTCTTTTTCTCTATTATTCTTCATTCTTATCTTTCGTAATCATGGTTCACGTAGTTATGAAAGTTCTCTAGAAGAATTCAGGCAAAAAAGAAAAATTCCTTCTTAGGTTTATTTAGTGATACCCAACAATTTTGGATATGCATATTCCTTGGATAAGGGTCATTGGATCCCAGCCTTGTTCATAGATGAGCTTGATATCTTGAAAAAATCTACAAATACTGTTGGTCCTAATGAAGGATTTACTTTCTTGGAGGAAGAAAATGCTAGGCTTTTGTAAGAGTTAGATTTTTTGTAAGGGACAAAGACTAAGTCAGGCCAGTTATCCAAAAGATCGATGATTATTCAGCGAACTATTGAGGAAAAGAGAACTTTGAAAACCCTGGTCAATCAAGACGTGTAGTTGAAAGCCAAAACCTTTGCCATTGTCGATCTGACTCTGCAGTTGGGATACAAGATTTGTCCATTGCTGAGAAACTTACTAAACTGAGGGCTAAGGATAGTGTCATAAAAAAATGCAGCATCAAGTAGAAAGTCTTACCTTTCAATTTCATAAACAATCCAGAGAAGTGTGGATGGAGGGATACGATGAATCCTTGTCTCATTTTGATGATCTTCTAGCCTAAAGTCACTGGGAATGCTACAAGTAAGGATGGACCAACCTATTTATTCTGATGAAATATGACAAGGAAAATGATCTATGGCACTTGAATGATCTTGGAATTTTGGGATGTGAGAAGCCTCCTTTCAAGCTTGATCTGAACTGGATTCCTCCAAACTCCATTCCCTAAAGTTTAATATCCAAGTATGTAGGAGAATATGAGTTTTATGATGAACTTAAAATAGTTTGACCTCCTCATCTAGTTAACCATCCGAGCAGTGGTAACAGGATGATGCTTTAGGATGTCAATTTTATCAATTCCCTTTATACTCTGTATGATCCTCCGGTTGGCATGAATAAGGCCCATGGAAAATGCCCAAATGAATAGTTATCTCTTTTTCTAATTTTCTTTTGCTGTAATCTTGTAAAAAATTTCTAGTGAAATGAAAACGTCTTTTGTTCATTCACTTATGTTTGTTCTTTGATATTTATGTTTGCAATCTGGATACTTTTAATATCGTTAATGATTAGTTAATTGGTTGGTCGACTAGGTAATCTGCTTAATTAATATCCTTTATTATCACAGGACCTTAGATTATACTAATATACTTATAAAACCAACTGCATAGTTTTGATTCAAGTATTGTTATTAGTTGTCAATGGAAAACCAAGTGTATTAAGGATGTGTATGTGTATTCCTGTGGTAGGAATGGGTATGTATATCCTATTATGTAAATCGGTTGGGTAAAACTTGTAAAGTTTTACAAGCTTCTCGTTCTTGATTTGTCCAAAGGCGAAATCATATAAGAAGTAATGATCATTAATCAACTTCTAGTTCATGATCTAAAATCATTTATGAAGTAATGATCATTTTTAACAAGTTACCATTAATCAACTTTTTTAGTGATCTAAAGTCGTACAAAAAAGTAATGATCGTTAGTAGCAGGTGTAGGGAACCTGTTAGTTTAGTTCTATTGGGGGGGGGGGTGTATATCACCATGCTCCGAAAAAATGAAAAACTGAACTGAAATGATTCTGAAATCATAACTTTTTATTCAATTATGGGAAATAAATATTACATATACTTTTTCTACTACTGGTAGCATTTGCGGAGATGATCGCCATTCTAAGGGTTTTTGAACTGTTCTCCCTCCAGAGTCTCCAATCAAAAAGTAGCAGGTCAGATAACTGCCGAAATACGATAGGGACCATGCCAATTTTCTTCCAACTTGTTCCCTTTATGGATCACCTTCTTGAGTATATAGTCTCATTATTTTAAATTAGCTGGCTTCATCTTTTTATTGTAAAAATGTGGAGTTCTCTGTTGGTAGGCAGCAAGTCTAATGGTAGCATCCTCTCTCACTTAATCCACTAAATCCAGGTTCAATCTCCTCATTAGATAATTTTTTGGAGAATTAAAGTTGAGCACCCTATGATTGGGTAGCCCTATCTCGCTTGGTACTACATCCTTAGTGCAAAATGCAAGCATGTATGGGGTTTCTCCAGTGGTAGTTCTCAGTGTTGTTCAATAAGCCCAAATAACATAATGAAGCTCATTGATCCAATTACCTTTTTCGGCTTCAAGTCACTTCTTCATCCCATACAACAAAATCTTGTTAGTTATTTCTATATAACCATTGCATTGGGGATGTCCTGGGGAAGAATGCAGTTTTTGGATCTTTGACTAGACGCGATAAGCCTCAAAATCATTGTTATCAAACTAAGTACCATGGTCAGTAATGAAAGTGTATGGCATCCCATACTTGCAGATGATATTCTTCCATATGAACTAAAAAACCTTCTCGTTTGGCATATCTATCACTAGCTCTGCTTCAACCCACTTGGTGAAGTAATCTGTTGTAACTACCAAGTACTTGAACCTCCCTTTTATGGTCGGTAATGGGCTGACCAAGTCAATTCACTAAATTACGAAAGTCCAAGGTAAAGTAATTGGGGTCAAAGTAGCCCCAAGTATTTGATGAATTGCTGCAAACTTCTTACACTTATCACATAATCTGGAAAATTTCCTGTAATCTACCTTCATGGTCGGCCAGTTATATACCTACATAAAAATTCGTCGAACCAATGACCGACCAACTGATTGAGCTCCACAACAGCCCTCATGCACTTCTTTGATTAGTTCTTTAATTTACAATAGATGAACACATCATAGTAAGGAGACAATGTCTCCCATTTTGTACAAGATTCCTCTTTCCAGGACATATCCTGCTGCTTTGTATCTCAATTTCTTCACATCCTTTATATCAATGGGTAGAATAACTTTGTCAATGTAGTCCTTGATTAGATCCACCCATGACAGTACCAAATCCATGGAAATAAGGTTGATCATAAAATCTTCTTTAATATTTCTAGATGCTAGGATATCCATCGTTATACTCCTTCTAAGCTCAATCCTTATCGCTGCATCTGCTCGTGCTTTATTTGTTCTTGGGATTCTTATTATTTGTATAGAAGGAAATTTTGTCATTACTTAGATGATTTTAGCCAAGTATCTAACCATCAAATCTCCTCTAACTTTGTACATCTGTAGAACTTGATTTACAATTAACTGGGAATCACTGTGGGCTATTACTTGCTCGACACCCAGTGAAAAAGCTAACTCCAGGCCTGTGATTAGTGCCTCGTACTTGGCCTCATTATTTAAAGCTTGAAATTGGAATCTTAGTGCATATTCAACATCAGTATTATCAAGGGTATTGATAATAATACCTACTCCACTGCTTGTAATGCATGAAGATCCATCCACGTACAATATTTATAAGAAAATCTCTAGATTAAAGCATTTTGTAGACAACACTCCATGCTTGAAAATCTTCTTGCTTTCTTTCAAGTATTTTTGAGCAAGTTCTTGAATGACAGATGACTCAGTTTGATCGGTTACTACTTTGGTTCATCTTGATCTCTCTTTCGAAGAAGCCTGTTCTATTGGTAAGACATGTGAACTCTCCTCCAAAGAGGTATGTTTCTTGGAAATGTTCTTGATCTCTCTTCCGAAGAAGTCTCCTCTGGATATGTAAACTCAATAATAAAATTAATTACCGCTTGGCCTTTTAATGATGATATGCATTCATAAGTTATGCCATATTCGCCTAGTTCCATTGCCCAACACATTAGTCTTCTCGACTTCTTTGACTTATGAAGTTCTTGGCAAAGAGGCAGATCGGTGTGCATTACTATCATGTGAGCTTGGAAATATGGTTGCATTCGTCTGGACGCTTCTATCACTGCCAAGGCTAGTTTTTCAGAACGTGGGTATCTAACCTCTACTCCCCTAAAGGCCTTACTTGTATAATATACCGATTTTTGCACTACATCTTCTACTCAGATCATAACTAAGCTAATAACTGACTCAAAACTGCTAAATACATGTATAATTTCTCACCCATCACTGTTCGGGACAAAAGAGGTGGTGAATCAAGATATTTCTTTAACTCTTAGAATGCCTTGTCATAGTCTTCATTCCATTCAAAACATTTTCTTATACCTTAATAGAAATGCAGGCATTTATTCATTGCACGGGACACAAACCAATTAAGAGCAGCCACTCTCCCAATGAGCCTTTAGACTTCCTATTTACATGTCGGGGGTGGCATTTCTATCAAAGCTTTAATATTTAGCAAATTTTCTCCTGTACCCCTATGATTTATTACAAAACCCAAGAACATTCCTTCTCGGACTCCAAACATGCATTTGGTTGGGTTGAGTTTCATCTGGTACTTCTTTAATTAGTCAAAAGTCTGAGAGAGATCGATAATATGATCAGTAGCACATTTGCTCTTTGTGAGCATATCATCTAAGTAAACTTCCATATTTTTACCCATTTTCTCCTCAAAGACCTTATTAACCAGACTCTGATACGCAGTGTCTGCATTCTTCAATCCAAAAGGCATGATATTATAACAGTAAGTTCCTCGTCTAATGATAAAATAAGTACTTTCTCTATCTTCAGGCTTCATCCTGGTTTGATTGTAGCTAGAATACGCATCCATGAAGCTGATAAATTCATATGCATCAGTAGCATCCACCATCTAATCAATCCTTTGTAAAGGGAAGTGATCCTTTGGACGTGCCTTACTCAGTTCAGTGTAATCCACTCATATTCTCCATTTGTCTTCCTTTTTTTCACCATCACTATATTTTCCAACCAATTAGGATACTTAATATCCTCAATGAATTTGTCCTTCTTCAATTTCTCCACTTTTTCCTAGATAGCCATGTTCTTCTCAACACTAAATACTCTAGCCTCTATTTGATCGGATTAACATCTTTGCTGATATTAAGCTCATGAAAAAGGAAATTAGGATCAATGTCGATCATATCTTTATGACTCCAAGTGAAAATTCCTCTTCACTTCTTGAGAAATGCGATTAGTTCCTCCTTGAGAGTTGGTGAGAAAGTAAAGCCAATCTAAGTGGTCCTTTATGGTCTTCCGTTATCTAAGATCACACTCTATGTGCTTTCCATAGCCTTCTCTTTAAATAGATCCATCTCCTCTCTGGGATATAAAGTGCCCACTTGATACATGATTATTGTCTGATTCAAGTTTACCACATCTCCTTGCTCGGTAGAAGTATAATAGCATTCCCTTGCTACCTTTTGGTCACCTTTGACTACGGTGACTCCAAAGTGAGTGGAGAATTTTAAACATTGATGGATATTAGATGCCATTTCTTCAAACGTTTTTAATTCAACCCTATCTAGAATCATATTATAAGTAGATTTAATATTATTATCAAGTACAAAAAAATGAATTTTATCAGTTTGACTGATTGTCTATGTGCCGAATAACACTTCTTGCTTCATAGTTCCTAGGAGATATACTTTTTCCCCCGAGAAACCAATTAAAGGCCTGTGATATGGATCCAACTGACTAACCTTTAACCCCAAAATTTGGAAACAATCAAAGAACAAAACATTGTTTTAGCTTCCATTATCAACCAGGACCCTGGCAATTCTGGCTTCATCAATCGTAATAGTGACAACTAGTGGGTCGTCATGGGGGTATAATACTCCGTATAAGTTATTTTGATAATTCGATGACCAACTTGTCTTTGTTCACATTCCTGGATCTATCATCATTTTTGTCATTTAGGTTGATGAGTTTGATGAGTGAGCATGCTTCATTTAGGTAAGAATTTCTTTCAACTTCTTCGTCTCCTCCTCCTACATATCCCCCTGAAATAATTTGACAATCAAAAGAACCAAAAGTAATCATTTTAAATTCTTTCTTTGATTGTTTGGGTTTTTTCAGAAGATTTGGATAATTTTTAGAATCATCATGGCCTCTCTTTATATCATCTTTGGGCTTCCAAGGTTATGCCAACCTCCTCTCCGTTCCTCGATCTTCTTGTCGATCAATAAATTTTCTTAGTTTTCCTCGACGAATGAGCATTTCAATCTCTTTTTTCAAAGTGATGCACTTATCAGTGGTGTGTCCATGATCTTTGTGAAACCCACAATACTTGGAGTTGTCTCTTCTATGAGGTGGTATTTGCATCTTTCCCAGCAACAAATGATAATATTTTAATTGGAAAATGCGTGTTGAGAAATGATAATATTTTAATTGGAAAACGCATGTTGAGAAGTGTTTGGTCTGAATAGTTAATTTTAGTTAAGTAACTCGGATGGAGATTTCGAGTGTACGGTTGGTTTCGGAATGGACGAGATAGTCAGAATAAAGTACCCGGGGGTAGGGTTTGATTTTCGGGAACTTTTGGACTAGTAGGAACTCGCAATTGAGTAAATGAGTCAATTTTCGGTATAATAAGGGATAAGCTTTATAAACCCTTGTAACCCTCACTTCTCTCACAATTCAGCCCTAAGAGAGAGAAAGAGAAGAGAGAAAATTAAGAGAGGAAGGAAAAGAGGAAGAAGAAAAGGGATTTCCGGCCAAACTCCGCTGGATTCGACTCCGGATCGTCGAATTTTATTCACGAGGCAAGTGTTTACTTGCTTTATTCCATTGAGTGTGTATCTCATATTATAGTTGGTATTTTGGGTCGAAATCTTTGAAATAAATTTGGGAAATTTGATTTTTAGTTCACTAATTGATGTGTTGTTAACTCTTTATGAATTCTAGTGTTAAACCCATGTTAATGGTGTGTGTATATATGGTTAAAAATGGAAGATTGAGAAAGTTAGGTTTAATTAAGTTCTGGGTTTAAATCTTTGATTGAATGATTGAATCCCTTGATTTTAATTGATGAGTGGGTTATATCATTATGTGGAGATGTATAAATTGTTGGTTGAGGTTGGATGATGATGGGAGAGAAGATAAAAATCTTGTAGGTGCATTAGTGGAGATTGGTAATTTGGAGAAGAGAGTGAATAGTATTGCAGTGCCTTACGTAGTCGATTCGGTTTGGAAGAGAATCGATTCGGCTCTTGGTCAAAAGATGAAATTTTTAGATCTTTTTGATACGGTCGCGTGGGCGCCGACCTCGTATTTTTCTAATTTTTTTTAATTAGTTATGATTTTTCTACGGACGGGTTTCCGAGATTATAATCGTTAGTCTGAAAATCAAACCAGAAATTGGGAGAATTAAGGCTAGAATTGTTTGAAGATAAATATTAGGGGTTCCTAAATATAGTTTTAGGAATTCTAAATGACTTGAGGAAATATAAAAACCTTGGGTTCGTAGAAATAAATCTGGGCTATATTTTAAATGACTATTTACAATGGGTAACAGTCGAGAGAAGTCTTCGGCAAGTGTGTTTATATATTTATGCGTAGTGAATAAATATGGGCCAATTACATTTGAGTGAATTCTATAATGTGAGAAGGATGGAATTTAATATATGGTCTAAAGAGGTTTAAGGTACTATCCGGTATGTCTTTATTGACGATTACTATTATAGGTGATGCGGTACCTATGGAAATTAAAATAAGTAGTTAGTATACTTATTTGATTATTACGAATTTGTATATTCGGGTTTATATTATAATCCTTAAAAGTGAGTAAGGTGCGAGTTATAGTTTAAGTAAGATAATACTTGTGGGTTTAGTATTTTAAGTGTATAAATACTTATATACTATTACGAATGTGAACATTCGAGGTTTTGGCTGTCTCTATAAGAGTTTGGAAATTATAGCCATATATATTGAGAAGTGATATATACTATATATATGGGAGTTGTTACAGTATATATATATATGATATAATTATAAATATATTTGTGTCTGAATGGTATATTTATGTGAAGCATACCCCTCTAATGCTATCATGGAAAGTTGAGCGATGTGGGTGAGTCCCCTGGATTGAGGAGCAGGGGGTGTATAGTCCCCAGGCCATAGCGTCCATTTTATATTGTGTGATTTTCATCAGGGGTGAGACGTGGTGGGTACGTTTTGTTCTCATTTCTGGTGAGGAACTATGACCGCTTACCATACGTTGTGATTTGGTGTTTAGAAAGTCGGTGTGAGAGCCCGACCACTGGTACCCAGGATGGTGTGTGAGTAATTCCATGGAAGATAATAGCATTGAGAGACTGCATCCATTGAGTTATAGCTCTGAGGGATGGTTATTATACTTATATAGTGTGTGATATATAAGTATGGATATACTTGATGTGTATAGTATATTGTATATATATATTTATATGAGATGTGAAACATATATATACGGACATAATAAAGAATGGAATGTGATATAAATTCTGAATCTTTTGGGAGTATAAAATCCGGAATAAATAGGTGATATATGTATATAAAGATGAGAATATTATATACGAGGTTAATAACACTAAAATGTGAATAGTGTAAATAACTAGTGAAAGTTATTCATGATGTAAGGATGAATCATAAGTGAGAGATTATAATGTATAAGCTCAGGCGATTGCTTAGAATATTTTATAAAGAATGAATAAGGTATTATTCTCCTACTGGTAGATTCGTATCCGAATTTATATGAGTATGAATCATAGGTTCTACTGAGAACTATATATACCTACCAGATTTTATAATATGTGTTACGTACTAAGGGCCTAATAGATCTCGACGATCAACATTGTTATATAGTAGTGTATCAGGGGTTCCTTGTTTGGATTTCTCTTCGCGAGACACCCGAGGCACGAAACGTAGCTCATTGTTGGGAATAGGGAGAAGTTTAGTCCTTAGTACTTGGGTTTATGAGGACATTTAGAATATGGTTGAAACGAATTAGTGAAGAAGGGTAGCTTAACTAGGTCGTTTAAAAAGGTATGCGATATGTGTGCACTATTAGAAGATGGGTGAGGGGTATCTTATGAGAGTGCAATACCAATTTAAATATGAGAGATTTTCATATTTTAAAATATGACATATATGTACTTGCTAAAATATTTTCAAACTGGGGATCTGACCCATTTTTCTATTTTCCTTTCTTTTGTATATATGTGTATATATTAGGTGTCTAGACACAGACGCCTGGATTATGATTCCTTTGAGTCAGACGTTTGCTATAGCAGCTGTGGATGCCTGCAGGTTTATTATAGATGCTTCTATCTTTAACACCCCGCCCGCCTGGGGAGAGTGAACAGAGCGCTAATGCGATAAAATAAATTCAAATCTACAAGTGACAAGGTATAGAGCATCTAATTAAACCCACAATAATATAAATCCACTCATCTCAATCTCTTCAATTACAGCAAGTCTCTCGAATTAAAATTACAACTATCTAACTCGAATAAAAATACAAATCTCTAAAGCTCTATACATCAAAATAATACAAATCTTTCCCAAACAATCCTAGCTAAAATCAATCTCCATAGCACCCCAAAATCCGTGCTAACTTGCCACTAAAAGACAATATGGGGAAGTACACAATACGACCTGAATTATGCTCAACAAATACGGATTATCAACGAATAAAACGTAACAACACGAGTACGAATATTCAAATCAAAATGCAAATCTCAAAGCATTTATCAATATAATTTCTCAACAACACTTTAACTGGGTCACCAGGTCTCACCACATCCGTATATGCTTTATCAAGCCATAGCCCGGGAAACAGGAATTTTGGCGGGTGCCCAACATCCGTGTCATATTAAAATCTCATGACAACGTGCTCATCAACAATATAATGATACCACATGAATCAAAATAATTTCAACAATTATTTTCCAGATTTCAATGAATTTATCAATTCAAATATGAGTTCAATTAACAAGAATTCAAAGAGAATGACACTCGCGAGATTTAAGGAGCATATTGTGTAAAACCCCATACCTCAAACCATGATGAGAAACCAATGATCACATCCTCAAGATCAACACAAAAGATCTACAAAATCTCCTCCAAGAACTTCCAACAAAAATAGCCCCAAGAACACCTCTAATCTAAGGTTGGAACCAATGATCATATTGTGTAAAATCCCATACCTCAAACCATGATGAGAAACCAATGATCACATCCTCAAGATCAACACAAAAGTTCTACAAAATCTCCTCCAAGAACTTCCAACAAAAATAGCCCCAAGAACATCTCTAATCTAAGGTTAGAACTCACAAATCTCAAGGGCCAATGTGTATATAAAAAGAAGAGGAATATAAAATATATTTGCTGCCAAAATTTGTGCCAAAAGTAGGTTAAAAGGCTTGCCCATGAATCCCTTTTATAATGCAAAGAGATGAAGAGTTGGAATCCAAAAGACTCCTTTAAATAACGCAAAGAAATGAAGAGTTGGAAGTCAAAACAACTCCAATAGTTAAAAACATTTAAAAATCATTTTAAAATCCGTTTTAACTTCAATTTCGAAACCGTTTGAAATTCTCGCCTTTAAAAATAATAACCAACATATTTGAGCAATAAAAATAATTTTATCAAAAACTTTATTTTCCTCCATTTTCCAGAAATTAATTAAAATAACCCAAAATTACGCGGGTTGTTACACTATCATTGATATCTAGATAGGAGGTATTGTAGAAACATTCAGGCCGATGGACTAATTGTATTCATTTATTCTTTTACCGCATTTTGATTTACGGCTATTCGATTTGGTTGTATTATATTAAATCGAGTGTTCGGTTATTTTTTATTTCATTTCAGTTCGTGTATATAAACTGTTGTGATTGATTTATTTGAATGGTTTGGTTAAAAATATTAGTTAAATAAAATTTTGGTGCCAGCCTAATAGGTTATTAATAATTAAGTTGGTTTTCGACAGTGATGCTGATAATGAACCATATGAGGCTCCAATTTTAATTTGGTATAGGATTGATCACCTAGTATTTTATTAGGCGGGGTGTCAGAGATGGTATTAGAGCATCAGGTTCTAGTATCCTTAGGAATCTGTGCGGACGTACTACGCTTTTAACATTGCTTTCTATTTGATATAGAAGCTTATGATTAGGATTGTTGATTCCTCTTATGAGATTTCGTTCTCCTGCTACTATATAAGATTATAGTAAACCTTTTGCATGCTCATTTGAGATCCATGTGCTGATCGATGAAGGGCGACCAGGGAAGGCCGTTATGAGGGCAGCAAGAGACGGGGCTTAGTTAGAGCTGTAAGTTGAAGCTGAGGACGAGGATCGCAGTAGAGGTCACTCCCTTCGTGGCATTTTCGTGGATTGCTACAATGACTACTAAAGTATTGTAGCTATATTTATCCAAGTACCATTTATAGTAGAGAGTGGTGCTAAACTTAAATTACCTAGTGAAGTTGAATTAGGAAAAATTTTGAAAGGGTCTTTGATGAGGACCATTCGTTGAAGTTTAATTTACGCGAAGGAAGTGTAGTTTTATTCAGTGAAAATATAAGGCTCGGAATCTTTGGCTTAGAGCAGGGTATGGAAATGCCCAGATGTGAAAATTTGAGGAAAATTTTTCACTCATTGGAGAAATGTCGAAATGGTGGGACTGATGGGCACCATATTTGGGGGACTAGGATGTTTTGCTCATAGAGGGATCTTACGGATGATTTTAACCACAAGTTCCTTCGATTTATCAGAAATAAAGAGAATACAATTTCTGGATTATTCACATAAGGATCGGTCAGAGGCCGACAATGAATAAAGAGTTACTTGGATAAGTGAACTTTGTACCGAATTAAAGTAGGTAAAATGAAGAAAGTGTCCTTAAGTGGAATGATAGGCTCACTCGTGAGTGTTGCTAATGCTTATGGAGATTTTACCCGGACTTCTTGTATGTGTGAGGGAAATATCGTACCTTTTATACATGGAATGTTAATTGCTTCCATGAGAGTGGAGCTGGAGGAGTTAAAGAATTAATTCTAAGGGTAAAGACTAAAATTGTTTGTATTCGTGAGACCCCACAAGTGGAAATCTGCCTAGGGATTCATTGAAACATAGCATTTTAGGCTGGTAGTGTATTTTCTTTTGGCCGGAGGAGCTAAGGGAACTACGAAATTTATTGTCTGGATCGAAGCTATTAGTGTCCAATATATCGATAACCTTAACATGGTCAAGGTGGCCATTAATGGGGAATATTGTAATGTGGAGTGTAGAACCATCCGGTTAGTCCTTACCGAGTAGGAGTTAAAGCACAAGAGTGGGATGCTTAGATGGGGCATTTAGTAAAGTAGTTTTGGTTTGGTTAAGACAAGTGTACTATGTACAAAAACCAATTGGATCAGTTAGGAATATTCGCGAAGTTTTTGTTATGAGTTTCACCTCGGATGAAGGAGGTATATTTTGTGTGGCTAGATAGAGTCACGGTATTTTGTTAACCATGGATTCGTGTGTGTAATTAGAGATTTTTGGCAGTATTGGTAATATTATAGAGGGTATATCTATGTGTTTTTTCGCAGTAGAGGGGTTCTATTTTCCTTCATTCGCTGTAAAAGCGGGTGTTGATATTTCGAATTTATATCTGGTTTGCAGTGCTCGTTTTGTGTGTGTTATACGAGTATAGTACTATGATGAGTACAATATGTTCTTGGTTGATCGGAGCAATGGCAGGCTAATGATTGCAAGGTTATCATATCCGTGGTTTTGGGGTGGAACTAGTTGTTTTACGATATCTCACCCGAATACAGGTTGAGCTCGCCATTTATTATATGTTTAGATGGAACTTCGGTGAGTAGATGCTTCATTAGCATGACTATAGTGAATGAGAACCTTATAGATATGATATAAGGTATGCAAGATTTAGTATTTTACATGTTTTACGCTAACATACCTCCACGATCGACAAGTTAAGTAGTAGTGTATCAAAGGGGTTCCTTGTTTGGATTTATCTTGCGAGACACTCCACGCATGAACCTTAACGACGTTATGAGTGGAGAGATGTTACTGTATGATAGGATATTGGTTTTGGTGAATTACCTGAGAGTCATGTGATGATTAGGGGCTAATAAAAAGTAGATGTGCCGTGGAAAAGAACTGGAAATGTTTCTCTCACTGCAAGTATGTGGGTGAGGCAAGATAAAGGAAATTGGTTTGAGGCTTATAGCCGGGCCTTTAATACAAGGAAAATTCAGAAGAAATATATTTTGGGTATAATGTTCGTAACACTTTTGCAGAGAGTAGGCACCCCGATTTTTTAGACTTTCCATTTCGCCAAGATGGAAGGACATAGTGGTAGAGGTACGTTAGTAGATTAGCGAGGTAGGATTTTAGAACGTCCCGGTGGTGTGCCTTAGGCCATTATATCTCGATGACCGACGATGCCAGGGAGTAGTGTAATGGGAGGGTTCCTTGTTTGGATTTTTCTTTGCGAGACGTCCCACGCATGAAGCCGAGAAAATGTCGTAAGTTGAGAGAGGTCCTGGGCACTAAGGATATAGTTAGGACTGTACTCATTTTACGTGTGTAGGAAAACACACCGATTTTTGGACTATTAAGAGATAAGGTCAGTAGGGTAAGTGGCATTGAAATAGGAAGAATTGAATTTCGAATTATTCGGGTTAGGAATGTCCAGTTTTTAGCACCATACCAAAAAGAAAGTGAGGCCCATTTTTAGAGACCGTGTTACGTCTATGACGTTTGCAATAGTGTACTAATAAGCACGGATTAAAGGGTGTGTGGACAACATGGCAAGTTGATTTTATATACCGCCCGAAATTGAAAGGGCGTAGTATATAAAGATGAAGATTTTGCTGCGAGGCAGTTATAAATGGATTTGGAATGGGTTGGATGGAACGTCGTAGGAGGTACGCAATGATCTAATTATATTTGTGCAATAAGAGTTAGCACACCTAAGATAAGCTATGAGACTAACGTGAGTAGTCAAGCGCTAGTGTAGTTTCCTTTTTGAGGGAAATTCGAGGTCCGAATGTAGAAAAACGGACGCCTAGAGTAGCGGATCTCAGTTGGATCAATACGTTAGAGGGGCGAGTATAGGCTCATTTTCTTCATATGTGGTAATAAAAATGCTAGGTACGATGTGACGTTATTAGAGTCACCTTACGACCGAGGTAGTGTTGTAGCATATGGAAACTTATTTAATCTTGTTGTTAAGCTAGTGCGTTAGAGCATATGCCTCGAGGTAGGTGGGTACTAGTAATAGGTACATGGTAGGGACCATTGGGTAGTACCATTCGACTTTGGTGTACTAGGACGTAGTGTAATTAACGATCCTAGGTTGGTGGTGCAGGTTATATTTGAATTTCGAGGACAAAATTCCGTTGTGAGGGGGGAAGTATGTAATACCCCGTACTTTTATAGAGATTTAAATTGCATAAGTGGGAGTAATTTGGAAATTTGAGGAAATTACAATGAATAGTAATTTTGGAATTTATGAGTATAATTTGATAAATTTAGAATTTAAAGTGAGTAGCAAATATTATCTTGCTGATGTCGGATTAATATTTACATGGATTAGATTTTCTTACGGGACTAAGTATACAAGTTGAATTATTTTAATTACATATCGCAGTTGGGTAAAGAGATAAATGACAATATTTTAATTGGAAAACGCGTGTTGAGAAGTGTTTGGTTCGAATATTAAATATTAGTTAAGTAACTTGGATGGAGATTTAGAGTGTACGATTGGTTTTAGAATGGCCGAGATAGTCAGAATAGAGTACCCGGGGGTAGTGTTTGAGTTTCGGGAACTTTTGGACTAGTAGGGACTCGCAATTGAGTAAACGAGTCAATTTTGGGTATAATAAGGGATAAGCTTTATAAACCTTATAACCCCCACTTCTCTCACAATTCAGCCCTAAGAGAGAGAAAGAGAAGAGAGAAAAGGAAGGAAAAGAGGAAGAAGAAAAGGGATTTTCGGTCAAACTCCGCGGGATTCGACTCGGGATCGTCGGATTTTATCCATGAAGCAAGTGTTTACTTGCTTTATTCCATTGAGTGTGTATCTCATATTATAGTTGGTATTTTGGGGTTGAAACCTTTGAAATAAATTTGAAAATTTTGATTTTTAGTTCACTAATTGATGTGTTGTTAACTCTTTATGAATTCTAGTGTTAGACCCATGTTAATGGGGTGTGTATATATGGCTAGAAATGGAAGATTGAAAAAGTTAGGTTTAATTAAGTTATGAGTTTAAATCTTTGATTGATTGATTGAATCCCTTGATTTTAATTGATGAGTGGGTTATGTCATTATGTGGGGAGAGAAGATAAAAAGCTTGGAGGTTCATTAATGGAGATTGGTAATTTGGAGAAGACATTAAATAGTAATGAAGCGCCTTACGTAGTCGACTCGGTCAGGAAGAGAATCGATTCGGATCTTGGTCAAAAGATGAAATTTGTAGATCTTTTCGATACGGTTGCGTGGGTGCTGACCGCATATTTTTCTGATTTTTTTTAATTAGTTCTGATTTTTCTACTGAGTTGTTTCCGAGATTGAAATCGTTAGTCCAGAAATCAAATCGAAAATTGGGAGAATTAAGGCTAGAATTATTTGAAGATAAATATTAGGGGTTCCTAAATAAAGTTTTAGGACTTCTAAATGACTTGAGGAAATATAAAAAACCTTGGGTTCGTAGAAATAAATTTGGGCTATATTTTAAATGACTGTTTACGATGGGTGACATTAGAGAGAAGTCTTCGGCAAGTGTGTTTATATATTTATACGTAGAGAATAAATATGGACCAATTACATTTGAGTGAATTCTAAAATGTGAGTAGGATGGAATTTAATATATGGGCTAAAAAGGTTTAAGGTACTATCCGGTATGTCTTTATTGACAATTATTATTATAGGTGATGCGGTACCTATGGAAATTAAAATAAGTAGTTAGTATACTTATTTAATTATTACGAATTGGTATAGTCGGGTTTACATTATAATCCTTAAAAGTGAGTAAGGTGCGGGTTATATTTTAAGTAAAAGAATACTTGTGGGTTTAGTATTTTAAGTGTATAAATAGTTATTTACTATTACGAATGGGAGCATTTGAGGTTTTGGCTATCGCTATAAGAGTTTGGCAATTATAGCCATATATATTGAGAAGTGATATATACTATATATACGGGAGTTGTTACAGTATATATATATATATATATGATATAATTATAAATATATCTTTGTGTGAATGGTATATTTATGTGAATCATACCCCTCTAATGCTATCATTGGAAGTTGCGCGATGTGGGTAATGCCCCTGGCTTGAGGAGCAGGGAGTGTATAGTCCCTAGGCCATATCGTCCATTTTATATTGTGTGATTTTTATCAGGGGTGAGATGTGGTCGGTATGTTTTGTTCTTATTTCTGGTGAGGAACTATGACCACTTCCCATACATTGTGATTTGGTTTTTACTAAGTCGGTGTGAGAATCTGATCGCTGGTACCTAGGATGGTGTGTGAGTAATTCCTTGGAAGATGATAGCATTGAGAGACTGCATCCATTGAATTATAGCTCTGATGGATGGTTATTATACTCATATAGTGTATGATATATAAGTATGGATACACTTGATGTGTATAGTGTGTATATATATATATATATATATATGAATGAGATGTGAAACATATATATACGGACATAACAAAGAATGGAATGTGATATAAATTTTGAATCTTTTAGGAGTATAAAATCCGTAATAAATAGGTGATATACGTATATAAGGATGATAATATTATATACGAGGTTAATAACACTAAAATGTGAATAGTGTAAATAACTAGTGAAATTTATTCATGATGTAAGGATGAATCATAAGTGAGAGATTATAATGTATAAGCTCAGGCATTAGCTTAGAATATTTTATAAAGAATGAATAAGGTATTATTCTCCTATCGGTAGATTCGTATTCGGATTTATATGAGTATGAATCACAGGTTCTAGTGAGAACTATATATAACTATGGGAATTTATAATATGTGTTATGTACTGAGGGCCTAATAATCTCGACGATCAACATTGTTATGTAGTAGTGTATCGGGGGGTTCCTTGTTTGGATTTCGCTTCGCGAGACACCCCAGGCACGAAACGTAGCGCAGAGTTGGGAATGGGGAGAAGTTAGTCCATACTTGGGTTTATGAGGACTTTTAGAAGATGGGTGAAACGGATTAGTTAGTAGGAGTTTTGACTTTGATGGGTGAAACGGATTAGTTAGTAGGGTAGCTTTGACTTTGACAATTCTATGACAAAAAGGAAACTTGTCATGGTAAAAGTCCGTGACAAATAAAAAATTATCACAAACTTTTACAGTGATAAGTCCGTGATAAAAAACTTGTCACGGTCAAAGTCCGCGACAATTCTGAGCCGAATTAAAGAAAGTCTACTGGGCAGTGTGGCCAATGCCACTGCCCAATAGTTTATTTTTACCTGTTATAGCATATTAAACCTGTCCAAAATGCATATACATATATATATATATATATATATATGCCAAACCAACATTTAAATATCCATAACCAAATAAAATAAATACAAATAATATCCAATATCCAAATAAAATAAATACAAATAATGTCATAGTTCGGGGTCTATAATAGATTAGAGAAGGAAGGAAGGCGACATAACAAATGTATTGAGACATCTATAAATTGTCCGCACACCACATTGTTCTTACAACCACAAAGGTGAGTTATCCTTTCTGGCCAAAATGTGCATGATGAACATCTTTGCCTAAATGTCTTGTAGGGGACGTCTATAAACAACCATACCCGGGATGGTGCCCGGGTCCTTCAACCCCCTCACTATCGGCTACACACCAAATACGTTAATTAAAAATATGCTCGACCAATTAATAGTGACATAGGCCATTCGGTGGGGGCCAAATAACAAAATGGATCATATAGCAGTGACGTCCTCGTTTATATCCTTCCCCTTCCCCTTCCCATTGCCCTTTATCTTTCCCTTATCGGAGGTGCTCTAATCGGAGGTGTACCTCCATTTACACTTCATGAAGGCATACATATCTAGGACCTTCGCCTCCAACCTTGATTGTTTATCATCATGGGTGCCCACCATATGATCCAACCCAATATTGCTCGTCTCTATCCTAGTGATCCATGACTTCCCACCCGAGAGCTCACCCCCTAGTCCTCCCCTTGAGCTCTGCCCTGAGCACTTGGCTAAGTGTGTCCGTAGAGCTAAGGTTGTTTTGCCTACATCATACTTCTTTTCATGAACTTCCTTAGGTTGTGCCTAAAATGACAAACAGTACAAGATTAGTTAATTAAGTTAATAAAAAAATTAAAATGTAATAAAAGAAATTAAACAATTATAACTTACAATCGTGGTTGGGATGCTCAGGTACACCTCCTTGTCCTTGCCTTTCTTCTTTTGAATTGCCACATAGGCATCTAGCCTATGCGTCCAGAGATCTCATTGTCCACAAATTAGTAAGATCGGCTCCTTAGAGGGGGAGGTTTCACACACTTTCAAAATGGGCTCATGAGTCTTCCCAAAGTACGGTGCCCGCATGTTTTTTTTCCATGTCTTATACTAATCCCTTAACTGTTTCAATGTGGAGTTGCAAACACGTGGGGGAAGGCTGAATTGATCTTTCAAACAAATACAAACCAAAAAGAAAGTAAGTGTTCGTTGTATTTAAATATAAATATAAATAGATGGCCATCTTGAGCTCATTTGGCACGACCCTCCAATCAGTGTACCCTGGGCTGATGATTGTCTTTAGTAACTCCATGGATTTAGCTAGTAATGTCGTCTTGTTCTTGATGACGGATCCCAATTTGCCCCATTTTAGGGGTCGAGGAGCAGCCATCATCGCGTCCGCTACTGTACTGACCTAATGAAGACATTTTCTACAAAAATTGTTGTTATCAACACAAACATGTATATGAGAAAATGATAAAATCCAAAATAAAATATTCACTAACCATAAACCAATTTTGATTCAAATCCGAAAATGACGAAGCACTAGAACAATACAAGTTAACGACATTATAAATCTAAATATTACTTCAATATCGGGTCATGTCATGGACTTTGAATTAATGCTTAAATTGATTAAAACCCAAATTAACATATTTACTAACTATAAAATCAATTTTGATTCAAATCCGATAATAATAAACGACTAAAAGAATACAAGTTAACGACATTATAAATCTAAATATTGTTTCAATATCGGGTCATGTCATGGACTTTGAATTGATTCAAGTAGTAAACTGGCTGGTAATTACAAACACTAGAAGAATACATCGACTGGTTATTACAAGCATTAAAGTGACCAAGTACAAATGAAGAAATAGAATAATACACCCAATAGTGATTACAAATACTTATTCCAAATCTAAAAATATCATTAAATTCGGGTTATCATAAAAAATGTATTGATATTCGGTAGGAGCAGTCAAGTTATCCATACTACTATTTAGACGCTTTGGTGCATGTAGGAAGATTGACCACGTTTTGTTGTTAATATACTTCGAGTAAATCACTTGCTCAACCTTTTGAAAATAACAAACAAATGGCCCATTGCTCACATGTTCTTTTATCTTTAACTTGGACAAGTCAACCGTGATCAAATTGGTGGCCAAATCGACTTTACAAGCATTTTTATCCTCAACTCTTGCCCAATCACAATAAAACTCAACCTCTTTAAAGCTTATATAGTCCAATTCAAATATATTCTGAATTATACCATAGTAAGTCATTTAAGCTTAAACGAAGTTTTTATCTTTTTCCCTCACTTGAAAATAAATGAGAGCCTTGTATAAAATGCCCGAGTTCTATACATCTGTATTTTCCTCGTACACCTTTGCACAGAATACCTAGCCATTAAATCGATACTTTTTGTACTCTTGTGCCATAAATAAGGGTCCAATGGCTAGACGATCAAGCCTTGATGTCGCATCACCCATCTTTAAGACATGAGAATATAGATAAATTAATTCTGTTAATTGTAAAGATTTCTTGTAATAAGACATTTAATAACAGACATTGTCATTACAATTATCTTGTGTGACAACCACAAGATAAATTCGCTGTCTAATTGTGCCATTGTTTTTCAACTTTATTTGTTCCTATACGCTTCATATTTTCTGCATTGATCGTGACGAACGAATTACAAAATTGATCATGTATAAAAAAATAAAATAATGTAAAAGTTAAAATTATATAAAGTTACTTTTTCCATTCTTTGAAATCTTCATGTGTATTAAATAGATAACAAGCTACTTGTACATATTGTAAACTCGTTAATTTCACTCATTTGCCTATCACAAGACCACCCTCATCAACTAACACATCACTGTCATCCACACTACTCGAGTTAGGCATATATTCCTGAGTGTAGATTGATGACTCCATGGTGATGTATTCCTCTACAATTAATCCTTCAATGTATCGTGTATTCTTGATCTAATCTTTCAAAACTTTCATCAATATTTCAAATGGATACATTAATCGATATCTAACTGGGCCGTAAAATAGTTCCTCGTTGCTTAAATGCACCAACAAGTGAATAATTTTGTCAAAGAATGATGGGGGAAAGTACTTCTCCAACACACAAATTGCTTCGATCACTACCAATTTTGCGGCCACTATGTGATCTCGATTGACTACATTTTTCACATAAAAGTGATAAACATATATTAATTTTCATAATAGCCTTCCGCAAATTCTTGTGCTTGGATAAACAGTGCTTAAACAATAGAGGAACCAATTGCATGATCACATGTCAATCGTGGGACTTACACTTGTATAAATCATGGGTAGCATAATTCACAATCCTTTGTAAGTTGGACGAAAAGTTAGATGGAACCTTCAAATGATATATTATGTCTAAAAACACCTTCGTTTCCCCGCTCTTTAAAGTAAACGCACCAGGGGGAATTATTTTCCTTCCCCTACTATTCTCTTTCAACCATAGTTGTGGCTTAAGTTTCAACGATTTAAGTTTTTTTTGTGAATTTTCTCCATCCTTCGAATGCCTCCTCCCAAGGCATGTGCCCACAATATGTGCAATGATGTTCTTCTCTGCGTGCATCACATCCAATACATGGCGCATCGAGTTATTCTTCCAATAAGGCAAGTAAAATAAAATTGACCTCCTAGATCATGCCTTTCTTGTCTTAGTTTCATTCCTAGTTAAGGTCTTCTTATGCTTGACATTCTTAAATTTAGGATTCTTACCTGCCATATTAGGGCCACTATCAGAAGATTTACTTTCAATTTTTGAACGTAAAAGTTTTCTCGAAGGTAACCTATGTTTAACCTGCCCGGTAAAAAATTAGAACCTTTCTCAAGTCTAAAACTACGAGCGAGGGGTAAAAACCTCCTATAGAAATGGTATACATTTTTTGAGCTATCAAGAAGACAAAGAAATTTAGTCTCCTTTCCATAAATAGGACTCCCCAAATAACCATGTACTACCTAATCGGATAATATTCATAAGCTGAAAAATGATGATTTGCCCACATCAACATAGCTTTCAGCGTAAACTCTTTTATATAAAAGAGTCATGTACTTGCACACCCTCTTCCCACAACTCATTTAATTCTTGTACCAAAGGATCCAGGTTGACATCAATGTCCTCATTTGGTGCCTTCGGCCCAGGTGGCAATAAAGACAACATCGAAAATTCAAGTCTCATACACTGTAAAGGAGGGAGGTTGAGTGGGGCTAGGATCACTGGCCATACACTCTGATTGGCGCTTAAATTTTGAAATGGATTGAAACCATTTATTGATATTGACAAACGAATGTTACAATATTCTCGAGAAAAATGGGGATACTTAGAATTCATCCGCTTCTAAGCTGTAGAATCAATAAGATGAGGCATTAGATTATCCCCTGCTTCTTCCCTAGCATGTCAAGTCATTGCCTCCGCTATCCGTGGTATTATGAAAACCCTCTTTAATATAGTCCCAACGAGAAAATATTTCAACACTTTTTGAGGCATTTTTGAGCTTGTGCCTTTTTTGATAGTAGATTGGACATATCTAGGTTCATTGCATACCGAATACCGATCGAGATTTTCATACTCCTCTTGGTATAGTATGCATTCATACACACAAGCATGAATTGATTTATACTTCATTCCCAAACCTTTCAAACTGTTGTTCATAGTAGGATAGCTATTTGGAAGCATATTCTTCTTGGGTAGCAATCCCTTCACGCAATTAAAAATTCTAGTCAATTTATTGCCATACAAACCATATTAGGTCTTCAAATTATGCAAACCAATTATGGCGTGTAAAGTTGTTTGATCTTTCTCACAACCAGCGTATAACGACTGAGTCGCCTTAAATTTTAAACTTTGGTACTCATCGTCAAGGTTTTTCCCGATATCTTCATGAGCACCAAAATCTTGTACATTATCAGTCACCTCATTCTCTTCCACTTTAAGAACTCCATACATGTCATCAACTAAATCCTCTAGCATATTATGATCTACAATGTCATGCTCCCCTTTTACATCTATCCTACTTGTTGAAGGTTGTTGTGAAGGTCGCTCGAGGATAAAAGGAACTTTTGATTCCCCATGAAAAATCCAAATCAATAACTATCTTGCATACCCGATCTTAACAAATGTAGTTCAACTATTTTCCACTCAAACACCTTACCATTCTTACACTTAGCACACGAACACGGGAGCTCTTCATCATTATGACATATCTTTGTGTATTTCACGAATTCATAAGCACCTCCGTAAAACACATCCCCTAATCTATTTATCTCACCCATCCACTCTTTGTATTTTGGATATCCCATCACAGCTACTGCAAACAATCACCTATTATGGGTAAGAAGTGTATATTCATGGATTAGTATAAACAATAGTGTGGATATTTAGTTCCCATTAAATAATTTACTACAATATTAACAATTTATATTTCAGTGTTATATTATAAAAACAATATAATTCATATTTCCTCCATCTCCTGTAAAGGGTGAGTGGTTCTATCCCATTCAAGATTGCGTATTTTTGTAATATACTTAACAAATCATGCACATTGTTCCAATTTGAGGAAAATTCGATAGTATATCCCCATAGTTCTCTAAGTACACGATATAGATTGCAAGTGTAAGTGTTATTTTAATTTATCAATTGAAATAACACTTAACATCACATCATCTAGTATGTACCCAGAGAACATTATGATACGGCAACATGACTTCCCCCCAAAGCAACAAGTTTAAGCCACAAAGAATATTGTTATACAGAAACTATGCAGTCCCAAACTGTCAAAACGGGACGATTCGAGAGATCTCATTACAGGGGTAATAACTCTCGAACGGGTCTAAGAGTTATTAAATGCTTATGCATAAGAACTAGAAGGCTGGTATCTATGCGCACTTTATGTAAGGGCTATAGTATGATTCATTTAATTATGTCTTATTTACATTCAATTTTTACATAGTTATGTTTGATGGCACATCACAACCCTAGTTACTTATATGGTAATAATGTTTATAGTTATGATTTAAACCTAGTTATGTTTCATTTCGCATTACTAATTGTCTAACAACAATCTTTTAAAATTTATAGTATCTTTCATTTAATTATGCCTTATTTATATTTGGTTTTTACATAGTTATGCTTCATTTCGCATCACATCGTTACTTATTTCGTATTAATGTTTATAGTGATGATTATGTCTTATTTATATTTGGTCTAATCATAACCCTAAATGTTAGAAATGCCTAGGGCCAGCCAACTCAATGACAATCTAAGTGTTCAAATCCACTAGTCAGCAAGAATTCAAGAATCCAAAAGAACAATGCAAATAATAAAGCCATATATTAGAAATTCCTAGGGCCAACCAATTGGGTTTAAATAAAAAACAAATGTACAAAAATTACACAACATTATAACCAATTTCAGATTTACACAACACTAAACCTAATTTCAAATTTATAGCCAATTTCAACTTTAATTTCACATTTACACAAGAATATGCCCAATTTTATATTTATACACAAATTCAATTTCATATTGACACAACAAAAGGGGTCCAATTTCATATTTACACAACACTATACCCAAATTCTATTTTAATTTCACATTTACATAATAATATGCCCAATTTGAGATTTATACTCGATTTCAATTTCACATTTACACAACAAAAGGGATCCAATTTCAAATTTACACAATATTTTACTCAATTTTCATTTTATACCCAATTTCAATTTTAATTTCACATTTACACAACAATATGCCCAATTTCATATGTCCACCCAATTTCAATTTCATATTTACACAACAAAGGGGTCTAGTTTTAGATTTGTGCCCAACTTTTATAAACACCAAATTAATCACACACATATAAAATCACACACACATACACACACACACACACACACACACACAGCCACACACAAACAAAAAGGAAAGAGGGAGAAAAAAACGTACCTGAGATAGAAGAGAGAAACTAGTCGAGTGGAGAGAGAGCGCGAAAAAAAGGGAAATAAAACGGGGGAAAAAGAGAGCTGCTAGGGTTTTTAGTTCAGAAAGTTGTAAGGACCTGTCAAAGACCATGGAAAGTCTGTGACAAACCCTTATCATGGACTTATCGCAGTCAAAGACCATGACAAAAAAATGCATGTTTTTTTGTCAAGGTCAAAGACCGTGACAAGGGTGGTCAGGTCAAGGGTGGCACTTTAGCCTTTTGGGTGTACTGTTCCTTTATTTTCTATAAAAATTTCTAGCGTTCCAATATGAATGAACCAAGACACAAACACCAATTTTTAATTTTTAAATTTTTCAAACCAAATTAAACGTAAACAGTTAACCCAATTAAAACTTGCACTAGTTAAATCGATTGTTATGATAAAAAATTAACCAGATTTATCTTATCATCAACCATGCATTTAGGTGATTACAAGGATAAAATAAATCAATCAACCACGATGATCGATGTATGAGTAAAATCCAAATGGGAAAAATCTCGAATGGCACAACCAAGGAAATTCACTATGTTAGGAATTACACAAGGACACGAGAGAAAAACTACACAACCGACTCTCGACTGATTCAAGTATTGAGGCATCTTAGTTCCTTTGACCTTCTGTAAAGCGACATGTAGTAATCAACCTACGCATTTTCACAACATATGAGTCAACATTCCCCTGGGTATCCACCAATCAAAGCTTAATAAATCATCAACGGATTGGATACAAAGTTCACTGCTCCAAACCACCACACACACGGGGTCCACTATAAGTAAACAATAAGCACGGAGTGCACCAAATAAAACTTTTGTTAATCAAGATGATTAGACAACAAACTTGGTTCTTGAAGAAGAGATCTCAAATTAGTATATTAGTTGAAACATTGATCTCAAAGTGTTTGATTGTAAACAAAGGTTTGGAGGCTATTCTGGGACGAAACTTAAAAATAGAAGCCTATGGGCCATCAAGATCATCTAAAGACTCAATCCCAATTCTAAAAGTAAAAAGTATAGACATGACATACACTAACATTAGTTACTTTGATCTTTCAAAACTTTATCCCATCATTGCAAACCTACACACTTAAAAACACCTTTCATATTAAACTTGAATATATAATAATATAAATCCACATATGAGCCCTTACCCCTTATCTAATAATCTCCACCTTAGGTAAGATGTCTCCTTCTAAGATAAACATTTTATCCACCCGAGTTAAAGAGCTAGATACCATTTCTCCACCTTTTTATTTAGGAATAGACAAAAACTAAGGTGCATAATATAAATAACTACCCGTAAATATAAAACTTGAAAGCATAAAAGGAAATAAAGTAAAATTATGCGATGATGCGATTTAAAACAAGCATCGAAAAACAACTCGACAACACAAGCACAAATAATCCGAATGATGAAACAAATGATATCAATTTTGATCCAAAAATTGAAACATAAGATACTAATGTAAACATGCAACATAAGATAACACTATGATCATAAACCTGCTAATTAGAATCAAATATGAAGCATATGGAAAACATGGAATAAATTCAAACGCAAGGAATTAAAAAACACAAATATATATACACACCAATGATGAATAAGTAGATATAGGTATAAACCCACGAATGACAAAAAAATACATAATTTTTCCACACTTATATAGTATCAATATTCCTAACCCGAAAGTGGTATGGAGTGAAGGGGCCTGAACAAGAATCAAAAGAAATATGACTCAATCAATCAAAACATGTCATAGGAGTTTTATTTGATCTCATTAACTTATTAAAATTCAGTTTAGCCTCAAGTGACAAATAAAGAACTTATATTGGACAAACATACAAAAAGAAGACTAGCCTAGAAAATATTGATGATTCTCTAATCAATAACATCAAAAAATTAAGCATTAATGGGATTCATTATGAAAACCCATTGATATTCAACTAAACACTGTCAAATGAAACATATATTAATTTTTTTCTATCACAAACGTCCAAAAATATCAATTTTTAATCACCAATAAAAATATGGCCTCAGAAATATTTTTTTTGCATTTTTTTTCTTTTCTGCTCTTGTCAATGGCGACCTTGTATGAAAGGAAGATTTCTCCCTTTGTAGCATTTTTTTCATTGCACCCTCATAATTTTCAAATAAACACAAACTCTTAGGCAATGTTTTTTATATGTACAAATCTTCCATAACCAAAAAGATATGAAAATGAAAATATTCATAGGAGAACGATAACACATCTTTTGTGTACGTCGTTGTTGAAAAGACCGTGAATCAAAAAAATTCTTTTCCTA
Organism: Sambucus nigra; assembly: GCA_949130495.1. Taxonomy (NCBI): domain Eukaryota; kingdom Viridiplantae; phylum Streptophyta; class Magnoliopsida; order Dipsacales; family Adoxaceae; genus Sambucus; species Sambucus nigra. The sequence continues at coordinate 623,467,787 of OX422215.1, forward strand.
CCTAAAAATACACTAAAACATGTTTACGTGCAAGTAAGGGATCAATATGCGCTTCTTAATGTGGATAAGAGCAAATTGAAGACTATGTAATGATTTTTATAAAACAATTGGTTAATGGATGTTTATACTAATAATGATGAACTATTCTTTTAAGAGTGCAAAAATAATCATAATAAGTAATCCCAAGAAAATAATTAAATGAAGAAAGTAAATCAATCATACTCATAACACACAATATGCTTGGTTCGGCAACTTGCCTACGTCCACAGAGAGGTCAGTGTTTTCTTATTAAGCTTCTCTTAAATAATCAGAATTACATCCCCTTGACCCAAGGGTGAGGGTTTACGTTTATATTATTGTTCTAGAGTTGAATTGTGCGCGTAACTATTCCTTCTTGAGTATAACTCGTATTGTGCCCCTGAATATCTCTATGAGATTGTTGGTTACTAATTTGAGCTTATCATAACATATTTAAGAATATATTAAATACATGGGTGAACTTGGCTGTTTGAGTTAGGCCGGTTAGTCCCTGTCCCGTAGTCGGTTGGTCGGCCAACTTTGTAACCGGGCCTAGTGAATTATTTTAGCCCTCATAATTTGGTGTCATTTGTGTTCAACGAAAGGTACTCGAAAGTGTTCAACGAAATAGAGAACTTCTCAAAGCAAGTTGTCGTATCATCCTTTAAGATCGATCTTTCGACCACCTCCATGCTGCACCAACAGATCTTTCTTACTGGATGGCTAACCAGACAACTAGTCAATAGAAAAGGTATTCTCCTCTTTCTTTGCTAGATTTACGAAAGATTTTCCTCTAAATATAAGGAGGGAAAGAAACCAATTGCATATAATGCCACCTTAAGTGATAGTGAACCGGAAGAGGGAGAGAGTTCCCCCATTAAGCGTAAATTTGTAACATTCATGGCATGTCATGTGAGTGACGAGGGGCGCTTTCGATGAGAGAAAATTGGAGGGGAAGGAACACAAAAAAAAGGTCCCACATCCCGTCGCTCTCTTTTTAAATAGGAGGACACTTCGAGCATCATCGATGTGGGTTTATGTAAAGAGATGGAGTCGCCAACTTATTTTGCACAAAATAGGCAAAAGGGCATGTCGTCGCCTCGAGAGACGACATAAAAAGACTAACTAATGCATACGAAGCCAATAGTTTGGAGGTTCGGGGGCTAAGTTACGAAATAGGAATGTGTTACGCACCCATCCCAAACTTTCGATCTCTCATAGTCTTATGTTACTATTTCCTTAATTTCTCCGTTAAATGTGTGTGCGTGTATATATAAGTAGAGATCATAACTGCTCTACTCTCATCATGGAAAAGGTGGAGTGAGGTCATCTGAAGGAATGTTCCCAAAATAATATTAATAAAGTATAATGTGTGTTCTCAATCGAGATGTTGATCATATTATACAACGATAACACATATTAGATGAAATGCGATATAGAAATAACAAATGTGATATAAGATGAAATATGAGAATAAATAAATAGAAAAGCGGGAAATAGGACTCGAGTCTTGGGTTTTACCCCAAGATGCTTACGTAGCCTATAAAGGCATCAAAGTCCACAAGTTTTCACGCAACATAAGGTTGGGGGTTGTCCCATAAATTCTACCAGGATTTTATAATGTGTATATGTGTAAAAAAATGTGTTTAATTTTGAAAAAGTGTAGTGGAAAATCCCGTTGGAGTTTACGAGTATAACTCTCTTTTTCTTGTTTTTGTTTATTTTATAAAAAATAACTCGTGTGCAATAGAACTAATAAAATGGTATATTAATGGAGGTGATCTAAATAAGTAAGAATAAAAGTGATCTAATGCAAAATTAGGAGAATTTAGAGAGAAAGTAAGAGGATGGACCTTATTTGGAGATCTTGATTGATGGAGAGCTTCCTTAAAAATGAAGGATGTTGGAGTATTTCTACTAGATTGGAAAAGGATGGGAGTGAAAGGTGGAAAGGATTTCCACAAAAGGAAACTTGTTGATCAAAGGAGAATGTTGCTGAGATCACTGATGCTGACGGATCTCTAGTGTGTCTTGGGAGTGAGCCCATTCTCTCCTTATATAGGGGAAGAGGGGTGTCGATCGACCTTGTCCTTTCACTGCCTATTAGCAGGTAGCCCTAGGCACACTACCGATAGGCAGGGAAATATACCTTCCTATTGGTAGTCTCGTGTAGGTTTTCTTGGAAAAATGGTCGTAGAACGTAATATGTTGATCCGAATCAAGCATGGGTCATATCTTTGGAAAGGTAATTTTGAGACCTTAATAATTCCTTGGGACTGCTCTGAGTTTTAGGAGTTGACTTTGGGTCAAATGTGGCTTGAAAGCGCTCGTGGTCCATTTAGATGGGAGATCGTCGGACGATAACGGACCATTCATCTGATTTGTAAGTCCAAATTATGAACAAGGTGGATCGTTGGAAAGGTTATTAGATGTACTTTGACATTCCAAAGAGTTTTGCTTGCTCAAAGTGTTGACTCTAGTCAATTAGGGCCCGAAGCGCCCAGTGACCAGTCGGAGTAAAACAGGTCGTTCATCTGCACCACAAGGTTGATTCATTCATGGCATGGACCGCTGGAAAGGGTATTTTGTGAAATTAGAATATTCATTCAGTCTTGGTTAAGCTGCAGAGTTAACTTTCGTCAAATGGAGTCCGAGAGCGCCCAGGGGGCTCTAGATCAGTTTTTGAGGGAAAATGGATCGTTTATCAAAATTGTTATGTAATTTTGCGCATGGGGCGGACCGTTGGAAAGGGTTTTTAGTTCCCTTTGAGGATCCATTGAGCTTTTACTATGACGATTGATTTAATTAGGGTCAAATCGGGGTTCGAGAGCACCCGGTGGCCTCTAGATCGATTTTTAATTGTAAAATGGTCCATTCATCTGGACCATAAGTTTGATTCATGCAAAGGGTGGACCATTAGTAATGGTATTTAGATCATTTTAGAGATTCGTAGAGCTTTTGTTCTGACGTTGATGTTGATTAGAGTTGAACGGGACCCGGGGCGCCCAATGGCCTCTAAATCGATACCAGGAGTATGACCTAGGGTATATGTTGAATGGTACATGCTAGGGGCCTAGGGAAGGACTTAGGGTGTCTTAGAATGGGGTGTATATTGATCCCCTCGACGGGTGAGATTGGAATAATTGAAAGCCGTCGAATAGACACCATATGATTCTTTAGGGGAAAATGTCTATTTTGAGGACCTATGGTAGTGCTTAGAGATGGTCGATTCCGAGGACATAAAATAAAGGTGATGACTGAGAGATGAGGTCAATTCTGACCTAAAAGAGGTGACAAATTGGGTTCGAAGTCAATTCTAACCTAATAAAGATGACGATCGAGAGTCGAGGTCAATTCTGACCTAATAAATGTGAGGACCAATAACCGAGGTCAATTATGATTTAATAATGGTGACGACCGATATTCGATGTTAATTATAAGATAATAGAGGTGGCAACTCAGGGCCGAGGTTAACTCTGACCTAATAAAGGTGACGACTCAGAGTCGAGGTCAATTCTGACCTAATAAAAGTGACGATCGAGAGCCAGGGTTAATTCTGACCTAATAAAGGTGATAACCAAGAGATGAGGTCAATTTTGACCTAATAAATGTGATGCCTGAGAGCCCAGGTCAATTCTAACCTAATCAAGGTGACGACCGAGAGTCGAGATCAATTCTAACCTAATAAAGGTGAAGACTTAGAGCCGAGGTCAATTTTATCCTAATAAACGTGACGACTCGAGGTCGAGGTCAATTCTAACATAATAAAGGTGACAAGAGTCGAGATAAATTTTAACCTAATAAAGGTGATGACCGAGAGTCGAGGTCAATTGTGACTTAATAAAGGTGACGATTCGGGGCCGAGGTTAATTATGACCTAATAAAGGTGACAACTCAGGGCCGAGGTAAATTCTAACCTAATAAAGGTGATGATCGAGAGTCGAGGTCAATTCTGACCTAATAAAGGCAATTAATCAGGGCCGAGGTCAATTCTGACCTAATAAAGGTGACGACTTGGGGCAGAGGTCAGTTCTGACCAAATAAAGGTGATGATCAAGAGTCGAAGTCAATTCTTACCTAATAAAGGGGATAATCGATTCTGCGGGTCGAAGTTAATTCTACAGGCTTAAGGTAGAAGCGATCAATTCTGCGGGATTAAGGTCAAAGTGACCAATTCTGCAAGTCGAAGCCAATTCTGCGAACTTAAGGTAGAAGCGAGCAATTCTACGGGTCGAATCCAATTCTAAGGGATTAAGGTAGAAGCAACCAATTTTGTGGGTCGAAGCCAATTCCACGGGCTTAAAATTTTAGAAGCACGGTGTATAACACTTTAGGGGACTCTACTAGGGAATTGATGCCTAAAGAGTAAATTAGTTTCCCCTGGGGGACATTGGGGGTCCACTGGGGAGCAATTGTGGTTCCGCTAGGGGAAGATGGATTTCAGAAATTCCGTTGGGGAGATGGTTATCGGTAAGGTTTTAAGTTGGGCATAAGATGATATTAATCTAAAAGGGGATTTCAAAGCTTAAAAAATTGTTTTGGCGGTGGAAAAATGCTCTAATACGCATCTGATAATTTTAGAAATTTTGAGCGAAGTTTTTTGAACTTTTTAGCATTTTCTGGGATTTTTTGTACCAAATTTCAAGGGGTACCAATCGGCATGGTTCGATAGGGGCCAATCAGTAGTGGCACAGTATTTTGGGTTACCACGAGCAGGTGATGGGATAGTGCCGATGGGTGGGTCTCAGTAAGTTATCCATCGGCATGCCCCTTAGCCTCCTATAAAAAAGGGTGAATTCTCTTTATTTTTCACAGCTTCTATCTCTCTCATCTTCTGCCTTTATTTTGCGCGAACTGCTCTAGCGTTCTTCCATCTTTTAAGGCTAATAAATGATGGAATTTTCAAGTAGTGAAACTCATGTGGTGTGGTTGGGTATTGACGACTGGGCGCATTTGGAGTGGCGAGCAAGAGTTCCCCTAGTGTTGGGTAATAAGTATACCTTTGAGCCGTTCGAGTCGATTACGGATGACTGGACTCTTATTCATGAGTTGGCACATCATAGGTCATCTAGGATGACAAACTCTAGCGCTTATGTAAGTGCAAATGACTTTTGGTATTCCTTTTGTGTATTTTCTTATTTTTTTGGATTTTGATAAAAAATTCCTTTTTATTTTTACAAACTGATGTGTCTACATCGAACATGGATTCCTGTGGGACGACGGGGCTCAAGGATGTATGGGAGTTCCTTTCGGCTATGGTTCATTGGATGGTTACTTAAATAGGTTTTGGACATCTGGTGGCTGCCTTGGATGAGACGACTCGCTTCATGGCCGTTTCGTGTGCTTTGGGGGAGAGGTTGTAGGACACTACCCACACTATTCATTTAGGTATTGGGGAGATGACTATAACTCCCATCGACATTCATCAATTGATGGGGATAGATTGTGATGGGGCCCAGATTGAGATTAATTATACACTGAGTGTGACACTAGTGGCAGTAGAGGCGGCGATGGGTGATGTGGGATGCGTAGTCTCAGGGAATTCCATCTGTTTCTCTCTTCTGAAGGAGGTTAACTGAGTCGGGGGATTGAGAAGCCCAACGGGATACATGTGAGGCAGATGGCTCGTCTTTTTATTCTTTTACTACTAGGAGGATTTTTTGTGGTGATTTGTGGTGACGTCATCTAGTTTTTGGTTTATGGCTTATTTGAGGGTGTTTTCGAATATCCCTCTCTATGATTAGGGGAGCCTGACTTTGGTGACCCTTTATTCTTTATTGGATGCATTCAGCTGGTGCTTTCGGTAAACTTTACTGGGGCCATGTATCTATTGGAGGTATTCTGCATTTCTGCATTTTCCTTTTATTTTTTACTAATTTATTGACCCCGTCATTCACAGATGTGGTTTTACAAGGTGATTGGGCATAATGCCCATTTGATAGGTTTGAAGGAAGAGTCCATAGAGGACTACTGCAGGATGTACTGGTGGAGGAAGTCCAACCAGTAGTCTTGACAGTCACTTTCTCTGGCAGTGGTGCATCAGGTCCTGAATGGCATGGTGAGTGATCAGGTTTAAATTCTTCACTTGTCTTTTGAGAATTTTCTCTTTTATGTATTCAAATAATGACTCTTAAATGGGAATTACAAGTGACTTTCTACCCCTAGAGGATGTCTTTTTAATACACGGGGATGACTAGGGGGCATGCATAAATGCGTCGGCTACTGGAACATGAGTTCGGCTACTCTTGGCACGGGTAGTCTGACAGGTTATGGAGGATGAGGTGATAGTGCCATCTACGAAGACCCCGATGTTCATGAGGCAGGTGCGAGAGATGTCAGAGGAGGTGAGGGTGGCAACAATGGTTGGCGGAGTCCTATTCGTCATACACAAACACGATAACGATGTATGATTATATGGATTTCGCGACGAGTTAGCTGATGTCGCCTAGCATATATGAGGTGGCTAATATGCCTCCTCATCTTCCTCCTCCTACGATTCTGGTAAAGTCTCGATTTAGCCAGTGGGGTCTTCCCACAGTTCGGGTGGTGCGTCATCATCAATAGCGGAGGTGACGATAGTGGAAGATGTTCCTTTTATTTGTTTGGCACTTCCTTGTTATAACATCAGACTACTAAGAAGGGGGATGGTGAGTGTGAAACATCATCCCAATGCGATGGACCCGACAGAGTTGGGGCTGATGAAGAATGTCCTTCAGCCAACGGTATATCTTTATTTCTTTAACTTTACCTTTTCGATTTTGTTCTTTGCTTTAGACTGATGGATTTTTCTTTTTCTTACGGCATGTCCGGGTGTCGAACAATTGGCTGAGGGATATCTGTGTGTCTTTAGTGACTGCTCATATTCGAGATGCGGTTTCTATGCCTTCCTGTTTGGTACCGTATGCTTCTTCCGAGGAGGGGTCTTATTTTAGTAGCGGGGATTCCTCGGTTCGTCATCGGGGCACTAGTGTACGCCAGAGGGATGGGTGGTTTTGAGAGAGAATAAGAGTAGGTGAGAATTTTTTGGGGGATCGTGATGAGTCCCATTTTTTTCTTTTTATTTACAAAACAAATTTATGTAATGTAAGGAAAAAATATATATGAAATGATTTTTTTTTATCTTTTTTAGATGTCTCGATTCTACATGCACTTTTATTTTTTTACTGTGACCGTTTAACTTTTTTTTTTAGAACGAGTGAGTCAAGATGAATTTTAAAGAGAAAAGAATGCTAGTAAGGAATTTTTCTTGATTTGTTTTGGATATATATTTTTTTGGGGAGTTTTTGATTTTGGTAGAAGAAGAAGAAGAAAGGAATTATACTTAAATGGGCGACATGCACCTTGTCCTGCCTATCGACATGTCAAAATAGTCAAGTCATCCCATGGCTTGATTGCACTTTTTCATCTACTTTGTCCTTTGGTGGGGTAGGGTTTCATCTGAATTTTTCATAGCTTTTGTCTTTAGCTAAGATTTTAAAGTGTAAATGGAGATAGTGGGGAGTGGTTTTCTTCATCCATTCAACTTTACTTTCTCTTGCCTTATTTTGTTGTCTTGTATCTTGTTATTTCCCGCAAAGCACTTCCCGTAACTGTTGAATTCTACGCGTACCTCGAGAATTTAGAGTCCATGTGTTCATATAATGTATACTGTGATGGATTTAACCTACGTCGAGTCTCTTTATGGCATAACTTGCCTCTTGACTGGGATATGTTAGCAGCAGTGGCCCAGTTCTAGTATCCCGAGGACCATGTCTTCCACTTTGGCTTGGACGAGATCTGTTTAACTTATGAGGAGTTTTTGGCTATGTTGGGGATTTATCCCAGTGTGGTGGTGGCCTTGCCTGAATTTTCTTAATATCTTTGAGAATTATGGGCGGGATTTCTTTATATTTCTCCCCTGACATTGCGTTCTTTAGTCACTGGTAGACTGATTTCTCTCCCGACTATGTTGTATTTGGTACATCTGCGGGAGGTAAATGATGTGGATTATGCTGGTGCTATCACCCATGGCTTAACTTCGAGGCTATTACTCGTGACAGGATTTGATGGTGAACCCCCACCTTGTAGCTCTTACTGCATAGATGTCATACCCTCGTAATCCTGCAACGGTGATATTGGCAGAGACCTTGAATGGAATAAATGCTTGGCGGGAAGGTCATTGTGACTTTCTGAGGGGAAGCCATGCAATGTTGTTCATGTGGTTATATGAAAGGTTCAGCTTTGCGGTCCCTCTAGAGTACCCTTTGGCAATCGTGCCAATTTATTCATTCGTTACTTTATTAGTTTTGGCCCATTCGTGGAGAATTGGGTCCATTAGTTTGTGGAGCACATGGCTCGATGCTTGCGTTAGTCAGTACCCCGGTGGGGGGAATTGGAACCTATTATGGAGGGAATATCGATATATTTGGCTAGTCAGATTTTGCCAGACATCTTTTTACATACCTTGGAGACTCTTGCATTAGATTGGGTGGGAGAAAATCGTGCCTTCCCGTACCCTGGATTTCTTTCCTATAGAGGATTTGACCGAGGGCTTGCATATGAAATTAGGCTCTCTATGGGAAAATTATTGACCGTCGACCCGTCCTTCCCAATCCGTTGGCATAGCTGGGCATGTTTTCGGGGATTATATGATGTGATTATGAAGGAGAGTAATGGTCAAGATTTTAGCTGAGGAAACCAGACATATGTGGTTTGCCATGTTTGACGCCATGGAAGGTGGTGTAGTGTCTTTCCCTTGGTTGGTCCGGGCTTATCTCTCCATAGAGAACCTTCGGTATACCATTCAGGCAGGGGAGGCTTGGGGTCTTGAGGATGGAGGAGATGATGACGGAGTTGGGTCCTCTGGTAGCTGTGGATAGGATTTTTGGGGGAGTTGGTTTTCATTTGTGAAGATTTATATGTCTAAGTGATTGGCTATTTTATTTGTACTTGGGAATAAATTGGGAGAGTATGTTTAGGTTGGTGGGGGAAGTTATTTAACTCCTTACATCAATACTTTATGTAATTCATACCGAATTTCCCACGAGGAAAATAAAAAAGATTATAATACATTGTTGTGCCTCTTGATGAGTGTTTCATTTAAATTATCTCTACAAATAGTTAAGGCATGCATAATCCTTTTGTTCATGTGAATGATAAAATGAACTATTGTTCTCGGAGGTAAGAAAAGAATAACATTTTGTGAAAAGAAAGGGATCGGGCCCATATAAGGCGTATGAGTTGTCTACGTACCTCTGGGGTTTTAAAAAATTTCATTTTTTGAAACAAAAAGTATTTTTAGATGATCAGGCCCCATGTAGTTCTGGGTTAAGGTAAATGAAGAATTTTTTAGAATAAAAGAGGGATGAGATGAGTCGTAGCATGCTGAGATTTTGGACTAGGGATAGAATTTTTTGAGAAAGTCTAGGTTGACTAGGCACGCCATTTCTTCTCCGTCTAAGTCAGTGAGCATAGTGGCGCCACTGGACGTAATCTTCTTCATAATGTAGGGGCAACTCCAATTTTTCTTTGGGGTACCAGACAAATTATATGATTTCTTTGAGGCCCACGTCCCCTTCTCGGACACTAAGGTCCTTGACTCTCTAATTTAATGATCATGCTATCCCATGGTAGTACCCCTATATATGGTATAGAGATTTTAGCCTTCTTTCATCTAAGAGTGATAACTCATCGAAATGGCTCTGATGTAGTCTTCTTCGTTGACCTTGCTATCAATCATGATGTGTAATTAAGGTATCTCCAGCTCAACGGGAAGCACTACTTCCATGCCATATAACATAGAGTAAGTGGTAGCCCCAGTAGATGCTCAGACTGAAGTGCAGTAACCCCAGAGTGAGTAAAGGATTATGCCGGCCCAATCTCGGTAGATTTTGGTCATCTTGCTGATGATTGCTTTGAGATTATTATTGGCGGTTTCAATTGCACCATTGGTTTGTGGCCAGTAAGGAGAATATTTGTGTCTCTTAATCTCGTACTCGTCGACTAATGATGTGAATTTTTCCTCAAAGTGTAAGTCGTTGTCTGACACTAGCTCATGAGGGACTCCATATCGACAAATGATATTCTTTCGGATGAACTTGGCCACCTTCTTGGCATTTATTACGGCGTATGACTCGAATTTGACCCACCTGGTGAAGTAATCAATGGTAACCAGGATAAACTCATGGCCATTGAATGCTTTAGGCGTGACTTTCCTGATGATATCGATGCCCCAGGTGGAGGACGACCAGGGATAGGTCATGTTGTATAATTCTTACAGAGCCAGGTGTTGAAGGTTGTAGAACTATTGGAATTTTAGGCATCTTTGGACATAGGCGATAACCATGGTGGGCTAGTAATAACCATATCGGATAATCTTCTTGGCGAGATTATGTCCATTCATGTGGGGTCCGTACTGCCCGCTGTGAATTTTATGCATTATTTCTTTGATGTCAACCCCTGCCATGTAGTGTAGATGGGTTCCATCGAAATTTCTTTTGAACAATGCTTTAACACAAACGATATATTGGGCAGCTAGTTTGCGGAGGGTTGCTCGATCTTTCTTGTTGTCATCTTGAGGGTATCTATCGTGCCTCAAGAGCTGCCAAATATCATAGTACCATCATTTGGCTAAGTCAGAGTCTTCTTCTTTAATGAGATCAATTTGGTAGAAGTGGGTTGGTTTATCTTATTTTTGGATTAGTAAATGGGCCATTTTTTTCCTTCGATCTTGTCGACCATGGAGGCCAGGGTAGCCAAGGCATTGGCTAAGTTGTTCTTTGCTAGGAGTTGATATCTTGAAACTAGGAGGCCAGTTCTTCTAGGTGGGCATGGAAGGGAAAGATCTTTTCATCCTCAACTTTCCATTTTCTTAGGACCTGGCTAATAATGAGGGCAGAGTCTTCGTAGATGTCCAGGTACTGGATACCTTCCTTGAGAGAAACTTTGAGACCTACTGTGAATGCTTCATATTTGGCCATATTATTGGTGTAAGAAAAATCTAGCTTAATAGCAATCGAAGTGTGAGAGTCATCAGGGGCAATTAGGAGTATCCCAATGCCGTACTCTTTTTTATTGGAAGCACCGTTAAAGAACATTTTCCACTCGAGGCCTTCCTAGGAGGTGCAAAAAATACCTTCATTTGGGAATTTGAAGATCCACACACTGACTTCTTCCATAGGATTGTCAGCTAGGTAGTCGAAGATAACTCTCACCTTCATGGCCTTATGTGTGACATACACGATATCAAATTTGACTAGAAACATCAACCATCGGGCCATTCGTCTAAACAGGGTAGGCTTCTTAAGCTGTTACTTGATAGGATTTATTCGGGACACAAGTTTGATGGGAAAAGTTAGCATGTAGTGCCGTAATTTCTGAATGACCTAGATAAAAGTGACACATGCTTTCTCCAAGGCGGTGTAGTTGAACTCATATCCGGATAACTTATGACTGGGATAGTAAATGGACCTTTTTATGGGTTTTTTCAAAGTACTAAGATAGTAAAGCCCCAGTTGCAATGTCTGTTATCGTCAGGTATAGGAGTAAAGGGAGACCAGGCTACGGTGGCATGAGTAACGGAGGTCGATTTAGATACTTCTTGATTCGATCAAAGAATTCCTAACAGACTTCATTCAGAACCTTGGTTGAATCCTTTCTGAGGAGTTTAAAAATTGGTTCACAAATGGAAGTCAACTGGTTGATGAACTGACTTATGTGTTGCAATTTTCCCAAGAATACTTGTACTTCCTTCTCTGTCCGTGGTGCTGGCATTTTGAGAATGGTTTTCGGTTTGGCAGGTTCTACTTTGATTCCCTTTTCTCTAACCATGAATCCTAAGATCTTTCCTTTGGTTATGCCCAAGACACATTTCTATGGGTTTAACCGCATCTGGTATTACCGCAGACGTTCAACGAACTTCTGGAGAGCGGGAAAATGTCCCTCATAAGTCTTGGACTTAATGATCATATCGTCCACGTAGACCTTAACCTCTTTGTGTACCAAATCATGCAAGATGGTCATGACAACCCTTTTGTAGGTAGCCCCTGCATTCTTGAGCCCGAATGGCATGACCGTGTAACAAAAGGGTCCCTAGGGGGTGATGAATATAGTTTTTTCTTGATAATGAGGGTGAATATTCATATGATTATATTTGACAAAACCATCGACGAAGGACTTGAGATCATGACTGGATGTATTATCCATGATTATATCGATATTGGGTAGTGGGTAACCATATTTCAGAAATGCTTTAGTTAAGTCTCTGTAATCAACACACATGTGGACCTTCCCTCCAGGTTTCGACATAGGTATAATGCTAGCTAAATATCTAGGATATTCCATCACCCTAATGAAGCCTACATTCAACTTCTTGACCACTTCTTACTTAACCTTGAGTGACCATTCGGTATTCAGCTTTAACAGTTTTTACTTGATCGGTTTGAATTATGGGAGAGTTGGAATCTCATGCTAAGTAATCTCGAGATCAATTCTGGGCATGACGTCGTAAGACCATGTGAATACATCCACAAATTCCTTCAGTAGTTCTTTGAGTTATGCATGATTATGCTCATGAAGGGTGGACCCTATCCTAATCTCACTCAATTGGCTACTAGAACAGATAACAACAGTTTCATCCTCATTAATTTGAACACAGTTATGTTGTTTGTTATTAACCTTATCAAAATCAGTTAAGAATTGTTCATTCATAAAATCATCATTAATAATTTGATTAAAATCAAGACAATTAATGTAAGGCATAACAAGATACTCAAAATCCTCATTTATTTAATTCTTTGGAAAAACAACATTGAGAACCTCATCAAAAGAGATCTCAGTTACATTGGTATCAGAGAAAGGAGAAATAATGGGAAGAGAAGAAGAAATTGGATAATTAACCGGGTTGGGTTGTATCTCAGCATGATGGAATGGTATGGCATTCTAGTTAAGGAGGGGTGCATCAACAACTTTAATCAGGACGGATGGATCGGACAATGTAGTTCCAGAGTGGTACATGTAGAGGGTTATCCCCAACATTGGTAGATTGAAAGAGTCTTTGGAGTTACTTTCCTCGAAAACCCTGATAGTAGTTCTAGTTTTCTCAATAAGTGGTTGCACCTGATGTAGGAACTTTCTCCCCCTAAGTATATATCTTAAAAGAGAAACTCCATTCTTGGTTTCATATTTTTATCCACATGGTCATACCACGGCTCGAGAAAGCCGTAAAAGGGGAAGTCCTCACCTTGTTTGATAAACCTTCCATTCAAGGAATCTCCAGACACAATCTTGAAATTTTATAGCCTTTTCTTCACTCGGGGTTGGCGGAGCAATCAGAGTTCTTTTAACGTTGGATAATAGCCCAGGCCGTATGGAGGGAAGGCCTTCTTGAGGTCTATGGGTTCTAGTATTCCCTGTTATCGTCATCCCAGCCCCAGTCCGGTCATAAAATGCATGTTCTTAAACATCTATATCACATTGACATTACTGTAAGCGATGTACTCGGGATAGACATGTTCTTTAAAATCCTCCCCTACCGGGGGTAGAAGTGGTTCGACTCTGAAGCTGGATAAAAGCATTTCATTCGTCCCATGATGTATTTCCAATATTGGATTACTGGTGCTTAAATTTTTGGTGTAATCATCATCTCCCAAGATGGTGATGACTTTTCCTCTGGCGAAGAATTTTAACTTTTGATGGAGAGAGTAAGTGACCCCCTTGATGTTGTGAAGCCATGGTCGACCCATTAGAAGGTTGAAACAAGTTGGTATACCGATGACTTGGAACTTAGTAACATGATTTATTGGGGAAACCCCTACTGTCAGGTTGATGGATCCCATCATTTCTCGATGGTTGTTGTTATAAGCACGCATTACGACGAAAGTGGGAGCTAGGTCACATACTTTCAGACCAGGCATTTGAGAGTTCTTAGTGGGTAAACATTCAATGTTGATCCATTATCAACGAGTAAAAGTGGGATCATCTTCCCCATTACTTCGACAGAGATATTGAGAGAATAGTTGTGGTTATGACCAATCTTCGGGATTTTTTCTTCGGAGAAAGAGAGCAATCTGGTAGAGGTCAGGGATCCGACTAGATTTACGGCTTCCTCTGGTGTAGTAGAAGAAAGGACTATGGGCCTAGTGAGTAACTTGATTAGATCATTCCTGTGTAACTCGAAAGACATGAAAAGTTCCCATAAGGTGATAGTATCTTTAGTTTTCTTGAGTTGATTGAAGATGTTACTCTCATCAATGGTCATTTTTGGCATAGTTAATTCTTGGACAACTCCTTTTCCTTTATTGGATGTTATCGACTGAAGGTTTGGACCCTAGTAATATCTTCCAAATCTGGTTATGTGGTTTACGAATGAGGATTTAAATAGGAATCCCATTTCTTCATCTACTTCAGGCTCTTTGGCCATTCTGTTAACTTCTCCTAGTAGGTTTTCGAAAGAGATCATTCTGCAGACACTGATTATCGAACTGACTTTTTCTGGACTTGATTCTTTATCGGGGATATCAAACTAGTCCCCCATCCAGTGGCAGTGATGTTATATTTCCAAGATAAGTCGATGCATTTTACCACTTCCATGGATTCTTCAGATAAATTCTCTCACTTAACGGGGAGAATAGGCGAAGGTACCAACTTCCCCTGTAGTTTTAAAGCATCGAGGAATTCAGATTTACTACAAATTTCTCTGGTCTGTCTGAATAAGTCAGCCATACACTGTACAGTATCATCTAAACTGATTTCATTAACGGGTACCACCCACTCATCCGACTCTCGAGCCAACTTTCGAGCTTTCGTGAATAGGATGCTGAATTTTTGGAAGTCAATAGTCATTTAGGAGGTAATTTCAGTCCAAACTATTCTAACAGCTAGTCCTGTACTGCTAGTGATTCCATATCCTTGCCTCGGGAACATGTGCAAACAAAAATACATGCTCTTTTAAGTAGTGAAAAGGCTTTATCGGTGAAGCAGGTAGGGTGTAAAAGAAAATATGGGCAAACCTTCAGGCCTGTATGTGAGTGTATGGGTATGATGGGTAATATATTGGGTATGATTTGGGTAGATGGGTTAAATTTCGAGTCATTCTCTAGGAAGATGGCATTGGCCTAATTTGGATGGGGATTTTAAGTTTTGTTTATTTTCGAATTGGCTGGTGGGGCGATGGTACCCAGGTCATTTAGACCTTGGATTATATTTTAGAGGTGGAAACACTGATCGGTGGTATGGTCGGCAGTTTGGTGAAAGTCACAAATGGCGTTATATCTAAAAATTTTAGGAAGTGGACAAGGGTCCATTGGATTGATGAGGTTCCAACTTAACAAGGATTGGTAGACTTTTGAGAGAGGAACATAAAGCTCGGTGTATTCTTTCCTAACCAGATTAGAATGGTTTTTAGTGCCCAAGAAGTGGCAGGTTGTGAGATGTTATTAATGGTTGAGACTGTGGAGCTGACAGGTTTATCATACCTACTCGGAGTGAACTGACCAGACACTTTCTTTGGCTATGTTTTTGTCTTAACAATGCTTTCTTCATTCTCTACCCCGGGATCTCATAGGGCTCAGAAATAGGGGTAGTACTGTCCTCCCATCGTCGCTCGGATATGGGGTAAAAATTACTTTTTCACGATGCTGACTTCCCTTCCTCGAAAGGACGGTTGGTCATGGTGGATACCTTTTCTCTCCACCTTGCTATGAAACTATTGACATTTTCTCCCAAATTCTTCTTCAGAAGTTTCAGATCACGATGTGTAACCTCCAATTCTTCGTTGTACTTATAATGCGACATAAACTCATGGGACACATCCTCCCAACTACGGATCTTGGATTCCTCGAGGGATAGAAACCAATGGAGGACACTTTTTTTAGAGTCTGCTGGAACAATTGGGACATTATTTCCTCGGAGGCATTTAGGAGGGATATGGCTCGGTGATAGCATCGGAGATGGACAATTAGGGGCCCAATACCCCCGAACTTCTCAATGTTGGGCATCTTGAATCTTTTTGGAAATGTAGCTTTGGGATAGGGAGACATATGTGTGTAATCCATGTAGTTTTAGAAATTCAAACTTGGTCGAACTTCTTGGTCAACATCCGGAGACCTTCCTTGAATTTTGTCAACTTTTCCTCCTTCGGATCGATAAGAACCCCTCCTGGCTAGGCGAGATTCGACATAGGGAGCTGAGCTGGCGGTGGATCATTAGCAGGAGGGGCACGTGGAGCGTTCTGATAATTTTTGAGGACCCAGATATGTTCAAGTGAGGGCGGACCCATAGCACGAGGTAAAATGACCTTGGGCTCTTTGAGGACAGGGACCGGGTTTTGCTGCATCTCATGGACCTCGATTTGAAGGTTATCGATCTTGGTGGTCAGTTTGACTAGGACCATCATCAAATCGGGTTGCACGCCTGGTGCTTGGTCTGCGTCCTCCATGGGGAGATGGTGAAGATTTATTCCGAACTCGGATGAAGTACTAGGAGAACTGATGGAACCTCAAGAAGAATTAACGAAAGATCGGAGCCAATAGGTAGCTAGGCCAAGGGTCGAGTACGCGGACAACTTGAGAGAGATAAAAGTTTGAATTTATTTTTGAAAGAGAGAAGTAAAACTCCTATTATTTGAAAAGGTGAAAAATATTTGTGGTATTTTTTGAGAATATGAGGGAAACGTATTTTTGGTATTTTTGAGAATATGGGGGAAATGTTTTTTGATATTTTGACAAAGGAGGGAAACTATTTTTAGTATTTTTGAGAATATAAGGGAAATGTTTTTGACATTTATGATAAGAGGACAATAAATGTTTTTGGTATTTTTGATAAATGAAGAAAAAAAATCCTTTTGACACTTATGATAAAGAAAGAAGGAAAAAAGAGAGAGTGGTATCAGCATTATTATTTTCTTATGATTTCACTTGTATTAAGTTAGCCTAAATGCAAAACAAAAATGTTGGACGGGACTCGAACCTAAAAAAATTTAAAATAAATGGTTTGGAATTGTTACCAGGCTCATGAACATGTTCCCATTTTAGATAAAAAGATGAAATTGTACAAAAATTTAGGCGACATGCCGACCCAACATTTCGATAGAGTTTTGGGTAATAATCGGCAAACTAAATATGAGTGCCCTAGGTTTTATGCCTATATGAGGGTATGCAGATGTTGGGTTAATTGGAAAGGTTCCCCCCTTCGGGATGACTTTCATGATATGCGTATTTGTTTTGAGGGCCATCGGTATGTGTGGACAAGCTATTTGATATACCTGAGTGTACATGAATTGCCTCATTATATACCTCATTAAGATAGTATGTGTGAAAGATAATCCGATATACTCGATGTACGTTAACGAATTCCCTGTTATATACCTCCCATAATGACTTTAGTCAAGTTATACGATGTAGAGGGAACCATTCGATATACATTGAAGGTACTTGGCTAATAGAAGGTGGGAGTCATATTGCTTAGGCTAACTACGCCCTGTCGGACCAGCTCCCATCACAAAGTGACCCCCAGTATGGGTTAATCATTTGGTCAATAACAATGCTCTTGGTGATGTAGTGTGAAAAAATGCATGATTCTTGATTAGTATATTATGGAGAGATTATTTTATTCATGATGATCACTATAATGTACAAGTAAGTAAATCTAGCATGGAGATTATACTAAGAATGGATACGGGAGAGTGTGTGATTATCTACAAGTGAGTGTGTAGTAGATAAACAAGGATATATGTGACAAGTGGATGTTTGTGCTAGTGATACCTAGGCATGGATCGTCTAAGTGGTGTGTGCAACGTGGATATTAATAGTCTACATGGAAGTTGTGCGAGGTGTACATGGAGAATATTTACAAGTGTGTGAGTGAGGAGTGACGTAAGCATGGAGTAGGTATATACAAGGAATAATAGAGGATAAATAAGGGAACATACATATAGGTTCATACGCACATAAGAAAATGATAACACCAAAGTGAACTGAGTCTAGTACTCTAAAATCAGTTTCAACTAAGTCGCCACTATGGCCATCTTGAGCTTTCGATCTCCTTCTCCTTTCCGCTCCTGGGGCGCTTCCAAGGAGGGAAAAATGAAGGGTGAGGAAGACAAAACAAAGGTCCCGCATCCCTTCGCTATATTTTTTAATAGGGGGACACTTTCCGCTCCTGGGTTTATGTAATGAGATGAAGTCAATATCCTATTTTGCATAAAACAGGAAAAAGAACACGTCGTCGTCTCGAGAGACAACATCAAAATACTAACTGATGCATATGAATCCCATAGTTCAGAGGTTCAGGGGATAAGTTACGAAATGGGAAGGTGTTAGGCACCCATCACGTCCTTTCAATCTCTCACTGGCTTGTGTTATTATTTCCTTAATTTCTCTATCAAATGTTTGTTCGTGTATATATAAGTGGAGATTGGAATTGCTCGACTCTCATTATGGAAAAGATGGAGTGAGTTCATCCAAAGGAATGTTCCCAAAATAATATTAAAAAGTATAATGTGTGTGCTTGTCGGGATGTTAATCGAATTATTCAATGACAATGCATATTAAATGAAACACGATATAGAAATAACAAATATGATATAAGATGAAATATGAGAATAAAGAAATAGGAAAAATGGGAAATAGGACTCGAATCTTAGGTTTTACCCCAAGACGCCTACATAGCCTATAAAGGCATCAAATTTCGCATAGTTTGCATGTGGCATAAGGTTAGGGTTTATCCCATAAATTCTACTGGGAGTCTGTGATGTGTATATGTGTAAAAAGATATGTTTAGTTTTGGAAAAATGTGGTGGAAAATCCCGTCAGAATTTACAAGTATAACCACCTTTTTCTTATTTTTGGTTTTTTATAGAAAATAACTTGGGTGCAATATAACTAAGAAAATGGTATATTAATGGAGGTGATCTAAATAAGTAAAATACTAGGATGAAGAATAAAAGTGATCTAATGCAAAAGTAGGTGAATTTAGGGAGGAAGTAAGAGGATGAACCTTCTTTGGATATCTTGAGCTTGATCTTGATTGATGGAGAGCTTCCTTGCAAATGAAGGATGGTGGAGTATTTCTACTAGATTGGAAAAGGATGGGAGTGAAAGGTGGAAAGGATTTTCGCACATGTAAACTTTCTAATCAAAGGAGAATTTATCTGAGATCACTGATGCTATTGGATCTCTAGTGTGTCTTGGGAATGAGCTCATGATATCCTTATATAGGGTAAGGGTGGTGTCGATAAGCCTTGTCCTTGCACTGCCTATCGATATATAGCCCTAGGTACACCGTCGATAGGCAGGGAAATGGACCTGCCAATTGGCAATCTCGTGCATATTTTCCTGAAAAATGATCATTAACATAATCCGTTGATTCAAATCATGCATGGGGCATACCGTTGGAAAGTTAATTTAGAGACCTTCAAAAGTCCTTTCTCCCGGGTCTGGGAGTCGACTTGGGGTCAAATATGTCTCAAAAGCGCTCATCATCCATTTGGATGGGAGATCGTCGGACGACGACGAACCGTTCGTCCAAACTGTTAGTCCAAATCGTGCACGGGTGGATAATTGGAATGATTATGAGATGTACTATGACATTCCAAAGGGTTTAACTTAGCACGAAGAGTTGAATTTAGTCAACCGGGGATCAGAAGCGCCCGGTGATCTGTCAGAGTAAAATAAGTAATTCATCCATACCATAAGGTTAATTTGTGCATGGGATGAACTGTTAGAAAGGGTATTACATGCCCTTCAAAGATTCATTCTGTCTCGGATCAGCTGAAGAGTTTACTTTAGGTAAAAGAGACTCTGAGTACGTCCGGGGGGCTCTAGATCAATGTTTTGGACCTTTATTCCATTTTACACACGAGTTAAACCATTGGAAAGGGGTTTTAGTGCCCTTCGAGCATACATTGAGCTTTCGCTCTGATGATTGATTCGATTAGGGTCAAATTGGTGCCCGAGAGCGCCTGGTAGCCTCTAGATCGATTATTGAAAGTAAAATTGTTCATTCATCTGGACCGTATGTCTGATTCGTGAACGGGGAAGACTGTTGGTGAGGTTATTCAGAGACCTTCGGAGATTCATCAAGATTACTCTTTGACGTTGACATTAACCGGAATCCAATAGTGCTCGATAGCCTATAAATTGGTACTCATAGTATGCCCTAGGGTTTATGTTGAATAGGTAGGTTCTAGGGGCCTAGGGAAGGACTTAGGGGGATCCTAGAATGGGGTATCTACACTTCTCATGAAAATTCCGATATGAATGACACTTTTGAGGCCATTGAGAGCGAATCCTAGGAGAGTGAGGGTGAAGTTAGTGAGGAGGAGAAGTTGCCTTCAATGAATTATATGAGGAAGCGATAAATGTGAAGAAGGAAAACTTGAAATTACAATCTAGGTTTAAAGAGCGTGTGGTAGAAAATAACGATGCATTAATTGAGGATATTAGGGCACGAGAGAAGACTCTTAGGGAGAAACTAGAATATGTTGAGGGCGAGAGAGATAGCCTTTGTGGTTTGATAGCGACTGTGAAGAAAGAGATTCTAGAGTTTGAGGAGTCTAGGAGTTTGCTTGAGTATAGAATTAGTGAGTTAGGGGAGAGATTGAGAGACTCGAGTAAGGTGAAGTTTGATTTGGAGGCAAGATCAGAAAATTTGGATAGGATTTTAGGCACCGTCCAAATCAAGGATGATATGCATGGTATAGGCTTCATTGATCATATTGCTCCCATTACCAAAGACAATGCCAACAATGTGAGAGATCCAACTAGGAACGTTAGGAGAGGTCCACATGTAGGTGATCATTCCAACCGTATTTTCACTTGCACATATTACGGTAGGAAAGGTCACCTTAGACGTTATTTATATGAGCTTAGGAATGCTCCTAGAAAGTTTAGGAATGAAGTCATTTCGGTTCCTAAAACCCCCATGCATCATTACACACTTACTTGGGTTAGGAAATCGGAGTCAAAGGCTTTAATAATTAAACTTCATGATTGTCGTTTACTTGTACTTGATTCTTCCCATGCTATATCTAAAGGATGACCGTGTTACCATGTTTGTCATACGCTAGTCTTTGTTTCATGTTGTATATATTCATAGTGTTATGATATCTGTATCTCTTTGTAATAAAATTTTCATTTATTTGATTCCTATTGAAAAATACAAAAATATTTTTGGTTTCATATATTTTTGTGAAAATACAAAAATATTTTATTTTTGGGTCAAAAATATTTTTTAAAAACACAAAAAGATTTTTTGTTTATTTTTGTGTCGTGAGTTTACATGTTTGATGTGGCATATTGGTATTCTTGGACCCCTATAATTTCATTATCCATGTGGCTAGAACGTTTAATCATAATTAATAATTCTTAGAATAATCTTAACCATTTTGGTTAATGGGGTTGTTTCAAAGTTGATATGCATTTTGATTCATCTTTGTATATATGTCATCTTTGCACACATGCACGAGCTTTAATGAATGTTTGGCTTCTCATGCATGTTTGAGTTTGGTGATATGTTCTTATCTCAATTTTTCATCTATGATCAATTATACTTAGAGAGGAGGTGTTCATGTAAGAACCGCTGCCCGTGAGGAGTAATTTCATATTGAAAAAATGATAAGTGTGCACGGGAAAGGGCTGCGAGAGAATAATAATATAGTCATGAAAGCCACTGTTTAAAAGATCCTGAGAAAAAAGTAAGGCAATAAAAAGAAACATATGCCAAAAAGGGGCCAATAGGATTTCCTTAAGGTGAGAAAGCAGAAACATTAATTCCTTAGATAAGGAATATGATTATATATGAGGGAGTTTGGTTGGAAAATATATAATGGTTTTGCACCACGAATCCTGATGTTGAAAAGTCATGTCATGACGCTATTGTTTGTTGAATCGTTAAAATTCCGAATTTGTGTGCATGTTATTGGTTTAGTCTGTTTAAGCTCAATACATTAATTGTCACATATGGCTAAAACTTAATTTGATGAAATTTAGCTATCAATTAGAGCTTCTTTATCATTTTTATGTGTCTAGGATGTAGTTCATTTGTCGTAGTTAATGTCCATTCATTCCATAACCATGTTTGAGCACATCGATACTATGTTAGCATGTAACTCATATTTTTTTTTGTTTTATATTTATCAGTTTTGAGTATGTTTTGCTACTATTTGGCATTTTTAGTTATTGTTTCCAGGAAATGTTTTTGCTGGGCAAAAGTTCAACATTTTTAGAACCGGGATACATAATTTTTGAAGTCGTTACAACAACTTCTGGACTTCATTCGAATGACAAGTCCAGGTCATTCGATGTTTGGATGTCGCGGGGCAAGAAACGAGGTAAGGAAAGTGTTAGGGATAGGTTGCGAGATAAGTCTCGAGAAGGGTCGTTAGAAGGATACATCGCACGATAGGCTATAGGTTTACACTGTTTTAGGTAATTTTATCCCGGTTCAAATGACATGAGATATCGTTCTAACGACAATGATGAGTTGCTTGAATGACTTAAAGGAAGTTTGTTCCATTTCTCCTGTTTTTCTACGTGTAACTTATACATTATGATATTGATCTGATTTAGTACTTTTGGGTGTATTTGGACAGTTTATATGCAGTCGATTTTGATTATTCATGATTGATTCTTACACTGCATTGATTTTGTTTAGTCACATCATTATTAGTATTAATGATTCATTTTTTTGACTGCTTGCTTGCTACGATTTGGTATCGTCTGATTATTTCAAGTTGGCTAAATTTATTTTTCTAAATATGCTTCATATGGTTATTATCCATGCTATATTTAATGTTATTCGTTTGTCTTTCTCACTAGTTGTCTATTCGAGAAAAAAAGGGGGGAGTATTGATGATGAGCATTGTTTCACATGTTTATATTGGTATCATGTTTTGATCATACTGTATGCATCTTGGCATATACATATTGGTATATTGGATCATATATTTTTCTCACATTTTTAACAAATGGTTGATTTTTCAAATTGATGTCATTCGAGATTTTATATCATTTGTTTGTGACAGCCCGACTAATTAAATATCGGGTAGCTACTCCTTTATTAAATTAATTCAAAATGCCAAGTTGGTCCAGTTAATAGCATCACTGTCGAAAATATTTTAATGATTACTAACCACCTAGTATTTAAAAAGTAAGTGCCAAATTTTATTTAAAGTCTGATTAACATGCAACAAGTGTAATAAAGAATAATAACACCATTCACCATAATGAAGTAAATAGAATAACCATCACATAACGTAAATAAAGTCTGGAGAAAACTCCTCACTACAAATCCCACAACTGATAAGTAAACCGAATACTAAAACAATACATGCCAAAGTATGAAAACTGAAATGGAAATGTAACTCTAATAGAAATGGGCAACATGCCCTACAGCTGATAGATAATGAATCTGGAATCCAAGTGATAGAAGCGTCTACAAGAAAATCACTGTAGCTTCCACAAACAGCTACAGCTCGTCACCTGAATGAGTATCCTATGCATGGTGTCCTTGTGGCTGGGCACCTAAAATGGTTTTACAAAGAAAATAGATTTGAAAGCAAACGGGTAAGAGCCCGAATGTGGAGTTATATTTTAAAAACCTGCAAGTGCTTTAAAAACATTTAAAACATTAAATGAAAAGTACATGTTAGGACGTGCACTCACATGATATTCTCACCTCTCATCTAACTGTGCACTCCTAACGTAAGTACCCATCTACAACGACACAAACCACTAGCTAAGTGACATCATATCTAGCTAGACTGTCATAGGTCCTACCCTTATTGCTCGGTTCTATTAACATTATAACGCTCGTAATTAAATAGGGGTTTAAATTAAACTCAGATGCTCAATATGCCATATGTTACTCTATCAGTTAACCCGTTATGTTTCTCGAAACAATACCGTAATTATATTCACAACATTAACATGAAAGTTCCCATTAATTAAGTGTATATTATTCACATCATAAATATACAATACAAACACCCCGAGAACTAAGCTGCGGTGCACACATACTTTGCTATCCATCCCGGTACGTCACGTACATAAGGATTACATATTCCGAATCTCTCAGGAATAGTTCACAGATAACAACATCACAAATAATGGAGGCGAACACAGTCACATCACATGGGTCACGCACATACCTACGCTCCCACGATCAGCGGACTTATTAAAATCCCAATAAGTCTTTCTATGACCTATGTTCATCAAGGTAACCAGTCTAAATCCGGGCAACACAAGGATTAGAGGGCCCTAAGCGAACGCAAACCTCCCGTGATAGCAAGTATGGTAGGTATGTCATACACACAATTCATATACCAATACTAAGTAAACACACATCTTAGTAATCCCGTAGTTTAATCGTAGTACATATCGCATTCTCGTACCAACTTATAATTATCGCAATTTATACTATTCCGGTTTATAATCATACGCTACATAATTTATTCTCTCGTCATAGTAGACACTCACGTCTCAACCCAAACCGTCCATTTAATTTAACTCTCGTATATAATTCCCTTCATAAATACCCAAAAGTCCCAAATCCATCAATACATCATCAAAGGAATGTTAACTCTACCCTCGAACAAGTTTACGGGACTCCAAAAATCAAAACAGTCCAAAAAGGGCCAGACTGCCAGCTCGTTAGAAGTCTCATTCGAACGAGACTGTTCGAACGAGATTCCACTGTCAACTCGTTAGAAGTCTCGTTCGAACGAGACTATTCGAACGAGATTACACTTCGTTCGAACGAACTGTACCTTCTAATGATATCTCGTTCGAATGAGATTATCTAACGAAGTTCCCTTTCTTTAGAAGCGACTGGTCAATTCTTTAGAAGCTCGTTCGAACGAGTTCGTTCGAACGACCTGAGCAGGGGCTTCTAACGACCTACCAGTTTCGTCCCAGATTTTCTAAATCTCGTTTTTCACCATTTTTACTCCTCAAATCTCTTCTAAACTAAGTCCCAACAATCGTTTAAAGGTCTCTAAACAATCCTAAACATATTATAATCACATCCTAACACGTTTTAAAGGATTAATCCATCCTAACATCAACCAAATTTACAAATCTCTAAACTTTTTTCCCCAATTTTCAAGAATATGAACCCTAACTTTTTGAATCATGAATTAATCCAATATAAATCCGTTTTAATTTCTTCCAATCACAAATATCATGAGAATAATCATCTACGTATCATTCTACATGCAATTCTCCTCAAGATTTTCAAGTTCTATGTTCTAAACTACATGGGTTTTCATTATCTTTCAAGAACAATTGATACTCTTCAATTTTCTAACATGGAAGGAACATTCTATGAATTTAAATATAATTAAAACACTTGCCTTGATTGTCTCTGAGTTTGGTGTAGGTTTGATGAAGCTTTTCTGCAGAATTTCTTCTCTCCCCTAGCTTCTTCTCCAATGGTGGCTTATGGTGGCTAGGGTTTTTCTTTGGGAAAGTTGGGAACCTAATGATAACCTCCGTAGCTTAATGGGTTAATATGAGTTGGTTAGTGGCTTAGTGGGTTAAATCCACATCAGATTAAAACTTCCAATTTTCGTCATTATTAATTCCTCAAAATACAAAATTACCAAAATACCCTTTAAGTTGTCGGTATGGCCTAAAAATACCCCGGAATCCAACCTATACCCCCGGCTAGTGTTTTCTGACTATTTCGACCCTTCCGGACGCGTTGGCGTACTCAAAATGACCATACGGATAATAGAAATAAAATTCACTTTTATAATAAAAAATATTATACCGTGACGCGGCGGTCACACGCGTCTCAACAAAATTCCTAAAATGCCGTATATCAATCTCACGACAAATTTTTCATAAATCAATATTCATATAAAACATGTATGCACATAATCAAATACCAACTCGCATCTCGTTAGTATTTTTATTTCGGATTAATTTCCAATTAATACGCATTTAATTAATTAATCCCAAAAATAAATATAGCCAAAAGTACGGGGTATTACATACTTCCCCCCTAATAACTGAATTTCGTCCCGAAATTCGAAACTAGAAAGTACCTGCTAAAAACAACTCTGGATAACGTTCGCGCATCTCATCCTCGCGCTCCCATGTGGACTCCTCGACATTGTGATGTCGCCACTGAACACGCACTAACGGGACTATCTTTGACCGCTGTTTCCTCTCGGTTCGGTCCAAAATAGCAATCGGCCCCTCCTCGTAGGAGCTATCTGGATGGAGATCGATGTCCTCCACAGCAATGTGAGAATGATCCAAATTATCTCTAAGGTATTTCCTCAGCGAGGAAATATGGAACACATCGTGAATCCGATGCAAATGCTCCGGTAACCCAAGTCTATACGCAACCGGTCCGATCCGCTCAATAATAGGAAACGGCCCCACATACCTTGATGCCAACTTCCCCTTCTTCCCGAAACGCATAATCCCCTTCATAGGAGATACCCTGAGCAAAACCTGGTCCCCAACTTGGAACTCCCTAAAAAACCTCTTTGCATCAGCGTAACTCTTCTGCCTGTCTTGAGCTACCCGAATGCGACTCCGAATCAACTCAATCCTTGCAGAAGTATCCTGAATCACTTCCGGCCCAAGCAGTTTGTTGTCCCCCACCTCTAACCAACATGCTGGGGAACTACAAGGCCTACCGTTCAATGCCTCAAACGAAGCCATGCCAATAGTGAACTGATAGGAGTTGTTGTAAGCAAACTCCACCAGGGGAAGGTACTGCTCCCATCCACCCCCGAAGTCAATAATTCACATGCGCAGCATATCCTCCAACATCTGATTGGTGCGCTCGGTCTGCCCATCAGTCTGCGGATGATAAGCCGTACTCAACCGCAACTCCGTGCCCATGGCCTCCTGGAAACTCTTCCAAAACCTCGAAACAAATATCTTGTCTCTGTCAGACACGATATTTAGGGGTACACCGTGAAGTCTCACAATCTCTGAAATGAAGAGCTGGGCATACTGTCCCATAGTGTAGTCAGTCCTTACGGGTAAAAAGTGAGCGACCTTGGACAACCTGTCCACAATTACCCAAACGGAGTCGTGACCTCTCTGCGACGTAGGCAACCCCGTGATAAAGTCCATGGATATGCTCTCCCACATCCACACCGGGACTTCCAATGGCTGTAGCAATCCTGCCGGTTTCTGATGATCCACTTTTACAAGCTGACAAGTGGCGCATTTTGAAACAAACTCAGCGATATCTCTCTTCATACCGCTCCACCAATACTGGCGTCTCATGTCTTGGTACATTTTGTCCCCTCCGGGATGTACCGCGAATCGTGAGCCGTGTGACTCTGCCATCACATCGTGTCGCAATTCATCCCCTTCCGGAACTACCAATCTCCCATTGAAGCGTAATCCCCCGTCTGAGATAACGGTATAGGACTCGGCTCCCTCTGCTAGTAATCGAACTATCTGCTCCTGACAGAACGAGTCATTAGCCTGTGCCCGTACTACCTTCGTGACAATCTGCGGTGTAACGGTCATCACAGACATGAAAGATCGGGCCACTGCATCCTGGTGTCCTAATTCCTTCCACTTAGCCTTCCACACCTCTGCCACCTCATCTACTGGCCTACAGCTCAACGCGTCTGCTACCACGTTAGCCTTTCCCGGGTGGTACTGGATGTCGAACTGGTAGTCCTTCACAAACTCAAGCCACCTACGCTGCCGCATATTCAATTCCTTCTGCGTGAACAGATATTGTAGGGACTTGTGGTCCGTGAACAGTTGGAACTTCTCCCCCAAAAGATAGTGCCTCCAAATCCGTAGGGAAAATACCACTGCCGCCAACTCTAAATCATGCGTGGGGTAATTCTTCTCATGAGGATTAAGCTTATGGGAAGCATAAGCTATGGCCTGTCTCTCCTGCTGCAATACACCTCCAAGCCCTTGTAAAGACGCATCGGTGTAAACCAAATACTCAACTCCCGGTCTCGGCAATGCTAACACAGGTGCTGAGGTCAATTTGTCCTTCAATTCATCGAATGCCAACTGACAGGCATCACTCCAGATGTATAGCCCACCCTTACGAGTCAGATGTGTCAAAGGACCTGCTATCTCCGAGAAACCCCGAATAAACCTCCTGTAGTATCCTGCTAGTCCCAAGAAGCTACGAATCTCCGTTGGTGTCGTGGGCTGTCCCCACTCCCTCACCGCTGATACTTTCCCCGGATCAACAGATATTCCCCGGTCGGAAATGATATGTCCCAAAAACTGGACTTCCTTCACCCAGAACCCGCATTTCTCATATTTTGCATACAACTCGTTCTGACGAAGTGTCTGCAAAACCTACCTCAAATGCTCGGCGTGCTCCTCCTTTGTCTGGGAGTAAACCAGAATATCATCAATGAAGACAATGACAAATTGGTCTAGGAAATCCCTGAACACTCTGTTCATCAAGTCCATAAACACTGCTGGAGCGTTGGTCAAACCGAAAGGCATAACCCGAAACTCGTAAGAACCATATCTCGACAAGAACGCGGTCTTCGAGACATCCTCCTCCCAGATACGTAACTGATGGTATCCCGATCTCAAATCAATCTTCGAGAAGAAAGAAGCTCCTCTCAACTGGTCGAATAAGTCATCGATTCGAGGTAACGGATACTTATTCCGTATCGTGACCTTATTCAACTCTCGGTAGTCCACACACAGTCTCAGTAAACCGTCCCTCTTCTTCACAAACAAAATTGGAGCGCCCCAAGGTGAGGTACTCCTGCGAATAAAGCTCTGACCTAACAGCTGCTCTATCTGATCCCGTAACTCCTTCATCTCAACTGGAGCCATACGGTACGGTGCGCGTGCTATAGGTCTCGTACCCGGTAGCAAATCTATAACAAAGTTTATCTCTCGACTGGGGGGTAAGCCTGGTATCTCCTGAAACACATCTGAATACTCCCTGACAACTGGGATAGAATCTAAAGGAATCACTACCTCCTTAGAGGTATCCTCCTCAATGTAATACAAATGAGCGGTCGATCCTCCCTCTGGGCGAGGCATCGCCACTACAAACATCTCTTGCCCCGGAATGGCAAAAATAATGCTCCTGCTAAAGAAATCAATCATGGCCCTATAAGCTACGAGCCAGTCCATACCGATAATCACATCGTGAACATGCATATCTAATACCAACATGTCTGCAGGTAATACCAAACCACCAATCTCTACCCCCACTCCCCGGCATATAAAGAAAATAAGTGACCCACTCCCCAATGGTGAGTCGACACACGTCACTGTGCTCTCTGCCGTAGCTAATAATCCTAAAGCTTTCGCGAAGTGTGTAGCTATAAAACAATGTGTAGCACCCGTATCAAATAACACCCGACCCATAGTGCCATGGATAGGAAACGTACCCTCGATCGCGGGCGGTGCCTGTTGAACTGCAGCCTGGTGGACGTTGTAGACACGTCCATACTGTAGCTGCCCCTGCTGGACTGGGACTGCTGGAATGGGTGGCAATGCTGCCATCTGTGGCGGTGCGGGAAGAGCGGCGGGAAACATAGGCCTCTGTGGCTCCTGGCGAGCACCCTGCTGCTGCTGCTGTGGGGCCCTGCCCCTATCAGGACAATCCTGTCGCTTATGGCCAGTCTTCCCATAAACAAAACACTTCCCTGGGAAGTTCCCTCCTCTCTGCCCCTATTGTCCCCAGCCCTGGTGGCCGTTACCGTTCCTCCCTTGGACCTGCTGGCCCTGGTGAAACTGCTTCCCATTCTGCCCTGTTGGCCCTGATGGCCATTTGGACCCTGATGGCCCTGACGAAAACCTCCCTGTCCCTGTCTGTAGTTCCCTGACCGGAACCTCTTATTATCCCCCTGCTGGGAGCCCTGCTCATTCTGTCTCTGCCCCTGACCAGATTGTGCCCCGCTGGCACCATGTCCTCCAGTCCTGCCCTGATGGCTAGACTCCCCCGACCTCTTGACCTCGGCCATATGAAAATGGTGGTCCTGGCAGTGTAACAATGCAGCGTTAACCACATCAGAATAGGTGGCCAACGATAGGTTCCCGAGCAGATGTTGACGGATTTTCCATGTCAACCCGTCCGTGAACTTCTCAATCTTCTTCTTCTCTGTTGGTATCTCATCTGGAACGATATTCAACAGATTTGTGAACTCGGCCTCATACTCGGCCACAGTCTTACCTTCCTTCTTCAGACTCATCAATTTCCTCCTCATTTCCATGTGAACAGCCGACGGAAAGTACTTGCGGTCAAACCGCACCCAGAAGTCCTGAATAGTGAGACTATCCCTCTCCTCCATGGTGGTAATAGACTCCCACCACTGTAGCGCAGATCCAACTAGCTTGAAAGTAGCTAGCACCTGCTTCTGAACATCCGTGCACTCATACATCCTTAAGTTTCTATGCATATCCTTCCTCCACTGGATCGAGACTACTACATCTGAGCTACCTGCAAACTCTGGTGGATGCGCTTTCTGAAAAGCATCACGTACACTCTCCCAAGCAGACGAGAATGCATTAGCCTATACTGGCACGGCAACCGGCGCCTGAGGTGGTGCCTGCTGAACAACGGCAATGGCGGCATTTACCGTTTGGGCTACTATAGCTGCAACCTCAGCGGCGTTCATCATGCCCTGAACTGGAGCGGGCTGGGGTTCGGGCGTTGCATCCCTGGGAACTCGTCGTGCACGTCGTGGAGGCATCTGAAATAAGAACAAAGTTTATAAGTTCGCTGTTTATAAACTTAAGATAGCTGAAGAACGAAGCATACACAAAAAGAGTACAACAGTCCTAAAATATAGGGCTCTATATCAAAGAAACGTAGCGGAAATATAATAAGCCGTCAGATCCTAAAGGACACTAGAACCTGATGCTCTGATACCACCTGTGACACCCCGACTAATTAAATACCGGGTAGCTACTCCTTTATTAAATTAATTCAAAATGCCAAGTTGGTCCAGTTAATAGCATCACTGTCAAAAATATTTTAATGATTACTAACCACCTAGTATTTAAAAAGTAAGTGCCAAATTTTATTTAAAGTCTGATTAACATGCAATAAGTGTAATAAAGAATAATAACACCATTCACCATAATGAAGTAAATAGAATAACCATCACATAACATAAATAAAGTCTGGAGGAAAACTCCTCACTACAAATCCCACAACTGATAAGTAAACCGAATACTAAAACAATACATGCCAAAGTCTGAAAACTGAAATGGAAATGTAACTCTAATAGAAATGGGCAACATGCCCTACAACTAATAGATAATGAATCTGGAATCCAAGTGATAGAAGCGTCTACAAGCAAATCCCTGTAGCTTCAACAAACAGCTACAGCTCGTCACCTGAATGAGTATCCTATGCATGGTGTCCTTGTGGCTGGGCACCTAAAATGGTTTTACAAAGAAAATAGATTTGAAAGCAAACGGGTAAGAGCCCGAATGTGGAGTTATATTTTAAAAACCTGCAAGTGCTTTAAAAACATTTAAAACATTAAATGCAAAGTACATGTTAGGACGTGCACTCACATGATATTCTCACCTCTCGTCTAACTGTGCACTCCTAACGTAAGTACCCATCTACAACGACACAAACCACTAGCTAAGTGACATCATATCTAGCTAGACTGTCATAGGTCCTACCCTTATTGCTCGGTTCTATTAACATTATAACACTCGTAATTAAATAGGGGTTTAACTTAAACTCAGATGCTCAATATGCCATATGTTACTCTATCAGTTAACCCGTTATGTTTCTCGAAACAATACCGTAATTATATTCACAACATTAACATGAAAGTTCCCATTAATTAAGTGTATATTATTCACATCATAAATATACAATACAAACACCCCGAGAACTAAGCTGCGGTGCACACATACTCTGCTATCCATCCCGGTACATCAAGTACATAAGGATTACATATTCCGAATCTCTCAGGAATAGTTCACAGATAACAACATCACAAATAATGGAGGCGAACACAGTCACATCACATGGGTCACGCACATACCTACGCTCCCACGATCAGCGGACTTATTAAAATCCCAATAAGTCTTTCTATGACCTATGTTCATCAAGGTAACCAGTCTAAATCCGGGAAACACAAGGATTAGAGGGCCCTAAGCGAACGGAAACCTCCCGTGATAGCAAGTATGGTAGGTATGTCATACACACAATTCATATACCAATACTAAGTAAACACACATCTTAGTAATCCCGTAGTTTAATCGTAGTACATATCGCATTCTCGTACCAACTTATAATTATCGCAATTTATACTATTCCGGTTTATAATCATACGTGCCATAATTTATTCTCTCGTCATAGTAGACACTCACGTCTCAACCCAAACTGTCCATTTAATTTAACTCTCGTATATAATTCCCTTCATAAATACCCAAAAGTCCCAAATCCATCAATACATCATCAAAGGAATGTTAACTCTACCCTCGAACAAGTTTACGGGACTCCAAAAATCAAAACAGTCCAAAAAGGGCCAGACTGCCAGCTCGTTAGAAGTCTCGTTCGAACGAGACTGTTCGAACGAGATTCCACTGTCAACTCGTTAGAAGTCTCGTTCGAACGAGACTATTCGAACGAGATTCCAGTTCGTTCCAACGAACTGTACCTTCTAATGATATCTCGTTCGAACGAGATTATCGAACGAAGTTCCCTTTCATTAGAAGCGACTGGTCAATTCGTTAGAAGCTCGTTCGAACGAGTTCGTTCGAACGACCTGAGCAGGGGCTTCTAACGACCTACCAGTTTCGTCCCAGATTTTCTAAATCTCATTTTTCACCATTTTTACTCCTCAAATCTCTTCTAAACTAAGTCCCAACAATCGTTTAAAGGTCTCTAAACAATCCTAAACATATTATAATCACATCCTAACACGTTTTAAAGGATTAATCCATCCTAACATCAACCAAATTTACAAATCTCTAAACTTTTTTCCCCAATTTTCAAGAATATGAACCCTAACTTTTTGAATCATGAATTAATCCAATATAAATCCGTTTTAATTTCTTCCAATCACAAATATCATGAGAATAATCATCTACCTATCATTCTACATGCAATTCTCCTCAAGATTTTCAAGTATGTTCTAAACTACATGGGTTTTCATTATCTTTCAAGAACAATTGATACTCTTTAATTTTCTAACATGGAAGGAACATTCTACGAATTTAAATATAATTAAAACACTTGCCTTGATTGTCTCTGAGTTTGGTGTAGGTTTGATGAAGCTTTTCTGCAGAATTTCTTCTCTCCCCAAGCTTCTTCTCCAATGGTGGCTTATGGTGGCTAGGGTTTTTCTTTGGGAAAGTTGGGAACCTAATGATAACCTCCGTAACTTAATGGGTTAATATGGGTTAGTTAGTGGCTTAGTGGGTTAAATCCACATCAGATTAAAACTTCCAATTTTCGTCATTATTAATTCCTCAAAATACAAAATTACCAAAATACCCTTTAAGTTGCCGGTATGGCCTAAAAATACACCGGAATCCAACCTATACCCCCGGCTAGTGTTTTCTGACTATTTCGACCCTTCCGGACGCGTTGGCGCACTCAAAACGACCATACGGATAATAGAAATAAAATTCACTTTTATAATCAAAAATATTATACCGTGACGCGGCGGTCACACGCGTCTCAACAAAATTCCTAAAATGCCATATATCAATCTCACGACAAATTTTTCATAATTCAATATTCATATAAAACATGTATGCACATAATCAAATACCAACTCGCATCTCGTTTGTATTTTTAACCCGGATTAATTTCCAATTAATACGCATTTAATTAATTAATCCCAAAAATAAATATAGCCAAAAGTACGGGGTATTACATTGTTCCTCCATACTTCACATAGTGTTTGTCTGTTTTATGTGTGTCGGTATTCTTAAAAGATTCAAGATTTGACGACTAGATCACATTCAAACGTTTCATGTTGTTGGTCATACATATACTAGATCGTGTCCTGTATTTTTGATATTGGGTTTATGGGATGGGATTTAGGTGTTATTAGGCTTGATAGCCTGTCTTAGCATTCACTTTTTTTATTTTGTCCCAGAATAGTCAAAGGAGGAGATTTGTAAGAACAAATCACTAATTGAGTTAATTAGTATGTAATTTACTTAATTCCGGACATAACAAAGTTTAAGTCATAGTATTTTACTTCAAGTCAAAATTCCTATAAGCCTATGACGTGTTGGTTTGAAGATGTAGCGACCAAGCCTCAAAGATATATCACGTCGTGTTTATTGGTGCACGTTTCACGCCTTCATCATGTTCTGATCTCTCAGGTATGAATGCATAATGTTTATGGGAGTCAAAAATATGTTTAAGTATGTTATTTTAATTAAAAATGATTTTAAAATATTTATATTTCGTTTATTCTGAGATAAGTCCCTTAGAGTCGTATAGATTCTTCTCTTTCTATTTGCAGGATCAAACAATATTTGTTGTCATTCAATGGACATAGCAGTACCATTCAAACGACATGGACATGTCGTTCGAACGACATGACCATCTCATTCGAATGATATGAACATCTCGTTAGAACGACTTGCCAACTTAAGTTTTTTTTATTTAAGGTATGTTTTTCTCAGAATTTCGGAAGTACAGAACCTAAAATATAGAACAAAATATATACATTTTTCTGTACAAGTTTACAAAGGTTTTCTAATAATAAACATTCTTTATGTTTCAAGATATGATCTTCCATACACATATGTTATAGAGACCTTGCATTTGCACCAGCAAGAGTTTATTCATCTCTTTTGAACAAAAGTTTCATCATTTTGAGGTGAATAAGCGGTGGATTTCGTGTTCCAAATGATAGACATTGCCAAATCTTCATTAGTGGATACCGAGGTCCATGTGGTCTGGCGTGGGTGGACTCTTGCGTTGCACTATGGAGGGGCGGTTGAAGAATTAAAGAGCGGAAAGGCTTATAGTGATCGAGTCATTAAGTAAGTCTACTATATGGCTTTGTAAAATCGTATTATAGTGATTGTCTGGCTTAGGCCATTCGATGTTTTTACTCTTTGTGGTTTTCCTCATACATCCGATAAGTTGTGATTATTTTACTTGCTTTATCACCTAGATGAATGTTTAGTATTAAACATGATAAAATTGATTTATAGTAAAACTGGTTCACATAACTTGATGCGTAATTAAAATTGGCAATGACGTTTTTGTTGGAAAATTGAACTTGGCTTAAAACACACTTTGTTTAAAAAGAGTCCTACAAAGATTCTAATTAGTTGCAAATTTAAATTGCTTGTCACTAATACAGATTCATTAATAGCAAAATGTATTGCTTTTCCACTAATATACATTCATTAGTAGCAAAATATACTAGATTTCCACAAAAACCTAAAAACAAATCTTTTACACCCAAAAATTACTATCTACTAAACACATAAAAAAAATTAGCTGATTCATTCCCTCAAAACACTCACCATTTTCCTCCAAAATCAATTCCCCCAATTCCATTCATCTCCCATTAATCATCATTGGCTGATTCATTCCCCCAAACTTGGTAAGCATTGATTTTTTATACCTGTAACTGATTTCGCATCATTTGACACACATTCTTCTACACGCTCGCTTTGCAGATTAGACAGCTTTTGCTCCTTCGTCGATTCATATTGAATCATTTCAGCTCATCATTTGCCATACGATCACTGATTCATTCACTCATCACTTAGTCCTTCGTTGATTGTAGCATTCTCGAACTGGAATATCATCCACACAAATTTGTTTAACAAGTACTTTATTTTTAAATCTCATTTTTGTGATGTGTCAGTGTGGACATATGTTAATTTGGTTTGTACTTCACATAAAACACAAAAATTCGCATCCCACTCTTGTCAATTGGGAGTAAACCACAAAAGACATCACTCCAGGCATAAACTAGAACAAAAATGGGTGGGGGAGTTAGAGCCATTGCTGTTAATTCCATGTGTGACAATTAGGTTTGACATTAAGGTATCGTCATGTAATTTTCTAGTCATTCATTGTTAATATTTTGTTAAGATTGATTTCCTTATACACAATTCATTATGAGTGTGTTTATTCAATACTGTGATGATTGAGTTGAAATATACCATTGCAAATTAAATTAGGTTCATTGCAATACAGTGATGATTGAGTTAAAATATTTTAATTTTTTTTTACCACTGTCATAAATTACAATTACTCGTCATCTTTATTATTATAATTATTTTAGGAAGAATGAAAAATTGGCTCAAAAGTTAGGGCTCATTTTCAATTCAATCAAACCCATTGTTGTAATTCCGTTTGAAGCACTCAATGAAAATGGTTACTTAACATGCCTTACATGGCAAATAAATGTCACACTATATACTGAATCTCGTTTGTATGAATGTTGGGATTCAAGAAAGATTTGCTAATTTTTTATATAAATATTTGTTTTTAAGTCACTTTCCCATTTGAAGACTTATTAGAAGAAAATATATAATTAGAAGGAATTTTCTTACATTTTGTTTGGTTGTTAATCACTTTTCATTACTGTTTTCTAATGAGAGCAGTTTAGAATGCTTTAAAGATTGATTCTTTCTTCACTTTGTGATAGTATTTCTAATGTTTACATTTAAATACTTGAAAATGGGAAATGAAAAACCAATAAATGTTTGCTCTAATTTCATACGTGGAAGAGAAAATTGATAATGTTAGTTTCATGATAACATTTGGTATATGCTTAGTTTGGGATGATAATTTAGTTAATTTTAATCATATGTGTTTATATTTATGTTTAGTGTAAGTTGCCCGTAGTACAAAATACCGAAGGCTCTATGGAAACATTTGGTATAGGCTTAGTTTGGGATAGTAATTTAGTTAATTTTAATAAAAGGGGTGGTGGTTGGTTTCTTGTTTTTTTTAAGTTGTTCGGGATTGGCTTGATATTTGTGGGAAAAAAAGGGATGGAAAGACAAACCATAGGAGTGGGCTTCCCTCGAGGAAGGGGAAGGTTGTACAAGGTGATAAAAATTGTTTTGGGAGGGTGTTGGGTCAAATCTTGGTGAGGGGGTTGGATTGGGGCTAGGAGAAGGTTTTGGATTCTATTAGCATGGAATGAGGGTAGATAGGGGCTAGGGCTTGTGTTTGGTGGCTTCCAACCACCTCTAGGGCAAAACCCTAGTTGACTGGTGTCGATTTAGGGGGTATGAGGTAGTTTGGCCACCCAAGGTGGGTTCCGGACCTTTCTGGAGTATTTTTGGCAGCGAGTAGGGCTATTTTTGGTCAAAAAGGTCTAAACAGGGGTGTGGGAGTAGTCGGTAAGGGTTTTAAGGCAGTGGGGTTAGGGTTTGTAAGTCTTAGGATTTTTAGGCTTATGTTTTAATTTGGGGGTTGGGGAAGGTAAGATACGATATTTTATTTGTACGAGGTGGTGGTTGTGTGGTGGTAGGAGGTGGAGTTGAAGGAAGGTAATAGTGGAGGTGGAGGAGGCCAAAGGGGTTGGTATCCCCCCCCCCCCCCCCCTTTTAGCGATGATGGAATTTAGGGTTTCCATTCACCCGATTCTCATTTGGACATTTATCAATCTACTGATTGAAGGATTGCCTGAGTTGGAGTCATAAATCGATACCCACTTCACGCACCACGATGAACACTAAGAATAAACACAACTCTAATACCTATTTCATGTGAATCTAAGAATGCGGAAGCGTTATTGTTACAACTACACAACACTAACTAACTACACAATACCACCACC
The DNA here is from genome assembly GCA_949130495.1 of Sambucus nigra. Lineage (NCBI taxonomy): Eukaryota > Viridiplantae > Streptophyta > Magnoliopsida > Dipsacales > Adoxaceae > Sambucus > Sambucus nigra. Next base: position 623,505,507 of record OX422215.1, read on the forward strand.
AATAAAAAATAAAACTAAAATAATAAAATGAGTTTCTCTTTCTATATATATATTCTTTTTCTCAATATTCAAGTGTGATTACAAATAAGGGTCAATGACCTCTTTATAGGAGAAGTTAGCTTGCTAGCCAAGCTAATACGCAAAAAGACATGGAAGGACAACAAATAACTAAAAATGACTAATTAGTCCCAAACATGCTTGGAGACCAATTTGACACTAAAATTAAAAAATGACAATAATACCCTAAACTAAAATGCAAAATAAAACATAGACTTCTCTTAAGAGCACAACCACGCGCCATGTGTCGCTACGAATCACCAAACACATTTATATCTAAGAAATTCGTAACCAGGGGAGCATACATGTTATATCCTTTTGATGATTCATAACTGAACCAACATTCAAGAAGTATGCCATAGTTATTTATTCGATATTTATAATCATATTTAAGTTTGTATTTGTGTCTACTTTATGGTTTGTTATTATCGTCATATTAAATGTTAGATCTATCAATTTAGGGAAGTTTTTCCTCTATATAACTTGATAAAACATAATGAGTTTTTTTAGGTAACTTTTTAGTGAGGCCATGTTCTAGATATTTACTGGAGGCTCCCTTCTCGCTTCCTACATTCTTTAGGTTTATTTAAATGTTAATGACCATCCACATTCTATGCTTTAGAAATCATTTAGTCATTTATACGATATAGGTTGAGAAATGTTTATATATCCCGACAGGCATTTATGTTTACATATACGAATATCCCTCTTCATGTAACTAGACTGTTGAAGCTTGATTAGTATTAACCCTGTATTAGAGACCAAAACTAGATTTTTTGCTATTTTGTCTTCTTTTTCTCTTAGCCATTACTGACTCTATCTGATGGCTCTACTTATAGATAATAAAAGGTTGTAAAGGAGTTCCTTTGGCTCTTACAGTGATTGGGCGATCACTCTATGGGCAACCTGAGGTGAGCTGGAAAATTCTACTAAAGAAATGGTCTAAAGGGAAATCTATTTTTGAATTAAAAAGAGATGAGCTACTTGTTTATGTCCAAACCAGCTTTGATACCTTGGGTACAATGGCTATGATAAAGGAGTCTTTCTTAGACATTAGATCATTTCCCTAAGATTAAAATATTCCAGCCACTGCTCTTATGGATATGTGGGTGGAACTGTATGACCTATATGAACAGGGCATGGGTACCTTTGAAAATATATTTGAACTCTCATTTAGAAATCTTTTTAATCTTTTGCCTTCAAGGTATTCTAACATCCTCTTTATTTTCAAAGTGACCAATAATTTCTTGTTAGAAGATATTCATGTGTCCTAATTTATTACTTCTTAGATGAGTAAGACATTAATGCATTATATGAGAACCTAGAGTTGGATTTAGGTGTTACTCATGGACATGATGAGAGAGTTACTCATGGGCATGATGGTTACTCATGAAAAATGAAGAAAAATGATTTTACTTGCTGTTTATTTCTAAATTTTTCCCTTGATAAAAATGATGGCAATAGAGGACTTGTGTTAAAGATCCCAAGCGGTCAGGATATACTATTTTCTTGTTTATTGTTAATATTTTTGTTGATTTTCCTCTTCATCTTATAGCTGAATTTATTTTTAGTTACAGTCACCAATGTTTTACAACTTATTTGACTAGCTCAAGGCCAAAATTTGCGTCCGTATATGTTAGTGGTTTTTTGACGAACTCATATGATGATGGTTATATATCATAAAGAACTAGGGAAGGTGAAGAAAACATTTTCTTTTAGGCAAATAAAGAATACATGGATCTTAGGACAATCAACAACTTCTTATCACAATCTTGTTGTCATTTGTTACATAGCTGCCTGACTACCTATGTTATTAATGTTGGAAATGGATAATTAAGTCCGATTATTTTTCAATTATATCAAATTCCAAAATTATGAATTTCCCATTTACATGGTCTTCATGAATATCAGATAATTAATTAGGCACTTAATAAATGCAAATATAAAAGGATTTGGTTGTTCCTATCTTTCAGCCACTTTGATGGTTAGTGGAAGACTTGAATACAAGTCTATTTGGACTAGGATTTTTGTCCCACTACCCCTTATAAATAGAGGATCCCTGCACCATATAAGGTTATCTCATAATACATTATTTTCTAAGGTGAGAGAGAAAATCTGAAATCCCCATATTTAATATTTTCTCACAAAATTCTGGGCACATAAAAAGATCAAAAACTTGGTTGTTTTTCAACAGGTTATAAGGATCAATTAAAAGGAGCTTTCAAGTAATATTTTCTAATCAATAGCAATGGACAAATGTTGGTTTTCGATCATAGTTATATAGAACTATTAATTCTGTGATTGCATGAAGTTAAAACATCATGGATTCATGACAAAACTGCTCTGTTAACATGATGTAACATTATGGTTTATGTCAAATTTTCTGAATACAAAACAGCCTTGATTAATATGTGGTATCAGAGCCTAAAGTTTATAATCTCACCCGAAAATTTTGTTATAACAGTATTGATCAATTGCATGCTCTAATTCTAGAATTTTGGAAATCTGGAAATCATGTAACTTATGAATGACAACCTTTTAGTACTTGTGTAGGACTGTTATACGACTAATATAAATTGGTATTTTGAAATTTTAGATCCTCGTATCTGTGTGAAATTAAGAATATAATTGAAAAAAATAGTCCTCAATTTTATGGTAATTGTCCCATTATTGTAAACCCCTTTGTATTGAAAAACCCTAATATGTCCCATGAATGATTCATATATTTCAAGTCTATTAAGTATTTTAGAAAACACTTATAATGATCATGATGAGGAAACGAATCTGTTTTTTAAGATTAATTGGATGAAAATTTTGATTTAAGGCAAAATCGACTTGGGGTAGCATTTTTTTTGTCGTTTTGAATAGTATTTTTCAAAATTTTTGGTATTCGATTGACTTGAAACTTGGTGGGTTGACTGGAAACATGCCAACGGTCAGATTTCATCACCTTCGACTATGACATAATGTATTTTTCGGTGATCCGAGTCCATTAATACCCTCAAAACCCCGTTTTTACCAATTTAGAATATAATCTTAGGTCTTATAACTTTTGACAAAAAAATGATCTTAATGTTCTGCAAAAAGTTTTGGTTTTCTGGCATGTTTTACTTCAATTCTATGGTAAAACCCCATTTTAGGCAAAATTCACGTATTATGTGATTTTTTTTATTCCTGAGCAATTCTGTTTAGAGGCATTTAAGCTACTGTTCGTATCTTGATGATTACTTGTAGATTACATATTATAGTTGGTATTATTACAAGATTAACTATATTTAATTTGAGATGTGTAAGGAATTATTTATTTGAGTTAAGACAAAGGCCAAATATAGGGTGAGATTGTATGTACAAATATGACACTTACATTGATTAAAGTTTATTCTAATGTTCGTTATAAAATTGGATTAAGGAGCAACACATGCTAATATCTGGATTAAACAACTTTAGAAATGTTTTTTTTTGTGTGTGGGAAAATTGAATAGTTCACATTAAATCCATTAATCATGGTAGGAAATGTTTAGGCAACAAACACAGATGCCAAAATTATGGGACCATGATAAATGAATTAAAGGGTAGTGTTGATACCAAAATTATTATGCTGACATAGACCAATCATATGAAGACACGTGGCTATCTACATGGAAACAACAAATACTTCCGAGGAACCCACTCGCTCCGAGGAACAAGGCTACAATGAGGAAGACTAGTTCCCCGAGGAACTCACAAGCTCCGAGGAACAATGCCTCTCCGAGGAACTCTTAAATACCGAGAAGCTTAGGCGGTCCGAGCAACTCATGGCGGTCCGAGCTTCTCCTCAAAGCAGGATACCAACAGTTTAAATGCTCATTTAATGCTTATCATTTGGACGTGCACGCAAAGAGGGCATTAAATGTATTACCCTTTCATATGTATATCATTTAATGTAGTACCCTTTCACATTATAGCCTCAGGGCTATAAATACATTGTACAATCCTCATTGTAAGGGGGACCCCAGACCGGAATTTCTTGAGATAACTTGTAATCGAGAATTCCCAAACACTCAGCAATAAAACAACAGTGGACGTAGGCCATTCTTATAAGGCTGAACCACTTTAAAATTCTTTGTCTCATTTATTTATCTGTGATTGAATTATTAGAGAGATCTAATTTTTTACATCAACAGATTGGCGCCGTCTGTGGGAAACGACTGATAATATCATTTTTCATCAAAAATAATCCATTACCAATGGCGGATATTCCTGAATCCAGCAATCGAAACGCTGGAACCCCTCCAAATCCGTTTGCTCCACCAATTGTTCCAGATCTGACTGGAATAATGGCAAATCTGGCTCAAGGCCAGACCGTCATGCAAGAAATAATGCGACAACTCATCCAAACCCTCCATGGCAGTGCATCAGCCCATTCCGGACCACGAAGCATTCAAAGAAATATCCGTGCCCCTTCTTCGCGTACTAGGCATACTAACTCACATCGCAATGAGGAATCTGATGATTTCTCTTATCAACCTGGGCGAACTTCGTCGGTGCGAGCCACGGATACTGAACAATGTGTCATCCTCTCCCCAGAAAGGACCAGCGCATTGGAAAGATTAAGCAGGGTTTCTCCTTTCAACCGATTGGGCCCTAGGAGGAACAAAAGTCCTCTTAATGCAGCGTCGAGGAGCTTTCGACAACCATCAGATTTAAGGGAAGGATCTGCCCAGTCGCGACCAGCTGCTCGTCAAGATATATCCTATGACCGACCAGTTGCTCGTCAAGATAAATCCCAGGAAGCCATTTCAATGCGATCAGTTGCTCGAACCAATAGGCCCGAGGAAGGAAATGATGCATGGAAAGGATCTATTCAAAGGCTGGAGGATATATTAGGGGAAATGGCTAAGGCCAAGAATCCTCTACAACGAACCTTTGTTCGAGGAACACCTTTTGTCTAGGACATTGTTGATTTTCCAACACCATCAAAGTTCAAAGCACCTGTTGTGACTCCCAAGTATGATGGAAAGACTGACCCTGTCCTTCATATAGAACAATACCAAGCTGCAGCCGACATCTATGCTGTCCCAGATGAGATAAGATGCAGAGCATTCTCGGGAACACTTACCGGATCTGCTCAAATATGGTATAATAGCCTTCCTCGGGGTAAGATTTCAACTTTTCTTCAACTGGCCGAGCTATTCATTGGGAATTTCTGCTTTGGGGTAAAGCCAGTTAAACGAGTAGAACATTTGTTAAATGTTAGACAAAAAGCCGGTGAGAGTACCAGAGATTATATAACTCGTTTTAATAACGAGAAACTCTAAGTCATTGATTATCAGGAGAAGACAGCAATTATCGCTTTGATGAGTGGACTACTGCCAAACAAGTTGTACTACACCTTGGCCAAAGATCCACCTCGAACTATGTCGGACCTGATGGGAAAAGCGTCCAAGATTATGAATGCCGAGGAGGCTATGTCTGCGAAGAAGAATACGGACGCCAAAGAAACCAAGGTGGAAGGTGATAAAGCTAAGAAGAAAGAACATAAGAACAATGGTGGTGACAAATAATCCAAAAATAGGTCGTCATGGGAGGTCTTGAGAAAATTTGATAATTACACACCTTTGAAGGTAAATATCAACCACATGCTGGAAGAAATCAAGAATAGCGAGGAGTTAAACTGGTAAAAGAAAATGAAGGCAGACCCTGACACGAGGAATAGGGAAAAATATTGCGAATTCCACAAGGATCATGGCCATATGACCAAAAGTTGCATAGCTCTTCAGAATGAGATTGAAACACTCATCCGAAGAGGAAAGCTAGCAAAATATGTTGATCGGGGAGGCGAAAGAAGAAACAATGACCGAAATAGAGAGAGGTCTAGATCCCCTCGTCAAGCAGAGGAGAACAAGAAGAGAAACCATGAAGTTGATCCAGAAGATGACCCCGATCTTCCCAAGAAACCAAGGCAGCCAGAACGAGAGGTATTTTTAATATGCTCTGGGTCATTTGATTGTAATATTATTACAGGAGGAGATACAGGAGGAGGATACCTTACTGCAGAAAGAAAAGCTTACCTCGGTGAGGCTCAAGCTTTCTCGTACATTCAGCGAATAAATCTAGCTGAGGAAGATCGCCCGAGAAAGGTAAACAAGGAGAAATTGGTTATCGGTTTTTCAAAAAATGACCTTGCAGGTGTTTTATATCCTCATGATGACCCGTTGGTGATCAAAATGAGAATGAAAGAAGTCATGATTTCAAGTGTGCTGGTCGACAATGGTAGCTCGGCAGACATCATATTCTACTCGTGTTTCGATAGTTTAAATCTAAAGTTATCTCAACTGGAGCCTTACCACAGACCCCTCATCGGTTTTGCTGGCGAGAAAGTATTTCCACTTGGGACGATCAAGTTGGATATATTCATTGGAACGTGTCCTGCTTGTCGTACAGAAAGAATACGTTTCTTCGTGATGGATAAGAATGTCCAATCATCGTACAATATCATCATGGGAAGAGTAGGATTGAAGAAGTTTGAGGTTGTGCCATTTACAGTACATCAGTGCCTAAAATTTCCAACAAACTTTGGAGTAGGAGTTGTGAAAGGTGATCAGAAAGTAGCTCGGGAATGCTATTATTCATCCGCCGAGCAAGAAGAACTGGAAGAATCAAAGAAAAAGACCACTACTTATCAAGTGGATGGAGGTGAAGAAATTGAAACATTGGATCCCCGAGATGAGTCGCAACTCGTAAAGGGTCAAGTGGTGGAAGCTACTGAAAATATCATTCTGGACGACGAGCACCCTGAGCGAACTACTCAAATAGGTTCGTCGTTAGAAGCCTCATTAAAACATGAATTGATAACTTTCCTTAGAAGCATAAGATAAACTTTTGCATGGAGTCATGAAGATATGCCTGGGATAGACCCAAACTTCTTATGTCACGAGCTCAATGTGAATAAGGAGATCAAGCCTGTGAAGGAGAGAAGAAGAGTATTCAGTCCCGAGAAGAATCAAGCCATACAGGAGGAAGTCGAGAAACTCCAGAAAGCTTGTTTCATTGAAGATGTTAAATATCCAGATTGGTTAACCAATGTAGTAATGGTAAAGAAGAAAAACAACAAGTGGAGGATGTGTGTGGACTTCACCGACCTCAACAAAGCATGCCCAAAAGATCATTTTCCATTGCCCCAAATTGATCAACTAGTGGATGCTACCTCGGGACACGAGTTGCTAAGCTTCATGGATGCTTATTCTGGCTATAATCAAATTAAAATGAAACTTGAAGACAGGAAAAGTACTTCTTTTATTACCCCTAGGGGAACTTATTGTTATAACGTTATGCCTTTTGGTTTGAAAAATGCAGGTGCAACATATCAGAGGCTGATGAACAAGGTCTTTGCTGAACAAATCAGTGACAATATGGAAGTCTATGTTGGCGATATGCTGACGAAAAGCAAGAAAGTTGCTGATCATCTAGTTGACTTAAGCCAGACTTTTGATCAACTAGATAAATATCAAATGAAGCTGAACCCGACGAAGTGCATATTTGGAGTACGAGAAGGCATGTTCCTCGGGTACATTGTCAATCAACGAGGCATTGAAGCAAATCCTGAAAAGATCAAAGCTTTATTAGGGCTACGATATCCAACAATGAAGAAGGAAGTACAGAGTCTCACAGGACGAGTAGCGGCACTCAACAGATTTATGTCACGAGCAACTGATAGATGTCTCCCATTCTTCAAGACACTCAGAAAGACTTTTGAGTGGAATGATGAATGCGAGAAGGCTTTTCAAGACTTGAAGAGATAATTAGGAGCACCTCCACTGTTTTCCAGGCCAGTGATGGGAGAAAAATTGTACTTGTACCTTGCTGTGTCCAAGAATGCAGTTAGCTCGGCGTTGATCAGAGTGGAGAATGGAGTACAAAAGCCAATTTACTACACAAGTAAGGCCTTTCGAGGAGCAGAGATTAGATATCAAAGGCTGGAAAAATCAGCACTGGCGCTGATTGAGGCGAGTAGGAGAATGAGGCCATACTTCCAAGCTCATACCATAATAGTATATACTGATATGCCATTGAGGCAAGCCCTGCATAAGCCAGAAAAATCGGGAAGATTAATGTATTGGGAAATAGAGCTCGGTGAATATGATATATTCTATGAACCCAGATCATCGCTTAAAGGGCAGGCTGTAGAAGATTTTATAGCAGAGTTCACCTATCCTGATATCTCCGAGGAACAAATGTTGCTCGCTGATCAACTTGTGGATGTTACGGGATAAACAAACACAGGCTCAGGCCAATTCCGATTGGTAAAAGGGTGTGTGGATGTTACAGGATGCGATGCAGAGATAGTTGTGAGGACTCCGGATGAGAAACAAAAGTTGCTCGCTGATCAACCTGTGGATGTTACAGGATCAACAGACACTGGCTCAAACCAACTCCGGTTGGTAAAAAGGCAAGTGTATGTTACAAGATCATTGACTTCGGTCTCAGACCAACTCCGGTTGGTAAAAGGGCAAGAAGAAATGATCGACGAAGAGCAAGAAAAATCTGAGGAGGAAAGAAAGGAACAAATATTTCACCGAGGAACTCTAACTGATCATAAATTTGAAGACGAGTTACTTATATGGAAACTATATGTAGATGTCTCATCTTGCATTACAGGATGTGGCGCGGGGATAGTTTTGAGCACTCCGGATGAGGTTGATATGGAATACGCCTTGCGTTTCCAATTCAAAGCTTCCAACAATGAGGCTGAGTATGAGGCCATGATTGAAGGACTTGGTTTAGCAAAAAGTATGGAGGCGCAACAGGTCATTGTTTTCAGTGATTCTCAATTGATCATAAATCAAATGATGGGAGTGTTGATGTAAAAAATTAGATCACTCTAATTATTCAATCACAAATAAATAAAATGAGACAAATATTTTTAAAGTGGTTCAGCCTTATAAGAATAGCCTACGTCCACTGTTATGTTATTGCTGAGTGTTTGGTAATTCTCGATTACAAGTTCAGTCAAGAAATTCCGATCCCCTTGAACGAGGATGATACAAGGTATTTATAGCCTTGAGGCTGTACATGAAAGGGTCGATACATTAAATGATATACACATGAAAGGGTAATACATTTAATGCAGCGTGTGTGTCAAGATTATAAATATTCAATGAATAGTTGAACTGTTGACTATCTGGTAATTAATGATACGGCCGAGATGCAGCTCGGACCGCCTTAGTTGCTCGTTGATCAAGAGTTCCTCGGAGCGCTTGAGTACCTCAGAGTGTTGGAGTTCCTCGGGGTATCTTCGCTGCTCGGAGAGAACATGAATTGGTCGGGGAAATGAACTTCCTCATTACTATTGTGCCATGTATATTGACACGTGTCTTCGTATTATTCGTCCACATTAGCGTATTAATTTTGGTATCAACAGAAGCCCCCAATGTTTCATATTTTGAACTTTGAGCAATATGGAACATTCTTTCTCGGTATATGGCAATATTGAATGATCTTCCTAGGTTTTAGGAGCATCGTATTTGAATTTATTTCCAAATTCACAGAATCCGCCTTTTTTCAAATTTTTAAGAGTGCTTCGATCTTTGTGCCCTTTTTGTCCTTTTAGCCGCCGGAAGTTCAATAGTTTATTTCATGTAATCATTTCCTTCGCCGCTTCCCTAGGCAAAGTATTTAAACTTCTTAGGTAACCATACCGTCTTCTTCTTTTTCCAATTTTCTGCATTCAAGCTTTCTATTCTCTCTTTCTCTCTTGTGCGTTCATCTTTTCCTTCGCTAGTTGTCAGCAGATCTCCTTCCTTCCTGTAAGATTTTCTTCCTTCTTCTTTTATTCATCATGGTTTACATTATTCAATCTCTCGAAAAATTCCGTTCTGACTTTTCCATCCCATCTTGGGTAATTTTAGAGGAGCTTTCTGAACCTCAAAATTACTTTCGTTTGGCTGAGGGACATTGGTTCCCCAGTCTTTTTATTGCTGAATGTGGTTTTTCCTTTCCACCAAACCCATTGTGTCTTGAGTTTTGTCAGTATTTCGATCTTGTCCCTGCAAAAATAGCCCCCAATTCATGGAGAATAATTAATGGGGTGTATAAATTAAATCTAACTCATGGGACTCGTATAGGGATCCCTGAAATTATGTACTGCTATAGATGGGCCATTCTAGATAATATTTATTACTTAAAAACTAGGTTTTTGAATAGGGCTCTTGTAGTTAACCTCCCTGATGCAAATAAAGATTATTTTGAACATGGGGTGGTTATTAAAAATTGGCAATATGCCCCTTTAGTTGGAGATGGAGTATACAACGGTCCCAGATGTCCCCCATATGGCAATGGGATAGGTTTATTTTCATTTTATTTCTTTTCTGAATTTACGAATTCATTATGTTTGATAAAATGTATGACTGATATTTTAATACTTGTTTGTTTGTAGCTGAGAGTAAAAGAAAAACTCCAAAAGAATCAGAGGTTAATATTAAGCATCTGAAACTTACCTGGGGTTTGCATAAGAACGTTGCAGACGAGAACATCAGGTCTGCATCATATTTGCTACAGTATAAAAGCTATACAACCTCTTATACTGCTCGTCCTGTTGAACCAGCTTCAACTCCATAGGATTCTTCTTCAGATTCTCACATCCTTTTAAGTCAGAGAATGGGCAAGAAAAGAGCTCCTCCTGCTCTATTTGATGACATTTCATCTGCTGCTGAGGCCAAGAAAAGTAAAATTGATGTCCCAGAGGGGACTAAGAAGGTGGATGTTGCACCTTCAAAAACTACCGAGAAGCCCCCAGTGGCTCCGAGCAAGAAAGTTTCTCCTGTGGAAGTGATTACTATCTCTCCGACCAAGAGTTCTTCCTTGGTTGAAACTGCTGAAGTCCCTTTGAGAAGATTGAGGAAATCATCCTCAGTCAATTGGCTGAAACTGTCTCCTCTCTACCAGCTGGTGGTGTTGGTGTTCCAACCATCATTCCTCCGAGCTCTGCAATGAGCTCGATAAAAACTTGGATCATACCCGAGGTCCAAGGAATTGATGAAAAAATTTCTAGGGATATGCTGACATCCCTAGCTACTCGTCATCTTGCTTCAGTAAATTTCTCACACTCCGAGTTTTCTTTCTTTCTCTGAATGCTTGTATTTTTGTATTGACTTTACTATTTTTCTCATCTTTCAGCTGGTGAACTGTTTCAATAACATCGTGAAGAAGGACGAGGCAATTAAAGCTTCCAGCTCCTCGTCTGGTGTAGAGGATGCTCTGCGGGGTTTAACCCAATCTTTGAAGGATTCTCGTCAGCAGTATGACGAGGACAAAGCCGAATGGGAGAAAAAGTTATCTACAGTTGAGGCCGAGAAGGTGAAGATGGCTGAGATCTCCAAGAATTTGGAGAATAAAGTGAAAAGTTTAGAGGTCGAGCATAAGAAATATGACGACGAGCTCAAGAATTTTGGAGAGCTTGAGGATAAGCTGAGGAAGGTAGAGGAAGAATTGTCCGCCCTGCGAAATATCAAGGGCCAAAAAGAAGAATTGGATGCGAAGCTCTCCTCGGAGAAACTGAAAAGAAAGCTCGCAGTTAAAAAATCCTTCAGCGCTGGCTGGGATAAAGGATGGGACAAGGGGATTGCTGCGATGACATCCCAAGTTCAATATGGGAAGTTAAAATACTTCCGAGATGGATGGGTAGCTGCCCTGCAGGAATTGAAGATCAAAGAAGATTCTGGGCTATTCCAGCTACACCTCCCTAGTCCTCCCCCACCAATTGTGGAAGAAGAAGAAGATGAGCCTATTTCTGATGAATCTTCCATGGCTATAGGTGATCAAGTCCCTGCTTCTCTTCCTTCTGCCAACGAGGACATTTCTTCCATGCCTCCCCCTCCTGAGCAAATTTTAACTCATGCTGATCAAGTTGTCGTTACCACCGAGCAACCAAGCTCCTCGTCCCAGCCTCCCGAGAAAGTCTTGGGAGATAAGGAAAAGGTGTGAAGTTGTTCGGTATCATTTCTATCTTTCATTATTTGTAATCAAACAATGTAATCCTTTTGTGATCTAATAAAATACATCTTTGTTCATCTCTGTTGTTGATGATTTGTTTTTGTTGATTGTTATCTTTTTCTCATCCTTAGTTTGTTTCTAGAATGGAACTGATATCTGCACATGATATAAAGCTGATACAGCAATGTCGTGAGTATTATAAAGCTGGTCATACAAATTTGAGTGGATCAGAAATTGCAGATATCCTTGGTCATGATGCCTCAGAACAAGCAATTGAGGCTTATCGGTACTTGAAAGATTTACTTGACCGAGCTGTGGCCAACAGTGTGGCCTACTATGAATTGATCGAGGAACTTCATTGTACCTTAGAAGATCTACAACATCAACACAATGAATCAACTGCTTTGCTGCACAAGGAGTATGAAAATAGATATCAGCAGCTTTCTTCTGAACAGAGGCCATAAAAAGATCCTTGCTGGATACGATGTTAGGGAAAGAACTCTAAAAGGTGAAGTTGAGGCCTGCAAGAAGATTGCTGAGTTGCTGGAACAAGAGAACAATAATTTGCAGAAAAAGCTGGCACAGTATGAATCTGCAGCGTCATCTTCCACTGCTTTAGTACAAGTTACCGATGAAGGTTTCTCGTTCTTAGAGGTTGAGAATGCCAAATTAAGGCAAGAACTGGATAACTTAAGAAGATCTGTTATTCCTGTGACTGCTCGGGGATGAGGAAGAGGTTCTCGTGGGCGAGGAAGAGCTGTTCAAAATGTTGCCGAGGAACAAAGTTCTCCAGTCGCTGCTCGGAGTCGATCAAGAGTTCTTAGCCGTAATATTGAAGAGGCTCGCACTCAGTCTACTTTGGAAACTCAAGCATACCAATTAAACGCAAAAGATCGGGCTTTATCTGAATTGTCCAAGAGAAATTTATCTTTGGAAGATCAACTTACTGCAACGAAGTCTGCTTTGAATGATAAAGATGTTTTTGCCAGGAACCTTCACGAACAATTGGATAGATTAACCTTCCAATTCCATAAACAGCCCAGGGAATTTTAGATGGCAGGATACAATGAAGCCCTTGTTCATTTAGATGCTCGTATTGAACATGCCAATAATGAAGGTTATAAGAAGGGGTGGTTGAACGCCCTAGGTGTACTGAAATTGGAGCAAGGGCATTTTTTATGGGAGTATCATGCTCCAGGGTTACTAGATTTGCCTGTGCCACCTTTCAAATTGGACATGGAATGGATCCCAGCTCGTTCCATTCCTCGGAGTTTAATTTCAAAATATCTCGGCGACTATAGTCTTCATTCTCAGACTGAATTATCTCGTCCCGAGCATCTCTTGGATACACCTTCTGTGATGAACGTCAGAATGCTCAGAGATATTAATTTCATCAATTCTCCTCTTTGCTTAGAAGATCCTCCTGCCGGCGAGGAACCTGTTTCAAAAGCTAAAGGAAAGAAACCAATAGAATAGGTTTTTCAATGTAATAATTAGCACATATGTATAGCTTGTAATATATTTTGATCTTAATGAAAGAATTTCATTTTCTGTTTGCAAATTTGTATTGCGATTGTCTTGTGTTTATCAAACATTTTTACATTTGTGTATCTGTTAAAAAGATAACAATATGGTGCTGTTCATCAACCAACTTAGCAATCAAAATTACAAGTATCAATGTTGCTCAATCACTTAATAATAAAGTAATGAGTATAAAATGTTTAAACTGTTTCCAACCAACCAAGGTTGTTAAATTGTGTTTGTCGACCAACTATAGTTGATGGGTTTTTATCCCCGATCAACTATACTTGGTAAACTTTTTCATAAAATGTGTCCGACCAACCATGGTCGATAATTTATCCTCATCGACCAAGTATAGTTGATCACCGACAAACTATACTTGGTTCAGTTTGGAATTCTTTGTATTTTCTGGAATGATTTTACCTTCCGACCAACTTGTTGGCTTATTTTCAAATCAAATGATATTGTTCTTCCCTCAACCGTAGTTGATTATTGAATTATCTCCACTAGTTATCTTACCAACCTTAGTTGGTCACGCTAGTGTATGCCTCCTAACTAAAGGAGTATATTTTTTGGTTCTTTCGAACTATCTGTCCACTAGTTATCTTACCAACCTTAGTTGGTCACGTTAGTGTACGCCTCCTAACCAAAGGAGTATATTTTTTGGTTCTTTCGAACTATCTGTCCACTAGTTATCTTACCAACCTTAGTTGGTCACGCTAGTGTACGCCTCCTAACCAAAGGAGTATATTTTTTGGTTCTTTTGAACTATCTGTCCACTAGTTAACTTACCAACCTTAGTTGGTCACGCTAGTGTACGCCTCCTAACCAAAGGAGTATATTTTTTGGTTCTCGCCCTTTTACCAACCGGAGTTGGTCGTGGGCCTGAACTATCGTCTTCTTTTTGCTGTCGAGGAGCGTAGCGTAGTGTACAACACTAGTATTCCCCTAAAAACTTTCAAACAAAGGAGAGGAAAATGGTGAAAACATCATTGTTTTATTCATATTGATGGAACCGTTGTACATTTTACATCATCGATAATACTTGCGAAGGTGTTCAGCATTCCAAGCATTCTTGAATTCTTCTCCTTCTAGAGTTGCTATTCGGTAAGTTCCTGGTCGAACAACTTTTGTAACTCGGTAAGGCCCATGCTAGTTTGCCTCCAATTTATTGTGTTTCTGAATTACCTTCTTTAGCACATAATCTCCCTCTTTTAAGTCACATTTCCTCACCCTTTTATTGTAAAACAGAGCTGTGCGTTGTTGGTAAGCAGCATTCCTAATGGCTGCCTCTTCTCTGACTTCCTCGAGCATGTCCAAATCCAGTCTTCTCATCAAGTCGCTGACTGGGGAATTGAAATTCATCACTCTGTGTGTTGGGAGACGTAACTCGGCAGGTATTACAGCCTCACTTCCAAATGACAGCATATATGGTGATTCTCCAGTCGCTGCTCGGGGAGTTGTTCGGTAAGCCCACAATACTGATTATAGATCGTTAATCCAGTTAGCTTTAGCTTCACTTAGCCTTTTCTTCAAACCATTTAGCAGTGTTCTATTCGTCACTTCAGTCTGTCCATTGCTTTGAGGATGGACTGGTGCTGAATGAACCTTCAAAATATTCGACTGATGACAATAAGCAGCAAATTCCTCGTTATCAAATTGGGTTCCATGGTCTGTGATGAAGGCATGAGGGAGACCATATCGACAGATGATATTCTTCCAAACGAACTGGTATACCTTCTCGTACATCATGTCGATGAGGGGTTCAGCTTCTACCCACTTAGTAAAATAGTCTACTGCGACGACGAGGTACTTGAATCTTCCTCGGGTGGTCGGCAATGGTCCCACCAAATCAATTCCCCACATGGCGAATGGCCAAGGGGAAGTTATGGGTGTCAACAATGCTTGTGGAGTTCGTAGGATAGAGGAAAAACGTTGGCACTTGTCACATTTCTTAGCATAGGCTATACAATCAACCCTCATCGTCGGCCAATAGTATCCTTGAGTCATTACCCTTTGTAAAAGTGTTCGACCTGCTACATGAGCTCCACAAGACCCTTCATGGATTTCTTCAATCAATTTTTTCACCTCGGAGGGATGTACACATCTCTGCAAACCTGCCATAATTCCTCGTCTATATAAAATACCATTAGTAAATACATACCGAGCAGCTTTATACTTCAATTTTTTTGCAGCGAGCTTATCCTCTGGCAATCCTCCCTCTTCAATATATATCCTGATGGGATCCATCAAAGATGGTCCTAAATCAAGGGTAATAACATTCATCGTCAAGTTTTCATCTATGCTCCGATTTTCCAATACTTCAATTGGTATCGTTCTTCGCAGCTCGGTACGAGTAGCTGATGTTAGTCGGGCCAGTGCGTCTGCTTGTACATTCTCCATCCTCGGTATTCTCACCAATTGAATGGCATCAAATTCTGTCAGTAACTCCATCACCTTTGCATGATACTTTGCCATTAAATCTCCTTTAACTGGATATGTTCCTGTCATCTGATTTACAATTAATTGAGAATCACTGAATACAATTACTTGTCGTGCTTCCATAACTTTTGCTAAGTTTAAACCTGCTATTATGGCCTCATACTCAGCTTCATTATTAGAGGCTTTGAATTGGAATCGTAAAGCATATTCCATGTCCATCTCGTCTGGGGTGTTCAAAACAATTCCTGCGCCGCAACCTGTTGTGCAAGATGAGCCATCTACATATAATCTCCATATGGGTAACCCGTCTTCAAATTCCTTATCTGACAGGGTTCCTCGGTGATATATTTGTTGCTTCTTTTCATCCTCCCTTGACACTTTTCGCTCCTCGTCGACCATCTCTCCTCGCTCTTTTACCAACCGGAGCTGGTCTGAGCTCGAAATTGACGATCTGTCTTCATCCATAAGCCCTTTTACCAACCGGAGTTGGTCTGGGTTTATGCCTGTTGATCCTGTAACATCCACAGGTTGGTCAGCGAGCACCCTTTGCTCCTCGGGGGTATCAGGGTATGTAAACTCTGCTATAAAATCTGCTACAGCTTGCCCTTTTAATGATGATCTAGGTTCATACACAATATCATATTCACCGAGTTCTATTGCCCAATACATCAGTCTTCCTAATTTTTCTGGCTTGTGAAGGGCTTGTCTCAATGGAATGTCGGTATATACGACGATTGTATGGGCCTGGAAATATGGCCTCATTCTTCTACTTGCTTCAATTAATGCCAATGCCAATTTTTCTAACTTTGGATATCTGATTTCTACACCTCGAAAAGCCTTACTTGTGTAATAGATGGGTTTCTGAACTCCATTCTCCAATCTAATCAATGCTGAGCTAACTGCATTCTCTGATACCGCCAGATACAAGTACAACTTCTCTCCTGTTATTGGCCTGGATAACAATGGAGGTGCTCCCAAATACTTTTTCAAGTCTTGAAAGGCCTTCTCACATTCATCAGTCCACTCAAAAGTTTTTCGAAGTGTTTTGAAGAATGGGAGGCATTTGTCAGTTGCTCGGGACACAAATCTGTTGAGTGCTGCAACTCGTCCTGTAAGACTCTGCACTTCTTTCTTTGTTGTTGGAGATCGCAACCCTAAAAGAGCTTTGATCTTATCTGGATTTGCTTCAATGCCTCGCTGGTTGACAATGTATCCGAGAAACATTCCTTCTCGTACTCCAAATGTGCACTTCATCGGGTTGAGCTTCATCTGGTATTTATCCAGTTGATCAAATGTCTGAGCTAAGTCAACTAAATGATTTGCAGCTTTCTTGCTTTTTGTCAGCATATCGTCGACATAGACTTCCATGTTGCAACTGATTTGTTCGGTGAAAACCTTGTTCATCAGCCGCTGGTATGTCGCTCCTGCATTTTTCAAACCAAAAGGCATAACATTATAGCAATAAGTTCCCCTAGAGGTAATAAAAGAAGTACTTTCCCTGTCTTCAGGTTTCATTTTGATCTGGTTGTAACCAGAATACGCATCCATGAAGCTGAGCAGCTCATGTCCCGAGGTAGCATCCACTGGTTGGTCAATTCTGGGCAATGGAAAATGATCTTTTGGGCATGCCTTGTTGAGATCAGTGAAATCAACACACATTCTCCATTTATTGTTCTTCTTCTTTACCATCACCACATTTGCCAGCCAGTCTGGATATTTCACATCTTCAATGAATTGGGCTTTCTGGAGCTTCTCGACCTCCTCTTGTATGGCTTGATTCTTCTCGGGGCTAAATACCCTTCTTCTCTGCTTTACAGGCTTGATCTCCTTATTCACATTGAGTTCGTGACATAAGAAGTTTGGATCTATTCCTGGCATGTCCTCATGACTCCATGCGAAAGTTTTCTTCCTGTTTATCAAGAACATTATCTACTCTTGTTTTATTGAAGCATCCAATGACGAACCTATCTGGGTTACTCGTTCAGGGTGCTCCTCGTCCAGAATAACATTTTCTGTAGATTCTACCACCTGTCCTTTTACAAGTTGGGATTCATCCCTGGGATCAAGAGTTTCAATTTCTGTACCTTCCTCCACCTGGTAGGTGATGGTCTTTTTCCTTAATTCCTCAAGCTCCTCTTGCTTGGCAGATGAATAATAGCATTCCCGAGCTATTTTTTTATCACCTTTCACAACTCCTACTCCGAAGTTTGTTGGGAATTTTAAGCATTGATGCACTGTAGATGGAACTGCTTCGAACTTCTTCAAACCAACTCTTCCCATGATGATGTTGTAGGCTGACTGCACATTCTTATCCATCACAAAGAAACGTATTCTTTCTGTTCGACAAGCAGCCCAAGTTCCAATGAATATGTCCAACTTGATCGTCCCAAGTGGAAAAACTTTCTCGCCAGCAAAACCCAGAAGGGGTCTGTGATAAGGTTCTAATTGAGATAATTTCAGATTCAAGCTATCAAAACATGAATGGTACATGATGTCTGCTGAACTACCATTGTCCACCAACACCCTTGAAATCACCACATCTTTCATCCTCATTTTGATCACCAAGGGATCGTCGTGAGGGTAAAGAACACCTGCCAAATCATTTTTTGAAAAACCAATAACTAGCTTCTCTTTATTTACCTTCCTCGGACGATCATCCTCGGCTAGATTTATTTATTGAATATATGAGCAGGCTTGAGCCTCTCCGAGATAGGCCTTTCTTTCTGCAGTAAGGTCTCCCCCTCCAGCATCTCCTCCTGTAATAACATTACAATCAAATGACCCAAAACGTATGGAAAATACCTCTCGTTCAGGCTGTCTTGGCTTCGTTGGAAGATCGAGGTCTTCATCTGGATCATCTTCATGATCTCTTTTCTTTTTCTCCTCCGTCCGACGAGGAGATCTGGAACGATCTCTAGTTCTATCATCATTCTTCCTTTCACCTCTGCGATCTACATACTTTGACAACTTTCCTCTTCGGATGAGAGTTTCAATCTCGTTCTGAAGGGCTATGCAATTTTTGGTCGTATGGCCATGATCTTTATGGAATTCGCAATATTTGGCCCTATTCCTCAGTTCAGGATTGGTCCTCAGTTTATCTGGCCACTTGATTTCTTCGTTATTCTTGATTTCTTCTAAAACATGATTAATACCCATCTTCAATGGAGTATAATTATCATATTTCTTCAGGACTTCCCATGACGTCCTATTATTCTTGGAGTGCTTGTCACCACCATTACCTTTTTGCTCTTTCTTCTTAAATTTGTCAACCTCCACCTTGGTTTCTTTATCCATATTCTTCTTCGCAGCCATAGCCTCCTCGGCATTCATGATTTTGGCCGCTTTTGCCATCAACTCCGACATAGTTTTAGGTGGATCTTTGGCTAAAGTATAGTATAACTTGTTAGGCAACAATCCACTCATCAAAGCAGTGATCGCTGTCTTTTCTTCGTAATCTATGACTTCCAACTTCTCGTTATTGAAACGAGTTATGTAATCTCTAGTACTCTCACCTGATTTTTGTCTAACACTTAACAAGTGCGCTACTCGCTTTACCGACTTTGCTCCAAAACATAAATGACCAATGAACAACTCGACTAACTGAATAAAAGTCGAAATCTTACCCCGAGGAAGATTATTGTACCATATCTGTGCAGATCTGGTAAGAGTTCCCGAAAATGCTCTACACCTCATCTCGTCGGGGATAGCATATATGTCGGCAGCAGCTTGGTATTGTTCTATATGAAGAATAGGATCTGTCTTTTCATCATATTTAGGGGTCACTACAGGTGCTTTAAATTTCGATGGTGTAGGAAAATTCACAATGGCCTGCACAAAAGGTGTCCCTTGAACAAAAGTTCTCTCTAAGGGATTCCTTTCTTTAACCATTTCTCCAAGTCTATCCTCTAATCGCTGAATGGAACCCTACCATGCTTCATTTCCTTCCTCGGGCTTCTTAGTCCGAGCAATTGATTGTTCTGACGTAGCTTCCTGAGATCTATCTCGAATAGTAGCTGGTCTTGATTGTGCTGATCCTTCTCTCAAACCTGATGGTGGTCGAAAGCTTCTCGATGGGGCTCTAGGTGGACTCATATTTCTCCTTGGTCCTAACCGACTGAAAGGAGATGCCCTGCTTAATCTTTCCAGGGCGCTAGTTCTCTCCGGAGAGAGGTTGATATGTATCCGTAGCCCGTATCGATGAAGTTCGCCCAGGTTGATAAGAAAAATCATTAGATTCTTCATTACGATATGACCCAGTACGCCTGGATCGCGATTGCCCACAATCACTCCTTTTCCTTGAATGGGTAGGTGCACCACCGTGAAGAGTTTGAATGAGTTGACTCATTGTTTCTTGCATGGCGGTTTGTCCTTCAGCCAGATTCGTCATAATTCCAGCCAGATCTGAGGTGCAGATGGATTTGGAGGATTTCCAGTATTTCCATCATTTCCATTACTGGATTCTGGATTATCTGCCATTGATGATAAATGATTTTTGGTGAAAAACGATAGCAACAGTCGTTTCCCATAGACGGCGCCAATCTGTTGATGTAAAAAATTAGATCGCTCTAATTATTCAATCACAGATAAATAAAATGAGACAAAGATTTTTAAAGTGGTTCAGCCTTATAAGAATAGCCTACGTCCACTGTTATGTTATTGCTGAGTGTTTGGGAATTCTCGATTACAAGTTCAGTCAAGAAATTCCGGTCCCCTTGAATGAGGATGATACAAGGTATTTATAGCCTTGAGGCTGTACATGAAAGGGTCGATACATTAAATGATATACACATGAAAGGGTAATACATTTAATGCAGCGTGTGTGTCAAGATTATAAATATTCAATGAATAGTTGAACTGTTGACTATCTGGTAATTAATGATACGGCCGATATGCAGCTCGGACCGCCTTAGATGCTCGTTGATCAAGAGTTCCTCGGAGCGCTTGAGTACCTCGGAGTGCTGGAGTTCCTCGGGGTATCTTCGCTGCTCGGAGAGAACATGAATTGGTCGGGGAAATGAACTTCCTCGTTCCTATTGTGCCATGTATATTGACACGTGTCTTCGTATTATTCATCCACATTAGCGTATTAATTTTGGTATCAACAGGGAGTATATGCAGTTAGAGGAGAATTAATGATCAGATATCACGCAAAGGCAAAGGAGCTGGTATCAAAATTTGCCGCTATTCAGCTGATCAGGATACCAAGAATGGAAAATGTGAGAGCAGACGCCCTAGCCCGACTAGCATTAGCTACTCGCACCGAGCTACGACGAACAATCCCAATTAAAGTGTTAGCTGGTCGGAGCATAGATGAAGATCTGACGATGAACTTTATCACCCTTGATTTAGGACCATCTTGGATGGATTCCATCAGGGCGTATATCGAGAAGGGAGAATTGCCAATTGACAAGCTCGCTCTCAAAAAATTGAAGTTTAAAGCTGCTCGGTATGTATTAACTAATGGTGTTTTATATAGATGAGGAATTATGGCAGGTTTGCAGAGATGTGTACACCCCTCCGAGGTGAAAGAATTAATTGAAGAGATCCACGAAGGGTCTTGTGGAGCACATGTAGCAGGTCGGACGCTTTTGCAAAGGATAATGACGCATGGATACTACTGGCCGACGATGAGGGCTGATTGTATAGCTTATGCCAAGAAGTGTGAAAAGTGCCAGCGCTTTTCCTCAATCTGAAGAACTCCATAAGAATTGTTGACACCCATAACTTCCCCTTGGCCATTTTCCATGTGGGGAATTGATTTGGTTGGACCACTGCCAACGACCCGAGGAAGGTTCAAGTATCTCGTCGTCGCAGTGGATTATTTTACTAAGTAGGTAGAAGCTGAGCCACTCATTGACATGACATATGAGAAGGTGCACCAATTTGTTTGGAAGAACATCATTTGCCGATATTGTCTCCCTCATGCCTTCATCATAGACCCTGGAACACAATTTAATAACGAGGAGTTTGCCGCCTGTTGTCATCAGTCAAACATTTTGAAGGTTCATTCAGCACCAGGCCATCCTCAAAGCAATGGACAAACTGAAGTGACAAACAGAACACTGATGAACGACTTGAAGAAAAGATTGGATGATGCAAAAGCGAACTGGATCAACGAGTTACAATCAGTACTTTGGGCTTACCGAACTACTCCCCGAGTATCAACTGGAGAATCAGCGTACATGCTGGCATTTGGAAGTGAAGCTGTCATACCTGCCGAGTTGGGCCTCCCAACGCACAGGGTACTGAATTTCAATTCCCCTGTCAATGACTTAACGAGAAGACTGGATTTAGACATGCTCGAGGAAGTTAGAGAAGAAGCAGCCATTAGAAATGCTGCTTACCAGCAGCGAACAGCTCTGTTCTACAACAAAAGGGTGAAAAAGTGCGACCTGAAAGAAGGAGACTATGTTCTGAAGAAAGTAATTCAAAAACACAATAAGCTGGAAGCAAACTGGCATGGACCCTACCGAGTTACAGAAGTTATTCGACCAGGAACTTATCGAATAGAAACTTTAGAAGGCGAGGAGTTTAAGAATGCATGGAACGCAGAGCACCTGCGCAAGTATTATCAATGATGTATATGTAACACAGTTCCATCAGTATGAATAAAACGAAGATATTCTGCCAAAGTCTCTCCTTTTTATTGAGAATCTTTCGGGGAATACTAGTGCTACACACTACTCGGCAAAGCTCAGGCTGCTCAGCAAGATATTCCTAAAAATGCCAACTTCGGTTGGTTAGGAAATAAAATATTCCTAAAAATGCCAACCTCGGTTGGTTAGGAAACAAAATATTCCTAAAAATGCCAACCTCGGTTGGTTAGGAAACAAAATATTCCTAAAAATGCCAACTTCGGTTGGTTAGGAAATGATATATTCCTAAAAATGCCAACCTGTTTGGCTAGGAAACGATATATTCCTAAAAATGCCAACCTGTTTGGCTAGGAAACGATATATTCCTAAACTGCCAACCTGTTTGGCTAGGAAACAAAATATGCTCTCAAATGCCAACTTATGTTGGTCGGGAGGTAAGATTATTCTAGAAAGTGCAAAAGTTGCTAACTATGGTTGGTCGGGGATAAAAACCCACTAACTGTAGTTGGTCGACAAGTACAATTTATCGACCTTGGTTGGTCGGACGCATTTTATGAAAAAGATAAAAATCTACCAAGTATGGCTAGTCGGGGATAAAAACCCACTAATCGTAGTTGGTCGACAATGAACATTTACCGACCTTGGTTGATCGGAAACATTTAAGAGAAAAATCTACCAAGTATGGCTGGTCGGGGATAAAAACCCACTAACTATAGTTGGTCGACAAGCATAAGTTAACAACCTTAGTTGGTTGGAAAATTTTTAATAAACATTTTTATACTCATTACTTTATTATTAAGTGATCGAGCAACATTATTAATACTTATAACTTTTTAATTGTTAATGAGTTGGTCGACAAACAACACAATATTGCTATCTTTTTAACAGATATGCATAAATATAAAGTGTTTGATAAATATAAGACAATAGCAATCAAGATTTGCAAACAAAAATGAAAGTCTTTCATTAAATTCAAAATAAATTACATTGATAATGAAATTACAGTTACATTGATATGTATACTAACTATTACATCAAAAATTCCTATTCTACTGGTCTCTTCCCCTCTGCTCTTGACACAGGTTCCTCGCCAGCAGGCGGATCATTTAAAGACAGAGGAGAATTGATGAAGTTGAGGTCCTTCAACATCCTGACATTCATCACAGATGGTCGGTCTAAGAGATGCTCGGGATGAGATACCTCGATTTGAGAATGTAAATTGTAGTCACCGAGATACTTTGAAATTAAGTTCCGAGGAATGGCCCGAGCAGGGATCCACTCCATCTCCAAATTGTATGGTGGCACAGGCAAGTCGATCAAGCTGGGATCATGGTAATCCCACAGATAATGACCTTGTTCGAGCCTTAACACACCTAAGGCATTCAGCCAGCCTTGCTTATAGCCCTCATTGTTGGCATTCTGGATACGATCATCCAAGTGGAATAGTGCTTCATTGTATCAAGCCGTCCAGAATTCCCTGGGCTGTTTATGGAATTGATATGTTAGCCTTTCTAGCTGCTCGTGGAGACTCTTGATGAAAAGCTCCTTATTCTCCAAGACTGACTTCTGCGTAGAGAGCTGTTTTTCCAAGTCCCTAATTTTCTTTGACATATCAGACAAAGCCTGGTTCTTCGCCATTAATTAGAAAGCTTGGTTCTCTAACGGAGACTGAGTTCTCTGTTCTTCGATAAGAACCCGAGCTGATCTTCCTCATCCCCGAGGAGCTCTTGCGCGTCCATTAGAAGATGTGGAAGGGCCCGACCTCTTCAAGTTGTCCAATTCATCCCTCAACTTGGCATTTTCAACCTCTAAGAATGAAAATCCCTCGTCAGTAAATGGGATTAGGGCTGTTGAAGAAGAAGCTGCAGACTTCAATTGTGATAGTTTTTTTTGCAAGTTGTTGTTCTCTTGCTCCAGCAGCTTGGCAATCTGTCTGCACTCCTCAACCTCACCCTTCAAAGTTCTCTTCCTTACATCATACCCGACAAAAAGCTTCTCGTAGCCCTTGTCAGCAACGATCAGCTTGTACTTTTTCTCATAACTCTCATGCAACAAGGCAGTGGATTCTTTATATTGAAGCTGAAGGTCTTCAGGGGTTCCTTGGAGATCCTCGATCATTTCGTAGTAAGCCACATTATTGGCTACCGCTCGATCAAGCAGACACTTCAGGTACTGATATGCTTCCACTGCCTGTTCTGAAGCATCCTGGCCAAGGATGTCGGTAACTTGTGCAGCACTCAAGTATGTGTGACCAACCTTAAAGTACTCATTGCACTATTGTAGCAACTTTGTATCATGGGAAGATAGCAGATCCATCCTGGCCAGAAACTAGCAGAGAAAGAAAAGAAATCATCAATAAGAGGAATGAGCAGAGAATGAATGAAAGATAGACAATAATATGCAAGAAAATTCAAGTTTTATTAGATCATACAATTCAGAGTTACAAGTTCTGGATTACATTTGACAAAAGAAGAAAAATATAAAGATAAGCCCGAACAACACTACACCTTTTCCTTATCTCCCAAAACCTTTCGGGAGGTTGGGAAGAGGAAGCAGGTTGCTCGGAGGGAACTGTGGGTTGTTCGGAGAGCACCATCTCTTGCTCGGAAGAAGAAATGACTTTCTCGACAGCATATTGGATGGTTGGGGAGTGATCTCCCATCACCATTGAAGACTCCTCAGAGGTAGCTTCGTCCTCTTCTAATTCTTCTGGAGTAGGAGGGGGACCAGGGATATGTCGCTGGAAGAGCTCAGATGATTCGTCGACCTTCATTTCCTGAAGGGCAGCAACCCACCCATCCCTAAAATACTTTAGACTGCCATAGTCCACTTGAGATACCATGGCAGCACACCCCTTGTTCCACCCCTTATCCCAGCCAGAGTTGAAGGACTTCTTCACAACAGCTTTCCTCTTAGTCTTCTCCAAGGCAAGCTTCTCGAAAAGCAAGTTCTCAGCAGCCTTCAATTTATTTTCTGCCTCCTCCTTCTGCCGACTCCAAGCTCTTTATTTGCCTTCTCCAAGGCAGTCTTTTTCTTCTCCAACTCCTTGGAGGCATCAACCGCTCGAGCTTTTTCTTGCTCGGAGGAGGCAAGCTTTTTCTCCCAGATAGCCTTATCAGTGGCATACTGCTGACGAGAGTCTTCCAAAGACTTGATAGCCTCTTCCATAGCTCCCTCCACACTGGACGAGGAGCAAGAAGCCTTAATCGCTTCATCCTTCTTCAGGATTATATTAAAGCAGCTCGTCAACTGTGAACAGAGAAAGAAAACAAGTTAGAAATAAGAAATGACAGAGAAAATATAAAAAATTCAAAGTAAAGAGACTTACTGAAGAAAGATGACGAGCAGCCAAAGAAGTAACCATGTCTCGAGTAAGATTATCTTCATTACCTTGGACCTCGGGAATGGTCCGGGACTTCACCGAGTTCATGGCAGAGCTCGGAGGAACAAAAGTGGGAACTACAGTCCCAGCAGCTAGGGGCTGAGTAGTGGTGTCAGCCAAATTGATCGAGGAGCTTTTCTTCAGCCTCCTCGGGGGAACAGGTACAGATTCAACCAAGGAAGAACCCTTGGTCGGTGATATCACAATCACCTCTCCAGGAGCAGCAGACCTGCTCGGAGCCACTGCGGGCTTATCAGCAACCTTCTCGGCGACTTTAGCAGGAGCAGCTGGAGGAGCTGCATCAGTCTTATTTGTCCCCTCCTTTGGGACATCAATCCTAATCCTTTTTACCTCCCCAGAACCGGAGGCAGTTTTCTCAAACAGAGCAGGAGTTCTTCTCTTCTTCATCCTTTCGCTCAAAGGAATATGAGATTCAGGTGAAGAACTTGCAGAGGCGGGTACTAGCTTTGCCTCACTGATCACAGGACGAGCAGTGAAGGAGGTGGTGTAGCTCTTGTACTGGAGTAGATACGAAGCCAACCTAATGTGCTCGTCTGCAACACTTTGATGCAGATTCATGATAAATTTCAAATGCCTTATGTTGACATCTGCTTCTTTTGGGCACTTTCTTTTGTTATCAATTGCAAATAATCAAACATTGTTATCAGTGGCACATCTTATCAAACACAAAAGAAGCATAATTTCAAAATAAAATGAAATAAAAATAACCTATCCCATTGCCATAAGGAGGGCATCTGGGACCCTGGTAAACTTCATCTCCAGTCAATGGAGGGTGTTGCCAATTTTTTATGACAACCCCATGTTCAAAATAATCCCTATTGGCATCAGGGAGATTAACTACTAAGGCTCTGTTTAAAAATATAGTTTTTAAATAATAAATATTTTCATTGACTACCCATCTATAGCAGTACATGATTTCTGGGATTCCTATATGAGTTCCATGCACTTGATTTAATCTATGCACCCCATTAACTATTCTTCATGTGTTGCGGGCTATTCGTGCAGGAACAACATCGAAATACTGACAGAATTCCAGACACAAGGAATTGGGTGGAAAAGAAAATCCACATTCAGCAAAAAAGAGACTGGGGAACCAATGTCCCTCAGCCAAATGGAAGTAATTAGAAGGCTCAGAAAGCTCTTCCAAGACAACCCAAGAGGGAATGGAGAAATCAAAACGAAATTTCTCAAGAGACTCAACAGGGTAAACCATGGTGAATAAAGAAATAAAGATGAAGGAAGAAGATCTTACAGGAAAATAATGGATCTGCTGACAACGAATGACGGAAAAGATGAACGCACAAGAGAGTAGGAAGAGACGACGTAAAACTCAAAAGACAAAAATTTGGAAAGGTAGAAGACGATGGGAGCGTCTGTGAAGTTTAAATACCTTGCCTTGGGAAATGGTGAAGTAATGATTACAAAAAAGGATGATTACGTTACCGGCGGCTTAAAAGATGAAAAGTAGCACGGGAATCAAAGCAGACAACAGCGGCTAAAAAGAGGAAAAGTGGCACGGGAATCGAAGCGGACAACAGCGGCCAAGAAGACGAAAAGTAACGCGAGAATCGAAGCACGCAAAAAAGTCCAAAAAAACATGATTCTACGAATTGGGAAGGAGAAATAAATACAAGGGAAACACTCCTGAAAATCAGGAAGACTATTTAAAGCTACCATAATCCGAGAAAGAATGTTCCATACTCCTCAAATTTCGAACTATGAAACATTGGGGGCTTCTGTTGATACCAAAATTAATATGCTGACATAGACCAATCATATGAAGACACGTGACTATCTACATGGAAACAGAAAATACTTCCGAGGAACCCACTCGCTCCGAGGAACAAGGCTACAACGAGGAAGACTAGTTCCCCGAGGAACTCACAAGCTCCGAGGAACAATGCCTCTCCGAGGAACTCTTAAATACCGAGAAGCTTAGGCGGTCCGAGAAACTCATGGCGGTCCGAGATGCACCTCGAAGTAGGATACCAACAGTTTAAATGTTCATTTAATGCTTATCATTTGGACGCGCACGCAAAGAGGGCATTAAATGTATTACCCTTTCATATGTATATCATTTAATGTAGTACCCTTTCACATTACAGCCTCAGGGCTATAAATACATTGTACAATCCTCATTGTAAGGGGGACCCCAGACCGGAATTTCTTGAGATAACTTGTAATTGAGAAT
This sequence comes from Sambucus nigra, assembly GCA_949130495.1. NCBI lineage: Eukaryota > Viridiplantae > Streptophyta > Magnoliopsida > Dipsacales > Adoxaceae > Sambucus > Sambucus nigra. The sequence goes on from OX422215.1 coordinate 623,533,687, forward strand.
TCCCAAACACTCAGCAATAAAACAACAGTGGACGTAGGCCATTCTCCAATGGTGGCTTATGGTGGCTAGGGTTTTTCTTTGGGAAAGTTGGGAACCTAATGATAACCTCCGTAGCTTAATGGGTTAATATGGGTTGGTTAGTGGCTTAGTGGGTTAAATCCACATCAGATTAAAACTTCCAATTTTCGTCATTATTAATTCCTCAAAATACAAAATTACCAAAATACCCTTTAAGTTGCCGGTATGGCCTAAAAATACCCCGGAATCCAACCTATACCCCCGGCTAGTGTTTTCTGACTATTTCGACCCTTCCGGACGCGTTGGCGCACTCAAAACGACCATACGGATAATAGAAATAAAATTCACTTTTATAATAAAAAATATTATACCGTGACGCGGCGGTCACACGCGTCTCAACAAAATTCCTAAAATGCCATATATCAATCTCACGACAAATTTTTCATAATTCAATATTCATATAAAACATGTATGCACATAATCAAATACCAACTCGCATCTCGTTTGTATTTTTAACCCGAATTAATTTCCAATTAATACGCATTTAATTAATTAGTCCCAAAAATAAATATAGCCAAAAGTACGGGGTATTACATTGTTCCTCCATACTTCACATAGTGTTTGTCTGTTTTATGTGTGTCGGTATTCTTAAAAGATTCAAGATTTGACGACTAGATCACATTCAAACGTTTCATGTTGTTGGTCATACATATACTAGATCGTGTCCTGTATTTTTGATATTGGGTTTATGGGATGGGATTTAGGTGTTATTAGGCTTGATAGCCTGTCTTAGCATTCACTTTTTTTATTTTGTCCCAGAATAGTCAAAGGAGGAGATTTGTAAGGACAAATCACTAATTGAGTTAATTAGTATGTAATTTACTTAATTCCGTACATAACAAAGTTTAAGTCATAGTATTTTACTTCAAGTCAAAATTCCTATAAGCCTATGACGTGTTGGTTTGAAGATGTAGCGACCAAGCCTCAAAGATATATCACGTCGTGTTTATTGGTGCACGTTTCACGCCTTCATCATGTTCTGATCTCTCAGGTTTGAATGCATAATGTTTATGGGAGTCAAAAATATGTTTAAGTATGTTATTTTAATTAAAAATGATTTTAAAATATTTATATTTCGTTTATTCTGAGATAAGTCCCTTAGAGTCGTATAGATTCTTCTCTTTCTATTTGCAGGATCAAACAATATTTGTTATCATTCAATGGACATAGCAGTACCATTCAAACGACATGGACATGTCGTTCGAACGACATGGCCATCTCATTCGAATGATATGAACATCTCGTTAGAACGACTTGCTAACTTAAGTTTTTTTTATTTAAGGTATGTTTTTCTCAGAATTTCGGAAGTACAGAACCTAAAATATAGAACAAAATATATACATTTTTCTGTACAAGTTTACAAAGGTTTTCTAATAATAAACATTCTTTATGTTTCAAGATATGATCTTCCATACACATATGTTATAGAGACCTTGCATTTGCACCAGCAAGAGTTTATTCATCTCTTTTGAACAAAAGTTTCATCATTTTGAGGTGAATAAGCGGTGGATTTCGTGTTCCAAATGATAGACATTGCCAAATCTTCATTAGTGGATACCGAGGTCCATGTGGTCTGGCGTGGGTGGACTCTTGCGTTGCACTATGGAGGAGCGGTTGAAGAATTAAAGAGCGGCAAGGCTTATAGTGATCGAGTCATTAAGTAAGTCTACTATATGGCTTTGTAAAACCGTATTATAGTGATTGTCTCGCTTAGGCCATTCGATGTTTTTACTCTTTGTGGTTTTCCTCATACATCCGATAAGTTGTGATTATTTTACTTGCTTTATCACCTAGATGAATGTTTAGTATTAAACATGATAAAATTGATTTATAGTAAAACTGGTTCACATAACTTGATGTGTAATTAAAATTGGCAATGACGTTTTTGTTGGAAAATTGAACTTGGCTTAAAACACACTTTGTTTAAAAAGAGTCCTACAAAGATTCTAATTAGTTGCAAATTTAAATTGCTTGTCACTAATACAGATTCATTAATAGCAAAATGTATTGCTTTTCCACTAATATACATTCATTAGTAGCAAAATATACTAGATTTCCACAAAAACCTAAAAACAAATCTTTTACACCCAAAAATTACTATCTACTAAACACATAAAAAAAAATTAGCTGATTCATTCCCTCAAAACACTCACCATTTTCCTCCAAAATCAATTCCCCCAATTCCATTCATCTCCCATTAATCATCATTGGCTGATTCATTCCCCCAAACTTGGTAAGCATTGATTTTTTATACCTGTAACTGATTTCGCATCATTTGACACACATTCTTCTACACGCTCGCTTTGCAGATTAGACAGCTTTTGCTCCTTCGTCGATTCATATTGAATCATTTCAGCTCATCATTTGCCATACGATCACTGATTCATTCACTCATCACTTAGTCCTTCGTTGATTGTAGCATTCTCGAACTGGAATATCATCCACACAAATTTGTTTAACAAGTACTTTATTTTTAAATCTCATTTTGGTGATGTGTCAGTGTGGACATATGTTAATTTGGTTTGTACTTCACATAAAACACAAAAATTCGTATCCCACTCTTGTTAATTGGGAGTAAACCACAAAAGACATCACTCCAGGCATAAACTAGAACAAAAATGGGTGGGGGAGTTAGAGCCATTGCTGTTAATTCCATGTGTGACAATTAGGTTTGACATTAAGGTATCGTCATGTAATTTTCTAGTCATTCATTGTTAATATTTTGTTAAGATTGATTTCCTTATACACAATTCATTATGAGTGTGTTTATTCAATACTGTGATGATTGAGTTGAAATATACCATTGCAAATTAAATTAGGTTCATTGCAATACAGTGATGATTGAGTTAAAATATTTTAATTTTTTTTTACCACTGTCATAAATTACAATTACTCGTCATCTTTATTATTATAATTATTTTAGGAAGAATGAAAAATTGGCTCAAAAGTTAGGGCTCATTTTCAATTCAATCAAACCCATTGTTATAATTCCGTTTGAAGCACTCAATGAAAATGGTTACTTAACATGCCTTACATGGCAAATAAATGTCACACTATATACTGAATCTCGTTTGTATGAATGTTGGGATTCAAGAAAGATTTGCTAATTTTTTATATAAATATTTGTTTTTAAGTCACTTTCCCATTTGAAGACTTATTGGAAGAAAATATATAATTAGAAGGAATTTTCTTACATTTTGTTTGGTTATTAATCACTTTTCATTACTGTTTTCTAATGAGAGCAGTTTAGAATGCTTTAAAGATTGATTCTTTCTTCACTTTGTGATAGTATTTCTAATGTTTACATTTAAATACTTGAAAATGGGAAATGAAAAACCAATAAATGTTTGCTCTAATTTCATACGTGGAAGAGAAAATTGATAATTTTAGTTTCATGATAACATTTGGTATATGCTTAGTTTGGGATGATAATTTAGTTAAATTTAATCATATGTGTTTATATTTCTGTTTAGTGTAAGTTGCCCGTAGTACAAAATACCGAAGGCTCTATGGAAACATTTGGTATAGGCTTAGTTTGGGATAGTAATTTAGTTAATTTTAATAAAAGGGGTGGTGGTTGGTTTCTTGTTTTTTTTAAGGTGTTCGGGATTGGCTTGATATTTGTGGGAAAAAAAGGGATGGAAAGACAAACCATAGGAGTGGGCTTCCCTCGAGGAAGGGGAAGGTTGTACAAGGTGATAAAAATTGTTTTGGGAGGGTGTTGGGTCAAATCTTGGTGAGGGGTTGGATTTGGGCTAGGAGAAGGTTTTGGATTCTATTAGCATGGAATGGGGGTAGATAGGGGATAGGGCTTGTGTTTGGTGGCTTCCAACCACCTCTAGGGCAAAACCCTAGTTGACTGGTGTCGATTTAGGGGGTATGAGGTAGTTTGGCCACCCAAGGTGGGTTTCGGACCTTTCTGGAGTATTTTTGGCAGCGATTAGGGCTATTTTTGGTCAAAAAGGTCTAAACAGGGGTGTGGGAGTAGTCGGTAAGGGTTTTAAGGCAGTGGGGTTAGGGTTTGTAAGTCTTAGGATTTTTAGGCTTATGTTTTAATTTGGGGGTTGGGGAAGGTAAGATACGATATTTTATTTGTACGAGGTGGTGGTTGTGTGGTGGTAGGAGGTGGAGTTGAAGGAAGGTAATAGTGGAGGTGGAGGAGGCCAAAGGGGTTGGTATCCCCCCCCTTTTAGCGATGATGGAATTTAGGGTTTCCATTCACCCGATTCTCATTTGGACATTTATCAATCTACTGATTGAAGGATTGCCTGAGTTGGAATCATAAATCGATACCCACTTCACGCACCATGATGAACACTAAGAATAAACACAACTCTAATACCTATTTCATGTGAATCTAAGAATGCGGAAGCGTTATTGTTACAACTACACAACACTAACTAACTACACAATACCACCACCAATAAAAAATAAAACTAAAATAATAAAATGAGTTTCTCTCTCTATATATATATTCTTTTTCTCAATATTCAAGTGTGATTACAAATAAGGGTCAATGACCTCTTTATAGGAGAAGTTAGCTTGCTAGCCAAACTAATACGCAAAAAGACATGGAAGGACAACAAATAACTAAAAATGACTAATTAGTCCCAAACATGCTTGGAGACCAATTTGACACTAAAAATAAAAAATGACAATAATACCCTAAACTAAAATGCAAAATAAAACATAGTCTTCTCTTAAGAGCACAACCACGCGCCATGTGTCGCTACGAATCACCAAACACATTTATATCTAAGAAATTCGTAACCAGGGGAGCATACATGTTATATCCTTTTGATGATTCATAACTGAACCAACATTCAAGAAGTATGCCATAGTTATTTATTCGATATTTATAATCATATTTAAGTTTGTATTTGTGTCTACTTTATGGTTTGTTATTATCGTCATATTAAATGTTAGATCTATCAATTTAGGGAAGTTTTTCCTCTATATAACTTGATCAAACAGAATGAGTTTTTTTAGGTAACTTTTTAGTGAGGCCATGTTCTAGATATTTACTGGAGGCTCCCTTCTCGCTTCCTACATTCTTTAGGTTTATTTAAATGTTAATGACCATCCACATTCTATGCTTTAGAAATCATTTAGTCATTTATACGATATAGGTTGAGAAATGTTTATATATCCCGACAGGCATTTATGTTTACATATACGAATATCCCTCTTCATGTAACTAGACTGTTGAAGCTTGATTAGTATTAACCCTGTATTAGAGACCAAAACTAGATTTTTTGCTATTTTGTCTTCTTTTTCTCTTAGCCATTACTGACTCTATCTGATGGCTCTACTTATAGATAATAAAAGGTTGTAAAGGAGTTCCTTTGGCTCTTACAGTGATTGGGCGATCACTCTATGGGCAACCTGAGGTGAGCTGGAAAATTCTACTAAAGAAATGGTCTAAAGGGAAATCTATTTTTGAATTAAAAAGAGATGAGCTACTTGTTTATGTCCAAACCAGCTTTGATACCTTGGGTACAATGGCTATGATAAAGGAGTCTTTCTTAGACATTAGATCATTTCCCGAAGATTAAAATATTCCAGCCACTGCTCTTATGGATATGTGGGTGGAACTGTATGACCTATATGAACAGGGCATGGGTACCTTTGAAAATATATTTGAACTCTCATTTAGAAATCTTTTTAATCTTTTGCCTTCAAGGTATTCTAACATCCTCTTTATTTTCAAAGTGACCAATAATTTCTTGTTAGAAGATATTCATGTGTCCTAATTTATTACTTCTTAGATGAGTAAGACATTAATGCATTATATGAGAACCTAGAGTTGGATTTAGGTGTTACTCATGGACATGATAAGAGAGTTACTCATGGGCATGATGGTTACTCATGAAAAATGAAGAAAAATGATTTTACTTGCTGTTTATTTCTAAATTTTTCCCTTGATAAAAATGATGGCAATAGAGGACTTGTGTTAAAGATCCCAAGCGGTCAGGATATACTATTTTCTTGTTTATTGTTAATATTTTTGTTGATTTTCCTCTTCATCTTATAGCTGAATTTATTTTTAGTTACAGTCACCAATGTTCTACAACTTATTTGACTAGCTCAAGGCCAAAATTTGCGTCCGTATATGTTAGTGGTTTTTTGACGAACTCATATGATGATGGTTATATATCATAAAGAACTAGGGAAGGTGAAGAAAACATTTTCTTTTAGGCAAATAAAGAATACATGGATCTTAGGACAATCAACAACTTCTTATCACAATCTTGTTGTCATTTGTTTCATAGCTGCCTGACTACCTATGTTATTAATGTTGGAAATGGATAATTAAGTCCGATTATTTTTCAATTATATCAAATTCCAAAATTATGAATTTCCCATTTACATGGTCTTCATAAATATCAGATAATTAATTAGGCACTTAATAAATGCAAATATAAAAGGATTTGGTTGTTCCTATCTTTTAGCCACTTTGATGGTTAGTGGAAGACTTGAATACAAGTCTATTTGGACTAGGATTTTTGTCCCACTACCCCTTATAAATAGAGGATCCCTGCACCATATAAGGTTATCTCATAATACATTATTTTCTAAGGTGAGAGAGAAAATCTGAAATCCCCATATTTAATATTTTCTCACAAAATTCTGGGCACATAAAAAGATCAAAAACTTGGTTGTTTTTCAACAGGTTATAAGGATCAATTAAAAGGAGCTTTCAAGTAATATTTTCTAATCAATAGCAATGGACAAATGTTGGTTTTCGATCATAGTTATATAGAACTATTAGTTCTGTGATTGCATGAAGTTAAAACATCATGGATTCATGACAAAACTGCTCTGTTAACATGATGTAACATTATGGTTTATGTCAAATTTTCTGAATACAAAACAGCCTTGATTAATATGTGGTATCAGAGCCTAAAGTTTATAATCTCACCCGAAAATTTTGTTATAACAGTATTGATCAATTGCATGCTCTAATTCTAGAATTTTGGAAATCTGGAAATCATGTAACTTATGAATGACAACCTTTTAGTACTTGTGTAGGACTGTTATACGACTAATATAAATTGGTATTTTGAAATTTTAGATCCTCGTATCTGTGTGAAATTAAGAATATAATTGAAAAAAATAGTCCTCAATTTTATGGTAATTGTCCCATTATTGTAAACCCCTTTGTATTGAAAAACCCTAATATGTCCCATGAATGATTCATATATTTCAAGTCTATTAAGTATTTTAGAAAACACTTATAATGATCATGATGAGGAAACGAATCTGTTTTTTAAGATTAATTGGATGAAAATTTTGATTTAAGGCAAAATCGAAGTCATACTCCGGGCATCAGGCGCTCCCAAGCCCTATTTGACTCTAATCAACTTTATTATCATATTGAAAGCTCCTTATATCTTCAAAGGGCCCTGAATCCCCTTTCTAGCATCTGCCCCATGCATGAATCGACATAACGGTTTGGACAAACGAATAATTTTACTACCAAAAATCAATCTGGAGGCCACCACGCCCTCCCGGGCCCCGATTTGACCCTAATCAACATCATCGCCAGAAACAATGATTTTTGAATATTTCAAGGGAACTGAAACTCCTTTCCAACGGTCCTCCCCATGTGCGAACCAGCATAACCGTTAGGACAAACGATTCGTTTTCCCTAAAAACTAATTCGGATGCCACCGGGCGCTCCCGGGCTCTGTTTGACCAATGCCAACTCTTCATCTCGAATGAGGATGAATGAAATCCAAATTTCATTGAATACCCTTTCCAACAGTCTTCCCTATGCGCGATTCAAACTTACGATACGAAAGAACGATCCATTTTACTTCGGGAGGTCACCGGGCTCTTTTGAGCCTCGGTTGACCAAAGTCAACTCTCCTAACTGAGCAAAGGTCTTTGGAATATTGAATAACATCTTCTAAAATTTACAATGGGCCATCCCATTGCACGATTCTGGCTTACCATGCGGACGAATGATTTGTTTTCGTCCAGTGATCTCCAGTCCAAAGGACCGATGTGCGCTCCCGAGCCACATTTGAACCAAAGTCAGTTCCCGGACCCGAGAGAGGTCTAATGGACTCTTGAAGGTATCTGAATTACCTTTCTAACGGTATTACCCATTCACGATTCGGATCAACGAATTACATTCTACAACCATTTTTCCAGCAAAATCTGCGCGAGACTACAATTTGGTAGGTTCATTTCCCTGCCTATCGGTAGTGTGTCTAGGGTCACCTGCTAATTGGTAGGGCTAGGACCATGCCAATTAGCACCACGCCTCACCCTTAAATAGAGGGCATGGCCTCCCTTTTAGCAGATACCTTTTGTCCATTAGCATCACTGATCTCAATAACATTCTCTCAAAATCAGTGAAGTTCCTCAGTGTGAAGTTCCATTCAAGCTTACATTCCCATCCTTTTCCTACCAAATTTGGCGAAATCACATTCTCTCTCATCCAATCTTCATCTCACATTCAATGGAGTTCATCCAAGATCAAAGACCAATCTTTAAAGAAGGTCCAAATCCCTCCCTTTATGTTTAAATTTCTTCTTCTTGCATTAAATTGCATTAGATTCATAATCTTGTTCTTAGTTTAGTTCATACACATTAACATTTTAACTTTTATTAGTATATTGCATATACTTAATTTTCTATAAACAAAAACAAAGCAAACAAAAAGAAGGTTACACTCATAAATTCCGAACGGGAATATCCATTACGCTTTTTCAAAACTAAAACACATTTTTCCACACACACACACACCTATAATAAAACCCAGTTCGAATATATGGGATAAACCCCACCCCCATGCCTCATGCAAACTATGGAGACTTTGATTCCTTCATAGGCTACGTAGACATTTCGGATTAAAACTCGGGACTCGAGTGCAATCTTCCAATTTTTTAATTTTCTAATTTTTCTAAATCGCCCATTCATTTATCATACTCTTACATTAGTAGACATATTATGTTTTCAATTCTTATTAGCTTTTCATTTAACACATATTACCGATGAATGCATAAATCATATTTTCTATATATTATTTTGGGAACATTCTTATAAATGACCACACTCTATCTTTTACATTGTATGAATTGAACGATTCTGATCTCCATTATATATACACGCACACACACTTCATGGAGAAATAAAGGAAAATAATAACACAAGCCCATGATAGACCAAAAGGGCGGGATGGGTTCCTAATACATTCCCATTTCGTAACTTAGCCCCTTAAACATTGAACTATTGGTTTCTTAAGCATCAGTTGTCTTCGATGCCACTCACTCGAGGCGGAAACATGTTATTTTGCTTATTGTGTGCAAAATAAGCTGGACACTCCATATCTTTACATTTATCCCACACTGATGATGGTCGAAGAGTTCCTAAGTAGGGTGTGAGACCTTTCAATCCCCCTTCCTTCCCCATCCCCCTTCGGGAGGTAGAAGAGAAGAAGAAAATGGTGCACATCTTGATCAAAATAGCCACAGTGGCGACTCTGCATATGCGCCTATTTGTATGAACCCTTTTTCTTTTCTATTATTTCTTGTATATACATATATCATCCTTATTGTAAGGACATTTTTCTCATGTCCGAAATGTTTCATTTATTTATGTCGTACGTCGCTACATTTGGCACGTCACCTCACGATCTCACATGACGGCCTCTATCCGAATTCTGGGAATCAAGCATGCATTATCTCCACTAATATGTCCCTCATCTGCATCAACGACTTCACGTTCCTTGATTGTAGGCTCGTAATGCAAGTGGAACGCACGAGAAGTCAAATCAGTGAAACAAGGCATGATAGGGATGTTCAAGGGCAAATTGGTAATTTTACAGCCACTGTCCGGAGGACTGGTCAACTGGAAAGTTGAAGATCTTGCCGCAAAAAAGATACTGGAAGAAACGGCACCTCAATCCGAGCTACGGTGAACAAGTTATGGCCCGTTGAAAATGGAGATATGTTCATTGAAAAGTCTAGAAAATTTTCTAAGTGTTTCAGCACCAATTCCCAGCACACTTTCCCGAACCCAGACCCAAACCGGTTCGGAGGGGCGAACCGGTTTGCAGGGGTACCCGAACCGGTTCGGTGTACCTGTACGCTGGATAGAATTTCAGCAGTTTAAAATCGTGGGTCTCTTCATGGTTTTCCCTATAAATACCAACTTCGGGAGAGTTGTTTTGCAAGACTTTAGGAGACGAATTTGAGAGTCCAAATACACCTAGTCTTCATATTCTTGAGTCCCAAGACTCATGTTTTGATTCACACATCATTTCCAAACCTTTGTGAATCCTTTTGCAACCCAAGAACACAACTTTGGTTTGTTCAACCCTTGTGGAGGAGACCGTTCTTCTTCTTCATTGCAGCCCTACTGGAAAGGGATAATTCCAACCGCGACTACAGAATCCGATACTCGAGGGTAATTCTTAGTCAATTGTATTTTCATTGTAATCCGATTGTAAGCCGTTTTCTTACAAATTATAGTGAAAATAAATGGTTTTGCCCCTGAGGGGGATTTTTCCTTAACTACATGTGTTTGAATGTTCTTGCGTAGATTATCAATTTATTCAATCACATACTGCTGCATGTTTAGGGTTTATTTGTGTTAAAAGGGTTTTATATATAACTTGATCATTTAAACGCGAGCACACACACTCTTTAAAGTGGTATCAGAGCAGGTTACACTAATCTATCGCGTATTCCTATTTTCCGCAAATTTTTTCTAAGATATCAATTTTCTGAAGAAAAAAAATGATTTTTGAAAAAGTGCGTGTTCAAATGGAGAAGTTATATAATAAAGTGCCTATTTTTGAAAAAGTTCACGACCATGCTGAAAATGTAAAAACTTTGAATTTGAAACTTTGCAAAAGAATTAAAGTTTTGGAAAAAGAAAATTCTCGTTTTAAATCCGCGATGGATCTTTTGCAAACGGTTCAAAATCAAAGAGATTTTTATCGTGAAAAATTTGTTTCCTTGGACCATGACTTTGATTCTTTAAAATTGTCCAAGAAGGAGTGTGATGATAGGGTCCATGCTTTAGAAAACGAATTAGAAGACCTTAAAAATTCGATGGTTTGTGTTTGTGCCAAAGATGAAAGAAATATTTTTGTCAATGAGTTTGTGTCACGTAAAGAGACTCTTAGGGAAAAGTTTGCTTTAATTAAGGGGGAGAGAGACACCCTTTTTGAAATAATTGAAATTTGAAAAAGCAATCCCTATCTTGGGAAGAGTCTAATTTGTTGCTTGAATCAAAAATTTTGGAGTTAAAAAATTATTTAAATGATTCAAGTAGATTTGACAGTAATGGTAATGGCTCATCTTGTGATCATGCTTCTAGTGCTAGAGTCAAGACCATTATCAATTTTAGAGGGTCAATTAATCCCATGGACGTTAGAAAAGATCACACTTTAGGTGTCGTTACTCCCGTTTACACATGTTCACATTGTGGTAGGAAAGGTCACCTTAGGCAATTCTGTTTTGATCTTGGAAGAAGTCCTAGGAAGTTTATGTCTAGTGTTTTCGTGGTTCCCAAAGCCCCCCCACGACGTTTCACATCTATTTGGGTTAGGAAATCACTTTTGGATACACTAGATTTTAGACAAGTTGATTCCCGTTTGCTTGCACATGTTTCTTCTCTTGCCATATCATATAGATGATTGTGTTTGCATGTTTGTCATACGCTAGTTATGCTTTTTGATATATTTTTGCTAGCGTTGTGACATGTACTTTTTGTATATATTTTTTTGAAAAATTTTGAAAAATACAAAAAGATTTTTTTTGTTGCACCGTTTATGGATGAACACTTTGGATGACCGAGTCACAACTTCATTGCATTATTTTCATGTGACTATTTGATAGTGTTTTGAGATAATAAGTCAATTCATTCATGTGCTTTACAAAGTTTGAAGTCTTTGAGTTGCTATAGTGTTACTTTCTACATGTTTGACTCTTGTTTCCTTTATTGCACACATGCACGGATTTGTTTGATTATTGTGCTTGTCTTATCACATGTTGGTTGGGTGTTTTCACTTCAATCATGTCTTTAAAACGAACCAAGCGAGATATATTTTGATAAGGAAATTGTGCATTTAAAAACCGTTTTTGTGAGTTTGTGTGCTTTGTTTGAATAACGGGGAGGGGCTGCGAAAGGTAATCATCTATCATTTGCACAAAAGCCACCGTTAAATTAGACCTAAAAAATGGAGGAATTTTAATATCCGAGGTCCAAAGAGGTTAAAAGAGCCCGAAAAAATTTAAAGGCAATAAAAAGATATTCATGCCAATTATGGGCCATTTAGGATTTTGCACCAATTCTCCAAAGTTTGAGAATTTAATTTATCACCTCTAAAAGAAAATATATATGAGGGTGTTTGGTTGGAGAATTTAAAACGGGTTTGCACGTCCTTGAAATTTTCGAAAATGCGCTATATAGTTTTGGACGTTATTGGTGTGAAAATCATTTGACTTTGATTTGTTGATTTGCATAAAATGATGTCATCTAAATTCAACAAACGTTTACACTTAAGGATACCTTTGATGTTCATTCGTTAGGAGTACACGTATGCATCTTGCACATTTGATTGATTGAGTTGATTTACCTATCTAATGTGTTCACACCCATTCATTCCATTTCCATGACTTGGTTGTTTGAGTCTAAATCCATGGTGTGATTTTTGTTTCATATTTGTTCATATTGGTATCTTATTTTTGTATGAAAATTTTGAAAAATTCAAAAATAGTTTGTGAATATTTGTTTGAGCATCTTCTTGCAAGAGCACGATTACCATATTATTTGATGCCCTGTTTTGTATACCGTGACACCCCGATTTTGCTTATTTGATTCATTCTTCTCATCTGTCTATTTTGGGACATCATAAAAAGGGGGAGAAAGAATTATCATATTATGGGGGAGTTTGAATTTTGGGGGAGTTTTTGAGATATTGCTTATGTTTTTATCATATATTGATATCCATGTTATCTCATTTCAAACTCGATATGTCACGTGGTATTTTCTTTGTCTCATGTGTGTAGGTATGAAGATTGCAGATCTATATGTTGCACACCCTGATGAGAAAAGTTTTGAGATTCCTGAAGAATTGATGAACAAACGATGAAGACTATTCATTTGTACCTTTTCCAGTTTTGGGTTCATGGGAGGGTAGATTTGTATAGGCAATTTCATATTTGATAATTCGGATTTTTTATGTATGTACCGGCATAGACATAGGGGGAGATTTGTAAGGACATTTTTCTCATGTCCGAAATGTTTCATTTATTTATGTCGTACGCCGCTACATTTGGCACGTCACCTCACGATCTCACATGATGGCCTCTATTCGAATTCCGGGAATCAAGCATGCATTATCTCCACTAATATGTCCCTCATCTGCATCAACGACTTCACGTTCCTTGATTGTAGGCTCGTAATGCAAGTGGAACGCACGAGAAGTCAAATCAGTGAAACAAGGCATGATAGGGATGTTCAAGGGAAAATTGGTAATTTTACAGCCACCTTCCGGAGGACCGGTCAACTGGAAAGTTCAAGTGCTTGCCGCAAAAAAGATACTGGAAGAAATGGCACCTCAATCCGAGATACGGTGAACAAGTTATGGCCCGTTGAAAATGGAGATATGTTCATTGAAAAGTCTGGAAAATTTTCTAAGTGTTTAAGCACCAATTCCCAGCACACTTTCCCGAACCCATACCCAAACCGGTTCGGAGGGGAGAACCGGTTCGCAGGGGTACCCAAACCGGTTCGGTGTACCTGTACGCTGGATAGAATTTCAACAGTTTAAAATTGTGGGTCTCTTCATGGTTTTCCCTATAAATACCAACTTCGGGAGAGTTGTTTTGAAAGACTTTAGGAGACGAATTTGAGAGTCCAAATACACCTAGTCTTCATATTCTTGAGTCCCAAGACTCATGTTTTGATTCACACATCATTGCCAAACCTTTGTGAATCCTTTTACAACCCAAGAACACAACTTTGGTTTGTTCAACCCTTGTAGAGGAGACCGTTCTTCTTCTTCATTGCAGCCCTACTGGAAAGGGATAATTCCAGCCGCGACTACAGAATTCGATACCCGAGGGTAATTCTTAGTCAACTTGTATTTTCATTGTAATCCGATTGTAAGCCGTTTTCTTACAAATTATAGTGAAAATAAATGGTTTTTCCCCTGAGGGGGATTTTTCCTTAACTGCATGTGTTTGAATGTTCTTACGTAGATTATCAATTTATTCAATCACATACTGCTGCATGTTTAGGGTTTGTTTGTGTTAAAAGGGTTTTATATATAACTTGATCATTTGAACGCGAGCACACACACTCTTCACTTATATCACTACTCGCTCACACACTTGTATAAATTCTCCATGTACACTTCACACTACATGCACCTAGGATCACTTATATCCACATATTGCACACACCACTTAAAAATCCATGCTTATGTGTCACTAACACATACATCCACTTATTACACTTATTTATATACATGCTCACTCACATTTTTCACAGAGCAGCTGTAGTTGATCCATGCTTAGGTTCACCACAACATTTGTCACACACCAATTGTAGATATCCACACATCAATCACTCTTACATATCCCTAATTAGTATAGGTTTACTTTTTATACTTGTACATTATCCCGTGCATGGCATGATGCTCACCAATAAAGGTACACTATCCATAATATACTAATCAAGGATCATGCATTTTTCACACTACATCACCAAAGGGCATTGTTATTGACCAAATTTTATCCCGTAACTGGGGGGTCACTTCGTGATGGGTGCTGGTCCGGGACGTCGTAGTTAGCCTAAGCGATATGACTCTCACCTTACATTGTCCAAGTATCTTCGACATATATCAAATGGTTCCCCCGCATCGTACCACTTGACCGAAGTCAAGACGAGAGGTATATCGCATGGGAACTCATTCATGTGCATCGAGTATTTCGAATTCTCTCTCACACCTAATGTCCCCACGAGATACATAGTGAGGTAATTAACGTACACTCATGTATATCAAATTGCTTGTCCATACTTACCAATTTCCCTAAAAAGCAAGTCATATATCATGGAAGTCATTCCAAAAGGGAGAACCTGGCCAATTAACCCAACAACTGCATACCCGCATATAGGTGTCAAACCTAGGTCACTCATAACCCAAAAACTGCATACCCAAAATGATGTGTGGACATGCCGCCCAAATTTTCGTGCATTTTTTAAAATGAGACCCTACCCATGAGCCTGGTAAAAATTCCAACCATAGCTTTTACATATTTTTCAAAACCCAATTTTCCCAGTCTGGGGTCCCATCCGACATTTATTTTTACATTTAGGTAAACCTAATTTAAGTGAGAACATAATAAACATAATAATCATGATGAGACCCGTCTCTCATCTTTCCTCTTTCTTTACCAAAAGGTGTCAAAAACATTTTTCCTTCTTTTATAAAAAACACCAAAAGCAATTTTCCTTTTTTATACCAAAGATATTTTTCCTCCCTTGTACCCAAAAAATTTTGTCTTGGTCTTTTCCAAAAAAAATGTAAAAAAAATTTCTTTCCTTTTAAAAAAAACAGTTTTCCCTCTCTTTCAATTTTTTTTTTGTATTTTTTCCCTCCTCAGGTCGATCGCATACCCTTAGTTTGGCTCCCTATTGACTTCGGTCTTCATTCGAACTACCCCGAAGCTCTGTAAGTTCCCTCGCTAATTCCTTTGATTCTGGATTTCATTCGCTCTCCATGGAGAACACAAACCCAATACCGAATGATGGTCATAGACCAACTCACTACAAAGATTGACAACCTCAAACAGAGGTTCATGAGATGCAACAAAATTGCATCACTATTCTTGAAGATCCTGAGGTTCTCTTCCCTCGTGCTTTGGGTCCACCTACACTCGAGCCTATTTGGGTTCCCGAGGTATATCAGCACGCTCCATGTGCCCCTCCTGTTAATAGGCCACCACTTGCCCAGCTCCCTATGTCGAATGTTGCCTAGCCAGGGGCCAACTTACTTATAATTATTGATCCAAAAGAGGAAGGTAAAGGAGAACCTAAATATGTTGACAAAGAAGTTTGACCAAGTCATAATCTTTGGGAACTACATTGACTACAGCCACATGTCTCCCTATCCTAAAGCAAGGTTGCCAAAAAAGTTCATGATGCCCAATATTGAGAAGTTAGAGGCAGTGGACCTCCGATTGTTCATCTCTGTAGTTATCACTGATCCATGGATCTCCTAGGTTCCTAAAAGGAAATAATGGTCCAAATATTCCAATAGACTTTGAAGGACAACGTTCTTCACTAGTTCCTATCACTCGAGGAGTTCAGGATCCGTAGTTGGGAGGATGTTTCCCTCAAGTTCATGTCACTGTACAAGTATAACGAAGAGTTAGAGTTACCCGTCATGATTTAGAGCCGCTCAAACAGAACCCTAGGCTATTAGTTAATAACTTCATGGCAAGGTGGAGAGAGAAAGTATCCACCATGATAAACCTATCTTCCGTAGAGGAGCAAGTAAGCATTGTAAAAAATAATTTCTTACCCCATGTCCGAACGACGATGGGAGGATAGCAGGAGTAGAGATCGAAGAAGGTCTTGCCAAGACAAAATTTGAATAGAAGAAAGTGTTTGGACAGTTCATTCCCAGAAAAAATGAAAAACCTGCCAGCACCGTAGATTCAACAATCAACAACATCTCTCAGCTTGCCACTTCATGGGTACCAGAAAGTCGCCCTAACCTAGTCCAAAAGGAATATATCGAGCTTCATGCTCCTCTCTCCAAAGTTTACCATGCCCTCCTAAGCAAAAACCTTATTAAGCCATTGGAACCTCATCCGTTACTAAACTCACTTCCCCAAAATTTCAAACTAGATGCCCATTGCGATTTTCACGAAACTGCCGACCATACTAATGACCAATGTTTCCACCTTCGAAATGTGATCCAAGGTCTGATTGACCAGGGTGTCATCGCCCCATCAGCCAATTCTAAACCAAACACTACTCATAATCCACTCGCGAATCACACAAATGCCATATTTCTATAAGAAGACCCTGAGTTTGACCCATTTACTCATATCATACCAGGAAAATCACCAATCACACCCATATAATCTCTTAAACCCCTCCAAACTTGGCCATATTTTCTCCTACACCCTACCAACTTCACCGATTAGGCCCTGTCAATCCTTATTAGAGTATGCATCATTGTCCATACCCATTTTAGAGGTAAATATATGGAATTATCAGAAGTGTTGAACCAAATCCTAGAGTTTGGGATGAAATTACCGTCCCAGATGACCATCGACTACCAGATTCAGTGTACTATTTTTAAAATCTTAAAAATTGGATCGAGATTCAGACAATTGAGTGGTCGTGACCCATAAAGTCATCTTAGATGATGTGGTCCAGATCATGGCAGACTTATTATGATAAATCGATAAAATTTATAGTATATCCGAACTACTTGATGCTTTGAAACTACAATGGCGCTTGGTCCCTTCACTTCTACATCTCCTAATCGAATGGGAGGATTTATACAAAGAAGACATTAAGGTTGTGGAGTGTATTAACTTTTCATAGAAAGATAACGTCGTTTCCATAGGATGGGGAGATGAATTCGATGATTCAGATGAAGAGCAAGGTCCAGAAAAGACTAGCCCAATAATCAGCCTATGTGGGATGATATCATTTGAGGAGCTTCTACGATAAATAAATAAGATGGATGAATAACCTGAGATCTATGAGGCAATGGTTTTCATATTTCCTTTTTTTATAAAACATATGACTAGGTCAGTGAGGCATTACCAAGTCCCAAACCTGCTAGCATTAGCAAACAACAAAGGAAAAGGTGTTAAGAATCTTCCTAAGCCCGAAATGATCCTCTAGGAGAGAAAGATCCTCAATAAGTTTAAGAATACCCAAGCTAAGATCACTTTGTGGGGACTCTTTATGTCTTCCCAGCTGCACAAAAATGCCTTGATCAATATACTCACAGGACCTAGGGTCCTTCCTTCCACCACGCCAGAAGAAGTAGTGAATCTGGTTGGATCTCTAACCTCCACTAGAATGATCTCCTTCTCCAAAGAAAAAATCCCCAAGATTGGTCCAAACCATAACTATGATCTCAATATCTCCGTCGAAGTCACGGGAAAGGTTGTCCCACTCTCTCTTGTCGATAATAGATCGGCTCTTAATGTCTGACCTTTAAGAACCCTTAATTATTTAGGACTAAAAGTGTACGAACTTATTCCAACCTCTATCGTTGTACGTGCCTACGATAATACTCATCGAGAAGTAATGGGATCTATAAAACTCACAATAGGGTCCGACCTCAAAAATCTTGCTGTTGAATTCCAAATCATTCATATCCCTTCTTTATCAATCTATTTTTAGGATGACCATGGATCCATAGCATTAGGGTGTGTCTTCTTCTTTTCATCAAAAACTGAAGTTTTTCTCTAATGGGAAGGTCATCACAATCTTGGGCGACGATGACAAAGCCAAGAATGAAGGCACAAATAATCCACTTCTTAAGATACAACATGGGGCGACTGAAATACTTTTGTCAGGATTTCGAGTCGAACCACTTCCACTCCTAGTAGGGGAAAATTTCAAAGATAGGGTTTGTCCAAAGTATAACCCTCATGGGAATCTCAATGTTATCCAGATGTTAAAAAATATACACTTTATGCCCAAACTAGGGCTAGGACAAAAACAACGGGGGGATAATTGAACCCATTGTGTTGAAGAAAGATTTTACTCCTTGTGATTTGGGCTATCGGCCATCAGTAGATAACTCATAATGATACATCAACCTCAACTGAAGAGAAGGCTAGAATGCATCAAGATTATCTCAAGAGATTCCTTAAAAGGAAGATTCATCAGAGATGGTGAAGATTTCCCCTTTTGAGGCTTTCCTGAATCGTGGTATGATCTTATGAATAAGAAGATGAAACCAAGAATGGAGATTTTTTTCCAAGACACCTATTCATGGGTCGAAACTTCCTAACATCATGTGCAACCACTCATTGAGAAGACCATAGCCGATATTGGAGATTCTTAAGGAATAAACTGTAAAGATTCATTCAACTTGCAGACACTGGAATTAACACTCTATATAATCCACTCAGGGGCTACATCATCGGATCCATCCTGTCTGATCAAAGTTGCTGATACACCTCTTCTCAACTATCATGTTGCACCTGTTCCACCAACTGATATTAAACCTAACCCTGATGTTTATATCCCTTTTCCCCTTCTCCTGTTGTTCAACCTTACTCTAATGAAATTGAAACCTCCTTTGATGAGGTTCTCAATGTTGTTTTTCCTATCAATGAAATAAACAAAGGTTTTTAGTATCATGGTGTGCCTTACATTAATTATCTTGATTCTAATCAAACTCTTGATGATGATGATTTTTCAAATGAACAATTCTTAACTGATCTTAATAAGGTTAATAAAAAACAACATAACTGCGTTAAAGTTAATGAAGATGAAACTGTTGTTATTAATCTTGATTATAATAGCCAACTGCACGAGATTAGGATAGGGGGCACCCTTAAAGATAATGAGTGCGCACAACTCGAAGAATTACTGTAGAAATATCTGAAGGTCTTCACATGGTCCTACAATGATATACCCAGCATTGATCTCGAGATATCTTATAATGAGATTCCAACTCTCCCAGAATGCAAACCGGTCAAATAAAAACTCGGAAAGCTTCACACCGAATGGTCGCTCAAGGTTAAGAAAGAAGTGGTCAAAAAATTGAATGTGGGTTTCATTCGTGTGATCGAATATCCCACATGGCTAGCCAATATCATACCCATGCCAAAATCATAAGGGAAAGTTCTCATGTGCGTCGTCTATCGAGATTTGAACAAGGATTCTTCGAAGGATGATTATCCGCTACCCAATACTGACATAATTTTGGATAACATAACCAGTCATGCTCTTAAGTCATTCATTGATTCATTTGACGGATACAATATGATCAAGATTCAACTGTACCATCAAGATAGCATTGCATTCATCATACCTTGGGAAATCTTTTGCTACACTGTTATGCCATTTGGTATAAAACAAATATTGGGGCTACCTACCATAGGGTTTCCACAACCATCTTACATGATTTGATACATAAAGACTTTGAGGCCTATGTGGATGATATGATTATCAAGTCTAAGACTAAATAAGTGTAACAACTCGCCTAATTAAATATTGGGTGAACAGTAATTTATTTAATTAAAACATAATATCCAGTTGTTTCATTCTCAGCATCACTGTCGAAAATAATTTCTTTATTAATCACCTAATAGTTAATTAAGCTAAGTGTCAAAAACTTTTTCCATTTTTAAGTTAATTAAAACCATTCCACGACACAGAATAATAATATGTAACAACACAACACAACTGAATTAACTATAACAAGAACAAATGTTACTAAAATAACTCTCTAGTGAAATTAAAACATTTACACTAAATAAAACTGATATCCACAATGCTTACATAAATAATTACAACCTCTAGAATCCCGGGCCACAAGATCTAAATGAAGTAGACGCTACAAATGAGTGAATCAATAGAAAGGAAGCGTCTAAATAAAATCCACAACTCTGCTAGCAGCTATAATCCATTGGAACATCCATAATCTATGCTAGGCATCCCTGCTGCTGGATACCTGATGTACAAGATATAGTAGAGAAGAGAATATGCAAGGAAACGGGTCAGAGCCCGATTGTAAAAGATTTTAAAAATAGCAAGTGTTTAACAATTTCAATTAAGCATTTATTATGTACATGTTAGTTTCTCGATCTCTCTCATGATAATTATCACTTCTCATCTATAGTGCACACCTATTGTATCTTATTATCTTCCTAGTTAAGGTTCCCTCCTAACTAGTTTCCACAATATGATTCTAACCTATATCATAAACCCATATGTACCATACCATACATATGAATTAGTCTTGTTACAACCTTGGAATTAAGTGTTCACTTACTCAATTCAATTCAACTTTCATTATTTACTTATATCTACACATTACACAGTAGTTTAAATCACAGTTTATATTTTTAATCTATAATTTCACACATAAGATTACATCTCTATATCTATAATGTCACACAGTAGATTACATAACCGTTTATATATATAATATCACATTATTATATATATACTAATAAAGCACCTCCCCAGTCAGAGTTGCGGTGCATGCATACTTTGCTATCATGTCCTAATACATAATGCACTGTATAGAGGACAATTGATTTGGCGTCTCTCACGAATCAAATCATAACACAAATATATTGGAGGCGAGCATACTCCCCAGCCAAATAGGTCACGCACATACATACGCTCCCATTCAACCGTCGAAACTATCATTACATCGATACCATGTGTCCAAGGTCCTATGATCAGGGTACGAATCTAAAATCCTCCCAAATGGCCTCATAATATAAGACCATTCACAATGCGAAACCTCCACCCCGATAGAAAGAAGCGTAGGTATGTAATACATACAAATAATATTATAGGTATTCATCACACCTATATAAATATAACATCCATAAGGCATTTACAAAATCGTATGATAATTCCCATATGTAGTATTTTCTCTATCAAATTCTACGTATTAAAGATTATGACTTTACTTATTTATTTTATATTCCCGAGCCTCACTTATTACTCGAAGATTAAATAAGTATTCCTCAACCTAATTCAGTAGGTAAATGTCTACACCCTACTTGTCCATGTCATCACAATTTCTGAAATTTTATGAATTAAAGTCATCCTTAATTAGTTTTAATTCTCGATAACCCTTAATTCATTCTTAACCCTTTATTCTATCTCTTGAGGTTAATCCCACCTATTCCTAAGGTTATACTGGTAATTAATAACTCTCTTACTACTGGTCCCGACCTTAAATTATCATTTATCCGATTTAAACCACAAATAATATAATTCTCCAAAATAACTTGTTTAATTACTCACTCATTAATTTTCCCTCATTCACAATCCCAAAATAATATTTTTCGGGTCTTAAATATATCCTAGTACCCTTACCTAAGTCCTATTAAGTTCATTTAATCATCATCAAATATTCCTCAAAGTTTGGTCTTTTGGTCGATCAATCGATCAGTCGATCGATCGATAGTCTTGAGTCGATAGATCGATGGACCAAATATTGCCCAATTTCCTACATTATTTTTCCTAAGAGTTTCATACTTTTTAATCATCAAAACCTTTATCAAATAATCCCAAACTCCCCAATATTCATTCCATATGATAAACCAATATATATAAATGATTTCTAATAATCAAATTATCTAAAATCATCAAGAAGGTTGGATTTAAAGCATACGATTTCCAGAAAACTCATATTTTTATATTTATCCATGAATATCATATAAACTCCATTTTTTCTTCACCAAATGATTCCCAATTTAATCTCATGATATCCAGATCATATACCTTCATATATGAATAAGTTATAACGTATCCAAAATGATTTAAACATCATTAACATGAATCAATTTACTTAAATTCCATTTTATTCTCAAGAACTCTAATTTTTTTGTTACTTAACCAACAATAAAAGTGTAAATCCCAGATTTCTTCATAAGATAAAATAAAATTCATGGAGTTTATTATATACTCAAAAGATATCATTCCTAGATAATATCCATTTTAAAGGTCCATTTAAATTTATCACAAATTTATCATTGTTCATGCAACTTTTCAGAATTTTCCTAACTATCCTAACATGGACAATATAAAAGCTAAAATCGCAATAATTAATCACTTGCCTTTAGATTGTTGGTCTGATCCATTGGGGATGATTATCTACGGGTGGTCCTCTCTTTTTCTGGCCACCTTCTGGCAGTGGTGGTGGTGGCTCTTGGTGGTGCAAGGTGGTTTTCCTTTGGTTTCCTAGAAAAAGTCTTTTCTTCTCCCATAGAAAGTCTCTTTGTCTCCCCTAAACCTTTTCCTCTTATTTTTGGTGAATGAACCTAAGATCTTTAATCTCCTCACTAATATAATAAAACTCAATTTTCGTGTTTACTATTCACCTCCTTTATAAAATGACCGAAATACCCCTCCGGGGTGTCCTTTCGGTTCTAAAGTGCCCCGAGACCCAAATCAAACACCCATGTAGACTTTTTCGACTACTTGAATCCTTCCGAACACTTTGGCATAGTCAAAATGACCATTTGGATGATATAATAATAATTTACTTTTATTTCATTAAATTATAATGCCGACACGACTCAAATGCGCATCCCGACTTAATTACCATAATTGTCATACGCATAATTCGCGAAAAGTTTATAAAGTCATAATCAATTGTAAATTCATAATCATATATATTACTTTAATCACTAAGTAATATTCAACATAAATCACATATCACTTTATTCTCGAGTAATATTTAAATTCGAATTAATTTTCAATTATATCATAATTAATTCTAATTAATCCCATTTTAAAAGTCATTAAAAATACGGGGTATTACATACTTCCCCCCTTACAACGGAATTTCGTCCCGAAATTTGAAAAACAAAAGTATAGTAGGCAAGAACAATTCTGGATAAGTATTGCGCACCACATACTTGCACCCCCAAGTAGACTACTCTGTACCGCTCATACAGTACGCTATCGAATACCCCCAATAATAAACACCTCATTTATGATCATTTTAACCCCAGGTTACCCTGTAACGTAGGTCCTTGTCAAAGCCTTACAGTTTAAGTTTCACTACTTATACTTTATTTTAGATATTCACTATCTAATCTTCTAATGTATGCACTTTAATAGATTAACTGTTCTTTAGATAAATACCATCTCATCTTGCGATTATCATACACAAGTAGGTTAATTGTGCAGTACATATTTTACACACAATATATATTATAAGTTTCAAATCATCTCTACTATTCGCAATAGTTCCTGGTTCCTCACTTTTATCCCATAAGTAGGAGAAACAATAAGACTTACCGTACCATACTTCAACTGGCACCCTGCCCAACAATAACCTTATAAGAGTTATAGTACACCAACTTCACTAGTGGAACGTATGTCTTTCGTCCTCCCTTAAGATTCAAGGGTAAAAACATAATTTATCTTCCAACATCAGATTTATCCGCTTAGTCTGCTCGTTATCCTGCGGCTGATAGATCATACCTAATCACAACTCGGTACCCATGACTCGTGAAATTTTTTCCAAAATCGGGAGACAAAATCTCATCCTAATTGGACAAAATATTAAATGGTGCCCTATGTAACCTCACTATCTCAGTTATATTAAGATCAAAGCATATTGTCTCATAGTATGATCAACTATAACTGGCATAGTGTGATCTACTTCAGTCAACTGATCCACTATCACCCATATAGGATCGTAATCATCTTTGCAATAAAATCCTTACGAATACTCTCTCAATACTACTTAGAAGTCCCTAACGGTTGGAGAAACCTCTACTGGTTTAGAATGGTCCACCCTAGTTCCAATAGACACGTGGCTAGCTACAAGAAGAATCTAGCCAAAGATCTCTTCATTTAAATCCTATTACCATAGTCATGTATAGCCTGATATATTTTTTATTCTACCGACGATATCTCTAATCGCCGTAAATGCCCGGACCTTCAAGTCTCGATATCTAAACCTCTATATTTTTTTTCCTTATCCCATATCTCCAAAATGGGGAACAATATTAGATTCAATTACCTAGGGCGCCCATACACCCTATATTTCTCACAATGTTGAACAAATAACATATACTCTTCTTAAATCAATCTTCGCTCACTTAGCATACTGATATGGTAGGGGTGTACTCAATCACCCCACTAGTCATAACTTAATCACTCTGACAGTGGCATCATTATTTTATTCATAATGTTACTAGGACTAGGTGACTCTTAAGTCATAATAGAATTATCAACTCTAAATTTATGTTTGTATATATGAAATGACTAAGGTACGAACTTATGCACTATCGAACAAACTTCTCTCCCACTCCCGACATTCGCTAGTTTCATGTGTGGGATGTTTGACAAAGAGAAATCCAAATAAGTAACCCCCTGACATACTACTACTTAACACAGTTAGTCGTAGAGATTTGTAATGGTCCTTAGTCCATAATCTGTACCTTCCCATAATTTCTATATGTTGACATAAAAGTCTACTAGTCCATGCTTATATTTCCCTAAAAAAATAATATAAACCCTGTTGCTCTCACTATCCCAAATTCTCGGCGCTATATATAATGAGATATTTCTCGTTGTTCGACAAAGAACATAATATATATCTTCAGTCACATCAGTAAAATAAATTCCTACTCACACATATAACTAGACAACATTTTCACTAAGGTCTATGATATATTGAAATATAGGGCCAACCCTATTTCAGTTGGCGCCGCACAAAATTATTATTATTATTATTATTATTATTATTACTTCTTTTTACTCTCCCCGGAGTATCCAGCATGATAATCTTATCACTCATTCTACTATCGTTAAAATATTTGTTAATTTATCACTACACATTACCATAATAAGTTCTATTATGGTAACTCAAAGCAATAGAAAATTATAATAGCAAAATATACTCTCAAGACCCACTCAGTTCACTCACACGCGATACAAAAAAGTCCCGCTATCAATGAGAAATACTTTTGTAAACAGACTGTTAAGATTATCGTTTCCACTAACCTCAACTCACACGTGAATTTAGGGTTTTCAATTTATATATGACTGTTGTGACACACCACGTCACTAAAATTAATCCTTTATTCACAAGGATGAAATAAAACTTCATCAATCTCTCCTGATCATGTAGGGTCCTTACATGCACTTCTCACGGTCAAAACAACTCACGATCACTGCACCCGTTATACATTTAGGATTTCATCCTATAGTTGTACCCACCCATTGTGGACAAATTATTCACTCATGTGGTTTACACACCCATTATTGAAACATTGGCCCAACATATTTAGGCCTCAATTATGATCTTACCGACCTCTTCTTCTTCTTGGACCCCGCCGACCTTGAAATATGGTATGCTACAATTACCGAGGAATCCACTAGTCCTATTTAAACCTACCACTCTTGGGTCGTAAATTTCCTGGGCCTAATTGTCTTGACCCAATTACTCCCCTAGAAGTCTCACCCCTCCAGTTGTTATGCCTAATTGGTGAGGTTTACTAATCCCAAAATTTATCTGTCTCACTACTCAATGTGGACACTTTTAACAC
The DNA here is from genome assembly GCA_949130495.1 of Sambucus nigra. NCBI lineage: Eukaryota > Viridiplantae > Streptophyta > Magnoliopsida > Dipsacales > Adoxaceae > Sambucus > Sambucus nigra. Next base: position 623,560,032 of record OX422215.1, read on the forward strand.
TTAGTAGTCGCTCTCTCTACACATAGGGTAATTTCCCTTACTATTTCCTCATTACTGACCATTTTAACGTCCTTCTCTTTGACCTATCAATCTTAACTCCTAATTTCTTTTTCCATTATTCTTTTGGCTCTACAGGTCCTATGGGATACATTATCGACTACACTAGTCTTGGCTGATTTCAATGTCACTAAGTAGGGGTTTAATCATGTCACTTTAAATGGCTCCCCTACTGGGTACACCTTCCAGTGATGTTTCATTAACAATATTGAATTCAACATTTCCCTTCGGCTAGGTTTCCTAACCCTTCTAGCTCCCTTTCATTTGGAAGCATCATCAAATTTCTTGGTGAAGTTAATCCTAGTCGTCTTTGTCAGATTTCCACTCACACTAGAGTATTTCACTCACTAGTCCTTTTACATAATGAACTCTATTTATCTTCTATGTACCCTATTTTTCCTAGGGTAAGGAGTTCGTTAAACAAGTTAATTCTCTCTTTCTTGCCCAAGAGATAAGTTTCAAAATTCCATAAACATCAAATGAACTATTTCACTATCGAACCATACCTAAACTTCTTATTCTAGCTTCATACATGTTATTTATATGTGATGTTTAACTCTCATCACTTAAGTTTGTTCTTCCTAGAAAATTTTCTTACTAGAAACCTTCCAAATCTTGGGTGTTACTACACTTCACCCTTTGCAATTGACTTTGAATTTCTTCCATCACAAGAGTCCTTACGACTCCCTCACCTTTCACATATAGTACTGGGTGAGTTAAGAACGACACAACCATCAACTATGATGGTGCTTGGGAAACTACAACTCCCAAGCTACTTCCTTAATGTTCTCATCCCAAAAATCAATTATGATGGTTTCTATCTCTACCACCATTTTCCAAAATACTCTATATCTTTGGCTAAGTCCTCCTCCTTTTGTCCTTCTAATGGATCTTACTAGTCATCCCAAAGTGTTTGGCGCATGATGCCCGACCATACTCGTATAAGCATTACATCTCACATACTTCATGGCAGGAGAACGTAAGTGGAAATACGTTGAAGAATTCAACATCCTAATAATAGGGCTCTACATCAAATAACCCTACACTAAAACATAGTAAGCCGCACATATCCTAAAGACACTAGAACCTGATGCTCTGATACCACCTGTAATAAACCGCCTAATTAAATATTGGGTGATCAGTCCTTTATTTAATTAAATCATAATATTCAGTTGCTTCATTCTCAACATCATTGTCGAAAACAATTTCTTTATTAATCACCTAATAGTTAATTAACCTAAGTGTCAAAACCTTTTTCCATTTTTAAGTTAATTAAAACCATTCCACGACATGGAATAATAATATGCAACAACACAACACAACTGAATTAACTATAATAAGAATAAATGTTACTGGATTAACTCTCCAGTGAAATTATAACATTTACACTAAATAAAACTGATATCCACATTGCTTACATATATAATTACAACCTCTAGAATCCTGGGCGACAAGCCCTAAATGAAGTAGACGCTACAGATGAGTGAATCAATAGAACGGAAGCGTCTAAACAAAATCCACAACTCTGCTAGCATCTATAATCCATCGGAACATCCATAATCTATGCTTGGCATCCCAACTCCTGGATACCTGATGTACAAGATATAGTAGAGACGAGAATATGCAAGGAAACGGGTCAGAGCTCGATTGTAAAAGATTTTAAAAATAGCAAGTTCTAAACAATTTCAATTAAGTATTTATTATGTACATGTTACTTTCTCAGTCTCTCTCTTGAGAATTCTCACCTCTCATCTGAAGTTTACTGTAGATTACATCACTATATATATATATATATATATATATATATATATATATATATATATATATATATATATATATATATATATATATATATCACACTAATTATATATATACTAATGCAACACCTCCCCAGTCACAGCTGTGGTGCACGCATACTCTGCTATCATGTCCCGATACATAATGTCACTGTATAGAGGACTATTGATTCGGCGTCTCTCACGAATCATATCATAACACAAATATATTAGAGGAAAGCATACTTCCCATCCAAATGGGTCACGTACATACCTACGCTCCTATTCAACCGTCAAAACTATCATTACACCGATAGCACGTGTCCAACGTCCTATGATCCTGGTACAAATATAAAATCCTCCCAAATGAGCGTATAGGATAAGACCGTCCACAATGCGAAACCTCCACCCTGATCGCAAGCAGTGTAGGTATGTCATACATACAAATAATATTATAGGTATTCATCAAACCTATATAAATATAACATCCATAAGGCATTCACAAAACCATATGATAACTCCCATACGTAGCATTTTTATCTATCAAATTCTATATATTAAAGATTATGACTTTACTTCTTTATTTTATATTCCCGAGCCTCACTTATTACTCGGAGATTAAATAAGTATTCCTCAACCTAATTCAGTAGGTAAATGTCTACACCCTACTTGTCCATGTCATCACAACTTTCGAAATTTTATGAATTAAACTCACCTTTAATTAGTTTTAATTATCGATATCCCTTAATTCATTCTTAACCCTTCATTCTATCTCTTAGGGTTAATCCCACCTATACCTAAGGTTATACCGGTAATTAATAACTCTCTTACTACTGGTTCCAACCTTAAATTATCATTTATCCGATTTAAACCCTAAATTATATAATTCTCCAAAATAACTTGTTTAATTACTCACTCGTTAATTTCCCCTCATTCACATTCACAAAATAATATTGTTTGGCTCTTAAATATATCCTATTGTCGTTCCCTAAGTCCCATTAAGTTTATTTAATCATCATCAAAGATTCCTCAAAGTTTGGGATTTAATCAACAATTAAAAAGAAAAATAATTCACATTTCCAGGGGGAGTCGATCGATCGATGGACTAGATATTGCCCAGTTTTCTGCATTATTTCTACTACGGGTTTCATACTTTTCAATCATCAAAACCTTTATAAAATAATCACAAACTCCCCAATATTCATTCCATATAAGACCATCTAAAATCATCAAGAAGGTTAGATTCAAAACACACTATTTCCAGAAAACTCGTATTTTTATATTTATCCATGAACATCATATAAACTCTAATTTTTCTTCAGCAAATGATTTCCAAATTCATCTCATGATATCCAGATCATATACCTTCATATATAAATAAGTTCTAACGTATCCAAAATGATTTAGACATCATTCCAAGAATCAATTTACTCAAATTCCATTTTATTCTCAAGAACTCTAATTTTTATTTTGACTTAATCATCAATAAGAGTGTAAATCCCAGATTTCTTCACAAGATAATATAAAATTCACGGGGTTTATTCTAAACTAAAAAGAGATCATTCCTATATAATATCCATTTCAAAGGTCCATTTAAAATTATCACAAATTTATCTTTGTTCATGCAACTTTTCAATTTTTTCCTAACTATCCCAACATGGACAATATAAAAGCTACGATCACAATAATTAATCACTTGCCTTTAGATTGTAGGTCTGATCTGTTGGGATGATTCTCTACTAGTGGTCCTCTATTTTTCTGGCCAACTTTCGGCAGTGGTGGTGGTGGCTCTTGGTGGTGCAAGGTGGTTGTCCTTTGGTTTCCTAGAAAAGTCTTTTCTCCTCCCATAGAAAGTCTCTCTATCTCCACTAAACCTTTTCCTCTTATTTTTGGTGAATGAACCTAAGCTCTCTAATCTCCTCACTAATATAATACAACCCAATTTCTGTGTTTACTAATCACCTCCCTTGTAAAATGACCTAAATACCCCTTTGGAGTGTCCTTTCGGTTCCAAAGTGCCCCGAGACATGAAATCAAACACCCAAGTAGACTTTTTCGACTATTTGAACCCTTTCGAACACTTTGAGGCAGTCAAAATGATCATTCGAATGACATAATAATAATTCACTTTTATTTCATTAAATTATAATCCTGACATGACTCAAATTCGCGTCCCGACTTAATTACCATAATTGTCGCACACATAATTCCCGACAAGTTTATAAAGTCAATTGTAAATTCGTAATCATATATATAAATTTAATCACTAAGTAATATTCAACATAAATCACATATTACTTTATTCTCGAGTAGTATTTAAATCCGAATTAATTTCTAATTATATCACAATTAATTCTAATTAATCCCATTTTAAAACTCATTAAAAATATGGGGTATTACAAGAAGGTCATATTCCTGCTCTCCGAAAGTTTTTCAAGCGAGACTTAACCCACATAAATGTGTTTCCGGCATCACCAAAGGAAAACTCTTAGAACTCATGGTTAGTGTGGAAGGGATAGAAGAAGATCCCGCTAAGATGAAAGCCATACTCGAGATGTCACCCCCCAAAGGGAGATTACAATATATCAGTTAGTTCATCAGCCAATTGACTTCTATCTGTGAACCCATATTCAAACTCCTTCAAAAGGATTCCATTAAAATTTAGAACGAAGCTTGCCAAGACACCTTTGACCGAATCAAGCAGTACCTAACCCAACCTCTTGTGCTAATGCTATCGCAGCCTGATCTTCCCCTACTTTTATACCAAAACGTAACAGATACTGCATCTGGGGCTTTTTCTAACCCAATACCTAGAAAGAATCCCGTAAAGAGAGAGACATATACTATTCCAATAGCAAGTTAGCCGGATATGAAGTTAATTACACTTAGAAAAAGTATGTGTCACCCTTGTTTGGGTCGCCGAAAGACTACGACACTACATGCTCGCCTTTCCCATCAGACTCGTATCCTGAATGAATCCCATTAAGTACATACTTAAGAAACCTTCCTTATCTAGCCGAATGTCTCGATAGTTGATGAGTTTATCCGAGTTCGATATCATGTATGTCATGTAGAAAGCCATGAAAGGAAGAACCATCTCTGACTAACTCACTGACTACCCTATGGAGTAAACTGATTATTGTATTTTTTAGTTCCCAGATGAGAACATCCTCTGTACATCCCAAGAAGACCTCCGATGGAAAATGTTCTTTGACGGTGCTACCAACAAGAAAGAGTTTGCCATTGGAATCCTCCAAATTTCCCCTGATGACTCTCACACTCCTATTGTCATTAGACTAGATTTTACCTGCACCAACAACATGACTAAATATGAGGTGTGCATGGTAGGCCTCAAAGTTAGTCTTAAGAAAAGAATTCGATACTTAGATGTTTATAGGTATTTAGCCCTCATTATCAGTGAAATACTCCGGAGATGGAAAGTCAAGGATGAGAAACGCTTACCTTTTCATGCCCACCTAGAAGAGTTGACCTCCCAATTCCAATATGTCACCTTCCACTACCTACCCCGAGCAAAGAATAACCTAGCCGATGCCCTTGTTGCCCTAGCCTCTATGATTGACATGCCTGAAGGAATAACAATGGCCCCTTTCCTAGTCCAAAAGCAAGATAAATCAACCCACTGCTAACATATTGAGTTCATCACAAAAGAAGATTGCAATATAGCCGACTGCTGGTACTATGATATTTGGTACCTCCTTAAACATGGTAGGTACCCCTAAGGTTCTGACAAGAAAGATCGAGTAACCATTCGCAAACAGGATGCCCATCATATTATCTGGAAGAAAGAACTGTTCAAGCAAAACTTCGATGGAACCCATTTGCACTGCATCACAGGGGCTGAAATTAAAGAGATGATGCAGAAAATCCACAGCGGGAGTGAGGACCCCATATGAATGGCCATATGCTCGCCAAAAAAATATCCGGTAGGGTTACTACTAGACTATCATGGTTTAGGATTGCACCGCCTATGTTAGGAGATGTCTCAAATGCCGAAAGTTTTCCAACCTATAACACTTGCGTCCACCAGAATTGTATAATATGAATTCTTCCTAGCCATTCTCCACATTGGGCATCGACATCATAGGAAGGTTACACCCAAAGCCTCCAATGGGCATGACTTCATCCTAGTTTCCATTGACTACTTCACTAAATGGGTCAAAGCTAGGTCATACGCAATTCTGAATTCCAATAAGGTGGCCAAGTTCATTAACAAAAATATCATTTGCCAATATGGGATCCCGCATGAGCCGGTATTGGCAGAATTCACAGAAGTGGTCGATGAGTATGAGATTCAGAGTAAAAAATCTTCTCCTTACCGACCTTAAACTAACGAAGTAGTTAAAACCTCTAATAAGAACCTCAAAGCTATCATCAACAAGATGACAGAGAGTTGCTGAGATTGGGTCGATCTAATCCCTCACGCCCTCTAGGTCTACCATACTTCAGTTCGAACATCTACTTGGGCTACCCCTTACTCTGTCATTTACGACATGGAAGCAGTCCTACCCGTAGAGCTATAAATTCCTTCACTACGTGTTATGCTTGAAAGAAAAGTCATCGAGGAAGATTGGCTTCAGAGCCATCTTAACGAGTTGTCATTCTTAGATGAAAGGAGATTGAAAGCTCTATATCACATATAAGGGTACCATAGAAGTATAATGCGATCATTCAACAAGAGAGTCAAGGACCGTGGTGTCCAAGAAACAGACTTAGCCCTTAATGAGATTATAGAGCCCATCTGGGACTCTAGAGGGAAATTCAAACCCAATTGGAGCAGCCCCATATTGTAAAAAAGATCCTCTCAAGTGGCATTGTTGTGCTCATTGATCTCAATGGAGAAGAGATGGCCCGTTCAGTCAATCTAGACCGTCTCAAGAATTTTTCCCATATTCCTAAGTCTGGGTGTGATACGACTCTTCTCATCTTCCTTCTATTAAAAAAATATTCTTCTTTTCCCTCTACTCAGAACAACGTGGGGCCTGATCCTCTAAAAAACTTTTTTCTTTAAAAAATGAATTTCAAAAAACCCCCAGAGGTACGTAGGCACCTCATATACTTCACATGAGCACGTCCCATTATTTTCCACAAAATGCTATTCTTTTCTTATCCCTGAAAGCAACAGTTCATTATATCATAGACATGAGCAAAAGGATTATGTCTTCCTTAGCGATTGGTATAGATAATTAAAAAGAAAAAAACTCATCAAGAGGCACAACTAGATGATAAAAAACTTTTTTATTCCATTATTTGAAAATTCCAATACAATTACATCAACATAGGGAGTCAAATGACTTCCCTTTTAGCCTACTCCTACCTACCTAAAACAAAAAATAAAAACAAGCCCCATTATATGAAAAATAACCCTCAAATTATTCCCAAACACTTATTACAAAAGCTTCACAAATAAACTTCCTAGGGGTCCTACTCGCATCTACTAGAGGAACCAACCCCATCATCACCTACATCGTGGAGTCCCCAAACTTTCCCTGTCTTAATAGAGTGTCACAGATGCACCATAGAACGATAATCCTGGACTAGAACGGGGAAAACCACAACACCTCCCTCCATTGTGTCAAATATGACGAACCATCTTTGTATAGTCTCCTCAGCCAACATCTTGGCAACTACTTTTTTCCACAACCACTTCATGTAGTCCCCTAAGATATTCCAGACTCTAATAACATATTGGGATGGATGGGTTGACGATTGACGATTCTCCCATAAAGAGCCAAGCCTCATGCGCATACGCTCTATCAAATCCTCCATAGGAAAGAAGTCTAGTGTCTAAGGTGGCACAATTTGTTCCTAGTTAAATTGGCATAGAAGCTGCCAAGGAAAGTAGAAAGAGGTCTGACTGAGACCAACCAACCAAACATACTAATATTCCCCTAGTTCCAGAATCGTCAGTCTCTCCCCCCACCAAGGCATTAGCCGACACAAGCCTCGAGCCCTGTGCTCTACAAAATAATTTTCCCAACTCTTAATGTTTAGACTTCACTGATAAAGTAGCGTGCAAAGAAGTTTGGCACAATCGACAAAGGATACTCAACTGGGACCTCCATACGAAATCTCTCTGATAGCCACATGAACATCATTACAGGGCTACCTCTCGGGAAGTCAGAACAACCTTCCCGCCAGTAATCCAGACCATTCAAAATCTTTACCAATATCACTCCCGTAGGATTGCGATGGTGCGACATCCAAGAAACAATGGATATAACTTGTGGGTAACAACAGTTTTAAAACCAAGCCCAGAATGATGGCTCCAGGATAGCTAGCATCACCAACATCCTGCAAATTCATGGAATGCAGCACAGCAGGAAGAAAGATCATTCAGTAACCACTGACCTAGTCGCCGAAGGTGAGATATGGAGAAATCCTGGTAACAGCTCCCTGGGGGACCGAGAAAATTCTGGCATAGCTACAACAACACTGAGATTTATCCCCAACACGACAGAAAACTCTTCATAGTTAGGACATACCTCATCCAACCCGAAATGAAAAACATGATCTTTAGGATACCAGAACTCCACAGCTGCCATCATCATGTTCCACTATATGGGTCAGTTGCGCCATAAGGAGACTCAATACATCTTGAAATCATCGTAATCGACGTTGTAGGAGCACATCGCTTCCAAGGTTTCTAGGTAGTTTGCGAACTTAACACTACCAGGGAGAGCCATTTTATAAAGTAAGCAAAGAAGAATGCAAAATAAAAAAATGTGCAGATGTGAAGAAAATGCTCCACCCACACCCTATTTATACTTGAAAAGCAAAGACAATGAACCCTGCAGAAATCAGAGAAAAACTGACCCCACCAAGTACCATGCAATCGAAGAAAGTGCAATCAAAGACTTGGATTGATTGGACAGATACTGACATGTCGATAGGCAGGACATGGGTCATGTCGATCGGCAAACCCCTATTTTTGGAAATTTCCCTTTTTCCTTTTTTGTCAAAACCAAAAAACTCAATAAAGTTAATTTATATTCTCAAAGAATTCTGAATTTCCTTATCTTTATGTTTTTTACTTGTCTTATTTTTGAAATAAATTCTCTCCCAAATCATTTTTAATCCTTTTTATGGTCTTAGAAGCAAAGTAAAAAAAGCATGTGCATTAAGTCACTAAAAAAAATCAACAAAAAATTCATTTTATTTGCATATATATTTGTTGTGTTACATCAGTTTTGCAGGAAATAAAGAAAATACAATGGGACTCAGCCCGAACCCATCTACATTTTTCTTTCTCTATCTCTCACCCACGTACACTTTATCTATCACCCACCTACAATCTCTCTCCCACACTTTATGTGTCTGTTCTCATTATATCTATCTCTCCCCTTAGGAATGTACTTCCCTATAGTGCATTCTCTTCCCCCAGCAACAAGATGATGTACCACCAATCCTCAAGCCAGACCCTTCCTCAAATGAGGTAGATGTCACCAGAAAAGAAGGAATCGAAATCGTATCCTAAATGTTGGTGATCATTGAAGATATCCAATATAGAACATCCTTTAGCCAGGTGGTGAAAACCTGAATATGCCGCAAAGATAAACATAAAAGATCAAATTAGCCAATCTGAGGCAAAGGAAGAAATTCAAAAATCAAAAAAGTCAAAGAGATGAAAAGCATACCGGTGGATCAAGTACCTCCTCAGTCAAAACTAGATCATCCAGATCCATCGCATTAGGATGGTGCCACAAATGCAATGACCTTCCATCAGCCAGTCGAATATTGTAAGAAGGAGGGACCAATTGCACAAAAATAACCTCTGAGGTCATTATCGTTGCTGTCGATGATGAGCACCACCTGCACTATAGGAGGATCCCACTGGAAGACTCGAATCCACATAGGGGAGAGGCATCATGTCATATATTCTGGGCGGCATCAACCAGCTCGACACAAAGTCCAAATAATCATACGCCACCATCGTGTTAGTATATGACGAGTAACCCTCACCCGTCATCGCCGCTAATCGCGCATCATTGGCCATCTCCCTCACTAGCCTCATATATATTGGGGACCTCGTCGGTGGTATAACAATCTCATCCTCCATAACTTATCAGACTACTCTATACCCGAGGTATAAGAAGTAACCAAACTCATACGCCAGCAAATGCCGCATTTGCACATTTCCCCTAGTCAACCCTATGTGATGAATGGTCGTCCCCCATGGATCGAAGGTCACCTAAAAAATCCCTAATGGATAAAGATCAATATCAATAAAATATCTTAAAGTAAAGATGTTCTTACAAGAGAAAGAAGGATTTACCCGCTCGCTCTCCAGGCCATATAAGACCTAACGCACTGCCTCTAGAGAGAAGGACTTCTTCGACTGCCGGTTGGACTTTCTCCACTGATACATCCGATAGAAGTCCCTAATAGACTCGTACTTCAAAGATATTAATTCGGTGTCAAATCCAATCACCTTATATAACCATGTCTGCGAAGGATAAAGGTCAATAATCAAGAAATCAAGAATGACACGCATAAGGAAAATTCGAATCCATTAAGGAAAATGCAAAAAATAAAGAATACCTCAAGAAGATACGTGGCTCCAGTAAAGGGTTATCAGCAGTACTGACTGAATGCATCGAGCGAAGAATCAAGGGTTGCCAAGGTCAGGCTCCCCCAGTCATAAAGAAGGACGTTCAAAAATACCTTCAGGAAAAGCAAGAACGACAAGTGGACGACGTCACCACTTGTCACCACCAAGAAATCTCCCAACACCAGCAAAATAAACAAATGGTCCACCTGCCGCACCTGCAACCCATCCTCCTAATAAATCCTCCTACTTAGCAATAGCTTGCTCAAAAGAGATAAACTAAGAGAGTCCCTAGAGACTACCCACTCCACATCACCCACCGCCTCCGGCATCACCCTCAAAGTCCTATCCACCTCAATCTGTACCCCATCGTAGTCCATCCTTAGCAGCTGCTGCACATCTATGGGAGTCACCATAATCTCCCCAAAGCCAAAGTGAAAGGTGTGGGTGGTGTCATACCATCTCTCCCCCAGAGCATAAAGAACATATGTAGAACGAGGTGTCTCATCCAGCGCAGACGCCAGTCTCTTAAAATAGGATGATGACACCACCTAATGCACCACCAATGAAAGGTGCTCCTAAATTTTCCTAATCCCCCTTGTCCCTCGATCATGCAGAGTTGACATAGAGACATCAAAATATCAAAGACAAAAAGGGAAAAAACTTTTTCAAGATTCAAGAAATAAGGGAATACCACCAAGAAAAAAGGAAAATAATACCAGAGGTCATAAATACTTACATAGCCACCAGGGTTCACCACCCTAGAAGAATGATGACAAGAAGGCTCGCGCAAGAAGTTCCGCTCATCCCCTACAGGCTCGAATGAGTCGAAGGAATTTTGCTTCCCAGTGCAAGGGGAACCCTAGCCCTCTACTCTATCTTTGCCCAATCGTCAACATTGAGACATGACATATATGTCGCACTGCTTGAGAAATCATCCATCGCTTGATTTTGGAACGTTAAAATGCTTCACAGAAGGTAATTGCAGAAGAAGACAGGTTAGAAATCTATAAAAAAATGAAGAGAACCCGCCCCCTTTTTATAGGAGGCTAAGGGACATGACGATCGACATCTCCTTGCCACCCACCGATCGAAACTGTCCCTCCACCTACTCGAGGTACCCCAAAATATCGTTCCACTTCCGTTTGGCACCCTTAAAAACCATGTCGGTCAGCACCTCCCTTGAAATTTCGTACAAAAATTCTAAAAAAAATACCATAAAATCTTGAAAAATCGCTGAAAAATTCCTATAATTGCCAAATGAATTTTAAGACCTTTTTCACTAAGAAAACCATTTTTACTAACTTATATCTCTAGTGGAACCACAAGATACACATCCCCAGTGGAGTCCCTAAATTTCTCCAATAAACCTTTAGCCCTCAGAATTGGCTTCAACACTGAGAATTGGTCATCTCTATCTTAAGCCCACAAAATTGGCTTTAACTCGCAGAATTGGCCACCTCTACTTAAGCCCGCAAAATTGGATTCAACCCCCAAAATTGGTCACTTTTACTTAAGCCCTCAGAATTGGCTTCGACCATCATAATTGGTCACCTCTACTTAAGCTCGCAGAATTGGCTTCGACCTTCACAATTGGTCACTTCTACTTAAGCCCTCAGAATTGGCTTCGACCCTCAAAACTGGTCATCTCTATCTTAAGCCCGTAGAATTGGCTTCGACCCTCAGAATTGGTCATATCTATCTTAAGCCAATAGAATTGGTTTCAACCCTCGTAATTGGTTGGTTCTACTAAAACCCTCAGAATTGACCTGCAGAATTGGTCATCTCTACTTAAGCCCTCAGAATTAGATTCGACCCTTAAAATTGGTCGCTTCTATTTTAAGCCCGGAGAATTGGCTTTGACCCTCAAAATTGGTCACATTTACTTAAGCTCGCAGAATTGGTTTTGACCCTCAGAATTGGTCACTCTTACTTAAGTTCATAGAATCGGCTTTTACCCGTAGAATTGTCAATCTTTACTTAAGCCCGCAAAATTAGATTTGACGCACATAATTGGTCATCTATATCTTAAGCCCGCAGAATTGGCTTTGACCCACAGAATTGGTCATCTTTATCTTAAGCCCATAGAATTGTCTTTGACCCTCATAATTGGTCACCTCTATCTTAAGCCCTCAGAATTGGCTTTGACACATAGAATTAATCGCTTCTACTTAAGCCCTCAGAATTGGCTTCGACTCCCAGAATTGGTCGCTACAACTTAGGTCCTCAGAATTGACCTCGGCCCGCATAATTGGTCGTTACCTACCCTCGACCTCTATCATCATCTCCTTTAGTTCCTTAGAATCTCCTATCCCCACCATAACCTTAGATCCTCATAATTGACCTCGACCCTATAAATCGGTTATCCTCATCCCTTAGGTTCGCAGAACTAACCTCTTTCCAAAACATCATGTGGTTTCTATTCATCGGCTTTCACTTATTCCAAGCTCACAAATCAAGGGGATCTGTAGACATTATATTCTAACACCCCCTACGTCTTTCCTAAGGTCCCTGGAACCTCATCCTTTTACTACAAACCCTAGGTCATGCTCCGAGTATTGATCTAGAGGACATTGAGCACTCTCGATCCCCATTTGACTCTAATTAACTCCATCTCCAGAGTTAAATATCTTTGAATCTTCGAAGGGATCTAAATCCCCTTTCCATTAGTCCTTCTCGTGCGCGAATTGGTATAGCAGTTCGAACGAACGAACCATTTTACTACCAAAAATCAATCTGGAGACCATCGGGCGCTCACATGCACCAATTTGACACGAATCAACATCATTGCCAGAGAAAAAGATCTTTGAATATTTGAAGGACATTAAAACCCTTTTCCAGCGGTCCACCTCATGCGTGAAATAGCATAACCGTTCAGACGAACGAGCCATCCCCCCCCCCCCCCAAAAAAAAAAAACTGATCTAGAGTCCACCGGGTGCTCTTAGGCTATGTTTGACCATACACAAATCTTTAGCTCAAATGAGACTTAATGAAACTCCAAAGGTAACTGAATACCCTTTCCAATGGTCTGCCCCATGTGTGATTCTAACTTATGGTACAGACAAACAATCTGTTTTACTTCGAGAGGCCACCGGGCGTTTTTTAGCCTTGGTTGACCAAAGTCAACTTTTCAAAACAAGTGAAGATCTTTGGAATATCTAAGTACATCTCCTAAACTTGCCAACGGTTTGCCCCGTGCACGATTATGGCTTACCATCCGAACAAACAATTCATTTTTGTTCGGTGAGCTCCTGTCAAAAGGACCAATGTACACTTTCGAGCCACATTTGACCCAAAGTTTATTCTCGGACCCTAGAGAGGTCCAAAGGATTCATGAAATCATTTACTTCATACAAATGAAGTAAATGATTTTATCAAAGAGGTGCATGAAGGCTCATGTGGATCTCACATAGCCGGGAGGTCTCTAAGACAACGGTTAACAATGCAAAGTTACTATCGTCCAATGATGAAAGCAGACTGTGTTGTTTTGACCAAGAAGTGTGACAAGTTATAGAAGTTTACTACCATCCACAGAAGACCAAGATAAGGTCTAACACCCATCAATTCTCCATCGTCTTTCTCTATCTGGGGAATTGATCTGGTCGGACTATTGTCAACCACCAAGGGAAGGTTCAAATATCTAATTGTAGTAGTTCATTATTCCACCAATTGGGTGGAAGTTTAGACTTTGATTGATATGCCCTATCAGAGGGTGTTCCAGTTCATATGGAAGCATATCATTTGCAGGTATGGCATGTCTTATGCCTTCATCATTAACCATGGCATTCAATATGATAACGAAGAATTTGAAGAATATTGTATTAGGTCTAGCATCCAGAAACTCCATTCAGCACCTGGGCACCCACAATGCAATGACCATATAAAAATCACCAATAAGACCTTGCTATATGGGTTGAAGAAAAGGTTGGATGATTTTCAAGGAACTAGATTGATGAACTCCACAATGTCATTTGGGTATATATGACTATTCCCAGAATAGCAACGAGGGGAAGCCCATACATGTTAGCTTTTGGCTCTGAGCCAGTTGTACCAATGGAAATAAGCCTGTCGACTCATAGGGTATTGAACTTTGATTAACCCAAGAGTGATCTCATGAGGCGACTAGATCAGGATGTGATAGAAGAAGTTCGAGAAGATCCTACTATTCAGATGGTTGCATGCCAACAAAGGATTACAAGGTTTTATATTCAAAAGGTCAAGACGACCAACCTAAAGTACAGAGATCTGGTGCTAAAAAAGGTGACCTAGAGGTACAATAATGTAGAGCTAAATTAGTATAGTCTGTACCGTATCTCGACGGTTATCCGACGAGGAACCTATTGCTGGGAAACTTTAGAAGAAAAAGAATTCAAGAATCCTTGGAACACAGACCACCTGTGCAAGTATTATCAAAAATTCCGTTTTCAAAAATTCCCTTTTTAATGTAATTGGTTTTGGAAGTTCATAAAATTTCATGTTTTCCCCATTATACATCTTTTTTGTGTTTTGTTTTTCAGAATATAGTCGCATAACCCATAAATTAATGACTCACCAACTCATAAAATAATGACCAATTTAATTTCAATTTTTTCCAAACTTTTCCAACTTCAAGAAAGTTTCCAAAACATTCTTAGCCAAAGAGCATGGTTCAAACTTTGTCAAACTTTTCCAACTTCATAAACTTTCCTCGTTATAAATGATCCAACTTCAGAAAAGTGCATGGTTCAACCTTTTCCAAAATTTTCCAACTTCAAAAAAATTAAAAATTGATGTATGATTTATCCTCGGCAAATCACGAATAAGAAATCAGTATTTTTTTTAAATTAGAGGTTTTACCTGACCAGGTTAAGATTTTGGAATAATTATATATTCCTATTACACTTAGTCGCCACTGATAACTAATGCTACATGTAAGGACATGATTTAATAAATGTTCATCTGGAATCTAGGAATTTCATATTTGTCCTGGAACATAGTTAATATGTTGTATATTGATACATTTGGCATGTCCTCACGTGTTTAACCTTGATGTCCATCATCCGAACTCTTAGAATCACGCATCATCAACACACACCCATCATTGACATCGTGCGTTGTGCATCTTTAACTGGTCTCCACTATTCCCACTAACTCCACTACGCTAAAAGGTATAATGTTTAATTGGAGTTAATAATGTTCACGTATTTATTTGGGATATTTTTTATAAAATGATTTTATCAAAATAGGGTGTTTTTCTAAGTCAAAAATAATTTTTTAAGACTTATAGGCGAGCATTTTTAAAATAATATTTTTCAGTCCTGTCGTTCAAACAACATAGCAATGTTATTCAAACAACATTGATAAGTCATTTGAACGACATATTCTAATGACATGCAATGTCATTTGAAGGGTCGCGTGAAGGGACTTTTCTTTGGTGCTTCAAATAACCACATATTATTTTATTTTATATGGTCATTTCTTTGGTCGTTAGTAACAACATCTAATGTCGTTCAAATGACATGCAAATGTCATTCCAACAACATGTGCTGCCTCAATTTTCTATTCAGCCTATAAATACGTGCTACGAAATCAGGTTTTGTAAGTCTTATAAAACTCTGCCTATGCATATTTTTCTGCACTTTAAGACTTCATATTTTGGGCTTTAAAACCTTTTTTTCTTCACTCAAATGTCCCAAATCATTTATGTGAATCATTCTTAAATCCTGTTATTCATATTACTCATTCTAGAGTAAAACGCTGGAGATCAAGGTTATCTCCATCGCTGACCATTGGAGCTCTTGAGGGATCTCTTGATAAAGACTTCGAATCGACACCTAAGGGTATTCGTCATCACAAACGTTGTATTTCTTCTATATAATTATAAGTTGAAGATTTACAGTTAATGAAAAAATAAAATGGTTTTTCCCCTGCTGGGCATTTTTCCTCAAATCTGTTTTGTGATTATTTTGGTTTGCATGCTAGATAATTCATATTACTTTCAATCACAATTAGATGCATGTTTTAGGGATTTAATTAAAGATGGTGATAAAATTCAATTTAATTAAATAAGTTTGAATATTGAACGCAAGCGCACTCTCAAACTGGTATCAGAATCAATTACACAATTCTACTGTGTAATTTTTTCACAATTTTTTTTTCTAGATATCAATTGTCTGAAAAAATGATTTTTGAAAGGCTTAAGTTCAATGAAAAACTTATCTAATCAAAAGCCATTTTTTTACGGAAAAGACTATGCATTTTGGAAAGTCCATAAGAAGTCGTCATTAAAAGCCATTAATGAGAGAGTGTGGATCACTTATTAAAGAGGGTGGACTGCACCCACTCATGTTGTTGGTAGTGATATATTACCCAAACCTGTGAGTTTGTGGATTGAAGATGACTTTAAATGGGGTAATTTTAATTCACGTGGGTTAAGTGCTATATCTGGATGCGTCGTTCCTGACGAGTTTTATTGAATTATGACGTGTACCATGTCTAAAGAGGCATGGGATGTTTTACCACTTACTCATGAAGGAACTAATGCAGTCAAAGCGTCAAAATTGTAAAATCTAACTAACTCAATTTGAAACAATAACCACACTTGATTCTAAATGGGTTGATGATTTTTATTCACATCTATCAGATATTATTAATTAACTACACCAGAAAGGCTAAATTATCACCTTTGAGAAAAAACACGCATTTTTTATCACGGTTAATGACCATGATAAGTTCGTGACAACGGTTTGTCATGGTTAATGACCATGACAACTTTAGAAAGTTGTCACAGTCAAAGACTTTGACAGGTTCGTGATAACTTTCTCAGTAAAAAAACCTATCGCCTCTTTTTTTCCCACCGTTTTCATTTCCCCCTTTCTCTCTCTCTCTCTCTCTCTCTCTCTCTCTCTCTCTCTCTCTTTCCTTTGTATATGTGTGTGTGTGTTTATATATATGTGTGTATGTGTATAACTTTGCGTGTATGTGTGTGTGTTCAAGTGTGTGTGTAGGTGTGTAGGTCTTTGACCGTGACAAGTCCATAACAAAGAAGTTATTACCCCTAGACTTGTCACAGTCAAAGACCTTGATAAGTTTAACTTGTCATGGTCAAAGACTGTGATAAGTTTAACTTGTCATGGGGCATAATGATTCATGCTTTAATCTTGGTGAAAAAATTCATGACACTAGAATAGTTAAAAAGGTTTTAAGATCATTGCCTGTCCGTTTTATCCCGAAAGTCATCGTGCTTAACTCTTTAGGAATATTATATTATCTTATGTTAGAAGAGCTTGTAGGAGATCTTCGGACCTATGAAATTGATATGTCTCCTAAAATAGATAAACCTAAAGAGGAGGGGATTGCACTTAAAGTCCAGTCTAAGAAAGGTGAGGAGTCGTCTAGAAATAGGGTAGAGTCGTCCAAATTGAGAGAGGAATAAATGTCATATTCTAAGTTTGATTTTGATTTAGACAATTTGACACTGTTTGTAAAAAAATTTCAAGAAATTTCTCAAATTAAAAAATAATGGAAATTTTAAAGATTTAAAGAGTTCTTAGAAAAACAAATTTGGACAGAGGGTTGATAAAGATAAAAAGGACACTCTTAAAAGAGACGGAGAGAGATGTTATGAGTTTGACAGTGGAGGTCATACGATTTTTGAGTGTCCAACTAGGTTGAAATGTTAAGGCAAAGGCAAAGGCAAAGTTGCTTTAAATGCCTCCCTTAGTGATGACAGTGAGGTCGAGTCAATGAATTCTGGAGACGAGTCATCGCATGAATGCAACTTCACCGCATTCATGGATAGACATGTGAGTACTTATAGTACACCTCATGACGATGAGGAAGCTACATCGCAAGAATACCTCGACAGTGAAAATGATTAGAGTGAGGGGGAGGATGCTGCAAGTGAAGGCGAGAGTGACCTACAACGCGCTGGAGCCGATTTATATGTTGATTAATTTAAAACAAAAAATCGTAAGCTTTTAGCATCATCGCATTAGAAAAAGATTTAGGAGAGAGAGAGAGAGAGGGTTTATTAGAGAGAGAAAGTTTGTTTCGAGAGAAAAAGACTGTTTGGAGTGAGTGAGAGTAGTGTTAAGAGAGAGAAAGAGGAATTGACCCAAAAAGTGGCTAGTCTTATAAGTGACCTCCTTGCATCCGTGGAGGCTTGGAAGAAACTTAAATCCCAACTCACTCATGATCTTGAGAGAGAGCGGGAGGTTAAGTTAAGGATTGAGGACATATCTAAAAAGATGGGGAAAATGTTCCTCGGCCTCGCTTTAGGGTTTGGTGAAAGGTAGGGAATAGGGTTTGAAGGTGCTTCCATGTCTCATATCGCACCAAAACCAGTTCCTAAGTTTATAGTGAATCCATATAGTCACCAACCAAAACCCCAAAGAAGAGTTCGTCCAAGAAGAGCAAACCATAGTCGGCCTAAGATCGTGTTATTTTGTACTTACTGCAATAGAAAAGGACATCTGAGGGAGCATTGCTATAGTTTGAGTCGGACTGGACGTACATATGCTCTGCCATGTCCCACTAGTTATCTTAGTAGTCTTAGAGAGCAGGTTGAGTTTCTAGTGGCCACATCTCAGAGTTTAATGGAAGAATCTCAATGGATATCTTTGTCGTCAGTGGATACTTCCAACATTCGGGCTAGAACCATCAACAATAAGGGTAAATAAAAGGTTACCACTTATTGGTTGAGTAAAAACAATGAAAAAGCAATTGTTGTTAATGTTGATCTTAAAGCCCCTAATACCTCACAGTGGTATTTTGATAGTGGGTGCTCCAGGAACATGTCAGGTGACGTCTCATTTTTTACCTACCTAGAGGATCGTAAGAAAGGTAAAGTCACTTTTAGATATGGGAGTAAATCTAGTATAGTAGGACGAGGTACACTAGAGATAGCCGGATTTCCTAACCTAGAGAATGTTTTGTACATCAAAGGGTTGAAAGAAAACATTCTCATCATTATCTAATTATGCGACACTAACTTTGCAGTAAAGTTTAACCGGAAGGAGTGTAACGTCTATGATCAAGCCGGTAAACTTTTATTGCATGGGGTGAGGATAGAAGATTACTATTATGGGATCGTTCTTAAGTACTTATTTATCTACAACAGCATTACGATCTCTTCTATGGATTTGTGGCATCACTATCTATGTCACGTTAATTTTAGAGATTTGAAGCGTTTAGCTAAAAAGGACTTAGTACGTGGCTTGCCATCACTTGGGAAGCCGGCTTCTGTGGTTTGTGGACCCTGTCAGCTGGGAAAACAAGTTCGTAGTCTCCATCAAAAGTTGAATTCCATTACCACTACATGCGTGCTTGAGTTGATTCACATGGATCTTATGGGTCCTACTCGCACTGAGAGTTTTGCTCGTAAGAGGAATATCCTCGTGAAAGTTGATGATTTCTCTCACTATTCCATTATAGGTTTTCTGAGAGAGAAAATTGAAGATGTAGAGTTTCTTAGGACCAAGTTCCATATCTAGTAAAAGAAATATGGTGTTATATTAATAAAATGTATAGTGACAACGACACTGAATTTAAGGAAGCAAAAGTGGATGCTTATTGTGATGACCTTGGAATCAAATATGAGTTTTATATCGTGAATAATCCTCAGTAAAATGGGATTGTTGAGCGGAATAAATCGATTCAAGAGATGGATAGATTTATGCTTCTTGGTCGTAGAGTTCCTAAGAGGTTTTAGGCAAAGGTGGTGTCTACCACATGCCATAAGGTGAATAGTGTTTATCTTCATCCACAACACTTCAAATGCCTTATGAATTATGGACTGAAAAGATGCCCAGCCTTTCATACTTCCACGTTTTAGGGAGCAAATGTTACATCCTACGGGATAGAGAGCTATTAGAAAAGTAAGACTCCCAGAGAGACGAGGAAGTATTGTTAGTCTATTCATCGACGAGTAGAGCATATCGAGTTTTTAACTTGCGTAGCTTTAAGGTCATGGAGTCAATAAATGTCACTATGAAAGATGACGAACTGCTAGCATTTGTTGATCCAAGACTTTTGTGAGAGGATGACTCACTTCTTAGTGATGATACTTTAGCCCCTCACACACCCAGGATGGACCCTACTCCTATCTGAGGGGACACACCTACTTGGGTTCGCAAGAGTCATGACCTTTTCACCATTCTAGCAGATCCCACATTAGGGGTTAAGACTTGCGCTCAGCTAGAAAGTGTTACCATATTTCTTTGCTATCGGTTCAAAGTCGAGACCAATAACCACAAAGAATTACTTAAAGATGAACAATGGATATTTGTTATGCAGGAAGAGTTGCTTTAATTTATAAAGAATAATGTTTGGGAACTTGTCCCCTAACCTAGTGAGATGAATGTGATTGGTACTAAATGGATCTTCAAGAATAAGATGGATGAGACTAGTAACATTATCCGAAATAAGGCTTGGTTGATCATTCGGGACTATACACAGATTGAGGGTGTAGACTTTGACGAGACATTTGCTCCTATTACGAGGCTTGAGTCCATCCATTTACTACTCGCCATCTCACATCATATACACTTCAAGTTATACCAGATGGATATCAAGAGTGCCTTTATGAATGACATTCTTCAGGAGGATGTTTATGTGGAATAACCTGAAGGATTTGAATACCTTATGCACCCAAGACATGTCTACTATTTGAGAAAATCCTCGTATGGTTTGAAGCAGTAACCCGTGCTTGGTACGAGAGGCTTACTTCCTATCTCTTAGCTCATGGCTTAAAGAAAAGGGGAGTTGGTAAGATATTCTTTATTAAGAGAGTAGAAAATTATATTTTCTTTACCTAGGTCTATGTGGATGACATAGTCTTTAGTTCCACGTGCTCCCGACATGCTCACCACTTTCAGGAGGAGATGAAGAGTGAGTTTGAGATGAGCATGGTCGGCGAGCATACATTATTTCTTGGTCTTAAGGTTCATCAGCTAGAGCATGGGATATTCACCTTCCAATCAAAGTATGAAAGAGACCTTGTGAATAAATTTGGTTTAGACTCCACTAATAACGCACGTATCCCGATGAGTACCTTAACTAAGCTTATCAAGGACACTTCAGGCGAGGGCATAGAGAAAACCTTGTATCAAAGTATGATAGGTAGTTTTCTCTATATGATTGCCAGTCGTTCCGACATCGCCTTTAGTATTGGAGTATGTGCACGATATCAGGCATCCTCGAAAGAGTCTCACTTACTCACCCTCAAACGTATTATCGAATACGTGAGTGGGACTCTCTCATTTGAAATTTGGTATTCCTTTAATACCGACAAGTGTTTATCCTCCTATTTGTATGTCGATTGGGTCGGGGATGTAGATGGATGTAGGAGTACTTCTGGTGGGTGTTTTTATTTTGGTTCTACTCTTATCATTTGGTTGATCAAGAAGCAAAACTCTATCTATTTGTCCCTTACGGAGGCTGATTACATAGACGCCAAGAGTTGTTGCATGCAACTCTTATGGATAAAGAAAATGCTCTAAGATTATGGGATTTCACAGGGCACCATGACTATTTCTTGTGATAACATGAATTCGATCCAGTCCAGCATTTGTGTATGAAGCACATTAGGATACGTGAGCACTTTATTCGAGAATTAGTAGAAGAAAAATTCGTATCCTTGTGTTTTGTGCCTACCGACCTCTAGTTAATCGATATCTTCACAAAGACTTTAGACGCCCTTAGATCTGAGAGTTTTAGGAAGTCTTTAGGAATTTACACAGTTGACTGAAGGGTGGTTACCATGTCCAGTATATGAGGCATTTTTAATGTTCATATCATATGATTCTTATTGCTAGATTGTATCATTTCTACCATTTTTGTATATAACATTTTTTTCACATTTTTAGAAAAATACAAATATATTTTCTATTATTTTGAGAAAAAATTGAAAAAGCCAAAAAGATTTTACTTTTGATAATTTTTTTGGAAAAAGACAAAGATTTTCTTTTTATAAAATTTTTGAAAAACACAAAAAGAGTTTTGTATTTTTTTTACACCTTTTATGGATTAACATTTAAGATGTCCATAGTCACAATATCATTTCCATATTCCATGTGACTTTTTGATAGCGATTTGAGACGCTACATCATTTCATCCATGTGCTTTATAATGTTATGAATTTATTGAAATGCGATTAGTGATATCTTTCTACATTTTGGACTACCAGTCTCCTTTAAAGAACATGTGCACAAATTTATTTGATTATATTACTTTTTTACCACATGTTGATCAAAGTGTTTCCATCTCAATTCTTTCTTCAAAACGAATAATATGTGATAAAACTTGACAATGAAAAGTAGTGCGTGTAAGAACCATTGCCCATGAGGAATTTGTTTAAAATTGAAAAGATGATGAGTGTAAATGGAAAAGGGCTATGAAAGGATCAATTAACCTTTGCGTGAAAGCGATCGTTTGAAAAGACCCAGAAAAGTGTGGCATTGTAAAAAGTAGCCAATGCAAAACTAGTTTAGTTTGATATGATAATTAAAAGAAATTGAAAACAATGATCATCCTTATATTTGAGGGAGTTTTGTTGGAAATAAATCAACAGGTTTGCACATCCTAACAAAGTCTTGAAAAAGCATTACATAATTTTAGACAATATTGGTATGTAAATCGTTTTAGACTTTGATTTGTTGATTATATCGAGTTGGTGTCATTTAAATTCAACATTTTTACACCTAAGGATGATTTTGAGTTCATTCATTAGGAGTGTCCAAAATTCATCGTGCACATATTTTATGATTTTTTGCATTGATTACCTATCGAACTTGATCATACCCCTTCATTTACACTATCATTGACTTGGTTATCTTAGTATTCTTTCACGGTGCGATTCTTTGTTGTATATTTTTTTTGTAAGAAAATTTTTGAAAATTTGAGAAAGAGAAGTTTATTACCTTGTGACACTCTCCGTATGTATTGCTATGTTTCTTCTTATTTGTCTATTTGGGGACATCATAAAAAAAAGGGAGAACAAATTATGGGGGAGTAGATTTGTTTGTTTGATTTACTGACTTTCTTATGCCTTAATTGATCTTGATTCTATGCTTATTATTACATTTCAAACATTTACGAATCATGGGTATTTGTTCCTTGTCTCATGTGTGTAGGTACAAATTGAGGATCATTATTTTGCACACCCTGATGATAACAAAGAAACGTTGGAGAATTGAAGATGTTGAAGACTTTGAAAACATGTTCTTTGATATTTCTATTTATGGGCTTGGGGGGATATTAGATTGTATGTCTTGGTATTTTTTGGGATGCGTAATTCAAATTTTTTTATGAATGTACCGGCATAGACATAGGGGGAGATTTGTAAGGATATGATTTTATAAATGTCCATCTAGAATCTAGGAACTTCAGACGTTTCTTTAATAATAGTTAATATGTCGTATACCGATACATTTGGCATGCCCTCACACGTTCAACCTTGACGTCCATCATCTGAACTCTTAGTATCACACATCATCAATACATACCCATCATTGACATCGTACGTTGTGCATATTCAATCGGCCACTATTCCCACTAACTCCACTACGCTAAAAGGTATAATGTTTAATTAGAGTTATTAATGTTCACGTAGTTATTTGGGATATTTTTTATAAAATGATCTTATCAAAATGAGGCATTTTTCTAAGTCAAAAATAATTTTTTAAGTCCTGTAGGAGACCATTTTTAAAATAATATTGTTCACTCTGTTCGTTCAAACGACATATTCATACAATATGCAATGTCGTTTGAATGGTCGCTTCTTTGGCGCTTTAAACGACCCTCTACTGTTTTATTTTTTATGATCATTTCTTTGGCCATTAGTAACGACATCTAATGTCAATAAAACGATATGCAGATGTCATTCAAACGACATGCGCCTCCTTAATTTTTTATTCAGCCTATAAATACCTGCTACAAAATTAGGCTTTGCGAGTCTTTTAAAAACTCCACCTCTGCATATCTAATGCACTCTAAGACTTCATCTTTTAGGCTTTAATTCACTCAAATGTCCCAAATCATTTATGTGAATCATTCTTAAATCCTGTTATTCATATTACTCATTCTGGAGTAAAACTTCTAGAGAACAAGGTTGTCTCCATTGCTGACCATTGGAGCTCTTGCGGGATCTCTTAATAAAGACTTCGAATCCAAACTTGAGGGTATTCGTCATCACAAACGTTGTATTTCTTCTATATAATTGTAAGTTGAAGATTTACAGTTAATGAAAAAATAAAAAGGCTTTGCCCCTGCTCGGCATTTTTCCTCAAATATGTTTTATGATTATTTTGGTTTGCATTCTAGATAATTCATATTACTGTCAATCACAATTATATGCATGTTTGGGGTTTTAATTAAAACTAGTGATCAAATTGAATTTGATTAAATAAGTTTGGACACTGAACGCAAGCTCAGTCTCACTACAAATTTGGTACAATGAAGTTATATATAGGTCTATCTAAGTGCATTAGTCGAATATAAAGCAATATAAATGATTCTAACATGAATAAAATATTAAACCTTTGAGCAGACTATTTAGTCTATAATCCGAAATTAATCATTGTATAGGTTACCTAGTCGAAAAACGGTTAATATTAACCATAAGCTTGAATAAAGAGAACTCAATCAAAAATAATTTTATCTCATTGATCAAAATGTATTACAATTGGATTCATCGATCAAAATTCCGTACAATATGTATGAATTTATTCTACTAGGTTCTTTCCTTGTGCCTTGTCCATCCCATCAGGAGGATCATTAAGGGTATAATGAGAATTTTTTGTGTTGAAATTTCTTAGCATCTGCCTTTTGTTGCTGCTCGTCTAATCAAGCAAATGAGGAGTACAAACCACCTCACATTCATTATTAAGTCCATAATCCCCTAAATACTTGTGTATTAGACATTGAGGAATGGCATCAGGGAGAATATATTTGGTATATAATTTGAAAGGAATGTTAGCATAATCCATGAAACTTAGGTCATTCCTGTGACATAAATTATTGTTTTGATCATACTTCAACATGGTCAACAAGTTAGTCCACCCCCATTTGTAGCCTTCACGATTGAATTGGGCAAGATGGTCATACATGTGAATCAAGGCTTTATTATATCCATAAATCAAAACTTTCGTTGGTTGCTTATGAAAATGGAATGTTAACATATCAAGTTGATCTTGGAGTTTCTCTATGAATAGATCTTTGGATTTCAGCAGGGCAGCTTGGTCAACAAGAGTTTTCTTAGTCCTCTCTTTCTCAATGGTTGTCCGAACAGCTATACTTTACCTAGAAGCTTTCGTTGGTTTAGTTTTTATCTTCTGCAAAGTCTCCACTTCTTCCAATATCCTTGCATTCTCAATCTCTTAAAAGGAAACACCTCATCTGGACTATTGGTGGTTGACCCCTTCAGATTGTCTAACTCATTCCTCAAGGCATTATTTTATTTCTCTAACATTTTAGTAATTGATTGAGAACTTTCCAAATCTTATTTCAAATATAATTCTCTCTTGTGTCGAGCAGAAGTAATATCTTTCAATATCTGGTCAAATCCACAATGTTAACTCAACGCCTTATATTTGGCTTCGTAATTAGAATGGAGAAATGCTTTGGATAATTTGTGATATTACTGCATTTTCTAAATCATCTCATAGGAACCATCACTATTCGCCACTTCTCTATACAAGAGGTAATGGAGGTGGATGTAAGATTTTTTCCTTTGAGCAGTCACATCTGGGCCGAAAAACCCTAATAAATCTTTCTCGGACAAAGGAATATGGTTTGCCTCAAAGAGATTTCCATACTGCCTAATTAAGTCATATTCAACATAAATAGTGGCCTTCTTCCTAGCATTAAACTGGAAATTCACAAATATATGAGTTTGTGGAATAAATCCAAAGAAGTGAAAAATATAAAAAATGACAAACCAGCAATAAATAAAGATCATTCAAATCCATAAAGAGTTTAGACAAGAAAAGTTATTCTTTCATTGATTAAATATTAAAGTACAATGGTTTGTACATCATCAAAAAAGAAAAGACAAAAAGTAAACTTGCTAACAAGGAGCTAGGCCCTCTCCTAGTCCTTGGCCTGGTTTTGGCTAGTAGCGGTTAGTTGGCACTAGCGTTTGGCAACATTAAAAAAATAATGGGCATCACACAAGAATCTTCATACCCTTCATCATCATCAAACTCCTCATCCAAATTAGGAGGAGTACTAAGATCATGCCTTTAGAAAAGCTCTGAGTTTTCCTCTATTCCGACCACCTTCAGAGCTTCCGACCAACCTTCCTTGAAAGACAGCTTCTTGGCAATCTCAATTTGAGTGGAGGCAGTAAAGAGGGACTTTTTTCAACCCTTATCAAAGGCAACTTTTCCTTTGGCCTTCAAGTAACTCACCTCCGAAGTCAAGTTAACCACCTTGTCTTTAACAACTTGTGCTCGGGTTATGGCATCTGAAAGCTTATCCTCAATAGCCTTGGCCCTATCTTTAGCATCATTCAACTTCTTATCGATAGGTTTAGCTCTTTCCTCGATAATATTTACTTAGCCTTTAGCTTCAGTTGCCCGGTCATTGTCCTTCTTCAAATCCTCTTCCCAGTTTCTTTATCTCCAAAGCTTGTCAAGAAACCTCCAAGGATTTTTTTAAGGCTTCAAAGGCCTCTTCCACTTCACTAGGAGAGGACCTTATTTGGTCATACTTCTCTATTATTTGGTTTAAGTCAACCAAAAACTAAAAATTTATCAAAAGAATAACACAAGATAATAAAGAGGAGTTCAGCAACATAGAGAAAAGAGCAAAAAAGTGAGAAAATTATCAATACCAATTATGGCAAGCCCTCTCAGTCGTCCTGGACCTGGATATGGGGCTGATGTAGCTCTATCAATCAAAAGTGTCCCAAACTTAATTAAACACCTGGACAGTCCAGGATTAATAGCAACAGAGGCTGACCCAAGGGCAAGGTTAATTGAAATTCTTTTCGCCAACTCTTATTGGTCGACGGTCCTTTTTTTAGCCAATGCTTACTGGTCGGATGGTGTTTTTTGGGCCAATTTTTGGGGATCACGAAACCCTCTCTTCAACCTCTTTAGTTAAGGCTCAATAGTTTGAGTCTCAACAGTAACAATAGTCATCTTGCCACTGGCCTGGGACTTATTCTCAACTAGCTTCTTACTAGCATCAGTACTTTTCTTGGGGGAGGAAATAATGGCCCACCCAGAAAGTTAGGCATCTTCCACTTGCTCACATATGTTAAGGAGAGGGGGATCTCAGAAATATCAAATGATTCAAATGAGAAAGAAGTTCACCCTCGATGAATTTAGTACCAACAAATTTAGTGGCTGAGGAAGTAGGTGTATGGTCTTCCTCTAACTTGATTGCAATTTGGAGCAGCACGGGTGTTGGTCGGGCAACAAAAAATATGATAGAATTTTTGTACTCCAACAATAAAGAATGTAAGGATAAATTTTCAATCGAGTCAATTTGTAATATTGGCTTAATTTCGGACAAAACTCATAGAGTTATAAGATAGATGTTAGTTGTATCTTAAGCCTATGACGTTTAAAGAGTTGAAGACGTAACGGCTAAGCTTTTCAAGTTTCATCATTGTCGGGTTTCAAGTGTCATGTTTCACGTCGTCAGCTTTATATCAATCCAAGGTATCAAAGGTATGAATGCAATTATATATATTTAGGACCTTGGATATTTTAATTGGATGTATTTTATAAAATATTTTTTTATCGACTTCATTTTTCTCAGAAAATCATTAATCATTTTAGGACTTTGTATAAAAGTTTTGGGATTAAAATGAAGAAACTGTATTTTCTGTAATGTCATTTGAACGAATCTTCAATCTCGTTCGAACGAGAATACCAGGTAATTTGAACGAACTACTAATGAGGTTCAAATGACTTTGTGCTCCAATACTCTGTTTTGTCATTCAAAGTTAGTTCGAACGAGAGTTTTCCAATGATTTTTTTGGCCTATTTTATCTCTGAATTTTCATTAAAACCACGTCGTTCGAACGACCTCCAATGTCGTTTGAATAACACTTTGGTGGGAAAAAAATTTCTTTGGTAGTTTTCTATAACTTCCCACTATCCCATTTTTTCTAGCAGTTTTTAACCAGTTTCGTGGACACTTTTTCAATAAGACCTTTTGAAGAGTTTAGACATCCTTAGAGATAAAATATTCATCTTAAAAAATGTCTATGTTTATTTGTTGAGCTTACATGAATTAAAATCTTCATAACACAAGTTTACACGCAACGTTTGATTTTAATCCAAGTTTCTACTTATATATCTTTGCTTATAGATGTTTTGGCACCGGGTTACTTTTCACATCTCAGGAGGAGTCCGTTTGTTTGAAGCATTGCATGTTACAATGGTGGAAAGGCCATTGATTGTACTTGACAGTAGCAGTGCCCCATCGATGGATTTCGAGATTTCGGTGGAGTCCGTAGTTGTCGACTAGGTGGAGGTTGATGCAAGAAGAAGCGTCGAGGCTTAGACGGAGTCAAGTCATGTGTTGTAAGTCTTTTGTCTTGTACCTATAAACATACCGTAATTAGTGGACTTGTAAGCAGGGTCGTCTGAGGTTTTCCCGTTGTTGGTTTTCCTCTTATATCACGATGTGGTGTGCTTGTGATTTATTTTATCTTACAAAATATCACTTAGATGCATGCTAGGTTAATCAAGATAAAATTTGGTTTAAATCAAAACTTTAGTTTCATTTGGTGCTAATTAATTTTAAGAAAATTTTAATTTAATCTAATTCAAGTCTGCATTAATTTTATTGGACAATATTCATGCTTGGTTTGTGTAACTTGAATTGAATTGAATTTTGTTTATGTGGAAATTAAAGTGTTGGTGTAGTTTAATTTCACTTGGTTTAAATTTAATTTGATGAAATTAAAATTTGAAGTATTTAATTGTTAAGTTTTGAAAAGAATTTTAAATTTGGTATATAATTGAACCATCTCATACTTTAGGAGTTTAAAATTTGAGGCTGATAGACTAGGTTTTTGCCGCGACGTGTGCGTCACCTACGCGCCGATCATTTTAAATTCGGCTCACCAACTCTATATAAAAACCTAAACTTATGAATACACTCAACCTAGTCCTGATTATAGCGCGTTGTGTCCACCTCATCCACCACCACCACCCATCATTCCACCAACACCTTCATCCACATCCACTCTCAAAACCCTCTTGCAAAAGTTCATACTTGAGCAAGAGCAAGCAATTCAAACTCAAGCTCTCCAGAGGCTTGAACAAAGGTTAAATGAATTGGTGTATGTGCGAGAGTCGGATATTCCATTGACCCCACCCATCGTTGCCACCGAGTGTGACGATGATGTGTTCCCTTGTGACACAGAATTTGAGTGTGACCAACCCTACCACCCCGAGAATCTTGAAGTTGAGACCATTCCATGGTCCGGGTCCCAAGTCGACAATTGTGTTGATATACCTTTCATTAGTGAGCCTGATTCAATTCCACCATATCCCAATGAACCCCACCTTGAGGTTCCCATTCACCTTTCCACTCCCGAAATATCCAAAACTATGCCCGAGCTTTTACCTTATGCCCCAATCGCCTATGTCTCTGACACGACCATATCTTTTAGGTTAGCTCCGGCTACGAGTGCTCACCATTTTCCCGAGATAGAATCCATGATAGTTCCTAACTATTCGGATCTGGATGATGTCCCACCATGCATGGCTCCCGTTGAGCCCGATATTTGTAGTGATTCCTCTATCTCTGAGATTGGTGCCTCGCTTTATCCACCCACCCCATTTACCGATGCTACTCTTGTGGAGAAGTTGACAACTCCATCTTTAGAAACCACACTCCCTTGTGAGTATTCCTTTACTCCTCCCAATGAGTGTGTGTCTCCCACGCTTGAGTTGGATCATCTTCCTCCACCATTTATCCCACCCGATACACCATTTGTCCCACCCGACCCACCCATTGTTCCTTCCACCCCACCACCTGGTTTGGATCTTGATTTTACACAGTTCAACTTTCCATCTACAGTTTTAGATCCTAACCTAAAACCATCCACCTTCCACGAGAGTTATGGTGATACTCTCCACTTCCGTGACACCGAGCTTGTTCCTCCATGCACACCACTCTCTTGTGATGTTGACTTTTCCCATCCACAGCTCCCTGGTGTGTCACGACGCGACCATTATCATCGCCCATTCATAGAGCGGTCGTGTGATTTTTATGGGGCATATCCCATTACAATTTCCACACCATTTCGCCTCCCTCACCAATTAGAGCACTACGCTTATAGGGCCCTAGTCGCCCTCACCTTTACGCTCAACAAGGCCCGTGACCGATGCCTCTTCACCCTTACCTTAATTCCCACCCGCCCTTAGTCCACCGATGCTTGGCATCGTGTGATGCACTTCGCCATACAAGTGCATTGACCCCTATAGCCCTGATCCAGCAAGACTGACGCTTCAGTCTTGTTTGGGGGTGATTTTCATCACCCCAATTTTTCTACCGCCCTGCGCTTTCATAGATCTTATCTTTAGGGTGAGAATGGTTCGGTCTGGCTGAAGACATTAAACTTAGCGCTACCGGGAGGCAGTCCGATTTTCTTATACTAGTCTCATCCTGTTTGGGGGTGGTGTTTCACATCACCCTATGCTTTATCATGCTTATAGACTTGTACATCTTTTACTCAGGTTTTTTCTTGGCTTCACATGTCCACTTCATTAGCGGTTCATTCTGGTAATCTCTTTCCTACCTTATGCTCTCAATTTTAAAAATCATTTTACCTAACATCGAGGACGATGTTCCTTTTTGTTTGGGGGTGGGGAATTTTATCAAAATCGTGCCTCTTTTGAAAAATTTTGAATTTTAAACCTGATTTTTAAAATTTCGCGCAGTTTCTTTCATCTCACTCATTGATGTGAATTTTCAATCATCCATCTTTCAAAAGTCTAAGAATCAAGCTAGAGAATATTTTTTCTAAATAGCTTATGTAATACGTAACAAGGCATTTTGCACCATGAATTCCTAGACTCAACAAAAATTTGCGCACTTATCATGTCAATACGGTTTAGAGTTGAAGAGTACTACAATTCTATAGAGAACCTTAAGGATTACTAGTAGAGACTTTAGCCCGTGAGATTTGTGCCTTTCACCCTTTCAGGGTGCTTTACGCAATCTCCGAGTCACAAGTTGATTCAACTTCGTTTGGGTTCGCACTTTAAATTGTTGTATGATCTCATTATTCTTCATTTTTTGGCCTGATCACTGAGAATGACATCACTTTCGAGTTGTAAGAAACACGTGTCTTGAAATTTGTCCCGAATACTAGATTTTCATCCATACACTTACCACATTTCCATACATCATTTTCCATTCACTTCACCCATTACATTCCCCCCATACATTACCCATTCACTTCACCCATTACATTCCCATGCTTTTCCATATTCCCATATATTTCCCCACACATTCACCTATCACCTCCGTTTATATCATCCATCATCATTTTCAAATAAAAGAGTGTGATTTCAAACGTAAATGTCTTCATTGTTAGTTTGAAAAGTGAGAGAAAAAAAAAGAAAAAGAAAAAAAAATAGCAAAAGAAAAGAAAAGAAAAAAAAAAGAGAAAAAAGAAAAGAGAAAAAAGAAAAGAAAAAGAAAGAGAGTTGTAGTTAATTTTTGTTGAAATAAAGACATTTGTTCCTAAAGTGTATACACTCTTCTATCGCATCCATTTTTCATCCATTTCACATCGCATATCCACCATCCATCCATTCATCATATCATCATCCCATCCTATCCTACCTTATCGCATCCCACATATCCCATTTCATTTACCCCCTCACCCATATACATACATATTCCCCTTGGTGTTCGGACGAATGAAAGTCTACGTGGTGAATAACTCGACGTTCTCACTATAGTGATTAACATTCTTTCATGAGATCAAATTTCTTTCTAATTGTTCGTTCTTTCTTATGCGTGTGTGAGACGTTTGAACTTGCTTACATTTACTCACCTCCTCACACACAAGAGCGATACACTAACCCTAATCTCGAGAGTTCGTTTGAGAGAGATATATCTGTGAGATTTGAAGTTGAAGCGTTGATTCCGACAAGGCAATCTAGGAATTACTCTTATGATGCTCGACCCGTTTTGACTGATTCACACTACACACGTTGAGTTCTAGGAAGGATGTGCCTTGGGTATTTACTTAGCTTAAACTTTTTACACATTCTAGCTTGTATTTCTGATATCATTTATCTTGTGATGGATTGTGAGATTATTCTATGTCTAATAAGAGATTGACTGCCTTTCAATAAATTTTTGCAAATAAAGAATTTTGTGGGTATATTCCCTGCAAACCCTCACGAGACACAACTCGTCCTGTAGGGCAACCTATAGGTTTAAAGGCTTGTTGCACATGCTCAGTGCAATCGCAAGTGCCCGTGAAAGTGGTACACTTTTGGTTTCTTATCTTTCTCTTCCTCTCTATCTTATTGCTCGAGGATTAGCAACGCTCTGTTTGGGGGTGGTGTGATAAGTACCCAAAACTGTACAACTTATGCCCCAAATAGACATACTTTAGTTGCTATTTCTCGACAATATGGGTCTTATGCGCGTAAATGTTTATTATGCAGGTTTAATGTACGTTGCGGTGTTCAAACGCGTATTTCAAGGCAATTGTGCATTTTACGGAGCTAAATACCAAATTCCCTGACCCTAACCTAACCCATCCTAGCCCAAACTTATCCCAAGCCTGTGTGTGTTTTATTTGTGTCATTTTATTATTTTTTAGATTTTTAGTTTGAGTCATTTCTATTTTTTAGGATTTATTTTGTATTTTATAGGTTTCATTTTCTATTTTTCTATTCTATTTTTATATTAGTATAATTTTATTTTATTTTGATTTTTATTAATTTTTAATTTTATTAGGATTTTAATTTTTAGGATTTCATATATTTATTAGTTTTTACATTTTCTTTTTATGATTTTAATTATAAATTTTATTAGATTTTATTTTTATTTTATTTCTTTTTAGTTTAATTTTTTTTTCATTGAGTCTTTATTTTATTTTTAGAATAGGAGTTTTATTTTTAGATTTTTAGTTTTAATCATTTTATTTTATTAATTAGTTTTAGTGTCATTTTAGAGGTACAAATTAAACACACACACACCCTAAAACCCTTCACTATTACCAAACACACCCCTTAACCCCTCATCCTCACCATACACCCTACACCTCACACACACACAAATACCCCCTACTTCATCTTCTACTTCCAACCACCTACTTCTTTCTCTCTCCTCCATTAACCAAAAAGAAACCTTCTCTCTCATCTTACACCCATCATCAAAACCCACATCCACCATTACCAAACAACCATTTCCCCTCTCTCTCCTTCCTAATCACCCAACTCATTACCCCCTATTAAACCCGCCGGAGGTGCCCCCCCTGCCGCCGACACCATCCCTCGTGACCCATTACCCCGGCGACGCCCTTCCGATCCACCCCCTCGCTGTTCCTCTCTCCCTCTCTTCGCAGCCGCGACGGCGACGTCGTCTCCCTCCGGCCATGGCAGCTGCCACACCTCCGGCGACGCCGGACTGCCCCGACGACCTACTAACCCGTCGTCGCTACTGCCTGAGCCACACCTTCGAACTCCCATGCCCGCGAACCTCCTGCGTCGGCGGACTGCCAACCCGCCTATCCGACATCCCCTTGACCCATCTCAATCCCAAAACCCATTAGCCATTTTCAACCAAATGCCACCCACCATTTTCTCCACCTGTTAACAAACCAAGCCAAAAGCCAACAAGACCAAGTCAACCAAACAAATGCAAGTCAAATTTCCCATGTGTCTTACTTTACCCATATTTTACCCAAATACCCACATACCTTACCCATTTCATTTCCAAACCCTTGCACGATTTCTTCACACCTGCCAACAACCAACAAACCAAACCAAAATCAAACCAAAAACCCATGTGCCAAATCTTACCCCACATGCCATTTTACCCTTTTACCCATATTACCCCCATGCACATGTGACCTCACCCAAAACACATGCACCTCTAGCCAATTTTCAATTATGCCCATTTTCTCCATTGCATATAAAAAGAAGATGAAGACCTCATTTGTAGGGAATTCTAGATTAGAGAGAGGAAATTGTAGAGAGAAATTTTAGGGTTAGAAATAAATAGAAGATTAGAATTAGTTTTTTTTATTTTCTTCTTTTCAATTTAAATTGAGTGAAAGTAATTCTAGTGAGAATCAATTTGTGTGTTAGTTCTTCATGTGTATTTGTTGATCATTCAAATTGAGAGGTGTATGCTTCAAATTGGAAGACTAGAGTTCAACTTTCTCAAAGAAATTTGGTTTGTTTGTTCTATTCTCTTCTCTTTTATTTTAATAGCCTTGATTATTAATTTGTCATATTTTATACCATGTTAGGCTAAATCCCCTTTCAAGGGGTGGGGTAAAACCCTTATTTGATGTTATTGTATTTTAATTAGTTTAATTAGTTGAAAGATCCCTTTGAATGTTAATTTTAATCACTCACCCTTAGATTTACGCCTCGAGAGAGGGTAAATGATTTTCGAGAGAAAATCGAAATTTTAATTATAATACCCATTTTAGTTTCGAACTAGAGATAGGGGTTTCTTAAGTGGGGTATTATCATTTGAATTTCAACTCTAAATTTAATTTCTAAGATTGACATAAATTCTAATTGATCGATCCTAGCGGGTGATTAATTAAAAGGAGTGTAGATCTAATTTTCTAGAGTTGTGGGGGTGTTAATTTTAACTTTCTAAAAGATTACTATTCTAATTACACTTGCAACGAGAGTTGGTTTGTAAATTTAATATTAATTTGGGAGAATTCAAATAATTGAATTAATTAATTAGAATAATTAAAATTTGTGGTGTAATCCCACTCCTTGATTGTTCTCACAATTATTTTCCTCACTTTATCTTTTATTTTAGTGTTAGACTTTATTTTCATTTTAGTTACTTTCTAGTTAGTTTTTATCATTTTTCATTTAGTTTAGTTTAGTTTATATCTCACCTCACCCTATTGTTTTAATATTGAAAAAGATAAAAAAAATTAGAAAAGTGAAAAAGAACAAAAAGAAAATAAAAGGTGAATTACATGTGAATGTGCTCCATTTGCTTTACTCCCTTGAAAGTGGATTGATACCCTTACTTACCTCTATACTTTAGTTTATTATATTTGTAGGTATGTGAGGTTTTGACTAACTTGGCTTCCAACAACGACATATACGCAAAAAGTTTAGTTATCAAACACGATTGCATTTAGCATATGCAATAAGCCGTTAAACCCCTAGGTTACCCTAGTACACGAGTGTCGTCTTGTGAGGGTTTTCAGGGATGATACCCACAAACATCATATGGTTTCATCAAAATATGCCAAAACCAACATACGACAAGCCCAATAATAGCGAAAAATATTTCATACACATTATTAGCAGAGTGAATGAATTCACACAAAATTCTGAATCATTGACATTATAGAATGCACCTCATAGAATTGAAACTTTAAAATGTGGGAGGGGAGCGAGCACATGCAAAGTGTGATTTGGCAAAAATTTAAATAAATCAAGTATATATTCAATCCTCATAGTCATTACACTCATAAAGTGAATTCACTTGAAACATGGAGATAACACACAGGACATGCGGGCATAAAGAGTAAATGTAAATGGAAACTAGGTCGCTCACATGTCACAAATGAAGAACACTATATAGGAAATGAAAAACTATAATCTCAATGAAAGATACCGCACATTAAAGGAGGAAAAATGCATTTTCACAGATTATCAAAACTATTTTGACTTTTAAATTAAATGCACCGTAAGATCACATAGGACTTGTATAGGGTTATAATGTAGGTTTGTCTAGGGTATGAAATGAAAGGAATGTATGTACGGATTCAAAGTGTTCGAAAATAAAAACTCGAGATAATGGGAAGAATGCAGGCAATATCAAAAATTAGAAAATAAGTTCCAAACAAGCATTAGATATAACAATTGGAGAGTAATCAAAGCTTATTGAACTATATACAACATTTACAACTTTCTCTTTCTTTTCCTTTTCTTTTCTTTTGCTTTTCACTTCTCTTTTTCACTTCTTTCTTTTCTTTACTTATCACACACTCACATGCCTAAATTTCAACCACAAAACAACAAAATCATTCAATCCCAAGTAGCATTCCAAACAAAGGTATGGAGGGTAATAAGTATGGGCTAAAACTCCAATTTAGAGTTGGATATGGGATTTTGGATTATGAAACGAAAGGCTAATATTTAGGCTCAAAGGGGTTGACGAGGAAAAACATTTAAGGTGAGGTCAAGGTCAATATGGGTGATATAACAAAGATGGCATATGATCATTTCCTAAAGTTTATGCAATTCTCGAGTCAAAATAATATATGAAAATCATGCTCAAGTAATACATTTCATATATGAACTCAATTAATGAACGATCAATGAAAGAATAGAGAGATTACCGATGAATTCAACTTTTTCAAAGAGGAACGAATAGTGTATACACTCAAAAATGACGAAAGGTACAAATCTTACTCGGTGTAAGTATATACAATACAACAAAAGATTACCGAGTTAAAAAAATCTTAAACCAAATCAATAGAACAAGAAGTGCATGTGCTCATGGGATTAAAGTTTAATTCATGAAGTTATTCATAATATCAATGATTAGAGGACTAAAGTCTAATAACTTCTAAAATCCAGAACATGCATTGTTGAGTTGTCTATTGGATTGGGTAATTATTGAAATTTATCATTGGAAACAAAGGCAAAATGCCCAACAAAGGAGAAAAAAGAAAGAAAATATTTTTTAAAATTTTTAATTTTTCTAAGAAAGCATACTAAGTAACTAACATGTGAGCAAAAACATGGGCTAAATAAAGAAATGGATAGAATATCCCACACCCCATAACTTAAAACTTGACATTGTCCGCAATGTGAATTAAGAACTAAGTTAAAGAGACGAAAAGAGCGGTATTACCCAAAATTGGAGCGATCCCCATAAGAACAAGTCCAAAGAATATACAAAACAAGTTAGTACCGAGCATAGCAAAAACAAATAATAAAAAGTTAACTAATTACAAGAGACTAAATTAAAAGAAAGAAAAAAAACTAAAGAAAGAAATTATAAAAAGCTAACTACATACAACCTACTATTTAGGCTTTACACTAACCGTACACTAGAAGTCTAAATAGTTAAGGATTCATTATGAAAACGATTTGACTTTAGAGGACAACTGGTGTAACCTCACTCTCAAGCATGCCTTCCGAAAAATATGAATTCCGTTTGAACAACGGAAGGCATGTGTAAGGCGGAAGAAATGAACCATCGTCAATTAAAAGTTTTGGAGGGACGATGGGGGATTTGGATTGAATAGGTGACAAAAACATGTGGGGACTGAGAAAATCAGAATATCCTCCAAAGGATTTTGAAATTGGAATGGGAGGGGGTGCACATGAAGGCAAAGATGCGTTCATGGAAGGCAACTCGAGCAAGTACTCCTCATTGGCAAAAAGGTTTAACACATTAAAGTTTGAAACCAATTCATCGGGTACTTGTGACGGTGTGATAATAGAGAATGAAAATGGGGAGGAAAGAAATTCAAACTCAAGAGATGAGTCATCATTGCTTGAAGATTGAGTTTCGAAGGAAATAAGATCATTTTCATTGAAATGTTCTTCTTTGGGGACCAAAGAAGAAATCATTTCATTGCAAATGGATATCACTTCCATTCCATCCTCACTTTCAATATCTATTAAGCGATGGGAAAAAGTCAATAATGGTTTGTTCCAAAGTAGGCACAAAGTCCTCATTTGGTTCAAAACATACATCGACTTCAAGAGTCTCGAAAGAAAAATCATCATCGGAGTCAAATAATAAATCCAATTCATGTTCCCACAAGCGATTTTCTTCCCGATAACGATTTTAAATTTTCTCATTCTTAAGCATACGCAAGCTCTTACCGAAAGTCATAGGTTGAGGCGCGGATTCTTGAAAATGCGAACTTTGAAAATTACCCTCGGGTTTAAACTTAAACTCATTATTATAAGAATTTTAAAACTATTGGAATTCCTTTCAAAATTCCTGTTATAAGGAATTAGAGGCCCAAAATCATTATCATCATCATCAAAATTCCAATAACCTAAGTTTTGACTTTCGTTATACTCGCCCAAAGTTATTTTTTAATTTGTAATTTTTTGGGACTCTAAGTATTGATCGAAAGTCATAGGATTACGGACATTTTGAGAATTATAATAATGATTACCGAAAGAATTGGAATAAGACATGATTACCCCAAAAACGGCTCGAAGTGTCGAATTCCACAAAGTAGATGTGCTCGCGAAATTCAAGCATTTCTTGGCGCTCAAATGTAGAAGTCTTACAAAAATGTTAAGCAAATAATACAAATAGAAAGAAAAACTACGAAATACAAAATCAAATAAATTCTAAAACAAACTTATCCCCGACAACGGCGCCATTTGATAGGCTAGGTTTTTTCCGCTGCGCGAGCGTCACCTACGCGCCGGTCATTTTGGATTCGGCTCACCAACTCTATACAAAAACTTAAACGTATGACTACACTCAACGGGTGAGTATAGAGGCCAAGTCCGGGTATCAAAATCCAAAAAGATGAGATGCTAGAATTTATAAGGTTCAATACTCCTAAAATAATAGTGTAAAAGATGATTATACACAAAAAGGAAAAGATGCACAAAAGGGAAAAATTAATCTAGGTGAGTGTATTTAAACTAAATTAACAAAGCGAATAAAAACTATAGGTTGCGTCGAATATCCCTCACCCGAGTTAATTAATATAAAATGGTTACATGGGCCGACGAATTATTAAGACTGCGTCTCGTTTCGACAGTTAATTAAATCAAGAGTTGTCACACACCTAAATTCGCCTAAAAGTCTAATAAGATTTCGGCGTCGACAAATACCGCAGAAATTACGCACGCAAGGTCGTAAGCACGGAGCATACATGATATACCCCATCAAATCTCCTAGGTGTAATAACTAGGACAACGCACTTAAAATAGACCCGTAAAGCTCCATCACCAAAGAAAAGCAACATGTCAACCCGAAATAAGTTCAATCCGACACAACCTAGACTAATTTAGCTAAAAATCATATGAAAAGACATTAATTAAATGAAAGCAAGTAAACATAATTATGAAAGCAATAAATAGCAAGAAATAAATATTAACTAGTTATGGAAATTAATGGAAACAAGTAAACAAATTAATAAACAAGTGAAAGAGACAAAGAAATAAGCTTACATACATCAAAGTGGGTAAAACACCCAAAGGAAATGGAGAACGGAAAAATCTCCTTACAAACCCTAAACCTAATGTAAAATGTAAGATAACCAAAATAGAAATCAAAAATTGGTTTATATAGTAAGTTGGAAAATAAATAAAGGAAAAAGAAATGAAAAAGGATAAAGCAACAAATATCTGGTATACGCGGTCGACCGCGACCAGGGGTCGGTTGGCAGCGCCTTCAAGAAAAATCCCATTGTCTCCTTTCCATGGAAAAACTCCAAACCGCGATCGATTGGGCCATTAAACACGGTCGATCGGTACTCTGTTTTTGGCAACTATTTGGTCCATAAAAGCGGGGAAAAGGTCCATTATGGAAATGGCCATAACTTCATCATCCGGACTCCAAACAATAAGCCATTTGTGGCCACATGATGCTGACTCAACAAAATATGTATCCATGGAATTTTCATGAGCTGAAGATGAAATGTGAATTGAATAAAATGCCCTTGAAGTAGCGTCCGGTGATGGAATTTCCCCGAAATGCAACGGATCCTCACTTTTAGCGTTCCAATACCTACAAAAGCACAATTAACCCCTGCAAAGCATGTATATATCAAAATCCAAGGTTGTCTAGTTAATGAGCATAAATATAGGCATTAAGGACCATCAAATTTTTAGAATGCATAAAGATATAGGGCAGAAATATGCAATATACGAATCAGGAACCATTCGCTCCAACAAGTTGTATCAAAGAGGGAGCGCTAAATTATTGTGTTAAGATCCTATTTTTGTTTGGTTTAACAATGGAAAATTCCTTTTTACAAAATATTATGTTTTTGATGGTTCAAATTACGCATATTGGAAATCGTGAATGAAATCGGAACTTAAATCACTAGATGAGTGAGATTGGTAATCCGTAGTTAACAGGTGGTATCCACCTACGTGTTTAGTTAAAAATGAGCATGTACCTAAACCCGTAGAGAGATGGAGTGAAAAAGAACTTAAATTAGAAAATTTTAATTCCCGTGGTTTGAATGCCCTCTTTAGTGTGGATACACCCGATGAGTTCCGCCGGATTATGACGTGTGAAATGTCTAAGCAGGCTTGGGATATTTTAAAACTCACCCATGAGGGAACTAGTGTCGTGAAAGCTTCGAAACTCCAAAACCTCACCATTCAATTCGAAACCATTAAAATGCTTAAAAGTGAGACTTTTGAAGAATTTTATGCTAAAATTTTTTATATTGTTAATTCATCTTTTAATTTGGGAGAAAAGATACCGACAACCATGTAGTAAAGAAACTTTTGAGGTCCTTAACCAATACGTTTATTCCAAAAGTGGCCGTGTTAAATTCTTTACCCACTTTAGCTTCTACGAAACTTGAAGAGCTCGTAGGTGATTTATAAACCTATGAACTTGACATGTTTACCTCCAAGGATGAGAAGAAGAAAGATAAGGTCATCACTTTGTAAGCCCAAAAGGAGTTAAAATAAGTTTCGAATAATGAGAGTGACATCGATTTCGATGAGATGGCGATGTTTGCTAGGAAGTTTAGAAAATTTCTTAAGTTCAATAAAGACAATATTAAAAAGGATTTTAAGAAATTTGATAAATCTAATATGACAAGAGAATCCCTAGAAATAATAATAAAGATCTTAATAGGAGCGGGTCGAATAGATGTTATGGTTCTGAAGGTTATGGTCATAAGACTAAAGAATGTCTCATTAAACTAAGAAGGGAGGGCAAGCAACCAATTTCATATAATTCCACCCTTAGTGATAGTGATAAGTAAGAGGGACCAGGTTCCCCCATTGAGCGCAACTTTACCTCATTCATGGCAAGTCACGTGAGTATTGATAGTGGATCATGCCATTAAGATATTCCTTTACATGACACTTCCAAGGCCATTATTTGTGAATCCCGTGTGTTTGATGGTAATGTGAGTGGAGTAGAAAATGAGAGTGAAAAAGAAGAAGAGACTGATGTGAGTGAACTTCAAGTAGCTTTTCAAGAGTTATATGTCGAATCGATTAAATTAAAAAGGGCTAACTTGAAGTTATAAGCTAGTTTGAGAGAACGTGCCAAGGTTAATAATGAGAGTGCTTTAGTGGAAGACTTTAGAAAACGTGAGAGAGATCTTTGTGAGAAGCTTGAGTATGTAGAAGGTGAGAGAGATAGTCTTAGAGGTTTAATGGAGTCTATGAAGAAAGAGATTATTGGGTTTGAAGAGAGTAAGTGTTTTCTTTAGTCTAAAATTTTGGAGTTAGAAGAGAA
Organism: Sambucus nigra; assembly: GCA_949130495.1. Classification (NCBI taxonomy): domain Eukaryota; kingdom Viridiplantae; phylum Streptophyta; class Magnoliopsida; order Dipsacales; family Adoxaceae; genus Sambucus; species Sambucus nigra. The sequence goes on from OX422215.1 coordinate 623,602,033, forward strand.
ATTGAGAGATTCAAGTAGGGTCAAATTTGATTTGGAATGTAGGTCAGAAAAATTTGATAAAATACTTAGAACTGTCCAAATTAAAAGTGACTTGTGTAATATTGGCTTCGATACTCAAAATTATTCAACTAATAAATCCAAAATCATAAGTTTAAGAGAATCTACTAGGAACACTTTCAAAGGTCAATCCTTAGGTACTACTTTTAGTCGGGTCTTTGCTTATACACATTGTGGTCGAAAAGGTCATCTTAGAAAATTTTGTTTTATCTTAAAAAGGTTCCTAGGGAGTCCAATGGTAGAGTCACCAAAACTCCCAAATCTTAAGAGTGTCACACTTCACTAGTTTGGTTTAGGAGATCCGATTTGGCGACTTTACAAGATAGGATTTTCTATTCTCATTTGCTTACACGTGATACCTCCCTTGCTTAATCTAATGTTTAAATGTGTTAGCTCTGTTTACATACACTAGCTTATGTGCATCATGATATATTCTTGCTAGTTGTATATTTGTTTGTCATAAATTGTTGTTAGAATTAAAACTTGTTTATCTTTTGTATTTTTTTTACGTTTATTTTGTCTCATTGAAAAATACAAAAAGATTTTTGTTTTATTTTGGGTTGATTTTTTTTTTGGTTAAAATTTTGAAAAACTCAAAAAGATTTTTTTTTATGCATTTTAGTTTTACACATTTTATGTGGCATATCCTTGTGTTTGAACCCAATATCATATCCGCTTCCATGTGTCTAGAACTTTCGGTAAGATTTTCAATCCTTAAAGTGTTCTTTATCATGCTTACAGGGAGTAGTTTGATTTTGTGTTTCTTAATAGATTCTATTTTTATATGCCTCGATTCACACATGCATGAACTCATTTGAAATTTAACCTCACATGTTTATTTAAGATAAGTGAGATATTCTCCTATCAATTTAATCATCTACATATTGCTATGACTATGGAGGATTTATGCATGTAATATCCATTTCCTGGATTTAAAAATATATATATATTCGATGTAGTTGTTTATCAATGGAATCGGGCCGCAAACGACAAAATTACATTGCGTGAAAAGACACCATTGAAATTTGGCCTAAAAAAATGTGGCATTGAAAAAAAAAGGCCTTCATTGTTTAATTGGTATGTTCATAAAGAAAAGAAAAAGAAAAAGAATATTCATGAGGAACTTTGGTTAGATATATCAACGGGTTTGTACAATGACTTTGTATCCTAATTAAGCTATTTTTTCATGACTCTATTGGTTTGTAGAATCATCAAAATTCTAGGCTTGTGTGCATTGGGTATGTTTATTCCGTGAGTTCACTTTATCTTGTCACAAGAGGCTATATTTAAGTTTGATAAAGTTTTGCAGTCAAATGAGAACTCCATGAACATGTTTAGGTGATTGGGTCTAAAGTTTTTTGTTGCTAGTTCACACACCTTCACTTCCGTTTATCACATGAATTTAGACACATTCTTGCCATAGGAGTGTGGAAAGCTTAATGTATTTTATGTCATGTGTGTGTGCATTATTGGTATATATATATATATATATATATATATATATATATATATATATATATATACACACACACACACACACATGTATGGTATTACTTTATTTTTTAGTCTTTGTCTTTCTTGTTAGTCCACGTATGTCTTTAATTCAAAATTGTTATCTACCTTGTTGTGAATTGTGTTTGATATCCCATGCTTATCATAGCACATTTTTATGGTATCTTTTGTCATTGCATCATAGGTTATATATATTAGTCTTTGTATGGATTAGTTGGACTTCATCGTTGACCATATGCGTAAATGGTCTTGTAACTTTATGCACCATTGCATATTTTACTTGTTTTTCCCTATTACATATCCATTGTTTAATTTAGGGGGAGTATTTTCTTTAATTGGAGGAGAAATACGTTATTTTATTCTTGATCTTTGTCTATTCTTGAATAAAAAGGGGAAGAAATGGTAACTAATCCTTTGAAAATTTGGGGAGATCTAACTTAGGGGGAGACGTATTTCTTACGTAGATCACGTTAGATAAAGTGGAGAATTAATTAAGGGGGATAAAATTTATTTTTCGCATTTAATCTTTTGATATTTCCTATGCGTTTAATGGTTTGTTTAAGTGTGCCGGAATTCTCTTAGTGGCACGCTGGTTAAAGCGGCAAAGCATCTATGAGTCGAGTCAAGCGTCTATTTTTTATTTTATTTTTGGGTGGGATTATGTCTAGGCGTGCTTGACGGCCCATAAGATTTTTTTTGTTTTGGTTTTGTCACGGAATAGACAAAGGGGGAGATTTGTAAGGGAAATTTTTTAATCGAATCAATTTGTAGTATTGACTTAATTCCGGACAAAACTCATTAAGTCATAGGATATATGTTGCTTATACCTCAAGCCTATGACGTTTGAAAAGTTAAAGACGTAGCCTCCAAGCTTTTCAAGTTTCATCATTGTTGGGTTTCAAGTGCCATGTTTCACATTATCAACTTTATATCAATCCAAGGTCTCAAAGGTATGAATGCAATTATATATATTTAGGACCTTGGATATTTTAATTGGGTGCATTTTATAAAATATTTTTTATCAACTTCATTTTTCTCAAAATCATTTTAGTGCTTTGTATAAATGTTTTGGGCTAACAATGAACGAACTGAATTTTCTGTAAAGTCGTTCAAATGAATCTGGGATCTCATTGATCTAACTTACGGGAAACGTCTTTCTTAGGTAGATCAAGTTGGATAAAGGGGAGAATTAATTAAAGGGGATTTTATTTTATTTTTTTGCATTTAATCTTTAGATATTCACTATGTGTTTAATGGTTTGTTTAAGTGTGCGATAATTCTTTTATTGGCACATTGATTAAAGTGGCAAAGCATCTATGACTCGAGTCAAACGTCTATTTTTTTTTTGGGGCGGGATTATGTCTAGGCGTGCTTGACATCCCATAGGATTTTTTATTTTGGTTTTGTCTTGGAATAGCCAATGGGGAGAGTTGTAAGGGAAAATTTCCAATCGAGTCACTTTTTAGTATTGGCTTAATTTCAGACAAAACTCATTGAGTCATAGGATCGATGTTGGTTGTACCTCAAGCCTATGACGTTTGAAGAGTTGAAGATGTAGCGGCCAAGCTTTTCAAGTTTCATCATTATCGGGTTTCAAGTGCCATGTTTCACGTCATCAACTTTATATCAATCCAAGGTCTCAAAGGTATAAATGCAATTATATATATTTAGGACCTTGGATATTTTAATTGGGTGTATTTTATAAAATATTATTTTATTGACTTCATTTTTCTCAGAAAATCCTTAATCATTTTAGGACTTTGTATAAAAGTTTTGGGCTTAAAATGAAGAAACTGGATTTTCTGTAATATCGTTCGAATGAATCTGGGATCTCGTTCGAACGAGAAGACCAGGTCATTCGAACGAACTGCTAACAAGGTTTAAACGACTGTGTGCTCCAATACTCTGTTTTGTTGTTCGAAGTTTGTTCAAATTGCTTCGTTCGAACGAAAATTTTTCAACAATTTTTTGGTCTGTTTTATCTCTGAATTTTCGTTAGAACCATGTCGCTCGAACGACCTCTAATGTCATTCGAACGACACTTAAGTAGGAAAAAATTTTCTTTGGCAGTTTTCTATAACTTCCAACTAACCCATTTTTTCTAGCAGTATTTAATTAGTTTTGTGGAGAATGTTTCAATAAGACCTTTTGGAGAGTTTAGACATACTTAGGGAGATAATATTCATCTTAAAAAATGTCTATGTTTGTGTGTTGAGCTTACATGAATTAAAATCTTCATAACACAAGTTTACACCCAAAGTTTGAGTTTAATACAAGTTTCTACTTATATATCTTTGCTTGGAGATGTTTTGGCACGGGGCTACTTTTCTCATCCCATAAAATATATGTTTCCATAGAGGAGTCTGTTTATTTGAAGTGTTGAGTGTTACAATGGTGGAAAGGCCATCGTTTGTACTTGACGATAGCAGTTACCCATCAGTGGATTCCGAGACTTTGGTGAGTCCGTATTTGTCGACTAGGCAAAGGTTAATGCATGAAGAAGCATCGACGCTTGGATAGAGTTAAGTCGTGTGTTGTAAGTCTTTTTTCTTGTACCTTTAAACATACAATACTTAGTGTACTTGTAGGCAGGGTCGTCCGAGGTTTTTCCCTTTGTGGGTTTTCTTCGTACATCGCGGCGTAGTGTGTTTGTGATTTATTTTATCTTGCAAAATATCACTTAGATGCATATTAGGTTAATCTAGATAAAATTTGGTTTAAATCACATCTTTAGTTTCATTTGGTGCTAATTAAGTTTGGGTAAATTTTAATTTAATCTAATTCAAGTCGGCATTAATTTAATTAGATACTATTCTTGCTTGGTTTGTGTAACTTGAATTGAATTGAATTTTGTTTAAGTGGCCTTAACAGCCATTTGTCAGCTGTGCGTAAGAGCCAATTACCAACATTACCCTTGGCTATAATGACACATGTAGCCGTTGTACAATAGAAATATGTTTTTCAACCCAAAAATGATATCCAACTACAAAAAAAATATTTCCAGCAAAAAAATAAAAAAAATGAACCTGATTTCGGTTTAAAAATATATATTTTTGGAAAAAACATGTTTTTCAACAAAAGAAATATGTTTTTCAACCCAAAAATGATATCCAACTACAAAAAAAAAAAATCCAGCAAAACAATAAAAAAAAAATTATTTCGGTTTAAAAAAATATGTTTTTGAAAACAAAACGTTTTTCAACAATTAAAATGTTTTCCAACAAAAGAAATATGTTTTCCAACCCAAAAATGATATCCAACTACAAAAAAAAAAACATTTCCAGGAAAACAATAAAAAAACTCATTTCGGTTTAAAAAATATATATTTTTGAAAAAAAACGTTTTTCAACAATTAAAATATTTTCAACAAAAGAAATATGTTTTCCAACCCAAAAATGATATCCAACTACAAAAAAAAAAACACTTCCAGCAAAAAAATAAAATAAAAAACCTGGTTTCGGTTTTAAAAAATATATTTTTTAGAAAAAAAATGTTTTTCAACAATTAAAATATTTTTCAACAAAAGAAATATGTTTTCCAACCCAAAAATGATATCCAACTACAAAAAAAATATTCGAGCAAAACAATAAAAAAACTCATTTTGGTTTAAAAAAATATATTTTTGGGAAAAAATGGTTTTCAACAATTAAAATGTTTTTCAACAAAAGAAATATGTTTTCCAACTCAAAAATGATATCCAACTACAAAAAAAAAACACTTCCAGCAAAAAAAATAAAAAAATAAATCGGATTTCGATTTTAAAAAATATATTTTTGGACTAGTCCGTATTTTAAGAATGTGGACCGAATATGTGTCACCTAACGGTGCACCTATAAATTATCGCCTAAATTATAGACACATTCTCTCTCTTTTCTGGGCTCATCGCTAGGTGATACATGTCCGGTCCGCATTCTTAAAATGCAAACTAGTCCACAATTCAAATATATAAATATATATATATAAAATATATTTATTAATATTAAACAACAATTTTTATGCTTTAATTTAAAGGCCAAAGATGTGAAGGGCACATATGTCTTTTAATTTGTGAGAGAAAACTGTTGATGATGTTATCTAACGGTCAACTGAGTCAACTAACGATTTTCGTTAGTTTTTGACCCAACGAACTAATACGTAAAGAAATGTACCCCAAACAACTATTATTATAAACAAACGTACCCCAAATAGTAAATGACCCAATTATAAAATAAGAGGTAAAAAAAGCATTACAAAGGAAAAAATCATAACACTGTGTAAGCCTAAAAGGTAAAATAGTCCTGAATAAGTAATCTTGAAGATTCTAACCTCATCTTCATAATAAAATGTCTAATTCGACATGCACTATATTTATCTCTTCCCATAAATAAATAAAATGAGATATTGAAAAATGAAATGCTTGAGATGTAAAACAGTTTATTTACATGAACCGTAAAATCTTAAAAATCATGATAATCACCTAATAGGTATGTGAAAAGAGGGACAATATAATACCTCATTTCATCATCGTGGATGTGATGTCTCTATTTGTTGCCAGTCCGACCACCTTAACAATCCTTCAACGGAGAATTTGGCTTCTCTCTACTTGCCTATAAACCTTTATATGTGTATTTTGTGGATATCTTTTAGATGGAAGTAAGGCATCTATTTATAAGTGGAGAGATGGCTTAAATTCCAAAGGTGAATTAACCTCAACCATCCACCAAGGTAGAGATTCAATTAGAATTTTAACTCCTTTTAATATCCATTTCATTTTTGGAATATGAACCATTTTGTTAGGAAATAACACATTCTAATTCAAAATCGAAATACTAGTGATCATATTTCGGGGAAGGAATTAAAACTATTAAGTAACCCAAAGGTTAATTAATATTTTCCTTACAATCTCTCCCACTTGGCCATTAGGAGAATCCATTAATGCTTTTAATTAAAAATCATAAGGCGCGCATTATATGCTAAATCCTTCAATAATTGGTTTACATATGCGCCTTGGCTAGTCTAATAGTAAATGGGAGTCATGGAGATCTCATATCATTATGTAACACGATTCCTTCCATGTACTACGTGATCGATAACCTTCTTAACTAGGCCATAATCAGGAGTTTACATAATGGTCCATATTGATGTCAAAAATCGCCTTATTATGTGGACTAATCAAAAATGAATGTGTATTATCCAGCATGGCACAAATCCTAGTCAGCAATGCCTAGTCCTTTGATCAAATCCAGGAATGCCTACCAACTCCAGGAATGTCAACCAATACATTGAGAAGCCCGACCAATAGCCGGAAGACCGACCAACCTGGTCAGCACAGCGCCATCAGTTGTATACATTGTTAATAATGTACATATGTAAATGCCTAATTTATAAAGGCATTCCATCTTTTTGATATTCCCACGCTTGTACTCCATCATGGGCTATAAATACATTGTACTCACCGAATCTAGAGGACAAGGACACACCTAATCAAAGACAAAGTAATACACAAAAGTGGACATAGGATTTTCCCTTTCGTCGAATCATTTTAAAAATCTTTTGTGTCTATCTTATTTACTTATTTTAATTATGATCAAATAATTATATATATTCTAGTTTTTTCATCAAAAGATCGACGCCGTTTGTGGGAACGTGTTTCTAAGCATTTTCACTTATTTAACATGGCTGATATTCCTGAATCAAGTACTGGGAATGATGGCATCCCACCTGTTCCTTCTGCTCCACCCACTCATATTGATTTGATTAGAATCCTAGATAGTCTCGCTAGAGGACAAGAGGCTATGCAAGATACCATTAGGTAGTTAGCGCAAACCCTGCAAGCCAGGATACCTTCCTTATCTGCTCGTGGAAATATTCCACCACCGCCTCTAAGAAGTAGTAGACATAGCCAATCCAGGAATACTAGAGATACCTCTTATCTCCTAGGAGTCAGTTCTTCACTCAGAACATCGAAGCCCTATGGCGATCAGTCTTTTACTCCTGAAAGATTGAGTGCCTTAGAGAGGCTAAGACGATCATCTCATTTTGACCGTTTAGGACTCGGGGGAACAGAAATGTTCCCAAGGCATTGTCGAGAAACACTCAATGACCAACCAATCAAAGGAAAGGCTCAGGCCAGTCTAGATCAGATGCCCTACAAACTTCCTGCACCTAACAACAGTCACATGAAGAAAGTTCAATAAATAACAGAGTAGCCTAGTGACCGGAAGATAGATTGGGATAAATGGCTAAGGCTAAGAACCCTTTAAAGATAATATTTATGAAAGGATCTCCTTTCATACAAGCTATTGTGGATTTTCCCACCGCTGCAAAGTTTAGAGCTCATGTAGTTACTCCCAAATATGATAGAAAAATGGATCCCATCCTCCATATAGAGCAGTGTCAGGCAACAGCTGACATCTTTATCGTCCCTGAGGAAATGAGATGCAGGGTATTCTCAGGGATAATTACAGGACCTGCTCATATCTAGTATAACAGTCTTTCTTGAGGGGAAATTTCTAATTTCTATCAACTTGTCGAGATATTTATTGGTAACTTCTATTTTGGAGCTACACCAGTTAAACGAGTTGCTCATTTACTCAGTGTAAAGTAAAAGGTGGGAGAAAGTACTAGAGATTACATCACTCGGTTCAATGATGAAAAGTTGGAGGTTATTGACTATGAGGAAAAGATAGTTATTACATCTCTTATGAGTGGATTATTCCCTGAGAAAATCTACTACACGTTTGCTAAAGATCCTCCTAAGATAATGACAGAATTGATGGCAAAGGCCGTCAAGATCACGAATGTCTAGGAGGCAATGGCAGCCAAGCGGAGCTCGAAGGAAAAAGTTGAAGGGAAAGCTGATAAAAAGGACCACAAAGATTCCAAGGAGCACATGGAATCAAAGAAAAAAAGAATTATTAATAGGCTCAAGAAGTACAATAATTACAGTCCATTAATAATGGGCATCCACTATGTTTTAGAGGGAATCAAGCATAACAAGGATGTACATAAGGAGTTCCCCCATCAAGATGGATAGATCCAAACATTGTGAATTTCATAGAGACCATGTCCATATAACAGATTGTTGCATTTCCCTTTAAAATGAAATTCAAACTCTCATCCGAGAGGAAAGTTAGACAGATTTGTTGATCGGCAGAACAAATATGAAGCTCGGCTAAGGTCAAAATCTCCCTGCAAGTCCAAAGACGAGAAAATGAGGACTCGTGAAGATGATCAAAAAGATGATCCTGACCTACCCAAGAAACCCAGGTAACCAGAACGTGAGGTATTCATGCTCAGTTTTAGTTCTTTTGATTGTCAAATGATTACTGGTGGAGACGCAGGAGGACGAGACCATACTACTGAAAGAAAGGCTTACTTCAATGAGGCAGAAGCTTGTTCATATATACAAAGGATCAATCTAGTTGAAGAAGATCGGCCGAAGAAGGTCAACAAAGACAAGGTGGTGATCAGCTTATTTAAAAATGACCTCTCAGGGGTACTGTACCCCCGTGATGATCATCTCGTAATTAAAGTCAGAAATGAGAATATAATTATTTCCAGCGTACTAGTTGATAATGGAATCTCGACAGATATTATATTTTATCATTATTTTTAAAGTTTGGACTTCAAGCTCAGCCAATTGGAGCCCTACCAGAGACCTTTAATAGTTTTTTCGGTGAAAAAGTATTCCCTTTGGGAACAATTAAGGTAGACGTGTTGATCGACACATGGTCAGCCAACTGAATAGAGAAGATACTTTTCTTTGTAATGGAAAAAAATGTTCATTCTGCTTATAACATGATAATGGGAAGAGTAGGGTTAAAGAAGTTTGAGGTTGTACCATATACACCCCATCGATGCTTAAAGTTCCCGACCAACTTTGGAGTAGGAGTTGTAAAAGGCGACTAAAAAGTATCATGTTAATGCTAATACTCATCTGTTGAGAAAGAAGATTTAGTAGAGATGAAGAAGAGAACCACCATTTACCAAGTGGACACCTATGAAACCAATAACGAGTCTAAGGTTAAAACCTTAAACCCAAGGGAACAAAAAAAATTGGTTAAGGGCCAGATAGTTTGAGGCAACGGAGAGCATTGTGTTGGATAAAGATAAGCCAGAACGCACCACTCAAATAGGAACAATGATGGATCATGTTCTTAAATAGGAACTAGTGAATTTTCTTGGACAAAGGAAGCATGTGTTCACCTGGAGTCGTGAAGATATGCCCGGGATTGATCCCAAATTTCTTTGCCATGATCTCAATGTCAATAAAGATGTTAAGCCTGTGAAAAAGTGGCGAAGAATGTTTAGCCCCGAGAAGAATCAAGCCATTCAGGAGAAAGTTGAAAAGCTTCAAAAAGTTGCTTTTATTAATGAATTGAAGTATGAAAATTGGTTGGCCAATGTAGTGATGGTCAAGAAGAAGAATAACACGTGGAGAATGTGCGTAGACTTCACGAATTTAAACAAATCACGACCAAAGTATCATTTTCCTTTACCATGAATTGATCAGATTGTTGACGCCACTTTAGGACATAAACTGATCATTTTCATGGATGCATACTCTGGCTATAACCAGATCAAGATGAATCCTGAAGATAGGGAAAGCACTTATTTCATTACTCCCCGGGGAACTTATTGCTATAATGTTATGCCATTTGGTTTGAAAAATGAAGGTGTTACTTAAAGATATTTTTGAACAAAGTTTTTGAGGAGAAAATAGGCAAAAATGTGGAAGTTTATGTGGATGATATGCTGAAGAAGAACAAGAAAGAAGCCAATCATATTATTAATCTCAACCAAACTTTTGATCAGCTGTAAAAGTATCAGATGAGATTAAACTCGACCAAGTGCGTGTTTGGAGTACATGAAGGAATGTTCCTCGGGTATATAGTAAACCAGAGGGGAGTTCAAGAAAACCCATACAAAATTAAGGCGTTGATTGAAATGTAGTCCCCTATCTGCAAAAAGGATGTATAAAGGCTAATTGGGCACGTAGCAGCTCTGAACATATTTGTGTCCTGAGCTACTGATAGGTGCCTGCCATTCTTTAAAGTAATTAAAAAGAGTTTTGAATGGAACAACGAGTGCGAACAATCTTTTCTGGAGTTGAAAAAGTACTAAGGATCACCCCCTTACTTTCAGGACTAATTTTAGGAGAAAGATTATATTTATACTCAGCTGTTTATGAGTCAGCTATAAGTTTTGCCTTGATCCGAGAAGAAAATGGAGTTCAAAAACTAGTCTACTACACCAGTAAAGCTTTTCGATGAGGAAAATTAGATACCCACGCCTGGACAAGTTAACATTGGCATTGATTGAGGCATCCAGGAGGATGAAGCCATACTTTCAAGCCCATATAACTATGGTGTACACTGATATGCCTCTTAGGTAAGCTTTGTATAAACTGGAGAAGTCTGGCAGATTAATGTACTGGGAAGTAGAATTTGGGTAGTATGATATTGTGTATGAACAAAGGTCTTCATTAAAAGTCTAAGCCGTGGCAGATTTCATTATTGAATTCATTTATTCTAAGAAAAGATTGCAACAGGGAGAGCAGGCAGAACAAGGAAGGGATAGTCCAACTAAGGTTATCAACAACTAACCGTCTAAGAAACCCTCATCAGAAAAAATCATTGCCACCCTATAGGATTCCTCTTTTAGATCCCAGGAGATAGCAGGGAAGTATGAGGAAGTAAGGAAAAAAATATTCCATCATGGGATTTTGACAGACCAAGCGTTTAATAATAATCTCCCGAGATGGAACTTATACGTTAATGGATCATCTTGTGCAACTGACAACGGAGTGGGTATAATATTTAACACTCCTGGATGGGATAGATATTGAATATGCTCTGTGATTCCAGTTCCAGGCCTCAAATAACAAAGCAGAGTATAAAGCTCTCATTGTGGGTTTGAGTGTGGCCCAATCACGGAATTTTGAGGAAGTTTTGGCACATAGTGATTCTCAATTGGTGGTTATGATACCCTGCCTAATTAATTACAGGGTGATCAGTCCTTAATTAATTAATTTTAGAATATCAAGTTGGTTCAGATAATGCATCACTGTCGAAAACTCAAATTTTAATTTAATAAAAACTAACCACTTAATATTTAAAAAGGTTGGTGTCAAAATTTTATCCTATTATTAACCATCAATAAACGAAAAAAATTCAATTATCACCATACATCACAATAGCATAAGGAAATAACTAACTTAATTTAAATAAAGAACTAGAGTAAACTCTTCCAGTCAAAATCCCATACAATAATCCAATAACATGAAATCAAAGTCTAATAATAGAATAAAACAACTGTAAATCTCTAAATGTCAAATAGGAGGGACGACATGTCCAACTGAAATAAATGACTGATAGATAAGGAGGAATAGGTTTAAGGATGTTATAACTCCTTCTCATTGTATTCTTTATTCCCAACTGGTGACCCATTAAGTATATACTTTAAACAAGTAGCCAACATCAAACATAGAATAGGAAATCGGTATACATATATAAAATATCACTATGCATAAATACAATTATATCAATATTGCACCCATGGTTAAGAAACCCTCGGTGCTAGGCATACTCGGCTATCTAGTCCCATTACAACGCTCACGTATAAAGGACAACAGGTTCAATCACTTGAGAACCAATCAAACATATGCACATATTGGAGGCGAACATAGTCCCAAGCCGATGGGCTACGCACATACTTACGCACCCATAATACCGTCATCAATATCATTCTCACAGATAGCCCATACAAAGGTTCCATTCTCTAGTGTTATGACTCAAAATCCTTCAAAGGCACACAAGATATGGTCGTCCACAATGCGTTACACCCCGTTCGATAGCAAATAGATAGGTATGTCATACGCATGATATTCTAAGCATGCACACAACTTATATACATTAATAGGTGTTCATATACCCCAATTACTCTAATCCGTAAGTTATATTAATGCCATTACTCTCCACGATATTTGTATATATATATAGCCTCTCTAGGACTTAAATTCTCTCCTAGGTTTTCACATAAACTCAACACGTCCAGGATAAATTCTCTCGTAGGTTTTCACACAAATTCAACACGTCGAGGACCATTACACCCTTAATTCCTTAAAACTTTGGAATTTAAGCCACCCGTTACTCACGTAGGTTAATACACTCGCTTGGATAACCTTAGGATGGTTTTTAACTCGAATGGACCCTAAACCCAAGTTCCAGGATTCTTGTTCGAACGAGGTCGTTCGAACGAAGTTCCCACTTCGAATGAACTCAACAACTCGTTAGAAGGGTCATTAGAAATTTTGTTAGAAGTATCGTTCGAACAATTTCGTTTGCACGAGGTCGTTCGAATGACCTGGGCTGGTCATCTAATGAAAATTATGAACATGCCCAGTTCTTCCCCAAATTCGATTTTCTTAAATTTTCATGCTTCAATATCATTCCAAACTCATCACAATCTTAATGTAATGTTCTTACACTATTACAAATCACCCTAAGATACTTTCTAATACGAATTAAAGTTCAAATCCTTATATACTTAATTGGAATTCAACAATCTCTTCAATTTCAAATAAGTCTCTTAAATATGAACCCTGAATTTTAATTGTCCAAAACTCTTATTACAATTCGTGATTAAGACATAAAATTTCCATATTTTAATAGTCCAACAAAGGGCAAAACCTTTACATGCATACCCATCTCCAATTCATAAGGTTTTTTCATAATTCAGTTTAATTAAACATAAGTTTTCACTGCACTAAGTTTATATCATCAAACCTAAATTAAGAGGAACAATATATTCTAAAAGAGGAGCAAGATAAACACTTGCCTCAGAATGAACTTCTGATCCTTGGACTGAAATTGGTATGGGAACAATCCTCTTGACACGATCTACGCGCTCGTGTAATTTTTGGTGTAAAATCTTGAGTTATTGGCTTAGGGCTCCAATGGAGTCTCCTTCTTCCTTAGCTCTCTCTCTCTCTCTCTCTCACACACACACACACGCAAGTTGAACTGAGAGACCACTAACCCTCAATGTTTTTAATTAAACCTAATGTTTGTCCATTTAATTATCCAAAAATCCCAAAAGGCCAAAATATCCCTTCGGGTGTCGTTTTGGGCTAAAATGCCCCAGACTCCAAATAAAATACCCGAGTAGTGTTTTCTGACTATTTCGACCCTTACAGACACTTTGGGGCACTCAAAATAGCCATTCAAGTTATATAAAAATAATTTACCTTTTTAACCCCCAAATACATACTAGTGGCATGACTCATGCGCGCATCCCAAATAATTATATCATGACTTCCGTGTATCTCATCCCGGACATAATATTATTTTCGATAACTACTAACTCTCGTCATGCTAGTAATTATTACTATTAAATCGAATTAATTACAAATTAAATTTTCTCTCTTTAAATTAATTAATCCCCATTTTCCATCATTTCATAGTAAAATAAATATGTGTAAAAATACAAGTTATTACAGTAGTGAACCAAATATTGAACCTGTATGGAGCTAAAAGAGAGATTATGACTAGATACCTATCTAAAGTATTAAAGGTGATATCCAAATTACCAACTATTCAGATGAGCAGAGTACCAAGATTGGAGAGTGCTCGAGAAGATGCACTTGCTCCTCTAGCTTCAGTAACAAGAATTGAGCTCCTAAGAACTATTCCCATCGAGATTATAGAAAATAAGAGTATATATGAAGACGTGATGATTAATTTTATCAAAGTAGATATGGGGCCATCTTGGATGGTTCATATCAAAGCATACAATGAAGAAGGAACTCCGTCAGCAGATATAATTGAGGTCAAAAAGCTGAAGTACAAAGAAGTAAGATATGTGCTGGATAAAGGAGTGTTATATAGGAGAGGATTGACAGCTAGCTTGTAGCGTTTTATACATCCAACAGATGTTCAAGACCTAATAGAGGAGGTGAATGAAGGATCTTATGGAGCTCATATAGCAGGTAGGACATTACTGTAGAGGATTAGTACACAAGGATACTATTATCCCACTATGAGAGAGGATTGTGCAACCTTTGCTAAGATATGTGATAAGTGCCAAAGATATTCCATCCTTTGAAAGACTTCATTGGCTGCTCTCACTCCAATCACTTCGTCTTGGCCATTTGAAATTTAGGGAATAGAATTAGTCGGTCCATTATCGACCACCCGAGAAAGATTCAGGTACTTAGTCGTTGCTGTGGACTACTTTACAAAATGGGTGGAGGCAGAACCCTTAGTGGACATACCATATGAGAAGGTTTACTAATTCATTTGGAAGAATGTCATTTTCACAGTTCGACAATAAATAATTTGCCACTTATTGTGCTCAGTCAAATATCCAAAAGTAGCATTATGCTCCAGGTTATCCTTAGAGCAATGGTTAAACTGAAGTTACAAATAGAACTCTCCTTAATGGGTTGAAAAGATGACTTGATGATGCTTAGGGAAATTGGATTAATGAGTTGCACTCTGTGTTGTGGGCATACCAAACAACTCCAAGGACCGCGATTCGAGAATCTCCATACATGCTGGCATTTGGGACTGAGGCAGTGATACCTACTAAATTGGGCCTCCCATCCCATAGAGTATTGAACTTCAACTCTACTGTAAGTGATTTAATGCGAAGATTGGATTTGGATATACTGGAGGAAATACATGAGGATGCTGCTTTAAGAAATGATGCTTATTAATAGAGAACAACACGTTTCTACAATAAAAGATGAGGCCGACCAACTTAAAGGAAGGAGATTATGCACTGAAGAAGGTAATCGAGAAGAACAACAAGCTTGAGGCTAATTGGCATGGGCCATATCACATTTTAGCAGTTGTTCGACCTGAAAATTATAGAATTGAGACATTAGAGGGAGAAGAATTCTAGAATCCATGGCATGCCGAGCATCTTAGGAAGTATTACCATTGATGTAATGAAATGCATTGTAGTCATGTCATTTGAGTATTAATAAAAATGATGATTTCCTCCATTTTTTAAAAATTTTGGGAGTACTAGTGCTATGCACTACGATATACTATATACTTTATTGGCGACGGTTGAAAGTTGCTCAAAAAAACTTCAAAAGTATCTCGGACAACATCTATACCGTTTATCGGTGCCCAGAATAGGTCCTTCACAACAACCACATAGTTTATTACTGATGTTTGAAAGTTGCTCAGCATAAGAAAAAATTGATCGATAATAGACAAAAACCCTAGTAAAGCAGGATTCTAAGTCCTCAAGAAACTTGGTCACTGAAGTTAAGGATAAATAAGATTTTTATCCAACTGGGCAAAGTGAAGGAATAACGTTGTAAAGAGTCCTAAAAAGGAATGTAGACATATATTCCTTATACGCCTGGTCACCACTAGTAACTAATGCAAAATTAAACATTTAGGTTCATTAGTAGAACCTATGGAAATACACGGGTAACTAGTACTAAACTTGGATTTTAATCTAATTGTACTAGTAGAACTTATGAGCTCATTAGGAATTGACGTTAAACTTAGGAAAGAGCTCAAGTGTGTCAATAGAACTAATGAAAAAGAAAAAGTCATCTGCATTCAAAGATTAACGAGATAAGTTCATCAAATATATTCCATTAATTTAAATAGTCATGATTCTACTCATAATTGAATTAAATGAATAAAATTTATTCTAAGGGACGTTTCCCCCCAGCTTTAGAAGAACTAGAAACTGGTTCCATGCTTGCTGAAGGATCATCTAATGTGTAAGGGGAATTGATAAAGTTAAAGTCTTGGAGCATTGTTTTATTACTGCTGCTCGGTTTATCTTACAGATAAGGAGGACAAACAATCTCTAGCTCGTCATGAAGGCCATAATCCCCTAAATACTTTCAAATCGGGCATTGGGGAAATGAATTAGAAGGAATCCAATCAACATCCAATTTGAAAGGAGGATCTTCACAGTCCAACAAACCAGGCTCGTACTAGTTCCAAAGAGGGATGTTCTACTCCACTTTCATCACGGTTAAGCAAATGGTTTAGCTCCATTTGTAACATTTATTCTGAGCGTGCTTAAATTATTCATCAAAATAACCCAGAGCTTCATTGTATCCCTCCATCCAGATCTCCCTAGGTTGTTTATGGAATTATAAGGTTAGCCTTTTAACCTGGTGGTGCAACTTTTTCAGTACTCCGTCTTTGGCTTGTAACTGGGTGGTTTTAGTAAAACGTTTCTCGGATTGAGTTTGAAGCTTGTGGGATATCTCAATAATGGATAAATTTTTTTCCTTCAAATGATCATCTTGATTAGTAATAGTCTACTATATCCTAGCCTCATCTGTAATATCTCAACCAGGTTTAGTTTTTGCTCGGAAAGATGAACCAGACTTAGTTTTCTTTGGTGTCTCGACTTCCTCCCTCAATCTATCCTTTTCAGTCTCCATGAAATAAACCCCATCATAAACAACAACAATAGTATTAGAAGAAGCCTTCAATGAGTTCAATTTATCCCTCAAACTGTTATTCTCTTCATCCAGTAGCTTGGCAATAGCTCTAGCCTCCTCTACTTCATTATTAAGCCGAAATTCCTACATCTTGAAGAAAGATGCATGCTTTTCCAACTTTTGCTCAAAACCCCAACCTTCACACAGAGCTTGGTACTTATGTTCATTATTGGCATGTAAAAGAGCTATAGTCTCCTTATGATATTCTTGCAGCTCTTCAATCATTTCATAGTAAGCAGCATTATTGGCCACTACCCAATAAAGAAAACACGTCAAATAAAGGTAGGCTTCTCTAGCTTGCTCTGAAGCATCCTCTCCCAGTAACTTAGATAATTCTTCTCGGTTATAGTCAAGTAACCATCCTTGAAGAGATCATTGCATCTTTGAAGAAGCTGAGAATCAATTAAAGGGAATTGATCCTATTTAGGCAAGAACTATAAAGAGCAAGAAAAATTTCTAATCAACAACAGAAGAAGAAGAAGAAGAAGAAGAGAAGTGTAAAGTAATGTTTCTTTTCATTGATAAAATGTTGATAACAAGTACATTAGCATGAAATAAAAATAAAAGTATAATTAAAGGGAAAAATAAATGCTGCTCAACAAACTAGTCTACACCTTCTTTCTGTCAGAAGTAGCCCTAGTTTGGGAGGGGGTAGAGATATATGGAGTAACTTGCTTAGAATAAGGGGGGATTAAAGAGTTAACTGCAGCTTCTTGGAGTTGGTCGGCAGAGTCCAAAACAAGGGTAGATTCATCTGAGCCTCCATTATCCTAAATCTCCTCATCCATTTTAGGAGGAGATCGAAGATTATGCCTGAGAAATAACTTAGAGTCTTGTGTAGTGTTGACCTCTACAAGGGCTGCTGACCAGCCATCCTCAAAACATTTCTTCTTAGCGAACACAATTTGTGCAGATGCAACGCCAATAGATTTATCCCAACCCCTGTTGAATATATATTCCATGGACTTCTCTGCACCTAACTTCTTTCGTATCTCGACAACCTACCTCCGAGCAGCTGCATCATCATCCTTTGCAATCTTTATTTTTGTCTCCCAATTCCTTGCTCATTAACCAATGATTGTTGGGAGTCAAGCAAGGACTCTTAAGATCTTCATTGACCTCCCTAACTTCATTTAAAGAAGAACGCAAAACATCGTCCTTTCCCAGCTTATTATTGAAATTAACTAAAAACTGTAAAAATAAATCATGGCAAGCTAGTACAAGAAGTGTACCAGACTTTATTAATTGTCTGGCCAAACCAAGGCCAATGGCCACTGGTGAGCCAGAATCAGGAAAGTCTACCAACTCTTATTTGTAGGCGCTAGGAGAAGATCCTTCAGCCAGCCTAAAAGGAAGCCCTTTTTTAGCCTCTTGAGTTGGGCTTCATCCTTTTTTTTAGTTGGGGGCTTCTTCCCAGCCTTTTCTTTATTTGTGGCCCCACCATTAACCTGCTTGGTGGAACCAGGAGCAACAATATCACCTAAGATATTGGGTAATTTCCTCTTCCTCATGGTTATGGAAAGAGGCGAGTCTGAATTAAAGGAAGAGAATGGGGCAGCAGTAATTTCACCATTGCCAGATGTAGTGGCAGATGAACTTGAGATAGGGTATTTATCAAGATCAATCACTGAGGAGGGAACAACAATAGTTGGGTGAGAAACAAAATAATTGATAGTATTTTTATACTCCAACAGGTATTATGCTAATCTAACGTGCTCCTCCCCCTATGTTTTGATGAGTGCCATAAATAAACTTCAACTCTCTGAGGTTGATATCACCCTTTTTGGGACACTTCCACTTTCGATCAGCTGCAATAAAGAGAAAATAAATAGAGTTAGTGGTGTAACCAATGAAATTATTAAGGAAAGTTATAGAATAGTGTTGTAACCTATCCCCTGGCCATATTGAGGGCATCTGGGACCCTGATATAATGTGTTCCCTGTCATGGGTGCATATTATCAATTTTTGGCAATTACTTCACGATCAAAATAATCTCTGTTGGAGTCTGGGAGGTTAACTACTAAAGCCCTATTTAAAACCATAGTTTTTAAATAGTAAGTGTTGTCACTTGTGACCCACTTATAGCAAAACATGATCTTTGGGATTCCTATATGGGTCCTATGAAGCTAATTTAACCTATGAACCCCATTAACTACTCTCCAAGTGTTGGGGGCTATTCTAGCAGGGACCACGTCAAAATACTAGCAAAACTCAAGGCAAAATGGGTTTGGGGGAAAAGTAAACCCGCACACGATAATAAAAATAGAAAGGATCCAATGGCCTTCATGTAAAGAAAAAAGGTCCATAGGTGGACTGGGAAGTTCTAAATCGACCCACGAAAGAATATTTTACTCATTCCTAAATTCCTCTAGAGAAGCTACCGAGTAAACCTTGTTCAAAGATGAAGAAAAAGAAAAGAGGGAGGATTATTACAAGGATTAAAGGATTCAGCAAGAACTGAAGAACAAAAGAAACGGTCGCACAGAAATCTCAAGAAGATAGAAGCAGAAAATCAGAAAGTTAGAGGTAAAAGACAATCATGATTTTTTCTGCCTTTTTTAGATTACCTCGAAAATTGTCGAGGGTAATGATTAAAGGGAGTGCCGATTGAACTATTGGCGTCTAAGCCAAAAAAGACATATCTGCTTAAAAATGATTCATCAAAACATTGGATAATTGCAAAAATGCCATACGTGTTATGTACCATCAGTTAAATCAATAATTTCACAACTATGGGAAGTTGGTAACTAACCAAGGATCGGAATTCTTTCCCGAGAAACTTTATGGCTTAATATTCCACACTTTTGTAAAAAAACTAAAGTATAAAACATTGGAGGCTTTTGTTGATGTTAAAAATCACCTTATTACGTGGACCAATAAGAAATGAATGCGTGTTATCTAGCGTGGCACTAATCCTAGTCAGCAAGGCCTAATCCTTTGACCAAAGCCAGGAATGCCGACCAACTCCAGTAATGCTGACTAACACATGAAGAAGCTCGACCAACTGCAGGAAGACCGACCAACCTGGTCAGTAAATCACCATCAATTGTATACATTGGGAACATTGTACAGATGTAAATACCTAATTTATAAAGGCATTCAATCCTTTGATATTCAAACTCTTGTACTCCTTCATGGTCTATAAATACACTGTACTCCCTGAATCCAGAGGAGAAGGACACACCTGAACAAAGACAAGGCAATACACAATAGTGGACGTAGGCTTTTCCCTTTATCCGAACCACTTTAAAAATCTTATATATCTCTCTTATTTACTTATTTTATCTGTGATTAAATAATTAGATATATTCTAGTTTTTTCCATCAACAGTCCCATAATGTCTTAAAAAGATAATTTTCTGTTATAATTCATCCAATAATAATATGGGTATACAATGGAAACATAATAGAATAGATGTGTAAGTGTTATTAAGAGCTCAACAAATATCAAATACAGACATAATAAATTACAGAGAAGAAATCACTAGGAATTATTTTAAAGACCCATACTTTCAGTATGTCTAAAAAATGTCTTTGGAGGTATTCCTTTTGTAAATATATCTGCAACCATGAGATCTATGCCTAAGTGTTCAATGGAAACTTTTACTCTTCTAACATCTTGCTTCAGTGAGAGATATTTAACATCCAAGTGTTTGGATCCCTTAGATATCCTGTCATGCTTGGAGAAAAAGATTGTGGCCTCATTGTCACAGTAAATAGTTAAGGGCTTAGAAATGAAACTCAAAGCTCCGAACTTAGAGACAAAATTTTGAAACAATTCTCCTTGATTTGCAGCCTCATAACATGACACAAATTCAACTCCATACTAGATGTGTATATCAATTCAAACTTCTGGCTTTTTCATGATATTGCACCTCTAGCTAGGAGATACGCATAACTAAAAGTACAATGTCTAGTGTTAGGACATCTACCAAAATCTGAATCTGAAAACCCAACCATCTGTATATGAGATGATTTCCTATATGTGAGCATGTAATTATTCGTTCCCTTTAAGTATCATAGTACTTTCTTTGCAATGTTCCAACGAGTTATTCCTAGGTTACTCTGAAATCTACCTAGCATGCTAACAGCATGGCTAATGTCAGGTATGGTGAAAACCTGTGCATACATCAAATATCCCACAAGAGAAGCATAAGGATAATTTTCCATTTATTTACGTTCCAAATTATTCTTCGGACCTCAAGCTTGTCTCCTTTCTGCATTGGAACAACACTAGAAAAACATGTCATTATGCCAAATCTCTCTAGAATTTTATCAATAAATGCTTTCTGAGACATTCCCAAAATTCCAAGTGACCTATTATGGAGTATTTTAATTCCTATCATATAAGAATCCTCACCCATATCTTTCATTTAAAATTCTTAGAGAGATGATTCTTAGTCTCATATAATAGACCAAGTTTGTTATTGGCTAGTAATATGTCATCAACATACAATACCAAAAATATTAATTTACTCCCACTGATCTTGAGGTATATACATGGATCAATTGAGTTTTCTTTGAAACCAAAGTTTGTAATGATTTCATCAAACTTTAGATACCATTGCCTTGAAGTTTGTTTCAGTCCATATGTTGATTTCTTATGTTTACAGACCATGTCTCCCTAACCTTCAATTATGAATCCTTCAGGTTGATGCATATAGACTTCCTCTTGTAAGTATCCATTAAGAAAGGTTATTTTCACATCCATTTGATGTAACTCGAGGTCTTAATGAGCTACTAATGCCATGATAATTCTAAGAAAATCTTTTCTAGACACAGGAGAAAAAGTCACATTATAGTCGATACCTTCTTTTTAATTAAAACTTTTCGCTACAAGTTGAGATTTATGTAAATCAATATTTCCATTGCAATCATGCTTAGTCTTGAAGACCCACTTACACCTGACTGGTTTGTGTCCTGTTGGCAATTGAACAATGTCCTAAATTTGATTTTCAGTCATAGGTTTTAGCTCATCCTTTATAGCATCAATCCATATAAGAATTAATATCTTTAATGTCTTGTGAATATGAAATTAGATCTTTAGTTATCCTAACATCAGATTCTACTTGGTAAAGCATGTAATCATCGAAAATAGCAGATTTCCTCTGACGATGAGGCCTCCTTAATGTTGGTTCCTTGGGTGCTTCATCCATAGGTTCATTGAGGATAATCTCATCATGGAGTTTCTGATCATTTATTATATGTTCCTTATTTACTAAAGGTTCAACAATGGGGGGATTCCCAATGACTTATGGAATGGAGGGTAAAGGTATATTTACCCTAATTTTCGGAATGATCACATCATTAATTTTAGTAATCCCACTGATTTCGGCATTCTCATAGAATCTGGCATTATTCATTTCAACAATTCTCGGACTATGGTTTAGACAGTAAAAACTATATCTTTGGACTTCTACTGGAAACTAATAAAGTAAGAACTGGTCATCTTGAAGTCCAGTTTTTTTTCATGAGGGTTGTAAATTCTAGCCTCAGCTGGGCATCTTCAAATTTTGAGATGTTTTAAACTAGGTTTCCAACATTGTCACACTTCAAATGGTGTCTTTGAAACCACCTTTCTAGGAACCTAGTTTGATATATAAAAAGTTGTACGTAGAGCATTCATCCACAAGGATGTAGGTAAATTAGCATGACTCGCCATAGACTTAACCATTTCCATATATGTACGATTTTGCCTTTCAGCTACATCATTCTGCTATGGAGAACTAGGCGTTGTATATTGAGAGACAATTCCAAGCTTTTGGACAAGTTTTACAAAAGGTCTAGGATGTTGTTCTAATTCAATTTACCTTCCATAAAACTCACCACCTCTATCTGACCTTATGATATTCAGTTTTCTATCTTGTTTCCTTTCGATTTCAATGATGAATACTTATACAACGTCCACGGACTGAGATTTTTCATGCAACAAGTATAAATAACAATAATGTAAATAATAATCGCTAAAAGTAATGAAATACTTCTCCCCTCCAAACGTTGGAACGTCGAAAGGTCCACAAATATCTGTATGTATGATTTTAAGAAGTTGTTTACTTCTTGTGGCTCCTTTCTTGGTGTGTTTTATTATTTTTCCTTTAATATAATCCACACACACTTTATGATTGGTAAAATCTAAACTTGTAAGAATTCCATCTTTTACTAATCGCTTGATTCTATCACTGGATAGATGTCCAAACCTTTTATGCCAGAAGAAATAGTCGTTTTTAGATGACTTACATTTTGTTTCAACATTTGAATGCAGTGTGAGATGAGTTTTAGCAAATTAACTATCAAGATGAAATTTATACAGACCATCAATTAAAATTCCATAAGCTTAATATTTTTTTAGTTAAAAAACAAATTAAAACAACCATCTCCATGATGAACCTAAATAACCAACTTGATCGAGTTTACTGACTGAAACTAAATTACAGGAAATAATAGGAACATAAAGAGTTTGAAACAAAACTAAATGATATCCATTATTTAAAATGAGACGATAAGTACCAATGGCTTCAACTTAGACTTTGTCTCGGTTTCCATGAACAGAAAGTTTTCACTTAGGCTTATGGTTTGGGTTGTAAGGAAGCCCTGCAATGAATTAGAAATGTGAACTTTAGCACCAAAATAAAATGACCAAGTGTTAGAAAAAACATAAGTAATATTTGATTCAAAAAACTTACAAAACCGATAGGGTTATATTTCTTTTTGAACCATTATTTACGTCTACTGTAGTCTCTCTGAAGGTTTCCAGGTTTCTTGCAAAATTTTCACCTGTTGTCATCCTTCTTTGCCTACTTCACATTAGATTGATTAGCATCATTATTTCTGGGTGGTCCTCTTTTATGACTTGAATTCTTCCTTTTCCCAACTTTAGATGATTTAGCTCTTTGGACAAGATGTGCAACCTTAATACCTTGTTGATTCAGCTTAGCCTCCTTTTGAACCAGTTTTCTAGCCAACTCATTCATCGCCCACTTATCCTTAATGGCGTTGTAATTGAGATGGAAAGGTCCATACTGAGTAGGTAAAGAGTTCAGGATAAATTGTACGAGAAATGAATCATCCACTGTCATTCCCAAATTCTTTAGCTTAGGAGCAAGGTTCGTTATCTCAATGAAATGATCATGCATTGAGCGTGTGCCATCAAACATCATGGTTGTAAGATCTGCCATTAGTTTCCCAGTAAGGGATTTATCTTCAGTCTTAAACCTTTATTCTATTTCTTTCATGTAATCCTTAGCATTGCTTGGTTTATGAAGTGGTGTTTTGATATTACTTATTGTCATTTGTAGAAACATGATGCTCAATCTATCAGACTTCTCCCAAGCCTTATGGGGAGTCTTTTCCTTATCAGTACTTGTGTTTGTAAGTGCAACTGGTTTTTCAATGTGATAAGTCAGATTCAAGTCAAGTACCCCTAAGGTGAACTAAACTTTCTCTTTCCATTTTAAGAAGTTAGTTCCCGTGAGAATAGGGACAGATAATGCATATGATGTCAATTAAGTAGAAAAAGGGGCTGCAATTTAGAGATACAATAATTTTTAATAAGCCTTTAAAACTTTAATAACACATAGTAAGATTTGAATATTTTACGACATGAAAATACGATGCTCTTATGGGTAGTAATCGCAAATTTAACTTAATACTATTAATGGTCATACTATTCAACATGCATAATTGAGTGTTGTGTCTATTTAATTTTAATAAGATATCTTTAGATATCCTTGGTTTACACATGTACACGCACTCCTTAATTGTTGATTTAACAGATGATTATAGTATAACTGTGGGCAACTAATTGATATGTGTTAAATAAACAAATTTAAACATTATAATGGTAATAAAGGGCTAATTTGAAATAGGTAATTATAAGAATCACTATGGTGATACATAACCTTAATAATACAATTGCATTCATCAAACAACTTAATATGAATACAGGTGTACATGTTATCATAGAATTTCAAAGGCCATAAATTACATAATTGTAAAATTAAAAAAAAAATGCATAATTTAAAGAATTTTAAAGGGCATGGTAGCATGAAATCTAAAAGACATGGTAGAATTAATTCTAATAAACATAATTTCAAGCAAGTGGCCAAGCCGCATCCGACGGGTCTGGCCTTGGGGCATACACACTGTACATGAGTTAACGACAAAAAAATGGGGTTCGGGGCAGCAGCCCCCCCCCCCCCCCCCTCCCAAAAAAAAAAAAAAAAAATTTTAGGATACTGCCTTAATAATTATGAAAAACAGAAAACACAAACTATCTTTAATAGTCATGAAAAACATAAGATAAATCAATATTGTTTCAATGAATTATGAAGAAATCGAAAACATAAACTGTTTTCATAGTTATGAAACATATTATAGGATGATATATATATATATAACCTATTTTATGGACAATCATGCGTTCCTAAATATCAGTTTTGATACCATATGTAAAACAATTTATTTACATGAACCCTAAGATCGTGAACATCATGATAATCATCTAACGGGTATGTGAAAAGAGGGATAATGTAATCCCTCCTTTCATCGTCATGGATGTGATGTCACTATTTGTTGCCGCTGATTGTCGTCGGTTCGTCTTAACAGTCCTTTAACGGAGAATTTTGACTTTTCTCTCCTTGCCTATAAAACTTTATATGTGTATTTCGTGGATACCTTGTAGATGGAAGTAAGACATCTATTTATAGGTGGAGAGAGGACCTAAATTCCAAAGGTCAGTTAATCTCAACCGTGCATTAAGGTAGAGATTTAATTAGAATTTCAACTTCTTTTAATTTCCATTTCGTTTTTGGAATACGAACCATTTTGTTAGAAAATAACATATTTTAATTAAAAACTGAAATACTAATGACCATATTTCGGGGAAGGAATTAAAACTATTAAGTAACCCAAAGGTTAATTAATAATTTCCTTACTTGAGAATCAAAAGTGAAGTAAAAAAATGTGGATAATTTTTTTGATAAGATTGATTCTAAGATAAATTAGTGAAGCATGAATAAACTAAAATATACGTTTATATTCAATATGGTAAGAATCACTTCAAATCAAAATTATTAGATTACACATTATTTAAATCAAAAGTAAAAAAAATGCAAGTAACATATTAACACATTCATTTGAGAGGGTGGTGGTGGTCCTGAATGGAAAACTCTTGTGGATCTTGGGGTGGGAGAGAGGTGGTAGAGGAGGCAAAAACATAAGTTTACGGTTTGAGGGGGCCATTTTGGTAATAGACATATTTAACATCTTTTTTCTTGTTAGTCTAGTAAGACGCAAGAACCCACAATACTTAATAAAGGTCCTTCGTGTCAGTTTGAACAACTTTGAATGTATAATTTTAAGATTTACATTTCCACCTTAGAAAAGTCATAAAACAAATTTATTTTAATTTAATTTTTTGTCCCTTAAAAATTGGCAAATATCGAGGGAGAGAGTAGACTACTCCTTGACGGTTGAATTGCCTAAACTCACTAAGAAGACCTTTTTGGCCTTTAGTACAAATACATGACAGTCTTCAACACGACCTAAACACAATAGGACGGACACACAAATGTATAATCTGTGGCATAAACCCAATGAAACCGGACATAAATCAATAAGGGCAAATTGTCACCCTATAGATGGGAGGGCAAAACATGCAGTTAAGAGGGAGGCGACATCCAATGTAAGGGGAGTTTACGGTTGCGCTTAAAGCAACCAAAAGAACTGTACACTTAGTGTAAATCCCGGCAAAAGATGGTATGAAAAAAAGAAAATTAGAGAAGGGTGGTGGTATCATGTAAGTCACGTTGAACTTTGTCCACACTTTCTTGAATTCGCATAACTAACCTTTAAATCACATCTCTTATCATAGCTTATGCATCTACACTACGTTATGATTTAAAAAAGAGAAAAAATTGAATAAAGTTGGTTCACTTTTTTTCAAACCGTTAATGTAAGTTGAGTTCCAAAGAATGACAATTTGGTTGGCCGTTGAGTGTGTATCCCAAAAAGCGCAATCCCAATTCCGGCGTGGGAGGTTGCTTGCTCATAAAAAACATGCAACCAAAATTCATTATACATATATACTGCCAAAATTTTTCAACTCCTCACCAATCAGAATCTCCCTCTTATCTTTCTAACTCGATTGAAATTCTTTATAAGTACACATAAAACACTTCCAACTCCTCAACATCCCGAAAAACCTTTCTCTGCCTCTGTCTCTCCGTCTAAACATATATACACAAAACAATGGTGAAACCAACTTATCTCCTTGCTCTTCTACTTCTTTTCATACTCTACAACAAATCACTATCATCTCCACTTACATACAATGTGATAAACTTTGGAGCCAAGCCAGATGGAAAAACTGACTCAACCAAAGCCTTTCTAAGCGCATGGGCTTCGGCATGCGGCTCGGCCAAGCCGACAACTATTTACGTCCCGCCGGGGAGGTACTTGATGCACCAGGCGCATTTTAGTGGCAATTGTAAGAACAATGCAATTGAGATCCGAATAGATGGAACCCTAGTAGCTCCGGCGGATTATAGGGTTATTGGTAATAAAGGAAATTGGATCTTGTTTGAGGGGGTTGATGGCGTTAGTATTAGAGGTGGGGTACTTGACGGTCAAGGGACTGGATTATGGGCTTGTAAGTTAACTGGCAAGAGTTGCCCTAGTGGTGCCACGGTATGTTGATATTTATGGTCAGATGATGATTGATAAGCACCCAGTCATACTATAGCATCTCTAATTATTATGTAAATAACTTTTCATGCTGAGTATATATATTTAGAAATGTACTCTAACGGCATGTTAATTCACATGAACACATAGCTTAGCAATGTGTCTAACACATTCCCATGATTATTTTTGCCGGAAGACTCATGTTTTGGTTCATTTTCTATTTTTAAAGTATATAATAATATGTCATAAACTGCAACTACGTTTTTGCCTTCTCGCGGTTTCCTAAAATTATGCTTGTGAATAAAATATGACACTTCGTTATATCTAGATTTACGGAGGTCAACTGTCTTGTGCAAAATTATAACATCATGACAAACCACGTCCCTTTGAACCAACTTATTAGGAAACGATCACATATATTTGTATATATCATGTTCTTTTATTTTGTCTTTGAATTTGCAGACGCTTGTATTTTCCAATTCAAACAACATTGTGATTAGTGGGTTAACGTCGCTAAATAGTCAAATGTTCCACATTGTCATCAATGGCTGCCACAATGTGAAGCTGCAAGGGGTGAAGGTTTCTGCCTCTGGGAACAGCCCGAACACGGATGGTATACATGTACAATTATCAACGTCCGTCACAATTCTTAACTCGAAAATTAGCACAGGTGACGACTGCGTCTCTATTGGCCCGGGCACTACAAATTTGTTGATCGAAGATGTTGCTTGTGGCCCTGGCCATGGCATTAGGTAACTCGTGTGAATTTATTTCTACATATGTGTACCCTTTTATAGTTACTAAATAACATTGTAAACAGAAAATGTTTTCATCTCAATAGTGAATTCTAAAACTTCTTAGTAAAAAGAATAATTTACATGATCCTCAAACTGATTTTTACCTTTTCTCATAAGAATTTGGACTTGATTTTAGGGGGGGGGGGGGGGGGGGGGGAATTGAGCACAAATAACAGTGCTCTTATAAATATACCAGATTGAATTGAGCTAAAGAGAGTGATGATAAATTTGATTCAAATGTAGTGTTCCTTAGGTGTTTTGTGTTCTTGCATTTTTGATTGTTTAATATTGAGCTATGAATTCTGAATGCAGAAATTTGAACATTGAAAAGTCAGATTATTTCTTATTTGAGTTAACCTCTTATATAAAGGTTGCAAGTTTGAATTGTTTTGTTTTGAATATTAAATACAAGTTATTTCGGCCATTTTATCATTATTTAACTAATTTATATTAATGTTATTTAGCAAATCGATGAGGCTAAAACTGAAAGAGTTTAGTGTTTAGGATGTGCTAGACTTGTCTCAAAATACTGAAGATTGAATTTAACTCTCTTTCAGTATAAAAGGACAAAAAAATGAAAAATGAAAAATGAAAACAACTACAAAACAATTTAGCATTATGATCTAAAAATAAATACCTCCTAGTTGAATTTCTCCACAAAACATATTTATATGTAGTGCTAATACTATTATTTCTTTAATTTTGTTGGTGCAGCATTGGGAGTCTAGGCAAAGATTTTCAAGAGGCTGGGGTACAGAATGTGACAGTTAAAACTACAACTTTTAGGGGTACACAAAATGGTTTGAGGATTAAAGCATGGGCTAGACCAAGCAATGGATTTGTTAGAGGAGTTCTTTTCCAACATGCTACCATGACCAATGTCCACAACCCTGTAGTAATTGACCAAAATTACTGTCCCGATAACAGGAATTGCCCTGGCCAGGTATAATTTTAATAGAAAAACATGTTTTGAGCTTCAAAATAATCAAGGCAAAACTCTTTCATACTATTTTTGAGTTCTAAGTGTGATCTGAACTCATTTTTAATATGCTAATATATTTTATATAAAGTATAAGTTTGTATTTATTTGTACTTGTCACTAAGCTCAAATTTGGCTTTGCACTATAAAACCCAAATTTAGGCTTCTAATGTGACAATATGATAATATGATCCATTATAAAATCCAAAATTTAACTTAAAAAATAAGCTTACGGGCCACCCACGAAGATTCAAAGAAGTGAGTCATCTTAGTAAGAATTATGTGCTTTTGAAAGCATAGTGTTACGTACTCCTTTTAAAAAAAGTGTAGTATCCTTACAAAATACCAATGTGAGGCTGCAAAATATAAGTGTCACAGACCGCACACTAAAATTCAAAAAAGTGAGTTTTTCACCAAAATATAGCATCTCTACATTGAGGATCTAGCCCTAAACGATTCTATTTTTGAAAAGAATATTAATTTAAAAGTTATATTGAAACTACTCTAATTTAAAATGATAAAGTTTATTTTGGGAAGAAAGGAGTATTCGTTCTGACTCGAATTTATGCTGGATATATGTGCCCTGAATATTAAATACTTTGTGGGCCTCGCGCCCTAATAAAACACATTTTTATAAGGCCCATATGAGCTCATATCAGTTGTAGTGAATGAAATAGAACCTTTGGAATTTGAACAATTTCCCTTCATATTTTGTAAAAATGTTATTGTATTTTTTTCATTTTCAGACACACCCTAAATAACATATATTAGGAGGTTTTATTTGGTAATAAAACAAATAGATTCATTTATTATTTATTTTAGTTTTCATATTTTGGCCTTTATGTTTACACTTCCCATTTTAGAATGCTCCCGATACCTTAAATTTTTAATATTTTTCTTATGTAAATTTAATGCTTCTTCTCAGGTTTCGGGTGTAAAAATTAGCGACGTGACATACCAAGACATTCACGGAACATCTGCAACCCAAGTCGCCATGAGATTTGATTGTAGTAAAAACAATCCATGCCACGGCATAAGATTAGAAGACGTAAAGCTAACTTACCGGAATCAAGCAGCAACATCGTCATGCGCCAATGCCGGAGGAACAACTTCCGGGATCGTGGAGCCCACAAGCTGTTTCTAGGCAAACATTATATCATCAATTTTCAAAATTATACTGTCTTAATATAGGTTGGGAGTTAGTGATTCTTTCCCACTAGTTCTATTTATTGTTTGCCTGAGCCTGTGGTTGGTATCAGCCCAATGGGCTTGCCTGGCCTCGCAAGGAGTTTAGTGCAACTATGGACCCCTTATTGGGTGTTTCTCTTCCACTAATTATATTAAGAGGTGATTTTATTGATGTTTAGTTCAAACCTACATCTCGCATGTATCAACTTTATCATTAGAAATTTACTCTATGTTTGCAACATGCAAGTTATCTTATGAATGTTATTTCAAGTATTATCCTTTTTACTTTTGGAAAAGACTACAAGCTTCATGAATTTGTTATTCTGAAGCCTGAGCTGAGCCTTAATCAACCAACGTTTCTTTAGATGAATATTCTATTGGACTCGTTTATTCAAGGGTTTAGTTTATCGCAAGGCATTATGATATTTTACTGTCGATGTAAAATATCGTGTATCACAAGGTCATATTGTTCCACATGTTTTTAGTAAAATTTTAAGTATAGAATAGGAAGTCTGATAGGCACAACTACAAATGTGTGCAAGGCTATAACTTAGCTACTCTTTTCTTATCTGTTTGGTAAGTCATGTATACTTTATAGCATGCAATTGTAACACACACCCATAAAATCAACCACAGTTAATGCTGATTTTTGGTGGGTTAAGTCGATGATAAGTGTAGAATACTAATATCATATCAAATTTGAAATCATCAAACCAAAATTAATTTGATATCATCAAGCCAAAATTAAATATTTAAAAGAAATAGAAAATAATCTACATAGTTTTGTTGTCTCCATAACTATATATAAACGTTAAACTATAAAATAAACACCACAAATTGAAATTCAAGTTACACTATTGTCCAAATAACTCAAATAAATATCAACTCGGGTCATCATATTAAATAACAAAACAAAATAAAAATATTTCACGTTCTTTGTTTCTTGCACTCCTCACTTCTTCACCTACAAAAGAAAATATCAATATCAATATATTGCCAATAGTCGAATGTATGCAAAAAAAAATATTACAAAACAAGGTACAAAATAGAGTGAACAACTTGCACCCACTCAAAACATAAAATTATCACTATCTCATAGTGACGGCTCTTGGGTTTCAACATGGCAGGATTAATGAAACAAAATATAGAGTCAACCAACCAACTTAAAACATATAAGTTTTCCATATAATTCACGAATCAAGTTTTGACTTTTTTCATTTTATCAAATCAACAAGATCATTTAAACCACCTCCAAAGGTATGTGGCCATTTTTTAACATTAAAAATGTTCAAATATATTTTTGCCTCCCGAAGAAGTTTATTTTTTCTCCAAAGTAATAAAATATTTGTCACTAAGTGCTTGTCACTCCTAGTGCCTTATCACTAATTGTGATAATGACAAAATAACTTTCGTGACAAATAAAATTATTTGTCACTATTATTAGGAGTGATGAAATTTTTGCCCAATTTATCACCACCATGAGCAGTGACAAATTTGAATCAATGGATTTGTCAGCGATAATGGCGTACATGTCGTTGTCTTTAACAGTGACAAACTTGGCTTTAGGGTTAATTTTTCACCGTTATGAGTACTGAAAAAATATGTACGAAGGCCACAAGAGATCTTATTCCTCAATACCCCATCATTATCATCTCTAAAACCATAAATTAATATCACCAGAGTTTTGGTAGGACACCGGACGTTGAGTGTTGCCTAAGAGGAGGCTCACCCTACTGACGCCGTAAGGGTCCTGTTCTATAACATCATAATGTTAGTACTTAATACTAAGTTTACTTAATGCTAAGTCAACAATATTTCTAGCTTCGTTCCTAGGTTACCTCAAATCATCATGATTATCTAGACCAAAATTATAATCAAGATACACAAAATCCAAATTCTCAACCAAGGGACCCAATACATTCTCACCACATAATCAATTCCCATGAACATTACTCAGTCACCTAACCTCCATAGATGAAATATACAACCCTTATCTCGAGGTCACAACGAACACTACTCGATGTTTTTACTACTAAGGCTTTTCTCATCATCAAAGTTACCACTCAATACATATCACGTAAAGATCGCGGTGTTGCCGTTATAAGCCTACACAACTTCACATTCTCACCGGACTACCATTAATCACGATATTACCCCAAGGATCGAATTTGCTTAATTACATTATCGGGGTTAATTATCCGTAAGCGCCACACCTAAGAGTTATATACATTTTAAGCACCAATCATCAGTGCTTAGTCACAACACCCTGACCATTAACCTCTATCGTTGACTATATCCAATTTGTGCCACCCGCCCAATACGCATCATCTCACACTATTAACATCTCAAAAGACTCCACACCATCAGGAATTGGGACATAAGCACCTCATACTATCAACCACGGCGTCACTACTATTGGCTTGCATGGACACCCGCAAATTACTAGCATATCTAATCAGAAGCGCGGAAGTGATTAGTAACTATC
The DNA here is from genome assembly GCA_949130495.1 of Sambucus nigra. NCBI lineage: Eukaryota > Viridiplantae > Streptophyta > Magnoliopsida > Dipsacales > Adoxaceae > Sambucus > Sambucus nigra. Next base: position 623,635,202 of record OX422215.1, read on the forward strand.
AGCTTGATCGTGTGCCACTTGGCACTAACTTACTTGATTTTACGAACCTCTTTGACTTACCATCGAGGACACAAACTAAATCATAATAAAACTAGCGTGACTGAACCAAACTAACATCGACGTCGGGAAGATCCACTACTAATCTCACCACGTCACACCCTAAAGGAACACCGAACCTAAAACTCTGATACCAAGTTGTAACGCCCTGACTCGAATAAGGGTTAATAAAAAATCAATCGGATCCGGCTCGTACGTTAATTGCGAAGTGCAATAGAACAACTTAAATAATATTTCTAAACCAATTTTATTATCATTTAACGTTACTCTTATTCGCATGCGATTCCTACATTCCTCAAACTACTTGATGTGAACTAAAGGAAGTGCCCCCAAGGCCAAGTATACAGAGCTACTAACGTAAATATAGAGTAATTACTTACATGTACAACGCTCTCAAAATATGAGATAACACACAACCTGTCGTAACAAAAGGAGGGAGTGAGACGAAATGTCACACCCCAAACCCAATATCCATACTAATCATTTGTTATTGGAATAATTAGATCATAATCTTGAGCCCATTGGAAATATGATTCATTCATCAATATTTTCCTACATAATGAACATAATATTATTTTTACATCATAAAATTCAATACCAGAGTCATAATTAAGAAAACATGCAATACCGTGATTAACTATGATCAACCAAATCCATACTAAATCAATATATACAATGTGTGAGTATATTAAAATCTTCAGTGTGACAACGATAAAATCCCATTTTTAAATCCCAGCTCTCTCCAACGGTGCAACTCTCAAAGCTACCGGTTATATCGTATCCTAGCTGGCAGCGTGTGAACCTGAAATTGTTAAAATATAAACCGTAAGCATTAAGCTGAGTGAAGTACTCCTTCCCTGCAACAGAATAACAATTCTATATCGAATATGTGGATATAAAATCCGAACAATCCTGCCCATTGGCAATAATAAATCATGGATCATAAGATCCAAATAATTCTGCCCATTGGCAATAACAAATCCTAGATCATAAGATCCAAATAATTCTGCCCGTTGGCAATAACAAATCCTGGATATTTTAATATCCAAACAAATCCTGAATACTGAAGTATTCAAACCAATCCTGGATCATGAGACCCAAACAAATCCTGGATATTTTAATATCCAAACAAATCCTGAATACCGAAGTATTCAAACAAATCCGCTCTTAGAGCTATATTCATATTTATACATGAAACAAATCATAAGTACACTCACCTTGGCAGTATAACTGGATTTGCCCTTGCCTTTATCCAGTACTTGTTCAATCGGATATTCTTCCCTTCCTATCATTCTTAAAATATTAGTATCATCGTAATAATATCAATAATCCAAAGAACGATTTAAACATAATTCAATCCATAAGCATCACATGATTCCATTCAAATCATTTATCACAAGTGAAGTTCCATCCAAATCCATGCTAGCATATTCAACATATCCAAATCATCGACCAAATATAAATTCATTTATTCTTGGAAATTCAATCCTTGTCATATTAGTATTCCAATACAAAATACGGTACATCATTTTAGGTCTCGTAGAGCAAGATATGCTCATTTGTTTACCACATGGCAAATCTGCCCTATAGGCCCTCTTATCGTTCATTCAACTTCCACAAATTTCCATAATTTTTTTACATCATAAATTTATGTGATATTTCACCCAACATCAGTAAACATATTGAAAAATACAAAATTAAAGTTTCATAATTTTTAAGGTTCGTTTGCTATGTCAAGCAAAACACCGAACACATGGCGGGCATATTTTCACCCTTAGGGCAGATTTCATACCCGAACTTAAAACTCTCACCAAAGACTCATTTCTTGGTATTTTATCATGATTTTCGGATATGTAATACCTATATGAGTCCAGGTTAATCTCCAATTGGAATAAATCAATTCCAGTAAGTACACGAACATATATGGAAGTTTGAATAAACAGAGTTTCTAAACAAAGCAATTTTAGGGTTTTGTACATTCAACTTAACTTAAACTTGCATATATCCATACATATGCACCCAAGCATGAAAATTCAATAAAAAATCAAGGATTTATATCATATAAATCGTAAATGAAAGAAAAATAGCAAGATTCATGGTTGGAATTACCTTAGGGGCTTTTTCGTAATTTTTTATGAATTTTCTTCAATTTTCTCCTCACTTTTTCTTCCTAACTTACTACTTCTCTTTCCTTAAGCTTAAAATCTCTCATAGCTGCATTTTGGATGAATTAAGAGGTAATTCTAAGGGTTTAAGGTCGGCCAAATCCACCACCATTCCCAACCAATGAGAATAAAACATTTGTTGCCATATTAAGACAAAATACTACTTAACGGATGGACTACTTTGCCCTTGTTTCGTAATTTTGGGATAACTTCTCACTCGAACCTCCGTTTCACACACCGTTTGTTGTGTTACAGCCATAACTCACTTGTCTACAACTATGTAGTTTTCACCTCAAGTCAATTGTTATGTCATAAAGGTCAAAACTAGCCTTAAACATGAACATTCCTACCGAAACCTTCAAAATTTTGTATTTGTAAGTAATTCGACATTTCATGCTTTTTGAAGGTAGGATTAGACTAAACATAATAAATTAACATCACGTGTATTAATGACACACTAATCATATCACATAAGCTAGGCATGATTTAAGCATAATTAATCATAATTATATTCGGGTTGTCACAATTCTCCCCCTGTTAGGAAATTTCGTCCTCGAAATTGACATACCTTGGTTGTCCGAATCAAATAAATACGGATAACGCATTTTCATGCTATCCTCACTCTCCCATGTAGCTTCTTCCATGGAATTCCTTCTCCACACAACTTTCACAAGTGGGATCACCTTTGATCTCAATATTTGTTCTTTCCTATCGACGATAGCAAGCGGTTCTTCCACGTAGCTCAAATCTTCCTTCAACTCAATAGGTTGTTCCACCAATACATGTGAAGGGTCTGCTACATACTTTCTTAACATAGAAACATGGAAAACGTCATGTAACCGAGATAATTCTGGTGGTAACGCTTTGTAGGCAACCATCCCGACTTTCTCAAGGATTTCATAAGGTCCAATGTAGCGTGGACTTAATTTCCCTTTCTTTCCAAACCTCATAACTCCTTTCCATGGCGATATTCGAAGAAACACATAATCCCCTTTCTGGAATTCCAAATCCTTTCGTCGTTTATCCGCATAACTTTTCTGTCTGCTTTGAGCTGTTCTCATTCTATCTTGAATAATCTTCACTTTTTCAGTGGTGACTTCAATCAATTCTGGACCCTCTATCTTCCTTTCACCAACTTCACCCCAACATATTGGTGTACGACATCATTTATCGTACAATGCTTCATATGGAGCCATACCAATAGTAGACTGAAAACTATTGTTATATGCAAATTCTATCAAAGGCAAATATTCATCCCAATTACCCTTGAAATCAAGCACACAGGCTCTAAGCATATCTTCCAAAATCTGTATTGTCCTTTCAGACTGCCCATCTGTCTGGGGATGAAAAGCCGTACTAAACTTTAAGTTGGTACCCATAGCATACTGCAAACTATCCCAAAATCTGGATGTAAAAGTAGGGTCCCTATCTGAAACAATAGAAACAGGTGCCCCATGCAATCGAATAATTTCATTAACATACAATCTAGCATACCTATCAACTGTATATGTAGTCTTGACTGCTAGAAAATGAGCGGACTTGGTCAATCTGTCCACCACTACCCAAATCGAATCTGACCCCTTCTGAGATCGAGGAAGCCCAACTACAAAATCCATCGTTACATGATCCCATTTCCATTCCGTTATTGGCAATGGCTAAAGCAGACCAGTAGGTTTCTGATGCTCCACTTTCACTTGCTGACATATAAGGCATCTAGCAACAAAATCAGTTATTTCCTTCTTCATATTATTCCACCAATAATGCTCCTTTAAATCCCTATACATTTTAGTACTACCAGGATGCATAGTATAAATGGAATTATGAGCCTCGTCTAAAATTTCCTCTTTCAATCCACACACATTAGGCACACACAACCGCTGCTTATGCAATAAAGTGCCATCATTCACAATACAAAAATCTTCAGACTTACCATCTCGGAGATCTTGTCGTTTCTTCTCAAGAAAAGGATCTTGACTTTGCAAATCACGATTACGGGTACTAATAAAGGCCTCACGCTCACATGAGCAAAGAATCTATCCCCATCTACTAGCTGCAATTCTACTCCCATCAATCTCAACTCCATAATATGAGCAACTCTAGCACATCGAATACAAGATAACCTGCCTGAAGCCTTTCTACTCAAGGCATCTGCAACTACATTTGCCTTTCCTGGGTGGTAGTGAATTGTACAATCATAATCTTTAATTAACTCCATCCACCGCCTCTGCCTCAAATTCAACTCCTTCTGAGTAAATAAATACTTAAGGCTTTGATGGTCAGTAAAAATTTCACATACCTCACCATATAGATAATGACGCCACAACTTCAAAGCAAACACAATAGTGGCAAGTTCCAAATCATGTGTAGGATAATTACGTTCATGTGTACGCAACTGCCTAGAAGCATAGGCAATAACTTTATCATGCTGCATAAAAACACAACCCAACCCCTGATGTGAACCATCGGTATAAACAACAAAACCATCTCCACCATGCGGAATAGTAAGAACAGGTGCAGTTACCAACCTCTTTTTCAATTCATCAAAACTATTTTCGCAATCAGAATTCCATTCAAACTTAACATCTTTCCGGGTTAGTTTAGTCATTGATAAGGCAATCGAAGAAAATTCCTTAATAAACCTTCTATAATACCCAGCTAAACCCAGAAAACTCCTCACCTCAGTCACATTATTGGGCCTCTCCCATTTCACAATAGCCTCTACCTTTTTAGGATCAACACATATACCATCTCCAGAAATAACATGGCCTAAAAATACAACTTGTGATAGCCAAAATTCACACTTGCTAAACTTAGCATACAACTTCTTATCTCTCAACAGATTCAAAATAGTTGTGAGATGCTTTTCATGTTCAACCATATCACGTGAATAAATCAGAATATCATCAATAAAAACTATCACAAATGAATCAACAAAAGGATGCAGTACCCGGTTTATAAGATCCATAAATACAGCTAGAGCATTAGTCACCCCAAAAGGCATCACCAAAAACTCAAAATGACCATACCGAGTGCGAAAAGCAGTTTTAGAAATATCACTCTCCTTCACCCTCAACTGATGATACCCTGATCGCAAGTCTACTTTTGAAAACACTTTAGCACCCCATGGAGATACACTAGGCTGTATGAACCCCCTATCAAGTAAATCTTGCAACTGAATCTTGAGTTCTTTCAACTCAGCAGGTGCCATTCTATACGGTGCCATAGAAATAGGGGTTGTCCCTGGTGCTAATTTAATACTAAATTCAACTTCTCTTTCTGGAGGTAACCCTGGCAACTCACTAGGAAACACTTCAGGAAAATCCCTTACAATAGGAACATCAACTAATTGTAAAGCTCCCTTCCCAGTGTCAAGAACATATGCAATAAAACCCTCACAACCCTTACTCAATCATTTCCTCGTCTGAATAGCTGAAATGATGCAACTGGGAACAATTTTCCTTTCCCCCACAAATTTAAATTCAGGCTCACCAGGCATATTAAAAATAACTTCCTTACAGAAACAATCCATAGATGCATGATATTTAGATAACCAATCCATTCCCAGAATTATATCAAAATCAGAAATATCCAATGGAAGTAGATTTATAACTGTATCTCTAGCCCCCACAGTCAAAACACAATCACGAAAATCATATTCAGCTACAACCATTTCCCCCATAGGCATATAAATACCCAACCCCACATCTAAACGAGTACATGGTCTATTCAGGTATACAGCAAAAGCATAGGACACAAAAGAATGCGTGGAACCAGGATCAGTCAAAACATAAGCATTTCTATCAGTAACAGAAAGTGTACCTGTCACCACATCTGGAGTAATCTGAGCTTCTTTCATTGTAAAAACTCGTCCACCTGGCCTGGAACTACTAGCTTGTCCTCTGCCCATACTTTTCACTGCACTGCCCGGAGATAACATTCTGCTTGCTACTTCACTATGTGCTGCTGGAGTCTCTGCCAATTAAGGACAATTCTTCTTAATATGCCCCACTTGATGACAATGGTAGCATTCCAATCCCTTAAGCTTAGGACACTCAGATTTATAATGCCCTTCCTCTTTACAAAAGAAACACGTAACAACTCTTGTCGGTGCCTCACCCTTTCCTGACCTCCTAACCAGACTAGAAGATTCTCCACCCCTAGTATCTCTGCCAAATCTCCCCAGACCTCTACCACTATCTCCACCACCTCTCTGAAATTTATGAGGTTCCATCTTAACACTTCCACCCTCACCTCCCTTAAAGTGAGATGCGTCGAATCTACTCTTTTTAAAACTCTCTCTACTTGCCACCCCTTGGTTCATTTGCCTTTCTGCTATCGTGGCTTTGTTTACCAGAGAAGCATAATCTTCTAACTCATAAGTGGCCACTCTATTTTGAATAGGCCAAATCAGTCCATCTTGAAATTTACTACATTTATCTTCTTCCTCCTGCACATACTTAGTAGCAAATCTAGACAAAGCAGTAAATTTAGCATCATACTCCCTCACAGACATGTTCCCTTAGGTTAAATTTATAAACTCCCTCAGCTTCTCCCTCCTATAGACCTTAGGGAAATACTTAACATACAAAGCTTTAATAAATTCAGCCCAAGTAATGACATCAGTACCTTCCATCCTTGGCACCAAATGGTTGTTGGCTTCCCACCAATACTTCGCCTCTCCTTTGAGCTTAAACACAGCTAGATTCACTTTCTGGTTATCTGGAACCTTCATAACTGCAAAGATAGTTTCTAGATCCCTGACCCACATCTCGGCTTCCGTAGGTTCAACTGACCCTGTATATTCTGGAGGATTCAACTTCAAAAACTTCTCATACATGGAATCTTTCATTTCCTTCCTTGCCTCTTTCTCAATCCTGGCCACGGTCTTTGATTCTAGATATCTAGCCTGTTGTTCTGCCATTTGCGCCATATTTCTTTCTTGTTGCTCTGCCATCCTCATCATTGCCTGTGCCATTATTTGCATCTCTGTAGGTTGCTCTTGATCTCTAGCCCTTCCAGCAACACTTTGCTCTACTTCAGTATTCTCTGCACGAGAACCCACTCCCTCTTCTCTATGTTGTCCATTCCCAGGTTCCATATGGAATTATCTGTAATACAACAAAGTTCTAACAACCAATATAAACAGTTTATATTACTAAACTATTGGTTAGTACATAAACAATTCATAAATATCAAATCAACTCAATACTACCATCTAACCGTCACACACGTCCAGAATTAATAACCACGCTCTGATACCACTAATTGTCACACCCCAAACCCAATATCCATACTAATCATTTGTTATTGGAATAATTAGATCATAATCTTGAGCCCATTGGAAATATGATTCATTCATCAATATTTTCCTACATAATGAACATAATATTATTCTTACATCATAAAATTCAATACCAGAGTCATAATTAAGAAAACATGCAATACCGTGATTAACTATGATCAACCAAATCCATACTAAATCAATATATACAATGTGTGAGTATATTAAAATCTTCAGTGTGACAACGATAAAATCCCATTTTTAAATCCCAGCTCTCTCCAACGGTGCAACTCTCAAAGCTACCGGTTATATGGTATCCTAGCTGGCAGCGTGTGAACCTGAAATTGTTAAAATATAAACCGTAAGCATTAAGCTTAGTGAAGTACTCCTTCCCTGCAACAGAATAACAATTCTATATCGAATATGTGGATATAAAATCCGAACAATCCTGCCCATTGGCAATAATAAATCATGGATCATAAGATCCAAATAATTCTGCCCATTGGCAATAACAAATCCTAGATCATAAGATCCAAATAATTATGCCCGTTGGCAATAACAAATCCTGGATCATAAGATCCGAATAATTCTGCCCATTGGCAATAACAAATCCTGGATCATAAGATCCAAATAATTCTGCCCATTGGCAATAACAAATCCTGGATCATAAGATCCAAATGATTCTCCCCGTTGGCAATAACAAATCCTAGATATTTGAATATCCAAACAAATCCTGAATACCGAAGTATTCAAACCAATCCTGGATCATGAGACCCAAACAAATCCTGGATATTTTAATATCCAAACAAATCCTGAATACCGAAGTATTCAAACAAATCTTCTCTTAGAGCTATATTCATATTTATATATGAAACAAATCATAAGTACACTCACCTTGGCAGTATAACTGGATTTGCCCTTGCCTTTATCCAGTACTTGTTCAATCGAATATTCTTCCCTTCCTATCATTCTTAAAATATTAGTATCATCGTAATAATATCAATAATCCAAAGAACGATTTAAACATAATTCAATCCATAAGCATCACATGATTCCATTCAAATCATTTATCACAAGTGAAGTTCCATCCAAATCCATGCTAGCATATTCAACATATCCAAATCATAGACCAAATATAAATTCATTTATTCTTGGAAATTCAATCCTTGTCATATTAGTATTCCAATACAAAAGACGGTACATCATTTTAGGTCTCGTAGAGCAAGATATGCTCATTTCTTTACCACATGGCAAATCTGCCCTATAGGCCCTCTTATCGTTCATTCAACTTCCACGAATTTCCATAATTTTTTTACATCATAAATTTATGTGATATTTCACCCAACATCAGTAAACATATTTAAAAATACAAAATTAAAGTTTCATAATTTTTAAGGTTCGTTTTCTATGTCAAGCAAAACACCGAACACATGGCGGGCATATTTTCACCCTTAGGGCAGATTTCATACCCGAACTTCAAACTCTCACCAAAGACTCATTTCTTGGTATTTTATCATGATTTTCGGATATGTAATACCTATATGAGTCCAGGTTAATCTCCAATTGGAATAAATCAATTCCAGTAAGTACATGAACATATATGGAAGTTTGAATAAACAGATTTTCTAAACAAAGCAATTTTAGGGTTTTGTACATTCAACTTAACTTAAACTTGCATATATCCATACATATGCACCTAAGCATGAAAGTTCAATAAACAATCAAGGATTTATATCATATAAATCGTAAATGAAAGAAAAATAGCAAGATTCATGGTTGGAATTACCTTAGGGGCTTTTTCGTAATTTTCTATGAATTTTCTTCAATCTTCTCCTCACTTTTTCTTCCTAACTTCCTACTTCTCTTTCCTTAAGCTTAAAATCTCTCATAGCTGCATTTTGGATGAATAAAGAGGTAATTCTAAGGGTTTAAGGTCGGCCAAATCCACCACCCTTCCCAACCAATGAGAATAAAACATTTGTTGCCATATTAAGACAAAATACTACTTAACGGATGGACTACTTTGCCCTTGTTTCGTAATTTTGGGATAACTTCTCACTCGAACCTCCGTTTCACACACCGTTTGTTGTGTTACATCCATAACTCACTTGTCTACAACTATGTAGTTTTTACCTCAAGTCAATTGTTATGTCATAAAGGTCAAAACTAGCCTTAAACATGAACATTCCTACCGAAACCTTCAAAATTTTGTATTTGTAAGTAATTCGACATTTCATGCTTTTTGAAGGTAGGATTAGACTAAACATAATAAATTAACATCACGTGTATTAATGACACACTAATCATATCACATAATCTAGGCATGATTTAAGCATAATTAATCATAATTATATTCGGGTTGTCACAATTCTCCCCCTGTTAGGAAATTTCGTCCTCGAAATTGACATACCTTGGTTGTCCGAATCAAATAAATACGGATAACGCATTTTCATGCTATCCTCACTCTCCCATGTAGCTTCTTCCATGGAATTCCTTCTCCACACAACTTTCACAAGTGGGATCACCTTTGATCTCAATATTTGTTCTTTCCTATCGACGATAGCAAGCGGTTCTTCCACGTAGCTCAAATCTTCCTTCAACTCAATAGGTTGTTCCACCAATACATGTGAAGGGTCTGCTACATACTTTCTTAACATAGAAACATGGAAAACATCATGTAACCGAGATAATTCTGGCGGTAACGCTAACTTGTAGGCAACCATCCCGACTTTCTCAAGGATTTCATAAGGTCCAATGTAGCGTGGACTTAATTTCCCTTTCTTTCCAAACCTCATAACTCCTTTCCATGGCGATATTCGAAGAAACACATAATCCCCTTTCTGGAATTCCAAATCCTTTCGTCGTTTATCCGCATAACTTTTCTGTCTGCTTTGAGCTGTTCTCATTCTATCTTGAATAATCTTCACTTTTTCAGTGGTGACTTCAATCAATTCTGGACCCTCTATCTTCCTTTCACCAACTTCACCCCAACATATTGGTGTACGACATCGTTTACCGTACAATGCTTCATATGGAGCCATACCAATAGTAGACTGAAAACTATTGTTATATGCAAATTCTATCAAAGGCAAATATTCATCCCAATTACCCTTGAAATCAAGCACACAGGCTCTAAGCATATCTTCCAAAATCTGTATTGTCCTTTCAGACTGCCCATCTGTCTGGGGATGAAAAGCCGTACTAAACTTTAAGTTGGTACCCATAGCATACTGCAAACTATCCCAAAATCTGGATGTAAAAGTAGGGTCCCTATCTGAAACAATAGAAACATGTGCCCCATGCAATCGAATAATTTCATTAACATACAATCTAGCATACCTATCAACTGTATATGTAGTCTTGACTGCTAGAAAATGAGCGGACTTGGTCAATCTGTCCACCACTACCCAAATCGAATCTGACCCCTTCTGAGATCGAGGAAGCTCAACTACAAAATCCATCGTTACATGATCCCATTTCCATTCCGTTATTGGCAATGGCTAAAGCAGACCAGTAGGTTTCTGATGCTCCACTTTCACTTGCTGACATATAAGGCATCTAGCAACAAAATCAGCTATTTCCTTCTTCATATTATTCCACCAATAATGCTCCTTTAAATCCCTATACATTTTAGTATTACCAGGATGAATAGTATAAATGGAATTATGAGCCTCGTCTAAAATTTCCTCTTTCAATCCACACACATTAGGCACACACAACCGCTGCTTATGCAATAAAGTGCCATCATTCACAATACAAAAATCTTCAGACTTACCATCTCGGAGATCTTGTCGTTTCTTCTCAAGAAAAGGATCTTGACTTTGCAAATCACGATTACGAGTAGCTAATAAAGGCCTCACGCTCACATGAGCAAAGAATCTATCCCCATCTACTAGCTGCAATTCTACTCCCATCAATCTCAACTCCATAATATGAGCAACTCTAGCACATCGAATACAAGATAACCTGCCTGAAGCCTTTCTACTCAAAGCATCTGCAACTACATTTGCCTTTCCTGGGTGGTAGTGAATTGTACAATCATAATCTTTAATTAACTCCATCCATCGCCTCTGCCTCAAATTCAACTCCTTCTGAGTAAATAAATACTTAAGGCTTTGATGGTCAGTAAAAATTTCACATACCTCACCATATAGATAATGACGCCACAACTTCAAAGCAAACACAATAGCAGCAAGTTCCAAATCATGTGTAGGATAATTACGTTCATGTGTACGCAACTGCCTAGAAGCATAGGCAATAACTTTATCATGCTGCATAAAAACACAACCCAACCCCTGATGTGAACCATCGGTATAAACAACAAAACCATCTCCACCATGCGGAATAGTAAGAACAGGTGCAGTTACCAACCTCTTTTTCAATTCATCAAAACTATTTTCGTAATCAGAATTCCATTCAAACTTAACATCTTTCCGGGTTAGTTTAGTCATTGATAAGGCAATCGAAGAAAATCCCTTAATAAACCTTCTATAATACCCAGCTAAACCCAGAAAACTCCTCACCTCAGTCACATTATTGGGCCTCTCCCATTTCACAATAGCCTCTACCTTTTTAGGATCAACACATATACCATCTCCAGAAATAACATGGCCTAATAATACAACTTGTGATAGCCAAAATTCACACTTGCTAAACTTAGCATACAACTTCTTATCTCTCAACAGATTCAAAATAGTTGTGAGATGCTTTTCATGTTCAACCATATCACGTGAATAAATCAGAATATCATCAATAAAAACTATCACAAATGAATCAACAAAAGGATGCAGTACCCGGTTCATAAGATCCATAAATACAGCTAGAGCATTAGTCACCCCAAAAGGCATCACCAAAAACTCAAAATGACCATACCGAGTGCGAAAAGCAGTTTTAGAAATATCACTCTCCTTCACCCTCAACTGATGATACCCTGATCGCAAGTCTATTTTTGAAAACACTTTAGCACCCCATGGAGATACACTAGGCTGTATGAACCCCCTATCAAGTAAATCTTGCAACTGAATCTTGAGTTCTTTCAACTCAGCAGGTGCCATTCTATACGGTGCCATAGAAATAGGGGTTGTCCCTGGTGCTAATTCAATACTAAATTCAACTTCTCTTTCTGGAGGTAACCCTGGCAACTCACTAGGAAACACTTCAGGAAAATCCCTTACAATAGGAACATCAACTAATTGTAAAGCTCCCTTCCCAGTGTCAAGAACATATGCAATAAAACCCTCACAAACCTTACTCAATAATTTCCTCGTCTGAATAGCTGAAATGATGCAACTGGGAACAATTTTCCTTTCCCCCACAAATTTAAATTCAGGCTCACCAGGCATATTAAAAACAACTTCCTTACAGAAACAATCCATAGATGCATGATATTTAGATAACCAATCCATTCCCAGAATTATATCAAAATCAGAAATATCCAATGGAAGTAGATCTATAACTGTATCTCTAGCCCCCACAGTCAAAACACAATCACGAAAATCATATTCAGCTACAACCATTTCCCCCATAGGCATATAAATACCCAACCCCACATCTAAACGAGTACATGGTCTATTCAGGTATACAGCAAAAGCATAGGACACAAAAGAATGCGTGGAACCAGGATCAGTCAAAACATAAGCATTTCTATCAGTAACAGAAAGTGTACCTGTCACCACATCTGGAGTAATCTGAGCTTCTTTCATTGTAAAAACTCGTCCACCTGGCCTGGAACTACTAGCTTGTCCTCTGCCCATACTTTTCACTGCACTGCCCGGAGATAACATTCTGCTTGCTACTTCACTATGTGCTGCTGGAGTCTCTGCCAATTGAGGACAATTCTTCTTAATATGCCCCACTTGATGACAATGGTAGCATTCCAATCCCTTAAGCTTAGGACACTCGGATTTATAATGCCCTTCCTCTTTACAAAAGAAACACGTAACAACTCTTGTCGGTGCCTCACCCTTTCCTGACCTCCTAACCAGACTAGAAGATTCTCCACCCCTAGTATCTCTGCCAAATCTCCCCAGACCTCTACCACTATCTCCACCACCTCTCTGAAATTTATGAGGTTCCATCTTAACACTTCCACCCTCACCTCCCTTAAAGTGAGATGCGTCGAATCTACTCTTTTTAAAACTCTCTCTACTTGCCACCCCTTGGTTCATTTGCCTTTCTGCTATCGTGGCTTTGTTTACCAGAGAAGCATAATCTTCTAACTCATAAGTGGCCACTCTATTTTGAATAGGCCAAATCAGTCCATCTTGAAATTTACTACATTTATCTTCTTCCTCCTGCACATACTTAGTAGCAAATCTAGACAAAGCAGTAAATTTAGCATCATACTCCCTCACAGACATGTTCCCTTGGGTTAAATTTATAAACTCCCTCAGCTTCTCCCTCCTATAGACCTTAGGGAAATACTTAACATACAAAGTTTAATAAATTCAGCCCAAGTAATGACATCAGTACCTTCCATCCTTGGCACCAAATGGTTGTTGGCTTCCCACCAATACTTCGCCTCTCCTTTGAGCTTAAACACAGCTAGATTCACTTTCTGGTTATCTGGAACCTTCATAACTGCAAAGATAGTTTCTAGATCCCTGACCCACATCTCGGCTTCTGTAGGTTCAACTGACCTTGTATATTCTGGAGGATTCAACTTCAAAAACTTCTCATACATGGAATCTTTCATTTCCTTCCTTGCCTCTTTCTCAATCCTGGCCACGGTCTTTGATTCTAGATATCTAGCCTGTTGTTCTGCCATTTGCGCCATATTTCTTTCTTGTTGCTCTGCCATCCTCATCATTGCCTGTGCCATTATTTGCATCTCTGTAGGTTGCTCTTGATCTCTAGCCCTTCCAGCAACACTTTGCTCTACTTCAGTATTCTCTGCACGAGAACCCACTCCCTCTTCTCTATGTTGTCCATTCCCAGGTTTCATATGGAATTATCTGTAATACAACAAAGTTCTAACAACTAATATAAACAGTTTATACTACTAAACTATTGGTTAGTACATAAACAATTCATAAATATCAAATCAACTCAATACTACCATCTAACCGTCACACACGTCCAGAATTAATAACCACGCTCTGATACCACTAATTGTCACACCCCAAACCCAATATCCATACTAATCATTTGTTATTGGAATAATTAGATCATAATCTTGAGCCCATTGGAAATATGATTCATTCATCAATATTTTCCTACATAATGAACATAATATTATTCTTACATCATAAAATTCAATACCAGAGTCATAATTAAGAAAACATGCAATACCGTGATTAACTATGATCAACCAAATCCATACTAAATCAATATATACAATGTGTGAGTATATTAAAATCTTCAGTGTGACAACGATAAAATCCCATTTTTAAATCCCAGCTCTCTCCAACGGTGCAACTCTCAAAGCTACCGGTTATATGGTATCCTAGCTGGCAGCGTGTGAACCTGAAATTGTTAAAATATAAACCGTAAGCATTAAGCTTAGTGAAGTACTCCTTCCTTGTAACAGAATAACAATTCTATATCGAATATGTGGATATAAAATCCGAACAATCCTGCCCATTGGCAATAATAAATCATGGATCATAAGATCCAAATAATTCTGCCCATTGGCAATAACAAATCCTAGATCATAAGATCCAAATAATTATGCCCGTTGGCAATAACAAATCCTGGATATTTGAATATCCAAACAAATCCTGAATACTGAAGTATTCAAACCAATCCTGGATCATGCGACCCAAACAAATCCTGGATATTTTAATATCCAAACAAATCCTGAATACCGAAGTATTCAAACAAATCCGCTCTTAGAGCTATATTCATATTTATACATGAAACAAATCATAAGTACACTCACCTTGGCAGTATAACTGGCTTTGCCCTTGCCTTTATCCAGTACTTGTTCAATCGGATATTCTTCCCTTCCTATCATTCTTAACATATTAGTATCATCGTAATAATATCAATAATCCAAAGAACGATTTAAACATAATTCAATCCATAAGCATCACATGATTTCATTCAAATCATTTATCACAAGTGAAGTTCCATCCAAATCCATGCTAGCATATTCAACATATCCAAATCATCGACCAAATATAAATTCATTTATTCTTGGAAATTCAATCCTTGTCATATTAGTATTCCAATACAAAATACGGTACATCATTTTAGGTCTCGTAGAGCAAGATATGCTCATTTGTTTACCACATGGCAAATCTGCCCTATAGGCCCTCTTATCGTTCATTCAACTTCCACAAATTTCCATAATTTTTTTACATCATAAATTTATGTGATATTTCACCCAACATCAGTAAACATATTGAAAAATACAAAATTAAAGTTTCATAATTTTTAAGGTTCGTTTGCTATGTCAAGCAAAACACCGAACACATGGCGGGCATATTTTCACCCTTAGGGCAGATTTCATACCCGAACTTAAAACTCTCACCAAAGACTCATTTCTTGGTATTTTATCATGATTTTCGGATATGTAATACCTATATGAGTCCAGGTTAATCTCCAATTGGAATCAATCAATTCCAGTAAGTACACGAACATATATGGAAGTTTGAATAAATAGAGTTTCTAAACAAAGCAATTTTAGGGTTTTGTACATTCAACTTAACTTAAACTTGCATATATCCATACATATGCACCCAAGCATGAAAGTTCAATAAAAAATCAAGGATTTATATCATATAAATCGTAAATGAAAGAAAAATAGCAAGATTCATGGTTGGAATTACCTTAGGGGCTTTTTCGTAATTTTTTATGAATTTTCTTCAATTTTCTCCTCACTTTTTCTTCCTAACTTCCTACTTCTCTTTCCTTAATCTTAAAATCTCTCATAGCTGCATTTTGGATGAATAAATAGGTAATTCTAAGGGTTTAAGGTCGGCCAAATCCACCACCATTCCCAACCAATGAGAATAAAACATTTGTTGCCATATTAAGACAAAATACTACTTAACGGATGGACTACTTTGCCCTTGTTTCGTAATTTTGGGATAACTTCTCACTCGAACCTCCGTTTCACACACCGTTTGTTGTGTTACAGCCATAACTCACTTGTCTACAACTATGTAGTTTTCACCTCAAGTCAATTGTTATGTCATAAAGGTCAAAACTAGCCTTAAACATGAACATTCCTACCGAAACCTTCAAAATTTTGTATTTGTAACTAATTCGACATTTCATGCTTTTTGAAGGTAGGATTAGACTAAACATAATAAATTAACATCACGTGTATTAATGACACACTAATCATATCACATAAGCTAGGCATGATTTAAGCATAATTAATCATAATTATATTCGGGTTGTCACACGAAAGCTCAGTGGGAACTTATACAAATGCAGTATAGAAATGAATGGCAGAAAGAACACTCACATGGTACAACTACATGCATGTGATAATAAATATATATATATATATATATATATATATATATATATATATATATATATATATATATATATATATATATATAACCTTAGAGAATGCATGTCCCAATGTATTAAACCATTTTATTACAAAAACATTATTTGACACCATTCATTCTCCTTGTTTTTACAAAAGAATCATTTTGTATTTTATGCTTGAAGATAAATTCTTTTCCATTAACTTACGTAGTTAAAAAAATCAACAATTTTTGGAAAACCTTTCATTTACTTTCAAAACGTTTATTACTTGACGTTTGTTAACTCACCCTAGATTTGTTAATCATTACTTACGACTTTCTTTCAACACACGCCCACATCGTGTTACAAAAGGTTCATTTACGGTGAAACCCTTATACAACGAACACTTGTGTTATTGTAGGTTTAAACCTTCTTAGCTAGCTTAAATACCCATTAAGTCACCTTGCTTAACTATTTCACTTTTTGTATGAACATTAGTCATTATTTTCAATTTACTTGTCCACAATACATTAATTAGAGCATTTATCATTCACACAAGTTAGGTTATTTCAATCTTGTAGGCCCCTTTTTCTCAAATGTGCTTTAAGGAAGTCAAAATAATTTTTCTTTCAAAAACTTTTTCAATTTCACACGCACCAAGTTTGTGAACCAATTTTAGTTAAGCCCAATTTTATCTTCTTTAATCCTAAACATGCATCAAGGTGATAAAAGCAAGTAAAATAAATAAGTTCACAACAATGTAAGAGGAAATCACAAAGAAAAAAAAACTCGGACAACCTATGCTAGACAATCATTAAGATATGAGTTTACAAAAAAAGACATACCGAGTTACGCAATGAATCGATCCCCACAAGTTTAACGCTCTTCGTCTCTTTAACCACTCATCCACAGTGCCCACGTAGAAGTCCTTCCACGATACTCGTCCACAACACATGCATCCATGAGTGCCTCGGTGTCCACCGATGCAGCTTTGCCAACCATCTATGATTCAGAACACGACCTTCAACGTTTCTTCACCGCAAACCCCAACGAACAATGTTCAAACAAGATGAACAAATTCCAGATGGTGAAAATAAGATCTCTATAGCAATAGTATATGAAATATCGGATCTTTTAAACTCTAACGATGGTTTTAATTTTTGAAAACCCTAGAAAACTTTTGTGCAGAAAAACGAAACTGTTAAACTGTATTTTGGTTTTGTACCCCTTTTGAAATTCTGAGAGAAAAATTCTTTAAATTAAAAAATAAAGTTGAAAAATCGTTTTAACGAGATGCTCAAGTCGTTTTAATGATTGTGAGATGTCATTCGAACGAAATCACATGCCGTTTGAAGTCTCAAAAACCAAGGTGAGAATTCACACGACTCTAAACAGTAGATATCTCGAAATAAACGAAGATAAAACATATTAAATAAAGTTTCCATCCTTTAAAACTCTTTTCGAACTTCATAAACATAATGCGTTCATTCATGAGAGATATTCGAAATGCAATCTGAATTGCAGACGTAAAATGTGCACCAATAAAACTCGACATGATAAATCTTTGAAGCTTTATCGCTACGTCTTCTAATAAAACACGTCATGGACTATATAAAAATGTGACAATATAAAATCTATCTATGACTCAAAACAAGTTTGGTTTTGAGAATAAGTCAAACACATACAAATGGACTCAATTGAAAATTTTGTCCTTATAAATCTTTCCCTTTGACTATTCTGGGACAAAACCCAAACAGTGAAATGCCTAAGGTATACCGTCAATCTATATGACACCTAAATCCTATCCCATAAAACCCAAAATAAAAAATACAGGACAAGGACTAGTATATTCAGGTCCAAAAAGCATGAGCTGGCATAAGTTGTCTGAATGTGACTAAGTCTTGAAATCTCGACTCGCTAAAGAATACCTACACACATGAAACAAACAAATACCCAGTGAAGTATGGAGGAACAAATGATATATAAAAATACCAATATGTAAAACAAATCATTTGTTAAATATGTGAGAAAAATAATGTGTACAATACAATATGATACCAATAAAATATGAACATAGGATCAGAGACATGATACCAATTTATAAAGCCAAAAAGAATATGTGCTCATCTCATAAAAAATACTCCCCCTACATCACATACATTTTCCCCCCTTTTTGTCTCGAATATACAAGAAGTGAAAAAGATAAACAAACATATCTAGAATGAAATAATCAATGAAGCATATCTATGAAACACCAGCTAATGATAATCACAAAGTACCAAATCATAGCTAGCAAACAGTCATAAAGAATGAATCATCAATCTAAGAAAAGATGTGACTAAATGAATCAATTCAGCATAAGAATTAAAATATGAATAATCAATATTGACTGCATGTAAACAGTCCAAATGAACCCAGAAGTATCAAAATAGAAAGATATCATCTCATATATGAATCAAGTACAAAAGCAGACCAATGTCTCCAAAATTCAGGCAGGTCGTTTGAATGATTAAGTCATGTCGTTTGAACAACAGAAGCAAGTCATTTGAACGAACTAAAAATGACCCAAAACAGTAAGATGTCGTTTGAGCACCTATCTAATGACCGTACAAACGACCCTTCTAACGACCATATCTGACAAAAATATTATCTTGAAAAATGTGTCACGAGAAACAAACTTCGAACGACTTGGACATATCGTTTGAACAAAGTCCAAAAGTCGTCTGAACGACTTCAACAAACTCTGTATTCCAGTTCCAAAAATGTTAAGGTTTTGTCAAGTGAAAACATTTCATGAAAACGGGTACTGGAGACACGAAACCGTGACAAAAACAAACACAAAATAGAAAAAAAATGAAAAAAAAAACAATGTGAGTTTCATGCTAACAGAGTATCAATGTGCTCAAATATGGGTATAGAGTCAATGGGCGTGAATTACAACAAATGAATCACAATATGAACGCATCAAAACGATCAAGAAGCTCTAATTAATAGCTAAATGTCATCAAACTTAGTTTTAGCCATACGTGACAATTAAATAAATTGAGCTAAATGAACTAAACAATCAACATGCACACAAATTCGGCATTTTGATGATTTTACAAATAATAGCTTCATGATATGATTTTTAACATTAGGATTCATGTTGCAAACCCGTTTATTTATCCAACCAAACACCCTCATATATATATAAAATAAAGTATATATATATATATATATATAAAAAATAAAGTAGGAAACTTATGTAGGTCACAAGTTTGGCTCATGATGTCATCAATATGACTTATTCCTGCACTTCCTATTTTACCCTTAGAAATTTTGGTTTCCCCCTCTTTTCTTTCTCACTAATTAATTCACCCTCTTTAACTTTAAATCAAACACGAGGTTATTTTGGTAAACAAGCCATAAAATCCACACCTTCTCATCACACACTCTACTTCACTCCCCCCCCAATCCCCCCATGACCTCCCTTCTCAAACATCATCATCTCTCCATTCTCACCAAAAACCCACGGTTCCTCCCTCTATCGACTTCCACTCCGAGCTCCATCTTCGACGCCTCATGCATCCCTCATCTGTGCGCCAACTTCCCCCACTACAAACCCACGCCTATGCCCTCACCCTTCAAGCTCCTCGCTCCTGCCTCAGCTCCGTGCTGCCATATTCACCACCAACGGCATTTGAAAGGTAGTCTTTATTTATTAGATCTATTTCGATTTTGTTTTAGATATGTTTATATGTATTTTATATAAATAGTTTGGCAACACGGAGCTGAGGCGGACATAATGTTGGTGGTTTGGTGTTGGTGATGTTGCATCGTCATTAATGATTCTGTAATGGATGGGGATGGGGAGGAGAAGTAGGGTCTTTAAAAGGGGGAGTGGGTATCATTCATTTTCTGTCTGTCGGAAACCTTGGTGGTGTTGGGGCTCTTATGGTTTTCAGAGGTTTAGCGGTCTAAAAACCGTCTCATATTTAAATTTATTGGATCATCGATCATGCACCATGGAGAGTGCTTCTTTTTCTTTCTAGGGCCGAGGGTTATGGCTACGCCCGGCCTGATCATTCTGTAATGGATTAGGAGCTATGCTGCGTTTACGAAAATCCAGCCGATTGAGTGAAACAATTGTACGTTTACAGATCCATTTTTTAAAGATCCATGATGTATGTTTCAGCATCGAGATTTTCCAGAGTGTTCAAAACTGGGGTAAGAAATCTCGAAAACAAAGGTTGTAGTTTGTTTCAATTTTTTTTGGTAGTTGTGATTGTTTTATTTTTTATTTTATTACTGATTTTAGTTTGTTCGTTATTTCTTTTCCAGGTATTCTCATCAAGTTGTAGCAATTTGGTACCATATAAAGTGCAATAAATATTGTTATTTTTTGTAGAGTTTGTTGGGGTATTGGGGTCCTAAGAGTTATTTACGGTAATTTAGAAGTTGGTCCTTTTTAGCTTTGATTGTGTTAATACAGTGACAATGGTCTCAAGACTTTAGTGTGACAAAAGTGAATATGAAATTATTTTGTTGAAATGGTTTAGATATAGTTTCACCACTATTGCTTTTATATCCAATGTTTACCTGAATTTAGATATAAGCAGCTATTCATGTATGTTATCATGAGTTTGGTGAATATGTGCCCATGAATTTAAAAGAATGATGGCACATGTATTAGAGTATACTAACATATACTAATTATACTCGATTACTAATATTTTAGCTTATGTAATAGTAATAGTATATATTTTTGTTCTTAAAGAGATTGAATTATTCTATAAATAAAGAAAATTCTATCCAAATTTTTTAAATCATCAGATTTACCATTAATAATAGTATAGTTGTTAATTTTGTTCTTAAACGACCATAAGTTATCTAAAACATTATTTATCTATTGCGAACTAAGTACAACGTATGGTCCTATCAACGATTGACACTTTCAAAAATTAGCGTCCTGCCTTCAGGCACGGGCATATCCTAGTGTGTGTGTGTGTGTGTGTGTATATATATATATATTCTTTTTCAAGCCCTTTTGATGTTTCTATTTTTCTCAACTTAGAAAAATCCTATTGGCCCTATTTTGGCATATTAATCTTTTTATTGCCTTAATTTTTTTCGGGGCCCTTTTAAACAATGGCTTTCACGACTAGTTAATTTTACTCTCGCAGCCCTTTCCTGTGAACACTCATCATTTTTTCAATATATGCAATATTAATCTTTAGGGTAAATGGTTCTTACATGCACAAATCATCCTAAGTCTTATTACACATAGATGACAAAATAGAGATAAGAACGTCTCACCAAACTCAAATATGCCTGAGATGTCAAACATTCATATAAAATTGTGCATATGTGCAATGATGGCATATATACAAAGTCGAATCCAAATGCATATCAACTTCGAAACAATACCATTAAGACAATGGTTAAGATCATTAAACGCATCATTAATTATGACCAAATGTCCTAGCCACATGGATAATAAAGTGATGGGGGTCCAAGCACACCAATATGTCACATCAAACATGAAATCTCAACACATATAAATCGAAAATCTTTTTGTGTTTTTCAATAAATATTTTTGACCCCAAAATAAAATATTTTTGTATTTTTCAAATAAGACTCAAATATAATACAAAGAGATACACATGTCATATCACTAGCAAGATATAAATCATGAAGCAAATACTATCATATGAAAAATATGATAACACAATCATCCTTTAGATTTATCATGGGAAGAATCAAGGATAACCAAACAAGAACCATGAAGTTTAATTCCCAAAGCCTTTAAGTCCTATTTCCTAACCCCAAGTGGGTGTGTAATGATACATGGGGGTTTTGGGAACCAAAACGACATTATTCCTCAACTTCCTAAGATCACTTTTAAGGTCATAATGAAAATGCCTAAGGTGACCCTTCCTACCGCAATGAGAACAAGTGTAAACACTACGAGGAATGTGACATAAATGTTGACCTCTCCTAACGTTCCTAGTCGGCTCTTTCACACGATTGGTATTGGCTTTGGGAATGGGAACAACATGATCATCGTAACCTATAACAACCCTATATTCCTTGATTTGGACGGTGCCTAGCCTCCAATCCAACTTTTTCTACCTAGCCTCCAAATCAAACTTCTCCTTACTCAAGTCTCTCAATCTCTCCTCAAGATCACTAATCCTAGACTCAAGAAAACGCATAGACTCCTCAAACTTTAGAATCTCTTTATTCAAAGCCTCCATCAAACCACGAAGACTATCTCTCTCTTTTTTAATGTATTCTAGTTTCTCCCTAAAAATCTTCTCTCGTGCCCTAAGATCCTTAATCAAAGCATCATTATTTTATATAACACGTTCATTCAATCTAACTTGCAATTTTACGTTTGACTTTTTCACCTTTACCGCTTCCTTATACAAATCATTAAAGGCAACTTGCAACTCTCCCACATCAATATCCTCTTCCTCACTAACTTCACCCTCACTCACTTTGGATTTACACTCAACGACCTTGGAAGTGTCATTCAAATGAGAATCTTCATGAAAAATATTTATCATCATCATTGACATGACATGCCATTAACGCTACAAAGTTGTGATAAATGGGGTAACTCTCTCCCTATATTAGTTCACTATCACTTAAGGTGGCGTTATATTCTATCGGTTTCTTGGTCTCCTTCTTAAGTCTAGTGTGACACTCTGCTAACTTGTGACCATAACCATCACACCCAAAAAATCTATTTGACTCATCCCTTTTAATATTCTCACTCTTATTCTTAGGGGAGGGATTGACCTTGTTGTTCTTGGATTTCTTAAGTCTTTTGGCATCTTTTGATTGATTTTGGAACTTCAGAAACTTTTTTAACTTCTTTGCTAACAAGGCTACATTCTCAAAATCGGAATCGAAATCATCATTCGAAACTTCAGTCTCCTCCTTTCGGACTTTCAAAGCAATGCCCCTTTCTTTCTTTGGCACTTGCTTGGAGGTAAACATTTTAAGCTCATAAGTTTGTACGTCACCTACAAGTTCTTCTAGTTTCGTTGATAACGATCACTTTGGGATCAAATTTACTAGGCAATGACCTTAATATTTTCTTTATGACTCTGTTGTCGGGTATTTTCTCTCCAAGTTAAACAATGAATTGACTATATTGGACAATCTAGCATAAAACTCATCAAAAGACTCACTTTGTAACATCTTAATCATCTCAAACTATGTGGTGAGGTTTTGTAGTTAAGACGCCCTAACCGTGCTACTGCCCTCGTGAGTAACAGCAAAAATATCCAAAGCCTCTTTTGAAGTTTCACATGTCATGATTCGGTTATACTCTTCCGGTGTGACATATAATGAAATATAATTAAAGACCTTTGGAATGATAAAGTGAAAGTCTATGTTCGTCTTCGGTCCATGACTTAATGGGTTTCAAATTAGTGGCCTCTACCTCTCGTGTGATCGGTGGTATCCAACCTTTTTCAACCGCTAACCAAACACGCTCATCGATTGATTTTAAAGCACTTCTCATTCGAATTTTCCAATCAGCATAGTTTTCACCATAAAAAATAGGAGCTCTAAAACTTTCAAAAGTTCCAAAATTTATCCTTAAAATCACATGGGATCAATGCACAAAAAAAAATATTTCTAGCTCTGATACCAATTTGTAGGCCCCTTTTTCTCATATGTGCTTTAAGGATGTCAAAACAATTTTTTTCTCAAAACCTTTTTCCAATTTTAACATGCACCAAGTTTTTGAACTAGTTTCAGTTAAGCCCAATTTGATTTTGTTTAATCCTAAACATGTATCTAGGTGATTAAAGCAAGTAAAATAAAAAGGTTCATAATGTCGAATGTACGAGGAAACCACAAAGGGAAAAGCCTCGGACAGCCCAAGCCAGACAATCAATATGATACGGGTTTACAAAGGAAGACAGACATACTTACACAATGACTCGATCCCCACAAGCCTTGACGCTCTTCTTCTCATTAGTCGCTCCTCTATAGTTCCCACGTAGAAGTCCTTCCACGATACTCGTCCACGAGTGCCTCGGTGTCCACCAATGCAACTTTGGCAATCGCCTACAATTCGGAGCACGGCCTTTACCATTTCGTCACCGCAAAACCCAACAAACAATGTTCAACAGAGACGAACAAACTCTAGATGGTGCAAACAAGATCTCTATAGAAATAGTATATGAAAGATCGGATCCTTTAAACTATAAGAATGGTTTTAATCTTTGAAATCCTTAGAAAACTTTTGTACAGAAAAACAAAACTGTTAAACAGTATTTTGGTTATGCACCTCTTTTCAAATTCTGAGAGAAAAATTCTTTAAATAACAAACTTACATCAGCAAGTCGTTCTAACGAGATGCTCAAGTCGTTCAAATAACTGCGAGATGTCGTTTGAAGTCTCGAAAACCAAGGTGAGAATTCACATGACTCTAAATAGTAGATATCTCATAATAAATGAAGATAAATCATTTTAAATATTTTAAATATAGTTTCCATCCTTTAAAACTCTTTCTGAACTTCATAAACATAATGCGTTCATACTTGAGAGATATTCGGAATGCAATTTGAATTGAAGACGTGAAATGTGCACCAATAAAACTCGGCATGATAAATCTTCGAAGCTTTGCCTCCACATCTTCTAATCAAACATGTCATAGACTATATGAGAATCGTGACAATATAAAATCTATATATGACTCAAAACAAGTTTTGTTATGAGAATAAGTCAAATACATACAAATGCACTCAATTGGAAATTTTGTTCTTACAAATCTTATAATCCACTTCTTATTATGTTCTCGATCACATCATTATCTTTGGCATTTAGCCAACAACCACAGACTGCGTGGCCTCTCACCACCGATCTTCGTCGCCATATGCTACTGCGGTTACTTTTGGCTCTTTCCCCACTAGGGACGTCATGTCGTGCTTAATTATTTCACCGGAATCCTCCAAATATTCCATTATCTTTTCAATGTGTTCAACATTATTCAAATGTTCACATTAATAAACTTTTATGGGCCGAGGCCAAAATCCCAGACTTAACCATCTGTATTTCCATTGACACTTGGATAATTATTAATTCCTCCTTTAAGTCCATTATTCACACCCACATTGTTTTTTTGCCAAAAATTATTCATGTTTAAGAATTAATTCATTTTCACCCATACTAGTGTGAAAACATTCATCAACATTTTTATTTCACAAAAATGTTCCACTTTAAGTAAATTACCAATTTACTCTTTTTATTGCCAAACTTGCAATCTAGTCCTTTAACAAGTGCCATTTTCCAAGAAGTAGTTTAAGTTTTCAATTCCTCACTTAAACACATTGAAGTATTAAAACACTTATTCATTAGCATACTTTAGTCAACTTTCAGATTTTACACTTTACACTCCTTTAATATATAATTTCATGCTTTTTATATATTGAAGCCTCATTTTCTACATATTTGATAAACACACTTTATTTTTAGTTTTTTACATCTTAATGCCCATTTTACCAATATCTATACATTGACTCGTATCATTTTCTTATTATACGTTTACACACTTTTAAATACCCTTTTAAAGTGGAAATATTTCTTTACATATAAAGCTCTCTATTTAATGTGGAAAAATATATAATCATTTTACAAAATGACATGAACAAGCTTAAAACATTTCTTTTCATATAAATCACATTTCCTTCATTAAAACTCACCTTTAACACATTTTATTTCATAAAATGTCCATGAATAGTGTTTTGAAATCTCCAACACTTTTAAAACCCATTTAAACCTTCTTTTAAATGCCCCTTTTTATTCAAAACATTAAGGATGCAATTACTAAAGCCATTAATGTAACATAACCATTATCCTACACATGTTATACCCAATATGTGTAAAAGAGTATTATGAAATTTATCTTCTTTCAAAATCCATTTTAAAACATTCCTATGAAACCCACTTACACATAAAATCATAGAAATCAACTAGCTAATCCCATGGATGCAAGCTATCACACACCCTACATATATTAAGCCTAATATATGTAAATAAATTAGCTGAAATAACACACATTTATAGACCTAAATCAAGGTTAGTATTCCCACCTAAATGTCTCTAGAAATAGTGGTGGTAGTAAAGAAGTTGAGTGACTCCCCCGACTCCTAAGGTGGCCTTAAAGGGAGTCACTAACGCTGCTATTTCCAAGATCCAATGAAAGATCCAACAATACTTCAAAAAATGCTTCTTATACATTCAAGAGAACCCCATTCAAACCCAATTCTAAGACCACCCCTTCTTTAACCCAATATTTTGCCTAGGATTTTATATGGTGATATAAGGTGTTTTGAGGCTTTACAGTGGTTGTTTCATGGTGGAAATAGTGATGTTAAAGGTTAGCTATGAATTTCAAAGATCTTATCATCTTTGAGAGATCAAATGAGAGATGGGGGGATGGTGAGAATTAGATTGCCTAAGCCAAGGGTCTCTCTCTCTCTCTCTCTCTGATAACCTATTTACATCCTTACATTAATTCACAATCCATGTTACAGCTCCTCCTCTCATAAAAGGAGTAAAAATGTGCCCTCCAAGGTCTGGGCAGATGTGAAAATGACCCTACATCACCAAAGAAAGATTCCCTAAATGACAACAACTAATAAAGAAACGAAACTTTCAACAGACCTGCTTGATCCATCGATTGATTGATGCCTCGATTGAATGACCACCAAGGGTTATTTTCTTCGATCGATCAACCACCTTCCAAAAACTTCCTTAATTTTCCAAATTCGACCCCATGGACCTTTTATCCATATTTTTTGTACCCTTAAAAAGTGGTGAAACCATTTTTATTGCCAACAGAGTATCCCACAAAAATCATGCAAGGTTAAACTTATGCGAGTCGCATACCGACCAAATTATAAGTTACACTTACTTATATTAGTGGTTCATCCATTCCTTAATTGATTCGCATTGTACTTCCTGATACATTCATACCAACTAATTGGACACAGTTGTACATCGATGTAGACCATGCAACGTGGAAATTCCCTTTTTAATCACTTCGCACGACGCTTCATTTTATGCATAATTCAAGCTCAATCACTTATGCATTTATTTCTCCAATTATATTTCTCAATAAGATACTAAAATTATTATTCATCATCTATTTTCTAGGGCAGGGTATTACACAAAATGCATTTTTGTGAAAATGAATTCAACTTATCATAGAACAAATCCCAAAATGTGAAATAAAACACTCACCCAAATAAGGAACAAGAACATTCTTAAATGATTCCAAACACAAGGCACACAATCCAAAACCTAACAACAAAATAAGTCCTTAAAATATTGCCTAGTAGAATATATGTAACATAACATAAGAAGCTCCTAGTTAAAACAAACACATAACAACCGCAGTTGTAGAAGGAACCTATGCCGTATCAACAAGAGGTGGATAAATGCTTGATAATGACTCACCCTTAAATGTAAAAACACGCATACCATCAAATAACTCACTTTTTTTTCTTCCATACATCATTGGAAATGTGATTCTTGGGTTAAGTGAGAAGCCTTATCAAAACTTTAAGGCTTAAAATTCATAATAACTTCATTTCGAAACCATCCCATTTTAACAAAAAAAAAAATTTCACCCCAAATCTCTCATTTTCACACAAGTGAGGAGGAACATAAAGAAAGTTTCTTCCAAAACCATATCAATATGGTATAAAATTCATGTGTCCCCTAAAAATATTTTCCTTGCAAAATTCCTACCACACTCCATATTCAACTCATTGACTTTGGTCACAAGGACATTTAAAGATATCGAAAGAATTATAGTCATGTAAAAGAGAACTAACATGAGAATTACTGTGCGTGAAGGAAAAATATATTAGGTGTTCGATTTTATGACAATGATTACATACATAAGGTTCACAATGAACCACCTTAGGATGATTTTGGGGAACTGATAAGCACCCAAAACTGTACAATTTATACCCCGAATAGTTGTATTTTAGTTGCTATTTCTCGACAATATGGGTCTTATGCGCTTAAATGTTTAATATGCAGGTTTAATGTACGTTGCGGTGTTCAAACGCGTATTTCAAGGCAATTGTGCATTTTACGGAGCTAAATACCAAATTCGCGTACCCTAGCCTACCCTAAACTTAGCCCAAACTTACCCCAAGCCTGTGTGTGTTTAGTTTGTGTCTTTTTATATTTTTTATATTTTTAGTTTGAGTCATTTTTATTTTTAGGATTTATTTTTGATTTATTTAGGATTTTTAGGTTTTATTTACTATTTTATTTTTATTTTTATTAGTATAATTTTATTTTATTTTTATTATTATTAGTTTTTAGCTTTTTTAGAAATTTATTTTTGGTTTATTAGATTTTATATTTTTAGGACTTTAGTTTTTATTAGATTTTTCATTTTTATTTTATTTTCTTTTGTTTTATTATTTTAGTTTTTAATAGCTTAGGATTTTATTTTTAGTTTTAATATTTTTATTATTTTTAGTTTGTTTTATTTTTCTAGTTAAATTTTATTTATTTTTTTTAGTTTTAGTTTTATTAATTTTTATTGAGTCTTTTTATTATTTTTAGGGGTCCAAATTACACACACACACTTAATACCCATTACACCTAAACCTTATCCTACCTAAGAAATTATGGTATAACCCCACTCCTTGATTGTTCTCGCAATTATTTACCTCACTTTATCTTTTATTTTAATGTTAGACTTTAATTTTCATTTTAGTCATTTTCTAGTTAGTTATTTTCATCTTAGTTTAGTTTAGTTTAAAATCTCACCTCATCCATTTGTTTTAATATTGAAAAAGCTAAAAAAATTAGAAAAAGTGAAAAAGAACAAAAAGAAAATAAAAAGTGAATTACAATTGAATTTGTTCCATTTGCTTTACTCCCTAGAAAGTGGATTGATACCCTTACTTACCGCTACACTTGAGTTTATTATATTTGTAGGTATGTGAGGTTTTGATTAGAAGGACTTTTCAAGCAACGACAAGAAATACACGCAAAAGTCTTTCTATCAAATGGCGCCGTTGCCGTTCTTGGAATTGTGAAGCTCGGAGCGGATTTCATATTGTAGTTCATTTATTTTTTTTTGCACTTTATTATTTTTTGTACCATTTTTATATTTTTTTTAGAAGGCTTGTATTAGGACTTTTTATTATCTTGGCTTGTATTGCGGTGCATAGGACACCATTTATTTTTCATTTAAATTTGTAATAATTGAAGCCAAGCGTGATAGGGAAACCGGACAAGGTAGAGAGAGGGCGTCCATTGGCGAGGATTTAGAAGCCTCTCTACCTTGGGTCGGTAGGACTCCCGGGGACGACTGAGATAGGCGTGATCTCCCCCCGGTCGACTAAAATTTTTCGGCACCCCACGGCGTAAAAACTGTGGGAGGTATATTTCTTACACCCTCGCGCATCTCCTGTTAGCGAGTCAATTCTTTTGTGTGCTCTTGTGTGCTCTTATTTGATTTTATTCTCACATTTATTTTCGAATGGTGTGATGAATTAAATTGCTAAGTCCTACACCCGGTCACTCACGAGAAGGGATTTCATCACCCAACTCACTCGCTTACCATTTTGTGCTACCCTAGCCATCACTAAATTTAAAATCAATCAACTAGGTAGCCCAATAGGAGAATAAATTTTGCAAAGGCGATCACTCATATTTCCGTGATTTTTATCGCCCGCGGACTTAATTAAAATTTGACTACCCTCTCACTAAATTTAAAGATAAAAATTGGCTATGTGCTAGTTAGGAATTTTTCTTGACTTGTGTGTGTGTCCAATCCCATTTTCGGTAGTCGGTTTTAGTTGGTTCGTGCCAATTCAAGAGTCCACACTTTTCCCCACCTTTTCTTCCAATCCAAAAATCCAAAAATATTTTTTCTTCCTTTATTTTTTACCAAAAAAACAAATCCAAAAATATTTTCTTTCTTTTATTTTTTATAAAAAATCCAAAAATATTTTCTTTCCTTTTGAAAAAAAAATTCAAAAAATCAAAAAAATATTTCTCACCTCATGGCCGAAGAACTTCCTTTACGGGACTACTTTGGTCATTTTCCATTGACACGTGACACGTGTGAGAGTGATCCCGAGCGGTCCCTTTATGATATTCTTCATGATTTCACCTCTCTCACGAGTACCGTTGATACTCTTGACCCGTCCATTCACGCATCTCATATTCCATCACCCTCGGTGTCAAGTGTCGACGTGTCGCGTACCTTGTTGTGCACCCACTGTTATTATGCCGATCACATGTCCCATGAGTGCCCTTACATGTCATATCCATCCGAACCCACCACGGAACATGTGTATCCATATGACACTGTTCCAGAACCCACCTCGGCCCACTATCCCGATACACCTCATCCCGAGTTGTGTGAGTCCCCGAGTTATTCGTGGAGGCTTGATCACCCTTCCACGCAATACGAATCCCAACCCGATGTTGTGGATCCTCACACGTTCCAACAGTCGTCATGGCAACCTTGTGCACCCGTTCACGATCAGTCTCCTCACTACGCAACCCATGAGTATCAACCCATTGTCCATCACGAAAGCAATCCTTTCGTGTATGATGAACTTGACCCCACCCCACCCACTTCACTTGAGTATTCTCCATATAGTCCTTACCATAGCGAGTTGTGTCCACCTCACTCACCACCACCCGTCACTCCACCACCACCATCATCCACCTCCGCTCTCGAGACCCTCTTGCAAAAGTTCTTTCTCGAGCAAGAGCAAGCCACTCAACTTCAAAATGACGCCCTCCAACGGATTGAACAAAGATTAAATGAATTGGAGTGTGCGCGAGAGTCGGATATTCCCATGACCCCACCCATCGTTGCCACCGAGTGCGACGATGATGTGTCCTCTTACGACACAGAATTTGAGTGTGAGCAACCCTACCACCCCGAGAATCTTGAAGTTGAGACCATTCCATGGTCCGGGTCCCAAGTCGACAATTGTGTTGACTTACCTTTCCTTAGTGAGCCTGATCAAATCCCTATATGTCCATATGAACCCCACCTTGCGGTCCCCATTCACCTTCCCCCACCCACCCCATTCCCCGATGCTACTCTTGTGGAGAAGTTGACAACTCCATTTTTAGAAACCACACTCCCTTGTGAGTATTCCTTTACTCCTCCCAATGAGTGTGTATCTCCCACGCTTGAGTTGGATCATCTTCCTCCACCATTTATCCCACCCGATACACCGATTATCCCACCCGACCCACCCATTATCCTTTCCACCCCGCCACCTGGTTTGGATCTTGATTTTACACATTTAATATTTCCATCCACATTTTTAGATCCTCACTTGAAACCATCCACCATCTACGAGAGTATTTTTGCTGACACTCTCCACTCCCATGACACCGAGCTTGTTCCTCCATGCCTGCCACTCTCTTGTGGTGTTGATTTTTCTTCTCAACAGCTCCCTGGTGTGTCACGGTGCGACCATTACCATCGTCCATTCATAGAACGGTCGTGTGATTTTTATGAGCCTCACCCCATTCCTATGTCCAAACCATATTTCCTCCCTCACCAACTTGAGCACCATGCTTATAGGGCCCTTGTCGCCCTCACCTTTACGCTCAACAAGGCTCGTGACCGATACCTCCTCACCCTTACCATGATCCCCACCCACCCATGATCCACCGATGCTTTGCATCGCGTGATGCATTTTTCCATACAGGTGCATTGACCACTTTAGCCTGTTTCCAGCAAGACTGACGCTTCAGTCTTGTTTGGGGGTGATCTTCATCACCCAATTTTTCTGCCGCCATGCGCTTTCATAGATCCTATCCTTAGGGTGAGATTTCATCGGTCTGGCTGAAGACATTAAACTTAGCGCCACCGGGAGGCAGCCCGCATTTCTTGTACTAGTCTCATCCTGTTTGGGGGTGGTGTTTCACATCACCCTATGTTTTCCCTTGCTTATAGACTTGTCCATTTTTTTTATCACTTCTTACTCAGGTTTATTCTTGGATTCACATGTCCCCTTCATTAGCGGTTCATTCTGGTAATCTCTTTCCTACCTTATGCTCTCAATTTAAAAAAAATCATTTTACTTAACATCGAGGACGATGTTCCTTTTTGTTTGGGGGTGGGGAATTTTATCAAAATCGTGCCTCTTTTGAAAAATTTTGATTTTTAAACCTGATTTTTAAAATTTCGTGCAGTTTCTTTCATCTCAATCATTGATGTGAATTTTCAATCATCCATCTTTTAAAGTCTAGGAATCAAGCTAGAGAATATTTTTTCTAAATATCTTATGTAATACGTAACAAGGCATTTTGCACCATGAATTTCTAGACTCAACAAAATTTGCGCACGTATCACGTCATTACGTTTAGAGTTGAAGAGTACTACAATTCTAAAGAGAACCTTAAGGATCACTAGTAGAGACTTGAGCCCGTGAGATTTGTGCCTTTCACCCTTTCAGAGTGTTTTACGCAATCTCCGAGTCACAAGTTGATTCAACTTCGTTTGGGTCCGCACTTTAAATTGTTGTATGATCTCATTATTCTTCGTTTTTTGGCTTGATCACTGAGAATGACATCACTTTCGAGTTGTAAGAAACGCGTGTCTTGATATTTGTCCCGAACACTAGATTTTCATCCATACACTTACCACCTTTCCATACATCATTTTCCCCTCACCCATCACATTTCCATTCACTTCACCCATTATATTCCCATATCTCATATATATTCCCCTCACTATCCATATATTTCCCCACACATCCACCTATCACCTCCATTTATATCTTCCATCATTTCAAATAAAAGAGTGTTGATTCCAAATATTAAATGTCTTCATTGTTAGTTTGAAAAGTGAGAAAAAAAAAGAAAAAAAAAAGAAAAGGAGAAAAATAGCAAAAATAGAAAAAAAAATATAGAAGAAAAGAAAAGAAAAATAGCAAAAGAGAAAAAGAAAAGAAAAGAAAAGAAAAGAAAGAGAGTTTGTAGTTAGTAGTTAGTTTTGAAATAAAGAAATTTGTGCCTAAAGTGTATACACTCTTCTTTCGCATCCATTTCACATCCATCTTTTACCCATCACATATCCATCATTCATCATCCTTTATATCACTATCACCATCCATTTTATCCATCATATCATATACCCTTCCCATTTCATTTTCCCTCACCCATATACATTCATGTCCCCCTAGGTGTTCGGGCAAATGAAAGTCAACGTGGTGAATAACTCGACGTTCTCACTATAGTGATTAACATTTCTTTCATGAGATCTATTTTCTTTCTTATTGTTCGTTCTTTCTTATACGTGTGTGAGACGTTTGAACTTGATTACATTTACTCACCTCCTCACACACAAGAGCGATACACTGACCCAAATCTCGAGAGTTCATTTGAGAGAGATATATCCGTGAGATTTGAAGTTGAAGCGTTGATTCCGATAAGGCAATCTAGGAATTACTCTTATGATACTCGACCCGTTTTGACTGATTCACACTACACACGTTGAGTTCTAGGAAGGATGTGCCTTGAGTATTTATTTAGCTAAACTTTTTACAAATTCTAGCTTGTATTTCTCAAATCATTTTCTCATGTGATGGATTGTGCGATTATTCTACATTTAATAAAAGATTGACTGCCTTTCAATAAATTTTTGCAAATAAGAATTTTGTGGGTATATTCCCTGCAAACCCTCACGAGACACAACTCGTCCTGTAGGGCAACCTATAGGTTTAAAGGCTTGTTGCACATGCTAAGTGCAATCGCAAGTGCCCGCGAAAGTGGTACACTTTTGGTTTCTTATCTTTCTCGTTCTCTCTATCTTATTGCTCGAGGACTAGCAATGCTCTGTTTGGGGGTGGTGTGATAAGCACCCAAAACTGTACAATTTATACCCCGAATAGTTGTATTTTAGTTGCTATTTCTCGACAATATGGGTCTTATGCGCTTAAATGTTTAATATGCAGGTTTAATGTACGTTGCGGTGTTCAAACGCGTATTTCAAGGCAATTGTGCATTTTACGGAGCTAAATACCAAATTCCCGTACCCTAGCCTACCCTAAACTTAGCCCAAACTTACCCCAAGCCTGTGTGTGTTTAGTTTGTGTCTTTTTATATTTTTTATATTTTTAATTTGAGTCATTTTTATTTTTAGGATTTATTTTTGATTTATTTAGGATTTTTAGGTTTTATTTACTATTTTATTTTTATTTTTATTAGTATAATTTTATTTTATTTTTATTATTATTAGTTTTTAGCTTTATTAGGATTAGTTTTTAGAAATTTATTTTTGGTTTATTAGATTTTATATTTTTAGGACTTTAGTTTTTATTAGATTTTTCATTTTTATTTTATTTTCTTTTGTTTTATTATTTTAGTTTTTAATAGCTTAGGATTTTATTTTTAGTTTTAATATTTTTATTATTTTTAGTTTGTTTTATTTTTCTAGTTAAATTTTATTTATTTTTTTTAGTTTTAGTTTTATTAATTTTTATTGAGTCTTTTTATTATTTTTAGGTGTCCAAATTACACACACACACTTAATACGCATTACACCTAAACCTTATCCTACCTAAACTCTTACCTCACCCTCATCCTACTAACCTACACCCACACACACCATACCCCACACTTCATCTTCTTCCTCTCACCTTCTCTCT
This sequence comes from Sambucus nigra, assembly GCA_949130495.1. Lineage (NCBI taxonomy): Eukaryota > Viridiplantae > Streptophyta > Magnoliopsida > Dipsacales > Adoxaceae > Sambucus > Sambucus nigra. The sequence continues at coordinate 623,670,790 of OX422215.1, forward strand.
CCTCTCTCTTCCACCATCTCCATTAACACACACAAAACCAAACCTCCACTCTCTCACCTCCATTACCAACCAACACATACCCCTTAACCCACATCTGTCATCCTAGTAAACCCCCTCCACCGGCAGTCTCTCTCATCACCTCAACCCAACCTGCCCTGATCCGGTCCGGCCAGCTCGCGACGTCGCGCCCCACGCCGGCGATCGCAACCCGACCCCCTTCCGACCTCTTTCTCCAAGCTCCACCTCCGTCCAGACCTCTTTCTCCAAGCTCCACCTGCCCAACTCCGGCGACCTCACCTTCCGACCCATATCCGGGTCTGCCCCCTGCCGTTCCGACCCCGGCGCTCCTCTAATCCGGCGACCGCCCTCCTTAACCCGGCGGTGCCCACGACCCTCTTCCGATTCCATCTCTCTCTCCTCAACCCATTACCAACAAACATACCCAACCAAACAAAAACCCATAAACCCAAATCCATTTTTTAAACCCAAAACCCAAATACCCATTTCCAATGTCATCCACTTCTCCAAGCCACGATCTGCTTGCCAACAAAACCAAAAACTAACTAAAACCCAAAAACCCACATGTGCCTAAAACTAACTTAATTCCCTTTACCCATAATACCCCCTAACTAACCACTCAAAACCAATTTCCAAAATTACCCCCTCACCCAATCTGATTTTATCCTAACCTCACACCCCCATGCACATGTGACCTCACCCAAAACTCATGCACTCCCTACCTTTTTACCAATTTAACCCCATAGCTCCATTGCATATAAAAGAAGACTTCAAGACCATTTGAGGGATCATATCAAGTAAAGAGAAAATTCTAGAGAGAGTTAGGTTAGAATAAATTAGGTAGAAATATTTGTAAATAGTTTTACTTTCATTTTTTAGATATTTGTGAGTGATAAATGTGTGAAATTCAATTGAGTTGATTATTGAGTTTATTATTGTTGGATGCTCATATTGGATGGATTGTGTTTAATTTCAAAGGAATGGAAGTTCAATTTCACTTCAAGAGATTGGGGTTTGATTGTTTTCTTCTCTTCTCATTTATTTTATGCCTTTGATTATTAATTTGTCATATTTCATATCATGTTAGGCTAAATCCCCTTTCAAGGGGTGGGGTGAAACCCTTATTTGATATTATTTTAGTTTAATTAGTTTGCTTACTTGAAATTTCCCTTTGAATGTTAAATTTGATCCCTCACCCTTAGATTTACGCCTCGAGAGAGGGTAAATGATTTTCGAGAGAAAATCGAAATTCTAGTGATAATACCCATTTTAGATTCGAACTAGAGATAGGGGTTTCTTAAGTGGGGTATTATCATTTGAATTTCAACTCTAAATTTAATTTCTAAGATTGACATAAATTCTAATTGATCGATCCTAGCGGGTGATTAATTAAAAGGAGTGTTGATCTAATTTTCTAGAGTTGTGGGGTGTTAATTTTAATTTTCTAAAAGATTACTATTCTAATTACACTTGCAACGAGAGTTGGTTTGTAATTTTGATATTAATTTGGGAGAATTCAAATAATTAAATTAATTAATTAGAATAGTTAAAATTTGTGGTGTAATTCCACTCCTTGATTGTTCTCACAATTATTTTCCTCATTTTATCTTTGATTTTAGTGTTAGACTTTATTTTTCATTTTAGTAAATTTCTAGTTAGTTATTTTCATCTTAGTTTAGTTTAGTTTAGATCTCACCTCACCCTTTTGTTTTAATATTGAAAAAGATAAAAAAAATTAGAAAAGTGAAAAAGAACAAAAGGAAAATAAAATGTGAATTACAATTGAATTTGTTCCATGTGCTTTACTCCCTAGAAAGTGGATTGATACCCTTACTTACCGCTACACTTGAGTTTATTATATTTGTAGGTATGTGAGGTTTTGACTAACTTGGCTTTCAACAGCGACATACGCAAAAAGCAAAGTTATCAGGAACCATTCTCGACTTTTGTTGAAAACAAAACAACTTATAGAAAAATTTTATCAAATGAAAATTTTATAAAAAAAAAGTGCAAGTTTAGGGTTAGGAGGTCCTTTCAAATATTCTTGACCTTTTTCAAAACAATGACCCTTGAAATCATTTGTCATTTCCCTTTTTGTTCAAAAAAATTGGGGCGACACGCACATTATTCCTCAAATATTGATTTTTATTATTCGCATTCAAATAGGATTGAAAACTTATCATTGGTTCATGGGTTGAAACACATTAACAAAAGGTGTGTTACATTGATAAGGACAAGGCACATATTTATCAAACCCTAAACTTGACTTTTCCTTTTTAACTTGAGTCGTTTATAAAAACATTTTGTGATGTTTTTTGAATGATCCTCAAGATTAAATTCAACTTTATTTGACAAGGATAATTCTTTTTTAAGTAAAGAATTTTTTTTTATCAAAATTACATTTGGACACTTCACACATTTGTAGATCCTTCTTCAAATGCTCAAGAGTTAAAAATAAGTCATTTTTCTCTTTTCTACTTAACTCAAACTTTAAAAAACACCTTCACTTTGAATTTTCTTATTTTGCAAAAATTTACTTTCCTTTTTCATATTGTTCATCTCTTTCTTCAAAACACAAGTCAAGTCCAATAACTCAAAATTTCCTTTTATAACATTTTAAATCTTTTCTCTTAAGAAATTTCTTTGATTGACACGTTGACTAGAATCATCAAGTTTCTAAGCTTTTTCATTTTCAAATAACATGAGTTTCTTAGTCAATTTTTCATTCAACTTTTGTAATTTGAAACCCCTTTTCACGAGCTTGTAATATTACTGACTTAAAATTTCATTATCTTAACCATCACAATAATTATCATTAACACGATAATTTAAAAGAACCAACATTAAAGGTATTATGAGAAGAAGAAGTATGATTATCATAATCTTTATAAACAAATAATTTTGATTGATCTATAATCACACATGGACTATCATTATATTATCTAGTATAATTAAGAAAATCAAAGTCTAACTTCCTAGAATCCATAGGCACTTAAAAAGAATGATAAACTACCAACGTAAGAAGAATGAAAGTAAGGCACAAAACCACATTTTAGCAGAAAATAACACACAAGTACCTAAATTTGGATATTAATACCAAAAAGAGAAGCCATGCTATGATACCAATTAAAAATTGATAATTTGGTGTGCTAATTTCCTAGGGTGATAAGACATAGACGAAATTAATGGCAAATTGAAATTATTCTTGTTTAAAAATGTAATAACAATAATTGATTTGTGTAATAAAGTTCAAACTCACACTCACTTAGTCATTTTATCAAACAATTAATCTTATAATGGTTAGATCCAATTTTATTTTAATTGAAGTTTTATAAGATCATTTAAATCCAATTCGAAAGCCCTTGAGTTCAATTGAAACTTAATAGGATGAGGAATCTACACCTGGATCCAATCAAATCCAAACGCAAGTTAATTTTTTATTAGATGCCAAATTAGTTTGATCCAATCATAATCATATAAGATATAAATATCTAGTAACCTAAATCGATTATTGATCTGAAATTATGTGAGGTTGTGTGTTGTGAACAAAAGTAAATGCGAAAATAAGAAGAACGCCAAGATCTATAATGAAAATCCCCACCTAGGGAAAAAAATCTCGAGGCACTACAACTGATCCATAAGAAAATTAAGACGTTATAAGACAACGGTCATTTACGTTGCTTGAGTTCCCTTAAAAGATCTCATAATCCAATAATCCTCAATAATCCAGTCGATCTAGCATCTCTCAACCAAAGCTCATTTGTAAAGAGAGATGAATCAACTTCTATTAGCTTCCACATACCTAATTTGAATAACCCATCTCCAAAAACATTAGATCTTCCCCCTTGTTGATCTATTAACTGAAAATATCCAATAGAAAGTTAACGTAAAAGGCTCTCTAAGGTTGATTTGATGAAATCACTAAAAAATCCCTAAGAAAATCTTTCAATCAAAGTGAGGAAACCTTAAATCTCATCTAAGGTGAGAAAAAGAGAATCTCTTAGTTCTAAACATTTTGTCAAAGAGAAGTAAGATTTCTAATTGAAAAGTGGAGCCAAAATTCTTTTTATAGTAAAAAAATAGGTGTTTCTCTTTTGCAAAGTTTGTGTGCAAGATGGCTTTTCTAGTCGTGTGCACGAATGTTAACAATGTGGAAAAAATAAAAAGTCTGGTCATAGTCGTGTGCACAGGGCATTTTTCAAACGTGCACCTATTTTGGGAAAAATATACACCCTTTTAAAAATCTCCCAACCGAATGCCACCATTTTCATGTGTTTTTAATATGACTTTTTAAAGATAAGAGCATGTGAAAGAAATATGGGGAAAATATGTGGAAATGGGAGGGCATCGTAATGTGTATCAAGGTCATATACTATATCCTAAAAAAGTCCAAAAGACCACCGAAGTTAATGAATAGATATAATGAAAGAAGGTTCAGATGCTACTAGAGTGATGTAAGTAAATCAAGCGTCTGGACACACAAGGACTCTTAAGGATATGTTACGAAACTAAAATAAAACCTCATATATGTTCGATAAAAAAAAGAATTTTGACACGGTAATAAAATAAGCACCTCTATACATTTTCAAGTGCAATAATACTTAAGTCGTGGAATGAAATTACCTTTAAAAAATCATATCACCGATTAGTTTTAGTTTATACTCTTGCATAGCTTAGGCGAATAAAGATGATTCAGCTTAATTATTACATTTGTTTAAACCTCAAATCCTTTTTTCCATTAAACTCTATAAAATCCACATAAAAATGATGGTACGACCCAATAATGGATTGGATGGACTATAATAGGCATAACCCCACCTAAGAGGGTGCATAACCCCACCTTATAATAGGTTGTATGACTTAGAGTCAATCGGTTTTGCCTACAATAGGCAAAATCCAACCTAAAAATAGTGGCACAACCCAAGATTATTCAACCTAGTATAGGCACAAACCTACCTGAGAATAGGTGTGATGAGTTAAAATAAGTTGGTTTCTTATAGAAGAGGCAAAAAAGGCCTTAAAATGGTGGTGAAACCCAAGAATGGGTTGGTCAGTCTAGAGCATGAATAAACCCACCTAATAATGGATGGTATAACTTAGAATAATTCGGTTTCTCTAGAATAGGCAAAAACCTACCTGAAATCTGTGGTACAGTCCAATAATGGGTTCGTTGGCCTAGAACACACAAAAATCTACCTACAAAAGGGTAGTACAACTTACGATAAGTGGGTTTCTAAAAACCCGTCTAAAAGCAATGATACAGTCCAAAAAAGGGTTAGTCAGCCTAAAAAGTCACAAGCCACCTTAAGAGTAAGTGGTATGACTTATATATCGGTTATATTTAATGTAAGCACAAAACCACCTAAGAATGAGTACTATAACCTAAAATAAGTTAATTTTATCTAGAGCACAAAAAAAAACACCTGGAAATAATTGTATAATAATGGGTTGAATAAAAACATTAAATCATTAGTAATCCCAAGTGAGTGGAGTCGATCATAGACCTACCTTCCGCCGATTAAGTGAAAAGTTAAAAAGAATATTAACTTTGTTAAATCAAATGTATTTCAACCAAAAATACTTTTCATGATGACAACACATCTGATATAATATCATAACTTCACGATCTTCTCGCCAATATACTTGAGATTAAAACAAGCACTCAATGCATTATGAGATATGCAACAACGAACACTTCAAACTGGCAAACTATGGAACCATACCATTAAAGATAATAAAGTCCTTAAAACTAAAATACATTAATGATCATGAACCTCAAATAATGAAATTCACAAGATTGACTTGAACCTTGCATATTGATAAGCAACCAGTCAGTCATCAATAAGTCCCTTCACACAAAGCATGCATCAACCTATGCACATCACATATGATTAATCAAACTAATGTACCTCAAACAACCAAACTAAAATCAACCAACATCCCTATGCAAGTCTAGAATCAGGCTCAACCATCATCCTCGTGATAAATCCTAAATCAGTTCATTATATATATGCATTCTACTCCATCTCAATATAACCTATTACTCAAAGGATGCAAGTTATACATCACAAGTCCCTTATTGATGTCTGAAGCAAGTCACAAAAATGCTCAGAAAGTTTCAAACAATTGCTACTTTATTTTATTGTACTTTAGGAACATATGTGTAAAAGAAAAGTAACTTATTTTGATCATGTTTATTCTTATTTGAACTCGCCTAAACCTTCCCTAAGATCTGGAATCTAAATAAACCTCTTTCTGGAGAATGAAGAAGGTTTTAGTCAAGTCAAACAAAAAGATGAATCGACTAAAAGTACCATATTTCACTCTGAGTCATCTCATATTTTTCAAGGCCAGTCAAGGAGGTTTTAGTCGACTCAAGTTCATTTCGAGTAGACTCAAAGTTATAGCATAATGAATTAAATCATCAAAACTTGTGCCAAAATTTCTACTCATTATCCCGCGAGTTCTTAGCCTTCTAACAACTATTTTAATAACGCAGTTCTTCCTTAAGAGACCCCCAAACCCTATAAATACTTGGCCCCTCTTCCATTTCAAAACACATAAAAAAAACTTTCTCTCATCCAAAGTCCCAATATCCTTCGTGTCATTCCCCCCAAAAGTTTTTGTGATAGAAATCATTTATGTGTTTAAAACCCAAAAACTCCATTCAAGCCATAGCTTTGAGAAAACCCACTTGAACCTACTTCTTCATTCCCATTACCTCTTTAGCAGAGTTATAACCCCAATAAAGCTATACCCGGAAACCCAATTAGGCTATATACTTATGAAACTTGTTTAATTACCTTTTTAGAGACAGAAAGTAAACTTATTATTCCGTAGTTTTTGCAAAACAAATTTGCATTACTTTTGGTTACATATCTCATTATTGTGATGAACGGTTAAGCTCCATTAATCTTCTCGGCCTGTAGTGACATTGTTACAGACAGTAAAAAAATTTAATGTCCTTGGGATGTTGTGTGGGTATCTCCGGGGAATAAGTTTAGCCTCTTGTTGGTTACAGTGTTTCAGGTTGTTTTCCTCTTAAGTTTTTTTGTTACGGCGTAAGCGAACTGAAGATAGTGAAGCAAGTCTCGATAGACTAAAGTATAGGTTCTAGTTGGTCACCAACTTGACAAGATAATGATGAAAATATTTCCAGTTATTATAAAACGCTAATTATATCAATGCAAAAGTTTTCTATCACGACGAAAACTGTAATGAGAGAATCACTATCCATTATAATACCTTACTTTCGTAAGAGGATCCCCTAGTTTGAGTTGGGGGTATTAGATTCCAGAGAACACTCTCATGTAAATTCGTTAAATATTATAAGGATAATACCCTCACTACTGGGGTGGACTTAGGTCTCTACTAAATGAACAACATTAATCTTATCTCTTTCTTATTAAATTTTTATGGTATTTGCCATTATTGTACGGACCCCTTCCAGAGATATTTAACCCCCTCTATGCTTTAGCTTTGTTTACGACAAATGGTAAAACAATCCATTTTCATTCTTGAGTAGAGGAAATCCACCATATCTAATGATTAACATAAAAGCCTATACATGCTAAGATTTCTTTATTTGAGAAAATAGATTTATACAGATTACTCTATTCGAGGACAAATGAACAAATTCACTTTTTAGAAAATTTTATCTTTATTTAGTTTGGTGAACATGCAATAAAATAATGATGACAAATTCTAAACCAAATATGTAAAGGAAGAATTTGAGAAAAAACCCCTTCCGATCAAAACCATTAATTTTAGCACTATTAACGAATTTGATAAACATGGAGATGTCTTAAAATCATGAACAGATATGGAATAATCCATCCCCATTTACAACAAGAAGCTCTTTCCTCGGTATCCATCGATCAACCTTAGGAATCACAATTCCTTTTTCCTTTAGCAGTAGAGTCTCGACTCTACAATTTAGTTGTAGAGAAAATCTCTACAAGGGTTCTTAAACATGCAATTTAGTCTTCTTGATTTGATAAAGTAATCCTTAAAAATCTAATGGGTGTATATGAAAAAAAGTATAGAATTTGATGGAAAAAAAAACTCTAAAATGGCTTGGGACAATTCTAATCCCGCATATCTATTTGTAGGGAAAGTTCTTATAAGGAGATAAGGATTAAAGATTTGGAAAGACGTGTTTAAAAAAGCAAACACATGCATACTCATTTAAACAAACCGGAGCCTCGTTCGAATGATGTACCCTATATAATTTTATCATGTTTCACAAGAAACTTCGAACGAAATTCAAGATCTTGCCAAAAGGCGTCACTTCAGATCTCATTCGAGCATGGGGAACTCGTTCTAATGACATGCCCAATCTCTTTTGAATGACAGCCAACAAAACTTTGAGTGACATTTCAAAACCAATCAAAATGTGACGTTACAGATTTATTTCGAATGAAGGAGCCTCAGTATAACGAAATTACACAACTTGTTCGAACGAAATATCAAATATCGTTCTAAAAAGTTAGCAAGCTTTTTAAAAAAAATATTTAAAAATAATTTTAAAAACTTTTAAGTGCGGATTTGTTAAAAATAACCCCTGAATAATTAAAGATTTTACCAAACAACCACATAACCCCTCTTTATGTTGTTGTGATGGACGATCTTTAATATTTTAAAAATTTTCAACTCTTTCTCTTCGAATACATGGAGGTCATGAGGGTATAGTTGCGTGTAACATAATAAGTTAAATAAAAATAAAAATAAAAATAAGCAATTATAAAATTTTCTCTTACAAATCTCTAATACCAAACACAAATCGAAGCCAAATTGACCCCTAAGATTAATACATCCAATGTCCTCCGAAGTTAAGAAATGAAAATTGATAAAAGTATAAGTCTCCAACTAAAAAGTCTTCATCTTGTGTGGTCCATGAAATTATCATCAACGTTGAATGACCTACACACAAGAGACAAAAGAAATATCGTGACGCATACGAGTTTAAAAGAATAAATAAAGTCCCCTTCCATTTACTGTCCCATTTTTTGTTCGTAATAGACAAGGAGTAAGAAACTAACCATGCAAGTATTAACATCACCTGTATCCATGAAAAATAGCATCACAAAGATAATCACTAAAACATAGGCGATGAAATTTCAAAGAAGCATACTAACTATTTAAAAAAAATTCAAAATTTTCAAGTAAAAAATGAAGCTATAAAAGTTACAAATACAACACATCATGGAATAACACTAAAATTTTCGAATCATGAAAGCGGTATGAAATTGTGTGAATATTCTCCATTGAGAAATCAACAAAGGCATTCAAGTCATATGTGCACGAAATCATGAGATACTTCTAAAAAATAACTTAATTTCAACCTTAAGTGTAGAAATGTTGAACTTAAATGAAATTGACTCGTCTTATGAAACATGCCATGAATTTAAATGTTTCTCAAATTAATAACGCCAAACTATATAATGTTTTTCAAGAGAGTCCATTGTGCAAATCCATTTATCTTCTACTTTACAATACCCTCAAAATCTCATATATATATATATATACATTCACTCTTAATTTTGAAGACATTATAATGTTCATAGGTATAGAAGCATCAATGTAGAAAAGAAAATAGCCTTGGCATTTCTATTTTTATGCGCCATTAATCTTTTTAGGCACTTTAAGTAAATGATGGATATTAATGCAAATATAACTTTTCTCTTTTATAGTCCCTTTCCACTGCTTAACATATAACAATCTTTGTGAGAAATAAAATCCAAGCAATGGTTTTTACAAGCACAACTTATCTTTGTTTATATTTGGTTCGTTACTAAATATGATTGAAATTAGGACATTGTATTCGACATATGATCAGTAAGCAAAATGTTCAAAAAAAAACATAAATGTTTGCAATAAGGGTGATAGAGAGTCTAGCATGAAAAAAGTATTCATCAATGATAAACAAAATGTTATCAACACATTATTAAGCGCACTAAAGAAACGAAGACATGCCTCAAAATCCTATGAAAACTTCGTATGTAATGATGGAATGTATGAGTGATATGTATATCTTAAATGTCCATACATATATGGTGAAAAAAATTACAAAAATCTTTGTCTTTTCCAAAAAATTTATCAAAACAATAATTCTAGAATTTTTTAAACTTTTTCATAAAAAATGAAAATCTTTTTGGATTTTAAGATTTTTCCAAAAATAAAAGCATAGAAATACAATCTTGCAATAGGGGTAAGAGATATGAACATGATAATCACCTATACTAGACAGAGTGCTCAAACTCAATCTTTGGTTTGGGAAGTCTTCTCAACAGGAATAGGCATCCTTTGAAATTCCTCCATCAAAATTTGCAAAGTTTTGGCCAAAAACTCTACTTGCTTTTGAAATCTCTCAAAATCTCAATGATCATGTGTGGGAGCATGAGCAAGACCACGTGTGGGAGTGTATACAATAACACATATGTGCACTCGTGTGGGAGAATATCAGGGAAGATACTGATGTTAAACTCTCCTAAGCTTAAAATAAATTTCTCAAAGGTGATTTGTTTGCAATGGGTACAAACATAAACTGACTTGGGTGTACCTTAATTAAAATTCCTAGGAGGCACTCTCCTTGTTGGGTTCGGTCTCCTAGGTGGGTGAGGATGAGGTCCATATGGATCCATCACAAACTCGAGATCCACCTTCGATGATGTAAGGACAAATCTTCAATCGAGTTAATTTGTATGCAACTGGAATTATTCCGAACAAAACATTTAAGTCATAGTAAAAAAGTTTTGTTGATCCCACGAGCCTATGAGTGTTTGATTAAGATGTAACGGCCAAGCTTTAAAGAGTTGATGCATCGTGCCAAGTTTGTCTTCTCGTTTCCCAATGATCTCACAGGTATAAATGTGTATTAATTATGAGTCCCCGAAAATTTTTAGGGTGTTATGTTTTTATACTCAAATCATTTGGAACTTTTTTTTTAAATAGTTTTGAAGATTTTTTTTTATTCTGATCTGATCAAAATAAGATAGTGTCTCGTTCAAACAAAAACAGAGTTTTTGTTAGAATGAATTTCATTCTTGTTAGAACTACTTTAGGATCTCATTAGAACGACCTATTAACGACCATCAAATGAGAATTCTCTTCCAAGGTTTTCACATCTTGTTTAAGCACGTTAGAAGCTCATTTAAACGAGATATGCAACTTTGTTTGTGACATTCTCATTTGAACGACCCTTTTGTTCGAACAAGTTTGTTGACTCAAAGTTCGTGCTTTCATTATTTAAGACATGTTGGACTCAATTTTTTAAGAACATTTGGAAAAAAATAATTTCCAACCTGTTTACCAAAGTTCCAAATCCTAAGTTTCACCCTATACGTTTAAAGATCCAAGATTCATAATTAATATGCTTTGAGATCTTGATATTAGGCACCAAAGTTTGTTTCCTTCATTTGTAGAGAACTTGTTTCATGCGGTGGACTCCGTGCATACCGTTTGTATTATTTGATGGTTATTGAACCTTATCGGTAGATACCGACGTGCGTGGACTCGTGCGGTGGACTCCGTGCATACCGTTTATATTATTTGATGGTTATTGAGACTTATCGGTATATACCAAGATGTGCGTGGACTCATGCGTTATGGCACCTTACGTGGGTGGACTCCTATGCTGCACTATGGAAGAGAAGTCAAAGGTTGAAGAGTGTCAAGGCTTGTGGGGGATCGAGTTGTTGCGTAAGTCTACTACCATCTTTTGCAATTCCACATTATAGTGAACTGTATAATTAGGTCATCCTAAGTTTTATCCTTTGTGGTTTTCCTCGTACAACAGCGTCGTGTGGTTTATCTATTTACTTTATCTTATATCTCCTTAGATGCATGCTTTATGGGAAAAAGAAAAAACTTTGTAGATCGGTTTTCCACAAGAAAGTTTTAAAATCGATGCTAAGTTTAATTTGGTTAATATAGTTTAATGTTTCAATCTTTAAATTTTGAAAAATATAAAAAATTGGACTTGTGTTTATTCAGACCATCTTTGCTTAAGCACACACTGTTACTGGGGCCGCGCGTTATCAAATTGGTATCAGAGCCAGAACACTCAATTTTTATGTTTTGATCCCATGTATTTAGGCATTAATTTTGGAAGTTTTAATGGTTTTAGAACCCCAATATTTGATGGGTCGAACTACACATACTGGAAAATGTGTATGAAGTCAGCACCTAAGGCAATAGATGAGTGGGTGTGGTTAGTAGTTGTTAAATGGTGGTCTCCACCTCTCACAAAAATGGAAAGAGGCATTTCACTTAAAACCCGTAGAATCGTGGAGTGAGGCTGAGAATAAGTTATCACAATATAATTATTTAGGTTTAAATGCCTATTATGTTCTTTTACCCAAAGTAATTTTTCCATATTATGACATGTGAGACATCAAAAGAGGCTTGGGATATACTCCAACTCACCCATGAAAGAACTATTGTTGTTAAGGCTTTCAAACTTCAAAACCTCACCACTCAATTTGAAATGATTAATATGTTGGATAGTGAGACCTTTGATGAGTTCTACACTAGATTGTTTGACAAAGTTGACTCATTATTAAGCTTGTGAGAGAAGATACCTAAAAATCGACGGATAAAAAAAATATTAAGGTCATTGCCTGAAAGATTTAATCTAAAGGTGAATGTTTTGAATTCTTTGGGTACTTTAGACTCTAAAAACTTGAAGAGCTTGTAGGTGACTTACAAACATATGATTTTGACATGTTTACCTCCAAGAATGTAACGAAGAAAGAAAAAGGCATTGCTTTAACAACCCTAAAGAAGGAAACACCTATTTCGGATGATGAGTCTAACATCAATTATGAGGATGTGGCCATGTTGGCAAAGAACTTTAAGAAATTTATCAAGTTCCAAATGAAATCAAAAGATCCAAAAAGAATTGAAAAAAATAAGAACAACAAGGCCGATCACTTCTATAAGAACCGTAATGAAAACTTTAAGAGGGATGAGTAGAAGAGATGTTATGGTTGTGAATGTTATGGCCATAGGTTAGCTGAGTACCACACTAAAATAATGAAGGAAGGAAAGAAACCGATAAGATTTAATGCCACCCTTAGTGATAATTATCCAGAAGAGATAAAATATTCCCCCATTGAGCGCAACTTCAACGCATTCATAGCTTGTCATATAAGCTTTGATGATAAGTTCTCCGAAAAGGATATTTCTTAGCATGACACTTCTGAGGCCACAGTTTAGGGATCCCAAATGAGTGATGATCAAGAGAATGGAGATGAAAGTGAGGATGAAGAAAAGGAGAATGAGAGTGAACTCCCAGTTGCCTTCCATGAATTATATGAAGAAACTTTTAAGGTGGAGAAGGATAACTTGAAGTTAGAAGCTAGGTTTAAAGAACTTGCCGTAAGAAATAATGATAGTATTTTGATTAAGGATCTTAGGGAACATGAGAGGACTTCTAGAGAGAGGCTAGAGTACGTTGAGGGTGAGAGAGATAGTCTTCTTGGTTTAATGGAGGCTATGAAGAAAGATCTTCTAGGGTTTGATTCTAGGCATTTACTCGAGTCGAGGATAGCTGAGCTAGAGGCGATATTGAGAGATTCGAGTTGTGTCAAATATAATTTGGAATCTAGGTCGAAAATTTTGGATAAAATTTTAACCACCGTGTAAATCAAAGATGCCAAGTGTGGAATTGTCTTTGATGATCATAATGCTTCCATTACCCAAGCCAAGACCATGCATTTGATAGGGTCGACTAGGAATGTTAAGACAGGTCAACCCTTAGGTAACACCCCTCGTCGTGTTTACACTTGCACTAATTGGGGTAAGAAAGGTAACATTTGGAATTTTTGTTAAGATCTTAAGAACAATCCTAGGATGTCTAAGAATAGAGTCATTGTGGTTCCCAAATCCCCTAAGCATCATGTTACTCCTACTTGGATAAGGAAATCAGATTTTGAGGCTTTACATATAAGACTTTCGTATTCTCATTTGCTTGCACGTGATACTTACCTTACTGTATCTAATGATTGATTGTGTTAGCGTGTTTGTCATACTCAAGTTTGTGCTTCATGATATATGTTTGCTAGTGTTTATGTTTTGTAGTTTGATTTTCCATTTTTGAGTCATATTGAAAAATATAAAAAGCAACTAGTTGTATTTTGAGTTAGAGTTTGTTTTCAAAATTTGGAAAAATCGGTATTTTCTTTGGAATTTTGTTAGAAAGACTCAAAAAGATTTTCAATTTTTCTGTCTTTTATTTTTACACATTTGGTGTGGCATATCGATGTGTTTGAATCCAATTCACTCCGCACTTTCCATGTGACTGGGACATTTGCTTATGAATGTTGATACTTAAATAGTTCTTAATCATGCATGCATGGAGATGTTTTGATCTCAATTTTCCTAATGGATGCGACTTTGTATATTCCTCGACACACACATGCATGAGATTTTTTAACGTAACTTCACCTGTATATTTGATATTTATGAGATATTCTCGCATCGATCTTATCATCTACAAGTTTTGTGACTATAAGAGAATTTTTCATGTAAGAACCGTTGCCCATAAGCTATTTTGTTTAGCATCTAAAATATATGAGGGTGCAAGGGGAAAGCGGTAGGAAAGGAGCAAATATCCTTTGCGAGAAAACCACTGTGGCAAGATCCTAATGAAAAGATTAAAGGCAATAAAAATAGAAAAATGGTCAAAGGCCAACATTGTATAGTTTATTTGGTCTTTTAGAAGCAATAACTTCAAAAGAATTGAGAAAAGACGAAAAAAGAAAATCTGATATATTTTTTCTTTTGAGGGTGTTTAGCTGAAGATCAATGGGTTTGCACAATGAATCCTAGTTATGGTTATTATGTCCTAATGCTGATTTGTATAATCATCAATATTCTCTGCTTGGGTGCATTGTGCTTATTTATTCATTTAGTGCACGTCATCTTGTCACTTGAGGCTAAATCTTAGTCTGATAATGTTTTGGTGATAAATTAGAACTTTTTGAACATAAATGAGTGTTCGGGTCATAATTCATTTGTATCTAATTCACGCCCATTCATTCCATCCCACATATTTAGACACGTCGATACTATGCTAGTGTGTCAAGGTTATGTGTTTTGTGTGCAGTTTTTTATGATTGGTTATTCGTATATATATGTGCCAAATGTTTATTGATATAGTTTTCCTATATTATATATGGTATCGTGTTTTGACTCTTTGCGGTATACATTTAGTACATGTTTTCCATATTCTTGATCATTTGGATTATTTGTGCTTGAGTTACCATGTTGTGTGATTGCTACACTTTACACAATTGCATGCTTTATTCCATTCTCATTATGTTTAAACTTGTGGTATCAAAATTAGGTATCTTACGATCACATATTTTGGGGGAGTTATTTTCTTGTCCTATCTTGCTTTGTCTATTCCTGAACTAAAGGGGGAGAAATGGTACCTTTTTTTCATGATTAGGATATCTTTATCCTAGGGGGAGATATCTTACCTAGGTTGAGATAGTTTTAGATATTGTTCAATGTTTATTCATTTGAAGATTTATAGTTGTTATAATCTCTTTGCATTTGAAAGGTGCGTTTAATTGTGCAGGATTACAAGGTTATATCAACGTGGTAAAGTTTTCAAACAGAGAAAAGCTACTCATGTTTGTGTGTCTGTCGAGCGTATATACTCTTTTTTTCCTTTTTGGGGTTAGGGAATGAGTCTTTTTAGAGAGCTTGACGACCCATATAATTTTTGTTTTGGTTTCATCCCGAAGCATCTAAAGGGTGAGATTTGTAACGACAAATTTCCAATTGGGTCAATTTATATATAATTGGTATAATTCCGAACAAAATAGTTGATTCATAGGAAAGACGTTGTGTTGTTGATCCCATGAGCATATAACGTGTTTGATGAAGATGTAGCGGTCAAGCTTCAAAGAGCTGATATATCGTGTCAAGTTTGTCTTCACGTGTCCTGAGGATCTCGCAGGTACGATTGCATATTAATTATGAGTCCTTGGAAATTTTAAGGGTGTTGTGTTTTTATACTCAAATCATTTGAAACTATGTTTAGAATTTTTTTTTATTCTGATCTTGTTAGAACGAGAAAGTGTCTTGTTCAAATGAAAATTCAATTTTCATTAGAACAACTTTCGTTCTCGTTCGAATGACATTAGGATCCTGTTAGAACAATCTACTAATGACCATCAAATGAGAATTCTTTTCCAAGGTTTTCACATCTCTTTTGAAGCACGTTAGAAGATCGTTTAAACGAGATACGTAACCTCGTTCGAACGAACTTAGAAGTTATTTAAACGACAGTGTTATTCTCTTTTAAACGACCCTTGTTTTCGTTCAATTGAGTTTGCCACCTCAAAATTCGTGCTTTCAGTATGTAACGAGTGTTGACTCAGTTTTTTAAGAACTTTTGGCGAAAAATGATTTCCAACCTATTTACCAAAGTTCCAAACCCGAAGTTTTAGCCTATACATTTAAAGATCCAAGACTCATAATTCATATGCTTTAATATCTTGATATTAGGCACCAAATTTTGATTCTTTCATCTGGAGAGAACGTTTTTCGTGCACTGGACTCCGTTTATACTGTTTGTAGTGTTTGATGGTTGTTGAGCGTTATCGATAGATACCAAGAGGTGCGTGGACTCGTTCGTTGTGGCAGCTTGCGTGGGTGGACTCTTGCATTATAGTGTGGAGGAGCGGTTAAAGCTTGAAGAGAATCAAGCCTTATGGGGTATCTAGTCATTGTGTAAGTCTACCGTCGTATTTTATAGTTTTGCATCATAGTGAACTGTTATGGTGGGATGTCCAAGGTTTTTCCCTTTGTGGTTTTCCTTGTACATCGGCATCTTATGGTTGATTTATTTACTTTATCTTCTATCACCTTAGATGCATGCTTTAGAATAAAAAGATAAAATTTGGTAGATTGGTTTTACACAAGAAAGTTTTAAAATCGGTGTTATCTTTAATTAGGTTAATTTAGTTAAAGTTTCAATCTTTAAAATTTGAAAAATATAAAAAAAAATGGACTTGTGTTTATTCAGCCATCTTTGCCTAAGCACATACTATTAATGGGATCACACATTATCAAATTGGTATCAGTGCTAGAACACTAAGTTTTTGTGTTTTTATATCATGTCTGTAAGCATATATATTTTTTATGTTTTTATTGTTTTTGAACTCTCGATGTTTGATGGGTCAAACTACGCATACTAGAAAATGCGTATGAAGTCAGCACTTCAGGCAATAGATGAGGAGGTGCGGTTAGAAGTTTTTAAAGGGTGGTCTCCATCTGCCATGAGAGATGGAGAGGCGATCTACTTAAAACTCATAAAATCGTGGAGTGAGGCTAAGCATAAGTTACCAAAGTATAATTCTGGATGTTTAAATGCTCTATTCTGTTCTATCACCTGGGAGGAACTCTACCGAAGAGGCTTGGGATATACTCAAATTCACCCATAAAGGAACTAGTGATGTTAAGTCTTTCTAACTCCAAAACCATACCACTTAATTTGAAACGATTAAAATATTGGAGAGTGATATCTTTGATGAGTTATATGCTAGATTGTCTGACATTATTAACTCATTATTTAACTTGGGAGAGAAGATACTGTACTACCGAGTGATAAAGAGAATCTTAAGGTCGTTGCCTGAGATATTTAATCCAAAGGTAACCGTTTAGAATTCTTTGGGTACTTTAGACTCGATGAAAATTGAAAATCCTATAGGTTACTTACAACCTTATGATGAAGAAAGAAAATGGCATTGCTTTTAAAGCCAAGAAGGAGGAAACACCTATTTGGGATGATGAGTTTGGCATCAATTTCGAGGATGTGGCTATGTTAACAAAGATATTCAAGAAATTTATAAAATTACAAATGCAATCGAAAGATGCAAAAAGGTTTGACAAAAATAATAACAACAAGGCTGATCACTTCCCTTAGAACCGTAGTGAGAACTTTAAGAGGGATGAGTCGGAGAGATTTATGGTTGTGAGGGTTATAACCATAAGGTAGATGAGTGCCCCACTAAATTAAGGAAGGGGTCAATAAACTAATAGCATTTAATACCACCATTAGTGAAAGAGGTAAACGATTCCCCCATTGAGCGCAACTTCACTGCGTTCATGGCTAGTAATGTGAGATTTCATGAGAAATCTTCCTAGGAATATATTTATATGCATGACACTTATGAGGCCATAGGTTGTGGAACCCAAGTGAGTGAATATCAAAATAATGGAGATGATAGCGAGGATAAAAAAGGGGAGGAGGATAGTATACTCCAGGTTGACTTCCATTAATTGTATGCAGAAACTTTGAAGGTGAAGAATGCTAACTTGAACTTGGAATCTAGGTTGAAAGAAGCTATCATTGGAAATTATGATAGTGTTTTAATTAAGGATCTTAGCACATGTGAGAGGTCTCTTAGAGAGAAGCTAAAGTACGTTGAGGGTGACAGAGGTAATATTTATGGTTTGATAGAGTCTATTAAGAAAGAGCTTCTAGGGTTAGAAGAGTCTAGGAATTTACTCAAATCAAGAATAGTTAAGCTAGAGGAGGAATTGAGAGATTCAGGTCATGTCAAATTTGATTTAGAATCTAGGTCGAAAAGGTTGGATAAATTTTTGGCACCATCCAAATAAAAGATGACAAGTGTCAAATTGGCTTCGAGGATCATAATGCTTCTAATACACAATCCAAGACCATGCATTTAAGAGAGTCGACTAGGAAAGTTAAGAAATGTCAACCCTTAGGTAAAACCCCTCGTTGTGTTTACACTTGCACTCATTGTGGTAGGAAAGGTTACCTTAGGCGTTTTTCTTATGATCTTAAGAATGTTCCTACGAAGTATAAGAACAGAGTCACCTTGATTCCCAAAGCCCCTAAAAGTCGTGTTACTCCTACTTGGGTTAGGAAATCGGATTTGGAGGCTTTATCTATTAGTCTTGTTGATTCTCGTTTGCTTGCACATGATACTTCCCTCGCTATATCTAATTATGGATTGTGTTCGCCTCTTTGTCATATGCTAGTTGGTGCTTCAAGATATATTTTTCCGAGTGCTATGACATGTGTGTTTTTGGATTTTGATTTTTCATTTTTGAGTCATATTCAAAAATACAAAAAGATTTTGTTGGTCTTTCGAGTTAGAGTTTGTTTTCAAAAATTGAAAAAATTGGTATTTTCTTTTGAATTTTTTTAGAAAAACTCAAAAAGATTTTTGATTTTTATGTATTTTTATATTACACATTTGGTGTGGCATTTTGGTGTGTTTGAATCGAATTCACTTTGTACTTTCCATGTAGCTAGGATAGTTGGTTACGATTGTTGATACCTAGATTGTTCTTAATTATGCTTGCATGGAGATGTTTCGAACTTGATTTTCTTAGTGGATTAGACTTTTTATATGCCTCCACATACACATGCATGGGATTTTTTAACGTAACTTCATATGTATATTTAAGCTTTGTGATATTTTCTCCCATAAATCTTGTCATCTATATATTTTGTGACTATAGGAGATTTATGCATGCAAGAATCATTGTCCGTGACCTATTTTGTTTACTATTAAAAAATATATGAGGGAGTATGGGAAAGGGATACAAAATGAAAATATCCTTTTGGGGAAAGCCACTATTGGCAAGAGCCTAATGAAAATATTAAAGGCAATAAAAGCAGAAAAATTGCCAAAGGCCAACATTGTTTAGTTTGTTTGATCTTTCAAAAGCAACAACTTCAAAAGAATTGACAAAAGAAAAGAAAAGAAAAAAATATATGATAAATGTTTATGTTTTGAGGGTGTTTAGTTGAAGATAAATGGGTTTGCACAATGAATCCTAGTTATGGTTATTATGTCATGGCGCTATTGATTTGTAGAATCATCAATATTCTAGGCTTGGGTGCATTGTGCTTGTTTATTAATTTAGCGCACTTTATCTTGTCATTGGAGGCTAAATCTTAGTTTGATAATATTTTGGCGATAAATTAGAACTTCTTGAACATATTTGAGTGTTTGGGTCATAATTCATTTGTATCTAGTTCAAGCCCATTCATTCCATCCCATATGTTTAGACACATCGATATTATGCTAGTGTGTAAAGCTTATGTGTTTGTGTCGAGTTTTGTGGTTACTTATTCCAATATTTGTGCTATATTTACATTGATATATTTTTCATATATTATATATTGTATCTTGTTTTGAGTCTTTATGTTTTACATTTAATCCATGTTTTCTATATACTTGATCATTTGGATTATTTGTGCTTGAGTTTCCATGTTGTGTGTTTCCTACACTTTACATCATTGAATGTTTTATTCGGTCCACCCTATCTTTAAACTTGTGATGTCAAATTGGTATCTTATGATCATGTATTTGGGGAGATTAATTACTTTACGATATCTTGCTTTATCTATTCATGAACAAAAGGAGGGAGAGATGGTGTCTTTCCTTTTAATGATTAGGATATCTTTATCCTAGGGGGATACGTCTTACCTAGGTTGAGATATTTTTTAGACATTGTTCAATGTTTAATCATTTGCGAACTTCTAATTGTTATATTCTCTTTTCTTTTAAAAGATGTGTTTCATTGTGTAGGATTACAAGGTTGCATCAATGCGGAAAAGTTTTCAAGAAAAGAAAAACAACACATGGTTTTGTATATGTCGAGCGTCTGCACTCTTTTTTCCTTTTCCAGGTTGGGGAATGAGTCTTTTTAGAGATCTTGATTGCCCATAGAATTTTTGTTTTGGTTTTGTCCTGGAATAGCTAAAGGGGGAGATTTGTAAGGAAAAATTTCCAATTGAGTCAATTTGTATGTAATTGGCATTATTCTAGACAAGAAATTTGAGTCATAATAAAGGCATTATGTTGTTAATCACATCAACCTGTGATTTGTTTGATGAAGATGTAGCAACCAAGCTTCAAACAGCTGATACATTGTGCAAGGTTTATCTTTATGTCTCTTTAGGATCCCCGCGGGTATAAATGCGTGTTAATTGTGACTTCTTTGAAATTTTAAGGTTGTTGTATTTTTATACCCAAATCATTTGCAACTATTTAAAAAAATATTTTTATGAATTTTTTTTTATTCTGATCTTGTTATAATGAGAAAATGTCTCGTTTAAACAAAAATACAATTCTTGTTAGAACGAATTTCCTGCTTATTCGAATGACTTTGGGATCCCGTTAGAACGAGCTACTGAAGACCATCAAATGAGAATTCTCTGCCAAGGTTTTCAAATCTCGTTAGAAGCATTCTAGAAGCTCGTTTAAATGAGATATGCAACTTTATTCAAATGAAATTAGAAGTCATTCAAACAAAAGTAATATTCTCTTTCGAATGACTCTTATTTTTGTTTAAACAAGTTTGCCTCCTCGAATTTTGTGCTTTCAGTATTTAAGGTGTATTGGACTTAGTTTTTTAGGAACTTTTGGCAAAAACGATTCCTAGCCTATTTACCAAAGTTCCAAACCTTAAGATTTACCTTATACGTTTAAAGATCCAAGCTCATAATTCATACGCTTTGAGATCCTGATATTAGGCAACAAAGTTTGTTTCTTTCATTTGGAGAGAACTTATTTAGTGCAGTGGACTCCATGCGTACCGTTTGTGTCGTTTGACGGTTATTGAGCCTTAATAATGGATATCGAGACGTGCGTGAACTCGTGCATTGTGGCAACTTTCTTGGTTTGACTCTTACGGTGTACTACGGATGAGCGGTAAAATATTGAAGAGTGTCAAGGATTTTGGGGGACCTAGCGATCGTGAAAGTCTACTATCATCTTTTATAATATCGCATCATAGTGAAATTTAGTAGGGCCATCCAAGGTTTTTCACTTTATGGTTTTCCTGGTACATCGGTGCCTTATGGTTAACTTATCTAATTTATCTTCTATTACCGTAGTTGCATGATGTAGGGTAAAAAGATAAAATTTGGTAAATTGGGTTTTCATATTAAATTTTTAAAATCGGTGCTATGTTTAAATGGGTTAATTCATTTTAAAGTTTCAATTTTTAGAATTTGAAAAGTATAAAAGAATTGGACTTGTGTTTATTCGAACCATCTTTGCTTAAGCACACACTGTTAGTGGTACTGATAACTGCAACATTAGAAGTGGATGCACCGTTATAACCTTCCATGCCTCTAGTTAAAACCTAACGTGGGAGTGAGGATAACCTTTCCAACCTTCTTAGATGTGCCTCTAAAGTGACCTTGACCTCCCGAGCACATTCGAGATCTTTCTCGGGTTTGGATACACGGGCTTCAAGTTTCTCATGAGTCTATAATATAACTTAAAGATATCTCTTAAAACTAGACAGAATGTTGGTCAAATTAGTCTTCTCCCTACCAACCACAATCAATTTCTCACACAAAGAAACTTTCAAATTCTTGGATTATTTCACTAACGCCTCACACTCTCTCAAAACGTTTACCTCCTTTTCCAAATCAAACATCCTAAGAGTCAAACTTCTTTTTTCGTTTTAGTTCTCAAAGACTATTTGTAAAGTTCATTGTACTCTTTTTAAAGTCCACTTTCTCCTTCACACAAAATTTTCTCATCACTTTCACTCTCTCTAGAATGGTTCGATACTGTTTCGATACTATCACATTTAGGCATGTCCTCATTGGCGTGGGACGAACTATAAGTACTAACATTTCTAGCCATAAATGCAATGCAAGGTTTATATGGTGATTCATCCCCAGAATGCACTGACTCATCATCATTATCGCTAAGAGTCTCTTTTTAAGTGGCTTTGTCTTTGCCCTGCCTCTTTATCCTAGTGGGACATTCATGGGATTTTTGTCCTTTACCCTCACATTAAAAAATCTCACCTCATCTTAAAAAATGTTCTTATCCTCATTACCATTTTTATTTTTATCAAAACCTTTATTTTTGTTGGAATAATTTTATTTGTTAGATTTGAGAAAGTTTTTGAATTTTTTGCAAAGAAGGCAAGGCCATAAAGCTCAAAATAAAACTTAGGGTCAGTGTCAAAACCCGTTTCCTTTTTCTTAGGGGCATAAATCTCAAATTAAAACTTAGGGTCAGTACCCTAAAGCCTTGGCATTATCCTTTAGACTATGTGCATGCTTAAATATCTCCCTCGTGAGGTCGAACCCAGTTTGTTCCTTCCAGATCATCATGGCCTCCAGAATAGTCCTATAGGAATTGGGAGGGATCTATATGAAGGTGATGCCATATCAATTTAAAATTGAACTAATAATAAGATATAGAGGTAAACGGAGCCCCACTTGAAGTTCCCACATGTGTAGGAAAACTTTATTTGGGCATAAAATATCATAAACTCTCTCCTCACCATTGGGAAACCAAGTAGAAATGCTAATGGTAATGTTGTAACTCTCCCTCTGATAGTCTAGCTCATCCTATAGAATATCACAGGCATACCACTAGGCATCAGTGGTGGAAGGGTCATAAGAATCAACAGAATCCCTTGAAGCACTCTCCTCACTAAGTGGAACCTCGGTAAGGGAAGGGGAAGGAATCGTCCTCACATGCATAGCTCAATCAAACATGACTCTTTCAGGAGAAGAATCCAAATTCACTACAGATATATATGAAAAACTTAAACGGTGAACAATGCTTGATTATAATTATTTATATTTTTAAGCCTCTAAAACTTCAAAAAGGGAAGTTATCATTGAATCAATATCTATAATGTCATAAGAATTTGTTGACAATGCAACATTTTGAAATAAATGAGTCCTATTTTAAGTATAATTAATTAAACCTATGTCCTAAACATGACTATAGTGAAAACAATGATAATGCCACAATGACGAGATGCGAACTAAATGCGCATGTAGAAGAACCGTCGTTATTTTTGTTTCGTTGCCAACATAAAAAAAAAATAACTACAACTACACTTGCGATACAAGTATAGGGGTAAGTCAGGTATTGTAAGATATCCACGGGGAATGTCATATAGATTTCAATTGATTTATCTCTTCGACAATAAAAGTGCAAAAGGTGATGGTAGGTTATGGTGAAAAATAAAAAAGAAAAGTTAAAACTAAATTACAACTAATTAAAACGAGTGTCGAAACCGCATTCCCACCGCAGGATAAACAATGCATCGTTAGAATTTTGGTTCGAAATCTATTTAACCGAGCATTTCAATTAAGCATAAACATCACACAATAAGTAATCCAATCCAAAGTTGCAAGATTAAACATTTAACAAAAAATGATCACACGCGGATTATCTCTATAAATACTAACGTTGCATGAAAAAGAAAGTTAAATGTATAACAATCCGACTCTGATACGCGAGGTTTCAATTAAATGCAATTTTACACAAAACCCAACTTTCGGAGCCCAATACTCATTAATGGAAGAAACGCAATCACAACCCGATAAACTACCTACGAGACATGAATTAAACTAATAAGAACAATAATTAACTAAATTAAACAACAAATAAACTAATGAAAATAAGTTATCTAGGCATCTAAATGAAAGGAAACAATGGAAATAAGCTAAAACCAGTGAAAGAGACAATGAATAGTAAACTAGAATACTTACAAATGTGCAAAAACCCCAAAGGAAATGGGGAGAGGGTGAAAAATCACCCAATACAAACCCTAAAAACTAAAACATAATGAAAATCTCCTTTCTCCAATTGAGGAGAAATAAATCTATACATAAACCCTGGGTATCAATGTTGTAATTAAAAGAAAACAGGGGAAAAAACAAGGGATGTCAATCCTAATTCATTTGGAAATTTTGGAATCGATTTGGAAAAGGAAACAGATCACACTGGTCCAAACTGAATCAATTTGGAATATTCCGAATCGATTTGAAAATTTCAGAATCAATTTGGTTATTTCTGAAACGATTTGGTTCAAGCAGTTCTGTAATTCTTCAACTTGGACAAAAAATATGGGAAAATCCATAACTACTTCGTTATAACTCAGAATTAGGCGCGATTGGAAGAAACGCGAAGATAATTAATAGGGATACAAATTCCAAGAATCTATTGAGCTAAAAAAACAAAATGATGAAATGACCAAAATGCCCTTGAATGTTCACTTGATGACAAAACTTTTCCGAAATGCGACCAAACTTCACGTCATGCACCGTAATACCTACAAAAGCTCAATTATACCTCATAAGGCATGTAAACATATAAAATGGAGGTTTTCTGGTTAACGAGCATAACTATAGGCATTAAGGTGCCCGAGGGGGGATAAAATTCATAAATAAAGAGGGGTAAACCATGCAATATTCGATACGAATCACACCCCCTAACTTACACAGTGCTAGCACATAGCAATGAAATGCAAATAAATAAGAACTAGAAGGAAACCACTAGATAGGATATATGTACAAAAGAGATAAAATCCACTTTCGTATGAGAACGATTGCATTTAGCATATGCAATAAGCCGTTAAACCCCTAAGTTACCCTAGTGGACGAGTGTTGTCTCGTGAGGATTCTAAGGGATGAAACCCACAAACATCAAAGTTTCCTCAAAAATATGCCAAACCAACAAAACAGACATACTCAAAAATAACGAACAAGATTTCAACATGTTATTAGAAAAGTGAATGAATTCACACAAAAGTTCGTAGTTATTAACATTATAGAATGAACTTCGTCGAATTGAAACCCTAAAAGTGGGAGGGGAGAGAGCACATGAAAAATATAATTTGGCGAAAACTTATATAAATCGGATAAACATAAAAGCAGACATAAATTCAATCCTCACTAGATATTACATTCAATAAATGAATTCACTATGAAAGGGAGGTAATACACGGGACATGCAGGCATAAAGAGTAAATGGAAATGAAAACTAGGTCGCGCACATGTCACAAATGAAGAACGCTATGTATAAAATGAAAAATGTGTAATCTTAATGAAAGATACCGCCCATTAAAGGAGGCGAAATGTATATTCACAGATTATCAAAACTATTTAAACTTTTAAATTAAATTCACCCTAAGATCACATAGGACTTTATTGGGTTGTAATGTAGGTTAAGCTCGGGTTATGAAATGAAGGAAATATGTACGGATTCAAAGTTTTCGGGGATAATGGAAACTTGTGGGAAATTCAAAATTGGAAAATGATTTTCATAAAAAGCATTCAATATGAAATTAGAGAGCGTCAATGATTATTGAACACTATATACAACATATACAAACTTTCTCTTTATTTTATTTTCTTCTTTTTCTCTTGTTTTTCTTTTGTTTTCTTTTTGTTTTTCGCTTTGTCTTTTATTTTTCACTCTCACATGCTTAATTGCAACCACAAGACAATAACATCATCCAATCCCAAGTATCATTCCAAAATATGGTATGGAAAGTAATATGTATGGTTTATAACTCCAATGTGGAGTTGGTTATGAGATTTTGGGTTATGAAACGAAAGGCTATATTAAGTCTCAAAGGGGTTGACTAGGGAAATATATAAGGTGAGGTCATGGCCAATATGGGTGATATAACAAATAAGGCCTATGATCACTTCCAAAAGTTTACGCAATTCTTGAGTCAAAACAACTTTAAAAATCATGCTCAAGTAACGCATTTCATAAATGAACTGAAATAATGAAAGATCAATGAAAGAATAGTGAGATTACTAACGAAACTGACGTTTTCAAGGAGGAAAGAGAAGTGTATAACACTCACAAACGAAGAAAAGCCAAAATCTCACTCGGTGCAAGTATATACAATGCAACAAAAGAGTATCGATTTATAAAAATCTTAAACTAAATTAATAAAACAAGAAAAGTGCATGTGCTCATTGGTTAAAGTTTAATTCATGAAGTTATTCATAATATCGATGATTTGAGGACTAAAATCTAATAACTTCTAAAATCGAGAACATGCATCATTGAGTTGTCTATTGTATCGGTCATTTATTAAAATTTATCATTGGAAACAAGGGCAAAAAGCCCAACAAAAGAGGAAAAAAAATAAAGAAAATATTTTTGATTTTTTTTTTATTTTTCACAAGAAAGCATGCTTTCTAATAAAATGTGATAAAATCAATGGGACAAAATAAATAGTGGATAGAATATCCCACACACCCTAACTTAAATGTGTCATTGTCCTCAATGCAAATCAAAAACACAATATAAAGAGAGGAAAATAAAGATATTACCCAAAATTGGACCTATCTCCGATAAGCACAAGTCCGTTAAATCTACAAAACATGTTAGTAATAAGCATAATAAAAAGAATAATAAAAAGTTTAACTAACTACACTAGACTACAATTAAAAAGAAAGAGAAAATAAAGAAAGAAAACTAACTATTTACAACCTACAATTTGGACTTCTAACTAACTATACACTAGAAGTCAAAATTATTGAGGGTCCACCAAAAATACGATTTGGCTTTGAAGGATAAACAGTGTACCCTCCTTCAAATGCATGCCTCCCGAAAATAGTAATTCCATTTGAACAACGAAAGGCATGTGTAAGGCGTAAGAAATGAGCCATCACCAACTATAAATTTTTGGGGGACTATGGAGGATTTGGATAAAACGGATTGATCTTGGGAAAAATAAAATCACCTCCCCAAGGTTTTTCAATTAGAAGGGGAGGCGGGGCTAGTGCAAGTGAATATCCCATGAGATGAATTATCTCAAAATACAATTCCCATTCAAGAATCGAGTCAAAGTCCTCAAGACTTTCAACCGATTCTTGTGATAAATTTAATGGTTTGGGAATAGTAGGGAACAAAGGAAAAGAAGGACCGTCAACCTCAATAAAATTGGAAGAATTAATAAGAGGTCAAAATTCTAAAGTGCTTGGATCAATCTCAATCATTTCTTCCTCAAAAAGGGGTGGATATGAAACGGAAGTTTCAATCTCAACCCGGCTTTGTGAAGAAAAAATATCATCGAGTTTGGCGTTATTTTCTAAATACTAGGACTTAGAAATCTCGAATTGGTCATTAAATTCCTTTACCATTAACTCATTATCAAACCAACAAGAAGACATAACATCTTCTTGTGAGGTTTGCTCATATCTAACGGATTCCCCGCTTCCCAAAGTTTCCTCACAAGGCGATGAGGGATTACTTATATATTCTTGAATTTCACACTCAATGCGCTCATTTTCAAGAATTTGTAGGCATTCTCTCATAGTCTTGGGAGTATGACTTGAAAAACTATTCTTATAAAAATTAAGGTTATCTAAAGAGTAATAGAGAGACATTTCAAATTGCACAATTCAACAAAGCGACAAGCGCCAAAATTTTAATTTCTCGAAACAATCTAGCGCAAGTAAAAAAGAAATGGAAAAAAAAAGAAAAAAAATATGAATAAAAGAAATATCAAAAAATATTAAATCGACTACAATCTATAACAAAACAGTCCCCAGCAATGGCGCCATTTTGATTAGGCGCGAACTAAGTGCGCGTGTAAAAGCACTGTCGTTGTTTTTGTTTCGCCGCTAACATACAAAAAAAAACTAAACTACAACTACATTTACGATATAATTATAGCGGTAAGTCAGGTATCGTAAGAAATCCACAGGTAATGTCATATAGATTTTAATTGATTTATCACTTTGAGAATAAACGTGCAAAAGGTGATGGTAGGTTATGGTGAAAAATGAAAAAGAAAAGTTAAAACTAAATTACAACTAATTAAAACGAGAGTCGGAATCTCATCCCACCCCGGGATAAACAATGCATAGTTAGAATTTTGGTTCTAAAGCTATTTAACCGAGCATTTCAATTAAGCATAAACATCACATAATAAGGAATCCAATCCAAAGTTGCAAGATTAAACATTTAACAAAAAATGATCACACACGGATTAAATTCGGATTATTGCTATAAACACTAACGTTGCATAACAAAGAATTTAAATGCATAACAATCCGACTTTGATATGCGAGGTTTCAATTAAACGCAATTTTACATAAAACCCACCTTTCGGAGCTCAATACCCATTAATGGCTGAAATGCAATTCCAGCTCGATAAACTACCTAGAGACATGGATTAAAATAATAAAAATGATAATTAAATAAATTACCCAACAAATAAACTAATGAAAACAAGTTATCTAGGCATGTAAATGAAAGACAACAATGGAAATAAGCTAAAACAAGTGGAAGAAATCATGAATAGTAAACTAGAAAACTTACAAATGGGCAAAAACCCAAAACAAATGGGGAGAGGGTGAATGAGCTCCCAATACAAACGCTAAAAACTAATACATAATGAAAATCACATTTCTCCAAATGAGCAGAAATCAATTTATACATAAACCCTAGGTGGTAAACTTATAATTAAAAGAAAACAGGGGAAAAAATAGGAGTTGGCAATTCGAATCGATTTGGAAATTTTCAAATCGATTTGGAAAAGGCAACTGATCACACTGGTCCAAACTGAATCAATTTGGAATATTTCGAATCGATTTGTAAATTTCCAAACCGATCTGGTTCAAGCAGGTCTGCAATTCTTCAACTTGGATCTACAATATGGAAAAAGCCGTAACTTCTTCTTTATAACATGGACATAGGCACGGTCGGAAGATACACGAAGATAATTCAGAGGGATACAAATTCTAAGAAGACATTGAGCCAAAAACCCAAATGATGAAATGACAAAAACGCCCATCAATGTTCCCTTGATGATGGAACTTTTTTGAAATACGACCAAACTTAACGCCAGGCACCGTAATACCTAAAAAGGCTCAATTATACCTCATAAAGCATCTAAACATATAAAATGGAGGTTGTATGGTTAACGAGCATAACTATAGGCATTAAGGTGTCCGAGGGGGCTAAAATACATAAATAAAGAGGATAAAACATGCAATATTCGATACGAATCACACCATAATACTTTTTTAGTATATTTGAATGCATATTAACAAAATATAGTATAAATGTTTTATGCATTTTGGAATTTTTGTATGCCTAAATAGTTTCATCAAAGAAAATAGTGACTTTATAGCATCTTAGAATTTGTGTCCGTCTAAATCAACATTGATAATAATTACTCAATTATTCCACTGTTGTGTGTTAGGAGAGTTCAATCTTTGAAATTTGTTATGACTCTTGATATAGAAAACTATATGATATCTATTTGATATTGTCTTAATTTTAATATAATTTATGTTTGTCTTGTTTTTCTCCTTAGATTTTCCAAAGCTATTGGAGTAAAGATAAATATTATTTTGAGTTTTGATTTAATGAGTTTGTTGTAATTAGTTTGGATAAATTATATTTTCGATTTTTTGTTTATTTGTTGTGCAGTGCCCCAGCTGTGGTAGGACTTACAATACTCAGTGCTATCTCGCAACGGGAACTTTCTCCAATTTGACTATGAAGATAATGGTGTATAAAAAAGTAATGTTTACTGAACTAGATATTCATTTGGTTTTTTTTGTCATAATTGTATAATTTTGATATTATTATTGTTGGAGTATTTTTTTTTTCTTAAGCATAGTGGATAATCCTATAAACAACGAAATTTTTTCCCAAATGTTCTAAAATTCTTATACATTTGCAATGTAAAGAAAACTCTATGACTTAAATTAGTATTTTATGCCTATGATATTATTTATGTGAGGTCCAAGACGGACTATTATTATTGTTCTTAGACTATTTTTATATTTCTTAAACAGGGTGGATAGTTCAATAAACAAATAAAACTTCTCCAAATTTTTGTAAATTTTTTACACATGTCGTAAAAAGCTAACGTAAACTAGTTTATATATATATATATGTGTGTGTGTGTGTGTGTGTGTGTGTGTGCGTGTGTGTGCGCGCGCGCGCGCGCGCGCGTATGTGTGTGTGTGTGTGATCTCCGTTAAGGTGTGCATCTCCCAACAAAGCATTTTTTAAATAGTAAGAAAAATATTTTTTTTGATAAATTTTTTAGTTGATCTACAAAAAGTTTCATAAAAAATTCAATCAAAAAGTGCGTTATATGATCATAAAAAAAAATCAACGGCAACAAATGCATCGTCAACATTTATTCATATCATTTGTTTTAAATCGAAAAAAATTTAATTTTTTATTAAACTTTTTATAGATGATATCCTTAGTGAGGAGATCATTTACAAAAAGTTTCATATATATATATATAAAACGTTGGGAGGAAAAATTAACCATTTTCCTTTAAAAAAATTTGGATAAGTAAATGATCGTATAAACAAAACCCGACTCAGGGGGAAATCTGATTACAAGAAAACCACCCAAACAAGAATGGGAATACACAACAACCCATTGTCCCCCACCACGAAAGCTAGACAAACTAATTTACCCTCTGCATTTCATCGATGAAGTCTGTGAATAAAGGAAGAGAAAAGATGTGATATTTCTTATTCCCAACTAGCAGGGAACTAAGGAACATGATATGCAGCCTAGTAGGAGCCATCGCCTTCCCTTCGAAGTAACTCAAATATCTTTCCCTCCATACTGTCCAAATAATTCAATGAGGAACCATCTTCCTAATTTTCCTCTCTCCTTTCCACCCTTTCATAGACTTCCAGGAAAATAACATCTCACTCACCGACTTGGACCTATCCTAATGAATGTGACCAAGAGATCAAAAAACATCCCAATACACCCCTTATCACCCTATAGTGCAAAAGAAAATGGTTAGTTGTATCCTCTGCCTCCTTACAAAGATAACACCGACTATCCATCTATCTTCCCCTCTTATATAACCCTTTTGTGGACAGAATAGTTTGTCTAGTAGTGTTCCACACAAAGATAATAACTTTAGGAGGCACCCTCGATTTCTATATTTCTTTACATGGGAAGGAATCACTGCTATCCCCCCTCATCACTGTTTAATAAGTCTTCATTATGAAGACCCCCTCCTTACCAGAGGGCCACCTCAATCTATCCCCCCCTCCCCCCCCCCCCCCGCATCAAAATCGGTGTTATGTCCAGCCAATCAAAAAATTCATTTGCCGCTTCTAGGACCCAGTTCCGGAGTCTCCTCCTAAATTTTGGATTCCACACCACCCTCTCTTCCATCATTATCCTATAATCTGCGATCGATCCATCCTCATCAATCCCAATGTTATAACATCCCAGGAACACACACACACACACACACACACACACACACACACACACACACACACACACACACATATATATATATATATATATATATATATATATATATATATATATATATATATATATGTAGTATAAAAGAACCTAAAAATGGATCTTCCCATTTTAAAGGCTAAATGAAAGTGTTGTTTATGAAATTTTAATAGCTGGTAATACCCACACGCATGCATATTTGGTTTATTTTGTATGTGTTTGGTTCTTATTATTCTTATACTCCGTTTGCAGGTGAAATCAACATATATGTTAGTTGAAATCATGTATATTGATTTCGGCTTAAATGACTTAATTCAGGGGTACGGACATGTTTACGTTTGGGTTTTATAAGGCTGTCATTTATATTTGGTGATCTAAATTTAAATGATTTTCAATTTCAGTTATGAATGAACACTACTAATATTTGAATCTTATCTTTTAAGAAATGGTTATGTTTTAGTATAATTCATACTTTTATATTGAGCTATTACATAATGTGGTTGAAGCATTCCCTTTTACACCTTATGGTGATTGAAGATCCCTTATAGTAATATGTTTTGTAAATGTTGATAATAATGTTTTCAATAGCTAGACCTTTATGTGCTTATTTAAATTACAATCATTATATAACACCCCGTAAATTTAAATTGAATTTAAATTAAATTAATTCGGAATTCAAAAAAATATAACTTTTGGATTTAATTATTTGTAATAATTTCAAATGGTGGATTTTAATTATGAAAAGTAGAATTTTAATCGGAATTGAAATTTGAGTTAAATTCTAAATATTGCACTTTTAAAATTAAATGGGGAATTTTCGGGTGTCAAGTCACCCGAAACCAGTTCGGGGGGTAGGCCGAACCGATTCGCCTAGGTCGGCCAATAACAGTATTCTAGTTTTATTAGAATTCTAAAACCACTTAAACTTTAATATTTTTCCCACTTATAACTCAGGGCTAGAGTTTTCTAATCACCTTTTCACAAACTTTACAACCATAAGGCTCCTAAAAGTTCATCATCTTCTACCTACAAACCCTAGCCCCAAATTTATCAAGTTTCAACTCAAAATTTGAAGGCTCAATTGGTGTTTTCTCAAGTTGATCCAAGAACAAAACTTTGTCATCTTTTTGCAAGGAACACGTCTTCATAATCAGATTTCTTCATGAAAATCTCAGGCATGGGTACCTCTATTTCTTTTCCTTAGTATTATGCATAATAAGTATGGCCTACACACTTAATACACGTGTTTTCATAAAACAAACTAGAAATATTAATTAGGGAAAGTTGAAGATAATTCGGGATTGTTTTTACGAAAAATTTCTAATATGAATGAAGACTCAAAACCTTGCATGTTAGGGTATAGACTTGGATATCGTAGACATTAAGGGGTTCACATGTAGATTCTTACGTAGGGATGTCATTTAATAATTTGTATGATGATAAATAATGGAAATTATGTGGATATCGCATAGTTGAAAATTCTAGTTGTCTAAATTCTATAACTTGCATGTGATTATACATTAAATAATTTGATGAGAAAGTGTAGTTAAATTAATGATTGATTAAACGGACATTAATTGATTAATTAATGGTGTGTGGATTAAATTGGTAAAATTAGTGTAATAAATGAAAATTTAGCCTTATGCCACTTGTTCAATTTGTTATGCTCGACACTAAGGGAACGACGGGATTATGGGATAGATAGGATGCTCACCTTTATTTGGGTTGCTTTCTAGGTATGGAACTAGTTAGTAGACCTTTGATTATTTATCGCTTTCTAGGTATGGGACTAGATAGTGTTGATGGTTTACGGATAAATATTCCGGGGTGGGGCTAATTTTTACGTTGATCCTGGGTTAGCAATCTTAGAGGTGAGGCTAAGTGGTGTTGGTTAGTTGGTTTTCTTCCTAGATGATAGGTTAGAAAATACTTATGTGTTGGAGACCTTTAGGTATGGGACTAAGGGTGTTTTAAGAATTTTATGTCGATATAAAGAGTGGGGCTAATATGAGGAAAATGATAAAACTTGAGAAATAAAGAATTAATGCCTAAGATAATAAGCAGGTATTAAAATATATTGGTGGTGCAAGTATGTGCAAGGCTGATAGTTAAACGGGTCGATTGGCTATAGCGATGCAGGTGTGTGTGGCATCACGAGTATATGTGTAATGACAATTAAACGGGCTGACGGGCTATAGTGATGTGTCGTGCGTGGAACCTCACAAGTGTGTGCATAGCTGACAGTGAACCAGACTGACTGGCCATAGTAAGGGGAATGGGTGTGGTGTAGAACTTGCGGAAGAACCGCAACCAAATGATGTAAGACTTTAAGCGGGAATCCCGCAATTGATATTAAGAATGAATAAAAACAATCATCGGGTTAACGGAATTAAATTAAATAATTAGTCGTTGTTAAATGTACATAACTGGACTTGGACCTCGGGGGTGGCT
This sequence comes from Sambucus nigra, assembly GCA_949130495.1. Classification (NCBI taxonomy): domain Eukaryota; kingdom Viridiplantae; phylum Streptophyta; class Magnoliopsida; order Dipsacales; family Adoxaceae; genus Sambucus; species Sambucus nigra. The sequence goes on from OX422215.1 coordinate 623,705,304, forward strand.
TAGAAGTAGTTTGATGGTATTTTATTTTTATTCGTCATTTATTATGTCTTTTAATTTAAAATATTCTACTGTCGTGTTTATTGCGTATAATGTTATTGTTTGGGTTCAAGGACCCTATTTGAGAGGATTAGCTGGTATCCATGCGGTGGGCTCTGACCCATTGCGTTGACTAACATTGCAGGTTGCGTGTGGGAGTAGCTGCATAGGAGTTATTGGAGAACGATTTGGAGGTGCAGCTGGAGTTCCATTTTATTTATTCGCTTTATTAGTATATGTTTACTTTTATTCAATTGCTTTACATTATGAGACTTAATTATGGATATTATTGGGCCATTTGGTTCCAAAGATGTCTATGGTTTCAGTCACTTACTTTATTGGATTTTTTCATTTGGAGTTTTAAATAAATTATGGAGTTGGATTATTTTGGAGTTTAGCATGGTGATGGATTTTTACTGCATGGATGATTATTTAATTAGATATTTATATTGTGGATGAAAATTTTATATGTGTCATATCTGTCACATGCTAAGAATGTTATTTAATTTAGTGACGCCCGGCATAGTTTTGGTGGAGACCGACGCCAGAGTTATGTGGGATGTTACACATTATTTCATAGTTGGCGCGAACAGTAGTTAAATTACCTTAATATTATTCTGTTTTAAGTTAAAATAGCATGTTTTGGGAGAAATGCCATAACTTTTGAACCGTAAATCAGAATGAGGCGTTCTGGAACCATTGGATTCGTATCGCCCATGCCTAGCTATGTTTTGGGCTATTTTCGGTATTGTTCAAGAGATGAAAATCGACTTTAAAGTTGCAAGTTCCGTATTTTCATTTTCGGGTAGGGTTCTTCATTAATTTTTTACTTATTCATTTTGCGTCATGTGGTACTTAATTCAACTTTGCATACAAGTTGTTAGATTATTTGTTATTTATTAAGCATGCTGGATAGTCCTATAAATAAAGGATATTATGGAATATTGTTTTTAAAATTACACTTTTTTCTGTTGGGGAACCAAATTTTTCTCGTTTTGCGGTTACATACTTTGGAAAATTTTGCCTCTTTGCGATTACGAATTTTAGAAAATTTTGCCCTGCCTTTAGTCACGAGAATTCCTCTAGTATATATAATAAGGAACACGTGTCTATTCCATAGGATGTATAAGTTAATTGGGGGAAGTTACGAAGCCACCTGTGCAACAAATCAAGGGTTGAGATGGGTTTTCCATTTGCCTTTATCCACGCAAAACACACTCACATTGTCTTCCAATTTTCCTTTATCCCTTATAACACTATTCCTAACATTTCACATTAATTCACCCCCACACCACCGAAGTTGGTTCTCTCTATCATGTTAAAAGTTCCTCTGTCAGAATTTACCTCAACCACCAAACGACATTTCCATAGAAATGACAAGTCCTCCCATAGGTATGTCTCTCTCTTTCTTCAAAACTCCATTGGGTTATTTATTTTGTTAATATTATCCATCTCAGTTCCTTCAACACATATGTTTATTTGAAGCTAAGGTTGTGATAAGTTTGTTACTTGGTAATATTTCTGGATTTACGGGGTCATTTCCGATTAGCATCTGTGGATATGGGTTTCTTTGATACTCTTTGTTGTAAGATTGTTCTCCTTTTTAAAAATCAACTCATCGGGTATTTTATCACTTTCTCATACGAGTTTCTTCCTTTTGCCTTAAAGCGTTTTGATTGAAAAATTTGTAATTTATAATGATGTTTACATGGAATTTGTAATTTGTATTTGCATTTTGCAGTTATTTTTGTGAATAGAGAACATATGCACAATTTCCATCTATAGATTCAAGATTGATTTGTGGCTTTTATTCACCACACTTTTGGTATATATTAGTACTGGTTTCATTATTTTGAATATTTACAGGTATTTTTATTAATTGATGACATTCCTAAATTTAATGATTATTGTTTTCTATGTTGAGTTTGGGTTTTACCTTAGGTATATTATTCGTATAGTTTTTTCTAGATTATTGGTTGGTTTATATATTCTTACAAGTCCCTAGTTAAATTATAAAGGGTTATTTTGTTGTGAACTGCTGTATTAAATTATTGGTGTTTGTTTTCTACTTATATCTAAAAAAAAATGAAGGGTATGGACATTTATATGATATAATAACATTCATTTAGTATGAGAATGGCTAATATGGATTGAAGTACTGCTATTTTTCTTCAAACTGGGTTGTAATTTTGTATAATAGCACTTTGACAATTTTCCAATGCGCAATCACCCCCACTCGTTGGATTAATTTTTATACTGCGTTATATTTTCCACATATTCATCATAATTTCCTTCCTCTTTTTCATTCTCGAAATCCATCTCGAACATTTACGGTATCTATCTGTCCTCTTGCATTTGTTTATTTTGATTGATATCAGTTTTGTTGAGCTCCTTTATTTAGTTGGTTTAAGTTTTCATACATTGACTCTACATTGTACATTTTTACAACCCATATGCTATAAAGTGAACCCTTTATGACATTCTCTTAATTATTTATTGTCCTTATTGTACGAAAACACTATACAAATACGACTTTTATAATATCATTATTTCTTTATTGCTAGTTTAACCTTCCTCCCGTCCTGTAATACCAAAAAAATAAACAAAGCATCCATCACATGTTTGTGAAAAATTCATTGATAATAAACTTTAAACTTTTAAGTTAAATACTTTTAAAATGTCTTGATACATAATCAAATTTACGTTTCATTTATTAATATGGTGACGATTAATCCTTTTTAATTTTTGTTTTATTTTTCATGGTGAATGCTTAAAATGATAACCCCTTCTTCCTTAATTTCTTAGTTTTATTGTTTTTGTCAATTTGTACATAATTTTGGTTTTTATCCAAAACATATATTATTTGAAGTGCCTTTAATGTTTTAGTTGGAGTAGGATTTTAAATAGACTGAAATCTTGAAAACCTTCCATGCTTTGGGGTCACACGGGTTATAGGATTTGCATCTTAGGACTTTACATTAATGAAGAGCATTGATGGAGGTCCCAAGTATCAGGTGAAATTTCTTATGATGAAGGTTCAAGTATTATGAGGGATGCGTCACTAATTTTTATTTGATCATTACTTCATTTTGTGTGATCCTTTTCTTAGTTTTGTTGTCCCCAAATACTATTTTCTTATCTAATGATTTTTTAGTGGAAGATGCTAATGATTGAGGTTCAACTTTCAAAGCTTGTGAGGTACCAAAAACTCATATATATGTTTTTTTTAATTTGATTACCCAAATTGTTTTATTGTCACCAAAAAAATCATTTTTTTATCAACTTCATAGTTTGGTTATGGAGAATATATGGGAAATAATCTTATGAAAACATCATCTAGTTTATAAATTTTTTTAAATGTCATTTTTTCCTTGAAAAAGATCAACAAAATCTCAAGTTATATAGGGGTTCGTTATTTTAGATCAAAGAACAACTCTTATATTTTTAGGCATGTGTGATTCTTTAAATTTCAATATGTGACACCCCAGCTATTCTAATAAAGGGTGGCCAATCATCTACTAAAATAAGACAGAAATTTCAGTCTAGTTCATTCTTAGCATCACTGTCAAAAATCAAAATGATTACTGATAATCTATCAAGCCGAGTGTAATACCCCATATTTTTTAGGATATTTAATTAAATTAAATTGTTGATCTAGGATTTAATTGAATCGATGATTTGGAATTTATTTGATTCGATGATTTGGAATTTATTTAATTTGGAGAAATTATTTAACTCGGTGATTGAGAGTAAATCAGTTCAATTTAAGTTTAATTTCATGCGTGTCATATTTTGAGGTGGAATTAAGATGATTTTTTTTAAAGTGACTTGGATGGTGATTTTGAGGTTACGGTTGGTTCCGAAAGGGTCAAAATAGTCGAAAAAGTGTACTCGGGTGTACAGTTTGGGTCCCGGGATGATTTTGGACCAACCCGGCATCGTTTAAGGGTATTTCAGTCATTCGGGAGTTGGAGGTTTAGAGAACTCCGAAAATATTAAGTGTATATCTGCCATTAGAGAGAAAGGGCTAGGGTTAACAAAATCACAATAGAAGAGAGGCCATTGAAGAGGAAGAGAAAGCCAAAGCTTCTTGCACAGTTTTTCGCCCCGAACGCAACAGAATCGAGATCGAAGCGAGGGGAGAACAACCACACCATCATATTAATGAAATTCAGACCTGCTATTGAGAGGCAAGTATTTAAATGGCAATTTATATTAAGCATGTTATAATACCCTTGTAGATTTGGGTTTGATTTCATGCTTTTGGAAGTCTTATATGAATTTGGGAGGATTTAATTCATAAACTAAAGTAGAAATGCATGTAGAGGTATTCCTTAATGATGATAATACGAAATCAATGGGTTTGGGTTTATTAATAGGATAGAAATCTGAGTTCTTGATTAATAAACATGATGAACAAGAGAAAACTAGGGTTCTATGTTTATCAAAGGAGAATTTGATTCTTGGATTGAATCTTTGATATTTTTGTGTAAACTTTTTATTGAAAATTATCACTGTGTGAAGATAAAAGGATATTACAATATATTTGATGATTAAGATTGAATCTTGATGGGTTCTTGGTTGAAGAATATGAATCTTGAATGACTTAGGGTTTAATTAATGAACACAAGATGTCAATCTGCCAGAATTTTTAACATAACTTTAAATGTATTCCATTTCAATTGTACTTATAATTAGAGTGATATACTTACATTCCTGGAAAGGTCTATCTCTTATCTTTTTAATTAGCTTTGAATCAGGTAAATCGGAGTTCTATAGAGGGAGTAATTGACGTTTTACTATAGGGTGATTGATTTGTCAGCATAGTAATCTGCCAGAATTTTTGACGTAACTTTAAACGTATACCATTTCAATTGTACTTCGAATTAGCGTGAGATCCTTACATTAATCGAAAGGTATATCTCTTATCTTTCTAATTAGCTTAGAATCAGGTCAATTGGAGTTCGGTAGAGTGAGTAATCGACATTTTTGTACAACGTGTTTAATCTGCCAGAAAATTTATGACTCAATTTGGTTTGCTAGATTTTGCCAAATTCCCATTTTAAGCCCGGAACTTGCGGATAAACTATCGGGGGAATTTTTGGGACATCCTTAGAATATTATGAGGGATATATTGGATGGAATTAGGCCTTGATAAGTTTGAGACTTAGTCATGTATGCGAGAGTTAAGGCTAAGGTTAGTTGGGCTTAATTGTTAAAACGATATTTTTGGCACTTCTAACGGGATCCCAAAATTTTGAAATATTCTTCGGACGATTAGGATTTTTATGAAATTAATCCGAGAGAGAGGATAGTCGTAATGGGACAATGTTACCTGAGTAGTAGAGAGAATTATACTTATTTAACTAAAAGAATTGGGTTGGGTGAATAGCTAAGATTTATTATGGGTTGTGTGAATACCTAAAAAAATGATGATAGGTTGTGTAAATACCTAAGACTATTATAGGTTGCGTGTATACCCATGGATTGATTGATTATGTGTATGACATGCCTACGCTACTTGCTATCGGGTGGAGGTTGCGCGCTTGGATGGCCTTATCCTGATGAGCCTTCAAGGGGATTTTGAGACTCGTACCATAGAACAAAGAACCTTGGAAATGTGCAATCCAAGATATGATAGTTCGATGGTCAAATGAGAGCGTAGGTATGTGCGTGACCCATCGGGCTAGGGGCTATGTTTGCCTCCAATATCTGTGATTTGTATTTTGATGGTTCGTGGGAGATTATCCGAACCCTTTATCCCTATTCAGTGCGAGATGTACCGGGATACGATAGCAGAGTATGCATTGCGCTAAGAGGTCTTAACCTAGGGGTGCAAGATTTGTATATATATATATATATATATATATATATATACAGTCTTGCGCTTGTGCGGACTAGTCCGCATTTTAAGAATGCGGACCGGACATGTGTCACCTAGCGGTGAACCCAGAAAAGAGAGAGAAAGTGCCTATAATCTAGGCGATAATTTCTAGGCGCACCGCTAGGTGACACATGTCCGGTCCGCATTCTTAAAATGCGGACTAGTCCGCACAAGAGCATTATTATTATTATTATTATTATTATTATTATTATTATTATATATATATATATATATATATATATATATATATAATATGGGAGAAGGGTGTTTGAATAGTAAAACGATCTAATGGGTATAATTTGTTCTCCTGTCGCGATCTAAGGGTAGTAGAATTTTCCATGTCACATGAGAACATTATGAGGTGGCAAATGAGGGAATCGCCCCTTCAATCCAAACCCCTAACCCGTCTATCTCATTCTCTACCTCACTCATTTCGGATCTCTTCCCTATCCACATGAACCCTCCCCACACAAACCTTAGCTGCCGCCGCTCTCCGCCTCCAACGCTTCCCCTTTCTGATTGTCTCTCTATACTACTCCCCTTTCTGAAATGATTGTTTGTGCACACACAGATCTGTCACCCTCCGCCTCCCCACCGCTCAACCTCCGCCTCTCTGTCACCCTCTCACGCACACACAGATCTAGAAGCTCAATCACACTTTTTTGTAACAGGTACACTCTTTTTCGCAATGTTCCAAGCCATAAACTGGGATAGATACTCACTAACGTTGTCACCCAAGGTGATATCTCTCTTCTTCTTTCTTCTGTATTTTATTTTTATGAGTATATACACTAATGATTGGAGATTTTGTTTCCTATGATTTCAGATTTACGATTTGGGATTTCAGATATGCGATTTTTGGGCCAAATCCCCAAGGTTAGATCTCTCTTCTTCAGATTTACAATTTGTCCCCACAATTTCAAATTTTAGATTTGGGTTTCGATATGTATATTTGTTTTAACTTTTTATTGGTTGGAAAAAGAGTATTTTTTAAATTGAGTGATTGTATTTTGGGATTCAAAATGAATTAAAGATTTAGTACACATATTTAACAAAATGGATTGAAGAGTTAGGGTATTTCCATCTTACTTTTGATTTTGGATTTTGTATTTCGGTTTGAACTAACTTTTTTTTCCAGAAGTGAAACTGCTACTGGTACTACTCCACCACCAAGAATCCAGGCAATTTAAAGGTTAAACAACGTTTTAAATCTTTAGTTTGATTTTTGTAATTGTAATTGTTTCTCTCCCTCTACCTGTTTTCAATTTTTAATTTCAATGGTTTCTATACTTTGAAACAACTATAAAGTTTACAAAATAAGAGTTTGCAGCACTACCGGTGCCATATAAGCCATTGCCGATAGCAGGGGAATCGAAAAGACTATGCAACTTTGAATTTTGTGTTCAAGATTTGAGTTCTAATTTGAAGGTGATTTTGGTTTTGTGATTCTTTATAAGATGGATTGATGGCAATGAAAAAAATTAGGGACATGAGATTGGATTCAAAACATTTTTTGACATTTTTGTTTTAAACTGATTAGTTTTATATAAAAGTTATATATTATGTGTATATCAACTGAAATGTTATTTCGTTTCGATTTCAGTTCTTACGTATGTCTAATTCGTTTCGATTTCAATTATAACGTTTTGTATATTTTAGCTTTCGTTTCGATTTTAATTTTTGAAGTGGTTTCTAATTTTAGCTTTCATTTATTTATTAGCGTGTTTCGTTCTAACGTATATCTGATTAATTTATTACACTATCATACTTTAACCAAACGTTTATCAGTTGGTGACTCCGTACAAGGCCTTCGCAGCCAATTCATAATATAAATAGATCAAGTTTAATCATTCTTTAAATGTCATTTATTTAGTTTACTCTGTTCTCAAAGTTTGTAATTAAACAACCTAAAATTAAACAAAAAGATTTACATTTAGTTGGATTGTAAGCTTATTTGATATCGGTATTTTGCTTTAAATCTTACAAATTTTGCTTTAAATCTAACAAATCTTACAAATTTTGCTTTACATTTTTCAAGTATGCCCTATTTTCTCAACCTGATTCTCTGCCTCTCTTTATCTATTTAAGTTTTGTTTTTGTTTTCTTAATTTTTTGTTCTATTTTACTGTATCTATCAGTACGTGTGAGATCTCGACCTCCAAGTCTGTTGTCCTTGGCTATGATGTCTGCACAAGTCTCACATTATTTCACAGGTCTCACATCGAGTCTGCACAGATCTCACATCCAGTCTGCACAGGTCTCACATCGAGTCTGCACAGGTCACATCCAGTCCTTGGCTAAAGATTTTCTCTTGATACGTTTCATGTTCTTTTAATTGTTGTCCGAGTTTGCGAAGGTAATTTGAGTAATATGCACTGATCCTTTTTCATTTTCTTTTGAAATTCTGATGGATATCGCTCAAAAGAAAACTGAACAGAGCATCAAAGAAGGTAAAACTTATATTTTGAGAATTCTTGGTTTATGCTCCTCTTCTATCAAGTATCTTACTCTTTCTTCATGGTCCATCATGCATTGGATAATCATTAAGTTTCTTAATTTGGCATGAGGTTTGTTTCTTTGAAACTCATCTTACATGCTTCCTTTTCTATTTTTATTTGTGAGTTCCTAATTTTGTTTCATTCCAGTCACCCCATTTGGTTTCGCAATTGAGATGTGCATATGTTTTTATTATATTTATGGCTCAAGTTAATTTCATTTTATTGTTCAGTTAACTTACATTGCAACAGAAAAAGAGTTGTCGGGGGTAGCAGATCTGCTCCGGTTGAGGTTGGGGTATTCGCTGGCAAGATGATTGTAGGCAAGTAGCTGACCTTGAATTTACTTTATGGTGATTTTTCAACTGCACTAATGACTTGATTCTGACTTTTTTATGCAGGCCCAACTTCAGGGGCGGATCTACTAAGGGGCCGAGGGGGTGCTGGGAGTATCCCCCTCATTTTTCAGGAAAAAATACCAAGAAAAACATTTAGGGGTGTCTCCTGCTCTCCCTCCCTCTGCCACAGTGTTGCTGCTACATCCGACTCCGCCTGCTGCTGCCTCCACCGCCACCTACTACTACCTCTGGTGCCGCCTACTGCTGTCTCCGACGCTGCCTACTACTACCGCCAACGCCCCTGCTCCAAAATAAAGGTAAGTTAAGGTTTTTGGCAATTTGAATGTTTGTTTTTGTGTATTTTTTGAATGTTCTCTACCTTTGAAACAGTAAGGGTGATTATTCTTCTCCACAATTCTGATTATTTTGTAATTCAATCCAATTGCTTATCATGGCATGTCATGTCTCTCATAAGACATGATTTAAATCATATCATGTCCGATGGAAAAATGCAATTTGTGCAGATGATTTTTTATTGGAGTTTATTTTCATCGTTTTAAACTGAGGTTAATCGTTGCACTGTTGACATGAAATGAATCATTGCGACTTTCATTTTTTTATATTCATACAATCATGAATCTTTCCATTTTTATTGAATCTTGAATTAGTAAGTTTCATTTATTCCATTTGATTTTCATTTGTTAATTCCATTACGATTTTCATTTGTTAATTCCATTTGATGTGAAATTATAACTGTGTGCTGCCTCATTTTCAGACTTTCATTTATTCTTTTATTGTTAAACATCCTGAATCATTCTATTTTTATTGATCTTATTTCTTTGTAAGATAATAGGTCGATCGGTGAACCAATCTTTGTAGTTTGAAAACCTTGATTATAGTTATATTTTATGTTTGCAGTTTCTTGAGGAAGCTATATTCGAGATCTCTAGAATGTCTGCATTTTTTTGCTAAAATGTGGTTTTATTCCAAAGTGATTTATGCTTTGTTATTTTCTATGTCAATCTACAAAAATTATTATTGTTACCAGTAGATTAAATTCACTGACCTCCCTAATCGTATAACGATATGGATATGGATATGTTTTTAGGAAATTGATATGGATGCAATGTTTGTTTTGTTTGATGTATAATGTTATTATAATTTAACTAATTTCAAGAACATTCTTTATAGTGACATTTACTATGTAATTTCTACTATTGTGAATTTCATCATATAAATTGTTAAGAGACTGGACAATTTGGTTTTACAATCATAGTTACTACTTGGAGATGGCGAGTGAGAAATTTATATTTTATTTGGTTTTGTAGGAGCCAGCTTCAGCAGCTCCAGTTCTCAAATCAAATAGGGACAATAAAAATTCCGAAGAAATTCCATAATATCAAGGATTTCACTGCCAAGTCAAAGGATGCCCGTTCCTTGAAAGATCAAGAAGACCATAGACGTTACAATTTAAGGTCCAAAGATGGGATGAACTTCAAGATTGTGGATGCTATTTTATGGTAGGTACTGTGTAACGCTATTATTTTCTGGCAGGTACTGTGTAGCGCTCTTACAAGTGTGTATTGAACTTATTTGTATTGATATTAAATCGGGTTGATCTTTATTTTTGTGAATTATTTTTGGGCTCATTGAATATTGTTGGAAGTGCTTTTGTCCCTTAAGCAGGGTGGATAGTCCAATAAGCAAAGGAGATTATGTCCATTTTTAAAAAAAAATACATTTTGTTTATTTGAGGTACAATGTGAATTGGGTTGAATTGATGATTTTGTTTGTGCGGTGTTTAAATTTGGATTTGATGTCTATGATGTTTATTCGAGGTCTAAGATGGACTTTTACTATATGTATTGTGGACTATTTTTATTTCTTAACAAGGTGGACAGTCCTATAAATAAAGAAAAATTTTGCATAGATTTTCCAAGTTGTTTTCAGATTTGTGTTAAACTAATGCAAATTAGTTACACATTCAATACTTTAGATTGCACTATGTGTTGTCGGGGAACGAAATTTTACTCATTTTGCAATTTCTTACTTTAATTTTTTTTTTCCGTTTTGTGATTACCTACTTTGAAGTTTTTTGTCATTTTGCGATTACGTATTGTGGAAAAATTTCGCTGTGCCTTCAGGCACGGGCATATACTAGTATATATATATAATGACAATATTGGATATATATATATACTTGTGAATACTTATACTATGTGAAATTAGTAGATATGGGAATAATGTTAAGTAAAAGATTCTTAGTGAGTAAAAGATTAATTATACTAATGGCGAGCTTGTAATTGGCTTACTGGTATAAATTATTTTGTTAACGTATTGTAGTGATATGAGATAATGTGTATCTAAAGAACGATTAATATACTAAAGACTAAATAGTAGGGATATTAGATAGTGTACATCTAATAAATGGCAGATCTACTAATGTGTAAATAGTAGGAAGATAGATAAAGAATATCTAAGATAGAGTTTAAGTAGATAAACTTCATGGAAAGGCTGAATAATAACATATATAAAATGTTAACATTGGGTAGATGATAACATAAGAAAGATGTTAATTATTAATTAATTCGATAGAGTATTGTATGGGTTGTACGATTAAGAAGGGGAAACTTAACTAAGGACTTCATGGTAATTAAGGGTATTCGGTAGCGTACTGTATGGGCGGTACGGGTGAACTAGATTAATTTGGAGTTTATTAGATACTTGAGACCTAGTTAGTTTGGGTAGAATGACTAGGTGGGATTGAGTACGAAACGTTAGGTGCGCACTATAGAGGAGAGGTGAGGAACTCAAGGGAGTGTTAGCAACCTAACATGTGTATCTAATAACCGTTCATTTAAATTACAATTTAAATGCTTGCTAAATATTTTTAAATAATTTCTACTTAGGCTCTGACCCGTACCTGCAATTTTTTTTCCAAAACCTTTTAGGTGTCTATCCACAAGGACGCCAAGAAGGATGATCCATTCCAGGGATGCGTAGCTGCAGCACTTGTGGATACTTGCAGGATTTGAACTTAGACGATTAAGTTACTTCATTCCTAGTGTAGGGTGTAGTTTGGTATTTCATTCGGGCATGTCGCCCTCAGTTATTTTCTATTATATCAGTTAGACTTTTTACTTAGAGAATTTTATTCATATTGGATTTTATATTGGTTATTAGCCGATGGTTTATTCGGTATCATTTTTATACCAGTCATTTATCTTGTGGATGGATTTATATTACTATTGCATGGAATGTTGATTATCGTAATAATGCTTCGCACGTTGTTGTTATTGTTTAAATCAAAGATAAAATTTGACACCGAATTTTTGAATACTAGTTGGTTATAAAAACTTTAAAATGATTTCGACAGTGATGCTAAGAATGAATCAAATGGGAATCCTGTTTTAATTTAATAAAGGCCTAATCACCCGATATTTAATTAGGCGGGTTGTCACACCCAGTGTCAATTTTAAAAAAATTATTGACCTGCTTAATTAAAACACTCAATCACACATGCAAATATTCATTACAATGACATAACAATGAGTACTAATGGCATAAATAAATAAAGTAGCCGAAAAACTCTCTATAATCCCAGGTACAATCATGCAACTGATAAATGAAATAAAATAACAAAGTCCAATAACAAAAATTGTCCAACTATGAGCGATATGCCCAAAACAAAATACTGGAATAACGTAATAACTAGATAGAATGGATAGATGAGTCTAAGCAAATCCTACATGCATCCACAGCTACTGCAGCATCATCTGACTAGAAGGACAAGCTAACCATGGCATCCATGTGGGTGAGCACCTAAAAGGTTTTGAAAAAGATTTTTGATACGGGTAATGAGCATAACGTCCCTCGTATCACTAGTCCACAAATTCCGAGTCTATCCAGACATCCCGATTTTAACCAAGTATTAACTTACTGATTCTTAAATCTTTAACTTCATATTTTTGGCCAACATGTTATTATACCTAAGCACTTATCCTAATCATTCCCAAAATCCTAACTCGATTTCATGATTTTCACCCGAGTACGTTCACCCTCTTATATACATAGCTTCCAACCCGAAATCCATCCTCGGATAGCCTGCGATACATCTTAAGTCTTTTGGATATAAGTTAATATGATCTTTAAAAAGTCCTCCCATGAGCTCCCTTTAAATAAGAAAAAGTATAAGAGTCCTTATCCCATTAGAATTCTTACAAATCACAAATTCGCACAATCTATTATTCTGATAGATTAAACACGTTTTACTAAACGACTATTACTCCCTCCACATAAGTCCAAATGACCTGATTAAAGTGCTCATTGGAAAACTAAGATATATACCTTTATTTACATCTATGTCTCATTCTCTAATTCATATTACAAATAAAATGGAAAGCATTTGAAGTGATGTAAAAATTCGCGAAATGAAATATTGTGACAGATTAAACTACTTTTACTAAAATTGCCATTACTCCTTCCAAAAAATTCCAAATGACCATCGTCAAATCTAATTGGAAATATAAGACCAGTACCTTTATTTACATCTATGATTCATATTCTAATTCAAAGTAAAAATAAAATGGTATGCATTTGAAGTCAAGTCAAAATTTCTAACAGATTCATCAACTAAATCAATATATCATGCAACACTAAACCTAGTTTAAAGATTTGATCTTTTGTCTTCAAAATCAATCAAGAACTCATCTTTTTTCATTATAATCATATCATATCTATTGTATTATCATTACAAGATTCCTTTTTGATGATTTCTTCAATCAAAACCACGTTTTACATGTTTCTCCCAACCCAAAAATTGTGTTCTTCCTACACCAATTTTTATGTGAATATTTAAAACTACAAATAAGATTAAAACAAGTTAAATACTTGCCTTGAGAACTATGATTTTTTTATATTTCCTTCTTGTATTCCCCTCTTGACAATGATCTTTAACCCAGATGAGTTGGATCTCCACCTCGGATTCCTTTTATCTTCACTTTTCTCTCTTTTCTTATTCTCTTTTCTCTTTTATCTCAAAATCCTAGCCTCTTGAATGGTTGGATAGCTACCCCTTCTATACAACTTACTTAAATATAAACCTAAACACTTCAAATCCCAAAATTAAGTCATCCTTTATATGTAAAATGACCTAAGTACCTTTTTACGACTCCCGTTTAGCCTAAAAACCTCCCGGAATCCAATTATTACCCCCAGGTACTTATTTCTGACCATTTAAACCTATTTCGGACCATTGGCACACTCAAAATAACCATCTGAGTTATCTAACATTATTTTTCAGCTCATACCCAACACGACTCTATCCACATGTCCCAAATGAGAAACAATTAAACCCGTCGTTTTTATTCACTTACGACGTAATATAATTTAACATGTTTTCATTTAATTATCATACGCGTAAATATGAATACAAAAATATCAATCCTTTTATTTTCTAATTGAAATTTATTTAAGTCACTTTATTTTTTGATTTTATCAAATTGTGTTCACACGTGCAATTTAAAATACTCTAAAAATAAAGAGTGTTAGATACATCCCCCCTAACAATGGAATTTCATCCCCGAAATTCGAACATACCTGGTATAAAGAGCTTCGAATACCTAACCTGCATGTCAACCTCATGCTCCCAAGTCGACTCATGACCACATTGTGGTGTCCCCACTGTACACACACCAACGTTACTATCTTAACAGAAGTCTTACTCACTACGGGCCTAAATAGCGATAAGTCTCTTCTAATCAGTGTACGTTGATATACTACATCGTTCCTAAGATGACTCCTTAGTGACAACACATGAAACGCATCGTGATCCCACTTCAAGTTCTCTAATAAGTCGAGCCTATACACGATTGGCCATACCCTCTCAATAATGGGGAAATGCCCCACATACCTTGGCATCAACTTTCCTTCTTCACAAACCACATCATTCCATTCATGGGAGATACTTGCAGTAACACCTAAACACTTGTGTCAAAATTCAAAATTCTTTTTTTACTACCTTTAAATTCCATAATACACATCCTCAGCATATCGTCCAATATCATACTGACCCTTCCCGTCTGCCTATCAGGCTCCGGTGATGCGCCTTCCTCATACATAACTTCATTACCATCGCCTCATAACAACTCCACCAGAGATGGGATACAAACATCTTATCTTGATCCAAAATAATGTTGGGCGACACCTCGTGTCAGCTCATTCTCTTTCTATAATAAAATGTTGGGCACCCTGCCCGATCGTGTAATTCACCCGAATTAGTAAGAACTTATTCATCTCGGTCAACCAATCCTAATAACCCAGAAGAAATATTTACCCCTTCCCAGTGTTGATAAAGCAAAATGAAATCCATTGGTATACACTCCCATTCCCTCACTGGAATCCCCAATTATTGCAAAACTCTAGTTGACAGCCTAAGACCAACCTTATCCATCTAACGAGTAGTACACCTGGAGATAAACTTCGTTGTGTCTCGCTCCATAACGACCCACATGTACTGTATCCAAAATTATATGGTACATTTTATCCTTCTCCTTGGGTATATCCAAAACTAAGGCCTATGCGTTTGCTCCATAACCGCGTGCTTAGTAGGTCATCCATATTTGGTACAATCAACCTCCTATTGATGTGCAACCCTCCCTCAGAACTAACTGAATACAACTCAGCTCTACCTTCCCAAAATTATTGGAACCTCCCTTGGTAAAAGGATCCATTGTTTATTATTCACAGTACCTTACCCATCTCGGGTGTGATGGTTCTCCCTGCTATAAATGCCCGAACTATTTTCTCCCACTAACGAAGTTCAGTCCACCTCACCATTCCAAATTTATTACAAACCCCTTCTAGGCATACGGCTCAAATCATTTACCTCCACATTACCTTTTTAATGATACTGAAAATCAAACTAACCAGGGTGACCAAACACCCAATACCCCGTGCATATATGCACAAATATCATAGATGCAACCCATATTCAACAAAATCGACCCCACATTCTCTGCATGAATATTCAGTAAAGGTAGGCTCTATTACCCTACTAATTGTGACTTAATTCTTCTTAAGATTTGCCCACTTATCAACTAGTGTCACAAACAATCCCCATTGCTTTCTACATAGCATTACCTGGCTCCCCTAGCCTTAAATCATATATTAGCTCTCTTCTCGAAGAATTATCTATACATGTGTAATGACTAATGCACTAAACCAATGCCCTAGAGCCTAAAACGTCTCCCAACTCCCGACGCTTACTAAGGTCCATACGTGGGACATCTCGCAAGTGAAATCCAAATAGGAAACCCCCCGGATACACTACTACTTAGCGTTGTCAGTCATCGAGATTCATAAGTCTAAAGCACATTATTGGTACACTCAAAAATCCTATCCCCAAAGGTAACTAAACCAGATTACTAACTCCTACATCTCTAAAAAATGTTATATAATACCAAGCTCGTATTATCACTTAGTCTTTAGCGCTAAGTCAATTACAACTCGATCTCTCCACTCGGTTGAAACCCTAATATCCCCTGAATCACACCAATAAAGTCCCTGCGCACAGGGACCGAATATAACGAGACAACTATACTTTCTGAAGTCTCCTCCCTAATAAAATATAAATGCGAGCTCGAGCCTAACTCAGGACGAGGCCTCATAAAAAAACACATCTTTCCATGGAATAGCAAACACGATAGCTTTAGTGTAATAGTCCACCATCACTCTACACGCCACTAACCAATCCATACCTAAATAACATCATACTCATATCTATCCGAAATGAGTATATCCACTAAAACAAATCCTCATCTGCTCCCTTATAGATGGAACAAAAGAGGGACCCGCTACCTAACGGTAAATATACACTCATAATAATGATAATTGATGCTACATCTAATGCGCGAATCTAATGCTAATAAAAGACTGTCACGCACCCGTGTAACAAAAAACTCGCCCCATTTTCCCATGGATAAAAAATATAACCTCAATTGCTAATGGCTCTAGCAATTCAACTGGTCCATGAACGGGATACACATGCTCAAACTACCCCTGCCCCCGCGGAGCTAATATTGCTGGAATTGCTGGTGGGGTTGGAAGCTACGGCAATTATTGACCCTTCTAGGCACCTTGCTCTGGACTTCTAGCCCTATTCACACATACATGCCTCATTCTATAGTTTTGAGAATTTTAAAATCAACTCGTATGTTGTGTCCCCACAATCGCTATGAAAATGTTTGTTTTTATTTGTCCATAAAGCCCATAAAGCAACACAAAAAAAATCAAAATGATTATTTTAGAGTGTCCGTCAAGAAAAATAGCTAATTTCCTTGATAATGGTTAAAAGCACCAACTACTTCCAAATTCAAACCACGATAATTAAGCACTTCAATTGCCAAGGCCACATCATGAAAATATGATCTGCTGAGTCACTCTCATTATTACACACACAGCAGGAAGGGTTTGAAGTATTCATTTTTCATCTTCGAAATTCTTTCCCGTGGGGAGAGAGTTTTTGGAAAGACGAAAAATAATATCCTTCACTTTATTCGACACAAAATCCTTCCAAATTGTGTTCCAATTACGGGATCTAGAAGGAGATGGAAAATTAGAAAACCATTGCTTTCCTTTAACAAACCCAATATCCCAAGCGATACGGTAGCCACTTTTGGTTGAGTGCTTGCCATTCTTCTCAAAATGTTAAATCTCTTTATCTTTTGCTAAAGGTCCATTGAGCGGGATTTTTTTAATATCATTAATTTCCCGTTAAGAGAAAACAAATGTTAAGAGAGTAAGGTCTCATTGACCATAAAGTGGTCAATGAGACCTTTAAAAAATTTGTATTATGCTCATGTGTCGATTTCGAAAACGGTTTGAAGTTGTCAGGCTTATGGATTCATTTATCCTCCCATATTTTATGTTCTCACCATTTCCCACACGCCATCTCATCCCTCTATTTAAAATAATCCTAGCTTCACAAATGCTACTCCACCTGTAAGAGAGGTTGAACCCAAATTTAGCCCCCCAAAATGAAGCCCTAGGGAAGTATTTGGCCCTTAAAATCCTGCTAGCTAAGGAATTTGGGTTTGTTATGATTCTCCACCTTTGTTTAGCAAGAAGGGCAAGATTAAAAGCCTTAAGGTCACTTAAGCATAACCTCCCCTCTCTTTTAGACTTACACGAATTTTTTCAATTAAACCAGCACATCCCTTTTTCTTTTTCCCTTGGGACCACCAAAAGTTGCGCATAAGCGATTTAAGATCCTCAGAAACATAGTCAGGGATTTTAAAACAACTCATTTCATAGTAAAAGATGGTCAAGCCTGGGCGACGGCTTTGATAAGGATTTCCTTACTTTCTTTTGATAGAAGGACCTCTTTCCACCATTGGACTTTTTTCCATACTCTCTCTCTTAACCCCGCAAACAACTTTTTTTTAGATTTTCGCTAACGACCGATGGTAATCCTAAATATCTTTCATGTATATTAACCTCTGAAATCCCTAGTGCCTCACTAAAAGTGTTACTACTGAAAACCACACCACATGTATCAAAGTTAATTTGTTGCCCCGATGCAAGTTCATATATGTAAAGAATACTTTTAATCTTAACCATATCACTCATCACTGCCTCCCTAAAAATGATATAATTGTCAACAAAAAATAAAGGAGAAACTATGGGGTCATTATTATTACTAGTCGTTAGACCCGCTATCCTGCCCTCCATTTTAGCTCTCTCCAAAAGAGAGGACAGGTTCTTCGCATAAAACAAAAATAGATAATGTGATAACTGGTCCCCTTTCCTTAACCCCTGCTAGCTTTTGTATGGCACTTAGACACCCCATTAATTACTACCGAATAAGAGACCGAGGACACACAGTTCATGATCAATCTTACCCATTTGTCAAAACCTAATTTCATCATGATTTTCTCAAGGAATTCCTGAAGAGTGCGCGTGCGTTCAATTAAGGAAATTATTTAATTAAATGTCACTTTTTTAATTAAATCCTAAAACATGCATCTAGGTGCGATTGAAAATAATATAATCATGCAAGAATATTTAATCACACACAAAACACACAAATGAGAAAAAAATCCCCCAAAGGGGCAAAACCTTTTTTTATTTTCACTATAATTTGTAAAAACGGTTACACGAATTACAATGAAAATAAGAGCGACATATGAAATACCCTCGAGCATTGGTTTCGATGTCTCTACTGAAATCTCCCGCAGGAACTCCAAGTGGGCAGCAGTAGAGAAGAAGACGGCTCCTCCACAAAAATACTCCAGATGAGTAGTAAATGATCCTCTTTAAGGTTTAACAATTCACAAACATAGATGGGAGTGTTTATGTGAATAAAGAAGGCATAAAAACCTTAAAAAGTGAAGTATGTTTTCTGGGCTGTGAAAACGCAGAAACTGGTGCGTAAAAGACTTTGGAAAACGTGAAGAATGCACACATGTATTTATACGAAAATCGAAGCGGCGGTGTCGCTCGAACAAGATAGGCATCTCGCTCTAACGAAGGACACGTGTCGTTTGAATGAGCTCGTCTACCGAGGCACTCCGCTTCCACACTTAGAAAAATTTCTGCTTTTAAAAAAATATATTTCAGACTTCAAAAAATATTTTCTAAAAAATTCCCAACTATTTATGCAAATATAAATAACTCCAATAAATCATTTTACCAATAATGCATAGTGGAGTAGTGGGAAACGGTTGAGCAGCACGTCGCATGTAGCATGATGCACGTGTGTAGATGATGGATGCATGGATTCAGATAAAGGTCGTCGTGGATAATTGTGTTGATGTGCCGAATCTAGTGGTATCAGACATACAAACTGTGATCTAGGAAAAATAGAAAATTCCTTGATTCTACCCCGGACATTTATAAAATTATGTCCTTACAAATCTCCCCCTATGTTTATGTCGGTACATATATAAAAATTCTGAATTATGCAATCTCCCTAAAACAAATGACACACAAGATAATATCCCCATTAAACCCTCAAACTGAGAATACTAAATGACATGTCGCCAATCAAACTTCAACATCTTCAAATCTTCAGTTCTTCAGAAACTCCCAAAGCTTTTCTCATCAGGATGTGCAACCCAATCAATATCAATTTTGTACCTACACACATGAGATAAAGAAAATACCCGTGACAAGAAATAGTTTGAAATATAATGATATACGAAAATCAAAGATCAATTTGGCTTAAGAAAATCATTGATAAATCAACCAAAATCTCCCCCCATAATTCATTCTCCCCCTTTTTTATGATGTCCCCAAATAGACAGATATGAGAAGCATAAACATGAAAAATGTCACATGGTAAACAGCTTTCTATTTTTGAATTTTTCAAAATTTTTCATATAAAATATACAACAAAGAATCACACAATGAAGGAACACAAAAACAACCAAGTCGATGATAGCGTAAATGAAGGGGTGTGATCAAATTCGATAGGAAAATCAATGCATACAAACATGACATATGTGCACGATGAATATCGAATACTCCTAACGAATGAACTCAACATCTTCCTAAGGTGTAAAAAGATGGAAATATGAGACATTGACTCAATCAAATCAACAAATCAAAGCTCAAAATGATTTCCATACTAATAACGTTAAAAACGATTTATTGTTTTTTCAGGACTTTCAAGGAAGTGCAAACCCGTTTAAATTCTCCAACCAAACTCCCTCAGAATTATATTTTGAATAGAGGTGATCTAAAGTCTCAAACTTTGGAGAATTGATGGGGAAACCTAATGGCCCATATTTGGCATGTATTGCTTTTTATTGCCTTTGAATTTTTTTTGGGCTCTTTTAACCTCTTTGGACCCCGGATA
This sequence comes from Sambucus nigra, assembly GCA_949130495.1. Classification (NCBI taxonomy): domain Eukaryota; kingdom Viridiplantae; phylum Streptophyta; class Magnoliopsida; order Dipsacales; family Adoxaceae; genus Sambucus; species Sambucus nigra. Next base: position 623,725,914 of record OX422215.1, read on the forward strand.
ATAAAATTCCTTAATTTTTTAGGTCCGATTTAACGGTGGCTTAATTGCAAAGGATGGATAATTACCTTTCGTAGCCCTTCACCGTTTAAAAAAAATAATATCTCACTAAACGGTTTTTGACATGCATTCCAATCTTGTCGAGTTTTATCGCATATGGTTCGTTGTATAGACAAAATTGAGATGCAAACACTCAAGCCAATATGTGATAGACAAGTACAATAATCAAATAAAACTATGGATGTGTGCAATAAAGGAGATAAGGATCCAAACATGTAGAAAGATATCACTAATCACATCTCAAAGACTCCAAATAATGTAAAGCACATGGATGCAATGATATAGCATCTCAAATCACTATCAAGCAGTCACATGGATAAATGGAATGAAATTTGTGACTCGGCTATCTTAAATGCTCATCCATAAAAGGTGCAAATAAAATACAAAAATCTTTTTGTGCTTTTCTAAATTTTTTATAAAACGAAAATCTTTTTGAATTTTTTAATAAAATATAAAAAAGCAAAAATAATAATACACATGATACAAACTAGCAATATGAATCATATGATATGAACATGACAATGCATCCTATCCTCGACAGGGACCAACCCCTTAGTCAACTGTGAAAATACCCAAAGACTTCCTAAGACTCTCAAATTTAAGGGCATTTAAAGGCTTCGTGAATATATCGGCTAATTGAAGGTCAGTGGGTACGAAACTCAGGGATACGACTTTCTCCTTAACTAACTATCGTATAAAGTGCTCGCGTATCCTGATGTGCTTTGAGCGCGAATCCTGGACTGGATTGCGGGATATGTGTATCACGCTCATGTTATCACATGAGATAGTCATGTTGTCCTGTGAAATTCCATAATCCTCCAATATTTGCTTCATCTACAAGAGTTGCGTACAACAACTCCCGACAGCGATATACTCAGCCTCCGCAGTGGACAAAGAGATGGAGTTTTTCTTCTTACTCAACCAGGAGACAAGAGCATAACCAAAATAGAAACACCCACCAGAAGTTCTCCTACAACCATCTACATCCCCGGCCCAATCGGCATCCGAATAGGCGAACAAACAGTCATCGGTATCAAAGGAATACCAAATACCGTATGAGAGAGTCCCACTCACGTATTTGATAATACGTTTTAGAGTGAGTAAGTGTAACTCTTTTGGGGACTCCTAATATCGCGCACAAACTCCAACACTAAAGGCTATGTCGGGACGACCGGCAGTCAAGTAGAGAAGACTACCTATCATACTCTGATACAAGGTTTTCGCCACGTCCTTGCCTAAAGTGTCCTTACTAAGCTTGATAGAAGTACTCATAGGTGTATGTGCATGCTTAGCAGAGTCTAAAACAAATTTCTTCACTAGGTCTCGAGCATACTTGGATTGGGAGATGAACATCCCATCCTCTAGCTAACGAACCGGGAGACCAAGGAAGAAAGTAAGCTCACCTACCATGCTCATCTCAAACTCACTTTTCATCTCCTCCTCAAAGTGGTGAGCATGCTGGGAGCACGTGGATCCAAAGACTATGTCGTCCACATATACCTGAGCAACCAAGATAGCACCGTCATATCTACTGACGAACAACGTCATATTAACTCCCCCTCTCTTGAAGCCATGGGCTAAGAGATAGAAAGTAAGCCTCTCGTACCAAGCACGGGGTGCTTGCTTCAAACCATACAAGGCTTTCCTCAGATACTAGACGTGCTCCGGGTGCTTAGGGTCTTCAAACCCTTTTGGTTGTTCCACGTAAACCTCCTCATGTAAAATTCCATTTAGAAAGGCACTCTTGACATTCATATGATATAACTTAAAGCGTAGATGACATGCGATGGCGAGTAATAAGCGGACGGACTCGAGCCTCGCAACAGGAGCAAATGTCTCCCCAAAGTCTACACCCTCTATCTGTGTGTAGCCTTGAGCGACCAACCTAGTCTTATTTATGATTATGGTACCATTTTATTCTTGAAAATCCACCTGGTACCTATCACATTAGTCTCACTAGGTCGGGGGACAAGTTCCCAGACAATGTTATTTTTAAAGTGAAGCAACTCACCCTGCATGGCAGATATCTGGTGTCTATCCTTAAGTGCTTCTTTATGATTCTTGGGCTCGACTATGGACGTGTAGTAAAAATGACTAACAACGTTCTCTAGCGGGGCACGAGTCTTAACCCCTAAAGTGGGATCGCCAACAATGGCAGAGGGATCATGACTCTTACGAACCCAAGCAGGTGTGTCCCCTAACACAGGAGTAGGGTCCACAGGGCGTGGGTCAGGGACCAGTAAATCGCTGCCAGAAAAGTCCTCATCCTCACACTCAAGGCTAGGATTAATAAACGTCTAAGGTTCGTCATCTTACACGGTGACGTTTATTGACTCCATAACCTTAGAGCTCTTCAGGTTAAAAACCCGATACGCTCTACTATTTGATGAATATCCTAGCAATATTCCCTCGTCACGCCGGGAGTCAAACTTTCCTAATTGCTCTCTATCTCGTAGGATGTAGCATTTACTCCCAAAGACACAGAAATATGCAAGGTTGGGTTTCTTTTCAGTCCACAATTCATAAGGCGTCTTAAGTGTGTGTGGATACAGGTAAACCCTATTCATCGTGTGGCATGCAGTAGACACTGCCTTTGCCCAAAATCTCCTAGTAACCTTACGACCTAAAAGCATAGATCTAGCCATTTCCTAAATTGTCCTGTTCTTTCTATCAACAATTCTATTTTGCTGAAGAGTCTTCACAGTAGAAAACTCATGTTTGATTCCAAGGCTGTCACAGTAAAGATCTACCTTTGCTTCCTTAAATTCCGTGCCGTTGTCACTACGTATCCTGTTAATAGTGACTCCGTGTTGATTTTGCAGGACACGGCAATTGGTCATTAAAAACTCTACAGCATCGAATTTCTCTCTAAAAAAACCTACAATCGAATATCTGGAGAAATCATCCACCATCACGAGGATATACCTCTTACCACCCAGACTCAAAAAATATTTCAGACTTCAAAAAATATTTTCTAAAAAATTCCCAACTATTTATGCAAATATAAACAACTCCAATAAATCATTTTACCAATAATGCGTAGTGGAGCAGTGGGAAACGGTTGAGCAGCACGTCGCATGTAGCATGATGCACGTGTGAAGATGATGGATGCATGGATTCGGATAAAGGCCGCTGTGGATGATCGTGTTGACGTGTCGAATGTAGCGGTATCAGACATACAAACTATGATCTAGAAAAAATAGAAAATTCTTATATTCTACCCTGAACATTTATAAAATTATGTCCTTACAATCCCCAATTCACCCATGTAAGTTTTGCTCATGTCTAATTTCAAGGCATAGCACCCCTTTCTTTTTCTTGCGCAAAGTGTGATTTATTTCAAATGCTGAAATAATGTTATCAGTCACGTGTCTACCAAGGACAAGGCACTTTGGTTCTTCGAAATAATAAGAGTGGTGCTATGGGTACCAAATAACTCCCCCAAATCTCCCCAAAATAGGATTAATGAGTTGTGCCCTGGCGGGACCCATACCATAAGGTATAACACTTAAAGCTATTTGGGGAACAATTTGGGAGAGTTATTTGGGACACATAGTATTTCCCAATAATAAAATCCAAGATAAATTACATTCTCCCAGACTTTGATAGGCAAGGATCGATCCACTAAGGGTCCGTTTGGTTCGTGGTGAAATATTTTTTACCGCGTTAAAATAAAATTCACCTAGGTAAAATATGTGTTTGGTTGGGCATTTAACACGGTGAAATAAAATGAATATGGTGAAAAGTGAGGTGAAACTTTAACCATTTTAAACCATGGGTAAAGTGAATAATTTAACAGGTGAAAACAATGAAATTTATCTTATTACCAAAGTAACCTTTCTTATTTCCACTTACAATTATCACACATTCATTTCTCCCTCTCAATTAATACGATCATCAAATATTCATTTTAAAAAAATATTTTTTTTCTAAATTTCATTTTTTATTTTAAAAAATTAAAAAAAATTAAAAAAATTATAAAAAAAATAAATAATTTAAATAATTAAAAATTAAAATAAAAAATAAAAATTAGAATAGCTATTCCTACACCCTCTATGTCTTTCCCCACACCCTTTTTAATATTTAAATACTAAAAGATCAAAAGACTCTCTATGCAAATATGATTTGAGCAAATATAATCTTTTGCCCAAAAATCTATTATTTAAAAAAAAAGGTAATATTAAGAAAAAAATAAAACATAATATTTTGAAAATAAAAATCCTAATATTCTAGAAAATTAAAATTTTAATATTCTGAAAATATAAAAATTATAAAAGTTATTTTTTCATTTAAAAAATATTATGTTATTTATAAAAAAACATATTACTTTTTATTTAAATGGACGCTGATAAAAAAACTATTTCGTTATTTATTTTAAAAAATGGACATTCTTTTTATCATTTCTAGTTAAAAAACAGTTTCTTTTATTTATTTAAAAAAATTGTTTCGTTATTTATTTTTTCAGTTAAAAACTATTTTTTTTCTATTTTAAAAATAATCTTTTTACTATACAAAAAAATGGTCCGCGTCAGCGGTATGTATAGGCAGTTCGACCACTTATACATAGCGTTGGCGCAGACCAACATATTAGACAAAAATGCTCCGCGTCAGCGGTATGTATAGGTGGTCAGACCGCCTATACATACCGCTACCGCAGATAATATTTTTTTTAAAATAGTAAAAAGATTATTTTTAATATAGTAAAAAAAACAGTTTTTAACCAAAAATAAAATTTGTAAATAAAAAATAAAACACTTTTTAAGAAAAGAGTTTCTTAAGAAAAATAAATTTTACGTTTTATATACATTTTTTGAATAAAACAAATAGATAAGATTTTACGTTTTATAAACAGTTTTTTTTATTATTACTTATAAAAAATAATTTTTTTTATTGAAAATATAATTTTTTTGTTTTTATCAAATGTAATTATTTTAGTTGGAGGTGAAAAAATTGGACATTTTGCTTTTATAAATTTAAGGGCGCAATTGTCATTTATTATTCAAAGGGTGTGGGGGAACATATAGAGGGGGTGAGAATATCTATTCCCATAAAAAAAATAAAAAAAATGAATATTTGTTTGGTGCATGGTAATGTGTTGGGAATTTAATTACTAATTAGGACGGTTTCATAGTTGGGAACTATTTTTTTTTTAATTCTTTTAATTGCAACACTTTTTTTTATAGTTGGGACTTTTTTTTTTAATTGGGATTGCTTTTTTTTTAAATGTTGAGAACTTTTCTTTTATTTGGGACTGTTTTTTCATTGTTGAGAACTTTTTTTTTTATTATGGACTACTGTTTTTATAGTTGACTCTTTTTTTTTTTAACTGTGATTTTTTTTTTTACAAATGACAGTTTTTTTTCATTGTTGGAATTTTTTTTTTTAAAATTGGGACTGTTTTCTTTTTTAATAAGGACTTTATTTTTAATTGGTATTTTTTTTTTACTTATTTGTCTTGCGTAGCGAAATATGACTAGTTGTGTGTGTGTGGGGGGGTGATTATGTCAAATTTTAGTTTGGGGTAAATGCATATTTTTTAATGGCCATTTACACTTGTGTGATGAAAATCAAAATAGTTATATGCATTTGAAGTATGTGAGTAATATGGTCATTTTATTTTTTCACCATATTAATCTTGACCATCCAAACAACAAATGGTGAAAAAGTTAAAATTTTCACCTAGTGAAAACTCGACCATCCAAACGGAGATGGTGAAAACAAAATCACCGCACTAATAATTCACCTTTTACTTTTAACACGGTGAAAAGTATTTCACCTCGAACGAAACGGACCCTAATTGAGACTGATTTCTCCACCAAGATATGGAGGCTCTCTTCTCCTCAAGATTTTTCTTTCAAGATCCGTACTTCTGTTTTGCCCAGGACACAAGTGATTTTGCAAGATTTTAGCTTTTCCTTGACACCACTTCCCCCACTACGATCCCGCACCTCCTGGAATAACAGCACTGCACTCATTGTCCAACGTCCACCGGGCTTTAAAGTGGTAGGGATTAATTTTCTTCCTGGCCTTACCTACTCCGTAGAATTGGTCCCCAAATTTAATGGTCAGACCCGTGCTGCTCCACATGGTATACTTGATAATTTGTAAAGGAAGATTCCCACTCGATGTTAGCAAAGAATTTGTCCAGCATTTCCTCCACCTTCCTGTTACTCTAGATAAAATCATAGCCGATGAATTTCAGATCCTTGAACCTAAACAAGTCCACAGCTTCTTGAAAATTTGTAATTTGCCAATTAGGACGAGTAAAACCACCTTTCTTATCTCGATCACAAAGAAACTTATTAAAATCCCTCATACATAAAGATCTAAGGTGTTTAAGTAAGCTCCACCTAATTTTTCTTTTATTGCCCTCGTGAAATCCATAGAATCTAGTTAAATGCCAAAACTCTTTTCCCGAACTGTCCTTCACAATGGTATTCAGATGGTTGAGTGAGTAGCTTTGGACGTGAATTGTTTAATTATCGTTCCAGAGGAGAGCCAAACTTCTAGCTCTATTCACATTGTCTACACTCAAACAGTGTGACATCTTAATTTTTACCCGAACATACTGCATTTCTTTTGTAGATAATTTTGTTTCACACAAAAACAAAATGTCGAGTTTTTCTCTGCGAGTTAACTCACACGGTGACCAAACTGCTGTGGGCTTCCCCAATCCACAATAGTTATTCATTGATCTTAGCGGGATCGAGCTCCAGTCGCGGCCATTCCGCAATCCTTATTAGTGGTTGAATATTTTTGGTGCTTATTCGGTTCACTCCCATCAGCTCCTAGATCGATTGAAAAAACTTTTTTTTCTCCACCTTTCATGGCATTGTTGTCAGTGCTGTACAGGAACTGAGAGAGCAACCTGTTCTTTTCCACCTTGTATGGGGTTTAGGTGTAAGTTGGTTTTTCTCACCTGAGGAGTTTTTCGATTTTATGGTGTTTGGAGGGGTAATAAAAGACGATATTTGGTAGGAGGATAATGGTGTTTGGCCAATAGTTAGTGGTAGTCTAGATTGTGGTACCACCGTGGTGGTGTTTGGAAGGCAGGTGGAAGGAAGAAGAGAGTGAAAGGTTTGAGGTTAGTTTGTGGAGGGCAGATTTTCTTTATTTGGATTATGGGTATGGTTGTGAACTGAGAACATAGGATTGGAGTTGGCTGGTAAACATCCTTGGGTGTTTTCGGTTTCAGTATATGGGATGGATGGGAGATTAGTGAGTTTTTCATTCTTGTTTTCTGGCTTGAGAGTTCAGTGGGTTTAAAGTAGGATTAACAGCGTGCTGTGTACTTGTCCGTTTGTACCTTAACTTGGAGGATGGGCGTTGTCGGTTTTTGGTAGGTTAGTGGGATGGGTATGGGATTTTAGTGGGTTTGGACAGTTAGATATAGGCACGGTACCAGCTGTAGTGGGACATCTTGAAGTTTAGCTGCTTTTTTGCTCATCAACGCATGGTTTTGGGATAAGAAACTGGTAGTGGGTTTTTTCAAGTTTTGTGGAAGCACCAATGTTTTAAAAAGCGCGCTATTGCGAACGCAATAGCGCGCTATTGCCTTTTGCGATTGAAAAACGCCACGCTATTGGCACTGCTAAACAAGATGCTCCTTTTGCGTGCGCTATTGTGCGCTATTGGGCGCGAAAGTGCGCTATTTTGCGCTAAAGTGGGCTATTTTGCGCGAAAGTGCGCAATTGGAGCGCAATTGGAGCTTTGGAAAAAAAAAAGAAAACGCTGCCATTTTGAAAAAAAGGGAAATGCAAGAGGTGTTTAACCCAACCCTTAACCCTTCAAAAAACTTACGGGCTGTTAAACTTATGGGTTGTTAACACTTTTTTTTTAATTTCTCACTATACTTTTTTTTCAGTTAACTTTTTTTGTTTGGGAGCTTTAAAAACTTACTTTTTTTGTAACTTTTTTTCAATAACTCACTTTTTTTATTCATATTTTAGCAACTTTTTTTCAAATCTCAAATAATGTAATTTTTTTAATAAATTCAGTAGAAAATGTATATTTTTTAATAAATTTCAGTGTAAAATGTTTTCTATTTTTTATTTTTCAGATTAAAAAATGGCACACAAAAAAGATTATGGATGGAAGCATGCATATGAAAAAGATTATCAGTTTAAAATGCTACTTATTTATAAAATTTCAGCTTAAAATGTTATTTGTTTTATAATTTTGATTTTAAACTGTAATTTGTCTTTATAATTTCAGTTAGAATGTTAATATTTTATAATTGTTAGTTTAAAATGTTAATCTTTTGTAATTTTCAGTTTAAATGATACTTGTTTACAAAAGTGGAGCTTAAAATGTTTTTTTTTTAATAATTTTCAGCCCAAATAGTTATTTGCTCTATAATTTTCAAATTAAAGTGTTAATTATTTTACAAATATCAATTTAAAATGTTATTTTATATGTTTTTCTAATAAAAAAACTGAAATGCACGAATTGCTTGCGCGATGCGCGACGCGATTTGCGCGATGCGATCCCGGAGCCAAAACGCGACACCTTGCGCGACCGCGATTAAAAACATTGGGAAGCACTGATAGAGAGTGACCATTTGTTTCATTTGCTAGTGGCCTAGAGATAGGTTTAGATAAATTGGTTTTAAACATTGTGACGTGTTGGTAATCTAGAATAATAGGTAGGTGCGCAGAAAAGTTATGCCCACTATTATCAGGCCGGGAGAATATTTGTGATTTTCACCCACTTAGTCAGGAATTAACGCGTCTTCCTCCATATACTGCGAATCTTCAAAATCTTTTTCATGCCACTCATCCTTCTCAAGTGAGATATGTCCTTTTTTGTCCCTTTCCACCTATGTGTCACGGGCTTAGAGTTTCGGCGCAGCGTAGTGCCCGTGCGGCAGCCCAGGACACCCGATCACAGGGCTCAGCCTAACACGAACTGCCTCAAAGCATACATATCGAACTAGTTTCGACCAGCCTTGGTCTCATCAGGGGAACGGCTCCAGCTCCCGACTAGTTTGTGTAGGGATGGCCAAATCCCCTCTTCACAATCAAGTCCAAGACTAGCGACAAGCACACTGAACCTAACCGAGTCAACCTGCCTGAACTCCAAATAGACTACCCACATATGCCCCTACACGCCCTTTCTCTAGAACCATCCCCGCCCATTCTAACCCGATGCCAGCCAACATGCAATTCTTTCATCCTCCAGGCTCCCTCATGATGACCCAAAAATCTACTCCGTGACATTCTCCCACACCTGAATTCTGTGATGCCCTCGTCACAGCCACAACAGCAGCACGCTCCCCCAATCTCCAATACATACCAATGTCCCCATATACCTCTTCGGGCTTTGACAGTTGGCGCGCGACGTGGCCTGCCTTCTTCTCTCGGCGATTCTGACCATGCTGAAGCCTGCCTTCTCCTCGGCGATTCTGCCTATACTCGAGCATCATCGTAACCTGCCTTCTCCTCTTGGCGATCTGGTTACACCCAAGCACGCTACTCTACATAAGGAAAGACGTGCGAACTCAAAGACGAGTTTCTGAAGGCTCCCTACCGATTTTCATTTCGAGCACTCCAGTTGAGCATAACGGTCTTGAATCCTCATAGCTGCTAACCAAATTACCTTTGTCATTTCTGACGGCTCCCCAGAGTCCTATCTTACCCATAGTTTTTCAATCGCGCGGCCGAGTGTCTACATAATGCCCCCATAAGCACTTCCGACAAAAGGGTCCTAATTTGACATCAGCAAGTCTCCAATACCCCACGATCGACGAACGGTGTGCCCCGCGCTTTTATTCCGAACGTCCTGCTCTGATACCATTTGTCACGGGCTTAGAGTTTCGGCGCAACATAGTGCCCGTGCGACAGCCCAGGACACCCGATCACAGCGCTCAGCCTAACATGAACTGCCTCAAAGCATACATATCGGACTGGTTTTGACCTGCCTTGGTCTCATCAAGGGAACGGCTCCAGCTCTCGACCAGTTTGTGTAGGGATGGACAAATCCCCTCTTCACAGTCAAGTCCAAGATTAGCGACAAGCACCCCGAACCTAACCGAGTCAACCTACCTGAACTCCAAAGAGACTACCCACATATGCCCCTATACGCCCTTTCTTTGGAACCATCCCCGCCCATTCTAACCCGATGCCAGCCAACATGCAATTCTCTCATCCTCCAGGCTCCCTCATGATGACCCAAAAATCTACTCCGTGACATGTGTCCCAGAAAATAAGTGCCCACTCACCTTTGTCGTGGGTTTTGAATTTTGATTTTCTGTTATGACATTTTGAATGTCATCCCGGTCTTTTTCTCTCCTGATTTTCTGGCGACTTAGGGATCATATGGCGATATCATGTCAACTTTCTCCGACAGAGTTTCCCCCCACCTGAATTTTTGTGCAGTTTTTTTTCCCTTCGGGCGTAAATTTCAGTTATCCACCATTGTGCAATGGTGACGAGTCATCATCAACTTCCAGTTTCTCTTCGCATTCTTTGTCATTTTGGCCAATTCAACCACAAAAGTAACAAAAAATGGGCATATGTTCGTACTAAAAGTACACCTGCACAGCTTCTCTCCCCTTAATATTTAGCACGGTGCTATGCAAAATGAGTTTGTTTACATCAAGTAGGACCCTAATCCGAAGACGCCCCCCCCCCCCCCCCCCCCCCCGGTGCCATCGTGTGATATGTCTATTTCTTCGAGTTTGTCTATTTTTTTTCCGAGTCTTCTTCATGTCACTTCCTCCATTCTGTCCAGTAGAAGGTTGAAAATACGAACCCACATGGGTGTCCACCGGAATTCCATCTCCATGGGTGTGCCCTCTCCGTCAAGCTCTTGTAGCAGGACTAATTTTTTGTCAAATGACCACGATCTTCCAATCAGCACTCTTCTCTTGTCAACAATGTGATTGAATTTGAACAAAAACTAGTTCTCACCAATTTTTCTCATCTCCAATCCTTTACTTGGCGGCCACACTAATTGCATTGTTGTTCATGATGCCTCAAAAATGCGTATTCTTGTTGCCATTACTTTTCCTACAAAACACAGTTGACTCTTCGTTGTAATATTTTCTTCCATTTTCTCCTCAACTTCTACACCTTCCAATTCTTCCTCTCTTAAGTCTATTTTTTTCCATATGCCAGCCTTTCTACCATCTCAGATGCAATCACAGCCAATAAAACACAACTTTTTGTCCCATAAGGAAAATTTGGGGAATAGGAACCTTACACAAGGCAAGTACACCAACTCCTATGAGAGTTTTGAACTCCTCTAGGAACAAATATGTTTCCACACAATTTTTTAGAAAGCATAAACATGCATAAGGTACTTGTGTTTTTCGTGTGTATAGGCATGGATTTCTCTTTTGGTACTCTTTTATGCAATATATACAATAAAGTTATTATGATTGTTGTACGTGCTAAAATTAGAATATATTTTTCCTTTATTTTGTTGGTGAGGGGGAAGGGGGTCTACACAATTTTTCTGTAGAAAGTATAAAATTGTATAAGGTTCTCGTTAGGGCTGGCAATCCAACACCCGCCCAACCATTCAACCCTCAAATGACCCATGTCGGTTTCCATTGGACTGAAGAATTTCATGTTACAGGACAAAACTGAACCACTTGGAACATCAGGTTATTTTTTTGCGGGTTGAAAACATACCCGATTCGATTGTCTTCACTGATCATAGATACACAACTGTGCTATGATATGATAACTGATGGGCTGAGAAATGAAGTTAATGGCCGATTACCGATCAACTCGCCCAAAACCGCTCATATCAAATATCCAACCTGAACACAACACGTCCAGATTTGACCCAAACCAGCACATACCCGCCCAGATCCGCCCAAATCCTCCCATTTGCCGGGTCTAGTTCTCGTATATTTCATGTGTAGATGTATGGACCTCTGTATTTGTACTTATTTCTGCAATTAATTTATAGTAAACTGTTATAAATTAAATTGACACAAAACTTCTGCATACTTAAATTTCTCCCCCTTCTATTAAATTCCAAGCTTTCCCCAGGCAGGGGAGCCAAATTTTCATCCCATCTAGTTAGTTATTGGAGCTTCACTATCTTAGTGACCCTCTAAAAAATTTCCATGTATTACAATTTTTTTTCCTCTTTATTATGTATATATATCTATCAAAACCATCAACAGTACCATCTTTTCCTGCAAAAGAAAGAAGAACGCCCCCTCAACCAAGCTCAACTTTAGAAAACTTGTGTAAATAAGTAAACTCCAAAAGGTTCTTAAGTTCAGTTTTTACAATGCAAATGCGACATAAATTCATTCTCTGTATTATAGTTATATATGGATTATGGAATATCCACAAATCTTAAATCCACATAAATCCCATAAATTCGCAGCTTTATGATGTGAGTAGTCCTAATGTTGGAACTTTCGTGCAAACATTATACAACTTGGCTTAGAACTGTTATCCATTTCATTTTATCAAAGTGATTTAGACTTATTGATGAATTTACAATGGCCATGTTAAGACACTAATTGGCAAATGTGAGTGCGTGAGGTAATTAACGATAAAACGGCGATGTTAGTATCAGTGGTGTTTGAGACTACTCAAAAAGTTAAATTGGGGTTTAGGAATTTTAAATTTTGGTGATTTTATGGAGAATCCAAAAATTGCACTGGTGACTTCCATTCCACTGTTAATATAATGCAGCCTATAGTTGGATATGGAGTGGGTAAAGTTTTGGATTCCGAGCATCCAAACTTCAAGAAAGGTGACCTGATTTGGGGAATGACGAGATGGGAAGAGTACAGCCTCATTACGGCTCCTGAGAGTCTATTCAAAATTCAGCACATAGATGTGCCACATTCCTACTACACAGGATTGCTTGGTAAGTTAATCTTTTGTGTGTGTTTTTTAGGTATTTTATTCTATCCTCCTTGTCAATGAACTTTGAGCTGTAAAATAGATTAAAAGAAGGTCATTATCCCCATAATTCATAGTGCCAAGAGGGGTGGACGGTTTTTTCTTTTCATTTTATTTATATTATTTATGTTTTTCTTTCTTTTTTTTTTGGGTGGCGAGGGGTGTTGGGAGGGGGGAGGTGGAAGAGCGGTTTAACTGTGCGCAATTTTCCTGGTGGATTAAAAACATTGTTTAAACATCTCTTTGCTTTTAATAATTGTTATTATAATGACTTATTTACTTAAATATGTCCATAATTACCACGTTTTGAATTTACCATATGTTAGTAATTTTATTTGACTTTAGTAGATTTTTCGTCACTAATTATCATCACAGGTCACTTTTTGCGGTAAAATTTTCACATTTAACAATGAAAAATGTATTAAAGTCAATAAAAATTATTTAAGTCATTAAAAATTAGTAAAAGCTACCATACTCAAAACAAGATAATTATGGACGTATTGAAATAAAAAGGAAAAAAATCTATTTTTATTTGTACAAGATCAATCAAGCTTTTTTGTTTATTTGCGCGAGTTGGTTGTCTTGCTATAAAGCCCACCCTAATAGGTTTTTATTTTATCTTTGTATAAAAAAATGTTATTAATATATAAAGTAATTAATATAAAAGAGGACACACAATTCTCTATTGGAAATTATGTAGCAAATACAGAAATAGAATTCTTTATTGTATCACAACAATGTCAACTTTAATACAACAATGTAACTTTATGAATCTTCAAGGCGTGATGTCACTTTCCTAAATACAGTATTTGCCCCACACGAATAACTTCGGTATACAAACGGGAATCAGCAAATCCGTACTCAAGATACAATGAAGTAATTGCACTGTCTGCAAATTGTATGTCTGAAGACATCCCTTGGATGCAGCAGCGAAGAACAGTCAATCAAGTTCTTATTCTGTTTCTGTGCACAAAACAGAATAAGAGAATTGTATCTCCTGAAAATTGTAAGAGAGTAATAGCAGGGTTTGAAAATCTGAAACTGGGTTTTTGTTATCAATGTAATTTCGTTTTAGGCAGCCTTTATTTATAGATAATGAAGGTTTTGTCTTCAAGAGTCATGATTGTTGGATTAACAGTCTTAATCAGTTCCGAAATGGTATGACTGTTAATTACCAACAGTCTTAAGTCATTTCCGAACAGGTATAATTCATACCGAATCGGTTTTCCACGGGCAACCAAAAAGTGACCGCACCCGAGCTACCGCGATCCGACCCAGACAAATCCCCGCAACCCGTTATCACTGCGAACACGCGGCGTGCAAAGTGCGCCACTAGCGCCTCTACAGCCCACTGCCCCGCACCCGCAAGCGCGCGCGCGCGCGCTCGTGTGCGTGTGCGTACGGTGCTTCACACCGTATTGAGGTCTCTTGAATAGACTCTTAAATGCTAGATGAATTAACACTTCATCTTCCATTTGTACTTATTAAGTGCACAAATTCTTAATATTTTTCCAATGTGGGACTCAAAAGTTGCCCACTCCTTTAATAGCTTAGTGGTGACACTTAGCTTTGTGCATTTTGCAATGCGGGACACTATCCCCTTTTATATTTGGGTTAGCTTCCCACCTCTTCCACACACTTCCAATGTGGGACAAGCTCTTTAAGCTCTTACACCCAAAACTCTTACTCACTTATTTTATAAAATCTCCAACATTCTCAAGCAGTACACTGATATAACATAAAAGAAAGCATTTGAAATTGTGCTTCAAACAGTTGGAAAGCTGCTTGCTTTTGGTGGAGAAATTGAAAAAAGTGAAAAGGTTTACTTTTTTCAACTCACTTTCAGTGGTTGTGGAATGCTGGCCCATTTCCTCCCACTATTGCTCCATGTTTTGTGGTTTTTTGTCTACTCCATGGCCCTATATAAGGGAAGCTTTCAGCCGATGTAATGCACACCAAAATTCAGAGAGTGAGGTTGTGTCTAGTGTTCCAAACTAGAGAATCATTATGTTGAGTGAAAAATTAAGGGTTCGTTCTTTTGTGTAAAATTGGTTATTTTGGAAATCAATCTTGGGTATTCTCTATTGAGGATTTTGGGTAGAATTTAGGAGCTTTTTTGTAGGGAGATTAATATTTGAGAGTGTCTTGTAATATTTGCGAGAGGATTATTTTATTTATCAGAAGAGAGATTATTAGTGTGTGAGAAATGAACATATTGCCCTTCCATTTGTAATCTTTTTCTGTTAGTGTCACGATCACCTGTGGATATATCCAAATTCGTGAACCATGTAAATATTGTGTTTTTCAGTGTGTGTTCTCTACACTATATTTCTTTTGTGTGTGTGCCACTTTATTTTTGAGATTAAGTCAATATCATTTGTTGACATGCTTTCATACAACAAATTAGTATCAGAGGCTAGGTTCCACGATCTAGGTGTTTTGGATTTTGATGGAGAAATTTTCTTACGTATTGGATCCATACAGTACTCTTCATTCATACAGTATTCGTAAGGGTAGTGTTCATACGTATGATTACTATTCACAACCCGAGAAAAATTTCTATATTTGAATTCTTTTTGTTCGTTTTTTTTTTGTGTGTGAATGTGATCCTTTTGGTAATGGCATCCAAGATGAGGTATGATGTGGAGAAATATGATGGAAGGAACAATTTTGGCCTTTGGCAAGTCAAGGTGACTGGCACCCTTATCAAAGAGGTCTTGATCCAAGCTTTAGAGGGAAAACTCAACACAATGAAGGATGACGAGTGGAAGAAGACAGATAGGGAGGATTATTCCACAATTCGATTGTGTTTGTCTAAGGAGATTAAACACAACGTTTGATAGAGTCTTCCGTTAAGATGATTTGGGTAAAGCTTGAGAAGCTTTATTTGGAGAGGTCTTTGACAAATCGGATTAATCTCAAAAAATAATTCTACCGATTTAGTATGGGTCTGAGTACTTATTTGCAAGACCACTTCAATGAGTTTAGTAGGCTTCTCTCAGAACTATTAAACATGGAGGTGAAGATGGAGGAAGAGGACAAGGTTGCAATTTTGTTGGCTATGCTTCCCGAGAGGTACGATCATTTGGTGACTATGATGATGTATGGGAATAAGAGTATCATTTTGGATGAGGTCACATCAACACTTCTCTCCAACAAAAATAGGATGAAAGTAGTTGAGGGTGGCGGTGATGCCGCAGGTATAGTCGTTCGTGGAAGACTGGAGAACCGAGGTTCTAAGATCTCAAGGTCCAAGTTAAAGGTACACAAGGATCGAGAGTGTTACTACTGTCACGAGGTTGAGAACATCATTGCCTCTTGTCCCAAACTTAAAGGCAAGAATGGGAAAGGCAAAGAGAAGGTTCAAAATGCAATTGCAGCAGTGATGGATTCAGAAAATGACGATTATTCTCTCATGGCAATCTAATTTAGCGAGTCATTTAATGACGTTTGGGTCCTTGATTCTGGTTTTTCAATTCATATGTGTCCCAATCGGGATTCTTTCTCCTTCTATAAAGAGGTAAAAGTTTCTTCTGTTTTGATGGTCGATAAGAATGTCTTCAAAATTTTCAGAATTGGCTCATCAAAATCACGACACATGATGGTTTGGTGAGAACTTTATGTGGTGTGCGACATGTATCGGGTCTTCGAGTGAACCTTATGTCAGTGGGTGTGCTAGACTCCATAGGTTACAAGGTGATAACATCAAGTGGAGGTATGAGTGTCGTGGCAGGGTCTCTTGTGGTGTATAGGGCACCAAGGTAAAGAACTTGTATGTACTCTAAGGGAATACGGTAACAGGTGGAGCTTTTGTGGGGACTTCCATTATGGTGAGTGAAAATTCACATTTGAAGCTTGGCAACGGAGGAGTAGGCAAGTGGGCCTTGCATTTTAGGAAGACTAGCGATTGTTACTCTCATTCGAGTTATGAGGAGGACTACACAACATTTTGGGAGAGTGAAATCCGTTTGGAGGTGGAAACTGAAATTGCAGTCGTCCTTAAAGAGAGATAGACCTACAAGGACGAACATGGTATTAGCTTGCGATAATATTGATGGCAATATGATTGTCTATTCGAGTGCTATTACAGTGCGTGTAAGGAAAGCAGTTGACCTTGATAAAAATGTAAAGGAAAATCGAGGACGTCCTATTCTCCAACGGAGGGTTTCAGGCAGTGGTTGCTAGATGTGATGTTTAACCAAGGGTTTTCGAGGGAGCTATGGATCATTGTGGGTTTAACAGAGATGGTGGAGGCGTTCTTGTAGCTGCGCAAGATATTCATCGCTTGAAGAGTAAGTCGAGGGTCAGGTTTGAGGAGGCCTCAAACCTAGTCATAAATCTTCATTAGTATTTTGGCATGGCGATCATGTATTTTGGTAATATCCCTCACTTCATGTGGGTTTTGTGGAACGTTTTTGGTGGGGTGGTTGTGTTCTCTAAGGTGTACTCAATTTTTTGCTTAACAAAAGTTTAACTGGGTGACCAATAAAAATTTCATCAAGGTGGATATTGTTGGAAAGAAACTTGCTTTCGGTGGAGAAATTGAAAAAAGTGAAAAGGTTTACCTTTTTCAATTCACTTTCGGTGGTGGTGGAATTTTATCCCCCTTCCTCCCATTATTGCGCCATGTTTTGTGATTTTTTGTCTACTCCATGGCTATATAAGGGAGGCTTTCAGCAGATGTAATATATACCAAAATTCAGAGAGTGAGTTTGTGTCTAGTGTTTCAAATTAGAGAATCATTGTGTTGAGTGAAAATTTAAGGGTTCACTTTTTTGTGTAAAATTGGTTATTTTGGAAATCAATTTTGGGTATTCTCTATTGAGGATATTGGGTAAAATTTATGAGTTTTTTTAGGGAGATTAATATTTGAGAGTGTCTTATAATATTTGTGAGAAGAGATATTAGTGTGTGAGAAAGGAACATATTGTCCTTCCATTTGTAATCTTCTTCTATTAGTGTCACGGATCGCCTGTGGATATATCCAAATTGGTGAACCATGTAAATATTGTATTTTTCTGTGTGTTCTCTATACTATAAATATTTTGTGTGTGTGCCACTTTATTTTTTGAATCACAGTTGCAGTCAATATCATTTGTTGACACGGTTCCGCACAACACAAACTTGGTAGAATTTAACAAGCACAAACACATCAA
The DNA here is from genome assembly GCA_949130495.1 of Sambucus nigra. NCBI lineage: Eukaryota > Viridiplantae > Streptophyta > Magnoliopsida > Dipsacales > Adoxaceae > Sambucus > Sambucus nigra. The sequence continues at coordinate 623,744,002 of OX422215.1, forward strand.
TGCTTTGCCTTGACACGACAGAGACTCCAACAACAGCAACACCAATCTACCCAACTGGTGTACTGAGTCCTCAAGTAGATATACTCCAGCAACTTCCCCAATCCCTCAGTGAGTCCATGACCAATACCAAAACCCAAAAAGTTAATTTTAATATCATTTAGAGGCGGAATTAGTTTATCTGACATTTAGAATTCTGGGGGTCAGGCTTGCGGGGTGAGCATCTCCACCCTGTAGAATGGAAGCATAGGATTCATATAGTTGACCCCAAATAATTGGGAAATGACTTTCTTGAGTTGAGTTGAGTATAAAAAGGAAATTTAAACAAATATAGAATTCTCATGTCTCATCCTCTAAATCAAACAACAATTAAAGGTTGTGGAGAAATGGATTCCTTTCTTGACTTAATTTATTAACATTTCTATCTCTATTTGATATTTTTTATTGTAATCCGAAATGAATGTCTAGTTCTTATTAGTTAAGACCAAGCCTCTTATAAATCCCAAGGAGGTAAGCGTAGTGGCATAGGCTTTTATTACACTACCTAGAGGTCAAGAGTTTGGATCCTCTTGGGATCACCTCCCATAGTGTTGTGGTTCATGTCTTGGGTTAATCTCATGCTTTAAAACGGTTGGATACCCCGTGTTATAAAAAAATTACCAGACCTCGGATAATTAGTTCCCATGACAGGTGCCTGTCACACTTAGTAATGATTGTTCTTAGAGTTGATCTCTACCTCATATGATTATGTTTAAAGAGTCAATCTCTATTCCTAACAAATTTTGTATAATGAGGCTTTACAAGCAGATCTTTGATAAGATTGATATATAAATGAAAAGCTCAAGAAGTATGTTTGGATTCTCGTATTCCAACGCTATGTCGCTGTATAGTTGGATGATTAACAGTAGGAGTATCTAAGATAAGATAGAAAGTTCAAAACATATTTCCCAAAACTTTGACCAAGTTAGTTCTATCCCATTTGATCTCGAAATGACTTTTATACAGTTCACAAAACTTGGTCAGACTTTTCATCGACCTTGCAAGTACATATTTGTTATGAAAAAATCAAGAGCAAAAGAAGTTACAATAGGCTGACTGTGGTTATTATCATTTTAAGCATTCCTTTGATCTTAGCAAGGGTAAGAACTAAAAAGCATCGACTCTTGAAGATGATGCTGGTTTTAGCTCTCCTATTTTTTTAGTTTTGGTTTATTTACAAATTTGTCATTTTGGCTCAAATCTATAAATACAAGTATTATTTCTAGGTTTTGGGAGAGGACAAGAGTGGGCATATTTAAGAGCTAATCAAAGGCAAAGAGATATAGAGCTTCTATTTGAGGGGTGAGTTCTTGTGAGGCTGTGAGTGACTTTCTAAGAGAGATAATTTGTGTGTGAGTATAACCTTTGGGTTCCTCCATTTATCTATAGAAAGAATAAATCCTCCTTGGTGGATGTAGCCCAAATTTGGGTGAACCACGGTATATCGTTGTTTTTTTGCTTTGATGATTGTTTGTATGTTCTTATTGTCTCTTCGTTGATGCTTGGTTGAATTGATTGGGAGTTTGCACACTAGTTCATTTACGGAACAAGGTCTTGAGTGTTTTTCGCACACCAAGTGTTTGATAAAATTCCCGAGTGAGTTTTATCGTCTTCGTCGCTAGAGATAGTCTTGCTTTAGCGCAACAAGTGGTATCAGAGCTTTGGTTGCATTGTTTGCCCGGTATTTTGGTTCGAGGTTGAATCAATTTTGGCAATTTTGGCATAGCTTTTGTTTTTATTCCAAATAACGGAAAATGTGGAGAGTACTCGAGAATCAACCTCTACGAGCGGAGGCTCTAAGAGATGGGATCCAAGTTATGGATCGAGTGGCTCAATGAAGACGAACATGAAGGCTTTTGATGAGAAGATCAATTTCGGGTTATGGCAAAGACGAATGCGAGGCGTTCTTGTCCAACAAAGGTTGCAATTAGCATTATTGGGGGTAAAGGGACGACCGATAGACATGATCGATGCCGAGTGGATTGACATTGATCAAAGAGCGGCTTCGTGTATTGAGATGCTTATCACGGATGATGTGTTGAATAACGTGATAGCGGAGACCACGGCTAAAGGCATGTGGGATAAGCTTGAAGAGATTTATTTGGGAAAGTCGTTGTCAAATAAATTGTTCCTCAAGAAGAAACTCTTCAAGCTTGATATGAAGGAGGGTGAGGATATGATGAAGCATATCAACATTTTTAATGCCTTAAATAACTTGAATCTGATAGATGTTCAATTCATTGATGAGGATCGTGCATTGTTGTTGCTTGCATCATTACCCGATTCATACGAGCATTTTGTGACCACTCTCATGTTTGGGAAGTCTACGCTCCGGTGCAATGAGGTTGTGAAAGATATTCAATCTTATGTCACGATGAGAAAGAAGGAAGGTAGAGGTGACTGGTATTCCCATAATTAAGGCCTTACGATGAGAGACCGAGGTGGGAAAAATGGCGGGAGGAACTCCAACCGAGGATTTAATGACGGTAGTAGGTCTAGATCGAGAGGTGTTGGTGGTAAAGGACCAAAATGATACAAGTGCCGGGAATGGGGTCATATGATCCGAAAATGTCCTTTGTGGAACAACAAGGTTAAGGGCAAGGTTGATTCCGAGAGGGCAACGGTAGCGAGTGCGAATTATGAAGATGAACTTGGAGAACTTCTCACAATCTCCAAGGTTAACTCTCTTTCCCAAGATGATTGGATATTATATTCGGGATCGTCGGATCACGTTTGCTCCAAGAGGGAATATTTTGAGACTTTTATGAAAAATGGAAAAGGTTCCATGTCTTTGGCTAACGGCGAGAAGGTTGCCGTTGAGGGTGTCGGGATGGTGAAACTCGAGATGTTCGATGGGGTGGAGCGCACTTTGGGTGGTGTGGCCTATGTTCCAAAGTTGCGAAAGAATTTGATATCCATTAACCGTTTGGATTCCAAGGGTTGTCAGGTGTCGGTGGCGGCTGGAGTCTTGAAAGTCACATGCGGTTGTATAGTCCTAGCGAGGGGAGAGGAGAGAGAGGGGTTGTATCGTCTAAATCAGACTTCGAGGAAGACGGGGAAGCGGTGTGCACAAGTGATCGAACGTTCGAGGCATGTTTTGTTTGTGAACAAAGCGGAGACATTGGGTGTTAGCTTTCTGAGACTAGACGGTAGTGATGAGATAATACCTACTAGTGGAGGGGATGGATCGAAGTTCCCCTCCAGGGCCAACGGGTGATGTTGACTCGGTTTAGTTGCACACATGCATTGGCTGATTAGAATCGAGGAGGTGTAGGACTGAGATGGATTCGAGGTGTGTGCAGCTAGTTCAAGGAAGGTCGATGGGTGATTGTTTGCAAGCACTAACAAACGGAAGTCTTTCGTGACAAAGACTTGGTACATCTTTCGAGGGTGAGATTTGGAGGTGTGAGAGGTGAGGAATTTTCCCTCTCATCCGTGATTAATTTATCAAGGAGGAAGATGGTGTTGATGTGTTTGAATGTTTCGTGTAAAGAGGGTGTATGCTATATGTATTGTGTGGGGGTGTACTCACCGGGTTACGTGAGGAGCGAGCTTCACCGTATGGTTACATGAGAAGCATTCAGATGCATGAGATGGGGAGTTCTTAGTTTAGAACTTGGTTTCTCGGTGGGTGGAGTCATTTGGAGTCTTGGAGTGAAGACTTGCGGTATCTCACTTCATGGTTGAAATTTGGGGTGGCTTAGCGTCAGGTGGAGCATATTGGCTTGTTAGACGTCGGTATGATCTTCGAGCGGATTTAATGTTTGTGTTCCGAGTTTGGTTGGATCGTGAGGATCGCCTGGGAGAATCGCATTAGCTTGGTAGATGGTGGGACGGTCTTCAAGCGAGTTCAATTTCATCATTCTAGAGATTGGTTGAATCGTCAGGATCGCCAAGATGGAGTTTGTTGGTTTTGGCTCTCCTATTTTTTCAGTTTTGGTTTATTTACAAATTTGCCATTTTGGCTCAAATCTATAAATACAAGCGTTATTTCTAGGTTTTGGGAGAGGACAAGAGTGGGCATATTTGAGAGCTAATCAAAGGGAAAGAGAGATAGAGCTTCCATTTGAGGGGTGAGTTCTTGTGAGGTTGTGAGTGACTTTCTAAGAGAGATAAATTGTGTGTGTGTATAACCTTTGGGTTCCTCCATTTATCTATAGAAAGAAGAAATCCTCCTTGGTGGATGTTTCCCAAATTTGGGTGAGTCACGGTATATCGTTGTTGTTTTGCTTTGATGATTGCTTGTATGTTCTTATTGTCTCTTCATTGATGCTTGGTTGAATTGATTGGGAGTTTGCACACTAGTTCATTTACGGAACAAGGTCTTGGGTGTTTTCCGCACACCAAGTGTTTGATAAAATTTCCGAGTGAGTTTTATCGTCTTGGTCGCTAGAGATAGTCTTGCTTTAGCGCAACAGATGATTTCAAGGCAATAGCATTTCTATTGGTTGTCCGCATGATTGCACCAATCCTCGGGTCGACCTTTTCAGCTTAGATAATTAATTTTGATAATTTCAAGGACACATTTGTAAGACTTAAATCCTGCAAGCATTGTTTGAAACCTTGAAAGTCTAACTTGGAGAAAGGTAATGGTGGCAGCGGATCCACAACCACTAAATTGAATTTGGAGTTATTGGGCCAAAAACAACAAAAGACAAGATACTTAAATTAGCTTTAAGAGGTTTTGTTTTGAAGCTTCAAAATGATCACAGAACTTGTACTTATAGGTTGTGTTTGATTACAAAGTTAGAAAATAATTGAAAAAGACTTCATATTTATGAGAAGTTGGAAGAATGGTTTGGTGAGAATTTCCTCTTACTTCCTAGGATTTTTCGTTGAATACAATTCTTTGATGGCGGTTTAAGAATTGTTTTCTATAAAAATGGAGGAAATGAGGGCACATGCCACAATAAAAACTTTTATTTCCACAGAATTTATATGCAATAAAAAGTACAAGTAAAAAATGAGTAAAAATAAGTAATTTTCTTGGAAAACAATGCAACGCCGATCAGATACTACCTTAACCTTTATGTGCTACAAATATAATTCTTTCAAAACGCACATTTCATGCTGACATTCGACCTTAATATTTGTTATATATACCATCAAAGATATATACTAAAGGTAAATTTTATAAAACTCAGTTAGGATAGCATCTTCGTTCAATTATTCAGCTTGCTTCTATTATTTTTGGCTGGATTGGATGCTCATTTGCTTCCTTTGAATTGTGTGTAGGCATGCCTAGTATGACTGCATATGCTGGTTTTCATGAGATTTTCTCTCCAGACAAATCATGACATCCAACGGATCATAAATCATTGCAAACTGAAAAAATTAAACATGGATGATAATGTAATTGTTGCTGCCATAATTGAAAAACTTCCTCCTTCTTGGAAAGACTATAAGAAAGAACTCAAACACAAAAAGGAGGATCTTTCACTTGAAGAATTAGAGACTCATTTAAGAATTGAACAAGAGTCTCGAATTCTAGATAGTAAAGAGGAACAAGAAAATTCTGTTTCTAAGGTCCATGTGGTGGAGGAAGGAAAGGAGCAAAAATATGGCAATCATGGAAAAAATAACAAGCGGAAGAATTTTTCAAATAATTCTAAAGCAAACAAAAAGAAGAAAGGAAATTGTTTTCATTGCAACAAACCAGGTCACTTCAAGAAGGATTGTCGTGAGTTCAAGAAACTAAAGGAAAAAGGAGGGACATCAGACACAAAGCAAAAATTTGCTGCTATGATATCCGAGGCTAATATGCTTGGAGAAGACAACTCTTGGTGGGTTGATTCTGGTGCCACAAGGCATGTTTGTAAGGACAAGAACTTGTTCTCTGCCTATGAAACAGTGGAAGGAGATGTTCTCTATATGGGAAATTCATCTACAGCTGCGGTTAAAGGCAAAGGGACAGTGGATCTCGAATTCACTTCCGGGAAAATCCTTAGCCTCACCAATGTTTTTCATGTTCCTGATGTTAGGAAAAATTTAGTTTCTGGAAGTCTTCTTAACAAATTTGGCTTTAAGCTTGTATTTGAGTCAGACAAATTTATTCTGACTAAGAATGGTACCTTTGTAGGCAAAGGATATTTGTATGAGGGCATGTTTAAGCTCAATATCAATGAAAAGGATTCTTCTGCTTATATCGTTGATTGTCTTTCATTATGGCATAGTCGTTTAGGACATGTTAATACAAAGAAAATGCATTTCATGGTTAATTTAAATTTAATCCCTAAATATGAGAATGATATGAATGAAAAGTGTAAAATATGCATGCAAACTAAAATTACAAGATTGCCTTTTCCTAAAATAGAAAAAACTACATCTTTGTTGCAATTAGTACATAGTGATGTTTGTGATTTGCATGGAACGCCTACTAGAGGTGGTAGTAAATATTTTGCTACATTTATTGATGACTTTTCAAAATATTGTTACGTATATCTTTTAAACTCTAAGGATGATGTGCTTAATAGATTTAAGACATATAAAAATGAAGTTGAAAATCAATGTGATTCTAAAATAAAATGTCTTAGATCTGATAGAGGTGGTTAATATCACTTTCCTCAATTTTGTGAAGATATGGGAATTATACATGAAGTTACTGCACCTTATACACCACAACAAAATGGAGTAGCAGAAAGAAAAAATAGGACACTAACTGAAATGGTTAATGCTATGCTTTCTTATTCTGGTTTAAGTAAAGGGTTTTGGGGAGAAGCACTTTTAACTGCATGTCATATTATGAATAGAATACCTGTTAAAGATAATAAGAAAACTCCTTACGAATTATGGAAGAATAGAAAACCTAATTTAGGTTATCTTAAAGTTTGGGGTTGTAGAGCTATTGTAAGACTACCTGAAACTAAGAGAAAGAAATTAGGAAGCAAAGGTGTTGAATGTATTTTCATAGGTTATGCACAACATAGTAAAGCCTATAGATTTTTGGTTAGTGAACCTAATGATTCTGTTGAGGTAAATACAATAATTGAATCGAGAGATGCAATTTTTTATGAACAAAGGTTTTCTTCTATTCCTAGAATTAATAATGAAAAAGAAGTAAGCACTCCTTCACAGTTACCTAAAACTCCACTAGTAGAACAAGAAGAGATTAGAAAAAGTAAAAGACCTAGGAAAGAAAAAAGCTTTGGTCCCGACTTTGTAGTCTATCTTGTTGAAGGAACTATAGATACATCTTGTAATCAATATGCTTTGACTCTTAGCGTTGAAACAGACCCACAAACTTATAGTGAGGCAATTAAGTCTGTAGATTCAGCATTTTGGAAAGAAGCTATAAATGATGAAATGGATTCAATTTTGGGAAATAAAACTTGGAAATTAGTAGACTTACCTCCAGGATCTAAACCCATTAAGTGTAGATGGATTTTTAAAAAGAAAATGAAAATAGATGGAACAATTGATAAATTCAAGGCTAGATTGGTTGCTAAAGGTTTTACACAAAAAGAAGGAATTGATTATTTTGATACCTATGCACCTGTTGCTAGAACCGCCACTATTAGAATTTTAATTGCATTAGCATCTATATATAATTTTGAGATTCATCAAATGGATGTGAAAACTGCCTTTTTAAATGGTGACTTAGAAGAAGAAATTTACATGGAACAACCTGAAGGGTTTGTTATGCCTGGACAAGAAAACAAAGTATGTAAACTTATTAAGTCCTTATATGGCCTAAAACAAGCACCTAAACAATGGCATGAAAAATTTGATAAAGTCATTATTTCTTATGGTTTTAAAATTCATGAATCTGATAAGTGTGTTTATAGTAAATTTGCTAATGGTAAAGGTGTGATCATTTGTTTATATGTAGATGACATGTTAATTCTTGGTACTGATTTAGAAAGCATTAATAATACTAAGAATTTTTTGTCTTCTAAATTTGATATGAAAGATATGGGTGTAGCTGATGTCATATTAGGAATGAGAATAATAAGGAAAGATAAAAATATAATTCTCACTCAATCTCATTATGTTGAGAAAATTTTAAAGAAATTTAATCAGTTTGATTGCACACCTGTTAGTACACCTTTTGAACCACAGCTAAAGATGATCCCTAATAATGGTAGAGCTATTTCACAATTGGAATATGCACGAGTAATTGGTAGTTTAATGTATGCCATGACATGTACTCGACCTGATATTGCTTATGCTGTTGGTAAATTAAGTAGATATACTAGTAATCCAAGTTTATTGCATTGGCATGCTGTTAATAGAATATTAAAATATTTGAAAGGAACTATGGACTATGGTATATACTATAGTGGATATCCTTCAGTATTAGAAGGGTTTTCTGATCCCAGTTGGATAACTGAGCGGGAGGATCATTCCTCAACAAGTGGATGGATTTTCACTCTTGGTGGAGGAGCTGTTTCTTGGGGATCAAAGAAACAAACTTGTATAGCTGACTCTACTATGGCAGCTGAGTTTGTAGCATTAGCTGCAACTAGTAAAGAGGCAGAATGGATAAGGAATTCATTAATTGAAATTCCAGTTTGGCCAAAACCAATGCCTCCAATATCTATACATTGTGATAGTGAGTCTACACTTTCCAGAGCTTATAGTAAAGTGTATAATGGAAAGTCTAGACATATTGGCTTGAGACATAGTTATGTCAGACAAATGATTACAGATAGTGTAATCACAGTGGATTATGTAAAATCAAGTCAAAATTTAGCTGATCCTTTTACAAAAGGTCTTGCAAGAGGACTGGTGTCTAAGACATCAATAGGGATGGGACTAAAGCCCATTAATAATAATCACTCTTGATGGAAACTCAACTTGAAACTTGATATATTCAAGTCTCAAGTTCAATGATTAAAGTACATCATACGACGTGATTGTAAGCACTATGAAATTTAACATCTCAAGGATAAGTGCTTAGAACATGTAATGAATAATGAAAGAGGATGGATTTAACCTTAATAGATTTATGGTGTTTTAAGTTACATGGACACCTATGATAATCTACCTATATGAGTGTGGAAGTGGTGCCGCTTCCTATGAGTATTGGGCTTGACTCTAAAGCACTCATGAAATCAAGGTACAGACACAAGGCCTAATTCATGTGTCGGCTTATATGGATAATCAGTGACTAAAAGATTTGTGTGTGAAGACAAATCCGGATAATCAATATAGATTGATAGTTCAAAGACAAGTCTACTATACTTTCATGGTTAACCTTGACGAACCTTCACAGGGTATTGGTTCAAGTCGTGAGACACCAATGCTTATACACAGTCTTACAGACAATCAAAGATTTACAAAACTTATTTTGAAAATGGTGGAGGAATGTTGGAGATTTTTAAAATAAGAGAGTAAGAGTTTTTTGGGTGTAAAAGCCTTAAAAGCTTGTCCCACATTGGAAGTGTGAGGAAGAGGTGGGAAGCTAACCTAAATATAAAAGGGTATAGTGTCCCACATTGGAAAATGTACAAAGTTAAGTGTCACCACTAAGCTATAAAAGGGGTGGGCAACCTTTGAGTCCCACATTGGAAAAATGTTAAGAATTTGTACACTTAATAAGTACAAATGGAAGATGAAGAGTTAATTCATCTAGCATTTAAGAGGCTATTCAAGAGACCTCAATACGGTGCGAAGCACCGTACGCACACGCACACGCGCGCGCGTGCGGGTGCGGGGCAGTGGGCTGTAGGACTGTCTTCAAATATACAAGTTGCAGACAGTGCAAGTGTTTCATTGTATCTTGAGTACGGATTTGCTGATTCCCGTTTGTATACCGAAATTCTTCGTGTGGGGCAAATACTGTATTTAGGAAAGTGATATCACGCCTTGAAGTTTTATAGTGACTATTCAGAAATTACATTGTTGTATTGAAGTTGACATTTTTTAGATATATAAAGAGTTCCATTTCTGTATTTGCATTCATAATTTCCAACAAAAACAACTCTAATGCTGTTGTTAATCATTTAAAAAAAAGCAGTTTTATTACCACCAGAAACATGTCTTTTCAAGACACTGCAGTGTTGATATGTAAAATAACTATTAGAAAACTGAATGTTGCACATTGTCCTCATTACGGAACTGTCACTAGTTATGAGTGGTATCTAACAAGAATGTCGTCAACTATTGCTTTATCTCTTCATGCTTGCAATTTTTTGGGGGGTTGTTAAAGAACAAATTTGGGTTTGATGAAGCTTTTAACTATAAAGAAGAGCAAGACTTGGATGTAGCTTTGAAGAGGTCAGTATTCATATTTGCGTTCGGAAGAAAAATCATAATTACACTATGAAGTTGCCTAGTTTATTTTTTAGATCACTTAACATTGTAGAGTTATGTAAATCTGGCTTTTGATGTGATAGGAATTTAGAACTAATCACACTATTTATTTTATGCACTATTATTTAATCTCAACATTTTATTTTCAATTGAATGGTCGTCATCTATACTATGTAGAATGAATCTATAACTACTAGTGCTCATTTGTTTCGAGATTCTTTTACTTTCCAGGAACCTCAAGATCGTAAATGCGTATGGAAGTTTGGTTTCTTGTGGTTTAAACTCTTGAATGATATTAAGTATGAGGCTTGTTATGTGATTTTACTAATTTTGGGTTGTAGAAAAATGTTAAAACTCTAACCAAACAAGTACTTCAAGGAGTTGTACCTGTATCCTTAAATTTCACCCCATAAACACTTATGTCTTGTTGTTTGTCACGTACTTTTCCAATGGCATCGATATTTACTTTGAGAACGTTGGGGGGAAAATGCTTGACGCAATACTCCTCAACATGAGAATCTATGGCCGCATTGTTGTGTGCGGGATGATCTCACAGTACAACCTTGATCGGCCTGAAGGTGTGCACAACTTGATTTGCCTCATCTTAAAACGCATACTCGTGGAAGGGTTCATTGTTTTCGACTACTGTCACCTCTAACCAAAGTTTTTGGACACGGTCTTGCCATACAAAAGAAAGGAAGGTGGTGTATGTGGAAGATACAGCTGAAGGTCTTGAGAGTGCACCAGCGGCTTTGGTTGGACTCTTCTTCGGTCGCAACGTTGGAAAGCAGTTAGTGGTTGTTGCTCGTGAGTGATGGACGTGTATATCGAAAATTATGATTGATTTTGGGTACTTGTGCTTAAAATGTTTTATATGACCAAATGCTCTAGCAAAACATTCCCCAGTTTTATCATATCCAATATCAATATAATGCAAAGAAGTGCCTAAAATTTTAATGTCTCTTATAAATCACAAGGGAGTTTCCAATGGTCTTTTGTCATATCCCCAACAGTATCATATCCAATGTGTCCTAATTTTATTACACTGAACTTGTTAACAAACTGTTTCGACCTCCGGTTAAAAGAGCTTTTCACCAAATTCTCCTTAATTGAATTATCTTTTAAATGTCCTTTCATTAGTTGTTGTGGAGGGAGCTGTAGTGATAGCCTCTTACTTTGCCACTCTCCTCATCTCAAATTAAGAGTTTTTGTTGTTAAGTTAAATTTCTTAAGAAAACATTGTGTTTGACACAATTAATGGCTAAAGTGGCGTTTACTTAAATATCTAAGATTTGGTACATTAGTTTTGGAAGTTGACACCCAATTTGGGTTTGAACAAAAAATAGGTCTTTTGATTAAGAAGTAAACGTGTATTTAACACTACGATTTTTGGTTCAATATACTAGGACTATAATAACCACAAACATGAATTTTGGACATTGCTAAAGGAAGCTACAATAATTATTAGTCATCACCACAATATTCTCAAAAATAAGGGGCATATATCAAATAGTTCTTCAAACATTTTTTTAATACAAATTTAGTCCAGTCTTTTTATTTGTTCCTAAAAGTTCCTCAACATGCCGCTAGCGCGGACTTTAAAAATAAGAGAATATTGGTTAAATTGGTGTTTGAGGAATTTTTTGGAACAAAATAAAAAAACTAGGACTAAATATATATTAAAAAAATGTTTGAGAAAGTATTTGATATTTGATCCTAAAAATAATTGTACATCCTAAATAACAAGTGATACATACATTTGGTGCAAGACCATAAAAGTTACATTCCAACACAATCTTTTCAGTTTGAGTACACTTTGAACGTTGTTTGATCAAATAATTCATCGTTGGACCAATTTGGTTCTTTTATTGCTAACCACACCTTTCACGTGGGGAAAAGGACTACAAATAATTCACCTATGTCATCAATTTGGTTATCATATAAACTTATTAATGATCTTGGTAGGAGCACGGTCGAACTATGTTTCTCATTGTCTACCCAATTTTTTCTTAGATGTGTGACTATAAAACCAACTTTAATATGTTAAGGTCATTTTTCATGTCTTCGTCGTTGTTTGAAGTGTTCTAATACAAATCTTACAAAATACTATAAAATCATCTCCAAGTTATAGGAGCATTTTTGCTCCCAAAAATGTTATTTGGTCAAAGGCAGCGTGTATAATGAAACTTCCCGAGGCATTCCTTTTGTTGGAAGCATATCTCCCCCGTAACTGTTGGAATGTCGCGGCTAAGATAAGTAAAACCTTTTCTTTTTATAAATCGAGTTAATCTTCCACTGTAAGGAGCAGTCAGTCGACAATGTTGTAATACACAAATTTGACAAGATATTTCAATTGTTGTGTGCAATATTTGGTTTATCGTGCGAACAATAATTTGTGCTTTTGAAGGAACAAAATTAGTTGCATTTTACTTCCTCCTCCCAGAAAATTATTAGTTTGCTCCTTTCTCTAGAGAGCCAAGATCTTAAAATAGGAAAGCATAAATGGTGATATGTTATTTAGTTCCTTACCTTGGATATGGTCTAAATATTTCCATATAAACCCTATCGCTAGGAGATGTTGAATATATATATAAGTTGTGGGGTGAGGAGGCGGGGTGGGGTATGCCATTTTGGTTAGGGGTAAAGTCGTTTTTCCACCCGAATTTGAAGAGGGAAGGATGGTTGTGACGTCATGATTCACATATTGCCAATCAATAACTGAAAACTAGTGGGATAGGTGATAAAAGTCAACCTAAAAACATGACAATTATGGTAATAAAGGAGGTTCTAATAAGAGTAATAATCACCTAGGGTTATGCATTGAAAAGGTCACTCATACAATTATGAATGGGACCACTCATAAAAAAACAAATGTATTGGCAGACACATACTGTGAAATGCCGATGTTGATACAGTGGGTACAAAGCGTAGTGCTACAAGGAGTATCAATGACCCAAAGATCACACAAAAGTTATCATTTTGATAGACATCATGTCTCATGTACTTATGCACGAGTAAATCCAATCCAACGACTGTGAAGTAGACAAAGATAATCAATAGAACGTGTTTCAGTCTCCAAATGCTAAAGAACTAAATAAATATGCCACCATTGTAAACATAACCCTAAACCAAACTCTAACCCTAGCAACATTAACCCCTCTCAATCTTCACATCTCCCACAATAATTATTCAAAAACCAATATCACCAATGATGGACCACGAACCCCTTGCAATGTTGGGAGATCTCAAATCTGACATCACAAGTTTGTGAAATCAAAATGCAACTTTTTAGTCAAAAACTATAATCTTCAAGACCAAGTGGGAGGTAACAGAAGTGAGACTATTAATTCAACCGAACTTCTTAGTAGCAGAAGAAGACATGATGCATGTAGTGGTAGTGAGGGAAATTCTCTCTCGAGAGGAAGCTCAAAAGAGGGTATCAAAATGACTTCCATATCCCGAGGAAAACCATATCCCTATTTTTCTAAAACTACCATCCATGATTATGATTGAGTGGAACTTCTAGGGTGCCACCAAACCCCTTTTTAAGCCTACTATGAAAGAGCTTAATGATATGTATGCCCTTAATGTAGTCATTATTCTTGAGACTCATTTTCCTATAAGCCGCACATAGAGTTTATTCTCAGACCTAAGTTTCACATAACATGGAAAATATGACCATGTGGGGATATCGGGTGGCATTTGAGTGATATAGAACCCCCTCAAGGTTACGATTCAGACCATTGCAATTTCTGGACAAGCCATTAACTTGTTAGCCTCCAAGAGAAACTATCATAACTGGCTACTATCGAATATTTATGCCACCCCCATCCTTTACATAGGTCATGATAAAATCTCAAAGACCTTTCTAATGAATCCTCCATTCCTTGGATCATTACCGAAGATTTTCACAACCACATGGTTTTATCTTAAAAAAGAGCTACATGAACTGAGCCACTTGTTGAAATATAGGCTTGCTTTATATTTATCAAGAAGATTCCTAAAATCTTCCTAGATTAGAAAAATTGTGTTTAACTTTTTTTTAGTGGCTTCATAATGGTTGGATAAGTGGATGCAAATTATGTGGCTAATGAGTATTTGTATTAATTTAGTTTGAACCACATTGTGTGGTAGCATTTGATTTTCTTTATGTATATATACCCATCATCCTTGAGTTTTTAGAATCATCAAATAACAAAGAAGATAATAGGCAAAGCTTATTAACTGTTGTTGTGAGAAGTTAAGTTGTAAGAGTATTTTCTTCTTTTTAATACAATATAGTTGTCTGAGTGTCTTTGAATGCTTATTTCCAACAAAGTGGTATCAAAGCGATTTGTTTCAAAGTATACGCTATAACATATCAAATCGAAGCTCTCGACGAGATGAATCCGACGTTGCTAGATTCACCCCGATTGAAGGCCTGGCGCGTTACCACGTGCCACCAGAACGTTGCTGCCAGAAAGTGAGTTAACTCACTGAATCAGCCGAATCATCCGAGTTGGATCCGAGTTGATCGAGCTCTTTAAGCAGCTTGACCGAGCCGTCGAGCATTGACCGAAAGGTTGGCCGTCGTCTTTGACAGTTGACTTTAATCGTTGAGTTTGACCAAGTTTTTTATTTGGGTCCAAGTTCGTCCTAAGGTTTTTGGGCATTCAAGATCCATCCACACAATTAAAATTTTCAAATTCTCACTAGAATTATGGCTAATAGTGGTATGGCGTCCTTCTAAGTCCCGATACTCAACAACTACAACTATGATAATTGGAGTATCAAGTTGAAGGCCCTTTTGGGTGCACATGATGTTTTGAAAGTCGTGGAGAGAGGTTATAGTGAGTCAGAAAATGAAGCTGCCTTAAACCAAACTCTAAAGGAGAGTTTGGAAGACTCAAGAAAGAGAGACAATAAAATTCTCTATTTCATCTATCAAGCATTAGATGATGATGATGGTTTCGAGAAGATTTTAACTGCAATCTCTGCCAAGAAAGCGTGATAGAAGTGGCAAACCTCTTACAAAGGGCCCGAACAAGTGAAAAAAGTTAGTCTTCTATCTTTAAGAGGTGATTTGGAAGCTCTAAATATGAAATCGTCTGAGTCTATACCCAACTACTTTTTAGAGTCTTAGGTATTTCGAATCGACTAAAAAGAAATGGCGAAATGCTAGATAATGTAACCATCGTGGAGAAGATATTCCGCTCGTTAGATTCAAAATTTGAGTACATCACGATGATTGAAGAAACTAAAGACTTGAACATGTTGACCATCGAACAACTAATGGGGTCATTGCAAGCATACAGAGAGACGTAGAAGAAGAAGCAAGTGATTGTGGAACTACTTCTCAAGTCAAAACTCCATCCGACAAAGAAAGAATGACGTTTTAACAATGATAGAAATTAACGCGGAAGAGGTCATGGTCGAGGACGAGGTTATAGACGCGGGCGAGGATGGAATTCTAACAACTATAATTCCAATAATTACAATTTCAACAGCAACTACAAGAGAGGGGAAAGATCAACATAAGGTTGTGGAAGACACAATATGAATTCGAGGTATGACAAATCTCAGGTTCGATGCTATAATTATCATAATTTTGGGAATTATGCTTCAGAATGCAGAGCACCAAATAATAAAGTTGAGGAAAAGGCCAACTACACAGAGGAGAAGACAAACGATAAAGAAACTCTTCTTCTAGCACATAAGGAGATTAATGACAGTGAAAAAAATTCATAGTTTCTTGACAATGGTGCAAGCAATCACATATATGGAAGGAAAGATATGTTCGTCGAGCTAGACGAGTCAGTAAGTAGACATGTATCATTTGGAGATGATTCCACAATATCGATGAAAGGAAAAGGTAACATCCTTATTTGTGCAAAAGATGATAGTCATCAATGAATTTTAAATGTCTACTACGTGCCTAATATGAAAAGCAACATCTTCAGTTTGGGTCAACTCTTAGAAAAAGGCTATAATGTCCACATGAAAAATTGATGTCTTTTTATAAGAGACGACAAAGGAAATTTAAATGCCAAGGTAAAAATGTCAAAGTATAGAATGTTCCTTTTGATTATTCAAAATGATGTTGCAAAGTGTCTAAAGGTATTTTACAAAGACGCATCATGGCTATGTCATCTTCGATTTGGGCATCTCAACTTTAAAGGATTGGAGCTATTGTCTAAGAAGAAAATGGTGAAAGGCTTACCCTTCATTAATCACCCTCCTGACCAACTGTGCGAAGGATGTTTACTTAGGAAGCAAATCTGAAAAGGCTTTCCAAAGGAGTCAAATTCAAGAGCTAAGAATCCACTCAAGCTAATCCATACCGATGTATGCAGTCAGATCAAGCCAAGCTCTCTTGGTAAAAATAATTATTTCCTTCTCTTCATTGATGATTTTTCAAGAAAAACCTGGGTATATTTCCTGAAGCAGAAATCAGAAGTTTTCAAAGTATTCAAGAAGTTCAAAGCTGGTGTGGAAAAGGAGAGTGGCCATAAGATTAAGGAAATGAGATGCGATCAAGGAGGAGAATTTGCTTCTAGGGAGTTTCAAGAGTTTTGCGAAGAAAATGGAATTCGTCGACCAATGACAGTTTCTACATTCCCTCGACAAAATGGCGTAGCAGAAAAAGAAAGAATCGAACTATCCTCAACATAGCTCGGAGTATGCTCAAAAATAAGAAAGTGCCCAAGGAATTTTGGGCGGAAGAAGTGGTGTGTGTTGCCTACTTGTCCAACCAATCTCAAATAAGAAGTGTTTGGGGAAAGACACCATAAGAAGCATGGAGTGGAAGAAAGCCTGGTATCTCCCACCTGAGAGTTTTTGGGAGCATAGCCCATGTATATGTACCAGACGAGAGAAGAACCAAACTTGATAATAAAAGAAAAAAGTTCATCTTCATTGGCTATGACAACTCCAAAGGTTGTAAGTTGTACAATCCTAATAATGGGAAGATTGTAATTAGCCGAGATGTGATATTTGATGAAGAAGGGGAATTTGATTTCGACTCGTATATAGATGATTTTAACTTCTTTCCTGACTTTGAAGAAGAGAATGAAGAAACCATGATGGTGCAAGTAGGAGAAGTTCCACAAGAGACCACCACTCCACCTACTTCACCAACATCAACCACTCATGGAGACTCATCACCATCATCAAGTGGAATTTTAAATGAAAGAGTTATTTTCTGTACAAAAAGTCTACGAGATATCTATGAGGTAACCGAAAGACATAATAATCTTACACTTCTGTTTTTTTGCAAATTGTGAACCAGTGAACTTCTAAGAAGCTGCAGAAGACAAGAAGTGGAGAGACGCGATGGGCAGTGAAATCAGGGCCATCGATAAGAATAACACGTGGGAACTCGCTTCACTTCTAAAAGGTCATAAGGCTATTGGTGTCAAATGGGTGTACAAATTGAAGAGGAATTTTATGAGAGAAATAGAAAAGACACGAGGCAAGGCTAGTCGCAAAAGGATATAGTCAAAAAGATGGCATTGACTACATTGAGGTATTTTCTCATGTTGAGCCGTGAGATTAATTATCTCCCTAACATCTCAAAACGGGTGGAATATTCATCAGTTGTATGTAAAATCTGCATTTCAAAATGCAATACTTGAAGAAGAAGTCAACATCGAGCAACCTTTGGGCTATGTAGTGAAGGGGCATGAAGAGAAAGCCTTAAAGCTTAAGAAAGATCTCTACGAGTTAAAGCAAGCACCAAGGTCATGGAATAGCTATATCGACAAGGGATTTTACAAGAATGGTTTCAGTAAATGTTACTATGAGCACCTTCTATATATCAAAATAAAAAATGGAGATATTTTGATTGCATGCCTATACGTGGAAGATTTATTTTTTATTGGAAGCAGCCCAAACATGTTCAATAACTTCAAAAAAGCAATGACGAAAGAGTTCGAGATGACAAATATTGGGATAATGACGTACTACCTTAGCATCGAAGTTCAACAATATGAAGATGGAATTTTCATCTCACAGTATGGCTTCATAGAGTAGATCCTCGATAAGTTCAAGATGAATGACTGCAAGCCAATTAACACACCGGTATAGTGCGAAGTTAGGCTATCAAAGCATGACGAACGCGAAAATGTAGATCGAACTTTCTTCAACAGTTTGGTTGGAAGCTTACGCTAACTAACTTATACAGGACCTGACATCCTCTATGCAGTTGGACTTGCAAGTCGATACAAGGAAACTCCAATAACCTCTCATTTTAAGGCTACAAAAAGAATTCTTTACTATCTCAAAGTTACAATTGACTTTGGACTGTTGTATAATTTTTCTAATGATTACAAGCTTGTTGGTTATAGCGATAGCGATTAGGGTGGAGATAAAGATGATAGAAAAAGCACCACAGGGTTCGTGTTCTTCATGGGAGATATCGTTTTCACATGGATGTCAAATAAGTAACCAATTGTCACACTCTCTACATGCGAAGTTGAATATGTAGCCTCTATATCATGTGTTTGTCATGCAATTTAGCTCAGCAAATGAACTGGGTTTGTCATACGATGAGCCAATAGAGATTTGTGTTGATAACAAGTCGGCAATAGCCCTGGGTAAGAATCTGGCTAAGAATCCAGCTTTTCCTGATCGAAGCAAGCCTATCGATACCCACTTCTATTTTATAAAAAATGTATTACAAGAAGAGATGTGCAACTAAGGTACGTAAAATCTCGAGACAAAACTGTCGATATCTTTACCAAGCTAATTTAGTAGGAGAACTTCATCAGATTAAGAAATTCTCTTGGCATCACAAAACAAGTTTAAGAAGGGGTGTTGAAATATAAACTAGTTTTATATTTATCAACCAAATTCCTCAAAACTTCCTAAGTTAGGTAAGGTGTGTTTACTTATTTTTAGTGGCTTCATAATGGTTAGATGGGTGGATGACCTTGTTCAATTCTTCCTCTTTCGAGTCAACAGTCACGGGTAAGTTAGCCCATGAGGAAGCTGGGCTAGCAGCGGCCCATTAGCAGGAGGAGCACGGGGAGCATGATGGTATTCCTCGAGAACCCAAATACGCTCGGGTGCAGGTGGACCCATAGCGCAGTGGAAGAGGACCTCGAGCTCTTCGGGGACATGGACCTGATTTCTTTGCATCTTATGAACCTCGGTTTGAAGGTTGTCAGTTTTGGCAGTGAGCTAAGCTAGAACCGTCAACAAATTCGGTTGTACATTCGACACTTAATCCGTGTTCTCCATGGAAGGCGGGTGAATCTCGTACTCAAAAGAAGTAAGGGGACTGACAGAAATTCGGGGCGGTTCAACTGAAGACCGAAGTCAATAAGGAGTCAGGCCATGGGTATGCGATCGACCTGATGAGGAGAAAATTTTGGATTTATTTTCGGAAAAGAAAAAAGGGAAATTTGTTGTTTTTAGAAAAGGGGGAAAATGTTTTTGACATTCTTGGAAAAAATGAGGACAAAAATATTTTTTTTGGTAGTAAAAGAAAATGTTTTTGGTATTTTTGATAAAAGAGGAAAAATGATTTTGGACACTTTTGGAAAGAGAGAGGAAAAGGCGAGAGACGGGTCTCAGCATGATTATTATATTTATTAGGTTCTCACTTGTATTAAGTTTGCCTAGATGCAAAAAAGAAATGTCGGACGGGACCCGAGCCTGAAAAAATTGGGTTTGCAACATATGTAAAAACTAGGGTTGAATTTGTTACCAGGCTCACGGGTAGGGTCCCGTTTTAAAAATTGCGCAAATATTTGGGCGGCATGCCGACCCGTCATTTCGGCAGAGTTTCGAGTAGAAACCGACAATCTAATATGTGTGTCCTAGGCTTGACACTTATATGCGGGTATGCAGTTGTTAGGTTAATTGGAAGGTGTTCCCCCCTTTGGCATGACTTCCACAATATACGTCTTGCTTTTGAGGGAAATCCGTACATGTGGACAAGCCATTTGATATACCTGAGTGTACGTGAATTGCCTCACTACATACCTCGTAGAGATGGTACGTGTGAGAGCGAATTTGATATACTCGACGTACGTGAACGAGTTCGCTACGATATACCTCCCATAATGACTTCGGTCAAGCGGTACGATGCGGGAGAACCGTTCGATATATGTCAAAGGTACTTGGCCAATGGAAGGTGAGAGTCATATCGCTTAGGCTAACTGCGACTTGCCAGACCAGCGCCCATCACGAAGTGACTCCCCAGTTACTGGACAAAATTTGGTCAATAGCAATGCTCTTTGGTGATGTTGTGTGTCTCATGCTTGATTCTTTGATTAGTATCTTATGACGAGAGTATCTTTCTTGATTATGCCCAGCCGAGAATAAGGTACAAGTATAAATAGTAGAGCTATACTAAGCAGGGATAATAAATGAGAGTGGATGATGTGTAATTATCTACAAGTGAGTATGTGATGAGCATAAGTAGAGGTGTGTGTTAGTGACACCTAAGCATGGATTTTTACGTGGTGTGTGCAACATGTGGATATACGTGATCCTAGGTGCATGTGATGTGAAGTGTACACGGAAAATTTCTACAAGTGTGTGAATAGTGGCATAAGCATGAGGTACATATGTATAGAGAATAATAAAGAGAATAATAAGGGGAACATGAAAATAGGGGGATATATAAGAAAATAAAACAACCATGCAAACGGAGTCTAGCCCTCTTAAAAATAGTCCAGAGCGGAGTCGCCATTGTGGCCATCCCGGGCAGCGTCGGGGGAGGATCCCTTGAAAAGACTGCACCGCGATCTCGCATCCCTCTTTAAAAGGGGCTTCGACCGTCGTCGGTGTGGGGGTAAATGTGAAGAGATGGAGTTGCCAGCCTATTTTGCACAAAAGAGGCAAAAGAACATGTTGCCACTTCGAGAGAGCGGCATCAAGGACAAACTGATGCATACGAAACCAGTAGATCGAAAGTTCGGGAGCTAAGTTACGGAATGAAAAGGTGTTAGGCACCCATCCCGCCCTTTCGGTCTCTCATGGGCTAGTGCTATTATTTCCTTTATATCCCCGTGAATTGTGTGTGCGTGTTTATATAATGGACATCAGAATTATTCAACTCATACCATGGACAAGGTAGAGTGAGGTCATCCATAGGAATGTTCCCAAAATGACATATATAGAAAATATGATTTGTGCGTTTATCACGATATTGATCGTTATTAGGAAACGACAATATGTGTTGGATGAAATGCAAACAAGCTTGATATATATATATATATATATATATATATATATATATATATATATATATATATATATATATATAGAGAGAGAGAGAGGCGGGCTATAGTACATCATGCTCTATACATCACCCATGCATCATGCTTAATTCTAGGCCCTAAAAAAAATTCAAATTTTATAGTTTTTCCTTGAAATTAACCTTCCAATCAACCCATATGCAAAAAATTAGGTCAAAATACATTTTGTAGCTATTTTTAAAAAATTCACAAAAAAACTGCTAAAAATACCTAATTTATAAGGATTTGCGCCAACAATCTTTTGTGGATTTTTTAAACATAGCTACAAAATATATTTTGACCTAATTTTTTGTATATGGGTTGATTGGAAGGTTAATTTCAAGGAGAAAATATAAAATTTGAAAAAAAAGTTTTCTAAGACCTAGAATTAGGTGTGATGTACGGTGTGATGTATAGTGCATGATGTAGGTGAGCCTTATATATATATATATATATATATATATATATATGAAAATGGGAGATTTTAGAAAATTAAGAAATTTGGAAAATTGAGAAAATTAGAAAATTGGAAAGTTGGACACGAGTCTCTGATTTTAATTCAAGACGCCTACGTAGCCTATAAAGGCATCAAAGTCCACGTAGTTAGAATGTAGCATAGGGGTGGGGTTTATCGCATAGATTCGAACGGAATTTTATTATATGTGTATGTGTAGAAAATGTGTTTTTTGGTTTTGGAAAAAGTGTGATGGATAATTTTGGTTCGGAAATTTACGGGTATAACCCTCTTTGTTTTGATTTTGGGATTTTTGTAGAAAATAAAGTATGTGCAATATACGAATAAAAGTGTAGATATTAATGTGTATGAACTAAAGTAAGAACTAGATTATGAATCTAATATATATTATGCAAAAATAAGGAATTTAAAGAGAGGGGGAAGGAATTGGACCATCTTTGAAGCTTGATCTTTGATCTTGGATGAACTCCCTTGAATGTTGATGAATTTTGATGAAAGAGAATGATATTTTGTCATATTGGGTACGAAAAGGATGGGAATGTAAGCTTGAATGAAACTTCACATGAGGAACTTCGTTGATTTCAAGGGAATGTTGTTGAGATCACTGATGCTGATGGATCTCTTCTGTGTCGGGAGTGAGGTCATGGCCTCTATTTATAGGGCCAAAGGGGGTGACGATCGGCCTATCCCAGGCAGTGCCGATGGGAAGGTTATCCTTTACACTATGCCAATAGGCAGGGATCTGGACCTGCCAATTGACAGTCTCGTGCAGATTTTTCTGAAAAATGATAATAGAACGCAAACTGTTGATCAGAATCGCACACGGGGCATACCGTTAGATAGGTACTTTAAAGACCTTCAAGAGTCCTTTGGACCGATCCCAGGTTCGGAACTTGACGTTAGGTCAAATGTGGCTCGGAAGGGCACATCGATCTTTCGGACGGAAGATCGTCGAACAGAAACGGATCGTTCGTCCGTATGGTAAGTCAGAATCGCGCATGGGGTGGACCGTTAGAAAGGTTAGGAGATGTACTTATACATTCCAAAGAGTTTTGCTCGGTTCAAAAGGTTGACCTTGGTCAATCGGGGCCCGAAAATGCCCGGAAACCTCTCGAAGTAAAACAGATCGCTCATCCGTACCGTAGGTCAGAATCGCGCATGCGTCACACCGTCGAAAAGGGTATTCAGTGACCTTCGGAGTTTCATTCAATCTCGTTCGAGCTGAAAAGTTGACTTTGGTCAAACGAGGCCCGGGAGCCCTCGGTGGCCTCCAGATCGATTTTTGAGAGAAAACTGATCGTTCGTCTGAACGGTTATGCTGTTTCGCGCACATGATGGACCATTGAAAAGGGGTCTCAGTGCCCTTTAAAGATTCAAAGAGGCTCTGATGGTGAAGTTGATTGGGGTCAAGATGAAACATATACTGTTTTGCACAGAGAATTCAAGATGAAAAAATTTCAACAAAATCTATATTTTCAAAGTTCAGATAAAAAGGTAAATATATATTTTAGGGCTCTATATGGAATTTACTAAAAAAAATTGTACCACTCAGCGTAATCAAGACTATATAGGTTTTTTAGTACATGAGAAATATATATTAAATATTAAAAAATATTTTTTTTAAAATAATAGGTTCTAAATTATAATTATATATTATAGTCGCATTCATATCTACAATAAAGCAAACATATGTACAACATGAAAAATTTAAAAATGATGTATCAATTAATGGTAATATATTGTGCATAAATTATGAGTAACAAAAATGACCATATAGATATATGTCAAAAACATAAGACAAACTTACCTAAAAAGATGAACAGTTGGGTTGTAAACGAATGTTAAGGTCCAATCATAAGATTCAAAAACATGAAATCAATTAGGTCAACAATAAGATGAAAGAAATTAAACAATTGTAAAATAATAAATATTTTAAGTTTTTTCACTATTAAAAGTGATTCCCAAATGCAAACTTAATGATCCGATAAACAATTCCACATTTAAGTATTTTTCCACCATATAATGGACTCATAAAAGGTAAATTGGTAGCACATGCATTAACATGCTTTCTAAATTTGTTTTATTTGCTAATGTAGTAACAAAATTTATTAGGACCAAAAAATTACTACAGATTTCAGTTTCGTGGTAAAAATAAATTAATAAACATCAATGTGTAAGGACACAAATTTCCAATTGAGTCCAAATATAGTTTTGGCTCAATTCCGGACAAAAACATTTATTCATAGGATAGTATGTAATTGCAATACTCTCAAGCCAATGAAGTGTTTGTTGAAGACGTAGCGGCAAAGAGTATAAAGCTTCATCAAATGTGTCGGTTTGCGTGCCTCGTTTCTACGTCATCAACCATAGTTCCATGCTCCCAAAGTATGAATGCAATATTATATATATAGGAGCTTGGAACAAGTTTATTGGGTGTTAGGTTTTATAAAAACTGCGTTTTGTTTTAAGAAAGAATTAATTAAAACTTTAAATAAATGTTTATAAAGTTTTCTGGGCTTAAACAAGAATATACAAACTTTCTGGTTTTTCGTTCGATAGAGTCGTTCGAACGAGATTGTCGTTCGAACGAAAATGTCGTTCGAACGAACCTGCCAACGAGTTCCCATATTAGGCCACTGGAATGTCGTTCGATATGTCGTTCGAACGAACCTTCTGTTCGAACGAGATATCCAACGAGATTCTAACGAGTTCAATCTGGAACGTCGTTAGAAGTCTCGTTCGAACGAGATTTCGTTCGAACGAAATGTCATTCGAACGAGATGCCAGGTGGGAACAGTTTTTGGCAGTTTTACACCCACTTCCCCACTTGGTTTGTAACCAACTTTTTCAGATTTTAATATGTGCGGGAATCACTTTTGATGATCTATCTTTTTCAGATCATATAAACTCTTAGAGAGTGTTTTGAGAGCAAAATTAAAAAGAGAAAAAGATCAAATTTTGAGTGCTATTTTTCAAGAGAAAATATTTTATCACTCTAGTTTTACACCCATATTGTTTATCCAAGTTCACATATATACATATCAATTGCTTGGAGTTTAGCACCGATTTATCTCTTCCGTTTCAAAGAGAAGTTTTGGTTTGCGTCTACATCCATCAAATAAGAAGACGTTTTGTTGCGATTCTACCCACTTGGAGAAAGGCTCCTTGCTCGGGTGATGGTGACCATATAAAGTCCTATCGGTGGATTCCGAGACCGCGGTGGTGTTCCGAGGTTATCCGCTAGGAAGAGGTGTCTACAAGAAGAAGCGTCGAGGCTTGAGAGGGATCGAGTCGTGCGTTGTAAGTCTATCTGTCTTGTACTTGTAATTTCGTATCTAGTGGATTTGTGGCTAGGGTCGTCCGAGGTTGTTTCCCGTCTTGGGTTTTTCCTCGTACATCGCGGCGTAGTGTGATTGGTCTATTTTATCTTGCAAAATAACGTAGAACGCATGCTTAGGATAATTCAAGATAAAATTCGGTTTAAATCATCACACTCATTTAATTTGGTACTAAATTAAATATTGGGTAAAGTTTATTTAATTCAAGTCATTTGCTAAAATTTGGTTTCGCCTAATTTGCTAATCTTGATAAATATGACTTAGGCAAATTCTAGGACTTGGATTAATTAATTGGTTTAAGTGAATATATTAATTGATTAATTTTACTTCACTTGGTGTAATTTTAATTTGTTTAAGAAATTAAAATTTGTTTTGTTAAAGTTGAACCATCATCCTAACGCTTCCGCATCGAGTTTACATTTACAAATTGGTATGAGAGCCAAAGCGATAAATTATTTCGTTAACGATCCTTTAAATAATTTTTGGCTAAAATGGATTCTTCCCCATTTTCAAAATTTCCTATTTTCGATGGTTCAAACTACGCGTACTGAAAAGCGCGTATGAGATCGGCACTAAAATCTATCGAAGAAAGAGTTTGGATGTCTGTTGTTAACGGGTGGTCCCCACCAACTTATTTAGTTAAAAATGAACGTGTTATCAAACCCGCCGATAGATGGACTGAAAATGAGTTTAAACTTGCTAATTTCAATTCCCGTGGTTTAAATGCCTTGTTTAGCGCTGTCACACCGGATGAATTCCGACGTATTATGACGTGTGAAACCGCTAAAGAAGCTTGGGATATTTTACAATTAACTCATGAAGGAACTAGTGTCGTTAAAGCTTCGAAACTCCAAAACCTCACCACTCAATTTGAAACTATTAAAATGAATGAAAAAGAAACTTTTGATGAATTTTATGCTAGACTTTCTGATATTGTTAATTCATCTTTTAACTTGGGAGAGAAAATACCTGACGACCGTGTTGTAAAGAAAATTTTAAGGTCCCTACCCGATAGATTTATTCCAAAAGTGACCGTTTTAAATTCTTTACCAACTTTAGCCTCTACGAAATTAGAAGAGCTTGTAGGTTATTTACAAACCTATGAACTAGATATGTTTCCCTCTAAAACTGAAAAGAAAATCAAAAAGGGCGTTGCTTTAAAAGCCCGAAAAGAGGTCAAACAAGTAGTAGAGAGCGAGAGTGATAGTGACTCGGAAGACACGGCTTTATTTGCTCGTAAATTTAGAAAATTTCTTAAAATTAACAAAGATAAACTTAAAAATGATTTTACTAAATTTGATACTTCTAAACATGATAAAAGAGAGAAGATCCCTAAAGCCGAGAAGATCCCTAAACCTAGTAATGAAAATTTAGATAGGGACGAGTCTAATAAGTGTTTTGGTTGTGAAGGTTATGGCCATAGGGCGTATGAGTGCCCCACTAAACTAAGGAAAGAGGGTAAACGACCCACTGCTTATAATGCGACCCTTAGTGATAGTGATAAAGAAGAGGTACCCGATTCCCCCACTAAGAAAAATTTTGTGGCTTTTATGGCTAGTCATGTGAGTGATAGTGAGAATTCATCGATTGATGAAACTTTAACACATGACACTTCCAAGGTCATTGTTTATGATTCTCTTGATGATAGTGAGAGTGGAGAAGAAAGAGAGAGTGAAAATGAAGAAGAGGTTAATGTGAGTGAACTTCAAAATGCTTTTCAAGAACTTTATAAAGAATCTATTAAATTGAAAAAGGCTAATTTGAAGTTAGAAGCTAGTTTAAGAGAAAGTGTCAAGGTCGTTGAAAATGCTTTAATAGAAGACCTTAGGACACGTGAGCGAACTCTTCAAGAGAAGCTAGAATATGTAGAAGGCAAAAGAGATAGCCTTAGGGGTTTAATGGAATCCTTGAAAAAGGAGCTTCTTGCTTTTGAAGAGCGAAATGTTTTACTAGAATCTAACATTTTAGAATTGGAAAATAAATTAAAAGATTCTAGTAATGTCAAATTTGATTTGGAATGTCGTTCGAAAAAACTAGATAAAATATTAGGAACAGTCCAAATTAAAAATGACACTTGTGGTTTAGGCTTCAATACTTGTAATGAATTTTCTCATAATGCCAAAACCAATGTTTTAGGATAATCTACTAGGAATGCTTTTAAAGATCACTCCTTAGGTAAATCTTTTCGACATGTTTTTACTTGTACACATTGTGGTCGAAAAGGTCATCTTAGAAAATTTTGTTTTGATCTTAAACGAACTCCTAGAAAATCCCATAGTAAAGTAACCACGGTAATTAAAGTTCCAACACCCCAAGATAGTCATCCTTCATGAATTTGGGTTAGGAAATCCGACTTGGTTGCCTTGCAAAATAGGTTTTTTGATTCTCATTTACTATCACATGAAACCTCCCTTGCTAAATTTAAAGGTTGAATGTGTTAGTATTTGCATACTTTAGCGTTTGTACTTCATGCTATATTCACATGCTAAATGTATGCTTGTTTAGTCATTTTCTAGTCATTGCCTTATTTCATATCACATGCTAGAAATTTTGACTTGTTTATCTTTTTGTATTATATTTTGTGTTTGAATTAATTGAAAAATATAAAAAGATTTTTGTTTATCATTTGTGTTTTATTTATTTCATTTAAGCTTAATGAAAAATACAAATGGTTTTTGTTTATTTTTTTGAGTAAATATATTTATTTTTGGTGAAAAATGTTAAAAACTCAAAAATATTTTTTTGTGTGTATTTTAGTTTGACACACTTTAAGTGGCATATACCTGTGTTTGAATTCTATCTTTTACGCTCCCACGTGGCTAGAACTTTTGGTTTAGATTTTCAATCCTTAAAATGTTCTTTACCATGTTTTATATGGAGCAGTTGGATTTTGTGTTGTTTAAATGGATTCTATTTTTATATGCCTCTTTTCACACATGCACGAGCTCTTTTGAAATCTTAATATCACATGTTATATTTGAGCTTTTTGAGGCGTTCTCCTACCAATCTAGTCATCTACATATCTATGACCTAGGAGGACTAGTGCATGTCAAAATCCGTTGCACGTGAGCTTTGTGAGATAAAAAATTATATATCTAAATGTGCACGGGGAAGGGCTCCGAAAGGATGAATTAAATCCTTTGTGATAGTAAGCCACCGTTTATTGGATCTAAAAGAAATATGTGATCCAAAGGCCTAAAAACAGAATATTTTGCATTAAAAAGAAAACAATTGCCAAGGCCTATGTTTGTTTGATATATTCATTCAAAAGAAAAAGAATATATATGCTTATTGAGGGAGAATTGGATGGTATATCAACGGTTTGCACAATGTCCATTTATCCTAGTTGTCTTTAATGTCATGACTCTATTTGGTTTGTAGAATCATCATCATGCTAGGCTTGTATGCATTGTGTATGTTTGTTCATTGAGTTCAATTTATATCGTCACATGAGGTTATATTTAAATGTGATGAAGTTTGCAATCAAATGAGAACTCCGTGAATGTTTATTAAGTGTTTGGGTCTAAATTTAATTGTTGCTAGTTCACACCCCTACACTTCCGTTTCCATATGACACATTTTTGCCATACGAGTGTGCAAACGTATTGTATTTTTGTGTCATGTGTGTGTTTATATCTATATATATGTGCGTGTGCATTTTTGATATATTTATAGTAAATATATATATGATATTTTGTTTTGCCTTTGCCTTGCTTTTGTTGCCCATATGCTTTCATATCTTATCACTTTAAGCTTCAAAATGCTTTTATGTTTATTAGTTCTTTATCCTTTGCCTATTCCTGAACAAAAAGGGGGAGAAATGATAGGGGGGAAATGGTATCTAATCCTATTATTAACGTATCCTAGTTTGGGGGAGATTTATCTTAGGGGGAGACGTCTTTCTAAGTAGGTCGTGTGTTTGATAAAGGGGAGAATTAATTTAGGGGGAGTAATTAATTAAAATTGCATTTAATACTTTGATATTCCCTATGCATTTGATGAGTTTGCTTAAGTGTGCAGGAATTATTCTAAAGCGGCATCTTTCAATGGCAAAGCGTTTGATCCTTGGGTTGAGTCAAGTTTGGGTGGGTTATGTTTTGAGTCTAGTAGAGCTTGACGGCCCTTTAGGATTTTTGTTTGGTTTTTGTCCCGGAATAGCCAAAGGGGGAGATTTGTAAGGACACAAATTTCCAATTGAGTCCATATATAGTTTTGGCTCAATTCCGGACAAAAACATTTATTCATAGGATAGTATGTAATTGCAATACTCTCAAGCCAATGAAGTGTTTGTTGAAGACGTAGCGGCAAAGAGTATAAAGCTTCATCAAATGTGTCGGTTTGCGTGCCTCGTTTCTACGTCATCAACCATAGTTCCATGCTCCCAAGGTATGAATGCAATATTATATATATAGGAGCTTGGAACAAGTTTATTGGGTGTTAGGTTTTATAAAAACTGCGTTTTGTTTTAAGAAAGAATTAATTAAAACTTTAAATAAATGTTTATAAAGTTTTCTGGGCTTAAACAAGAATATACAAACTTTCTGGTTTTTCGTTCGATAGAGTCGTTCGAACGAGATTGTCGTTCGAACGAAAATGTCGTTCGAACGAACCTGCCAACGAGTTCCCATATTAGGCCACCGAAATGTCGTTCGATATGTCGTTCGAACGAACCTTCTGTTCGAACGAGATATCCAACGAGATTCTAACGAGTTCAATCTGGAACGTCGTTAGAAGTCTCGTTCGAACGAGATTTCGTTCGAACGAAATGTCGTTCGAACGAGATGCTAGGCGGGAACAGTTTTTGGCAGTTTTACACCCACTTCCCCACTTGGTTTGTAACCAACTTTTTCAGATTTTAATATGTGCGGGAATCACTTTTGATGATCTATCTTTTTCAGATCATACAAACTCTTAGAGAGTGTTTTGAGAGCAAAATTAAAAAGAGAAAAAGATCAAGTTTTGAGTGCTATTTTTCAAGAGAAAATATTTTATCACTCTAGTTTTACACCCATATTGTTTATCCAAGTTCACATATATACATATCAATTGCTTGGAGTTTGGCACCGGTTTATCTCTTCCGTTTCAAAGAGAAGTTTTGGTTTGCTTCTACATCCATCAAAGAAGAAGACGTTTTGTTGCGATTCTACCCACTTGGAGAAAGGCTCCTTGCTCGGGTAACGGCGACCATATAAAGTCCTATCGGTGGATTCCGAGACCGTGGTGGTGTTCCGAGGTTATCCGCTAGGAAGAGGTGTCTACAAGAAGAAGCGTTGAGGCTTGAGAGGGATCGAGTCGTGCGTTGTAAGTCTATCTGTCTTGTACTTGTAATTCCGTATCTAGTGGATTTGTGTCTAGGGTTGTCCGAGGTTGTTTCCCGTCTTGGGTTTTTTCTCGTACATCGCGGCGTAGTGTGATTGGTTTATTTTATCTTGCAAAATAACGTAGAACGCATGCTTAGGATAATTCAAGATAAAATTCGGTTTAAATCATCACACTCATTTAATTTGGTGCTAAATTAAATATTGGGTAAAGTTTATTTAATTCAAGTCATTTGCTAAAATTTGGTTTCACGTAATTTGCTAATCTTGATAAATATGACTTAGGCAAATTCTAGGACTTGGATTAATTAATTGGTTTAAGTGAATATATTAATTGATTAATTTTACTTCACTTGGTGTAATTTTAATTTGTTTAAGAAATTAAAATTTGTTGTGTTAAAGTTGAACCATCATCCTAACGCTTCCGCATCGAGTTTACATTTACACAATGAATACATGCCTAAGTGTTATTGAGTATTATGTTTAGACAGGTCACTTTACGTTGTAATTTGGCAATAGATACAGTGATGCTTTCTACATTTGATTTAATTGCTAATAACAGAAAATATTACGACCAAAAAATTATCACAGATTTCAGTTTCATGGTAAAAAAAATTAGAAACATCACGAATACACATGTAAGTGTTAATATCTGATAAGTTAACACTGAAGTCACAATTACTTCCAGTACCTTACAAATAAAATAGGCATATAGATAAGAGCAAATAAACACAAAGTCATATTATCATGTTGTCATTTACCCTAAAACCTTATTTTTAAATGAAATGCATCTCTCGTCAATTAAATCAATAAAATAATAACAAATACTAAACTCATGACAGACATCGTCAAATATACATACAACAAACCCCGTTTGGTTGTCCCAATTTTGTAAATTAGATCATTAATAAATTGATCCATTTACAAATTGACCCATTAATTGTGTTTGGTTTCATTAATGAAAGGATTCATTAACTGTCCCATTTTAGCTCATGTGCAAAATCTGAAATTGGATCATTTCATTAAAAACGTGAAATGAATTCATTTAAAATAGGAGTCACATAAAGTGCATCCCTCCCCCTCTCTTGATTTGTTTTTATCTTTTCTTCATAGAACCTTAACATCAATTTCAAATTACCAAACATTGTGTAAAATTGGATTTAACTCATTTCAAATTCACTCATTTACAATTCACTAATTCACAATGAACCAATTTACATAATCAAACAATTTGCGCCATCAAACTGGGCCTTAAAAAATGAGGCAAAACTAAATAAGAAAGTCACAAAATGTACTTGTTTTGGGTGCATTTAGTGCATGATAACACAAAAGTCAAATCTTATGGGGTATTGTGGAAAAAAATTACTAAGGCTTGTAGCTATAATCACACAGCACTTTTATTTTGATGGAAAAAAAGAGTGTTGAAGCAATACACAGTTATCAAATGGGAACTTATGAGCTTATAGCACAAAGTACAGGTTTATAGAATTAATGGTTGTTGTGACTACAACCATCATAAGACCCCCTATTACAAACAAAAAAAAACTATAAATGAAGAACATAGTAAAAGTCAACCAAAAATAAAATGTTGTAGTAAGAAGTGTACTACATCACTGTGGGGAAACACCCCATGTGATATCTTAAATTAAATGTAATTAATTGACTTTAACAATATTTTACGTTGATCATAGACTAAAAACTAAGAAGAAATACATTAAACAGAAATCGAGTCACATAACATATATTCCCTCTATGCCAAAAATTAAAAGTTCATGTCACACGGACTAATATGTAGTGCAAATTACGCTTATGCCACCTTTGTTAGTAAAGAGGAATGAGTACTAAGTGTAGCATAATTAGTGTAAAAAACTAAAGCCTTTATAACAAAGTTGGGATACAATTTCACTCAAAGGACCTTGTAAGTTTGTTTGTTCTGCTGTCCAAACACGACAAAAAAAAATTTATCAAAGAAATGAGTATGTAAGGACAATTTATAGTTGTTTTAGGTTTTACATAAAATAACATCTTTTTAACTACAAGAATTAAAGAACTTCAACCTTAGTGAATTGAAATCAACAACAAAGAA
Organism: Sambucus nigra; assembly: GCA_949130495.1. Classification (NCBI taxonomy): domain Eukaryota; kingdom Viridiplantae; phylum Streptophyta; class Magnoliopsida; order Dipsacales; family Adoxaceae; genus Sambucus; species Sambucus nigra. Next base: position 623,776,734 of record OX422215.1, read on the forward strand.
TTTTTGGCTTGACAGTGTATTAGGAGAAGGTTGGTTCGGTTCGATTTTCATGAAAAATGCCAAAAGACATTTTATCATGCTTGTCGAGATACAAAATGATAAGGTATATGCCTCTCCTATGGAGGAAAATTCAGATTGCGGCCGACATTTGAAGAATCTAAACGCTTTTTGTATCTTGAAATTATTTGCTTCATGTTGCAACAGAAAATAATATATTAGCAGTTACCATAGAGACCTAAAACAGATATGTAAAAGAGTTATAATGATTTTTATTAAATACTCTTCAACTTCACATCTTTATATTGATTTTCCTTTAACGATGGAATTGTTTCGACCTCTAGGTCATCAAATAGTATTATAACAGTTAGAGATGACAAATCTTAACATGACTCAATAACCTGGCATGAACATAACTTGAACAAGTTATCCTCAGCAGTTATGCCAAAGGGTTTGTACATTGATAATATTCACTTACATTTGCATACTAAAGTGATAAAAAAATAGTTTCATACAAATCAAAATAAATCAAAGATGAACATCTAACTTTAACATCATAAAAAAATCAATCCATTTCCAAAATCTAGTTAGTGGACTTAATAATTCGTGAACCTTGAAAAAACTTCAAAGGATGATGAAACAAAATTGGGATTTTCAAACAAATTACATTGGAAATTATAAGGCACGATTATACATAGAACATGTAGGAAAACTCATTATATAACCAAAATTTATTTAAATAACATATATAGAATGACAACAAAAAAAAGATGTAAAAAAATAATGCCTAATATGTGCCAAAAAATGACTACAAACAATAATATCAATAATAGCGTAACATGTCACAAATAGAGTACATATTAAAAAACGTATCACAAATATAAGCATACATTTTCAAGATGAGAAAATCAATCATCCAACATATAATTATATCTATAGTTTCAAAACAAGATTAACATTAATGTTTTTCATGTACTGAGATAGCTTACGCATAAAAACAATTCCACTTTTATACAACCAATATCAGTCCCAACCCAAGTATGGGATTAAGTACATAAGCAAAGCATATTTAAGTTTTCTTTCATATTAACTTCAATATACATTGAAATACCTTTCAATTAAATTAATTTCTCAAAGAGAGATTTACTTACTTAAGAAATTCAGCGAGCAAGAGGAAGTTTATTTGTAAGGAAAAAAATACAAATTATGTTACTGGGATTAAGCAGAACAGTTTTCTTGGCTTGATATCAATCTCACTTAAATTGGATGTTAGGATTAAAACTCAAGACAATTTAAAATGTACAAGCATTTAACATTAACTGAAATCCATATGTACTCAAATCCATTACATACCTAAAATTTATTGAATATTAAACTTCAAATTAATATAACACCACCACTGTCAAAACAGGGTACGTATCTAATTGCAAAACAAATAAAGAGGTAATAGAATGACAAAACAAATTAAGAGGTAAAGTAACAGGATGACTGACCTGATCTAGAAAAAATGGCAAAAAAATTTAACTGGACAAAAAAAAATTCAAAACAAGAAATCGCACCTGTTGATGAGGCTTGGTTATGGGGTTTAGGTGAAGATGTGTTGAGAGGGTGGATTTTATTGCTGGATGTGAAGAAGAATTTATTTATGTCAATTAAATACAGATCCTGGTGTTTGATCTCCCATTTCTTGGCCTTCCTTCATTGTGTGTTGTGTGGGGTGATGCATCGTCAGAAGATGAAAGGTGGGGAGTCTAAAGTTTAGTAAATGGGAGAAGATCAAGTAATTTTAGCCCCGCACGATGCACGGGCGCCTTATAAATCTTGTAATAAAATTGCAACGAAATGCTCAAAATCGTAGAGAACATATGCGCATTGACACACTTCATTATTCATTATATATAGACTATGGAGTACAAAGTAGTAAATATGAAAGACCTTATAGAATAACAATTTTTATAATCATGAAAGTCATAAAGTTAAAAATAAATGTTATAATTGGGACATTTTCCAAATTAAAATCAACATGCATATTTACATAAATGCTAAGAATAACATAAACAAATTTTTTTTGAATAAATCAAAATACAACATATTTGGTCAAATCGTCGTCAACGGACTTGTCCACGATTTCTTACGTATTGTTCTGGACAATATGTTATCGAATTCAATTGCTTGCACAAATTAATCATAGAATTTCAATGCCCAACTAAAATTATCTATTTTCGGCATTGCATAAAACATAGAGCCCACAAATATATGGGCACAACAAACTTAAGTGGAAAATATACACAATGTAATAACGACAATCTACATATGACACAATTAAATAATGAAATCTACAATTTTTACTCCATGTGGAATGTGTCACATCAAAATCCAACTCCACCTCAACCCCTCAAACCCGAATTTTCAAGCCATAATATTTACCATGGACTAATTACCCGGTCGGAATAGCAATATTGAACTATAACCCCAAGAATCATAGAATCCCTACACACAAAATATTTATGAAATAAATTCTCATTCAATTATTTCTTCATACAATATTTGGAAAAATCACAGAATATAAAAAACAATACTTAGAAGAAATTAGTAAGGATGTGATCAAAATTGAAGTAATTGGAATGAGAAAGGGGTATTACCTGAATTGAACTTTTTCACTTAATCTTCTTTTTTGACATTTCATCAAATGGTTAATGTGCACCATATAAAACATATTAGAGAAATTTATTAAAGTGTTGAAAATCAAATCTAGAAAATCAAGTATAAAATTGAAAAGAAACAAAGGATATCAAAATAATATAATAGAGTTAGTGGGGATCACAAAATGTTTAATGCCATCTTTTTCAAATGAAGAATCACTACTTGTTTCCAAACTTAAAAACTTGTGTAGTGCAACTAAATGAAAACTTACAATAGAAAAGGGAATGAAAACCATCGACGAATAATAAGTTGTCGAGAAACTTACAATGGAAAAGGGAATCAAAGTATGGGTTTGCTGAAGTGATGATTTACTGGTCAGAGAGGAGATCCGAGATGATAATCTACTGATCAGAGGTGAAATCTGAGATGATCCGAGGAGAACTTGCCATACATACTTATGGTAACAGAAATTTTGGCTTGCCTTTGGCCCAAATCTCCATCTGTGATGAAGATCGCCAAAGATACATCGTCGAAAGAAAGGAGATTGAAATAACCAAAAAGAAAATGATCGGCACAACTATGGCTGTAAACGGATATTCGAAAATTCGCATCCGTCGATATCCGAATCCGAATTTGCGAAAAATATGGAAACGGATACGAATATGGATACTCTATAAAAATATCCGAAAAAACGGATACGGATACGGATAGTACTAGTATCCGACATGGATAATCCGTATCCGATGCGGAGTATTCATTTTATCGGATATCCGTATCCGTCAAACATATGTTTAAAATATTACTAATAATATTAGTATTAGTATTACTAATAAATCAATATTAAAAAAAAAACTTAATCGTTTATTCCCCAAAACAAAATAAACACATACTCCACTCAAAACACAAACTCCCCAAAAAAACCTTAGTATTATTATTTTATTGGGTATATTATAAAATGTCATATATTATTATTTTATTAGGTATATTATCATTGAGTTACACTAAAGTTACAATACACCCTATCATCACACAACATCCAACGACTAAAGAACAAGTATTCTACTAAAAAAAATAACTTCGTTTCATTTCTCTTTCGTACAAAACAAGAGAAACGAAACTCTCATGTGGTTGTTCGTTAGTTTTCTTAATTATAAATAAATGTAAGAGAGAAACAGAAAAGAATGTAAGAAAGAAAAATAATAGAATGTAAGAAAAAAATAGAAAAATAAAGAGATGGTTTTTATTGTGATGAGAACTGAAGTTAACAACATGTATATTATATACAAAATCAAAATGTATACTTATTAAAATAAAAATATCAGTATGTTTTGAAGACAAAAGATCCTTGAGGTTATCATTCTCAATAAATTTGATTAATCTAAAAGGTGCATATTTATTTCTACTGTCATGGAATGCGACTGTTATTTTTTTTTTTTTGGATAGCTTTAAACTTATATGATTGTAAATTATCGATGACTTAAAGTCATATTATCATTATGGAATGAAACTATTATTATGGAATCCATAATTGTTGATATTAGGAGGCAATAATTTTGTTATATATTTATTTAGATTGGATTGGATTTCATTGGATTGGATATATTTAAATTGTTATTTTTTGCAATGGCTAAATAATGTAAACGAATACGGATATTATCCGAATCCGAGGTATCCGAGCGGATACGGATATGGATAGTTGTTTTAACTATCCGGGCGGATACGGATAGTACATTTAGATAGAGGATACATATATGGAAAACATGGTATTCGATCCGTATCCGTCCGTTTACCACCCCTAGGCACAACCTTAATGCCATCGGATAAATATGGTAGGAGAGACTTGGGAAATAAAAGGACAGTGGTTGAAAAATATAAAAGGACGGATGAATTTAATTGACAAAGAGAGAGAAAAGGAGGGAAGAGAACGGGTGTCAGAGTAATGAATAAGGGTGGTGTAATTAACGGTTGTCATGTGTCAATTCTCTAATAATAAGAGACACCAAAATTATATTATACTAACATTAACGCCAAGCGATGCGTAACCGAATTAATCTAAACTGTATTATTTTGTTAGGAATGATAGGGGATTCAATTTCAAATTAATATCAAAACTCGTACGAATGACATTGAATAAATGCAATCAACATTTTTAATTTTGACAATACATTATAACTGAATATCCATTTAGTTTTATGATACCTAAACAAAGAAAATAATTATTATAAATCATTGAAGTAATTTAATATAATAATTAAAACTCTAAATCTTTTTTTGAACTGAAATTAAGAAATAAAAAAATTTCATTAGGTATTTTTCAATACATGAAGAACACCAAGTTTTGGCATTCTAATTTTAAACTTCAAATGGATAAGTAAAACAATATCTAAAAGAACGCAAATTCAAATCAAAATCAACCTGTAAAAAGGGTTCTCAGTTTCAAGCTCAACAACATATTTTTAAAAATATGAAAATCGAATAATAATTCTTATAAAAATATTTAAATCTAGAAATTAAAGGAAATAAAGTAAAAAAGTTAATTTAAAAATAAAAACATATTTCCAATAAAAATAAAAAAGTCAATTTATAATTGATAAAAAAAAAACAAATTTCCATCAAAAAATAGATTTTCAATTACAAAAATATATTTCCTATTAAAATTAGGAAAATACTAAAAAAAATTACATAAAAATCGAGAAAATATTTTTAAAAAGTCTGCAAAAAACTGAATAAATAGTTTAAAGAGTTTAAAAAAATATTGTAGAAAAATCGATTTCCAATAACAAAGTAGATTTCCAATTAAAAACAAATTTCTAATAAAAAAATAGAAAAAATATTCATTAATTACAAAAAATCTGGAAAATACAAAAAAAAAGCAGAAAAAATAAATAAAAATATGAAAGATACATAAAAAAAATCCATAAATCCAAAAATATGTTTTTTAAAAACTTGCAAACTGAATAAATATTCTAAAAAATTAGAAAAAAATAATGCAAAATATGAATTACCAATAACAAAATGGATTTCCATAAAAAAACAGATTTCTAATAAAATTAGGAAAAATATTCAATAATAACAGAAAATTTGGAATATACAAACAAACCAGAAAAAAAAATTAAAACAATAAAAAAGAAAAACAATTCCCAAAAATAAAAATTCTAGACTTGATAAAAAAAACTTAATAAACAATACTGATAAAAGATTTCCAGTAAAAAAATAATTTTTTTCATCAAAAAAAAAAAAATTCTAGCAGAATAAAAATGATTTCCATAGAAAAAAATTTATCCAAAAAAATGTTTTCTTATAATTGAAAAAATATCATCAAATCTTAGGAAAAAAAATTCATCCAACAATCTTTAAAAAATCCGAAAATTTGGAGTAAAGAAATATTAATCTCAAAAGGCCAAATCTCCCGAAATCAATAAAAAAATATTTTCTAGCAAAATAAAAATGATTTTCAAAAGAAAAAAATTATTTTTAACCTAAAAACATTTTCTAATAGATAAAACACTATCATCAAATTTCAAGAAAAAAGAAAAGACCAACAAACAAAAACAATCCATTAAAAACCATCAAATTAATAAAAATCAAATCTCATAAATCCTTACCCTCTAAAGCAAAAGCGCCTCTGAGTTGTCGGGGACGAAGCTAACAGCGTCCATGAGGTTGGATTTATCGGCGCCGTTGAGTGATGTCGTAGAATGGCCGATGGTTTGAAAGCCTTTGTAGGATTTGAAGTTCTCCCGTTCGAATCGGCTGATTTTGCCAGGTGCGGGTAAGGAAGAAAGACACAGTGGAACAAACAACAAAACCAAGATGTGTAATGTAAAGTAAAAACTCTAGGGATTGAGAGAAACAGAAAATGAAATTGAAACTGAGAGTTTGAAATTTGAGTGGGTGAAGGAAAGAACTCAGCATCTCATAAATTTAATGAACCAATTGATCCGATTTGTTCAGTTGAAGGATTAATTTTGAAAGAAAAAATATATCTATCTATGAATGTAATATTTTGTTGTCGGTTTAGTTGCCGAGGTGATGCAGTGGAAATTGAACATACTCTTTTTTTTTTGAAAATGAAAGGTTTTAATGAACGTAGGAATGGAAAAAAGAGAAGCTCATATAGATGCGTATTTAGGAAGTTGCATTTATGATAGTCACGTGTCATTCTCTCATATTTTGATCCACAGTTTTTATATAGTTATATAAATTATGTTATTAGATGGGGAATCGAATGGTATTAATGGATTTTTAAAATGTAAGAAGGTAAAGTGGTCATTATAACTTTAAAGACAAACTACCCTCTTTTCACGTAGAGATAAATTAGATATAGATTTAGAGTAAAGCTAGGGAGACCCAAAAAAAATTCATTTGATAAATCCAGTGAATAAGACAAAAATGGGTACAATTTTTTAATGCACATTTTGATGCCCTGACGGGACCCTGAACAATAAAGTATAAGCTTTTAATGCAGTGAATTTACGAAATGGGTCTTTTTGTGGGTCTCCCTAGATTTATTCATAAATTTAATGTGTGTCTGTGTGTGTATGGGTGGGAAATCGTCATACGACTCAATAATACAATATGAACCACACGACTTTTTAGCGAGTTTGGGTGAACCCTTAACGAATATGGGTGCTTAACGGACGGATCCGCTAAATACGACAACTTAATGAATCAGGTTTGAGTTTAACCATTTAGGGTAAATCCACGACACGGCTCATTAAGGCGCGATTTGAATACAGTCTAAACACGACAGGAACCCAATTAGATTCGATATGAAATCGACACGACACAACCCATTGACACCCTTATGTGTGTGTTCGAGAGAGGGAGAGAGAAGAAGAAATTGGACTTATATAATCATCACTAAAAGAAAGAAAAAAAACTAGGTTCATAAGATTACGATATATACACAATATTTATATCGATTTTTTTTGTAGAGCTTTATATCGATTTCAAAGACAAAACTGACATCTATTTCAAACAGAGACAAAACTGACATGACCAAAACTTAAAAGATTGAGAATTTTTTTGTAAAAGGTTAAAAGATTTTCGCCCATGCAGATGTCGAACCTGCCACCTTCGCATTATTAGCACGACGCTCTAACGAGCTGAGCTAATAGGCCACATGCTAGGTCCCACAATAAGATTCTCACATTACCTCTTGTTTAATGGAATATAACTGTTTTTTTGTGTTAAAAAAATGTTTCTTAACAAACATTTTCTTTTCTGCCTTAAACCCTAATGGAGTTTATCCAATAATTAGATAAGACAGGTGTACACCCCAACAAAAGATTTGTGTCTTTCATAACTTCTTATGTTCTTAAATTAAAGTTTTTTATTTTATAATTGAACCTTAATTATATATAATGGTGACAATTCGAATTATTTGCATCATAATCAAGTTAAGTTATTTTGGGCTCGAGTACTAATTTTGAATAGTAATAATTCTAAACTAAGTTATATAAATGACCATATAATTATGCAACCTCAGTAAGTCTTTAATTGTGTTAAAATTACCACCCCTAATTATATATACGTCATAAACTACGCATTCTACTATATCTGTAAAAAATATTAGCCTTCGTAAATTTTCACCTAATAGGTGCCAATTAAGATTGATTTCGTACAAGTACAAATTCATGCATAAACCTTTTGCACGAATTCATAGTTGATTTATTGCGTCATTGTTAGGTAGTGTCTTAATTGAGTTCGCACATAAGAGACATCAAATTACCTAATTCGCATGAATGAGATTCATATTTAGTTTGAAAAATGAAAAGAGGTAATGTTTTCATTTTCCCACCCCAATTAGACTCAAATAAACCAATTTAATGGTAGGGTAATATTAAAAATAATGCCCTTTTGCTAAGTTGTTACTAAGTATGTAGTTCAGTATATGCTACGATCTTTTTTCCTTCAACAAGTCCCATGAAAAAAGATTTTACTTCAATAGGTCATATTTGTAAATATGTAGTGTTCACTACTACATGTATAAATATGCCATATTAAGAAAAGACAATGTTATGATATGATCATCTATTAGGAAATGTCTTTGTAAATAGGGCTTATTAGTCAAACTCTTTGAATTATATTGTATAAATGATTAAATTTTATTGATACTTAATTATAACTAGATTCAAGATTAAGGCTTTGTTTCTTACTAAATCATAATAATTTCAAAGGGTATCGGTGAAACTTAAATGTAAAAAAATTGTAAGGCGTAAAATATAATGCAATAGAAACTCTACTCGAGTGACTAAATAAACAAAGTTAAACTGTCTATAACCAAATGACGGAATTGCATAGGAAATAAATGAGTGGGACGAGAGGCGAATTGGTATTTACGCGTATGATTTTTTGGCAGATACGACGATACGTTCAAGGGTGGATCCATATTAGGCCCAACTGGGGCGGCTGCCCCAACTGAGATTTGATTTTTTTTATCTGGTGTTATAAACTTTCGAGTCTCGTCATCTTTATTTTCAAAACCCTAAACTGATACACACAGCAACCAAAACAATTCAAGGTAGGTGATTTCATCCTTTTCTTTATTTTTCTTGGACTTTAATATTTAATTCTATTTAGGGTTTCTATATTTGTCTTTTTTCTTGGTTGTTCGTCTTTGTGGTTTTATGAAAGGTTGTGTAATATGGGAGATTTGATGTTGGCTGGTTTGAAATGACTAATAGTTTGATAGTGGCAGGCAGGTTGGTTTGGTAGTGGGTGATGATTTTCTGTTCCATCAGGTGAGTTAACTCATTTTTGTACTTTATATTAAGCAAAATTCAATCGTTATCACCGCTAAAATTTAGGCATTGTATATATTTATTAAGCGTTTTTTTATTTTTTAAAATTAATTACGTACTGTTAATAATAATTGAAAGTAGTTGTTTGGGTATAATAAAACTATAATTTGTATAAAACTCAAAATAATCCGATCGAATTAGTATTATTTTTTCTATTTCACAACTTGAACTCGATCCGTGCCTTGTGATACCTAATCAACTTGGCGAAGTTGTTTTAGGTTTTTGCAGAGACTTTTTAACCATGATGTGTGCCAATTTGATACAAAACAATGAACCGAATCATAACTCTGCCGTTAAAACATTTTGGTTCATACCTAGAACCAAAATGCCAATAAAATATTCAATTTAAAATCTGAATTACCCAACCAAGTTAATCCAGGGTTATAGTGGGCACGCTCACATGCAGAAAATTTCCCCACCAACTCTGGCTAACATAAATCCAACCCAAGTTCTGAAAATCCTGATCCTAGTAAATTTAGAGAGTAAAATAAGCAATGGACATAATGTGGCCACAATTTTCTTAACCATGGGAAATTTCATATATGTGAGGTTTAAGGGTTCACTCGTGAGATAAACAGTCACCAAAGAATATTTGATAACATAAACCGCTGCATGGTGGAAAGATACAGATTAAATGGCTTAATGTTCTGCTACCACTAACATCAATATCAGCAAGCAATATTTCTTCTTTATATGCTTCAACTTTTAAAATTTGAAAGACTAGTAATTTGTAAAGAATAGGAGACTCAAAAGAATGAATAACAGAATGGCCATGCAGGTCTCGAACCTGCAACCTTCGCGTTATTAGCACGACGCTCTAACAAGCTGAGCTAATAGGCCTTGTTGTTCAATATGATTATTTAAATGAATGTTTTTCCAAAAAAATTTTACTGAAAAATAAGTGTCAAGGCTTTAGATTCATGATATGAAAGGCTACTCATTTCATTTTACATAGAAGATTCCTAATATGACACGATACGAAATAATAAATTAACAAGGGTAGGCTTATCGTGTTCGGATCAACACGATAAAGCCGTTAAGATAACAGTTTGGGTTTGGAATTTTGTCTAGACACGATTAGACCCATTTTTAGCCGTTAACATTAATAAGCCACATAGTGTTGATGTAAAAAATTAGATCACTCTAATAATTCAATCACAGATAAATAAATGAGACAAAGAATTTTAAAGTGGTTCAGCCTTATAAGAATGGCCTATGTCCACTGTTGTTTTATTGCTGAGTGTTTGGGAATTCTCGAGTACATGTTATCTCAAGAAATTCTAGTCTGGGGTCGATCCTCTTACAATGAGGATTGTACAATGTATTTATAGCCTTGAGGCTGTAATGTGAAAGGGTAATACATTTAATGCCCTCTTTGCGTGAGCGTCCAAATGATAAGCATTTAATGAATCAGTTGAACTGTTGGTTATCCATCTATTAATGCTTTGTTCGAGATGCAGCTCGGACCGCCTGAGTTGCTCGGACCGCCTAAGCTTCTTGGTATTCAAGAGTTCCTCGGAGCGTATGAGTTCCTCGGGTAAGCAGTGTTCCTCGGGGAACTAGTCTTCCTCGCTGTAGTTTTGTTCCTCGGAAGTGTTTGTAGTTGCCATGTAGATAGCCACGTGTCTTCATATGATTGGTCCACGTCATCAGATTAAATTTGGTATCAACAGAAGCCCCCAATGTTTCATAGTTCGAAATTTGAGGAGTACGGAACATTCTTTCTCGGAATATGGTAGCTTTAAATAGTCTTCCTGATTTTTAGGAGCATTTCCCTTGTATTTATTTCTCCTTCCAAATTCGTAGAATCATGCATTTTTGGACTTTTCTGCGTGCTTCGATTCCCGCGTTACTTTTCGTCTTTTTAGCCACTGTTGCCCGCTTTGATTCCCGCGCCAATATTTAATGCCCTTTTAGCCGCCGGTAACGTAATCATCCTTTTTTGTAATCATTACTTCGCCAGTTCCCAAGGTAAGGTATTTAAACTTCACAGACACTCCCATTGTTTTCTATCTTTTCAAATTTTCATCTTTTGAGTTTTACATCGTCTCTTCCTACTCTCTTGTGCGTTCATCTTTTCCGTCGTTCGTAGTCAGCAGATCCATTCTTTTCCTGTAAGATCTTCTTCCTTCATCTTTATTTCTTTATTCACCATGGTTTATCCTGTTGAGTCTCTTGAGAAATTTCGTTCTGATTTTTCCATTCCCTCTTGGGTCGTCTTGGAAGAGCTTTCTGAGCCTTCTAATTATTTCAATTTGGCTGAGGGACATTGGTTCCCCAATCTCTTTTTTGCTGAGCGTGGATTTTCTTTTCCACCAAATTCCCTATGTCTGGAATTCTGTCAGTATTTCGATGTTGTTCCTGCACGAATAGTCCCCAACACATGGAGAATAGTTAATGGGGTGCATAGATTAAATCAAGTGCATGGAACTCGTATAGGAATTCCAGAAATCATATATTGCTATAGATGGGCAGTTAATGATAATATTTATTATTTAAAAACTAGGTTTATAAATAGAGCCTTAGTAGTCAATCTCCCTGATGCCAATAGGGATTATTTTGAACACGGGGTTGTCGTAAAAAATTGGCAACACCCTCCATTAACCGAAGATGAGGTTTACCAGGGTCCCAGATGCCCTCCTTATGGCAATGGGATAGGTTATTTTTATTTTATTTTATTTATTTTGAAATCATGTTTGTTTTTTGTTTGATGAAATGTGTCACTAATAACAATGTTTGTTTATTTGCAGTTGATAGAAAGAGAAAGTGCCCAAAAGAAACAGATGTCAATATAAGGCATTTGGGACTTATCTGGGGTCTGCATCAAAGGGATGCCGATGAGCACATCTGGTCGACTTCGTATCTTCTCCAGTATAAGAGCTACACAACTTCCTTCACTGCTCGTCCAGTGATCAGTGAAGCAGAGCTAGTACCAGCCTCTGCAAGTTCATCTCCTGAATCCCACATTCCTTTGAGCGAAAGGATGAAGAAGAGAAGACCTCCCACCTTGTTTGAGAAGACTGCCTCCGGTTATGGTGAGGCAAAGAGGAGTAGGATTGATGTCCTAAGGGAGGGGATAAAAAAAACTGCTGCAGCTCCTCCAGCTGCTCCTGCAAAAATTGTCGAGAAGCCCGCAGTGGCTCCGAGCAGGTCTGCTGCTCCTGGAGAGGTGATTGTGATATCACCGATCAAGGATTCTTCCTTGGTTGTACCTGTTCCCCCGAGGAGGCTGAAGAAGAGCTCCTCGGTCAATTTGGTTGATACCATCATTCAGCCCCCAGCTGTTGGGACTGAAGTTCCCACTTTTGTTCCCCCGAACTCTGACATGAGCTCGGTAAAGTCCTTAACCATTCCCGAGGTCAAAGGTACTGAAGATAACCTTACTCGGGACATGGTTACTTCTTTGGTTGCTCATCACCTTGCTTTAGTAAGTCTCTTTACTTTAAACTTTTCATAGTTTCCTTTGTCATTTCTTGTTTCTAACTTGCTTTCTTTTTCTGTTCACAGTTGACGAGCTGCTTTAACATAATCCTCAAAAAGGATGAAGCCATTAAAGCCTCATGCTCCTCGTCCAGTGTGGAAGGAGCTATGGAAGAGGCTATCAAATCTTTGGAAGACTCCCGCCAGAAGTATGCCACTGATAAGGCTATCTGGGAGAAAAAACTTTCCTCCTCCGAGAAAGAAAAAGCTCGAGTTGCTGATGCCTCCAAGGAGTTGGAGAAGAAAAAGAATGCCTTGGAGAAGGTAAATAAAGAGCTTGAGGAAAAACTCAAAGTCGCCGAAGAGATGGAAAATAAACTCAAAATTACTGAGGAGAGGTTGGACCAGCTTCAGGAAGTAACTCGGCAGAAGGAGGAAGCTGAATAAAAACTAAAAGTTGCTGATGATTTGTTGTCCGAGAAGCTTGCCTTGGAGAAGGCCAAAAGGAAAGCTGCTGTGAAGAAGTCCTTCAGCTCTGGGTGGGACAAGGGGTGGGATAAGGGGTGTGCTGCCATGGTCTCTCAAGTGGACTATGGCAGTCTAAAGTATTTTAGGGATGGATGGGTTGCTGCCCTTCAGGAAATGAAGGTCGACGAGTCATCCGAGCTCTTCCAGAGACACATCCCTGGTCCCCCTCCTACTCCAGAAGAATTAGAAGAGGACGAAGCTACCTCTGAGGGGTCTTCAATGGTAATGGGAGAACATGCCCTAACCAACCAGCCTGCTGCCGAGCAAGTCGTTTCTTCTTCCGAGCAACAGCTGGTGCTTTTCGACTAACCCACAGTTCCCTCCGAGCAACCTGCTTCCTCCTCCCAACCTTCCGAGAAGGTTTTGGGAGATAAGGAAAAGGTGTAATGTTGTTCGGTTTACCTTTCTATTTTTCTTTTTTGTCAAATGTAACCCAGAATTTGTACTCCTGAACTATGATCTAATAAAATTTGAACTCTTTCTTCCATACGGTTGTCTCTTTTCTATTTGTACTCTGTCTTGATCTTCTTTTTGATGATTGTCTTTTCTTTCTCTGCTAGTTTATGGCCAGGATGGACCTACTATCTGCTCATGATACAAAGTTGCTGCAACAATGCAATAAATACTTTAAAGCTGGTCACACAGACCTGAGTGCTGCACAAATTGCTGACATCCTTTGTCATAATGCTTCAGAGCAGGCAGTCGAAGCATATCAGTACCTGAAGTGTCTACTTGACCGAGCTGTGGCCAATAATGTGGCTTACTATGAAATGATCGAGGATCTCCAATGTACCCTCGGAGACCTTCAGAATCAGTATAAGGAATCAACTGCCCTGTTGCATGAGGGGTATGAGAAGAAGTATCAGCAGCTTTCTATCGAGAAGCTCTTTGCTAGGTACGATGTCAGGGAGAGAACCCTAAGGGGTGAAGTTGAAGAATGTAAACAGATTGCCAAGCTGTTGGAGTGAGAAAATAACAATTTACAGAAGGAACTAGCACAGTTGAAGTCTGCAGCCTCTTCTTCAACAGCCCTAATCCCAGTGACTGACGAGGGATTTTCATTCTTAGAAGTTGAGAATGCCAAATTGAGGGAAGAATTGTATACCTTGAGGAGTTCGGGCCCTTCCACGTCTAATCGGGGACGAGGAAGAGCTCCTCGGGGACGAGCAAGAGCAGCTCGGGTGCTTGTCGAGGAACAGAGGACAAAATCTGCCTTAGAGAACCAAGCCTTCCAATTAATGGCTAAGAACCAGGCTTTGTCTGACATGTCAAAGAAGGTAAGGGACTTGGAGAAACAGCTCTCTACGCAGAAATCAATTTTGGAGAATAAGGAGCTTTTCATCAAGAATCTCCACGAGCAGCTAGAAAGGCTAACATATCAGTTCCACAAACAGCCCAGGGAGTTCTGGATGGCTGGATACAACGAAGCACTATTCCATTTGGAAGATCGTATCCAGAATGCCAACAATGAGGGCTATAAGCAAGGCTTGATGAATGCCTTAGGTATGTTGAAGCTCGAATAAGGAAACTATCTATGGGACTACCATGATCTCGGGTTGCTTGACCTGCCTGTGCCACCGTACAACCTGGAGATGGAGTGGATCCCTGCTCGGGCCATTCCACGAAGCTTAATTTCAAAATACCTCGGTGACTTTAATTTACATTCTCAAATTGAGGTATCTCATCCCGAGCATCTTCTAGATCGACCTTCTGTGATGAACGTCAGGATGCTGAAGGATTTGAACTTCATCAATTCTCCTCAGTCTTTAAATGATCCGCCTGCTGGCGAGGAACCTGTATCGAAAGCTGAGGGGAAAAGACCAATAGAATAGGAATTTTTAATGTAACAGTTAGTATACATATCAATGTAATTTTCATTTTATTATCAATGTAACTTGTAATTTATTTCGAATTTAATGAAAGACTTTCATTATTGCTTGCAAATCTTAATTGCTATTGTCTTGTAAATATCAAACACTTTACATTTATGCATATCTGTTAAAAAGATAATAATAGTGTTGTTCATCGATCAACTTAGTAAAAAAGTTACAAGTATCAGTAATGTTGCTCGATCACTTAATAATAAAGTAATGAGTATAAAAATGTTTAAAATTTTTCCAACCAACCAAGGTTGTTAAATTTTGCTCGTCGACCAATTATAGTTAGTGAGAGTTTATCCCTGACTAACCATACTTGGTAAATTTTTTTCTTTTTGATAAAATGTGTCTGACCAACCAAGGTCAATAAATTCTCCTCGTCGACCAACTATAGTTAGTGGGATTTTATCCCCGACCAACCATACTTGGTACAGTTTGGAATATTTTCTCCTCGTCGACCAACTAAGTTGGTACAGTTTGGAATATTTTATCCTCGTCGACCAACTATGTTGCTACAGTTTGGAATATTTTCTCCTAGTCGACCAACTACGTTGGTACAGTTTGGAATATTTTCTCCTCGTCGACCAACTATGTTGGTACAGTTTGGAATATTTTCTCCTCGTCGACCAACTACGTTGGTACAGTTTGGAATATTTCTCCTCGTCGACCAACTACGTTGGTACAGTTTGGAATATTTTCTCCTCGTCGACCAACTATGTTGGTACAGTTTTTAATATTTTCTTGAGTAGTCTGCCGAGCTGTGCCGAGTAGTGCGTAGCACTAGTATTCCCCAAAAAATTTTCAATAAACAGAGAGACTTGCAGAATATTTTTATTTTATTCATACTGATGGAACTGCGTTACATATACATCACTGATAATACTTGCGCAGGTGCTCTGCATTCCATGCATTCTTAAACTCCTCGCCTTATAGAGTTGCTATTCGGTAAGTTCCTGGTCGAATAACTTTTGTAACTCGGTATGGTCCATGCCAGTTTGCCTCCAGTTTGTTATGCTTTTGAATTACTTTCTTCAGCACATAGTCTCCTTCTTTCAGGTCGCACTTCTTCACCCTCTTGTTGTAAAACAAAGATGTTCGCTGCTGGTAAGCAGCATTTCTAATGGCCGCTTCTTCTCTAACTTCCTCGAGCATGTTTAAATCCAGACTTCTCATTAAGTCGCTGACAGGGGAATTAAAATTTAGTACCCTGTGTGTTGGGAGGCCCAACTCGGCAGGTATGACAGCTTCACTTCCAAACGCCAGCATGTATGGTGATTCTACAGTTGCTACTCGGGGAGTAGTTCGGTAAGCCCAAAGTACTGATTGTAGCTCGTTGATCCAGTTTGCTTTTACATCATCCAATCTTTTCTTCAAACCGTTCAGTAGCGTTCTGTTTGTCACTTCAGTTTGTCCATTGCTTTGAGGATGGCCCGGTGCTGAATGAACCTTCAAAATGTTTGACTGATGACAATATGTGGTAAACTCCTTATTATCAAATTGCGTTCCATGGTCTGTGATGAATGCATGAGGTAGACCATATCGACAAATGATGTTCTTCCAAACAAATTGGTACACCTTCTCGTACGTCATGTCAATGAGGGGCTCAGCTTCTACCCACTTAGTAAAATAATCCACTGCGATGACGAGGTACTTGAACCTTCCTCGGGTCGTTGGCAGTGGGCCAATCAGGTCAATTCCCCACATGGCAAATGGCCAAGGGGAAGTTATGGGTGTCAAAAATGCTTGTGGAGTTCTTCGGATTGAGGAAAAGTGATGGCACTTGTCACACTTCTTGGCATAAGCTATACAATCAGCCCTCATCGTCGGCCAGTAGTATCCCTGCGTCATCACCCTTTGTAAAAGCGTCTGACCTGTTACATGTGCTCCATAAGACCCTTCATGGATTTCTTCAATTATTTCTTTTACCTCGGAGGGATGTACGCATCTCTGCAAACCTGCCATAATTCCTCGTCTATATAAAACACCATTAGTTAATACATACCGAGCAGCTTTAAACTTCAATTTCTTGGCTGCGAGCTTGTCAATTGGCAATTCTTCCTCCTCGATATACGCCCTGATGGGATCCATCCAAGATGGACCTAAATCAAGGGTGATAATGTTCATCGTCAGATCTTCATCTATACTCCGACCAGCTAACACTTCAATTGGGATTGTTCGTCGTAGCTCGGTGCGAGTTGCTGATGCTAGTCGAGCTAGGGCGTCTGCTCTCGCATTCTCCATTCTTGGTATTCTGACCAGCTGAATAGCGACAAATTCTGATACCAGCTCCTTTGCCTTTGCATGATATCTGATCATTAATTCTCCTCTAACTGCATATACTCCCATCATTTGGTTTACAATCAGTTGAGAGTCACTGAAGATCATAACTTGCTGCGCCTCCATAACTTTTTCCAAATTAAGCCCTGCAATCATGGCGTCATATTCAGCCTCATTGTTGGAAGCTTTGAATTGGAAACGCAAGGCGTATTCCACGTCGACCTCGTCCGGAGTGCTCAAAACTATCCCCGCGCCACATCCTGCATTGCAAGATGAGCCATCTACATATAGCCTCCATATAGGTAACTCGTCTCCAAATTTCGAATCAGTCAGAGTTCCTCGGTGAAATATTTGCTGCTTCTTTTCATCCTCCCCGGATTTTTCTCGCTCCTCGTCGATCATTTTTTCTTGCCCTTTTACCAACCGGAGTTGTTCTGAGCCCGAAGTCAATGATCTTGTAACATCCACTAGCCCTTTTACCAATCGGAGTTGTCTGAGCTAGTGTTTGTTGATCCTGTAACATCCACAGGTTGATCAATGAGCAACTCTTGTTCCTCGTCTGGAGTTCTCACAACTATCTCTGCATCACATCCTGTAACATCCACACGCCCTTTTACCAATCGGAATTGGTCTGATCTTGTGTTTGTTGACCCTGTAACATCCACAGGTTGATCAGCGAGTAACTTTTGCTCCTCGGGGGTATTAGGATAGGTGAACTCCGCTATGAAATCTGCTACAGCCTGCCCTTTTAGTGATGATCTGGGTTCATAAATTATATCATATTCACCGAGTTCTATTGCCCAGTACATCAATCTTCCTGATTTTTCTGGCTTATACAGGGCTTGCCTCAGTGGCATATCAGTATATACTACTATGGTATGAGCCTGGAAATATGGCCTCATTCTCCTACTCGCCTCAATCAGCGCCAGTGCCAATTTCTCCAGCCTTAGATATCTGATCTCTGCTCCTCGGAAGGCCTTACTTGTGTAGTTAATTGGTTTTTGCACTCCATTCTCCACGCTGATCAACGCCGAGCTAACTGCATTCTCGGACACTGCAAGGTACAAATACAATTTTTTCCCATCACTGGCCTGGACAACAGTGGAGGTGCTCCCAAGTATTTCTTCAAGTCTTGAAAAGCCTTCTCACATTCATCATTCCACTCAAAAGTCTTTCTGAGTGTCTTGAAGAATGAGAGACATCTATCAGTTGCTCGCGACACAAATCTGTTGAGTGCCGCTACTCATCCTGTGAGACTCTGTACTTCCTTCTTCGTCGTTGGAGATCGTAGCCCTAATAGAGCTTTAATCTTTTCAGGATTTGCTTCAATGCCTCGTTGATTGACAATGTACCCAAGGAACATGCCTTCTCGTACTCCAAATATGCACTTCGTCGGGTTCAACTTCATTTGATATTTATCTAGTTGATCAAAAGTCTGACTTAAGTCAACTAGATGATCGACAGCTTTCTTGCTTTTTGTCAGCATGTCGTCAACATAGACTTTCATGTTGTCACTGATTTGTTCAGCAAAGACCTTGTTCATCAGCCTCTGATATGTCGCACCTGCATTTTTCAAACCAAGAGGCATAACATTATAACAATAAATTCCCCTAGGGGTAATAAAAGAAGTACTTTCCCTGTCTTCAGGTTTCATTTTAATTTGATTGTAGCCATAATAAGCATCCATGAAGCTCAGAAACTCATGTCCCGAGGTGGCATCCACCAGTTGATCAATTCGAGGCAATGGAAAGTGATCCTTTGGGCATGCTTTGTTGAGGTCGGTGAAGTCCACACACATCCTCCACTTGTTATTCTTCTTCTTTACCATCACCACATTAGCTAACCAATCTGGGTATTTAACATCTTTAATGAAACAAGCTTTCTGGAGCTTCTCGACTTCCTCCTGTATGGCTTGATTCTTCTCGGGACTGAATACTCTTCTTCTCTGCTTCACAGACTTGATTTTCTTATTCACATTGATCTCGTGACATAAGAAGTTTGGGTCTATCGCAGGCATATCTTCATGACTCCACGCAAAAGTTTGTCTTCTGCTTCTAAGGAAAGTTATTAATTCTTATTTTAATGAGGCTTCCAACGATGAACCTATTTGAGTAGTTCGCTCAGGGTGCTCGTCGTCCAGAATGATGTTTTCAGTAGCTTCCACCACTTGGCCCTTCACGAGTTGCGACTCATCTCGAGGATCCAATGTTTCAATTTTTGCACCTTCATCCACTTGATAGGTAGTGGTCTTTTTCTTTGATTCTTCCAGTTCTTCTTGCTCGACGGATGAATAATAGCATTCCCGAGCTACTTTCTGATCACCTTTCATAACTCCTACTCCAAAGTTTGTTGGAAATTTTAGGCATTGATGCACTGTAGATGGTACAGCCTCAAACTTCTTCAATCCTACTCTTCCCATGATGATATTGTATAATGATTGGACATTCTTATCCATCACGAAGAAATATATTCTTTTTGTTCAACAAGCAGGCCACGTACCAATGAATATATCCAACTTGATCGTCCCCAGTGGAAATACTTTCTCGCCAGCAAAACCGATGAGGGGTCTGTGGTAAGGCTCCAGTTGGGATAGCTTTAGATTTAAACTATCGAAACACGAGTAGAACATGATGTCTGCCGAGCTACCATTATTGACCAGTACTCTTGAAATCATAACCTCCTTCATCCTCATTTTGATCACCAGCGGGTCATCATGAGGATATAGAACACCTGCAAGGTCGTTCTTTGAGAACCCAATGACCAACTTCTCCTTGTTCACCTTTCTCGGGCGATCTTCCTCAGCTAAATTTATTCGCTGAATGTACGAGCAAGCTTGAGCCTCACCGAGGTAAGCTTTTCTTTCGGCAGTAAGGTCTCCTCCTCCTGCATCTCCCCCTGTAATAACATTACAATCAAATGACCCAAAGCGTATAGAAAATACCTCTCATTCTGGCAGCCTTGGTTTCTTGGGCAGATCGGGGTCATCCTCTGGATCAACTTCATGGTTTCTCTTCTTGTTCTCCTCTACTCGACGAGGAGATCCAGATCTCTCTCTAATTCGGTCTTTTTTTCTTCTTTCGCCTCCCCGATCAACATACTTCGCTAGCTTTCCTCGTCGAATGAGTGTTTCAGTCTCATTCTGAAGAGGTATGCAATTTTTAGTCATATGGCCATGATCCTTGTGAAACTCGCAATATTTTTCCCTATTCCTCATGTCAGGGTCTGCCTTCATTTTCTTTGGCCAATTTAACTCTTCGGTGTTCTTAATTTCTTCCAGGACGTGGTTGATATTTACCTTCAAAGGTGTGTAATTATCAAATTTCCTCAAGACCTCCCATGACGACCTATTTTTGGATTGTTTGTCACCACCATTGTTCTTATGTTCTTTCTTCTTAGCTTTATCACCTTCTACCTTGGTTTCTTTAGCGTCCATATTCTTCTTTGAAGACATAGCCTCCTCGGCATTCATAATCTTAGACTCTTTTCCCATCAGGTCTGACATGGTTCGAGGTGGATATTTGGCCAAAGTGTAGTACAACTTATTCGGCAATAGTCCACTCATCAAAGCGGTAATCGCTGTCTTCTCCTCATAATCAATGACTTCGAGTTTCTCGTTATTAAAACGAGTTTTATAATCATTGATACTCTCCCCAGCTTTTTGTCTAACACTTAACAAATGTGCTACTTGCTTAACTGGCTTTGCTCAAAAGCAGAAATTCCCAATGAATAACTCGGCCAGTTGAAGAAAAGTTAAAATCTTACCCCGAGGAAGATTATTATACCATATCTGAGCAGATTCGGTAAGAGTTCCCGAGAATGCCCTGCATCTCATCTCGTTTGGGACAGCATAGATGTCGACAGCAGCTTGATATTGTTCTATATGAAGGACAGGGTCAGTCTTCCCTTCATACTTGGGAGTCACAACAGGTGCTTTGAACTTTGAAGGTGTTGGAAAATCAACAATGTCCTGGACAAAAGGTGTTCCTCGAAACAAAGGTTCGTTGTAGAGGGTTCTTGGCCTTAGCCATTTCCCCTAATCTATCCTCCAGCCTCTGAATAGATCCTTTCCATGCATCATTTCCTTCCTCGGGCCTATTAGTTCGAGCAACTGATCGCGTTGAAGTGGCTTCCTGGGATTTATCTCGATGAGCAGCTGGTCGGTCATAAGATCCATCTTGACGAGCAACTGGTCGTGACTGGGCAGATCCTTCCCTTAAATCTGATGGTCGTCGAAAGCTCCTCGATGCTGCATTAAGAGGACTTTTGTTCCTCCTAGGGCCTAAACGGTTGAAAGGAGAAGCCCTACTTAACCTTTCCAATGCGCTGGTCCTTTCTGGGGAGAGGGTGACATGTTGTTCAGTATCCGTGGCTCGCACAGATGAAGTTCGTCCAGGTTGATAAGAAAAATCTTCATATTCATCATTGTGATATGAATCAGTACGCCTAGTACGCGAAGAAGGCGCACGGGTATTTCTTTGAATGCTTCGTGGTCCGGAATGGGCTGATGCTCCGCCATGGAGGGTTTGGATGAGTTGTCGCATTGTTTCTTGCATGACGGTCTGTCCTTGAGCCAGATTTTCCATTATTCCAGTCAGATCTGAAACAATTGGTGGAGCAGACGGATTTGGAGGGGTTCCAGCGTTTCGATTACTGGATTCAGGAATATCCGCCATTGGTAATGGATTATTTTTTATGAGAAAATGATTTTACTAGTCGTTTCCCACAGACGGCGCCAATCTGTTGATGTAAAAAATTAGATCACTCTAATAATTCAATCACAGATAAATAAATGAGACAAAGAATTTTAAAGTGGTTCAGCATTATAAGAATGGCCTACGTCCACTGTTGTTTTATTGCTGAGTGTTTGGGAATTCTCAAGTACAGGTTATCTCAAGAAATTCCAGTCTGGGGTCGATCCTCTTACAATGAGGGTTGTACAATGTATTTATAGCCTTGAGGCTGTAATGTGAAAGGGTAATACATTTAATGCCCTCTTTGCGTGCGTGTCCAAATGATAAGCATTTAATGAATCAGTTGAAATGTTGGTTATCCAGCTATTAATGCTTTGTTCGAGATGCAGCTCGGACCGCCTGAGTTGCTCGGACCGCCTAAGCTTCTTGGTATTCAAGAGTTCCTCGGAGCGTATGAGTTCCTCGGGTAAGCAGTGTTCCTCGGGGAACTAGTCTTCCTCGCTGTAGTTTTGTTCCTCGGAAGTGTTTGTAGTTGCCATGTAGATAGCCACGTGTCTTCATATGATTGGTCCATGTCAGCAGATTAAATTTGGTATCAACACATAGGATGAGGTTTGACTGATTCCTTAAATATGTTTGACAAATGTTATTAAAAAAATATAATTTATGTGACTCACCCCAAATAATTGAGAAGAAATTTTATTAAGTTTAGTATATTTAAATGTTTAAATTCAAATTTTATTGGGAAAATATATGTATTGTTTTAAAATCATATTACAACCACAAGCATAGACACATTTTGAAAATGATAAAAAATTTCATTATCTAAAATTGAAAAATATTGAACGGGTGTTTTTGGTTTGCATCGTGTAACCCGTTAAATTAACGGGTTGGGTTTGGGTTTGATCTTTAGAACCATTAAAACTAATGGGGTCATATACAAGTTAAGGATGTTTTGATAAGAACCTGATATTACATTATACGAACATGACTCGACAAGACCTGTTGAATGGACATGTGAAAGGTTTTAGCCAACTCTAATAAGATATATGTGTACTTTGAAGAAACAACTTTAGCTAACACTTTATTATGCATTGTTGGCAAGGATATGTTTATATATTATACCATCTTTATTTTGCAAGTTAGAAATGGATTTTTTATAACTCCAGGCTATCTTCTATTTTAGTCCTGACTTGTTTTTTTAACCTATTTTTGTAGGGACTAAGTACTAACTAACAGATATGTCATTTTGTCTCTCTCATACTTGTAATTGGAACAATAATAGAGTTGTCACGAAACAATTATCTCGTGCTCTCAATCGTAATGTAGCACCATTATTGAAAGGGTGTTGCTAAGGGCACCAAAAAATTTTATTCTCAGTACCACAAGCTAACAAAATGACTTAGATATTGGACCCCACACAATACTAAAAAAACAAACATAAAAATCAAATACCAAAAAAAGAATTCCAAACACAATGCACCGAGCCCAGCCAAAACCTTCGGTAGAATCCTCCTATACCACCATTATTAGCTCGAGCAAGCAACCTCCATTTCAATCCCTTTTTGCAACATTAGTTGGCCAGAAGTTGTGAGAAGGTGTTTGTATATATTGGCAAGTTTTTTAGAGAAGCTTTTAAAGACAATAGAGAACTCAACAACCAGCTTTAATAATGCCAGTGAACTAGGGGTGTCAAACTTTAAGGAAAAGACCGAAAAATATTTACTATAGGTATATAATGATATTTCAGACATTTTTGTAAATTGTATAACATATTTTGATTTAAATGGGTGGAAAAAAGGGAGTTTATGCTTTATTCTGTATTATAATGCCGAGAACAATGATGGGTTTAGGCATTTTAAAACTGAATGAAGTTGGTATTAACATGCATATTCTATTAGGCACCACAATGCTGAAATTATTAGTGATTTTCGGTACAATAATGTTAAATGGGCACCATAATGCTGACTTGGTGGTGTGACACCGAATATCAACCTTTGGTCGGTATTATGATGCTGAATGGTCTCTTTTTTTATTTATTTTTTAGAAGTTTTAATATTAGTTATGTTTAATAATTTTAAATATTTTTTGAACTATATAAGATGGCCCCATGTTTAATGATGAAACAATTTAATAAGAAATTTATGACATATGCTCCGATCGTCTTGGTAATGATATGGGGAAAAAATCATCGACACCCGATGACATACACATTGTAACACACTCGATGGCAATGAAATTGTTGTCGTTAAGGAGTAATTACAAACGTTTGTTGATCATTAAATTGAGTTTACTACAGATGAAGTAATTATGTTATCTTATTATTTTCTTATTTTTATCAATAAGTTAATGCTATAACATTCAGGTTTTGATATGCAGTTATTTTCCAACCGAACTTCTTTGATGCAATGGGCCCAAGAGTGAGATAGAAATGTGAGGGTGGTCATTGTAACATTAAAGTCAAATAACCCATCGAATGGTAGGAGGAGAAAGTTGATTATGGGTTGCAAACAGGGTGGAGTTATCGATCACATAATAAGAAGGGGATGGGAAAAAAATCGTAAAAGCCCAAGGATGATAGGGATTCATCTACAATAAAGTGCAAGTGCCCATTTTTCCTCAAAGGTGTTCGATTAATTAATGGAAAACGGAAGGTTAAAGTATCTTGTAGTCTCCACAACCATCAGATTGCTAAGTTACTAGTAGGTCATCCTTCTACTTGGTCATTAACCCGTAAGGAATACGAAATTACGAATGATTTAATATCCAACTGGGTTAAGCCAAGACAATTATTGAACACTATAAATGAGACATTGGGAAATAAATTATCCACAATGCATACCATGTATAATGCTAAAGGGAAAGTTAAACTACAAAGATTTGTAAGGGAGGACAACAATTCAACAACTACTCAAACTGATTTCAAATATTTGTGACACCCTCCCTATTTTAATCATAGGTAATCAGTCCTTCATTAAAACAAATAGGAATCTCATCTGGTTTATTCTTAGCATCACTGTCAAAACTTTTTAAATTACTAACCACCTATATTAAATTAAGCCGGTGTCAAAATTTTATCTTTCATTAACTACACAACAACAAGCGAATAAAATAATCTAAACCATCCACATAATATTAGAATCTAAAACATTACATGATAAAATAACTGGCTAAACTACTACAGAATAAACCATCGGTTCCCAATCAAAATCCATCTATAATTCTAAGGTAAATACAACCAAGTCTGATAACTACTGAATAGTCTGAAGGGGCAACATGCCCTAATGATATACTGAAATGAAATCCTATCTAGGAATGAATAACTGAAGAGTCTACACAAAGTCCTGCAAGCCTCCATGATGTTGCAGATAAGCATCCCTGGAATAAGTCATCAATCTTGGACTCCCTGTGGCTAGACACCTAAAATATTTTGGAAAAATAGAAAAATAAAATTGACACGAGTCAGAGTCCGAGAAAAACCTTTTAAAAATATTTAGCAAGTATTTAAATCACAATTTAAATAGAGTTATTAATTACACATGTTAGTTCCACGTACACTCCCTTGAATTCCTCACACCTCATCTAAAGTGCACACCTAACGCACCCTACCTAGCTATGTTATCTAGCCCAACTAGACATTTGTATTTAACTAATCAAAAAAGGTTCTACTCCCCCTTACTGCCCATACAATACGTTACCATAGTACCAATAACTAATATTTCTCGTATATTATTATTGAATCATTTTTCTTAAGTTTTTCATACTTAAATCACTTTTAGATATACTTTATCTATCTACCTACTATCACACAAGTAGAATAATCACCCATTATTATAATACCATTAATTAAGGTTCATCACTCTTACATTACTTTTGGATATACACATTCTATTAGTTATACTATCACACATAAGTAGATAAGTCACACTTGTATATATTTACCACACATATAATATATACAACTATAGCATCCCCGAAATGGGCCCTCGTGATGTTGGCATACTCTGCTATGAAGTTCATGTAACTCTCGTACAAATCAAGGACTACAGGTTCAGAATGTCTCCTCGAACCCTTAATTACCAAAATGACATGTCAGTCCCACTAATATACATCATATAATGAGTCGCAATGATTCTATGCTGTGGGAAACAAATTCAGACCTCACTGGAATCTCTAAGGTGGGATTGCCCTCTGTACGGAACTTGTCGTGATAGCAGGCAGCGTAAGTATGTTCACCTAGAAAACCACATCATAGGTATTCACGTGACCTATATATATATATATATATACACACACACACACACACACACACACACACACAACCTACAAGTATACCCAGTATATGTATACACACAACCTATAAATATAGCCAGTATAGGTATACACACCACCCATAAATATATCACGTACGTATTATCTATCTTTCTCCAATACTTAGCGTACCATCAATTTACCCTTTTTAACCTCTTATTATATTTTTTCGAGTATCGCTCACTACACAAAGGGCCCTAGTTCCCCCTTAATTAATATCAATAAATAATGTATACATCCTACTCGTTTACAACCTAAGTTTACTCACGCTCTCCATAACCCGTTTTCATTCTCGAAATTCCTTCATCTACACATCATGCCCAAAAGGTCCTAACCATAAATCCTCTAATTTGCCTAAACCCAAACCTTACCAAGTCCTACTGGAATTCAATAGGTCCCTCCCTAGAGTCAAAAGGTCTCTCGATTAATTATTCGTAAATTTGGGCACAACAAAAGATACTTAAGAAATCTGGGTAACCGAATCGATTTGATGAAGAGGCCGAATCGATTCGCTTACCTAATTTATTCGATCCTTGAGCCGAATCGATTCGAAATACCACTGTTTGTCTTCTTCGTTTAACAATTACGGGTTTCTTCAAATCCAATTCACCAAACCTTCATGAAACAATCACTAACTCACAAACAACGTAATCAACCATCAAATATATGTGTAGGGACAAATTCTAACATAAATAATACATTAAACCAATAATAATTCTATCCAAGAAACGATTTAAACCCAATAATTCTCAGAATCCTATTTTATAAATTTCTTTATGCATGTACTCCAAAATTTCCAGATTTCTTCCAGGTTATTCATGATAGATCACAGATTTTCTCATATTAATCAAAAGGAATTATTTATACCAACATCCCTACTTCAAATCATGGATTATACATACCCAATTCCCAATAATTCTTCCAAAACATGCCAATCAAGCCCTACACTACATGGATATTATAACACGCTTAAATAAATTACAAGATAAACACTTGCCTTGGTCGAGTAGGTCTGATTTTCATTAATTAATGATGGAGTTTCTCTTCCCTTGCTCCGATCTCAATTCCGTCAATGTCTGTGGTGCAAAACGGTGTGGGAATGCCTAGTTTCCTTCTCCTCTTCCTCTCCTCTAGCATCCTCTCTCTCTAAGGTGTTCTAACCCCAGCTTCCCTCTCCAAAGGGATGATATACTTCTTCAATTTTCGGAGTTCCATCTACCACAAACTCTAGAATGATCAAAATGCCCTTATTTGGGGTCGGTTTGATCTAAAATCTCCCCACGACCCGATCAGCACACCCAGGTACACTATTCTAACTATTTAAATCCATTCGGAACCAATCATGACCTCAAAATCACCATCCGAGTCACCCTACCATGATTTTTTATCTAGACCTCATATGGTCTACACTCGACTCCCGATTGAGCCCTAACACAGTTACGTCACTATTACTCGTTATGACATAAAATAACAAATCACTATTCACTTAGTAAATATATTCCACAAGCATTAATTTTCCACTCTCCCAATTTATATTTTAATCGACACATAATAATTAATTCCACTAAATTACGACACAAGTGTAATTCTAAAAATCACCGACTTAATCAAATTCTAAATACTCAAAAATACGGGGTGTTTCAATAATCACTATATTGATTGGACAAACAGCGACCCACATATCGATGAGTTGGAGAATATGTTTTTTGTGCACATGAAATTCATTTTGATTGCAAAATATTTCTAGCCCATTGTCTTGGTGGATTGAACTTACAAAACCAAGCTCTTTAGCAAGGTTATTATTTCATATGGTTGGCATCTCATCAACGGGTTGAACATTTTGCATTGGATTTTTTCATAACGAAGATTAATTTTCTTGGGTGTTAACATATTTAAGGATTCTTTATGATCTTGCAAATATGCCTCAAGTGATGATTACGAACCGATAACAATTTTGCATCAAAATCTTATTGCTTGTGGATGCTTATCCACTGGTCAAATATGTTTGACCATGTGGGTCCTTGTGTTTGGGATGAAAAGTATCACTTTTGGTATTTTATGTGGTGTTATTATCTTGTGTTGTTGGGGAAAAAATTTTGTGGTGCCTTTAGCAACACTCTTATTGAAAATGTGAGCCATATTTGGACTCCAAAAACATTTCTATTTTGATAATATCCAAATTTTGATTGTTTTACAAGGTGAAACAGTCAAAGTCTTAGAGATGATTTTTTTTTTGCATCCATTAATCTGTCAAGTTCACAACTTGGCACTAACTCTTTTTTTATGCATGTTCGACACCCATTTTGTATGGAATCCATTAATATTCATGTTTGACAATCAGTTGACCATCATCCTCAAGTCAAAAGTCTTTAATGCAAGTTTTTCTTTGATATTTCTATTTTATTAAAAAAAATCTAAAAATATTAATTTTGCGATAATCTGAAAATAAAAGAGCAAAAATAAATTATAAAAAAGTAGTTTTTATAATAATATTTTTTTGTTTGTTAAAAAATAAGAGTACGTCAAAAAGTACACACAATGAGAATGACAAAAAATAAAAGTACATTAAAAAGTACCCACTTGTTCAAAATTGAAATAAAGTTAATAGAAAATAATTTATAAACTTACTATAATTATACTATTTTAAAAATTTGTGAATAAATTTTTAAAAATATTTTAATTTCCTGAGAAATTAAAATAATAGGTGAGTTATTATTGAGATATTCTTACTTTTTTAAAATTCTTTTCGAGGTGAGTAAGAAATAGATTCCACAAAATTTAAAAATGGTAAGAGACAATCTAATATTTATGCAACTTTGTAATAAACTTGGAAAATATTTCAAATCAAATCATACATAACCTAATATACTCTCACCACCAACCATAAAATATGCTCACTCGCAACCAAAAATTTGTTCATGGAATGGATTTCAAAACTCGTCTACATCTTTAATTAGAAATTGTGTTTAAAAAATGCTATTGTAAATACTAAAAAAACTTTTTTATAAATAAAAAAATTAAATAGATTTTTTTTAATGTGATACAAACTCTTTTTTTTTTATTTTTACAATAAAAACGGATAAAAACCTTTTGAAAATACTTTTATTAAATGTTAAAAACTATTTTTTTAACATATATATATATATATATATATATAACTTTTTTGTTATAAACTGTATTTTGTTAATTAAAAAGTTTCTTTTTAAATATTGATGTATTTTATGTATAAATGTGAATGTGTTAAAGATTTAAATTCAAAAGAAAAGGCCATTTATTATTAAAAAATTGGTAAGGCTTAAGGTAATTTTTTTTAAATAGATTGGTATTTTAAATTATACCAAAAAATGGTTATAGTTAATGCTTAACTATGTTAACCAAACAGTTTTCATCCAAAATGGGTGTTAAACTTGCACAAATAAGAAGAGTAACTATCAAATTGTAAATTGAACAAATTAGCATATGTTAAAGGCCAAATGATCCAAAAAAAAAATAAGATGATCCAAAAAATAAGAAGAAATATAAAGAGATGGAAGTGGGACATATAACAATATAGTATAAATTGTTTGCATCCATTATGGTAAAGTGTAAGTTTCATTATAAAGTTTAAACAAATACTAAGAATAGAGCTCCGTGGACTCCTGTGAATCAAAATACAAAAAGTGTGTTGTTAAAAGTTCAGACATATTTTTTTAATTGGACTCAAAAGTAACTATTTTATCAATTGCAACAAAAAATAATGAATTATTATTATTATAACAAAATATCAAATATTACCCTTTTTGAAAAAGAAAAACAAAAGCCAAAAGTCACCCCAGTTCTCAACCCACCGTAACAATATGATTAGGTTTAGTGGCATTCAAACCCCAGCTCATTAGCCCCATACTTTGCTAAAAAAAACCTATCTATGTGTGTATTGTTTCACAACTCTCACTTGTTTGTTATTTTTTTGTATTTTTTCAAGAATGTGACATTATAAATTCTAAATATCAACTATAGAATCTCATAAACGTAATGAACATGTCCAACATTCAAACACCAACATCCAGAGTTCCATCGCATCATCTAAGGTGTTTTTCAGCATTCATTCTTCATTTTAAATTATTATGACCATAAAAATGTAATTGCGGACGTGAAAAAAATATAAAAAATTTGATTATAAAATTAGTATTAAACCGCTAAAAGAGATGGCAATTCACGGTGGCATATCACCGTATCCAACACATTGATGAAGGTGTAAAGACCAATGATAAATCATTGAGGTGTCTTTAATGCAATTGGTGGTCATTATCGTGTGCAATTGTCTCACTCACGACCACCGCATATAAGTAATATCGAGGGAAATTTCAGATCGAGTCAATTTGTATGTAAATTGACTTTATTCCATATGGACAAAACTTGTTTGAGTCATATGTAATAATTTGAGTTCAGTTTATCCTTATAGCTTATGATGCGTTTTGATGATAGTGGTGACCAAGTAAAGAGACGATAACATCATTCTGAGTTTCGTGTCGAGTTTTATCTTTAATGTCCATGGGATTTCTATGAGGTATGAATGAATATTACATTTGATCCCTTGATACATTTGGGTATTTATTTTTAAAAACATTTGATGCCCATTTTTGTAAAAAATTTATTAAAAGAGAAAAAAATTGTATAAGCCATTCGAATAAAGTGTTGATTTTCGTTCAAATGGGTTTTTAAAAGTCGTTCGAACGACATGATTCAAACGAGAAATAGGGTTTCTTTCTAACGAGCTTTAAATGGGCTTTAAATAAGGTGTTTATGTCTAGCAAAAAGATTTCGTTCAATGACCGTTCAAACGAGTTTAGTTATCTCCATTGAACGAGTTTCATTTCGTTCAAACGAGAATGCATAACTAGTTCGAACGACCTTGTTATTTTCTTCCAAGGGATTCTTCTCGAGTTACGTGCCATCATTTTTCTCATTTTTTCTATAAATAAAAGGGTTAAGTAATAGTTTTGTAGGAGAGGTTTTGAGAAAATGAATTTCCAAGATAAATCTAGAGCCTTCCAAACACTAGTTTATACCCAATAGCTTAAGATCCATGAATCAACATCTTATGTTTGTTTGAGATCTCCTTATGTACTGCACCAATATTGTTATTTGAGAAAGTCCAATTGTTCTAGGGTTAAACCAAATGCACACCAATTTTTAATTCTTGACCTAAGCATGCATATAGGTGATATATTAAGAGTAAAATAAAGCAAACCACAACATGACGATGTACGAAAAAAATGCACAATGGGAAAAACATCGGACAACCCAGATACACAAATTCACTATGATATAGGTATCTTAAACGGACAAATTAGACTTACTCAATCGACTCGACACCTTTAAGCCTTGATTCATTCTTTGCCCCTTTAACCTTCTTCACATTCATCGTTCGATGCCTTCACAGTAACTTAGTCCACCGGCTCTAATACCAATTTGAAATTTTTTTAATTAGGGTGCATTTGGTTTAACCCTAGAACTATTGGGCTTTCTGTAATAACCCTCGCTTATGAGAACGTATTTTATATTAATTACTAGGTATGGTAATTAAATATAAGTTTTGGGTTATGAATTGAGTGCTAATTTAATGAAGAAAAGTTAATATTCACTATGAGTTTGCATATATACCATAACTATGGGTGAATATTGCTATGTTATGCTTATTAATATCATATGAATTAAAATGATATTTGGCTTAATAATGAGACCGGAACTTAAATGGAATTATAAAATGTCCAAATGGTAATTTGGAGGCCGCAGTTGATTCCGGAACGTGCAAGATAGTCAGATATTGTGCCATTATGTGTTTTAAGATTTTGGGCATTTTTGAATGTTTATGCGTTAAATATGTAATTGCGTATTATTTTATCGCAATATCGATTAATTGAGATGGGATTTTGGCTAAAGGCATGATTTATGTCTTGAGTAAATCACTATTCACCTAGTTGTATTTCCTAAACCTAGAGAACTAAAGAGAGAAAGAGAAAGAGAAGAGAGAAGAAGGGATATTGAAGATCTAAGAAGGATTTTTGATCCCACACCAAGAAAATCTGCATTTTCTACATTGAGGCAAGTTTCCTACTTGCTATTTACGGTTTAAGTTAAATGATTGGTAGTGATAATGATGTATTGATCATGGTTTGATTAGTTTAGGGTTTTTTGTGTAATTGTTGGTCTTGAAGCATTGAAGAATAATTTGGATGATTATTGATAGTTGGGGTAGTAATTAATAGCATTTATGTTGTGTTGGTGACAATACATGAGTTGGTTTGAATGGATTTGAGTTGGGAAGGAAATTGGAGTCCAAGACTCCATTAGCAAAATTAGGAATTTCTGCAGAGCCGAATCGATTCGGCCAGGCCGAATCGATTCGCTGCGAGATAGTTTCCAGGGTTGGGTGAACCTAATCGATTCGGCTTGGTCCGAATCGATTCGGAAATTATGCAGAAACCCAATCTTCCTGACCGAATCGATTCGGATGGTCCGAATCGATTCGGCAACTATGCAGAATCCCATATTTTCTGGCCGAATCGATTCGGCTAGGCCGAATCGATTCGGAAACCTTGCACTTTTTCAATTTCTTTTCTTTTTCAATTTTAACCCTTTTCTCTAGGATTAGAAATGAAGGACCTTCTTGAAGGAAGTAAAAACAGGATCTTAAAGTGTTAGTTGAGTTCGATCGACTCCCTAGACTCAAAGGGGTTGATCTAGGGTTCCTGTCAAAAGGGGGGGGGGAAGATTTAAAGTAATGTTTAGGCATTTCTTCTGTCAGGTAGTTCTATAAGAGTCTAGGAAATCTTAAGGTCGAATTTGGAGACTTTAGGAGTAAATGCGAACTAGATCTCATTTGATGGGTTATTATAAAGTCCAAATAAGGACATTTGGGAGAGATATCTTGGGAGTTTAAATATTCTTCAAGGTTATTATGATGATGTGAAGTACACCATAACGCATTTTGATAAAATGTAAAATGGATAAAGTAAAACATAATTTACTGAATCATGAAATGGAAATTAATAAAATGGATGCTACACACCTCTCTAAATACCATCTTAAGGGAAGTCCGTGCGTGAGGTGAATCCCCCTGGCTAATGAATGCAGGGTGGATATAGTCCTAGGCCATATGAGCGCTTGTTTTATATTTTTCTGCGATGGGTAGGATATTCTGGGTGTGGTCTTGACTACCCCGCAGGCATATGGCCGCTTCCCGACGTTTCGATAGGATCCCAGGTTGTCTTAGGTTAGGCCCTGGAAGATGATGGTTATTTAGGGGGGCGCACAGTGGGGAAACCCGGACGGGCGGTCTTAGAATCGTTATACATATTTATAACTATTCTAGTATCGAGTTGGACTCGATGGAACATTAATGCCATAAAGAGCAAAGTATATGCCACAAAGAGCATACTATTGAGATAAGTGCCATAAAGTGCACATAGTAATAATTGCATTCCTGATAAGGAATGGAAAGAAGACAGAAATGAAAATGAGGAAAGATGAAAAGGCTCATAAGTACTTTTATTTCTTTATATAATTGAATTTCATTTTAATAATCATTTAACTGTCTTAGTTCTTTATATGATGTTACCATGCTAGAATATCATTCATGCTTAATTTTCCATTATTGTCATACATGTCATTTATCTAGTGATCATATAAAACCGGCCTCTGACCGGTTCTTTGTTTTCTTGTTGTGTATGTATCTTCTTCTTTTTTCGTTCAGGTGTTCCGCCGCAAGGTCGCCCGTAATGACTTTCTTTTCTCTAAGTCTTTTGAGGAGCCGTGACGTTTTGCGGGTATCACGGGATATTTTGTGTAGACGCCTCTATTATTGTTTTCTAGCTAAGATCAGTCTTTATTCGGGCGTGTGGCCCAAATGGTGTAATTGTATAAATGATGTATTATGTAACACATGGAACTTACTGTGTATTGTATGGATTGTATCGACCGATGCTTTATTCGGTCCTTTCTTATCTATTGGATTGTATTATATATGTTTGTGGGAGTTTCCACCCTCTTTTTCTATTATGGGTTGTTGAAAGTGTTTTCTTTAAATTACCAACTAAAAATTTTGATAACCCGTTTTCTGGAATATTGTGTGATTATTCCTGATACTCTGTATGATATTGTGATGCTGAGAATGATATCTATCCATGATTCCTGTTTCATCGGGGTATCGGGCTGGCCACCCTTTATTTCGGATAGCGGGTTGTCACAGATGGTATCAGAGCATCAGGTTCTAGAGTCTTTAGGATCTATGCGGACTTGTCACGTTCTACCGTAGCGTTCTTTGATGTAGAGCTTAAGGTTAGGATTGTCTTGTTGCTTATGTATGCGATCTTCTGCTTGATAGATTGTTTTATATAATATTTTTACTCTATCTCTTCTCTATCTCAGATGCCGCCAAAGAGAGGACGTCCCGCTAGACGCAATAGGTTTGTCGAGGATGAGGTTGGTCCTCCACCGCCGCCACCGGGGAATATCAGTGCCGATGATGTGGCAAATATTGTGGCCCAAGCTGTTAATGTAGCAATGACTGTAGTGGCACAACAAATGCCATAAGCTCAAGCGAGGGGACAAGAAGCACTAGTTCCTTCGGGACCTTCTCAGTGGGAACGGGTAAGAGAGTCTTTCCTAAAGGGTCATCCCCCAGAATTTGAGGGAGGTTCGGACGTTATAAAGGCAAACCAGTGGAAGAAGGACATGCAGCGCCATCTTAGGATGGTGGAATGTAGTGAGGAGAAAAAGCAAATCCTCGTTACCTTTAAGCTTGTCGGATCGGCCTTACACTGGTGGGAATCAATAACGACACCCGAACAAAGGGATACAATGTCAATCACCAATTTTTGGGCTTTGTTTGATGGAAAGTATTTCCCTCCTGCAGTTCAAAGGGAGATGCAGAGGAAGCTTCAAGATTTAGTACAAGGGGAGAGATCTGTTGCCGAATATGAAGAGGAGTTTACCCGGTTAGCAAGCTTTTTACCGGATGAAGTGACTCCGGAAGCGAAGAGTATCTCCAGATTTGTAGGAGGTTTGCACTGGCGCATAAAACAACATTTGCTTGGAAATCTATCTTTGTTAACCTTTGGGGACGTGATGAATACTGCTTTACTTCACTGTCAAGAGCATAGATTATTGTGCAAAACAATAAGAAGGCTGCAGCAATGGGGCAAGTGGTGAAACCGGGAAGTAATGGGATCGGAGGGGGAACATCTTCTTCGTCCTAATCCTCGGGGAACAAGCAGAAGGAGAGGGATCCTTAGCAAGCGGATTTGTCCAAGCGTCAATGTTTTGGTGGGTTTAATACTGGTGGCAATAATAATAATAATAACAGGCCAGGTCAAGGCGGACAACAACAACAGGGAGGTAGAGGTGGAAATGGAGGTAGGGGCCAGCAGGGCCGGGGTGCGGGGCAATTTCGAAACAATCAAGGTAGGAATTAGGAGAATGCGGCTAATAAATGTTTTCAGTGTGGGGAGTTGGGCCATTATAAAAGGGCGTGTCCTCAGTTGGTTGGAGGGCATCTTCCTAAGGCTCCACAACAGCCGTATGTACAGTTTTCGCCCCAGGCGCCTAATCCGATTGCTCCTCCTCAGCAGGGGAAACTGTAGTATGGACGAGTTTACCATATTCAGGAGGCTATGCTTCCTCCAGCTCGTCTGGCACCGCCAGCGATCGAGGGTAAGTTTTTCATTCATGGGCATATGGGTTGAGTACTATTTGATACAGGTGCTACACACTCCTTTATTTCTAGGAGTTTTGCTCAGACCACAGGTTTGATAAAATCTACTGAAAGAACCTTCATTAGCGTTGAATCCTCTATGGGTGATGGTTCATTGATTTTCTTTGTTTGTAAAAACATAGGGATTAATCTTGGTAACTTGTGTTTTGAGGCCGAATTGATCGTCCTTGACATGGTCGGGTATGATGTAATATTGGGTATGGATTGGCTAGTGAAATACCGCGCGATAGTAAGCTGTTATGGGAAAAGCATAGTTTTTGCAGTTCCGGGACAAGAAATGTTCCTGGTTGTTATGCCTTGTATGGAAGGGAGTACGAGTGCTTATTTATATTGTATTGCGGAAGATGCATCTGGGGATGTTGTGGTTCCCCTACATTCTCTTCCGATTGTTAGAGATTTTGAAGATGTTTTTCGGGAGATACCGGGATTACCTCCAAGTCGGGAGATAGAGTTTGTGATTGATTTAATACCGGGAACTCGATCGATTGCTAAAGCTCCGTATCGAATGGCTCCTGTGGAGATGAGGGAGTTGAGAGATCAAATTCAGCAGCTATTGGAGCAGGGATTTATTAGGCGTAGCACATCGCCATGGGGTGCTCAGGTATTGTTCGTGAAGAAAAGAGACGGTTCTCTCCGGTTATGTGTGGACTATAGGGAGTTGAATAAAGTCACCATCCGAAATAAATACCCTTTGCCCCACATCGATGATTTGTTTGACCAACTTAGGGGAGCATCATACTTCTCCAAAATTGATTTGAGTACGGGGTATCATCAATTGAGGATACGGGCGCAAGATGTATCCAAAACTGCATTTCTTACCCGTTATGGATCCTATGAATTCTTGGTTATGCCCTTTGGGCTAACCAATGCTCCTGCTGTATTTATGGATCTTATGAATAGGGTGTTTCGGGATTTCCTTGACCAGTTTGTTATTGTATTCATCGATGACATCCTAGTCTATTCTCAGACAGAGTCTGACCATGCTACTCACTTACGGTTGGTCCGGCAGAGATTGAGGGATCACAAATTGTATGTAAAGTTTGAGAAATGTGGCTTTTAGTTGAAGGAAGTTCAATTTCTAGGTCATGTGGTGTCATCCCAGGGTGTATCTATGGATCCTAGCAAGGTGATTGCGGTGAGAGAGTGGGGTCAGCCCACGACACCTACTGAGGTTCGTAGTTTTCTAGGCTTGGCGGGTTATTACCGTCGATTTATTAAAGGTTTTTCAAAAATCGCTAGCCCGTTGACGAATTTAACCCGAAAGGGAATAAGATTTGTTTGGGACAATT
This sequence comes from Sambucus nigra, assembly GCA_949130495.1. Lineage (NCBI taxonomy): Eukaryota > Viridiplantae > Streptophyta > Magnoliopsida > Dipsacales > Adoxaceae > Sambucus > Sambucus nigra. The sequence continues at coordinate 623,814,327 of OX422215.1, forward strand.
CATGTCAAGCTGCATTTGAAGAGCTCAAAAATAGATTAACTTCGGCTCCAGTCCTTGCATTGCCAAAACCGGGATTGGAATACCTAGTCTTCACCGATGCATATCTTCAAGGGTTAGGAGGTGTTCTTCAGCAAGAAAGACAAGCTATCGCTTACGCTTCTCGTAAGTTGAAGCCTCACGAAAGGAACTATCCGATGCATAACTTAGAGTTTGCCGCAGTTGTTTTTTCCTTGAAGATATGAAGGCATTATCTCTTGGAGGAAAAGTTTAGTATTTTCATAGACCATAAATCGCTGCAATATTTATTTTCCCAAAAGGACTTGAATATGCGTCAGCGTCGTTGGTTGGAGTTTGTGAAAGACTACCAATTTGATATCCATTATCATCCTGGAAAGGCGAACGTAGTAGCGGATGCCTTGAGTAGGAAGCCCGAGGGAGACTTAGCTAATGTGTGGAAAGCTAAGTGGAGAGAGCTCTGTCAGGAGGATGCGGGGGTAAGGGCATTCATTTCTGTGATGACCGTTACTCCTACGATTATAGCGAGAATTGTGGAAGCCCAGGGAAGAGATAAAGGTTGTCAAGATCATATACACCGACTGTTGTCCGAGGGAGCGGAGTCGTACTCGATTGGTTCTGAGGGTGGACTACGCTTCCATGGAAGACTTATTGTTCCCGAAGATGGGGACTTGAGATGAGCGGTGATGGCGGAATCTCACGGGTCAAAGTTTACGGTACATCCAGGTGGGGACAAGATGTACCAAGATATGCGCCTTCAGTATTGGTGGGCTGGTATGAAGAGGGATATCTCGGAGTTTGTATCCCAATGCACTACTTGTCAGTTGGTTAAGATTGACCACCAACGACTGACAAGTTTGTTACAACCGGTGGAGATTCCAGTATGGAAATGGGAAAGCATTTCGATGGATTACATTATGGGCTTACCTAGATCGCAGAGAGGTCATGATTCGATCTGGGTGATTGTCGACCGTTTGACTAAATCGGCACACTTTTTGCCTGTACGTACGGATTATGATACCGCTCGTTACGCCCAATTGTTCATCGAGGAGATCGTTAGACTTCATGGGGTACCTTTAAATATTGTTTCTAACCGAGATAAAATATTTGTATCTCACTTTTGGCGAAGTTTTCAAGAGGCCATGGGGACCGAGTTGGATTTAAGCTCTTCCTATCATCCTCAAACAGATGGTCAAACTGAAAGGGTAAACCAGATGTTGGAGGATATGCTTCGTATGTGCATGCTTGATTTTAATGGAGGTTGGGAACAATACCTCCCACTGGTTAAGTTTGCTTATAACAACTCATACTAATTTACTATTGGAATGGCAGCTTATGAAGCTTTGTATGGTCGGCCATGTAGATTGCCCGCTTGTTGGGTGGAAGTGGGTGATAACAAATTTTTTGGATCTGAAATGATCCAGGACACTTCTTCAAAGATTGAACTTATTCGAAATCGCATTCGGATAGCCCAAGACCATCAAAAGAGCTACGCCGATGCGAGTACGAGACACATGGAGTTAGAGGTTGGAGACCAAGTGTTGGTGCGAGTATCTCCAATGAAGGGCATTAAACATTTCGGGAAGAAAGGAAAGCTTGCACCGTGTTTTGTTGGACCTTTCCCAGTTATTGCAAAAGTTGGTCCCGTGGCGTATCAACTTGCTTTACCGGAGCCTTTGCAACAAAGCCACGATGTATTCCATGTCTCCTCTTTGAAGAAGTATAGAAGATGTGAGGGTGCCCTTTGGCACATCCCTTTTGAAGATATCGATTTACAACCCGATGTTTCATATGAAGAACAACCGGTTGCTATTCTTGAATATGGGGAGCGCAAGTTAAGGTCTCGTGTGGTGCCCTTAGTAAGAGTTCAATGGAGTCACCACAATGCAAAAGAATCAACGGGGGAGCTTGAGGACGAGATGCGGGAGAAATATCCACATATTTTCTTATAAGGTACGCCTGAATTTTGGGGGCAAAATTCCCTCATAAGGGGGGGAGTATGTAATAACCCTCGCTTATGAGAACGTATTTTATATTAATTACTAGGTATGGTAATTAGATATAAGTTTTGGGTTATGAATTAAGTGCTAATTTAATGAAGAACAGTTAATATTCACTATGAGTTTGCATATATACCATAACTATGGGTGAATATTGCTATGTTATGCTTATTAATATCATATGAATTAAAATGATATTTGGCTTAATAATGAGACCGGAACTTAAATGGAATTATAAAATGTCCAAATGGTAATTTAGAGGGCACAGTTGATTCCGAAACGTGCAAGATAGTCAGATATTGTGCCATTATGTGTTTTGAGATTTTGGGCATTTTTGACTGTTTATGCTTTAAATATGTAATTGCGTATTATTTTATCGCAATATCGATTAATTGAGATGGGATTTTGGCTAAAGGCACGATTTATGTCTTGAGTAAATCACTATTCACCTAGTTGTATTTCCTAAACCTATAGAACTAAAGAGAGAAAGAGAAAGAGTAGAGAGAAGAAGGGATATTGAAGATCTAAGAAGGATTCTTGATCCCACACCAAGAAAATCTTCATTTTCTACATTGAGGCAAGTTTCCTACTTGCTATTTATGGTTTAAGTTAAATGATTGGTAGTGATAATGATGTATTGATCATGGTTTGATTAGTTTAGGGTGTTTTGTATAATTGTTGGTCTTGAAGCATTGAAGAATAATTTGGATGATTATTGATAGTTGGGGTAGTAGTTAATAGCATTTATGTTGTGTTGGTGACAATACATGAGTTGGTTTGAATGGATTTGAGTTGGGAAGGAAATTGGAGTCCAAGACTCTATTAGCAAAATTAGGAATTTCTGCAGAGCCGAATCGATTCGGCCCGGCCGAATCGATTCGCTGCAAGATAGTTTCCAGGGTTGGGTGAACCGAATCGATTCGGCTTGGTCCGAATCGATTCGGCAATTATGCAGAAACCCAATCTTCCTGACCGAATCGATTCGGATGGTCCGAATCGATTCGGCAACTATGCAGAATCCCATATTTTCTGGCCGAATCGATTCGGCTAGGCCGAATCGATTTGGAAACCCTGCACTTTTTCAATTTCTTTTCTTTTTCAATTTTAACCCTTTTCTCTAGGATTAGAAATTAAGGAGCTTCTTGAAGGAAGTAAAAATAGGATCTTAAAGTGTTAGTTGAGTTCGGTCGACTCCCTAGACTCGAAGGGGTTCATCTAGGGTTCCTGTCAAAAGGGGGGGGGGAAGATTTAAAGTAATGTTTAGGCATTTCTTCTGTCAGGTAGTTCTATAAGAGTCTAGGAAATCTTAAGGTCGAATTTGGAGACTTTAGGAGTAAATGCGAACTAGATCTCATTTGATGGGTTATTATAAAGCCCAAATAAGGACATTTGGGAGAGATATCTTGGGAGTTTAAATATTCTTCAAGATTATTATGATGATGTGAAGTACACCATAACGCATTTTGATAAAATGTAAAATGGATAAAGTAAAACATAATTTACTGAATCATGAAATGGAAATTAATAAAATGGATGTTACACACTTCTCTAAATACCATCTTAAGGGAAGTCCGTGCGTGAGGTGAAGTCCCCTGGCTAATGAATGCAGGGTGGATATAGTCCTAGGCCATATGAGCGCTTGTTTTATATTTTTCTGCGATGGGTAGGAGATTCTGGGTGTGGTCTTGACTACCCCGCAGGCATATGGCCGCTTCCCGACGTTTCGAAAGGATCCCAGGTTGTCTTAGGTTAGGCCCTGGAAGATGGTGGTTATTTAGGGGCGCGCACAGTGGAGAAACCCGGACATGCGGTCTTAGAATCGTTATACGTATTTATAACTATTCTAGTATCGAGTTGGACTCAATGGAACATTAATGCCATAAAGAGAAAAGTATATGCCACAAAGAGCATACTATTGAGATAAGTGCCATAAAGTGCACATAGTAATAATTTCATTCCTGATAAGGAATGGAAAGAATACGGAAATGAAAATGAGGAAAGATGAAAAGGCTCATAAGTACTTTTATTTCTTTGTATAATTGAATTTCATTTTAATAATCATTTAACTGTCTTAGTTCTTTATATGATGTTACCATGCTAGAATATCATTCATGCTTACCTGTCCATTATTTTCATACCTGTCATTTATCTAGTGATCATATAAAACCGGCCTCTGACCGATTCTTCATTTTCTTGTTTTGTATGTATCTTCTTTTTTTTCGTTCAGGTGTTCCACCGCAAGGTCGCCCGTAATGACTTTCTTTTCTCTAAGTCTTTTGAGGAGCCGTGACGTTTTGCGGGTATCACGGGATATTTTGTTTAGACGCCTCTATTATTGTTTTCTAGCTAAGATCATTCTTTATTCGGGCGTGTGGCCCAAATGGTGTAATTGTATAAATGATGTATTATGTAACACATGGAACTTACTGTGTATTGTATGGATTGTATCGACCGATGCTTTATTCGGTCCTTTCTTATCTATTGGATTATATTATATATGTTTGTGGGAGTTTCCACCCTCTTTTTCTATTATGGGTTGTTGAAAGTGTTTTCTTTAAATTACCAACTAAAAATTTTGATAACCCGTTTTCTGGAATATTGTGTGATTATTCCTGATACTCTGTATGATATTGTGATGCTGAGAATGATATCTATCCATGATTCCTGTTTCATCGGGGTATCGGGCTGGCTACCCTTTATTTCGGATAGCGGGTTGTCACACTTTCTCAAATTGATATCAGAACGCGTTCACTAAATTATCATGTTGATCCCTGTTTTCAGCGTTGTTTTAAGGTAATATGTTTGTCTTTCTTATTGTTTTTTCCTCGATGGGTCATCATAGTGTTAAGGCAAACGAAGTCTTGAGTAATGAGGATGATTTTAATAATTGTGAGGAGTTTAACGAGCTTCATATTCGTGCTAAAAAGTTAAATCGTTTGAATTTGAAGTTTACAAAAAGAGTTAAGTTTCTTGAAAAATAAAAATTTTGCTTAAAAAATGAAATTGAATTTTTTTCAAACTATTCAAAGTCAAAGAGATATTCTTTATAAGAAGCTCAAGGACGTGAAATTTGATTTCTAGAATGTTGAAGTGTCCAAGAAAGAAAGTGAGGATGGAATCTGTATTTTAGAGAGTGAGTTAAAGGACTCTATGAACGTAGAGACCATGGTGAAAGAATATGTCATAGAAGATAATGATAAATTTATGAAGGATTTAAAGGCACGTGAGATTATTCTTGGGCACAAATTCTCTTATATTTAAAGGGAGCGAGATCACCTTCTAAAATTTGTTGAAAATATAAAAAAATAGTTCCTAAATTTTTAGGACTCTAAGTCTTTACTTGACTCTAGAATTTTGAGTCTTCAAGATAAATTAAGAGACTCAAGTAGTATAAAATTTTATTTTAAATCTAGGTCGAAGAAGTTGGATAAGATTTTAGGCACTCTCTAAATAAAAAAGGATAAAAATTATAATTGGCTACGATGATACGAATATGTTCACTGCTAAAACCAAGACCATGTGTTTGAGAGCGTCAACTTTTTCCAAGGATATCATAAAAGGCCAACCTAAAACGTCATCTTCCTTGTGTCTACTCTTGCACACATTGTGGTAGGAAAGTTCAGCTTATGGTGTTTTATTATTATCTTAGAAAAGATCCTTGAAAATTTAGATCCCATGTCACCATGGTTACCAAAATTCGAGGCGTTAAATTTTCATATATTTGGGTTAGGAGATCTGTTTTATAGCAACTTGATATTAGACTTGTTGATATCGCATGCTTTCACATGATTCACTACATGCTATATCTTATGGTTGATTATGTTTTCATGCTTTTCATACCTTATCTTTTATGTGTCTTGTTATATATTATTGCTAATTTTATGATATTTGTGTCGTTTTTATTTTGATTTTCCATTTGTTGAGTTAATGTGAGAAAAAAAAATTGTTTGTCTTTTGAGTCATTTTTAAAAAATGTTTAAAAACCCAAAAATATTTTTGTTTTGTTTTGTGTAATAGTTTTACACATTTTTTATGGCGTATTGGTTTGTTTGAATCCCATTCATTCCTTGTTTTTCATGTGACTAAGACATTTAGTATGGCTTATAATGTTTTGGATTTGTCTTAATCATGCTTACATGGAGGTGTTCGAACTTGGTGTGCTTAATGGATTCACATTGTATATGCCTACACACACACTCGCATGAGATCTCTTTTGGATTTTAAGTACCTATGTTGCATGAGATAAGTGAAGTGTTCTTTTATTAATATTGTCATATACATATCTATTTGATTGGGGGATTTGTGCATGTAAGAACCATTGCCCGTGATATTGTTTTAGCTTGAAAAATATGAGTGAACAACGAAAAAGGACTATTGTATGTGATATTATTTTAGCTTAAAAAATATGAGTGAGCAATGAAAAAGGACTACGAAAGGAGTAAATCTCATTTACTTGAAAGGACAACATTGGCAAGACCTTAAAAGAAAAGACAAGCAAAAGAAAAGAAAAGATTGCCAAGGCCAAAGTTTTGTGTTGATCATCAAAGTGTGATATGTTCAAAAGAAAAATAGTGAAAAAATGATATATGTTTAATTTTTGAGGGTTTTATAAGTTGAAGATCAATGAATTTTCACAATGAATGCTAGTTAATTTTAATATTTGATTTTATTGATTCGAGAATCGATATTTTCTAGGCTAGTGTCCATTTTGTATGTTTATTCATTATGAGTTCACAATATTTGTCATTTGAGGCTAATTCGAAGTTTGATAAGCCAATGCGATCAAATATAACTCCTTGGACTATCTTGAGTGTTTGGGGTATATTTCTTTTATTTTCTATTTCATGCTCCTTCACTTCATACCACATTTGATTCAAACACATTTATGTCATACGAGTGTGGAAGGCTATATTTTTGTGTCTTTTGTGGTGTTTATACCTATATATGCATGTTCATTTTTAATATATGTGTTCACTATATATATATATATATATTAAGTCTTTGCATTGCATTTAATCCATGTTTGTCATATGTTTCATACTTGTATCGAATTGACATCATATATGATCACATCGGTATCATTTGTTTCATTATTTACATCGATATCATTTGTTTCATACTTTGAATTATGTGTGCTTGTATTGCCATGTTTGTCTATCATTGTCATTTCACTTCGCATTATTGCATGATATTGCTTGTTTTTCTTTATGTTCACATGTGTTACATTTTGGGGGAGATGAACACTCTAAAGGGGAGAAGTTTAACAAAGGGGGAGTTTTATTTTTCATATACGTTTTATTTATGAAATTTTCTCGTTGCATTTGAAAGGTGTCTTAAGTGTGTATGTTTAGTCACGATGTTGTAAAGCTTCACAAGACCAAAGCTACTCGAGTTTGTGTCTGTCAAGCGTATGTACTTTCTTCTTTTGGGGTTAAGATTGAGTTTTGGAGAGCTTGACGTCCCAATAGGTTTTTGTTTTTCAGTTTTTTTTGGAATAGCCATAAAGCAGATTTGTAAGGACACATTTAGCATCGAGTCAATTTGTATGTATATTGACTTTATTCCGTTTGGACAAAACATATTTGAGTCATAGGTTAGGATTTGAGTTCAGTTTGTCCTTAAAGCCTATGACGCATTTTGAAGACCTAGCGGCCAAGTAAAGCGACGATCACATCATTTCAAGTTTCATCTTCAATGTCCATGGGATCTCTATGAGGTATGAATGAATATTGTGTTTGATCCCTTCGTACATTTTGGGTACTGTTTTTAAAATATTTGTGAGGCCTTTTTTCGTAAAAAGTTATTAAAAGAAAATATTTTTATTTTTACAAGTCGTTCAAACGAAGTGCTGATTTTCATTCAAATGAGTTTTTGAAAGTCATTCCAACGACATGCTTTCAGTGAGAAATAAGGTTTCGTTCTAACGAGCTTCAAACGGGCTTCAAATGAGATTTTTATATTTAGCATAAAGTTTTCGTTCAAAGCACGTTCGATATCCGTGCAAATGAGTTTGGCTATCTCATTAGTTTTATTTCATTCAAATAAGAATGCATAACTCGTTCGAACGACCATTATATTTTTGTTTAATTGAGTTTTCTCGAGCTGCTTGCCACCATTTTCTCAATTTTTAATAAATATAAGGTTTAAATAACAATTTTTAAGGAGTTGTTTTTAGAAAATGAATTTTCAAGATATATCTAAAGCCTCCCAAACCCTTGTTTACACCCAATAGTTTGAGACCCATAAGTCAACATCTTATGTTTGTTTGAGATCTCCGTGTGTCCTTCACCAAGACGTTTACTCTTTATTAAGATTTTATTTTGAGCTATGAATTCCGTGATTATTTCATGAGGTGGATTTCATGTGTGTTGCGGTGACAACTGGAACTATTCATGAAATGGTAAGATCAGTATGATACCAAGAGGTCGAAAGTGTCAGCATTGTGCTACTGTTAGATGGCGTCCTGATAAGCACCCAAAAATGTCTATTTTATACCCCGAATATGTGCATTTTAGTCGCTCAATCTCAATAAAATTGGCCTTATGTTGGTATTTATCTATATCGTAGGTCAATATGAAGTCACGACATCAAATTATACTAATTCGACGTAAATACGAAAAAGTAGCAATCAAATGTGCTAAACGAAGAAATCAAAGTGATTGTGAAGTTTGAGACCACATTTGAGCCTAACCCAGACCGAGCCTAGTCCCGTAACCCTAACCTATCTCAAACCTGGCCTAAACATATCACGAACCCGATGTGTGTGAGTTTTTACTTTTGCTAATTTTTAGATTTTAATTCGTTTTTATTTATTAGAATTTATTCTAGATTTATATAGGATTTTTAGGATTTATTTGCTATTTTTATTATTTCTTTTTAATTAGGGTAATTTTATTTTAATTTTTTTTAGTTTTTAGTGTTTTGTTTATCTTTATCTTTATCTTAATTTTATTTTATTTTATTTTAGATATTATTAGGACTAGTTTTTTTTAGGAAGTAATTTTTAGTTTTTGTTTTTTTAGGATAAGTTTTTATATAAATTTATTTTTAATTTTATTAGATTTTGTTTTTTTAGGACTTTAGTTTTTAGATTTTTAATTTTTATTTCTTTTTATTTTATTTAGAGTCTTTTTAGTTTAATAGGTTTATTATTTTTATTTTTATTTCCTTTTAGTTTGATTTTTATTTATTTTTGAGTTAGGATTTTTTTTAGTTTAGTTTTGTTATTTTTATTTTTAGATAGTTTGTTTTTTTAGTTGGGTGCAAATGACACACACACACACACACACACCACACTATACTACACTCACATACACCTTACTACTCCCAAACATAACACAGACACACACACACACTATCCTACACCTCAGACACAACAAATCCCCCCCAACTCATCTTTCTCCACACAACTCTACCACTCTCTCTCCTCCACCTTCATCTTCTACACCCACCTCATTCTCCGCCTCTCGCATCCACCATAACCATAACCTCCATAGCCAACCCCTTATACCTCCCATTCAAAAACTCGAAACCATTCCAGCCTTAAACCCGGACCTGCCCCGGCGACCCAAACCGGTTCTACAACAACCTAAATCGCTACCCTCTTACCTCAACCACCTCCCTACCAAAACCCGATCAGCACCCAACCAATCCAACCCATCTCCTGCTATAACACCTTGTTAACCCGATTCCTAACTCGGCCCTTCCAACCCTCATACCCGCTCCCAACTCGAAGCCTTAGACCCGTAAACTCGGATTCGAACCCATTTGACCCAAGCTCTACCTATCCGAACAAACAATTCGACCCACCTACACCTTCCAACCCCATTCCCCACAACCTCCAAGTCTTACACGATTTATTACCTGCGCCAAAATAAAACCCCACATGTGTTTAAACCAACTTTTATCATTTTTTCCAAAATTACCCCCAACTAACTTTTGTCCCCTTTTCCAAATAAAACCCCAACTACCCTCATGTGCACTACCTCATTCTCATTACGTCACCCAAATACCTCACATCCCACATGCACCTTCCATGCCCAATTTAACCCTAGCTCCATATGCACCATATATATTAAAGACTTGGTGCCATTGAAGAAGTATCTTCAAATTAGTTTTTAAACTTTGTGTGATAAAAATCTCCCCACTCCTCTGTAGAGAGTATTTGCATTTTTAGCAAATATCTCAATGTAGAGGTGTGTAGTGAAATTTATCTCTAGGATGAATTCTACTCCACCCCTCTATAGTGAGTATTTGCATTTTTAGCAAATATTTAAAAATAGAGTGATGTGGTTGAATTCATCCCTCTTGGATGTAAATTCTAATCCATTCATTTATGGTGAGTATTTGCATTTTTAGCAAATTTATCAACATAAAGTGATGATGTAGAATTTATATCCTCTAATGTACAATTTTATAATGATAGGATTTGTATTTTTAGCAAATATCTTTCATTATTTAAGTGTCCATTTTGAATTTATCCATTATCTATTATATATATTATTGTTTAGTTTTATTTCTTTTTATTTGTAGTTTTTATCTTAGAATCAATAAATACATTTGTGAAGGATTCTAATTGAGAGAATTTTGGTGTATAATTGACGAGTTGCTCTAATTCAAATACAAATGGGTTTGATTTATTCCTCTTTAATTTCTCTTGATTTAATCCTCACATGCTCTTATTGTTTACTTTTATTTTTGAATGATGATTATTGAGGGCTAATCTCCCATTTATGGGATGAATTTTGAAGCCCTCATGAGTCCAATATAGTTAGTTTTCGTTTTAGCACAATGTTTTTTATCTCATTTTTTTAAATTTAGCTTTTACATCTTAATTAGTACTTTAAAATTTAGTATAGTTAGTTAATTAATAGTCCCTTGAAAAATCCATAAAAAAAATATAAAAGAAAAAATAAAAAAATCATAAAAATATAATAATATGCAAATGAATTTACACATGTCTTCACATGTTTTGTGTTTCATCCTTAGAGTTGGATTGATACTCCCCTACTTACCCTATGCATATTTTTAGTTTATTTGTAGGTTCAAGGGAATTTTGATGGAAAAGAAGTTGCAACAATGACAAAAATACACAAGAGACGCATTTTCTTATCTATCACGTCCAACGGTGACTGTGAAGTAGGTTCAAGGAACAAAGAGAGCGTAAAGGCTTGAAGGCATCGAGTCGGTTTAATAAGTCTAATTTTTCCTTGTAAGATACCTGTATCATAGTGGATTTTCATGGATAAGTCATCCGATAATTTTTTTCGTTGTGGGTTTTCCTCGTACGTCGTCGTGTTATGGTTTGCTTTGCTTTATTCTTGTTATATCACCTAGATGCATGATTAGGTTAAGATAAATTTGGTAAACTTTTTACATAACACTTTGATTTAAATTCGTGTAAAGATTAAAATTGGTTTAATTGATTGAAAAAAATTTAAATTGTTGAGTATTTGGTTTAACCATATCACTATTAGGCTTTCTTAAAGAAAGATGCATGGACTTATATTTTGGTGACATGTTACCATGTGTTCTTGAAAATAGTCAATGACATAATATCGTTATGGTTGAACACATCTGATGGTGTGTCACCATGTTTGTGATGCCAATTGTTTGTTACCTATTATATAACCACAATTTTTGTGGCATTACATCCCACTCCCATTGGAGAGCCCCCAACAACATGGATTCTTTAAAATCGACAGCAATGTTCAAGATATGCATAGCAGAATATACAAAATAATTCCCCTTAGATGTTTCAAGTAGAGACGAGTCAATAGTTGTTTCGTCACACCGTGAAGAGGATCTAACCTTTAACTAATTAATGATTTTTTGTAATAGAAGCATATTTGTAATTAATGTGAAGATAAGGATTTTATGAATGTGTTTTGTAAAGAAAGTAGATATTTAAGTCATTGGAATGAATGAAATATGATAGTGGTTATTTTTTTATTATTTATCTTCTTAATAACTATATATTATTGATACCTAAATTATTTTAATTACTGAAATCATTGAAATGTGATATTTCTTAGGTGAATTATTAAAAACACTTAGGTATTTGGACAGTTTTTTGTTGACAGAATTATTAATTCAAAGTAACCCGAACATAACTCACCAAGCACAAAGTAAAACCTCGATGACATCCTATTGTTCCTTCTTAACGCCAGTAGTTGACCATTTTATACAAGTTGGCTAAATAATATGTCAAAACATTAAGTCAATGAGTCATCCAAGCTACATAGGCTTGAATCTAGGTGACACATTTGATTAGATTGAGTCTTGTTCATTTATACTACATGGACTTTTGGTACTATGAACATCTACTAAGACTACTCACCTTCACAAGACTTTCGTTGTTGATTTGAAGATATATCATTTTGATAGTTTTGTGACTGAACGTTACTAGCTATGCACACAGTTACATTTTTTTTAAAGGGCTGAACAAGCGATTTTGATAAATGAGATGTGTTATGTCTACCTTTGTGAAAATACCTAATTTTAAATGCATTTTAATTTAAATCTTTTTTCGTTCGACTTCAAACCATCCTCACGGTCCCATTTGGACCCATGCTTACGGCACCATTCGCATGGTCACGCACCATTTCATCCTCGATTGGATATTAAATGAAATCATGTGCACGAAAAAAGCTAATTGTGTGCACAGCGGAGCAAATTTTTTAAAAAATCCCATAAAGAGGTCATGTCCCATCTCTTTTTAAAATATCTTAAATCCTCATTACTCACTTACATATAAGAGAGTATTATCAAGGTTGAGATATTTTATTTATCTACTCTAATTCCAAATTCACTCATTCCCTCTAAATTGATAGAAAAACTTGTATTTATACTTGATCTATGTCTTGCAAGGAAATTAAGAGTGATTTGATTCACATCCCCACTAGCCAAAATTCATTTCAAACTATACGTCACTTGAATTGGTTGATCCAACACTCTTAGATCTAAAATTGGACGTGTTTTATTATATTAGGGAGATTGAATCATGGTGCGATTCTAAGGAGGAGAGTGTACTTCCTCATTCACTTTATGGAACTTAAGGTTAATTACTTATCGTCAATGGGGGAAAGTTCACAATTCACAGATGACTAGTCTTGAATGCATGAGTGAGAGGTACCTCTTTGATTTGTATAAAATCTTTTAAAGTTGAATAAAAAATTAGGGTACGCCGAGGTTTATATTCCTAGGTGTGGGTTTTTCCCTTATAAAATTTGTGTTATGGATTGCTTGTATGTTGTTATTACTATATTGTTCACTTTCATCACGCACTGCATCAAGATCTCATATAGATCTTCTTAAATCCATAAAAATTGAATTAGATTTTGTAAATCTAGTGAATTGCCCTAGATTACTCAATTAAAACTTATTTTTGTTTCGTCCATATCTAATATGACATCACTTAGTTGATTCATGTGCAAAGGTTGTTTAAAATTGAGAATATATTCAAAATTATAAAAAATTGGGCAAAATTTCATATAAACCTATTCAACACACACACCACCACCACCAACCCCGGCGCACATGGTTTTGGTTTATTTAGAGTTGAACACTTGTATTGGATACACACATATTTAATTGGTATCGGAGTTATTTCTCTTACTTTCATTCACGAGATAAGAGTTTAGATCTTGCTTTTGTTGTGTGTTCTTTGTGTTCATTGCTCTTAAATCTTGTGGTATATGTATATTAGAAGAACTAGTTGGTTGACTTCAAATTTGTGGCTAGTGTATGTGTGGTAAAGCCTGAGAAGGATCTTGCATTTATGGCATAATCTATGGAGAGTGTGTTAGAAAAAAGTGGGGAGAAACAAAAGAAAATGTTACAATGCACATGGCTCTTTTTGTGAAAGGATTTGGCAAATTCTCCAAGGAAAAAAAGGTTTTTCAAAAATGGTAGAAAGTTTGAGACAAAGACCTACAATCCCTCTAAACATGTTTCTTATGGTGAAAAAAGTGGCTCCAAGAAGCATAAAACAAAGGATGAATATCATTGCTATAGTTTTGAAGGTGTAGGATACAACATAAATGTGTGCCCACTACATTTGAGAAAGAAAATTACGAGGATATAGACAAGAATAAATAGGTCTACCAGGCTAGTTTGAATGACTCATATAGTGAATCCGAGGAGAGCACTACCATTGAGGAAAGTGAGAGTGAGATCACTTTCGTGGTGAGAATATGAGAGTGAGAAGGCTGGTGGTAAAAGGATGTCTTTAGAGATTGTAGTGAGGAAGAATAGGATCAAAGCTTATACTGATAGTTAGCTTGGTGATTCTCCATCATGTATCAGCAAGGATTCGTGCACCTCTATTCATAAATCACTTGATGATAATGATGATGAAGTGAATGAGATCCATGAGGACATTAATAAACCCTATCAAGAGGCTTTAAAATTGAAAAATCAAACATCAAACTTTTGAAAAAAAATGAAAAATTTTCAAAGTGAATATGATGATAAAGATGAAAAGATTAAATGAGTTAAATTCGAATGTTTAGAACTTAAATAAAAAGTTGATTTGTTGAAAAGGAATGTGATTATTTGAAAAAAAAAATGAAATGAGATCATTTTGAAAGAAAAGTAAGATATAAAATTCAAAATAATATTTTGAAAAGATGAAATATGACTTTCAACATGCCAAAGAGTTGAAAATTGAAATGCTTGAAAGAATTTGTGTTGTAGATAACATTTTTTATTAATCGTGCTCAAATAAATAATGATAAACATTGCATTTGTTATGCAGAGCCAACAAATGAAAAGGTTGCAAATTCAAAATCCAAAATTGAAGTTTCTAGCATTGAAAAGAAGGATAAGGGACAAATTCCTTTAAATAAAAATAAGGAAATTGATCATAAATCCAAATCTGTGAAAAATGATAAGGGATGCTCATTTTTGTGGGAAATTGAATTACACTGATCACTTTTATTTCAAGAGAAAGAAGATTGAAAGAGTTGAGATGAGAGATAATGGATCTAAGAAAAAAATTTGAAGGAAAATTATTTTGTGTGCCTTTTACAAGATGCAAGGTCACACAAATCAAGCTCATAGGTTCTAGAGAGAGAGAAACCATTGGTTCGTGGGAAATATGAGGTAAGTATTCCATAGGTATCCCATTAGTAAAATGATGGGTCATATTGGTGGGTTGATAAAGATAGTGGATTTCTTATTGAAAGGTGAAGATGAGGCTATATGGGAGATACCTGGACCTGGAATATTTTCTCAAATTTTATGGAGTAGGCATAATAATCCTATAAGAAATGCGAGATAGATGCCAAGGAATGTGAATGACTTACCTAGTAACACTCTAAGGAATAAAGTGGAATTTGAAGTACCTCAAAAGAAACTTGTCAGGGGAGAACTTGTCTTTATCCCTCATATTGATCTGAGAGATGTCACACCCATCGCTATCGAGTAGATAATTTTCTTTGGATGCCTAGGGTCTTGTTTGTTGTAGGTACTCTCCTAGGTATTCTTGATTTATGGGGTCAAATATTTATAGGTGAGCGCTTGAAAGTCACTCGGATAATTTTTCATGTTTTTGTGAGGAATTTCATGTCTTTGTGCATTTAATGCATTTTAGTATATAATTTATTCCTTACTTAACATGTTGTACATGCATGCATCATTAATTTATAAAAAAAATCCAAAACGATTTTTCACTTTATTTATTTTTGTGATTATGTGATTAATCCTTTGATTCACGAGATTTGATGAGTAGACTTAAATTGAATGATAATTGTAATATGAATTGTTAACCATTTTTGTTGCAAATAAATTCATTTAAATAATCATCATAGTCAATTTTTTGAAATCTTTGGTGTTGATTTCACACTTATTTGGCACTTGCATATCACTTGATGCGTGTGACTATAGTTATGTGATTTTTTTCTTTTATTTTATAACTTAATCATGATCACATTCCAATATCTCTTATTGGTTTTGAAAGTTTTTATGGTCCATGTGTGAGAATATGTGTTCATACTTATTAGATTTTAAAAACAATCATTTTATGTGTTGATAAGAGCTACCATTAGAGTGAATACACCCGATTTAAATTTAGGTATTTGGGTAAGTATCATCTAGGTGTTTGAAAAGTTAATCAACGACAAAAGTCAATATGTTTGAAAGAGCTTAAACTGACATTCAAAACAAGATAGGGATAGATCTTTTCAAATCAAAATTGTTATTCTAGTTTGGAATTGAAAAAATACAAAAAAAACATATAATTGGGGGAGTTTTATGGTTGGAAACTACCATTTGATGAGATCTTGAGACTATATTGATGTAATGATAAAATTAGGAACCATTTGTAATTTCTTCTGACTTGATTATGTGTATTTATGTGATTTTGTAAACCATATTTGTCATGAATCATGCTTGGATTGAAATTCAAAATTGCTTGAATTGATTTGAAAGGAATTTTGAACCTTATATGTTGAATTGATTAAGTTTGTGTTGAATGTGTTCTTAATCTATGCATTAATCAATAATCAAAGGAAATTTTTTGCCAAATCAAATTTATCATGTCATGCTTAATCACTATTATGCATTTTCATTTTAGATATTGCATATGTATATATATGTGTGAGAACTTGTATTTTTGTGCATTTATCCTGAAATTATTCTTTTTAAGAGATACATGAATGATTTTACATGTCTTTGCGTTCATTCATATCATATTTTGAGAGTTTGGTTTTTTCGTTGTACCATACTTAATCTTTTCTGGAGCTGCATTCCCTAACTCGGTACACTAGTTGGAATTGTACTCAGAGTTAAATAGAGTCATTCGCATAATTGACTATCGGCACAGCAAAATAGCCTCATGGGCACGAATTTCAGCATTTGAAATAGGGTTTGTCTATTCAGTTTTTCATTTCACATCTTGAACCTTGTAGAGCACAAACACTATCGACTTTTACTCAAGATTATAATTTTCTCGGCCTTTGCTCTTTTTAGAGATATTTGGAGATAGTTTGGTGATTTCTCAAGATCATGCACTAGTTTTTCAGATCCATTTGATTTCTTCTTGGTTTTTCTTTTGTAAGTAATCATTATATTATTTCATTTTTAGAGTATATATAGGTTGTATTCATAAATCTAGGTGTTTTTTTAGTTTTTGGTTGGTATTTTGGGGATTTTAGGTTCATACGCCTTTGCACTTTCCACACTCTTTTTAGATTAGTATTTTTTTGCTTGTGTGTTCCTTTTATATTCCTGTTAATATGGGTAGAGAGAAGACACATCCACGAATGGAAGTGTTGACATGACCCCGAGTGATCTAGGAGAGACATACCGTTCTAGAGTTTCACTCCACATTCATCTCCTCATTAGCAGGACCCCCGAGCATCTATACCTATCCTGGACCTTACCACGAGTACGTGCAGGATTAGGTTCATGAGAGATGGTTCTCCACTTCATGCGAGCTTTATGTTTAAATCGGTTAGAGCTGATAAGCACCCAAAACTGTACATTTTATACCCTGAATAGATGTACTTTAGTTGCTAATTCTCGACAATATGGGTATTATGCGCTTAATTGTTCAATATGCAGGCTTAATTGCAGTTGCGGTGTCAATAACTATATTTTCAGGCAATTTGGAGTTAAAATGGAGCTAAATACCCCTAACTCGTACGTTACCCGACCCTAAACCTAGCCTAAACCTACCCCAAACCCCGTGTGTGTTTTGTTTGTCCCTTTTTAATATTTTTTAGATTTTTAGTTTGAGTAATTTTTATTTTTAGAATTTATTTTTTATTTATTTAGAATTTCTAGGTTTTATTTTCTATTTTTATAATTTTATTTTATTTTGATTTTTATTAGTTTTTAGTTTTATTATAATCAATTTTAGGAGTTATTTTTAGTTTATTAGATTTTATATTTTAGGATTTCTGTTTTCTTATTTTATTAGAGTTTTCATTTTTTATTTATTTTGTTTTATTTATTTTAGTTTTTAATAGCTTAGGATTTTAATTTTTAATATTTTTTATTTTTATTGTTTTTAATTTATTTATTTTTTAGTTAGATTTTATATTTTAGTTTTTTAGTTTTAGTTTTATTAATTTTATTTTGAGTCTTTTATTAAGGGTCACAAACTACACACACACACACCCTTCCATACATTCTCTTACACCCAAACACTATCCTACACCCTCACCCTCACACATTATCCCTTACACCCTCACCCACCTAACCACTCCCACTTCATCTTCCTCACCACAACTCTCTCTCTCTTACCACCATAATCACACATTAACTCCACAACCAATACCCACAAACCCATCTCTCAACCCCTCACCCTGCATAAACCCGGCGGACAGCCCCATACCCACTGACCCGCCTATGCCCCTGCCCCTCCGATCCCGTCGACGACCCCCAGAATCGCCGGCGACGACACCTCCGGCAGCTCCTATCATCGGCCAGCCCTTCTCCAGACCCTTCCGTCGTGTCTCCCACCAGCGCCCCTACCTGCGCCGGTGTCGGCCGGCGACCCTCTCAGCCGTTGCTACGAACTCGCGCACCCTCTGACCCGATCCCAGCACCCTTCCCGCCGGAACTGAACTCCGGCGTTCAACCCCCGACCTTAACTCCGGCCGACCTAATCCTGCCACCCCCAGCGGCGGCGACAGCCCCCTGCCGGAGCCTACCCGCCTACTACAACCCGACTTCTCTTCTACCCATTAATCTGATCCTTATCAATACACCCATACCCACTTTCAAGGCAAGACCCGTTTCCCATTTACCTTTATTTCAGGACGATCAACGTTCTAAGTTAGGGGGGGTTGATTAGGCATAAATTCTTCCCATTTATCCCCTTAATTTAGATGTTTTTATCGCTCCGCGTAATGTAATTCAAGTGGATTTATCGCTCCGCGTAATGTAATTCAAGTGGATTTATATCAAAGCAAGGCACTAATATAGTCAACAACGCACCAATCAATCAAACTATGCAATAACTAAAATACAAGATAACGCCAATCAACAGTACTACAAAACCGCTTAAACTCAAATTAAATAAATTTGTCTACTGTTATTATTACAACATAAGAGAAATATGACTACATATTCATCAAGCGATAAACTAGCAAAGTGGTAATAGACTTTACATAATTTTTTTAAAAACTCCCTTCTCCACTGTTGACGAGAGCTGCAACAGTTTCACAACCATCAAATACTGTATCAACCATGATTTGACACTCATCATCATGCAAAGGTCGATTATGTACTTTAGTTTTTATGACAGTGGAGATGAGTATGCAGATCCCAATGACAAGTTTGTCGCTCAGATCCTGTATATAGTATTTCTCGCCATAGTTACCATGGGTTGTTGACGATAATGCAAGACCTGTGCCATGCTGAGGCGCTGAGAAAGGGAATGTTGCAGGATGAACAAGAATCTATGGGGGGAATGGAGAACGAGGAAAATTTTGAGGAATCCCAGGCATCTGTGGATGGAAACCGGGATGCATTGGGGGCGTAGGGGCATACGATCGGTTAAAAGGGACACAATCTGTGCAAGTTTATAACTCACACCTCCCAATTTATTTTGAAGCCCCATTATATCCCCTTCAGTCTTAGATTGACATTCATCGTTGGACGCTAAATGCTTATTAATAGAAGAAAGCTCGTCCACGAGAGGTGAGGTGTGTTTGAATCTTGTTTTTGACATATGCGACCCCAAACCTCTCATACTCCCTCTATGGCCCATCCCAAAGGTTTGTGTGATGGAATTATTTTCAATATCATCGAACGGGCTTCAATCTAACTAACTACTGATAGACTCCATTGATTTTAGAGTCTTGGCCAAGCAAGGAGGGAATTTATTATCTTTACCTCGGCTAGCATGCATGTATAAGTTGGTCCTATTATGTTCATTTCCTTCTTCTAGGCTTTCTTTCATAACGTCCGACCAATCGCTCTTCAAATCTTCGTAAGATTTTGAGCCAAGCCGATGGGCATCATTTTTTTGGCCCTATTCTGCTTGTTTTTCTCCCTTTGCAGCATTTTGGAGTCCTTCGCTTCATTATCCAGAAAATCATTCCATTGAGAGACTGGTATCTCAACGTTCGAAAGGACTTTATCTTTAAGTGCCAAAATATCAGAGCTTGATGCTCCCTTAGGGCAATGCCTCTGCCCAAGTTTTCCCCGATATGTTCGGAGTTGTTCAACAACCCGAGAAAGAACCTTGCTTTTTGAGTTAGGTAAAAATGAAACTGTTTGTTGAGTTGCTCATAGATGTTATCTTTAATAGATTTATTTACGAGGTTCCAATTGTCAGCTCCTCCCACTCCCACCTTCATTTTTGCTAAGGAAAAACACTGGACTTTAAACTGTTGAACATGATTCTTATCCCTCCGTGGGGTTATTTCCCAAAAGAGAGAACCTGATTGGCTTCTTCTCAACTGACCTGGAAGTTTCAGGAGCGTTGGGCATGTCAATTGGATTAGTGGGAGTAGCTTGCCTACTGCAACTCAGAGTAGGGTAGTGAAAAACTTCTGGAGTAGAGGAGTGAACATAATTTGGAGTAGGGGAGTGAACATTTTGTGGAGTTGAGTATTTCTCACCAATTGGTGATGAGAATTATCCTTGTAGTTGTTGGTTGTTATTGGTTGGAGCGTTTCTTCCATTACTGCCTGCCATTATCTACAAAAATAATAAAAGTTAAATGTGTATCTATAATAAAAGATGCATAATTTCAAAGTTCAATATGTAAATATAACTAACAAAATAAATTTTTTGACCATATATTATAATCGACCTGGTCATGGTAAGACTTTAACAAAAGTTCAATGTCTCTGATCTCCATCCATTCTGGATTTGTTTTTAAAGACCTATGGATTTATGCACATGGCCAATTAGGAGGAAGCGTATCTACAATGAATGCATAGGTGTCAGCGACATGAACTCGAAATCTCATCCTCTTCAGCCTATTGGCAAGATCAAATTTGACGTGTATATGTCGTGAAACATTACAATCTTCGTCAATGCTCTTTGTATGTAATTCTATCCATAATTGGTGAATTTTTTTTGGCCTTCTCTAACAGAGTAAGTAATTTCAGTGCTCTATCGAGATTATGTACATGATATATATATCGTACAACTTCATCCCAACATTGTGGTAGGTAAAACAGAATACGATCGAACAAGTACTCTTGCTGAAAATGAACTCCACGGTTTACAAGGTAGTTAAATTTTTCTATCTTCCTATTCCCATACCAATAAACCGGAGTACCCACTTTATGAGGATCATTAATGAAAGAGTTACGAGTGCGGTCCAATTACAACCTTTCATACTCTTGTTTCCATCGATTATCACCGTGACTTATTTTTCCTAAGAAAAATGAATGATGACTTAAATATGATTCCTATAAATAATGGCTCTAATGAATTTCTAACTATTTATTACGTACGAGGGCATGGAAATGATTCCTATAAATAATTACTCTAATGAATCATCAATCATTAATTTATTATGTTTTGAATACCTACTTTTGTCATTTAAGTCAAAAATCCCTAAAATCAACCCTAAAATTAACCACGGTGTTTGGTATTTTTTTAATAGAGAGGTAATTTTGTAATGGAGAGGTATTATAAATAGGGGAAATTACTTTTAGGTCCCTCACTCACAAATTTTAAACACTAAAGGAAATTTGACACATTTTGGACACTTAGGTCCACTAATTCTCTTCTTATACAAGTCAAGGCTAGTGGCATAACAAGTGGACCTAATTGTAAATTGTCCTTAAATGTTTAAAAATGGTTACCAAGGGACCTAATTATAAATATTCCTTATAAATATTAATTGAGATGTATTTTTTAAATGGAAAGGTATTATAAATATTAATGGAGAGGTATTTTTTTTATATTTCTGCCCCAAACTTAAACCAATAATATCCATTTAATTAAAATTGGGGAAAGTACTCTTACATTGGTTTCTATGTGTATACGTGTGTGTATTTCTCTCTGTGTGTGTGTGTATACGTAGGTGTGAAAATTAAACCCTAGTCACGGACCAAATTCCTAACCCGAGCATGACTATATGGTAGGTTGGTCATGGCCCATATCCGTGACTAGGGTTAAAATAAAAAAGCATAAACATATACATGTATGTGTGTGTGTGTGTGTGTGTGTGTTAAAATAAATCGATATTAATATTAGGGACGAAGCGAGGAATCCTAAGGAGTGGGGGATAAGTTTGTACAGAACACCGAGGGATTCAGATTTTTTTATCTTAAAATTTCTCATATATTCAATAATAATTTGAACCCCCAAATTTCTCACATTAGTCTAAAACTTTACAACAAAAATTGAACCTTCAAATTTAACGCCAAATTTTGAAGCCTAAAATCACATTTAAATTTTGAACCAGCACATGGGTATTTTTTCTTTTGAACTTTTTGAGTATTATCATATAATCAATAATATATAGGTGCACACACACACAAAACATAATGTTTGAGAGCTTATACATAGGTACACACACACAGTACACACACATACGCACACACATACACAAATTATACACATACGTATATATATATACACACACACATACAAATAACACACATACACACACAGTACGCACACATATACGCAGATTATACACAAATAACCAAATGTAAAATACAAAATGTTAGGGTTTGAGAGCTACCTTTGAGATTAAGAGAGGGGAGACGAAAATGGGAGGGAAATCGCCGGAGAGAAAATTTGGAGGGTTTAGAAAATTTTAAGGGAAATGAAAAAAATACCTGCAATTTTTAAGTATAAAGACAACGGTCACGGCTAAGGGTCGTGACCCCTTGACGTGACCCATTTATTTTTTGCACGTCGGCGTGAAAATGAGGTCATAGTCATGGACCAAAGCAGTGACCCTTAAAAATTAATGGTCACGGACTTAAGTCGTGACCACCTCGTTGCGAATTGAGGTTTTGGGTCATGGCTATGGACCTTGACTCGACTACGACCAAAATTAGAGGGAAACTTCGTGCCATAATAGTCACGGTTGGGTTAGGGTCTAAAGTTGTGACCCTAGTGGTGATGATGCTGGAAACAGCACCACCCTTCAAGGTGTTCATAAGCTCAAATCAGTGATAACAATGGCAGCTCAAGTATATACTAAATATAAGAGATTGAGATGAGGAGAAGAGGATGAACACCAATATATAAGTGGTTCAGCCAATTAGGCCTACGTCCACTGTGCAAGTGAGTGAGTAAGGTCACTAGAATAAGGCACTAACGGCCATGGATACAATCTCTTAAGCTTTCTCTCTCTACTGTGTAATTGAACAGAGTTTCAGCTAGGGTTGTTAATTTCGGATACTTTTACAAGGTAGAGGATGACCTCTATATATAGTTCTTGGGGGGTATAATGTACCCCCCACGCATGCAATGAGCATGTGTGTATTGACCTATCCAATCTAATGAAGACATCTGTCACTATCACATGTAGATAATGATGATGAAATATTCCCCCACGTGAGGGGATTAATTCGGTTATAACTGACTTTA
Organism: Sambucus nigra; assembly: GCA_949130495.1. Classification (NCBI taxonomy): domain Eukaryota; kingdom Viridiplantae; phylum Streptophyta; class Magnoliopsida; order Dipsacales; family Adoxaceae; genus Sambucus; species Sambucus nigra. The sequence goes on from OX422215.1 coordinate 623,837,861, forward strand.
CCCATGTGTTCCTATCCTCGCATATGCTTATAAATGCTCGGGCCTATCCCTGACTGGTGCAACCTCGGCCTGGAAGAGTATGAGGTTGGTGAAGCCTGATTAAAACTTTATCCGAGGTTATTCATGATGGTCTCGGCCCAGTAAGAAACCGAGGTAGAGTTGTAACGTTGGTCTACGCCGAGGTTATGCTGGAGTAGTTGAAACGTCGACCGATTAATAGCCGAGGTTGATTATGATGGCAGCGGTAGTCCTTACTACCTCGGCTTATACCTAGTCGAGGTTGACGCATGAGGTAGACATGATGTCGGCTCCGGACGACTTGATGGATAACTGACTCCATGGATCATGAAGACCTCAGTTGTTGCCTGACTATGAGGTACTAATAATGTAGGCTATAGCTGACCTTATGTTGGACGAGATCGTTAGTTTCCAATCAAGAGCCCTTGCTACCTCAGCCTCCATCTTGGTCGAGGTTGGTGTCTCCGAGCTGTCAGGCATGTTTTGGTCACATCAATCACCCCGTAGCCCTTAGTTACTTATATGAATAGGTGACTATGGGGTGTGATGCTCCGAGACCTTTCTTCATGGTGTGCCAATATTCTTTTGACAAGTGTCATCTTCTAATGTAGGTTGCGTGCTTGGCAAGTGCAATGATGATGGTCTTTTGGGCTCCAAAGGCAATGATGGGCCTTGGGATGCGTGCAAGTAGATTTTGAGGGTTTAAACCATTTTCTCTCTCTTTCTTCTTCATTTCCTTCCATTTCTCCCGCCTAAACCTTTTTTGTCTCTCTCTTTAAGAGCTTGATCAAGGGTGCATTTTTTGGATTCCTCCTATCAGTCTTTCCATTCTTCACCTCGTATCTCATCAGGTATTGCTTATTACCTCTCATTTGCCATTTTTTCAGCCTTGTTTTTCCATTTGTTGTATTTTCCAGTATCATCTTGAGTTTTTCGATGGTAATTTAGGTTTTTCGGTGAACTTATGATTTTTCCGGTGGACTGTTCTTGGTTTTTCTTGGTTAGAAATCTTTCAAATATCTTAGTTTGATCTTTAACTTAGGTTATGCCAAGTTGTTTGTGGTTTAGAGTCCCAAGTGTAGTCTCGCCCTCCTATGCTCAGACCTCTTTACCAGCTCTTAGAGGAATTCCCTTCTCTTAGGGAGAAGACTTTAGATAAAATTAGGCAAATAGAATGAACCCAAGAGGAAGCTCATAGGGTAGAGGCTTTCCCTCTCAGACCAATCTTTCGTCCCCCTCTGAGGGTGATATACCTTGAGCCAGCAGAACCAGAGGAGACTCCGTTGGAACCCACTCCAATGTCTGAGTCTGAGTCATCCACCTCAGACCCCATGTTTGTTGACTCATTCCAAGAGGTGATGGACTTCTCCATTAGGCAGAATCAGGTCCCTGATTAGGTCGAGGTCCAGAGTCAAGCCTCGTCACATAACGGCGCTAGCACCTGTCGTACTTTCTCTGATGTTGAGGTTGTAGGGCCCAGTGTGTCCTTTCCACTACCTATCAATGCTATCCCCTTTTTGTCTGTCATAGGGGCTGAGTTTGCTCAGAGATTCCCCACTGATGCTCCCATCCATGCCCAAGCCGACGTTGCTCGTGATGAGGATAATGGTCACGAGAGTGATGTTGATGTCTCTGAGGCAGCCAAGATAGAGAGCACTGTCAACGAATTTGGCCTCCTAGCCTTTAGGCATCTTTATTCCATAGGTACCTCCATAAAACTTAGGAGGCCTCCGAGGGATGAAAGGGCCTTTGGCGGTCGAGATGGTGAAATCTTTCTATATTAGGGCCATATTGTCTCATATTTACTTGGCTCCCTCCCAATTATCCCCCAATGCCTATAGGGTGATGATTGGAGCTATCGTCTTATGGAGGGCAGTCCATCATTCAGACTTTCCCGTCCAGGTCTTCACAGGGTGCTACGTGCCCTCCTCAACTAAGAATCATCTGAGTTACTACCACTTTCTAGCTCGGAAGTCCAATAAGAAAATATTGCTGGTTACCTAGACTTCGAACCATAACTGGAAACCACGATACTTCTTCGCCTCTGGGGCATGGGAATTTGGCCCCTATGCCACCTCTTCATCTTTAGAGTCGAGAATACCTCTGCGATGGGGAACGGTGTCAATGGCTACCAGGGCTGACCCTGGGTTAATCCAGAATAACTTTTAGAAGGTTATGGACCTTCAAGATCAGGGGGAGCATGGTCAGCTGGTCAAGTACGAGCATTTGATGACCCCCTACTACTTCTATGAAACTGGCCTTGGGGGGAGTCCCCTAACCGAGCTCCGTAAGTTACTTTATTTTTTCAACAAGTTATACCTCTGATTTTGCTATGTCTCTGAACTTTTAACTCAGATCTTTTCTTTTTTCAATGCGTTCGGAAAGAGTATCAGACGATATTTGGGAAATGGCTTCCCCTAACCTCACCAGACTGGTTAAGAAAGCAGGCCTTAATTCACCTCCTCCTCCTCCTACCTCTTCAAGGGTCGATGCCACCAAAAAAAGGAAATCTAATGACCCTGAGGTTCTGAGGCAGAATAAGAAAACCTCTAAGGGCGATCGCGCGATTCCCATTTCCTCTGAGGATGCATTAGTTGCTCGTCTGGAGCAGCTGAAGATCGGCGACATCCTTATTAGCCAAAGTATGAAAGCCTTGGACTCCATCAGCTCCGTGGTAATCGACACCAACAAACGATTCTATCGTTCTCTGAACACCCCTCTACTGGCCGAGTTCTGCCTCCACCGATCTATCCAAGTAAGACTTTTATTGTTGTTATTAAAGTGTAACATCGGCTTTGAATTTCATTGATTCTTGAGCTCATGTGTCTGAATGAGTTTTGCATGGTATCCTCACCATGCACCAGTTTGTCAACTGAACTCTGAGGAAGCTACCCCTGATTAAGAAGGGGAGAGAGGCCCAGAAGACAGAGGCCGCTCTAAATGGCGAAGTGGAACATTTGAAGACTACCTTTGAGGGGTATGAAGCTAGGGCTACGAAGCTAGAGAAAGACATTGCCAAACTTAAGAATGATCACAACTCTGCTATGAAGGCCAAGGATGAAGCCCTTCAACGAAAGGTGGATGCCGTTGTTAAAGTTTTCATGGAGGACGCCTCAGAGAAGATCTTAGAGGACTACAAGGTCTCTGACGAATTCGTCAGTTTTGGCTTTGAATACCTTGAAAGGGGTGTCAAGGCCACTAAAAAATAGGCTATAATGAAAGAGAAGGAGTCCGAGAGCTTGGTAGCCTCGGACTTCGTTGGTCTAGGCTACGCTGATCCTCGGTTTGCTCAGGCCTTACAAGAGGTCAAGGAGGAAGGAGGTGCTGCTCCTGCCAAGGCTGCTCAACCAGAAGCTACAAGGACTGAAGACGTTAATCCTCAAGATGATGGGGTAGAAGTTACCAACATCGTCCAAAGACTAACCCTAAGATTTCAGACACTTAGGTCGTATTTTGTGAAGCTCTTATTTGTAATCTTTTGTTTCTGATTTATGTTAGTCTGTAACCTCTGATAACACTTTCTATTACATTTTGGCTTGTAATTCTAACTTTTGTGCTATATCATTCTCTGAGGAGAACTTTGCTTCTCTTGACTTCGAATGTTTTTATATATCGTGCATCGGTGTCTTCATCATTAGACTATGATGTTCACCTGTAACATTTTACCAAATTAATGGTTATTAGGTCTGAGCTCATCCAAATATGATGTTGCACCTCAGACCTTGTCATCACATTATGATGTTTAAGGTCTGAGGTCATCCAAATATGATGTTTCTCCTAAGACCTTATCACTAAATTATGATGTTCTAAAGGTCTGAGGTCATCAAATTAAGGTGTTACCCCCATAAATTTTTCACCAAATTAATGATGTTAAAAGTTCATGGTCATCCAAATATGATGTTTCACCTCAGACCGTGTCACCAAATTATGATATTTAAGGTCTGAGGTCATACATATATGATGTTTTACCTCAAACCCTGTCACCAAATTATGATGTTTAAGGTTTGAGGTCATCAAACTAAGATGTTACCCCCATAAATATTTCACCAAATTAATGATGTTAAAAGTTTGAGGTCATCCAAATATGATGTTTCACCTCTGACCCTATCACCAAATTATGATGTTAAAGTTCTGAGGTCATCCAAAAATGATGTTTCACCTCAGACCCTGTCACCAAATTAATGATGTTAAAGGTCTGAGGTCATCCAAATATGATGTTTCACCTCAGACCCTGTCACCAAATTATGATGTTTAAGGTCTGAGGTCATCCAAATATGATGTTTTACCTCAGACCCTGTCACCAAATTATGATGTTTAAGGTCCGAGGTCATCCAAATATGATGTTTCACCTCAGACCCTGTCACCAAATTATGATGTTAAAGGTCTGAGGTCATCTAAAAATGATGTTTCACCTCAGACCCTACCAAATTAATGATGTTTAAGGTCTGAGGTCATCCAAATATGATGTTTTAACTTAGACCCTGTCACCAAATTATGATGTTTAAGGTCTGAGGTCATCCAAATATGATGTTTCACCTCAGACCCTGTCACCAAATTATGATGTTTAAAGTCTGAGGTCATCCAAATATGATGTTTCACTTCAGACCCTGTCACCAAATTATGATGTTAAAGGTCTGAGGTCATCCAAATATGATGTTTCACCTCAGACCCTATCACCAAATTATGATGTTAAAGGTCCGAGGTCATCCAAAAATGATGTTTCACCTCAAACCCTATCACTAAATTAATGATGTTAAAGGTCTGAGGTCATCTAAAAATGATGTTTCACCTCAGACCCTGTCACCAAATTATGAAGTTTAAGGTCTGAGGTCATCCAAATATGATGTTTCACCTCAGACCCTGTCACCAAATTAATGATGTTTTAAGGTCTGAGGTCCTCAAACTAAGATGTTACCCCCATAAATTTTACCATTAAAGCATAATGAACCAAGAATTGACACAGGAACTGATCTTCTCATTAATAATCTCTTCATAAGATGATACATTTACATAGAAATCATTGCAACGTCATATGTAATACTTTTTTAGATGATCAGCATTCCATGGATTGGAGAAAGTTTCCCCTTCAAGGTTTTTTAGCCTGTATGTCTCGGGTACAACTCCTCGATTACTTTATAAAGGACATGCTAATTTGAATGAAGCTTGTTTGCCTTTTGTAATGTCTTCTTCAGCACTAGGTCTCCTACAGGTATGGGTCTTGATTTCACCCTTTGATTGTAGAATTTTGTTGTTCTCTACTGGTAGGCTGCCTGTCTGATCTTGGCGTCTTCCCTTATTTCCTCAATCAAATCTAGGTCAAGTATTCTCTCCTCCCCATTCTTCTCAGGGTCATAGGTCTGAACTCTGTGAGTGGGGAGTCCTACCTCTATTGGTAAGATGGCTTCTGATCCATGTGCTAACATAAATGGGGTCTCCCCCATTGGTGTCCTAGCCGTTGTTCTGTAGACCCATAACACAACATAAACCTCTTCATTACATCTACCCTTAGCTTCTCCTAACCTCTTCTTGATCCCATTGAGGATTGTTCTATTCGCAATTTCAGTCTGAACATTTGCCTGAGGTCGTCCAGGAGAAGAGAAAAATTGCTTGATCCCAACTCTCTCACAAAACTTCTCCAAGGAAGAATTTTTTAACTGAGTTTCGTTGTCCGAGATGAGGGTTTTAGGGAGGCCATGTCTGCATATGATTCTCTTCCAAATAAACTGGAAGGTATTTCTGCTTTATGATCATGATCATCGGGGAGGCCTCCACCCACTTGGAGAAGTAGTCAATTGCTACTATCAAAAATCAATAATTATTCGCAGCCCTTGGCAAGGGATCCACCAAGTCAATCCCCTATATTACGAATGGGCAAGGGGAACTGATTGACATTATAGGTTGATGAGGTTGATGGGGGATAGTGGTGAATCTTTGGTATTTGTCACACCTCTTCACATAGGCTGCAGTATCCTTTGCCAAGGTCGACCACCAGTATCCCTACGTGATAATCCTCTTGGCCAAAGGTTTTCCTCCTATGTGATTGGAGCAAGAACCCTCATGTACCTCCTATAGGACGTGGGGAACCTCTGTGGGATGAACGCATCTAAGGAGAGGTAACAGAAATCCTTTCTTATATAGGACATCTCCTATTATTGAGAATTTTGCAGCTCTGTACCTCAGTTTCCTCCTCTCTAGCTTCGATTCAGGCAGCTCTCCCTCTCTGATATATCTGATGAGTCCATGAGTCCCCTAGGTTCAAGTTGAGGCAAGGGCTGGAAACCTCTTCTTCCTTAATGGTCGGTTGGAGCAGGATCTCGACTAGTACTGTCCTTCTGATGTTTGTCCTTGTTACTGAAGCCAACCTTGCTAGTGCATCTGCGTGGCTATTATTTTATCAAGATACCCTCTTTATCTTCACCTCTTTGAATCCTTCTAGCATTATTCTTACCCTCTTCAGGTATCTAGCCATCCTTTCATCCTTGGCCTCATAAACTCCAAACACTTGGTTCACAACAAACCTCAAGTCGCTATAAAGTAGGAGTCGACCAATCCTAAGGGTCTTTGTCAAGGAAAGGCCTGCTATTATGGCCTCGTATTTTGACTCGTTATTTGATGCCTTAAAGTTGAACCTTAGTGCATATTCAACTTTGGTACCATCCGGAGCTGAGAGTATTAACCCTGCACCGCTTCCACTTTCACAAAAAGACCCATCAACGAAGAGGTTCCATACTTCTTCATTCGAAGAGAATATCCCCTCTGACAGGGTTACTTGCTTGAAGAGGTATCGATCTTCCTCATTCTTGGTTATTCCGTTTCTAGCTCTGTTGGACACAATCGGGTTTTAGAAGACGTTACTATTTGATCCCTCTACGATCACTAGATTATTTTTAACCTCAGTCTCTTCCCATATGAACTCGGCAACAAAATCTGCAAGTGCCTGCCCTTTAATGGCCACCTTGGGTTTATAATTAAGGTCATACTCTCTCAACTCAATGGCCCAGGTCATCAATATGCCTGACTTCTCACGCTTATGGAGGACCTGCCTTAGTGGGGAGTTAGTGAGGATGACCATAGAGTGTTCTTGAAAATAGAGTTTTATCTTCCTAGAAGCATGTATCAATGCGTACGCCAACTTCTCCATCCGAGGATAGTTCTGTTCAGACCTTTGAAGGGACTTACTATTAAAGTATACATGCCTTTGGACCTCAACGTCTTCCCGTACTATAGCTGCACTTATTGCTGACTCTGAGACTGCTAGATAAACATATAACTTATCTCCCATGATGGTCCGCGATAAGAGCAGGGGAGATTCGAGGTAGGACTTGAGCTGATTAAAAGTCTCATCACACTCTTTGTCCCATTAGAAGGCCTTTCTAAGCACCTTAAAAAATGGAAGACACTTGTCCGTCACTCTGGAAATAAATATGTTGAGTGCAGCTACTCTTCCAATGAGCCTCTGAACGTCTTTGATACTTCTTGGTGTCTTCATGTCAAGCAAAGCCTTGATCTTCTCAGGATTCGCCTCTATTCCCCTCTGATTGACAATGAATCCAAGAAATTTTCCATCTCCTACCCCGAAGACACACTTCGCGGGATTGAGTTTCATTTTGTACAAGTCCGTGGTATCGAAGGTCTTTTCTAGGTCTTCCACGTGAGTATAGGCCTTCAAGCTCTTCGTCAACATATTGTCTACATACACCTCTATAGTCTTGCCAATTTGATTTTCAAACAGCTTATTCACAAGACGTTGATACGTGGCCCCTTCATTTTTCAAGATAAAAGGCATAACCTTATAGTAATATGTCCCCTTATCGGTTACGAAGGCTGTCTTCTCTGAGTCTTCAGCATCCATGAAGATCTGGTTGTAGCCTAAATACGGGTCCATGAAGCTCATGAGCTCATGCCCTGCCGTGGCATCTACCATCTGATCAATTCGAGGTAAGGGATAACTGTCTTTGGGGAAAGAGTTGTTCAGGTCGGTGAAATCTACGCACATCCTCCATTTTCCATTAGCTTTGGTCACAATGACGGCGTTTGATAACCACTCTGGGTATATGACCTCCCTGATAAATTCTGCCTCTTCCAACATTCTGACCTCTTCTCTGATGACGTCATACTTCTCCCTAGAGTAAACTCTTCATCTTTATTTGATTGGCTTAGCACCTTCTGCCATGTTGAGTTTGTGGCACATAACCTCCGGGTCGATGCTAGGCATATCCGCGTGGCTCCAAGCGAAGACACTCTGCCTCTTCCTTAAGATATTTATCAGCTCTTCCTTGATCTCCACTTTTAAGGCCTTGCCAACTTGGACGGGTTTTTTCAATCCGTCCTCATTGATGACGATGGATTCTACCTCTTCCATGTCCTCTCCTTTTTTTAACTTCGTTCCATCCCTAGGGTCAAGTGTATCAATGTTATATGTGGTTGTGGCCCTCTTATGGGCCTCTCTCTCTTCAGCTGAGTTGAAGTAGCATTCCCGCTCCGAGGTCTGGTCCCCCTGCACTTCCCCTACCCCATAGGGGGTCATGAATTTTAGCATTTGGTGGACCGTTGACGGCACAGCTTCAAACTCCTTAACGGCTACTCTTACTATGATGAGGTTATAGGCCAAGAAGACGTTTTCATCCATAACAAAAAAATTGATCTTCCGGGTCAATCTCTTAGGCCACTCGTCTCCCATTCGCACGTCCATCTCATACATGCCCAATATATGGACCTTTTCACCGCTGAAGCCCATCAACGGATGATGACAGGGTACTAGCCTAGCTCTGCTGAGACCTAGGCTCTTGAAACAGGGCCAGAACATCACGTCTGTTGAACTTACTCCATCTACGCGGATTCTTTGTACCTCACATCCATGCACTCTTATTGTAATTACTAAAGGGTCATCATGCGGGGCTAAAATACCTTTGAAGTCTAGGCGGGAGAACCCAACTATAAGAGTGTCCATATCCACCTTCTTTCTCTTCTGCTTGGCCTCTGAAGATGCCAGATTCACTACCTCTACCTTGGTCATTGATTTGGCCTCTGTCACATGAGCTTTTTGGTCAGCTACTTCAGAGCCACCCCCAGCTAGTCCTCCACAGATGGTGTTAACACCAAAGGAGATCATTCCAACCCTTTTCATCGGGGTGTTATCGTCTTTAAGTGGGAGGTCTAGATCATCTTCATCATCCCCATATGAGTCGCCATCTCTTCTTGCTGGGGTATCACCTCGACATCTGTCGTTTCTTTTCTTTTTATGGTCATCTCTTCCCCTCTTAGGAGCCTTACCATCGACATACTTCCTCAACTTTTTGGATTTCAACATCTTCTCGATTTATCCTTTAAAGCGAAGCACTTGTCTGTCACATGGCCAAGGTCTTGGTGGAACTCGCACCATAAGTTCTTGTTCCTCTTATGCAGAGGATCCTTCAGCTCCTTCAGCCATCTCAGGGATCGGCCATTCTTGATCTCATTGAGGATGTGTTCACAGCTCACAATTAGAGGAGTATATCGTGCGAACTTGTCTTCGATTGACCTCTTCTTTCCATCTTTATTTCTTTGGGATTTCCCCCTGCCACTTCCATTATCATCCTCATACTTCGCGGCCATGGCCTCTTCAACGTTCATGACCTTTCTTGCAGTTGCCAACAGTTCTGCCAAAGACTTGGGAGGGTCTTTCGCAAGTTTCCATAATAACTTTCCCTTCTGGAGTCCTCTAATGAGGGTTGTCATGGCTATATTCTCTTCATAATCTTCAACCTCCAATTTCTCTTTGTTAAATCTAGCAATATAGTCTCTTAGACTCTCATTCCTTCCCTGCTTGACGTACAGCAGATGAGTGGTTTTCTTTTGAGGTCTTACCCCAAAACAGAAGTTGTGAATGAACCGTTCAGCCAAGACCTTAAAGTTCTTAATTGAGATCATTGGAAGAGAGGTAAACCAGATGTGTGTAGCTCCTGTTAAAGTCCCGAAGAAGGCCCGACACTTCATCTCATCTGGGATTGAATAAATGTCCACCGCGGACTGGTACATCTCAATGTGATGCATAGGGTTGGTTCTGCCATCATATTTGGGAGACATCGTAGGTGGCCATAACTTGGCAGGGGTTGGGAAGCTCACTATCTTAGACACAAATGGAGAACCCTCTAAGAACCCTCTTTGCAATGGGCCTCGACTTTCGATGAGGTCTCCTATATTCTCCTCAAGACGTTAGATGGAGTCATTCCATGGCCTTGAAATGTCGGCCTGGCTGAGGTTGTCCCCAACCATCTCCAAAGGGTGGACTGATGGTTCCCCAGCCACAGCACAACGTCGGCTGTTGACTTCATCTTGTTCCCTGTCTTGGCCCTGATGAGGTCGGCCATGCTGAGGCCGATGCTCCCCATCTCCCCTTTGAGAGCCAGTGGCACTTCGTGACCTGAATAACCTCTGCCTCAGGTTATTTACTGGGTCGAGCCTTTCAAAGGCTGACCCTCTGCTCAATCGATCAAAAGCTGATCCTCTTTGTTGGGCACCTTCACCTCTTCTGCCTCCACAACCTCGGCTCTGTTGGATAGGATGCACTGTGTTATTTGAAACCTCATATGTCTCCAACCAATCTTCTGGAGCGTCTTCTGCCTCCATATCATCATACCTATCCTCAAGGCAAGGGTGTCCTTACCTCCCCAGACGCAAATGCCTAGGGTAAGCAACGTCCCTCCTCCATTGAGGTGCAGGTTGGTCTTTCCACGGTGCCTGGGGTGGTCCCCTGGCCTCAGGATGGGGTTGAGCAGCCACCGGAGTAATCATCTCCGGTGAGACCCCAGGTGGCCTCATCATATTTTGACTGAGTTATGCAAATTTATCCTTCATCGCTTGTTGCGTTGCAGCCAAGGACCTCAAGGATACCATCACCTCAGCCATTTCGGACTGGGGTGGTGCCTAGCTGGAACTAGGTCCTCCAGCACCAGGTGGTGGTAATTCTGGTGCCATATGTTAAAACTAAAGAGCTTGTGAAGTATATGATCTCAATACCTTAAAGGACCTCTTTCAATGGTGAAATAGCTCAACGCAAGGGGTGAGGCCTGGTTCACCACCAGAGTCTCCGGTGAGGTTAAGCAGAAAAATAAGAAGAGATTTGCTTCTCGTTCCCACAGACGTTGCCAAAATGATGATGCTGGAAACAATAGCACCCTTCAAGCTGTTTGTAAGCTCAAATCAGTGATAATAATGACAACTCAAGTATATACTAAATATAAGAGATTAAGATAAGGAGAAGAGGATGAACACCAATATATAAGTGGTTCAGCCAATTAGGCCTACGTCCACTGTGCAAGTGAGTGAGTAAGGTCACTTAAATAAGGCACTAACGGCCATGGATACAATCTCTTAAGCTTTCTCTCTCTACTGTGTAATTGAACAGAGTTTCAGCTAGGGTTGTTAATTTCGGATACTTTTACAAGGTAAAGGATGACCTCTATATATAGTTCTTGTGGGGTATAATGTACCCCCCACGCATGCAATGAGCATGTGTGTATTGACCTAGACAATCTAATGAAGACATTTGTCACTGTCATATATAGAGAATGATGATGAAATATTCTCCCACGTGAGGGGATTGATTCGGTTATAACTGACTTTACCCACATGTTCATATCCTCGCATATGCTTAGAAATGCTCGGCCATGTCCCTGACTGGTGCAACCTCGGCCTGAAAGAGTACGAGGTTGGTGAAGCCTGACTAAAACTTTATCCGATGTTATTCATGATGATCTCGGCCCAGTAGGAAACTGAGGTAGAGTTGTAACGTCAGTCTGCGCCGAGGTTATGCTGGAGTAGTTGAAATGTCGATCGATTAATAGCCGAGGTTGATTATGATGGCAACGGAAGTCCTTACTGCCTCGGCTTATACCCAGCCGAGGTTAATGCATGAGGTAGACGTGATGTTGGCTCCGAATGACCTGATGGATAACTGACTCCATGGATCATGAAAACCTCAGCTGTTGACTGACTATGAGGTACTAGTAACGTCGGCTATAGCCAACCTTATATTGGACGAGATCGTTGGTTGCCAATCTAGAGCCCTTGCTACCTTAGCCCCCATCTTGGCCGAGGTTGGTGTTTTCGAGCTGTCACGCATGTTTTGGGCACATCGCCTAGTGAGTCAGGGTCCAGATCCATGGCCAAGAACAAAACCACGCATGACCATGCAGAGGCATGGATTTGGTCATGCCTATTTTGGTAATGGTCACGGTGTTAGGTCGTGAGCACCTGGTTATGGTTGTGAGTCGTGACCCCATGTCCGTGACCATTTTCGATATTTGGTGTAGTGCGGGTCTACACTGACGCATTCTTGCAGGGACTTGGGAGTGTATTATAGCAGGAGGTGAGGGCTATATCTTATGCGTCCCAGAATCTTAAGACCCATGAGAAGAATTATCTCACCCACGACCTAGAGTTAGCAGTGGTCATTTTTGCTTTGAGGATATTGAGGCACTATCTTCTGGGAGAGCAGTTTACTCTATTCACGGATCACAAATCATTTCAGTATCTCTTCACACAGAAGGGTCTGAATATTAGGCAGAGGCAGTGGCTAGAATTTGTGAAGGACTACCAGTTTGATATCCAGTATCATCCTAGTAAGGCTAATTAATATGGTGGTAGACGCATTGAGCCAGAGGCCTACGGGGGACATTACGGAGGTCTGTAAAGTGAAGTGGAGTGATCTTCGGTACGATGATGATGTCGCCAGGGCATGCATGTCATCTTTATCTATGACTTCGGAGATTATTATGCGAGTGGTGAGGGCACAGGAGGAGGACCATATCTGCCAGGACAGGGTATGTCAGCTATTGGCCGAGGGAGCAGAGGGTTGTTCAGTTAGTTCGAGGGAGGCCTATGCTTTAATGGGAGGTTAGTCATGCCAGAGGATGAGGATTTAAGGCATACAGTGTTGACTGAGTCCCATGGTTTGAGGTTTACGATACATCCCGGTGGGGATAAGATGAACTCGGATATGAGGAAGCAGTAGTAGTGGTGGGCGGGGATAAAACGGGCTATATCAGAGTTTGTCTCAAAATATGCTACATGTCGGTTTGTGAAGGTTGATCATCAAATACCTTCAGGGATGATACAACCACAAGATATTCCTGTGTGGAAGTGGGAGAGTATTTCCATGGGCTTCATTATAGGGTTTCCTACATCGCAGAAGGGTCATGATTCCATATGGGTGGTTGTGGATCGGTTGACCAAGGTAGTCCATTTCTTACTAGTTCATACAGACTTTGAGATGGTGAGGTACGCGCGCAGCTGTTTATAGTAGAGATAGTTAATCTAAACGGGGTACCGGTTAACATTGTGTCTGATAGAGATAAGATTTTTGTGGCTCACTTCTAGCAGATCTTTCAGAAGGCTTTGGGCATCGAGTTGCGATTGAGCACCGCCTGCCATCAATAGATAGATGGTCAGACTGAGAGAGTGAATCAGATGCTAGAGGATATGCTGAGTGATGATGTTGTTAATAGCACCACTAGTATGGAGTGTTAGTAAGCTCAAACTAATATCTATAATGTCAGTACAAGAGTAATAAACTAGTAGAAGGAGATAAGAAGAGGAGGAAGAACACTAGTATATAAGTGGTTCAGCCAACCTGACCTACGTCCACTGTGAGTGTGTGAGTAATTTCACTATAATGAGGGCACTAATGGCCTGTGATACAATCTCTCACTTTTTCTCTCTACTATGTATACAAACAGAGTTTTAGCTAGGGTTACAATTATGGATCCCTTTGCAAAGTAGGAGAATGCATATATTTATAGTGCCTGGGAGGTGTAATGTGCCCCCCAAGCATGCATTGAGCATGTATGAGTTGGATACACTAATCATAAGTGGACACCTGGTTGTGCCACATGTAAGGAATGATAACTAAATATTCCCCCACGTGAGGTGAATGATTTAGTTATAACTGAATTTCCACGTGATCCAAGCCTTCCATGTGCTTGCGTATGCTCGGACCTGTAATATCACTTGTTGTAACCTTGGCATGGTCGAGTAAGAGGTTATAGGAGTCCAATAGTTGCTTTATCCTATTAATCATCAATATGGCCTCATCCTGGGAGACTGGCCGAGGTTATGTATGAGGTAGGATGTAACGTCAGTTGAGTCAGAGTACGATGTTGGCAATAGTTTGAGCCCATGAGAAGCTATTGACCTCGACTGCTGGCCAATCGAGGTTGGTCCATGAGGAGCCGACCTTCCAGAAGATGACCCTTCTGATGCCTTTTATAAGCTTCTTATCAACTCGGCATTGGGTCAGGCCGAGGTATATGACCCTGAGTATGAGGGTGCACTTTGGGCATATCAATCACCCCTAGCCCTTAGTCTCCTATGAGAGTAGGTGATTGACGGGTATGTAGGTTAGGCTGAGGTTGAGTTACTCCTGGTGTCTTGGGGAGTGTAGTGATTCCTTAATATATGTCACTTATCAAAGTGGCTAACGTACTCCCCAAGGTATGACAATTCTGATAGCGTCTTTTGGGTTTCCTAGGGTAATGATGAGGGTATTGGAAATTGTGCCCCATCATTAAGAAGGTTTAAAAGATTTCTCTTTCCTCATTTCTCTTTTTTCTCCACATTTCTCCTGCCAAAGCTTTTCTTTGATGCAGAAAACCCTACAAGCCCCCCATAGCCAAAGATTGATCATTTCTCTCGTTTTCTGCACATCTCAAACTTGTAAGCCTTTGCTTTTCACTCTTTGTTGTTCAGGTAACCTCCCTTGACCTTTATTCTCCCATTTCTGGGTATATTTGCATATTGGTTCCTTTTCTTTTGGTGTTTCTTGGTTTTTTGGCGAGAAAAACCACCATTGTTTGGTGGTTATTAGGCCAGGCTTGGTGGGGTTAGGTATTTTTAGGACTATTCTAGGCTGCTCTGAGGTTATTTTAGCCAAAATCCCTTCCTTTCTGGCTTTCAGCGACCTTTCGGTCATCTTCTCCGGTGACCCACCCTTGAGTGTTCTTAGTGTTCTTGTTAGAACCCCTTTGGACTCCACGTTTTAATCTTTAACTTAAGTATCACAAATTTTTTGCCTGTTTGTTCTCTTTTAGTTCGAACTCTTCAAGTGTAATGTCGTCTGATGAATGCTCATACCTTTGTAAAAACTAATTGTAGAGTTCCCATCTCTGCGTGAGAAGACCTTCGAAAAGATTAGGCAGATAGAGTTAGCCTAATAAGAGGCTCGTAGGGCTGAGTCCTTTCCCCTCAGAACAATCTTTCCTCCACCCTTGAAGGTCATATACCCTGAGCCTGCAGAGCCTGCTGAGGTTCCTGAACCAATGTCTGAGGATAATGCTTCTTCATACCCAATGTCAATATCTGAGGCAGGCAAATCTGTAGACTCTTTTCAAGAGGCTATGGATTGTTCTCCTTGGCAAGGTGAGGTTTCGGAGGACACCGAGGTTTCAAGCAGAGCCTCATCCCATAGAGAGGCTAGCACTTCACGTCGATCTCCTTCCATAGAAATTACAGGGCCTATTGTAGTAATTCCCCCTCCTCTTGATGCCATTCCTCTATCGGCTACCATCGGAGTTAAGTTTGTAAAGAGGTTTCCGGGTGGTTCCCCTACCAATGCCCAGGACGAAGTTGCTACTAATAGTGATGATGACGAAGGGAGTGAACTTGATACATATGCAGGTGCAGAGTATGAGATTATCGTGAACGAGTATGACCTTCTTTCCTTCAGGAACCTCTATTCCATAGATTCCTCAATCATCCTTGGGAAACCTCTGAAGGCTGAAAGGGCCTTCGATGGTCGAGATGGCAAAGTTTGTGTCTATGAGAAGATGTTTAAGTTGGTCTTTCGTCTTCCTATCCACCCAACTATCAGAGCTATACTCTCACACACAAATCATTTTCCTTCCTAATTATCCCCAAATGCTTCGAGGGTTATGATTGGGGCCATCGTCCTTTGGAAGGCTGTTCACCATTCAGACCTTCCAGTTAGAGTTTTTACTGGTTGTTACATCCCTTCATCTACCAAAAATCAGCCAGGCTACTATCACTTATAAGACAGGAAATCTGAGAAGAAGATGCTCTTGGTTACCCAAACTTCTAATCACAATTAGAAACCTCGGTACTTCTTTGTTTCTTGGGCATGGGAGTTCGGTTTAGACGAGGCTTCTGGAATGTCGGTTCCAAGGGCCCCTCTGAGATGGGGGAAGGTCTCCCTCATGGCTAAAGTTGACCTGGTCTTAGCCAGGACAATTACAAGAACATTGAGGACCTTCGTAATCAAGGCAAAAAATGTCATTTTGTTAAATATGAACATCTGATGACCCCCTATTACCTTTATCATATAGGTTTAGGGGGTGGTCCCCTAGAAGTGCTTCGTAAGTCTCCACATTTTTCTTACCCAAGTTATGTCTCATATATTTTTATCTATCTTATCGGCTAACTCTGAGACTTGTCTTTTGTAGAGCGACCAACAGGAATTTCACACGACTTTTAGGAAATGTCGGCACCCAGCTTAGTGAAGCTCATGGAAAAGATAGGTGGTAAGAGTGCACCAACACTGGCCATAAAAAAGAACCTCGGCACCTCTAAGGTCAACTATAGAAAGAAGAGGAATTCCTCAATTGACCCGGCGCATATAAGGCCGAGTAAGACTCAATCCAAATATCGTGCCATACCCATTTCTACAGACGATGCCCTGGCGACTCGTCTATCTCAGATCAAAATCGGAGATAGTATGATCAGCCACAGTCTAAAGGTTGTCGATGCTATTGTCACCATAATGACTAAGGAAGACAATCATTTTCTTCGTGCCTTGGACGTCCCTTTGCTAGCCGAGTTCACCCTTCACAAATCAATCCAGGTATCATTTTTTATCTATCTTTCTCCCAAGTGTTACCTCGCCTTTTTGGAAACTATTACTCATATGCTCGTATGTCTGCTCTTCTTCTACAGGGTGTCTTATCTTTTCATCGCTTGGTTGAGTGGACCTTGAAGAATATGCCTCTTTGAAGGCCGAGGTTGAAAAAATGAAAGGAGACCTCAAGGGGAGGGATAACTAGATATCTCAGCTCAATAAGGATCATAACAAAGCTTTGAAGGCCAAGGATGAGGTCCTTCAATCGAAGGTTAATACTGCAGTCAAAGCTGCATTAAAAGATGTCATAGAGAAGGCCATCGAGGATTACAAGGTCTCTGACTAGTTTGTCAGCTTCAACTTTGAGTACCTAGGAAGGGGTATCAAAGTGACCAGCAGATGGGCGACCATGAAGCAGGGTGAGTCTGGGAGCTTGACTGCTGAGGACTTTGTGGGTCTTATCTTTGGAGATCTTCAGTTTGCTCAGGCTTTAAAGGAGGTTGAAGAGAGGGATGTTGCTTCAGCCAAGATAGCACCTCCTCAGGTTACAACAACAGAAGACGGTACCCATCTTGATGACGGAGTTGAAGTTACCAATGTTGGCCTAGACCAGACAACTATAGTTGCTGGTGGGTCGGCTCCCACCGAAGCATAGGATCCCTCGCTAATTAACAATGTTTTTATGTTCATATTTTTGACAGTCTGTAATTTTGATGAACTTTATCTGTAATTTTTATTTTTATGAACTCTGATGGTAGCTTCTTGATATTCTGGATTGTAATTATAAATCCTCTTTATGATATGATCATAAGTAACTTGGCTTCTTCTGATTTTATTGCTTCATATAATGTTTTGTTGCTCTATAATTGCGGTGTTTTGCCTCATATTTTCACCAATCTAATGATGTTTGAGGTTTGAGATCACCTAATTATGGTGTTTTACCTCTTATTTTCACCAAACTAATGATGTTAAGGGTCTGAGGTCACCAAATTATGGTGTTTTACCTCATATTTCCACCAAATTAATGATATTAAAGGTCTGAGGTGACCAAATTATGGTGTTTTACCTCATATTTTCACTAAATTAACAATGTGGAAGGTCTGAGGCCACCACATTGTGGTGTTTCACCTCATATTTTCACCAAACTAATGATGTTAAACGTCCAAGGTCACCAAATTATGGTGTTTCACCTCATATTTTTACCAAAATAATGATGTTAAAGGTCTAAGGTCACCAAATTATGGTGTTTCACCTCATATTTTCACAAAATTAACGATGTGGAAGGTCTGAGGTCACCACATTGTGGTGTTTCACCTCATATTTTCACTAAACTAATGTTGTTAAAGGTCTGAGGTCACCAAATTATGGTGTTTTACCTCATATTTTCACCAAACTAATGGTGTTAAAGGTCTGAGGTCACCAAATTATGGTGTTTCGCCTCATATTTTCACCCAACTAATGGTGTTAAAGGTTTGAGGTCACCAAATTATGGTTTTTACCCTCATAATTTCACCAAATTAATGATGTTAAGGGTCTGAGGTCACAGAATTTTGATGTTTACCCTCATATTTCACCAAATAAAAAGGGTCTGAGGTCACCAAATTATGATGTTTGACCTCATATTTTCACCAAACTAATGATGTTAACGGTCTGAGGTCACCAAATTATGGTGTTTCACCTCATATTTTCACCAAATTAATGATTTTAAAGGTCAGAGGTCACCAAATTATGGTGTTTCACCTCATATTTTTACCAAATTAACGATGTGGAAGCTCTGAAGTCACCACATTGTGGTGTTTCACCTCATATTTTCACCAAACTACTGATGTTAAAGGTCTGAGGTCACCAAATTATGGTGTTTCACCTCATATTTTCACTAAACTAATGGTGTTAAAGGTTTGAGGTCACCAAATTATGGTGTTTCACTTCATATTTTCACCAAACTAATGGTGTTAAAGGTTTGAGGTCACCAAATTATGGTGTTTACCCTCATAATTTCACCAAATTAAGGATGTTAAGGGTCTGAGCTGACCAAATTATGATGTTTACCCTCATATTTCCACCAAACTAATGATGTTAAAGGTCTGAGGTCACGAAATTATGGTGTTTACCCTCTTAGTTTCACCAAATTAATGATGTTAAGGGTCTAAGGTCACCAAATTATGATGTTTACCCTCATATTTTCACCAAACTAATGATGTTAAAGGTCTGAGGTCACCAAATTAATGATGTTTCACCTCATATTTCCATCAAATAAATGGTGTTTAATACATACATTGGAATAAAAAGTATCAACATAATCATTTGCTATTTTCTCATTGATATTCCTTATATAAGTTGATACATGTATTACAAAAAGAGAGAACAATTGTAACATCATAGGTAATATTTTTTCAAGTGGTCAGCATTCCAAGGGTGGGAGAAAGGCTCCCCTTCTAAGTTTTCTAGCCTGTAGGTACCAGGTACAACATTATCAATTACCCTATAAGGACCATGCCAATTAGGATGTAGCTTGTTCGTTTTATGCCATGTCTTCTTCAGGACTATATCTCCCACAGCTATCGGCCTTGACTTTACCCTCTGATTATAGAATGTCACAGTTCTCTGTTGATAGGCTGCGTGTCTTATCTCTGTATCCTCTTTTCTTTCCTCATTCAAATCAAGATCAAGTCTTATCTCTTCTTTATTCCTCTAAGGGTCGTATGTCTGAACTCTATGTGTGGGTAGCCTAATCTCTGTTGGGATAACTGCCTCTGAGCCATGGGCAAGCATGAATGGAGTTTACCCTGTGGGTGTCCTTACTGTCGTCCTGTATGCCCAAAGCACGACATATACCTCTTCTATTTATCTTCCTTTAGACTCTTCCAACTTCTTTTTTATCGCATCAAGGATTGTTCAATTTGTAACCCCAGTCTGACCATTTTCCTGGGGTCGGCCAGGGGAAGAGAAGAATTGCTTGATCCCTACTCTTTCGCAGTACTTTTCTAAGGAAACATTCTTGAATTGGGTTCCATTGTCTGAGATGAGGGTGTTTGGAAGGCCATACCTGCATATGATGTTTTTCTAGATGAACTAGAATATCTTATGCTCAGTGATCGTGATCATGGGCTCAGCTTCTACCCATTTAGATAAATAATCAGTTGCCACAACCAAGTACCAATAGTTATTTACAAC
This sequence comes from Sambucus nigra, assembly GCA_949130495.1. NCBI lineage: Eukaryota > Viridiplantae > Streptophyta > Magnoliopsida > Dipsacales > Adoxaceae > Sambucus > Sambucus nigra. The sequence continues at coordinate 623,857,881 of OX422215.1, forward strand.
CCTTGGAAAGGGTCCTACCAAATCGATACCCCATATTGCAAATGGCCAAGGGGAACTGAAATAAGTCAAAGGCTGGTGAGGCTGGTGGGGAATGGTGGAGAACTTCTAGAACTTATCACATCTTTTCACATATGCAGCTGCATCTTTAGCTAGGGTTGGCCACCAAAATCCCTGAGTGATTATCCTTTTAGCCAACGACCTTCCTCCAATATGACTTGAGCAAGAGACTTCATGCTCATCTTGCAAGATGTATGGAACCTCTGAATGGTGAACGCATTTGAGAAGACGGGGTAGAAACCCCTTCTTGTATAGGACATCTCCCACAATGGAGAATTTAGTAGCTCTAAAGCTCTGCCTTCTTCTTTCTAACTCTGACTCTGGCAGCTCTCCCTCTCTGATGTATTTGATAAGAGGGGCCATCCACGAAGCTCCCACACTTAGATTTAGGAAAGATCTAGTAACCTCCTTTTCTTCGATAGTCGATTTGAGCAGGATCTCAACTAGTACTGTTCTCCTTATGTCTGTTCTTGTTGCCGAGGCCAACCTCCGGAGTGCATCAGCTTGGCTGTTGTCTAGCCGAGGTATCCTCTTCATCTATACTTCCTTGAATCTTTCTATTATATGTAACACCCCGTAATTTTGAGGATTTAATATTTAATTATTTTTGGGAGAAATAAAAAAATTTGAATTTGAGAAACTTAAATTTATGATTTGGAGAATTTATTTGAGTGGAAGAATTATTTATATTTGGCGACTTTAAGTATAATTGTTCGATATTTCGTGTGTCGCATTTTGAGGTAAAAAAATTGGAGAATGTTATAAAGTATTTTGGATGATGATTTTGAGTGTGCGGTTGAGTCCGGATGGGTCGAAATAGTCAGAAAAGAGTACTCAAAGGTAGTAATCGGGTCTCGGGGCATTTTTGGGCATAGTCGGGCCCATACGGGGTGGTTGGGGCCATTTTAATTAGGCCCATGTCGCCAAAAACGGGATTAGGGGTTTAAAAATAATTGGGAAAGTGTTTAACGGCAGTTAACACAAATTCTAAACCTAGGGTTTGAGAGAGAAACAGAGAAACCTAATCAAGAGCCAATTGGAGATTGTTTGGGGACAAATCGAGGGACAAAGTGAGGGTTCGTCATCAAACCATTCCCTACAATGGATTAGACTCTACGAACGATTTCAGGAAAGTGGTTAACTATTGTGATTCTTAAATTGATGATGATCAATTCATATTATGGGAGGTGTAAGCCTAAATTCGTTTTTGGGTGGGCTATTGCATGAAATGGGTTTTTAAAAATTTAATCGGTTTAGTGATTTGACAGTCCAATTGATGTTATAGAAGTATTCAGTATTGATTGACATGAGAACTATAATAGAACACTAGTGTTAGAGATGAATTTATTGAGATTGTGGGATCATATTTGTGAATGATAATTGGGATTTTTCCATGGAAATTTGTGTTCTAGAGTGGGTGAAGATTTATGAAAATCATTGATGCTAAAAGGTTTAAATGATGATTAGAGTTCGTAATAAATGTAAAAGATGATGGATATGATGTATTGGAACTGGAATTTGAGATAAGAAATCTTGGATTTTTGTTAATGGCTCAAACAGCAAGTTGGAGAAGAAGAATACATGTTCGATCGATCGATCGACCTAGGGGATCGATCGATCGATCGATGGTCCTAGAATTTTGGCAGTTCGGCCAGTTTTATATATAAAGGGGAATTAATTTAGATTTTTCTCCTACTTCTTATTTAGTGATAAATGCATATGTAGCATATATTCCTTAGCAATTATAAGGGGTGGTAATTGGGTTTATGAGGGTGATAATTGTATGCCATAAGATGAATGAATTTCGGAAAATAATTCGTAAGTATTGATTTTAACCCGAGTGATAATATTCGGGTATTGTAGTTGAGTGGCACTACATTATTAAATGAATTGAGGTGTAATTAATTAGTTATGGGGAGAAATATAGAATCATGTATTAACGATGGTACGGGCTAAGTGGGCGAGTCTGGGTATAATGGTTGGGAGACACCAAGTATTAAATTGATTGATGTGTAAATTAATTTATATTAGAGTCGGACCATAGACTCATGGGAAACATTATATTAAGTTACGTGTGAATTAAATAAATTACAGTCGAACCATAGACTCGGGAAGATGATAAATTAATAAGCGAGAAAATTAATTAAGTTGAGTCGGTCCAGAGACTCGGGAAATTTATAAGCTAGTGTTACGAGATTTTGAGTACACGATAAAGCCGGGGTTTATATTATATATATATATATATATATTGTGTGTGTGCTATTAAATATCAGTGACTAGATATTTATTTAATTTATATACTCTAGTGCTATCAAGGGAGGTTGCGCGATGTGGGTGAATCCCCTAGCTTGAGCAGTAGGGTGAGTATATCCCCAGGTCATAGCGTCCGGTATATGGGTGAGGGGATTATCTCACTTTCAGGGAAGGAATATGACTGCCTCCACTACGTTTATATTTTGGGCAGGTTGGTGAGCAATTCCAACTTGTGTAACTAGGTTATGTAAGCACACCTAGTGAGATAGCACTTTAGAGGGAATCATCCGGTGAGGGTATACTCGGAGGGATGGATATACATATGAATTGTGTGTGGATGTTTTAGTAAAGGTACGTATATAATGATAGTAAATATTATATGCAAAAAATAATACATTGTGTGATGTATATACTTTATATAACTTGTGTCACTGTGATATGTTATGATTTAAAAGAAATTAATTAAGTTAATTGGTGAGATAAATTATAATCCAGGAATTATTATACTCGGGTTAGAGTAGTATGGCAAGGGGAGATTATACCAGGACTAATTGGACGGGGTAGTACAACTAGTTGAGTTTAAGGTAACCGTTAGGTGTGCACATTACTGGAGGGGTGAGTATGTCCTCAAGGGAGTGCGATACTAACTTAAATATGAAGCGCATTCATGCATTTTAAATTACTGCAGTTAATTCACTTGCTTAATATTTTCAAAAATGTTTTGGGTTCTAACCCTTGATATAAAATTATTTTCAAAACCTTTTAGGCGTCCAGCCACGGGGATGCCAGGATTGATATTCTATTCGAGGGACGTGGAGCTGCGGCTCATGTGGATGCTTGCAGGAGCTTGGATTAGACGCACCATTCATTCTTTCCAAAAGTATAAATCATCTATCAGTTTCAGTTTTATTTAGGGCTTGTCTCCCAGACTTTTCAGTACGGTTTTCAGATTTATTTATTCAGGTGTTGGATGTTTGTATTGGACTATTTACTTTCGTGACCGATGGTTTATTCGGCAGGGAGTTTATTATTTATTCAGTTGATTTATTTCAGTCGTGGTGTATGACTCATTTTATTTCCGCATGTTATTGGTTGTTTAATTAAAAGATAAATTTTGGCACCAACTTTTTTGGAATACTAGGTGGTTAGTAAGTTTTAAAAAAGTTTTCGACAGTGTTGCTAAGGATGAACCAACTGGATTCCTGTTTTAATTTGGCATAGGACTGATCACCTGATATTTTATTAGGCGAGGTGTCACAGATGGTATCAGAGCATCAGGTTCTAGTGTCCTTAGGATCGGTGCAGCTTTTCACGTTTGAGCTTAGCATTCTTTGATATAAAGCCCTATCATAGGATTGTTGTATTCTTATACGTATGCGCATTTATGTTCTTCTGCCAATTATTTTATATTTGAGGGTGAACTCATACGATTTGATTCTCATTTCAGATGCCGCCTAGGAGAGAGAGAGCAGCTAGGGAAGCAGGAGGAGATGGGACTAGAGAGGCTCAACAGGAGCCAGAGTTACCGCAGCAACTGCCAGAGTTGATTTCGGCTGCACAGGTAACTGAATTAGTGGCGCAGGCAGTTGAAGCGACGATGATCGCAATGGCAAGGTACTTTCCACGAGATCAGCCACAGGCGCTAGTGGTACCGAATGTTCAGGCCCGCCCAGGGCCGTCGGGGTGGCAGCAGGTACGAGAGGTCTTTCAAAAGGGCCATCCTCCAGAGTTTCGAGGGGGTTCAGATGTGGTGCTAGCGTGTTAGTGGAGGAGATATCCAGCATCACCTACGCATGGTAGATTGCAATGAGGTGCAGAAGCAAATGCTAGCCACTTTTAAGTTAGTGGGAGTAGCGCTAGAGTGGTGGGAGTCGATCACCACAATTGAAGAAAGGGATACATTAACTATTACAGAGTTTTGGGTGTGGTTCGATCGCAAGTATTTTTTGCCAGCAGTTGAGACTGAAATGAGGAGAAAATTTAGAGAGGTGACTCAAGGGGACCGTTCAGTGGCCGATTACGAGGAAGAATTCACTCGTTTGGCAAATTTTGTACCGGATGAGGTAAGCGATGAAGAAAGAAATAAGTTGAGGTTCATGGATGGGTTAGTCTTGAGGATCAGACAACATTTGATTGGTAATCCCGCATTAGTAGCTTATACGAACGTCGTCAATGCACCACTCCTATACTGCTAGGAATATCGCTTCCACATTAAAGGAAGCAAGAGGGGAGTGGAATCCAGTCAGTCGGATAAAGCGGGATGGAACAGTACTAGTGGGGTATCTCAGCAGTAAACAGGGGGACATCAGGGGCAGGATTTCCAGCAGGGGAATCAGGCCAAGCAATTTAAATCTGGGGGCTATCGACAGAATGGCCAGGACTTTCGAAAAGGAGAGCAAGGAAGGGATCAGTGGCAGGATGAATTTATTAGGAGGTGTTTCGTTTATGGGGAAGCGGGACACGTGAAGAGATATTGTCCTAAGTGAGGCAGGGGTCAACTGTAGGATGAGGTCCTGGATGTACAGCCACTATAATAAGTCATGGGTGCCAGGGGGAGGCTGCTCAGGAACCCGAGGACCAGCCATTGTAGCTAGAGTATGGAGGTAATTATATTTTTATCCTATGGGCATGGGGTATGTTTTGGGTGACAGTGAGGGTGTCATAATATAAAATTATTTTAGACTACAATTTGCGAGTGAGTCGAATTTAGTGGGTGCGCTGGCTGTAGCAGCCATATTATGTAGATAAAATTTCCATGGGGTAGCGGAGTTCTTTGGTGTTATCCATGGGAGAGTGGAGATGTACACCGAGAAAAGGTTTGAATTATGCGAGGGGTTACTACTTTCGAGAATCATGGGAGTATGGTTGATAATTTTCCCAAACATCGGCTTGATAGCAATGGATTTGAACTATTATGGAGAGTGAGGGTAAGTTTTAGTGTTCGCGACACCAGGGTATGATTAGTACTAGGTATCACCTGAGAGGGAGTCTATCCTATATATATGTGTGTATATATATTGTATTGCGGGGTGCGATAGACACGAAGTGAGGTCTTGTGTTTTCACATTTTATCCCGGTAAGTAGGGTGTTTACTGAAGTGAATCAGCGTAGTTAGATTTATTTTCAAGCAGGGAGAGATAGCTCGGGGTTTATTTTGCGCAAGAACTAGTGATAGGGGCAGGCGTGTATGCTTTTGTGTTAAGAGACAAGTATTTGGGGGGTACGTGCTATAGACTGAGGGCTAACGGATCTCAACGACTGGCAATCTTAAGTAGTAGTGTATTGGGGGGTTCCTTATTTGGATTTCACTTTGTGAGACATCCCACGCATGAAACTTAGTGCAACATTGGAAGTGGGGAGATGTTTGGTCATTAGTACATGGGTTGGGTACCCCGGACAGTATATATATATATGTAATATGACTATGGGTTAGAAGTTATATTACGGGTTACAGCTAGCATAGTCGGGTAACTTTCGTGCGGTTAAGCACGGGGACAAGGTGTATGGGCACCCGGGAAAATTAAGGCAACTTTTGTGTGCTTAAGCACGGGTACAGGGTGTATGGGCGCCTTGGTTAATTAAAATGCATATTTGTATAACTCAAAGTTAGAATCGGGAGAGATAGATATAGAGATCTTAGAGGCATATGACTAGAGAGTGATATTCGAGACTTGGAGCACTGGGCTCATCTTAATTTTGAGGACGAAATTCCTTTGTAAGGGGGAGAGTATGTAACACCCCGTAATTTTGAGGATTTAATATTTAATTATTTTTGGGAGAAATAAAAATATTTGAATTGGAGAAACTTAAATTTATGATTTGGAGAATTTATTTGGGTGGAAGAATTATTTATATTTGGCGACTTTAAGTTTAATTGTTCGATATTTTGTGTGTCGCATTTTGAGGTAAAAAAATTATAGAATGTTATAAAGTATTTCGGATGACGATTTTGAGTGCGCGGTTGAGTCCGGATGGGTCGAAATAGTCAGAAAAGAGTACTCGGGGGTAGTAATCGGATCTCGGGGCATTTTTGGGCATAGCCGGGTCCACACGGGGTGATTCGAGCCATTTTAATTAGGCCCATGTGGTCAAAAATGGGATTAGGGGTTTAAACCTACTTGGGAAAGTGCTGAACGACCGTTAACACAAATTCTAAACCTAGGGTTTGAGAGAGAAACAAAGAAAGCTAATCAAGAGCCAATTGGAGATTGTTTGGGGACAAATCGAGGAACAAAGTGAGGGTTCGTCATCAAACCATTCCCTACAACAGATTAGACTCTACGAACGATTTCAGGCAAGTGGTTAACTGTTTTGATTCTTAAATTGATGATGATCAATTCATATTACGGGAGGTGTAAGCCTAAATTCATTTTTGGGTGGGCTATTGCATGAAATGGGTTTTTTTAAATTTAATCGGTTTAGTGATTTGACAGTCCAATTGATGTTATAGAAGTATTCAGTATTGATTGACATGAAACCATAATAGAACACCAGTGTTAGAGATGAATTTATTGAGGTTGTGGGATCAGATTTGTGAATGATAATTGGGATTTTTCCATGGAAATTTATGTTCTTGAGTGGGTGAAGATTATTGAAAATCATTGATGCTAAAAGGTTTAAACGGTGATTCGAGTTCGTAATAAATGTAAAAAGATGATGGATATGATGTATTGGGACGGGAATTTGAGATAAGAAAGCTTTAATTTTCGTTAATGACTGAAACAGCAAGTTGGAGAAGAAGAATACATGTTCGATCGATCGATCGACCCAGGGGATCGATCGATCGACCCAGGGGATCGATCGATCGACCCAGGGGATCGATCGATCGATCGATGGTCCCAGAATTTTGGCAGTTCGGCCAGTTTTATATATAAAGGGGAATTAATTTAGATTTTTCTCCTACTTCTTATTTAGTGATAAATGCATATGTAGCATATATTCCTTAGCAATTATAAGGGGGTATAATTGGGATTAGGAGGGTGATAATTGTATACCATGAGATGAATGAATTTCAGAAAATAATTCGTAAGTATTGATTTTGGACCGAGTGATAATATTCGGGTATTGTAGTTAAGTGGCACTACATTATTAAATGAATCGAGGTGTAATTAATTAGTTATGGGGAGAAATATAGAATCGTGTATTAACGATGGTACGAGCCAAGTGGGCGAGTCTGGGTATAATGGTTGGGCGACACCAAGTATTAAATCGATTGATGTGTAAATTAATTTATATTAGAGTCGGACCATAGACTTATGGGAAACATTATATTAAGTGACGTGTGAATTAAATAAATTAGAGTCGGACCATAGACTCGGGAAGATGATAAATTAATAAGTGAGAAAATTAATTAAGTTGAGTCGGTCCAGAGACTCGGGAAATTTACAAGCTAGTGTTACGAGATTTTGAGTACACGGTAAAGTTGGGGTTTATATTATATATATTATATATATATATATATATATATATATATATATATATATATATATATATATATATATATATATATATATATATATATATATATATATACGGTGTAGTGATAGTATATATATATGTGTATATATTGTGTGTGCTATTAAATATCAGTGACTAGATATTTATTTAATTTATATACTCTTGTGCTATCAAGGGAGGTTGCGCGATGTGGGTGAATCCCCTAGCTTGAGGAGTAGGGTGAGTATATCCCCAGGTCATAGCGTCTGGTATATGGGTGAGGGGATTATCTCACTTTCAGGGAAGGAATATGACCGCCACCACTACGTTTAAATTTTGAGCCAGGTTGGTGAGCGATTCCAACTTGGGTAACTAGGTTATGTGAGCACACCTAGTGAGATAGCACTTTAGAGGGAATCATCCGGTGAGGGTATACTCTGAGGGATGGATATACATATGAATTTTGTGTGGATGTTTTAGTAAAGGTATGTATATAATGATAGTAAATATTATATGCGGAAAATAATACAATGTGTGATGTATATACTTTATATAACTTGTGTCACGGTTATATTTATGATTTAAAAGAAATTAATTAAGTTAATTGATGAGATAAATTATAATCCAGGAATTATTATACTCGGATTAGAGTAGTATGGCAAGGGGAGATTATACCAGGACTAGTTGGACTGGGTAGTACAACTAGGTGGGGTTAAAGTAATCGTTAGGTGTGCACATTAGTGAAGGGGTGAGTATGTCCTCAAGGGAGTGCGATACTAACTTAAATATGAAGCGCATTCATGCATTTTAAATTACTGCAGTTAATTCACCTGCTAAATATTTTCAAAATGTTTTGGGTTCTAACCCTTGCTATAAAATTATTTTCAAAGCCTTTTAGGTGTCCAGCCACAGGGACGCCAGGATTGATATTCTATTCTAGGGACGCGGAGCTGCGGCACATGTGGATACTAGCAGGAGCTTGGATTAGACGCATCATTCATTCTTTCCTAGAGTAGGAATCTTCTATTAGTTTCAGTTTTATATAGGGCTTATCGTCCACACTTTTCAGTACAGTTTTCAGATTTATTTATTCAGGTGTTCGATGTTTGTATTGGACTATTTACTTTGGTGATCGATGGTTTATTCAGCAGGGAGCTTATTATTTATTCAGTTGATTTATTTCAGTCGTGGTGTATGTCTCATATTATTTACTCATGTTATTGGTTGTTTAATTAAAAGATAAAATTTGGTACCAGCTTTTTGGAATACTAGGTGGTTAGTAAGTTTTAAAATGGTTTTTGACAGTGATGCTAAGGATGAACCAACTGGGATTCCAGTTTTAATTTGATATAGGACTGATCACCCTGTATTTTATTAGGCGGGGTGTCACATTATCGTTATCAACCTCTTCAGGTATCTGGACATCCTTTCATCTTTGGCCTCATAAACCCCCAATATTTGGTTCACAACTAATCTTGAGTCACTGTGTACTAGGAGTTGGCCGACACTGAGGGATTTTTCCAAAGAGAGACGTGCTATTAATGCCTCATACTCTGACACATTGTTTGAATCTTTAAAGTTGAACCTCATCTTATATTCAATATATGTTCCATCTGGTGCTGACACTATCATCCCTGCCCCATTTCCGCTTTCACAAGATGACCCATCTACGAAGAGGTTCCAAATGGTTTCATTTGAAGATAAGTTTCCCTCTGATAGGGTCCCCTTCTTGAAGAGGTATCTTTATTCCTTATTCTTAATTATTTTTCATCTGGTCATGTTTGACTCAACCTCGTCAAGAGCTCGGCCGACGTTTTTGTCGTCTGGCTCATCTGTGACCCCAAAACTCTTTTCAACATCGGATTCGTCCCAGGTAAACTCGGCCACAAAATCTGCGAGTGTCTGTCCCTTGATGGAAACCCTGGGTTGATAAATAATATCGTACTCCCCCAACTTTATTACCCAGGTCCTTATCCTCCCTGACTTCTCAGGCTTATGGAAGATCTATCTTAGTGGGGAATTACCGAAGATAGCCATGGAATGGGCCTGGAAGTATGGCTTCATTTTCCTAGAATCATATATCAAATCATAGGCTAACTTTTCAATCCGAGGGTACTTCGTCTCAGACCCTTGGAGTTATTTGCTATTGAAGTACACTAGTCTCTGCACTCCACCCTCTTTTCTTATTATTACAGCACTGATCGCTGACTCTGAGACAGCTAAATATGCATAGAGTTTATCACCCTAAATGGGTCGAGATAGGAGTAGAGGGGATCCGAGGTAGGACTTGAGCTCTTTAAAAGCTCTATCACACTCCTCATTTCATTCTAAGGCCATTCTAAGAACTTTGAAAAAAGGAAGACATTTATCAATAGCTCTTGAGACAAACCTATTAAGTGCAATAACTCATCCGGTTAGCCTCTGAATGTCTTTGATGGTTCTAGGTGTCTTTATTTCCAGCAAAACCTTGATCTTCTCAGGGTTAGCCTTTATTCCCCTTTGGTTGACAATGAAGCCCAAAAGTGTTCCTGCTCGTACCCCGAAGACACATTTAGCCGGGTTGAGCTTTATTCTGTATTTGTCCATGGTGTTAAAAGTTCTTTCAAGGTCGGACACATGAGTGTCGGCCTTCGGACTCTTTGTCAACATGACGTCCACATAAACTTCCATGGACTTGCGTATCTGATCTTCGAATATCTTATTTACAAGACGTTGGTAGGTGGATCTTGCATTTTTCAGGCCGAAGGGAATGACCTTGTAGCAATAGGTCCCCTTATCTGTAATGAATGTTGTCTTCTTTGAGTCTACCGAGTCCATGGAGATCTGTTTATACCCGAAATATGCATCCATGAAGCTCATGAGTTCATGTCCTGCTATGGCATCCACCATCTGATCTATACGAGGTAAGGGAAAACTGTCCTTTGGGCAAGACTTGTTTAAATCAGTGAAGTTTACACACATCCTCCATTTCCCATTATCTTTAGGCACTATGACAGCATTAAACATCCACTTAGGGTATATGACTTCTTTAATAAAATCGTCCTCTTCAAGCTTTCGAACCTCATCTCTGATGACTTCATACTTTTCTCTTAAATATATCCTTCTTCTCTGCTTAATGTGCTTAACATCCTCTACAATATTATGTTTATGGTACATAATCTCAGGATCAATACTTGGCATGTCTGCATGGCTCCAGGCAAAGATACTCTGTCTCTTCCTTAACAGTTTAACTATCTCCTCTTTCATTTCAGGCTTTAGGGATTTGCCTATTTGGATAATTTTTTTCGGCTCGCACTCATTGAGGATGATAGATTCTACCTCCTCCGTGGCCTCTCCCTTTTTTGAGTTTTGTTTCATATCTAGGATCAAGGGTGTCAATATTGTACGTGGTTGTTTCCCTCTTATGAGCCTCTCTCTCTCTTCTGCAGAGTTGAAGTAGAATTCTCGTGCTAATGTTTGGTCACCTTTCACTTCCCCTACTCCATAGGGATTCGATAATTTTAGCATCTAGTGGATCGTTGAAGGCCCGTCCTCAAATTCCTTGAGGACTACTCGTCCCATTATAAGGTTGTAGGCTGAGAAGAAATTTTCATCCATCACAAAGAAATTGACTTTTTTGGTCAACCTCTTAAACCATTCATCTCCCATTCTCACATCCATTTCATACATACCCAATGGTGGGCTTTTTAGACTTTGGGGGAGGATTGGAGTGATATCGTCCTCTGTTAAAGTTTGCGTATAATAACTCTTACTAGTTTATGATTGGCATGGTACCATTCGAGGCACTTTATGGGAGACCTTATCATTCGTCCGCCTGTTGGTTAGATGTGGGGGACAATAAGATATTGGGTCCAGAGATGATCCGGGAGACGACTGATAAAATAGAGTTGATTCAAGGATGGATTCAAATAGCTCATGATAGGCTGAAGAATTATGTTAATTCTTCTCCGAGACATGTGGAGTTAGAGGTCGAAGATCAGGTATTGGTCCGGGTATCTCCTATGAAGGGAGTGTTGAGGTTTAGCAAGAAGGTAAAAATAGCACCGAGGTACGTGGGGCCCTTCCCTATTATTGAGAGAATTGGACCGATAGCTTATAGACTGGGTCTGCTAGAGCAACTTCAGTGGATACACGACGTATTCCATATGGCATCGCCGAAGAAATATCGAAGGAGTGAGAGGGCCTTCTGGCATGTTCCACTCGAGGAGATTGAATTACAGCCAGACATCTCATATGAGGAGAAACCGGTAGATATTCTGGATCGTAGTGAGTGCAAGTTACGATCTAAGTTTATACCACTAGCGAGATTGCAGTGGGGTCATCACAGCGTTGAGGAGTCTATATGGAAGTGGGAGGAGGATATGTGATCGAGTGGAAAATCGAGCGTCCATGTAATACACTAATTGTTTTTATCGACTTCCGACCACAATACAAAAAAACTAAACTTTAACTATACTTATAAGGAATATAGTCTGGGTATCGAAACCACGGGGAATAGGATAATAAATCATGATGAAGAATACGGAACGACGACTATTCCTAAATGAATGACTCATGAAAGAGGAAAGAAAAGATGATTTTTTATGAGGTACTATGATACTACAACGAAAGCAATAAATCCTATCTAAATTAACTATGCATGCAATGATTAATAAACTATCGATAAACAACTATGAAAAAGAAGCAAGGTCACAATGCAATCCCCCAACCCTATTATGTTTACCGGATATAAAACTAGTTATGAATTAAATAATTGATTAAGCCCGGACTTTATTAATCTTAAACATTACATATATGAAGGTACGAGCCCGCATTATACATAATCAAAAGTAAGAATAAAGCAGTGTCGCGATAGCTAACACGCGTGTCGTACTCTTAAGCACCACGATTACCTAGGGAAAATGAGGTCAAAAGTCCTACTGTCACGACCCCATCCCAAGATATTAGTGGGGAACGAGTGTCTTGACATGCCACCAAGGAAACATATATTCTGACTTAAACTATTCCCTTAAATAAGTGCAACGAAAATACAATCACATGGTTATGAATCGTAAAATACTGAAATTAAAGGAATTACATCATCAGAGCTTTCTAAAGGAAACTTTATTTATATTAAAAGTAATGATGGATTACAACTTAAGACAAAATTTAAAGCTTATTACAAGAGATCCAAACATGCTCTAAATGATAAAACAAACTTAATAACAAAAGGAGCTCTAAAAGAGGAATCTTCGACACAGTCCTTTTTCGTTCCCTCCGCGAAACTACTTATTTCCTGAAAAATGGTTATTTACACAACATCAGCTGAAATCCGAGTGAGGTTTAATCTCCAGACTTTCCAGGGTTTTTCAGAAAATTGATACTTATTCAATTTACAATAGAAGGCATATACATATATGGACAGAAATTTGTGGTAAAATATATAAAGTAAACTATCAGTATATATTTTCAGAATAATCAGTTCAGAACAGAACAGATAAAACAATTTGATCAGTATGTCAATTATTCAATTTTCTTTTGATGGCCATGTACGCTCCAATACCCAGATAAACAAATAGTGTTACCAAATGTTTCGACCCGATAACAACACAGACAAAAAATCATGATTTCTGAAACAACACCTTATTTAGGGCATACCAGCGATAAACCAGCTGGGAAAGTACCACCCAAATATTTCCACCTGGTAGGCTATTTATGTAGGATCTTTTGTTTGCAAATCAATAACACTCGCAAGGAATCCTTGACATATCATCTTAAGAAAACTACAAGCTTGCATTGTAGAGATAATACGAATGGGAGTTAGGATGCCTGTTCCTTCAAAACTGAATTCTGGTTAGTTAGGGATTTGGAAAGTAACTCTCTTCTCAAAATAATCTACCTTAGCATGATACGATGCTAACCAATCCATCCCCAAAATGACTTCAAAGTCTTTTATGTCTAAAACTATCAAATCAGTGAATAGTTTATGACTACTAACATCTATAGGGCAAGACTTATATACTAAGGTTCCCATCAATAACTCACCTAGCTTATTAGGAAAGCGATTAATAAAATGCACAGAAACAAATGAATGGATAGAACCAGGATCTATTAAAACTTAAAAAGGTTGTGCATATACAGAAAGTGTACCTGACACTACTGCATTAAAAGCTTGGGTATCAGAAAGTGCAAAAACTCTACCTTGTCTGCCTTGGTCCTTCTTTTCACCTAAAGGTTGTATCGATATCCTTATTGGGGTTGGGCAGTCTTTTATCTGATGTCCCTTCTGTCCATATCTAAAATAAGCTCCCATATCCTTGTAACAAGGTCGTCCTCCATGCATCTTACCACATCGCTGGCATATCTTATTATTAAACTGTTTGTTATCACTAACTCCCCCAACATTAGATGTACTCTAAAATTATTTCTATTATTTAGGCTCTTTCGTATTTGTTCCCCAAACTTCCTCTTACCATCTCTATGTCAATTGTTCTGCTATCGTAGCCTTAGCCACAACGTCACTATACGATGTCAACTTTAGGATGGAAATTCTACTACGAATAATCAACCTTAACCCACGTTCAAACTTTTTGGCTTTTAAAACATCAGTTACCATAACATAAGGTGCAAAACGGGATAACTCGGTAAACTTTGGCTCGTATTTACTAACCATCATATTCCCTTGCACTAGACTCATGAACTCAGCTACCATTTCATCCTTCACCGTTTCAGGGAAATATTTCTCATCAAAGATCACCAAGAAGTCATTACAACCTATACAAGTAATTCTCTCCTCGTGTATTCTCTTAGTCATTCTCCACCAATGTTCAGCTTCACCTTCTAACATAAATTTTGCAAATGGAACCCTTTGTTCATCGGTACATTTAAGAACATCGAGCATCTTTTCCATCTGCATCACCCAACTTTCTGCTTCAGTGGGGTTAAGATTACCTTTAAAATAAGACGGGTTCAACTTCTTGAAATGCTCAATGGTACAGCTAGTTAGTTCCAGATTCCTTAGTGCTCCATTATTCACCTGATGCTCCACAATCTTTGCTAGACTCTCAATCGCCTTGTATGCACCTTCTAGTCCTTCCATACTTGAACCACTTGTTCTCGCAGTTGATCTTGTCTTGGTCATTTTCTATAGTCATGGCCAAACATAAGACGTATTATACTAACTCAATATTGCAAATTAGAAGAATAATTATATATAAACAATTATATGTAGACTGTAAGACATATGAAGGGTTATCACATAAGTCAGATATTTAATCTTATATCCTATGTATGGAGACTTAAAATTGATAACGTTAGATACTTATGTTCAGTAGTCTACGGGTTCATAACCTATGCTCTATACCACCTTTTTCACGACCCCGTACCAAAATAGTAGTGGGGAACGAGTGTCTTGACATGCCACCAAGGCAACATATATTCTAACTTAAATTATTCCCTTAAAAAAGTGCAACGAAAATACAATCACATGGTTATGAATCGTAAAATACTGAAATTAAAGGAATTGCATCATCAGAGCTTTCTAAAGGAAACTTCATTTATAGTAAAAGTAACGATGGATTAAAACTTAAGACAAAATTTAAAGCTTATTACAAGAGATCCAAACATGCTCTAAATGATAAAACAAACTTAATAACAAAAAGAGATCTAAAAGCTGAATCTTCAACACAGTCCTTTTTCGTTCCCTCCGCGAACCTACTTATATCCTGAAAAATGGTTATGTATACAACATCAGCTAAAGGCCGAGTGAGATTTAATCTCCAGACATTCCAGGGTTTTTCAGAAAATTTATACCTATTCAATTTACAACAGAAGGCATATACATATATGGATAGGAATTTGCAGCAAAATATATAAAGTAAAGTGGAAGTATATAGTTTTAGAATAATCAGTTCAGAACAGATAAAACAATTTGAGCAGTATGTCAATTATTTAGTTTTCTTTTGATGTCCATGTACGTGCTAATACCCAGATAAACAAATAGTGTTACCAAATGTTTCGACCCGGCAACAACACAGACAGAAAATCATGATTTCTAAAACAACGCCTATTTAGGGAATACCGGCGATAAACCAGCTGGGAAGGTACCACCCAAATATTTCCACCCTGTAGTCAAGGCCATCATAGTAAGAGAGTTTCCATAGGCCGAATCAATAATTTCATAATTCAAATCAAATGTATATATTAAGAGATATACACATATAACAAATGACGGAATCATCGGTATCATATGTATTTGGGACTAAAATCATTTCACAAAATATATGTAGTTTGAATAATATCATATAATCAAAATACACAAGGAATGTTAGAGTATTCACATAGAATCGAAGTCCGAAGTCACAGATGTTGAGTCTTGGATCACTCGTTAATTCTTAAGATGAAACTTCTTCTTAACTTTCCTGTATTTTCTCTCACTATTTCTCTTTGATATTTGGAATGGATTTCATGTAAGACTAATCCTAAGGCTTCTATTTATAGTTTCCCAAAGTTATCTGGGTGATGACACGTGCAGTGATGACTAAGCATTCATTTTGGCGAGTCACTATGTCGCGTGTCGTGTAACGGGGCTATCTTGCAGTCTTAATTCACCAGACCGCGACACGTGTTTTAACTTTTTCTAAATGCATGACATGTGTTTTATCTTTTCCTATAAAGGAGACACGTGTGCAGTGGAGGTGTCAAAACCAAGCACGAGGTGTAAAGTTATTAAGGGTATAAGGGTCATTTTACACGTGAAGGGTATTTTAGTAATTTTACACCATACATTTTCAATATTTCTTAGGGTTCCTTGAAAATATTTTATTTATAAAATGGCCTTTTTTATATTTTCATTTTAGTCCCTAAAACTTTCATTATTTCAAAATCAAGACCCTAATGTTTCTTAAAATTTTATTTTCTACCCCAAAACTTATCATTTAGATTAGGATATGCTATAAGACTTTGATTTAATCCATTTTGATGAATAAGGAGGTTATTTCAAAGTTCTTAAGTCGGCCAAACCATCCTTCCCTTCAACCAATCAAAATATTACACATGGTGTGATAATAAGACAAAATATGACTAAGGATGGACAAATTTGCCCTTATTTCGTAATTTTGATATAACTTCTTGCCCGGACGTCCGTTTAACACACCGTTTATTTTGTTACAAACCTAATTCATAAATCTACAACTTTTTAGTTTTTACCTCAAGTCAATTGTTATATTATAATGGTCAAAACTAGTCTCTAATATGAACATTCCTACCAAAAACTTTAAAATTTTATGTTTGTAACTAATTTGATAGTTCATGATTTATGAAGGGAGGATTAGAGTAAAATAATAAATTCTAATTATGTACCATAATAACACATTGTCCATATCTCATATGTAATAACAAAACATTTAAAAAAAGCTATATATGAACGTATAAAAGTTGGGTCATTACACATACGACGGTTGTGATAGTTACACAACACGATTTCATCATTTATTTAATTCAGGGAACTAATTTTACATGCATGCAAACCACATCTGGTTGGGTTCATGCATCCCAACCCTTAGAAATCTAACCTAGCATGGTGCAACTATGATTAAGCAAGAAATCTACGTAGCATGGAATCATTCTTACGCTAAAAGTGTGATCAAACATGAGAAATAATAATAAAAGTGCAGGAAATAAAATTTACCAAGATTTAAGGACAAGAACATGCAAGAATAAATCAAATCTTGAAGAAAATCGAAAAATTCTTGAATTAAAAGTGAAAAATATGAAAATTGTTCTCCTAGATGTTCCTCCTTGATTAGGAGGTTTTACAGAATGAAATCTGAATAAAAAGAGTCCTAATGACTAAATATATTGGTTAGATGTCATTTAGAAGAGTTCCCAAAACATAAAAATCTTTTGGCTAAAAGATAAGGAAAAAATAAAAATCTCGTATCTGGTAAATTTGTCACACTTAGAAATAGTGACTAATTTTGTAACGGTTCTAGAGCATGACTAATGGTTGGATCGATCCATTTTCCTTCTTAAATGGTTCGGTCCGGTCATGAATTTTAGACAGTGAGTTTCAAGGCTCCAGATCGGTTCTTTTTTTCTTGTGATTTTCTCTCAACTTAGAATGACCATAACGTCTTCACCGTAGCTCAGACTGAGGTGATGTTTCTTCCAGTGTTCTTGTAATTGAAATATCTTCAACTTTCAAGTTGTCCCCACTTTCGTACAATGGATGAAAATTTACGAAAATGCCCTTGAACTCTTATTTTCTTGCTTTCTTTCACTGTTTTGAGTTCTCTCTCACACTTTCTTGCATGAAATACCTGTCAAACACATAAGATATACACAAAATATGAAATTCTTGCCAAAAGGGTTAGTATCATAAATATGAGATAAATTCAAGCTATTTACAATGCACGAGATCATAAAAATACTAAAATTAAGGGGATAAATATACAATTTATGCCTAATCAAATCTCCCTAACTTAGAACTTTGCGCATCCCGAGCAATGTAAGAGAATGAGAATATGAGTTAAGTACCCTTAAAAAAATTTAATGGGATAAAATACCTCTTTTGTGGGCGAGCGATTGCATTTACCGTATGCAACAAGCCTTTAAACCCATAGGTTACCCTAATAGGGCAAGGGGTGTCTCGTGAGTGTTTACAGTGAATATACCCACAAAATTCGGTTTTGACTCAAGAAATATCAAAATACTTAAAAATTGTATAATTTAAACTCCCCAAAAATAGTCACCACAAAATCATATTCACAAGTCTCAATTTTAAGGGGGTGTGTGCGAAGCCAAAAATTGAACCGCTAATTTCCAGTGATTGATCATTACGTTACTTTTCAAAAATTTGTTTTGATTCAAATACTCATGGAATTCTCTCACAAATGAATCACTCGGAATGTGTCTATCTCTCACGGTATACATGATATAAAGAGTAAATATATTGGAACACAAATAGAAAGACGGAATATTTGAGGTGAAAAGATCTCTTCATCGGGTTATGGTCATTGGGAAATGGGGAACATCGCCTCTAATTCACACCATTTAATCTCTTTTATTATCTTTTGTGCCTTATCTCTCCACACGGTAGATAATCTCTCAATTCGAACTTGGTAAGGACTTTCTTGGGTTTAAGGTGTATTTGGGTAACATGGAAATGGTTGAGAACTTCGAAATTGGAAAATTTCTTTATAACGTCCGTTAGTGATTTTCCGAGCTTTTGCTCATTTACTTTTTTTTTCTATTTTTTCACAACTTTCTTTTCTTGCTATTTTTGTTGAGAATTCTTCTAATTTATTTTCTTTCCCCTTTTTATGCACTTTTCGGACTTTATTTGATGAATATTCGATTTTCACAATTTCGGGCCAATTAAGTTTTTCGGGTTATCAAACGAAAAGGAAACATTTTATTGGGCTCAAAGTGGGTTAGCAAAAGGGATAATTTTTCAAGACTTTTTCTGGCTAATCTTTTTGGGTAACAAACGATGGCCTACTTCATTGTCCAAATGCGAGTTTCTTTACCATATCTGTCTCGAGATGAATTTTGTTTAGAGATATTTTAGTGCGCGTTATTCAAGACAACATCTAACACATTTTTCATAACCGATCAAAATAATAAAATAGAGATCATCAACGACTTATTAAAATGCTAAAAAGAACTTTGAGTTAATCATAAACTCGGATTGATTTAAAAACTCAAAAAAATTGATAGGCTCGAAATCTCATCGGGTTCATTAATCACCACACTTATTCGTTAATTCGTCAATTTTCACTCAACTTCCATCTTTGGTCAATTTCGGCTTTGTGCAATTTGAATTTTACAATTTGAGACGGAAAATTGTGACATTTTTGAATCTTTTAAATTCAAATTTTTATTCATTTTGAAGAAAAAATATTTTTGGCTTTTTCAAACTTTTCAATTTTTTTTTGAAATTTTCTAAAACAAAACACACATGGAAAGAACATGTGATCGAATCAATGAAACTAAACAATAAATGGGAAGAATATCCCACACCCCCTAACTTAAATATTGCATTGTCCTCAATGCAAATCAAGAACACAACATAAAGATAGGAAAATAAAGATATTACTCAAATGGAGCGATCCCCGATGAGTACGAGTACATTGAATTTATAAAACATGTTAGAACCAAGCATAACAAAACGAATAACAAAAACTTTAACTAATTACTATAAACTATAAAAAAAAAGGGAAAAATAAGAAGCTAATTATATACAACCTACGATTTGATCTTCTAATAAGTTATACACTATAAGTCGAAAAATTTGAGGGTCCATCTAAAATAAAATTTGACTTTGAGGGATAATCGGTGTACCCTCATTTTCATGCACGCCTTACAAAAAATAAGAATTGTGTTTAAACAACAAAAGGAATGTGTGATATGGAAAAAATGAACCATCACTAATTAGAAATTTTAACGGGATGATGGGGGGTTTGAATATTAGGTGGAACAAGCACAATTGAGATCCAAGAAAAATATAATCACCTCCCAAAGATTTTTCAAGTAGTATGGGGAGTTGGGCTCACAAAAAGGAAGAGTCCATATCAGAAAAAAATTTAAGCAAAGGGTCCTTATCCTCAAAATCCTCTCCTCCAAAATTTTTTATTGAACTTGGAGGTGTGGCGTGTGTAAGTGAATAGCCCATAAGCTGAAGCATCTCAAACACAAATTCTTGTTCAAGAATCGGGTCAACATCCTCAAGACTTTCATCTTACTTTTGTGATAGTTTTAATGGTTCGATAATAGTGGGGACACAAGAAAATGAAGGATCTTCAACCTCAATAGATTTTGAAATATTTATAAGAGGTTGAAATTCAAAAGTACTTGAATCACTCTCAATACTTTCGTCCTTGAATTTTTTAGGTGAAACGTAAGTCTCGCCCTCCTTTAAGCTTTCCAGATAAGCATCAATATCCTTGCTAGTTGCTCCATTTTTTAACTCTATAGCAGTAACATCATCCAAATGATTTTTGCTAAAAAGCAAGAGTTCTTCCAAAGTAGGTTTCCTTAGCTCTAGAACCTCGGATTCCTCATTTGGTTGAAAATATTCTTCAACTTCACAAATAACGGAAGAAAAATCTTTATTGGGTTCGAATAATGCATCCAACTCTTGCTAATATCAATAAAAACTGAGAGGAACAAATTTATTTTGTAAGCTTGACATGTCTAAAGCATATGACAGAGTTTCATGGTTATATCTCATTCAAGTTCTCAGATAAGTTGGCTTCAATGAATCTTTTATAGACATGGTATGGAGGTTAATTTCAGAGTGTTGGTTCTTCATTCTTATCAATGGAACAACTTATGACTTTTTTAAGTCTTCTTGTGGAATTAGACAGGGAGATCCACTCTCACCAGCTATTTTCATCTTATCTACTGAAGTCTTAAATAAAGGGCTGCAAAATTTGTTTGAGAATGGTAAAATTGATTCCTTTTCTATGCCTCCGGGTAGTCCCATTATTTCTAACCTCTTTTTTGCAGATGACAATCTCATCTTCACCTCAGGCAGTCAAAAGTCCTTGAAACAACTCATGACCTTTCTCAAGGATTACGAAGCTATCTCCGATCCAGTGCTGAATAAGTCCAAGTGCACTTTCATGATCCCTCAATCTTGATCTTTATCTCGAAGAAAAATTATTGAAAGAACTACAAATTTCACTTTCAAATATCCTCTTCTTCTTTATTTTGGGGATGCCTCTTTATGCAGGAAGAAAGAAGAGTTCCTTATTCAACGGGCTCATTATTAACATCAAGAAGAGAATTGAAGGTTGGTTATGTAAATTGCTGAGTCAAGGAGGGAAAATTATTTTTTTTAAACATGTCACTCAATCAATGTTTTACCATTTCTCTGCATCATTGGATCCTCTAATTTCCATTATCAAGACTCTGAAAACTCTCTTCTCAAACTTCTAATGGGGTTCATCTGAAGGTTCAATGAAAAGACATTAAAAAAATTGGTACTCTCTTTGTCTTCCTTGTGAAGAAGGGGGCTTAGGCCTAAAGATCATTCCTGATTAGATTGCAGCTTCTTCTTGCAAACTTTGGTGGAGATTTCTGTCAATAGACTCACCTTGGAGAAGATTTATGAAAAATAAATATTTTAAAAGATGTGTCCCACTTGAATATTCTTGCAAAATTAATTCTTCACATGTATGGAAAAGGATGCACAAGGTTCTTCCAGTATTTAATGATTTCACCATTGATGATGAGGATCTCGAATGGATGGCCAATAACAATGGTACATTCTCTCTCAAATCAACTTGGAATATTGTTAGATATAAAATTTATCCCCAATTCTCTTTCAAAAAAATATGGAATAAGAGACTTCCTAGTAAAGTTTTAATTTTAATGTGGAAATTACTCCATAAAATTGTTCCTACTGATGATATAATTTCAAAACTCAATATTTCTATTGTTTCAAAATGCCATTGTTGCGCTAGCCCTGTCCAAGAATCAATTGATCACCTTTTCTTCAAGGGAGATATAGCTTCATTAATTTGGACTCATTTTAAAGGTATCATTGGTATCATAACTTCTTCCATCTCAATCAGAGGAGAGCTTATGTCTTAGTGGTCTAAAGTCAAGGGAAATTATGTTCTTTCTACTGTTCTAATCATTATTCCAATTCTTATTACTTGGGAGATTTGGAAAGGTCATAATAGAGTTATTTATAAGGACCATGCTATGAAGACTGAAGTCTTAATCTCTAATATCCTCGATGGAATTAGAGATTCTTTTTTAGCTTTCCCTTTCAAAAAGTGTAAATCCAGCATGGATCTTGAGCTTGTTAGGAAGTTCAAAATTCGATCTATTTAAGCTTTTTGGCGGATTTGTGATCGGAAAGAGAAAAAGAACCAACCTTTATCATCATCAAAGGATCAGAACATCGAATTTCCAGGCAAGTGAATTACTCCATTAAGATTCAGCAAATAATTTATCCATGATAGTGTAGGATTTGATGATAGCCATGAAAATATTGAAACTCATGAAATTTGGAGATGAAACCTTAATTCGGGGTAGGATTTATATGTAGTTTTGATTCTGGAATTATCTCATTAATGAAATCATAAACCATGCATAATTAATTATGAATTTATGAGGAGATGTATGATGATTCTTGAAGAAAATAGAAAAATAGGCTTTTTCATGATAATAGGATGATTTGATCCAACAAAAGTTTAATTGATGATGATTTAAGATTTCTGAAACATTAAGAATCATGTATTTAGTTTTTATAATTACCCAATATGTGTACTTTAGGATTTAACATCTTATAATGAATAATTGGGATAAAACTAGAACTGAAAACGAAGAAATTTGAGACCTGCACCTGCACCTGCTTGATCGATCTATCGACATTCATAGGTCGATCGATCGACATTCTTGGGTCGATCGATTGACCACCACAGAAACTGTGATATTTTTCCCTTTTTGGATTTAAGCGATTCCGGCCATTGAAACTTGTAGGTGGGGACTATGTGCATACATTAGAACTTTAGGGAGACCACTAGGGATGTAATTGAAGCCTGAAACATATTAGAATTGGTTTGGAACGTAGTATTGAACTTACAAGTGTCCGATGAGTAAATTACTATTATAAGTTACGCGAACATGACTTAAATTCGTATGAGTGATAATTTAGGATTAGAGACAGAAATATGGACCTCGAAGTACTGAATTGACATGTGGAATACGTAGGAGACTTAGTAACCTTTTTTCGGGATAGGTGTAAGTACTCGAAACTTTACGATGCGGGATATATCAGCAAAACATATTATGTAAAATTTGGGATGATGATAGCGTACGAATAAGACTGGTGGTATAGGGCTGAAAATATACCTTTGATCATGTAATAATTACCTAATTTGTGTGAATACTTAGTATATGGACTATTGTGTGTATGACATACCTACCATACTTGTTATCACGGGAGGGCGGCTTTCGAAAAATGACAATCTGATCTTTGTGTGCCGACGGGGGGATTAGATTGGTACCTTAATAACATAGGGTTGTGAATGACTTATGTGTGAGTTGATAAGTCAACTGACCATGGGAGCGTAGGTATGTGCATGACCCATGGGTATGGGAACTATGTTAGCCTATAATATGTGTGATTTTTATTTATTGAAACGGTTCCTGAGCGATTCGGAATGCGTAGTCCTTATGTACGTGATGTACCAAGATTCGATAGCAGAGTATGTGTGCACCGCAACTTATCCCAGGGGTGCCATAATGTATATATATAAGCAGAGAATGATATACTTGTACTTGTAACTGGCTTACTGGTAAATTTGTGAATGCGAATAATTGAGATATTTGAATGGGATTAAGAATGTGAAAATCCATATCATAATTGACGTAATAATTTGATTTCCATGAAGGTGAGACTTATGCAGAATTTATTAGAATAATACGAATATACCCTAATATTATAATAAGAAGACAAGTAGTAGTACAGACTAGTTAGTTAGCGACATAACTAGGATGGGTTAAGGGTATACGTTAGGCATGCACATTAATTGAGGGGTGAGGAACTCATGTGAGAGCACGTAACTAACATGTATATAATATTTATTGTTTAATGTAATTAAACACTTATTATATTTTTAAACTGTTTTCACCTCGGGCTTTGACCTGTTTTCTTTCAAATCAATTTTCTTGTAAAAACGTTTTAGGTGCCCAGCCATAGGGACGCCAAACATAGGAGTTCCATTACATTGACGTGAAGTAGTTGCTGTGGAAGTTACAGGATCTTGGTATTAGACGCCTCCACATTCTGCACTTGATTCTATTCAGGGTTACTCATCTATTAGGGCATGTCTCCCATTTCCATTTAGAGACACCATTCTCAGACTTTCAGTTTTATTTCAGTTTTGGTTTTATCTATTTATTCTGACTTTTGTATTGGGATTTATTCGGTATTTGGTTTATTCAGGGGAGTGTTACTCTAGACTCATTTTATTTATTCCATTATTATTCTATTGTGGTTATGATGTGGATGTTGTATGGTTAGCTTAATTTAATTGGTTGCATCTTAATTTAATTTAATAAAATTTGGCAACTCACTTTTTAAATATTAGGCGGCTAGTAATTGTTTAAAATATTTTCGACAGTGATGCTATGAACTAAACCAACTTTAAATTTTGTATTAATTTAAATAAAGGATTAGCTACCTAGTATTTAATTAGTCGGGGTGTCATAGGTGGTATCAGAGCATCAGGTTCTAGAGTTCTTAAGATCTATACAACTTGTTATGTTTCCACGTAGCGTCCTTTGATATAGAGCCCTTTATTTTAGGATTGTTGTATTCTTTTGTATATCTTACTTTCTTCATCTATTTTTAGATATTAACTATGGACTTATAAAACTTCTCTCTCATTTAAGATGCCTCCTCGATGTGCACAATGACTTCCCAGGGGTGCCCAGCCCGAGCCTCAGCCCGCACTAGTTCAGGGTTCTATAAACGCTACTGAAGTTGCCGCCACTGTAGCCCAGGAGATAAATGTCGCGTTAGTAGTTATGCAGCAGGCATCACCTCAGGTATCGGTGGTAGCCCCAGTCCAGGCTCATGTATTCCCGTCTACTTGGGAACATGTCCGTGATGCCTTTCAGAAGGTGCACCCTTCGAGTTTGCAGGAAGCTCCGACGTTGTTGTGTCGATCCAGTGAAAGAAGGACATCCAAAGGCACTTGAGGATGTATGAGTGTACATATGTGCAGAGGCAAATACTGGATATGTTTAAGCTGGAAAGGGCATCATTACAGCGGTGGGAGTCCATTTCCACCGCCAATAAGAGAGATGTTCTTTCTATTCAGGAGTTCTGAGTGCGGTTAGACCGTAAATATTTCCCCCTAGCAATTCACACCGAGATGAGGCAAAAATTAATGAACCTTAAGAAGGAAGGGAGGATAGTGGTAGAGTATGAGGCCAAGTTCACCAATATTCTAAACATCGTTCCCGATGAGATCCCTGCTGAAGAGAAGAAGATCCAAAAGATTATGGATGGGTTGACGTGGAGGATTCGTCAGCATCTGCTAGGTAATCTATCGTTGGCCACTTATTCAGATGTTGTTAACGCAACATTACTTCAATGCCAGGACCACCACTTTCATTTGTCAGAGGGTAAGCGAGCAGGAGAGTCCAGTCAGTAGGGCAGGACAGGGGGTAATGGTGCCAGCTCAGGGTCAGCACAGGCAGGGTGATCAAAGTTTCCAGCGGGGGGATTCTAAGAGGTTCAAGTCAGTAGGTTTAAGACATGACTAGGGATATTTTAGGCATGGCTAACACGGCCATTAAGGACATTCAGGCCAGCAGCAATTTCAACAGGGCCAGCATGGCCAGGGTAGGGGTGGAAACGACCATCAGGGCCGTGGGCAGCAGGGTTAGAGAGGGGGAAACTTTATGGGGAAATGCTTAATATGTGCCAAGCATGGACACAAATGCCAAGAGTGTCCTGAGAGGGGTAAGGCCCCGTAGCAGCAGCAGTAGGGTGATCATCAAGAGCCCCAGAGACCGATGTTTCCTACTGCCCTCCCAGCACCACCACAGATGTCAGCACTGCCACCTATCCCAGCAGTCCTAGTTCAGTAGTGACAACTTCAGTATGGTCGAGTTTACCAGCTTTAGCAGGTCGCAGTCCCACAGGATCCACCCGTGATTGAGGGTATATTTTCTATTCAGGGGACTATAGGGCGTATTTTATTTAACACGGATCCCCACACTGTTTTATTGCTATGAGATTTTCACGCGCTATGGGATTATTAGATACCGTGAAGAGCACTATCACTTGTGTAGATTCACCATTGAGTAAGTTTTATGATTTCCTTTTATATGTAAAGACATGGGTGTAGAGATTGGAAGATTTACTTTACCTGCCAATATGCTAGTATTAGATATGTCCGAGTACGATGTGATTATTTGTATTAATTAGATGGTTACGTTTAGAGCCATGATCGATTGTTATAGTAGGAGTATTATTTTTGCCATACCCAGTCGAGAGATGTTCCTTGTGGAGATGCCTCGTCATGAGGGAGGATCGTCCACTCACTTGTACTATATAGAGGAGGAGACCTCTAAGGAGGTGGTGATACCACTTGATTCGATTCCAGTTGTTAGGGAGTTCACTGATGTATTTCAAGATATTTCGCGATTACCTCCTAGTAGAGAGGTAGACTTTATTATTGATTTCACATCGAGCACTCGATCGATAGCCCGCGTACCTTACTGTATGGCTCCAGCAAAGATGAGGGAGCTATGAGATCAAATAGAGCAGCTGTTGGGTCAGGGGTTTATTCATAGGAGTACTACGCCATGGGGTTCTCCTGTGTTGTTTATTAATAAGAGGGATGGATATTTAAGGTTGTGTGTCGATTATCTGGAGTTGAATAAAGTCACGATACGGAATAAGTATCTGTTGCACCGAATCGATGAGTTATTTTACCAGTTAATAGAAGCTGCCTTCTTCTCGAAGATTGATTTGAGATCGGGATACCATAAGTTGCGTATCAAGGAACATGACATCTCAAAGACTGCCTTCTTGACGAGATATAGTTCCTACGAGTTCAGGGTTATGCCTTTTTTCCTAACCAATGCCCCAGTCGTGTTTATGGACTTGATGAATAGGGTGTTGAGAGAGTTCCTAGACAAGTTCGTAATTATCTTCATTGATGACATTTTGGTTTACTCCCAAATCGAGGAGGAGCATGCCGAACACTTGAGGCAGGTTTTGCAGACACTACGTCAGCATGAGCTGTATACAAAATATGATAAATGCAGATTTTGGCTGAAGGAGGTTCAGTTTTTAAGGCACATCATTTCTGACAGGGGGATATCTATTGATTTAGGGAAGGTATCAGCGGTGAGGGAGTGGGGATAGTCCACGACACCGAAAGAGATACATAGTTTCTTGGGCCTAGTAGGATACTATAGGAGGTTTATTTGGGGGTTCTCGAAGATAGAGGGTCCATTGACATATCTGACTCACAAGGGAGTGACATTTATCTAGAGTGATGCATGCCAGTTAGCTTTCGATGAGTTGAAAGACAAATTGACCTCAGCACTAGTGTTAGCATTACCTAGGTCGGGAGTGGAGTATCTAGTCTACACTGATGCGTCCTTACTAGGACTTGGGGTGTACTACAGCAGGAGAGTCAGGCTATAACTTATTCTTCCCATAAGATTAAGCCTCACGAGAAGAATTACACCACCTATGACTTGGAGTTAGCGGCAGTCTCATTTGGACTTCAGATTTGGAGACACTATCTCCTGGGGGAGAAATTTCACTTATTCACAGACCACAAGTCCCTATAATACCTCTTCATGAAGAAGGAGCTAAATATGCGTCAACATCGGTGGCTCGAGTTTGTGAAGGATTATCAGATCGATATCCAATACCATTTAGGGAAGGCTGGCGTGGTAGCATGCGCGTTGAGCTGTAGGCCAATAGGTGAGGTGGCTGAGGTGTGGAAAGTGAAGTGGAAGGAGTTGGGATACCAGGACACAGTGGCCCGATCATTCATGTTTGTGATGATAATTATGCCCCAGATCATTATGAGAGTGATACAGGCCCAGGAAGCAGACCCATTCTCTCAAGAGCAGATAGTACGATTACTAGCAAAGGGGGTCGAGTCTTATACCGTTAGTTTAGACGGGGCCTTATGCTTTAATGGAAGATTAGTTGTTCCTGAGGGGGAAGACTTACGACACAAGGTGATGACAGAGTCACACGATTCGCGGTACATCCTGGTGGGGATAAGATGTATCAGGATATGAGGCGACAGTACTGGTGGAGCGAGATGAAGAGGGATATTATCGAGTTTGTTTCAAAATGTTCCACTTCTCAGCTAGTAAAGGTGAACTATCAGACACCGGTAAGACTTCTACAGCCATTAGAGGTTCATGTGTGGAAATGAAAGAGCATTTCCATGGACTTCATCACAGGGTTACCTACATCGCAGAGAAGTCACGATTCTATATGGGTAATCGTGGATCGGTTGACCAAGGTTGCTCACTTTCTGCCAGACCGGACAGACTACACTATAGGAAAGTACGCCCAGATCTTCATAGCTGAGATAGTGAGACTCCACGGGGTGCCTCTCAATAACGTATCTGACAGGGATAAGATATTTGTGTCACGATTTAGGGAGAGTTTCCAGGAATCCATGGGAACGGAGTTGCGATTGAGTACAGCCTATCACCAGTAGATAGATGGGCAGATCGAGTGGACGAATCAGATGTTAAAGGACATGTTACGTATGTGCATCCTCGACTTTAGAGGTGGTTGGGAGTAGTATCTTCCACTGGTGGAGTTTTCCTATAATAACTCCTACCAGTTCACTATTGGTATGGCTCCATTCGAGGCATTGTATGGTAGACCTTGTCGTTGCCCAGCATGTTGGCTAGAGTTGGGGGATAACAAGCTCCTTAGTTCGGTGGTGATTCAGGATACTTAGGCGAGGATAGAGATGATACGAATCCGTATTTGGGTTGCTCAAGACCGACAAAAGAGTTACATCGATGCCAAGAGGTCCTTTCAAGAGTTCAATGTGGAGACCAGGTGCTGCTCATGGTGTCTCCTATGAAGGGGATTATGCGTTTCGAAAAGAAGGGGAAGTTGGCACTTAGATATGTGGAGCCATTCCCTATCATCGAGCGAATTGGGCCAGTTGCGTATAGACTTGGGTTACCCGAACACTTGCATAGGGTCCATGACGTGTTCCACATTTCCTCACTAAGGAGATATCTTCGAGATGATTTGGCCCATACTCACATTGCTTTAGAGGATATTGATCCACAGCCTGATAGTTCCTATGAGGAGGGCCCGGTTGCTATCCCATACCACAGCAAGAGGAAATTGAGGTCAAAGATAGTACCGTTAGTGCGTGTTCAGTGGCGGCATCATAATGCCGAGGAGTCTACCTGGGAGCGCGATGATGAGATGCGCAAGTGTTATCCAGAGTTATTTTTTCCAAGTATATTTTATTTTCAAATTTCGGGACGAAATTCTATTATTAGGGGGGAAGTATGTAATACCCCGTAATTTTATTGATCTTATTAAATGGGATTAATTAAATTAAATGGGATAATTATTTGGAAATTAATTCGTATTTAAATACTAGCGAGACGAGATTTGGTATTTGACTATGATAATAATGTTGAATATTAGTGAGTGCATATGTTAATATATGATTATTGAATTTATTAAAATTGTCGCGAGTCATAAATACGACAATTCAAAAATTAAGTTGGGACGCGCGTGTCAGTCGCATCAGGAATCATTTTAAATCGATTTAAAAGTAAATTATAATTGTATCATCCGTATGGTCATTTTGAGTACGCCAACGTGTCTGTAAGGGTCGACATAGTCAGAAAACACTAGTCGGGGGTTTAGTTTGGGTCCCGGGGTATTTTTAGGCCAAACCGGCAACCCGGGAGGGTATTTTAGTCCTTTTGATTTTTAGGGAATATTATCCCACGAAATTTAGACTTTATTTATCATCCAATCTTAGGGTCATTATCTGTTAAAACCAAGTAGTGAGCAACGTGAGAAGAGAGGAAAAGTTCCAAGGGGTTTTCCAAGGCTATAACCACCACACACCACCATTATCGCTGGATTTGTGATCGAAAAGAGAAAGAGAACCAACCTTTATCATCACCAAAGGATCAGAACATCGAATATCCAGGCAAGTGATTTACTCCATTAAGATTTAGCAAATAACTTATCCATGATAGTGTAGGATTTTATGATAGCCATGAAAATATTGAAACTCATGAAATTTGGAGATGAAACCTTAATTCGGGGTAGGATTTATATGTAGTTTTGATTCTAGAATTATCTCATTGTGTTAGCTTATTTCCTATGTATGTAAAACGATGCGGAAGCGTAAGGTGATGTGATGGTTCAACTACCCCAGATCCCCGGATTTTGATAATTACAATTAAAATATAATTTCCTTTTAAATAAACTCGAGATGCGGAAGCGTTGTGAATGATGGTTCAACTTTAAAAAACAAAACAACAAATTTTAATTCCTTAAACGAATTAAAATTGCAACCAAGTGAAGTAAAATTAATCAATTAATAAATTCACTTAAACCGATTAATTCAATCCAAGTCCTAGAATTTGCCTCAGTCATATTTATCAATATTAGCAAATTAGGCGAAACCAAATTTAAGCAAATGACTTGAATTAAACAACTTTACCCAATATTTAATTTAAGTCCCAATTAAAGTGAGTGTGATCATTAAACCAAATTTTATCTTGAAATTATTCTAAGCATGCGTTCTAAATTTTTGTGCAAGATAAAATAAACCAATCACACTATGCCGCGATGTACGAGGAAAAACCCAAGACGGGAAACAACCTCGGACGGCCCTAGCCACAAATCCGCTAGATACGGAATTACAATTACAAGACAGATAGACTTACAACGCACGACTCGATCCCTCTCAAGCCTCGACGCTTCTTCTTGTAGAAACCTCTTCCTAGCGAATAACCTTGGAACACTACCGCGGTCTCGGAATCCACCGATAGGACTTTATATGGTCACCATCACCCGAGCATGGAGCCTTTCTCCGTGTGGGTAAAACACATAGAAACACTTCTTCTTTCTTTGTGGGTGGTGGAAGCAAAACCCAAAACTTCTCTTCAATTTAGTGTAGAGAAAACCGGTGCCAAACTCCAAGCAATTGATAAGTATATGTGAACTTGGAATAAACTCAATTGGGTGTAAACACTAGAGTGATGAAAATATTTCTCTAAAAATCTCACTCAAAACATGAACATTTTCCTAAACAATTTTTGCTCTCAAACTCTCTCTAAGAGATAAACTAGGATGGAAAAGTTAAGAAAAGTTAGATTAGAAAATGTTCTTCCCGCACATATTAAAGTCTGAAAAAGTTGGTTAAAAACCAAGTGGGGAAGTGGGTGCAAAACTGCCAAAAATTGTTCCCGCCTGGCATCTCGTTCGAACGAAATCTCGTTCGAACGAGTCTTCTAACGACGCTCCAGTTTGGATTCTTTAGAAGCTCGTTGGAAATCTCGTTAGAACGACAATCTCGTTCGAACGACATTTCTAACGACGGACCAGTATGCCTTAGTGGCAACTCGTTGGCAAAACTCGTTCGAACGAAACCTGGTTCGAACAAAAAACTCGTTCGAACGACATTTCGAACGACTTCCAGAATATTTTATAAAATTTGATATTGGCCCAAAAACTTTTATATACTTTAAATTAAAGTTCTAATTAATTATTTCTGAAAGTGAAACACGGTTTTTATTAAACCTAACACCCAATAAACTTATTCCAAGCTCCTATATAAATATAATTGCATTCATACCTTGGGAGCATGGAACCATAGTTGTTGACGTAGAAACGAGGCACACAAACCGGCATATTTGATAAAGCTCTATACTCTTTGCCGCTACGTCTTCAACAAACACTTCATAGGCTAGAGAATATTACAATTAAATACTATCCTATGAATAAATGTTTTTGTCCGGAATTGAGCCAAAACTATATATGGACTCAATTTGAAATTTGTGTCCTTACAAATCTCCCCCTTTGGCTATTCCGAGACAAAAACCAAACAAAAATCCTAAAGGGCCGTCAAGCTCTACTAGACACAAAAACATAACCCACCCAAACTTGACTCAACCCAAGGATCAAACGCTTTGCCGTTGAAAGATGCCGCTTTAGAATAATTCCTGCACACTTAAGCAAACTCATCAAATGCATAGGGAATATCAAAGTATTAAATGCAATTTTAATTAATTACTCCCCCTAAATTAATTCGCCCCTTTATCAAACACATGACCTTCTTAGAAAGACGTCTCCCCCTAAGATAAATCTCCCCCAAACTGAGATGCGATAATAATAGGATTAGATACCATTTATCCCCCTATCATCATTCTCCCCCTTTTTTGTTCAGGAATAGGCAAAGGATAAAGAACTAATAAACACGTTGAAGCGTAAAGTGTTGAGACATTAAAGCATATGGGCAATAAAAGCAAGGCAAAGACAAACAAATATCATATATATATATATAAACTAGAAATATACCAATGAAGCACTTGCATATATATATAGAGAGAGATATAAACACACATATAACACAAAAGACAATAAGTTTGCACACTCGTATGGCAAAAATGTTTCATATGGAAACGGAAGTGTAGGGGTGTGAACTAGCAACAATTAAATTTAGACCCAAACACTTAATAAACATTCACGGAATTCTCATTTGATTGCAAACTTTATCACATTTAAATATAACCTCATGTGACAATATGAAGA
The DNA here is from genome assembly GCA_949130495.1 of Sambucus nigra. Taxonomy (NCBI): domain Eukaryota; kingdom Viridiplantae; phylum Streptophyta; class Magnoliopsida; order Dipsacales; family Adoxaceae; genus Sambucus; species Sambucus nigra. The sequence goes on from OX422215.1 coordinate 623,890,927, forward strand.
TTGAACTCAATGAACAAACATACACAATGCATACAAGCCTAGCATGATGATGATTCTACAAACCAAATAGAGTCATGACATTAAAGACAACTAGGATAAACGGACATTGTGCAAACCGTTGATATACCATCCAATTCTCCCTCAATAAGCATAATATTCTTTTGCTTTTGAATGAATATATCAAACAAACATAGGCCTTGGCAATTGTTTTCTTTTAATGCCAAATATTCTGTTTTTAGGACTTTGGACCACGTATTTCTTTTAGGTCCATTTCAAACGGTGGCTTACTATCGCAAAGGATCACTTAGTCCTTTCGGAGCCCTTCCCCGTGCATATTTATTTTTATCATGTTTTCATTTTTCACACAAATCTCACATGCAACGGATTTTGACATGCACTAGTCCTCCTAGGTCATAGATATGTAGATGACTATATTGGTAGGAGAACACCTCAAAAAGCTCAAATATAACATGTGACATTAAGATTTCAAAAGAGCTCGTGCATGTGTGAATAGAGGCATATAGAAATAGAATCCATTTAAACAACACAAAATCCAACTACTCCATAAAATATGGTAAAGAACATTTTAAGGATTGACAATCTAAACCAAAAGTTCTAGCCACATGGGAGCGTAAAAGATGGGATTCAAACACAAGTATATGCCACTTAAAGTGTGTCAAACTAAAATACACACAAAATAAAATCTTTTTGAGTTTGTGAAATTTTTAATCAAAAATAAATATTTACTCAAAAGGACAAACAAAAATCATTTGTATTTTTCATTAAACTTAAATGAAATAAATAAAACACAAATGATAAACAAAAAGCTTTTTATATTATGCAGACAATTCAAACACAAAATATAATACAAAAAGATAAACAAGTCATAATTTCTAGCATAAGATATGAAATGAGGCAATGACTAGAAAATGACTAAATAAGCATACATTTAGCATGTGAATATAGCATGAAGTACAAATGCTAAAGTATGCAAACACTAACACATTCATCCTTTAGATTTAGCAAGGGAGGAATCATGTGAAAGTAAATGAGAATCAAAATCCCTGTTTTGCAAGGCAACCAGTCGGATTTCCTAACCCAAATTAATGAAGAATGACTATCTTGGGGTGTTGGAACGTTAACTACCGTGGTTACTTTACTATGGGATTTTCTAGGAATTCGTTTAAGATCAAAACAAAATTTCCTAAGATGACCTTTTCGACCACAAAGAGTACAAGTAAAAGCATGTAGAAAAGATTTACCTAAGGAGTGATCTTTAAATGCATTCCTAGTAGATTCTCCTAAAACATTGGTCTTGGCTTTATGAGTAGATTCATTACAAGTATTGAAGCCTAAACCACAAGTGTCATTTTTAATTTGGACCGTTCCTAACATTTTATCAAGTTTTTTCGAACGACACTCCAAATCAAATTTGACATTACTAGAGTCTTTTAATTTATTTTGCAATTCTAAAATGTGAGACTCTAATAAAACATTTCGCTCTTCAAAAGCAAGAAGCTCCTTTTTCAAGGATTCCATTAAACCCCTAAGGCTATCTCTCTCGCCTTCTACATATTCAAGCTTCTCTTGAAGAGTCCTCTCACGTGTCCTAAGGTCTTTTATTAAAGCATTATCATCAACGACCTTGACACTCTCTCTTAAACTAGCTTCTAACTTCAAATTAGCTCTTTTCAAGTTAATAGATTCTTTATAAAGCTCTTGAAAAGCATTTTGAAGTTCACTTACATTAACCTCTTCTTCATTTTCACTCTCTCTTTCTTCTCCACTCTCACTATCATAAAAAATAAGAGAATCATGTACAATGACCTTGGAAGTGGCATGTGCTATCGTTTCATCAATTGATGAGTTCTCACTATCACTCACATGACTAGCCATAAAAGCCATAAAATTTTTCTTCGTGGGGGAATCGGGCTTTTCTTCCTTATCACTATCACTAAGGGTCGCATTATATGAAATGGGTCACTTACCCTCTTTCCTTAGTTTAGTGGGGCACTCATAAGCCCTATGGCCATAACCTTCACAACCAAAACACTTATTAGACTCGTCCCTATCTAAATTTTCATTACTAGGTTTAGGGATCTTCTCGGCTTTAGAAAACTTCTCGCTTTTATCATGTTTAGAAGTATCAAATTTCTTAAAATCATTTTTAAATTTATCTTTGTTAATTTTAAGAAATTTTCTAAATTTTTGAGCAAATAAAGCCATGTCTTCCGAGTCACTATCACTCTCGCTCTCTACTACTTGTTTGACCTCTTTTCGGGCTTTTAAAGCAACGCCCTTTTCGATTTTCTTTTCAGTTTTAGAGGGAAACATATCTAGTTCATAGGTTTGTAAATCACCTACAAGCTCTTCTAATTTCGTAGAGGCTAAAGTGGGTAAAGAATTTAAAACGGTCACCTTTGGAATAAATCTATCGAGTAGGGACCTTAAAATTTTCTTTACAACACGGTCGTCAGGTATTTTCTCTCCCAAGTTGAAAGATGAATTAACAATATCAGAAAGTCTAGCATAAAATTCATCAAAAGTTTCTTTTTCATTCATTTTGATAGTTTCAAATTGAGTGGTGAGGTTTTGGAGTTTTGAAGCTTTAACGACACTAGTTCCTTCATAAGTTAATTGTAAAATATCCCAAGCTTCTTTAACGATTTCACACGTCATAATACGTCGGAATTCATCCGGTGTGACAGCGCTAAACAAGGCATTTAAACCACGGGAATTGAAATTAGCAAGTTTAAACTCATTTTCAGTCCATCTATCGGCGGGTTTGATAACACGTTCATTTTCAACTAAATAAGTTGGTGGGGACCACCCGTTAACAACAGACATCCAAACTCTCTCGTCGATAGATTTTAGTGCCGATCTCATACGCGCTTTCCAATACGCGTAGTTTGAACCATCGAATATAGGAAATTTTGAAAATGGGGAAAAATCCATTTTAGCCAAAAATTATTTAAAAGATCGTTAACGAAATAATTTATCGCTTTGGCTCTGATACCAATTTGTGTTAGCTTATTTCCTATGTATGTAAAACGATGCGGAAGCGTAAGGTGATGTGATGGTTCAACTACCCCGGATCCCCGGATTTTGATAATTACAATTAAAATATAATTTCCTTTTAAATAAACTCGAGATGCAAAAGCGTTGTGAATGATGGTTCAACTTTAAAAAACAAAACAACAAATTTTAATTCCTTAAACGAATTAAAATTGCAACCAAGTGAAATAAAATTAATCAATTAATAAATTCACTTAAACCGATTAATTCAATCCAAGTCCTAGAATTTGCCTAAGTCATATTTATCAATATTAGCAAATTAGGCGAAACCAAATTTAAGCAAATGACTTGAATTAAACAACTTTACCCAATATTTAATTTAAGTCCCAATTAAAGTGAGTGTGATCATTAAACCAAATTTTATCTTGAAATTATTCTAAGCATGCGTTCTAAATTTTTGTGCAAGATAAAATAAACCAATCACACTACGCCGCGATGTACGAGGAAAAACCCAAGACGGGAAACAACCTCGGACGGCCCTAGCCACAAATCCGCTAGATACGGAATTACAATTACAAGACAGATAGACTTACAACGCACGACTCGATCCCTCTCAAGCCTTGACGCTTCTTCTTGTAGAAACCTCTTCCTAGCGAATAACCTTGGAACACTACCGCGGTCTCGGAATCCACCGATAGGACTTTATATGGTCACCATCACCCGAGCATGGAGCCTTTCTCCGTGTGGGTAAAACACATAGAAACACTTCTTCTTTCTTTGTGGGTGGTGGAAGCAAAACCCAAAACTTCTCTTCAATTCGGTGTAGAGAAAACCGGTGCCAAACTCCAAGCAATTGATAAGTATATGTGAACTTGGAATAAACTCAATTGGGTGTAAACACTAGAGTGATGAAAATATTTCTCTAAAAATCTCACTCAAAACATGAACATTTTCCTAAACAATTTTTGCTCTCAAACTCTCTCTAAGAGATAAACTAGGATGGAAAAGTTAAGAAAAGTTAGATTAGAAAATGTTATTCCCGCACATATTAAAGTCTGAAAAAGTTGGTTAAAAACCAAGTGGGGAAGTGGGTGCAAAACTGCCAAAAAACTGCCAAAAACTGTTCCCGCCTGGCATCTCGTTCAAACGACATTTCGTTCGAACGAAATCTCGTTCGAACGAAATCTCGTTCGAACGAGTCTTCTAACGACGCTCCAGTTTGGATTCGTTAGAAGCTCGTTGGAAATCTCGTTAGAACGACAATCTCGTTCGAACGACATTTCTAACGACGGACCAGTATGCCTTAGTGGGAACTCGTTGGCAAAACTCGTTCGAACGAAACCTGGTTCGAACGAAAAACTCGTTCGAACGACGTTTCGAACGACTTCCAGAATATTTTATAAAATTTGATATTGGCCCAGAAACTTTTATATACTTTAAATTAAAGTTCTAATTAATTATTTCTGAAAGTGAAACACGGTTTTTATTAAACCTAACACCCAATAAACTTGTTCCAAGCTCCTATATAAATATAATTGCATTCATACCTTGGGAGCATGGAACCATAGTTGTTGACGTAGAAACGAGGCACACAAACCGGCATATTTGATAAAGCTTTATACTCTTTGCCGCTATGTCTTCAACACACACTTCATAGGCTAGAGAATATTACAATTATATACTATCCTATGAATAAATGTTTTTGTCCGGAATTGAGCCAAAAATATATATGGACTCAATTTGAAATTTGTGTCGTTACACTCATTAACGAAATCATAAACCATACATAGTTAATTATGAATTTATGAGGATATGTTTGATGATTCTTTGAAAAAAATAGAAAAATAGGGTTTTTCATGATAATAGGATGATTTGATCCAAGAAAAGTTTAATTGATGATGATTTAAGAATTCTGAAACGTTAAGAATCATGTATTTAAGTTGTATGATTACTCAATATGTTTACTTTAGGATTTAACATCTTATAACGAAGAATTGGGATAAAATGAGAACTGAAAACGAAGAAATTCGAGACCTGCACCTGCACCTGCTTGATCGATCGATCGACATTCATAGGTCGATCGATCGACATTCTTGGGTCGATCGATTGACCTCCCCAAAAACTGTGATATTTTTTCCTTTTTGGATTTAAGCAATTCCGGCCATTGAAAGTTGTAGGTGGGGACTATGTGAATACATTAGGACTTTAGGAAGACCACTAGGGATGTAATTGAAGCCTGAAACTTATTAGAATTGGTTTGGAACGTAGTATTGAACTTACGAGTGTTCGACGAGTAAATTACTATAATAAGTAACGCGAACATGACTTAAATTCGTATGAGTGATAATTTAGGATTAGAGACAAAAATATGGACCTCGAAGTACTGAATTGACGTGTGGGATACGTAGGAGACTTAGTAACCTTTTTTCTGGATAGGTTTAAGCACTCGAAACTTTACGATGCAAGATATATCGGCAAAACATATTATGTAAAATTTGGGATGAAATAGCGTACGAATAAGACTGATGGTATAGGGCTGAAAATATACCTTTGATAATGTAATAATCACCTAAGTTGTGTGAATGCTTAGTAGATGGACTATTGTGTGTATGACATACCTACCATACTTGCTATCATGGGAGGTCGGCTTTCGAAAATGGACCATCTGATCTTTGTGTGCCTACGGGGGGATTTAGATTGGTACCTTAAGGACATAGGGTTGTGAATGACTTATTTGTGAGTTGATAAGTCAACTGACCATGGAAGCGTCGGTATGTGCATGACCCATGGGTATGGGAACTATGTTAGCCTCTAATATGTGTGATTTTTATTTATTTAAACGGTTCCTGAGTGATTCGGAATGCGTAGTCCTTATGTACGTGATGTATCAGGATTCGATAGCAGAGTATGCGTTCACCGCAGCTTAGCCTAAGGGTGCCATATTGTATATATATATAAGCAGAGAATGATATACATGTACTTGTAACTGACTTACTAGTAAATTTGTGAATGCGAATAATGGAGATATTTGAACGGGATTAAGAATGAGAAAATCCATATCGTGATTGATGTAATAATCTGATTAACATGAAGGTGAAACTTATGCAAAATATATTAGAATAATACGAATAGACCCTAATATTATAATAAGAAGACAAGTAATTAGTTAGCGACATAACTAGGATGGGTTAAGGGTATACATTAGGCGTGCATATTAATTGAGGGGTGAGGAACTCATGTGAGAGCACGTAACTAACATGTATATAATATTTACTGTTTAATGTAATTAAACACTTGCTATATTATTAAACTGTTTTCACCTCGAGCTCTGATCCGTTTGTTTTCAAATTTATTTTTTTGTAAAACCTTTTTAGGTGCCCAGCCACAGGGACGCCAAACATAGGAGTTCCATTACATTGACATGTTGTAGTTGCTTTGGAAGTTACAGGATCTCGGTATTAGACGCCTCCACATTCTGCACTTCATTCTATTCAGGGTTACTCATTTGTTAGGTCATATCGCCCATTTCCATTTAGAGACACCATTCTCAGAATTTCAGTTTTATTTCAGTTTTGGTTTTATCTATTTATTCAGACTTTTATATTGGGATTTATTCAGTATTTGGCTTATTCAGGAGAGTGTTACTCCAGACTCATTTTATTTATTCCGTTGTGGTTATGATGTGGATGTTGTATGGTTAGCTTAATTTAATTTGTTGCATGTTAATTTAATTTAATAAAATTTGGCAACTCACTTTTTATATATTAGGGGGCTAGTAATTGTTTAAAATGTTTTCGACAGTGATGCTATGAACTGAACCAAGATGACATTTTGTATTAATTTAAATAAAGGAGTAGCTACCCGGTATTTAATTAGTCGGGGTGTCACACGAAAAAGAAAAGAAAATATTATTTTTTATGAGGTAATATGCTACTACTATGAAAGCAATAAAATCCTATCTAAATTAACTATGCATGCAATGATTAATAAACTATCGATAAATAACTATGAAAAAAAGCAAGGTCGGAATGCAATCCCCCAACCCTAGTATGTTTACCGGATATAAAACTAGTTATGAATTAAATAATTAATTAAGTCCGGACTAAATTAATCTCAAGCATTACATATATGAATGTACGAGACCGCATCATACCTAATCAAAAGTAAGAATAAAGCATTGTCATGATAGCTAACACATGCGTCTCACTCTTAAGCACCACGATTATCTGGGATAAACGAGGTCAAAAGTCCTACGACAGTTGTCATAGTTACACAACACGATTTGATTATTTATTTAATTCAGGGAACTAATTTTACACAAATGCAAACCACATCGGGTTGAGTTCATGCATCCCAACCCCTAGAAATTGAACCTAGCATGGTGCAACTATGATTAAGCAAGAAATATACGTAGCATGTTCTTACGCTAAAAGTGTGATCAAACATGAGAAATAATAATAAAAGTGCGGGAAATAAAAGTTACCAAGATTGAAGAACAAAAACATGCAAGAAGAAATCAAATCTTGAAAAAAATCGGAAAAGCTCTTGAATTAAAGGTGAAAAATATGAAAATTGTTCTCCTAGATGTTCCTCCTTGATTAAGAGGTTTTACATGAAAGAAATCTGAATAAAAAGAGTCCTAATGACTAAATATATATCCTAGAGATCGTTTAGAAGAGTCCCCAAAACATAAAACTCTTTTGGCTAAAAGATAAGGACAAAATAAAAATCCCGTATGTGACAATTTTGTCACACTTAGAAAGCGTGACAAATTTTGTAACGGTTTGGAGCATGAATAATGTCCGGATCGGTCTGTTTTCATGCTTAAACGGTTCGGTCTGGTTCTGAATTTTAGAGAGTGAGTTTCAAGGCTCTAGATCGGTTCGGTTCGGTTCGGTTCTTTTTTTCTTGCGATTTTCTCTCAACTTCGAATGATCATAACTTCTTCACCGTAGCTCGGATTGAGGTGCCGTTTGTTCCAGTGTTCTTGTAATTGAATTATATTCAACTTTCCATTTGGCCCCACCTCCGGACTAAGGCTGAAAAATAACTAAAATGCCCTTGAACTCTCCATTTCTTGCTTTCTTTCACTGTTTTGAGTTCTCTCTCGCACTTTATTGCATGAAATACTTGTAAAACACATAAGAGGTACAAAAAATACGAAATAATTGCCGAAAAGGGTTAGTAGCATAAATATGAGATAAATTCAAGCCCGATCATAAAAATACCAAAATTAAAGGGATAAATATACAATATTTATGCCTAATCAATATGCTAGAGCATTATCCTGAGTTATTCACCGCAGGTATGACCTAATTTTGGGGACAAAATTCCCTTGTAAGGGGGGAGTATGTAACACCTCGTATTTCAATGCATTTAATATTTAATTAATTCGAATAATTTTAAATTACTCGTGTGTCGTAATTTAATTCAATTAATTATGTTAATATTCATATATATATTAATCGAGAGAAGAAATGGTTAATATTATGGAATTTAAATTACTAAATGAATAGTAATAAATCATTTACGTCATAACGTGTATTAGTGATGTGGCATGTATTCATATCAGTCGGGAGTCGGGTATAGACTAATTTGGGGTGTGAGATAAGAACTTTTAGTAAATTAATTCATATGTCAATTCTAAGTGCACGGACTCAGAAAAGTGTACCCGGGGGTGATAAATGGGTCTCGGGGCATTTTTTGGCATAATCAGGCCCACCTGGGGGGTAGTTGGGCCATTTTCATTAAGGCCATAAGGCTAAAAACGGGATTAAGTGTTTAAAACCTAAAAATGGGCGTTGGGGGCAGCCATAACTCACATTAGAGACCTGAGAACATAGAGGAGAAAATAGGGAGGACTCTTGTGAGCCAAAAGCAAGAACAAGGGAGGGTGTTCTTCGTCAAAATCAATCCCTACACCAAAGGAATAATCAGACACTACAAACCCTAAGGCAAGTGGTTAAACTTATTTTAGAATTATTTGCAGTTTACAATTCATATCATAGTAGGTGTTATACAAATGATTTTGGATTGGGTTAATACAAATTAGGTTTTAATTTGTGGATGTTACAAACCATTTTTTTTACTGTTAAGGGCTTATGAAATCATATGGTACTGTTAAGGAATTTTTTATTTCATTAGGATTGACTTATGACTTGAAAAGAAATTGGGAGAAAACGTCATTAAATTCGGATTTGGGTTGTTTAATGTGTGTAAGTTTGGGACTGAAAATGGTTAAGATGGAATTGATTTGAAGAACGAGTACAGTAGAGAAATCTGGTCGGTTGTTTTTTAAAACATAAGAAATAAATTTAGTAGATCACGTAAAACACTTCATGTGGATAGGATCGAATCTTATATAATTAAAAAAAATGATAGCCAACAATAACTTAAATTTTATCACAACATCAAGAGTAGGAACCCCAACATATCTTGGTATAGTCAACTATTGATTATACCATATTTAACAAGAAAATTTTTAGGGAAAATTAAGATTATTTTCAATTGATTAATTAATCGTGTCAAAATACTTCACAATAAGATAACACGACATGAAATTATAAGTTAATGTATTTAGATTGATCAAATTTGGGTCAATATCGGATCTACACGATAAATATGTACTGATAATTGTTCAAGATAAAAAATTTGATACACCCGCTTAGATTCATTTGTATGCATTAAAATCCATTAACACTATCATGACTCTCTGTCTAGAATTTATCTTTGATATATTTTGTAATATTTATAAATTTGGGTTAGGAATATTTTGTTGGGGCGGGTATGTACGAAATAGTCGCTCGAACATTTTTAAGGCACGTTTCATTCAAGCCTTTTTATTTTGTTCCAAAAAGTCCCGTAATACAAAAAAAGTACTCAAAGAATGCCGCTAGGGCGGACCCTTAAAATTAAGCGAAAATTTGTTAAATGGGTGTTTCAGGGGCTTTTTGTTACAAAATAAAAAGGCTTGGACTAAATGTGGATTAAAAAATATTTGAGGGACTCTTTGGTAATTGATCTTTTTTGTTTTGGGATCTTATTAGTGTTGACATTTGGAATTTAGAATGTATAAATTAATTATATTATTTTATATGAAGAATTTAGTTACTTAACGGTTGTTAACGATTTAGATCATGTGACCCGTTAACAGTAATTGTTTGGATTTGAGTTTATTTTTTGAAACCGATTTGTTAACGTGTCGTGTATAGGTTGAGAGTTTTTTTACATGAATTCTACATCACCCGACACAAACACGACCTAACACGAACCATTGATAGGTTTAGTTTAACCTTACTTTTTTCTGGATGTTGTATGAGTTTAACTATCTAATAGTATTATTTCGACCCCTAAAAAATAGAGATATCCATGAGCAAGTGTTAGGAGACTGCACACGGCTCTCTCGTTGACTTATTTATGATAAATTATTGGGGATTTAGCTAATAAATTCCTGAAAAGTCTATATATATATATATATATATATATATGATCAGTGCAAGCAATAATTTTGTTAGTATTTTAAATTCATGAACTTTATTATTAATTAACGATAAGTCCTAACGATACATCTATACTTATTAATGTAGATACGATTACAATTGTAACTCTATCGATTGTGTTTACATTAAAAAAATTGATTGTATCTATATTCGTGTATATGCATTAATAACGCACGCGTACTTATTGATAAAGTATTTTTATTTTGTCCTTATTGTTAATTTCTAACGAGTCTAAGGATTTGTCACCCGGTTTTCCTAAATTATATATTTATGTCACATTTTGTACGGTATTAATTACAAATTTAATCATGATGTTTGGAAGGATTTTGAATTTTAGAGCAATTCTTTCAATTTTTGCACAGTTACCCGTGACGTTTCAATTTTAAACAAATTTGGAGAACCGTTAATCATCCGTTAAAAATGTGACAGAAATCCAACATGTAATCTAATTTGGGACTTTGAATGATTAGTCATTTAAAACATCTGATAATACCATGACATCTAAAAAAACCTATCAAATAATTGGGAAAAAAAACACTTTAAAAAAAATATAGAAAAAAAAAATAAAATCAATCCGAAAAATAATTATAAAATATTTTATTTAAAAAAACTTCATTTTTTGAAAAAATGTATTTTTTTTTATAAAATATGTATTTAAAAAAACAATTTTTTATATATATAATATATTTTTTTCAAATATGTTTTTTAAAACTATTTTATTTTTTTAAACAATGAATTTTTTTTAATTATAACTTTTTTAAAACTATGGGCATGTTTGGTTATGAATAATAATTTTGTTTTCCATGTTGAAATACAATTTTGATAAGAATTTGTGTTTGACACGGCTATTTTTAAATACTGAATTATAATATTTCTGTGTTGTAATTAAATTTTCCATAAAACATCAATAGGGCATTTTCCAAATTATATTTTTTCTTTTTTACCTCAGAATTATAATTCTTAATATTTTTTATGTATTTATTGTAACACCCCGTATTTTTGACGATTTAAATAATTATGTGATTAATTATTATTATGGGAATAAGTATGTAATTAATTATTGTTGTTGGATTAATTAAATTAAAATGCGAGAAATTAATTTGTTATTAATCCGGATTAAAATAATTATTAACTAGCGTGCCAAGGGTTAATACTTATTGTTGATAATTATTGAATATTATTGTGTGATATGATATGGAATTATGATACTTGATAAATTGTCGGAAGTGAGAAATGCGACAATTTGGTAATTTAACCCTGACACACGTGAGAGTCGTGTCGGGACCAATTGAATAGAATAAAAAGAGAAATTATTTTTATTAACTCGTATGGTCATTTCGAGTGCACCGTTGAGTCCAGAAGGGTCGAGATAGTCAAAATAGTATACCCGGGTGTTTAGTTTGGGTCCCGAGGCGATTTTAGGCCTAACCGGCACCCCGAGAGGGGATTATAGTAAATTGTCTTTTGGGCTAAATTAATGGACGAATATTAAGATTAATTATATCGGCCAAGGAAGGTCCATTAGGGTTAAGAAGTACATGAAGTTAAGAACGGCAATAGGAGGTGTGAGGGAGAGCTAATTCCAAGAGAAAAGGGTCAAGATAACACCACCTTGCACAATCACCACCACCACCACCGTGTACATTGGGACAAGGGGAACACTTCCATACCAACAGCACCAACGGATCAGACCGTCATATTCGAGGCAAGTGTTTATTACTTGCTTTCTTTTAGCAATAATCATGCTCATGTTAGTGTAGGTGAAATTAATCATGATTTACATATGAATTGGGTGAAAATTGGAGATTTAAATTATAATTAAGGATTGGTTTAATTAGTGCTTGAAATTCCTTCATGTATGTAGAGGATTAATCACGGAATTGGATTATATATTGATGAACGAATATGCGTTGATTTGGTTCTTTAAATAAAAATTTGGAAACTACGGTTCATATGAATTAATTTGGGAATTTTAAATAATTATGATGTTTAATGACGAATTAATGATCCTAGGATATTGGGAATGATTTAAAATCTGTTAGGTGCTGATGGGTATTGATAATGAGGCATTGGGTGTTGAATCTTAGAGGTTTTTAGGTCCAAAAATGGTAGAAAGTGCTGAAATTTGGTGAAGAAGACGAAACAGTGGGTCTCGCGCAAAGTCGCGCGTCGAAGTGGTTCAAACGACATGTCATTCTGGTTCGAACGACATGTCATCTGGTTCGAACGACATGTCATTCTGTTTCGAACGACATGTCATCTGGTTCAAGCGACAGAAGGAATTTTTGAGAATTTTCTTAGAGTCTAGTTTTAAGTTTACCGATTTATTGGAGTGAGAGAAACTGCCAAATAGTAAATTTAAATAAGACGAAATTTCGGGAAAGTATGTGAGAATAAATACTTTAATTATTACGGTATGGAGAGAATATACCTGAGAGATTACGAGAGAGATAGTAATTTAAATATTTATACTATACGTAGAGATGAGATTAAAATACGTATAAGGAGTATATATATGTAGGTTGGAGAAATACCTATAAATTATAATAGGATGTGTGTATGCCTATTATGGGAAATTATTGTTAAATGCACTAATGGGTGATAACCCGGGGGTGCAAGAATCTTATAGTTAAGCACACTAATGAGTGATAACTCGGGGGTGCAGAAATTCTATTATTAAGGGTACTAATGGGTGATAACCCGGGGGTACAAGGATGATTATTGTTAGGTGCACTAATGGGTGCTAACCCAGGGGTGCTGGATTATTATTGATAGATGCATTAATGGGTGCTAACCCGGGGATGCATGATTTTCTTAATAGGTGCACTAATGGGTCTTAGCCCGGGGGTGCAGGATTAGTATGTATATGTATAAGAATGATGTGACTATATATATATATATGTGTGTGTGTGTGTGTGTGTGTGTGTGTGTGTGTGAACTTGTGAATATTTCTACTGTGTGAAATTAGTAGACTTGGTAATAATAATAATCATTACTTTACATCGAGTGGTCTTAACCTAAGGGTGCAGGATTAGTGTATATATATAGGGATGATGAGACTATATATATGTATAAGTGTACTTGGGTAACTTTCTACGTTGTGAATCTAGTAGATAAAATGGAAATGAGAAATAAAATAATCTTACTGGATAAAAGATTAACAATTCAAACGGTGAATAATGAAACTTAGTATGTGGGATAAATTATCTGAATAACGTATTTTATGGGCGATACGCGGATACTACTAGTGATCGTAGTTAGTATTAGTATAGTTTTTGACTAGTTAGACTGGGAGGTATAACTAGGGGGAGATTAGATGTACGTTAGGCGTGCACAATAGACGAGAGGTGAGAAACTCATGTGAGAGTTCGATAACTAACATGCGTATAAGACTTATTTTAAGAACCAGTTTTAAATACTTGCTAAATCATTTTTACACCTCGGGCTCTGACCCGTTTCTTGTATTTCTCCTCTCTTTTGCTATATATATATATATATATATATATATATATATATATATATGTATTAGTACATGTGCCTAGCCACAGGGACACCGGTTCTAGATACTTGGATGGTTTGCCGAGCTGCAGTTGTTGTGGAAGTTGCGAGTCATTGAGATTAGACGCTCCTCTCATTTTATCCAGTTCCTAGTTCAGATACTTTCGTTCGGGCATGTGTTGCCCATCCTCATTAGCGGGATTGTACTCAGTTCCTTTGTAGTTCTTTTCTATTGGATTGAGTATTTATTTTGGTTTTGTTTGTGACTTTGAATTGGAAGATTTTATCCAGTCTTAATTATTCAGTATTTAATTTAATCAGCATTCATTTCTTGTGTGTGGTTTGTAATTCAATCTTCAGAAATTAATTGAATCAATTGGTTTCAAATTAAATTGGAAAATGTTTTGACACTAGCTTAATTAAATGTTAGGTAATTAATTAGATTTAAGTTTTCGACAGTGATGCTAAGAATGAACCAACCGAACATTCTGTTATAAATTTTATAAAGGACTGATCACCCGATATTTAATTGGGCGGGGTGTCACATTTATATGTTAATATATAATATACATACATAATACATTAATATGTGTGTTATTTTAATAAATACAAAATCTATATGTACTACACAAAGTTATATATAAAGAGAGAGCGAAAGAGTTAGGCTCTCCAACATACCTCATTAAACATACCTATGAACATATCTATTTTTTTAAAATAGTAAAAAAATAATTTTGAGTTGATATTTTTTATATGAGTTGATGATATTTCAATGTGCCCCTGTAAAAATATTCATCTCAAAATAATATTTTTTGTTATATTTAAAAAATAGGTAAAAAATCTTACAGTTATATAGGGTAAAAACTGTCAGTTTTTTTACCTATTTTTTAAAACTAACAAAAAATATTATTTTCAGTTGTTTTTTTTACAGGGTCACATTGAAATATCATGAACCCATATAAAAAATATCATATCAAAATTATTTTTTTTACTATTTTAAAAAATGGGTACGTTGCTAGGAGGAATGTTGGAGAATATATATATATATAGAGAGAGAGAGAGAGAGAGAGAGAGAGAGAGAGAAAAAGAGAGCCAAGTTATAGTACATCATGCTCTATACATCACTCGTGCATCACACCTAATTCTAAGCCCTAAAAAACTTTTTTTTTTTCAAATTTTATATTTTTTACCTTGAAATTAACCTTCCAATCAACCCATATGCAAAAAATTAGGTCAAAATACATTTTGTAGCTATTTTTAAAAAATCCACAAAAACTGCTAAAAATAACTTATTTATAAGGGTCTACGTCAACAGTTTTTTGTGGATTTTTTAAAAATAGCTACAAAATGTATTTTGACCTAATTTTTTACATGTGGGTTGATTGGAAGGTTAATTTCAAGGAAAAAATATAAAATTTGAAAAAAAAGTTTTCTAGGGCCTAGAATTAGGTGTGATGTACGGTGTGATGCTCACTCGACTGAAAGGAAAAAGCTTGCTTCGCTCCCACTGGTACTATTTCTGTGCCTTAGCTTGTAGTTGTGTTAGATGTAGGTGATCCTTCCTCTCTCTCTCTCTCTCTCTCTCTCTCTCTCTATATATATATATATATATATATATATATATATGCCCAATTTTGTTAAATTTATAAAAAACCTGTACTTAAAAATAAGTTTACCAAATGCCCACCAATATTTATAAACACTAAAATTGAATTTTGAAACTGTATTTAAAAACATTGTTTAAATGGAGTTTTTTGAATACGTAACCAAACGGGCTCTGTATTTTTATAAAAAAAAACTTTTTCTAAAAACGGTATTTTTATTGAAAAAAACTGTGTTTTAATAAAATATTGTATTTTAAACTATATTTTTTTTAAAACTTTATTTTTATAAAAAAACTGTATTTTTAAACAACTCTATTTTTATAAATAAAAAAACTGTAGTTTTAAAAAATTGTAATTTACGGGAAAAAAACGTGACGAGCATATGAAATTTTCAAATTGTCCATTTGCATGAATATAAGTTTTTTCAAAGCCAATGGCTTTAATATCCTACTTTGATTGTCCCCAAACCACCAACTCTCATCACAACAACATATAGCTAACCAATTTTCGCCCCAAAAGTTTGAGCGCAATCTCGATGATTCACCACATCCAAGTCCTCACACATAATCATCTATCTCTTTTTCCTTATCATACAAGATTTAAAGTTTCAGTTGAGCATTCACCAAAATCCATGTCCATTTATATGATTTTTGAAACTTAAGGAAGATTTAAACCGGACGAGTTATTTTTTCAAGAACTACTAGAATGGTGTTATGCGGTTGTTAACTATTGGAGTTTGAACCCAAGATTTACGTTTTTAATGTAGATCATGGAAGAAGATAATCATTCGTTGTCCCAGGACAATCACTAGGGAACTGCTATTATGTACGTTAGGAAATTTTGGGTGGTTTGGCCCATGATTTTCTCTGTATAGTTGATGGAGTAATTTATTTTGGAACATTCGTAGTTAGAAATCTGAATGTTTAGAGGAATCTATTACGAACCATCAAGAGAACAATTTCTAGTAATCAATTTGTAAGATCCATATACATTGCTTTTTTTATCAATTTGTAGTAAAATGTTCTTAGAAATCAAAGATAATCACCATTCATGAGGAAATGAAATATCATTTAAAAATAATCTTCATATTCATCATAGTAAAAGTAAGATTCATTGGCATTCACTTGCTTTTAGTTTTGGTTATTTTACAATTATATGGTTGATTTGTCCATTTACTGTTTAATTCACTTGGTATGAAAATGGTAGGTTGTTAAGGTCCTAGTGAGTACTGCAGTATTTTTAAATCAGTGTATGAATCAAGTCATATATCATAATGGGGGTTTAGTAAATCCCACTGTCTTTAAAAAATACCCTTTTAATGTTTTTTGAAATCATGATTTTAACACATTACTATTATAATTCAGTATTTAAAAATAGGTGTGTCAAACGTAAATTATAAAACATTTTATTTTTATAATTTAATACATTATTGTAATTCATAACCATGCAGATCCAAAGTATTTTTAGGTTTATTATAAAACATTTTATTTTGTTAAAAATTATATTAATATCTTTACGCGGTTGTCATTATTATTCCAAACTCAAGAAAATACCAGTGACACTCTCTGACCAACCGCCGGCGACGTGCTTGTGGGACAAAGTGCAAATCATACATAGAATTGGGTCTCTCTCCTTTAAAAAATTGTGATATCGCAAGGGCATCCAGTCCTATAAGTCAATTATTTTCTTAAATATACTATATTCATTTGGCATAAATTTTTCTACGTGAGACAAATTTTCTACACTAATTACAACAAGTTCATGTGCGTAATGGGTACTTTGAAGCTAAAATCCTCATTCATTTATCATCCTTTTTTATTAAATGAATATACCACATTATTTATCTTTTGGAGCGCAAGGCATACATACCTTGACCCATCATTTTTATTTTGTTGGTCTCATGTCAATTAATTCTCAAAATTTATCAAAAATTAGATTTGGCTAAAATAATAATCGGGTGTAACCCGATTTATCCAACGTTTTATTATAATAACCATTGGTGTGTTAATAATGACTTCCTACCCATATGTGAGTTGTTCTCTTCGTCTCTTTCAATACACGAACTGTTCTTCGTCACTTGGGTTTTTGGAAACTCTAATGTAGAAAATTTTATAAATTGGTTTAAGAAAAATCTCTTCTAAAAATTTTACAAAAAACTGTAGAATTTTAAACCATAAAAGAGATTTAAACTCTGATCATAAAAATACAAAACTGCTATTTGAATAAGATAATGTAGAACAATGAATAGGAGCTGTTCTCATTGATTTGAAAGTAGACTCATGAAGCCATAATTATAAGAGCTATGAGATGGTAAAAAAACCATCAGATTTTGGAGATACTCGCTGCTGACTTAGTCAAATGATTATTATCATTCACATGGCCTTGGCTTGGTCACTCAGACTCCTCTTTAGCCGAAGCCACTGACTTAAATACACAGACTTCATGTTATCTAACTGCTAAAAATAAGGAACTGCTAAGTCTATAAAGTCGCTCCTGTGTGGAAATATCCTTAATCCACCCGAATAATGCTTTGAGTCCCAAATAACTTCCCCAAATCTCCCTCAAATCCTATGTGGACGCCACGTCATTCTTCCATTTACCTGTCATCTATTGTCATGTGATGGGGGTCCGGGCAGGGCACAAAGCACAAATCATTTTGAAGGAGATTTGGGGGAATTATTTGGGACTCATAGCACTACTCTAATCCACCCTCTCAAGTGAAGGTGGGGACGATACATAAAGATCTGGTCGGTTGTTTTCTAAAACATAAGAAATAAATTTAGTAGATCACGTAAAACACTTCACGTGAATGGGATCTGATCTTATATAATAAAAAAAATGATAGACAATAATAACTTAAATTTTATATCATCGAGAGTTGGAACCCCAACGTATCTTGGTATAATCAACTGTTGATTACACCGCATTTAAAAAAGAAAAGTTTTAGGGGAAATTAAGATTATTATTAATTGATTAAATAATTGTGTCAAAATAATACATGATAGGATAATTCGATACGAAATTAGAAGTTAATGGATTTAGACTTATCAGATTTGGGTCAATATTGGATCTACACGATAAACTCGTTACGATAATTGTTCAAGATAAAAAAATTTGATACACCCGCTTAAACTCATTTGTACCCATTAAAACCCGTTAACACTATCATAACTCTTTGTTTAGAACTTATCTTTGATATATTTTGTTATATTTATAAATTTGGATTAGGAATATTTTGTTGGGGCGGGCATGTACCAAATAGTCGCTCGAACATTTTTTAATGCACGTTTAATACAAGCCTTTTTATTTTATTCCAAAAAGTCCCTCAACACAAATAAAATACTCAAAGAAGGTCCGCGCGGGACTAAATGTGGATTAAAAAATATTTGAGGGACTTTTTGGTAATTGATCCTTTTTTGTTCCGGGGATCTTACTAGTGTTGACATTTGGAATTTAGAATGTATAAATTAATTATATTATTTTTTATGAAGAATTTAATTACTTAACAGTAGTTAACGGTTTAGATCATGTGACCCGTTAACAGTAATGGTTTGGATTTGAGTTTATTTTTTTAAACCGATTTGTTAACGGGTCGTGTATAGGTTGAGAGGTTTTTGACACAAATTCGAAATTACTCGGCACGAACACGATCCAACACGAACCATTGATAGGTCTAGTTTAACCTTACTTTTTTCCTGGATGTTGTATGAGTTTAACTATCTAATAGTACTATTTCGACCCCTAAAAAATACGGATATCCATAAGCAAGTATTGGGAGACCGCACACGGCTCTCTCGTTGACTTATTTATGATAAATTATTGGGGCATTACCTAATAAATTCCTTTAAAGTATATTTATATATGATCGGTGCAAGCGATAATTTTGTTGATATCTTAAACTCATAAACTTTTTTTTATTAATTGACGACAAGTCCTAACGATACATATTCACTTATTAATGTAGATACAATTACAATTGTAACTCTATCTACATTAATAATTGTAATTGTATTTACATTAAAAAGTTTAATTGTATCTATATTCGCGTATATGCATTAATAACACACGTGTACTTATTGATAAAGTGTTTTTAGTCTGTCCTTATCGTTAATTTCTAATGAGTCTAAGGATTTGTCACCATGTTTTCCTAAATTATATGTTTATGGCACATTTTGTATGGTATTAATTATAAATTTAACCACGATGCTTGGAAGGATTTTGAATTTTAGAGCAATTCTTTCAATTTTTGAACTGTTAACCCTCACGTTTCAATTTTAAACAAATTTGGACAGCCGTTAATCATCCGTTAAAAAATGTAACAGAAATCCAACATGTCATCTAATTTGGGACTTTGAATGATTAGTCGTTTAAAACATTTAATAATACCATGCCATCTGAAAAAACCTATCAAATAATTGGAAAAAAAACACTTAAAAAAATAAAGAAAACAACATAAAATATAGAAACAAAATAAAATGAATCCGAAAAATAATTATAAAATATTTTATTTTAAAAAAATTGCATTTTTTAAAAAACTTTATTTTTTTAAATTGTATTTTTTTTTATAAAAAATGTATTTTAAAAAAAGAATTTTTTATATATATAATGTATTTTTTTAACTGTATTTTTTTAGAAAAGAGTATTTTTGTTTAATTAGAACTTTTTTAAAACTATGGGCTTGTTTGGTTATGAATTATAATTTTGTTTTCCGTGTTGAAATACAATTTTGATAAGAATTTGCGTTTGCACAATTATTTTTAAATACAGAATTATAATATTTATGTGTTCTAATCAAATTTTTCATAAAACACCAAAAGGGCATTTTCTAAATTATATTTTTTATTTTTCAACTCAGAATTATAATTCTTAACATTTTTAATGTATTTATACGTTAATATATAATATACATGTATAATACATTAATATGTGTGTTATTTTAATAAATACAAAATCTATATGTATATGTACACAAAATTACATATATGTATATTTTATTAAATTATATAATATACTAAGATCCATATGTTAAATAATATTATCAATGCATACATGATACTTATATATAATTTTATACATGTATTATTAATGTGTGAAATATATATATATATATATATATATATATATTGTTAAATTTTTAGAAAACTGTACTTCAAAAAAACTTTACCAAATGCCCACCAATATTTATAAACACGAAAAATTGAATTTGAAACTGTATTTAAAAACATTGTTAAAATGGAGTTTTTTGAATACGTAACCAAACGGGCTCTGTATTTTTATAAAAAACAGACTTTTTTTAAAAATGGTATTTTTATTGAAAAAACTATTTTTTAATAAAATATTGTATTTTAAACTATATTTTTTTTAAAAATTTATTTTTCTAAAAAAAATGTATTTTTAAAAAACTCGAGTTTTATAAAAAAAACTGTATTTTAAAAAAAATGTAATTCATGTGAAAAAAACGTGATGACCATATGAAAATTTTAAATTGTCCATTTGCATGAATATAAGTTCTTTCAAAGCGAATGTCTTTAAACTCCTACAAGTATAAAATTTCGATTGTCCCCAAACCACCAACTCTCATCACAACATATAGCCAACCATTTTTCACCCAAAAAAATTGAGCGCAATCTCGATGATTCACCACATCCAACTCCTCACACATAATCATCTATCTCTTTTTCCTTATCATACAAGATTTAAAGTTTCAGTTGAGCGTTCACCTAATCCATGTCCATTCATATGATTTTTGAAACTCAAGGAAGATTTCAACCAGACGAGTTATTTTTTCAAGAACTACTGTAATGGTGTTATGCGGTCGTTAACTATTGGAGTTTGAACCCAATATTTACGTTGTTAATGTAGATCATGGAAGAAGAGAATCATTCGTTGTCCCAGGAACTACAAATATGTATGTCGAGAAATCTTGGGTGGTTTGGCCCCTGATTTTCTCTGTATAGTTGATGGAGTAATTTATTTTGGACCATTCGTAGTTAGAAATATGAATGTTTATAGGAATCTATTTTGAACTATCAAGGGAACAATTTCTAGTAATCAATTTGTAAGATCCATATACATTGCTTTTTTTTTATCTATTTGTAGTAAAATGTTTGTAGAAATCAAAGATAATCACCATTCATGAAATGAAATATCATTTAAAAATAAATTTGAGAATAATCTTCATATTCATCACAGTAAAAGTAAAATTCACTGGCATTCACTTGCTATTAGTTTTGGATATGTTACAATTATATGGTTGATTTGTCCATTTACTGTTTAATTCACTTGGTATGAAAATTGTACGTTGTTAAGGTCCTAGTGAGTACTGCAGTATTTAAATGAGAGTATGAATCAAGTCATATATCATAATAGGGGTTTAGTAAATCCCAAAGTCTTTAAAAAATAGTCTTTTACTATTTTTTGAAACCATGATTATAACAGAAATATTATAATTGAGTATTTAAAAATAAGTGTGTCAAACGTAAATTTTTATCATAATACATTTATAATTCATAACCAGGTAGATCCAATGTATTTTTAGGTTTATTATAAAATATTTTATTTTGTTAAAAATTATATTAATATCTTTACGCGGTTATAATTATTATTCCAAACTCAAGAAAATAGCGGTGACACTCTCTGACCAACCGCCAGCAACGCACATGATTGTGCTTGTGGGACAAAGCGCAAATCATACATAGAGTAGGGCCTCTCCCCTTTAAAAATTATGATATTGCAAGGCATCCAAGCCTAGAAGTCAATTATTTTCTTAAATATACTATATTCATTTGACATAAAATTTCTACGCGGGACAAATTTTCTACACTAACTACAACAAGTTGTTCATGTGCATAATGGGTACTTTGAAGCAAAAATCCTCATTCATTTATCATCCATTTTGATTAAATAAATATACCACATTATTTATCTTTTGGAGCACTACCCTTACATACCTTGACCCATCATTTTTATTTTGTCTTCATGTTCATTCATTCTCAAAATTTATCAAAAATTAGATTTGGCCAAATAATAATCGGGTGTAACCCAATTTATCCAACGTTTTATTACAATAACCTTTGGTGTGTTAATAATGACTTCCTACCCATATGTGAACTGTTCTCTTCGTCTCTTTCAATACACGAACTCTTCTCTGTCGCTTGGGTTTTTCGTAACACTAATGTTAAAAATTTCATAAATTGTTTTAAGAAAAATCCCTTCTAAAAATATGACAAAAACCTGTAGAATTTTAAACCATAAAAGAAATTTAAACTCTGAACATAAAAATACAAAACTGCTATTTGAATAAGAGAATGTAGAACAATGAATAGGAACTGTTCTCATTGATTTGAAAGTACATTCATGAAGCCATATTTATACGTGTACATGCTATGAAATGGTAAAACCATGAAAGTATCTAACTGATCAGATTTTGGAGATACTAGCGGTTGACTTAGTCAAATGATTGTTATTATTCACATGGCCTTGGCTTGGTCACTCAAACTCCTCTTTAGCCGAAGCCACTGACTTAAATACACAGACTTCATGTTATCTAACTGCTAATAATAAGAAACAGTTAAGTTTATAAAGTCACCAACTATATAGGAGACATACTAGCTATAATTTGAATAAATAAGAAACATGCCTAAATAATATATCAGCCCTTATAATTTATCAGGCCATCAAGAGTAGGAACCCCAACGTATCTAGGTATAGTCAACTATAGATTATACCACATTTAACAAGAAAAGTTTTAGGGGAAATTAAGATTATTTTCAATTGATTAATTAATCATGTCAAAATACTTAACGATACGATAACGCGACATGAAATTATAAGTTAATAGATTTAGACTGATTAGTTTTGGGTCAATATCATATCTACACGATAAACTCATACGGATAATTGTTCAAAATGAAAAAATTTGATACACCCGCTTAGACTCATTTGTATCCATTAAAACCCGTTAACACTATCATAACTCTCTGTCTAGAACTTATCTTTGATATATTCTGTAATATTTATAAATTTGGGTTAGGAATATTTTGTTGGGGCGGGCATGTCCCAAATAGTCGCGCAAACATTTTTTAATGCGCGTTTAATCAAAGCATTTTTATTTTATTCCAAACAGTCTATCAACACAAAAAAATACTCAAATAATACCGCTAGCACGGACCCTTAAAATTAAGTGAAAACTGGTTAAACTCAGGGACTTTTTGTTACAAAATAAAAATGCTTGGACTAAATGTGGATTAAAAAATATTTGAGGGACTTTTTGGTAATTGATCCTTTTTGTTTTGGGGATCTTATTAGTGTTGACATTTGGAATTTAAAATGTATAAATTAATTATATTTTTATGAAGAATTTAATTACTTAACGGTTGTTAACGGTTTGGATCATGTGACCCGTTAATAGTAATTGTTTGGATTTGAGTTTATTTTTTGTAACCGATTTGTTAATGGGTCGTGTTTAGGTTGAGAGATTTTTTACACGAATTCAACATCACCCGACACGAACACGACCCAACACGAACCATTGATAGGTCTAGTTTAACCTTACTTTTTTCTGGATGTTGTATGAGTTTAACTATCTAATAGTATTATTCTGACCCCTAAAAAGTACACACATCCATGAGCAAGTGTTAGGAGACCGCATACGACTCTCTCGTTGACATATTTATGATAAATTATTGGGGCATTAGCAAATAAATTCCTTAAAAGTCTACTTATATATGATTAGTGCAAGTGATAATTTTGTTGGTATCTTAAACTCATGAATTTTTTTATTAATTAACGACAAGTCTTAGCGATACATCTACACTTATTAATGTAGATACAATTACAATTGTAACTCTATCGACATTAATAACTATAACTGTATTTACAATAAAAAGTTTAATTGTATCTATATTCGTGTGTATGCATTAATAACACACGCGTACTTATTGATAAAGTGTTTTTATTTTGTCTTTATCGTTTATTTCTAATGAGTAAGGATTTGTCACCATGTTTTCCTAAATTATATGTTTATGTCACATTTTGTATGGTATTAATTATAAATTTAACCATGATGTTTGGAAGGATTTTGAATTTTATAGCAATTCTTTCAACTTTTGCACTGCTAACCCTCACGTTTCAATTTTAAATAAATTTGGACACCCGTTAATCATCCGTTAAAAAATGTAACAGAAATCCAACATTTCATCAAATTTGGGACTTTGAATGATTAGTCGTTTAAAACATCTAATAATACCATGACATCTGAAAAAACCTATCAAATAATTGGAAAAAAACACTTTAAAAAAAATATAAAAAAAACATAAAATATAAAAAAATTAAAAAATCAATTCGGAAAATAATTATAAATATTTTATTTTTAAAAAACTGCATTTTTTTACAAAAATTATTTTTTTGAAAAATGTATTTTTTTTTATAAAAAATGTATTTTAAAAAAATATATTTTTATATATATAATGTATTTTTGCCAAATCTGTTTTTTAAAACTATTTTTTTAAATTATAACTTTTTGAAAACTATGGGCTTATTTGGTTATGAATTATAATTTTGTTTTTCGCGATGAAATACAATTTTGATAAAAATTTGCGTTTGACACGGATATTTTTAAATACTGAATTATAATATTTATGTGTTATAATCAAATTTTTCATAAAGCACCAAAAGGGCATTTTCTAAATTATATTTTTTTTTCAACTCAGAATTATAATTCTTAATATTTTTTATGTATTTTATACGTTAATATGTAATATACATACATGATACATTAATATGTGTGTTATTTTAATAAATACAAAATCTATATGTACATGTACATAAAATTACGCACATATATATGTATATTTTTTAAATTATATAATATACTAAGATCCATATATTAAATCATATTATCAATATATAAATGATACTTATATATAGTTTTATACATGTGTTATTAATGTGTGAGATAATATATATATATATATATATATATATATATATATATATATATATATATATATATATATATATATATATATATATATATATATATATATGTGTGTGTGTGTGTGTGTGTGTGTGTGTGTGTGTGCACTTAAATTAAAAAAATGATACACAATAATAACTTAAATTTTATCAGACCATCAATAGTAAGAACCCTAGCGTATCTTGGTATAGTCAACTATAGATTGTACCACATTTAACAAGAAAAGTTTTAGGGGAAATTAAGATTATTTTCAATTGATTAATTAATCATGTCAAAATACTTTACGATGCGATAACACGACATGAAATTATAAGTTAATGGATTTAGACTGGTTAGTTTTGTGTCAATATCGGATCTACACGATAAACCCGTACGGATAATTGTTTTTGAATGTGGTAGTATTAATGCATGTTAACTATTTGATGAAGTGCTTTCTTCATACATGTAGTTGCAACTTTATTGGTTTATTGTTCCATTATAGTTACTTACTATTTTATGTGAAATTAACATCAATGGGTTTTGTTTGCATTACTTATAATTGTTTTTTATATTGGTTTTGTATTGTAGAAGGTTATGTCGCTGAGCAACACCGTTTTTCTACTAAACTGATCTATTAAGCTTTAGGGGGTACCCCGCTTACTGAAGTTAACAAGGGCATGACAGCCACCTATAGTACAAGATATGCTTTAGGAGGTATCCTATTTTTGTTTGTAACTTTTCTAATCTGACTTATGTTTACATGTTGATGTATCTCTTGCCATCATGTTTTGACCCATTTTCTGCTCTACATGTACTTTTTTGTGTTCTGTCGATATGATCCCCTATGAGTACGTCTTCGGTCAGCCCTCATTGTGCTCACGTTCAAAAGTTAGTGGAAGTTTTTTACATCAAACTCATTGTCATCACAATGTGAGATTTGGTTTTGTTTTAGTCTATATATTGTACTATTTTTGTCGAAAATTATGAACACATAGTTGGTTAGGTAACTATGTTATCAAATCTAATTTCATATACAATTTATGGAGACACAAGTATTCATTTGGGTGGACGAAAAATAAAAGAACTATAAATTTGGGACAGTGAGTAATATCCTTTTTATCGCATGTTTTACTGAGAAGAAAGGTAGTCATATTTGTTTTTTCCTTTCATTTTAGGTTTTATGCGGCCTATTGCACCAATGGAGAACTATGTTTTAGATAATGCAAATATTCAACTTTCTCTACGGTTAACAACTTTGGGGAACTATATTTTGGGACAATGAGTAATATCCTTTTTTTCTACTATTATCATAAAGTGTGGAATACTTTATGTGTTATTGTTAGTTTACAGAATGTATTAGCGAGTTGCATTTATAGTGGGGTCACGAATTTAAATGCTGAAGTATTAGACTTACTTTTTGTAATATGGTAAGTCCTTACTAACTTATGTCAGATATTTTTTCTAACTTCATTGGTTTGAAGTTAGTAGTTTCATTATGCATGGTGTTCAAATTGATGTGTAATTAAGAGTAAAACATGATATTTGGTATGGAATTTTATTGTACAAGAAATATATTACTAAATTGGCACCATTTTCACAAAATGACAGTTTTTTTCATTAGATTGTGTACTTTTAGGACTTAAAATAATATTGGTTATGGATATAGGACAACAAACATTTCGTTTCCATTTTTAGTCCCTATTTTCAAAATAAAGGGACATGTGGCATGCTGTGATTGGCTGACGTTTTATGGATATGGGCCGTGCCAGCGGCTTTATTCAAAAATAGGGATTAAAATTATAAATAAAATGTTTGTTGTCCTAATTGCATAATACCTATTACAATATGTCCTAAATTTACAAAACCCCCCTTTTCCATTCTTTTCCTTTTAGGTGGCACGGGCATGTACTAAATCTTTCGAAATCTTTTGAAATATGGCATTGAAAACCCCTGTAGTATCAACCATTAATATAGTACTAAAATTCCTAACAAATTTGGCCAATTAGAGTTTGCGAGTTGTTTCAATAATTTAATTGGATTGTATTAATGTACTATATATTGTTAACGACACTATTTTTTGCAGGTCAAAGAAATTAAGATGAACTCAAAGCATAATGTTGCATTGTAGAACTTCAATAGTGCAAGAGAGTTTAATAAACCTGGTACAAAGCCGATTGGATCCTAAACTAAAAAAGGTTCCCAATCAATCTTGATTTTGCAAATGTCTCTTTTATTATTCTTTATTAGTTTATCAATTAATGTTCTAAACAGATAGGTAAATTATAAATAAAGATGGAAGGTATAAACCTGTGATTTTTTTTTATTCTAAATGTGTTACAGATGAAAGGTATGGAGAGATGGTGTTCAGAAGCAAACAATAACTAATCAATGGATTCCTAGTATCGAAATTAATCACGTGAGTATTTTATTAATCTTTATCCCTACTGTAGAGATTAAGCTTGGTTGCGAATGAATTTTTCTTAATATGAGGATGGGTTTCAAATCCTTAAAATTAAAAAAGAAACATTGTTTTCTTTTATGGTTAATGTAAAAAATTTAAGCATCATTAGCTCCTTCCTGTCACTCTGTATCTCTCTACAATCTGAGTCTCTCCCAACCAATCTCTCTTGATGTCCTGTAAATTAATGAATTATTCTATTTTTCATTTGTGAGGTTAAGGTTCTTAAGGAATATCTTATTAATTTATAAATAAGAGGCCTCGGCTAACTCTACATAATCCACGCTCTAAAACCTCAAATCACACAAGCTTCCTGCTGATGTCAGTCGCCACCTAAAAACCTCTACTTAGATTTTTCTTGGGATTAAGGTCTCGATTTTTCTAAGCTACCATGTCAGTGACATAAAGTGTTGATGTGGACCTTCTGCATGTACCACAATGGTTTTAAAATTAAAGTCACTATTCTGGATTGAAGTCATGGTTCGGGAGTAAAAATAATTTTTAAAAACCTTGGATTAAATATTTTTCTTTTCTCTAAAACTAGGGGCATTTTCTTGAATGCCTCTCACTTAAATTGAAATGAATCGTTTATAAGTGAACAAATGACATCTATCTTTTCAGGGGGCAATTGCAAAATGAAGCAATTAATGAGCACTAGAAAAATTTTATTGTTTTTATTGTTAAAATAAATGCAATTGTACGCCATTGTTTATTTTACTTTTTTCAGTTTCACAAATTACATAAGTACTGGGTAAATTGTCACGACGATATAACTCATGCAAGAGGTTTAATTTTTATGCTCTAATTACGGGTTTAATAGTTGAAATTTTTAGATTATGTTTTTGTGGAAGTTGAGACAATCATCAATTCAAATAGAGTTGGATATTTAACTTTGTTATACTTCAACAGTGTATACTGCTTTTTTACATACTCAGTTTGTACTTTGTATCATTAAGTTACTTATTTCATATTGATTTTTGCAGGTGTTGTAATGATCGAAATGTTTGTTTTGTAAAACTCGAGTAATAGGGAATCTACAAAACCTTTTACATCTCCAGTATCCGCTCATCAATGATCTAAAGTGTTTTTTTTTGTGATGAAGTCATTACAATACCTACATGCAAAGTGAATTGTAATTGTCAATTTTTTCTTTCTTTATAATTTTATGACCGTAATACTTTAATTTTATGTGTGGTGAACACTAATGGTCATGAATAATTTTTTAATATTAAGGTCATGTATACCACCAATTAGAATTCATAAATAGTATTTTATTTTACTTACAATGATATAATATGGATCTTTAGTTGTGCACTTTTTATATTTGTAATTTTATGTTTAGTCCTTTAACGCTTGTGCATTAGTGTGGACGTTTGTGTATCGATTACTCGATAAAATTACAAACGTGTCGATGGTAAGAGCATGTACTATTAGTATTGTTGTTACAGAGTATGAGTTTTGTTGTTGAATTATTTTTTTCTATCTTAAACATGGTGGATAGTTCTATAAATAGGAACTCTGCATAATGTTTTAAATTAGTGTTATAAAAAAACTTTTTATTTAAATTATATACATTTTAATACTTCGAAAACATTTCTCCGTACCTTCGGGTACGGGCATTTCGCTAGTGTGTGTGTGTGTGTGTGTATATATATATATATAGATAGATAGATATAGATATAGATAGATAGATAGATAGATAGATAGATAGATAGATAGATAGATAGATAGATAGATAGATAGATAGATAGATAGATAGATAGATATACATGTATGTGTGTGTGCATGCATGATTGAATTAAAATGAGAGTGATTATTAACAAATGTTATTGTTCATCTTCATCAAATTTACCCACAATTTTAAAAAATAAAACACCTCCAAGCATGGTTCTTTAGAAGATCAATTTGCATCATTATAAGCATGTGTTGTTCACATTTTCAAGCATTGATATGGATTTAGGTAATGTTTATTTTTTCATCTGATGTCTGAATTTAAATCTGAATAATATGTTTATTTTTGTGTGTTAATGGATATATATAGACATATTCATAGGTACTTTTACATCATATTTATTTAGAAACAAAGAAAGCCTTTAGACTCTTATGTTTAAAACACGATTTTTTACATCTTAAATCTAAATGATTCAGATTTAGACTTAGGAGATAAAAACAAACAATCTTAGAATATTATTACTTAGATGTAGTAGTTTTTACAATTTTGAGATAATTTTGCACGGCATACAAAATATTAAGATGATGCAATATTGTGCATATGGAGCGACTTTATAATTTAAAAACAAAATAATTTGTTAAGATAGATCAGTTGAGGTTCTATTAAACTCAAAAAGGTTTCACCAGATGTGGTCCTCAAATACCTGCCAAATAGGGGTGGGGCATTTTAATTAAACTAAATACCTATAATATAGGAGAATAAATAGAATCGGGGGAGATATTTGAGAAAATTATCGTGTAGGAAATTCGTACAATAGCATTTTTGTACACACATACACACATGAAAATGCTATTTTAACCACATATATACATCAAAATTTCTCACATTTTAAAAAATTTAAACAGTGGCAATTAAAAGAATAATTTTGAGTTGAGTTTTTTGCATGGTATTTAAACATTTTAGGGAACCCTTAAATACTACTCAAAAAAATCAACTAAAATTATTATTTCATATTTTTAAAAAATGGTCAAAATATGCCACTATTTAAGTAGTTTAAAAGTGACAAATTTTTACCCATTTTTAAATAAAAAAATTCATTTTGAGCTAATTATGTTTTATGTGTTCCCTGAAAAGTTTAAATACCACAAAAAAAATCAACTTAATTTTTTTTACTAATTTAAAATTGACGTATTTTGAAAACGAATTTACTGCTAATTTAAAATTGACATATTTTTACAATCAAAATGAAGTTTTTGCTATTTTACATACACAAAGAGAGGCTCCAGTGCACGACATTTTTTAAAAATATAAAAAAAAAAACTTTGAGAGTTGATTTCTTTTGTGTGGTACTTTAACATTTCAAAAATCTTTAAAAAAATAGATCAAAATGATTCTTTTCTTATTTAAAAAAGGTCAAAATATGTGAGTGTTTAAGGAGTTCAAAAAGTGACATATTTTGATTGATTTGTTTTAAAATACCAAAAACAATCATTTTGAACTGATTATTTTTTAAAATTTTCTTAAATGTTTAAATATCACACAAAAAAAATCGACTCAATTTTCTATACTATTTTGAAAAAATAGTCCACACAAAGTGTTCCGTAACAAGCTTAAGGAGCACTTCATTGCTGACATTTTTTTTAAATAGTAAAATAAATTGTTTTGAATTGATTTTTTTTATGTAAGGTACTTAGACATTTCAAGTTTTTCTAACAAAATTAGTTCAAAATGAATTAAGTGTTATTTTAAAATTAACATATTTTGAGTGTCAAAATGATTTTTTGTTATTATAAAGTGGCCATATTTTGATTAAACTTTTTAAAATAACAAAATAAATTCATTCTAATTTCATTTTATGTGTGGATTGGGTTGGGTTAGTTTGGGTTTAAATGTTTAAATAGGAACGTTTGAGTCAGTTTTAATGAATTGGTTACAGTTATTATTTAGGGGTCTTTACACATAGGTCCCATTTATCGGGTCAACATTCTTATAAGTCCTATTGACTTTTCAATAATCCCATAGGTCCTATTCCAACTTTTTAGATAATTTTTTCACCATTTTGCCCTTTTATAACTAATCATCCGTAACTTCCTTTAGGAAGTTACATAAGTGGTTGGACTTTTTTTTTAATCTTTAAATGATCATAACTTTTGATTCACAAATTCGTTTTTCGCAAAGTAACTATTTTTGAAATCTGCTCGACGAGATCTATCAAACAAGATTCATGAAGGCTATAAAATTCCAAAGAAAAAAATTTACACAAACAGTAAACTTTACTGTATGCACTAGAATATGAAATAATTTTATATATGTGTTATTTTCACAAACAGACAGTAACATTTACTGTGACAATACTGCATAGTATATATATATATATATATATATATATATATATACACGGTGGATCCAAACCCCTTTTTTTCAAAATTACCTTATATCTAAAGGTTCGCGCTAGCGATATCCAATCCTTACCACCATTGTTGGAACTTCAACGACCTTCGTCAGAGCTCCGATTTGGGGTGGGTAAGGGTGGCATGTGGTGCCGCTGGCGGGGACCTTTGAAAATAAGAGACTTTTGAATAAATGGGTTTTTGATCCATCAGAGTATCATGAGGTGTCGCTGGCACGGACCTTTGAAAATAAGATTGGATAAATGGAATCGGGATCATCTGGAGCACCGATTTGGGGTGAGTAGGGGTGGCACAGAACTTTAAAAATAGGAGCATATTGGATATATATATATATATATATATATATATATATATATATATATATATATATATATATATATATATAGTTTGTAAAAATGTTATAGATATCAAACTTTATTGTATACACCAGAAAATGAAATAGTTTCATATTTGTGACATTTTCACAAACAATAACATTTACTGTGTTAATATATTTATGAAATAGTTTTATATATATAACATTTTCACAAATAGTAACATTTACTGAGTTAATATAACACAAAATATATATAACATTTTCACAAACAGTAACTGATATACCCGTTTATATATCCTCGGCTTAGATGAGGATTGCCTCCAAAACGGACGACAGTACGAGGGGACGACCCTTCACCAATCTCTTGACAACCCTTCGCCCAGGCTTCAGACGACAGTACGAGGGGCCGACCCTCCACCAGACTTCAGACGACAGTACGAGGGGCCGACCCTCTACCAGACTTCATACGACAATACGAGGGGCCGACCCTCTATCAGGCTTCAGACGACAGTACGAGGGGCCGACAGTACGAGGCCAGAATTGGGCCAGGCTCACTACCGGAAGAAACTTTGCCCTCGGCCTCGGCTCATAGGCCGAGGATGATATCATGACGGCGCGTGGTTTGGGAGACGCGTGGAACAGTGCGCGTCAGGCTCATATGACACGTGGTAGACCGTTATAACAAAATCACACCCTCACGTGAGGGAATATTATGTCATCATTTGGCATCTACAGGTGTCAACAGGGAATTGGCTAGATCATCATTCACATGCACCATGCATACTTGGGGGGTACACTACACCCCCCAAGACCTATATATACTTGTCACCTACAACCCTACAAGGGATCGATCCATGAACAGTAGCCCTAGCTAAAACTCTGCTTGCACACACAGTAGAGAGAGAGAGAGGGTTATGTGCATTGTATCCAAGGCCATTAGCGCCCATACTTAGTGGATCACACACTCACAGTGGACGTAGGCCAAATTGGCTAAACCACTATACATCATTGTCTTATTTCCTCTTATACTCATCCCCTTCTACATACTTATACACTGATACATCTCTATGGCTGCCATGGCTGCTGCTGTTTGAGCTCACTATCACTTATCTGGTGGTGCTAAATCCAAGCATCATCAGTTTGGCGCCGTCTGTGGGAACGAGAAGACATCTCTTCCTTTGTACAGCTTGACCTCACTGGGCACTCTGGTGGTGAACCAACACTCCCCCTGAGAGGAGGTGTTTTACCATTGAAAGAGACCCACTAAGGTTCCCAAGCTCACCACTATTTTCTTCAGTTCAACTTTTCATAGCTCAAGCACATGGCACCTGAGATGCCACCACCACCACTTCCCTCGCCGGATGAGGGGGGAAGACCCAGTTCCAGTCAGCCGCCGCCTCAGTCTGAGATGGCTGATGTGGCGGCAGCCCTAAAGTCTCTGGCAGCAAGCCAGCGGATGATGCAGGAGTAGTTCACAGCTCTAAGCCAGAACATACTGAGAGTACCAGGGGTTTCGCCTGAGATGAATACTCCAGCAGCAGCTCCAGGGCAGCATGAGGCCAGGGGACCACCCCAGGCACCACGCAAAGACCTGCCACCCCCTCAGCGGCGTAGGGATGTTGCTGACCCCCGGCGTCTACGCCTGGGGAGTCAAGAAAACCCTTGCCCTGAGGATGGGTATGGAGATATGGAGGGAGAGGAGGCTCCTATAGAGTGCTGGGAACCTTACGAGGTCTCCAACAACACTGTGCAACCCCTCCAGGACAGTAGGGGAAAGTGCGGGAGACCAAACCCTGATGATCGCCCAAGAGGCTCTGCTTTTGATCGCTTGAGCAGGGGGTCGGCCTTTGAGAGGCTAGGCCCAGTAAATGACCTGCGGGAACAGTTGTCCAGGCCAAGGAGTGCTGCAAGATCCAGGAGGGAGGCAGCAGATGGCCGACCCCGAGGACGAGATGATGGCCAAAGGGAAGTGAACAGTCGACACAGGCCTGCTGCAGCAGAACCCTCCGTCCACCTCGGAGAGGCAGCAGGGGATAACATCGGCCAGGCCGACCCTGTGAGGCCCTGGAATGACTCAATCGAGCGGTTAGAGGATAAGATTGGTGATATATTGAAGAGCCGAGACCCTCTTCAGAGGGGATACACCATAGGCTCACCCTTTGTGGCAAAGATAGTCAACTTCCCCACGCGTCAAAGTTCAATCCACCTATGGTTACCCCAAGGTATGACGGGAGCACCAACCCCGTCCACCACGTGGAGATGTATTAGTCGGCGGCAGACATATACTCTATCTCAGATGAGATGAGGTGTCGTGCCTTATCTGGTACCCTGACAGGGGCTGCGCATGTCTGGTACACGTCTCTTCCAAAAAATTCCATTGGAAACTTTAAGCAGTTGGCAGACCTGTTCATCCATAATTTCTGCTTTGGGGTGAGGCCACAGAAGAAGACCACCCACCTGCTCTATGTTAAGCAGGGGAAGAGTGAGAGTCTGAGGGACTATATAGCCAGATTCAATAAGGAGAAGCTGGAGGTGGAAGACTATGAGGAGAGCATAGCTATGACAGCCCTGATTGGAGGACTCCAAAAGGGGAAGCTGTTATGGAAGCTTGCTGAAGACCCTCCGAGGACGATGGCCGAGCTGTTGTCGATAGCAGGAAAGGTGATGAACGCCGAAGAGGCGATGGCTGCAAAATATGAGGACGAAAGAGGAGGTGCAAGTGGGAGTAAATACCCCAAGAAGAACAAAGAGGGGAAGAAGAGATCCGCGGACGACAAGTTCGCTGGGTACACTCCTCTGACGGTCAGCTGTGAACAGATTCTGAATGAGATAAAGAGTGACCGGTCGCTGAAGTGGCCTGAGAAGCTGAGGGCAGCCCCCGGCAAGAGGAATAAGAACCTGTGGTGTGAATTTCACCAAGACCACGGCCACGTAACGGATAAATGCTTTGCTCTGAAAGACGAGATTGAGAAGATGCTGAAGGAAGGGAAGCTCAGAAAGTACGTCGATAAAGGCGCCTTCAAGAGGGGCCGAGGGGACGACCCCAGAAAGAAGCGAGGCGACGCATGCAGAGAAGGTCCTCAAAAAAGAGGGGACGACCCCTCTGATGATGAGGACGACCCTGACCTCCCGCCGAGAGACGACCATGGCCCTGTCAAGAGGCTTAATATGATCTCGCTCGGAGTGGGAATGATCTCCGGGGGACTTGCAGGAGGAGGGTCTGAGGTCGCCGATAGGAAGGCCCATGTGGCTGAGGCCAAGGCAGTGACGAAGACGGTACACGCGACTTCCCTGGAGGTCAAGTCAGAAAAAAGGAAGAAGGTTGATATGGACACACTAATAGTGGGATTTTCAAGAATGGACTTCAGAGACCTCTTGGCCCCACACGATGACCCTCTCGTCATCACTACCAGGGTGCACGGATGCGAAGTGCCGAGGATCTTGGTAGATGGGGGTAGTTCTGCAGATGTGATGTTTTGGCCATGCTTCAAAGCCTTGGGTCTCAGCCGTGCTAGACTCGTCCCCTACCATCATCCATTGATTGGGTTCAGTGGGGAAAAGGTTCACCCCCTTGGGGTATATGAGGCCGATGTGAGGATGGGGGACGAGTGGCCGAGATGGCTCACCAAGAAGGTCAGTTTCTTTGTGATGGATGAGCAGGTGTTTTCGGCCTACAACATCATACTGGGGCGTGTGGCCCTCAAGGGGTTTGAAGTCGTGCCCTCTACAGTCCATCAGATGATCAAATTTCCAACCCCTTACGGGGTGGGGGAAGTTCAGGGAGACCAGACGGCAGCGAGAGAATGTTACTACAACTCTGCTGAAGAAAGGGAGGCACACAAGAGGGCTACAGCCACTTACAACATTGATACCCTAGACCCCAGGGACGAGACGAAGCTCAAAAAAGAAGAGGCCGTCGAGGAGGTAGAACCTATCATCCTCGATGAGGATGACCCGGGAAAAACCGTCCAAGTTGGCAAGTCTCTGAAGCCCAATATCAAGGAAGACCTCATCAAGCTGTTAAGGAGAAGACGAAGCGTCTTCGCGTTGAGTCATGTAGATATGCCGGGGATCGACCCTGAAATCATGTGCCACAAGCTCAATGTGGTAGAGGGAGTGAAGCCGGTAAAGCAGAAAAGGAGGATTTACTCTAGAGAGAAGTACGAGGTCATCAGGGATGAGGTCAAAAAATTAGAAGGCGCTGAATTTATCAGAGAGGTAATCTACCCTGAATGGTTGTCCAATGCAGTCATTGTCCCAAAGGCCAACGGAAAGTGGCGAATGTGTGTGGACTTCACAGATCTCAACAAGCACTGCCCCAAACACTACACCAAAATGGGCAAATTGTCACCTTTCAGCCGGCCAGCCTTGTCAAGGTCATTGACCGTGACAAAAAAACACGCGTTTTATGTCACGGTCATTGACCTTGACACGACCGTGACAACGAATTGTCACGGTCATTGACCGTGACAAGTCCGTGGCAAGTAAATTTATCACGGACTTGTCACGATCAATGACCGTGACAATTCGTGTCACGGTCAAAGACCTTGACACGACCGTGACAATGTTCGCAGCAAAAACCCTATCCCCCTTCTTTTTTCCCTCCCGCGTCGTTCCCTCCATCTCTCTCTCTCTCTCGACGCTCTCTCTCTCTCTCTCTCTCTACTTTCAGGTCCATTTTCTCTCTCTCTCTCTCTCTCTCTCTCTCTCTCTCTCTTCCATTTATATATATATATATATTTGTGTGTATATTTATGTGTGTATGTGTATATATATATGTGTGTATGTGTGTGCGTGGAGGGGGGCAGGGGGCAGGGGGTGGGGCGGGGTGGGGCAGGGTGGGGGAGGGGGTGGTAGGGGGTGGGGCAGGGTGGGGCAGGGTGGGGAGGGTGGGTGGGGTGTGTGTGTGGTGTGTGTGTGTGGTGGTGTGTGGTGGGGGAGGGGGTGGGGTGGGGTGGGGTGGGGTGGGGTGGGGTGTGTGTGTGTGTGTGGTGGTGTGTGGTGGGGGAGGGGGTGGATGAGGAGTGGGGCAGGGGGTGGGGTGGGGTGGGGTGTGTGTGTGTGGTGGTGGTGTGTGGTGGGGGAGGGAGTGGGGTGGGGTGGGGTGTGTGTGTGTGTGTGTGTGTGTGGTGGTGTGTGGTGGGGGAGGGGGTGGTGGAGGGGGGCAGGGGGTGGGGTGGGGTGTGTGTGTGTGTGTGGTGGTGTGTGGTGGGGGAGGGGGTGGTGGAGGGGTGGGGTGGGGTGGGGTGGGAAATCATATGAAATGAATTCAAATTATAATTGCTCAAAATAAATATGAAATCATTTTAAGATATCAATTTTAAAATATCAAATTATAATTGCTCAAAATAAATAAATATGAAATCATAAGATAATTGCTCAAAATAAATATTAAATAATAATTACTAAGATATCAATTCAAATAAAGTCTTAATAACCTAACCAAAAGAAATAAAATAAAATATCAAATAAATTATCATCCACCTCATAGACATTCCCTACCAATCATTTTAAGATAATTTTTTCCTTATAAAGATAAATACCTTTGATTGCAAAGCATGCACTTGTATTATTATTATTATACAACATGTATTATTTCGACGTGTAATTCTAAAATCTCACCTAGTTTTGTATACTATTTTTAAAATCATACTATCAATTCACGAGACACTAAACAAGAAAGAGGGCATATTAATTTGGAAATGCTTGTTTTTCTTTCTAGAGATCCGTGTCGTCAAAACTTGGTAGTGTTCGAGTGTGTTTTTATCACTAAATTATTATTTCACTAACAAATACTCCTTATATCCTAGATTAAGAGTCCATATTTAATTTTTGTACTTACTAATAATACACTTAATCAATGGCTAGGATTAACCCTTATTCACTATCATGAAATTTGGTTAATTGATTATTTAAAAAAAAAAAAGCAAAAGTAGACTAACATATATACACAACACTAAAAGTAGACATCAATTTTATAAATAATTGATATTTTCATTCTCAAGCATAGAAATTCAATCTCAAGCAATTTAATTTCAATCTCTACAAATTTATGCATGTATTCAAGGGATTTATGAAGGATTAATATTAAAATTCAATTCCTATACATAATCTAAAAATTATAACTCAGATTCAACTAGAAATATACCAAACCAAAGTTAGTTAAATTAACCAAAGGATTAATATTAAAATTCAACTCTATTAGTTAAATTATAAATGTAATAGAATTAATCCATATAAATCACATAGGCTCGATACAAATATTCTAATTAACTTGCCTCAAATTTGATGAATAACAAGGGCTAAAAGTATTGTTCATTTAATTCAATTAGGTAAAACCCATGATAATGAAATTTATGCTACAATTATAATTACAAAATTGAAACGAAATGGTATTGACGGAACTTACACATACGTTATAGTATAGACGGAACATTTTTTTATCTGTACTAATAACATTTTTTTTATCTGTACTATAACATTTTTTTTACAGCAAAAATGTCTCCTTCAGATGTTAGGGCGAAGATGATGATGCTGTTTATGATGATGTCGTCGTCTGGGTTCGGTGGTAGCGGAGGCGACGAGGGCTCCTCCGCCCCTAGGCTCCCCAAATATGGAAAATTTGGGATTACCGTCGAAAACAAGTCGGAGTTTTTAGCGAGATCCCTCGAGCTGCTAAAGACGGTCATCGGCCCGGGGTTTATGAGTTGGAAGGAGGTGCCGTATGAGCTCAAGTTAGCTGTTTGGGCGGCACTACAGGTAATATTTATATGAATATTTTAATTTCAATTTCAATTTATATTTATATTCATATTTATATTTATATTTATATTTATATTTATTCGCAACTAACATTGTATTTGTTGGACAGGAACAATTCAACTTGGATCCAAAGCTACGCGATTCCGTCTTGGAGCAGTTGAGGGAGCAACACAAGACGTGGAAAAAAAATATGCGGACACGGTACTTTGGAAAAACACGAGAGACCATTTTACAATGGCGCGGATCCGTCCCGCCCAAGGAGCCGATCTCATTGGCACAATGGCAAAAGTTCATTGACAATGAGATCGAGGATCGACAATTGGCATCTCGCCAATCGGGGAGGGAAAATCGGGCTAAAAAGACGGACGTGCACTTCTCCGGCCGGACCTCTTACGCTGAGGTGGAGCATAGGATGAAGGTAATATTTAATTTATCTATAACTACAGAAATATATTATTGGATATTATTTTACTTTGCGGGGCCGATACTAATTTTACTTTACTTTACTTTATTTTATTTCAGGGGGTAGGGAGTGGGCCAGGGGGTAAGCCACATAGGCTCGATACTTATGTGGCTCTTCGGACGAAGAAGGGGAAGGACAAGGAGGTGTCCCCGAGCGTCGCGGCCACGATTGTAAGTAATCCGACAGTTTAATTATTGTTAATTACGTTATAATTTTTTAGTTTACTTATTTTACTAATCATGTGCTTTTTGTCATTTCAGGCAAAGCTTAAGGAAGTGCATGAGTCGCAGTCTGATGCCGACAAGGCATCTTTGTCCACAGACGCACTCAGCCAAGTGCTTGGCTCTGATCGCAAGGGGAGGACAAGGGGAGTGAGCTCGCGGGTGGCCAAATCTAGGATCATCGGATTGGAGACGAGCGACACCGGGTTGGCTCGAACGGTGGATTCACACGACGCGAAGCTGTCTCGTTTGGAGGCGACGGTCCAAGATATGTACGCATTCATGAAGCGTACGTTGGGTGGAGACCGTAAAGAGAAAGGTAAAGGGAAAGGGAAGGAGAAGGCGATGGAGGAGGAGCTCCGGGAGGACGAGGAGGTGCGGGAGGACGAGGCGCAGGATGACGAGGATGTGGACCTCGCTGCTTTATCACCGACACGTTCGTACTTCGACGATCCACTTCCCTATTTGACACCCTCCAACAGACCATTATCGACAATTGGTTGGCCGAGCGTGTTCATATTGGACATATTTGATGGCCAGCGGATAGGGCGGGGGTTGAGGGACCCGGATATCGTCGAGGGTGGAATAGTCCATGGACGTGTGCTTCAACAGATGGAGTCCAGGGTGCTCGTCACGCATGTCATAACCGGGAAGGAGAACTCCCTATTGTGGTTGTGCGAACAATGCGGTACGACGTATATTAGTGGGTGCGTCAATTCGTATGTCGTGTGGCCTACTCACCTCCTCAGTTTTATCCAAGACATGTAGTAACATTATTTTCTAGTTTGTCCATTTTAATTATATTTGGATTATATCATCATGTATATTATTTTTACTTTGAAGATTTGGATTATACTGTCATGAATATATATTTGCATTATCTTTAGTTTGTGTTGGACATATGATGTTTGGAACAGGTACAACGTTGCTATAACAGGTACAAATATACTGCTGGGCAGTGGCAGTGGCCATACTGCCCAGCAGATTTTTTTAAAATTCTGCCCAGAATTGTCACGGTCATTGACCGTGACAATTTTTTTAAATATTGCCACGGCTTTGTCACGGTTATAAACCGTGACAAACGTGTCACGGTCATTGACCTTGACACCACCGTGACACAAAACGCGAGTTTTTTGTCAAGGTCAATGACCGTGACACGACCGTGACAAAAAAAGTTGTCTCGCCTCGAAATGTCACAGTCATTGACCTCGACAAGGTGAATTTTTCAAGGTCAATGACCTTGACAAGGTGAATTTGTCAAGGTCAATGACCTTGACAAATGGGCAGATTTGGTGTAGTGAAAGACAGCTTCCCTCTCCCCCGCATCGACCAGATGGTAGATGTTACCGCAGGCCATGAGCTCATGAGCTTCATGGATGCCTACTCAGGGTATAACCAGATCTTCATGAACCCTGAAGACTCGGAGAGGACCGCCTTCATCACTGACAAGGGGACATACTGTTACAGGGTCATGCCCTTTGGCCTAAAGAATGCGGGGGCAATGTACCAGCGCCTCGTAAACAAAATGTTTGAAGACCAAATCGGGAAGTCTATGTAGGTCTACGTGGATGACATGCTGACCAAGAGTTTGAAGGCAGAGGATCATGTGGCAGACCTGGAGAGGACCTTTAATACGATGGACAAATACCAGATGAAGCTTAACCCGGCTAAATGTGTCTTCGGGGTCGGAGCAGGGAAGTTCCTGGGGTTCATTGTCAACCAAAGAGGCATCGAGGCCAACCCTGAAAAGATAAAGGCCCTTGTTGAGATGAAGACCCCCAAGTCCATTAAAGACGTTCAGAGGCTTACAGGGAGAGTGGCGGCCCTGAACAGATTTGTGTCAAGAGCCACAGACAGGTGTTTACCATTCTTCAAGATCCTCAGGAAGGCCTTTTAATGGAGTGAAGAGTGTGATGAGGCTTTCAAGGAGCTCAAATCATACTTAGGGTCTCCCTTGCTGCTGTCACGACCCGTGCAGGGTGAACGACTTTACGTGTACCTCGCCGTCTCAGAGTCGGCCATTAGCGCAGCCATTGTGAGAGACGAAGACGGAATACAGAAGCCTGTGTATTTCAACAGCAAGGCACTCCAGGGGGCAGAGCAAAGATACCCGAGGATGGAGAAGTTGGCCTACGCCTTGATCCATGCCTCGAGGAAGATGAAGCCGTACTTCCAGTCCCATACAATGGTCATCCTCACCGACTCTCCTCTTAGGCAGGTCCTACACAAGCCAGAAAAATCAGGTAGGTTGATGGCCTGGGCTATAGAGCTGGGGGAGTTTGACATTGTGTATCAGCCTAGGACGGCCATTAAGGGGCAGGCATTGGCAGACTTCGTGGCTGAGTTCACTTGGGAAGATGATAAGGCCGAGGGTGAGACTCTCGGGAAGACGGATACAGAAGATAGACCCGCTGACACACCCGCAGATAGGGCTGAGACAAGCACCGCTAGAAGGAAAGCAACTGAAAACGAAGAGGGAAGGTACATCTTTAGACAAGGGTCCCTCTCTGAGGGAAATTTTTCAGAGGGAAAGACTCTGTGGAGCCTCTTCGTTGACGGGTCCTCCTGTGACAGCGAAAGTGGGGCTGGACTGATACTGTCAGCACCCGATGGCACAGACGTCGAATACGCCCTGAGGTTCAACTTAAAAGCCTCCAACAACGAGGCCGAATATGAGGCCTTAGTAGCAGGCCTCTCCTTGGCCAAGTCTCTTAGTGTCGGCCAGATTCTGGTCCATAGTGATTCAAGGCTAGTGGTGAATCAGATACTAGGGGCCTACGAGGCTAAGGACGAGAGAATGGCTAGATACCTCGAGAAGGTGAGGTCACTACTAAAAGGCTTCAGAGAAGTAAAATTAAAGAGGATACCTAGGCTAGACAACGACCGTGCTGATGCCCTTGCGAGATTGGCCTCGGCGACTAGGACAGACATCAGGAGGGCGGTCCCAGTGGAAATTTTGCTTCAGCCAACTATTGAGGACCCCGAGGGAACACTTGGCAATTGCCTGAATGTCTCTCAAGAAGCTTCGTGGATGAACCCCCTGATCAGATACATTAAAGAGGGTGAGATGCCAGAAGCAAGGCAGGAAAGGAAGAAGCTGAGGTACAGGGCTGCAAAATTCACTGTCATCGGAGACACCTTGTACAAAAAGGGGTTTCTGCTCCCCTTACTTAGGTGTGTGCATCCCTCAGAAGTCCCTTCCATTTTGCAAGATGTGCACGAAGGATCGTGCTCAAGCCATATCGGGGGCAGATCCTTAGCGAAGAGGGTGATCACCCAAGGCTACTGGTGGCCGACCTTGGGGAAAGACGCCGCAGCATATGTAAAAAAGTGTGATAAATGCCAAAGATTTGATACCATCCCTCATCAACCCCATCAGCCTCTTACCTCCATTACATCTCCGTGGCCGTTCGCAGTGTGGGGGATTGACCTGGTAGGGCCCTTACCAAAAGCAGTCAATAACTATCGATTCCTCATTATAGCGATTGACTACTTCTCAAAGTGGGTAGAGGCCGAAGCGATGGTCACAATTACAGAGCAGAAGACCTTCCAGTTCATCTGGAAAAATGTGATATGCAGATATGGTCTGCCCAACACCCTCATTTCAGATAACGGGACGCAGTTCAAGAAGGCCTCTCTGCAGAAGTACTGTGAGAGGGTAAATATCAAACAATTTTTCTCCACCCCAGGCCGACCTCAGGCCAATGGGCAAACCGAAGTAACAAACAGGACAATCCTAGATGGAATCAAGAAGAGGCTTGAGGAAGCAAAAGGAAGATGGGTCGAGGAGTTACATGTCGTACTGTGGGCATACAGGACGACAGTGAGGACTTCTACCGGGGAGACCCCATTCATGCTAGCCTATGGATCAGAAGCCGTCATCCCCACCGAAGTCGAGTTTCCTACTCATAGGGTCCAAATGTACGACCCCCAGGGAAACGCGGAAGAAAGGAGACTTGACTTGGACCTGATTGAGGAAAGGAGGGAGGACGCTGAGATAAGGCAGGCTTCCTACCAGCAGAGGACCGCAAGGTTTTATAATCAGAGGGTGAAACAGAGACCTATAGCAGTAGGAGACTTGGTTCTCAAGAAGGCTTGGCAAAAGCCCAACAAGCTCCATCCTAATTGGCATGGCCCATATAGGGTCATCGATGAAGTTGTCCCAGGGACCTATAGACTAGAAAACCTAGAAGGGGAACCTTTTTCCAACCCTTGGAATGCAGATCATTTGAAGAAATACTATCAGTAGTGTTGTAAGGTCTTGAAAGGCCATAATTGTAATGAGAGTTGCTCCAACAGAACACTTTGCAAAATTAATAAGAAATATCAATGTTTCCCTCATCCTGTGGTTGTCAGTCCTAGCACACATGGAAACATCTACAGAAAATCCATTAAATTGGTAAGTTGATCCCTCGGCTATAATGGGGACCAGTGGAGGGGACGACCCCACCACTGTCCTCAAGAAAGACGAGGGAAGACATTAAAATCCATTAATTTGGTAAGTTGATCCCTCGGCTATAATGGGGACCAGTGGAGGGGACGACCCCACCACTGTCCTCAAGAAAGACGAGGGAAGACATTAAAATCCATTAATTTGGTAAGTTGATCCCTCGGCTATAATGGGGACCAGTGGAGGGGTTTAAAATCCATTAAATTGGTAAGTTTATCCCTCGGCTATAATGGGGACCAGTGGAGGGGACGACCCCACCACTGTCCTCAAGAAAGACGAGGGAAGACATTAAAATCCATTAAATTGGTAAGTTGAACCCTCGGCTATAATGAGGGCCAGTGGAGGGGACAACCCCTACACTGTCCTCAAGAAAGACGAGGGTAGACATTATTAAAATCCATTAAATTGGTAAGTTGATCCCTCGGCTATAATGGGGACCAGTGGAGGGGACGAC
Organism: Sambucus nigra; assembly: GCA_949130495.1. NCBI lineage: Eukaryota > Viridiplantae > Streptophyta > Magnoliopsida > Dipsacales > Adoxaceae > Sambucus > Sambucus nigra. The sequence goes on from OX422215.1 coordinate 623,935,705, forward strand.
CCCACCACTGTCCTCAAGAAAGACGAGGGAAGACATTAAAATCCATTAAATTGGTAAGTTGAACCCTCGGCTATAATGAGGGCCAGTGGAGGGGACGACCCCTACACTGTCCTCAAGAAAGACGAGGGTAGACATTATTAAAATCCATTAAATTGGTAAGTTGATCCCTCGGCTATAATGGGGACCAGTGGAGGGGACGACCCCACCACTGTCTTCAAAAAAGACGAGGGAAGGCTTTAAAAACCATTAAACTGGTTAATTTGAACCCTCGGCTATAATGAGGGGCAGTGGAGGGGACAACCCCACCACTGCCCTCAAGAAAGACGAGGGAGAGGTTAGTGACATTAAGAAAAGACAGCAAACCAACAAAGAGCAAACCATAAAAGCAGTAAATATGGAAGGCAGTAGAAGAAGAGACGATGATATTAATAAAAATGTAATACAAGATGTCCCAGGTGTTTTACAAAAGAAAATACAAAAATGAGGGTATGGGCTACAGACAGCCACCCTAAGGGACGACATCAGAAGGCAGAGCCTCAACATCAACCAAGGGGGTCTCTTCAACAATCACGACCGGCTGATCTTCAGATGTGCCGACCCCCTCAGCCTGCACTTGGGATTCCACCTGGGACAGGGCCTCAGCGATTAGAGGGTCGTCCAATCCGACTGCCTCCAATGAAGGACGAACCGAGGAGACGACATCACCGAATTTGAGGACGACCCATCGGCAGGCCGTCCTGATTCCCCTCTCCGGGTACTCAAGGCCGAAATCCTGAAACTCATCAGAAGCTTTGTAAGCCTCAACAGCATCGACCTCGGCTTTCGTAATGGCTGCTTCAAGGTTATCTTTGTACTTGGCCTCCATGTTGGTCAAGGCCTCGTCTTTTTCCTTGAGAAGCAGGTCCTTGGCCTTAATGTCCTCATCCCTGGTCTTAATGTCCTCATCGTGCTGCCTCGTCAGCTCGTCCAAGATCCTTGCATGCTCAGTCCTGGAACTTTCCAACTCTGCCCTTGCAGTGTCAAGCTCAGACTGAAGATTAGCCTCATGCTGAATAGCCCTTTCAGCCTCATGAAACTTCACCTGATTCTCGGCCATCCACTTGGTGGCTGAGGTGAAGGCACAAACAGACTGCAAGAAAAATGAACAAATATCAAGAGGGACCGAGGGAACAGTTTATTGAAAAAAAATGAAATGGAATTAAAGAGGTAGGTCAAGACTAATACCTGAGCAAGGGAGTGCAGACCATAGTCGTACACTTTAGCAGGAGGCATCTTTGCTAAGAACTCGAAGTCAGAGGCCGACGGTGCAGAGAACATCGAGGCCTTGGCAGCCCTTAAGTTCGTGATCAGTGACGAGGGGTCGGCCCTCAGATGAGCCAGATTTTGAGACCAGAAGGCCCCCATGCTGGACGAAGAGGTCGTCCCCTCAGAGGCGTCGACTCTGGCCCTCGTCCGAGAATCAGGCCGAGGCTCAACTGGGCCCTCAGGCTCCTTCCTTTTGTTACTGTCAGTGGTCGGCTCCACCACTGTCGGCCCAGCGGCCTTTGTCTTCCTCGGAGCCTGCTGAGGCTCCTTCCCCTTCTTCTTGGCCAATCCAGACAGTAAGCTGGGAGCTGTCATTTCCCAAAGATAGTCTGGTGTACCTGCAGGACGATCTGATAAGAGGAAGACATGTCAGAAAAATTCAGAGATAAAGAGAGAACACTTCAAAAATAAGTAAAGAATGGAAAATGTTCAGTATAACTCACATAGTTCTGTCAGAGGGCCGACCCTCAGACCAGCTTCTTTAAGGAACCGAGGGGTCATCAAGTCTTCGAATTTTGCAAGCTCACCCTCTCGCCCACATCCTCTCAGATAATCTACGATGTCTTTCTCCACCAGACTAAGTCCAGGGTCTGACCTGGCCTTCATTGAGGGGTTCGACCATTTTCTGGGGATCCTCGGAACATCGGCGGTGGGCTCCCATTCCCCAGAAATAAAGAAAAACCTCTTCTTCCAATCGTGGTTGGAAGTTTGTGCCACGTGGAGGAGTTTCTTCTCAGACCTCCTTGCCCCCAGGTGATAATATCCAGGTTGTTTGGACGAGGAGGTGATATTATAGCAGCCAAGAAATAGGGCAGCCGAGGGCTCGTCGGTGAAAGAATTCTTCCACAAAGAGATATAGCCCAAGATCGTCCTCCAAGAGTTGGGGGGAAGTTGAGAGGGGGATACGCCGAGGGCAAACAGAATATCTGCAATGGCAGGGTGCAGAGGGAGCCTGACTCCAACCTTGAACATTTGTTCATAGACTGCAACCTCTCCCTCTTCACAATCAAAAACTCTCTCAGAATCAGAGGGAACCCTCATAGTTACCCCAGAGGGCACTC